>CM032417.1:4551678-7264185 GCA_019049465.1 Dryas iulia moderata
TTGGAAACAATCCAAGCGATCTAACCGCAAAGCCATACTTATACCTCTAAAAATGTTTTTCGTATCGTAATTAAATTATTTTCTCATCTCTATACATCTTCTGTAAGGATAAGATTAGGTAACAAGAAACTT
This sequence comes from Dryas iulia moderata, assembly GCA_019049465.1. NCBI lineage: Eukaryota > Metazoa > Arthropoda > Insecta > Lepidoptera > Nymphalidae > Dryas > Dryas iulia. Next base: position 4,551,811 of record CM032417.1, read on the forward strand.
CTCGTTATTATATAGTATTAATAAAACAGACACTACTTAGTGTCATAACATATTAATTTTTAATATTATTTGCTTCATAAGCGGTAAGCGGTAAGCAAAATAAAAACTAAACTAATAGCATGCCAGAGAGCAATGGAGAGAAAGAAGCGTACTTAAAATAAGAAGACTACAAAAAATAAATCTATAAGACGTAAAACTAAAGTTATAGACGTCTTACAATATGCTCTAAAACAAAAATGGCGGTGGGCAGGGCATATAGCAAGATGTAGTGACAGCAGATGGACAAAAGAGACAAATGTATGGAAGGACCAAATGGAAAAAGGAAAAGAGGGCGCCCCTGTAAAAGGTGGATAGAATATATAAAAGTGATAGCAGGAAGAGAGTGGAGAACAAAAGCCATGGATAGAGAAGAACTGGAGGAAGGTTACCTAAAAAGCATGAGGAACCCCGGAGGGCGTGTATGAAGAGGTGAATGACAGTCGACGAAGCGAAAGAAGTATGCATGGACCGTAGCGTTTGGCGCTCCGTTCTCTCTGACTACCCCGCAAGGGATAACAGCGAGATGTTAAACAAACATTTCAAGTGCAATATACAGAACACCCTGTTCTTATATTGAAAAAAAATCTTGTTGTGATGAAAAATCTATTTTAATTGTGATATAACGTATCTCCTCCAAGTAGACCCTCACCATAAGAAGAAGGTCACACATGTTTTATGTCTACATCTTATGGTAGTCGAAAAAGACCTTTCAAAGGTCAACCGATATCTCGCCTTTCCTTCCTATTCAAATTTACTAAAAAAAATTAAAAAAATGATCGCCTCATATGTTCACACTTTTTCCCCCATAGCAGGCATAGAGGGCCTAGTGTCAAGACCCACCATCCTCGAATTTCTGCCCGAAATAGAGACATTGCGTGCACTTTATCTTTGGTACCAGAGCGAATAAATGAAAATTTTAATACAATCATTTCCCTAACTGGAAATCGTATCCACTATCGTGTTTACTATTAGACGCTGTTGCACTATGCCAAGATGGCCTTAATGTATGTATATTATAATAAACATTAAAGAAATCTAGAAGATCAAAGTATTTATTCTTAAACTAGTTCTATTTAACCGCAATAAAATATCACAAAAAAAAGAAGAAATCCCTTGAATTGTGATACAGAATGACGTAAGCAAATCCGTTTGGATTGGCATTGGGTCTAATTACACGATCTCTTACGCGTGCCGGCTACCATTAATTCGGCAATCGGTCTCCATCTTATCTTTATTATCGTTCTTACTGAGAGAAATACGACACTTTACAAAGGACTATAAACCTTTGTTTATGTATGTACTTAGTTGTATGAGTGTTTTGATGGTGCTCAAAAATGGAGATTAATAATAAATTAAATAGCTTCACGCTATATCCCGCACACAGCAGGGTAGGCAGAGGGAACCTAGTGTTAAGACACTCCGTTCCCCATTTTCCGCCGAATTCGGAGGCATTGCGTGTTAAGTGGCGGAACTTAACGCCGCGCTTTAGAGCGCGCGCGCGCACCAGAGCGAAGAAAATGGAAATATTAAATATTTCCACTCCTCGAGTGGGAATCGAACCCACAACCATTAGATCGAAACCACAAGATTAATAATGCTTCACAGAATCTGTTTAAAGTGAGAGCTAATAATTTTGCTTGTTATTCAATACACGGAATACGAAGGAGCTTTTCTGTTCTTGAAAGTTATAATTTAATTTTCTGCTATAATTTTTTTGAAAGTCAATTAATAAAAATAAAATGTATGTTTAGATATTAATAGTATCTATGGCGCCAACTAAAATTTATTTAATACATAGAAAGACATTTGACACTGATAATGACATGGCACAAATATTTAATTCATTTTAAGTCAACTTATTGATTTTTTTATTGGCCAGTTGTGGCCCAGTGGCACAAGAGTGTGACTGTAAACGACTGGTTGTGGGTTCGATTCCCACTCGAGGAGTGGAAATTATATTTCCATTTTCTTCGCTCTGGTGTCGAGGTAAAGCGCGGCGTTAAGTTCCGCCACTTAACACGCAAGCCTCCGAATTCGGCGTAAAAAGTGGGGAACGGAGTGTCTTAACACTAGGTTCCCTCTGCCTACCCTGCTGTGTGCGGGATATAGCGTAAAGCTATTTATTTATTTATCTATTTTTTATTTAGTTCCGCCACTTAACACGCAAGCCTCCGAATTCGGCGGAAAGTGGGGAACGGAGTGTCTTAACACTAGGTTCCCTCTGCCTACCCTGCTGTGTGCGGGATATAGCGTAAAGCTATTTATTTATTTATTTTTTTATTATTTTTTTTCTCTTCAGAAAAGTTTTGTTATTGCATTTTATTTCGATTTCAAATTGGTTGACTACCGACTCGGATACCTTCGTGGGCTCATACAGAACAACTTTGCCAAAGATTATCACATAATGAAATTCATAGTTTAGGTTTTTATAAAGGACATACAAGCAAACATTCATTTTTTTATTAACAGTTATTGTAATTTGTATGAAATACACTATTTTCTACTTCGATATATATCTCCAGCATGTACCGCGAAAGATTAGATTTTCTTCATATTCTATCCGATTTAAAAACGTGCCGCGAAATATATTAAATTTGACGCCACTGATCTCATAATGTATATGACATTATAATACATGCTCTAATTTATTTATTTTTTAGCTTCAGACCTTTCTGTAAAATGTGAAAAGATCTGTCTTTTCGCATTTTACTCTGCCACTATGTCAGCAAATTAAAAAAAAAGTGTCAGCAATATATTATCTGTCTGTGTCCTCATTTTTAAAACATTGGACATTAAAGCGTCGGAATTTGAAACCATTTCTGTTATTCTAAAAAAAAACACAATCAAAAAATAATAATCATTTCTGCAAGTAGAGATTCAAATCACTATCTTCGCACTGACAGTCAGATCCTATTTAAAATTCTTTTTCAATTTCCTAAGTGTGTGTATTCATACAACTTTAGAACAACACACACTATAGAAATGTTAAAAAGCAGACCCTATTCCTTTATACTGCGATATATCCTCTATGTTTACATTTTAATGAATCTGTAATTGAAAACTTAAACCAGTGGCCAGTCGTGGCGCAGTGGCACAAGCGTGTGACTGTAAACGACTGGTTGTGGGTTCGATTCCCACTCGAGGAGTGGAAATATTTAATATTTCCATTTTCTTCGCTCTGATCTCGAGGTAAAGCGCGGCGTTAAGTTCCGCCAACTAATACGCAATGCCTCCGAATTCGGTGGAAAGTGGGGAACGGAGTGTCTTAACACTAGGTTCCTTCTGCTTGCTTACCCTGCTGTGTGAAGAAAAAAAAATAATGAATCCGTAATTGAAAACTTAAACCAATGTCAAAAGTTTACACATTAATTGTATCGGAATTCAAGTGTCAAACACTTACAATTGAATCAGAAACGTAATAAAATATAAATCCAATTATAAAATCAACGGCCGCTTCAAGTGTCGGACGGAGATCGTAAAAGCGAATCATTACCGCGCTTTGCGTTATTAAGTACACTTCTGACATTTCACTTGCACACTTACACTCACACTTGCTAGCGTTTACATTTTATTTTAAAATATACCTATTAACTGTACTCGTTATTTCTTAATCTTACTTACTCGTATATTAATTATATTTTGTGTGGAAATAAATAAAATATATAGGTCTAAAATAAGAGTAACATTAGTTAATAAGCTCATTATATAAGTTAGCTGCAACTGACAGCGCCTGTGTCCTGTGAAAATCGGTTCAGCCGCTCCAAATATCAGTCGAAATAATTAGACAGTCAAATAAATAAAAGACAGATAGACAGACAAAAAATGTAATAAATATTATTTCATAATTTTAACTAACAACAAAAATAAGTTTTAATAAAAAAAGTATAAGAATATCGACGTAACTGGTAGTAGAACGCATGGCTTAGCGGTCAGAGCGCTGAGACGGCTTCCAAAGACACGCGTGTTCGAATCCCGTTGTGTTCAAATTTATATAGGCATTCTAAAAATTTCTATTTGTGGCCAGTCGTGGCCCAGTGGCAAAAGAGTGTGACTGTAAGCGACTGGTTGTGGGTTCGATTCCCACTCGAGGAGTGGAAATTATATTTCCATTTTCTTCGCTCTGGTGCCGAGGTAAAGCGCGGCGTTAAGCTCCGCCACTTAACACGCAAAGCCTCCGAATTCGGCGGAAAGTGGGGAACGGAGTGTCTTAACACTAGGTTCCCTCTGTCTACCCTGCTGTGTGCGGGATACAGCGTGAAGCTAAAAAAAAAATTAAAGAAATCTAGAAGATCAAAACATATATTCTTAAACTTGTTCTATTTAACCGCAATAAAATATCACAAAAAAAAAAGAAGAAATCCCTTGAATTGTGATACAGAATGACGTAAGCAAATCCGTTTGGATTGGCATTGGGTCTAATTACACGATCTCTTACGCGTGCCGGCTACCATTAATTCGGCAATCGGTCTCCATCTTATCTTTATTATCGTTCTTACTGAGAGAAATACGACACTTTACAAAGGACTATAAACCTTTGTTTATGTATGTACTTAGTTGTATGAGTGTTTTGATGGTGCTCAAAAATGGATATTACTAATAAATTAAATAGCTTTACGCTATATTCCGCACACAGCAGGGTAGGCAGAGGGAACCTAGTGTTAAGACACTCCGTTCCCCATTTTCCGCCGAATTCGGAGGCATTGCGTGTTAAGTGGCGGAACTTAACGCCGCGCTTTACCTCGACACCAGAGCGAAGAAAATGGAAATATTAAATATTTCCACTCCTCGAGTGGGAATCGAACCCACAACCATTAGATCGAAACCACAAGATTAATAATTCTTCACAGAATCTGTTTAAAGTGAGAGCTAATAATTTTGCTTGTTATTCAATACACGGAATACGAAGGAGCTTTTCTGTTCTTGAAAGTTATAATTTAATTTTCTGCTATAATTTTTTTGAAAGTCAATTAATAAATATAAAGTGTATGTTTGTATATTAATGGTTGCTATGCCATCAACTAACTAATTTATTTAATACATAGAACTGACACTGATAACGACATGGCACAAATATTTAATTCATTTTAAGTCAACTTATTGATTTTTCTCTTCAGAAAAGTTTTGTTATTGCATTTTATTTCGATTTCAAATTGGTTGACTACCGACTCAGATACCTTCGTGGTACCAGAACAACTTTGCCAAAGATGATCACGTAATCAAATTTATAATTTAGGTTTTTATAAATGACATACAAGCAAACAATGATTTTTTTATTAAAAGTTATTGTAATTTGTATGAAATACACTATTTTCTACTTCGATATATATCTCCAGCATGTACCACGAAAGATTAGATTTTCTTCATATTCTATCCGATTTAAAAACGTGCCGCGAAATATTAAATTTGACGCCACTGATCTCATATACATACATTAGCTCCAGACCTTTCTGTACAATGTGAAAAGATCTGTCTTTTCGCATTTTACGCGTAGTGTCAGCAAATTTAAATTAAAAAAAAGTGTCAGCAATCTATTATCACTCCCTGTTCTCATTTTTATAACATTGGACATTTAAACGTCGGAATTTGAAACCATTTTTATTATTCTAGAGAAAAACACAATCAAAATGTAATAATTATTTCTGCAAGTAAAGATTCAACTCACTATCTTCGCACTGACAGTCAGATCCTATTTAAAATTCTTTTTCAATTTCCTAAGTGTGTGTATTCATACAACTTTAGAACAACACACACTATCAAAATATTAAAAAGCAGACCCTGTTCCTTAATACTGCGATATATCCTCTATATATTTACATTTTAATGAATCTGTAATTGAAAACTTAAACCAGTGGCCAGTCGTGGCGCAGTGGCACAAGCGTGTGACTGTAAACGACTGGTTGTGGGTTCGATTCCCACTCGAGGAGTGGAAATATTTAATATTTCCATTTTCTTCGCTCTGATCTCGAGGTAAAGCGCGGCGTTAAGTTCCGCCACCTAATACGCAATGCCTCCGAATTCAGTGGAAAGTGGGGAGTGTCTTAGCACTAGGTTCCCTCTGCCTGCTTACCCTGCTGTGTGCGGGATACAGCGTGAAGCTAAAAAAAAAAATAATGAATCTGTAATTGAAAACTTAAACCAATGTCAAAAGTTTACACATTAATTGTATCGGAATTCAAGTGTCAAAGACTTACAGTTGAATCAGAAACGTAATAAAATATAAATCCAATTATAAAATCAACGGCCGCTTCAAGTGTCGGATGGAGATCGTAAAAGCGAATCATTACCGCGCTTTGCGTTATTAAGTACACTTCTGACATTTCACTTGCACACTTACACTCACACTTGCTAGCGTTTACATTTTATTTTAAAAAATTACCTATTAACTGTACTCGTTATTTCTTAATCTTACTTACTCGTATATTAATTATATTTTGTGTGGAAATAAATAAAATATATAGGTCTAAAATAAGAGTAACGTTAGTTAATAAGCTCATTATATAAGTTAGCTGCCAGTGATAGTCCCGTGAAAATCGGTCCAGCCGCTCCAAATATCAGTCGTAACAATTAGACAGACAGAAAGACAGACAAAAATTGTAAAAAATAATATTTCGTAATTTTAACTAACAACAACAAAACACTTTTAATAAAAAACGTATACGAATTTCGACGCAACTGGTAGTAGAACGCATGGTTTAGCGGTCAGAGAGCTGAGACGGATTCCAAAGACACGTGTGTTCGAATCCCGCTGCATTCAAATTTATACAAGCATTCTAAAAATGTCTATGTTAAGGAGTCGTAACAAGTAAATGTTTTTAACATTTAGTTAAGATTAAACGTTGTTCATTTTGGCATTTAAATTAAAATAACACTTTTATTTTAGTTAGCCGACGCGAAAAGGCAATAAGTTAAGGAAAATAAAATCTTTCTTTACACAAAGTTTTACCTTTCGCCTGTTTTTCTTTTCTATTGCGAAAGTAAACCTAAAGGAAGTTCTACTAACATTATAAATGTGAAAGTTTGTTTGTTTGGATGTCATTTATTTTATGAAAACTGTTAAATATATTTTAGGCAATAAAAACTTTTTAAAGCACATGTATTTAAGTTTCAACAATATAATTATTTGTGCCTTAATGCCTCTCTTTTTTTGCAGCTCCACGCCCACAAAGGTAAGAAAATATAAGTATCTTTTTTTTTAATTCTTCAAGTGGATATCGAACCCACAACCAGTAGCGTTTACAGTCACACTTTGTGCCCTGCGCTACGACTGACCTCAAGATATAAGACATTAATTACCCATTTCCAGCCGATTTCTAAAAACATTATGCGTTGACTAACGGAATCTAATGCCGCACAGAGTTAATTTAACACATTAAAGGAATAATAGTGGGGCCAGTCGTAGGGCAGTGGCACAAAAGTGTGACACAAAACGACTGGTTGTGCGTTCGATTCCCTCGAGGGGTGTCCATTTTCTTCGCTCTGGTGTCGAGGTAAAGCGCGGCGTTAAGTTCAGCCACTTAACAGGCAATGTCTTAACACTGGGTTCCCTCTGCCTACCCTGCTGTGTGCGGGATACATACAGAGTGTGAAGTTACAAAAAAAGGAACAATACTACAAAATATAATTACTATTCTATACTGAAAACAAACCCGCAACCATCTCATGCACAATCAGACACTCACTTCACCACAATGATATATAAAAATTCTTGAATAATCTCAGGCAATCATTTTCCTCTCCTTATTTATTCAGGACGGCCTGAGAATCATATTCTAAAAGAAATATGTGTCTTAAGTTCTACTTAAAACTTTCGTTATTTGCGAGCTTTTTGGCGGTATTTATCTAGAAGATAAGCTTTAATACTAATGAAAATATGCAGCTTCGTTCGAATTAAGAGTAAAAAAAAAATTATTAAAATGAAGATTAATTTTCATAAGAGTGCATTAAATGTCTACCATCTTAAGTATTAACAGCTAACAATGTATTATAATGGCTAACTTACCTTTAGGTATTAATATGCTAAAGTATATTAGCTAACAAATATACTAAAATATATTTGTTCAGAAAGCGTCGTGAGTACGTAGAATTTTAACAAAAAATTCAAAACATTTTAATTTTCTTATAACTTTTACCGTCCATAAAGATGACAAATGAAGTTTCCTAAACTATGTGAAATAACTTAAGAAATAATAAAACGACGTTTTAGCTTGACGCTATATCCCCCACACAGCACCCTGCTGCTGCAAACGGAATCTAGTGTTAACACACTCCGTTCCCCACTTTCTTCCGAATTTGGAGGCGTTGTTTGTTTAGTGGCAGAACTTAACACTGCACTTTGCCTCGACACCAGCGCAAAGGAAATGAAAATGTGAAATATTTATACTTCTCGAGTGTACAGTCACACCTTGTGCTTCTACGCCACGAATGGCCCATGGCAAATGAATTATAATTTTTCATACTTACGAGGTAAAACAATTTTTGCAAAAAAGACATTTAAAGAAAAAGACATTTAAAGAAAACGTATATAAATTTGAACGCAGCGGGATTCAAACCCGCGCCTCCTGAATACCGTTCAGGCGCTCTCACCACTGAGCCATGCGTTCTACTAGCCATTGCGTCGAAATTCTTATACGCTTTATTACAACTTATTTATGTTGTTAGCAATTTTTGTACCCATACTTGTATGAGTTTAACATTATGCAAGTATGGTTTCAACATTTTTTACACAAATTTTTTATATGCCTCTATATTTTCTAATATTAGCATAATGCTACTCACCTCCATACAAACTTGTCAGTGTCAATATTGTTGTTCAAATAAACGATTTTCCGCCTCACTTGGCTTTAATGATGGCCTATTTGCTACCTTAAATAAGTACACTTAGGGCACTCGAATTCTCTGAATGGCTATAAAATGTTAATAAATAATAATCAATACAAATAATTAATCTTTTTTTATCTTTAAATCTATACACATAAATGAAATTGGACTGTCTGTTTGTAATATCACTATAATCGCTTTTTACTAAATGCATACGAAAGGCAAGTAGGATACGGAGTGTCTTAACACTAGGTTCCCTCTGCCTATCCTGCTGTGTGTGGGATACAGCGTGAAGCTAAAAAAAACCTAAATCCATATGTATGCCGTGTATGTATACATATACGGTACACTACCATTTTTTATCCAAGTTTTGATGGTCTGTTGATTTGTTGTTCAGCTAAACTCTGGATTACGGGACTTTCACTGGCAGACACTTGTTGAATAGTAAGAATAGTTAGAACATTTAACTATTTTTATTTTAGAATTATAATTTAGTTCTAAGCGGAAAAAGTAGTAGTAGTTAGTCTATTTTGGCCACTTGGCTTAGCGATTTTGGGCTTAAAATTTGGAACGGAGTGTAATGACACTAAACTATCATTCCTGTTGGAATTTATGAAAATACTATTTTACTAAATATTTCAGTACTCCCTTACCCTACCTACGAGTATATGACAAATTTCAGCTTTCAGCTATAGTCAATAGTTTCGGCTATACGTTGTTGTCAGTCACTCAATAACGGAATGGTTTTATATATACTACTAACAGAAAATTATAATGCCTTGTGTTATAAAAAATATAAATTTAAAAAGAATATTCTAGATTTTATATAAATGAAAATGAAGAGGAATTTTAAAGGAAAAAAAAATATTTTTTCCAACAATGAAGTGGGAGGCACATTTTATTTATGAATTACAATACTATAACAAAGGTACATGCTTCACTGATTTTCCATTGATATCTAAATATAGATGTTTTTTTCAACTTCTCGCTTATTATTAATTTTTATAAAATATTATCACAAAATAAAGTAAAAATGTTTGAAATGAAACATCTTTAACAACGTTTATCTACCTCCTGATTATATTTTTGTGTAATCTTTGGGTAGCAGAAATTTATAAAAATCTTTCTACAGAGATGCTAACAAGTAAAATAATTTGTAATGATGATGATGTATAAGAATTTCGACACAGCTGGTAGTAGAACGCATGGCTCAGCGGTCTCGGGAGAGCGCCTGGACGGTATTCAGGAGACGCGGGTTCATATCCCACTGCGTTCAAATTTTTATACGTTTTCTAAATATCTTTTTCAATTTTCCGAAGTGTGGAATAACAATTAAAAAAAAATTAAAAGTGATCATAATTTTCTTATTTTCATTTCTCTGCTCTGATAAACAAGATAATGAGCGGAGTTCAGTTTTGTCACTCAACACGAAATGCCTTAAATTCGAGTGGAAGGTGAAAAATGGAGTGTCTCGACACCAGTCACCCTGACTACGTTTCTGTGAGAGAAATAACGTGGAGGCAACCATCTGGCTACTATAACCAACTGTCTACCTATTATAACTTTGTCTTAACTAATATAATAAAGAGGTAAAGTTTGTAACTTTGTTTGTAAGGGGTAATCTTCGGAAATACTAAACCGATCATTAGAATTCTTTCACAATTAGAAAGCTACACAATTGAGGAGTGTCAAAGGCATAATAAAATATATTATTATGATTGAACAGAAAATTCGGAAAATGTTAAAGGAGCTCGAGTAAAGGATAAAAGCTGCAGATGACGAAGCCACGAGCGGGTCGCTAGTATAATTTAATGTTTTTTTTTTCATGTAAATTTACATATGTGTACAAGTATGTAGTAGGTAGATAGGGAAAAGTAATTACACCAACATCAAACAGAACTCAATCTTGGCAATTCGCTGAAAATATGTAAATATTCGTATAAAAATGAACTGGTTAAATACTGTTTTTTAATATAAAAAAGCTAAAATAAATTTTCGTTTTTACCAAAAGAATTTTGGGGGAAGAAATTAATTCTGTAAATTTCTGGACTCTTTCATTTTTTTGAAAAGTCTAAAATCTTCTGGGTTATGTATTTGTTGGAAAATGTTTAATATGTGTTTATAAATAACTTAAGTAAATAAGTTAGGTATTATGAACCAAAATACCTAATCAGGAAATCCACTGTTACTTCTACCTTAGTGTAAGTAAATGTAAGCAAAATATTTTCTTTCTTGGCTTGCCTCTAATATTACTTCTATAGTGTTCTATAAATATACGTTTTTAAATATTTGTTACCTAACTCACTGAAAACTCTACTTCATATAATGAATTTACGCTAGGAATTTCATGGCAAGATTTTGATAAGAGTAATTCTTGTAATATTATTTTTTTTTTTATAATCTTTTTATATTAGGACTTAGTCTAATTTCCCCAAGAGTACTAGAATGAATAAAAACTGGTGTAACAAAGATATTTTAAAATGGGGAATGTTAGGCGGAAAATGGAGATCGAAGAGTTTTAACATTAAGCTCTCCTCTATCACGAAAATATGTCAAATATCTAAAAATCAAAGGCAAATTCTTGTAAGAAGAAACCGAATGCTTACAATAACTTAGATATATTAAAACCACTCGAGCCTGTATAGTTGTACCAACTAAACATACCCTTCATACAATACAATGAAAAGAACATATTCAGCTGAAAAGCGAAAAGATGCTTTGATACCCAAGTCTGATCAGACTTTCCTTATAAAATACATGTATTGCCTATTCAGAATAAGCAAAATAAGGACAGATAGCAAAACATTTATTATGTAGTTATTTTTCTGTATTATGTATAACCAATTTCCATTCCAGGCCATGGTGCGGTTGGATAGCGACTGCCAGTAAGCGCGATGATTATGGGTTCGATTACCGCTCAAGGTGGCGATACTATTATTTTTTAGCTTCACGCTGTATCCTACACAGCAGGGTAGGCAGAGGGAACCTAGAGTTAAGACACTCAGTTCCCCACTTTCCGCCGAATTCAGAGGCAATGCGTGTTAAGTGGCGGAACTTAACGCCGGGCTCCTTCTCGATACCAGAGCGAAGGATATGAAAATATTAAATATCTCCACTCCTCAAGTGTTAATCGAACCCACAACCAGTCGTTTACAGTCACGCGTTCGTGCCACTGCACCTCGATGTTGTTTTTCAGCTTTTTCCTACGGTTTTTCCGAAATTAATATAAAGTTATTATATAATTTATTTATGTCAACAGTACATTTACTTTAACGTGTCATTCAAATACCTTCGAAGTTAGAACCTTAAAGTTTCAATCTTGACTAATGGACGATAGACAAGTAGAATGGAGCAGATCTGATTGGTATTGCTAAACAAATAATACAGGTATTAATGATGTAGATTTAAATAAATAGCCTTTGTGATTGTGTGTTTTATTGAATTTGTATATTTTTTGAATATACAAATATATGAGTTTACAAGTAAGGGGCCAGTCGTGGCGCAGATGCACAAAGTGTGCTTGTAAAGCAACTTGTAGTGAGGTCGATTCCCACTCGAGGAGTGCAAATATTTATTATTTCCATTTTCTTTGCTCTGGTGTAGAGGTAAAGCGCGTCGTTAAGTTCCGCCATGACGCGCAATGCCTCCAAATTTGGCGGAAAGTGAGGAACGAAGTGTCTTAACACGAGGTTCCATTTGCCTACCCTGCTATGTGCGGGATACAGCGTGAAACTAAAAAAAATACAGATAAGAATATTTTTTGTAATATGTAATAGATATACGAAATAGTATTAGTTATACAAATATAATAAATCAGTTTAAGTTACGTTTAATATTCAAATTGTATTAACATGAAAACAGGCAATTTAAACTTGAAAGAACTGGACTCTCTTAGGGTATATTCTTTAAGCCTTAGTTTTAAGTACTATTTTGAAATTGTAAAAAAAATGTATTGTATATAAAAAAAAGGAAGAATAACATTAGAAAAGGTCCGTAGAATAATAAAATAGAAATAAAAAAAAAATATCCACTTTCCGCTCAAATTTGAGACCACCAAATCAGAACATTTGAGATCACCAGAGTGTTAAAGGAACATAATTTACATATAATAATTGCTCCGAGTAGGAATCAAATTCATAACCATTGTGTTTACAGTCATACGCTATCATACGGAGCTACGATGGTCTGAATTATAAGTGACCTAATTACTCTATTGGTAGTGTAACAAAACAGATATCAATAAAATTTGTTATTTCATTCATTATTTTGTATATATGCTTAATTTATTAAAATGTTTTCAAACATTAGTTATATAAACATATATTAAGAATAAAATCATTAATATTATAATAAAATTAATTAGTGATTGTTAGTGTTTTTTTTTCTCTGAAACAAAGAGAACCAAATATTTTTAAACATTTTAAAAATGTTATTCCAGACTTAAGAAAAATCAAAAAACATATTTAGAAAACGTATAAAAAAAAATCTTTGTATAAGAATTTCGCCACAACTGGTAGTAGAAAGCATGGCTCAGTGGTGAGAGCGCTTGGACGGTATTCAGTAAGCACGGGTTCCTATCCCGCTGCGTTCAAATTTTTATATGTTTTCTAAATGCCTTTTAGAACCAAATATTGTTTCAAGACACTCCATTCTCCGTTTTCTGTCCAAATAAGAGACATCGCGTGTTTCATAGCGAAACTTAATGCCACGCTTTTCTTACTAGAGCGAGGAAATTAAAATAATTTAAATAGGTATAGCCATTTCCCCGGATGGAGTTAAAGCCCAACCATCATCGCATTTATAGTCGGAAGCTGTCTCATTTTTAATCTCGAATTTAATTCAGTACTAAATAGTCATTTATGACTGCAATATGAGTGTAAAATGTTAAATTTAGAACTGTTAAATATTTATTGAGGCGCAGTCGTGGCGCAGAGGCACAAAGTGTACCTGCAAAGCGACTGGTTGTGGGTTCGATTCCCACTCGAGGAGTGGAAATATTGATTATTTTCGTTTTCTTCGCTCTTTTGCCAAGGCAAAGTGTGACGTTAAGTTGTGCCACTTAACACGCAATGCCTCTGAATTAGGCGGAAAATGGGGAACAGAGTGTTAACACTAGGTTCCCTCTACCTACCATGCTTTATGCAGGATACAGCGTGAAGCTAAAAAAAATATTTATTATGCCACTTACACTGTGCTAGCGAAGTCATAGCGAAGAACGAAAGCAAATAGTATCTTCTCTCTGATCATCCTATCATATGTTAAAAGTGTAAAGCTGAAAAAGCCTGTAATAAATAAAAAAAAACTGTGAGTCTAGAAGTAAGTTATTTCATATATATTTTATGTGTGTTTGCATAGTCGCTGCACAATTTCACAAAACATACTTGCACACTACTATTGCATTGCAATGCTCTTATAGAAATATTAAAAATATTTTAAAATTTATAACACACTTTACGTAGCTCCATGTGTACCTACACCTACGTATTTTCTTTTAGCTTCACCCTTTATCCAACATAGCAAGATAGACAGATAACCTAGTGTAAAGACACTCTATTCTGTGCTTTCTTCATCAATGCATGGACTAAGATTTACTTTTCCACTAGAATACAAGACTAAGACTTATAAAATAAATAAAGGGCCAGTCGTGGCGGAGTGCCACAAGCGTGTGACTGTAAACGACTGGTTGTGGGTTCGAATCCGACTCGAGCAGTGGAATATTTAATATCTCCACTTCCTCTCTCTGGTGTCGAGGCAAAGCGCGGCGTTAAGTTCCACCACTTAACACGCAATGCCTCCGAATTTGGTGGAAAATGGGGAACGGAGTGTCTTGACACTAGGTTCCCTCTGCCTACTCTACTGTGAGCGAGATACAGCATGAAGTTAAAAAAAATACTAATAAAATAAACAAGTTATTTAATCTTAAAAAAATAAACATACTTAAATAAATCCAACACTACTTTCATTAATAACTTCAAGACCATAATAAACAGAAATAACCCAGCACACATTATTCTTTCCGCAAATTATAAATATATGTAGAATTATTGAGATGAATGGCATTTTAAATGATAGTAAAAACCTATAATGTTTTTAACTGACAGATAGCTACCAGTCAGCGTGAAACCACATGCAAATGGGAATCGTTGAAACGGTCGAATTTAATGTAAACGATGAATTAAACATAATATACCGTCGTGGCAAAATGAGGCACGTGCGTTTTGTCTTGTTATATATAAACTAGTAATTGAATATATATTTTTTTCTTTTAGCTTCACGCTGTATCCCGCATACAGCAGGATAGGCAGAGGGAACCTAATGTTAAGACACTCCGTTCCCCGCTTTCCGTTGAATTCGGAGGCATTGCGTGTTAGTGGCGGAACTTAACGCCGCGCTTTGCCTCTGATACCAGAGCGAAGAAAATGGAAATATTAAATATAACTCCTCGTCTGAGAATCGAACCCACAACCAGTCGCGTTTACAGTCACACTTTGTGCCAACAAGCCACGTTGGCCACATAGGTTATTTGTTTTTTTTAATAAAAATAATATAATTATTATTAGAAACTTGTTGATGTTGATTTTGTAAAGAAATATATTATAAAAACAGCTTCACGCGTTTTATCGTATAATAGACAGAGTAGACAGAGATATCCTAGTTATGTGTGTGGGGTACACACAGTGACACTCCGTTTTCCACTTTTCGTCCAAAATCGATACATACATATTGAGTGGCGAAACGTTGAACATTTAAATAAAAAAATACAAAAATATATAATAATAATAAAGTTCGCATAGTGAATGTCCGGTGTATATTGTTTCAAAGTTTCTTTTTCAATTGTAAGAATCTCTTCAAATTGAACAGCCTTTTTGTGGAGAGATATAAAATAATGACACTTCGCTTTTCACTTTTCAATCGAAATCACGTCCTTACCAGAGCATAGAAATGAAAATAATTTCAAGATAATCATTCCCCCAAATGAGAATCGAACCTAATCGAATCGAATGTCCCATTGTGCTATAATATCGTCATAACTTTAGCAACTATTATACTGAACTTCAAATGTGACAACTTCCTAACCGAATGCTTAGAGCTTTCAGTAGGTATAGAATATTTATGAAGGTCCACGATAGTTCGCAAATCAAATAATTGAATCGCGGCTATCGGCAAAGCTTAGTAATCTATTATTAAGCTGTTTTCACATAGTAAGCGTGTAAATTATATTAACTCCGCACATTTTCAATACTACAAGTTAGGTTAAGAAAAAATCTGGAATAAATACACTTTTTTCTGCAATTTTTTAGCTTCACGCTGTATCCCGCACTCATCAGTCAGTCAGAGGGAACTTAGTGTTAAGACAATCCGTTTCCAACTTTCCACCGAATTCTGAAGCGCGTGTTAAGTGGCGTGTTAAGTGACGCCACTCTCTTGCTCTGGTATGGGAATATTAAATATTTCCACTTCTCGAGTAGGAATCGAACACACAACCAGTCGGTTAAAAGTCATACTTTCTACAGTCTGCTATTTCAGGTCATTTTAAAGTCATATTACTCTTGAGAGATGAACGAAGAAAAGAAAATAATATAATTACACTCATTGGAGATTGAACCCTTGACCAATGTGTGTATAGTTAGACCTGCACCACTTTACTTCAACAGCATCTACAATACAATAATACGTTTTATTTGTTATTAAGTGATGACAAAGGTCGTTCATTTTAGATAACATTTATCACCACATGTTTTGTATACTCTGCATTTGATAAATCGCGTCAAGGTTTTTGACTCCCTACTTTAAACCAATAAGTTTAAAAGTTTGCATGTGTCCAGATCCGCAAAGACCTTTAAGGCTTTCATATTATAATCGCCAGAGTAAAGAGTTTAAAGAAGAATTAATTATAAGTGTATGTGACGTCGAAATTTTTTTCTTGTAAATTGCTATAACACCTACTGATTTATTATTTACATTGTTACTGACGTCAAATATTTTTTTAAATTTCATATTACAAAGAAAAATATGCTTAAAATAACATTTATTAACATTTTCAAACACAATTTTAATACTGCTAAGTAAACAAACATGCAACGTCTGTTCTATAAAAAGTTTTACGATTTAGATATTTATAACTGTGTTGATATTCTCATAAACTATCCTATGGGATCCCAAAACAAATGTATATAAAAAAATAAATTTATAATATTACAGTCAGATTATTCAACCGGGATCCTTATAGTTATTAACAGGAAATAATTAAAAACGTTGATCTATTATAATACTAGTTGTGCTCGTGACTTCGACCACATTGGATTCAAGAATAAATAATATAAAAATTATAATTCTAAAATAAACATAGCCTAAGTGACTTCTTAATACCTCAGCTATCTACCAGTGAAAGTCCCCTTAAAATCGGTCCGATCGTTCTAGAGATAGCAAGAACAAATGGACAGTCAGACAGGCAGGCAGACAAATATTTAAAAAATTATATTTAACATATGTACCGTGTACTTACATATAAAAATGTATTTAGTAAAAAGCGTTTATTTCAATACCATTAACAAACACTTGAATTTTATTGATTTACACAGATATTCTGCTTTTATAATTGCTTTTATAACCAATTCCAATTGGAGTTGATTATTCAAATCACAGTACTTAAACTAGAAGGAAGCTACTAATTTTTAACTACTCGTTATATAAAACTTGTATGAAGTATATGAGCTATTTTCCTTTAGTATAAAGTAATAAGTAATTACCTACATTGAATCCGTGATCTCTGTGTAATAGAAAATTGAAGGACAAGAGTGAATATAATCATATAGAACCAATAAATTTGTACATAAGAAATATACAATACTATTATGCGTCTTCATAATCTGAGAGAACCCAGTGTAAAAACACTCCGTTTTCCACTTTCTGCCCAAAATCGAGACATTTTTTGTTAAGTGACTAAATTTAAACCTGCGTTTTGTCTTAGACACAAACAGAGCAAGGAATTTAAAATAATATGGGAGAAGGAATCGAACCTACAACCATCTCGGTTACAGTCGAAGTGAAATAAACAATACTTTAGACATATTCATAGAAAATTAACGAATTTTAGAAATACAATCAATATGTTTCAATATTAATGATTCAATTTCGCGAACTATGTTTTCCATTAAAACTCTTTAGCAGCAAAATCGGATACTACCAGAAATAAGCTATAAATAAATATTCTGTGTAAAGAGGCCTTATGAAACAATCTATCAACGAGTATTACTGATAATCATCTTTGGCAAAGTTAAAGCGTTGTACGACTTAAGCGGGAATGTATGTATGTATGTTCGTATGTATGTACGTACGTGTTACAGTAAAAATCTTTAATATTAAATTAACATAAAAATTTTAACTATTATTAAAGGATTCATATTTTAGATTAGATTTAAATTAGATTTTCTTACCCGACGTTTAATCAGTAACCTATACGTCTACATAGTAATAAGTCTTGATTATATGTTAGGTGATATTTCTTTTTAAATATGTAAACGCAAGGTAGTATTTTCAGAGATAATCTGAAATTGCTTGTTCATTTTCTGGAATCTTCCTTCTGGGAAAAGTAAAGAAAATATTATGTTTAATGATATTTATCCAGTAGTTTTTTAAAGTACTTTCTTTCTGTCAGTCAGTCAATTAGTATTATTTGACTACTAAAAAGTACTTCCAAAACTACTGGACGCCGAAAAATGAAATTTAGCATATAGATTCCTTAGGGAGTACATAATGCATTCAGGAAGATTCTAGCAATTCTTGCGGTAACAGGAAATAGGAATTTATATTTCACGATCGCCCATAAGGTGTACGCGAACGAAGTTGTGGGCAACTAGTATTCATATATATGAAACCTTAATAAGTAACTCTTTAAACTTTTTATGTGTATGATGATGTCAAATCTCAGATCTCGTCTCAGATGTGATAACTTCACATGTTGAGTAAATATACCCAGGTATGTGCATTCAAGTGCACTTGTATTATTGTATACAATAATATTGTTTGAGCCAGTTCTTATACAAACACACTTTATTATAAATATAAAATTATAAAACACATTTTATAAAAATAAATCATCCATCATCTATATTATCTAATAAAAATGAAGTGTCAGTTCTAGCATATTATAAACAAATAACAAATCTTTAACGAGTTAAACTCATTAAAGGAAGTTTTTTTTTATCTTCACGCTGTATCCCGCACACAGTAGGGTAGAGGGAACTTAGTTTTAAAACAATCCGTTCGCCATGTACAGCAGACTTCTGGAGACATTGCATGTTAAGTCGCGGAACCTAAAGGCTTTGCTCGACACCAGGGCGAAGACAACGGAAATATTAAATATTTCCACTCCTCGAGTGGGAATCGAACTCACAACCAGTCACGTTTACAGTCACACTTTGTACGTCCGCGATGCGGATGTACCTACTGGTTTTTCACATTAGTATGTTTCTGACAATTTATAAAGAAATAACAAAAAAAATAAAAACATTATCTATGTCCGTCTAACTGTAACACGCAGCAGATAAGTTAACTAGTACTAATTCGTTCTTCTTCACTCCCAAAATCGAGACATTGAATGTTGAGTGGCGAAACCCAACGCAACGCTACCTCTTAGTAGAACAGAAAAATGAAAATAACCTTAAAATTCTTTCAAGTGGTATTCCTACCCACAACCAATCACCTCAATTCTACCAATAAACATCGTCTTACGCGGAATATCAATAATCAATCATAATTAGTCACCAGTTGTGGCCAGCCGTGGCGCAGTGGCACAAACGTGTGACTGTAAGCGACTGGTTGTGGGTTCGAATCCCACTCGAGGAGTGGAAATATTTAATATTTCCATTTTCTTCGCTCTGGTGTCGAGGTAAAGCGCGGCGTAAAGTTCCGCCACTTAACACGCAATGCATCCAAAATTCAGCAAAAAGTGGGGAATGGAGTGTCTTAGCACTAGTTTCCCTCTGCCTACCCTGCTGTGTGTGGGATACAGCGTGAAGCTTTAAAAAAATCATAATCAAAAACTGCAACTTTAGATTTATTGGCAATAAACAATCAAAATATAAAATACCCAGCATAAAATAGCCAGCATCAAACTTCACTTCTTCTTCACACCAGTTTTTGGATTAGGATCGATTATTGATATTGGGCTTAAGTGGCAATCAACCCACAACTCTCTTCTCTCAGTCTCTTTGTCTTACTACACCACTACTGCTGGCCTCTCACAATATTATGTTAATAAAATAATTTATTTATTATTTTTTTCTTTTTTTTCAGTTTCACGCTGTATCCCGCACACAGCAGGGTAGGCAGAGGGAACCTAGTATTAAGATACTCTGTTCGCCACTTGCCGCCGA
This sequence comes from Dryas iulia moderata, assembly GCA_019049465.1. NCBI lineage: Eukaryota > Metazoa > Arthropoda > Insecta > Lepidoptera > Nymphalidae > Dryas > Dryas iulia. The sequence goes on from CM032417.1 coordinate 4,572,045, forward strand.
ATTCGGAGGCATTGCGTGTTAAGTGGCGGAACTTAACGCCGTGCTTTACCTCGACACCAGAGCGAAGAAAATGGAAATGTTAAATATTTCCACTCCTTGAGTGGAATCAACCCACAACCAGTCGTTTACAGTCACACGCTTGTGCCACTGTGCCACGACTGGCCACATGTAAAATAATAATTAAGAAATAAATAAATAACTTCTAAATATGTAATCATAAACACATCTATATTTTAGAATGTATTCACTGAATTGTTTAAAACAGTACATCGTTTTAATAATATTAAAGCAACAATGTAATTTGAAAGAGCACTACACATTAATGTGCCTTTTTGTTTACCAAGGCTTTACAGTTAACGTCGACATTCATAAACTTAGTTTTCCTTATAAAATGTTTAGAAAAATGACGTATGTATGGGTGTATTATATTTGAAAGATGTTTTGAGTAAAAATTAAATATAAAAGTTGAAAGAAAGAACAAATCTCTATAAGTTCATTTAGTTTTTAATTCGAATAACATTATAAGAAAAAAAAAATTGAGGAGGATAGAAGATAAATAGAAGGATGCCTATGTACTTGTTACTTTTTACACGCTTGTTACTTTTTCTAGAAAACTACTGAACAGATTTATATAAATCTTTACAGTAATTTATAAGATTAGACTTCAGAATCACAAATAAATCTCAATTCTTGAAGATTTGAATAATTTTGCTGTGATATGACAACTACATAGTCCTTAATTATGCGGAAAGCATAAGAACTGACTGACTTATAATGTCACACTCTAAGCTCTGCTGTCAACAGAAGCAGAAAAATAGGATGCTAAAATTGAAGGACATACCTAAATAACTGTACATGGTTATTGACGTATGTCATTCATATAAAGGTGTAATAAACCTTAAAATACTTATTTTCCCAATTTAATGTAAACATTATGTTATATATTTATTGTGAATGCAACAAATGCATAAAATTTATTTAGTTACTTCATAATACTAATCTATCAAAACTTCAAGTGTAAAGTCATCTTTACCGACCATAGATTTTATGCATATCCATTTGCCAAGTCGAAACTATCTAACAAGTATTTAAGGGCTTTGCATAATGTATTTTAGTTCCCATTTCATCTCACACGAACTAGCAACCTAAGTCTTTTGGAATTGAATAATCAAGTGAAGTCTTAGTAACGTCATAAAATAACAAATATTATATATTTTTTATTATGACACTTAGTTTTTGGCTGTGATCTTCAATTATTAATCCAAATAGAATAATTAAAATAAATAAATGATGATGTATTTTGGAATTAATCTATTTTATTTGGATTTTTGGTATTCTCAACAGTTTCATTTCATTTTAAAAAGTGTAAAAATCACGTAAACATAAGCTATTATTAATGTGTATAGTAAAATTTTGTGCCTTTCAAACGAATGAATGCTCATATTCTATATGGATTTAGTGTCATATGTATTGTTTTTTTTTTCTCTCGTTTATACGTTATTATATTTTTACGTTTTAAATTTCAATGAAGGCGACTTGCTTATAAATTTGGTATATATAATGTTAATTATTTAGGTTCAGTTGTAAAGAAAGTATATTTTTTAATGTAATTAAATAATGATACAGTAATAATACAGTAACGATACAGTAATAAAACATATATTACACTTGTTATTTTCCATTATATGTTTTTAGGTTTTATTCTAATTATAAAATAAAGTATAGTCGATACTAAGTTTTCCTTTTCTCTTAACTATATCAAAGTCCATTAATAAATTACTTTTAAATGTATAGTTTTATCATAAAATAACTTTTTGAACTAACTTTTTTACTCTAGGATGTAAGTCTTAATATTTATTTTTATCATAGATTAGCACAAATATGAAAGGTAACTCCTTGCTTATTTTCGCTTTTAACTCTTATTGCGGATTCTCATGCACGTAATAATAAAATGCAAAATCTACAAAACATAAGTAAAAAAATCATATCTCATAAATGTGTTCAAAGATCGTTGTAATTGGCATTTTGCCGCAACATCGTAAAGAATATACTTGTAGATGTATTAAAAAAAATAATGTATTTACATCAAATTTCAAAATCTTATTCAATTATCGTTTATTTTTAAGATTTTTACAAAAAATGGATTATTAGTAGACTCCAAAAAATAGTAATTACATATTTTATTTTTTTCTTCGCAATGTATGCTTAGATAAAAAATAGAGCAATATTTTTAAAAAATCATATAAACGCTAAACAACATCCGCATTAATGTCGATAAAAACTGAAATATTCTTTACGCATCAAAGTTCATATGTTGTAAACAATTTTTTATTATATTCTAACTACAACATAAATATGCATAAATTAAAATTAAAATAATGTACTTACCCATTGATTATTGATGACTGAACAGAACTTAAAAAAACACAACAAATATTCACAGATTATAAAATTTAAATATAAATATAATTAAAAAAATCAAATTGGCAGTATAGTACAGCACTAAGACTTGTTCTCTTCTCAAATTTGACACTTCAAATGACACTTTAATTTCATAATTAATTATCACGTTTAATTAAATATTAATAAATACTTAATAATAAAATAAATAAATAAATGTCAACACTATTTATAACAGCAGGTCGTAACAAGAATAAGTTTTCGTCGCGAACGATAACGTCCGCAGCATTCGCAATCTGACGGGAAACTGGCGGGAAATCTCATAATGGCGGGAATGCTGAACACGAACGCAGCATCCCGTGAAAATATTTAATCTTTGTGTTATTCCTTTTGTTTTTGTCGAAAAAACAAAATATTTTTTATTATTTAATACAGATTCTAACAATGTAAGTATTTTATAACGTTTTAGATCAGTTTAGTCTTAGTATGTATTTGAAGTTAGACTTATTTCGTTAAAACTCCTTGTGGTATCTAAATAGTATTCAATTTAACTTTCAAAATAGCTGAAGTAGTCGAAAAGTTTCAATTGTAGAGTGCATTGCTCTAATGTAGTTCAATGTTCGGACATTATTAAGATATCTTTGCCAAAATGTTGTTTCTTTAGTTTACATAAATATTATGATTATTAATGATGATATGCGTAACTTAACGAAGTGAATTGTTCTTTTTAGGGGCCAGTCGTGGCGCTGTGGCACAAACGTGTCAGTAACTGTGATGTCGTAAACGACTGGTTGTAGGTTCGATTCCCACTCGAGGAATGGAAATATCTAATATTTCCATTTTCTTCGCTCTGGTATCGAGGTAAAGCGCGGCGTAAAGTTCCGCCATTTAACACGCAATGACGCCACTTAAAACGAATTTAGCGGGAGTGGGGAACGGCGTGTCTTAACACTAGGTTCTCTCTGCCTACCCTGCTGTATGCGCAGCTTAAAGTGAGGCGCATCGTGATGCAGTTTAACAGCGTCCGACTATATACCCGATGGCTGAGTTCAATGCCCACTCAGTTAAGGTTATATTTAAATTATTTTAATTATTTTTATTTTTCTATTTTCCAATGACAAGTTAAAGCATGATGTTGAATTTTGAAACTCAACACGCAAAGTCTCAGTCAAGAAAGTGGAGAAAGATATGTTTTGACAGTCGGCTCTCTGTAATTATTAGATCACGGCTATGCGGAAAACAGTCTGACGCTAAAAAAGGTTTCCAAAACGAGTGATATTTGTTAACGAAATTTGAAATTAATTTATGTCATAAGTACGTTAGGATATAGCAGGTTCAATTAAAATAATGGAAATAGCTATAAAATATTTGTATTTTGAGAAGCGGAATTTAATAACGCTCTTTGTCTTACCAGAGCGAGAAATTGGTTTTCTCTGTTTACCTAGCTATAAGCACAAACAAGATACCTATGCTTAACTTTTTTAATATATTCACGTTGTATCCCTTGCAGTCAGAGAGGGTAGTCAGAGAGAACGGAGCGCCATACGTTACGGTCTCTGCATACATCTTTCGCCCCGTCCACTGTCATCAACCTCTTCATACACGCCCTCCGGGGCTCCTCCTTATGTTTTTTACCTTCCTCCAGTATATACTAAGCTTAATTAAAAACTTATAATAACATTTAAAATTTCAATTCACTTAAATATTCCATTTATTTCTCTAAATTGAGAACTTACATCTTCTTACGATTGGAGAGCCATCAGCCATGTTGCGCAGTTCGCTCAATAATTTATTATATCTACGTGAAGACACCATTAATGCTTGCAAGATTTAACACTAAACTGATTACGCATTCGTCGTTATGTTGCTACGGAAATTACTTATGCTGTTTTAAAATCATTTATTCAAAATGATACATGGAAAGTGTGATTTTTTGTGGTAATATGTATGTATGTATAAGTACAGAGGGGATATTTCTCAGTACATTTTGCTATAAGATTTTTTTTCGCATAGCAAAACAGGCTGAAAAGATTTAGTATTAATTATAATATTTATATAAAGTAAGTGGAAAGTAGAAAACTAAAGACATTTCGTTTTCTACTTTTTCCGCGAATTTATATTTTCACATACAAGAGGAGAAAATTTCAAATAGTTTTTTTTATAATAATCAACCGAGTGAAGATCGATTTTTTGATTGATCGATTATGGTGTTTCGAATGTAAAACTTGAGGACTTAAGGATTAGGAGGGAGAAAGGATTTCACGAGCATCGCGTTTCCAGTCAGATGCTGTCACACTGATGACCACAATTGGTTTCATATTATTTTTACAGCTTCACAACCTTTTCCGGAGTTGCAGGGTGGTCAGGGAGAACTTAGTGCCAAGACACTCCGTTCCACTTTCACCGAAATTCAAGGCATTGTGTGTTGAGTAATAACTCTAAGCCACGTCTTGTCTTAGGTTTCAGATAGGAGAAATAATAATAAATTTAAAAATAATCATCATCAACGGAATAGGAATCGAACCCACGACCACAACCAATCTAAACTGTAAAATGGTTATATAATTATAATAGAGGTTTTACCTTTTTCACAAAAATTTTTCAATTCATTCAATTCTCTATTTATAGCGTTTAAACGTGCCAGTTGAGCAGAATTTACTTCAACGAGTCGCTGAATTTTTATTTTGTAGGTAACTATAGTAGGATTATAAATTTATTTAAAAGCTTTTGTACTATTGTGCTATTTTGGAAAGTGTATAATAACCCTTTATAAAACACAATGAGGGATTAAAATATAGAAAAATATATGTTATAAAACATTTTATAAAGCTATTTTAGACAATCGTAGCGCAGTGGGGCTGCGTCTCATTGTAAGCTCGATGGGCGTGGGTTCGATTCTCATTTAAGGGAAGGAATACATAGTATTTTCATTTCTGATACCTAAGACAAAACACGGCGCTCAGTTTCGTCAATCTACACGCAATGTCTGGAATTTGGACTGCAGGTGGACAACGGAGCGTTTTGGCACTTGATTATTTGACCGTGCTTTGCTGAAAAACATAGACTGAAAATAAATTTAAAAAATCTAAATAAAAACAACTTAACTATATGAATAGATTTTCTTTAAAATACTATGAGACTCACACTTAAGTCAACTAATCACGCAGCCATTTGAAAAGTGCATTGCCACAGATAAAATTTCCTTTTATTTTCACAGTATATCAAAAAAATACATTTAAAAACCATAATATTATTTTTTTTATGAAACGTATTAAAATTTGAACGCTCAAACTTTCCTCTTTTAGAAACTCAAATTTCTTAAAAAAACCAACTCAATTCTTAAAAAAAGCCACGCATGGCTTACCAATCAGAGCACAAGCGCGGGTTCGAATCCTGCTGCCTTCAAATTTTTATACCTTTTCTAAAACCGTATTGTTATATCCTAACTGTATGAATAATATATTAAAAATAAATAAAAAAATAATCGATTTTTTTTAATAATAACAACAATATATACAAGGCTATAGTATAAAATACTCAAGAGATACACTCGACGCCTTCAATTTAGACGAGATTCGAAGATAAATTAAGCGATTCGTTGCTGACTCGACAAGTGTCATACAGAAACTTTACTAATGGCTCGGATTTTATCTTGTACGTACTCGTAGATACGTTTTGAAGGAAACACTTTAAGTGTTCGGATAAACTTGGGAGAAATTCAGCATTTTGATACATTCTGGTGAAATATAAGTAGGTAAAACTATATAATAAACTTTGTAGTTGCGATTCTGTTTTCAAATTTGTATGTTTTTTTTTACTGTAGGTGTATATTTTTATTATTGTACGTAACTATATATAGTATACAGTGATTGTGGCCAGTCGTGGCCCAGTGGCACAAGCGTGTGACTGTAAACTACTGGTTGTGGGCTCGATTTCCACTCGAGGAGTGGATTTTCTTCGCTCTGGTGTCGAGGTAAAGCGCGGCGTTAAGTTCCGCCACTTAACACGCAAGCCTCCGAATTTGGCGGAAAGTGGGGAACAGAGTGTCTTAACACTAGGTTCCCTATGCCTACTCTGATGTGTGCGGGATACAGCGTGAACCTAAAAAAAAAAAGTGATAAGAGAGCTTAGTGAGAAATCTCTCCTAAAAATAAGAAATTAGGAAAAATAAGAGTTGTAAGTTTATCCTTTTATGGATCAAATTTAGCTATTTGAACTTCAAATTAATCTTGATTGATAGAAAACAATTTCCAAATCAACTTTAATTCCAATTTTTCTTGGATAAACATGATGTGTAACGGTGAGAAACCTAATTTAAGAACAAGCTTGAGATTTACAACTTATAGGTTATTATTTAACTATAATCTTGCTAAGTACTACTTCACGCACAGCATAGTAGTCAGAGAGAACGAGGTGTCGAGACACCTTGTCCTCCATTTACCGCCGTAAATCCAAACATTCTCTGTTAAGTCTCAAAGCTCAACGCTGTGTTTTGTCTTGTCCACCAAAGCATACACAGATCATGCCACCAAGTAGAAATCGAACCCACAACCACTCTCGTTTACAGTCACTCTTTTTCACTGCGCTTCGATGGCGAATATTTAACGTAAAGTTAAGGTACATGTATTACATAATCCTTACTTATATTATAAATGTGAAAGTCTGTCTGTTTGTCTGTCACGCCTTAACGGCTAATCTACTCGTCCGATTTGGATCAAATTTAGAATTAGAGTAATAAATAATCCGGGATTAAACATGGGCTACTTTATTTTTCAAAAATCCTTGCCCGAGGGTTACAATATAATTCACGGGCCATATTTAAAATTGCAATACTAAGTACTACTAACAGATCACAGTACAGTTCAACTGTATATTTATGGCCTTTCAAGGTAGACCAAAGACTAGATAAACTAGGTAATTTCAAATAAAAATACTAATAAACATATACAGTAATGAAATGTAGACAGGTGCTTCCTTGACATAAGAAAAATAACAAGAAAGGTAAAAAAGAAAAAAAAAATTAAAAGTGTATTGTAATTGAAAAGTCCTTGTGTCTCGTGACATTTGAACAAACGTCGCGTCGCAACAAAGTAAAATAGCATAATATATAAAATGAAAGTTTCCAACTCTATTTCTTAGTTTAAAACAACACAGACGTTTTGTAAAGATATTTTGAAACTTAAACTGAAAAGTAACGATAAAAAAATTAGTTTCCTTTAAATAAATCTCTTTAGGTATATTATAAATACATTTCAAATTCATCCGATTAGAATACCGACATTAGAATTATAAAAATGACATAAGATGGCTGCTTCAGTTTTTTCTCGAAAGCAACATATTCAGGAATACCTACTGTTATGATACTCTTTTGTTCAATTTTCATTAGAAATTATATAGGTTAGTAGACGAACCAAAGATCGCTTTTTATCTTATCATATCTAAGAATTAATAATAATTTAAATATTCTACCGATTTTGTTTAGTTTATGAGAGTTACATACAAAGTACCATAAGCAACACATACATAAATTCAGGATTTTTTTGTATAGCAAAACTCAACATAAATTATATATCTATATCCCGCACACAGCAGGATAGGCAGAGGGAACCTAAAGACACTCCGTTCCCCACATACCGCCGAATTTGGAGGCATTGCGTGTTAAGCGGCGAAACTCAACGCCGCGCTTTGCCTCGACACCAGAGCGAAGAAAATGGCAATGGACTAGCCCCAAATTATAATATATATGTTATATAATATATGCCAAAAATCTGAGTGGGAGTAAGTTAAAATTACTAAGTCCTTAAGCAGGCCGGTGTACTCGTACAAGATATAATAATATAATAAGTACTTATATTATAATTCACAATGAAGAGGACAAGGAAGGAAATTTAATATTTCACTTTGCATTTTGTATAAGTCGTAATACTTAGTGTTGTAGGAAACCAGTTCGTATTGTTATCGTATTAAGAAATTATTAATTATTTTTTTTATATACGACTAACCTTGTCAATGATTTCAACCGTGACCCTAAGTTGAACTAGCGACATATCCTTAAAAGGCTATGATGAAATACTTCTATATGTATTAATAATATCTTGTATAGTTTAAAGTCATTTTTTAACTTCACGCCTCTATTCTCCACAGTCCGCCCAAAATTGAGACATTGTGTGTCGAGTGGCGGAACACAGTGCCGCATATTACCTTTCCAGATCGGGGAAATAGAAATAATGTAAACATAGTCATTCAAGGATGGGAAGGGAACCCACATTAAACCACGCTTGCAGAGAAACCGTGCAATGTTACAGTAATGTCCTCTTCAGAGACTATCAAATCCATCATTTGTTATTCATTCAAAAGCCCAAAGCCACACTTTGTCCAGTTTAAGGCGTAAATTCATTTACGTCAACATTATAATGCCTGACATATTATTTGATTTACTTTAAAAAATGACATTTAATATTAATCAAGAAATATAACATACTGCTTTTTATCTTCATAAACGTGGCTATAGTTTGAAAAATCTGCAGGTACGCTTTAATTTACATGTTAAATAAAGAGAGGAGCTCATAGAGTGTTAGCGAGCGTAAGTACATTTTAAAAGGGCTCCATTTAAGTTAATACATTTCAAGCCTAGACTTGGGTTACCTCAAGCACGCTCCCAGAAGACACGGAAAATATATGGAATGTTAAGGTGTTTCTACTCCTATGTATAAATACCATTTACCATTTAAAATCAAGAATTATCAAAGGATAGTTTGGAGTTTTGCCATCTTGGAATTGCAGTTAAACTTTACTGGTAAATTTAGGTTTTACACTAGTTCACACTTTTATATTTATAGGTACTTATTATGATTTAGCGACGGACCAATCTGACTTTGAATAGCCCCTAGGAGGGACTAAAATCACATCTTCTTTAATATTCAAAATTGTATTCATAATGTAAACATGAAGTTTAAAAGAACTAGATTGCGATGGAGTCCTCACCCCTGTACTAAGGGAAGTAGGCTATTAGCCAGTAATCCCAAATTAAGTTGTCTTTTTTTTAGCTTCTCGCTGTATCCCGCACACAGCAGGGTAGGCAGAGGGAACTTAGTATTAAGACACTCCGTTCCCCACTTTCCGCCGAATTCGGAGGCTCAGAGGTGTTAAGTGGCGGAACGTAACGCCGTGCTTTACCTTAATATTTACTTTAATTAAATATTTACTTTAATTAAATTTTTACTTTAATTAAATATTTCCACTCCTCGAGTGGGAATTGAACCCACAACCTGTCGTTTACAGTCACACGCTTGTGCCACTGGGCCACGACTGGCCACAAGTTGAACAAGTGAAGCTGTTGACACCAAATTTTTGCACTATAGTATCATCAATAATGAAATTCAATACACACAATACAATGTATTGTTATTTTCGAAGGCTCTCTATTCCGATCTATCACGTGGTCTCCGTAGAATAACTATTTGCGTGACACGCATTTTCTAAATAAAAGGGTAAAGGACACAAAACACAAAGATTGATCGACAAAACTATAGTCGAAATAAGTACTCTTAACTTCTGAGTGATACAAGACTGATCTATTTTTTATATGAAATATTTTTTTTGTATAGGTATTTATCTTATTTCATTGTTGGGCATTGGTACAGCGTCTGACTGTTATTGCCATTGGTTGCGGGTTCGATTTCCATTCAACCTGTTAATCGGGCAAGACGTATAAATACATCAGGCCTAAACAATATCGGGTACGGGTAGGACATGTTCATAATTTGAACGGGAACTCCCTGGTTAACAGGTTAAGGAGAATAATTGCGGCAACTCAACACGCAATGCCTCCAGAATTCGGCGAAAACGGAGAACGGGTGGGGAACGGAGTGTCTTAACACTAGGTTCCCTCTGCCTAACCTACTGTATGCGGGAACAGCGTGAAGGTAAAAAGAAATACGAAGTTCATTTCCACGACTCAACGTGACGTGACGTCTCGAATTCTTAAAAGTGGATTTGCAAAGTGTTTACACACTACATTCTCTTTGGGAGACCTTTTTATACAAGGAAAAGCGTGAAATTGAAAAAAAAAACTGAAATCTGTGTTACTAAATTTTTTATTTAGCTTCACCCTGTACAGATAGAGGGAAGCTAGTATTAAGACACTTCATTCCCCACTTTCCGCCGAATTCGGAGGCATTGCTTGTTAAGTGGCGGACCTTAACGACGCGCTTTGCCTCGAGTACCAGAGCGAAAGAAATGGAAATATTAAATATTTCCACTCCTCGATTGGGAATCGAACCAACAACCAGTCGTTTACAGTCACACGTTCATGCCACTGCGCCACGACTGACCCCTACTGTTTCTACACAACCGTTTCTAATTAACATAAAATATTTCAAATAAATGTAAATATTAACGTCCACAATTTTATTAGTCAACTGCAATACCCGTTTACAGCTAATGTTGGAAAGGCACGTTCCAATTGCTCTAGAAAGACAGTATAAAGGCACTCAGTTAGATATATTCGCTTGAATCAGTGCTCATGGGTCTGTAAAATATATACAATAACTTAATGCACACCTTACTGCACACCTACGTATTTATTATAACACTTTTATATATTATGTATTTATTTTAGACTAGTAACTGCCTGCAACTTCCTTTGCGTGGACTTAACAACTCAGTTACCAAAATAACCTTATATCTTACTCTTCCTTTTATATCACATAAGATAGTAAAAGTGACCGGAAATTTACACTAAAATACTATGTCAGTAGCCGTTGCTACATTTTTAGGGAACTTTTAAAAAAGAAGACATGAAAATATTTTTTTTTATCTTTTATATAATTATTCCACTGAGTGGGAATCAAACCACAATCAAAGTGAAAAGTACACCTTTATTTAAAAAAACGAAGTCCACTCGAGGAGTAGAAATGTTAAATACATATTTCCTTTTTCTTCGTTCTGGTATTAGGGCAAAGCGCGGTGTTAAGTTCCGCGACTTAACACGTAAATGCCTCCAGATTCGGCGGAAGGTGGGGAACGGAGTGTCTTTACACTAGGTTCCCTCTGCCTACACTGCTATGAGAGTGAAGCTAAAAAGTAAAAGCATTTATTATATTGATTACAGTGGCTCCATGCATTTTCCGCACAAGAAGATAAGCAAAGAGTATCTTATATTACTTAGCGTCAAAATTCTTAACCTTCTGTCCCAAAATCGCGATATTACGTGTTGAGTGACGGAACTCAAAGCCTCGTTTTCCCTTACACTTACCAAAGACAAGACGATTTTTATCATTTTATACCGCTTCCATAAATTGTTACTTACCAAAAATATCCTCTATATATATTATGCAAAATATATACTTTGTAGGATTAAGTGAATTTTAACTGTGATTCTGGCACCAGTCCAACTTCTTCGCCGGCTTTGGAAACCAGATATCCTAATATCTTTCTAAATGCAACGTTACATTTAGATACATGTAACTTCATCTCGCTCTACTCGTGATTTATGAGCTTCTAAATATGTTCCTACATGCATGTAATACCTCGGAACTTGATTTAAAATATTTAAACGTAGTTAAAATTAATAATTGTGGCCAGTCGTGGCCCAGTGGCACAAGAGTGTGACTGTAAACGACTGGTTGTGGGTTCGATTCCCACTCGAGGAGTGGAAATTATATTTCCATTTTCTTCGCTCTGGTGTCGAGGTAAAGCGCGGCGTTAAGTTCCGCCACTTAACACGCAAGCCTCCGAATTCGGCGGAAAGTGGGGAACGGAGTGTCTTAACACTAGGTTCCCTCTGCCTACCCTGCTGTGTGCGGGATATAGCATGAAGCTATTTAATTTAATTTAATTAATAATAAGAGGCCAAAATAAACATATTTTATTATCAGCTTATGATATTTACTTAGGACACTTCTCCATGTACCGCCCAAATTCAAACCGTGTGTGTTGAGTAGTAGAAATCAATGTCACGGTTATCTTTAAATTTAATCATTTCTACGAATGGGTAGTGAACCCGCAATTATCGCTGTCAATCTGCTGTACAGTGACTTAAACGGAAAGTTATAAATTTTTGTAGTTCCAATTTCTATGTTCTTTTTGTGTTTTTTTTTGTCTATCCTTGTCCACTGTCCACTTGTAAGTATATAATTTATTTTATGTGAAATAAAAACACATTATTTTAGCGCTTTTTTCCTTTCAATTGTGTAATTAATTCTATTATTAATTAATTAGTGGCCAGTCGTGGCCCAGTGGCACAAGCGTGTGACTGTAAACGACTGGTTGAGGGTTCAATTACCACTCGAGGAGTGGAAATATTTAATATTTCCATTTTCTTCGCTCTGGTGTCGAGGTTAAGCGCTGCGTTAAATTCCACCACTTAACACGCAATGCCTCCGAATTCGGCAGAAAGTGGGGAACGGAGTATCTTAATACTAGGTTCCCTCTGCCTACCCTGCTGTGCGCGGGATACAGCGTGAAGCTAAAAAAAAATTCTTCATGATTAAAATAAAATAAATATGTTACACATTTAAGTCAATACATTCATTTTAAAAGTCCAGATTATCTGTTACCTAGCTATTCGGAAAAAGCGTGAACCTGTAAATAGATAGCACATCTGTCCAAAAGGTAATTTTTGATCGATATTTAGAATCGACTATAAACAAAGTTGGAAGGTAACTCGGCTTTTCACATTTACAAAGATACCTTCTCAACTTTGGATGTTCGAAGTTACAAATTCGTAATTTAATTTCGTAAGCTCCGAACAGAATGCCCTGAAGGAAGGTTTATTTTCTAAGCAGGTGTTTCTGACACTGTAAACGACGTTGAACACGATAAAAGCCTGTAAGCGATATTTAAGTATACCTATGTGTTATGTTAAAATTAGCTTTTACAATGTTGAATATAAAAATAATAAAAAATTTGAAACGAAGATGGTGATAAAACTTTTGATTTAGAAAATATTTAGGGTCCATTAGGCGATTTCGCCTTTTTGTTCTTCACATTTATATTTAGTACTCATCGCGGCGCAGTGCAAATCCATTTGCACGTCTGTAGACGCGGTTATTGTAGGTTCAATTCCCATTAGGTCGTATGAGATTTATATTTACATTATTTTCATAACCTCGGTCTGGTATCACAACGTACGTTGAATTCCTTCACTGCTCACTCAACACAATTATAATCGTCTCGATTTTAGGTGGAATGTGTAGAACAATTAGTTGTTTCTGGAAGAAAAACGTGAAATATTGTGTTTTCTTTTCACATCACGAGATGTCACATTTTCCGAATTAATATAAGATCTAATGATAAATCATAACTTTCTGCACATTTTTTTTATTGGAAGGGCAAGGCAAGCAAGCGTTCGGGTCACTTGGTGTTAGGTAAACACCGTGGCCCACGGCGCCGTGTGACACCAGAGGAGCTATAGAGACTTTGCCAGCCTTTGAGGTGGAGGTAAACGCGCCTTTCGAAGGTACCCATGTTTTATCGACCTGGAAATACTGCCGCAGGTAAGCCATTTCACATTTTGCCACATACGTACTACTTCCGATTTGAAAGTTTGGCAATACCAAAAGTCAAAAATTCCTGAGTGAGAATCGACTTCACAGTTATCTTCATCACCCCACACGACGACGACGACGACGACGACCACGACGGCCTGAATTATATAACATAAAAAGCAAAATAAAATTTTGAAAAAACCCACGACGGTTTAATTGTAATTGTAAAAGGATAAAATAACTATAAATCCCCCGCCTAAAAGAATATATGTAACGAGATGATAGGGACAACTTCGTCGGGGCTGCCATTACTTTAAGTTGGCAAAAACCTTCTCATAGGTTTTCTTGCTGTTAAAACAAGTTTGGCAAAAAAATAAATATTAATATGAATTTACAGTTTTGATAACTGGTATTTTAAAGACTTTAAAACGAAATCTATACTGTTAGCTACTATATTTAAAATAGAGGTTGCAACTGGCAGCCCCCGACGAAGTCGTCCCCATCATCTCGTTACATATATTCTTTTAGGCGGGGGATTTATAGTTATTTTATCCTTTTACAATTACAATGAAACCGTCGTGGGTTTTTTCAAAATTTTTAATTTTGCTTTTTATTTTAAACTTTTTAAAGTGAATAGATAAACATTATATATTATTACATAATATCGAAATACTTTATATTAATCTTCATGCAAATCCAAAAGAAATTATAAATCCAATGCTTTCTGGTTATCAAATGCTTATTGCAGCGCCTGGGAGATTGTCACCGTAACATTTTCACGAAACTTACGTCTACCCAAATCCAAAACCAAACCAAACCCGTGGTAGTTCGTGATATGGCATATAAAAACACGCAGCAATTAAACCAGAACCTATCACAGAAAACCGCATAGGTTTCACACAAAAAATACGAGCAAATGCTTACTGCAGCGCCCCCTGGTGAGGTGTCACCATGACACATATACGAGAACACGCGCTAATTAAGCCTGATCCTATCTTTGATAACTGCATCCAAATCGGACTTGTAGTTTTAGCTTTGCATAATTAAATGTTTAATGCAGCGCCCCCTGGTGAGTTCTTGACGTGAAAAAAAAACCTAAAAACTTACACCAAGTAAAGGCAACTCTAATACTAAAAACTCTGCCCAATCGGACTAGTAGTTGTGGTTTTGCATTAAATATTACAAACAAATGTTTACTGCAGCGCCCTCTGGTGAGTTAACACGATAAAACATATCCAAGAACATGCACTAATTAAACTTGAAGTTATCATTGAAACTGCATCCAAATCAAATTCGTCATTTTATCTTTGCACAAACAATATCTTACTGCAGCGCCCCCTGGTGACTTGTCACCGTAATATAAATTTAAAAACATGCTCTAAGTAAAGCGGAATCTAATACTGAAAACTCTTGACAATCGTACTAGTCATTTTGGTTTTACACAAAAAAATAGAAGCAGCTACTTACTGCAGCGCCCCCTAGAGAGTTGACACATACATGAAAATATGCACTAAGTAAACATACATGACACATATATGAATATATGCACTAAGTAAACTTGAATCTATCATTGAAAACTGAATTCAAATCGGACTCGTAGTTTTAGTTTTACCCAAACAAATGTACTTACTGCAGCGCCCCCTGGTGAGTGGTCACCGTAACGTATATATGAAAAGAAGCACCAATTAAACTTGAATCTATCGTTGAAAGTTTCATCTAATTCGGACTAGTAGTTTTTGCTCTGCATAAACAAATGTTTACTGCAGCGCCCCCTGGTGAATTTTCATCGTAACAAAAAACAAAAATCTTAAAATATGCAGCAAGCAAAGTTGAATCTAATTCTGAAAACTCTAGCCAATCGGATAAGTAATTTCGGTTTTAGACAAATAAATACAAGAAAAATTTTGGTTTTACACAAATAAACACAAGCAAATGCTTACTACAGCGCCCCCTGATGAGTGGTCACCATAACATATATATGAAAAGACGCACCAATTAAGCCTGAACCTACCCTTGAAGGTTACATCTAAATTGGACTAGTAGTTTTTGATTTGCGTAAACAAATGTTTACTGCAGCGCCCCCTAGTGAGTTTTCCCCGTAACAAAAAAAGAAAAATCTTAAAATATGCATCAAGCAAAGCTGAATCTTTTTCCGAAAACTCTTTTCAATCGGATCAGTAGTTTCGGTTTTAGATAAATAAATACAAAAAAAGTACAAACAAATGCTTATTGCAGCGCCCCCTGGTGGTTTGACACGATATAACATATCCAAGAACATCCACCAATTAAATCTGAATCTGTCACTGAAAATCTATCGAAATCAGACTACTATTTTTTGAGATAATTGAAAACATTCGTTTTCACGTAAAATGCTTACTGCAGCGCCCCCTGGTGAGTTAAGGTAATAAGATATATCCAAGAACATACGCCAATTGAACCTTAACCTATCATAGAAAACCGTATCAAAATCGGACTTATAGTTTTGGAAATAACTGACATAGTAATTTGCACAAACACACAAACAAACAAACAAACAAACGGGTAAAAATATAATCATAGTAGTGTGTATTTTATCTCCTTAATATATAGTTTAACTTTATCAAATTTCCTGTCTTATTCCTCTGACAATTTACATAAAACAAGTTTTTCTTTCACATATAAACACTAATATATCAATATATAAAAAGCTTAATACACTAAGCAGTACAAGAATCACTATCTAAAAGATTTACGACACCAATATCAATAAACCGTTAGGGAGCGAATACCAAAATCTAGATGTTTTTACAATTTATTTTCTTGGGTGGATTCCAAGAGCAATCGTTTGGAAACAACTAACATTCATTTTACCTGATATGCTAAATAAAATCGTTGAGGTCTCAGTCTGAAGAACCGTTTCACCACTGCTTTTTAAGTATTTGTTAAGTTATTTTTATGCGTTATATGTTTTTAAAACAAAATACAATATTAAAAAATAACATAACTCTAACTAACTAATAACATAAATTCCCACTCGAGGGGTGGAAATATTTAATATTTCCATTTTCTTCGCCTGGTGTCGAGGTGAAGCACTGCGTTAAATTCCGCCACTTAACACGCAATGCCTCCAAAATTTGGCGGAAAGTGGGGAACGGAGTGTTTTAACACTAGGTTCCCTCTGCCTACCCTGCTGTGCGCGTGATACAGCGTGAAGCTGTAAAAAAAATAATTATAATTTAAATTTAATAAAATGTGTGTTATAACTTTGAAAAAAGTTAAATTATTCTGTTTTACTCTTTTTCCCGCACAGCTAAGTGAGAATTGTTAGAGTGTAAATTCAACACATTGCGCGTTGAGTGGCGGAACTCAACGCTATGTATTGTCTTATTCACCAGAATGCGAATTGAACCCACAACCAGTTGCGTCAGAAGGAGACCGACTGCACCACTATGGCCTTATTACTAATAGTTATTTTTTTTGCTTCACACTGTCCCGCACACAGCAGGGTAGGCAGAGGGAACCTAGTGTTAAGACACTCCGTTCCCCACTTTCCGCGTTACTTCCGGAACTTAAAGCCGCGCTTTGCCTCTGATACGAGAGCGAAGGAAATAGAAATATTAAATTTTTTCACTCCTCGTGTACTGTAAACGACTGTTTGTGGGTTCGAATCCCACTGATTCGTGCCACTGCGGCACGACTGACCCCAGTAATAGTTTATATTTATTCATATTACATTTATCTAAAAACGACACAACGCTTAGAATGACATTAATTTGCCTAATTATATATTTTAGATTAAAAAGCAGTTTACTTATATTCTTCTTTAGATACATATCCCTGTCTTTCTTATACTAAGAATATCGAAGGAGCAAAACATTTTATAATTGAAAACAAAATTGCTTGTATTATTAAACCTCGTTATAAAAATTAATATAAATTACAGTACGTATTAACCTAAAAGATTTGAAATTATTCTTTATTCAAGCATTCTCGTACACTGCGTGAATGCCTAACTAGCATCGGCTCAAAGAAGAACCGGAAAAAAATCAATAACTAAGAAAATTAAAAAATATATGTATTCAAATTCAAAATATCTTTATTCAAATAGACTTTTGTAAACACTTTTGAATCGTCAAATGTACATAAAGCTACCACCGACTCGGAAGGCAGTTCTGCTGAGAAGAGCCGGCCAGAAACTCGACAGTTGCTCTTTTCAAATATATAAATTACAATTTTATTATTTGATACAATGGTAGCTAACCGGCATTGGACTTATTCAGATTAATTCCACACATTTTTATCCTTTAAATACTCTTCTACAGAGTAATAAGCCTTATTTATTAAAGATTTTTTTCAATGATTTTGAATTTCTCTCATCTCCCATAAAAGATTTATTTACCTTTTGGAGGCGATAACGTGGCGTTTTTTATTTCTTTATCTACTTAATAAAGGTTTTACAATAAAACTAACATAAAATAAATGTAAATCATTGTAATTCCCCACAATTGCTTATAACGATTTTGGCAGATGGCGTTCCACTCTTGCTTCCGTACCTCTCCATTTTCTTCAAAACGTCTAAACCGGAAATAACGTGACCGAAAACCACGTGTTTACTATCCAACCAGTCAGTTCTGAAAAAGAAATCGTTTTGAATATTTTTTATATAAATTGAAATGAGGGACTTCCTGCTTTAACAAGGAATAATTAAAATGGATCCTTAATAAAAAAGGCGTAATAAAAAGATATTCGAAGAAAATATATGATTAACACTTTAAAAAGTGTAAAAAGTCATACATAATTTTGGATTTTGATTTTCAATCTTGTTTACATAATATGAAAACGATGGTTTCTGCGATGTCAAGCGTATAATGAAGAGTGAATTGTTTTGACACTAGGTACCTGAATGTGCAAAAAAGCCGCAAAAAAAATGTATTTCCGAATATAAAAATACGGTTGTATACGAAACAAAAGAAAAAAATAAAAGAAAAACCAGTAAAAGAAGAAATAATCTTGGCGCTGTTCCAGATAAATACTTTTTTTACCCCAGGACACAGCTGGTAAGCGTTCAGCCGCAATTTTATTTAATACAATAAATCGCTACAATGCAGTACGTATTAAAGTTGCAATCTCGTTTTCACAATATACCTAACTGGGTAAAAACGCCTGAAATTAACGTGGTGAATTGTGAACCCAAAATTAAATATATAGGAAATATTTCCTCCGAATAGAACTCGAACCTATAACCTTCACATTTACAGCCAGGCGCTGTCCCAGTGCGTCACGATCCTTCAACCAAATAAAATTCAAAAGAAACAAAATCAAGTATTTTTTTTTAGCTTCACGCTGTATCCCGCACACAGCAGGTTAGGCAGAGGGAACCTAGTGTTAAGACACTCCGTTCCCCACTTTCCGCCGAATTTGGAGGCAGTGCGTATTAAGAAAATGGAAATATGAAATATTTCCGCTCCTCGAGTGGGAATCGAACCCGCAACCAGTCTCTTTACAGTCACACTTTGTGCCACTGCGCCACGACTGGCCTCTAAGTAAAAATATTTTACGAAACAAAATATAATATACATAGATTGAATGTAGATTGACTTACAATGTCAATCTACATATAAATTATATAAATGTTATGAATGAATTATATAAATGTTAGTTAACTATTATGCAAAAAAAATATATTCAGACTATATATTATATAGTATTTTAGCTATAAAAATAAAATAATAGATTTACATTTTACTGAATTCATACAACTCTCACTAAGTAACTACTAGGTTACGAAGAAACATAACCCATTAAATAAATCACTAAATTGTAATAAGATTGACGTTTACTATTCACCACAATTCGACATATAGTGAGGAGTTACGAACCTCGACGTCGCGCTTTGTCTTGTTCACTACAGCGAAAAAAAGAAAATATTTAGATTATGATAATTCCACCAAGTGGGAATGGAACCAACAACCTATAGCAATTACTGTCCCACTGTACCATAATGGACTCAATATGTAGTAAAATATTTCTCTTATAAAGGTATGAACATTTTCACTAGAAATTCTATCACTTTAATATATTATATTAAAATACCATTACTTACTTAGCAGTACATAAGAAAAATTGTGATCCATTTGTATTAGGTCCAGAATTGGCCATACTCAGAATGCCAGGTCCCGTATGCCGCAGTGTAAAGTTTTCATCTTCAAATTTCCTTCCATATATAGATTTGCCACCTGTTCCATTGTTATTGGTAAAGTCACCTCCTTGACACATCTGATTTTTGCTAAGGATATATTTATATTTATTTAAGTAGTAAAAGTAAAATAGTTAAGTATAAAAGTAAATAGTGTAAAATAGAATATTAGTTGTTAGGCACAACTTTGTTTTTATAATACCATAATTAACAACCCACAAAGGAACAAAATCTGTTAGTGGTACTTATATGTCAAATGTTTTCAATCTCCAGAAGTTTCGGTTATGCACTGTCAGTTACTAGGTAATATAGGCATTTGATATACATACATAAATTAATCAATTAAAATATAGTACAGTTAATTACAATAGAATAATAGTAGGATATTACAAATCAACTTTAAACCTCCTGAATATACTGTATTACCTAATGAACATACAGTTTTTATATAAAATTTATATTTGTCTTGAGTGTGTGTATGCATAAAACACGAGTAGACATTGTTAATACTTACAGAATATGGTATATAGACATCATTCAAAAATCATTCAACATATAATTAAAAAATAACATATACAATTACTATAGTCACAAACAACAAAATAGAAACAAGAAGAAAATTGCTATATGCATGCTATAAATGCAAGAAAAATTACCAATGTACCAAGTACCTAGTACTTAGTCTAAATGTGAGACCTTGCAAGGTGAGTTACTACTCACCAGTTCTGCTGAACTAAATGATGCTCTCTGTCTTACCATAACTATATATTAGTATACTCAAATACATGAATATTAATATCCTTTAGTAGATATTAAAATATCAAAGATCTATTTTAAAAAGGATACAAAATCAGGTATAATTCTGTGAAAACTGCTCCCCTGGTAACCAAAACCCTTTTCATGTGTGCACAGAGCTCTAAAGTTTTCAGCAGTCTTTGGCACTATGTCGGACCTCAGCATCATTATTATCCTGCCAATTTCTTGTTTGCCGACACTTATATCGAAATATACTTGAGGATTTTTCTTTTTGTCTGTTGTTTTTGTAGAAGTCTGAAATATGAAATATACACATTGAGAAAGTAAGTTAATTTTACAAGTTCAAAATATTATATACAATTGTGCTTAATACCATAACATTCCCTTTTTTATTACTATAAGATTAATACACTACTACTATTATAAGTGTAAAAAAGTATTTAAATAACATAGCTATTTTTGTATTCAGTCCAATTCTTTTATTTTTACTTTGATTTCGACTAAAAAAATTTAGATCAAATATGAAATTAAATTCTTACATCATCTGTCTCCATTTTTTGAGTTGTATTCTCAGAATCTTTTTCAACATTTAAAGTTTCACCAGCATGCTTTTGTAACCAACTGTCTTCAGTCCATACTGCTCGAGTACAACCTTCCTTTATCCTTTGTGGAGCAGCAATGTTTACTCTAATTGTACGGCCAAATAATTCTGAGTCATTCTGGAAATGGTAAATTTTCAAGATATAGTAGTTAAATATTAAATGCAAATAAATAAATACTAATCTATGAGTTAATAAGTTATTATAAAACACATAAAACGTATTTCCCACGATGATTCTAAGCAAACCAAAACAAATCTTAAAACTTAAAAATAATTAATACCATATTGTCAATCGCAGCCGCAGCATCTTCGGCATTTTCAAACTCAATAAAAGCGAATCCTCTATGCTTTTCTGTCTCATAATCAAGAGGTATTTGAACATCAACAAGATCACCAAAAGGGACAAACGCTGCATTTAACACTTTTTCATCAACTTCTTCCGCCAAACCACCTACATATATGGTCCGTTTTGAATTAGGCTTGCTAGCCATGACTATTTTGTGCAATAGTTTTAATATGTCTTAATTAAAATTGTGTTTTTCTTATTTTTCGGCGAATATTCTAACCTATAAGTAAATACGAATGTTTGACATGAGACCATAGATAACTTATTGTTGTGAAAACATAAACGTCAACATAATTCAAATCCGTTCCATTTTACAAAATCAAATTATAATATTTTTAATTACATTTATTTTTATGCCATCTAATTAATTGTATAAAATGATTTTATAATATATGTTTTTTGATTCTAAAACTCAGTGCATTATACATCAACTAATCAAAAGTAAACATCTAAACAGAATAAAAAATATAGGTACTATAATAATAACAGTAAGGACTATTTTTTAAAAATATTAAGCAATTTTAATAAACAAAGGATAACCTTGTTATTCTTTGTTTATTTATAATAAACAAAAAATATTTAATATTTCTAAAATTAATACCATATTGTAGGCGTTGGCGTTCCATTTCCCCTGACTATCCCGCAAGGGTTACAGCGTGAAGTTAAAAGTATTCATAATTATAAACAAAATTAGTAATAACTCTATTAAGTTATTGCATTTAATAAAAATAGAAGATAGCAAATAAAATAAAGCTATAATTTTCAGTTGAAAGGATAATGTGTAAAAGGCGTGTTCACAATGATTTGAAATCTAGTCCCATATTCTACCATAATTGCACAGGTTTTAGAATAAAATATAATTCTATACTATGTATATATAAATTACGTGGATACTAGTTTCAATGAAGATTACTACATTTCCTCAGATGCCATTATTATAAAATATGTATTTTGTAACTATATCGCTCCTTTACAACCAAGGCGTATAATTTTATAATAAAAGTAGATCGTGAAGTAGTTAAGTCATAAATCTACTTATAATAATTTGCTTACAATATTTAAAAATTTTATTATGTATTTGTAATTTAAACTTTTGGTATAATAAAATTTGTGACTTTTGCGTAGAATAGATTTAGGTAATAGTTGTCTTAATTCATCTTAATAATTAATCAGTTGATTAATGAATATATAAGTTCTAACGTCACAACTAAATTTAATTTGGTTCAAGCTTTTCCCACATGGTCAGAGAGAACCGACGGTTGGTTCTCTCACACACTTTGCTTTCCACTTCCGGCCGGAAATTCAAAAATTGCGTGTTAGGTGACTGAACTTAACCCGCACTGTGACACCAGATGATTCTTAGATACCAGAGCAACGAAGATATAATAATATATAATCATTCATTCGAGCGCGATTCGAACCACATGTACTGCCATGACAGCCTTGCACTTCTCGTCAATCTTTTCCACTTTTCATCCCATTACATCCCACTTTATTAGTAACTTAAAAAAATAACACCCTGCTCTGCTCATTTCTACCTCAAAAAGTATAACTCAAGTACCTAACATATACTTACGGAAACCCAACATTTCATATGTAAAACTTAATAAACAGTCGTTTTGAATGGCCCCTACCAGATAATTAGCAGTAGATCCAATGATAGTGTAAATTGACATAAGTGATAGCGAAGTGGAATAATCAGACAAACCTTACAGGTTTAGGCGGAAACGTAGTCGACGGTAAATTAGCCGCCTTATTGATTAATCAACCGATTGATAACTTAGATGTACTTGTTAGGGTTGCACGATATATATATCGATATTTCAATAAATATCCATATATGATCGCGATTTATCGCTTATCGTAAAATCTATCTATTGTCGATCTGTATAATCGATTATTTAATAAATCGAATGTCATGACAAATTAAATGCACATTCATTACCTTTACTTACTCTTTGTTGAATTAAATTATTTAGGTTAATAACTTGAGTGAAAATAAAATGTAAAAGGCTAAATTATGCAAAATGTGAAACTACACTATTGGAGCACTAAAATAACCACTATTGTAATAAAAACTATAATCTCAAACCCATTTTGTGAATGCAGTTAGCGTTTTTCCTAATATTAACCTGAATGCTATCTAAGATTATAAGAATATCTATAGAACATTACGATATGTTATGAGGAAAAAGTATCGATATATTTTTTAAATGAACATCCCAAGTACTAGTACTCTCTACTCACGCAGGATGGGGATGTATGAAGTAATTAACGTAATTAGTGCTTGGGTAGTAGAGACGCTAGCTTAGTTTAAGTATATCTAATGTACTAAATGTGTAATATGTTGACAAATATGTTACTTAATATATAATATATCGATATTTAAAAATATTTATATTTTCCTGTTATATGCAAAGATATTTCATCTCATTCTTACTTTTCTGAACTGGCTGCACAAGAACTGTAAAATAAATGACTAAAATCCTATAAACAGTTAATGATATTGAGATTGATACAACTTTGAGTTAATTATTATGTAAGTATGTTTTAGTACATAGTACAGAAAGGAAGATAATTATTTTTTTTTAACAAAAACGCAAAAGCATCATCTTATGTCCTTATCCCACTTTACCATCAGTGATATGATAAAAAACCATATATTGAACCGTTTATCCTAGTTTAAATATAGTGATTCCTACTGGCTGTGCCGGAAATATCGCTTATGTAGTTAACGATGCAATACAGCTTTAAC
Organism: Dryas iulia moderata; assembly: GCA_019049465.1. Taxonomy (NCBI): domain Eukaryota; kingdom Metazoa; phylum Arthropoda; class Insecta; order Lepidoptera; family Nymphalidae; genus Dryas; species Dryas iulia. The sequence continues at coordinate 4,596,567 of CM032417.1, forward strand.
ATAATATACTTTGCTTATAAACTGTTTTTTCGCGTTTGGTTGTCAGTCCGATTCCTTTTGATTAATTTAATTTATCAGCTCCGATAATACAACAGGCGACGTTGAGATAAGAGTGTTGCCCTGTGCATTACAGTGTCTCGAATTTTCATATAGTCCGCTTGACGCCTATGGGACTGTGAATACAGTTATAGGTTCGATCCCCACCACAGCCATCTTATGAAAAATAATAAATCAAGAAACAAACTAAACAGTCGTCTTCTAAAGCAATAATCCATACTAATTATAAATGTTAAACATAGTTTGCCTATCTTACCTTAAAATAAACAGGCAGATATACGTTAAAGGGTAGAGAAATAAGAAATTAACATTTGTATGAGAATACTAAACCGATTTCGATTAACTTTCTAGGTAAGATAGTTTATGATTCAAGATCAACGAGATAAAGCTGCAAGATCGCTATTTTGTTAATGTATAATAACTACGCCATCTAGTAGCGAGTTGCAGCATTACGTGCGAATAACAAGTTGGATACAAACTTTTCTAAAGACACTATTGTAACATGCTTAGGACTGTAATTAAAAGCGTGAGTTCAATATATGGTATTAATAATGTTCTTTGATCTCTACACACATGGTTCATACCTTTTTTTGCTTTTATTCTGAATTTAATGCTTTTATTCTGAATTATTATTACTATACGACTGGCCCCTTACTATTTTATTCTACTTATCTAGGCTAGGCTTAGAAGATTCTATATTTAAATTATCATCATATGGCATTGTAATGGCAGATAATTAATCCACTCGAAACCTTTATATATCGTATACAATTGTTTGGTCACACATAACCGGAACGATATACACCGTTACTTTATTTGTTTCCTTCTTTTCATGGAACTGACTTCATTAGTTTGAACATCTGAGAGACGCGTTTCGTCATAGTATTTTAAACTTTATAGTTGTACAAGGTAGATAAAGAAAAACTATTCTTATTCTTATAACTCCGTTATCAATTTTTCGTAATTATTTGAATACTACTTATAATTAACGCAAGCGAAGCTGCAGGCTATAATATATGTATTATGTATATAATATAAGCATTCCCCTACACAGATTTGGATTCGCCGCCATTGCATGCTTTAAAAAAGACTTAAAATTAATATACAATATTTAATCTTTTAAATAAATCTTAGGTTTTTAAGGCCATGGTAGCACAGTAGACAGTGTCTATTTATAATCGCGATTAGTTATGGTTTTGATTCCCACTCAGTGAAATAGTAACTTAATTGCTGAAACTTAAGCGCAGCGTTGTGTCGCCATATAACAAAGAAATATCTCAGATTTGGGCAAAAAGTGAAGAACGGAGTGTCTTGACACTAGCTTCTCTTTGGTTAGATTATAAAATAGACAAAAAATGTTTGAAGATACAAAAAATAATTAAAATAAGCTCATTTTACTAGTAACAAAGTATTTGTACTTAAGGACCTTGCGAAAGTAGCCCAATAAGGCAATAACCATAAAGATGTAAGTACTTTCTATCAATTAATTTAGCTTTAAAACGTCTAGAGATTCACGAAAGCGGATATTAGTCTATTCCTTATGAGTTACTTAAGTGGTAGCCGTTATAAAAGTGGTCACAAATGTTGTGTGTAAAATTTAAACGTATTTCTAAGTATCGATATTTTTATGTTTACATTTTTGTTGTTTAATTTAGTTCACTTTCCTCCCATTTTATTTATTTATTATATGTATTTTGTACGGACGTTGCCAATTAGGTATGAGTTAATCAGTTGTTAAATGGTAAGCCATTATAGTACGTTATGATAGCGTCTGTAAACGTGATTAGTTGTGGTTTCAAATCCTCTTGGTCCAAATCCAAAGTACGGCGTTGAGTTCCGCTTAACACGCAATTTCTTTATTTCAGACAGAAAGTGAAGAACGGAGTGCTTAAACACTAAGTTCTCTAAGCATGTATCACTGTATTAGTATTTGATATTTTACATGATCATTTTCGAAAACATAACTTCTTACAAAAAATACATACAATACATACACAGCTTCACGCTTTATCTCTTGCGGGACAGTCAGAGGGGTAGTCAGGAAGTACGTACGTGCAAAAAACACAAAACGCAATTTTAAGTTAAAATGAATTGTGAATACATAGAGCGTGACTGTAAAGCGACTGGTTGTGGGTTCGATTCCCACTCGAGTAGTGGAAATAAATATCTCCATTCTTTTCGCTTTAGTGTCGAGGCAAAGCGCGGCGTTAAGTTCCCGTGGCGGGAACTTAACAAGCAATGCCTCCAAAATTAGGCAGAAAATGGGAAACAGAGTGTCTTAACTCTAGGTTCCCTCTTCCTATCCTGCTGTGTGCGGTAAACAGCGTGAAGCTAAAAAAAAGAATATTAAATAAGGTAGCTATTTAACGCACATGGTGACACATTCAGACTAAAATTGAAGTATCTTGATATTAAATTAATAAAGAACAGTGTTTTTGAAAGGAAGGGTCCGTAGTCTAAATAACTCAAATTGTCTTGCAGTTTGCATATATATAAGAAAAAGAACATTTAAAAGTTCTCATTTAAAAAATATTTAATTTTATAATATAAATACTCTCCATAACTTAAATATTAAATAATCGCTTAGTTCACTCAATATCGTAATATTAAATAACAATACATTAAATCAGTGACAAGTATTTATTATGAAACTCTACTCTTAACTTTGTGTAATAGCGAGCCTACATGAACTGTTTTATGCAAAATTGAAGCCATCAATTTTCCTATACAACGTGACGGCTAAAGCTCTGTTCAGAGTCTTTTTTTAGCTTCACGCTTTATCCCGCACACAGCAGGGCAGGCAGAGGGAACCTGGTGTTAAGACACTCCGTTCCCCACTATCCGCCAAATTCGGAGGCATTGCGTGTTAAGTGGCGGAACTCAACTGGCCCCAAAAAATGTAGTATTAAAAAATTAAAATAAAAATTTCGAACGTATACTATTTAAAGAAGGATGTATTTATATTGATTCTCTTTAATCTTTTAATTTTGTAATGTACCTAATATCATAATTCATATAACATCATTCATATCAATTATGTAATGAATGATGAATTTTTATTTTCTATTCTCTCTAGAAATTGACTGTTTGCTATTAGGTTTTCCAAAAAAACAATTGAAAAGTTTGTATTTTTATATAAATTTATGTTTTTTTTTTTAATTGTATAAAAATCTATTCATATTTCTTAAAATTCACACACACCTTCACATTGTCAAGCGTAAAATATTTATTACGTATTTTCAAAATGTAATAACTATTTCTTTATAAATATTATCCATAGATATAATAAAAATATAACGGATCGTTGTCTGTACATGGAAGACATATGAGATAAAATATTATTGGGGGCATTTACCAATTGTCCGTTAGTGCGTTTGTATACGCTAATCTTAGAACGAAACAAATTCAAGAAAAGTTTTGACTATTGTATTTTGTTAAACTTCCTTCCTAACATTTAAAGTTTATTTTCTTTCAATCGATTCATAAGATACGATTAACTAAATTATAAATTTGGACAAAGTTTCTGATTTAGGAGAGAATGAGGGCGAATTATAAAAAAAAATATAGTTTTTAGTTCTGTGGTTTACCCAAGCGACGCCGTAAACGAGTCGCTAGTATAAAAATATAAAAAGCAATATATAAATATAAAAACATATGAAAAAGCTTGGCCACTTAGAGCAAGTTACGTTAGCGTTGTTTGAGCGTTGCTATACTAGAGGTATAACCATTTTATTCTTGTCACAGTCAATATTCGCAATACAATATAAAACATCAATCATAATTTATGTTTCTTAACTGTACATTTACTGTCACTGAAAAGAAAATTGTACAATTTGTAGAAAACTAATGGTTAAGCCTGGGTTTGCCTATCTGGCTTTTTGTACATCTGCATTACTAAATTTTTATTATGGAATAGTATGGAATCCTAATTAAGATGTTTTTTTAGCTACACGCTGTATCCTGCAGCAGGGTAGGCAGAGGGAACCTAGTCTTAAGACACTCCGTTCTCCACTTTCTGCCAAATTCGGAGGCTTGCGTGTTAAGTGGCGGAACTTAACGCCGCGCTTTACCTCGACACCAGAGCGAAGAAAATGGAAATATAATTTCCACTCCTCGAATGGGAATCGAACCCAAAATCAGTCGTTTACAGTCACACGCTTGTGCCACTGGGCCACGACAGATTTACGTAGTACATACTTTTTCCACCTGAGAAAAATAAAATGAATATAAATATCAAATGTGTTCACAATTAATTTATCTAGAAGTATACGTCAGTAACATGAAAACAGTGACGGGCTAAAATTAATTGCAATTAATTTAACAATTAAACATTAACAATTCATTATTTGTCTGTAGAGAAATCACATTAAATATAACAATGAATTAATTGTTAATTGTGATTTTCGCACAAATAAATTATCAATTGTTAACATTTAATTGTTAATTGCAATTTGATGCTGCCCAACTAAAATATGCACGTAGAAAATAATGTAAAAAAAATATATATACTTCAAACTACTTATTAACCTTTTTCGTTATTGGTAAATAATAAATGTAATTGGTAAAAAATAAAATTGGTAAAAAATAAAAGTAAATAATAAATAATGGGTTCCTCGTCGTAACGTCGATTCCTCGTCGTAACGTCAACCAGCGAACACTATGTTTACTTGGTCTAAATAACAACAAAGGAATAAATCGCTTTAAACGCATATTGTGCTTAGAAACTGTTTATATCTTTAAAATAGGAAAAAAAGTGAAAAGTTTTTAAGTTTTAGTGCTAATGGTGAAGTAATAACAGTGTTAAAACAAATTAAAATAAATAATCTTAGTTCGACTTAGTGAAAAAAATACAAAGATACCTGCTTTTAAATTTATTCTACACATAAACTTATTCTCAAACAAGTTTAAGTACCAATTTTTAACTACAACACGTAAGGAGCGCTTTGGCCTATCTTGTACAAAGCTTGCATTGAGTACGTGCGATTTCGGGGTTCAAACCTCATCAAAGTGAGACTTTTTTTTTTTTTTTTATTTTTTTTATTTTTTTATATTCGTTTGTTCGTTTATATGTCGAATGAATGCAATATATGCAAGAACAACGTTCTAGTAACACAAAAAAGAATCAAATGCATTAAATGTCAATATCAATTTCATCTAGAGTGCGCTTCGTCAAGTAGCAATACCACAATATCACGAGTGCAGTGGACATGTCCAGCTTGTAATATTAATGCAAATCGGAAAGTTTCTAACTACTCAAATACAAGCAACAAAAAAGTACTTGACTTAGATAACAATAGTCCATATTGCCCCACCTCTGCCACTGTAAATGACAGTCCGACACTATCTGGGGAAGTTGATTTATTGGCAGCTATTAGAAAAGAGGTAGAAGAAACTATACATAAATCTTTAGGCGTTGAACTAAAAAAAATTAGAGAGGAATTGAACGGAATACAAGACATCAAGGATTCCTTAAACTATTTTTCAAACTTATACTTATATATATGATAGTGTCAAGCTGGAATTAGAAGAAGCTAAGAGTGAAATAGTTACCCTTAAAAAAAATAACAGCGAGTTAAGGGAAATTGTTAATGCCCATGCTAACACTATAAGTATACTAGAAAAGGAAACAAGATCTAGCAATCTCGAATTTCATTGTATTCCTGAACATAGAAGCGAAAATTTAGTAAAAACTGTGGAACAGATTGGAAGAACTGTGGGCTTTACATTGAATGAAGGGAATATTAACAAATGTACACGAATTTCAAAACAAAATAAAAATTCGCCTCGTCCGCGTTCAGTACTTGTTAAATTCTCAAACCAATTACTACGCGATAAATTTATGGCAAGTGTCATAAATTTTAATAAAACCAACCCGGACAACAAACTCAATACCTCTCACCTTGGAATTTCTGGAGAAAAATCCCCAGTATTCATTTCTGAAAATTTAACAACTACGGCCAAAGATATATACGCAGCAACTCGAATTTTTGCTAAAGAAAAGCAGTACCGTTTTGTGTGGTCAAGGAACAATAATATTTTTCTCAGAAAGTCGGCTGCAACTGACGCGATATTAATAAAGTCAAAAGATTTTTTAAAAACTTTAAATTAAAAAAATATATATATTATTTATTTTACCTTTTTTATTGTAAATTATTATATTTTTTTACTTATTTTTAACTAATTTTAAATATTTTTACATTGTTAGTTTTTTGCTTTTTAATTAATTTTAGTTTTTAGTAGGTATATAGTTATCTTAGTTTTATTTTTTATCTTAATTATTATTATTATTATTATTTTACCTTACTATAGTCTCTGTTTTTGTACTTAATTTATCTAAGCATTTGTTTGTTTTGTTTTTAATTGTTTAACGAATAGTAGAACTTTAACAAGCAGTGTTAATGCATGACAGAAACCTAAGTATTTTTTACCAAAATGTGCGTGGAATGAGAACCAAAACTTATGATATTTACCTCTCTGTATTAAATTCGAACTATGACGTATTAATATTCACAGAAACATGGCTCAATTGTAACATAAATAGTAATGAATTTTTGGACGACAGGTATGTCGTTTTTCGCCGAGACCGCGAGACAAGTGTCTCTAATAAATCGGATGGTGGAGGTGTCTTAATCGCAGTTTCTAAAAATATTAAATGCTACAGAGTTAACACGTGGGAGTCTGAAGTTGAGGATATCTGGGTTAATATCGTGTTTGGTACAACAAATTTATCTTTGTGTGCTGTTTATATTCCTTCTCCAATTAAAACTGAAATACTTAATACATTTACGCAAAATGTAGAAAAATTGCTACCAAAATTAAAAAATACGCTTATCGTTGGAGATTTTAACTTGCCTGCAATCAAATGGATTCCACATAATGATCTTAAATATGTTACTTCTGTTCATTCAAATATTCCCATATGCACGTACATTGATGATTTTATGTCCTTGACAGGTCTTTTTCAGTTTAATAATGTAACTAATCCGTATGGAAAGATTTTAGATTTGGTTCTAGGTAACTCAATGAATATAACTGTTGAAATAAGTGACATGATAGCTTGTTCAGAAGATAAGTATCATCCGTCGCTGGATATAAGTTACAATATTTCATCTTTCAATCCACAACTTTTTACACCTAAACCTTCAACTAAATATTCTGTAAGAAAGGCTGATTATATTATAATAAATGAACGGTTATACGGTTTGAATTGGGAACAGATTTTTTGTGATTGTCAAAATGTTAATGATATGTTAAATATCTTCTATTATGAGTTACGAAATATTATAGAAGAATGTATTCCTAAAAGCACGGTCATTCATAACAAAAATTACCCTATTTGGTTTTCAAAAAATCTTAAGAAAAGATTAGCGGAAAAAAATAGATATAGAATTCTTTATAAAAAGTACAGGAATCCATTAGATGAAATTTCATTTAAGCTATTACGTGCAAGATGCCAAGATATAATTAACTTTGACTATACAACATATATTGATTACGTAGAACTTAATGTTAGAAATAACACAAAATTTTCTTTTCCCATTTAAAAAATCTTCGAGGTAATAAATGCGATTATCCAGCTGTGATGACGTATAAAGATGAGCAATTTTCTTTTGGCCAAGATATTTGCAACCAGTTTGCTAATTATTTTTCTAACACGTATATTAATTATGATAAAACAGACTATGTTACTGTTGACAAAGCAAATGAGCAATTACCAAACATAAATATTGGTTCTCATGAACTGAAAAGGCTGTTAAAGGGAATAGATGAAAATAAGGGAGCTGGACCCGATAACATCTCCCCTTATTTTGTTAAACAATGTGCAGATTCTTTAGTCTGGCCATTACAACTTATTTTTAATAAATCCCTTTGCGAAGGTATATTTCCGTGTGAATGGAAGAAAGCTAGGATAATCCCTGTATTTAAGGGTGGTGACAAAAAAGATATTGCTCAATACAGACCTATTAGCATTTTGTCAGTATTCGCTAAAATATTTGAGTCCTTTGTTTCTGTATTTTTATCTTGGCATATAAAACCGATAATGTCTCAATATCAACATGGCTTTTTAAAGAAAAAATCAACTGCTTCCAATTTAACTCTTTTTGTAGACGATCTTATACAATCCGTTGATAAAAATAATCAAGTAGACTGTATATATACAGATTTGTCAAAAGCCTTTGATGTTGTTAATCACTCCCTCCTCATAAAAAAGCTAATTAATTATAATGTTCATAATGGCCTTATACGATGGATTGGTTCCTACTTAAAAAATAGATGTATGACAGTGGTGTTGGGCGGGTACCAATCTAAGAATTTTAATGCTACGTCGGGTGTGCCCCAAGGTTCAATTCTTGGCCCTATACTATTTGGCATTTTTATTAATGATATTGCCACTTGTTTTCATCATAGTAGATTTCAGTTGTACGCCGATGATCTCAAATTTTATTCAGAAATTCATGGGCCAGATAACTCGATACAGTTACAGCAGGATCTAGATAGGTTAATAATATGGTGTAAACAAAATAATATGAAGCTTAATTGCAAAAAATGTAAAAGTATTACATTCAGTAAAAAAACTTTTAACACACCATTTTGTTACAAGATCGATGTCAATGTTCTTGAAAGTGTAACGCAGATTCGTGATCTCGGTATTATAATGGACTCCAAACTCAGTTTTATTCCACATATTGACGACATTGTTAATAAGTCTTTCAAGTCCATAGGCTTCATAATTAGGAATACAAAAAATTTTTGGAATACGTACACACGGCAGTTGTTGTTTGATTATTTAGTTCGCAGTAAGTTAGAGTACTGTTCAACTACTTGGAATTCATATTATAATGTCCATAAAGACAGAATAGAAAGAATATTTAAGAAATTTTTACGATATTTATGCTTCAATGATAGAAATAATTTACAGAACGAAAATTACAAGATTATACTTGCTAACTATAATGCACTTTCTTTAGTAGATCGCAGAGATATGCTGGACCTATTTTTCTTTCATAGAATTATATCCAATGCTATCGACTGTCCTGATCTATTAAATAGAATTAATGGTGTAGTTCCGAGACAAAATGCCAGACATACAACATACTACACTTTTAAAAGTAGATTTTCTAGGACCAATTTAGGCCAAGCCGCGCCAATAAGTAGAATGATTAAATGTTATAATGATATTGAGCGTAAAGCAAACCTAGACATTTTTAATGATAGTTTGAATTTGTATAAAAATAAAATTAAAAAACATTTCCTTTCGCAATAATATGTCATGTCACAACTTTTTTTGGTAATTAAGTTTCTCTTTATATAGCTGTTTTTAGATTATTATTATTATTATATTATTATATTTTATTCCTTTTTGTTGTTATATACATATTTTTTTTTAGCCATTTTGTTTTAATTGTATCTATCTATTGAGTTTTAGAATAAGATGTAAACATTATGTAACCCATGTTGAGTTAGCCTGTAAGTGATGATACGCAACTGTAAACAATAAGTTCCATCATGTAATAATGTAATTATAAGTTTTTGTGTATCACGTTGGCTTCCTATTAAATAAATAAATAAATAAATGTACATATGTCCTCTGTTTTGTATAAAGGTGAATAATATTAATTTAAGATTTGCTGTAATTAAACTTTATACTATTTATAGGGGCCAGTCGTGGTGCAGTGGCACGAACGTGTGACTGTAAACGAATATTTCCATTTCGTTCGCTCTGGTGTCGAGGCAAAGCGCGGCGTTAAGTTCCGCCACACGCAATGCCGCCAAATTCGGCGGAAAGTGGGGAACGGAGTGTCTTAACACTAGCCTTCCCTCTGCCTACTCTGCTGTGTGAGGGATACAGCGTGAAGCTAAAAAAAAAAAACTTTATACTGAAAAATTTTAGTAACTTATATACGTATAAAAAAAAATAAACAATTTTTTTTTATATAAAAGTAAAATAAATACGTGTCTTTTATTCCTTTTCTTTTATCATAAATAATTAAAACAAAAAGATAAGAAAAATAACATTGTCATAAAACTGTTCTACATCAAGAAAATTGAGGCTATTCGAGTAAACAATTTTTTTTTTAATATTAATCTTATTAATGTACAAGATAGTAATACGATATGCTGATTTGAAAACAAACAAAGATAGTAACAATATATGTAGATTGTTACAATATAATACAGATAATATATAAGTTTTTTTACTAATGTAACATATTTAAATAATAATATAACAACGCTAGAATAGAATATTTAAAAAAAAACATTTTAAAATAATTTTCTTCTACATATTTAATTTATATTTGTCAAATAAAAATAAATAGGAAAAAATAATTATCTCAATTTGGCGCGTTTTATAGCAGTCAAGAACATCCAATATGGTGGTTGTTAGAACCGCAAAGCAAAACAAGTTATTTCTTATTTTTATTTAATTATAGAACTGCAATGACTTTATTGAAACTAAATATGTAAACATTAACGACGGTAACTGTCAGAAAAAAAAATATTATCAATTATAATACAAAATTTGATCATATAATGCTGTATTCAATTTTTTTTATAGCTTCACGCTGTATCCCGCATAACAGCAGGGTAGGCAAAGGGAACCTAGTGTTAAGACACTCCGTACCCCACTTTCTGCCGAATTTGGAGGCATTCCGTGTTAAGTGGCGGAACTTACCGCCGCGCTTTGCCTCGATACCAGAACGAAGAGAAACGGAAATAATAAATATTTCCACTCCTCGAGTGGGAATCGAACCCACAACCAGTCGTTTTCAGTCACACGCTTGTGCCACTGCGCCACGACTGGCTGTATTCTATGTAAATGTAAAGTGTAATGTGATGTGTAATAGAATTGAATGAATGTGTGCGAAGTGTAAATTGTGTGAATGTAAACGAGAAAATACTAAAAGGTTTTTTGGTTTTAATTTAAGCTTCTATTCCTGGGTCCTAAGACAAAAGCGGTGTAGAAATCCGCTACTCAATACGCAAGCTCGATTTCGGGCAGAAAGTCAAGAAGATTATGGAGTGTGTTAATACGAGGTTCTCTCTGCCTATTTTGCAGAACGCTAAGCATAAAGCTTTATTTTAAATACATCAAAAACATCTGTTAGAATCCATACTTATATTATAATTGCTAATGTCTGTGTGTTTGTCTGTCACGCTTTCACGGCTAATCTATTGGTCCGATTTGGATGAAATTTAGAATGAAAGTAGTAAAATTGACAGGGTCTAACATAGGCTACTTAGTTTTTTAAAAATCAACCTCTAAAGGGTTGAAATAGGGATGAAAGTTTATATGAAAAATCTACACCGCTTGACCGATTGTAACGAATTTTGGCATATATATAGTTGATAATCCAAGGTTAAACATAAGCTACTTTATTTTCAAAAATCCATCACCGAGGGTTGCAATATATGGAAACAGCTACGCAGATCATGCGGCGAAGCCGCGAGCGGGCCGCTAGTTCTATATTAGTTATAGTCATATTTTGTTTAAATTTGTAATTGTATCGTTTTTAATAAGAAATATCTTTTGAAAGCGGTTATATTTGAAGTTCAAAAATACTATTAGAAGTTTAATTGAACGAAATAAGAGTTCAAAATTTTATATATAGTCAAACATTTTTTTCAATCGCGTTACATTTATATTAAACAGGAAAATTATACAGAACATGTTTATTAATTAATATAAATATTAATTAATGTTAAAATTATTATATTAATAAAATATCCCTAAAAATGTTAAATGTAAATTTAATATGCGACAGGCCGACTTGAACGTACCCCGGTTGTTACGACGGTGTAGAAACTCTAAATTCAAGAAAATAATGAAGGTAAATAACACTATTTACGTTAACAAAATAAACTTAACATACTAGCAATTGTTAAAATAAATATATCGCTGCATCATGTACCTATCACGTATTGCTTATATGATTTTCATACATATAGGTTGGCAGAGAAATTAGTGTCAAGACACTCCGTTTTCCACTTGTGCCCAAGTTTAAAATATTATGCATCGAGTGGCGGAAGTCAACTCCTTGCTTTGTATTGCATTTATTATTGACAGTCAAATATCTATTAATCTTCGTTAACAATAATATGTTTTGTTTTTAAATGCAATAGATTGAAGCTCCTTTAACATTTTTAAGAACTTTTTAATAAAGTCCGTCGTGGCAGATTGTGGGTTCGATTCAAACTCGGGGAAGTATATATATTGTACTATAGATTATATTCATTCCTCGGCTCATGTATCTAACTGTGAACGCGGCGTTAAGTTCCGCCATTTAACATCACAGTGATTTGACAATTACATTATATTGTCTCTAACTACTCTGATGTGCAGGAAAAAGTATACTTTTTTTAATGATCCATTTCAATTTGTTAACTCTTACACAATTCCCATCAGTAACCATTACGTGTCTTGATTTTGAAACAGTAAACAAAAAAAATTAATAAGACTGTGATATGACTCGATATGTGAATGATATTTCTTTGGTCAGTGTTGATGAAGCGGTTCTTCTTAAGTTGGATAAGCTCAGCTTGTTGTCATACATACTGTCTTTTTGGTTGGTGAATATATTTTTTAATGTTTTTTTTTTAAATACTGTTAATGTTAATGTACTTTTATTAATAAAAAACAAAATTAAAAATTTTGAAAATACCCACGACGGTTTAATTGTAATTGAAAAAGGATAAAATAACTAGAAATCCCCCGCATAAAGAATATATGTAACGAGATGATGGGGACGACTTCGTCGGAGCTGCCATTACTTTAAGTTTGCTAACTTCTCCTAGGTTTTCATGCTGTTAAAACAGGTTTAGGAAAAAATTAAATATTAATATGAATTTACAGTTTTGATAACTGGTATTCCTTTTAAAACTTTAAGAACGAAATCTATACTGTTAGCTACTATATTTAAAATAGAGGTTGCAACTGGCAGCCCCCGACGAAGTTGTCCCCATCATCTCGTTACATATATTCTTTTAGGCGGGGGATTTCTAGTTATTTTATCCTTTTTCAATTACAATTAAACCGTCGTGGGTATTTTCAAAATTTTTAATTTTGTTTTTTATTTTAAACTTTTTAAAGTGTATAGATACACATTATATATTATTACATAATTTCGAAATACTTTATATTAATCTTCATGCAAATCCAAAAAAAATTATAAGCCCAATGCTTTCTGGTTATCAAATGCCTATTGCAGCGCCTGGCAGATTGTCACCGCAACATTTTTAGGAAACTTAAGTTTAACCAAATCAGTGAAAATCACAAAACCCACTAGTAGTTTTGATTTGGAACAAATTAATTTATACTGGAGCGCCCCGTGGTAGTTTGTGATATGGCATATAAAAACACGCAACAATTAAACCTGAACCTATCACAGAAAACCGCATCTAAATAGGTTTCACACAAAAATACAAGCAAATGCTTACTACAGCGCCCCCTGGTGAGGTGTCACCACGACACATATACGAGAACACGCGCTAATTGAGCCTGATCCTATCGTTGAAAACTGCATCAAATTCAGACTCGTAGTTTTAACTTTGCACCATCAAATGTTTAATGAAGCGCCCCTGGTGAGTTCTTAACGTAAAAAAAACTAAAAACATACACCAAGTAAAGGTAAATCTAATACTGAAAACTCTGTCCAATCGGACTAGTAGTTGTGGTTTTACATTAAATATTACAAACAAATGTTAACTGCAGCGCCCCCTGGTGAGTTAACACGATAAAGCATATCCAAGAACATGCACTAATGAAACTTGAGCTTATCACTGAAACTGCATCCAAATCGAATTCGTCATTTTAGCTTTGCACAAACAATATTTTACTGCAGCGCCCCCTGGTGACTTGTCACCGTAATATAAATTTAAAAACATGTACTAAACAAAGCGGAATCTAATACTGAAAACTCTTTCCAATCGTACTAGTCGTTTTTGTTATACACAAAAAATGGAAGCAGCTACTTACTGCAGCGCCCCCTAGAGAGTTGACACATACTTGAAAATATGCACTAAGTAACATACATGACACATATATGAAAATATGCACTAAGTAAACTTGAATCTATCATTGAAAACTGCATTCAAATCGGACTCGTAGTTTTAGTTTTGCACAAACAAATGTACTTACTGCAGCGCCCCCTGGTGAGTGATCACCGTAACACATATATGAAAAGATGCACCAATTAAACCTGAACCTATCGTTGAAAGTTTCATCTAAATCGGACTAGTAGTTTTTACTCTACATAAACAAATGTTTACTGCAGCGCCCCCTGGTGAATTTTCACCGTAACGTAAAAACAAAAATTTTAAATATGTACGAAGTAAAGCTTAATCTAGTTCTGAAAACTCTAGCCAATCGGATAAGTAATTTCGGTTTTAGACAAATAAATATAAGAAAAATTTTGGTTTTACACAAAAAAACTCAAACAAATGCTTATTACAGCGCCCCCTGATGAGTGGTCACCATAACACATATATGGAAAGACGCACCAATTAAGCCTGAACCAATCCTTGAAAGTTTCATCTAAATTGGACTAGTAGTTTTTGCTCTGCATAAACAAATGTTTAGTGCAGCGCCCCCTGGTGAGTTTTCCCCGTAACAAAAAAAGAAAAATCTTAAAATATGCACCAAGCAAAGATAAATCTTTTTATGAAAACTCTTTTTAATCGGAGCAGTAGTTTCGGTTTTAGACAAATAAATACAAAAAAAGTACAAACAAATGCTTACTGCAGCGCCCCCTGGTGGTTTGATACGATAAAACATATCCAAGAACATCCACCAATTAAACCTAAATCTACCACTGAAAATCTATTGAAATCAGACTATTATTTTTTGAGATAATTGAAAACATTCGTTTTCACGTAAAATGCTTACTGCAGCGCCCCCTGGTGAGTTAAGGCAATAAGACATACATAAGAACATACGCCAATTGAACCTTAACCTATCATAGAAAACCGTATCCAAATCGGACTTATAGTTTTGGAAATAATTGACATAGTAATTTGCACAAACACACAAACAAACAAACAAACAAACAAACAAACAAACAACCTCTCACCCCAAACACATATACAGTCGCCGTTCCGTCGCGGGTAAAAACATGTATTGTAGTTATAGTTTTATACGTAGCGACATATAGACATAAAGTGCGAAATTTGAAGAACTGTAAAGTAACTTATATGAAAATCTTGATTGATACATTATTAATTGTGGCCAGTCGTGGCCCAGTGGCACAAGTGTGTGACTGTAAACGACTGGTTGTGGGTTCGATTCCCACTCGAGGAGTGGAAATTATATTTCCATTTTCTTCGCTCTGGTGTCGAGGTAAAGCGCGGCGTTAAGTTCCGCCACAACACGCAAGCCTCCGAATTCGGCGGAAAGGGGGGTGCGGAGTGTCTTAACACTAGGTTCCCTCTGCCTACCCTGCTGTGTGCGGGATACAGCGTGAAGCTAAAAAAAAAAGTAATTGAATATATTTTTAGTGCTGACTAGCTACGACCAGCTTTTAGCTTTTGTATACTGCTGTGCACGAGGATCTCCCACTATAAGACACACATCAGGCTGACCTGATGTATATATGGTTCGCTCTAACAAAGACGCGACCCAGACTGCTTGATACGTGAGGAATACCACCTTGTATAAAGACCTCCGTATCGTGAGCTTGGAAGAATATATGATGAGAATAACTGAGTTGACAATCAATATGTTCCACCGTGCTGATGTTTCGGACCACCCGAATGTTCAGGATACTGTGGCACACGAGCTGCACATATACGGAACTAAATAAATTGATATTTTTAAATATTACTTTAAATATTTAAATACTTCAGACATCAGGTCTTATATCCTTTTCTTCTTAACAGTATTTGATCTTGAGCTGTTAAATTACATTAAAATACATTATTACTCAAAACTGGTGTTAAAGTTAAGTTAAGCGAATTATTTCTATTCTGCTTATATCTACAATAACATAAACTCATATCAAATAGAACGGACAATAAACGGATATACTGGAGTTGTATAGCCTTCAAGCTTAGGCGGGACTTACGCTATAAATGATTACGAAGATGGAGAACTGAGTGTTCTGACACTATTTTTTTAAGCATTTACAGATAGTAAATGCTTGACTTAAAAAAAAATAAAAAAAAATAGTCCCGCTGAGTTTCTTGCGCCGGTTCTTCTCAGGTCTGAGGCATTAACTTTAGTGAACCGGTGGTAAATTGTTTGACGTTCAAAAAATGAAGCATGTAACTTCTTACTTTGAATAAAATTATTTGACTTTGACTTTTATCTTCTCTTTGTCTACAAATACATATATATAAAAAATATTCCATCTGTCCATCCTCAACAACCGTATGTAAACTAAAGCCAGTATAAAACAAGCACCACGGTTGTTTCGCGTTACTCGCTCGCGCAAGGTCAAGTGCGAGAGTCATTGCTCTGCGCATCCTATGTGTATTACTTCTTACTTCTTAAGGTGAGTTGTTACCATTTTCTTGCTATTATTCTTTATATCGTTTAATGTGTTTTTAATATGGTTCTATAATGTTTTTTTGGAATATTTTAACAGGTATTTGTTGAATAATATTTTTTGAGAAGTTTCATTTAATTTTGATTGTTTTAAAGCTTTTTTTTAATGGATTCTCGTTATTATAGTAGATAATAGTAGTAGATAAGAGTCTGCCATATATTTTTTATATTATAGTAGATAATAGTAAAAATATTTTTAATATTAAATTCAAATCAATTTCAAGCTGACTTCGTAAATGTTTGTATGTTAAAAAATTGCATTTTTAAAGACTAAAATTTTATAAGATTTAATTTAATTTAAATAAATATAATAATAAGATAAATCACAAAAATCATTTTAGATTTTTGTGATTACTTGAAGTTGTGTTTAAGAAGTGTGACTGAGTGCTAAAATCTATACAGTATATGGTATTTGGTTGATATTATCTTTCAAATTCGTATGTTAAATGTTGTCCTTTTAGATTTTCTATAACTTTTTTATATGATATATTTGATATACATAACTTAAGCAGATGTATTAATTTTTATTTTATAATTAAATAGATAGTTCAATATTATTTAACTTTAAATTTCAATTATTTATAATTATTATTCTACGTACACGCAATGAATCCGAATTCGGCGGAAAGTGGGGGACAGAGTCTCTTAACACTAGGTTCCCTGTGCCTATCCTACTATGTGCGGGATACAGCGTGAAACTAATTAAAAAAAAAATAAAAAAAAAAAAATATTCTACATATTCCTAGTAATATTAAACACATTTCTTTCGAAATAAGTAACACTATTTCCTAAGAAGCTGCAGCTGGAAACCTGTTCATAATTATACAGTCAGTAGCAAAAGTTATACCTTTTCAACCTTTAAAGAACGGCTTAAAGATCTTTCACAGAGACTTCTGTACAAAATGATATTAGACCTTGACTGATTGCTGTAATTTAAATATAAGTTAAGAAAGAGTTTTTTAAAATATTGTCAGTTTTGTTATATAATCCATTTTACTTAATGTGGTGCAGTAGGATAGCATCTCACTGTAAACATGATGGGTTGTCGGTTCGATTCTTGCACAGTAGAATGATATATTTACGTTGTTTACGTCGTTTCTCCGGTAAGTCGTAAGATAAAGCGCGGCGTTGAATACCACTGCTCAACACGCAATATTGTATTCATCTGAAAACTGGAGATCGGAGTGACTAGACACTTGGTTCTCTCTGCGTATTTGCAGAGAAAAAGAGTAGAGCCTAACCTAAAAATATAATCCACATATATTTTACCATATAATTCATATCACTTAACATATACTAGTACATACATATATTGATTTAGTAAATTAACACTGCTTAGTGCACTACTGTTTTTCTTTTACAAACAGAGAAAATATTCATTCATATTGAATTCTTGTACCTAAGATTGACAAATAAATTAAATTTTCGACCAAATGGAGGCATCAAAAAGCTAAATTTTGAAACACTTTCCATAAGATTCCCTAGAGCAACAAATATATAGCTTTATTTCAACATAAAACATTCCAAGTGAGTGTTGAACTTAAAGCTAATTGACTATTTAATTTGAAGCCCACAGTAATGAATTCAATTCTTTTTAAACAATATTAATATAACAAAATTTCCTTTTTTCTGTTATTACGTACTAGCGACCCGCTAGCGCCTTCTCCGCGTGATCTGCAACTTTTATCCCCTGTTCGAGCCTTTTAGGATTTAGGATTATCTAAACTTTCTGTTAAATTATGATAAAATAGCTTTTATCACTCCTGAAGAGTGTAGTTTTCTAATGGTTAAAGAATTTTCATGATCGGTTCAGCATTTCTGAAGATTACATCTTACAAACAAAGTTACAAACTTTACCTCTTTATTAGCTTACCTTCTATATAGATACATAAACATTGACTTTATGTATAGTATGATGTATAAAATTGCGAATACTATATACTTAAACCAAATAAAAGATAATTATAAAAATGTTATAGGTACTTAATTTGCTTGTGAATAGTCTTATATTAAAAAATTGTTTAAAAATGTTTAACGTAGCTTGACAAGAACGCTGTTTAATAACTGAAGGTGGTATTTAGTAATACTGTTATTTGTGCAAAATGTGCATGTCCATAATTTTAGTATTATAGTTACATGCATGCCTATTATAGATAAGATTTTTAAAGGAAGTTTTAATTTTTAATTTCGTCGTGGCGCAATGCGACAGTGTATACGCGATTGGTTGTGGGATCGATTGCCGCTTGATAAAATATTATATTTAATTTTTTTCTATTACTCTGCTCTGATTAGAAGACAAAACATTACATTGCGTTCCGGCGACACTCGATGTCTCGATTTGGGGAGAAAGTGTAGAACGGAGAAATTCTTACTAACTGCTACTACTACTAAACCAATATTAAACTCGAAAATGGTATTTAGAAAACGTAAAAAATTCAACATAGCGGGATTCAAACCCGCGCCTCTTGAAAACCGTCGAAGCATTCTGACCGCTAAACCATGCGTTCATTTTTACAAATTTAAATACAATTTTAAATATATTTTTCTATTTTGTACGCGTGTGAATAACACTTTCATCATCATCATCACCATCAAAAGCACTAATGCCGCGAATGGACCTTGACCTGGTCCAGAATATCCCTCCTTTCTGCGCTATTCCTGGCTTTCTCCTTCCAATTTTTGGAATAACATTTTAAAAATATTAAAAGTGCTATTAAACTCTCACAAAAAAATCACTCCGTTCTCCACTTTCCGCCTGAAATCGAGTAAATCAGTCTTAGAATTAGTAACAGTGGTGAAACACTATTTAAACATATTTCCATTTCCTTCGCTCTGGTACCAGAGGCTAAGGGCGGCATTAAGTTCCGCCACTTAACACGCAATGCCTCCGAATTCGGCGGAAAGTGGGGAACGGAGTATCTTAACACTAGGTTCCCTCTGCCTGCCCTGTTGTGTGCGGGATATAGTTAAAGCTAAAAAAACGTGATATACTTCCTCTTCTTACCATAACGGAGAAAATAATAATAATAATTTAAATATAACCATTCCCACGAGTGTTAAATTTACTTTCCTATAAAATAATGACTAAGCCAGTATATTCATGCAATAAAATAAATTATGCATTTTCCGCAAAAGCTTCCAGAAATGAGAATGCTTACGGTACACGTTGAACTTATGACCCATCATTAAAATATGGCCCATCGTCTACCATAAATGAAGATATGCTTTTATAAACATCGTAGTAACTTTTATATTTTAGATATATATTTTTTATATTATGACTCTCGGACTATTTATAATAACAAAAAAATGATGTAATAAGTGTATAAATCGACACAGCCGGTAGTAGAACGCATGGCTTAGCGGTCAGATCGCTTGGACTGTTTCTAAGGGACGCGGGTTTGAATCTCGCTGTTTCCAAATTATCAAACGTCTTCTGAGTTCTCCTAAATATGAAAATTATACTTAAAAATGTTAAAAAATACTTATAAAATCTGACTACCCTGATAGAGATAAAGTGTGGAACTAAGAAAGTATTTTGAAAAATAACCGGATACATTTAAAGTAATAATCTTTGATTCCTTAAGCGTCTCGAATTCAGGCGGATAGTGAAGAACCGATGGTCATGACATTAGTTGCTCTCTCTAATAATAAGATAAAAATCTGAAAAAGGAAATGTTTGCTTTAATACAGTTAAGTAAAACGTTCTTTTTTAAGATATTAGTGTGGTATTTTAAAGTTTCACGCAAGGGAAATTGACGTCCGTTGTGTAAAGTAAAAATAATTTAAATATAATAATTTCAACGAGCGCGCAACCCTACAACCGTCGCGTTTACAGTAAATGCTGTCTCACTGTGCTTTAATAGCCTAAAAAGCAACTTCACGGTTTTCCCCCCATAGTAGGGTAGTCAGAGAGAACCTATTGGCAAGTCGTCACAATATCGTCGCAAGTCGTATCGTAACACTACGTTCTGAATGGCGGAACTCAACGCCGCGTTTTGTCTTCTTACCAGAGCAAAGCAATGAAAATAGTTTAAATATAATCACTCATCCGAGTGAGTCTTGATATCCCACAACTAATCGTGTTTACAGGTATATGCTGTGCAATTTCATTTTGATGTCCCTAATCTTACATATATAAATTTAATATAAAAATTAATCTAATATAAAAAGGTAGCTTCAAGCTCTTTTACTGCTGTATCCCGCACACAGCAGGGTAGGAAAAGGGAACCTAGTGTTAAGACACTCCGTTCCCCACTTTCCGCCAAATTCGGAGGCATTGCGGGTTACGCCGCGCTTTGTCTCGACACCAAAGCGAAGAAAATTAAAATATAAAACACCTCGAGTGGGAATCGAACCCACAACCAGTCGCTTTACAGTCACACTTTGTACCACAACGCCACGACTGGCATCCGTTCTCCACTATCTACATTTACATTTACATATTATTCCATACTATGTATGTATACTAATAACAATATTTGTTTACATCTCCACACTATTCTCACACGGTACAACCATTATATTTAATCTACCGTAAAGTTATTACAAATAACAGTTATGATGTCGTCAATCACAATGAAAAAAACTGTTACTTCTCATTTGGATTTTTTTACTTAATTGATTCTATGACTAACTCTTGAAAGCTACTATTATATAGCGATCTTTTGAGTAGAAAAAAGCTTAATTGTTAGTAAATTTGGCCATTTTTAATATTTTACATTTTAGTGTCGAATTAGTAAGCACAGAAGAGTAGACAGAGAAAATAGGGTCAAGACTCTCTGTTCTCCACTTACATCTATTATCTAAGACGTCGTGTGTTGAGTGGTAAAACTTTACGCTGCGTATTATTTTGTCACTAGAGCGAGGTAAAATAAAAAATAATTTAAATATAATCGTTCCATAACATGACAATCAAACGAACAACCATAACACTAAATTGCTGTCATACTGCAACTCGATGGCTGCAATAAGCTTTTCAAATGAACTTTTAATAAATTAAAGCTAATAAAGAAGAAAAGTTGTCAAATAATCACCTGGGAATATAATTGAAGTAACGAAACGTACATTAAATTGTCAAAGCCTTAAATCCATACTTATATTATAAGCGAAAGTCTGTGTGTTTGTCTGTCACGCTTACCCGGCTAATCTACTGGTCCGATTTGGATGAAATTTAGAATGAAAATAGTAAATAACCCTGGGTCTAACATAGGTTACTTATTTTTTCAAAAATCAACCTCTAAATGGTTGAAATAGGCAACCTCTAAGTTTATATGAAAAATCTAAACCGCTTCACCAATTATAATGAATTTTGGAATAGATATGGTTGATAATCCTAGGTTAAACATAGGCTACTTATTTTTTCAAAAATGTACCCCCGAGTGTTACAATATAACGAAACAATTAGGCAGTCCACGCGGCGAAGCCGCGAGCGGGCCGTTAGTATAATATACGAGTATATCCGTGTCTTTGGCTTCACGCTTCTTAGTGCCAAAATACTCCATTCTCCACTAAGTTATAATTAAATTTGTAAATGAAATTCTTAGTAATAGCAATAATAGTGGTTGATACTTACAATAATAATAATAGTAGAATAAACAAAATTGATTTGGACCAAAACGAAAATATAAAAAGTGCTACGTTTAATGTATACAATGTTTTTACACTCCAATACAGACCTCACGTTTAAGAACCAAATCCAAACGATTGGAAATACCTAACAAATGAACGGCAAAAAAGCTTAAGAATTCCTTCGAAATTGCTTCCCCAAAAAAAAGAGAAGAAAATGGCCATTATAGAGAATCGCTGTGTAAATAGGTACGTACCGTTCTTTTGACAAAAAGCTATGGTTGGCCGTTCACGAAATACTGGAACGAACAGTTGGAAAATGTTGTTTATTTTTCGTATCGTTTGTATGTTTGTTTAGCGAATTATTTGTAACTCGATTTATTTTTGTTCTTAATTATAATCTTTGGCCTAAGTGTGAATCGAATCCACGATTAGTTCACCGTCCGCTCTTATAAGACAAAGCGTGACGTTGAGTTTCGCCTTTCAATACACGTTGTATTAAATTTAGGCAGTAAATTCGGGAAAACGTAGTGGCACAAGCGTGTGACTGAAAACGACTGGTTGTGGGTTCGATTCCATTCGGGGGGTTGAAATATTTATTGTTTCCATTTTCCTTCGCTCTGGTTTCAAGGCAAAACGCGGCGTTAAGTTCCACCACTTAACTCGCAATGCCTCCGAATTAGGCGGAAAGTGGGGAACGGAATGTCTTAACACTAGGTTCCCTATGCCTACCCTGCTGTGTGCGGGATACAGCGTGAAGATAAACATATAAAAAAAAAAGAAACGAGAGAATATATTTGGACTTACACATCTCTGTAAACTGAGAAAACAGAGTGTCTTAAACACTCTGCCTTTTACTTTACTTATACTTTAATTTTAAAGAAATATACAACTACCTGTATACTGTTTATCAGTTTATACATTATGTAAGATAGAACATTTGTATCGCTCGAAGATGAAACGCGTTAAGGGACCCATAAATTATTGAGCATCCCTGCTATTCGATGATGTTTTAGAAATATATTTATTCAGTACATATTGTTATTGAATAATATTATTCAATAATCTTAACAAATAAATTTTAAAATGAAACTTAAAGGGTTCCGCCACTTAAAACGCAAAACCTCTAAAATTCGGAAATAGGGAATGAATTGTCTTAACACATGGCTCTCTCTGCCTACCCTGCTGTGTGCGGGGTATAACGTGACGCTATAAAAAAATTGCGAACACTTAAATGCTCGTATTAACTTAAGTAACATCAAGACTTAATATTAAAAAACTATATCCAATCTTAAAATAAACTAACAAAGCGTTTTTACTACAACTATAATCTACACATACATACAGCCATACATACATTCATTTGTATATCGCCTGCGTGCCGTGAGTGAATTGAAAACAAAGGATGTACCGCTAGCCCTTTAGGCTAAACTGATACGTTTTCTAATGCGTGCCTAATGTTGCTCTGATTGCACTTAATGACCTATAATCACTTTGCGTTCTAACAGGGAAATATTGTGTTTCTGTGTTTATTATCTTAGCGCCATTGTGGCTTAGGATAGCGTCTGACTGTAATGGAATGACTAAACGCGGCGTTAGGTTACGTTATTCGAGATGCAATTTTTTGAAAATGGCCGAAAATTCTAGAGCAGACTGTCTAAGCACTAGATTCTCTCTGATGGGGATATGAAATAAATGAAAGTTAAAAATCTATCTTGTTCTATATATATCATTTGTATTATCTTTAGAAACCTTGATCATACATAATGATAATGGTAAAGGAATTAGAAGTCAGTCAGTCAGTTGGTGAATTTGTTTCCCATGTTGGTTAATTTGGTTCGCCAAGAATCACATCACAAATTTGTGATGAATAGGTGCGTAAAAGTAAAAAAAAAATGCGTATTAGTATACGTATACTTACAGATATACGTATACTTACAGATATATCTTCCATATAGGTACTTCCATACAGGTATTTTTATAACTTTTATGTTTTGAAGAAATTAATAAGTACTTAATAGTACGTTAATTTAAAGATCTCTTCGAATCTGTGTTGCGGGCAAGAGAATTAGCGCCTATGTCGGTTCTTTACAGATATGCAATACATATTGTTTCCATTTTCCCTTATATTATACACGAAGTTATCACCATTGAAAAGTAAAATAGAAAAAATATAATATATTATGTAGCGTACGGATAAATAATATTTCTTTTTTCAACATTTCCGAAAAATCTGTTTCTCCTTATTAATTCCGAGAAAACCTTAAAGCTTAATATAGAGTACCTATATTGAAATAGGTTTCCTAAAATTGCAAGAAATTTACGTGTCAAATTTCAGCTGTTGTCTGCTATATGAGCAGAGTAATCAGACAGAAGCAAGTATCGAGACTCTCCGTTCTCCATTTTGTGCTTAAAATGGAGTAATTGCTTATTGAATGGCGGAACTAACACTGCTTTGCCTTAAGTGCCAGTGTAGAGAAATGAAAATAGTTTAAATATAATCATTTCTACTCGAGGAGTGGAAATATTTAATACTTCCATTTTCTTCGCTCTGGTGTCGAGGTAAAGCGCGGCGTTAAGTTCCGCCACTTAACACGCAATGCCTCCGAATTCGGCGGAAAGTGGGGAACGGAGTATCTTAATACTAGATTTCCTCTGCCTACCCTGCTGTGTGCGGGATACAGCGTGAAGCTAAAAAAAAATAATAATAATCATTCCACCGAATCCGAATTCCGGGAATCGAACCTACAACCACAGCGTTTACAGTCAAATGCTCACTGTACTACTATAGCTTCTGATGATTATATATGTATGTCTAAAGTTTAAATACATTATATGACTTTACTTTTCGCTAACACAACTCCAGAGTAATATATTCTAATCGATCTTAGAGATCAAAAGATACTCGTACATCGTAAAGTGATCGGTTAACACATTTCCATATAAGGTTAAGTCTAGGCTATAAACTAAATGGAATTTCCTTTTAAAGAGCTGGAAAAGCCTCTTGTGTCTATGTTAAGAAAAAATATTTTACTGATGTTTTTTTTAGCTTCACGCTGTATCCCGCACATTTTTTTATTATAAGCCTTTTTCTTCTACGTAGAGATTTTTTTATTCTGTTTTATGATGCAAATGACATTCGAGGGAATCTCTATATTGTTCCCACTCAAATCAAAATGGTTGTAAATAGACGTAGAGTATTAAATTTGCTTTACTTTATGTCAGTGGTAAACAATCTTTTTTAGTAATAGGTCTATCCAATTTTCGATATTTTTAGCAAACCAAAATCACACTTCTTAATAGTACCTATATAAAAAGTAATTGGAAATAATATTTTTTTTACTTCACGCTGTATCCCGCACACAGCAGGGTAGGCAGAGGGAACCTGGTGTTAAGACACTCCGTTCCCGACTTTCCGCTGAATTCATAACGCCGCGCTTTACCTCGTCACCAGAGCGAAGAAAATGGAAATATAGTCTGCTTTATTATTATATTTTACATCTAAACTACTATAACGATAAAAAATAGATAATGAATTCTAATTTGATACAGATATCACTTTTATATTTTTAGAAATTATATGAATATTTGAACATAACGAAAATTGAACCTGCGCTGCTTGGAAATTGTTCCCTTTGTTCAAATATTTATACTTCAGCATTACGCTTTTCCGGCATAATATGCGGGTAGTAAGAGAGAACGTAGTGTTAAGACACTCCGTTTACCATTTTCAGACCGATTTTCAAAACATTGTGTATGACCGCTCAGAAACTCAATTTAATCAATTTAGACTTTGCCTTACCAGAATAAAGTAAACAAAATAATTTAAATTGCTATACGTTTTCTAAAGAATATTTTTTCTATCTTAATTATATGAATAACATCTCAAAAACTATTAAAAATATTTTTTTTTAGCTTCACGCTGTATCCCGAACACAGCAGGGTAGGCAGAGGGAACCTAGTGTTAAGACACTCCGTTCCCCACTTTCCGCCGAATTCGGACGCTTGCGTGTTAAGTGGCGGAACTTAACGCCGCGCTTTACCTCGACACCAGAGCGAAGAAAATGGAAATATAATTTCCACTCCTCGAGTGGGAATCGAACCCACAACCAGTCGTTTACAGTCACACTCTTGTGCCACTGGGCCACGACTGGCCACAAATTAAATTAAAAAAAACTATTAAAAATATTTTTTCTATTGTTAATAAAAAAAATAATTATATAATTGTTTCAAAGCAACGGTTTATTTATTTGCATATTATACACTATACATATCAAAAGAGCGTGTAATTCGTAAATGGCGGAAGCTTTTTTGAATATACAAGATAACTGTTGAGTCCCGTTCGGTTTATGGCCGAATAAAATGTGTTGAAGAATACACACAAAATGTTTAAAAAACGTTAAAATAACTTTATTTGTATGATTTTAAGTATTTTTTGTCGTATTTTAGCTATATTCTCAGATTTGTAGACGAATGACGGAGAACTAAGTGACTTCACTTTTTAGTGACAATTTATTACATTTTTATATATTTTCACTATTTTTCTCGTAAGTGTCAATTTTAAGACACTCCGTTTTATGTTTTCCACATGAATTTGTTCCCTGTTTTCCATTTTAATCCCAGACGATCGAAAATAAGTAGAACAATTATTTCTCTGAGCATCGAACAGACTATTATCGCGTTTATAGTCAAAACTCTGTCTTACTGTGCCGCAATGACCTTAAGTTCATTACATTGTCTCCTTTTCTTTTAAAATTATATTTTTGACGCTAATTTATAAAGTTTATATCATGATTTTATGAACAGATAATATTTGTAAAATATATATCCAAAAAGTGTACCTATGTTTTTTAACCTAACAATATATTTCATTTTAAATAAAAATTCAATAGATTACTTAATAACTTCAAGTATTTATAAAACATAAATTGTAAATATAATTTATATTAGCTACAAGCGCAACATATACCATCCGTTAAGTTAACGACTGACCATAACGAATGGCAGAGATAAGGCTGTGAACCTGTAGATAATTACTCTTAAGTCTTGCAGTCTAATGACATTAATCGAAAAGATATACATGTACTTATAGAATACATAGTATAAACCTGCCTTAAATAAAAATAACTTAGATATCGGAATGGCCAGTCGTGGCCCAGTGGCACAAGCGTGTGACTGTAAACGACTGTTTGTGGGTTCGATTCCCACTCGAGGAGTGGAAATATTTATTATTTCCATTTTCTTCGCTCTGGTGCCGAGGTAAAGCGCGGTGTTAGGTTCTGCCACTTATCACGCAATGCCTCCGAATTCGGCGGAAAGTGGGGAACGGTTTGTCTTAATACTACGGTTTCCTCTGCCTACACTGCTGTGTGCGGGATACAGCGTGAAGCTAAAAAAAAATATCGGAATAGTCAGAGAGAACAACTGAACTAGTGTTAAGACACTCCGTTCACCATTTTCTTTCTAATGTTTTACGCGTTGCGTGTTGGGTAGCAAAACTGAATATTTTGCTTTATCTTACCAAAATGAATGAATGAAAATACCTTAAATATAATTCTTGCAAGTGGGTTCGAAACCACAATCCATTGTGTTTACAGTCAGTCACTGTTCCGCTGCGCTACGATGGCCTCAATATTTAGAACAAGTTGATTTCCTTTTTTTGTATATATAGTAATCAATATAATATATAACAAAAAATCTGGTAAAGCTATTTTAACCAACTCCTTACCGTCTGACTTCCATGAAAACTTGCACACGTGTCAAGAATATAATATTTTCTTGCCTTTTACCTCGCCTCTAAAATTAACTCTATTTTTAGGAGAAAAAAAAAGGTTGTTATTATATATTTGTAACCAAAAAGAGCTTAAAGTACTTCTAAGTTTTAAAATTTAACGTGAAAGTTACAAAGATAAATTTAACATTTTTTCGATACGAAGCGTTTTTGATAATAACTACCTAATAAAATAAATAGACTAAAACTATGGCTTCAATGACGGATGGATGCGTGAATAGCATTTTTCAATCTTTCATTAGTGAATTTTGTAATTGACGTCTGCAATTGTCGCGAAAAGTATACGTTCTATAGAACAGAGTGCCTTGACATTAGGTTTTCTCTGTCCAGGGTAGACAGAGAGAGTCATTCAGGCAAAAAAGGTTAAGTTGTAAAAAATATACAAATTAGGTATTTATAGCGACTTCACGTGTGAAAAAAGTGTAATTTTTTCATTACAAAAAATCCAGTATATATAAGCAGTTATATGTTATATGTTATGTAAATCTTTTCATTAACAGTTATGTTAACCTTTTTTATATAAAAAAGTAAAATGGATTAATTAACACTCTTAATCTATGACAATCATGTTCATATTCTTAACACTTAAATTTGTATATAGATTACAAAACACGTATCGTTTAAAATAGATAACTTGTTTCATCATGATTACAAAAAGAACACTCGCTCCAATGTGAAGGTAGTAAATTACAACCACAGAATGTTGAAGTACAACATTGGAAATGGTATACGACCGTGCGGTCTTATATGGTACCTACTTGGTTAAAGAAACTATTGTAACCGGATAAAATAACGATATTTATGGTATTCGAAAAATAATATATAAAATGTATTTTCGAATACCAAAAATATACTTTTTTTTATAAAAGGGAAGTAAATTGATACTTGTTTTTTTTTTAAAAACTAAGCGTCTTTTTAAACTAGGCTTTGCGTCGCCAGCAACGTTAATGGCCTAAGAATTATGAAAATGTTTATATATATTTTTTTATCTTAGTACTTCGTAATTTTGATTGTAAAACGCCTAATCTGTTGTTTTTCTCGCTTCTGTAAGAATTTTATGAAATTCGTTCTAACTGCGTCCCTCCCACAAGGCATTCTATGGCCCAAAGAGCAGTAAGTAAACCTGTGCGATATTTCTCAGTATATCATATTATAACTAACTAACTACTAATAATTAAATGACTAATTCATATATTGATCATAAGTAAGTCCGTATACTTATAGTATATACTAGCATCCCGTTTGCAGCTTCGCCACGTGAACTACATAGCCGTTTCGCTATATTGCAACCCTCGAGGGTGGATTTTTGAAAAATAAAGTAGCACAACAATCGGTCAAGCGATGTAGATTTTTCGTATAAATTTTCATCCTCTATTTCAACCCTTTAGAGGTTGAATTTTGAAAAAATGAGTAGCCTATGTTTGACCCAGTAATTTTCACTAATTTTATTCTAAATTTCATCCAAATCGGACCTGTAGATTAGTCGTGAAAACAGACAAACAGACAGACATTCGCATTTATAATATAAGTATGAATGTACATAGGTTTGTGAGCTTGTATGTTAGAGGTAGATAATCTCTGAAATTGCTAAAATGGGTTTCAGAAATTCTTTCCTTTAAAAGCTACATTGTCTCTGATTGCTATAATTGTATATGTATTTGTTTTAAAATAGTTTTCAGTCACATCAATTAACACTTATAAAGTAATCAAGGAAAAAGCACTATCGAAAATCTTTTCGTGTGTACGCTGGTTTTCACTTAATTTTAATAAAATATAAAATTAACCAGTTATCGTTTGAGCGTTAAAGCGGGCTGTTGAAATAACGATAATCCTGATGTTTACACGGGCAAAGCCGCAATGGGGTCCCTAGTTTTATACAAAGTGACATACTTACGTTGTTAAGGCGTACATATTATAAGCATCAGTGGGTCAGATACATATATATAAGCATTTATGTAGGTCAAATATGCGACATAATTAATCATCACACTATTTTTAAATAAATTTCGAATATTGGTTGTAATTAATATATAAATTTAATTCAAAGTATTTATACCTAACAAAATTAAATAAATTTCGAAATTTGTCTACAATGATCAAAATGTAATTGAAATAGGTTAGAATAATTGAAAACCCATTAACTTTGAAAATTTTGAATAATTGAAAACGTTCTTGAAGTTGTTTCGTGCAGTTAAACAGGCGGCTATTCACAAATATTTAAATATGAACTTTTTTAGCCATTTCAAATTTGAATCACGCTATCTAATACGTTGACAAAAAATTGAGGATACTAAATACATTAACAGTGTTTATAATTGGTAGTCGTTTTATGACTTTGAATACAAAATTTTTGCTGAAATTTATTATTATAAAAAAAATATATGAAAAATAAACGAAAACCCGATAACAAAAAGAAAATTAGGAAACTGTTTCCTTTTCTTACTTCTCACATCTATCCCGCTATTACAATCCCACGGGAAATCCATTATAATTATATAATTCCTTGGGAAGCGAGCTCAGTAGATCTTTTTGTCACTACATACTAGTATTGTAGTTGAAGTAACACTTCAAGGTAATTTCAAGATGCCGCACATGATATTTCCACACGTCTATGTTCTTAGCCAATTACCG
This sequence comes from Dryas iulia moderata, assembly GCA_019049465.1. Taxonomy (NCBI): domain Eukaryota; kingdom Metazoa; phylum Arthropoda; class Insecta; order Lepidoptera; family Nymphalidae; genus Dryas; species Dryas iulia. Next base: position 4,627,154 of record CM032417.1, read on the forward strand.
ACCATTCACCTGTTGGTTCTTTGTTTTTTATCAAGCAAGCCATGTGCTTTTTTATTATATATTTTTTTGTTAAATTGTGTTTTCTAAACTGTAATGCTTATGTTGTTATAGTACATCTTAAAGCATTAGCAAAATAATCAGAGATAACCTAGTGGCAAGACACTCCGTCTTAGTCTTTCCTTTTTTTTTAGCTTCACGCTGTATCCCGCACACAACGGGGCAGATAGGTAGAGGGAACCTAGTGTTAAGACACTCCGTTCCCCACTTTCCGCCGAATTCGGAGTGGCGGAACTTAACGCCGCGCTTTACCTCGACGCCGGAGCGAAGAAAATGGAAATATAATTTCCACCCCTCGAGTGGAAATCGAACCCACAACCAGTCGTTTACAGTCACACGCTTGTGCCACTGGGCCTCGACTGGCCACTTCCTCCCTCTTTCCTTAATATTAGATAAAAGAATGAACAAATAATTACTTTACAAGCGTTAATCAATAATATGTATATTAAATATACCTGTTATAACTTGAAAAGGGCTGGTTGTGGGTTCGATTCCCACTCGAGGAGTGAAAATTATATTTCCATTTTCTTCGCTCTGGTGTCGAGGTAAAGCGCGGCGTTAAGTTCCGCCACTTAACACGCAAGCCTCCGAATTCGGCGGAAAGTGGGGAACGGAGTGTCTTAACACTAGGTTCCCTCTGCCTACCCTGCTGTGTGCGGGATATAGCGTGAAGCTATTTAATTTTATAACTTGAAAAGGGACTATTATTAGACCCATACCAAGGATCATTCATAGAGTCGCCTACGTTGCCTTCTTAGCCGTCAATCTCCAATTTGTAATATTCCGCTTCTGAATATATTTTGAAGTGCGATATCTTTCCGCTCGAAATACCCAATACCCAAATTTATCTTCTCAGAAAGATTTAAAATATTTTCAATATATTCATTCCCTGAATGGGATCAAACCTGCAACCCTGTTCCACTGCTCTACGATTGATATAACTGAATTTATTATTAATTAGTGTTAATTTATATATTTTTAAATAGGTCAATGATTAAAAAAGGTCTTTTTTTTAATAAAAAAAAGAGTAGAAGATAAAGAGAAACAACATACATGTTGAAATAAGAAAACTATTACTACTGCAGGTCAAAATCGGCCTTTATATATTTATATTACTATCATGTACCTCCTGAGTCTTTTTTATGGACAAAACTTGCAAATAGCAAATTGTGGAAATTAGATCGGTTTTTGATCATCTAATATGTATCAAAATTAATTATATACAATAAAACGGTTTTATACCCTTGTGAGTAAACGAATAAAATTTAATAAATAAATTATGAAATCTGACAAAGAGGCAACATATAAGACACTCTATTGTTCACTTTTCGACCACTTTATACACTATTTCCGAACATAATGCAAACTAGCTTACCAAACAAGAACGGTGAAAATACGTTGAATTTAAACATTCTACAACTTAACTTAATTCACAGGCACTGTGTACCCAACCATATAACTCAGCTTCACGCTGTATCCTGCACACAGCAGGGTAGGCAGAGGGAACCTAGTATTAAGATACTCCGTTCCCCACTTTCCGCCGAATTCGGAGGCATTGCGTGTTAAGTGGCGGAACTTAACGCCGCGCTTTACCTCGACACCAGAGCGAAGAAAATGGAAATATTAAATATTTCCACTCCTCGAGTGGGAATCGAACGTGGGAATCGAACCCACAACCAGTCGTTTACAGTCACACGCTTGTGCCACTGGGCCACGACTGGCCCACATATAACTCCCAATTATCCATATATATTTAAAATAAGCAATAAATATCACATATAATTTTACAGTCTCACACTTGTTTCCTCACAGCATGGTAATTAGAGTGAGCCTAGTGTCAAGATACTCCGTTCTCCACTTTCCACCCGAATATTGTGTACTAAATCAATATCACACTTTTTTTAATTAGAGCAGAGAAATAAAAATATTAGAATCATTCTACGGTCAATCATCAAGTGGAAATCGAACCCATAACCAGTTGCGACAGCTCACAATCATACTATTGTTAAACATAAAGAAATACTTATCACACATTAATATATAATAAAGCCATATAAAAATATAATCGACATTAACTGAGCCGCAACTTATAATAAAACAAAAGTTAAATATGTAGTCATTACGCAAGTCGTGTAGCAGATGCGCTTGCGAAGGCTTCGGGCGACCATTGACCCTGGACAGCGCCATCTTGTGACGGATAGTGGAAGTGATGATAAAAGTTTGTTGTATTTTTCACGATTTTAAGAGGGAAATGGTGAAACCATTATGGTGCAATGGTAAATTTGGCTGTAAACGTGATGATTCTGGGTTTAATCCCGACATTACATTATACTCTAATTCGCTAAAATGATTCCAATTCATTTTAATTCTTTCTTACTCTGGTAAGAAGTAGTTTCTTACTCTGGCAGGTAGTGGCCAGTCGTGGCCCAGTGGTACAAGCGTGTGACTGTAAACGACTGGTTGTGGGTTCGATTCCCACTCGAGGATTGGAAATTATATTTTCATTTTCTTCGCTCTGGTATCGAGGTAAAGCGCGGCGTTAAGTTCCGCCACTTAACACGCAAGCCTCCGAATTCGGCGGAAAGTGGGGAACGGAGTGTCTTAACACTAGAATCCCCTTTGCCTACCCTGCTGTGTGCGGGATACAGCGTGAAGCTACTCTCCATTCCTACCCTGCTATGCTACGCAAAAAGCAGATAAATATTATATTACATTACTTATGTAATACAAGAAAAACGTCAAGCGTGATTTCAAAATATTTTTTTGTTGTGTAGGTACATATGAATGTTAACTGTTACAAAATATTATTTCTGACTAGACTGGATTAATGGCGAATTAGATTTGAATCAGAAACCCATAACATGCTGCTACTACCACAGTATGACGGTTTTCTTTCGTAAATATATAAAATATACAATATAGAAAAATAAATTAACAATAATAATTAAACAAAAAATATATCATTAACACCTAACGCCATCTACAGTTGACAAGTAACTTCATTACTATGATGGATTTTCTATGACATTAGAGCGGTCTTAAATAATAACATAGATTACTCAATAAATGACACTTGTAATCTAAAGACAGATGCCCTTAATAACGTTTGCCAGTAAAAAATAATGGTTATCGTAGAAATTCAATTAAAATGTGCTGTAAATATTATTTATAATTTATTTTTATTTATTTTTTTGCTTCACGCTATATCCCGCACACAGCAGAGCTGGCAGAGGGAACCTAGTGTTAAGACACACCGTCTCCCACTTTCCGCCGGGAGGCAGGCTTTGGAGGCATTGCGTGTTAAGTGGTGGAGCTTAACGCCGCGCTTTGCCTTGGTACCAGAGCGAAAAAAATGGAAATATTAAATATTTCTACTCCTCGAGTGGGTATCGAACCCACAACCAGTCGTTTGAAATCACAGATCTGTGCCACTGCGCCACGACTGGCATAAATATTAATGTTTTTAAAATATTTCATTGAAGTATGAAAAGAAATACAACATTCCAAGCAGGTAAGCTTTGTATGGCAATGTTTATAATTTATTATACAAGTCATAAGCCTATAAGAACATAAAGAAAAAACTGCAATTGTAAAATAAGTAGACGCAGACATGATCAATTATCCAATTAGTTTTTTTTTTAGACTCTGAAACAAAAAGAAAATATAATATGTCGTTTCTAGATGTCAATGTTGGGTTTGAAATGTCCAGTATAACATAAACAATCATTGGAGATATCAGGGACCTGTTCCCACGCAAAGTCTTACTCAGTTAGTAATAAATATCTAATTGTAGTAAGTTAAGCTTTAATTATTTACAGTCTATTCTGCACTTGATGTTCAGACTCATTTATCCTAAATTATAGAACTTCATAGATTGATTATTTTCAATTATACTTTATATTTAAGCAGTGTTCAATTTTAACCCCACAGCCAATCCCGTACAGTAAAATTAATTTTAATAGCGTTTCGATGGCTTTAACAGTTCTTTTATCTTCACATAATAATGATCATCTGGTTATGGTTATGAAAAACTTACGAGATATCTCTTATTTTTCCATTTCCCTTAATATTTTAATAAATGTTACACATTCGTAACGTAATGCGTACTAAAACGCTAATTAGAAGCTAGTGCTATTTTACACAATGATTTTAAGTCACGTTTTCGCCATTTTTACTGCCCACGTAATTTTTATGGGCGAAAATAAAGCTTACATCTAAAATAATTTATAAATATCAAAATCCTTATATTTCATAATATGGAATGAAATAGTTAATTGTTTTATTAGAGCAACTATGTTTTTCTATGGATTGACCGCATCCTCTAAAGTCAGACATACGAGTATCCTAAGTATAACGACGACGTCAATAAACTAACAAGTATCTATTAGCAATTATAATTAAAATAAAACTAAGCTTTAGACTGATGTGAAACGGTACTAAATAGTTTTAAACGATTAATGATCACCGTTAACGCATGTAAAAAGATAATGAATGAGCTTATATAGAAACATCTAGTGTTCGCTAGGAGCTGTTATGAGAGAGTTGGATTTGTGAATAAAAAAAAAAATATTAAAAATAGACCTGTATGAGCATAGCAAGTTGTTTTTTAAATCTATTATTGTTTAGTAATTTGTTTTTTGAGCAGCTTTACAATTTTTCCAGCTTAGCAAGGTAGTTAAAGAGAAAATAGTGTCAAGGCACTCCGTTCTTCACTTCTCCCTACTTCGTTTATGTTTCGTTCCAGTAGGTAGGTTTTTTATTCTTCAGTAGGTAGGTTTTTTATTCTAATATTACTTAAATAACGTTATATGCCTTTATTAATTTCAACCTTACTATTTGGCAACTGTCCAAATCATACATAAGCGTATCCTTGTTTTCGAGAAAATTGTTCAAAAGAAAATAATGCTTAAAAATAAAATATTATATACTAATTCGTACACAAAAGAACTTGATATTGTGTATATAGTATCGAATTTAAACATACAAGTATTATATTCTGCCTATAGGAATATAATATAATATGAAGAACCATTCAAAAAATGAATGTGTCGGGCCTTTGAAATTATTCTACTCAGTAACTTAAAATTATGAGTTAATAATTAATGACCTTCCTAACATAATGTTAGAAGAACACTTAATTCAGCATATTTGCTCATATCAGTTCACATAGATTTAACTCAAAGTAAACATGCTGTACCTTAATCACCACCATCAATCATCATAAGCTGTATTAAAACAACAAAACTTGTATTCTATTTTGTTTTTTATCGCTTGTGTTGACGTTTAAATAAGCAAGTGTTTTTCTATTCACTCTTTTAATTTTATTTTATACTAGCGGCCCGCTCGTGGCTTCGCCGCGTGAACTAAATAACCGTTTCATATTGCGACAAATCCACCTCCGAGTGGATTTAAAAAAATAAAGTAGCCTATGTTTAGACTTGGATTATCAAGATTATTAGATTATTAGATTATTAGATTATATTAGAGTTTTAATATAAACTTTTAACCCCTATTTCAACCCTTTAGAGGTTGATTTTTGTAAAAATAAGTAGCCTATGTATGACGCTGAATGTTCTACTAATTTCATTACAAATTTCATCCAAATCGGGCCAGTAGATTAGCCGTGAAAGCGTGACAGACAGACAAACAGACTTTCGCATTTATAATATAAGTATGGATTTTATTTTCCCCGCCTAGCAAAATAACCATAGAAACCTTGGGTTAAGACACTCTGTTCTCTATTTTGCGGCTAAATTCGAAATATTAAGTGTTAGTTCCCCTAAGCTAATATCGAATCCACAACCTGTCGCGTTTACATTCAGAAGTATTCGATCGATCTACGTTTCGGAACGATGGCCGCCCATTAATAACAACCTTAAATAATATCTTATACAGAAAATTATTTCAAAAATCTTTTTTGTCAAATAACAAAAACAAAATATATATTGTATATATATTTTGTTAAATTTATCTAAAAGCGAATCATTTGTATTATATAAAAAATGCCAAAATCGAGCTCAAAATCGCGAACTTTTTATATTAAAATATTGCTATGTACGTTAAAAATCCTAAAAATCAAAAATAATTTAAGCAAAAACCCATTCAAGAATTTGAAACGAGCAGAGCCATCTATTACGCAATAGCATAACTAAATCTCACACCATACAGTACTTCATACAAGCTAAATTGCCTATAATAAAATAATAATTCCTCATGTATTCCTAACGGTTCCTACAGCAATGTTAATGAACTGGCCAGTCGATTTATTAAGAGTACACGCCCACTAACCGCTAAGTTAAAATGAAAATTGTAGGCTTTGAATTATAAATATACTTAGTAAAGATAGTCGTTCGCGATTACTTCAACATATGTTTGAGTATTGGAATATATTATTAGTTTAGTTACAGTAATAAATACACTGGGGGAATTTGTGTTAATGTGAATGTTATTACACAGGTTATGGGTTCGATTCCCACTTGAAAGAACGATTATATTTAAATAATATTTATTTCTCCGCTCTCATAAGTGCGGCGTTTGACATGGGATATCAAAAATTCGGGCAGGAAATAGAAATTAGACACTATTTGACACTAGACACTTGAGCGGCCAGAGGTAGTTTCTAAGGGGTGCGGGTTCGAACCCAGCTGCGTTCAATTACTTTATGCAGTCTACAAATGTTCAACCATTAAACCACCATTTACTGTCAAAGCTTCACTTAAACATGCCATTTGTTAAGGAAAGATATTTTAACGTACATGTAAATTGTTGAAAGTAAATGTATTGTTATTTCGCTCATTAATCTTATTATTCTAGTCCCATTGTGTACCATATAAAGGGAGTAACGAACACGTTTAATATATTAACCTAATTGTTGAATTTCTATATCTTAAGATAGTCGATACGAAAGACTAAAATTTAGATTATTTTAATTATAGCAGCCTCACGTTTAGCGTAACATTATTCTGTTCTATTTTATTTTCTACTTAGTTTCATGCTTTTCCCCACATATCAGTAGGGGTATTTAGTGTCAAAACACTTTGCCGCTTTCATTTTATTGAGATATTGTTTATTAAGTGATGGAAGTCAACGCCGGGCAATCTTCACTTAGCAGAGAAATACAAATAATTTTAATAATTATTCCTGCTACTGAGAATCAAACCTATAACCGTTTAAAGTCAGTGGCTATAGCAATAGCGATTACAGTCAAACGATAACACGCTGTACCACGTTGGCCTTTATAAAAATAAAAAAGTTTAAAAAAACTTCAAGTATATATTTTTTTCACTTCACGCTTTACGCTAAGTAAGTAGGGTAGGCAGAGGGAACCTAGTGTTAAGACACTCCGTTCCCCACTTTCCGCCGAATTCGGAGGCATTGCGTGTTAAGTGGCGATACTTAACGCCGCGCTTTGCCTCGACACCAGAGCGAAGAAAATGGAAATTTTAAATATTTCCACTCCTCGAGTGGTAATCGAACCCACAACCAGTCGTTTGAAGTCACACGACTGGCCCCTTAAAAAAATAATAATATAATCAAAATACACAAAGCTATTTATTTTTCTTTGTGATCGAATATGTTCTATAAATATTTTAATAACTTCCTGTTTTAATATTCATTTTCCTTTTGTCAGGTACAAAATGGGTAAAGGTATACTCCTGTTCACACTGCTGAGCCTCGCGGCGTTGGCTTTGGCCGACAGCGACGATAAATTTTTCAAAAAATACGCAATGATGAAAGTAAGTATTTGTTTGTTTTTAAATATTTTTTGATTGAACAATTAAACTTCTTTTGCCTCCTTTAATCTAAAAATGTTTATTAAATAAAATATTGTTAAATACATAATTATCTTAATATACTTAAGTTCCGCCACTTAACATGCAACGCCTGCGAATTCGGCGGAAAGTGGGGAACGGAGTGTCTTAACACTAGGTTCCCTCCTGTGTGCGGGATACAGCGTGAAGCTAAAAAAAGTCTTAATACACAACGTACTTTTAAATAACAACAACTTTTATACACATAGAGATAACAAATCGCGGCGTTTACTTACGCTATTAAACACGCAATGTTCGAGATTAAGGCGGAAAAGTGAAGAACGGAGTGTCTTAACACTAAGTTCTTTCTAACTGTCCTGTTATATGGGAAAAAACGTTAAATAAAAATATAACATCATCAATAATAAATTTTTATTTTTAAAGTTATGTGTAACTTAAGAAAAAGTATAACAATTGTAAATTTATAATTGTTAAAAAAAATGTAGTTAAGGTTTAGAAAAAAAAACAAAAAAGTTCGCAGTCGGTAGGATTCGAACCTACGCTCCCAGAGGGAATCTGATTTCTAGTCAGACGCCTTAACCGCTCGGCCACGACTGCTGTTGAATGTTATGTCGAAATAATACATCACAATTCTGATAATACTGTTATATAAATTATTTGTATGTTTATAGCATTTATTTTTTAATGACATATTTATTAAAAAAAAAAATTAAACATTTTTTCGTTTAAATTTGGAAAATCTATATTACAAATAAGAATTCAAATAAATTGTGATCATTACGAAGAATAGAAATAATAAAATTTGCATATATTTTATTTATTTATATTACAAATAGAAATAAACATTGCAATCATATAAATGCAGAAATACCCTTATGTTATGGATATAGTTGTAATAGTGTAGTGTAATTTATTGTAAAAATAAAATATTTTTTATTTTTTTACATAATATGAATATAATTTAATTTATCAAAAAAAAACAATAAATGAAAAAATAATCCTATTTTACACATATTTTAATTTATAAATAAATATATTATTAATGGTGAATGACTTTTAAAACATATATTTAATATTATTTTTCTATTATTAATTGAAATACAACTCAAATTAATCAATAACAATACACAAAAACAAAAAAATAATAATTAAAACCACCATTATCCAAAAAAAACACAAAATTACAGATATACGAAAGCTGTTTCGGACCGGAAGTGGTGAAACAGGTTAGACAGGAAATGAAAGAGGCGTACGCGAAGTGTTCAACCCCAAGTGTGCCATCTGTGAGCGAGGGGTTGATACAACGCGTGCCATCTCTAATACTGGCCAATCTGCCTCAAGGGTTTGAGTCTAACCCCGACTCGCAGTCCATGAACAAGCCGGCAGATGGCGGTGTTCAGGAGAATGTACCGCCTCAGATTTTGACACATAAGCAAATGTTGGACAATGTTTTTAAACAGCGGGTAAGTTGTTGGTTTTTGCCTTTATTTTTTTTTAAAAGTAGCTTAAATATGTGGAATTAATTTTTTTCGAGGTCTCAAAATTTTTGAAAATAAAAAATACATAGATTTTTGTTTTTTGATTATTACGCTTTTTAATAGTTTAGTTAAATAAAATTGTATCGGTTATTAATTACTTATAATTTAAGAAAGTTAATTGATATTTATTTAAAAGAGGTATTTTATTTTTAAAAAAATCTATAATAAAAAAAAATAAAAAAGATCGATTTTTGTTTTTTATATATTATACTTTTTAACAGTTTAGTTAAATAAAAATATATTAATTTTTCATTACTTATAATTTAAAAAGTATTTAAATAAAATATTTAAAAAAAAAATAATAAAAAATTAAAAAAGAAACAAAAAGAGAAAAGATATTAGTAAAATAAAACAATAATTTGAAACCACTAATCTTTAAAAATACTTGTTACTAATGAAAATAAAATATGGCCTCTAAACTAACAAAAAGTTTTTATTAAAAAAAAAATCAATTTAATTCTTTAAAAAGAAAAAAAATATAAAAACAAAATAAAAAAAAAACAAAATCCATGATAATACAAGGCTGCCTCCTGTGAGGATTGAACTCACGACCCCTGGTTTACGAGACCAGTGCTCTACCACTGAGCTAAAGAGGCTGTGGAATGTCTTACGAAATATACGCTTACGTAATACAATCGTATTATTAATTTTACTTCTGTATATCAAAGTTTGTTAAAAATTTATATACTTTAAATTGATATTTGCTTATAAAATGAATATATGATAAGAAATATAATGAAATATTGTCAACTTCATTGACAATAATTAGTATGTCTCAGTAAATAGCATAATCTTTTAGGAGCTTCATATTTTTTCTCGCATACTCAGACTGAAACTAGTGTTAAGACACTCCGTTCTCCACTTTCCGTCAAAGATTCGATTCAAAGTAGACAAATTAAGTAGCGAAAGTTGTCACTGCACTGTATCTTCTTACCAGAGAGGAGCAATGAAAATAATTGCTATATAATCATTTTATCGAGTGGGAATCGAAGTCACGGCCAATGACGTTTAAAGTTTGAGGGTGTTGCGCTCGGACACAATGGTCTGATTATGTTTTTTTTTTGCATAATTGCCTTTTTTAAAATTCAGTCTTTGATTTTGACATTGATTCGAGTATTCGTAAGTATCGGCATATCGACTTCAATTATTTTGAAGTTATTCGCTAATTAAATAAGTTATTCATAATTTGTTACTAAATAGTACCTACATATTTCTGCTTAATTAAACACTAATGCTAAAAGTAATACAACGAATTTGTTCATTTTCTTTCCAATTTATCTAAACGACACGACATTTTGTGGAAAACAGAGTGTTTTGACACCAGGTTGTCTCTGATTATACTTTAAAGACTGAAAACTGCTGCTTTGAATTAGAATTTTATCACTTTTATTTTAATTTCAGACAATTTCAAATATCTTATTAATTTTCTCTTTTCAGCCATTCCAACCACCAGTGGCTCCGAACCCATATCCCATGGCGAATCAATTCCGTCCATACCCTCAGCCCTACTACCAATTCCCATACAACCCCATGTTCTACCCCCCGGGGGCTCAGTACAATCCCTACGCATACCAGCAACAGCAGTTCCAACAGGGTTTCTATCAACCGCCGTACTTCCAGCAGAGTAATAGAATGTCGGTGAGTGTAATTTTTTTATTACAAATTTAAAGTAACTAATTTAATAAACTGACTTACTAACTCCAGCAACTTTACATTCCCTATTTTACTAAATTTTCAAAATATATTTAAAATAATGAATTAAAAATATACCAGAAGAAACACAGTTAAATGATTATCTGGCAAGAACGCTAGGTATATAAAACTTTAAAGTAAGTAAATCAAAAATGAAAAAGAAAGAACAGAGAGCTTATACGGTTTCCAATAGCTTTTTAACTGCTTTAAATTTTTTATACGTTTCCTAATATTTTTTTTATGTAAAGTTAGTTACATATGTATTTTTTTTATAATGAACTTTTAACATAGGTATGGCATGGACAGAGTCATTCTCTCTGAGTGACAACTTTAGATGTACATTTTTTTTTTTTATCGTCAGGAAAATCCGTTACGGATACCCGCCCGAGGTGGGGACCCGGACGCGGTTATGTGGGACTCCGGTTCGTTCCTCCGTTTACCCACTAAAAACCTGACGGTGCTCCTTACCCGCCACTAGCCCAGGTCTCGGGCACTGCCCCAATCGTCCGCGGACCTGGGCGGCAACTTTAGATGTACCTACATGCTATCATGAAAAGCAGTCAAACTTGAATCATTAAATACGACGATAATACGTTCTCTTAAAAGTTTTTCGTATCCTTAATATTTAAATGACAATAATATCTTAATAAGTCATAGAACTAGTCCAAGAGGTACAGGTTCAAATCCGACATTTAAATTTAAATATTTTAAACAAAATTTGTATTTTCACAGCGCGACATCAACATTCGTGATCGTTTCGAACTCCTCTCCCACATGAGCAACCCTTCACGTTCACGCAACATCACGTGCGTGGTACAAGAGCTAGGATATCTAGATCACAACATGGAGCCTAACTACGATCAAATAGCGCAGAGGATTAACAACTTACCTGTATCTAATCAGTTGAAGGGAGACATACAAGATGGCGTGCATTTCTGTCAGAAGTTTTCTGTAAGTATTTTTCAACTATTTGTTAATTTAAAGTCTGAAAGGTATGGGTTTGATTCCCATATCTCTTGCATAGGAGATAGGCTACCTAGATCACAACATGGAGCTAACTACGGTAAAATAGCATAAAGAACTAAGTACTTATCTGTGTCTAATCAACTGAAGGGAGATTTACAAGATGGCGTGCGTTTCTGTAAGTATTTTAGTATATTATCTATTTTCTGATTGTAAATGCGATGGTTCTAGATTCGATTTCCATTCCAGGGAATAATTAAGATAGCGTTGATTTACGTCACGCAAAGTCTCGATTTCTGGCAAAGAGTTAAGGACAAAGAGAGTATATAGATAGAACATACTTAAAGTAAATAAATAAATAAATACTAGATTCTCCCTAACTATTATACATTGTATAATTCCCGAAAGTAAAAAAAAATTACTATTGATTGACTTTTGATATACATTTAGTTTTAAAATGAAATTGATGCTAATACTTATTTCTTTACAGCAATGTGTACCAGAGATCGAACGTAACGCACCGTTATCACAAGAGCTTATCAAGCCCATGTTCTTCTTCCGGTGTTATAAGGTTGGTAAATTGAAAATGTTTTTAACTCAATTAATTGCATATATTATGATATTTGAAAATAGATTTTTAAACAGTTTTCAAGACAATTAACCTCGCGTATTGAACAAAAGCCGTAAGAGAAGTTGCATTTAAAATGTGTAAAAACCGCGATAGTCAAAGATTTTATTAGAATTTTAGCATTTTTAATAAACAGTGTAATAAATTTAAAAATCAAAACACAACGCGTTAACGCAAACAAACTTAATATCCCTTATATATTTATAAGAACTTTTCAATAAGAAATTTTAAATGTAAATAAATAAAGAAATGGGGTGTGACTGTAAAGCGACTGGTTGTGGGTTCGATTCCCACTCGAGGGGTGGAAATATTTAATATTTCCATTTTGGAGGCGAAGCACGGCGTTAAGTTCCGTCACTTAACACGCAATGCCTACAGAATTCAGGGGATTGGGAGGAACGGAGTGTCTTAACACTAGGTTCCCTCTGCCTACCCTGCTGTGTGCGGGTTACAGCGTGAAGCTAAAAAAGAAACATATTTTTTAATACGTTTTCCTAGTATAGGAATTTCAATTAGTATTTAAAATTAATTTACAGCACAAGAAACTTGAAGCGTGTATTATGAAGGACATTCGTGAACGATTTGCCGCTGATGATGACCTGGATACTGATACTGACTTCAGGTAAGAATTGAAAAACTTAAAATTAAGAACTTCAAACTTTTCATAAGTATTATAAGTTTAGTTTTAAATAATGAATATGTGTGAAAAGAATAATAATTTAAATTAATATCAGTATTGAGACAAAAGATAATATATGTATCATATTATGCTTGTAAGGACAAAAGAAGATTCAAACTTTTTCCATGTAGCAAGATAGTCTGAGAAAACGTAGTGTCAAAACACTCCGTCTATCATTTTCTCTCTAAAATCGAATCCGTGACGAGTGGCTGAATATAAGACCACTCTTTATTTTACCAGAGCGGAAAAATCCAAAGCCATCGTAGCACAATTAGCATTAACAGCGTTTAACTGTAATTGCGACTAATCCTGGGTTCGATTCCCACTTGCTAAAATGTAATTATTTTCACTTCTACGCTTTGGTAAACAGTAAAGCGCTACATTAAGCTACATTGGGGCCAGCCGTGACGCAGAAGCTCAAAGTGTGACTGTAAAGCGACTGGTTGTGACTCGATTCCCACTCGAGGAATGGAAATAATCGTATTTTCTATTTTCTTCGCTCTGGTGTCGATGCAAAACGCGGCGTTAAGTTCCGCCACGTGACACGCAATGCCTCCAAAATTCAGCGGAAAGTAGGGAATGGAGTGTCTTAACACTAGGTTCCCTCTGCCTCCCTGATTAAGTTCCACCAACAACCAATGTCAAATTCACCAAAAAATACGGAGTGTCTTAACACTACATTCTCTCTCCTATATAAAAAAAGCAATAAGTCATAATATTTTTTTTCAATACAGATCCCTATCCAGAGCAGCGAGGTCGATACGCGAGGAATCGATCTCCGACCCGCGACTAGAGGCTCTAGACGAGATGTCTGTTTACTTCTACGACTACCTCAGTGGAGGTACCGGCTTGGACTTCGATTTGTATCTGTAAAAATGTGGGTAGATGTATTATTTGTGGGAATTGTATCGCGTTTTTAGGAATATAGTGACTTAATTCATAATTTTGCACTAATAATGTTTTTTTAGTTATTCGTATATAATAAATTAATATTGGCACTTAAAAAATTATCTTAATAGTTTTGAAAGGTAACTTTTTATTTCAAAACGTATAAAAATTGAACGGAGCGAAAATAAGTATATTTTAATTAATTTTAACTAAAAAACTTTGAACTTTATGTCATATGTTAAAAGTGGAACGTATGACATAGTGAATAGCTTAGATGGTTTCCCATAGACGTGAATTCGAATCCCTCCCGCTTTTATGTTATTGCGTTTTTATTTCCTAATTACTTAAATAACACTTTAAAAATGTTAAAATTTATAGAAAACAATATATTTACATACTTTTCGCTTAAGGCTATAAAATCATTTAAATAAGACACTTTAATTCTAAGGATGCGTATGAAATGGGTACAAAATTATAACTAATGGGGTATTTGGTATTATGAAAAAAACATTTGTTTAAAATGGCTGATTTTGTAGTTTTAAGTTTATTTGGGAATCTCTCATAGATTATAATAATGTGAAGTTCAATTCTAATGAAATAATATCGCTGCTTTGAAAGATTACTGTTCTTACTCAGAACGAAGGCATTTTTAAGATTAAATGTTGGGCACAATTGACTAAAGTCACAGCCTTAAAGATTACTAAAGAAATATAATTTTTACTGAGTAGGTAATATATTATAAAACAGATAATTTTACGTCAAATAGTAATGAAAACTCAATTTTGTATTATTTCGTAATAATATATACATACAACACTATTCTTCCAAAGCATCGATATTGTTTTTACAATTTACTTTAGAATAAGTAGTTTTAGCAATATGAAGAATCGCTGCATTTAGTAAGATTATTTATAGCTTAAACATTCATTGTCAAAAAATCGATTTTATTATGAACATTCGATTATTTTAAGTAGTGTGGTCTTAAAAAACGTATATCGATTTTTTGAATAAATTTAGGAAAGTAGTTAGTATAAGATAAGCCAATTTCCAACGCTCAAATAGATATAATTAGCTATTGATGCATTCTTATATAGAAAAAAATAGGCAAATAATTATTAACTTAATTAATTTTTTTATTCTTAAATATTAAAAGGAAGAAAGAATGTCATTCTTGCCTTGTTTAGAATAATTTAATTTAAATTATTTTTTAAAAATAAATAAGAACCTCTTTTTAGATTATACGGGATTTGGGAAATTTGCTACTTTCGCATACTATACTATATTTAAACTACACAACATAATTACAATGATGAACTCATTTCATTTCAAATAAATAATATTTGAGAGAGTAGAGAGGAATATATGTAAAAGAAGAATGTATAATGTAGATATTTCTCTTGCAAAGCAAAATTTGGTACTGTTTTTTAATTTGGGGCCAGTCGTGGCGCAGTGGCACGAGCGTGTGAGTGTAAACGACTGGTTGTGGGTTCGATTCCCATTCGAGAAGTGGAAATATTTAATATTTCTA
This sequence comes from Dryas iulia moderata, assembly GCA_019049465.1. Lineage (NCBI taxonomy): Eukaryota > Metazoa > Arthropoda > Insecta > Lepidoptera > Nymphalidae > Dryas > Dryas iulia. The sequence goes on from CM032417.1 coordinate 4,642,899, forward strand.
TTTCCTTCGCTCTGGTATCAGAGGTAAAGCGCGGCGTTAAAGTCCGCCACTTAACACGCAATGCCTCCGAATTCGGCGAAAAATGGGGAACGGAGTGTCTTAACCCTAGGTTCCCTCTGCCTACCCTTCTATGTGCGGGATACAGCATGAAGCTATAGTTATTGACTTTTAAATAAACAGTATTTTTTTAAGCTTTCGATTTTGATCGGTTGCGGGTTCGATTCCCACTCGGGGGGCACATATATATTTAAATTAATTTTATTTCTACTCACTAGTGACAAGATAAAACGTGGCATTGAGTTCCATAATTCAACACGCAATGTCTCGAGAAAGTAAAGAACGGAGTGTAAGAGAGAGTATGTTTTTTTTTTAGATATTATAATATTTTTAAACAGTCGTTATTTAATCTAAATTAAAAAAAAATCATAATTTTTATATGCAAAGTAGCAAATAATAGTTCTTGTTCATAAAGCTGTCAAAGTATAGCTTTTTCGACAAAAGCTTTTCATTAGGTATTTATAATAATTTATAATGAAACCCGTTGAGATTATTATTTGCATTTACTATTATTGTTAAGGTTTTTAGTACAATAGATTTAAAGGACATTTTTGTAAAAGAATTGTGAAATAAAGAAAATAGAATTCAAAATTGACATTTTCATTTATTTATAAATTTTAATTCCCTATTTCAAACCCTTTAGCGGTTATTTTTTAAGTTAGACTTATAGTTATTTACTACTTTCATTCTAAATTTCATCAAAATTGGATCGGTAGATTAGCCGTCAAAGCGTGACAGACAAACACACAGACTTTCGCATTTATATTATAAGTATGGATTTTAATAGGTAAAACAAGTCGCGGTGTTATGTTCCGCCACTTGACACGTAAATTTTCTCCATTTATGGCGGAAAGCGAAGAACGGAGTCTCTTTTGACTTGGTTCTCTCTGCACCTTCCTAAAAATTCAAAAAAATGCTAATTTCAGGATTGATCAAGGGGACAGGATCTGATTGTAAACGCGATAGTTCTGGGTTCGATTCCCACTCGGGGCAATGATTATGTTATTTTTATATATAATGGTTATGTTATTATAAGTGATTTTTATTTCTCCGCTCTGGTGCGTAGACATACGAAAAGCGTCGTTGAGATCTGCCACTCAAGTAGAGAGAATAGGTCATAGAAATTCAGTTAAACGTCAATCTCAATACATTTATAACGTAATTCCTATAATAAAAGTACAAAACCTCAAATCTGACATGAAAAGGCTAAAAAATCCTTATAAATATGATATATTGACAATATAATCACATGTTGTGATGGACAGTCACCTTTAGCGCCCTTTGCACCGCACGCGACGTCACCTCAAACATGTATACTTACTTCTACGATAATATTTGAACGTTTCTTTAATGTGTTTCTTAGAAAATTTTAAAGTTTATTCGCTTTGTGTTGTGGCATATTGCTTATTATGTAGTTACTATTTACTTGGGGCCAGTCGTGGCTCAGTGGCACAAGCGTATGACTGTAAACGACTGGTTGTGGGTTCGATTCCCACTCGAGGGATGGAAATATTTAATAATTCCATTTCCTTCGCTCTGGTATCAGAGGTAAAGCGCGCGTTAAGTTCCGCCACTTTACACGCAATGCCTCCGAATTCAGCGGAAAATGGGAAACGGAGTGTCTTAACACTAGGTTCCCTCTGCCTACCCTGCTGTGTGCGGAACACAGCGTGAAGCTAAGAAAAAAAAAATATAAAAAAATATCATTTCTTTACTCTGGTACTTAACAGAAAACGCGGTGTTTAGTTCCGCCACTCAACACGCAAAATATCTCGATTGCAGGTGAGAAGAGAGAAGTGGAGGCCGGAGTGTCTTACCAATAGGTTCAATCTGACTACCCCACGATATTGGAAAAGCTTTGGTTTTATTCACTATAATATCGATAATAAATGTGTGTAATAAGTAGTATTAATTTTTGTGCATTTAGATATTGGCTATCTCCCTATCATATTTTTTTAGCTTCACGTTGTATCCCGCACACAGCAGGGTAGGCAGAGGGAACCTAGTGTTAAGACACTTCGTTCCCCACTCTATCACTATATTTGAATATTTATGAAACGATCATGGCACAGTGTGACATTAGTTACGGGTTCGGATTCCTTCTTGGGGAATGATTATAATCATTAAATATAATTATATTATATTTAAATTATAAGCGCGACGTCAATAGACATCACTTAACATGCAATGTCTCAATTTCGAACGTAAAATGAAGAATGATTCATTAGATTTCTATACGGGAAAATGAAAATGAAAAAAATGTGTATTACCATACTCGATCCTCTCCCTATTTTATTGTTTTTATTGGGTAAAGGTGGCCAACAAGCAGAAGGATCACCTGATGGTAAGTTACCTTCGCCCATAGACATCCACAACATTAGAGTTGTGATGCCTTGCCAACTTTGGAGGTGAACGAGGGTAGGAAGGAGGAAAGACAGGAATGGTGGGAATAAGGAAAGCTGGCTTACATGTCATCGAACCGGAACACATCGTAATATGTTTGGCTATTGGATATTGAGAATTGGTCCCACGACCTTTATATATTCTATGTAAAAATGTTATAAAAACCCGATCTAACAATAAAAATAACCACTTTATACTTAAAATGTGTGTCATTACATACATACGTACATTCACACAAAAAACGTCAAAATTAAAATAGATTCCTCGCCACAGGATATGACATTTGTGTATTCTTTCATAATAGCAAAAACTGTATGAAACCTAAAACCCTTTTGTGGCCGTCGAATTCGGAGAAAGGTAATTTTTTCTCCCATATATTTGCTACAATAAAAAAGTTTGTTTGTTCGCTCATCCTACTTTCACCGGGTCTTTTATAGAATACTCGTATATATATATATTTTTTGCGAATTTCTACCTGTAATTTTTATTAAAAGAGGTACTTTTATGATGGGTATGTAAAGAATTTGGAAGAACAATTATTTGCGACAGTTTCATTGTTTATTATTTATTTGTTTACTGCGCGGTGTTTTACTCTAATTACGGAAGGGATTAGGAAAAGCTTGTTAGGTGTACCGTTAGTCGATTCCCTTTTTTCTTTTGTTGTTTGAAATTTTTATTTGAGAACTTATTTTTGAGAAATTATTTAATTTATAATTCAACAATTTGTCTTTAGTGATAATAAAAATTCAGTTAAAACCGTGTAATCAATTGTTTTTTAGAAAAATCGAATGTCTAGTTGATTACATACCCATAGTCGTAAGTATATCATTTATAACATTTATAATAATTAAGGGGGTTTGTTGCGAACATCCATGCAACCTCTTTTAATTTATGTTTCTAAAAATATGTATTACTAGCGGCCTGCTCGCGGCTTCGCCGCGTGAACTATTTCGTTGTATTGCAACCCTCGGGGTAGTATTTTTAAAAAATAAAGTAGCCTATGTTTAAGCTTAGATTATAAACTATATTTATGTCAAAATTCATTACAATTGGTCAAGCAGTTTAGATTTTTCATATAAACTTTCATCCCCTATTTCAACCCTTTAGAGGTTGATTTTTGAAAAAATAAGTAGCCTATGTTAGACTCAGTCACTTTTACTACTTTCATTCTAAATTTCATCCAAATTGGACCGGTAGATTAGCCGTGAAAGCGTGACAGACAAACACACAGACTTTCGCATTTATAATATAAGTATGGATTTTTTATTTTTAATATCCTAGTTTTTTTTCTTTCCTTGCAAAAACGTCTACCAATAAATCACATTCTTACTTTTGCTGCAAATCATTCACAACAGGGTTTTTCAAACAGCTTTTTAATAAAATATATTTCATACAAATGCACTGAGATACTGTTGAAATATATATTTTTAAAGCATATAGAAAAGAACTAAAAATGCATATAAAACGATGATTTTAGTAAATAAATTGCATTCAATATCACACATCTTCACCGTGACAAAGAAATTCTTCTAATAATATTACATTATGTAATATCATGGCATTCCCACTTTACTACCATCCATCATGTCGCCAAATGTAAAATGATGAATGAGTGAAATCTATTCACCCTTTAATAAATAGTTCCAAAGAGTTATTTAAAGTATAGAAAATTGGTACATTTCTAACACATGGGGCAGATGCGTTCGCAAATAAACACTTATTGATGAAATTTTTGTATTGCACTCAACCCATTTCTAGAACACACCTTTTAATAGATGTAGGGCACCACGGCCTATGCATGACTATTGTAAATTATTGTTAATCTTAATTATATTGTTTTGACTGAACAAAATCTGAAAATTTTCTTCAATCGTTTAGCAGTTTAGTTAATAAGATAATTTAAGTCTAGTTATAAAAAAACCGTTTAACTATATATATATAGATGTCTAAAATTATTTGCTAAAATTGCAATACCTACAGTATAAGGGAACGTTAAATAAATAATGATTATTTTACATTGTTACTAATGAATTAGTGTTTTTTTTTATGATAAGAGAGGTCTCTCTCTCTCTGGCGGACCTGAAAATATGCAGTCCCAGTTCAGGTTTCAGTCTCTTCTCGAATTATTTCTTTTCGTACGTTGGTTTTGCTATTGTGGAAAGTATAACATTTCCTATTATAGGAAATATAACTAATTATAGTCCTTAATTATTTCTTCAATATATTTGGAGAGCACAGCGCCACTGCTACAATATTACGGTGCCTTTACCCTATTCCAAAAATGTAGAGCACCTTTTCCAAACATTCAAAGAAAGATCCTTGTCAAATAATCGCCTGCGCAAGTGTTAACAATGCGTTCGCAAAAATTGAAGCTTAAAGGATTGTTCAAAGCTTAAAGCATCCTGCAAGGTGCTTGAAATAATTGAAATAAAGTTCAATACGTTGCAGGTAATTTAACATTGTATAAATAAATATTTTCTAAATATTCTGGTTATACACCAGAAAAATAGTATATATAACCACTAGCTATTTAAAAGAAAAAGAAATGGATGACTAAAGTTTAACAGTAAGAATAGTAAGGCAATTTAAATTAAAAGCGGAATAAATAATCAATTTCTCTATTAATTTACAAATTTTCCTGTACATTAAACCTGCCTATATATCTGTTTTTTTTTTCATTTCAGCTTCATATGGAGAAGTTAGTATCAAGAATTGGGCGAAGAGTGGAGAACAGTCTCCACTCTTCGCCCGAATCCGAGACATTGTGTGTTGGGCTGCAAAATTCAGCGGAGAAATGAAAATAATAATCTAAATACAAAATTTATTAATAATAACCCCAGAGTGGGAATCTAACCGCACGGAAATTAAAAGAATGGACTGTTTTGGAACCAGGTCCCGCTTGACAACCTTTTTCCCGATAAAGAATAGATTTTTCATTTCACACACGCTCAGTTTTTGCGTTTTAAAATTGTGTTTTCTTCAAACCATTACATAATTTAAAAAATCATAGTTTTATAAACATGACAAGTACTGAGTAAAGTGAATTTGAAGCTTAATAGAACTTTTGGCGATCAAAACTTATGGCCCACGAAGTATTTATTTTTGCCATAATATATGTTTAATCAACTATATGTATTGGATTATCAACTATAATAATTTCAAAGCGGTTTAGATTTTTCATTTAAACTTTCATCCCTTATTTTAGAGAATTTTCGAGAAAATAAGTAGCCTATATTTGACCCTGGATCTTGAACTATAATTATTCCGAATTTCATCCAAATCGGACCAGTAGATTAGCCGTGAAAGCGTGACAGACAAACAGACAGACTTTCACATTTATAATATAAGTATGGATAATGTAACATATAAATAGACTATATCGGACTACATAACAAAAACCTGCGACACAACCCTATTTGTTGTACAAAAGTTAAGAACATAGAATTAAATAACGCTTTATAAAAATAAGACTCTATTTATAGTGCATTTTTAAATAATTATCAAAAATTAATTCTATATTACAGCCAATATGGTTTATTTTTGTTTGACAAGAATTACATTTTTAAGTAGCAGGATGAACGACTAAAGTGTGAACCGTATCTAAGTTGTAGTTCTCGAAAGTGTGAAATCTTGTTCATTGCGACAAAAAGTTTAGATTTTAAGCTACCGTTCAAGTTACAAGTGGGGATTATTGCATATAATCTAGTCATTATGATTGCGTACTTCAGTTTTTAAATGAAAACAAAAGCTTAGTAGTAAGTACTTGAAAGAATAGATTTTGATTATTATTTTTTACTTTTAAATTTATAAATGAATGTGTATTAATTTAATTCCTTGTTTCTATTAAAAACAAATTAATATTTTTTATACAAAATAAATCTTGAGAAATTATGTTTAATATAGCTATGTTAAAATACAAAGAAAATTTTCTAGCTATGAAATTGAGAACACACATACCATGTCTTTGACGTACACTTATGTATAAAATACCTGACTTAGTTGTTGTTGTTTAGTTACTATAGATATTAAAAAGCAGCTCTAAGCCTAATTTCGGGACACTTCGTTCTCCAATAAGTGGTGGAACTTAACACTTTGTCCTAGATACCATAGAGGAAAAATGAAAATAAAATATAATCATCGCATTTACAGTCAAATAATCTCTGAGTATTCTAAAAGTAAAACTCGACTACATTTATATCTACCATAAATTTATCAGAAACTTTTGAAAACGTCCCATTTCAAGTTTACACGTAACACCCACGTGCGGCTAAGCACAGGTGGGAGAACTAATGAGCAGGGTCTCATGGGACTCGAACTCTGAACCGCGAGGCATTTCCGCAAGATAGCCACTAATCACTGGTGATATCCGTATGTCATTTACAATTGTCAAATATTAACTGTGTAGTGTAGTTTATTGTGAAAAACTATTTTTTGGAGTTAAATTTGTAAGATTTAGGTATATATTTTAAGAGATTTTAAAAAAATTAAATGAATTTTGAGTTAGTATTGACAAATTGGATTATTATTTAGTTATCAGGTCCTGCTGATAAAAATATTAAAACTTAACCTATACGTTAAAAAAAAGTTTAAAAAACTTCTTTATTTTGTACTCAGTCATTCACTTAGGAAATAGAGAAAAAGTTACCAAAAAATGTGTCCCGGTACCTAAAAATGTGTACCTACCCCTTTTTACGAAAATTAAATGAACATAAGCTTATGAAATTTAGCACAATCATTAAATATAGTTTATGTATAGGGAAAGAGCACAGAATGCTAATATTTTTAAAATTGTCAAGCAGTTCAATCTTACAGGTATAAAGTCACCCCCTGTATTAATGCTAAATGATAATTTCTAATTACTTATTAACAAAAATCATTCAAAAATATAAGGAACAAAACGCCTGAAATATAATTACTATTAAAAAACTCATTAAAATTTCGTATATCCCACAAGAAAATTGTAAAAAATCGATACAATTTTTCAATATTCTCAAATCGCCAACGGTTTTCGAAGGTCACACGTAAATCACAGTGTTAACGCTTACGCTAATTCCGGCCGCTTCCCCCGGGCCGTATAAGTCAGCGATCGGAAGCACTTGGCTTATTCCCAACACTATCATAACATTACCTGATACAACTTAGCTACGAAATCTTTGAAATTTTACGATCTTCTTTCTTTTTTGCAGAAAAAACAACAGAAATATTGTAATTTTTTGAGAATTTGTTTTATTTCCTTATATTGATTATAACTTGTGCGGAGTTAAGTTCCGCCACTTAACACGCAATGCCTCCGAATTTGGCGGAAAGTGGGGAACGGAGTGTCTTAACACTAGGTTCCGTTTACCCTGCTGTGTGCGGGATACAGCGTGAAGCTAAAAAAAATTATAATTTGTCTAAAATCTATAAAAAAAATACTTTTTCCTGTATTAAGTATAATTAGGGAAGAGAGAACTTAGGGTCGAGTCATTGTGTGTTAAGTGTTAGAACTCAAGGCCCTGCGTTATTTCAGAGACTACAGCGGACCAATAAGAATAATTTTAATATAAATAATCATTCATCCAAGTGGCGATCGTGCATACAATCAGACGCTGTCTAACTGCGCGCCCTAGGCCTCTGTAAAACTTATAGATATAACTCATTTCAAAAGCTTTATTAAGAAGAATATTGATAGCTTCTTTAATTGTGAAAGTTATTACTCGGAAAACCATTGAGCTTTGTAACCCAAAATTTCCACCGAACGGCCAAATTTGGACGGAAATCGAAGAAAGGAATATCTAAAATGGATTTTTCTCTAACTTTCCCGCTAAGTGAGAAAAAAAGTATGAATCTTTATAAGCTTCAATTAAAAATAACTCTATTGACCATATTTGCTCATTTCAAATCATGTATTTTTAATTTTTAAATATTTGCAGTTATTAAATTTTGCATATAATTCATATTTAAATGAATTGTAACAATTAGCTATAAAGTATTTTTATTATATGCTTAAATAATCGTAACAAAATAACAATGTGTACACACACTACACTCATAAGAAGAGACTCATAAGAAGAAGATACATATCTTTGTAAATGATAAAAAAATTGTATTGAAACAGCTTGTTCTTTGTTTAACCAATGAATTTAGACTAAAAGAGATTTTATATGCAAAAGTAAAGTAATTTAAAAAATATCTGTACATTCATTCATAATAACTTTGTCTATAAAGGTCTATTTTTTTTATTTGAAAGGTCATTGAGGGTTTCAAGGCGCAGTGTGCTGCCTATAATCATGTTTGTCGATTTGATTCCAACTGGGAGGAGTGATTATTTCATTTTCATTCTCCACTCTGATACCTACAATAAATCACGACGAGTTCTGCCACTTACTTCACAATCTCTGATTTTTAAATAGAAATAGAGACCGGAGTGTCTTAACACTGTGTTCTCTTTGACTACTCTATGCGGGAAAAAGCGTTACGTTGTTTTTTTAACACAAGCAACAACCCAATAAATTTGCAACAACATGTCGAACTAAAAACAAAACGCATAAAAACGTCAAAGAACTTTGAAACTCGATACATGCCGATACTATTCGCTATACAGCAGTAACAGTAACAAAAAGCGCCTATCGACGCCCTCAAGTCGAGCAGAAACGCCAAAAAGAACATTTTCGATGATTTATGAAGCAAATTAACGAGAATATATCCTCATTCCAGAGCATCATTTCCTGCTAGAGCGAAGTCGCAACCGACCTGAAAAAATGCAACGCAAAAATGCGATTCGGAAAAGGTTTTTACTATTCGAAAAACATGGCATAAGAAAATATGAATAAATGGCTTGAAATCGTTATATTTGCTAAGTTATCTTTGCTCATAGAAATAATTTTACAATGTATATTCACCAAGGCACATTTGGATGTGCCTGAATTTTCAAATTTAAAAAATTGAATAAGTATATTGAATAAAATTTTTATTGAAATTGCAAAAAGAGAACTTAAAATCTAAAAATACAGTATAAATAAAGAATAGTGGCCAGTCGTGGCACAGTGGCACAAAGTGTGACTGTAAAGCGACTGGTTGTGGGTTCGATTCCCACTCGAAGGGTGGAAACATTTTTTCTTCGCTCTGGTGTCGAGGCAAAGCACGGCATTAAGTTCCGCTACTTAACACGCAATGCCTCCGAATCCGGCGGAAAGCGGGGAACGGATTGTCTTAACACTAGGTTCCCTCTGCCTACTCTGCTGTGTGCGAAATACACTCCGTATTTCGAATCTAAAAATACAGTATAAATAAAGAAAGCCTTCAAGTTACTCCACTCCCCATTTAATGACACTTCATATTCACTGGCATTTCGAGGTGTCTGGCGTAACCTAACACCGCACTTAGTGCAAATAAGCCAAGAAAACAAGAAAACAGCTATGCTTACAAATATTCCTTCGAATGACAAAAAACATCTTCAATTTCAATAAAAACTACACTTCTCCGACGCTTTACCCTTATTAATAACAATAATGTTCAATTATATAACTGACTTATAGTATAGGATGATTGCAGCTACATCCGCATACCGCTGGGCTCGTGTTACAATATTTTTTTATCAGGAAAAAACTTGAGTAAAAAGTTGGCTACCATGCGGCAAGACAAGTGCATCTACTGAACTACCGCCTTAAAGTTTTTATGCAAAGATTATTTTGGAGATATGGTAAAGCATTCAGATTGGAAAGCAAGTGGAGATATATATGTACGAATTTTTCATGAATTTAATTTACTAATTACAATTTATATAATGAATTTATAGTTTACAAATCTTGAAATAAAAATATATCGACCATTTTATGAAAACATTGACACATTGTTTAAGATATTTAACGAATTGTTTAAGACATTGCCTTTTCCAATTTTCCTAAGTGTGGAATAACACTTTAAAAAATGTTTAAAAGACTTTGTTTGTTAATTTACAATACAGGAACCGCAGGGACGCGTGTATTTTAAAATATCCTTAAGCCTAAGCTTGAGTCTGCAGTGAGCATGTCCTAAGCACTAAACTAACTAAACTTCTCTCCCTGCAATCCATGAAATGCTAACGAGTTTTCTATATGTAACTTATTAATATATATAATATTTGCGATGTTCAGTATCGTAACTTGACACACGGAGCCTCAATTTCGGGCGAAAATGGCAGAACGGAGTGCCTTAGCACAAGATTCTCTCTGACTACTTACTATACAAGAAAGAGCGTGAGTAACCGTGAAATTGCCACATTACCAATACAAATACGTAATAATATCATATATAAATATATGCCATACTTATTAGTCTTTGGCCAAACTCGCGTCGTTCATTAGACGGGTCGTTCGTCTTCATTGCATGTGACAGAGATAGTTTAGTGTTTAAATTAATGTTGCAGCCGACTTTGAGAACCTATAACAGGTTTATTTATGTAGCGGCAACCCCACTAAAATAATAAAGATATTTGTGTTTTCTACTATAATTTACTTTGATTTAACCTTTTTAAAACGTTCCGTTTGATACATATTGATTTTGTATAAGTTGCTTGTTTATACAAGTTACGCGATAATAACCTTTTTTTTTATCGTCAGGAAATCCGTTACGGATACCAGCCCGTGTGCCCCACTCGTGGGACTTGGTTATGGTGGACTCCGGTGAGGCAAGATGGTAACGCCGCCGTTACCCACTAAAACCTGACGGTGCTCCTTCTCAACCGCAACCAGCCGGGCCATGGGGACCGAATCAATCGCCCGAGGACACCGGCGGCACACGATAATAACCTAGTGATCCATATATTACAACCAGTGTCACTATTCTCTACTTTCTGCTCAATTGTTTGGTTAAGTTTATTCACTCTAAAATTGCAGCGTTGGAGCAAAAAACGACGTTAGGACTCGCGAATAATCGGCAATCGAATTAAAAATGTTTTCAATATTCGGTACTATTATAGCATAATTGCAATAGAGTCTTTACTTTGGTAAAGAACCTTCTACAATTATCCTACACTTTACAACATCTGATGGCATATCTGCATAATAATATAGATTACATTTGCCATTTATACTTTAAGAGTGTCTAAAAGAATGAAAAGAAGTAGTATAACCAAGGAATGAGCACTATTTAGTAAATTTTAATGAAAGCTACCCATTCCCGCCAACAGTAGTTGTCATCTTCACGTCTTCGAAATCACCCTTGTCACTCATCCAGAATACATTTTTTACGAAAACACAAAATTGTAACTAGTCAACGACTTTACACACTTCAATATTTTTTTATATTTTTCTAATAATCATAAAAATCCGTCATAAAAGTAAAGGGAAGCTAAATAAATATATATACAGTTTTAATAAATAATGATATATTGAGTAGAAGTTTGTGGCCAGTCGTGGCGCAGTGGCACAAGCGTGTGACCGTAAACGACTGGTTGTGGGTTCGATTCCCACTTGAGGAGTGGAAATATTTAATATTTCCATTTTCTTCGCTCTGGTGCCGAGGTAAAGCGCGGCGTTTAGTTCCGCCACTTAGCACGCAATGCCTCCGAATTCGGCGGAAAGTGGGGAACAGAGTGTCTTAACACTAGGTTCCCTCTGCCTACCCTGCTGTGTGCGGGATACAGCGTGAAACTTATAAAAAAAAAGAAAAGTTGAAGTCAAATTGTATCACTTACATATATATATCGTAGAATTGAAAATTGGTATGTATGAGTTGTTTATGGGAGGAAGTCGTTAAACTTTGACTATTCAATTATATGGTCAAATTTAATTAGTCTCTTCATGAAATTATTGATGATTTCATGAAATGTATTTTCTTACAAAACTGTAAATTAATCATAACAATAGTTTTGTTGTTAAGTACAATTGTTTTATTTTTATAGATATAAAATTATTTATACATTTTACATCAACTGACAATTAAAAAGTAAAGCTTAAGTTAATAATTAACTTAAATAATATATTCTGTCACTTAATCAGTATCTAATCTAATCTAATATACCTATATTATAAATGCGAAAGTTTGTACGGATGTGTGTGAGTTTGTTACCCTTTCACGCAAAAACTACTGAACGGATTTTCATGAAACTTTGCAGTAATGTAGGTTTGATATCAGAATAACATAATAAGTTAAAATTTATAGGGATTTTTAACCGACATAAAAAAGGAAGTTCTTATGTGTGTTCCCCGATTACTCGTAGATGGGTGGACCGATTTTCAAAATTCTTTTTTTGTTCGAAAGGGTATATTTCACAATTGTTCCCATGGTAAGGAGATCAGGATCTGATGATGGAATCCTGGAGAAATCGAGGGCAACCCTCAAATTTGAAAGGCTTAGATGCGGTTTTTTCGTTTTATAACGGAATTGGGAGATCTGTATCTGACTATCATCTCATTTTATTAACCGACTGCAAAAAACGAGGAGGTTCTTAATACGTATGTTCCTCAGATTACTCGAAGATGGGAAAACCGGATCGAAAATCTATATAGATGTTTCTAGGTTCACGCGGACGAAGTCGCGGGTAACAGCTAGTAATTTCATAAAACAAGCTTTTATAATAAAAAGCTCTATATATTATCTGTAATATTAAAATAACGTTAATTTACAATTTGTCTATTTATCTGTTCTAAATAATCTCTAGAATGCCGGGATCAATTTTGACAGGACTTTCACTTATATATATATACCTAAAATAATAAAGTAGCTACTTTTATTTTAGAACTAAAACCTTTTTCTTAAATTCCAAAGGCACAGCTAATAAAAAACAAAAAAAAACATTTTACAAAATCATACACCCGCATGTGTCCAACTGACCATCAAAACGGAACGATCATGTATCACTTTCTTAACTAAATACGGAGCTTCAGCTGTTAAACAGTGTCCCCTTCGGCATATCTTTTTAACAATGGCCGTTAAAATGACCAGAAAAAATCAGAAAAAGTCCACTCTTTTAAACGCAAACACAATGGGCCATGATGCGAGGGAGGATGAATTAAAAAAGCATCGGTTAAAATAATTGTAGTCTTGAAATTTATGTGCAGTAGTCATTGTGGTCTATCTCAGTGTCCGGTTGCAGATGTATTGATAATGGTATTTTTTTATTTGTTGGAATGTTTAAACGAATGTTTCTTAGTAGATTTGTGTAAAAAGCTTGTGGAGTAAATTGTAGAAATTATTACTGCTATTTATTGTTTTTTTAGCTTCACGTTTTATCCTGCACATAGCAGAGTAGGCAGAGGGAATCTAGTGGTAAGACACTCCATTCCCCATTTTCCATCTAAGTCTACTATCGAGGCGCTTTGCCTCGACATCAGAATGAAGAAAGATGGAAATATTATATATTTCCACTCTTCGAGTGGGAATCGAACCTACAACTAGTCACGTTTACAGTCACAATTTCTGCCCCTGCGCCACGACAGTATAAAAAAATAGTTCTAAGCTCGATTCCCAATTGGTTATACATTGGTATAAAATAATGCTATAAAATTTATTATGAAATTTTGTATGACGTTATTTAATAGTAGCTTTTTACAGAATTTTTATATTTATTTATTGTTTTTATATAGAGATTCGCCATCTATGCCTATCTCATATATAGAAAAATAGTAAAAATTGTACAAAAATCACATATCGACTGCTTGCAAACGCGATTGGTTGTAGATTCGATCTTCGTTCGAAGAAAAGGCTATATAAATGGAAATTATTTCATTTCTCCGCTTTGAAAAGACACCCAACTCTGTCAATATATAATTTCGAGCAATGGAGAATGAAGTGTTTTAACACTAAATTCTATTTAACTACCTAACAGCGCAACTACCTTAAATCTGAAAGCTGCAAAAAAAACATTTATTAACTTTGTCACCTTGAAATTGCGGGTGGTCAGTAATGAAGTGACCGTCGTCGTAGAGAAGCACTGATAATATCATTGCCACCTAAGTCGCAAATTACTGGAATGTTTGACAGATGAAGATATAGTGAACGAAAACAATGTGTAGTTGTTTTTTGTGAAAGGTAGTTAGATAAATAGGTTTTTGAAATTAACTATTGCTTTTTTTCTTAATATTCAGATTTATATATTTGATGATATTTAATATATTTAAAGAGAAGAATTCTTCATAATTAATGGATATAGACTTAAGTATTTGTATTTCGTTTAGTTAAATTACTTTATATAAATTTATGCTTATATTTAAACAAATAAAAAGATATCTATTGTCAAACAATAATTCTCAAAAGTTTACAAGAAATGCGAGCCGGAGTCCCACTACGTTCAAAATGTTTACGTTTTTAAAAAATGTTTTTCATATCCTAAGAGTGAGAAATATTTAAATCTAGACTAAGTAATAAAAACTAGAGCTACGTTAGAAAATACGCGTTCTGTGTAAATATTGATTTAAATTATAAGTTAATCAGTAGAATACACATAGATTGCTTGAAACAGTAACATAGCTTTTGCTTAATATTTTTATTTGCATAAGTATCGACAAAGATAGTTTTAGACAAAGCGCGGTGTTAAGATCCGCCACTTAACGCATTGCGGGTTAAGTCTCATCTCGTTATCATGAAGAAAGTGGAAAACAAAGTGTCTGGACACTAGATTCTCTCCCACTATTCTGTCATGCGGAAAAATGCTGAAAAAGCTTAAAGAATATGGATGTACGAATATACTTTAGTCTCTCGTTCTTTCTGTTTTTGTTATATATATTTTATTTTTTTCTTCGCGTATATTTTTTTCTATAGATGCTTTTTTCGGTCCAGTCGTGGCGCAGTGACATGAACGTGTGACTTTAAACGACTGGTTGTAGGTTCGATTCCCGCTCGGGGAGTGGAAACATTTTACATTTCCATTTCCTTCGCTCTGGTATCCAAGGCAAAGTGCGGCGTTAAGTTCCGTCACTCAATGTACACACGTCAATGCCTCCGAATTCGGTGGAAAGTGGGGAACGGAGTGTCTTAACACCAGATTCCCTCAGCCTACCCTGCTGTGTGCGGGATACAACGTGAGGCTAAAAAAAAAGAAGATGCTTTACATGTACCTACGTTCTATATACCAACATATGTTCCTACAATACATACCAAGTACATGAATATTCACAATCGATGTGGGCTTTCTAACCAAACATATAATAAGAAATAAATACTCGTGAAAGCTATTATCTGTATACGTTATCTACAATCTTCCCCACTGTACGTTAATTTGTTATCGAAAACACAAATCGAATGCTTTTGTTGTAAAATATAAAGTTGACCCCAATGGGTTGCTTAATTAAGTTTTGTACCCGCATTGCTCCTTCTCATACTTATTATTAAATTTAAAAATATCTGAAATTATATTTTTTATGTAGTCATCAGGCCAGTGGCGCAGTGGAGCAAAATGTGACTATAAACGACTGGTTGTGGCTACGATTCTCCCTCGAGAAATTCAAATATTTAATACTTAATTTTCTTTGCCCTGATGTATAAGCAAAGCACGGCGTTGAATTCCGCCCTTTAACTTGAATTTTGTGAAAGTGGGACGCGGGGCGTCTTAATATTAGGTTCCCTCTATCCTCCATGATGTGTGCGGGATACAGGCTGAAGCTATAAAAACAATCTAGTCATCTCTTGTATATTATGTTATATAAGGGACAACCAAATCATAAGCATATATGTATTACATAAGCATATATGAATTTTAACTCTACTCTTAACTCTTCTCAATATATAATGCCTCGATTTCATTTCAGAAAGTAGAAAACGGAGTATATTTGACACTAGGTTTTCCCTAACTGCCTTGATAAGCTGAAAAAAGCGAGGTGGTGAGGTGAGCCTATATATAGCCTAATTAATATACTTAGTATGCTACGTATAAAATATATAAAACTAAAAATGCTTATACTAAGCTTATATACGTATATATTCATTGATATTACATACATACGTTTCCCCAAACCAAAACAGGTGTAAACCATTTTTTACCACCAACCATATGCCATATAGACCGGCACAGTATACAGCAGCTGACTTGAAAATAAATAAGAGATCGCGACACGCGCGCCCTCCCCTTAATAATTACTTCATTTTATTTTTAAATTGTTTTTTCTGCTCCACAAGTAAAGTATTCAGAGGGGAATCTTTCATTCGTAAACAATGTACAGTCCCTAACACCTAATGGCAGCGGCGTGTGTTTTAAATTGGATACGGGCATAATAAATTGATGGTTTTAACTTAGCTTAGTAAGTGAGTAATAGTAATTAAATAGTTTCATAGTTTCATTTCCTTTTGAGTTTTGAAATATTCTTTTTTTTTATTTTTTTTTTAGCTTCACGCTTTATCCCGCATACAGCAGGGTAGGCAGAGGGAACCTAGTGTTAAGACACTCTGTTCCCCACTTTACGCCGAATTTGGATGCTTGCGTGTTAATTCGCGGAACTTAACGCCGCGCTTTACCTCGACACCAGAGCGAAGAAAATGGAAATATAATTTCCACTCCTCGAGTGGGAATCGAACCCATAACCAGTCGTTTACAGTCACACGCTTGTGCCACTGGGCCACGACTGGCCACTTGAAATATTCTGTTGTGTATAAGTTAAAATTATAAGTTCTTTGAGTGGATATAGTAAAAATGACACGTCAAAACTCAAGCAATAACTGTCTCACCCTCTTTCAGATACCATAATGGTCAGAAAGAACCTTTTCGTTCTCCACTTTTTAATTGAATTCAAAAGATTTCATGTTGAGTGATGGAAGTCAACGCCACGCTACTGTCTTACCAAAGCGCAAATTACAATATTTTACGCTATATCCCGCACACAGCAGGGTAGGCAGAGGGAACCTAGTGTTAAGACACTCCGTTCCCCACTTTCCGCCGAATTCGGAGGCATTGCGTGTTAAGTGGCGGAACTTAACGCCGCGCTTTACCTCGACACCAGAGCGAAGAAAATGGAAATATTAAATATTTCCACTCCTCGAGTGGGAATCGAACCCACAACCAGTCGTTTACAGTCACACGCTTGTGCCACTGGGCCACGACTGGCCACAATATTTTATTTCTAATCATTCTCCTAAGCGGGAATCGAAGCTACGTATAATCGCGCTCACAATCTGATGAGATAAGACAGACTTGAGTATTAAATGCATTCAAGATTTCTGTACAATGAACTAATTAAATATGAATAGTAAATAATACCTACTATATTTTATATGGAAATAAACATATGTCATATTTGGTTATTATTTACTTCAATCTCATGTACCAGTGGCCAGTCGTGGTTCAGTGGCACGAGCGTGTGACTCTAAACGACTGGTTGTGGGTTCGATTCCCACTCGAGGAGTGGAAATTATATTTCCATTTTCTTCGCTCTGGTGTAGAGGTAAAACGCGGCGTTAAGTTCCGCCACTTAACACGCAAGCCTCCGAATTCGACGGAAAGTGGGGAACCGGGAGTGTCTTAACACTAGGTTCCCTCTGCCTACCCAGCCGTGTGCGGGATACAGCGTGAAGCTAAAAAAAAAATTATCTCATGTATTTCCTACATATCAAGATTTCCTGCGCAGCAAACTAAGCAACGGAAACAGTAACTCGTGAAACTCATAGACAGGTAAACACAATATCTAGAAACCTGACACGCCACGTGACCAGAAATAGCGTACCCTGCCATATATTGACAAATCTTATGGCCTCACTGAACCAACACACGCTGTGTATTATGAAAATCCCAAGTAACACCGATAATACATCACCCGAGTCCCCTAAGTAAGGGGAACTATTTTAGAACTTCCCTATACGGTCCATTTTATATTTTTTCTTCATAGTATTTTTAAATAACCCACCAAAATTTAAATGGTCTCTATTTTTAAATCGTAAGGAACAAGGGGAGTTTAATTTTAAAATGGTAACATAATAAGTTGCAGCCGTCGAGTCGGGTCGCGTCGCGTGCCTCACTTCAATGGTGTACACGCGTTCAGTTTTTATTGGCTCGAGCCAATGAGATTAGTTTTATTTTGGTAAAAAGTAGGGGAGTTTTTTAGTTTTATTATATATGTAAGTATGAAGCTTGATGCGGGTTGGTTTTTTAAAGATAAGTTTATTTTATGTGGTATGGGAGCTTTTTATGGGGGCCGCCCCTTTTAGTTATATGTAAGTTCTTATAGGTATAAGACTGCGTTTAAATATATTTTTATGTTGTATCTAATTGTTAAATATATAATCTGTGTCTATATGAATCTATATGATAATATATGGTTAAAAACAAAATTAAAAATTTTGAAAAACCCACGACGGTTTAATTGTAATTGAAAAATGATAAAATAACTAGAAATCCCCCGCCTAAAAGAATATATGTAACGAGTTGATGGGGACGACTTCGACTTCACTTCAATTTTCACCGTTACAAAAAAACAAAAATCTTAAAATATGCATCAAGCAAAGCTGAATCTAGTTCTGAAAATTCTATCCAATCGGATTAGTAATTTCGGTTTTAGACAAATAAATACAAGAAAAATGTTGGTTTTACACAAAAAAACTCAAACAAATGCTTACTACGGCGCCCCCTGATGAGTGGTCACCATAACACATATATGAAAAGACTCACCAATTAAGCCTGAACCTATCCTTGAAAGTTTCATCTAAATTGGACTAGTAGTTTTTGATTTGCATAAACAAATGTTTACTGCAGCGCCCCCTGGTGAGCTTTCCCCGTAACAAAAAAAGAAAAATCTTAAAATATGCATCAAGCAAAGATGAATCTTTTTATGAAAACTCTTTTCAATCGGATCAGTAGTTTTGGTTTTAGACAAATAAATACAAAAAAAGTACAAACAAATGCTTACTGCAGCGCCCCCTGGTGGTTTGACATGATAAAACATAGCTAAGAACATCCACCAATTAAACCTGAATCTATCACTGAAAATCTATCGAAATCAGACTACTATTTTTTGAGTTAATTGAAAACATTCGTTTTCACGTAAAATGCTTACTGCAGCGCCCCCTGGTGAGTTAAGTCAATAAGACATATCTAAAAACATAGGCCAATTGAACCTAAACCTATCATAGAAAACCGTATCAAAATCGGACTTATAGTTTTGGAAATAATTGACATGGTAATTTGCACAAACACACAAACAAACAAACAACCTCTCACCCCAAACACATATACAGTCGCCGTTCCGTCGCGGTTAAAAGGTCATTTTGTACATAATTATGGCACTCTATATTTTTATTTCAAACTAGTTGATGCCAGCCACTACGTTTGCGTAGTCTTAAAAAGTATCACTTAGGTCAACTAAATATTCCAAAATTTGGATATAACACCCATAAGTATAATAATTATTTGAACCTTCCTACAGTATAGTAGTCACAATAGTGTTGCCCAAATTCAGTCTTGGTCTTGCAGTCTTGGTCTTGTTCTTGCGTTTTTGCAAGACCAAGACCAAGAACAAGACCGCGTATTTTTAGCAAGACCGAGACCAAGACTGACCGTGCAAGATTTGAGCAAGAACAAGACATAGCCTGCAAGACTCTTGCGTCTTGCAGCTAGGACTTAGCGCTATTTCACTGAGTATTTGCCGCTTTTCGGAAGTACATGGTTATGATACACGCGCCGGCGGCTTCTTTTGAAATCTAAAACAATCGTTGCCTCCACGCCGAAATCATAACATTTGACACTATTTGATTGCCGCCATAGGGCGTAGGCGTAGGTATACTCATGCAAAATAATTTCGAATTTTAAGAGTACCTACAGGTGTTCCAAAGAATAAATAAGTTTCAGAGTGCTTAGAATGAAAATGAATACATTATATTGATCACGCAAGTAGTATTATGATTGGGATAAAATGGTAAGGATAGGTAGTAGATGTCATATTAATTCATTCTAGTAAGTATATATTGTAATATTGATTACTTATATGGTTTTAAACTAATTACTTAGGTACAATAATAGTACATTTAGTCATTATATTTCTTAAGTTTTTCCAAGAAAAAATAGCAAAAAAGTGTTCAAATATCACGTCAAGTATTGTTCTTTAAAATACAGTCAAGTTATTGTAATTAATTTGTTTTTTTAGATGTTTTAGCAAATGTAAGCTTATAAATCATAAATGTTTATTAAGAAACAGTTATTTCCATGGAAAACGACATATAGGTCAGTTGATTTTTCGAATTTCTTATCAAATCTTCAGTTATTTATTAATCTGATTGATCTTTACTATGGCTATGTTAATTCAAGCTCACAATGTTCCAATTCTAATACGTTTTTCAAGAAAACTTTAATAAATAGTAATAGACTAATAGGTAATTGCAAGACTTGCAAGACTCTTGCTGCAAGACCAAGACCAAGACCAAGACTGGGAGCGCAAGACCAAGACCAAGACCAAGACCAGGTGTATTGGCGCAAGACCAAGACCAAGACCAAGACCAGGTGTATTGGCGCAAGACCAAGACCAAGACTGGCTAAGTTTCGTCTTGTTCTTGCATTTGGGCAACACTAAGTCACAAGTTCAAACTTATAAAAGGGACACTGATTAAGAGTTGATATTTGCACCAAATTATTTAAAATAAACGCGGCACTACAGAAAAAGCTTTGATAGTATCCAAATGATATTTCAATAAGTTATTTAAAATTAAATATTTTTTTGTAATTTCAGGTTTGCGATTTCGCCTGATGCAGTCAGTCAGCAGTGCCTCATTCTCCACATTCCACTTAAAATCGAGACATTCAATGTAGATTATCAGAACTGTACGCCGCACTCTGCTTACTGTCTCCCGAAGCGTGGAAATGAAAATTATTTAAATATAACCATTCCCTCGATCGGTGATCGAATCCATGTTCCTCGCGTTGAACACGCTTCACAGTTCCTCCACTCAACCTGCATATATCTCAGATTCAGGAAGAGATTCAGGAGAAAAAATATAAAATGGAGAACCTTGGCACCTGCGTTCTTTCTGCCTACCCTGTTTCAGGAAAAAGCGCAAAACTGAAAAATAAACTTTATGTACATTACGAAATCGCTGTTATATTCATCTATACGTCTATACAAATTAATTAAAATTGGAATGTCTGTTCGTAATATTAAATTAACCGCTCTAACTAAATGTATGTGTACTTGTATAGATGTGTATCTATACACGGCGCCTATATCAAAATAACATTTTATAGAATTTTTGCCTGTCTGTCTGTTTATTCCGGCTAATATATGGAATGGCTAAGCCAATTTTGACGGGATTATTATTAGCATATAGCTGATATAAAAAGGAGTAACTTAGGCTACTTTAACACGCAGGCGAAGTCGCAGCATAGCTAGTATAACCTAAGAACATACGTACGCATGTTTACTAACTTCAAATACAAGTCAGCCGTATATCATCTTCCTAATTCAGCTATTTTCCTTCATTTTCCTCAACAAATACGTCCATGGATAATTGATTTCCAAATATTAAGTTACTATTTGCCAGTACTTAGAAGTATATCTTATCTGTTTGTGTACAGTTCGTTATTTACAATACCTCTTGTCCTAATGATCTATGCTCTCTAAAAATATTAAAAGTATTTATGATTAATATTGAATGTGGCCAGTCGTGGCCCAGTGGCACAAGCGTGTGACTGTAAACGACTGGTTGTGGGTTCGATTCCCACTCGAGGAGAGGAAATTATATTTCCATTTTACTCGCTCTGGTGTCGAGGTAAAGCGCGGCGTTAAGTTCCGCCACTTAGCACGCAAGCCTCCGAATTCGGCAGAAAGTGGGGAACGGAGTGTCTTAACACTAGGTTCCCTCTGCCTACCCCACTGTGTGCGGGATACAGCGTGAAGGTAAAAAAAAAAAATAAAAAAAAAATAATATTGAAAATATTATAATCAGTTTTTTATTACTCTTTTATGCAAATTTACAATATTATTTCTAAAACAATTAAAAATTTTATCTTAAAGGGTAGATACTGGAGCAGTGTCTGACTATAAACGCGATTTGGTGTGGATTCAAACTCTATTCGGAAAAAAAGTATATTTAATTAAAAAAAAATTAAAAAAATTAAATAGCTTCAAATATTAAAAAAAATTAAAAGTATATTTAATACTTTTAACATTTTCAAAGTGTTATTCCACACTTAGGAAAATTGAAAAAGACATTTAAAAAACGTATATAAATCCTGCTGCGTTCAAAATTTTTATACGTTTTCTAAATGTCTTTTTCAAGTATATTTTAATTGTTTTTCTTTGTTCTATCTGACAATACAAAGCGCGGTATTGAACTTAGCCACTCAACATGAACGATGTCAGGTGTACTTTCCACCTAGGCGACGTAGTGTCTTGACACTAGATTCTCTCTGACTACTCTGCTATACAGGATAAAGTATAAGCATTTAAAAATTAAAAAAAATAAAAACCCCATAAGAAAGGTACAATTAATATAATATTCTTCAAAAAACAAATTACATCACATTGCACTTTTTGCCTAAACAACCATAATTGGTCGAATCCCAAAACCTAAAACGTAACTTAAACCCACAAGAAAACGGCAAAACTTTTTTTTTTAAATTATGATTCCGATTTGAACCTACAACCAATATGTGTGCACATATATGACTTACTCATTTACTACAAGCTGGTGTCAAGACACTCCTTCCTTCACTTTTCGCCCGAAATTGAAACATTGAGTGGCGGAATCCTACGCCGCACTTTTCTATAGATAACAGAGCGAAAAATGTAAAATATTTTAAATATAATTTTTCCCCAAATTGAAATCGAACCTACAACGCTTACAGTCCGACAACCTCACATACCATGAGCCATGAGATCATTACCACTTAAATTTCTTAAGAAAAATATCATTTATCAAAACATTTTATATCAGCTTCCAGACTAGGCATCTCCATCATACACGGAATACAAAAAAGCTTGGACATCAACGGATAAAATAACTTTTATCTGGGTGGGGGGCGGGCCCGTTGCTAGGCAACGCGCGACCCTCCGAGGGTAAAAACGGGTAAAACGCCGGGAGCGAATGGACGGTGATTTTTTATGGCATCGTACATTTTTTCCTTAGCGCCGCGACGCTCGCCGGGGAGATGTTGCTGTGTGAGTGCTTATATATGGTGTTTATAAAAAGAAAAACTTATTACTTATATTTTTTATATTTTTTTTTTTTTAGCTTCACGCTGTATCCCGCACACAGCAGGGTAGGCAGAGGGAACCTAGTGTTAAGACACTCCGTTCCCCACTTTCCGCCGAATTCGGAGGCTTGCGTGTTAAGTGGCGGAACTTAACGCCGCGCTTTACCTCGACACCAGAGCGAAGAAAATGGAAATATTAAATATTTCCACTCCTCGAGTGGGAATCGAACCCACAACCAGTCGTTTACAGTCACACGCTTGTGCCACTGGGCCACGACTGGCCACAATAAAATGGAAATAGTTTATAATATTGATATTGATTTTTTTATAATATTGATAAAAAAGCAGCTTCACGCTTTTCCTGCGTAGCAAGACATAGAAAATCTATTATTAAGACACTGGTCCCCTTTTGCTAGAAATCGAGATATTGCGTGTTACGGGGGACAAGAGGGTATCAGAATGGAGAAATGAATATAATTTATGAACATTCCCTCGAATAGGAAAGCTACAACCATCGTGTTTCAATCCAGACCCTGTCCTACTGCGCCACTACGGCCTCAATTCTAGCTTTTGTTTAAGCAATATAAATACAATGAATACAATAAGTCCTAATTCACTTATACTTATTTGAGTCATTCAAAAAGGTTGCCTTTTTTATATAAGCTGTAATGCCTATAGCGTATAAGCACAACATTTCCATTTTTTATATATTTCATGTAATAAACATAGCTCGAATCAGAATTACATAATTGAAAACCAGATTGCATTTCGAATATGAGGCCAATTTTCTTCAATAGAAAAACGTACAAAATTCTATTTATTTTATTGACAAGTGCTAATTAGGTATATTTACTTTTTACTTTTTTTCTAATATTCTGCAATTTAATTCCGCACGAAAATAATACATTTACTAAATGTCCAGATTATAAAAAAAAATCTAATACCAACAAATTTAAATCCTTTAAAATAAAACACCTTAGTCCAATTCGAACCACCTGTATAACGTCTGAAAGCCTCCGTCGAGATCTAAACTTCGCTAGTGTGTGTGAAGTGCGGAGGCTGCAAATATTATAAGTATGGATTTTATTGGCGTCTCCCTCTAACCTTACCCCTCCTATTTCAGCCTTCGGAAAAAATATTCTCCAAGGGAATCTAAAATTATGAGCGGGAGGTTTCCTTATAAGAAACGATGCTGTAGTCATTTGGGCCCATATATCTTCACGATATGGCCGATATATAGCATTACTTGCTGAGATTGTAGACTGCAACTATTGAATAGCGATTATGCTTGTTATTGGAAATCTTAGTGTAAAGTAGATATGTTTTTGGTGAAATATGTGGAGAAATAAGTAAAAGTCTTTTTTCTGAGTCTAAATCATAGTTATCAATAGTTTTACGTTTTGTTTAAATATTGAGTTACTGATCCTTTAGCTAGTTTAGAGTAGACGGTATGTGAAGAAGTTACAACATACGATAATATGACTATTAAAAAACACTAGAAATCGTTGGTATGCAATTCGACTGCGTTTAGTTGTAATTGCGTTTAGTTTTGTGTCGATTCGCACTCGATGAAATTAAATTGATAATAATGAAAATGATCATAATTATATTTTAATTTCTCCGCTCTTATTAATAAAGTCTTGTGTGCGGCATTGAGTTCTGCCACTCAACACGTTATGCCCCGATTTCCTTCGGAAAGTTAAGTAGTATCAAAGTTCAAAATGAAATAATAAAATAAAATAAATTTAAAAGCTCATGACACATTACAATACTATAAAAAAAATATTATTATAATTATACAACTAGTATGCTTTTGTAGTTTCTCGCTTCCACATACAGCGAAAAAGGCAAAGAAATTCAAAGTCATTTGGTTTTCCATTATTTGCAGAGTTAAATTGCCTGCATTGTAAATTAGATGGACTTTGGTAATCTAGAACGACAAAATGATAATAACTTCTGAGTGAAAATCGAACCCACAGCCATCGTTATTGACACTTCTCGAATTCATCATGACAACATAAAACAGCACCTACAAATATTTTAAAAGAAGGGTGATTGATCTCATATATTCTATATATAGATTAGTGATTGTATTATTTTCAACCCTTTATTTTTAACCCTTATTTTTAAGAGCAAATCGTTTATATAGTATATAAGTAAGGATGAGGGGGACGTCAAAAAGTCAATAGACACTCGTTTACTTGCAGACATCATACCAAAAATTCTATTTAATTAAATAACGACGCCATTCTGGCGCAGTTGAGAAGTGAATACATGAATTCAAAATTTCACTAATAACTAATGTTATTTTCATCATAAACTAGTATTAATAAAATATTACTATTATAGTATAAATTATTACTATTATAGTATAATTATTGTGGCCAGTCGTGGCCCAGTGGCACAAGCGTGTGACTGTAAACGACTGGTTGTGGGTTCGATTCCCACTCGAGGAGTGGAAATATTTAATATTTCCATTTTCTTCGCTCTGGTGTCGAGGTAAAGCGCGGCGTTAAGTTCCGCCACTTAACACGCAATACCTCCGAATTCGGCGGAAAGTGGGGAACGGAGTATCTTAATACTAGGTTCCCTCTGCCTACCCTGCTGCTGTGTGCGGGATACAGCGTGAAGCTGAAAAAAAAATTAAAAGAAGAAAATATAAATGTATAAAATTCTTTGGTTAAAAGGAGAAAAATAAAGAAATATACTATATTAAAAACTACTAGCTGCCCGGAACTTTGTCTGGGTGGACTTAGTAGTACTAAGACGGCATTCTTGTGTTTCTTATAATTAAGCCAGACTATGATAGTTTTTAGTCATATGTTTTCAAAATCACTTCTATCCCTTAGGATAAGGACAAGACTTATCTTGTCCAGGATCAAAAGTTTTACAACAAAAAAATATATTCAAGTCCGTCTAGTAGTTCTACAGACAAACAGGAGTGTCAAACAGGAGTACAAAAACATTTTTACTGTTTTATTCATACTTAGTATATAATAGATAGAAGAATAGAATATATACTGTGCGGGAATAGTATGAAAATGAAAAAAAACTTAATTGACATATAAGCATTGCGCCTGAAAAATAATAGCTTAAATTTAAAACTTCCAAAAATCACATGCAATTAATCATTCGTCTTACGAACAGACAGAAATAGAAAATTTCACTTTGTGCCACACAAAATAAATCAATATACAATATAATACATACCCTTATACATAAATACCTCACCCCATTCTATCACCGATTGTCACAAAAAACTGTGGGAGCATTATTAAATCGGGGAAAGGGTTGATCCCCTTCACACGCCATGTTTTATTCATGCTGCGTAACACTGAATCAGGCTCCCTATCGCAGATTCGCAATCTCACTATTTACTTTCTTGATAAAGTAACTAATATGACATGCCTTGAATTGGCTTTTTAATTATAATTATATGTGTAGGTAGAAACTGAATTTTAGTTTCCCATTGTCAATATACTGACTGTATACGCGTTAGTTTGATAACTTTAATTAATTTTTCCGCTCTGGCGATAAGACAAGGCGCAGCGTTGACTTCCGCCACTAAAAAAAGAGAATGTCTCGAATTCGAAAAGTAAAGAAGCAGTGTCTCGACACTAAGGAAAAAAATGGTAAATTGGTAGAGGATTTAAAAAACAAATTAATAACTTTAATATGAGTAACGTAATACACTTACTAACTTATTGTTACAGTATTTTTAATAGCTATTGCAGTAGATTCCTTCGTAGGATTATATCTACAAAATATGTCATGTTGAAATATATGTACCTACCTAAAAAAATAAATATAAATGTTCTATGCTCTTTTAATCTAATAAAATCCTTTAGTTTTTTTTTTAAATATAGTATTTCATTAATTAATTTGATATTTAGCTTTACGCTTTAGCTGCGAAGTTAGACTGAGAAACTCAATGTCAAAACACTCTGTTCTCTACTTTCCGCCTAACATTGCGTGTTGAGTGGCAGAACTCAACGCTACGGCTTGTCTTACAAATAAAATAAAAAGATATGTACCACTCTTAGTTCATCTATCAATATATACTTATTAATCATAAGAGCCAACAGTCAATATGTTTCGTACAAATTAAACATAAATATTATCTTGATAAAATACTGCAAAAATATAATCTCTGGACAAAATATACTAAAAATTATAAGTAACTAACTACAAAATTATAATGTAAATTTGCCAAAAGCTCGTTCTATGCCTATACTTCGTGGATACTGTGAATTGCAGGTGCGAAATAACCATCGATCAATTGTGGCATTTACTGCCGCCAATTTTGATAAAACGATACAAATGGACATTCCTAATCGCCTTGTCCTTTTAAAAACTACAAAAGACTTATACTAAAGAACTCTACATTGTAACTTAAACCAACATAAATGCTAACCAAATTAAGTCGTATATCCTTATTTCTTAGGTGTTAAGATTCAAAATGCATTAAAAATATATTTTTTAATGCTTAAAGTTGTATGATTTGGGATAAAAAGCTCAGCTATTAAAAAAATATTCGGCGAATATAAAAAAGTACATCGATCTTACTGTTTGTGGCACGAAAAGACTTTAAGATATATTTATTCCACGTGATTTGTGCAAGTACCTGCGTGTTCTGTACAATATTATCTTGATCCTTTGTGGGAGCTTTAGAAATCAAAATTGACTAATATTGTACAGGTAATGGTTACTTTTTTATACTAAAAGTATGCTTTTTATTTATTTTGTTATTTAAAACCAACGATTTTATACCATTATTCTTTTCTCTGAACAGAGGATAGATTTAATATATACTACTAGTTATCAGCCACTTTGATAATTACTATATAAATTAATAAGAAACGTAAAGGATTTTCTTGCACTAAAAAGATTTAAATGCGGTTAGCTTCGGCATCAGCTTTTGCACCAAACTAAATAAATACATGTTACGTTTTTATTTGACTTGTCTAACATCAAGTGACCCGAACGCTCGTTTGCTTTGTCCTCTTTATAAAAAAAAAATAAAAAAAAAACTTCAAGCTTTTTTAGGCATAGCAGAGAAAGTACAAAGTAGTATCAAGACACTGTTCTCTACTTTTCTTAACTAAACGGCGTGCAATGTACCTACTTATAACATGAAACTTAAGCAATAAACATAGGTATATAGTAATATTTTAAGCTCACCACACCCTACATTAAACTTTATTAATAATATAATATTGTTAAAACACAGAAATACGCCATTTTAACACTTATATCAATACAAATAAAACATATATTAGATTATCAAGATATTTTCCAGTTTTTCATCGATTGCAGAACGTCAAGGGGTATTTTTGAACCATTTTTAATTTATCTGCCCCCTGCCATTATTTTTGCGAGGGGTCAAGCATTGTACGGCTAATGGACACTGTGTGTATTTTATGACCATTCTTAATTTTGTACTTTACGTGCGCTTTCATTTCCTGGGAATTCAATGTAATGTTATAATTTATGGTTTGACACTTAGAACTGTCTAAGTTTAATAGTGAAGGTAATTTTAAAGTTTTTATAGCTTCTTTGATCCGGGTTTAGATATATGAGACATAGGTACATAAGCACGTATATACAATAAATTGTAAATATAATTTATGAAGCCTTCATGGCTATTTAATTTTTTTTTTTAATGTTAGTTTTCGTTCAATTTTTTATATATTTTTCAAAAATGTTTACCATGAATAGTAGAAGTAGTAATAGGAATATTATATAAGAACAGTATTCAATCAATATGTATAATTTAAACTATTTAAACTATCGAACCAATCGATTCAGTGCTTTTTTTAAATATACAATTTTTGGACATCCAATTTCAAGTAACTTATCTAACTTAAAAATCAATCGTTGCATCTAAACACATCTGTACATAACAAATTAATAATTTCGCCTTTCATTATTTAAATATAACAAAAGAAACTATTTATTTCATTCGACTCACGACAGAATAAACTACATACATACAATCATTTTAAAACCCAGAAATATATTGAAAATACGCTCCATTATATTAATTGTATCGTATTCGGAAAAACTTAAAATCCTCAATGCGAATCTACGGTCACGGATGAACCGAAGCTATCGCAAATTGCTGCGCTAGGGGTCATACACAAAGGATCGGTCACCATATTGACACTCGCACAATGCAGGGGTCACTTTTATTTGTAGCTCGAACTTAATTTATAATCTTTTCACACACGCCATTAAGAAGATTACCAACTACCCTTTTTTCCTTGCAGTTGTAGAATAAAATATATGTAACTGTACACGGCCATTGTCGTCGGACCTTTCGGTTTGGATTTTGACACATTTTCGAATATTGAATTGTTCGTGATTTATTTGAACAGTGAGGATTTAAGATGTTTAGGTTTCGGGTCAATAGTTCCACTTTTAATTGCCTAACGGTCAAATCGCACGCTTTCGCAGAGCAAAGGTTAACGGTCGTCTTCTGAATATCTTTATGTATATGGGATCTATATTCAATATCTACTTTCAATATCTACTTCTCACATTACAATGTAATATGTCTTTTAGGCCACGTTGTTATTTCTTGGAAAGCATTAACATTTAAAAAACATTCGTTACTGATTTTAAGATAGACATAGTATTAGAGTTAGCACATTTTTTCTTTTATTATAGGTATTTCCATCAAAATTATTTCAGAACTTTTTTAGGCCATTTTGTATAACAAATCAATTATGTGAGTTATTTTTAAATCACACTGACCGTTAATTCATACAATTTCAGTCAGACAACGTTGTTACTCCAATTCATTTTTCACTTTCCTCCCGAATTCTAGATATTGATTGAATTAAGTAGCGAAACTTAACGTCGCGCTTTACTTATATAAGGTACTAGAGCGAAAAAAATGGAAATATGTTCAAAGATAATTATTCCCTCGTGTATGGAATAGAATCTATTACAATCATGTTTACATTTAAACTCTGTCATACTACGCCATACTTGCCTGAAATTTAATTAATTTTAAAAAATGCATAAAAATGGAATCACCTTTCTTAAAAAAAAAGCAAGTTTAAAATATAAATATTCGCCTAAATCAAATTTGAACACGCAATTAAAATGTTCAAAGTTTATTAAATTACATAAAATCATAAAATAAATGAATGACAGCTAAATCATTGAATTACAAAATATTAAACAGAACTATTATTATATTAATAACAAAACTCCATGTGCAACAGTTTTAATTCGATAATATCGTCTCTTTACAAAAATTTAACAACAATGTCACGGGTGTAATATTTGTGAAAATGTAATAAATCGTTGACCCCCGACCATTATGACCCTACGGTCAATAACAAAAGATTCCAGCGTCTTATGCCTGACCTATAATAATAACTGCAATTACAAAAGTTATTGAGATAACATAAATTATAAATTTATTGCATGATTTTACAATGATTTTTTTTTACTCTACCCGTATTGAAGTGGACGCAACTACTGAACTTTGTAACTGTTGTAAGGTTACTAGAGATAAGTATATAGACTACTTTTTTTCCAAAATCGCCGCTGAAGGGTTGAAATAGATGATGGAAGTTTATAAATTTATACGTACAAATTTTCATCCCATATTTCAACCCTTTAAGAAACTACTTTCAAATAAAAATTTAGCCTATGTTTGAACCTGGGTCTTCAACTATTTTCATTCTCAATTCCATTCAAATCGTACCGGAAGATTATCCGTAAAAGCGTAACAGACAGACAAACAGACTTTCGCATTTATAATATTAGTATGAATTTAATAACGGAAAAAAATTGAGACTAGTATCATATTTTTTACCTTATCAAAGGGAATGTAATTTCTGGACTTTACAGTAATATATTACTAGTACTTCGTATAAATTTTACAGTATAAGCAAAGAGAATTTAGTGTTAAGGCACTACGTTCTTCAGCAACGCCTGAAACCCACGTATTAGGTGTTATGTAGTGAAATTCAACTCGGCGCTTTCATTTACTAGAACAAAGAAATATAAATAATATAAACATAATTATTCCCCCAAATGAGAATCAAATCTATGACCATTGCATATTACTTAAACTATACCAAATAATCTCGTTTTTTATCGCTTCTGTAGAAATATTGAGTAATTTTTACCTAGTGTTTTCTATACATTTCTTAAGCAACATATTCTAAATTACACCTTATATGCCCAGCAACTTCAGTCATAAATTTTCCTATAATTAGCTAGTAACTATAGAGAAACTAATTTTGAATGCCTACTAAAAAAAATATATAAAAATACATACATAAAAAAAATTTAGAAAAATGTACTTTTTAATTTTAAAAAATTCGCCTTCGCTTTTTTAAATATTTGTTAAGGAAGACTTAAAAAATAAACTAAAGCGTGTAATAATGGCTATAATATTTTCATTTCTCCGCTCTGGTAACAAGACAAAATTCGGCGTTGAGTTCCGCTACTTAACATTCTACCTCTCGTTTCTTCGCTCCGCCTACCATGCTGGGAAAAAGTGTAAAGTCAAAAAAATATGATGTTTGTAAGGAACAGGTAAAAAAGATATCACCCCATATTAGAAGCTAATCGTCGATTAACAAAAAAGGCAAAAAGTTAACACATGTATACACACCTCTACATCAGATAAAGACTATACACAAAAAAGTATAAAAGGTGAGAGTGATCGTTTTACAAAAAAAACTTATAACTGGCAATGGGACAGCGTCTGACTGTAACCACGTTGGTTGTGAGTTCGATACCCAGTCGTGGAAATTATTAACTACATCTTGAATATTTTTGTTGTTCCCCGGTCTAACTAATCAAAGCTGAGTTCCACCACATAAGAAACAATATATCAAATTCTGTCGGAAAATAATGAAACACGTTAAATTATTTTATTAATTACTTAAATAAGCCAGGCTTAGAGGCCAGTCGTGGCGCAGTGGCACATGCGTGTGACTGTAAACGGCTGGTTTTGGGTTCGATTCCCACTCGTAGGATACAAATATTTAATATTTCCATTTTCTTCGCTCTGGTGCCGAGACAAAGCGCGGCGTTAAGTTCCGCCACATAACACGCAATGCCTTCGAATTCGACGGAAAGTGAGGAACGAAGTGTCTTAACACTAGGTTCTCACTGTCTTGCCCCCCTGCTGTGTGCGGGATACAGAGTCAAGCAATAAATGAATTAAAAAAAAATCAAATTATATTTCCACAATCTGATATCTAAGATAATGCGCCAAGTTCTGCGACGCATTACGTAGAGTCTGGATATCAGGCGGAGAGTAGACAACGGAGTATCTTGACACTACATACTCCCTGCCTATCCTGCTATAAGGTAAAAAGTATAAACATGAGCAAAAAAGCTGTAATATATAAGGCATTACACATTTATAATATTAAACAGCCAATAATACTATTTATTATAAAAGCCACCTCAAAAACATAGGTAGATAAAGAACCCTCGTAGTTCACACGATATTGTATCATGATACGCTAAAAAACTATCTGTTTTTTATAAACTTGACGCGTTTTACCCCAATACAAAGCTTTTTTTATATTGCAAGGTCATATGTCAGGTGTTAAAATATGTTTTTTTTTTTAACAATTGTATATTCCTTGTAACATTTTCTTTTTTTTTTTCAAATAATATGCGATTCGATCTCAGGTCAGTCGTTGTAAAGGGGCACAAAGTATGACTGTAAAGGCGACTATTTGTAGGTTCGGTTCCCCACTCGAGGAATTGAATACTTTTTCATATTCCATTTTTTTTTTACTCTGTGCCGAGGCAGCGTTGAGTTCCGCCTGTTAATACGTAATACTACCAGAATTCGGCAGAAAGTGAGAAACGTTATTATCATTATTTATTTAGCTTCACGAAGCTAAATAAATTAATATTTTTTTTTTTATATTAATAAATGAATAATCAAACTAAGATATCAATATGTTAATCAGTTGAAGAAAAAGAAATTAAAAATATTTTAGGTTCTAATCCACTAATTAATATTAATATTTTTCCTAATAACAATTTCTGTTATATATATTCAAGAAACAAACAACGATCAGTTACATTTTGACTATATATATAGATTAAAACTATAGTAGGTATCTATAAAAATATTAGCGAGTTCCAAAAAGACAAGAAGCCACACAGAAGTCGAAAATGCGTCAAAAAACATTTTACAATTACATAATAAAAAAAAACAATGTCATTTTACAGCGAAATGAAATAGCATTCACTTTCAATATTATCTGTGCAAGTCCTTCTGAGAAAACGCGCCAATTTTTTTAAACAATCGGCTACCGGGTTTTGCGACCGGAAAGAAAAAAGAAACAAAAGACGTATAAATCTGAGGATTTGGTACTTAAAAGGATAAAAAGTTTTACTTTTGCATAAAGTATTTTAAAATTTCTACGGATAGTTTCGCACCTTTAGAATTGTAGCAACCTGAGCGAAAATTCTTAGTTTTTTGGTAAACTTCCATTTTTAGTTATGCGACTATAATATTTCACGATAATAGTACTTCTGGCCTAAAAAGTCGGTCTAGTTTAAATAAACTGATAGAACACAAACTTACAAATCGTTTGACGTATTAGTCAATTTCGTAAAATTCTTAAATAATCAACTTCAATATCTAAACGGTGCGTTTTGTGGTCATATACCAATATGACATATTAATTAATATTAATGTTTTTCAGTTTCACACTTTTCTGCACAACTGATTAGAGAGGAAAGGAACATAATTAGGGACAATACCTATTGAATTGCAAAATTCAACGCCACGGTTTATCTTACTAAAACAACGAACTGAAATCTCAGGCGTAGAAATGGAACACGTAACCAATTCTTACAGTCAGATGCTATTCCACTGCGGCACGATGGCCTCGTCAACTTACATTTATTTACAAGTAAACGTTATAATTAATATTCATAAAACTTTAAATTGTTTATGAAAAACCTACTTAATAGGGTAAAACTAGGTAAAACGCCCCAGTTGACAAAACGCCCCACAGCCATAGCAGGCACATTAAGAAAGCTAGATGATACACGTTTTGCATGGAGAGTAGCCATAAGTCCATAAACAACATAGCTAATGTGCACGTGTGGTTTATTAAGCTCCGTTAAAAAATATTAATAAATTTAGTGTTTCAGTGAAGTTACAATTTGTGGTAAGTTGCAAACATTTTTTTATATTTTAATACTCATTAAATTTAAGTTAAATTGATATTAACTGTTGAAAATAGACATAAATACACTTTATTATAAATGTTCGTTAAACGTGAAAACTTTGAAATTGA
The DNA here is from genome assembly GCA_019049465.1 of Dryas iulia moderata. NCBI lineage: Eukaryota > Metazoa > Arthropoda > Insecta > Lepidoptera > Nymphalidae > Dryas > Dryas iulia. The sequence continues at coordinate 4,677,726 of CM032417.1, forward strand.
GGCTTTTTTCTTGATAGGGCGTTTTAAAAAGCAAAATTTGCAATACGCCCCACCGCATGCTTTTTAAAATGCCCCAGTACTGAAATTACATAGATACCAATTTATATTGTATTTTTATTACAGAGTATGTCTCGTAAATATAAACGCAAGATCGTATCGCGCGAAGCGTCAAGCGCGATCTGTATGAAGTAAAAAAATGGGAGAGAATGAAGCTTCAAAGCACTTCAAAGTTCCATCTTTGAGAAGCACCTTAAAACTGTTCGGATATGGACATAAATAAAAGCGTTGAATGTACAGAAAATATACTACATAACAAAGTCTCCTGAAGACTGGATTCAAGTTTGACACGTTCAGGGTACCACGTTTGTGTAACCACTATGGGCAGAAAGCTGAGAGAGAAGCTGTTAAAAGCAGCAAGATTTGATTTTATTCTATTCAACTATTTTATGATCATTTTAATTTGGTTTATGTCAAAGTTAATTGAAAAGACTATTATGTTGATCATTAATTTAGAAAACTGGCGTTTTTTTATTGTTACAACTTTTCTTTTAATTAATTACTTACAAATGAAAATGTTTTTTTTTTATTTAGAGCTTTTAAGGACTTTTAAGTCTTGCCTTACCTTTGTGTTATGTTTGTAAGTTATTAAACTATTGATATATTATGTTTTTTACGTTTTGGATAAAATTTAGGTATGGACATATATGAGGACATTTTAAATTGCATGGGGCATTTTATAATACAATACGAGGCGTATTAGGTAACATGTACCTGATAAAACGCCCCACTCCATGTCTGCAAAAAAATTGAAATAGATCTTTAACCATCGTTCCAATTACAATAAGCTTTTGTAAAATTATTGTTAACGAACCAATTAACGTCTAGGAATAAAAAAAGTAATTAAATCTATGATTATTTGGGTTTTATTGAAGATTAAAAAAAAGTGGGGCGTATTACCAAGTTTTACCCTATAATATTCAATAATACATTTCTATACAACCGTTTTATTGTAATATTTCCTTTACAACTACTAAATAACTTGTCATTTTAATTGAAAACATATAAATTTTAGTTCTTTTCGCTATCATGTTTTGGCTTGAAAATCCATTCAATGTTAATAGTTACTATCAGTTTAGGCAACTACAGAACACCGAGTGATTCATATAATAAGGTGTCGAGGTAAAGCGCGGCGTTAAGTTCCGCCACTTAACACGCAAAGCCTCTGAATTCGGCGGAATGTGGGGAACGGAGTGTCTTAACACTAGGTTCCCTCTGCCTACCCTGCTGTGTGCGGGATACAGCGTGAAGCTAGTAGTAGTAGTAGTAACTACTAAATAAGAATTCAAATAACTAAAATATTATTTTCTTCCACTTTAAAAACACAAATTTCTTTGGTGACAGCTCTCGACATCCAATATTTTTGCTGATTTTACCTTTTTTTCTCGGAAGAGGAAGCGCAGCTGCGCCTCGTGCCGAATAGCTCCTCTTATGCTCAACTGCCATTTTTTTGTTTTTAAACGTTACAATTTTTTTAAAACTATAACATGTATTAAGATACTACTAGGCTTCTGCCATGTTGACACGGAATTTATTTTTAGATTTACAAAATTTAGAAAAAAGTATTCCATATTTTCATTCCATTTAATATTAAAAAAAATATATAAAAGCTTAAAATATATTGTCTTAAAATTCATTTATATTTTAATTAACAATAATACAAAACTTAAAATACATTGTCTTAAATTAAAAAAAAAAACAAATTTAACCTTATAAAACAATTTGCAATAATATTTTTTATCTATGCTACAAACAGTGAAAAAGTACAGCGGCCAGCTAAGTAACGCAAATTTTGGCTACTGAATGAAACAAGTGATTTATGGCGGACGGCAGCTGATGCTAGTGGACTCGTGTATAAAAAAATCGTAAAACGACGCTTACTTTCATAGGTCAGTATATACAGAGTGATTTTTGATATCTATTTACTTATATTATGATTTATTTAAATCCATATTTGTTAATTAATTTAATTTATAAATGTGATGTAAAGCCAAATTTTTATTATAAAAGATTTTTTTTTGTAGCTTCACGCTGTATCCCGCTCACAGCAGAGTAGGCAGAGGGAATCTAGTGTTAAGACACTCCGTTCTCCACTTTCCGCCGAATTCGGAGGCATTGCGTGTTAAGTGGCGGAACTTTACGCCGCGCTTTGCCTCGACACCAGAGCGAAGAAAATGGAAATATTAAATATTTCCGCCCCTAGAGTGGGAATCGAACCCACAACCAGTCATTTACAGTCACACGCTTGTGCTACTGCGCCACGACTGGCCCCAATATAAAAGATATGAAATTCTTTTATAATAAAAACTTTAGTAGACGTAGTTATATATAGGTTCACGTTTTTTCTCGTAATAGATATAGTGTTAGTTTATTTAGCATTGTTTTCTAGCATAGGATATTTCCCGTATAGAGAGACCCTAATATCAAGACACACCGTTTTCCACCTTCCGTGCGAAATCGATGGAACATTGAGTGTAAAGTTTACTCATTTTCAATTAAAACGGGATTAATTTAATGAAATTATTGAAGTAAGTAAAGTCAAGCTTGACTTTTGAATTAAATTATCTTTATAAAATATTTTTCTTATAATATATTTCTCTAACAATACACAAAAAATAAAGGTATATTAAAATAAACCAGCCTGTACTTATAAATTCCTGTATTTTAACACAACAAAAGAGTAAAATGTTGCAAAAGACACACACAGGGCGCACAATCGTTCTAATTGCATGCTCCAGTTGTAAATTATACTAGTTTTTTCAGTGCCACACTTCATCTATTTAACTGACGGCCTAGTAAAAATATATACATATCTAATTTAAGGTAGCGTTAAAATTATATATACCGCATTTAAATTACTTATATAGCAAACATTTAATTATTTATCGTTGACAAGAAAAGATAACTACATATCGTAGATTTAACAATAGTAAAAAATATATACATATATATAAATAAATAGCTTCACGCTATATCCCGCACACAGCAGGGTAGGCAGAGGGAACCTAGTGTTAAGACACTCCGTTCCCCACTTTCCGCCGAATTCGGAGGCTTGCGTGTTAAGTGGCGGAACTTAACGCCGCGCTTACAATAGTAAAATGATTAGTATATATATATATTTTTTAAAATAGAGTTCCATTTTGTTAGGTTTCGAGGGCTAGAGTAAAGCGTATGATTTTAGGTGTTTCTGTGTTCGTGTTTAATCCATACTTATATTATAAATGCGAAAGTCTGTGTGTTTGTCTGTCATGCTTTTACGGCTAATCTACCGGTCCGATTTGGATGAAATTTAGAATGAAAATAGTAAGTAAATCAAGGTCTAACATAGGCCACTTATTTTTTCAAAAATCAACCTCTAAAGGGTTGAAATAGGCGATGAAAGTTTACATGAAAAATCTAAACCGCTAGACCGGATGTAATGAATTTTGGAATAGATATAGTTGGTAATCCAAGGTTAGAAATAAATTAAGATACAGTCACTGTGCTATATTGTCTACTTACCTATGATTAACGTGTGGATATTTTTTGAATATTTTCTGCGAAGACCTTCCTGTGGTCCACGAGGTAGCTTTCAGTAATTTTTGTCTAATAAAAATAGAATCCTTTCTATACAATTTATCAAGATCACTCATTAAATTCAAAAATTAAATCGCCAACCATAAATAAACAAAAGTTATGTAATATTTATATTAAATAGGTATGTAGAGACTGCAAATAAAACAAAAATAAAGACTGTAACGATGATATCTCTCACTTTTTGTCCAAATTTAAACAGTGAAGCGAGAAATTGACACGTGGCAGACTATTGGTGCTTTAAATGAGATTTCATGGTTATCTTAACATGTTTTCGTACTAAGTCTTTATACTTATGGAACTAGGAGAATTAAGATTTAGTTTATTATTCACGCTATATCCCGCACACAGCAGGGTAGGCAGAGGGAACCTAGTGTTAAGACACTCCGTTCCCCACTTTCCGCCGAATTCGGAGGCTTGCGTGTTAAGTGGCGGAACTTAACGCCGCGCTTTACCTCGACACCAGAGCGAAGAAAATGGAAATATAATTTCCACTCCTCGAGTGGGAATCGAACCCACAACCAGTCGTTTACAGTCACACTCTTGTGCCACTGGGCCACGACTGGCCACAAATTATTAACTTGTCACATACTGTTATGAAACCTTGAAGCTTGAAAAAATATCTATCTATTTATTTATTACTAGTAGCAGTGAGAACTTAATGTCAAGACACTCTGTTCTATAGTATCTGCCTTAATTTGAAACGTTGTATTATATCGTGAAAAGCCACGCGTTGTCTTATTATAGTAGAGAAATGAAAATAACTAAATTTTAATCTAACGAAGGATCCATGGCTGGAAAGGAGATCGAACAAACAACAAATCGTATTTAAAATAATTAGACAAGACCAAAATAATTTTAAATATACATATAAAATATAACTTAACTACAACTTTACTACAACAAGGACTACGGGATATTTTAAATATATTTACAAGTAAGCACAATTCTCACAACATCTAAAATTGCCAATAATAGTGTAGACCGACGAACATCGAAATAACTAGATTTCTCTTTAGCAACAAAATTATTATTTTTCTGGGTCGGGTCTAACGGGCCTGTACAGATTTTGAAAATTGTCACCCATCAAAGTCATACTTAACAATATTGTGAATTTTATTAATTTTAAGTAAAAAGTGAAAAAGAAATATATTAAATACAAAAATTAAGAAACTAATAAAAAATCAATAGGTCATATTGCATAAGACAATCATATTGCATGTTGCAACAAGTCGCATTAATTTTAAACACCATGTATAATATAAATAACGCTTGGCGCGCCACATAAGTATAGAAAACTAAGCGGGCTAAGTCTTGCTTATCCCTGTCCTAGGTATGTATTGACACAACTTGTTTTATGTATTTTCATTCTAGAAGTTTAGACGCAAATAAATTAAAAATTCAAAGTAACATGAATACACATGGTACAAAACACAGATGTCAATTTGACGTACTACTTATGTAACGAAATAATATTATGTAATTTTTTCATTATGTATTATACCTTAATTAATACATATAGGTACCATGACTAACTGAATATTATGTGTTTGAACATCGCCTAAAATTTGTAACTTTACATTTTTTCCTCGCATTATAGGGTAGGCAATAGACAGAGTAACTAATCACAAGAAAATTGATTGGAATTCGACATATTGCATGTTAAATTGTGGATCTCATCGCCGCGCCGTTCTTTATCTTACCAAAGCGAGCATAGTGTATTTATTTGACAGTAGGTCCTCTCAGACTACTCTACGACTTAGTCCGCGTGGAAATTAACAAAAATCATAAAATAAAAAAAAAATTTAAAAAAAAAATAGCTTCACGCTATATCCCGCACACAGCAGGGTAGGCAGAGGGAACCTAGTGTTAAGACACTCCGTTCCCCACTTTCCGCCGAATTCGGAGGCATTGCGTGTTAAGTGGCGGAACTTAACGCCGCGCTTTACCTCGACACCAGAGCGAAGAAAATGGAAATATTAAATATTTCCACTCTTCGAGCGGGAATCGAACCCACAACCAGTCGTTTACAGTCACACACTTGTGCCACTGCGCCACGACTGGCCACATAAAATAAAAGTAGTCTAAGTTACACCTTATTACATCCACTATATAGCAATGAAAACCTTATCCAAAATTGGTCCAGCCGTTCCATATGAGCGGCAATAACCGGACAGAAAGACAAACAAAAATTGTAAAAAAATCTTATCTTGTTATGAGTACCCGGTGTGCATTAATACATATCTATGCATTTAATAAAAGCCACTGTTTTAAGATTATAAACAGACACCACAATATTTTTTATAGTTAGAATAACTTTCTTAATTATAAATTAAATTATTGTCAAGAAATTTGGCAATGAGTCACATCTCTTTACGTCATTTGCAAATATGTTTAATAACTGCTGTAATGAATTTATATGACGAAAGCTTTCTGTAAGGTCAGTAATCAGACAAAACATATATCTTTCATGATAGTACATGTAACTCAAAAATATTAAAAAATAAATGAATTATTTATTTTAAAATAATGAGAGAGTAATAAATAGGAAAAAAAAAGAAAAAAAATGTGAAATACGCATTGCTTTAGCAACGTGCAAGTCATGCCTACAAAAGTATATGTCATACACATGGTATTGCGTGCCTAATATATTTTATTTTTAATGTATTCCAAATACGTAACTGTGCCAACTTTCATACACCGGCATTCGCATAATTTGCTTAAAAGGAAATCCAAACTTTATCCTTCACGTACTAAACTATTTCTTTTTTAGCTTCACGTTGTATCCCGCACACAGTAGGGTAGGGTAGGCAGAGGGAACCTAGTGTTATGACAATCCGTTCCCCACTTTCCGCCAAATTTGGAGGCGTTGCGTGTTAAGTGGCGGGACTTACCGCCGCACTTTGCCTTGACACCAGAGCGAAGAAAATGGAAATAATAAATAATTCCACTCCTCGAGTGGGAATCGAACCCACAACCAGTCGTTTACAGTCACACGCTTGTGCCACTGCACCACGACTGGCGCATGATACTCTAAAAAAATTTACAGTTATCTGAATTATTTGCATGTTCCTTATTATATCGTTGAATAAACAATAAGCTGCTTCACGCTTTTTCCCGCTTCACAGGGTAGTCAGAGAATACCTAGTATAAATATATTTATTTATTCCTTTTCCTCAACTTTCCTCACAAAATCGACACATTGCTTATTGAGTGGCGGAACTCAACGTCGCGCTTTGACTTAGATACCAGAATAATGTGATGTAAACATGTAATAATCATCAATTATCATAAAGATGTTTTTTAGCTTCACGCTGTATCCCGCGCACAGCACACACAGGGTAGGCAGAGGGAACCTAGTGTTAAACGCTCCGTTCCCTATTTTCCGCTAAATTCGGAGGCATTGCGTGTTAAGTGGCGAAACCTAACGCCGCGCTTTGCCTCGGATACCAGAGCAAAGGAATTGGTAATATTTAATATTTCCACTCCTCGAGTGGGAATCGAACCCACAACCAATCGTTTACAGTCAAACGTTCGTGACACTGCGCCACGACTGGCCCCAGAAAGAAAATTGACATTAAGAAATTATATTGCGTAATAAGTACTACACTAATATAAAAACTTATCATATCCGTAGTTAGGTCAGTTTTTCTTATTTTACCTGTATATAGTACTTTTTGCTTTCAGAGGTAAAAATTTTCCTTTGTTTAGACAAGCGGCAATAATAGAAACACCTTAATAGCGAAGCGGTACAGTAAAATATTTATTCAAGTGCTATAAAGCATAAGGTTTGTAATAATAACTTTTTCAGTTTTTTTTTCCGTTACGTAAATCGATCTACATATTTATTTTTTTACGTTCACAATGTGTATTAGTCAAAACAAGTTTCTATATGCACAGGTGGTTATGTTTAGAAAATATATTTTAGTATATAATATATATGTATGTACGTACATATGTGTAACTAAAGGGGCCTCAATATGTAACTAAGTTTAGATTGCTTTGGATTTGACGCTACTTCGCTTAAGTTGTAATGAAAATGTTTTTTTTTTATTGAATAAAGGAGGCAAACGAGCAGAAGGATCACGTGATGGTGTGATGGAAGTGGTTACCTTTGCCCATAGACATCCACAACATAAGAATTATGGTTGCGTTGCCAGCCTTGGGGATATTGGATGAAAGGAGGGAGGAAGGATGGGAATGGTGGGAATAGGGAGAGCTGGCTTACATGCCATCGAACCGGAACACATCATCAGATATTTGGCGGTTCGTCTTTGACATGACAGTGGTTGCGAGCCATTCGGAGAACGAGTCTCCTACCACCAAGCTATTGGGTTACCCGCCTTTTACGGGACGCTACCCAGTTGCGAGGGAAATTGTATTCTTAACCCGTCCCCCCACGGGTCAAAATGCAAAATTCTATGTAATATATAGATTTTTCCCATTTAAAAACAATTTTTATATTAAAGCATATTAATTTCGGAATGTTAATTAACCCAAAAAAATGAAAATAATAGTCATTATAAAATTATCATAAATTTTATGATATTATCATAAATTTGGTGATAATTTCAGAGTGGCTAGATAAGCTAGCTATCTAATAAGATATATGCATAGTGCATACACTATAATAAAACATGGTAAAACAGTTTTACATTTTTTTCACATAACAGGGTAGTCGGATAGAACCTAACCTCCTTTCTCCACTTTGCAGACAAAACCAAAACAAATTACATATATTAATACCCAATAAGTATATAAATACCTAATATTAAGCCGCAATGAATACCTTGCTTTGTCTTACGATAATGGAGAAATGATTTTTTTTATATAATCATTTTCCCCACATGGAAATCGAACCCATAACCCATCGCATTTACAGTCAGATGCACCACGATAGCCAATTAATAAGAGATTTTTATATTAAAATTTTATATGAAAATTCCAAAACCTGACAGTATAATTTATTTTATTACTTATATATTACTGTTTAAACAAACGCTTTAACTAATCGCTGATATAAATATAATGTCACCTTTACTTACACCTACGACAGCTACGACTGTTGATATGAAAAAAGTATAACAATTAAATATTACTTTGAAACAAAGGGTTTATTACATGAATAAAACATATAATTAATTATTATATTATAATTATGTTAATATAATCAAAGGGCAAAGTGTATAATAACTATTTGAAACGAAACAAAAAAGGAGTTTCAAAACAATACAATGGGTAAGTCAATTTTAGATTTGCAAGTCATTTTATTTTAAAATAGTATAAAGCAAATATGAATCTATTACTAACTACGTCATGTACTTACGTATAACACAGTATAAATATTTACATATGTATTTCTAAGGTAAGTATAGTATATTGTTAATATATAAATAATTCTTATACTTATTAAGCAAATGGTAGGCACTTCGTCTGCGTGAATTTTAACAAAAAACATAATCATACGTTACGTTACTCCGAATTATATCAGCTACCCTATCAGTGAAATTTCCATCAAAATTTATCCAGCTGTTCCAGAGATTAACCAGAACTAAGAGACAGACAAAAATTGTGACAGACGTTATTTTGCTATTACCATGTGCACATGCGCTTAGTACAAATTTTCGTCCCCTATTTCACACCCTTATGTCTTGGTTTTCAAAAAAATTAATAGTTTCTTCTACTCTTCTATATATAAATTCCTGAGAAAATTGGTCCTGCGGTTTAGATTTATAAAAAGCATCTTATATTTGACACATACATTCAGGCATCTCCTGCATTGTGAAGGAAGTGGTACTTTGATCTCTACTAAGTTAACACTTAATAATATAACTTAATAATATAATATAAATAAGAAACGAAAATGTTATTTAAATATTTTTTTCCATATATTAAACTAGAACATAATTAAATAATATAACAAAATTATATAGCACATGAAAAATGTATTAATTTAATTTTCTATCGATGCCTTTGCGAATTTGCTGACATTTGGAAATTTTATAAATTTCGTGAACACTGGAATGTTTAAACACTAGGTTTTCTATTGCTACTCTGCTATGTAGAAAAAAAGGTGATAAAGTAGTAACGATTTTTTAAATATTTACACTTATGATGTATTTTTTTATAGCTCCACGCTGTATCCCGCACATGGCAGGGTAGGCAAAGGGAACCTAGTGTTAAAACACTCCGTTCCCCACTTTCCGCCGAATTTTGGAGGCCTGGCGTTTTAAGTGGCGGAACTTATCGCCGCGCTTTGCTTCGGCACCAGGGCGAAGAAAATGGAAATATGAAATATTTCCACTCCTCGAGTGGGAATCGGACCCACCAACCAGTCGTTTGGAGTCATACGACTGTGCCACTGCGCCACGACTGGCCCTAATATGATGTGTTTGATGTTGAAAAAGCTCTTGACGGTTTTCCTACATGCCCAGCTAATATAAAACTACTTTATATTACATATAATAACATTTTTTTTCAAAATAAATAAAGAAATAACTTGAAATGGCATAGAATTGCGCCATCCAACACACCATACATTAATTATTCAATATGACAAAAGTGTAAGACGAAGTGACGTGCTTGAAGAATGTCAAATTGCGACAAATCGACGTATAAATAAAAAAAACTGAAATAGACGTTTAGAAAACATATAAAAATTATAATGCAGCGGGATTCGAGTCCGCGCGGAAACCGCCCTGAATACCGTCTAGGCGCTCTTACCACTGAGCCATGCGTTCTACTACCAGCTGCATCGAAATTCTTATACGCTTTATTACAACTTATTTTTGTTGTTTGCATCTCTGTAGAAACATTTTTAAAGTGTTATTTCACACTTAGGAAAATTGAATTGTTTTCTAAATGTCTTTTTCAATTTTCCTAAGTGTGAAATAACACTTTAAAAATGTTTTAAAAAAAAGCTGGTTATATAAAAGAAATCATTATATAAAATATAAAAAATTAACAAATTATAATAATTTGAAAATTGCAAAATCTTCCACTTTTATAATAGTTATTCATATAATAAGCTAAATGAGGTCACATTTAAAGGGCATTATAAATATTAGTAATTTAAATTATTATTTTTAGAACTGTATATTGTAAATATCTTGTGAGTATGACCTTTTGTTATAATTTAGCTAATAATATAGGCATATACATATATTATTAAATGAAATATGAAAATCACTAAGGATTGAGCCCACAATCCTGGACGTAACAATTCATAACCACCAGATTTTGACTGACTGGTTTTCTATTGTTATAGAGCAGTATTTACAAAATTGTGGCCAGCGTGGCACAATGTGACTGCATTTCACTGTATATGTGATGTACCTATAGGTTCTCCCTTCCCACGTTAAGAGGAAAACGAGTGAAGCTGAAAAAAACTAATATTATTAGTTTTTGTCACATATCAAGGTAGCAAGAGGAACCCTAGTGTCAAGTCACTTCATCCTACGATATCCAACCGAACGCGCAAAATGCGCTTTTTCTTATATTATAATGATTTTTCTAATTAAGCAATAATTATATTGAAATAATAGGTACCTAAATTTAATGCCTACTCATAACTCTTGACAAAAAAAAGGTTATTTGGCAAAAATTCTTGCAAAATCTTTATTTTCCAAAAGCACGGCACTCAAGGCATTTTATTCTCGTATAAGATCGGCTCATTCATATACGGAGGGCACATTAAGGGAGGCTGGGGAGCCGCCCTCGCCCGGGATAGATTTGAAGGTACAATCATTTTTTATGCGAGGGGAAATAATACCGCCCCCTCAGTGGCACAACGGGTTTTAGTATTAATTCATATTTTTATGTTTAAAAAGCACTTTGGTAGTTGGATAGTGTCGGACTCTAAAGTTCATCGTTTGTGGATTCGATTCCCACTCATTGCAATGACTAATTATTTAAGCTATCTTTATATTATCGTCCTAATGTCTAAGGCTGTGTTAATGACTCACACTACAATTACACAATTGAATTACTCGATTTCGGGCGTAAAATAGAGAACGGAGAGTCTTAATAGTAAATTTTCTCTGACTTTGCTTTGGGAAAAAAACATGAAGCAGAAAAATAGATATTAGATATTATTTCATTGCAATATTTTTTTCATTTTGACACTAAATTATAAATAAATTATATTAATAACATCATAATATCAAATTTAAAATGTAATTATACTATTTTTATACTGTGGCCAGTCGTGGCCCAGTGGCACAAGCGTGTGACTGTAAACGACTGGTTGTGGGTTCGATTCCCACTCGAGGAGTGAAAATATTTAATTTTTCCATTTTCTTCGCTCTGGTGACGAGGTAAAGCGCGGCGTTAAGTTCCGCCACTTATCACGCAATGCCTCCGAATTCGGCGGAAAGTGGGGAACGGAGTGTCTTAACACTACGTTCCCTCTGCCTACCCTGCTGTGTGCGGGATATAGCGTGAAGCTATATTATTATTATTATTATTATCTCCTTTAGGATAACTCGGGTTCAAAAGAACCCGGTCCTTTGAAAGGCTTGCGTGGGGACACAGGTCCAACGTTCTTTGCTCTGGCATCGAGGCAAAGTACGGCGTTAAGGTACTCCGTTACTTAACAAGCAATGCCACCAGAATTTGGCGCAAAGTGGGGAACGGAGTGTCTTAACTCTTAATTACCCCTGTCTACCTGCTGTGTGCGTGTTATACTGCATGAAGACTAAAAAAATGATACACTTAGGACAAAATTAGCTTCTCCAATGGGTTACAAGATCAATCCCTGTATTATAAACACAAATGTTCAGTAAATTGACATTTGAACTCAAAATTTTAACGAAACTATTTCTACAATAATACGAATTTAAGTACATTATAATATTAGTATTTGAGGCCATCGGAACACAGTAGGGCAACATCTGACTGTAACCTGTAACTGTATCCGATTGTTTGTGTGTTAGATTGCAACTCGACGGAATGTTATATTTAAAATTATTATAATTTCTCCATTCTAGTACCTCAAACGAAACGGTGTTGAGATTCGCCACTCAACACACGATTTTAGGCCAAAGGTGGAGAATATCTTGGTGCTACGTTCTCTTCAGGTATTTTTTTTAGCTTCACACTGCTTCCTGTAAACAGCAGGGTACACAGAGGGAACCTAGTGTTAAGACACTCCGTTCCCATTTTCTGCCTAATTCGGGAAGCATTGCTTGTTAAGTGGCGGAACTTAACGCCGCGCTTTGCCTCACAGCTTGTGCCCCTGTGCCACGACTGAACTCAATAATCTACTATGCGGGATAAAGCGTAAAGCTGTATATAAAATATTAATATCCAGTTCCCACTGTGCCCCCATCCTACCCGCCTGCCCTCCGTAATAAAGAGCGTGTCTCGCAACTGCCATAAAGGCTGAGGGCATTACTTTTTACTCGCGATAAGGGCACTCCGGGCCCTTGGAATATTTCTCTACCGCCTACACCGGTGCGCTGACCGGAAAATGGACGTTAGGCATTGATTGCTCGACTTTAGAAAATACTGTATTATTTACAACTAGCCAAGTAACCACTTAGTTTTTGTCGTCTGGCGCAGTGCAGGCTTGGTTGTCAAAAGGTGGTAATTTTAGGTTCAACCGTTCTTAAATTGGTTAAGTTTTGTATATTGAAACGCTTTAGAAAAAAGTTCTTATTGAGGTAAACTAAGAAACAGAAGCCATTGTAGCGAAGTGGGATAGCGTCTGACTGTAAACACGATAGTTATGAATTCAAGATTGTATTAATTCTCCGCCCTGCTTAAATGAAACACAGCGTTAAGTTCCGCTACTTAAATTGCATTGTCTTGAATTTGGCTGAAGTGCAGAGTGTCTAGGCACTACGTTCTCCCCCTGTCTAGGATGAAGCAAGAAGTAAGAACAACTATTCTACATCTGCGTTGGCTAAAGAAACTATAAAAATATTGTCCTGTAAATATTGCCCACTTCAAATCAAGCTACATTGGAGTCAAAATTGTGTTACTGACATATTGACAATATATTTATTTATTTATTTATTTGTAAGTAAGTGAAACAAACAGCATATTTTATATTACATAAAACTTATAAAAAACTTAAATAACACACATGCCAATACAAACTACATGCCAATACAAAATATATAAGATGTCGACATATACGTCACATTATAACCTAGTTCATTAAGCCCATCAATTAAACCGAACTCATTTGTCGCAAATATTCTTAACTACATATTGGGTTTTCCCAATGTACGTCTCTCTCTAATTATTTTCAAAATTCTCACGACATACGGTATAGAAATAGCAAATTAACAAATTAAAAATAATTACTTATTCATTTTAAATTTGTCTTTATTATCAGCCTGTTTATTAACTGCGGACCCACTAATAGTATCTACAACTTAAACGGTTATATATAGTTAACACGGTCGTAACCTAAAAGTATTTAAGTTTTACTTTATTTTTTTTCTTTTTCAAAAAATTTTTATTTATATTTTTGGGGCCAGTCGTGACGCAGAGGCACAAAGTGTGACTGTAAAGCGACTGGTTGAGTGTTGGATTCCCATCCGAGGAGTGGAAATATTTGATGATTCCATTTTCTTCGCTCTGGTGTCGAGGGAAAGCGCGCGCGGCGTTAAGTTCCGCCACTTGTCACGCAATGCCTCCGAATTCGGCGGTGCGTGGGGAACGGAGTGTCTTAATACTAGGTTCCCTCTGCCTACCCTGTAGTGTACAGGATACAGCGAGAAGCTCGCCTCAATATCAGAGCGAAGCAAATAGAAATCCATACTTACATTATAAATGTGAATGTCTGTGTGTTTGTCTGTCACGCTTTCACGGCTAATCTACTGATCCGATTTGAATGAAACTTAGAATCAAAATAGTAAAAATGACTGGGTCTAACATAAGCTACTTAGTTTTTAAAAATCAACCTCTAAAGGGTTGAAATAGGGGATGAAAGTTTATATGAAAAATCTACACCGCTTGACCGACTGTAACGAATTTTGGCAATATATATTGTTCATAATCCAAGGTTAAACATAAGCTTTATTTTACAAAAATCCACCATCGAGGGTTGCAATATACCGAAACAGCTACGTAGATCACGCGGTGAAGCCGCGAGCGGGCCGCTAGTATTAAATATTTCCAGTCCTCGAGTGGGAATTGAACCCACAACCAGTCGCTTTACAGGCACATTTTGTGCCATTGCGCCACGACTGGCTGCAATCACATGATTATATTTTCACTTTCTCGCTCTGCTAACAAAAATCCGTCGTTGAGTATTGTCACTCCAATATCTTGAGCACTAGAATTTTTATGCTTTTTTAACATATAAATTTACATTAATACATAAAACACATAAGTATAGAATCTGTTCTTATGCTATAGTTCGATATCACAAGAAAGCTTAACCATTTTTTTACTTTATCTATTACGGAGAGCTTAACTTAACTTCGTACTAACTTTAAGCTGTACTTTTCTATATTAGGTATATCTTTTAGACATTTTATTATCTGCATTTATTCATATGATTAGAATCTTTAGCTTACCTACTTCAGAATAAAAATCACTTGTTTAAAATCAAATAACAAGAATTAAATTAAGCGTATCTTTTTTTCACTATCAATAATCACTTACAACAGGATAACAATATTTTTTTTGGATCTCGCCTTAGTTAACATGTCAACATGAATTCCGGATAAAAAGTCGAGATAGTGTTTTAAGAAATTTTAATTACTTTGTTTGACATATAAGTACAAACAATTAATACAAACAAAATAATCTAACCTACACAAAACTGCATATAAATAAATAAATCGAAATTAAATTATTTGTAAATAAAAAAAACACATGGACTTATTACACTTATGACTTTTACAATTAACTCGTTAAAGTTCTTTATATTAACGATTGTTTGATTTTTACTTACCGCAAACTGCGTTAGACGCGTCGCCGACAAAAGAATTGATAAAAACATAGAAATGGATGTCGTTAAATATTAATTTGCGATGAGACATTAACATTCGATCTATATTATGTTAATTTGACAAACGCGTTGTTTTTGAACTATTATTTTTTGTTAAATATTATGCATATAGACATTTAATGAAAACATTTGAACGCAGCGGGATTCGAACTCGCGCCTCCTGAATACCGTTCAGGCGCTCTCACCACTGAGCCATGCGTACTACTACCAGCTGCGTCGAAATTCTTATACACTTTATTACAACTTATTTTTGTTGTTAGCATCTCTGTAGAGAGATTTTTACAAATTTCTGCTACCCAAAGATTATTCTACGAACAATCGTTTGGCAAGAGAGAATGCTATTTATTAAACACTTTAAAAATGTTTAAAAGTATTAGGCATGTAACATAAAATGCATTTTTAAAAAAATCATTTAATTTTATTTCCGAGTTGATATTAGTTCTGAGTAGTACCTAATACTTGTAATTTATACACATACAGTGTGATTTAACAATGTAATTTAAGAGTTAAAATCATATGTTATTAAAGAAAAACAGGGTACGAGACCGGGTGTCTGTGGAGCTTAAGTTTTTAAATTTAAAAAATGCTCTAATAATACCTAAAACATGGCGGGGCGTTGAGTTTTACAACTTAAGACTAACTAACTTTATTTAGACTTAGGTAGTTCCGCCACTCAACATGAAATGTCAAAATTTCAGGTGGAAAGTGGAGAGAGCAGTGTCATGACTGAGTAGGTTCCCTCTAATTGCCCTGCTGTACAAAAAAAAACCGAAACTGCAAAAAAATAATGAAAAATCTAGTACGATTGCATTTTTCTTAACGTGAGTTGTATGACAAATCACGTTAATGCGTGAGTGGATAAAAATAACATTCTTTTGACTTGAATTAAAACATTTAAATTATATTTTTTAAATCTTATGTAATTACCTTAATAGGTCTTTGGTTAGTGGTGTAGGGTTTTCCAATTGCTGACGATCGAAACCTATTGTAAATGATTGGTCTGAAATGTAAGTTGTCACTTAAGTTCACGTTAGTCACCCGTTAATTGTAAGTTTTTAATTTTTTAATAAGTGGGGAACGGAGTGTCTTAACACTAGGTTCCCTCTGCCTACCCTGCTGTGTGCGGGATACAGCGCGAAGCTATTTAATTTAATTTTTTTTTAATTTTTTATGGCATTGTTACCCTTAAAAGTAAAGATATATATTATCTTGCTAGATATATTGTATGTATAAAACCACAAACTAAAACGGACGTATACTCTTTTACCCATTTCCAATAACCTCCTTGTTATCGGAAAAAAAAATCGAAATAAATAATTAAAATCAATATATGAATCGTTATTACGTAAATCATATTGTATAGGTGCATTGTATTTATATATTTTTCATTGTATTCATATTAAAGTGAAATAAAATCTTTATGTAAATTTTATAGTTTTAGGTTCAATCCGACGGAGATTACTATACCTACCTATTTAAATTATTTTCATTTTCCCGTTATAGTAGGTACAACAATTGTCAACGTTGATTTCCGCCATTAACACATTTTTTCGTATCATACTACATATATCCCGCATACAGCAGGGTAGACAGAGGGAACCTAGTGTTAAGACAGTCCGTTCCTTATTTTCCGCTGAGTTTTGAAGGAATTGCGTGTTAAGTGGCGGAACTTGTCGCCGCGCTTCCAAATTTTTAAATAGTATTTCTCGAGTGGGAATCGAAATCCACAATCAGTCGCGTAAAGTTACAAATAATATCTTGAATTTGAGCAGAAACCAGAGGGTCTAGTCACTAGATTCTCTCCGACTACCCTGCTTTTTTTATAGTTGCCCTGCCATTTTATGGTTGTTTTATAGCAAAAATAAAACTTTTCTTCGAAATTTAATATAAAGGTAACATCAATTTCAAGATTAGAAGTTGATAATGTGTTCATCAATCACAATACTCTCGAGCTTCAACGCTATTAGCCTTGATACATCAATTTAAGACAAATCGTTGTAGTTACTTACGAAAAAGATACTATCAAAAGAAACTAATTATGAAATAAGTAAAACACAAAGTATCAGAGCGGAGGTTTTACTTTAAAATTATAGCAGAATTTAAAAGAACAGCAAACTCACTTGGCATTTACGAAATGGCTTTTAATTTATGTTTACTTATTTAATAAATACTTATCTTAGCATTTTGCAAAATGTTTATGAATTTCATAATTTCACCCGTTAGGGGACGGGTAAAGAATACTTCTCTCCGAGAAGGATTAGCGGTGGAATTAGTGCCAAAATACTCCAAATCCATCGAATAGCAAAGCTCAACGCAATACTTTGTAAATTATTTGTATTTCAGTACCATATTAAGATTGGAATTGATGACATATTTAAAGGAATTAGAACATTTCGCAAAATTTTACAAAATTACAATTGAAAGGCATTTTTCTAATCTATTTTTAAGTAATTAGTCAGCTATGATATGCTATAGGTAAGAGTTTACCTTTGAAACGTTCAATTTTTTTTATCCTTTCTTCTTACACTGTGTTTTCTAAATTATAAATAAGCTTTACTTCTACTATTTATTTTAGTGTACAGAAGTTGTTTTCTAGTAGATATAATACATTTAATTTGTTAAACTAAGGTTATATATCATATGATAATCATATATTAATCCTTGAAAATTAGGATATATCCTAGGTCTTAATTACAGGGCAGATTCACGCTTTCCCGCACAGCGTGGTAGTCGAAGAGAACTTAGAGTTAACACACGCCATCCTATTTCGTCCGCTATCTGCTCAATCGAGACATTGCGTTTTAAGCGGAACTAAACGCTTAGCTTTTCTATTACGTACTAGAGCGAAGAAATGAAAATAATATAGGTATAATCATTCCTCAAATGGGAATCAAACCCCCAACCCATATTACAAAGTCAGAATGACTGGGCAAAAGCGAAAAAAAAACGACACATCACAAAAAGCTATTAATTACAGAAGCCACTTGTGCTAATAAATAAAATACCTAATCCATTGTCTGCTGAAATTCTGAAACTTAAAATGAAAAGCATTCACATATATGATTGGTCGGATCGATATGAATTCTAAAAAAGTTGTACATATCTTTCCTTTTTTTACACTGCTTTCTTATTGGTCGACCGCCGTGATAAAAAGCTCTACGCCCCACGCCGCGCCTACCCTATTAAGCGTTTTTTACTTGTATATTTTTTACCCGCTTTTAAAAATACTACGAGGGGTCGATTAAGGGTATATAATGTTATTGTATTATTTCTGTATTTATGTATTTGAGGTTGTGTTTTTTAGGATATGTTTTCTGTTGCGGAATGAAAGTGAAGAGCGGAGTGTCTTAACACTAGACTAGATTAGGTCTATCTACTATGCTTTGAGTGAAAACGATATCAAAATACTTGTTTTTTAATATAAGTAGAGTTATTAATAAAACTATATTTGGCAAATACATAGTTTTATATATAAAATAGATATTTTATTAATCATTAAGTCTTATTTTTAAAGTGAGAAAGTGGAGAACGGAGTGTATTGACACTAGATTCTCTCTGTCTACTTTATTACATTAGAAAGGATTAGAAAATCCAAGTTGTTAACAATAATAACTTTTTTTAATAAAAATATACTGTAATACACAAATAATGTAACTTTCTTAGCTTATGTCTATCAAGTACATATTTCTAGAAATAAAATATATATTTTAGTGATCATTTACTCATATATAGCTTATGGACCTAAAGAGATTAATAATAATAATAAACGCAAGGGCTTTAGCTACCAATATAGTTTTATTATTGTCCCAAATACCCTAATCCTTAATGAAAGTACAGTAACAAATAAACATAAATATTTCATTATCGCATTTAAGAACACAATAGGAAAACAGTCTCATTTGCCTATATCCCCTGTTTATAGCCGCATAATAACCGAAGCAGCAAGAATTATTACTATAACGTCGCGTCGGTATTTTTTTTTTGTTTTTACACTAAGCTTTACAGCTAATTCTTTATGCCAATTTAAGTTAGATAAGTCATTTTAATAATCCCATCCTATTATAATAGAATATAATTAGGTTTAATTTCTCTTTTTTTAATTTAATTTTTAATATAAAAAATATAACATACAGTCAAACTTTCGCATTTATAATATTAGTAGAAATATAGCAAAAACAATAATTTAATAACTCGATCCCCTCCCACAGTAGCCGATTTCGTATTGGTTCTGCTAAAAATAGGAGGGGGTGAGAGAGGGACGCGTGTATCTGACACACATGCCATCCCTCTCGCACTACTCATACATTCAAATATAGAATACATTTATCGATGTTTGGGGCATAAAAATTGACAGATTTTTTGTTCAGTTGATTGTGAGACGCGGAGGAAGTCACACTGCTCTCGTCTGCTGAGACGAAGGGTTGTCTCTAATAAGCTTTTAGTTTCGTGCACTTTTATCGTCTTGTGTTATAAATTAATTATTTTTGTGAAGTTTTTTTTCATATTGTATGTTCGTACGTGTGTGTTTTTTGTGTTTATTAAGAATTTTGAAGTAAAAGGGGAAGGTATGTATTGATGTTGTTTTTAATTATTGTTCTTGGTGCAGGTTCAATTTCTCCGCAAGGTAGACAAATGTAATTTAGTGTCAAGACACTTCGTTTTCCACTTTCTACCCGAAATCAAAATAATGTTTAGATTTAATAAGCTGCTTTAATTTTTTTTTTAAATTTAAATTCTTTATAATATTTTTGAAAGCTTTTCAGTAGTTTAGTCAAGTTTTAAATAATTTGATTTGTTTACCTTAAAGTTTCTAAATGATTTTTAATTATGAATTTTTATGTATTAATTTATAACTTAACTTTATAGTATCTTAAGCTTATACAGAACAAAGTATTTATACAATTTCTATAAACAATTATACAAATATCAAAAACCAAACACATAATTAGCCTTAATAGCTGTCGGAACCTTTGAGAATACAAAACGTTAATTATTGTTTAATTAAAACGATTGCAACAGACCAGTAGGTAGATACGTGACCAAACGATTTTACATTTTTTTAACGATTTGCCGTGTTAGCAAATTTTTTCATTGAAACACTCGATTTGCGTTTTGCGAGCAAGAATTACATACTTACATACCTACATATATGTACTTAGTTATTATAACATGGTTATAGTTTAAAGACATTTAAAAATTTTAATTAAGATTAAGTTTTATATTTATATATTTATTGTAAATGTTAATAGAAATGTAGAAAATTAATGAAATTATATGATTGTCGTCTAGGTATGCTAAGCTGTGCCTCCCCCGCCGGCATGCCCGCGCCCCACGCGCAGACCTGGGCCTCCTTAATGCAACAACCAGTCATTGTAAGTTCCCATTTATATTATATAATTATTATATATTATATATGCTATACGTTTTTCAATATTTTTATACCTTTTATAATAATATGTTAAAATATTTTTAATTACTTCTGATAGTTTGTTCAAAATTAAGATAACATCAAAAACGCCGATTTAATGGAAGAGTTCATTAATTATTTTATAATTTTATATTAATCACCGATTAATTACTCTATATGTTTTATTATTTAATACATAAAAAGATTTATGTATCATTGTTAATTGTTGTAAATGACAAAAATCCTAAACGAAAATATTTTTTTCTTAGAAATCGGAACCAATGGAGGACGGTAGCTTTTCAAAAGATCAAACCAGCGGCTTTTACTCAGAAGGATTTCACAGTGCCTCGCCATCGTCGTCTAGTAAAGATTCGAATGGTCATTCTCCGCGTAGCGTCGGCAGTGCTGGTGACGCTCCTCAGTTCTACGACAATATGTCGTTAAAAGCTAAAGCAAACCTCGGAATGCATTTGGAATCTTATCGCAACGGACTGCCATATAGCTTACTGACGCCGCCAGGTTTTGAAAATAGGAATAATGAAGAATGTGAACCATCCCCGTATGACGCGTATTCACCACGCTCTCTTGCACCACCTGCTCACGTATCCACGCCCTTGGCACGAGCTGACGCTACTCCACCCAAATCACCACCAAGAACTCCTTCTTCCCCTGAAAGAGATCACGAACGGCGTTTCGAGAGATTTCACGATTCTGGCTTCGATGGAATGGGCCAAAGTAAGCCTGAGGCAGACGACGGTCGAGATGGATCAGGACTTGATGAAGATTTTGATGATGAACCAGGTCTTCGTGTCCCGGCAGTCAACTCTCATGGAAAGGTGAAAACATTCAAATGCAAACAATGCGAATTTGTAGCAGTCACAAAACTTAGCTTCTGGGAACACAGTAAGGAACATATTAAGCCTGAAAAAATGCTGACGTGTAGAAAATGTCCCTTTGTAACAGAATATAAGCACCACCTTGAATATCATATGAGAAATCACATGGGATCAAAACCTTTCCAGTGCACTCAATGCTCGTACTCGTGTGTAAATAAGTCAATGTTGAATTCTCACCTTAAGTCACACTCTAACATTTATCAATACAGATGCGCTGATTGCAATTACGCAACTAAGTATTGCCATTCCCTCAAGTTGCATCTACGCAAATATAAACATAATCCAGCGATGGTACTCAACGTAGACGGGACGCCGAATCCTCTTCCAATCATCGATGTCTACGGCACACGACGAGGCCCGAAGCAAAAGCCCATGATGAAAATGTATGAACAGCAACAAATGAACAATAACGTAAAACACCAAACACCGCCATCACACCCTCTTTTTGGGAATCATTTCCCCGTTAATCTACCTTACCTACCTCCTCTTCTGCCGCATTCGTTCCTCTTTCCACCAAACAATAACTACGAGCAAAGCTCTTTATCTAAAGTGACAGAACTGCCGATTGAGAAGCCACTGTCCCCTCAGTCTATATTACATAAACGCCTTTCTTACGGCGAAGTCTCTGAAACAAATACCACGCCGCCGCCAACCAAGTCCCCAGCTAGCTTACCTCAAACGCCAACTGCTCCCAGGCCAATTAGCTCCCCGCAACAAACAAATGACGCTCTTGATTTGACAAATACGAAAAACAGCGAATCGGGATCACCACCTCCTTCGGAACGTCAAGCGCCGGTCACGCCGACGACGTTGAAAAATAGAAGGAAAGGCAGAGCTTTTAAGCTGCAACCTGCTGCTTTGAGACTCCAGCACGAAGATAGTAAAATGGAACCTGAAGGATCTGATGAGGAATCTGATGCGTCTGAACAGACGACTGTGCCAGCGTCATACACTTGCCAGTATTGTGACATTACGTTTGGTGACCTCACCATGCACACCATACACATGGGATTCCATGGATATAATGATCCCTTTATGTGCAACAAATGTGGGGAAAGGAGTCCTGATCGCGTTGCGTTCTTCATTCATCTTGGTCGCGCCCAGCATGCGTAATTAATGTATAATATTATATTAACTAGTCAAAAGCTAAACCATAGTTTGTTAATAGTACGAGTAAATTATCGTAGAATGAGCTGTAACTATTTATATAAGCCAAAGAAATATTGTACAGACAGTAAGTATTAGTTAAGTTACGCTTGTAACGTATGAGACATTGATAGCATACAATAAACAGTAATTGCGATTGTTGTATTAGTATAAGTTAAATTGTAATAATAGTAGAAAATAATAGAAAATAGTTTTCTGCTTCTAGCTTAAGTAAGCCCTGTGTTATTTATGAAATGTAAAGTAGCAAGTGACCAATACAAAGTTATATAACAAAGTTCTAGAAACATGTAAAAATGTATGACGTAGACATTAATTTAGGCATTATTCTCTAATAATAAGCTTTTGTGAACTAAAAATCGTCCTAACAACTTACAGATTAAGTGGGAAATGCCCACTAGTATGATAATAAGACTGTATCTCTTAAGTACAAAGCCAATTTCAAAGTCACTAATAAATTCCTAGTTTTAGTCGATAATTTAAAACATGTATGTACATTTGAAGTTACGGTTAAGTTACCTACTAGAAGCGTTACGAATGCAACACGTACTAAGTATTTTAACGCTATTTTAAGTCAGAGTGTATTTATAACAGTAAAAGAAAAGATTTATTATTTTATTTATTTATTTCCTCTTAGGTTATTTTAATTTTTAGTTTATTGGGCAAATTTTGTATGTATAATAAATAATGCGTTCTGTATGAAAAATTGTCGTTAGCATTGTTGCTGAATTATTGTATTTTTATAACAATATTTTTGTTTGTGTGCTGGAAACAAAGTAATAAAAACCAGTTTTATGCTAAACTTTTCTTTTATTTAATATAGTGTCTAATATAACTTAGTCCAAAATATACAAAAGTAATTTGTCAATAGTCAGTGTCTGTAAACAATTTACAACATAAACAAAAAAGATTTAAATTTTCAGCTTTAGCTTATTTTTTTGGTAGCTTCACGCTGCATCCCGCATACAGCAGGGTAGGCAGAGGGAACCTAGTGTTAAGACACTCCGTTACCCACTTGCCGCCGAATTCGGAGGCATTGCGTGTTAAGTGGCGGAACTTAACGCCCCGCTTTACCTCGTCATCAGAGCGAAGAAAATGGTAATATTAAATATTTCCACTCCTCGAGTGGGAATCGAACTACAACCAGTCGCTTGACAATCACACGTTTGTGCCACTGCGCCACGACTGGCTCCTATGATTAGAATATTATTGATTGATTAGAATATATTTAAATTATTTTTATTTCCCCGCTCTTTTTGCTTTTATTTCAACTATACAACTCGTAATG
The DNA here is from genome assembly GCA_019049465.1 of Dryas iulia moderata. NCBI lineage: Eukaryota > Metazoa > Arthropoda > Insecta > Lepidoptera > Nymphalidae > Dryas > Dryas iulia. Next base: position 4,702,079 of record CM032417.1, read on the forward strand.
TATTGTGTCGTAATGTCTCTCTGAATGTCCTATTCTGCTTGGAAAATGGCGCGTCTTGACTCTAGGTTATCTTTGACTACCGAGGAAAAGCATGACTACTTTTTTTGTGTTACTAGCGGCCCGCTCGCCGCTTGAACTATTTCGTTATATTGCAAGCCTCGGGGGCCCATTTTTTAAAAACTAAAGTAGCCTATGTTTATGCTTACATTATTAGCTATATTTATGCCAAAATTCATTACAATTAGTCAAGCGGTTTAGATTTTTCATATAAACTTTCATCCCCTATTTCAACCCTTTAGAGGTTGATTTTTGAAAAAATAAGTAGCCTATGTTAGACCCAGTCACTTTTACTACTTTCATTCTAAATTTCATCCAAATCGGACCGGTAGATTAACCGTGAAAGCGTGACAGACAAACACACAGAATTTCGCATTTATAATATAAGTATGGATTAAATATTATGTATTACAAAAAATAATTTAATTAAATCGCACTGTATAATTATCGTAACTCGAGGTGTAAATTTGTAGTTTGTGTGACAACTACATTCTAAATAGAAACGATAAAAAAATAGCATAAATCATTCATTTATACAGTAAAGGTACTTGTTTTTCCACCGTTTCCGTGTAGGTGTATACATATTGCGTATATTTCTCTTAACCATATCGAACAAATAAGTTAGGTACATGTTAAAATATCTATTTTACAAGTGCATATTCTTACGCATATTAAAGTTTACAACTATCTCTAAACTTCTTAACATTTTATCAAAATTTCATCATTTTAAAAAAATCCTTAACATTTTATAACTTGAAATACTCTCTGGTATTTGTGATCTAAGTATAAGATGCCTCGCTAATACACGTCTCGCTGTCCGAATTCCTCTTGAATCTAACCAAATTTGAAAACATCTACTAAAACCTTTGAAATACATGCTAAAACTGTTGGTAGCAAGGTTATTGACAGGCCGAAAATAATTGTAATAAATCTACTGTAAAGGTACTATAAGGTGCAAGTAAGTGACCGCAGATAACATAGAAAATCATTAAAAATAATTATTTTTATGCAATGAGTAAAATTCTTTCGTTGTTTTTACAGTTTTTCCCACAGTCAGAGATTCTAGAATTTCGACACTAGTGTCGAAACACGGTGTTTTCTAATTTTCATCCGAAATCGAAATCGAAACATTGCTTGCTGAGTGGCTGAATTATAGTCTCACCTACTTAAAAGTATTTTATCAGCGAATTTTATTTATATAAAAAACAGAAATGACTACAAAAATTAGTATAACAAGCTATAAAAAACTACTTACTATGTAAACAATTGATTTTATAAATCAAATAAAAACATCCGGTAATTTTAATTTCGATGCATTTATGCATCTAGCACGATTACATTACTATAGAGTGCATCGTGGCGCAATGAGACAGACTCTGGCTGTCGACGTTGTTAGTTGTGGGTTCGATTCCCACTTTGAGGAAATTACATCAGTTTTTATTTATTTCTAAGCTCTGGTAAGACTAAATGCCGAGTTGAGTTCTGCCACTCAACACGCGTTTTCTCTTTTTGATTTTTTTAACTTCATGTTCTTTCCTACATTGCAGGCTAGCCAGATTGAACCTAGTATCAAAAAGTGTGTATTCTCCACTTTCCTGAACACTGAAATGTGGTTAGTGGTGGTATTCAACTCCACGTTTTGTCTTACCAGCGAGAATAAAAAAATCGAAAGTATTTTTTTCCTAGATAGAAATCTAACCCACGACTATGCCTGTTATAGTCAGACGCTATCCCATTTCGCAACCATGATTGTTCAAATAGTCAAATAAAGTACATTTAAAGATAAAGATACGAATAAACAAAAACTGAGAAAAATAAAAATTAAACCCCTAGAACTCTTTCTCTTTTGTTTTAGATTTTATCGATATCTTTAATTTTTCTAAAGGCAGTATGTGTATTCACTGTTATATAAAATGTAATGTATGTTATTTTTTTGGTTAAAGGAATTAGTTATATAAGAATTAGGGGGCTAATATGACGTATCTACCACCTCACAACTGTATCTATAATATTTTTAAAATGACCGAATGCGGAAACCAAAGTGATTTATCACTACAATGAAAATTTAAAAAATAAATGCTAAACTATTTATCAATACGTTACAAATATATAAATATAATTATGATTTATTCCGAAAGTGAAGGACCTATTTCTCATATCCACGTTACAGTAGCTCGCAGTTGGTTCTAAAAATAATTCAATCTTTTGTTTTAAAACTTAATTGTTATGGAGTGACTATTTTTTAAAGAACAATACAATTTTTATGTCACCGTTACGGGTAAAAACTACGTATGAATATTCATAGATTCTTGTCAAATTTCTATTACTTTAAACACTATTGGTTAGCTAGAGCCAGTGTACACTGACGTTTTTACGTCACTTTTAATGTATGACAGATAAAATATATAAATTATTTTCTGTTTTTTAATTAATCATCGCATACTGTGTTTCTTTCACATTGCAAATAAAAATATAGACTTTATTTTTTACTTTTAAAATGCAAATTATTAGTTTTTTATATTTATAAAAGTTATATTATTACTTATTTATATTTATAAAAATAAAAAAACACACATAATGTTATATAAAATAAAATATTAAAATTGTTTTAATTATTTTTTTCAAAATCTTTATCCAAACAGCTTATTACTTTACCCTATTGCAAATTAAAAAAAAAAAAAATTAAAACTTACGACAATAACGTCTACGGCATACACACGTCCTAATATTAATTAGATGACAGAAAAAAAAACGTTCTGCGTGTTACGAACAAAAACTTTTGTGCCACGTGTAATTTTAAATGTTTTGTCAAGGCTAAAAACATTAATGCTAAAATAATTTTATAATATTATTTTTTAATTCTAAACAGCCTTTAAAATTAATTTATATTTTATACTTTTAACACAATCAAACGTTTCCTGTTTTAAGAAAAAAAAATTACGCATTTTATGAATTAGCTAGAATATCATCATACGAGTAAAATAATTAAAGAAATATACAGTAGTGTAATTAAATTGTAGTGTGTGTCGGTAAAAAATACTTTTAAATAAATTAAGATAAACAACGTCTAATGTTTAGTTTAGTTTGAGCCTGAATTGATTTCATACTGATATCTTTGCTTGACTCTCACAGTTGGATGATATCTATATGCTTCCACGTGGAAAAATAAAAAGAAAAAAAAAAGAAAATTATATGAGAGATGAAGTATATAATTGGATTACACTAAAGTTTGTAGGGGAAATAAATGCAGAATTCCACTCTCAATAATAATTAACTAGATACATTTAATAATTAACAAAACAAATGATATACAAACTACTATGTGTTTGATATACATGTTGCCAAGGCAACTACTAGTCCATATTGGACTCATAATTTCTCGACATTTTCGGCTTATACAGAGACGTATGAGTATGTCTTAATTTTTATGCCATGAAAACAAGACACGCCACTCAACAAGCATATTTCGAATTCAGGCCGAATGTGGAGAACGGAAAGTCTAGACACTAGGTTCTCTCCGATTATCAGACACAAGAAATAGTTATTTTCTTTATTTAACATTAAACTAAGCTTTTAAACATTTTCATAGTGTTATTCCACACTTAGGAAAATTGAAAAAGACATTTAGAAAACGTATAAAAATTTGAACGCAGCGGGATTCGAACCCGCGCCTCCTGAATACCGTTCAGGCGCTCTCACCACTGAGCCATGCGTTCTACTACACCGCTATATGCGTTATACATTAAACTAAGCTATTATCATACTAAATAATGTAAAAAAGTATATATATAGGTCGCCGTAAATAGTTTTTAACTTAACCGTTCCAAGTATCCACATTGTGTAGGATTACACTGCATGTTTTAATGGCATTCTCTAGAATAAGTTTCAATAAAAGTAATACATTATCGATGGTACGGGATAGTAACAATTGTCGTCTGACCCAAATCCTACGGATGTGCGTTTCGTGAGCCAAAAAACACCTAAAAAGAATTTGGTTTAACTCCGCAAAAGATTATTTTCGGAATGTATGGAGTAGATCTGTTCTCTTAAAGATAACTGGTAAGGAATATAATATGGGATATTTAAATGGTAACAATATACATTTATTTGTTACGGTAAAGCCTCATATTTGTATTCTGAAAAATGTTTAGATTTACCAAGAATTTTTTTTTAATTTTGATGGTAAAAGTCATAAACGATTTCTAGTATAGGTACTATATTTAGCTTACGAGTATAAGCTAACTTAGTCAAAATTTACCTATTTTATTTATATATTTTTTAAATTTATTAGAGTTATATATAATAAGCTAACTTTTATTATAAGCTAACTTAGTCAAAATTTACCATCTTATAAGTTGAAGCTAAGTTTCACCAAGATGCAAGAATAGTGTAGATCTTTAACAGTAATGTTACCTAAGTTTTACTGGAAAATCAAGAGATACTTTGGACTTTTACAACAACACATACATAAATACATATAATGTTAATTAATATTTTATTATTATAACATTAATTATATATTTTTCTTTAAAACATAGTTAATTAGGGTTTTTTATTTATTATATCTGAGTAAATACGAGTATATAATTTAAATAAGATTGAAATGGTTGGGTAGAATTGCTCAAAAAAATTAATGGCTTAATTTGCTTAAAAAAATGTCGAGATGAATTTGAAATACGTGAAAAAAATACTTGGACGTAAAAAATGTATATTATAATATTTTTATTACCTCTTTATTATAAAATATTAGTAAAAAATAAACTGGTAAGCAATATGAACTCTAAATTGACTACAGCACTGTCTGAAATAAAAATAATAACCTAGATTCGAACCTAAAGCCTTAGTTTTAGTTATCATAGCAAAATAAAATTAATTTCCTTTACTTAATTTAATATAATTTAAACGATTCCACGTATTTTCTGTTCCGTATATGAGTACACCTCAAATAAACCTATGAATCGGCGTCTCAATGGATGAATAGTTGCGTTTTTTCAACAGTTCGTGCTGATGCAGGTGTCTTTGCAAAAAAACATACGAAAACCTGCTCAGTTTTTAGCCTACAATGCATCTGTGAAGTACAATGTCTTGCAAGTTGCTTGCCTAAGCCAAAAGTGTACAAATATTTAAATGGCCTACTTTGTATCTAAATAAATTAAAAAAGTAAGTAAAACAATAATCGATGCCATTTTGATATAGTGGAAGAATACGTCACTGATACAATGGTTGTAGGTTCGATTTAGGAATCGAATCCTACTAAAAGAATGTATTTAAATGATGTATTTTAATACACAAGTGTCTCAAAAGATACTATTGTCCGAACAGTTATATCATATGTAGTATATGTACATACCTACAATTAGATATTTCACCTCAAGAAATATATATAATATGCAATATTTAGTGTCGTTGTCCAAAAAAGACAATAATCAAATAAGCTAGTCTCTATGTACTAGTACCAATTAACAGTTAAGTTAAATATACTTTATTGCAACAAAATCTTACAAATCTATTTTTACCTAATTTTTGCTGTCCAATATACATATGTACTTGAAAATAGTATCTGGAAAATTAAATATTTTCGTAGCTTGAAAGATCAGGTCCTAAGAATCCTGATTTTTAGCTATTTTCTTTCTGAATTCCATCCAAATCGGGTCATTAGATTAGCCATGAGAGCGTCACAGGCAGACAGACAGATCACATTTATAATATTAGTATGAACAATATGGACTAGTAAAGATAACATCCATACTTATATTATAAATGCGAAAGTCTGTGTGTTTGTCTGTCACGCTTTCACGGCTAATCTACCGGTCCGATTTGAATGAAATTTAGAATGAAAGTAGTAAAAGAGACTGGGTCTAACATAGGCTACTTAGTTTTTCAAAAATCAACCTCTAAAGGGTTGATATAGGGGATGAAAGTTCATATGAAAAATCTAAACCGCTTGACCAATTGTAATGAATTTTGGCATAAATATAGTTGATAATCTAAGCTTAAACATAGGCTAATTTATTTTTTAAAAATGCTCCTCTGAGGTTTTCTATATAAAGAAATAGTTCACGAGCGGGCTCCTAGTACGAATAAATTACGATTAACTATAAAAATATAACTTTAAAAGATACCCGTGTAAATTATTTATTATAAGCAAAAATAACAATGTAATTAGAGTTAATTGGTCATCATAGGTTATTTATTACCATTTTAAATTTTATAAAAGTATTTCAACAAGTAAAAAATAACACGACTTCAATTTTTTTTTCATGTACCTACTAAAAAAAAATATCGTCATTAAAATATAAATAATCATGGTTTTCAATAACGTGTCTTTGTACATTTAATTATTAAATTAAATCAATAGGTTAGCATTTTTTTTTAAGATTTACGCTTCTTCGGTAGTCCATTTTCCACCTGAAAATCAAATCGAGACATTGCGCGTCGAATGGCGGAACATAACGCCGGAATTTGTTTATGTACTAGAGCAGGATTATAATGAAAATAACATTTTAAATATTGTCACTTCCCTTATTTGGTAACGAACCTACATCCAAGTGAAGTACTAATGAAACAAAAAGCAGCTTCATTACATTTTTCCCCATAGGTCCTCCCGGGTGTAAGATCGTCGAATTGTAAAGGTATTTATGTATTTGTGTTATTATAATGTAAAATATCTTATAATAATTATTGTTATTTATATAATCAAAATAAAAATGTAAAATGTGTTACTCCTTAAAAAAGGCGGGAAAATTAATTATCAACATACAGATACAATACAATACTAACATAACATAACTAACTGATGAACTGTAATATAGATTATAAATAGCTAACACGGGTAGGCAGGGAAAACCCAATATGAAGAGATTTCGCTTTCATTTTTCTGGCTAAAATCGAGACATCGCGTCAGAGGTGGCACAAACCGCAGCCCTTTATCTTCTTATACGAGCGAAACAATGAAGAACCATTAAATATTTATTATATTCTCCTACGTATAAGTAGTTAGTAAAAACCCGGACACTGCGCCGCAACAATAAATATTTCATAATTTTATTAATTTAATCTATAGGATCTTAAGAAAGTCATATATCATTCGTCAAAGGGCGGCGCCTGTTCTTATAAAGTTCTATAATACTTCCACAAATGACCGTTAATTTGTGATTCTTCACACACACCCTCGCTGTATAGAAGCTAAAGATCAACTAAAAAGCACCTATAATCAATCACGTTTTTTAATATTTAGGCAAAGGTATGGAATTTAAAAGGCCTTTGCAATTTTTTTCGATACTTAAAAATGTTTAAGCGTTTTTTTTATTTAGGCCGTCGTAGAACATTGTGTGAGCGCCTAACTGTAAGCACGGTGGCTGTGGGTTCGATTCTCACTCGGGGGATTGATTTTATATAAGTTATTTTCATTTCCCTCTTCTGTAACCTAGGCAAACCGTAGCGTTGAGTTCCGCCACTGAACACGTAATATCTTGAATTTCTGTGAAAATGGAGAATGGAGTGTCTTCACACTAAGTCCACCACACTGACTAAAGCTATGCGGCAAAAAGCACAAAGATTTAAAAAAGACCTTTATAAAAAGTCTGAAATGAATACAATATTTTTAAAAGATATTTTTACAGTTAAGTATGTACCTTTGAATAATATTTCTTTTTTATATTCATTATTGTATCACGAGTGGTCATCATTATGCCATACAATGATTTTTTTTTTAATTTTACAATTAACCTGCGCATAAGCCTCCCCAACATATGGTCCAATGGCCACGTTACCGAAATTTTGGATAAAAACCGTAAAGTAAAACCGTAAGAGGCGGTACAAGGGCGGCACGCTTCGAAACTCATGCGTGATTTTTTCCTTTTTTTTTCTTAGAGACAGATGTTCTTTGACCACTCATATAGTTCGGGAGTTTTTTCTTCACGAAACGGACCTTGTTAAACGATACCTTGATTGAAGTGGTTTCAAGAAGTCGTATCTATAAAAATTGGCACAACAGATGCTACTGTGAAAATGATTTTTTTTTTTTTTTAACTATATCCAGAATAATAAATAGAAATGTAAAGTTCTGTTACATAAGCACAAAATATCCTGAAAAGAGCAAAATTATAAGAAATTTTTATTAGGTATACTTCGCTATTTATGTTCAAGCTTTATCCCTAGCGTGGTAATCAAAGGATTATCAGATTTTTATTATCTTTCTATTATAATTTGTATATTAACTGTACAATATTTTTAAATTCACGCCGTATCCCTTGCTGGGTAGTCAGAAAGAACGGAGCTGTTTTAACTGTTTTATGACATTATATATATGTGTACTATATTATACATGTATGTATAAGTACAATGTAACATTATGTATGTACATAAATATACCTGCTATAAAAGTAGGTATATATTTTAAAATCGTCACCAACAGATACACATAAGTATGTTGACAGCTTCACGTTTTCATTAATGTAAACAGAAAACTTAAAGTACTGATCTTCCTTTCTTTAATTTCTGCCTGAATTCGACATTGCGTGTTCAGCGGCGGCTCAACGTCGAACAATGTCTTCTTCACCAAAGCGAAGAAATGAAAAGCTTTAATCAATTTAATCATTGCCCTGAATGGGAATCGAAGCTACAATAACCATTAGTGATAGAAGCTGGGCCCATTGCGCCATTAGGCCGATGGCCTCAATGACGTATACGTATACTAAATACATATAATGCTATTCAAAAACTTCAAAAATAAAACGCAAATTTTAATACAAATAACATATTTACACAACAAAAAACGGGCAAATGTAAACAAAAACTATGCGTTAATCCTAAAACGCGTGGTGAAGGATATTATTCGGATAAAAATCGATTTGGCCGCTTCTCGGAAGAACACTTGCTTAATCTCTCATCGCAGATGCTCTATTATTTCGCGACACATGTTTCGTTATTGACATTTGACGTATAAAAATGTTTAAACTATAGAAAAGATTATTTAAATTTAGACATGTTTATGATTTTGAGATTAAAATTGTTTTGAACGCATTGCTCAGTGCTGAGAGCGCCTGGACGGTATTCAGGAGGTTCGTTCAGGGGTTCGAATCCCGCTGCGTTTAAATTTTTATACGTTTTCTAAATGCCTTTTTCAATTTTCCTAAGCGTGGAATAACACTTTAAAAATGTTTAAAAAAGTATTAAAATTGTTTTGTATGTTTTAATTTTTTTTTCTAAATATGGATAATACATCCGAATTAGGTATTAAATATATAATGTTCTAATACTCTTGCACTACAGTGAGACTATTAACACTTAAGTACCAAAAAAAGTACGAATGCTCGACACTTCAAGGCTTTCGTTGATTTTGCTTTGCGATCAAACTATAAATCTTAAAATCTTCTTAACCCAATTTGCAAAGTTAGTAAAAAAAACACTTTAATTATGTATTCTATATTCTCCAGTATTTAGCAAGATAAAGAAAAGGAACCTAGCGTCTTAAAATGTAGTCTTTTGATAACGTCATACTACATATATGGTAGAAATATTTCACTTAACGCCCGTAATAGAACCTATGATCATCGTTCAGTGTATAATATCAGCAATTATTATTTATTATAGATATTTTTGGAAACTTTCGCTATAAATAACACAGATTCACTTCAATTAATCTTATTTCTTTTAGCTACAATTCTTCTTGGCATTTTCTTTTATTTTCTTGTTGTACCAAATGTATTCTATCTCGTAAATAAATGCGCGGATTGGAAATTCAAATGAGGCCGGCCAAATTTATGGGCGCGTTCCCTTCTCATTTCACCCTCTGGTCGCATATATCAACATTGTATACAGAACTCATGTACCTATAGAATGTATGGAAGACGTAAAGAATAAAAAAGTTATTTAGTATAAAAAATTATAGCTATTTAAAATATTTTCTGATCATTCTCAGTGGCCAGTCGTGGCCCAGTGGCACAAGCGTGTGGCTGTAAACGACTGGTTGTGGATTCGATTCCCACTCGAGGAGTGGAAATATTTGATATTTCCATTTTCTTCGCTCTGGTGTCGAGGTAAAGCGCGGTGTTAAGTTCTGCCACTTAACATGCAAAGCCTCCGAATTTGGCGAAAGTGGGGAACGGAGTGTCGTAACACTAGGTTCTCTCTGCCTACCCTGCTGTGTGCGGGATACAGCGAGAAGCTAAAAAAAAATCATTCTCATTGTAATATGACAACAGACACAAGGATATATCTTTATTTATTTAAAATTAATATAATGTATACTACTGTTTTAAAATCATTTAACAGTATTTGAGCTATGTCAATACATAATAGTTGTGAAGTAAGTAACTATTTCCATTCTTATTATCCATTTTATCGACTTAAAATATCAAGCTATTTCTCGTAGTTAGTGGTAATTTGCCAAGGAACATGTATACGAGTATATGTGACATATACCTATGTCATTCAGTAGTTGAGACTGCGATGTCAATCAGACTCAGGGAGTTGCAATTTTATTAATACTGCTGGACATTTTTTTTTAATTTTAAAGTACTATTTACATAATTAGAAATTTGGGAAACGTTTTTAGGAAATGCATAAAAATTTGAACGGAGCGGGATTCGAGTCCTTGCCTTTTAGAAACCGTTCAAGCATCTGTCCGTCCAGCGTCTGACTGTCCAACCCGTTCAAATTTTTAAAACGTTTTCTAAGAATGTTTTTTTTTTGCTAGATGTGTTACTCTGATATGGCTAAATAATACTAATTCAGTAGGTACGAGATGTCCATGAATGAACGAAAAATAAATCACTTGTATATGATATACAAATTCAAATACACCTACACTAAAGCCTTTCTCAAAATAAACATGCTATAATTATTTAAGAGTAACTTATTCTTACTTTCTGTTTTAAGTTTCTTTACATTACTTGAAGCTTTTCTTCACTTTTACGCATTGAACGCACCGCTCTGACCGAATAGCATGTATTATAAATACAGATAATATTTACACTGAAAATACACAATTAATAATTATTTATTAAAAGTAAAGTAGAACTAAATAACAATTATTGGACCCTATTTTGGTTGTAACTTAATAAAATACTAAAATAAGTATCGTTCAAAGATCCACAGACAAAAAAACGAAAGCTGGCCATGCAGCAATTATTATTTTAAGATGAATCCCTGTCAAGCGATGTCGGGATTATTTATTTAAAAGAAAGTTTTTATTGTAAAAAGCGTGGAAAGGAAATGCAAAAACGCGAGTACCCTACCTGCTTGTTCTGTCCCTTACAAGTTACAGCCACATGCATACCATTTTAAATGTTATTTCACTGATCGAATAAAAAAAAATATACATCCATCTTTACCGCGCGAAAAAATCTATTGTTACACAAAAATTTCTTTATTCTGTTGCGAAAAGAAATTAAAGAAATATAAATTTAATCCTTTTAAAGATAAATTCTTACAAAGTTATGCGCTTTATTATGGACAAAAGAAGAAAAAATGTACTATCAATAATCAAATAATATAATAGTAGTGGACAATACATGCGGTATTGTAGATACCGGTAATTATATAATTTATTTGGGCTACAAACATTAGCTAAGCAAATATGATATATAAGTATTGTAAGAAGTTATAGCTTCCCTAAAAACAAGCTTATCACAAGCCTTAGACGTGACTCCGGTCGCGTTGACCTCAAGTAATTTGTTTAAATATTGTAAAAACAACAAATACATAATTACTTACTATTGTACACATCAAAATATTTAATCAATTTTCTATTATCTATTATACCATTTTTTTAGATAATTGATCAGGATTACTCGAGGGAATGATTATATATAATTTTATTTTTTGGTCTGGTACCAAAAGCAAAGTGCGGCGTTGAGTTCCGCTACTCGGCATGCAATGTTTCGATGTCGGGTGGAAAATGGAGAACGAAGTGTCATGACACTAGCTTCACTCTGACTACTCTGCTATGTGAAAAACAACATGAAGCTGTTCATTACAATTATCGAAATACCCAAAAGATTTAGTATGAGTACTCGTAAAACACGCACACCATTTCTTGCCGTCTGATTTACTTGAAAATTTGCACACGTGTACGGATACGATGACAATATACTTTATTCTCCCACTAACCACTTGATGTTCTTGCTACTGCCAATTGTATAATACAACTGTATAATTTTAGGCGTGTTTATTTACTAATTAAGCAATTAACATATTTCGATTACTACTTTGTTGATTGAGCGGCGGAACTCAACGCCGTGCTTTGTCTTATCAGAGATAAAAAAATTTAAATTCAAAGATGTACACGTAAAGAACCCATATAAGAAAAAAATATTACACTTGGGCAATCATTGTAATAAAACCTACAAGTTTTACAACACATAGTATAATTTACTAAAATCAACAATTTTAAAACGAAAATGTCTTTTATGGCATAAGTAATCACATTCCCGCGCTTTATATATTTTTTTCTCAGTCAATGACATAAAAAAATATTTAACAGATTATAAACACGAGGAGATTCGCAATTTGAATTTAAGTATTTTTTTTCGTTTCACGCTTATTAACCATTATTCTACTGACATAAAATATCTATAAAACATATAATTATGAGATTAACATTTCATTTTTTGTGATTTGTGTAGTTTGAAGCTTGAAATGCTTATAATCTTTTAACTTAATATATTCATTAAAGGTTCTCATTTTTTTTTTGTTTTGCAAAAACACGGCCGCAAGGCGAATATACTTAATTTAATTTGAAATCAAGTTTATTAAATAACAATAAGTTTTTACTACATTAGTATTTATTGTTATTTGTTAATTAAACAAACAAATTCTACTGACAAATTAAAAAAAAAATGTATTATTTCCTTACTTTTAAATTTGTAAATTTATACTAAATATTAGTAAAAAATCATTTATATCACTTACGTCAAATATTGTTTTTATATTTCAGAACAATAACAGCTTATATAATATTATATAAGTTTTTATACGTATGTTTGTATTTGAAAAAATAGAAACTTTTTATTACCATTCTGTGTGACCCAAAAAAAATGTCTACTTAACATCCAAGGACAATATTCTAAAAAGCAAGAAAAAAAATAGTTACTAAAATAGACATAGAATATTCATGACACAGCAAAAACTTGTAACATCTCTAGAATCGTTAAAACTAAAACGTAGTTTCACGTCAATTTGCATTTTATAACTTAACTCTTTGTGACAGTGGAAAAATGTAAAAAATGCGTCCCCAAACAAAATGTAAATCCGGTCACAATATGCAAATATATTTGTGTTTAACAATAGAAACGGCCGACGTAATAAAAAGCTTAGACGAAGTACAAAGAAAATGTTCTAAATATTATAAGCAACGGTATTTCGGAGGATAAAAAAGGGTTGCTTGGTCGCAGCCGACAGTTTTTGCAGAAAATCCCTTTACTTAATTAATGGACAAAAGAATAAAATTGTTTGGTTAGGTCCTCTTACTGGCCAGTAATATAACGGTTAAGAATATTCATCTCGCCGGTGCAATTTACTTGAAAATTTAGTGAACGTATTATATTTATATAACAATTAAAGATTTAAAAACGCTGCTATAGAAGTATTTTATACAGTTTGGTGAATGAGCTAATTTTTTTCTTTTTCTTTATATAAATAGTTTCAAAATTTTTATTTTTTTAAATTAAAAATTTAATATTTGTAATAAAATGTAACAAAAAAAACATAATAAAAAGGTAATTTAACGCTCACGTGCTACCTTAATGTTATTAGCAGCCATTACGGATTTTTAACCTAATTTAATTTTATTTAAAATTAAATTATAAAGTTCCGATGAATTTAGCATAAGATTCAGATGCACAACGCAGTTAGCCGTTCAACAATTCTTTATGCACGTACAAGATAGTAAAAAACATTACTTAATAAACTCAAAAGATAAAAAAACTAAGTGCACATGCAAAAAAGCATCCAAAAAAAGAAAGCCAATTCAAAAAAACTAATACTTATTTATAAAAAACAAGATTATCTCAATACTTATTGAATATACACGTGTCTAACAAAAAAAAAATCACATTTGAACTTGAATTATAGTAAAAAGTCATTTCATTACAAAAAATCCCCTAAAACTCTTAAAGAGGGTAAAACCGGAAACTTGACATTACACGCCCTTACGTAATAGAGCACACGCGAACGTCAAAAAACGATGAATTGTTTACGGTTTTTAACTTCCCCTATAAGTGAAGTATGAACTTTGCGTTTTTATACATTTTTTATTACTAACCTGCTGCGGCCTTGTCAGGTGATGCTTAGAAATTTTATTTTTTATCGCGTATTGTATTTATGTTTTTTTTTATATTTGTTAATACTATTTATTGAGGCCGCGATAGCTCTTTGAGACTACTGTCTGGTCTGATAGATACTTCTAATTATTTACACGATAGTTCAGGGTTCAATTCTTACTCAGGAGGTGACAAAACAAAGTGCAGCTTTGAGCCGCCACTCAGCATACGATGTTTCGGAATAGCAAAAACGGTGTCTTGTGAAGACACTCTTTCTGGTTACCCCGTGATCAAAAAAAAGGCTTGAAGCTGTAAAAAAGTTTTAATATCATAAAACATATCATCTGATATCTCTAATTAAGTATCCCCTTTCAATGACGAGCTACATATAGCTTTCTTCTCTCTCATTTCTTTCTAAGGAAATAGGTACATAGATGTACTGAGATGATAGACTAAGTATCTAACTTAGCTGTTTAAAAAGCTTTAAAAGTTTTAAGTACTGCTTTAGGCATTTTTCCGATACATAAAGAACCTGGTATTAGGACACTCTATTTTCTACTTTCCGTCTGAAATCGAGCATATTCCATGTTGAATGTCAAACTCAACATCATGATTTTTATAAGAAAAACCAGAGCTAAGAAATGAAAATAGATAATTTAAATACAATGATTCCCTCGAGTATGAATCAAACCCAGCCAGCAGCTACACCACTGCACCACGATGGCCTTTAATTTACTGAAACGAATATAAAAAACAATATTTTTAATACAAAAAAAGAAATAAGATTTAAACAAAATGTAGTCCGTCGTATGCTAGCAGCGCCTAAAAAAACGTACGTTTATAACGTATACCTATATAAGGATACAGATTTGTTTTTTAGCCAAAAAATTAAAAAATAACATTTTCCGCAGATTACATATTATGTCGCGGAACTATACCCCCGGCATACTTATTCTAATCGGACCGGACAATTATGCAAAAATAGTAACAGAGCTGGTGATATAATAAATGTATATTTTTTTCTAATATTATATAACTTAATAACACGCCATTTAAATTTTAATGACAAATATATTCTGTGGCTAAATTCGCAGCTCGAAATAGTTAAAAATAGTTGTTTTCGTTAAATCACTGTTATTTAAATTCCATTTAATTTTTAACTCATTATTTTTAATGAAATACATACAAAAAATATTTTTATCCATTAGTTATTTTTTTACACCAACATTGCACAGTAGCAAATGTTTTTGACTGACAACTCTGGTTGTGAATTCGATTATAACTCAAAAGCATGTCCGTCATGGAGCCAGTCATGGCGTACTCACAAAGTGTGACTGTAAAGCAACTGATTGTGGGTTCGATTCCTATTCGAGGAGTGGAAATTTATTATATTACCATTTTCTTCGCTCTGGTGTCGAGGCAAAGCGCAGCGTTAAGTTCTGCCACTTAACACGCAATGCCTCCGAATTCGGCGGAAAGTGAGGAACAGCGTGAACCGTGAGTGCGGAGTACAGCGTGAAGCTGAAAAAGCATGTTCGTATTTGTATTATGTGTAAGTTTCTTCGCTTCAGATGGACAAATTTCAGCTTTAGGTCATATCGTGTTGCCTTCAATCCTTTTTATAATAAGCGGAAAGTGTAGAGAGGAGCAATTGTGGTTTCTATTTCCTTCTACTAAACTTTGAAAATTTGTGAGGATGGATCTACGTAGTTTTTTCTTGTTATTAACTAGTCGTCGCCTACAACTTCGTTTGTGGAAAATGAGTCTCGTTATGATATTTTTGTTTCGATTTTCCATATTCTTTCAGTTAGGAATCACATTTTTTTCTTACACCCCTAGAATTAAGACATATCATCTCTTAGTACTCCCCTACACTTCTAGAGGTCTATCAGCCAAATTTCTAATTATTGTACTTCTAGTAGCCTTACCTATGCCTTGTCTATCAGTCATTCAACAAGTAACAAAAGAATTTATATTAATATATATTGATACTTAGTGAGAAGTCAAAAACAATAGCCGCGACACGTGTAACAATATTATAATAATTATAGCTTATTTTTCAAATGATGACGAATATAATTTATTCATATTATATCATTAAAATCTAAGCGGTCAGCTACCTTGTATTTTTTATTGTCAAAAAAATAACTAATTAACTCAAAATGAACAGGTTGTTCACGTGCCTTCATAAAAAACGTCCCCCATTATAAAAATCTGTGGGGGCTTTTTTACTACGCTTTTTAATATAATAGGCCTGTTAAAGCGTTTGTTATGTTATAATATGTATTAAAAACGATGGGATAAATATAATAGGATAGTTTCACTTTTTTTCCGCATAGTAGGATAGTCGCTGTATTTAGACTTTTTTTTACTTTTTTTTTATTGATGAAAAGTAGGCAAACGAGCAAAATGACCACCTGATGGTAAGTAGTACCTCTTCGCCCATGGACATCCACAACATTAGAAAAGTTGTGGATGCGTTGCCGACTTTAAGAGGGGAGGGGGAAAGAGGAGAGAAGGATGAGGATGGTGGGAATAGGGAGAGAGCTTTTTTTAGAGTGTTTTTTTTAGATATAGTAGCGAAGAAATTAAAATATTTTAAGTATAATCGTTTTTCCGAGCGGTAATCGAACCTACAACCAATCGCGTTTAGTCAGTCAAATAGGTATGAAGAATTGACACAGGTATATAAATATAATGCTTTTATTCAATTTTTATTGGCTAAGTTGACCAAAATGCTTATTATTGGAAGGGGTTACAAACCCGCGTTCAAATTTTTGTTAACCAATATTAAAAGTTCTTAATATTAAACTTGCTCATTTAATTAAAATTAAACATAATGTAATTAATATAATGTTTTTTTACATTATTAAAAATTGTGGGTTATAACAATACTATAATGATGGATGATTGTATTGATACAACACGCATTATTAGAAGTCATAGTCTGAAATATCTCAAATATCGAATAATAATTGTCCACGCTTCAAATTCGAGGCGAACGAAGCGTCTTGACTCTCGAATACTCTTTGCCTAAAAAAAAGAAAATAAAAAAATTTTGAAACAGCCCACGACCGTTCAATTGAAAGTGAAAAAGGATAAAATAACTAAAAATAGGTACCCCGCCTAAAAAAATATATGTATCGAGATGATGGGGACGACTTCGTCGGGGGCTGTCATTTTCAGTCACTTTAAGTTTGCACAAACCTTCTCATAGGCTTGAAACAGGCTTGGCAAAAAAATAAGATATTAACATGAATTTACAGTTTTGATAACTGGTATTCTTTTTAAAAACTTTATGAACGAAATCTATACTGAATTTAAAATAGAGATTGCAACTGGCTCTGGCTACGGTATTATGTACTCATTTAAGATGTACAATTAATTGTAATAAATCGTAAATTGCCTCTTAGTAGTGAAGAATCGCGAAATTATAATTACTTCATTTAGGAAAATATTTAAATTTAAAACTTAAAAATTAATAAATTTATATTTTCTTTACAGTTTTCTGCCAAGTACGCAGAAAGAAGTGTAGCTTATATAGATTTTAATAAGTCTAGACCCAATACTGGATAGAACAAATATTATATCTCTGTCTGGCAGCGAATACAAAATAGTAAGTACTTTGTAGTAACCATATCGTGAGTCTATAGTTATATTATAAATGCACAAGTTTGTCTGTGTGTTTGTTACGCTTTCACGGCTAGTCTTCTAGTCCTATTTGGATTTGGATTCTAAATTTAGAATGAAAGCAGTAGAAAACCCCGGGTCAAACGTTTTTTCAAAATCAACCTGTAATAGGCCATGAGAGTTTATATGAAAAATCTAAACCGCTTGACCGGTTGTAATGAATTGTGGCATGTATTTAGATGGTAGAGGTTAAACATAGACTACTTTATTATTTAAAAATCTACCCTCGAGGGTTGCAATACAACGAAACACTCATGACGACGCGAGCGGGCCGCTTATTATAAATATAAGGTAAAAAATCTGCCTAAATAAATAACTTAAGTATGTTCTTGTAGTACTTCAATATTTAATTCATTTCTACTTTGATAGTAAAAATATATGTAACACATAATTAACACACAGTGAAGTCGCAGTAAAACTTTAGTAGATAAATAACAATTATGACTGATTGTAAATGCAATTGCATTCCCCTTCCCCTACGTGGAGGGTATTTAAATTATTTTTATTTCTCCTCAGAGACAAAGGTCGGGCGAAAAGTAGAGAACAGAAAGTTTTAGCCATGGGTTTTCAGGTCAGGTGTTTCTACTACTACTACCCTAGTACCTAAGAGAGAAAAAGCGTAAAACTGTATATTATCCAACTATTAATACAATAAATATGACTATTCGCTAACCTTATATCAAATATTTATAAAGTTAACAATACTTTGCATGGCCAATTCAATTTTAACAGATTTCAGTTATCATATCACAATCTCGCCTAGCACGTGGTAACTTACTTAACAATTTACTGCACAATTGAGTGTAAAACATTCAAATACCAATTTCACGTTGCAAATATCTTTATAAGTAATAAATAGAGAGAGATTCCTATCGCAATTCTGTATCTGAAGCTTCCAAAACTAGAATCAAGATGTGTAATCTACCCGCCGTTATTGCAAAAAGTCGACGGTCAGTCAACAGGGCTTAAGTTCTTTGTGTTATTTTTCGACAATATTCCACAATAAGAAATAATCTTCAAAAAGTGACCCCAAAGTGCTCGGAATTGAGTTGGTGAATGCCGGCCGTAGTAAAAAATCCTTTAAATCTCCCATTTATTATGGATATTTTTATGTACTAACTAACTATATGTGTATACAGGCTGGTTTTATTAGTGTAAATATTGTTAATTAATTATTTATTATTTTTACTTCTAAGAATTACTATATATACTATTCATTACTATATAATATTCACAAATTTTCTTATGTTGTGGATGTCTATGGGCGATGGTAACTATTTACCGTCAGGTGGTCCTTCTGCTCGTTTGCCCCCTTTCTTCAAATTAAAAAAAGTGGCTAATTTTTATTCAAGAAAAATGGGAAGCCTTTACGGAAGTTACATATTGATAAAACATGTTTTATATTACAAACTATAGTAAACAAATTATATAAATACATACTGATAACTACTAACATGAGTTAATTTGGAACTTTGAATCATTTATGTCATTAATTTTCGAATGAAATTTAAATGATATCCATAAAATTTGTAACCAAAATTAAGTAAGACATATTATATTCATTCTTAACATAACTTATAAAGAATTTACAAATAATTAAGGACTAAAACGATTAAAAATGACATATAAATATTAATAAAACAGATATTAGACATAGATCACCCTGTAACAGAGCACAGCACAATGTGCGTGATGGGTGCCCACTCCACAGTATCGGTGAGCAGCTTGTCCCATGCGCTACATAAAGGGATGGACGCGCGTCCACACACCTGCGTTGCAAAAAATATATGAAAAAAAAATACCTAGAACAAATACTGCTTTTATAATGTAATATATTTTTGTGTAATGTTAAATGAAAAATAGTAATATAATCTAAAAAAATAATGTATGTATGTATATATTTTTCTTTATCACATCTTTATCATCACATTTTTTTTTTTATCTTCACGCTGTATCCCGCACACAGCAGGGTAGCCAGATGGAACCTAGTGTTAAGACACTCCGTTCCCCACTTTCCGCCGAATTCGGAGGCATTGCGTGTTAAGTGGCGGAACTTAACGCCGCGCTTTGCCTCGGCACCAGAGCGAAGAAATTGGAAATATTAAATATTTCCACTCCTCGAGTGGGAATCGAACCCACAACCAGTCGTTTACAGTCACACGCTTGTGCCACTGCGCCACGACTGGCCACATTTATCATCACATCTTTATCATAATTGAAGATGTGACGAAGATGCCACAAAATTGTTATGATTGAGTTTTAATATTAATCTAAACTTTCCTTTTCTATTTTAAAAAATGTTCCTACCACTTTTTCTACTATAACTAACAAAGTATTAAATCTATTAAATACTTTAAAAATCAATATTTGAAAATAATAATTGAAAATTGAAAATCGTTTTAATAAAACATATAAAACATAGATAATTTTAGCGTCTATAATAAACTCGTACGACAGAATAATAAACTACTTAAAACTAATATTCTCGATACGAATATCCTCAATGTACACATTTTTTTTAAATTAAATCTAACCTATTTTTATTTAAACTATTATAGGTGTAATTCATGCTTTACACATTTACACCTATTATTCCGCAAATATTTTATTTTATGAATATAATATTAGCATTCTCATTTATTTAGATATCAGTTGCATTAAGTTAAACAATCGATTAGTTGATTTTGATCATAAAAATTGGTCTATAAAATATTAAAAAGTTAAAATTATGTGAATCGGAGGTGTACCTATGTTTTTTAGGTTACGAAACCTATAACTAAACGTTTTTATAAAAAAGCAGACCTTTCCCGCATTGCAGACAGAGTCAGAAAGAACCTAGTGTCAACCAATCGTTGTTCACTTTCTGCCCGAAATCGAGACATTATGGGACCCAACGCGTCTTAGTTTAAACCAAAACCAAAGCAGAAAATTAAAATTATATAAAATCATTTCCCAGAGTGAGAATCGAACCCAAAACCATCAAATTGACACTTAGCCACTGTCGCAATACGCCAGGCGACCTTGTATACCTATACCTAGCTACGTTGTAAATTTAGTAAAGTATTTTTTTTGTTTGAGTTAGTTTCATCCTAAGCGTTTATTTACTTGAAAAATGTTAATTTTTAATTAAAAAATAAATATAAAAAATTTATTTTATTAACTTGTTTATATATAATTCTTTTTGTAAGCAGACATTGAACACTACATTTATATCCGCATATAAGTATTGTATAAATCTTAGCAGTTTGTTATGAAACTCGAGCCATTTTTTATGATAATTTATAATGTAATTGTAACAAAGTATAATTATATAATATATAAAATAATATAAGAAATATACTATAATAGTATATTTCTTATATGTATGTCATCATAAAGTTAAAAAACATTTGTCATGAATGTTGCTAATGTAGATCCTAAAGTATTTTTGAAAATCAAACTGGTAATTTTAGAGGTTTGCGTGCTTAAACAAACAAGCGAATTCTTCAGCTTTGTAATATTAGAAAAAGATTATAAAAATATCATTTAAAACTCATTTAATTATACTACAACTTTAAAACA
This sequence comes from Dryas iulia moderata, assembly GCA_019049465.1. Lineage (NCBI taxonomy): Eukaryota > Metazoa > Arthropoda > Insecta > Lepidoptera > Nymphalidae > Dryas > Dryas iulia. The sequence goes on from CM032417.1 coordinate 4,723,651, forward strand.
ATATCAAAAACAAATTATTCAATCATAAACCGTCCAATAAGCAAGAAATTACAAGAAACATCAGAGTGACGAAATCCAAAAGCGATATAACATGAACTAACGCAGGCTGGATCAATAGCGCACGCCGTTTCATCACGTCGATGGGAAAAAAGAGGAGAAAAAATACATAACTTTTTAGGGGCCGTCCCCCTGCGGTCCCCATCCCCCGCCCACGGCCTAGGGGGAACGGAGTCTTGAAAAAAACGAACAAAATATACGCGCGAGCTCCGGCGCGTGCTTACAATGGCTTCTATAAAATATCGTATCAAATTTATATAATGGGAAGTACCTTTGGCATGAGGAAGCAAAAAACTTTTGATTCATAATCACGAATAAAGCTTAGGGGAGCTTGCGCCTTTATTAATAACCGGTGTTTCGGAAATGAAACACCTACAACTTTGAACATTAAAAGGTCTGCTAAGAATTGCTGTAACTGGAATTGCTTAAAGGTTAACGGAAGCCCGTGAAGAAAAATCAGGAGTCGATTTCTATATTGAAAACTTTGCCGGGTATTAGTGCGGTTTAGTTCAATACTTACTTAATAGAAAAGCTGGAAGCTCTAGAAAATTGCTGGCAATTTGTATTAAATGCGTATTTCTAACTTATAAACTATATACTTAGGAATGGTTATAATTTCGTTTATTCTATGTATTAATATAGGTATGGTACTTTTACAATTTAAAGTGCTATTTACGCACTAAGAAAATTGATATTTAATTATTTAAGAAAGTTTTAAAATTTGAAAGTAGGAACAAGCAGTAAATGCAACTAGAATTTCCACTTAAGGTACCTCAAATTTGTTAAGTAAATAAAGATGGGAACTAATAAGTATAGCGCAGTTAATACAAATATAGACAGTATAGACAGTCTGACTGTAAATACAATTGGTTGGGAGTTCGATTCCGGCTCGAGGAAACTATTATACTTTCTTTTTTCTAATTGGTAGGATAACGCGCGGCGTTGAGTACTGCTACTCACCAAAAACATCTCAATTTTCCTCTGACTAACGTGCTATATGGAAAAAAAAACGTGAAGCTACTGTGTATAATATAAAAAATAACTTATATTTATGTAAATTACACAGCCTACTATAATTTGAATAAAAAAGTAACTATTAATAATGAAAATGAAATAAAAGAAATAAAGTAGATATTCAAGTAAACTGATTATTTTTTTTTTATTTTTGTTTCCGGGTTTTATTTAAATTACCGAAATTCTTTTTATATTATAGTTACGTAGAAGTAGGTGTTTTTTTTAAATGGAAAGAATTATTATGCATGTTTTATATATTAACTTTACTTATTATTTACAGGTATAAAAAAGATATTAGGAATATAACGAAAATAAGAATTATATATTTTCATTATATACCTAATAAGACGTTTTATTTTCGCGATTATTACATATTTTGAAATAAAACTATTTTTAACCGGATTAATCGTTACCGATTTTCATTATACTTCAAATTGTTACATTGAACAAAGATTAATCCTTCTGTTTGTGCTTATGAAAGCTTGGAATAAATATCTGTCTATATATTTTTAATGAATAAGGTAGGTATAACACGATACACGGTATTGCTTTAGCTTTTCATTTTTTAAAAGTTTCAGAACATCATATCTCAAAAATCCTGCTATTTTGCTTGAGAGAAAAGCAGATTCGTAATGATCGATCCAACAATCAAATTTTATGCCTTAAAACGAATACTAATAAATGTAATCTTAAATATAAACATTCATTCATATTGGAAAATTCGTAATAATATTTGTAAGGAATATTCAAATAGTGACTTAAATTCAATTACTTTTCTATTCTTTTAACGACTAAATCGATCTTATTCCGCCTGAAGTGACCTTATATTGACATAAAGGGTCAAATAAAAAAAACTTATATCAGCTGTAAGAGTATTGAAGCCAGCCGTTAACCAGAAGCCCAGAACGGACAAGTACCTACGGACGCTCAACGGAAACTGACACATCACGATTACAAAGCGATCATCGCAACTTATAAAATAAAATACATTGTAATATAGGAAAAAAATATCAACATCTGGCCATTGTCTCGGCAGCGGGGGAGGTTATAGAATGAAATAAATAAATAAATAACAAAATGTCTCCACCGCACGCGTCATTATTCAAGTACGATTGACAGCTACTTCCATGGGCCGGGGCAGCACAATAATACGCCTAGTTACTACTCCTGAACTTTTGGAGCATAAACGATTTTGATAGTTGATTTTTGATACTGTGTACGTTTTACAGATCACTGGCTATTTTGAATGTTAAATAATTTTGTATTATTAGCGTATAATTTAAAGTTTCTACTGTTTCGTATGATATAAGTACAATTAGTAGTAAAGTTAGCAGTAAATTTACTTCTATGAGTGTTTGGTCCACTTTATCGAAGAGCATTAACATAAATTAAAATACAAACAATTATCTAAATTGTCAATGTCAATCGGCCGTCGTTTCGTAGTGTCATAACGTTTGACTGTAACCCATGTTTGGATGTAGGTTCAATTCCCACTCGAGGGAATGGTTGTATAAATTTTCACTTACTTCAATATAGTACCTAAGATGATATGCAGCTTTGAGCTCCAAGAGGACGCAATGACTTCCTCGCTATACTATTAAATTCTTCTATCTATGACACAATAGCGTAATTTAGTAATATTTACAATATTTTTATCAAACAATGTATTCGTTTCTCAGGAAAGACTATTAGAAATAAAAATGCATAACCGTATCATGTTTACAAGTAAATGAACTTTAACAAATAGAACAAATAAAAATAGTATAACGTGACATCTTGTACTTACTAACAATGTGATAGTGACTGCTGTATACTATTTACTGTATTGGCGCCTGGTCAGATAACAAAGTCATAATGTGTACTTACGATTTCTTACTTAAATAATGGCATAGTAGGAAAAGTACCTACTCTTTAACAGATATTTCCAGAAGGAATTCTTTAGAGCGGGTTTTTTATTATAAAAAAACAACTTCAGGTTTCCACATAGCAGAGTAGTCAGATAGAACCTAGTGTCAAGATACTTTGTAGTTCACTTTCTGCCAAAGGCATTGCTTGTTAAAATCGGAGAAAATGAAAGAAATATATAACCATTCTCGCGAGTGGAAATAGAACCCACAACTGTAAAATTTGCGCAATTAAAATTTATATGGAGTAGAGTTGTAGACTATCAATATTATTGACTGTAACACATTACAAATACATTAAATTAGTAAAATAATTGCTACAAAATACTAATAAAATATTTTTTTTAACTGCTGTGCACTACCAAGTGATGTATCTATTACTAGGTTTACCTGTGTACCTACATTTTTTCACACAGCAGGGTAGGCTGAAAGAACCTAGTGTTAAGACACTCCGTTCCCCACTTTCCACCGAATTCGGAGGCATTGCGTGCTAAGTGGCGGAATTTCACGCCGCGCTTTACCTCTGAAACCAGAGCGAAGAAATGGAAATATTAAATATTTCTACTTCTCGAGTGGGCATCGAACCCACAATCAGTCGTTTACAGTCACACGTTACGTTCGTGCCACGGTAAACGACTGTATACCTACTACTATATATCTAAATATATTAAATGACAATAACTAAATAAATATAGTGTACATATAGTTTGTTTCAGAAAATAATGAAGGAAATTAGAAATTATCAACGATGAATTCAATATAAAATTCATTTACTAAGAAAAATATATATTTCTCTTTTACTCTAAATATATATTTTTATTACATAAACATGATCAAAGCAAATATCAAAATCACCCAAATTCTATACCAATAAAGGACTAAAGCTTCCTAAGACGTGTCGTATCTTTTTTGAACAACGGTGGCGAATCGCAAACTTCATGAATAAATTCGATATTCTTTTTAAATAAAATGTAACGATAAAAAAACGATTTATCAAATACCTTTGCTCATTCAAAGTGAACGGTCTTTTATAAAGTTTAAATAAACATTGATTTTAAGATGACGTACAAAATGGTGCGTGCTGAATTGATTTTTTTTTTCACATGTGCATTTTTAGTGGGACAAGAGTACTAATGAGTGGTGGACACCCACGTTACGATGACATGCGTTTTTCTGTTTTATACGTTGAGGTCTGGATGGTTGAGGATATTTTCCGTTTTTAACAATAGATTTTGTAGGTAGGTACTTAGTTAACACAGTATATTATGTAGGTATATTTATACAAAAAAATTAAATAAGCAAAGGAAGCATTGTAAAGTACTCGATTATTATAATTATTAAAAAAGGACTTTTTTGTACAAAAATTTAAACGCAGAGGGATTTGAACCCAAGCCTCTTGAAAACCGTCCAAGGTCTCTGACCGCTGAGCCATGTGCTCAAATTTTTATACGTCTCAAAAATGTACTTTTCAACTTTTTAATAGTGGGAACAACACTTTAATGTTAAAATTATCAGCATCTTTGATGGCGAGTTGAGAGTAAAATTTTAAGAAATTACAACTATGATTTTAAGCATCGCCAGATTCTTAGGCTTAATCCTAAATTTATGAAATCTACTAAGTAATTTAAGAAACATTTTTTTCTTCTGTTTGTTTCGTGTTTTAGTCTCAGAAGCAACTCCCTAAAGTGAATAAAAATAAAGTGAATGATTGTAATGATGGTACGGTATGGTAAAGGCTAATAGCATATTTTCAAGCCATTTATTTAATTTTATTTTTACAAAAAAATATATTTATTTTCTGGTTGTTATTACCAGAACTCTGGTTCTCTAAAAATGTCATTAAAAAAATGTTTGTCTTCAATTTAATTGGTTTTGAATTTATGTTCTTTACAACAAAAATGTAACAAATTCATGAAAGATAAAAAAATGAATATTTAATAGGCTAGAGAAGGGAGTAGAAACCGACTTGGACAATCTAACGTACGCTACTTTTATTTATTTACAAAATTTAATGTTTATAAATTACTACAAAATATTTACTGCTCAAATATTACTTTTTACATATTCATTTTCTTTTATATTTTATTTATATAATTTTTTTTTTTTATAATTATAGAAAATAGTAGCTTGATGTTGTCGATGGTGCTTTATGTATAGTCTACGGCACAATGACAAATTGACAATTGAGATTGACAGCGCTTGCCGCAGCCGTATCGTGACTTTCAAAAAGCTTAAATTTTTATTTTGTTTTCAAAAACTATACGTAAGTTACAAGGCATTTTATCTAAGAATAATTTACTTAAATATTATGTATAACTTTACATCAAAATACACAACATTGGTGCTATATAAAAGATTATTTTGTCTCTTTAGAGTTTACAAATTTTGAGTCACTTATAACATACAAAGTTTCTCACAAGAATTTGCACTTCAATTAAAAACTGTTTTTTTTACAGTAAAATGGCTGCTTCAGTAGTAGATACCTATGCTGATCCTAACTTGAGCTGGATGAACGCACCACACAGCACAGGAACTTCAATCATGGCTTGTGAGTTCGACGGCGGTGTTGTGATTGGTGCTGACTCTAGAACTACAACTGGGGCTTACATTGCTAATAGAGTGACTGACAAGCTGACGAGAATAACTGATCACATATACTGTTGCCGTTCTGGTTCTGCTGCTGATACACAGGCCATTGCTGATATTGTTACATACCATCTAAGTAAGTGTTAACTGGTATATTATTTTTATAACATTTACAAGACTTGATTTCAAATCATTATATTTGTTATGAAAATAAAACAAAAGAAAATGATTCTCCGTTTTGTGCAAAATCTACATAACATCATTATATTAAAGTCATCTATCCTGACATGACTAAAAAATAGGTCTAACTTGTTTTAGTCAAATAACATAATGTGAATATGAAACACTTTATATTGCATTCTTATTATTATTGTCAATCTTTGACTACAACAACATAATTTCTGGGACATGCTAAGAAAACGATGTATATTAAAAATCCTTTCTTCTATATTTACACTGTCATTATTGTTAAACTTCAACAATAGGTATGGCTGTAACCGTCATATATATGTATATATCAATATATAAAGAAAAGACATTCAATCTCTTTTTAAGAAAATTACGTGGAGGTATTAGGAGAATTAGCTTGAAATATGTCTAAACAGTGCAGACACCTAATATTTTTATTAGAATAACTTAATAAATTACTTTTAATCACACTTTTAACACTTAATAACACTTTTGTTTAAAATGGTGTTAGTTGCTAAAAATTATGATATATCTAATGGATTTCATATATTTTCAGATTTCCACAAGATGGAGTTGGGTGAACAACCCTTAGTACAGACAGCTGCAGCCATTTTCAGAGAGCTTTGTTACAACTACCGTGATTCACTTGTAGCTGGCATTCTAGTTGCTGGTTGGGATAAGAAGAATGGAGGTAATAATGTATTTTAACTTGTTTTTCACAAAAATTGCTTTGCTTACATAATATAGTGTATATTGACAAAAAGGTTTAAAAATAATGTATTTCCATAATACATTTTTAATCAGCAGCCAAACAACAAAGTTTTATATTTCTAACATAACATGAGAGACTTTAATGCAAATTTTTATATTTGACAAAATTTATTCAATGAGGTGGTACTGCTGTAATGTCAGCAAACAAAGTTGGAGGCAGCTACTACATATTAATTATTTAATATAAAAAAAACCAACAACTAAATATAATATTAAAACTTACAGGACAAATATATTCAGTGCCAATCGGAGGCATGGTTCAACGTCAAGCAGTATCTATAGGAGGATCTGGTTCTTCCTATGTCTATGGATATGTAGATGCTAATTTCAAACCTAAAATGAGCAAGGAGGAGGCAAAACAATTTGTCACCAATACTCTGACTTTGGCCATGTTGAGAGATGGTTCTTCAGGAGGAGTAGTCAGGCTCGGAGTGATCACTGAGGCAGGAGTGGAACGCTCAGTTATCTTGGGTGATCAGCTACCTAAGTTCTATGAGGGTTGAGGTTTTTACTTTATATTAATGGTAATAATAAATGATTTTCAGTATTTTGGTACTTTTATTTGAAAATCTTTGTTATTAGCATATTGAAGAATAACTTAATTTTTGTCTTTGTTAAACTTTTATTAGTATTCATTGTATTTCCATACGTAAGAAAATCTTACAATGCTTTTTGTTGTCAGATATATTCTAAAGGGATCTAAGGATAATGAGAAAATGTTTAAAATCGTGAAGTTGCTTTTTTACGGCTATATCTTAAGAAAGAAGGGAAAAATATAAATAAAACAAAGATTAAATATACTATTTAATATTATATATTATGGAAACTATTTAATGAATGGTTGCATTAATTACAAATGACTTGAAGTCGGAAGTATATAACTGTAACACATGGTTGAGTTAAACTCTGAACAAGTAAAATAAACATTTTTTTAAAATAGACTATTGTGAAACTAGTGAATTTAACCAAATATATTGCTATTTCTTTAATATATAAAATTTAAATTTTGCTAACATTTTCATATTGTTTATTATTCAATGAGTTAATATAGTAAAATTATTACATTTTGAGTAAATTGAAAAAACATGAATAAAGGTGATATATAGCATGTATAAATATTCTTAATAACATGCATTTACTAAGGTTGTCAGTGCATATAAATCGTTTTAAAAATTTCAATAGCTTTTATTAAGAAAAGATAGTTTAATTAATTACATTTTTGCAGATAAAACATTCAAAATCATTATATCATATTAAAAGAATATTTAGCAGACCAATTAAATACCAACTACATTTAAAAAAATGGAAACTACTTCACGAAATTCGACTTTTACTACATATCACCTTCATCCAATACAACTTTAATTAATCAAGAAAATAATAAATACATATAATATATTACATAAAATAAAACTTAAAACTAAATCTTAAATCTACGTAATAATGCCTAATTCTTCCATGGTGTCTAAATCTCGCATAAGCATCTGTATGGTTTGTTTAGTTCTTGGAAAGTAGTCCGCCGTTTCATCGTCTTCAAATGACGGATCTTGGGATTCTAATTCTGTAATAAAATTAAAAAATAACTTTAAAGTTACTCCATTTTTGTTTATTTTAATATATTATAATAATCAATTATTGATGTGCACATTTAAGATATGAGAAATAATATAGAACACACATGAGGCCAGTCGTGGCACAGAGGCACAACGTGTAAAGCGACTGGTTGTGGTTTCAATTCCCATTCGAGGAGTGGAAGTATTTAATATTTCCATTTTCTTCGCTCCGGTGTCGAGGCAAAGCGCGGCGTTAAGTTCCGCCACTTAACACGCAATCCCTCCGAATTTGGCGGAAAGTGGGGAACGGACTGTCTTAATTACTTACTTAAAATAATTAAAAATTTTGGCCAGTCGTGGCACAGTGGCAAAGACGTGCGACTTAAAACGACTGGTTGTGGGTTCCATCTCACTCGAGGAGTGGAAATATTTAACATTTCCATTTTCTTCGCTCTGGTGTCAAGGTAAAGTGCGGTGTTAAGTTCCACCACTTAACATACAATGCCTCCGAATACAGTGGAAAGTGGGGAACGGAGTGTCTTAACACTAGGTTCCCTCTGCCTACCCTGCTGTGTGCGGGATACAGCGTGAAGCTATAAAAAAAAAATAAATAAACAAATACAAACCAGCAATCTGCGCTTCAATAGAGTCAAGCCTGGCGTCTATAAGCGCCTGACATCTCTGAACATGTCGCAGGAGACGTTCGCGACACACACTGTTCTCAATGGCCGCTTCCGGCTGAGGCGCGGGCGGGGGGCGAGACACGTCCGCTTCTATAATGAGGAAAATCCTAATTAATTATTAAAATACATATCTTAAACAGTGAAAATATTTCACCTTTCCCGTCTGGTCTTGTTTTGTGAAAAATGAAAAAACAATGTCTAGATGTAAACAGATTATTTATAGCCAAACTTAAATAAAAAAAAACAATCTATATCACTTTTATCATTTTAAAAGTGTTATTCACACACTTAGGAAATTGAAAAAGACATTCAGAAAACGTATAAAAATTTGATCGGAGCGGGATTCAAACTTGTTTTTGTTGTTAGCATCTCTGTAGAGAGATTGTTACAAAAAGACATTTAAAGAAAACGTACAAAAATTTTTGAACGCAGCGGGATTCAAACCCGCGCCTCCTGAATACGCTTCAGGCGCTCTCACCACTGAGCCATGCGTTCTACTATCCGCTGCGTCGAAATTCTTATACGCTTTATTACAACCTATTTATGTTGTTAGCATCTCTGTAGAGAGATTTTTACAAATTTCTGCTACCCAAAGATTATGGCTAATTTTTACTAAAATACACAAAATATACAAAATTTTTACAAAGATTATGAGAGATTGTTACAAATTTCTACTTATATCCATAGATTTATATTAAGCGTATAAGAATTTCGACGCAACTGGTAGTAGAACGCATGGCCTAGCGGTCAGAGCGCTTTGACGATTTCCAGAGGCACGGGTTCGAATCCCGCTGCATTCAATTTTTTATACGTTTTCTAAATGTCTCAATCTATATCAAATTATGTATCACATGAACATTTTATATATCAAATTTAAATGTTTCAAGATTACTACTACAAAAACGTAATAAATCATTTTTAGAAAACACATAACACGAACGTATTGGGACTCGAACCTGTGCCTCTTGAAACCGCCCAACTCTCTATACGTTCCATATATGTTCTGTTGCTTATCTATTATATTATTAAATAATTTTCGATTGAAACAGTACAGGTATAGTAGTAGTTTGTGATGTAAACGAAGATGTAGTTTCTATATAGTTATACTAGCGGCCCGCACGCGGCTTTGCCGCATAACTACATACATAGCTGTTGCGGTGAATTGCATTGCAAGGGGATGGATTTTTGTAAAATAAAATCGCCTATGTTTAAACTTGGATTATCAACTATATTTATACCAAATCTCATTACAACTGGTCAAGCGGTGTAGAATTTTCATACAAACTTTCATCCCTTATTTCAACCCTTTAGAGTTTGATTTTTGAAAAAATAAGTAGTCTATGTTAGACCCAGTTATTCATAGTACTTTCATTCTAAATTTCATCTAAATCGGACTGGTAGATTAGCCGTGAAACCATGACAGACAAACACACAGACATTCCCATTTATAATATAAGTATGGATTTCACACTTTCATAGCAGGGTTGTTAAAGAAAACCCAGTGTAACTCCACATTCCAAAGTCGACACATTCCCACTTAATAAAGTGGCAGAACTCAACACCTCTCTTCTCAGGTTTCAGAGCGGAGAAAGAAAAAAAAACATTGTCGTATTGAATCCACAAGCATGGCGTAAACACTGCGCCACGACGACGACAGTTAGTTATATACATTTTCTAAAAATATATACTCACAAACGAAATATGTGAATAACACTTAAAAATCCTAAAAAAACAACTATCTATCTAAACAATTATATTCTAGGGATATTTACAAAATTTTAATTTAATGATAATATTTTAATAGAATTTACCCAACTTTAATCTAATTTTAATGAACAAATATATGAAAGTAATGTTTAAACTAATTATAATTAAACAACTATAGTCCAGTGGCCAGTCGTGGCCCAGTGGCACAAGAGTGTGACTGTAAACTACTGGTTGTGGGTTCGATTCCCACTCGAGGAGTGGAAATTATATTTCCATTTTCTTCGCTCTGGTGTCGAGGTAAAGCGCGGCGTTAAGTTCCGCCACTTAACACGCAAGCCTCCGAATTCGGCGGAAAGTGGGGAAGTGGGGAACGGAGTGTCTTAACACTAGGTTCCCTCTGCCTACCCTGCTGTGTGCGGGATATAGCGTGAAGCTATTTTTTTTTAACTATAGTCCAAAATAATTTTATTAAATATATTTGTAATATAATTTTATGCATATTATATTCATCTTAAACGATTATTAGTCTTAAGTTTTAATTTATAAACTTCTCTTGTTTGTTCAATGTAGTACATACCTTGTACAGATTTAGCGAATCTTTCCAACTCTAAAGTAGATATGGGCAACTCTAAGGAAGTGCCGCTCGGACTGGATAGGCCCGTGTTCAAAAGCAACCGTTCTTGTTCAGAATCTTCTGTTAACGGCATTCTTACATCTAAATGAGCATCTTTTATTTCTTCAGGTTTCACTGGTAAGTTTTCTTTACCTATATTATTATATTATAATATTATAGTATTACATAACACATACGATTTTGGAAATGTATTTATTTATCTTACTTACATTACATACTTTTCTATGCTCCTAAAGATTTCCTCTTTTTAAGTTTCACGCTGTTTCCCGGACACAGCAGGGTAGACGACAAAAGGAACCTAATTTTAAGACACTCCGTTCCCTACGCATCTCCAAATTCGAAGGCATTCCGTGTTAAGTGGCGGAACTTAACGTCGCGTTTTATCTCGACACCAGAACGAAGAAAATGAAAATATTAAATATTTCCACTCCTCGAGTGGAATCGAACCCACAACCAGTCGCTCTACAGTCACATTTTGTGCCTCTGCGCCACGACTGGCCCTTACATCTTGCGTCTTTTCGTTCTACGATTTTTATAAAATGTCGAGATGTCTTCGCGTTTTATCTCATAGAAGGGTATTCAGACAAAACTAATTTCATAATCTTTTTTATTCCCTTTCCTTAAAAAATCGAAACATTACATATTGGGTAGCGAAACTCCTAGCCTCTTGGCATTTCTTTTCACAGCATAAAAATCAATATAATTAACTTTTACCGCGAGTGGGATCGAACCCACGACCAACTGCAGTTTATAGCCAAACAAAGTAGCACTGCGCCACGACAACATTAAAATTTAATATAATTTACACTGTATAAAATATTTACCTATATTATTTATAATAATGTTAAGATCAGAATAATCCGAGTTGAGGCGCTCTTGAGTGTAGGTGACTTCAGCATTCTCCCAGTCCTTCGCCCATAGATACAACTTAGGATGATCTTTTTTACTGAAACAAAATTAGAACATAAATTAAAAAAGGCGCCATTTTAAAATTATATAATAATTTACTTGGTATAATTGAATATATATAAAGGAGCTATTCATAGTTTGTTTCAAATATAACACACCAATATTGGTATTAAATAAAAAAACTTTTACATCAGAATTGTGTATAAAAAATTGAATTGCGTATAATTCAAATATTATTTCAATATTACTTAGATAAATATTATTTCAAATATCAATATATTAAAAAAAGCAAAACCACTCACGTAGCAACATAATATTTCACCCTCAACGCGTGCAAAGCGTCCTGTATCCTCAGTATATTGCCGGACAGTTCGTGGGATCTTCGCAATGGGTCGCAGGGCTTCGCCCCCGGGAGCAGGCCTTCGTATAATCTATCTTGGTCGTGTAGGAAGCGCTTGGAGCGCCGCCCCCGACGGGGGTTTAGGCATATACTGCATGTGTACTTCTCTGGTACCTGGTTGGGAATTAATATTTATTTATACATTTTTAATATTAATTGATTTAATAAAAAAATATGGATTTTAATTTTTATGGAAAGCTGAGTTTTGAATGTCTAAATGTATTAATGATTTTAAAAATGAAGATATTACTTGAATCTATATATAAGCCCTATAATATAATCAAAATGTGTTTCGAAATTTTAATTATGATATGTCATATTATAGAATTTCTATGATATAGATTTCATAATCAATACAAGTTGAAAGGAGAATAAATACTCCTTGATGAAACTATACATTTTGTAGGACTAGAATTGTATTGAATAATTTACATAATTATTTAGAGACTGACAAAAACAAAACCATTTATCAATAAGTTTATGAGAATCGGTAAATTCAATTATCCTATTAGAATAGATCTACCCCAAATCAAGAATAAGTAAGTTAGAGAAACAAGGGACATTTCAAGAAACGTCAATGTCGAAGTGACAGTGACAGTGACAGTGACGCACCTCGGCCTCTCTCTGTATGTTGTGGCAGGCGGCGTGCTGCCAGCAGAGGCACAGCTCGCACTGCACCATGAGCCCGTCCTCCTCGCGGAACCCGCAGTGGCAGTTGATGATCTCCTCGCGCTTCATGTGCTCGATCTTGACGCGCTCGCCAGCTGGAAATATTACAATTATTATTGGATTAATACTTTTTGAACATTTTTAAAGTGTTATTCCACAATTAGAAAATTTTCTTTAAATGTCTTTTTCAATTTTCCTAAGTGTGGAATAACACTTTAAAAATGTTTAAAAAGTATTTAATAAATAGCATTCTCTCTTGCCAAACGATTGTTCGTAGAATAATCTTTGGGTAGCAGAAATTTGTAAAAATCTCTCTACAGAGATGCTAACAACATAAAGAGTTGTAATAAAGAGTATAAGAATTTCGACGCAGCGGATAGTAGAACGCATGACTCAGTAGTGAGAGCGCCTGAACGGTATTCAGGAGGCGCGTGTTCGAATCCCGCTGCGTTCAAATTTTTATAAGTTTTCTTTAAATTTCTTTAAATGTCTTGTTGGATTAATATATGTACAATGGATTGAGACCGAGGTGGCGCGGTGGGACGGCGTCTGACCGTAAACGCGTGCGTTGTGGGCTCAATGTCCATAACTAGGGAATGATGATATTGGAACGAAGTTCCTTATCGCGAGGTTGTGTGCGAGGGCTAGACGGAAAAAATTCTCACGAAAAGTTGTAACGACACTTTTTACTATAGTAAGCTATTGTAAGCTGTGCGCATGTTTGTCTGTCCGTCTCTCTCTCTTTCTTTCTCTCTTATAGAAAGCAAGCCAAATATTTTCATTTCTATTTCGCATTGAACTGTGTGGTGTCGCGACGATGATTTTTGTTGAGTACAGGTTAAAAAACCTGTACAAAAGTACATAAAAAATTGAGCCTACTGATTAAGTTTCTAATACATTATATTTGTTAATAATAATAAAAATATGAATATAACTTAAAAAAAAAATTATATACTATTCTAGTGAACGTTTTATAAATTTTATGTTTATTTATAAATTTTGAATATTCAATATTCATAACTTCAATACAACAATAATAAAGGGGAAAAGGATTAACTGTACACGCAACTGGTTGTAGGTTCGGTTCCTATTCGAAGAGTGGAAATATTTAATATATCCATTTTCTTCGCTCTGATATCGAAGAAGAGCGCGGTGTTGAGTTCCGCAACGCAATACGCAAAGTGTTTATTTCGGGCGGAAAGTGAAGGGCGGTTCTTTCGCCCTGGTATCAGAGGTACAGCGCGGCGGTTAGTTCCGCCACTTGACACGCAATGCCTCCGAATTCGGCGGAAAGTGGGGAACGGAGTGTCTTAACACTAGGTTCCCTCTGCCTACCCTGCTGTGTGCGGGATACAGCGTGAAGCTAATAATAATAAAAAAAAACCAAACTACTTACTCTCAGTATACATATACATATTAGAGTCCTTCGGTTCCTCATTCATTTCATACACAGGCTGATTACTCTTATCCATAGTTTTAGAATCAGGCGTACCAGAGCCTGGAAAACTAGATCTAGTTTCAAAATCAGAATTCATAGTGAACCATTCCTCTTCCTCACTCTTAGCTGCCATTGGGATACACCTGCGTTTCTTATCACTCAACACTTTTTTCTTATCATCTACAGGTTTCAGAACCGTATGGGGCGATATTTGCATTTCAAAGTCCATTGGAATTTCCTCCTTGATTTCTGTTTTTATTGCCACTTCTATATTAAGTGGTTCTTCTATATTTTCTTGTATATCTGTATTCAATCTTCTGACTGGTAATAACACTTTCGGTCGTTTCACAGGTTTATTGCCCAATGCTTGTCTTAATTTCGGTGAATCTTGCGGTCTGGGTTCAGGTTTTGGAACCGCTATATCTATTTCCAACTCTGGAACCGGTTCTTTTGGTTCCGGTTTCGGTTCCTCCACCTTCTTGGGCGGTCGGGGTATTTTAACTTTAATTATCCTAGATTCAGGTTCGTATCGTGGCTTCGGTTCCAAATCGGTGGGTTTGGTTCTTTCTTGCGCCAGATCTAGTACTTTCGGTGTGGCACCTAACATTTCTCTTAGTTCGCGATGGTAGTGTTTTATATGCATTTGTAAGAGTGTGTTATTTCTAAAGTTTTTATAACATCCTTCAGCTGGACACCGGAGAAGGTTCTCGATTATTTGGACCTTGAGAGATCCAACGTATACTGAAAATAATATACAAAATAATAATTAAAAGAAATTTAATTTTATAAAATATAAAATAACAAGTAACCGAATAGTTAATAAAAAAACGATCAATCCTGATCGTAAAAAAATTGCGATTAAATTCTAACGCAATGCAATTAAAATTGGAAAAATGTACATATTGTTTAATTAGATAGGCGCAAAAACTATTATGGTAAATTGATAAATGTACACACCATAACCGTCCTCTAAAGTAGGATTTTCATTGGGAATATCTACAAATGTATCTATGGGATCCATATACACTTGACTCGGGCCAGGCGTCTCACTTAAAAGCTGCTGTAATAGAAAGAATATTTTGAACAAAATATCCCTGTATTCCAAAATTAGAATGTCATATTACATCATAATTAATATTTCTTATATTACTTAACTTGAAAATGACTAGTTATTAAAAAAAATACACTTAAGACATAGCGTGTTGGCCGAACTCAACGCCGCACTTTGTGCTTGGTACCAGAGAAATGGGAATTATTTTAATATAATTAATCTTTTCCCAGAGGTTGAACCCACAACCAACACGACTATACATACCACAATACAATAATGTTATTTTTTAAATAAATATATATGACTACAAAGAAACAGCCATAATTCACAATCTCTTCAATTTATATCAAAATATAACGACGCCTACCAAAAAAATACAAACCAAATATTTTTTTAATTAAATTTAAATTACTCTAACACACTCACATTAACCAACTTCTTTCTCCGTCTCTTCTTCTCCTTTCTCTCCTTCCTCTCCCTCCTATTCTTACAGGACGGGGGTTTCCCGCCGACCACCCATCCCATACGGCGCGACAACTTTAAATGCACACCAAAATCCAATAAGGCATCTTCGTAGGGCTTCAAACTGTCATCTTTGTTTTGTTCTAGAAAATTCCGCATGTCCGTTTTAGTGTGAAATCGTCGATTATCGGGCCTAAAAAATATAAAAAAAGTTAAATAATTAAAATTAAAACTACTTTTAAATGTAATGGAAAGAACATTTCGAATATGATCACCCCTTATAATATCTTACATTAAATAAAACCTCGCTACATAAAAAAAATACTTATAATACGATTATTTGATTACTTATAAAAGACATATACGTAATACAGTAGTAGATTCATGCCTCTTTCATTATGACCAATTCACCGAGCAAGAATCGAACCCATGACCAATCAATATTTCACTCGGACGCTGTCCCTTTGCGCCACAGTATTATTAAGAGTAAAAATTAATGTTTTTTCAAAAGCATTTGACGAACAAAATATTTTAATTTATTTTTTAAAACAGATTGTTGATTGTTATTGTCAAATAACTAAAAAAATACAATTTCCTTTTATAATAGATAAGTTAAGAAATAATAGTGCAAGCATATTTTTTAGAATAATATTATTTACATTTTACAGTGTTATTATATTATATTAATTACTTTTCTATATTAAGCAAAACATACCCAATCAAGGCAACATCCCATTTCCCCGCCGACTGTCCCATACTCCTACGTACCATGAGCTTAGACCACCCCGGAGGTAACCTTTTATCTTCCACCTGAAAGATATTCACAAGTATATCAAAAAATATTATATTAGTAACATTGTCATATAATATATTTAATTGTAAGCATGATCGGTAGTGGATTCGATTCCCATTACGAATATAAAAATATCTTTACACTATGTTCTCTCTACTTGTCGTGGACCGTACCTATACGGGAAAATGCGTAATAATTTAAAATATATAACACAATTAAATGAAATCAAATAAAACGATTTGACTCTCAGAAAAAAAGTTCTCCACCATATTGAAAATCCTAATCTACATATCTTATAATAAAATAATGAAAACAGGACGTTTGGACGCGCACATCTTCAAAACTTCTTAACAGATTGAATGAAACCTCCATTGTACTGCTTTTAAGATGAGGCAAAATTAATTAATTTCGAAAACTAGAATCATAACTATTAAAACATAGCGCCTAAACAAAAACATAACTGCGTAATAAGCATTTAAGGTTACATATAAAAATTAAGATCTGGAACACCTGACAAAGAACAAAAATACTCTAATTTAACTACCAAAAAACAAAAAAATACCATCTTAACAAAACTTATTCTACACAAAGAGTAAAATTCCATTAAAAATTACTCCAAAAATTCCAGCTTATTAATAAATCAAAATATTTAAAAATCAAAATATTTACAAAAATTCACCTGAACACTCCGCCTCAGCATAACCTGGCTACCATCCTTACTATCAACTTCCACATCAGTGACCGTTCCCACTGGCTGACCATCCACCCACTTGCAACACCATTCCCCAGGCAGGAGGAAACTCTCCGACATCTCCTTCCTTCCCAACGACAACTCCTCAGTCTTCAACAGCATCTCCTGTCTCATCGCCTCCATTTGCTTTTTCATTTCGGCCAATTCACTTTTCACTTTATCCACTTGTTTCTTTACTTTCTTCTCCTGTAACAACCTTAATTTTTTATTCTTCTTTATTTTTGACACTCTCTTCTTTTCTACTACTGGAGGTGGAGTTACTTCTGGAGTTACTTCTTCCTTGACTGGGGTACATTTAATTGGTTCCAATTTTATTATTAATTCAGGTTTTGGTGAATTAACTTTCTCCATTTGATGTAAGCCGTCTTCTAGTTTGGTAATGACTTCTTTCATTTTCTCTATAACTTCTTGTTTGCTGTCGTCAGGTTTCTCGAATTGCTCTAACTTCATTTCTTCTTCGATAACCTATATTTTAACTTTTATATTAAATAATATTCTTAAGAACGCATTAAAACACATTAAATGAAATCATTATGTCATTACATTTCCATTATCAAGCTGTCGGATAGCCTATAATAGCCATAAACGTATTCGATTGTAGATTCAATTCCCATTGTGGAAAATGATTACAATTAAATTATTTTCATTTCTCCGCTTTGGTAAAGAGAAAAGGCGAAGAGAGAAGGCACGGCGTTGAGTTGCGCCATTCAGCTTATACTCTAAAACTGTAAAAAAAACGTACACGTACACGTTACTAAATATCCATACCGCGTATTTTACGCGTCAACAGATATACTAGTGTAATTAAAAGAATTGATGTCTCTATGTCTTTTCTAAACGAAGTATAGTACCAGGCAATAAATAATGCACATCGATGCTTAGAATGAAACAGTCGGTCAGGTTCGGTTTCGTAGAGCGCTGTCTTGGTCACTCAGTTGGTTTGTGACGTTTCTCTCTAGTTTGTCAGTCTTTATACAGATACGGTAGAGTACGGTCGGTTTCATGTCCAAATATATATATACAGAGTTGTTACTGTCCCCAAACTTTTATTTTTACAATTATATCTTCAACAAAAAGAGGAAAACTCTTGTACGGTCAGTGACATGAAATTACGTACAATGCAAAAAAACAAGCTGTTAAGCCTACAAAAAACAGTATTAATCGAGATCCATTTACACATAAAATAAATATGAATATTATAATGGGTCCCGATTAGTTCCAATTTCTTTTTATTAATTAACCTACTTCAAAAAAGGTGGAGGTTGTCCACTCGTTTAGTTTTATTTTCATTTTTTTCATATTTAGGCGTCAAATTTAATTATTAAAAAAAGGAATCCACATCATTAAAAATGACAACTATTATTATCCTTATAACAGCTTTTAATAGATATCGGTCTGTTATTATTTTAAGCGACGGAGACAACGCTCTACGAAGTCGAAGCTAACCGATTGTTTCATTCTAAGCATCAATGTGCATTATTTCTTGCCGGGTACTATATATAAATTAAAAAAAAATAAAAAATAAAAAGCAGCTTCACGCTTTTTTCATCACAGTCCGAGAAGCTAGGTGACAAGACACTTCGTCCTCCACTCTTCGCCCAAAATCGCGTGTTTAGTGGCGCAACTCAACGTCTGACTTTGTCTTTGGTACCGGAGCGAAGATAGAGAAAATTTGAATATAATCGTTCCGTATCGTACATCGAGTTTCACACTTTGTTCACGACTGTACATATCCATACAAAATATGTACATTAACACAAAAATAAAAATAAATGTATGACTTACAGGTTCACCAACATCTATACCCAAATCGTTAGGTTCTATCAAGTCACTAGTTTCCTCAACTGGCTGGGTATCATCACTAACAATATTCTCTGTCACTTCCATCTTCTCTGGTTCTTCTTCCTTTATTATTTCTTCTTCTACCTTATTTTCTTCATTAATTTGTGGAATTTCTTTTTCATCCTCTTCTGGTGCAATAGGTGTTTGCGGTGATTCAACTTCTTTGGCTACTGTACCGATTATAGAGGCTACAGCGTCTAAAAAAATTGGAAAAATCAGTACAAATTACGTTCAAAATTAACTATTTATTTAATACTTTCGTTTATTTAGTAGTAAGAGCGAAACTACTTTGGTAGTAGGGGACTTCATTTTTCAATTTCAGCTGGAATTTGAGACATTGCGTGTCAGACGGCAATGGTCTTAAGTACCAGAGCGCAGAAATGTAAATAAAGTATTGATCATTCGTCCGAATGGGAATCGAACCCACAGCTATCGCGGACGCAGTCAGACGCTGTCCAAATTCGCCACTATAGCGGCGGATGGGTAATTCAATAAAAGGTTAATAATTCAATACACATAAAATTAACAGAATATGTATGTTAAAAATTTATATAAAACAAATAAAAACAGTTTTCAACAAACTAAATAAAAAAACACTCACCTGGTATATCAGTTTTAATTTCAACTTTACCCTCAACCGATTTCTCCTTCTTCTTGAATACTTTTTTCTTATCACCACCAACCTTGTCCTTATCTGCGGACAAACGTCTTTTCTTCTGCTTTTTTTGGCCAATATTAAAAATCTCTTTAATATTCAACTTTCGTTTCATCTCCCGCCTTTCACTCTTACTTCCCAAGTAATCTCTGGTCGGGTCGAATAGATGCGTGTGGTATAGAGGTTGTATCGGGTTCACATTCGTGCTGGGTCCGGCTTCTACAAGTACGGGGGAAGGTGTGGAAGGTGTTGGCGACATTGATGTTTCTACTGTTAATTCGTGTTTTGAATCTTTTAACTTGAATAGTCTTGACGTACTACACTTCCATTGAAAACCGTCGTCGAATATGATTTCGTAATGGCCTGTAATTTTAAGAAAATAAATATGTATATAATTAATATAAAATTTGACCAAAATGTTTTATAGAGGAGAAATAATAATAATATGTAGTAATTAACGCGAATGGGTATCGAACCCCATAACCATCAAACGACGTCTAACGACAGCTTCATTTCTCTGCTCTGGTACGTAAGAGAAACGGCGTTAAGTTCCGCCATTTAACACGCAATGCCTCCAGAACTCGGCGGAAAATGGGGAACGGAGTGTCTCAACGCTATGTTCCCTATGCTTACCATGCTGTGTGCGAGATACAGCGTGAAGTAGACATGCGCAAAACAGTGCGCCATGAAGTGATGTAATATGGCATTACATTTCGTGCCGCGTGATATTACATTTTAGCATTACTTTAAATATCACGCGTAATGTCGCGTAATGACATTACACTAATATCACACATGGCAGCGCGTGATGTGATATTACTGAGATACTGATGACATGTAATATGAAATGTAATAAGTAATACGGCATGCCCATCGCACCGCTATTTGTACAATGAACTAAAGTTGATTGAATAGTAGCCAACTCATGATTTTTCGAAATGTCGTACGATTTTACCACTATTTCAAACATTACACGCAATTACACGTAATACCATACATTACTATCACTCCTGCGTTATTGATATTTATATTAAAACCTAAACAGTAAAACAGTGTTTTACTTTTATATTTTTAAAAAATAACTATTTTTGATACCAATTCTGAATTTTGTATAGGTATCGTAATATAGGTTTCATAGTACGGTAACAGTCGCAACAACATAAATTATACCGTGAGTATTTGTAGCTATCTCATGATTTTGCAAAAAATTATAAAAATTACATTCGGCGAAATAAATAAACTAATTGTTATCATTTATCTGAGCGCTTTCTTGCTTCGCACTCTAAGAAATGTGCGTGCACAAATATAAACCTTATGTGTATGGTAATACAGTTCTAAATAAATATAAAGCCACTCTCGATCGCGAAGTGTCGCGTCGCGACATGAGACGCACGTCATGTGGTCCTCTTCGCACAGCGCACGGGCGCGACGCTCGGCCGAGAGCTGTCCGAGAGCGGTCCGAGCAGTGTAATGTGATGTTTAGGTGTAATGATGTTTAGTTCAGCCGTGTGATGTGTAATTTTACAGTACGCGGTCGAGTGATATTACATGTAATACATCACTCGCATTACTTACACATGTCTAGCGTGAAGCTAAAAAAAATCAATAAGAACTAAAACGCAGCCATAGTAGAGCGCATGGCACAGCGGTCAAAACGCTTGGAAGGCTTCCAAGAGGCGCGAGTTCGAATCCAGCAGCTTTCAAATCTTTATATATTTTCTAAAAACGTCTTTTTAAACATACCATTTCCCAAATCATTCTTAACAGTAGCAACAAAACGTCTGTTATCTCTCCATCGAGCCAAGCACCTCTCTCCTACTGCAAACTTTAGTTTACTTTTCTCCTCCTGTTTCTCTTCTTTCATTTCAGTCACTTCTGAAGTGGACGGTTGGGGTGTTATCGGTCTCGACGTTTTGGTGTACGGTCGTAACCTAGGACTGTTCACGCTTATCCATTCGTCGTGTCTAAAAAATAAATTTATTAATATTATTAAATTAGGTAGATTAAATATTATTTAATTGAGGCCGTCATGGCGGTGTTGGACACTGTATGTGTCATCAGCGTCAGCGGGGAATAATTTTCAACACCTAAAGTCTCGATTTTAAACGGAAAGTGTCTTAACAATATGTTCTTACTGATTACGATTACAACTAAGTTGGATAAAAATCTATCGCCACTGAACACGCTGTGGCGTTAATATTAACTCAGACCTGGGATTTTATGTAAAATTAAATAAATTGTACAAGCAAAACCCGGGCGCGCAGTCTAGCTCGCTATTTCGTTCGCGCTTGACTTTCTTTAATATCTTGTTAACGGTTAACGCAGTCTCGATTTTAGGTGGAAAGTGTTAACACTAGATTTTTTCTGACCCTGCTATAGAGCAAAAAGTGAAGTTACAAAGAATCTATATTTCTATACTAGGTAATATTAATAAGTCCATCTTTTACGTCGCAATGAAGATGTTATGATTTTAGTGGAGATAATAGTGTAGCAGGAGAATAAGTGACATAGGCTACTCTTTATCGCAGGAAAACATCTGGATGGATGGATCATGGATATGCCATAGGAAGATTATGACGATTATATCATCCATAACAATATCTTCTATATAATAATACAGAGGTTAAGTTTGTTTGTAAGGAGTAACCTTTGGAAATACTGAAACGATCATGAAAATTCTTAAATAAGAAAGCTATACTATTTAGGAGAGCTATAGGCTAAAAATTATTAGGATTGAAGAGAAAATTCAGAGAAACGTAAAGGAGCTCGAATAAGGGATAAAAGCTGCAGATTGCGAAGGCTGGTACGTATTTATATCACTCTATATTAATGTCTTATAATGAAATTATTGACGACGCGTGGGAAGCCGAATGTAACTAAGTTTTTTAATAAATATCATAATTTGGCGCCATTATGACGTAAAGGATCGGCGTCTGTAAACACGATAGTTATCGATAGAACTCTATTATAGATTCATATCTACTCGTACTACAAGATGAAATGATTACACATAATATATTTGTAAATAAAAAATAGATAAATATGGACCATTATAATTATAAATTAAAAATTATTAATAAATAACCAAATTATTAAAAATATGATTATAAATTTTAAAACTTACAATAATTTTAGTACTTTGTTAATATATGTTGTGTTACAATATCAAAACTTTGATAATTAATGTCAAAATGAAGTAAAATTTCTTTTTTTTTAGAAACTTATAAAGCTGTCATTTAGTTTACAGCCAGTTACTTACACAGGGCTTATTTTGTTATAAGATTTCATATATACATATTTATCATATACATATTAAAAAAGTAAATATGCAAAATTATTTAGGTACATAAATTATTTTACAAATATTTTCAGACTAACCACATGAACAATTTAAAGTCAATATAAAACCTATTATTAAGGAATGTTTATGATAGTGATGTAAAATTTTATTAAAAAAGTTAATTAAATACTATTCACACCTCAGTCAGGAATGTAATTGTATTTGCAACAGCCATTCTCAGTAGTACTGCTTTCAGAGCCAGTGACAACTGTGGTGAGACTCACAATACTAACATATTATATAAACTTAACTAATTGACAATTCTAAAGTGCTTGTATTAATATGAATCAAAAATATTTAGTTTATACATAAAATACAATTATCATTTTTAATTATTTTTTAGTAACAGCTATTGTTTATAAATTAAATAGATGGCAATATTAAACATGTACTAACTTGTTAGAAACATTTTCATAGTGCACTAAAACTTCCATCTCATCGTAGTCCACTTCAACAATCTCAGCTGCATACCAGGATTCACTGAAATCTTTTGCTTCCACTTTGGAGCCTACTGTCAGAGCCATACTGTTACTGCCGCTAGAACTTGAGGGACCTAAAAATATCGTAAAAATATTTGAATAGAATAAAAGCTGTTATAAAACATTAAATATGTTTGTGTTTACGTTCTGAGTAAAATAAAAACTTTTAGATCAAATCCTAATGCCTAGTTATGGCGGAATTTAAAGTGAGCTATTACTATTTATTGAATGCAAAACATAAATAATCATGTATTTGTTGCTTACTGGTAAAGAATTCTTGAATTTTTGACAGAGAATATGCAACAATGCAAAAATGAACCAATTTATAAAATTAAACGTAGTGGGATAAGTGCATGTGAGATTTGATTCAAACATCATTACATATAAACATTACTAGCTTAGTTTAGTTATTAAATATTAATATTTAAGATACCTTTGTCTTTAGGATTTAACTTTTGTTTTGGCAAATGTTTCATATCAGCATTAGCTATTTTAGCTTCCGATTCACTCAAGATCATATCAATTACACTGGTTGCTATCACCATTGGCTCCCCTTGTTCAATCACCTCCATTGCTGCCTTATTTTTAAAATCACTAGAACCTATTTTCTTGCTATTGTTCTTCTCCCTTTCTAATTCTTGTATTTCTTTTTCCTGGTCCTCTATATATCGCCTTATGGCTTCCAGATTCTCTCCTTCAGATTCCTTACTACTTGTGGATGTATTATGTTTTTCATTACTTTCTTCTTCATGTAATACTGACTCCATTTTGGTAGTAGATTTATCTTTTTTATTCCAATTAAATATTGATGGCACAGCATCTGTAAACATAATGTATGCTCCTTTATTTGTTATTTTAAATTATACATGCATGAATATATTGAATTCTAACTACATGTATTTAAAAAAGGATAAGGTGTATAATTTGTTTTGCTACACTACATAAAATCAATGAGGCATTGCATAATAAGAAACTCAAATAAGAAAAAAATATAACAAATAAGAAACAATAGGAATGAAAATAAATAATATTGCTCTTTGCATTCCATGGCAGTGTTATAAAATAAATTATGATACTATAGAAAAGTTTAAAAAATAATATTTAAAAAAAAATCTAGTATGAAGTGTATTGGATTTTCAACTACTGCTACACACATAGGTACCTGACTTCAACACATATTTCGAGTCTTGATAAGATTGGAAATCACTTTTACAAAAGTGTCGTGAGCACACATAAGTACAAGAATCTATATTAGTGCACACATGTGTAGCAGACACCCATGTTTCACGTAATGTTGTGTCTTTAGGGAATTTGTGATATGTTACACCGATATCTTCTAATCTTGTCGAGGAAGAATTACAGTTTTCTACGCAACATCTTTTTACTGCCATCCTATTTTCACAAAAATTGTTAATTCTAATTGCATAACACTAACTACTGGTTATATTTACTGATGTTTGCTTTGATTCTTTTATTTAATTGTATTGATGTAATTAATTTACGAACCGGCTATTTTACTTACCTATATTGTAAACAGTTTTAATAAAAGTTATGCATCACTCTTATAAAGAAATGTTTTTGTCGGTTCCAAACATCACTTATGTGTTCTCTATGTAAACCAATCTTTCCTTAATATTATTACAAATCTTTCGTTAATCTTTTATTTAATTCTAAAATGTTCTAATAAGTTTTAAAATTATACTTATATGATTTATATACTTTTATATAAGGACAAAAATATAACACAATATTATGAAAATATGACCACAGAATACAGATTTAAGTATAGACTAGTTTATAGGAAAAGCACAGATTATTTACCAAACAGTATACCATAAGCCATATATAGATCTAAGAGTCTTATCTTAGTCGAAGTTGTAATTTTAGTACTTGTAAATATAAATGAAAAATTAAAAAATATGATGTTTAAATTCTATATACTTTTTAAAATTCATAATGAAATAATAAATTCTAAAATTGAATGAAAAGTAATATCTACTTAAACTAAGCATCTGGTCTAGAAATAAGTTTGTTTAAAGAAAGAAATTTACTTTTGTCTTTCAAAAATTATATTAATAACTATTAATATTACTTCTAAAGATATTTTTATCTAAAATCTATGGTAATAAACCAAAGACTCGCATCCAATCAAATACTAAAATAAATACAATCTGTTTCAATTTGCTATGACGTTTATACAGGCATAAAGCATAAATAGAAACTAGAAAGTAGATTGTGTCGTCTTGAGTAAAAGCATACCAAATTTGTTTTTAAATATTGTAGTCCAAAGAATGTAAATTAAAATGGATTTAGCTAAATCTCTATTTAGCTCTCGCGATCACGTGGGATATGTGGGACGTGAAGAGCACGAACGCAAAATCAGTGCAGCGTTAGCAGATGATGACCCAGAAGACATAATCGATGCTATTCGTGGAATGAATGTCGCTGATGAATTATTGCCAGCTCCTGGAGGTCCATTCTCTGCGTTAACTCCAAGCATGGTCCCTCAAGATATTATGGCAAAATTAGCGCAACCAGAATCAGAAGGTCATGGTGGTGGTTTACCAGATTATAGATTCGATGAATTTGGTTTTTGTGTAGATGAAGAAGACGGTCCTGAACAAAGTTCTAACAAATTATTGGCCGACGTTTTCGTTGAGGATGATCAACATCGTCTTCAATGGGAATTTTACAGCAAGGAAATAAGTTTTTCTGAAAGCGAAAATAAGTTAGAAAAAACTGATAAATTACAGAAAATGGTGAAAGACGGAGTTCCCCATTCTCTACGTCCACAGGTGTGGATGAATTTATGTGGAGCAAATAAAAAAAGATCAACAACAGAAATTACTTATCATGAGATTGTCAGGGCTTCCAGTGATGATGGCTTAGTAACAAGTAAACAAATTGAAAAAGATTTGGTACAAATTCTGCCTAATAATGTTTGTTTTTCACATCCAACAAGTACTGGAGTGCCAAGGCTCCGTAGAATACTTCGAGCATTAGCTTGGTTGTATCCTGATATTGGTTATTGTCAAGGAACAGGCATGATTGCTGCATCTCTTTTACTGCTGATGGAAGAGGAGGAAGCATTTTGGATAATGTGTACAACTGTGGAAGACCTATTGCCAGCATCATACTATTCATCAACTTTAATTGGTATACAAGCAGATCAAAAGGTTTTAAGGAGCCTTATTTCAACATATTTACCAGGTATTGACCAAGTTTTAAATGCTCATGATATTGAACTCTCCCTTATCACCATGCATTGGTTTTTAACTTTATATGCAAATGTAGTTCACATGAAAATTCTGCTCAGGGTTTGGGATTTATTTTATCTAGATGGTTCTATAGTGCTTTTTAAAGTGACTCTAGCAATGCTGAAAATTAAAGAAAATAGATTTAATGAAATATCAAACTCTGCCCAGATTTTTAATGCATTATCTGACATTCCTGGAGAAATTGATGATGTTGATCTCTTAATTAAAACTATTGATGAAGTATGTGGAGAAACCTTAAGTCCAGCACTAATTGAAACTCACCGCAGAAGACACTTGGCTTACCTAATGGCTGACCAAGGTGCTTTAGTAGGCAATCCTAATGCAGTACCAAACCTTCCCAAACAACAGCTTCAGAGACGTCAAATAAAGAAAAATAAATCAGTCATTCAAACTATTCTCTTTGGTGATGACAGCAACAATGAAGATGCAGTTTCTAAGAATGTTAAGCAAACTGAAATACTTGTAGATTTAAGAGAGGCAATATTACAAGTTGCTCGTCATTTTCTGGCACTAGAACCCCAATTGGCATCTGAAGTGCAACTTACAGCTGACTATAGTATGCAAAGTCATGCAGCAGATAGGGAAAGGTATGTAAATGTGTCCAGAAGTAAGAGGAGGCGGGCCAAAGCTCTACTGGACTTTGAAAGGAGAGATGGAGATGAACTGGGTTTCAGAAAGAATGATGTAATTGAAGTTATTAGTTCCAGGGATGAACATTGTTGGATTGGTGAACTTAATGGCTTAAGAGGCTGGTTTCCTGCCAGATTTGTTAAATTATTAGATGAAAAGGGTGTTAAATATAGCAGAGCAGGTGATGATTCCGTTACAGAAAAAGCTGCTCATCTAGTCAGAGGTGTCTTAGCTCCAGCTTTCAAGAGGGTTTTGCTCCATGGTATCAAAAAGCCTAGTTTCTTAGATGGCCCCTGCCACCCTTGGTTATTTATAGAGGAGGCATCATCAAGAGAAGTTGAAAAAGATTTCAATTCTGTATATAGCCGCTTAGTATTGTGCAAAACTTACAGATTAGATGAAGATGGCAAAGTACTTACACCAGAAGAGTTATTGTATAGATGTGTACAAGCTATTAATCTCTCACATGATAATGCACATGCTCAGATGGATGTGAAGTTAAGAACATTAATATGTATGGGATTGAATGAAGAAGCCTTGCACTTATGGTTAGAGGTGCTATGTTCCTGTGTGGATGTAGTACAGAAGTGGTATCATCCCTGGTCCTTTATTAATTCACCTGGTTGGGTTCAGATCAAATGTGAATTGAGGATATTATCTCAATTTGGTTTTAATCTAAACCCTGATTGGGAGCTCCCTCTTAAAAAGGACACACAAAATCAACCATTAAAGGAAGGTGTCAGGGATATGCTTGTCAAGCATCATCTATTTTCTTGGGACCTGTAGAAATTAAAGGAGCCTTAGTATTCATATTCATGTACCTCAATCCTTACTAAAGATAAAGTGAAAACAAATTTATATTTGTAAATTATAACTATTTGCACTCCAAAGAAAATGTACTTATTAACTGTTTTGCATAATTTTCTAGTTTAATAACTAATGTTAAAAAATGACAATTATAATAAATAAATGCAAAATATATCAATGTAAATCCACTCTTTTGCCTTTATATGTGATAAATAAGTTATTCTGTTGTTTCATGTAAAATTAAAATTTTATTAACTATAAGTTTATTTTGATGTAATGCTTGTATATAGTGTATTTATTATTTATATATTTTCATGTAAACTCTGCCTTGAATTTTTTGAGCATTCCTATTTTACTAGTGTTTTATTTAAGAATGTAAATGTTATTTCAACTTAAATAAAATTTATCATATGATCTCTAACATGTTTTTTCTTTACATATCACCTGCCTTTTAAAACTAACATGGTTTTATATTATAAATCATTTGTTTTACTGATAAGTGATAACAGGAATGCGTCGCAAGTTTGGTTAGTCATTACGCGAAACACAATATCGACGAAAATTGGCCAAGTGTTTTAACAGTAGATTTTTCCAGAATTAATATTATTTAATTAACATTCATGTATGTAAAATCATAGTACAAAATTATATTTTAAGCGTATTAAAGCTGTCATAATTTATATTAAAGATGTCATAATATTTTTTTTTAAATGCCCATATATATTTATTTAAGATGTGCAATTTTCGAACAATGATATCTAAGTTAAAAATCAAATGGATGGTACGGAACTGTTGCTAAACACAAGCAACAACAGATTAAAAACAAAACCATAATGTTGATTATTACGTGAACTGTCAACGTCAAGTCATTGACAGATCTGCTTAGCGGCTCTCTCTTCAAGTTTAGAAGTCTAACGTGCTTGTTCTCTCAGAGCTAAGGCCAGTTGGCGACTTGCACTAAATATATTAAAAAATGGCATCAAAGGCTGAATTAGCTTGTGTTTACTCCGCTCTCATCCTTGTTGATGATGATGTCGCCGTTACTGTAAGTAAACTATACAATATTAACAATTATGTGTACTTAGGTTATGATACATATTTATCGATCTAAATCTTAATAATCGGCGTTGGAAATATATAACCTAGCCCGTAATTAAGATACGTGAACATTAAAATACCTAATCTCCATAATATTTGTGTTGTAGTGAAAGTTTTGTAAATGAAAACACGTTTGTTTATAGGGTGAAAAAATTTCGACCATCTTGAAGGCGGCTGGCGTTGACGTTGAGCCCTACTGGCCTGGTTTGTTCGCCAAGGCTTTGGAAGGTGTCAATGTCCGTGATTTGATCACCAACATCGGATCCGGTGTAGGAGCCGCTCCCGCTGGTGGCGCTCCCGCCGCCGCTGCTGCCGCTGCCGCACCCGCCGCTGAAGCCGCCAAGGAAGAAAAGAAGGAGGAAGAGCCTGAGGAATCTGATGATGACATGGGCTTCGGTACGTACTTTATTTCATTATAGTATATTTACCATTTTAAAGAGAGACCAGTCATGGCACAGGGGCACAAAGTGTGGCTGTAAATTTGTCTTAATGTGGATTCAATTTCCACTCAAGGAGTGAAAATATTTAATACTTCCATTTTCTTCGCTCTGGTGTCGAGCGCGGCTTAAGCTTCGCCAGTGCCTCTAGATTTGGAATGAAGTGTCTTAACACTACATTCCTTGTATTGTTGTATGTGGGATATTACAGTGTGAAGCCACAACATTTTAAATAACTGCTGTGATAAAATTATAATTAGGACTCAATGATGTTTGATCTAATGTATTAGCTTCAGAAAATGAATGATAGACAACTATAAATACTGAGAATCTGCTATATATTATTTGTTTTTTAAAAGTGTAATACTTTTTCTAATTATTACTTTTATCTTGTTACAGGTCTTTTCGACTAAAAAGCTTTTTATAAAGGCTTTGGTATTCCATTGTAAGCTTTATGAAGCTTGTTTAGTTGTAAGGAAACTAAAAATATAAAATTTTATAAAAACTGATGACTGAATTATTATTTTTGTAACTTATTACAATGTACCCTATTTGTGAAAATTTATTAATCCAATCCTAAAACTATATGAAACTGGTGTGGATTTGACATGAGTTAAAAAATTTCATAACTTGCTTTTCTTTTTTTTACAATTCCTAAAAATGTCTGCAATCTATTAATATTTATGATAATGTAAAATATATGAGTATTCACTTTATTCAGAGAAAAAACAATTTAATCAAAGAGCATAGACCACCTTATACCTATTTTAAGTAATAATTGAAACTAGAGGGTACTTTAGCCTCATATTCATTTTTCCATTTATTAATAACTAGCGATCCGCTCGCGGCTTCGCCGCGTTATTTACACCGCTGTTTCGGTATATTGCGTCCCTCGGGGGGTGAATTTTCGGAAAATAAAGAAGCCTATGTTTTTTAACCTTGGATTATCAACTATGTATATGCCAAAATTTATTACAATCGGTCAAGCGGTGTAGATTTTTCATATAAACTTTCATCCCCTATTTCAACCCTTTAGAGGTTGATTTTTGAAAAACTAAGTAGCCTATGTTAGACCCAGTAATTTTTACTACTTTCATTCTAAATTTCATCCAAATCTGACCAGTAGATTAGCCGTGAAAGCGTGACAGACAAACACACAGACATTCGCATTTATAATATAAGTATGGATTAATGTAAGAAAGTTTTGCAACACAAAAGGAGTATTAAATATTAATTTACTACAGAATTTTTACTTTAAATTGATCAGTCACCCCTTAAGTACTGTATATTACTTTACATACTTTGTATGGTTCAACTAAAGCTGGAAAAAGATATGTGTGCAGATATTAAATTAATTGCTTAAAAATACAGAAAAAATTGTGCATTCTTTATTATAGTCTCTCTTTTAAGCAATTACTGTAATTTCTGATTTGCATTCAAATCTTTATCTAGTATAGGTTGGATTGAATAGTATAAAATAATGTATTTGGTGCCTTCACTTGGGCGACTAGGATAACAAGAGAATAATGTTAAGTACATTTTAGCTATTTTTAAATTTGTTTTTATTTTGATATTGAAGGCTTTTGAACCATATTATACATTTATATAGCTTTTATTTACATTTAACGGAATTGTTGGTTTCATAAATCAGTGTATATGTGATATAACCTGGTAACGAGACTAATCATGTCATTTGATACCAACACTTGACATACAATGTTTCAAATTTTGGTAGAAAGAGTAGAATGCAATCTGACTACCCCCTACCTTATTATAGGGAAAAGGTTTAATAAACCAATAAATCACAGAAGCTACAGTTCTTAAATTTATGTATTATAGAAATACCTTATTTTTTTATTAGTCTTTGTTATTAATACAACACTAGGAAAGGAAATAATCTGAGTAGTTTAGTTGGCTACTGAAGCATGGGACAGTGTCTGAATATATACGTTCGGTTATGGGTTTGACTGCAACAGGTAGTAGAAATGATTATATTTAAATTATTTTCATATTTGCTCTAATGCCGAAGACAAAGCTCCAACATTTAACATATGATGTATATATACTATCTTAAATATTTTGTCCTTCACTTTGCTGTACTGAGTAATTTTAAATGTTACTTTTTTAAAAGGATAAATAAATGGGTTAATTATATAATTAAATTGAATGTAAAATAAATAAAACATTGGCTAAATATTATAATTTATTTAAATTGCACAACTAAAACTATATTATATTTATTTATGGCCTAGCCCCACATGGCTCGTTGAACTCCAGAAAGTTTGTTATAATCAGCAAGATGTCTCCATACTATTCTACTCATCCTCCATTCCTTTACTATACCACGAGGCCTGTTAAAGTAATAGAACATTTATTTGTCAGTAAGAAAAATATATGCTAATTAATGAGCAAATTTAGTTCATTATTTAAGATAGTTTTCAGATTCTTAAAGAAAAAATTAGAAACAAAACATATCATATTTTAAACCTATTTTTAAGAAAGAATGACATACACTTAGAAGAAATAGTGTTCAAGACAAACCTGGACGTAATAACACATCTATTATTAATACGAAGAGGTATTGCGTTCATCTCAAATTTATTAATTTCTTTGTCAGCCAATTCTCTAATCTCCAGAGGTAAAACATCATTTTTTCTTAAGGCATTAATTCTAGTCCTTTCTTGAAAATGTTCGGCGCTCATACGGCGCCTCTTCACATCTCTAATCATTAACCAATTTGCCCATTTATTTCTGACTTGTTGAAACTAGATAAATATAAATTAGTATTAATTAAAAAAGATATGTATATTCACTAATATTTAGAACGTAAAGAAAGATACATAGTAAAATAGTCTTAGTAATAATAACGTACGCCGTATCCAGGAACTGCTTGTGTTTTCCATACGAATTTGCTAAGACTAGAAATATTTAAATTCATTTTTGGATTACTATGAACTGATTCAAAAAATGTATTACAAAATAATTATTATTGTCTTCCCAATTTCCAAGAATTGTGTTAACCTCAAAATTACAATCCTTCTGTCAGTGTCAAGTGTTTGACGTTTGTTGTCATTAAGATAACCGAGATAAAAATAAATATCGATGTATCTATCTCATCGACATTATATGTTATACTAAAATATCGATATATTGTACTTTATTAATTCACCTGCCATGGACTTACGCATTTCAAAAGAAAAACCAAATGTACCAAATTTTATTTTTCCAAGAAAACTCCTTAAAGATATTGAAAGTGTTTGATAAAGCATATATATGAAACGTTCTCTTTCTATGGGACCTACAAATACTTTTTGATTCAGCTTACCAAACAACATATAGAAAAATTAACAATATATGTATTTAAAATTTATAGAAGTAAATTTTTAATTTCGCTAAACATTCATTTGTTACCTAAATTCGCATTGTTTTCACATATTTTATAAATTTTAATTTCATATCAATCGTATCAAATCATGATATACTTTATGCATAATCTATTACAATCAACTTGAGTATTTTATGTACAAAAATAATGTCCATGACTTTTAAACGTTTATAATGTCAATATTGGAATGTCTTAAGATACGCTGTTTAAAGCAACATTTAGAATACATTATTAAAAATGATGTTTTAATTCTTTGTTAACCACTTAACTTCAGTTTCAGCAAGATATCAGGATCATAAATGTTTGCAAATCATACATATATAATGGAATAAATAAAAATAAAATTATACAATCCGTAGTCAAAATTTATTGTAAAGACTTAGTACAATCTTTGGGGTGGGCCCATGGTGGACTTCATGTGGAGTGATCGTACATTTTGCCAGTGCTTCTTCAAAAGTGACACTAAGAAGTTGATTGAAAGGTGAACATTCTGCGCCAATTCATCAGGTGTCATGTCCACGTGACCTACAGCCACAGAGAGACAAAGTACCTAAAAGAAAAAAGAAACTAATTAATATACATATAATTTTATAAAACCGAACCGAAATACAGAACTAAGTAAGGCTAATCAAAGTAAGGCTTAAAATAATAATATTTAATATTTATTACAAATTAAAAAATATTGACTTTTGGGTTAATAAATTTTAGTGACCAATTTTTTTACTTAATAATATAGTAATAATAATCAGTAGTGCTTACTTTCTTCATCTGGAACTTGATGGTAGCCTTAACCTCATCAATCTTTTGTGTCATGGACTCCTGGTGGGAGAGGAGACCAGGGAATTTACCGGCCTTGTTGAGACCAGGACCCAGCAGACGTGGGATCTGCTTGATGAGTGATTCAGAGGCAAGGAAAGCATCGTACCTTTGTAAAAAGAGAGCAATTAATAAAATAATTAAGTAAAAGTAGTTACCTTGGCAGTGAAAAGAGCCATCTCACAAAAATAAACAATGAAATGAAATGTTGAACAAAATATGCAAATTAAAACCAATGAGCAAAATAATTTTAAAAATTTTGTTAATGTGCATTTGATGATCTTCACTAACAAAGCAACAAAATATTTTTTAGACAGTCATCAATTTTCATATAGTTAAGTATGAAAGAAATAACAAAGACAAAAAACTTATTATAACTTATTTGTAAATAACTTTTATAAACCAACTAACAATTAGTAGTATTTCATTATAATAGTAACTTACTTCTTTGCTAGTTTCTTAACAAGCTTCTTGTTCTTGTTCAGCTTCTTCAAAGCTTCAGCATCCATGCAAGGTACAGTCAAATTTTTTGCCTCATCACAGTGCTGTTGGTCACCAAGAACACATACTTGCATTTTTGGCCTGGGAATGTACTTTAGCCTAAAAGAATTTTTCTTATTAATTATAATTATTAGTTTCTACAAAATTGTTTAAAGTACAATAAGAAATAACTTCAGTTAAAAATTACTCATCAAACATCAGATAATACATGCAAAATTAAATCATCATAAGGAAATAAATTAAAAACCTTTGCAATTACACATATAGTAAGGCACATGTACATCTACGACATCAATCTTACCGAAGACTCTTCGAGAATTTAGCCTAAGTCGGTATGCCGAAGCAAACCTACCCGTTATTTAAAGACTCTGGGTCGAGTCCCGTCAGTTAAAAACTGACTCCCTGTCCAGATCCATTTTTGTGAATTATATCAATTAAAATTATACAAGAAATGTATTATTTTTTAGTTTCACGTGTGAAAAAACAAAGGAGTCCACAAAAATGTTCTTTTCAGGTAAACGTACTTGACGGTGCCGCTGAAACGCTTGTCCTTCTGTGGGTCATAGTTCTTCAGACCAATTTGGAGTTCTACTGTCTCCAAAAAGTTACGTTTTTTGTCCTTGGATGATTGAAGGACAGCATTTACACATTCGTAAAGCGTATCACGAGATACCTTCGACCTGAAACACGAGTGATATAGGTTATGTTAAAGACACAAAAACATAAAGAAATATACAAAATATGTCATAATGTAAATCCGAGAAAAATAAATATTAATAACTAAACGATATTCATTCATAAAATATAAAAGTAATTAGAAGATTCATTTAGATTACTTACATCTTGGCTTCGTCAACCTCCTCGGTACGACGTCAAAATCGAAAAGACAATCTTGTTAATGACAGATTTCGAACACAATGATATTGACAGGAGGAATGA
Source organism: Dryas iulia moderata (assembly GCA_019049465.1). Lineage (NCBI taxonomy): Eukaryota > Metazoa > Arthropoda > Insecta > Lepidoptera > Nymphalidae > Dryas > Dryas iulia. Next base: position 4,759,429 of record CM032417.1, read on the forward strand.
AAATGTTGCCCATTTCGCAAACAAAAAATCAAATTCTAATCACCATAGCAAAAACGTCTTATTATCATTAAATATTAACTATAACCAGTTCAATGTAAATTATAAATGATATTAGTATTTTGTTACCTAAAATAACATAGTACATATTTAATATAAAAAATCAAAAAAATAATCCTAGTAAATAGATTACATTAATTGTTATACATATCAAAGCGACCAGTATACGGATAATGTGATAGAATGAAGAATTTTAATAATAAAAGAAAATTCGACATATCTGCTATTAAAATAATGTAGCATATTTATTGTTTTTTCTGACAACGTCGAGAATTAGCGTATTTGGTGAAGAAGGCTGAGGTCGTCTTGGATGGGTTATGTGCCAAGTGCTATTTAATATAGCAGGATCATGTTGCCACCATCCATACTGTAATAATATAATATATTATTTACAATGAATAACGTATGCATCAAGATACTGAGTATTGTAGAGCAGTGTGAGAGTGTCGGACTGTAAAAGTGATTGATTGTAGATTCATATCCTGGTAAACGATTATTTTATATATTAAAATTACTTTTATTTCTCTACATTGCCAAAACAAAGCACAGATGTTCACTACGTAACACGTAATGTGAGTTTATAGTAAATAAAATAATACCGCTTCTTTTAACACATTAAAATGGTAATAAACCTCTATTGAAGATGTAGGAGGTAGTCTATACATATCCGAGGGACCAACTGCTTTTATGACTCCTTTACGCTTCATTTTATTAAATCTTTCTGATGATCCGTAAGCAAAGCCATTGACTCTTCCTATATAACAATCAATAACTCTTATTGTGTTCACATCCAGTCTTTCTATCTTTAAACATAAGAAACATATAAACACAAAAGCACAAGAGAGAATCTTTAAATAGCGTAACTTAAATCATTGTAAAAATAAGATATAATAAATATCTATTTCATAAGCCATAGTAACTTTTTTAGACATTGTTGAAGTAGATATAATTTCTTCCATTAAAGGTTGAACATCTTCTTTTGATTTTGGTTCCTTATAATTGTATTTTAAAATATCTTTCAATGAATTTTGTGGTCCATGTAAAGTTACTCCAAAGAATTCCATTTTATTTTAAGAATTGTTAAATTTTACCACAAATGTTGGCTCCAAAAGTTTAGGCTTGCTAAATATGACGTAAATAGAAAACATACTTTTTAATTGTTATTGTCAAAAATTGTAAAATATAACATGATAACTTGACACACGTGAAAAAATAATAGTTAAAATAATGAATACTTTGGACAGCAATAAGTGGCTTAAAACGATCTGTCTTCATAAAGTTTAATGATTTTTTTTTTTTTATTTTTTTTTTTTTTTATGGAATAAAGGAGGCAAACGAGCAGAAGGCCCACCTGGTGTTAAGTCGTACCTTCGCCCATAGACATCCACAACATTAGAGTTGTAGATGCGTTGCCAGCCTTAGGGATGTAGGACAGAAGGAGAGAGGAAGGATGGGAATGTTGGGGATAGGGAAAGCTGGCTTACATGCCATCGAACCGGAACACATCTTCAGATATTTGGCGGTTCGTCTTTGACATGATAGTGGTCGCGAGCCAGTCGGAGAACGAATCTCCTACCACCAAGCTACTGGGTTACCCGCCTTTTACGGGACGCTACCCAGCGGCGGGGGGGAATTGTATTCTTAACCCGTCCCCCCACGGGCGATATAATCGCCTTGTTGTACTGACTGACTACATAATACAATGTAAAAATAATTAAATAAATTAATAACTAACCGCCAAACATATTTTACTGCCTGAGGCTGTCGACTGCTCAATGTAGCCCCCTCTCGTAGAGCGCCGACTATCCCGATCTAAATACAAAAATGCAAACGTTAGTTAGTAGTTAGTTATATAATTTAGTTTTTATTATTAAAAGTAAGTAAGTACAAAAACAAATTATTTTTAAAATTAAATGTGATTGTTTGCAATTTTTTGTAGTGGCAATTTATGTTTGACGTGTATGCATTTGCAAATTATTATTGACGTTACGTTATTGTTCATTCTTGAAAGGTTATCAACCAAATATTTTTTTTGGTCCCGGCAAAATATATGTGAAATATATTAAACGTAAAATATTTGTCGGTTTTATTAATTAATAAAGCATATCATTTTAGCATTAGTTAACGTTTCATATATCTCATTGCATGGTTTTTTGCTTTTGTAAATACCTCATAAATAGAAGCAAATATTTATAAATTGATAACAGTTTGTACAAAAGAGAACAACTGCTTGTACCCTTTTTTCTTATTTGAATTCACTAAAATGGATATGGTAAGATAATTAGTTAATTTTTGTGTTACTACAGGTTTATTTTCGGTGATTATGATATCACATAAAAATGTCGAATACCTATTGATTGTGTTCAATATGCAAATTTTACAATTCGTCATGACGCTTTTAGTTTAGTTGAAAATAAATTGTTAAATAGTTTTAAAATTATTTTATATTCCATAGTATTTTACTTCTCTGAAAGTTATTCTTTTCATTCCAGTTGGGAGGAGAAGATAAAAGAAAAGTGCCAGATATGTTGCAAACCATATTACGACAAGACATAAAACTTACTAAATCGTTTGTGGAGCTGTCTCAAAATGTAACAGCCTTGAGGTCTCTTCGCATACATTCAAAGTTTTTAGAGGTAAACTATTGTGCCATTTTGGCACCTACATATGCATTTCTTAAAATGACTCATTCATTATCTATTCTGTGAAACCATTATTGTTAAGACAATTTACTTGAATTCTGAGTTTTACAATTTTCTTTTTGTAAGTTTTGATACAGATGATTAACAAATAAACATAATGTGTGGCCTTCATTTGTTTACAAAATAAAAATTATAATATATTAAATACTTAGGCTATTTATAATATTGAATAAATAAAAAACAATATTGAATCTTTTATTATTTCTTAATTTTTCAAATTAAATATATTAACTTTATGCATTTTTTAGCTATCATGCCATGGGATAGTGTGGTTATCAGGCTGGCTCACTTTTATATGGTTGTTCAATAATAAAGACCTATATCAACTACAAGTTAATATGCTCATTGGTATGTGCCCTTTATTGTATAAATTAATATTAGTTTTGTATAAATATAAATATGTATCTCACTTTAAATTTACATATTTTTCTGACTATATTTTTCTACTACATACATGTGTTTTAAAATAATATTATATCTTTTCAGCACTCTTGTTGGATATTGTAATCATAGCGATTATCAAGGCTTTTGTAAGAAGACGTCGGCCACTCCCTATGAACAAGTTGCTACCTGGCAACCCTGATAAATATTCATTTCCTTCAGGCCATGCTAGTCGAGCTGTTTTAGTAGTTTTCATTTTAACTTGTATAGAACCAGTTAACTTTATATTTTTCATGCCCCTAATTGCTTGGGCTGTGTCTGTTGCCATCTCCAGGGTATTGGCAGAGAGACATTACTTTTTAGATATTTTTGGTGGAATGGGCATTGGTCTTCTAGAAGGCTTACTTATGTCCCTAATATGGTTCTCTCAAAGCACTGCAGCAAGCATTTTAACTTCTCTAACAGATGAAAAGAAAGATGGTGGTGAATATCATGTATAGTTTTTTGACTATTATGCAACAAAAAAATGTTCAATGTGATTTTAATGAACACATATTTAAGACTATTTATATATTTACTTGAAAAATGTGCTAGTATCCAGATTATTATATTAAATGATTGTTTTTAAAATAACATTAGAATAGTAATTATGTTTGTTTTTTAATAAATTAAAATAAATTATTCAGTATTTTTATTTGAATGTGAAAGATATATTAAAAAAGAGGTAAACTTTTATGTAATGTATGTGTGTGTTTGTTTGAACCCATAAATGGTTTTGTTTAATTGACACACTTGATCAAATAAAGCGTATGAGTTTGTAATTTAAACATTCAATTATAGAACTTTATTTCTCCAAATCATTGATTGTATTATTAACGCAATCTTTCATTTTTCATTAAAACTGATTTAAACAAATAATTCTGGAAATGTATTTTCAAAGATATTTCATTTACATATAAATGAGGCTTTGGTTTTCTTGAAATCAGGTAAATTTTAATAAATTAAATAATTAAAAAGGAAAATGAGCAAGGTAATTGTTAAATAATATTTATATCGTTCCATTCTATATAATATCACTTAATATGCTGAGAAACAAACATTGTGGTCGACCAGCACCTTCGAATTGACCGCCAAAATTGAAAGACTGAATGAACTGTTCACTAAAAATATTATATCCTGTGGTAAAGTTTCTTAAGTTGTCATTACTTGTTAACTGTCACTGTCATTGATATAAACATTGAATATATGGTGACGTGTATTGATATTTATCTAGAAATTTAAAAGATAATACACGTCAAATATTTGCTTAAAAAGATTAACACTATTACAATTCGTAAGTAAATATTTTAATTAAACTTTAGAGATGTTATTTACCGTTTAGTTTCATATATATCTTATAGACGTGGCAATATCAATTATATCTACCACATTCTATTTTTCCGGTTTTAGTTTCAAAATGAGAAAGCTAAAAGGCGTCGTTAAAGAAACTGCCAAGCAAAAACGTGAGCGAAAGCAGGAATTTGCGAAAATGCGTCAACAGATTAATACTATCGTTTTGCCAACTTTTGGAATTATATTCGTTCTTATATGTGTTTATGTTTACTTCAAAACTAGGCCATCATCCATGCAGTATGCATAACCGCAACAATGAAATAAATTTCCTGTTATCCTTACTATCAGTATTTGTGACATATTCAATAAATTAAAGAAAAATAATTACAATATGGTTGTGAATTGCTTGTTATTGTTTCCTACATACTGTAGATGAACCATAATCAATGTATATAATAGTACATTATTTTCCATATAATTTATGCAACATTCCATATCTTAAACATATCATTGTATATACTAGAATAAATTATTAGAAACTTTATATAACAATTGGACTTTAGTTCAGGTATTATTATATTTAAAATAAAACACTATTTATTTCTTAACTATATTTATTTAACAACTATCAGTACTAAATGAAATGTATGAATTTATTGTGAAGAAATAAATTATTTAGCTATAAAAACAATATTTCATTCAATTCCTTTTAGCTTTTAGTATTTCATGTTGGAATTACTACATTGTAGTCTGTGTTGTTTATATTATAAAAATTAAGCTTATGACATACACTACCATTTCTATTCATCATAGACAACTGGTCAATATAAATATGATAAACCTCAAAAAAGCTTCCTGACATTGTTCATAACAAATATAAACACGGCAAGCTTGTTAATAGCTCTTGCTAATAAAGAGCTTAATAAGATGTGTTATCAAATGTATTGTCTTCAAACAGATTTATTGTTAATGCATACATAATAAGTCTCGAGTTGACATATAATGCCTCCTCTACATATCTTGATATAACCTTTATGATAAGGTTCTGCTGTATATGTATAAAAACAATTTAAGTACAACAATATATGAATATTTATATAAAAATACTTTATTTCTTACTTTTAAATGAAATCTTAAGCTTATAGTTTATGAGCAGAAATATTAAATTGCAATTTAACATCAAAAGTTATTATAACATTAAGATATATACATAAATGATAGTATATATTTACATTCATTTCTTAGCATTTTTGACTTGACACTTTCTGTCTACTTGTTAAGGGGAAACAGTGTGAAGATGTTTTGTGTGTATATTACTAATATGGAGATGTACATATTTTTTTACACATTATTATTAAAGGTAAGAACCTAGTCATAATTCAGAATCTCTATGTGAATTTAAGAAGTTTTATAGAGAATTTAAATAATTTACTTGTTACTTGACTATGATACTTCACTCAATGGACAATATCTGTTTCCATTAGATCAGTTCTTTAGTCCGACTGTATTGGTTATAGGTTCAAGTCCTCATCATGTGGATAGTTTATGTATATTTGTATATGGCATGTAGCTATTTCCTTTCAGTTTATGCTTAGTGTCTCCAGCACAGAACATGTCAGAAATATGTGAAAAGTGACTAAGGAAGAGTGTTCTAAGGGATTTCCTTTCTACATCACAAAAAATGCAAATAGCAATTCAATATAAAAATTAAATATTTTGAAGTTATCTATTTAAATTTGCAGTAAGAAAGACAGGTCTGACGTCACATTCTATTTAGAAAAGGTAATTTACATAACAAATATTACCTGAGTATTGGCACGATCAATCGAGCATCATGTATTCATACTTGTATTTCATATTGTTCAATCGTCTCCGCACCTATACATGCATAAAACTTTGTATTTTGTATAGTTTCTTTACAAAGTGTTAATTTAAAATATTATAGAATAAATTTTTAAATTTTTATAAAATTGTGAATCATTAAAATTTTGAAAATTATTAATTATTCAAGTTTAAATGAATAAATGATTTATTCATTCAAACAAAAAAAAACTAATTTTTCAAATCTTGAAAGTTGAGAATTATTCAAATTTGGAATATTATGAATTATTTGAATTTTGAAAATAATGAATTATTCTAATTTTGAAAATCATGAATTACTTCGAATTTGAAAACTGTGAATTAGTAAAAGAATATTTTTATGTCTTTTTTTTTTAATTTAGTAGCAGCTATAACTATCACAGATAAATAATCAAAAATGTTATACTGCAATTTTCTAATTAATTTTCTGAGCATCTTCCATAGTATTCATTTTATATCTTTTAAAAGTCAGTTCACAGGTTCACAGCCTACTTATTTTTTTTTTTTATTTACAAATAAGCTTACAAAATCGAAAGTTACATATAATAAATAAATAATCAGCATTTAAAATGTATTTATTTCAAAATATTAAAAAAAGGTAATAAAATAATTTAAATTGGAATAGTTTAATATCTTATATATCTACAATAAGTACTCAATTCATAATAATCTCACGTCAGTCACACAACCAAAATTATACTAAAGATTTACTTTTTAAGCCCTTTACGCACTATGTAACAAAAAAGCGATTAAAACTAAATATTAAAATGAATTTTATAAATTCATTTGTTTTACCCAATTCAAGAAATTCTTCTTTTAAAATAATTTCTTTACAAATAAATAATTTTATTAAATAATACTACTACAATATGATATTAAGAGTTTGTTCTACAATAAATTATTTTCACAGGTTTTTGTCATTTTAGGGTATTTCAACTTAACAAAAAACCTCTAATATAATAATAACATATTGTGCACTCATTTGTTTGTTTATAACTAATTAGAAAAAATACATAAAAAACGAAATATTCATGAAAATATTACGTAAGGTCAGGGGTGAGCAACTTGCGGCCCGTTTAATAATTTAATGCGGCCCGGCAAGCATTTTTTTATATATTATATGTAATATGATTACAAAGAACATATTGGTCCTTTATTCTTTTCTTTTTTATAATGTTATTGTAATCTAATGCTTATAATTGAAATACAATTATAAATACTAAGAAGAAATGTGACAAATGCTCATCAAAAAATGTTGATATTTGGGTTACTAAAAATGTCCGTAACTAAAAAAGGTTGCTCATCCCTGACATAGAATATTTTTATTAATGCATCATACTTAATTAAAACCAACATACATAGTACAAACTTTTCTTAAATAACATACATATTTCTTTCCATTTCTTTTTGCCTACCAATTTTATTATGAATCCCCAAACGTATAAGTTGCCAGTATAAATAAATAAAATAAATTAAGTAATAAATAGTATACAAGAAAAAAAATCTTTGTCTACCTTAGTATCCGACTAGACATTTAAGGTTAGTTTTCATTGATTTTAAGTAAAACTTCAGTCATCTAGTACAAACACCCCCTGTATACTACTTAAGCACTGGACCATAACATATAAGGCTGTGAAAAAGAGGTTTTACTTGTGATTTGTCGTATTAAATTTAATAAAAATATTGCTTATAGTTAAAAAGTGAATAATGTTGTGTAATCCAGTGATGGCCAAACTTCTTTAAGCGGTGGCCAGAATATGTAGAAATTTAGCCAAAAGATGGCCAGAATTTGTAGCATTGGTCCTAGTCTTCTTGCAGCTACTACCCAAATATATTGGCTTTCGTTTTTTGAAACTACCATACAAATATTTTGATTCCCGTTTTTTGCTAACTACAGCCCAAATATTTTGGCTCTGGTTTTTTTTGAACTATCAGTCAGATATTTTGGCTTCGCGTTTTTTAAGACCATCCATTTTTTTGGATTTTCTTTTTTTTTAACTACCAACCAAAAATGTTGGCTTTCGCATTTTGTAACTACCATACAAATACTTAGGCTTTTGTGCTTTTGTAACTGATGACGAGATCCTGTAGATGGCCGTACTTTGCTCATCACTCTAACCACCTCTATCCATCATAACTTGTAAAATAAATAAAAAAAAATCACAACTAAAACCTCCATTCCCCAACCCCATTCACATCCCTCCCACTAAATTCACATTACAACTAACATTTAATACTGATTCGTATCACTAATACTATGTTTTTGTCTACATACCTGCACTATCCAGCCTAACAGCCAGAACGAGGCTAGAAATAGGAACAGACCGCTGATAGAGAAGTATTGAGCGGTTATATCCAAGGTTAGAGTCTGAATGAGTATGACGGTCAGGAGGGACTGGAGACCTGTTCCTAGGAGCGTGTTGATACCGAATATAAGGCCGAAACAGCTTTCATCGCTTAGTTGACCGGCTATTTTTGCGCTGTAATGGAAAAAGTATATTGTTTAGTTTGTCGTTAGTTGAAAATTCATTTTAATAAGTGTTGTTATACCTGTGTCGTGAATAAATTAAGATTTTACTCCTTTTAAAGTTAATTAAAAAAAAATCATTAAAAAAATCATTAAAAGTAGTTCCTTTGAATATTAGTTAAGTTGTCAATCCTTATCACAATCACATCACAATTATTAACATTACAACTATCTAAATTATAAAAAGAAAAAGAAAAACTTATTACTATCTACCTAGATTCTAACCGAACTAAGTAACTGTAATCTTACAAATTTCTATAACTTAATTCCGTACGTACACTATAACGTAATGTTCAATTCTATAACGAAATTAAAATAATAAAAGAATTAAGATAGAATTAAGAGCATCAATAAATAAAACAATAATTAAAAAAAAATGTACATTTTAAGGTCCATGATTTATCATATTCAACAAGGTAAGGTGACATCCAATATTCATACCGGTTGGATGAAATTATGTGATGCACTTTCGCGACTGTATATGTATATACTTGTACGTATGAGCATGTGAGTAGGTATGCGTGCGTGTGTGTGCATCCGTATGAGTATGTGTGTGTGCGTGTTAGTATGTGACTGAGCGTATATGTGCGTGCGTGTGTGCGTGTATACATGTGAACACAGAGCACCCACCTCGCCAACGTGATAGTATAATGGTACAGCATGCCCATGACGATGTACCCCGCGTAGGACACGAACACGTTGGGCACCAGCGTGCCCGTGAACAGCGCGAGCCCCTGCACGGCGGCGACGGGCGCGGGCAGCACGGCGCGCGACCAGTACGACGCCACTAGGGCACCCACCGCGCCTAGCAACGTTTGTATTGCTTCCACTGCCCCGTTGTAGATTACCTGGAATGGTTAATTATCATTTTTAAGTATCGGAAGATTATTTATTAGCTTCACGCTGTACACAGCAGGTAAGGTTAAGAATAATTGTGGTATACAAAAAAGAACAAATAAATAAACAGCAGGGTTGGCAGAGGGAACCTAGTGTTAAGACACTCCATTTCCCACGCACCGCTGAATTCTGAGGCATTGCATGTTAAGTGGCGGAACTTAACGTCGCGCTTTGCATCGACACCAGAGCGAAGAAAATGGAAATATTAAATATTTCCACTCGTCGAGTGAGAAACGAACCCACAACCAGTCGCTTTACAGTCACACTTTGTGCTTCTGCGCCACGACTGGCCCCTATATGTATGTATAGTTTTTAGTCATATAGCCTATATGTGTAAATTAAAAGCTTTTCACTTTTAATAATAATAATAAAACACATATATTGCCATAACAAGTAGTTATACTTTCGTCTTTTATTTTACAATCAGCGGCCCGCTCGCGGCTTCGCCGCGTAAACTACGTGACTGTTTCGTTGTATTGCAACCCCCGAGGTGGATTTTTGAAAAAATAAAGTAGCCTTTGTTTGAGCTTTTATTATCCACTATATTTATGCCAAAATTCAATACAATTGGTCAAACAGCTTAGATTTTTCATATAAACTTTCATCCCCTTTTTCAACCCTTTAAAGGTTGATTTTTGAAAAAAAATGTATCCTATGTTGGACCCAGTAACTTTTACTACTTTCATTCTAAATTTCATCCAAATCGGACCAGTAGATTAGCCGTGAAAGCGTGACAGACAAACACACAGACTTTCGCATTTATAATATAAGTATGGATTAATCATAGGAGTAGTTTGAAAAAAAAATGAAACACTCTCTACAGAGATATAATTACAAAAATGATTTATAATCGTATACGAATTTCAGCGGTCAGAGCACGTGAAGGGTTTCCAAGAGGCACATTAGATTCTCGCCACGCCCAAATCCATATACATTTTTTTTAAATAAATACTATTTAGGTAAGATACATTACCAACCAACCAAATCAAAATCCCATATTTTAGTTTCAAATCTACTCAAACAATAACCCTCATATATTTCAAACTATTTTCCCCTTACAAACAAACAAACAAACAATCAAACACTCACCGGCGCCTCACTCTGCTCCTGTATCAGCCTCCACAACAGTTGCACGTAGGTCTGCGCTTGCGTGAACAAGGCCAACGCGACCGCGTAGAGAGCGGACCACGCGAGCACCTTAGGCCGCGTGTAGGCGGAGCGGGCGTGCCGCGATATCAACACCGCCGCGTCTGTTAAATCCTTACGGAATGTACGCTGGTGGGACGTTAATAAAATGTTATTATTAATTAGTTAAAATATAAGGCCAGTTGTGGCGTAGGGGTATAAAATGTGACTAGAAAAATGACTAGTTGAGGTTTCGATTCCCACACGAGGAGTGGAAATATGTGTTATTTTCATTTTCTTCGTTTTTTTCTTGAGGCAAAGCGCTGCGTTAAGTTCCGACACTTAACACGCAATGCTTCTAGATTTCGGCATACAAAACGGAGTATCTTAATACTAGGATCCTTCTGCCTACTCTGCTGATGGAGAAGTTAGAAAAGAAAATTCCCTTCCCATTTCGTGTTCCCTTAACATTTCGTATATTTATCGTGTGGGTCGTTGCTTTGCAAAGAAAGAGGCTTTGAGCCGCGTTTAGGACTTGAGACCCAAGTTTAAGCGTATGGCATCTATAAGAACGCATTAACGCTTGCCTCCACTGTCCGAGCTCTTCTACTTAAAAATTCAATTCTTTCGAGTTTTACGCAACAAAGTGTCGAGACACTGCGTTCTCATTTTTAGCTCGAATTTGAAATCTGACTGTGTTTAGTAAGACGCTATCCCACTGCGCTTGTCATTAACAAAAAAGTTGTTTTTTTTTATTAAATATCATGTGTCAAGTAGTTCAGACGAATAAAGAAAAGAAGGTGCCCCTTAAAAAAAAGATCTTATGCTGGATATAAGAAGATATTTATATTCTAATACTAGAATGTGAATCACAAATATTACCTTTTCCACATGAAGCGGCGTCTGACTGTCGACGTGGTTGTTGAAGTCACCTTGTGTTGTGTTCCATGTAGACTTTCTATGAAAATATATCCCGTACGGAACTGGTGGAAGCCAAAACGCCCAAAACGTTGCTAATATTTGAGCTGTAATTAAAAAAATAATAATTTCGTTATAATGGTAACTTAATAGATAGTTGATATTAAAATAATATATCGTTGTGCAGTTCAGACTTCAGTGATTCGCAACCTAGGACCTCGGGCAATAAGCGGCCCGCTTAGTAATTTTATGCGATCCCCCTACTTTTTTAACGTTTTAACTACGTAATTAAGAAGTGTAATTTTGGCCCGCCATAAATTTTAAAAATTTCGATAGAGTCGTCATTAAAAAAGATTGTTTACCCCTGGTGTAGTATATACTTACGAATTTCACAGTTACGGATATAATTTTCATAGATATTTAGACATGGGAAAAGATAGATATTTTGACTAAAATAACTAGATAGTTTTGTAAGTGTTCTTTGAAGATGTGTGTTAATTTAATCAAGTTTTTGATATTAAAAGTAGTGTATGTATTAAATGCGGCTTGAAAGACGGGCGTTATTTCTGTACCTATATGCAAAATTTATAGACTAGTTTGAATTACTAGAAGTCAACTTTCTTAACATCTTGGGAAATTGTCAAGAACATTGTGACACAACATATAAGTAACAATTTTTAGCATTTTTAAAATTATGTATAAGGTTTAAAATTAGTTTATCAAATGAATCAGAGCTTCTACTCGTGAAAAGTGTTTTTTTAGCTTCACGCTGTATCCCGCACACAGCAGGGTAAGCAAAGGGAACCTAGTGTTGTTACACTCCATTTACTATTTTCCGCCGAATTTTAGAGGCATTGCGTGTTAAGTGGCGTAACTTACCGCCGCGCTTTGCCTCGTTACCAAAGCAAAGAAAAAGGAAATATTAAATAATTTCACTCCTCGAGTGGGAATCGAACCTATAACCAGTCGTTTACAGTCACACGTTTGTACCACTGCGCCACGACTGGCCCCTATAGCGACTGGTGAAAAGTGTTGATATTTTTATTAAAAGCGACTCCAGTAATTGAGTTTCACGATTCAACGAACGTTTCGAATTCAGGTGGAAAGTGGAAAACAGAGTCTTGACACTCCATTCTCTCTGACCATGCGGGAAGAAGCGTGAAGCTGATTCTAATTGTTTTTACGAGGGAATGAATCAGTTAGTCAAACTCATGGGATCATTTATTAGAGTTACATCAATTTAAAAATAGGTAATTCGTATCCTTCGTAAATAGCTTTTAAATTTAATACAATAGTTATCGACCAGGTAATAATGTCTTCAGAATTTTTCTTTAAATTGATATTTTAGTTATTTCTATTTTTTTAGTTATTTTAATTTTAAATACGCATTATAATATTTAGATTATGCTGTCATAGGATCTATTCATTATATCAGTTATATCACTTTGATAATGTTATACCTAGTTATTATCGTTATCTTGTCATCACAACGCCAAATCTTTGCCACATTATCCGTTAACACCAGCAATGTAAATGCAATAATAATAAAGAAATAAAACTATTAAGATAAAATTAAGCCTAAACTCAAAAAGAGTTTCTATATGCTTAGAATGAAATAAAATACATTTTAGTAGCTTCACGCGTTTTTTTCTGCATAGTAAGTTAAACGAAGAGAATCTAATGGTTAAGACACACTGTTATTCACTTACCATCTGAATTTAATGTAAAATTAAATAAAAAAATTAGAATGTATGTATATGTTTGCATATATCAATATGGAAAATATGAAAAAAACTTTTTTATCTGACGTAAGCCAACACTTGAAACCTTAAATTTACCGGACCAGTGAAAACGACTGGTCTAACGATTTCAATTTAAAATTCCTACTTCATGTAATATGTTTTATCTTTATTAATATCATGACTTTTGTAAGTATATACATAACTAAAGAAAGAATTTATTTATATAATATTTTTTTTGATATAATAGTTATAAACATATTTCATCTCATTATAAAAAGGGAAATGCAGTGTTAATTAGGATTATAGACTTTTCTTGGCAACACTAAACTCCAAAAATAAAATTGCCTTAAGCTACAGTGTCTGTTGAAACAAGAGGCGGTAGGAAACATTATTGCAGCTTCACGCTAATCAGCAAGCATAGCAAATCTATAATTAAGCAGAGAATGTAGTGTCAAGACACTCTCTTCTCAACTCTAGGAAACATTCATATACTCGTATATCAACGAAATAATTGTTAGATCACTATATATATTCTGAGGTCAGTGGTGCAGAGGCACATAAATGTAACTGTAAACGCGATATTTCCATTTTCTTCCCCTAGTATCGTAATAAAGCACGGCGTTGAGTTTAGCCACTTAACACGCAATGCTCCCAGAATTCGGTGGAAAGTGGGGAACGGAGTATTTTAACAGTAGGTTCCCTCTGTCTACCCTGCTCCTAGGTTACCTCTGTCTACCATGTGCGAGATACAGCGTGAAGCAAAAAAATATATTTAACCTATATCTAGGCAAAAAATTGTCACTAAGCGTAGCATTGAAAGAAATAGATCGTAGTTTCTTTTATCAGATTCAAGTACGCAATACTTGAAATGATAAAATTTTATATGTTCTCAGCAAATAATGTAATCACTCTAACAGTCGCTTAAAAGATAATTAAAAATACAAACTAACAGTTAATTAATGTATGAAATGGGAAATGTTTCCGAGAATTTATGCAAAAAGGTTTTATAGAAAATTAAATTATGGATGTACATTGTACACATAAGGCGCAGTGGAAGAGCATCTGATTGTGAAAGTGATGGTAGTAGGATCGATTCCTACTCAGGTTTACTATGGCAGGGTACCTATGGTAAAGCGTGGCGTTGATTTGCGCCACTTAGCACACAATGTCTCAATTTCGGGCTCAAATTGAAGTGTTTTGACGATAGATTCTCTCTGACTACTCTGCTATGTAGGAAAAAGCGTGAAGCCGCTATAGAACAAAAAAAATCTATTCTTTATTCTTTTTTATTTTTTATTTTAGCTTCACGCTATATTCCGCACACAGCGGGGTAGGCAGAGGGAACCTAGTGTTCAGGCACTCCGTTCCCCAATTTCCGCCGAATTCGGAGGCATTGCGTGTTAAGTGGCGGAACTTAACGCTGCGCTTTGCCTCGACACCAGAGCGAAGGAAAATGGAAATAATAAATATTTCCACTCCTCGAGTTGGAATCGAACCCACAACCAGTCGTTTTCAGTCACACACTTGTACCACTGAGTCACGACTGGCCCCAAAATCTATTGTTATAATATCATTTCTATCTTGTACAATAACGGAAGCCAGTTAAAAATGTAGTTATTATTTTAAAAAAAGAGTGGAAAATGTATACATGTAAAGTGGTCAACCAATACAAAAAAGTAACGTGATTCAAATCTCACGTAAACAAATATGGCAATTACATCCAATAACAGATTGGTAATCTGTTGCTAAGTTAATAGTTATTTTATCTGAACACAAAGTACGGTATGATTATTTAACATTACTTTTATCAGTTTAAATAATGATTGATTGATGGAATAGTCCTTTGTCGACGTAACACTTAATTTTTATTACCTATTACGAGTCAAATCTAAATAATTATTTTAAGTACGAAAATAAAGTTTCATTCCGCCAGAAGTGGAGACATTGGGTGTTAAATGACGGAACTCAACGCCGCGCTTAGTCTTTAGTTACCAGAGCGAAGAAAATAATACTTAATTATTTCCTCGAATGGGAATCGAACCATCGCGTTTACTGTTAGAGGCTGCCACGACGGACTCTATTAAAATTTAAAAGTTGAAAAGTATTTACACAATCTTATTTATTTGTATTTAAATTAGTCTTGTATTTTAAAAAACGGTTCACGAAAACTAAGAGCTCGTTGTTGCCAAGTTTGAACCAAATAAGGTATGTTGTTTGTTGATAAAAATACAACCAAAATAAAAAGAGTACAAGTTTTTAGCTCTGAAATAAAATATTACGTGAAAAACAACGAACATTTAAACTGCAAATAATATCAGTATTATTATTTTTACACCTCCACGATTTTTCTGGCATTCTGGTAAGCAGAGAAAGCCCTAGTGCCAAGACACTCCGTTCTTCACCGTTCTTTGCGTTAACTGCGTTGACATTGCGATATTTGCGAAACGAACAAGGGCGGGACAATGAAGATAGATCTCCATATCTTTTTTTCATATTCGCACCTAGTAGGATCGAATCCATAACCACTTGTATTTTTAGTGACACCATTGCGCCAGATGGCCTTATTTGTAATGTATATTTCTCTTATAAACAAAGAAGAAGCACTTACAATATGGGAAAAAAGAACAAACTCAGTTATGAATAAATATAAATTATCTTTTTTACGCACATAGGTATTACATTTCAGACGTTTTGACGTTAGTAATTATTAGGAACCTGCAAGGCGCTGTCATTTTGATGGATGGTAATAAACGCAATTAAGCCAACTTTCAGTTAGACTAAAATGTTCTTCATCTTTATGTTTTTATATAGAATAAAGGAAGCAAACGAGCAGGAGGCCCATCTGGAGTTAAGTGGTTACCTTCGTCCATAGACATCCATAACATTAGAGTTATGGATGCGTTGCCCGCCTTGGGGATGTAGGACAGAAGGACGAAGGAAGGAAGGATGGGAATAGTGGGAATAGGGAGAGCTGGCATACATGCCATCAAACCGGAACACATCATCAGATATTTGGTGGTTCGTCTTTGACACGATAGTGGTCGCGAGCCAATCGGAGAACGAATCTCCTGCCACCAAGCTACTGGGTTACCCGCCTTTTACGGGACGCTACCTAGCGGCCTACCTCGACCTACAATACCCCCATTGTATTCTTAACCCGTAAGCTTTACGCTTTTGTTGATTCACGTTTTAACCCTAGGTCCCTGCATACTTCTTTCGCCTCACATTTTTTATTTAAATATATTAATTCGTACCTTTCATATTAAGAAAACAAAATAAAATAACGTGAGAAACTGATAACGTATACAGCGATTGCTACAGTACAATCAATCATCATTCTTATATTAGTATGTGAAGGAAAGTCTTTGGACTTCTTTGAAAATTTGTTCTGAAATATTATATAATATGTTTATCTTGATTCAAATAAATATTTTATTCATTACAAGAATCTCAGTTTCTTAGTCGATAGTTTAAATTGAAAATACAGTTTCATCCTTAACATAGATTAGGACTTATTTAATTACTTTCCTACATACATAGGTACGTAACAATAAACAATTTCTTGCTAACGATTAAAAAAGTCACGTCGAGATGGACACGTAACATGTACGCAAGTCAATTAAAGAGGCCTCTCTCATTGTACACGACGTTTATTATAATTGCAATCTAATCATTTCAATAGAAGCATTTTATATTTGTATGTTGAATGACAGACGAAAGACAGCCGGTGTGATTGTAAGGTAATGATACTTTATACAGCATAAGTATTAATCATTTTCAGATAAAGTCAAACAAGAAAGCATTAGAAAAGTATAAAAGTAAAGAATCATTGATCATCGACGTAATTAAACATGAACATAGTGACGAGCGGAGAACGGAGTGTCTTAGCACTATGCTTTCTCTGACTATCTTGTTATTAGTGTAAAAGCGTGAAGCTGTATAGCTCTAAACAATACTATCATACTAAATCAGACCTGTAAGGTTAGCACATCTCACGATACGCGAACAGCAGATGGACGATAGAGACCTCGTTATGAAAAAGACCAGGTGGAAAAAAGCATTGGCTGATGATATAACACTATATATAACATAACAGGGCAAGAACGGTTAAAATTAGGTATAGACCAAGACACATGGAGAAGAATGAAGGTGACCCAGAATGGAGGTCATTTTAGTTTGGTCTGCGACTGCAGTAGCTCTAACAAAAAAAAATCGGGCTTATAAATTCCATTCAGGATAATGTATGATTACTTAGACGTCAATTATCTATATATATATTATAAATAAATATCAATGATTGTCAGATCAGTGTGGAACATATATTATAAGTGGCACATTTTTTATATTATGTTACTTAATCATCGTTATTGCCCTTTAGTTAGATTTGTTATGATTTTAAGGGTGTATATTATATATTGCTTCATTAATGTCGCATTCTTTACACATTATTTAAATTTTATAGTATAAAATGTAGTATGTGAAGCTCCGTTTATAATTGCGATACGGTTCTATGTATAATAGTACAGTAATTATCGCTTACAGTTATTTTTATATCCTATTGTTTTTAGAGAAATATATAAAATTTCAAGTAGTCTTTTACGTTTGGATACATATTAAGTCAAAAAAATTGCGGCTTTTTAATATTTGTGTTAAAACACGCATTTGTTATATATTAATAATCATAGTAACATTTATTTATTCAAATATAATATACATATGTATATATTATCATTTTGCAACTTTATCTGCCCTTTAAAAGACGTATTTTTTTTTAATATGCATTGGGTATCAATTCGATGCCATTAGTCCTAAAAATAAATAAAATCGATTAAGGTAAAAGAAACCGCTCTATATCTCGAGTACATACTAAATCCAGAATGTCTGGCTCAGTATGCAAATCTGTTTATATTCTCACATGCATTCGACTGATGAAGCGTTCATTTTGTAATTATTATAAACACTAGCGACCTGCTAGTGGTTTCACCTGTATAAAATGAATTTACAGCCACTTTTGTCGAGTAAAATTAAAAAAAACTGTTGAAACTTTTTATTTATAAACCGAATGAAATAAAATAAATACTAATTGTTAAGGGAAGAGTAAAAATACAATAGTTAAAATTTCATTTAAATCGGTTAAGCTGTTACTGAGTTTAATGTGCACAAACAAGAAAAAAAAATAATAGACGTTATTTTTAGTTCTTCTATCTTATACATGTACAGACAGACAGTGATCAGTTACAATTTTATTAAATGAATTTTTTATTTTATGTTTGTATAAACCTTAAAAGGACAAGTCACTTTCAGATAACCGAGCTATTTCAAGACTCGATTTTAGTATAAATCGATTTTATATATAAAAATATGCAAATATTTAAAGTGGACTAATAATTTTCATATCTTATTACTTAACTAAATGTGACTAAAGCTTCAAAGCAATCTAAATGTTACGTACAAACAAACATTATACAAGTAGGCTGGGTAAATACATAATGACGATAGGAACAAGGAAATACCCAAAACCTTCCTGTAAAAGATTAACCCAATGCGTATAGTATGGATACTTAGAAATACCAAATTAACAATGAGAGGGCAATATACTTAGGAAAATCGTATCGATCTGTTATAAATGAAGTGTCAATGACGTTGGTCTATAAGCCTAGTACTTAGTTAGGCGCCTTGCTGGGACAAAGTTTGTGGGTACAGCAATGTTAAATCTGAATATGTTGGTTTGTTTTTCTATAAACAAACGTATTTTGAAATATGTAGATAAGGCAGCTTTACACATTTTTCCGCATTGCAGTATAGAAGAACCGAGACACTTTACACCGTGAATAGACATTGCATGGGAACTAAACGCTATGTTTGGTTTACCAAAGAGAGGAAATAAAAATAATATACATGTAACCATTCCCCTAAGACGTTGTCCGACTGTACCAAGGGGGCCTCAAGTATAATTTTAGCATCAGATATTCTGCCAGATCTCAAGACGACCTTACAATAGTGGGATGAAAAATCTCTCACAGATTTTTTTTTACTTGTCAACCTACATACTTGTTTACAAAATATTTTCAGGCAGAATAATATCTACTGAGTCTAAATAACGTCTAAAAGAAATTCTCCGTTTTTTAAATCTATTTAATTATAGCAGTTATCTAGAATAGAATAATAGTAATTATATAGATAACATAGATACCGGGTTTTTATCAACATATGTCAGGAATAATTGAATTTGATTGATTTATGTCATTTGATAATTATCATCATCATCGTTAAGTCCGTATATTATTATATTTTTAGAATGATATAATATGACATATTGTGTAGTTTTTGATAAAATTCAGACTTTAATGGCACGATAAGACATTCGCGCTAGAATATTGGATATTACTAAGAATTGAAAAAATAAAAAAAAAAAAATAGCTTCACGCTATATCCCGCTCACAGCAGGGTAGGCAGAGGGAACCTAGTGTTAAGACACTCCGTTCCCCACTTTCCGCCGAATTCGGAGGCTTGCGTGTTAAGTGGCGGAACTTAACGCCGCACTTTACCTCGACACCAGAGCGAAGAAAATGGAAATATAATTTCCACTCCTCGAGTGGGAATCGAACCCACAACCAGTCGTTTACAGTCACACTCTTGCGCCACTGGGCCACGACTGGCCAATGACACACAATGGCTGAAAATCTTTACTATTTACATTGACATTATGAAACTATTTTAATTACAAAACAGATTTTGGATGTAAGAAGATACACGGCAGTTCCTCAAAGATGTAAATCGGCTCTTAATTTTGATCATTTAATAGATATTATTTATCTCAATATTATTCTAGCTCCAATTTCTTGTTTCTTTTTTGGCCAAGTCTTATTAATGAGACAATAATAGATGAGTATAGAAAAAGGCAATTTCAGGAAGAAATAAGATAGATTGGATACAATTTACATTTGTATGTACCATACTAGGTTATCGTCAATACTATTATTAGATTGAAATTTAAACGTTTTTGTAGATTCAGGCTTTTTCCTGTATAGCAGGTCAAATAGTCAGAGAGTCCTAGTATCATGACATGACTTCCCAAAACGGTATCCCGGAGAGGGAATGAAATCCACAACCAATGCGTATACAGTCACATACTGCACTACTCTGCCACGATGGTTAAAACTTAACTTCATAGAACTAAATAAATAAGCAAATATATATTTGACAATAGTTAAGTGAACTCTCTATTGTTATATAAAAAATCTGGTCGGAGGGAATAATACCTATTTTTTTACCTAAAATATAAAAAATACAATAAAAAACAATCTCAAGACAACATACCAACAAAGGTGATGTAATTAAGCTGCCGGTAGTCCATAACGCCATAGTGAGTGAGTAGTTGGGAGCTTGCACCGGAGAGGAACCGACCGGTTAAAGCTGCTATACGTGTGCAAGACGATACTAAAGGATATTTCGCTGAATCCACCTGTAATATAATTACGGCTTTAAATATACGATTATATAATATATGATTTTTTTTAACTTCACACTGTATCCCCCCACATACAACAGGGCAGGCAGAGGGAACCTAGTGTTAAGGCACTCCGTTTCCCACTTTACACCCTTTTCGAAGGTATTAAAGTATTAATAACATAATTATGAAAAAATAATTAAATAATGATTCTAATGTAATAAATGTTATAATTCTTTCGGCTTAACACTTTTTCAAGCATAGGTAGTCAAATATAACTTCATTCTCCGCTTTCTGAAATCATGTTACTTAATGCAGAGTATTGGAACTGAACACCGCATTTTGTTTTACTAGAACGGGCAAATAAAAACAGTTTAAACATCCATTATCCTAGTGGGAATCAAACCCATAACCAATCGCGTTTACAATGAGACTGTCCGTATGCGTTAAGATCTCCTATTTTAAATATAATTTACCGTGGTACATTATCATATTGTAACATATTAAGAAATATTGAGTAAATAGCTCTTTTTAGCGCTAATTGAATATTATTTGCAGTGCAACTATGTAACAATGTTGTCATATAAATTTAAACATCAAAGCAATGACAACTGTAAGTACGTATAATAATTTTATTAGAAGGACTAGAAGCGAGAGAAACAAATTCAAATACAGTTACATTGAATTTTTATACGCAATTATATTCAAATTAATATCAATATATTTAATTATTTTTTTTTTATCTTCACACTGTATCCCGTACACAGCAGGGTAGGCAGAGGAAACCTAGTGTTAAAACACTCCGTTTCCAACTTTCCGCCGAATTCGGAGGCTTACGTGTTAAGTGGCGGAACTTAACGCCGCGCTTTACCTCGACACCAGAGCGAAGAAAATGGAAATATAATTTCCACTCTTCGAGTGGGAATCGAACCCACAACCAGTCGTTTACAGTCACACGCTTGTGCCAGTGGGCCACGACTGGCTACATTCATATAATTTATCTATACTAATATAATAAAAAAAGTTTAAAACTTTGTTTGTAAGGGGTAATCTTTGTAAACACTGAACTGATCATGATTTTTTTTTTTCACAATTAGAAAACAACACTGTTCAGAAGAAGTATAGACTATAGTACATTATGAATGAACGGAAAGTTCAGAGAACCCCGAAAGGTTGCCCACCCTTTAATAAGGGATTAAATCTGCAGATCACGCGGCAAAGCCGCAAGCGGTTCGCTAGTTAATAATATTGTAGCTTAGGTGGGGTATGTGTAAATCTACGTGGTGGTTACGGGTTCGATTGTATTCAATGTTTGATGATTGCAATGCATGTGCTCCGCAGTACGGTCTTTAAAAGAGCAGAGAGTAAATTACATACATAAAAGTTATTACATACATATAATTTATTTGAAATAAAATGAAAGCTTCTATCGTCAACTTCTTATTTGAAAGATGCAGTATTAAATCATCGTAACATTAATATGAAAACGACGAGCAAAGTACAATAGCCCTTAAATTATGTTATATAAATATTAATGTTACGCACAGTGATGTTCCACGTAAGATGAATTCCTTTACTTATTATTCTAAGAAGGATTAAAACTTCGTTAAGGTCAAATGAGTGAGGATATGTTATTTATTTTTTACTTGCAATATTTGGCCACTAAAATTATTTTTATAATATACGATATTCTATTAGAATTTTCATTATATGCCTCTAGGCACTATCGTGAAATATTTTATGTGTATTTCACTTAACTATAGATGATGGTCGCGGGTTCGATACTCACTCGATGAAACTATTATTACTATTTACTATTTTATATTATATACCCCGTTAAAGGCGGAAAATGCCTCATAACAAAAATATTTTTGCAATTTTTTTTCAAATAAATTAAAAAAACAAACCTTTGCATATATGTAAGTTAGGTACGCTACTTCTGTCGCCATATACAATCCGAACAGAAACTGGGAGACTTGCAGCCATTCTATACTCTCCGTCCATAATAACACTGCGTATACTGAAATGCCACTTAAACCTGAAATACAAACAAAATTATCATATAACTATATCATTACTGTTGACTGTTGGCAATACTTCATTATTTGCAAACGATTTGTAGTTGATAGTGGGCATTTAGAATGAAACTGTTTTAAGCATCAAATATTTTTGACATTAAATTGCAAAATAATTGCCACTGTGCGCTCATAAAAATTATCGAGGCTAAAATTGGTGGCGGCGGAAGAAATACTGGAGCACCTTGATGACGACAATAAATGAATGGAACTCCGTAGTATGATCCGTTCGTAGGATGGACCAGCCTCGCTTAAAAGTTATTTCTCAGCGACACAAAAAGTGGAGGGTAGTTATTATGTAAACTATGCTATAGTTATGAAAAGTTTAGTTTAGTCATAGGCGTTTTGTTCGTGCCAGTTCAGCATAAATCACTTCAAAATATTTAAATTGTACGACAAAGGACACGAAACAAATATTGAACATTTATGTATTTATCATTTTATACGTTTTTTGTACAATTTTTCATTAATTAAGCATATTAAAATCAAAACTTCCAAGAGAATGTAAACGAGAAATTCTGAACAAAAGGAAGGTCTGACAATTTTTTAATTTATATAAAGTATTATTGATATAAAAGAACCAACATCGTGTCAGGAAGAGATAACTTTCTACATATCATAAACACTTGGTTTATTTTTTATATATTTTTATAATATATTTTTTTTCATTTTGTATCCCAATAACACAGTAGTATAATTCAAATTCGTTATTCGTTATTCGCTAGTCAAACTTCTCTTAGAATTAAATGACAATGGAAATTGAGCGTATGGAATGCCACGTCATTATTTACGTCAATTAAACTTCTACCCACTCAATACCTGCCATTTCTATTTTATAACTTGTACATAAAACAAATTAGATAGAACATCTATACAAAGCAAAATAGAGTGCTCTTTTGCAATATTAAAATCGTTTTTTACCATATATAAACACGGAACATATACTACATTAATATTATTTAGTTTTTGTCTGTCTGTCTATTTGTTTCCGTCAATCTTTGTATCGGCTTCACAGATTTTGATGTGTCTTATACTGGTAGATAGCAGATGTAATAAGGACTAAATTAGGATAGTTTTATTTTATTTAAATTATATTACACCATAATTTACTCTAAGCATTAAATTTACTACTAAATAAAGTAGTGCAATGTTAGAACATGTGTTTTTTTTTAAGGACACAGGGTCGAGATCTCGCTACTCCAAAAACAACTATTCTCTAAAAATATTTTTCATATCCTTTTCGTATGTGATGAAAATTCTTGAAGTTAAAATTACTCAAACTGTTATTTCTTTACCAACTTAATTGTAAAATTATGTAAAAAAATACAAAAAACTTTGAAATTATTAAAAGAAACCTATTTCAATCATTTCCATCCTATAAGTAATTGAGCCTAAATGTGACCTTGACAGTTATACAATATTAAAATGAATACACTTTTTATTGACATCAATTTATTTAATTTTACTTTTGTAGAACAATTTGGAACTGTACAAGTGCTACAATGAACTGATGCAAAATAAAAAAAAAACACAAACCATATTATAAAATTATAGTTATTAAATATTAAAATAAAAATCTATTATAAAATTATAGTATAATAAAACATTATTTTTTTAATAAATTAATTATCATAAAATTGATTATTTTATATCCATTCTATTTTTAGTTTCATACTTATAAATTGCTTATCTCTACATCTTATGATATTTAAAAACTTTCCGCTTTCCATGAAAACTAAATTAAAATTCGATTACTTGAAGTTAAAACTGAATCTCAACAATAATTTCTTCTTTCTTAATCCAGATCATTATAAAGATAGCATCATTAAATATGATTTTATCTGTAAATGTATTTATACCACAGTTAAGATAAGTAAATTAGCATTCCGTCATAAGTAACAGTGATAAGATAAATAGTACCTTTATTACCTGTCATACCTATATTAAAATGCTTATATGTATAGTAATTATTATGGGTTTTCATAAAAAAAAAATAGAATGTGAAATGTATACGTTATTAAGTAAAACAATTTATTACAAATCACTCTTTTCAATTAATGTAATTGTATTTAAAAAAAACTCTTCAGTTTGACCTTCGAGAGTAATAAACTAAATAATAAGTTAATAATAAAATTATATGTCAATAAACATATTAATTGCAATATTAAAAAGTGGCAAGGGCCATCGATTTTATGTAGCGATACAAAACACTTGTTATGAATTAAAGAAGTTTTCCTTTTGCCTACAACATATCAGACACACAGTAAAATAAATTTGTTGTCCTATTGCTGTAATGATAGAATATAAGCTATTGTTATTTGTAATAATAAATTGGATAGTTGATAGTTTAGTTCTCATTTAAATTGGAATTAAGAACAAGCACAAAGTAACATTTTTTAGAGATATCAAATTGTAAATAATTTGAAATACAATAGAAATAAAGAATGGTTTATGGAAACATTTATAACACAAAATTGCCATACTTTCTAATATTCATAGAATTACTTAAATTGTTCACTTATTTTAGTTTCAAATTAGCACAGAAATTTGAGTGTTGAAGATAAGCACCTTGTATATTTAGCAAGTAATTATAAATTCAAAATGATACTACAATGTCAAATACTTCTAGTACTTATAAATATTATATAGTTACCTAAATGTCTGATTATACTAGACCTTAAAAATATTTAATAGCATTGGTTCATATGGTTTAGTAAAATACTGCATTATAATTTAAAATTTATTTAAATATTTAAAACATATATATAAAATCTTACCTGACAGAATAATCACTGGCTTGAATCTAAGAAAATCGGTGATCAAGAATACCACTACAAGAAGCGCCAAATACGAATAAGTTCCCACTGGATAAACTTCACGATTTAATTGGTCTTCTGTAATATTGCGCCATTCTCCCAAAAGGAATTCAGTGACGAAAGGTTCCGAGGGTCTTATCTCTCGTAGAGTTCCAAAAAGGCACAGGACGAGTGTAATTTTAATCCAATCTTGCATTATGAAACACTTTTATGTCACGAGAAAGAAGATTTATGTAAGAATAGCACGTGCGACGTGCTTTTTATAAAAGTCGCCACAAGCGAATGTTTTTGCAAAATGTTCATAATCAGATGAAATGGTTTCTCGTGCATGGTGCACACGCGTCAATGTCTTTCCTTTTCAAGAAATTAGTTCTTATTTCGAATATCATTAACTCGAACACATCTATCTATCATCCAAAGTTTTTACTTACGTAAGTTCTTAGTTCTTACTCTTTTTCGTTCATTCAATGAAGAAATGTTACATTAATATCTATTATTATAATTCAACGTATTATTTTGTGTATTGTTAATTGAATATATGAATTCTTTGGAGTATTTTGTAGCGTCTTACAACGCGTTGATCCAAAATTCATAAATTGTTCTACTATATACAATCTACGTTTCTTAAATTTATTAGAACTAGAAATAGTTGAAGTCGTATAAGTATAGATAAAAAGACGAGTGAAGTAATAAAACGCGGGCTTTTTAAAAAATATATTATAGCTAGCCAGAACACTACGTCTCATTTTCTTTGAGTATTTTATTAAAAGTATCTTATAATATTAATATTACTTATTATTTCACTAAAACTTATAAACTATTACTAATAATATACTGTTATTTCTCAAACGGCATCTACACCGCTTGACCGATTGTAATGAATTTTGGCATATGTATAGTTTATAATCCAAAGTTAAACATAGGCTTCTTTATTTTTCAAAAATCCACGCCCGAGGGTTGCAATATACCGAAACAGCTACGTAGATAGACGTACGCGGCGAAGCTGCGAGCGGGTCGCTAGTAAATATATAAAGAGAAGTAAAGTATGAATAGTGAAATCATTGAAGCAGTTTATGTCTTTTTATTAAATTTCATATAAGTAAAACAATTTAAGACATTCATAATTAAGAGAAACAAAGCTAATAAAATATCATAGATATGGTAAACTTTAAAGATGTTTAAATTGATTAAATATGGGTTTAAATTGAATATATCCAAAAATAGTATGATATTTATTTTTTTGCATTAAATTTTACACGAGGAAAAATAAAAATGATGTCAAAGCAGCATCAGCATTTCCAAATGGCAAGGCAAGTGTAATATGCAAGCTTCGCAAGTCAATACTCTACATAATTGTATTACAATTTTTGTCAAAAAAATTTTACACAAAAACTACTCTAGTCTGCTCCAGAAATCTTTTGTTGTAGTCATAAATCCACAACTTACCATATGGAATATTTTTAAATATTAATAGCAAATTTAATTTTCTCTGTTATATTATTACATGCGTAATATTTTTTGTGCAATATTGTACCGCTATTGAGGTGATTTTGAATAACTTTATTTTTTTGTATAACAACCACATCATACATAAAAAACCTTAACCTTCATAGAGATAAGCATTATTCCGTTAATGGTCATGTGTAACTACCATAAGGAGAAAGGATGTATTGTTTACAATCTATACACTTTATACTGACTATAACTTGCTCTATTTTAAAACAAACGAGTGGGCACTTAAACAATTAAATTAGTTCAGTTAGCTTTTTAATAAATATAAAAAACCAACTTCATTCATTGTCTTTCAAAATATTAAAAAAAACTAAGGTGGAAATACGTAAAAGAGAATCAACTAGGGTAAGATAAAATTATAGTAAATAAATAATTATTTATAGCGTCTTTTCTAGTTTTGTGTGTGTCCCTATTTTTATTTAACGTAATGTGTTATGTGGTGTACAGACCACATACAATAATAATGAAACTTCGAATGTTTACGTAAGTATATATTTCTTTATTTCTCATTTTATTAATTGTTAAAGTTAGTCTCTGTATCTAAAATCATAGATAATAAATATTTTTATACCTCTTGTTTCATAATTTATGCTATATTACTAATCTGTGGATTATTTAAATACAGATTAAATAGCTAAATGTCAAAATCACCTTGACATTTTGAGATTAGACAAGGCGAGTGATTGAGAAATTGAGAATAGAGACATTGAAAATGACATATGACATTAGCCACTTGAGTAGCGAAGATCATGTTGTTGTGTTATGTTGTTTTGTTTGCCAGTTTATATTATTAAACTCTTTTAACTTATTTGCAATGTTGTAACAGTGAATTAATAATGATTACAAAGAGTAATTAAAAGTTGTAGTTTTTAAAATTGAATATTAAATAATGCTAGAGTGTTGTTACTGTTCTAAACCTTTTAAATACGAGAGCGAAAAGAAAAGACATGAACAAAGTCATATTCCTCAATTTGAGTGTAAAGTATGCGCAAAGAAATTTAGCTTTCTGTAAGTTAATAAAATATTATATTATTAAACAATAATAACAATTTTTTTTTCTAATTAAAAAATATTTTTAAGTTCATTAAATACCCAAGTAATATACATTTAATTTTTTAATTAGTTCATTAAATACATTTAATGTAAAAAATATTATTTTATTATTATCTGATAGTATATATTTTACTAATTAGTCTTCGAGTAATTTCAGATCTGCTTTAAGAAGGCATCAAAAACAACATGAAAGGACTGGTAGTGTTCAATGTGATGAGTGTGGACGCAACTTTCGTGATAACACTCTTCTTAAGCGTCATATAACATATTCTCATAAAGGTATTGCATTAACGTATTGCATTAACATATTATTTAATTTTATAAAATGGTTACAATAGTTGTAAATAACCAACATTGCTGCCACTTTAAAATGCTTGTAAAGTGACACTAGATTAGTCACAGCAATAATAAATTCATTTTAAATCAATATTTCTTTCATATCTGTATTTTATATAAATGTTATTGTTATTATATATGTATTAGGTTTTGTATAGTAATATAATTAAGTGTATTATATATAAAAGTATTCTATTTAATTTAATGATTATTTCCGTTATTATATATATTTATAGTATTTTATTATTTTATAGTTTTTTTTTTTATAGTTTTTGGGTATTTTTTTATAGTTTTTGGGTACCTAAAGCAAGTTGCTGCCTACCGCAGAAAAAAAATATAAGGATGTCACTGAAAACCAGTTTTGGAGCAAGCTCCAATAATAACTGAGGGACATTCCTTTTCGGGGACATTGCACCATTTTTGATTGATAAGCACTTGTAGATATAAGTCATTTAACGATTGTTACTATTTTTTATGTGTATTTCTTTTATTTGTAAATGTGGGTGTTCTCGAATAAAGGTTTTTATTATTATTATTATTATTAATAACAAATTCATTTAAAAAAAAAAAGCAATGTTCTCAAAATTATTTAGATGTTACAACAATGAGTTGGTCAAAAAGCATTGTTTTCTTACAATATTTGATACATCAACAAATCTTTTAAGAAATGCTACATTTATATGAAGCTGGACAAATTGAGAGTTTGATTGTTAAATCTTTTTTTTTAGGTACTTACATATGCTCAAAATGTGATGCACAGTTTAATAGTGATCTAGCTTTAATATCTCATCTAAAAACCCACAAACCAGATAAAGAAAGAAAGTACAAATGTAGTTTTGGGAGCTGTAAGAAATCATTTAACTTCCCACATCACTTGAAGCATCATGAATTGACTCATACAAATTCAAAACAGTATTATTGCAAAGTATGTGGCAAAGGTAATTATGGAATATTTTTATTCTTTTATCTTTAGCTTATAATTGTACAATATAAAATCATTATTATTATTTAAATTAATTTTGGGTTATTGTATCCACACAATAGCTCGTAATCCTACAATATACATACATATACATGTAGAAAATTGATTATAACTCCTTTTGTATTTTATCATGCATTCTCTTAATATCACATTAAGATAAGCTGACTTGTAAAGTTATAAATTCACAAAGGAAATCATTGTGTTGAAAAAGTTGAAACACTGAGATTCTAAGTTATGTTTATTTTTATATATTCATTATTATAAATGTCTTCACTGTTATAAATGTACTTCTTCTATTTTTTTCTATATAATATTTTAATTAAAATCTTTTTTGTCATAGGCTTGGTAATTTCTTTCTCTTAATATGTTATTATTCTACTATTTTGTTTATTTACTCTGTAAATGAGTCATTGTTATGACAAATTTTATTGTTCAAGAATACATTTAACTATTAAATAATGTTATCAGAGTACAATGTCTATTTGTGGTTTTGGTATCCATTTTGCGCTGTAATTATATGAATCATTATGAATTACAAATTTTATATGAAATAAATAATTAATGTCTTATTATTCTTAAACATGAAGAGTTTATATAATGAACTAAACTTTTCCTCAATGTTAATAATACAATATTTTTGTACAACAGATTAGTAAGAGGCGTGTTCTCTACCTTCTGCATGAAATCGAGACATTGTGTGCTTGAGTGTCAAATGTTAATTTTGCTTTACCAGAGAGGAGAAATTGAAAATAATTGTAATATAATTATTCCTCCGATTGTGGCTCAAACCTACAACCAATCCCTTTTGCAGTCAAACATTATTCCACTATGCCACATTGGCCTCAAATTATAATTCTTTTTTGTTTTTGTTGAGCAACAAAACAGAACTTTAAAAGCATTTACCATCAAAGGCAATTACAATTATTACAGTTTGTAATATTTAAACATTTTTTGTCTCATGCTTTGGCTTAGAATACAATAAGATATAAATTAAATATTTTGAAATTAATTACTTTTAGATTATAGAGCTCACTTTGTATTGTTCTTTACAATGTATCAGTTGAAGACATGTATGGATGACAATGATATATAGGAGTAGGGATTTTTTTAAAATCGCAATGTTTGCAATTATTGCAAGCTTTATGGTTCAATTATATTTTTATTACATCTATATCATCTCAACCTATATGTATGGATGGTATGAATCTGATTTAATGGAATCATTGAACTTGATTTTTACCCACTTTATACACACAATTTTGAATTAATTAAGTAATCATTTAAAAAATTATATAAAAACTAAAAACCACATTTTATAGTTAGTCAAATAAATAAAATGTTTGACGGAAATTACTGTTATTATATAAAAAGATATGGGTAAAGTTAAATTTTGGAATAAAATCATTCCATCCAAAAATAATAATAATATTTCAATTTTGTCTTCCAGGTTTCATCCAGGCTCACCACTTAAAATCTCACTTAAGGAGTCATGATTCTGAACACTGGTTACCATGTACTGTAAAAGAGTGTAACAAGAAGTTTGCTACAGAGTATGCCAGAAAACGTCATTTGGTCATCCATTCTCAAAGTAATTATTACACTAATTATTCTTAGAATTATTACTCAGTAAAAGTAGCAGTAAAGGGCATAACAGCAAAATCTACTAAATTTTCTCAGCTTGTCTAAAACTATCATTAGTTCATTTCTAGCACGTAATTGCATGCATAATTAAATATGATCATTCCACTGAGTCGAATTCAAACCTACAGCCAATGGTTACTGTCAGACGCCGTTCTACTTTATCACGATAGTTGGTTGTTATTATCACACAATGTAGCGTTTTTATATAAAGTTATCTTGACTACTCATCCATATTATCTTTTTATCTTTGTATGTTACAGAAGACAAATCGGAAGATGGTGTATTTACAGATGTTATTTGCAATAATTCCGAAAATTCAAACGAAAATCTTTCTGAAGGTACGTTTTCCATACTAATATTATAATATATGCTAAAGTAAGTTTGTCTTTTTCACGGTCTACATGTTGTTCCAACTTGAATGAAATCAGAATGAAAGTAGTTGAATATCCAGGGTCAAACATTGGACACTTTTTTCAAAAACTAATCTCTAACGGATTGAAATAGGCGTTGGAAATTAGTATGAAGAATCTTGATTGATTGTAATGTCCCAGGGTTCAAGTAGGCTACTTTATCTTTCGAAAATCCACTATTAATAGTTGCAATATAATGCATGAATATAACAGCTATAGTTGTGTAGCGCGCCTTCAGTAATGTAAAAGACTTTTTTTTTAAAAAGAATAATTATTCCTCATAATATATTTATCGTATCTTACAGGCATAATTTTACTTATTATTTTGAGGTATCTCACCAAATTTAGCAATAATCATTTTAAAATTTTAACATATTCTCTTCTTTGGTAAGACAAAGCGTGGCGTTGAGTTCCACACTCCAATACGCAGCTCCTCGAGTTCGGACGGAAAGCGGAGAACGAATTATCATAACATTAGGTGCTCTTTGATGCTGTAAATAATCATCCGTTTTTTTTAAATGAATCCCACAACCATCTTGTCTAGAAAATGCACTACAATTGCTGTTTGTTTTTAATAATTTATTAGCATAATTATTTAACGTGAAAATTTGTGATTTCAGTGACAAAACACCCCAAAAATATTGAACAAATCCAAAATCTTACTCTTGAAGATATACCAAAAGAAAAACCAATACAGACATCAACTTCAATTAAAGAAATAAAAGATGACAACGAATCGAATAACAATAATATAGATATTTTCAACAATTGCAAATCAGTTTTAGGGAAATGCATAGCTGATGGCGACACAAACTGTCTTTGTGCCCAAATAAACGATGTCAGCCATTTTTACGATTCCATGCTACCAAATGATAATTTTGAACCAAATAAATTAAATAAAGTAAAATTATGTGATGATATGTTAAACAAGACAGTAATGGTTAATGATAATAACATTTGCGAAGGCTGTGAATGTTCTAAAAGTGATAGAGATAATATTTCTTTAGAACTTACAAAAGATGGTGCCATAAAAATTAAAGATAATTTTGATTTTGATATAGACTTAACAGTGAAAAAGGAAACTGATTTCAGTACTTACGGTTGTAAAGCGGTATTAGGTAAATGTATTGTGAGTGGAAGTGGGGATATAAGTGAAGAATGTTTATGTGCCAAGATGGCGATGGACGATCAGCTGATAGCGCAAGAGATTGACGAAATAACGCCACAACCGAATGTGCCTTTGTAGTTATGTTATCTGTGATTTTTATTAAAAGTATTTTGTAGTTTATAATAAAAATATTTATAATGTTGTAATGTTTTCTTATTTGTCGTGAAAAAGTTTTATTTTCCTTTTATTAGGTAACAAACATGATATTCACATTCTAGTTGATTTATTTTTTGAAATAAATTGATGAAAAAAGAGAACAGTTTGTTTGCGTGCTTTTTAGCAGAGTAGTACTGTCACAGACATTTGTGTCAGGACACTTCAATCTCCAAATCAGAACGTTTTATGCTAGAAATTTGAAAATATGACTAATTTAATTAATAAGGCAAGGCTGCGTTAGGTAAATTTGTTAGTGGAAGTGGGGATATCAATGAGGAATACTTATGTGTCAAGATTGTGATGGACGATCAGCTGATAGTTCAAGAGAATGACGAAATAACGCCGCAACCGTGTTTTAGTAATTATGTTATCTGTGATTTTTATGAAAAGTATTTTGTAGTTTATAATAAAGTTATTTATAATGATGAAGGTTAACTAAACTTTTCTTCTCATATACAAAAATCTGGCATTTTGGTATGAGGTAATAATAATCCTGTTCCTGAATTTAGTGTCAGGATACTTTATTCTCCATTTTCTTTTATCCGAAACCAATTGTTATAATTTGGAATTTTTAAATAATTGATGTAATAATTTTCACTAGTGGGAATCGAACGCACAAACACGTTTACCCGTGAGACATTCCCCACTGCGCCACGATGGCTTCGATGAAATTATTTGAACTATAGTTTTAAATTGAACTATTTTACTGTTTGTTTTTTTTTTAAATATATATATTAATTATCTATAAAGGTAGAAAACAAAGAGTGTTATTATTAACGTTATATTTATTTACAACATACTTCTTTACAGTTTCAACCATATTATACAAAATATATCTTAGTTAACAAGAACTACAATAAAAATTATTTTACAATCAGACATCACTTCTGTATAATATCACTAACAATAAGTAATATATTGAATGCCGCACACCTTCAACTATCACAATGGGGCATAGATCATGTCATTCTTATTATAGTTAAGTATTTATTCTATGTTACAATTATACAATTTCAAAATAATTGCCATAGACAATATACATATAATAAGCTATTTTTTTATATTATATTTAAATAGTTCTCTCGTGTATCGTTTATTTTTAATTAAATACACAATATTTTTCTTATTTTATGCATATTTTCTATGATACTTTAGCATGTCAAATTTATATGAAACGGTTTAAAATTATAAAATATACATTTATCTATGGTAACAATTTAAAAAAAGAATCTTCGTTCATGAAGATTGTATGTAGATTTTAAAATGAGTAATACATTTTTGGCCGCGTATGTATGTCGTAGAAGCAATAAATAAAATCCTCATGATGATTTACTTTTTCTAATTTGACTAGTCTAATATAAAAACAAGTTATCGATAGTTATTTATATCTTTAGCATTAACAAACTTAGAACCATTTGGAATCTTAGCAAGAAATATACGGGGAAACTATGGACTCTTAAATCACAGGAAATGGGTGCTTCGTTATGTAGTTATCAACAAGTTACTCGACATATACAAAAACATTTTAGTGGACACATTAATAAATTTGATGTTCTATCTATAAATATAATCTGTAATTTACTATGCAGTCCTAAAATCTTCTAACTTGAAGTATTATATTTGTATGAAATTCGAATCACCCAAGTAAACAATTCACAGTTATTATTACACCACTAAACTACGCTTCGTTAGTGTCTAAGCTACTTACGTCTAACCTTCTGTCGCTCTTTTTGGGTGAATCGCTTATGAAGTTAAGTTCTTGATTGTCACTGCCATAGTCTGTTTTTACTTCTTTACCTACTTCTATCGGCACTACACTTAAGAATGTATTATCATTATTTTCAGATTTTGTTTTATCTGAGAAAGCTTCATTTTCTAATTCATTTTTAGGAATATCAGCTGGTCTTTTAGTTGTGTCTAGATCGTCTGTGTCTAATAAAAATGTCGAGATAGGCAAAACTTTGTTGTTAGATTCCGTATTTTGAGATTCTTCGTTTATTGGTGAAGAAGTTATAGGAATGTTCACTTCTGTAGTTGCTATTGAGTTTACTTGAGGATTGCTGTTAGTGTACAACTGATTGAACCCATCGCTGTTGGCTGGAGTAGTAACCTCTTGTGATTGTATTACTGCAGGTTCATTAATTCCATCGTTACCAGAATTATTATCTAACTTATCGTGACTTTCTTCGTTATCGTTCTGTGTTTCGTTTAAATTTGTTGGCTCATTAATATCGTGGCCTTCTTGTAGCTTTTTCACGAGACTTTTATTATTTTCCACTTCTGGTAAGAAAGGGTTCATCTCTGTTTCGTGATCCTCAAAATGCTGAACCATCGCTGGCTTAGAAGTGATAAAAGACTCCTTGTCGTTCGGACTAGATACCTCATATATTGTTACGTTTAGGTTATTTACTTGTGTTGAATTTTGAGAGTTCGTATCTATTTCTGATGGATTTTTTTGATCGCTTTCTTCTATACTAGAAATAGTTGTTGGAGCCAATGTCGTGAGAGCCATAACGTTACTGTTATCGTTTACTTTCACTTCTTCCTCTATTTTAGGTACATTAGTTACTGAAGCTTCATTTTCAGGTTCAATTTTTTCCCAGACAGGAGCTGGAGGTGCTGAACTTTCAGTGTTTACATTCATTTCATTTTTCTCTGCCACTTTGTATATATATTGTCCCATAGTTGTAGTTTCAAATCTATTTCCATTAGAATTTGATGCTGAATCATCGTGTACACTATTGCTGTTATTTTCGTCAGAACTTGCCATATTACCGTTCACGCGTTTAACTCTTGCTTCATCATTATCATAGTCGTGAGACATACTATACATTTCATCACTTTGGTCTGACATTTTTTTCGTGTTAGATTCCATATTATTCAGATAGTCGGGCTCAAAATCATCTTTATTGACGCCACTGCCCATAATTTGGTCTATTTTGGAAGCTGGAGTTTCCGTAGTTATAACTTGATCTTTTTTCATATTATCCTCTAAATTTAATTCTGTTACAGATTCAGAGAGCCAGTCAGAGTCGGTTGCAGTTTCAGTCATGTCTTTTACACTATTTGATTCGGTCACATCATTGCTTTTGTTTCCTTCATCTTCTATTGCTTTAGATGATCGGTTATAAAGCATGTTGATAGTATCAAAGGTCACATCTGTATTTTCATTGGGCATTTCCTCTTTGACCTCAATAATTGGTTTAGAGGTAGTGGGGTCCAACGCTATAACAAGTTTTTGTTCGTCATCAGAATTTTTAGTTTGTTCATTTAGTGAACGCATATTTGGTCCCGCTTCTGTAGTCGTTAGAAGCTCCGTTTTCTCGTTGATAGCTATAGGATTTTGTGCATCCGAATTGACGATAATTTTATTCTCATTATTTGCCTGCGTGGTAGTCATATATTCATTGCTGCTAACTACTAAATGATTTTCTTTAGATTCATTTTCATTTTGTTCATGTACTTTGGTCATTAACTCATTAATTGTAGTAGTTTCGGCAGGTCCTTTATTATCTTCGGCTTGCATGTTATCTTGTTTAGATACAAATACAGGCATCATTTCATCAATCATTATTGTAGTACTTTCAGGCTGTGGCATTTCATTATTTTTCTGAATCATGTCGAATGTTATATCATCATTTGTATTGTCATTTGTTTTATGAGTGGTATCTTCGGCAAGAAAGTCGTTAAATGATTTAGATGATCTTTGCTCTGTTTTATCATTTAACTCATTTGGCTGGACATTTACAAATTCATAAGTAATCGTAGTTGTATCTATATTTGACGGAATAACGCTCAGATTGTTATCATTATTATCTACTTGAAGCCAATCATCATCTGTATTATTGTCTTTATTTTCATTTACTTGTGATATTGATACCATTTCAGGTTTTGATTCGTATGGTGATTGCTCATTTACAGTATCTTGTTCTGAAATTGACATTTTCATTGTAGTTGTTGTTAACGGAACTTCCATATCACTTCTTTGTGTCTCACTTTCAGGTTGTGAAGTTTGAGATGATTCTGAAGTTGTCTGAATACCCATTAGACTGTTCAAATCAAATGTAGGGTGATCGAATATGGGCTTAGGAGTTGTATCCATAGGAATCATTTCATGTTGTTTTTCTTCTACACCTTGTGGCATTAATTCGGCATTATACATTGTCGTTTGTGATTCGTCTGGATTACTTGTAGTTGGCTCTGGAGCAATAGGAACATTACCAGATTCTTCTTTAGTTTCAGGTTTGTTCTCTATTTCAGAGTTTAGCATTGTTTCCACAGGCGATTCCATTTCTGGTTTTGGTTCAGGTTCAGGAGTTGGTTCTGCTGTTGGTTCAGGCTCAGGTTTTGGTTCTGTCTCTGGTTCAGGTGCTACTATTGGTTCTCCTGAGGATTCAGGTTGCGATGTGGGTTCAGACTCTGGTTTAAAATCAGCAACTTGTACAATTTCAGGATCTTCAGCGGCTGGTGTAGGTTCTGGCTGTGGTTCAGCAGCTGGTGTGGGTTCTGGTTGTGCTCCAACGGCTGTTGTCGGTTCAGGTTGAGGTTCAGGCTCAGGTTTTGGTTCATTTTCGGTTTCAAGTTCTGCCTCAGGCTTAGGTTCTATTGTTGGGTCTGTTTGTACTTCTGTGGATTCAAATTCTGGTTTTGGTTCAGTTGTTGGTTCGGGTTTTACTTCTTCTTCAGAAGATTGTGGCATCTCAGGAACTTGTACGCTTGGTATAGGTTCAGGTGTAGGTGTAGGTTCGGGTTCAGGAGCAGGTTCAGGTTGTGGTTCTGGTTCAGGTTGTGGTTCTGGTTCAGGTTGTGACCCTGGTTGTGGTTCTGGTTCAGGTTGCGGTTCTGGTTCAGGTTGTGGTTCTGGTTCTGGTTGTGGCTCAGGTTGTGGTTCTGGTTCAGGTTGTGGTTCATTTCTCGAATCATCTGCCTTGGAATGACCAAAGATATGAGAGAAGTTCATGTCAGCGTCAGTTTCAGTTGTACTTTCTGGAACACTATGATTTTTTTCTTTCCAATCAAAGTCGTTCTCTTTTGAGTTGTCATTATCAGCTTGATTGGTATCAGGTATGTTTCCATTAGCTAATAGCACTACACATTTTTTAGGGTTATTTGAATCAATAACTTGTCCGTGAGGACAAATACAAGAGAAGTCCAGTGTAGAATCATCAAATTCGCATTTATATTCACAGTCGTTGTTATTAACTTTACACAAGTCAAGAACAGGACTTGTTTTTATATTTTCCTCTGCTACATGATAGACGCTGATCATTCTGTTATTAGTGTTTAAATAGTTATCGAGGTTTGTTCGAAGAGATTTCGACGTGAGAAGCTCTTCGTTGTTGTCGGTTTCGTGTTTCGGTATCCAATGGATTCTGTAGGTGACAATGATAGATCCGTTTCTGTAAAGGATAAATTAATTTGTTAATATTTTGATAATTACATAAAATGGAAATATTTAATATTTCAATTTTTTTCGCTCTGGTGCCGGAGTAAAGCGCGGCGTTAAGTTCCGCCACTTAACACGCAATGCCTCCGAATTCGGCGGAAAGTGGGGACCGGAGTGTCTTAACACTAGGTTCACTTTGTCTACCCTGCTGTGTGCGGGATACAGCGTAAAGTTGTGATTACTTAAAATTTTTAGCAATAGAATAACATTTTTACAATATATACAATGAAAGTGTACTTTACTAAGTACTTTACGTTATATGGTTTATAAATATTAATTGGTGTGTGTAAGCTTTCGCTTTAATATGTTTCTTTTTCAGCTTTTATCCGCATAGCAGGTTAGTCAGAGAGAAAGTAATATCAAGACATTCCATTCTCCACTATCCGCCCGAATTCGAGACATTGCGTGCTAAGCGGCAGACCTTAACACCGTTTTGTCCTTAGTACCAGAGAGGAATAATGAAAATAATTAAATATGAGCATTGCCCTAAGTGGTAATTGACCACCAATATCCAATAGCCGTTATAGTCAGACCCACTCACTGTTCCTAGTAACAAAACAAAGCCATATCTTTAAAAAAAATAATCACCTAATCTGAACAACTTCGACCATTATCTCATTGTCGCCATTCTCCATACTGTTTCTATTGAACAGTGCATGTTTCAAAGCATCCGTGAAGGTGGACGTGAATTCTCTGTATTCCTCGCTCTCTGGATCTTCAAACGCTGGCACGAAGATTTCATTGTCTATCTTGACTTCACCTTCCACTGTTCGTGGTACTGAAATACAATGCAAAAAAAAAATTAAAAATATATTTTAGCATTCACGTAGGCATATCTATAGATAATATACCTATTATCTTTTTATATAAATATGTGATTATTATTTTTATAATGTGAAGTGTGGAGCTCAACGCCGCACTTTTTTTTGTTCAATAGGAAGGAAGGAAATTTCGAACACCAATCAGCAGTCTTCTGCGTCACAACGATTAGATTAGATTTTCCTTACTTTTATTTTCTTTTTTACTTTTTTAGAGGTACACTCAGCAAACGGATATCTATATTGTAAGAGCGCATTAAAAATAACTAGTTCACTTGTTCTTGTTGGGTTCACTAGTTCTTGTTGGGTTTAGAGACGATACACAGCTAACAACTTTGAAATGAAGCGAATTATGAAATGTCAGCTTAATGGGTTGAAAACATATGCTTCAAAATTGAGTTGCAAATACGAGTATACATACATACATTGCGAGTTAAATAAAATTTTGCAAAAATTGATCAATTGATTGAAGCTAAGTTACTTCACACTTTTTCTTGCATAGTCAGAGAACCTAATACAAACACACTCTGTTCTCCACTAACGTAATAACATTGACTCACCATACATAGACGTATCGTCAGATTCCTCAGACATCAAAGAAGGATTCTGTGCTTCATCATTTTGAGTTTCCGGTACATAATTTGAGGGCGTGGTTTGATCGTGGTCGCTTGAGTCGTGGTCGTCATGATGGTGGTCGTGGTCGTGGTCGTGATGGTGACCACTGGAGATACCACCGAAGGCGCGGGCAGAGCTTACAGATGCGTTGTATTGCTCGAGAGGTGTTGGCGAGTTACTGAAGAGAATTCCAGCTGGAAAAATTAATTAATTAATTAATACAGTTCTACACTTAGTTTAAGATAGCTTTTTTAAAGAAATACTAATACTACTTTTAAAAAAGAGATAGGTTTCGGTGAATTAGAAGATTGTATGTAGATTTAAGCCAGAAGGACATGTGATGTTGATGTTAATATCAAGTTAAAGTACGTAATATTTATTTTATTGGTTTTGTAGTGTCATTAACACACTAGGAACATAAAAAAATATTTTTATGCACATTTTTTATGTCAGAGCACTCGAACTGTTTGTCATATCTAAATATATAGGTAAATAATATTTAGGGTATATACCCTAATGCAGTGATTCTCAACCACTGTGCCGTGGCACTTTTATGTGCCGCTAAATTTCAAAAGTGTACCGCCAAATTTTGCAAATATATAATAATGTTAACACTATTAAATTATATCATTTAATTTTTTTCTTTTTGTGTGCCGCCAAATTTTGAAATCGTTAAATATGCTGCAACAAAAAAAAAACGTTGAGAATCACTGCCCTAATGTATACTCTTACTATTACAAAACGATTTTTTCACTGATAACTAAGGCTTTTCACATCAACCGTTTCTGAAGCCTCGCTGTGTCCTCTTTACTATAGGTTTAAAATTACATATTTTATATGAATATCTACTTTCTCCGTTTAAATATGATCTGATGTAAGCAAACCTAACTATGTCACATTGCAGATAAAATGCCTAAGGCGTTCTAGAGCGTATCCATCTAGGCTGTAGCAACGCTTGAATAAAGATATTGCTACGAACTTTCTTAATAGACTTGTTTTAATTAATTGAATATAAGTATATTTTGTATGTGTAAAATTTAAAAGCATAAATAATATTTTGAAACGATACGATGACAATAATTAAATAATAATTCTTTAAACAATATTTATACTAATTAAATGTAATTAAATAATAAAAACAGTCTCGAAAACATCTATTATCCAAATCAAAAAAAAATATGTTTAATAGTTAAATTATATCTATTTCTCCACTCTACACGAAATTCGAACGTCGTTTAAGTTTTTCCTCAATTTTCGCGATTTTACAGATTTTAATTGTAAGTATTATATTTAAAACAGATTCGGCGTTTACTTTAGTTCGTGGTCACAGGGCGAGCTACTAAGAAGTTTTTGAAACGTCGGTTTTTTAAATTGATTACGAAATACCAAACACTTATAGACGTTTGCATACTTCAATTTATTTCTCTACTAATGGATGTAGGTAGAGTCGAGTGTTTTTCTAATTATTAAGAAGAAACACAAAATTGATTTATAAATTTAATTTTAAAAACTACTTTTTAATCAAAATATTAAATATTTAAAAATTGAATTAAATGTTTTTTTATAAAATAAGTGGTACTTAGCCCTCTTTCTAGATTCGAATCCGCTCCTCTTGGAAACCGTTTAAATTCTTATAAACGTATTATAACTTACGTTCGTAGTTAAGCATAGCATAGAACATAGTAATTTTATAAAATATTTGTTAATTTCCTAAGTGTGTAAAACTTTAAAGTATGCTTAAAAAAACTACTTATATTTAAACAAAAACATGTATAATTAAATAAATAATACATTTTTCTAACAACTTACTTGCTGCTAACACAATGATTGCGACGATGGCCGCTACAATGAGACCTAGTAGAGTCCAGCAAAGAGGCCGCTTGCAACCACCCTTTTCACCACGTTTATCGGCAGTGACGTAGAGTTTCTCTCCCCTGAAATTATAAAAAGATATCTTTTAAATAAAAGCTTTGAATTTAAATTTTGTTTGGTTTGTTGAAATAAATTTAAGTAGGTAATATTTTTTTGTTGGTTTAATGACTAAATAAAAATTGAAACATTAAACACCACAGGTTCACGCTTTTTCTGCATAAGAAGATAGTCAGAGAGAATCTAGTGTTATGATACTACGTTCTCTGTTTTTCGTGTATTAACTAAGACATTTCATGTGGAGTGGTTAAAAAAAAAGAATTGAGAATATATTTCATTGAATTGAAAATAAATATCTTTATAGAAAAATATTTATATATAGATTATATATAAAGTTAAAACCTTAGTCCATATGTGCTGTAAATATTATAATCTCCAGACTAATATTAATATAGGTTCCATTTTAAGGGGCGGTCAAGCTCCTTGATATATAACGTCATTTCTTTAATTATAAGAATTTTAAAAAATGGCTATTTTAAATA
Source organism: Dryas iulia moderata (assembly GCA_019049465.1). Lineage (NCBI taxonomy): Eukaryota > Metazoa > Arthropoda > Insecta > Lepidoptera > Nymphalidae > Dryas > Dryas iulia. The sequence goes on from CM032417.1 coordinate 4,801,859, forward strand.
CAAGGCGCAATTAAATAATGGCTGACTAGATTTTAATTATTCGTATCGTTTCTAAAATTTAAAATATAACGTCACAAAAATGGAACCAGAGCTAGGGTACATTTCAGGAGGACAACAAATAATCATTCAATGAGCTGCATGTCGGCCTTGTCGGCATGTTTTTGGCCTTGTTTTAGTTGGCCACCCCTGAAATAGAATATAAACGTACTGTTCCACTAATACTTCTGGCGGTCGATTTTTATTTAGCAGTACACTCGTTTCACTCGGTATTTTCTCCATGTTGCAAACCAATATTATTTTAAGTTTTTATATGTCCAAAACTATACTACACTCTTCTTCAATCTTGAATTGCAAGATATTTTTACACACTATTAATAATATAAATATAACTTTTAAAATTCTTTACTATTATCTTTCTCTAACTAACAAAAACAAATTGCTGTTTCCACGAATTACCTAAATTTACTGTCGTTTAATGCAACTGTAGTTTAATTTTTTCACGTCATCTATAAATAAGGCTTTTCTAAGTATTTTTTATATTCATTTGAAATAAAATCATAATGTTTTGGAATAAGGTATCAAATGTATAGAAATCAATATTATATTATATTTGCTGACACAACTGTAGACAGGCTTGCTGAGTATAATTCTCGTACACCTATACAAATAAATACATGCCGGGGATATTTAGAGGTTGAATTATTGTTATATAATATAAGAATAAAACGATATCATTTAAAATGTATATTTATCTGTCTTTTTTATTTTTTATTATTTATTTTATACTTTGTAAGTTAGAGAATGTCTCGACTCTTGTCTTTTCTTTAGCCAAGTATTTTTGGTTTTTGGAAGTAAAGTATTTAATTAGGACGAACATTCAAGCGTTATCAACATTTATTTGTCCACTTTCCGTCAAAGTTCGAGACATTGCATGAATAGTACAAAAATTGAACGCTAATTTTCAAATAAATAAATATCTTTTAATACAAATTTAATAATTAACTCTCTATAAGTTCCAAAGAACAGAGCTTTTTCTTAACTTATATTATGATTTTCAATGAGAACACACCGCCATGCACTTTATGTTATTATGTAGCTGTGACCAGGTATGGAGCAAGGTTATTGCCCTTTGCTTTGTCCTGCGGCTCTTTCATACGGTATGTTGTAAAGGCACAGGAACTTAGGTTTCGATGAGGGACTACATAATTTTAGATCTTGTGATGACGCCATTATTAAAGGGCTTTAGGCTTTATGAATAAGGTTTTTATCCTTTTTTTATAAAATTACAAAAAAATGCTGTATTGAAAGTATTCTTTCGGTATTATTATTATTATTATGTATTATAATGTGTAATTAAATATTATTTAAATTGATTCGTGAGGCCGTCGTGGTTCAGTTAGACGGCGTCTGACTGTAAACCTGATGCTTGTGGGATCGATTCTTACTTGGGGGAAGGAGACCACGGACGACTGTAAAGTGTTCGAAATGTCAAGTTGTTTGATAATGTATTTTATTCAAAAATATACGCGAATAATTCGGTTAAAAATTGTTTTATTTCAAACTTGATTGTATATTATTTTCATTTCTCCGCCCTGGCATCTAAGATAAAGTGGGAAATTAAGTTCCGCCACTTAACACGTAATGTCTTGATTTCTGGTGAAAAGTGGAGAACGCAGTGATTTGACACTTGACTCTCTGACTACCCTGCTATGTGCGAAAAAGGTGTAAAAAAAGTTTTTCTTTTCAATTATAGTTACTTTTTGAAGCTAAATTTTCAAGGAACTAATTTTTTGTAACTTGTATAAATTGTCCTGCCTTAGAACGGTATCTTATAAAGCCTGCCAATGTGTTTTACTTTTACGTGACTTTCCGTTTAGATCTCAGTTGGTGGTACACTTGGTTACTAATTAAGAGTTGACGAAGCGACAAAGGAAGGAAACTACTGTATAAGGTAACACTAGAAAATATAAACAATATAATGCTATTTATTTAGATACTATATTTTTTTTCGGTATCGTAAAATAAACCGTGGCGCTAAGTTTCGCAATATGTCTCAATTTCGGGCAGAAAGTTGATAACGGAGATTGTATATGAGGTTCTCTTTGACTACTTTGTATGCGGAAAGAAGGGTAAATGGTTTTTTCGCCAGAAATGAACTGATGATAGCTCCAGACAAGCCGAGAGAGTGACATTTTAAACTACTTCAAAATTTAAGTATTTTACGACTGAGATTCTAATCTAAAACTCCTATGTGGTAGACATCAACAAGCTTAGCTCATTCGTTATAAGCTCATTATTCTAAATATATTTACAGAAAATTTTGAAGATTTAAAAATATTGTTGAATTTATTAACATTTCTAAGGCTGATAACTAAATTTAGCGCTGTAGTATCAGTGTTGTGTATTGAAAATATTAATGCAATTATTGATACAAAAAATCGATAATGAAATATAATCGATTGTGTGAATATTGTAAACATTATGATATTAAACTATAATTAGCCCAATTATATGCTTAGGAAGCCGTTACAAGTTTCTAATGACACTTGTTTCCGTACAACTTGTAAATGCATATCCATAATACATTTTAACATGCAATTTTTTAAAAACTCTATCAAGTTTTAGTAATTTAGAAATTAAGATAAAAAAGCGGATGTTTTTGTTTAAGCATATTTAACGTAATGAGATATTGAGAGAGAAATTTAAATTATTTTGTTTTAGTAGGTAGTACGGTAATATGTTCTTTAATGAGATAAATGTCTCGAAATTTAGCAGAAAGCGGGGAACAGAGTGTCTTAACACTAGGTTCCCTCGGCCTACCCTGCTGAGTACGGGATACAGCGTGAAGCTAAAAAAAATATCTGCTTGGCGACGGAAGAAACTAATTTAATATTATTTTAGTATCACTATCGTATTAACAATACTTGAAGACAATAGGTGTGTTTTCGAATTCTTATTTTGTTATTGGTTTGATTATGGGAATGGAGCACAGATAACTTCGTTAATGTCCCGTTATATGATCAACAGACGATGGCTAGATCTGGACCATTTACGTCGAATATCAATAATCGATCCTTAATGAAAACTGCAACCTGCAGATTGATTTAGAAATTATTTTTTTGAGTATAGTTAAGGAATACGCAATCTTTCGACTGTTTATTAGCAGAAACCAATCCAAAGGTTTGCATATCCAAGTTAAGTCGTGTTAGGTCTCTCCTCTTACGTAGTAACCTATAAAATTTAGGAAATTGGTGAAAACTAAAAATGTTTAAATGTTTACAAATTGTGTTTTTTTATGGACTTATCTACGACGATCAAAATATAGATTTAATTATTGTAATGTGTTAAAAACTTCTGCATTATAATTTCCTTTTCAAGTTCCTCTAATTTTTAAAACATTTATTACTGTTCTAATACTTCCTTCCTGATATCAGTTTAATTAGTTTCAATAACCGCTCAACGAATTAAGGTTGTATTGTTTTTTACAATACTAGAATTATTCATTAAAGTATCTTTAACAAAATTAAAAACATATTTAGTGTTAATATTGTATGTTTAGTTTATGGCTTTTAGGCGTGCCAGTTGAGCACAATTTACTTTGCCAATGTCACGTAGAATGGAGAAGACACGATGGAGAATGGTTAAATAAATTTTGAGTAAGTACCACAAAATTGACAAGATTAACGGTTTAAAACTAGAAGGTAATATTTAGTGTTAATATTGTATGTTTAGTTGTCATATTTAAATGTCACTTCTGACAAATACAGTTAACTTTTTAATTCTAAATATGGTCGAAGATTAAAATGATTATTTTTTATTGTTGTTGTGCTCATTATGTGTGAATAATTTGAGTCCTTACTCGATTATTAGAATCTAGCCAACAATTCAGGGATATTTTTTATCAGGTAGCGAATTTATTAACTGAAATATAGTATCTATAATATATAGATACTATATTTCAGTTAATATAGCATAATTTTCTTAAACAGATTGATATCAATCTGTTTAAGAAAATTTTGCTATATTATTTTGATCCACTTCTAGTTTTCTGATATGCGTCTTCGGACTAGATAAAAATGTACTATTTTCATAACGTGGAACTAGTTAAAAAATTCGACGATGTAAAAAGAAAATACTTTGAATGAGGTTTTTTTAGTTGAAAAATTTATTGTTATTGAGAATATAAATATGACTTGACGTACAGACCACTAAGACGATTCTTTAAAATGGTTATTATATTTTTATAATATAACCATTTCAAAGAATAGTACCAACAGATTGTGTCTGTTTAATTCAAACATGTACTAATCTATGTTAAATGAAATAATTTAAATAACAATGCACGTTATATCGTATAAATAATTTAAGTCCGCAATCGTTTGGCGTTTCATTGAGCAATCACCTGACATTCATGAATGAGAGCTTTAGACTTGCGCAATCTACACGAATATTATAAAGAGTTAAGCGTTTGTAAGTTTGTATGTTTGAGGTAGGTAATCTTCGAAACTACCGAATCTATTCTAAAAATTCTTTCACTAAAAGCTTAAAAAGCTACATTGTCCCTGATTGCTATAAGCTATATATTTGTTTTAAAATCATTCGTTTTGTTTAGTAAATTGGCACTTACAAAATAATCATCCAAAAGAGCACTATCGAAAATCCTTTCGTGTAAACTGGTATTCATATAATTCTATGAAATATATACTTTGATAAAATTATACATTTTGAGAAGATTGCTATCTTCCTGTAGCTTACGCAGGCAAAACCGCGAACGGGTCGCTAGTGTATTGTACACGATCTCATATGGTGGTATTACCCATAAGTTACGGTGTTTTGTAAGCGTTAAATCTGTCTTTGTATATAGTAATAGAATGGCACTGTTGATAAGGATGTCTGCGTGTCAAAAGTTCTTCTAGGATATGTCGAAATATTTAAGTTGGTCTATAGGTAGGAATGTACCTACTTCATATTATGCATTAGTTTTGGTTATTATATGGTATCTTTATTGTTATAGATTTTTTTATTATATGTTAAATGTGCAATTAACCTTTAAAATGTACACGCAATGGCGGTTGACTCATTTTGTACCCTCATACTGACATACATAGCAGGATAATCAGAGACAATTTAGTGTTTAGACACTCCTTTCTCCACTTCTCGTCCGAAATCGAGACATGGTACGTTGAGTGGCGAAACTCAACCATTCATTCATTCAATCATTTCCCTCAGTAGAAATCGGATCCACAACCATCGTGGTCACAGACGATGCTGCAGAATTGTGTAAAAACTAAAAAAATGTGTGTCCATATGAGTCATAAAACTCAAAATTGTACATGAATATAAATTGAACGAGGTTAGAATGCTTAAAATAGTCTTTGACTCGAGCCCGTATTGTGGTCTAGTCGTATTGTTTTGAATTTCTTTCAGTAATGCTTTTGTGTTTTGTTTCTGACCGACATTATGAATATGTAACGGCTTTCTCGATACAAGATAATAGGTTTAGGTTGTCCTCACATACTGATATATATCATTGGCAGTGATTTATCAGACCATATACTTAGATTTTATTATAGAAATTAGTTAATTTTGTTATTATTTTAACTGGATTAGATATATATTTTTTGTATTAAAATTCTGAAACCACGGATTATTGTAGTAGTCGCAAGGTAGGATTTTCTTAAATGTATTTTCGAATAGCAAAAATAAATACGATTAAGTTGGTTAAAATATTTAATTTTAAAAAGTGTAAAAATCACGAAAACAGAAGAGTCTACGGAGCAGTGACTTTATTTTTTCAAACAAATTGAAGTTCGTGTAATATTTATTTTATTAATAAGCTACTAAAGCTTACTTAAGCTTTATAATAAAAAATATAGGCTTTCTACATTTCGTTTCTATATAAATTCATGTCTATCGTAGTTTTCTCTATATAATAATGTAACTTTATTATTTTAACTATGTTGTAATAATTGAAATATATAATAATATAATCTTTTAAAAGGCCTCTTATACAAGATTATACATTCATAAGGATTATTTGTACGTAGTTAGTATATTTTGAACGTGGCTTATTATTATTATAGTAAACCACGTATAAAATATACTAATTTAAATAATCGAAATTATTATTAAAAAAATAAGCGTTTTTTTTAATTTCTAACCTCTATAATAATATAATATTCGGGTGTTCGTCGCCTTATACGCTAAATGTTTACATCTACTTATTTTGGGATACGTCTTCTACTTAAAAACTTTCTGCCGGATTTTAAAAACAATTGTATAGTTGTAAGTTTCCTAAACTTGCCTTTCAGTGCGTGACATGAAATTTTAAAACGGTATTTGTCATTTTAGAGTACCTACTGAAGTGTTGTGGCCTAAGTGTGTTACACTTGATGCCTTATTTTATGGTATTTATAGAATTAGTAATTTGTGGCCAGTCATGGCCCAGTGGCATAAGAGTGTGACTGTAAACGACTGGTTGTGGGTTCGATTCCCACTCGAGGAATGGAAATTATATTTCCATTTTCTTCGCTCTGGTGTCGAGGTAAAGCGCGGCGTTAAGTTCCGCCACTTAACACGCAAGCCTCCAAATTTGGCGGAAAGTGGGGAACGGAGTGTCTTAACACTAGGTTCCCTCTGCCTACCCTGCTGTGAGCGTGAAGCTATTTATTTTTTTTTTATTTTTTTTTATAGAATTAGTTAGTTAGAGGGCCATCGTGGTGCAGTAGGACTGCGTCTGATTGTTAACGTGATTGTACATTCAAATTCCTTTCGGGGAAATGAGTATATTTAAATTATATTCTTTTCTCTGCTGGCGAAGGCAAATAATGTCTTGTTTCGGGTAGAAAGTGGAGATGGGACAGCCTTGGCATTAGGTTCTCTCTGGTTGAGAATTAGTAGATATGTTCATTTCAGAATTAGTTAAACATATTGTAGATTTTTTAATAGTATTGTGAATATATCAAAGTCGTTTTTAAAATTTATTAATATCAAGGTTACGCATAAAATTGCGTAAATATTTATTGATCTATATTTTATAAATATATTAAAATAATATATGACAGATAGGATGAACTTGATATTTAGCTATGCATATAGAATGATACTGCACATAACCTTCTTTGTTCTAACGTCTCTCCTGTTTGTTTTATTGATTTTTTTTAGCTTCATGCTGTATCCCGCACACAGGGTAAGCAGAGGGAATCTAGTGTTAAGACGCTCCGTTCCCCACTTTCGGCCGAATTCGGAGGCATTGTGTGTTAAGTAGCCGAACTTACTAACTGCTATTTCTATTTACTAACTGATACATATTTGCGACAAATAAAGTTTTATTTTAAAACACCAGTCGTGATAAAGAATACAGTATAACGATAAAAGGAGTTTAAAAGTAACTCTAGAAGGTAAATTAATGAAAGTGCATCAAATGACGTCATCATTGTGCAATCGGTATGTGTCTAATTGTTTGTGATGATTACGATTATACATAGTTAAATGAAATATTTGTTTCTTGTTAGGTTAGACGAATTGTCGTGTGAGATTCAGCCACTTCATATGTATGTTTTTTATGAGGGTAAATCCATTTTTTTATACCTTCACACTGCATCGCACACAGCGTGGTAGGCAAAGAGAACCTAGTGTTAAGATACTCCGTTCCCCACTTTCCGCCGAATTCGCAAATATTGCGTGTTAAGTAGGGGAACTCGACGTCGTGCTTTGCCTCTAAGAAAATGGAAACATTAAATATTTCCACTCCTCGAGTGGGAATCGAACCCACAACCAGTCGCTTTGCAGTCACACTGTGTCTCTGCGCCATGACTGGCCCGTCTCTTTAACTCCTACAATTAAACTACTACTATTTATCTATTTTAGAGAACCTACGCCGTTACCTAGAGTGTATTGTCACTCAGTTTTTATAATCTCTATATATAATAAAAGAGTAGAAAAGTCAATTCTGTACATGAAAAATTTCAGAAAAATTTTAATTGGGTGCGTTAATATATCGATAACAGAGGCCAAAAATCCACTCAGTAGAATTTTTGTCTGTCTGTCTGTCTGTCTGTCTGTCTGTCTGTCTGTCTGTCTGTCTGTCTGTTAATTTGTTCGCCAATCACGCAAAAAGTACGGGATGGAAATGAATAAAATTAAGCATGGTGGTAGCTTATAGTCCAAAGGTACATATAGGATAGTTTTTATCCCGGTATTCGATGTAGTTTTTTTGGAAAAAATAAAAAACCGATATAAGTATTTTCTTCATACACTGATACTTACTGAATAGAAATAAATGATTTTTTGCATGGAATTAGCTTAGAGGGTAGGACATTATATGGGATAGTTTTGATCCTGGTATTCAATACAGTTCCGGCAAAAAATAAAAAAAACTGACATAGTCAAATTTTGTTAATTATTTTAGAAATGAAGCTAAAATACTTCTAATTTAATTTACTAATATAATAATTATAAAACTAAGATGCACAAAATAAATATGCATATATTTCATATCTATATAACTTTTTATTTTTTTATAATGGCAGCATTGCCATGTCATTTATAATGTCAAATGTCATTTTAACTTCTCCTGTAACGCTAAATTAAAATTAATACTTTTATATCGTTAAAAATGGTAATATTTGTGAAAAAAAGTTTCTTGATATAGACATTTTACTTTTAATATTATGCATCATACTTTCTGAAGAACTTTAAAGTGTCGCTTTATAGGTTTATCAGCTGTCGTTAGGCTTGCTTTGAATAAGTCATGAAAAATAATTTATTAATTAAAGGTTATTTATTACCTTTAATGATTGCAAAATTACAATACACCTCAAACATGAAATGTTCTATTCAGTCTGTTCAAATGTGCCATTGAAAAAATATTTTATTAATGTGTGTATTTAAACGTGAACACGGGTAGCTGTAGAAACGTAATAGATATAGTAGTGTAGTTTATGCAGGCGAAGCCGCGGCTGGGTCGCTAGTACAAAATAAAGCAAATGGGAGAAGATAAATATACCTAATAATCATTTTACTATACTAAGAAAACGATTTAAAGTATTACAAAAAATATCGTATTGTCGTTGGATACACATTGTGTGTAAATTTCGAGTACATTTTTTTATTGCGAAAACTCATAAATGAAGTTAATAAAAACTTTTTTTTAACATAATAAAAGCTTGGTACAAAAGAATACAAGCTAGAATTATTTCTTTCCACATTTAAAGGAATGTCTAAATTTTAGTATAATGGCATTCCACTCTAATCGATAGTAATTACTTACGTAAGTAGTGTAGGTAGTATGACTAATTACGCATGATAACATTCTATGTCATTTACTTATTTACTTTAACTCCCTAAAGAGGATGCTGAAAGATAACAGGTTTTAAAACGTTTTCAAAATATCGTAATAAAAGTAAACTTTTTTTAAACTTACATTATTAACATAAACTAGCGAAAAAGTTAAAATTTATAAATAAATGTAAGTATTTTTTTAACTATTAATGACTATTTTCTTATGGTACCATAAATAGTAATTGTAGTGGTGAACTACATAACTGTTTCGTTATACTGCAACCCTCGAGGGTGGATTTTTGAAAAGAAAAGTAGCCTGTGTATAACCTTAAATTGTCAACTATATTTATGCCAAGATTCATCACAATCGATCAGGTGGTTTAGTTTTTTAATACAAACTTTCAACTCCTATTTCAACCCTTTAGAGGTGGATATTTGAAAAAATAAGTAGCCTATGTTTGACTCTGAGGTTTTTACTACTTTCATTCTAAATTTCATCCAAATGTCGATGAATGATTAGCCGTGAAAGCGTGACAGACAACAGACAGACTTCGCATTTATGATATAAGTATAGATTAATACATATTTTTGATTATTTCTTCATTAAAAGACTATTTCTAAGAAATAAACTTATAATAAATATTTATTATTTTGTTATTATAGTTTTACAGTAAAGTATAGATTGATTGATAGTCAGAGCTCAGTTTACAAAAATAGCTCAGTCCTAAGCCTCGGCCTCAAGTCATATCTAATTTATTTATAGCTACGCTTTTATTTTCGCTTCAACGACTTGATTCTACTTGAAGTAGCTTTTAATATTCACCACAAAATGTTGAACACGCGTGTGTAATAGTGGTATTTTGAATTTAGCTATAAATTTTACAACAATAGTATTAAAATTCTAAATTCAATTGAGAACTCGGTAAAAGCTTTATATGTACAAGAATATTTCAAGTCCTTTTTATAGATATTTGTTCTGTGTCCTTTTTAATCATCTTGATTTAGTTGAATGTGGCCAGTCGTGGCCCAGTGGCACAAGAGTGTGACTGTAAACGACTGGTTGTGGGTTCGATTCCCACTCGAGGAGTGGAAATTATATTTCCATTTTCTTCGCTCTGGTGTCGAGGTAAAGCGCGGCGTTAAGCTCCGCCACTTAACACGCAAGCCTCCGAATTCGGCGGAAAGTGGGAAACGGAGTGTCTTAACACTAGGTTCCTTTTGCCTGTCCTGCTGTATGCGGGATATAGCGTGAAGCTATTTAATATTTTTTTTGATTTAGTTGAAATAGGTTCTATTTTAAACAATGTTTCCAAAAACATTCTAGCCCTAGTCCTAAATAAGTTTTTGTTAATTCATAGACAAAGCGCGGCGTTCAGACGTTCGGCGTTTAATACTGCAGAAAAAAGTTAGTTATAAGTTTGTTTTTCTATATTGCGAAATTTAGGATACCAGAATAATAAAGGGATATACTGGACTGAAAACGTAACGTTCATGACATTTCATCTTGCTAGATTTTTATAAAATAAGCAATGGGACACTGGGCACGATTGTCATTCGGTAGAAGAATAATAAAAAAAAACAAATTTCTCTGTTCTAGTGAACAAAGCATAGTGTGGCATTGTGTTTTTCCACTCAACACGCAATGCCTATCACGGAAAAAAAGAGTGAATTAACACTTGCCCTGACTTGCCTACCCTGCTATACGAAAAAGTGCATTAAGATGAAAAAAAAAAGAGAAAACCTATTCTATATTCATCATAGCCCCAGATTGTAAATCTCTACTCAAAGCATATTATTACCATATTTAACTTAGCCATTGGCATGTCTATCGAACAAGTTTGAACTTCTTTAAAATTCACAACGGGTTGTTTCGTGGATTCCTCAAAGCTGGCCACATATCGGTGACAGAGTACACGCGGCCAAGGTCAGCCTGTGTGTTAAATGTTTTGTAGCTCTCTTAATATAATATAATATAATATAGATATTAGAACAAGGACGTGAAGTTGTCGTTTCTGCGGTTTATTGGGTGGCCGTGTTAATTTGAATACGTTACGTTTATAGTATTAAAATACTATTTTAGTTACTTATAACTGGTTTAGGATTATTATTGTTATTTTGTATGTAAATAATTATTGTATGTGGGTATAGTGACTTAGTATAGCGTTTGAATGTTAGCGTGATGTTTGTGGGTTCGATCCCGACTAAAATATTCATTATATTCAAACTTTCTTTACTTTGGTGAGAAGAAAGCATAGAGTTCCGTGGCTCACACAAAATGTCACACAAAATGAAAGTAAAGTACAGATATTAAGGATTTCTTCCTAAGTAGGAAGCTGCAAAAAGTTATACACTAAATATGTTATATTTTTTTACATAATCAATATATAAATTATTGTGTTATCTTGTATTTAAATAAATTTAAATAGTTAATTCACATAGTTCTACTGTTATATACGATACATTATATACACAAATTATTAAAATGTGTTCTTTTATTGAAAGCAATATTCAATGGCATCATTTTTTGACATATGACGTGTTTTTGACAATTCATAACTTTTTAAATATTTTTTATCAACATGACAAAATAAACCTTTAGGTATATTTCTATGAACACTATAAAAATAACTACTAATATTAAAATTGGTCCATTACGCTGCCCATTTCAATTAATGTCCACACACATATCAATATAATTCGATTACAAAGTTTATAACACAATATCACAGTCCGCTGAGCGGTTGCGTAACGCAAACCACATTCTACGAGAAACCAGCTTTGCGAGAGCTTGACTGACGCGAATTACAATTTGTACCTTACAATGTGTTTTACTTAACGTTGCTGGGTAGGCAAATCCATACTTATATTATAAATGCGAAAGTCTGTGTGTTTGTTTGTCACGCTTTTACGGCTAATCTACCGGTCTGATTTGGATGAAATTTAGAATGAAAGTAGTAAATAACCATGGGTTTAATAGGTCTCATAGGCTACTTATTTTTTCAAAAAATTAGCGCTAAAGGTTTAAAATAGGGGACGAAAGTTTATATGAAAAAACTAAACCGCTTGACCGATTGTAATGAATTTTGGAATAAATATAGTTGATAATCGAAGGTAAAGCATAGGCTATTTTATTTTTAAAAAATCCACCCCCGAGTGTTGCAACATAACGAGACAATTAGGCAGTCCACGCGGCGAAGTCGCGAGCGGGCCGCTAGTCAGATTAATTATAAGTATAGATATTGATTCCGAATATTTGAAATATCGATGTATCGATTAATGTTTTTGTTATGTAATGTTTATGATAATCTGTGCCTGTAAATGGTTGTAACATTGTTTATAACTAATTATTGTTCTCTTGTGATTGTTAAAATCTTTTTAAAGTTACTTTCGTTTGGTTATATGTTCATATATAATTTGGAACAATACTATAGTTTTTTATATGTTTTTATATGGCTATTGGCCTCAAAGCTTCTAATTCTAACTCTGGCGAAAAGTGAACAATGGAGGGCCTTGTTACTAGATTCTCTCTGACTCTATTAGAAAAAAATAGTGAAGTACAGTAACACAGTACATTTAACGTATAACGGAAATGAATTTTCGTAAACAAGATAAAAAAGGAATTAAAAATCGTATTACCTAAATTTAATCTCCCCTTAGTAAATTATACAGAAAGTTAAGTATGCTGCGTTTTTGATTTTTTTATTAAAACTCACTGGTATTTGAATTTTTTATCGGCGTTCATTATAGCACTAAGCTTGAAATTAAAATTTTTATTACGTATCCTTTGTATAATATAGTATTAACTTTATAAGTTATAAAAATTATATTGCAAACAGTTAAAGTATATAGTTGAAGTAATTTCGAATGTGTCGTATAATATAGCACACTTTTTGATTTCGGCCTTGACTTAAGAAAAGGTATAAATTGTATGTTTGATCCAACCGGATTGGTTGGGAGAACAATTATACCTTAAATGATTTTTATTTTACCGATCTGGTACCAAAGGTAAAGCGCGGCTTGAGTTCTATTGCTCAATACGCAATGTTTCGAATTCAAATGGATGGCAAAGGACGGAGTGTATTGACACTACGTTCTCTCTGACAACTACTGGGAAAAAGTGAGGAAATACATATAAAAAAATAAAATGCTGAATTAATATTAGAATAAATTTATATTACTATTCAAGCTGGCAAAACCATTGGGGGTTAAAATTCAATTGCATAATTTCTCAAACATTTAAATAAAATTAATTTAAGATAAAATGAGTACGTTAATGACGTAACTCTTACTACTACTATATTTATCATTTAAATATTAAGTATATATTCGACGTTCATGTTATATAAATTATAATAAGGAAATTATTATTTAGTAAAATAATATTGCTAAAAAATGCATAAACTTAGTTTTATATAAATACTTTTCAATATGAATTTACTGTAACATTTTTTAAAGTTTTCAAATACAATACGAAACAGTTAAGACGATTTTCATGTCTATCTAGCTGCAGGCAAAGAAAAATTTAGAGTCATGACACTCCGTTCTCCACTTTCCGTCCAAAATATTGCATGTAACTCAATGCTGGGTTAGAATACAAACTTATTACCAGAGCGGAAGATTAAAAATTAATTCCGCCCAATGGAAATCGAAGCTATAACCACTCTCATTTATATATAAAGGTTGTACCACTGTGCCACGATGGACTCATTGCCTTTTAAAACGTTTGTACGCACATATATACCTGAAATATTGACTACTTGTATCTGAAATAGCAGACGTGGATGACTAAGTAGTTCTATTATAGTATATCGACCGTTGGGCGTTGAGAACGGTATCATTAATAGATAAACATCGGATTGATTTGACCGCTCGTTCATACAAGTTATTAGCTAAGTGATCGTAAAATAGCGGTTCTATTTATAATGTTACAAGTAGGTACTATGCGTGTTATTTAGATTTACAAATTGGGCTTGTTGTTGAGTAATGAGATTGTCTTTTTCAGTTATTATTTTTATTATTTTATTTATTACTTTTTCCCCGCATAGTGTCAAAACACTCTGATGTTGCACTGTGATGAAATTGCAATCCGAAATCGAGACGTAGCGTTTTAACTCATTATAACAATCCATATTTATATTATAAATGCGAATGTCTGTCTGTTTGTCTGTTACACTTTTACGGGTAATCTACCGATCCGATTTGGATGAAACTTAGAATGAAAGTGGTAAAAACGACTAGTTGAAACATAGGCTACTTATTTTTTCAAAAAACAACCTCTAAATCATTGAAATAGTGGATGAAAGTTTATATGAAAAATCTACATAGCTTGGCCAATTGTAATAAATTTATAGTTAAATTTATATTATAATGAGTCGATTTCGGACAAAAAGTGAAGAAAAAGTCTGCTTTATATGTTAGGAAATTGCCAAAATTGTGTGTAAAATACATTTTTTAGAAAATGTTACTATTAAAATCGAAATAATGCAATACGCAATGACAGCGAAATCACATTTCGTATGCCTTTTGAGAAATACTAACTATTTCATGATTTTTCTCATTATCATCGATATAATGAGAGAAATCTTGTCTGTCATTTATAGATTACTATCGGACCTGCTAGTGATTACACTGTTTACCCTCTATTTACTTTTACCTCCTATTTCAGCCCCTTATGAGTTATATCGTAAAAAAATAGGTGTTATGTGGCTTCATAATTTTCCCTTCATTCCCTATATGGGGCATTAAGGGTAGATTTTTAAAAAAAGTTGTCGTACGATTTTTAACATTTCTGTTCCAAATGCCACCCAGACAGACTTTCGCATTTATAATATTAAAATTGGTTTTTGGGCAATCAAAATAAGTGTACTGTATTTTATTTTCTTATTTATTGTTTTAGTTAGTTTTGGTTAGACGTCAGAGGAATCTCTAGCAGGATGTACTTAAAACAGCAACATAGTCAATGTTTTTTTTATTTTTTTCGACATACGTGTTTTTCGACGCATAGACGTTGTCCGTAAAGTAGACAGGCCATTATGCCATATACTAATCTTCGTTGCGGATTTAAAGGGGATGCCTAATATGGAAACTTCAAAAGTTATTACATCATGAGTTTCTATAATTGGAGTAGTTTCATAGTAATATTTAGAAGAATAACAAATATTTGTTGATTTAATAGTAATTGATGTATATTTTATTGTTTTAAAAATAATTTAAATCTAACTAAATAATTTTAATTGATATGTTAATAATAATTTTAATTAATTAATTCAAATAAATAATTCAAATATGAGATTATTTTCTACGTAAGCATCTATGTAACCAACGTTATAATGATAAGTGTTTCCTAAAACGCACTGATTGCGAACCCGTACTCCTTAATTGTTTTTTAAATATAATTAAAAACATTGAAATGGTTGGGAAATTGTTAAATACAATATAGCATTTGATTGTCCATTTCAACAATCTGTCTATATATTTTTCATGAAAACTTTATTACAACAACACTTCTTATAAATATTTTTAAATGTATTTTATAGTTATTTAATACTATACTTAATTTTGAATTTTAAGCTAACCGGTTATTTGACGTCTTTTGTTAAGAATTAAGTAAGTAGGTATAAGGAAAGCCACAAACCTCATGTACTTCCTGTGCTCGTTCACCGGAACGAAGTACTCATCGTACGGATTGGTCGCATTCATGTCAACCTCGACATCCTTCTTTTTCGAACCGTTCTTAGGTGTTAAGTTGATCAGTTCTAAATTGACTGCTTCTAGGGTTTTTGTGTCACCATTAGGTTCTTTGCTGTGCCCATTTTGATGCTGGTGTGGTCCGTTGGAAGTGAAGGAATCGTTATGATTTTGGTCAGCGTCGTCGTGTTGGTACGCTCGGTTGTCGAAGCCTGAGGCAGGTGGTGATGGGGGACGGTGCAACGGCCGCGCTGGCTCCCTGGGGGACGCCGATCTACTGTGGCTATCCATTACTTTTGGAGCGGACTGACATCTGAAAAGGAAATAAATATAATTATTTTTACGGTTTTATTTTTATAAAATTTAGTTTATTTTATGTTAAAAAACTACAACCCTTATAATATATGGTTTTTGATAAATTATAACCAGCAACTTCGTTTACGAGGTTAATAAAAAGCAGAATACTGCCGGTAATGCCGTTTCTGTAGGAATTTTGGAAAAAACTTCTTTAGTGCTTCCGGACTCTACACACTACTCGTCAAGGAAACATAATTATCAAATTTTAGCTATCTGTGCCCATTACTTTGGGCTGTGCGATTTCTATTAGCAAGTAAGTATGACTTTTACATACATAGATAGATTAGACTTAATTTTGCTTAAAACTTAAAAAAAATATCCACTTATTACTTGTTTTAGGAAGTAATACCTAGTATTATCTCAAAACTAGCTTTCATTGGTACGCTAGCCGCGATTTATTGCAAATGGTGTAGCACGAAATGCATTGGTCACGTTTCAAAAGTATTTCGGTATTTGAGTTCTAGACAATGTTACAAAAGCCTTGATGCCTGTTAAGTTTTTCCTTGGATGCGATTCCTATGTATTGTTTAATAAATGTCTTTGTCTCTATTTGGAAGCTTAGGAAACTAGTGTTACATATATCATTGAAAATATAATCCTAAAATTTGTTTATTTTCTCATGTTTATGTACTAATTTCTATTGTTTAATGAACTAAGTTACTAATATAACAAATTTTATTGAGATATTTAAAAGTTGCTAAGGATAATAGCGGTACAGTAGAACAGTGTAATTGTTTATGGATTCGATTTCTACCAGGAAGAATGATCATAATTTAATTATTTTCAATGTCGCTCTAGCGAATAAGACAAAGAAAGGCGTTTAGGTTCGTCACCCAACGCGCAATGTCTCAAAGACGTGTAGAAAGTGGAAAATAGAGTGACTTGACACTGGATTCTCTAGAATTCAGAAAGAAATCGATGCAGAAAAAAACGTGCAGTAGAAAATATCTAAATGTTTCAAAAAATGCCAACACTAAGAGTGACTTATTTATGCTATTTAAAAAAGCAGCATTTATTGTACTTCTTATTAAATACTGTAAATTTACCTCCAAAATAATTAAAACTTATGTAAATATTGTATTTCTCTATTGCAAAGTGAGTGTTAAAATGCCACTGAAATAAATGTTCTAACCTAGATTATAATGAAGCAAAAAGAGCGCAGACAATTATATTTATAATTTAAAAAGATTCTATGACGCAAGAGGTTGATTGTGAAATAAAAGGCTGAACGATTGTTAATTTAACAGATTAACCGAGTTAAAGGTCTAGGACTCGCTTAATTTTTTAGCAAAAAGAATAAATAATCTGTATCTTATAATAATTATCTCATTTAATTACGTTTTTAAGTTTTTTTTCCGTAAAGCAGTGTAGTCTAAGAGAAGCGTTTTCTACTTTGCGTGGGGAAGTTGCCAATTAAGTGGCGGAACTCAACACCGTGCTTTGTCTTACCCGAGAATGGAGAAATAATAATAAATATAATTAGTCCCCCGACTGGGAGTTGAACCTGCAACCATTCGCATATAAAGTAAGTCGCTGCTATTGCATTATGATGGTCTCAAGGCCTAATTTACTTGAATTAAAATGTATAAATCGTATTTACAACCTTAATTTACATTCGTAAAAGGAAAAATGTTTGGTTTATCCGCTAGAGCTAGCTTTAGCTTAGTATTTTGAATACCTTGGGCTAAAAATCGACATGGAAATAGTGGTTGTCATATACTGGCTATACTTTAAGGCAGAATGTTAACTTTAAGCAGCTTCAAGTTTTACTCTCGTATAGCAAGTTAGAGCTAGTGTCAAGACACTCTGATCTATATTTCACCCCTAAGATAAATTTAAAGCCTCAACGTAGATCTTATTGAGATCTGCGTCGTCAGTCATTTGGTCACCCCATGTTATGTCCTATCCAGTCCAGAATATCCAGAATAAAGAAATGAAAAGAACTTAAATAATGGTATTTAAGTTTAATTCCCATTTTTCCCAGGTTTTTAAGTTTAATTCCCATTCAGGGGAGAGATGGCTCTCCCCTGAATGGGAATTAAACCCTTCACATTTATATTTATATTATTATATTTATATTAAATTTTAATATCTAATTAACTTTAAAATACTAAAATTAAAATTAAAAAATTAAATAGCTTCACGCTATATCCCGCACACAGCAGGGTAGGCAGAGGGAACCTAGTGTTAAGACACTCCGTTCCCCACTTTCCGCCGAATTCGGAGGCTTGCGTGTTAAGTGGCGGAACTCAACGCCGCGCTTTACCTCGACACCAGAGCGAAGAAAATGGAAATATAATTTCCACTCCTCGAGTGGGAATCGAACCCTCAACCAGTCGTTTACAGTCACACTCTTGTGCCACTGGGCCACGACTGGCCACTACACTAACAACTAATAACCAGGTTAAACAAACAAATTTAAAAACAAGCATTAACTAAATTCATTAACACGCTCCTTCAAAAGCATCTAGGTCTTGGGCATTGTTCGTAAAACAATCGTTGTCACCATTAAGATAAACAGGCAAATCTGCTTGAAACACATAAATGCTATAAAGATTTGGCGATAGTCAGTCAACTGGAGCGTCAGTCGTCCGTTAACCTTAGTAACCAGTATTAAAGGTAAACTGTTTATTTCAAAACTAAATATTACTAAATAAAATAAATATTAAACTAAGTAATTTGGGGCCATTCTGGCATCGTGGGACAGCCTCTGACTGGCGATAGGATGTGGGTTTGATGCCCACTTAGGGAATTAAATTTAATCTTTATTGTTAGTTGCCCTATTGAAAGGCAACGCATGTTATTAACTTCTACCACTCAATAGACAATGTCTCCATATCCGGCTGTAAGTGGAGAACGGAGTGTATTGACACTAGGTTTACTGACTACACTGCTATGGATAAAAAGTAGTGAATCTAAAAAATTTCAAGCTTTTTCTCGCATAACACGGTAGTCGAGAGAGTCTCAACTGAGGCGCCTTTGTCACGCCGTCGTCGTCATTTGATGGCTTCCTCACAAGCGAGGATTCCAAGCCAAGGTCAGAGCTCACATAGCTCGGTCTTCCTCAAAGCCCGGTGACGCTGTCAAGGACGCTCTAGCCACAGCATACTACACAGCCCAAAAAAAAGCTAGTCAGAGAGAAGCTAGTGTCAGGGCACTCCGCAGAAATGTTACTTAATTTGTTTGTGCAAAGGATTTAAATAAATATGCTACTCACGAACCGACAATCTAATACGATAGATACATTCTACAGTTCCTATCACAGTTGATTATGATTTGTAGCTATTTCAAATTTATATAATCTTCAACTGGTTCTCTATTAAGATTATTAGAAATTGTATTATGTAAAATAAAATTTATTATATAATATTATATTAATAACATTACATTATATTTATAATATAATATACTTTAATTTACTATATTATAAGTATCCTAGTGTACAAAATAGATATATGAGTCCATTCAAGGATATATCAATCCGTCTACTCTATTTCATACACTAGACCTGGTCAATTGACTAAAACATTATATGAATAAAACAACAAAGAAAAGCTTTTATAATAACAACAACAGCAAATTGTAATAACAATTTCGATGCAGCCAGTTGTAATGCATAGCTTAGCAGTCAGAGCGTTTGGTCGGTTTTCAAAAGGCGCTGGTTCGAATCTCGCCGCGTTTAAATTTTTATACGTTTTCTATTTCATAAGTAAAAAAAAAACACTTTAAAATGTTAAAATTAGTATTAAAAATATATGGAAATTGTAATTAAGTACCATTTTAAATCACACATACATGAACGATCATATAGAACAAAATATTTTATTTGGCTCAATCAATGTACTCGGATAAAAATGCGTGTAATGCGACGCCGTCCTTAGTCTCAATACAGCGAGGCTAACCACCTTTTACTTAATGTCAAGTTACGGTCTTTATTAATCGATGTTTTTCCTAATTCTTAACGTTGTTTCTTTTGCTTTCTTTGTATTATCTTTTAAATGTTTTTCTTTTAGAATGTAATATATATATGGTGGCCAGTCGTGGCCCAGTGGCACAAGCGTGTGACTGTAAACGATTGGTTGTGGGTTCGATTACCACTCGAGGATTGGAAATATTTAATATTTACATTTTCTTCGCTCTGGTGTCGAGGTAAAGCGCGGCGTTAAGTTGAAGTGAAGCTAAAAAAAAATATGCATCGCATGCTAGATTCATTCTTTTCTTCGGAAAGTACGGTAGTAAGAGTGAATCTAGTGTCAAACACTCCGCTCTCCGACGCTCGATAGTCAGATATTGCGTGTAAAGTGGCGGAACTCAACGACGCCCCATATATGTCTAATATAAAAAAAGTTTATTATAACGTTGTTGAAGGTCAAATGAGATATTAGTAGACGATAGCTAATGGGTTCAAAACCCATTAATTTAAAAATAACTATAATAAGAAAAAAAGCTTGTTGTTTTGCATTCCGCTACATAACTTTGTTAAGTGGAGGACAAAGTAAAGTATGAATTAAATATTATGTTTTAGAAAAAACCTTATATAATATACAACATTTCTAATGTCAAAAAATGAATCCATACTTATATTACAAATGAGAATGTCTGTGTGTTTGTCTGTCACTCTTTCACGGCTAATCTACTGGTCCGATTTGGATGGAATTTAGAATGAAAGTAGTAAAAATAACTGGGTCTAATATGGGCTACTTAGTTTTCCAAAAATCTACCTCTAAAGGGTTGAAATAGGGGATGAAATTTTATGTAAAAATCTATACCGCTTGACCGATTGTAATGAATTTTATCATATATATAGTTGATAATAGTTGATAATCCAAGTTAAATATAGGCTACTTTATTTTTCAAAATTCCAACCCTGAGCCAAGCCAACGTATATAACGCGGCGAAGTCGCGAACGGGCCGCTAGTACTATATACGTCATCGATAAATGAAAAATAACTTTCAATGATAAATTTTGCAGTTAAATATTTAAAATTAATTTAGTATAATATTATTGGGCAAAAAACTTTTAATGCTTGACGAATTAAAAAAAAATGAGAACGCTTATAAAAACAATTAAGCGGTCAATAAAATTACATTAATTAGATGTAACGCGGTCAACGTAACTTCAAAGTTTAGATAATAATTCTCAGTTGTTATTCGGTTATCGTTTCACTTCAAGATATTTTTCATATCTTATGTTTAATGGAGATAGATTAGGAAATAAAAAAATAATCTACATATTCTAAACTAATTTCTTTATATTATGTCAACGTCTTTTTACTTATGGTTTTTGAGATTTAAAAAAAGTAATTTAAAAAAAATAAACATAATGGCCACTAAATTCGTTCAAATTAATTTTTTTAATTTCCGGCGAGAAAGGATAGTCAGAGAGAACATAGTGTCAAGACACTCCGTTTTCAAATTCGTAAGATATTGTAAAAACACTATTAATATAAACACTCAGATACATTTCAACCTATACATACTATATATCTTTTTAGAAAAATACACAAAAAATACTTAATTTATTCATTTGAACAGGAAAAAAAGCGTTAAAAGCGAATATTTGTGAGATTAATGCGCGTAAAAAACATGACACATGCACGGTCCCATGTAATAATATAGCAGTAAGCTTGTATGTTAATTCATGGTAATCTTGAATTCTGATAGCTACCATTTTTATTTTAAAATATATGATGGTAGGTCGTAAATATTACGTTCCTTTATTAATAATTATGAAGGTTGTAAAAACGAAAAAAATAGATGAGAAAATAAAACTAAGCCACTGATTTTAAGATATGTAGATAGATTGATGAGATTCTTTCCAAGTTTACTGATTTTTTACGGAATAAACGAAAAGGAATTTAATGACAATTAAATTAATTCTCTCTCTCTCTCTCTCTAGTGTCTATTCAATACTAAGAAAACAAGTAGGTACCTAACAGTCTTTCCTAAGTATAAATCTTGACTATATATCAAATACTTTTATTTATTAATACTTCAGTGGGGAACGGAGTATCTTAATACTAGGTTCCCTCTGCCTACCCTGCTGTGTGCGGGATACAGCGTGAAGCTACACACACACACACATTAATACTTCATAGTACCCATTACACATAATAGGTTAGTTTATTAATACTTCGTAGCACAGTGTGATAGCGTCAGCCTGTACACACAATGGTTGTGGGTTCGGTTCCCAGTGGGAAACGATTATATTTAAATAATTTTCATTTCCACGTGTTTATAAAAAGATACAGCACGGCTTTGAGAGAAGAAGGGAGTGGTTCTAGGTTATCGTTACCTTTCCTGCTTATAGAGAAAAAGCGTGAAGACGAAAAAAAAAACATTACAGTCAATGTAGCCACGGTAGGTATATTACATTATATACTTAAAAACTTCTAAATTCTGTCACGTGTTCAAAGTATTGAAAAATAATTTCAATGATAAAATTTAAGTAACATACTACATACAAATAATTAATTGATGTTTGTAAAAATGTCTTAAATATTCAACTCAAACGTGGTATTAAGTGAAACAGGATTTCATTTAGCAATGTATGAAATATGATAAGAACAAGTTATAACTCGGAGCTTTTTAATTGTGGTACTAGTAGTACGTTTACTTTTTATACATTAAGTATAATACATATAATATATAATTATTATATTTTTATATATTACGTTTCTATAGGCATATGTCTAATATAAAGTATGAATCACGTCACGTGTGGAATTTTAACCAGCAACTAGCATATGTATCACAGTACAGCAGGGTAGGCAGAGGGAACCTAGTGTTAAGACACTCCGTTCCCCATTTTCCGCCGAATTTGGAGACATTGCGTGTTAAGTTGCGGAACTTAACGCCGCGTTTTGCCTCGATACCAAAGCGAAGAAAATGGAAATATGTATCTAAATTTTTCATTTATTACCAAACTTTACGTTTTTTACCGCATAGCAGACATAACCTAGTGTCTTGACACTCCGTTTATCAATTTTCCTTCCGAAATTGGGCTATTGCACGTTAAGTAACGGAAGTGTGTGGGAATCGAACTTACTACCATCGCGTTTACAGTCAAATGCCGTCCCAATAAACCGTGACGATCTCTAAATTAAACTACTGAAAAATGTTATGAATTGATTGAGTAATGGCGATTACGCCATAGACAAAATATTATTGTCCTCTGTTTACATAAAGACTGGATTAAATAGGGCTTGTCTTATTAAAGATATTACATGAGTCAGTTATATTTAGGTTTCAGTAAGACGTCGTCGTGGCACAGTATGGCAGTGACTGACTGTAAACATGATCGCCGTAGGTTCGATTTCCTCTCCGGGATTGTTTATATTTCATTTTTTTTTATTTTTCGCTCATATATCTAAGCCAAAGCGCGGTATTAAGAACCACTCAACACACAATAGTAGTAGACGGAGTGACTGAACACTAGGTTCTCTCTGACAACTCTGCTGTGCGCGGAAAAGCGTAAAACTGCAAAAAAAGTATGCCCTAATCGAACTTGGGAATATTTTATTAATTGATTTGGAAATAACAACAAAAAAACACTATTTACATAAGTCTCATTACGTATTAGTAATATAGCTGGTATTTAAGATAACTTGTCTTGTAATGATCATTATTAAACTGGAAGTTGTATATAATATATTACATATGTTATTAAGTGTTGTAGCTATTTGCTTTTAGATTTTTTTCATATATTTTGGATTTTTATAATTATGTTATAATCTGTAGATGTTAGTGTATTAAATATTTTTTTCTAAAACTATTTAATAGTCTAACTAAATTTATTTTTTTGTTATATAACGAAAATATGAAGAAAAAAATATTGAAATATTACATAATAACATTTTTTTATATAAATATATTTTGTTTATAAGTTTTTTAGTTATATTCACTCTCTTAACACAGTAGACAAACAGAACTTAGTGTTAAGACACTCCCTTCTCCAATTTCCACCTGAATTTAAGACATTGAGACAATATAATATTCCCTAAAGTCCTTCCTCCGTGATCCGTGAAGTGATGATCAAACCAACAATCATCGCCATTGAATGGTACCTGAGAACCAGACTTTTAGACTTATAATAAAACATTATTCCTTATCTCCTCAAAATGGAACAGGAAGTGCTTTTCAAGTTCTTTTTTAATCTCATCTTATCAATTAAAGAGTATAACTCCCATACAACTGTCGAGCAGTCGTCCTTCAGTAAGGCAGGTGATGAATAATACGTTGATTGAAGCAAGCCATATAGATATGTGCAAATTTATATATTGCTAAATTTTTATCAGTTTTACAGCTTCTCGATTTATTTTGCATATACGAGTGCTTTCTCTGCTTCTCTCTGTTTAGAGAAAAATTTGTGTAATGACACTCCGTTCTCCGTTTTCCACTCGATTTCAAAATATTGTGTGTTTAATTGTGAAAATAAACGTTGCGTTTTGTTAAATGTTATTAAGCGTTTAGTGATGGAGCTAAACAATGATATAATTTTTCTCCAAGTGGGAATGGAACATACGACCATCGTATTTAGAGTAAGAAGCTATCCCACTGCGCCACGAAGGCGTAATTATCATCAAATCAAAACGTAGGGACTTATTTTAATGTTCCCATTAATGATGCTAATAATTATATCTCAGGTAAGTTGACCATTTAAAAACTATAACCCGCTTGACAACAAATTAATGAATTCATTGAAAATAAACGAATTTAAATTGTAAAGTGGAAAAATATTTGCTTGTTTTAGCTCTAGTGATGTACCTTACATATACCTATTTTATGGTTAATCACGACAATTATTAATATTCATATATAGAATTATTATTTTAAACAGCTTTTTCAAGTATATCAGAGTAGTTAGTGAGAACTTAGTGTTAAGACACTCTGTTTCGATTTTCTGTACGGAAATGAGACATGGCGTGTTAAGTGGCGGAACTTAACACTGCTCTTTGCCTTAGATATCAAAGCGGAGAAATTAAAATAACATTTAATCACTCCTCCGAATGGTCATCGAATCTATACCCATCGCGTTTACAGTTAGACGACGGTATCAATTATTACATTAGTACCTATATTCTAGGAAATAATAAACAAATATATATATATTACACAAAGTTTTATAATCGCTTTAGGATATACAAAACTAATTATACAAAAAACACTATCGTAAAACCCTCACCTTGTCGGCGTATTTGGTCTTTTTACCGGCGAGACCAAGGACCTAGTGTAGTAGTATCGCGCATGTGCCGACCTTGGTGTACGAGGCGTCTTCCTGTACCGCTCGTTCCTTACTATACCACCTGGCATCTTATCCACATATTACAATTTACACCGAAACGAACAAAAAACGCATGTTTTACCAGAAAAGCACAAAATTTGACATTTTTCTATTAGTTTTAAACATTTTTAAAGTGTTGTAAATTCCACACTTAGGAAAATTGAAAAAGATATTTAAAGTAAACGTATAAATTTTTTCTATTATATTTTTCTCACTAAAGCAAAGATCGAAGACGTCCGTACGATCAAAACACGGTCAGTTTGAAGTGACTAAGTCAACAATCATGTAAACAATAGCTGTTGTTGTCTTGTACATGAGGTAAAAATTCGTGAACGATTGTATTTTGTTACGCATTTTTTAAGTTCCTTTTTTAATGAGATTTTTTCAAATGATTTCTTATATTATATTGCATTGCTTTTAATGATTATTTTCATTTGTATTATATGTTATAGAAATAATTAATACACAACCAGTATATTTATTATAATAATGCATATTTTAATTATTTATATCAAAAAATGTAGTAAGAACAAAAATTTAAACCTGAAATATCGTCTTTAAGTAAAATTAAAGATATCTCTTTTCTAGAACACGCTGTATACAATATTTTCAACAATAATGACTTCACGCTAAAAGTATATTATACAAACGCGGAACAGTCAATATTCTATAGACATTTAAAGAATAGCGGTTAGACGTTGGCAGCTCTACAATTTAAAACTTAAGATTGGTAACTATCTATTATGTGTGTTGTGACATAGAATAAAATTAAACGCTTTTAGTCTCTAAGTAACATAGTTAATGCAAATTTTGTATTGTGTAATACTATTGTACATTTTTGTTTTCAGTTTCCTGATTTTTTTGCCCGAATATTAGAATAGGCAGAGAGAGAGAGAGAGAATACTAAGTAGTATTAAGATGATCCGCTCGCCACTTTAAGCCCGTATTCGAGGCAGTGCGAGGCGAAACTTAACACCGCGCTTTGTTTGTTCAAATTGGAGAAATATTATAATTAAAATATATAAAATCCCCAAATTAGAATGGAACTTACTATAAATCAAGGTTTTAGATACTGCGCCACGATAGCCTCATATGTCCTTATGTACATTAATACAGATAATATTAGTATATATAGGGTAAGAATGATAATGACGACTCTTATCAAAAAGTTGAATTTAAATACACTTATAAATATAAAAACTGATAACGTCACGTCTTTTTCCCCATAGCAGGGTAGTTAGCAAGGACCTACTCTCAAGACATTCGGTCCTCCACTTTCCGTCCAAAATCGAGACATTACGTGTTGAGTGGCGGAACTCAACGCCGCGCTTTGTCTCGGTCACCAGAGGGAAGAAATGAAAATTTAAATTATATATAATCATTTTCCTAAGTAGGAATCGAAATCAAAGTCGCGTTACAGTCGGTCGCTGTCGCACTGTGCCACTTTAAATTAATTCATTTAAATACACTTACATATAAATATAAACATAAAAAAATTAAAAATTCAAGATTCTTTTGTTATTAACCAGTAATAATACGTAATTTGCAGCAGATAGCGTAAGTGTTGAAACTATATTTAATTAATAACATTCTATATGAGGAATGCAAGCCAGTTGTGAAAGGCAGTCTCGGTGCATACTAGACCAACGGCATTTCACGGCACAGCCTTCGTAAGTCTTGAGTTTTTTTAAAAGTTACTTTAAGAAGAAAAACTAGAACCTGAATGTACAGTTATCTAAGATTATGTTTTGGATTTTTATGTAAGCTATTTTTTTTTAGTCCTTTGTATAAAGATAATTTTATTGACAAAATGAATGCCGATATGTTTTGTAATATTGTATTAGAAATACATTACATATGTGGCCAGTCGTGGCACAAGCGTGTGACTGTAAACGACTGGTTGTGGGTTAGATTCCCACTCGAGGAGTGGAAATATTTAAAGTTTCCATTTCTTCGTTCTTGTATCAGAGGTAAAGCGCGACGTTAAGTTCCGTCACTTAACGCGCAATGACTCCGAATTCGGCGGAAAGTGGGGAACGGAGTGTCTTAACACTAGGTTCCCTCTGCCTACCCGGCTGTGTGCGGGATACAGCGTGAAGCTAGAAAAAAACTATCTTAGTGATTCCCACACTCATCAAGGGACGTGCTATGCTGAGTTTTTACTTTCTTTCCCAGAACTTTGGCTATGAGGTAGTGTAATCATTGACTAAAGAGTATAGTATAGTAGAGTATAGTATAGTAGAGTATAGTTATAAATAAAGCGATTTTCTTTCTTAGCACATTTGTACAAATGTTCACTACATTAGACAAATACAATGCTATTTCGAATGTATAAATATATAATACATTTCCAATTGCTTTGATTGTTGTTTTCTAGTTTTTTTATTCTTTTGATCCTAATAATGGGCGACTGGCATAACTTATTTACCTATTATATATACTTAAAAAAATATAATAACACACAAAAATTGATAAAGGGAATTCCACCAGATATAGTTACAGCGATCTTTGCAATCTATTGAAATATAGCGTAACCGCTAGTCGCTACACAAGGCTGTGTAGATTTCGTTAAGTTTAATTGTTTAATGCGGATATTACACCGGACCGGCTTTCCGCCTACATTTTAATTATATAAGTCTATTTGCTAGTATCTTTTGATGGGTGAAAAATTAAGAAAATTTGTTATTACCTTTGAAATACTGGAATATATATGTTTAGTAGTATTTTATTATAAATGGCTATGTAGAACTGACAACCACATAAATTGGAAGTCCAGTAGAACGACTTATACCATAAGAGTTAATGAGAGACAGAAAATAAAAGAGAGATGTTTTCTATGCAATTTAATCAAAAAAAGACATTTAAACTGATAAGATTATCAAAATGTTACTTACACAAACAGCTTAATTTAATTATCTAAAAAGACATACAAGAATTATTATTTGTATCTGTATATATACTTATGTACGTACATCCCACCAACAACACTATAAGCGAAAAAAATAAAAACGCAACATAAAAAAATCTCGACAGTAAAAATATATGGAATTACTTAGCGACTGGTTTTAAAATAAAATAACATCGATTGTCATCCGGGTACAAAGGCATAAAGGTGACACCATGACAATACTTCTAATAAAGTCAACGTTATATTATTTTGAATTTTAACACTTGCTGTATAAAATCGATAATACTTAGAAAATTTGTGTGAAAAAGGGTAAATTAATACTTATTTGAATTGTGAATCAACCGAAATGTTGTTTTGTATAAAGCGGACTTGTTAGATGAGTCGTCCAAGTTAAGTCAATAAAGAGTGAATGGCGTTAATGATTAAGTGTTCCGTATAAAATATATTGCTATTTAAATTCAAAATTACTACAAATCAAAAAAGATTTATTGGGGTCAAGAGTATGACTGTAAAGCGACTGGTTGTGGGTTCGAGTCCCACACTAGGAGTGGAAATATTTAATATTTCCATTATCTTCACTCTGATTTCGAGGCAAAGCGCGGCATTAAGTTCCGCCACTTAACACGCAATGCCTCCAAATTCGGCGGAAAGTGGGGGTTCCTTATGCCTACTCTGCATTGTGCGGGATACAGCGTGAAGCTAAAAAAATGAAGTAAATTGTAGACTTAGATTTGTAACAAGTAAATAAATATAATGACAAAATAAATAAACTCTTAAAAAAGTTATTTATTATATAAAATAAAAATTAAAAAAGTAAAAGCTCTTTCGTTAGCCGTAATAAATTTGAAACAGCTCTTTTGTTGCGAAGTTTGTCAAATGTCAGATCCATTCATGTAGTACGATTACGGTGGAATAGGCTTATTGTGTAGATTGCGACATCGTCATTTGACTGGAATTACGGTTACATATTTGGTCGCGATTTTGTAACCTATAATACAAGATGTTTGTTTGATTTTCAATATAGTTTTGCAATATTTATATATAAGGATTAATACGTTAAAGAAAGCCGTACGACTTTAAATTCTAAGTTTATATAAAATAATAAAGATTAGAAGTGTGAAAAGCCAATATTTTTTTATAATAAAGCGTTGAGAGTATAACATAATAATGAAAGAAATACTATAAATACTGTCAAAACGTATAAAAATTTGAACTCAGCGGGATTCTAACCTACGCCTCTCAATTTTCTTAATTGTGTGAATAATACTTTAAAATGTTAAAAAATACTGTCATCTCTCATATGTCTATCTTATATACATATATATATCCGTAAAAATGACTTATACGTTGCTAAAGGTTGCGTATTTTACGCGTCAACAAGTCCTCAAGTCATTATTAAACGAAAATTATTAATAATTTTCTTATACGCAGACCTTGTAGGTACCTTCACAAAGGTAACGCAGTGATCTTGTAATGACTCCATGGAAATACCAAGGGACATAAAGATATCAGGAAAACACCCCGAGGTGATGAGTCGAATAAAATAACTTAAGAGAAGGAAACTCGTTATTTCAAATCGTAACAGTTAAGGATTATAAATTATCATTAACGAATAATACTATGGCCTTGATTTTTTCCTACACACATCTACAGAATACGATTAACATAATTAACATTAAATAACATTCGAAGGGACCGTTGTTACTAAAACAAAAATTGAAATTTCACTCACACTCGATCTCTCGACTTATTTCGTATGCGCAAAGTAAATTGTTCTTTAAGCACAACTTTAAGCCCTTGTACTAAATAATTGGAATTCTATGCGTGTCCTTTCAAGGCCGTAAGGTGGAAATTTGCATGGACTGAGTCTTTGTAAACGTACAAAATACGTGTGGAAGAAATGATCAAACATTCAGAGCGGAGCATTGCAAGTGGGCAATATTAGGTAATTCCGATCATGGCTGGTTGCGCCATAGCACCCGATCTGCATACAATTGCAACTTTAAACTAACTAGATCCTTAGATTGAATTTTAATCTGTCGATGACACGTTAACTTGACCTCAGTGTTACACAATCGGTTGTTACTTTTAAGGGTAAATAGCTAAGTGATGTTTTTGATATATACACAATATTTATTTTAATATATACAAAAAATTGCTTTACGCTCTTTTTCGCACAGAGGGTAAGGCATAGAGAATATTGTTTAAGCACTACGTTTTCCATTTTACAATCGGAATTAGGATATTGTGTGTTAAACTTCGTAGCTTTACACCGCTTGTTGTCTTATCTAAGTGAGATATGTTATTGTAAAATTCGTATCTATAATCAAAACAACAAATAAAAATAGGCATTACAAGTACTAAAATAGTCGTAGTATTACTTGCCACCTAAAAAAATAACAATTTAATTTCTCATACAGATGATGATGATATCACATTAAAATAAAAAACTTTTTTACAATTACTTAACACAGGATTTTTCGTATATGAACTAAACAAGTTACATTGAACTTTTTGTCCGCGCGTGGGAGTAACATTTGATTGTCTAAACTTAGGCGTTGAATCGCGTTGAAATTGAATAAGCTTGAACGCGAGGCGCTAATCAAAATTCCATTTTATTACCCTACAAAGCCACGTTTTACACATACATGTTTTACACATCTTATTAATAGTTTTTTTTCCATTATTTTTTTTCTTATAATTTTAATAGGTAAATTTTATGCTTAAAGATTTATGATAGTACAATATATATAGTGCAAAAAAATATTTTTCTTTTGCATCTTCACGCTTTTTTCACATAGCAGAGTAGTCAAATAGAACTAAACAATAGTGCCAAGACACTCCGCCCCCTTTTCGTGTAAAATTGAGGCATTGGATGATGTGTAGAGAACTCAACGCTGCCCTTTATTTTACTAGAGCAGAGAAATGTAAATGTTATAAATATAATAATTTGTACAAAGTAAGAATCGAATCTCGCATCAAAATTAATCTCGCTTACAGTCAGTCTCCGTCCTAATGGTGGTACATTAGGATGATAATATTATATTCTTTCTTAAAATAAATGTAAAGTTTAGATGGGATATAAAAAATTAAACTTCCACAATATTTTCATTTCTCGAGTGGGAATTGAACCCACAACCAGTCGTGTTTACAGTCACACTTTGTACCCATGCGCCACGACTTGTATTTAATTTTTAATTAACATAATTATTTGTGTTGAATATAATGAACCAAGAAAATAATTTAGAAATAGATAACGAAAGGACAGACGCGTTGTTTTATTTGTCAGGATAATAACTAAAAATAACTCATTCGAAAAGCTCATTCATTTTCAGTAACACCTATATGAAGATATATTTACATATTCCTACATGCATAGATTGGCATACACAATAGCTTACAGCAGGAATTGAGTCATGCGGTATGTAGCTTACGCCTTCTCACTAAAGCTCAACCTTGGCAGCTTTCTATTGAGTGCACCTGAAGGTTTTATTCTTAGTCACGTGTGGCAAATATGCCTGGCTTTGTGTTTCAAGCCATACCGGATATTACGATCGATTATTTGTATAGAAAATTATTGTTTAACGATTTTAAGGAAATGATTTGTTACTAATTTATGGTTAAATATTTCCGTTTATAACTAAATTGGAAAAAAATATATATTATTTTAATATTAATTATGTTTTTATATAGTTAGAGAGGGCCTAAAATTCCCCACTTTCCGCTGAATTCGGAGGCATTCCGTGTTAAGTGGCGAAACTTAACACCGCGCTTTGCCTCGACACCAGGTGAAGAAAATGGAAAACATAAAATATTTGCAATCTCCGAGTGGGAATCGAATCCACAACCAGTCACTTTACAAGTACACTCTGTGCCTCTGCACCACAACTGGCCCAATTAAATGATTCAAAATTAAATTCTTAAATGTTGTCTAGATTTATACTACTACTAATTAGATATTTAGCATACAATACGACTTTTTACATTTTAACAGAAGGATGAAAGTATGATATCTTGTAAATTCTAGTATTCAAAAATACTATTTAAAAGATCTTTCTGTATATACATATAAATTAAATAGCTTCACGCTATATCCCGCATACAGCAGGGTAGGCAGAGGGAACCTAGTATTAAGACAGTCCGTTCCCCACTTTCCGCCGAATTCGGAGGCATTGCGTGTTAAGTGGCGGAAGTTAACGCCGCGCTTTACCTCGACACCAGAGCGAAGAAAATGGAAATATAATTTCCACTCCTCGAGTGGGAATCGAACCCACAACCAGTCGTTTACAGTCACACTCTTGTGCCACTGGGCCACGACTGGCCACTATACATATACTTTATATAAAGGTAAGCTAAACACCCTATTAATGTTACCAGTGTGTCAGAGTTGACTAGCGTAAGATTAGGCAACGACTCGCCCTCGCAAATCTGTCGTGACGCTAAACGACCTCGCTGTGACTTTCAAATAAGGTCTAAATTAATCACTTAACTAGGAAATTTAAATAAATCTAGTTTAGTACTAGTTATTTTTATGCATTTTTTAGAGTGACGTAATCCTGTACTTTTACCAAACAGGCTAGTGAGAGAACTTTTAGAACTTTATTGAACTTGTCAATTAATGTCAAAACAGTGACAGATACAGATTGTTTTTAATACCATACCATATTTTATATTTATTATACTAAGCAATACTTGGTATCAAGACAAAGCGCGGCGTTAAGTTCCGGAGAACGCACTTTGTTCGAGGCGAAAACCGCTCAAAAAATTGTCTGACTAATGAGCTATATAGCAATAAGCGTGAAACTGGATCAATACTTTCAGCTTATTCATTAGTTAAATCTTAAAATTTAAATACATATATTATATTATTTCTACTCCATTGCTTTTTGTGTGATCGCGTGATTGTACCATATAAAACGGTACTCCACAAATTTGCCACGAATTGTGATGCTCCTATATTATAGCAGGTATATAATGAAGATTGATTGCTGACGAAGTCCATTATGACTAAGTGCGAAAAGTCTGGCGAAGTCATGGCGGAACTGGTTTTAACTTGATGCCGTCGTGGCGCAGTGGATCAGTGCCTGACTGTAAACGATGGTTGTCGGTTCAATTCCTACTCTGGTGAATATTTAAATTATTTTTATTTTCATTTCTCTGCTGTCATATACAAACCCCGTCGTTGAGTTCTGCTACTTAACACGCAATGTCTCGACTTCCCCGAAAACTAGAGAATCAACCGTCATGTTACACTATAATCCCTCTGGCTACCTGGTTAGGTAAAAATAAGTGAAAAGCTATTTAAGCTAGTTATTTTAGTATTATTCATTTGACGAGCGGTTAGTATTTCAATGTATGTATAAACGTCATTGTATTAATAATATCAGGTATTTTTTTCCATTTAGGTAAAATATCTATGCGTATTTTCCCCGATATGATTAAACCAAACCACTTTTGATTCGTCATCTAACCCACAAAGTAATTAAAAATCAATATCATTTGAAAATGGAAAAAGGAGTGATTCGACACTAACTTAACTACTTTTTTAATTTTCTTATTGTGTAATCAATGTATTTATTTAAAACAACAAATAAATTGACATCTCAGGCTATGATTAATAAGTGAAAATTAAAAAAATACAATATAAACTTATGTCAAAACATTTTGTTGTGTTGTCCCTTGGTTAAAGTTTCGGTAACTGTAAAATGGTCAGTGACCAGTTACTTGGAGGTTAACAAACCAACGTGGGAGTGTATTCGCGATATAGCACTTCGATTTGCGGGAAACGATATTTACTACGCATGTTGAATTATTTCGTTTTTTGTTTTTTTTTTTAACTTCACGCTGTATCCCGCACACAGCAGGTTAGGCAGAGGGAACCTAGTGTTAGTAAGACACTCCGTTCCCCACTTTCCGCCGAATTCGGAGGCTTGCGTGTTAAGTGGCGGAACTTAACTTTGTAAATTTACTTTTTGTTGGGGATGCGCTTATAATATTATTGGAAAAAAATTAGTTTCGCATTTTTCCACGCATAACAGGTCAGTCAGAGCAAGCCTTGTTCCTACATTCTGTTTTCCACTTTACTCTTGAAATAGAGACACTTAGTAGTGTAGGGCTAAACTCAACGTCGCGTTTTGCGTTCTTAGTAGAACGGAGTAATGTAATTATTCCCCCAAGCTGAAATCAAACCCACAACCAACTGTTTTATTACTTCCTGATATAATGAAAGGTATAATTATTTAAACCTCTAATAGAATACAGATTTATAAGGGAAGTAGGAAGACTAATTATATATTAAGACCTTATGAGCAACGTATCGACATTGAAGAAATATTGAAAAATGATAGAATTATTATACTTTTTATCTTTACACTGTGGTCATTTGTAGCGCAGGGGCATAAACTGTAAACGCAACTGGTTGTAGGTTCGATTCCTACTCGAAGAGTGGAAATATTTAATATTTCCATTTTCTTCGCTCTGGTGTCGAGGCAAAGCGCGGCGTTAAGTTCCGCCACTTAACATGCAATGCCTACGAATTCGGAGTACTGAGTGTCTCAACACTAGGTTCCCTCTGCCTAGCCTACTGCGTGCGGGATACAGCGTGAAGCTATAGAATTAATTTCATCCAACATTTTTTAATAAACTAACCAAGTAATTAGCCGCTAGCTTAATTATCTAAGTGGACGCTCAACTTATTAGAGTCCGGTTTTATAATAAAATGTATGTAGTTGCAATTACAACTGGTTTACATTGTTCTTGTCGTTTTCCGTAACAAGTTTCTTCTTTAGCTGTTTAGCGACAATTATATGCGCTAAGGAATTTTTCACACGCTCGTCATTGACAAGCAATTTTAAGAACTCGGGGAAATTGTGGAAAAACTAATGTTACACTTTTATTAAGTGTGTTGATGATACACATGCGGAGTGGATTATTATTATATATTTAGATTTTAAATTTTGAAATTTCAGTACGATTTATAGAAGCTATTTCATCGCTTCTAAATGAAAACAAAATAATAAAGTTGATATTGAAATTAAATTATTTTCACCAAATTAATCGCATATATCTGTAACACTTAATTGAAAATACATTGTAGAATACTTGACGTTTTGGATACTTAAGATGGCCCATGGTCATTGGCGGGACCTACAATCTGTCAAAAATTTAATATTTTGAAAATTGTCTTTATATCTGTAATCTAACTAGAAGCCTTGCTAACCCTAGAATATGCCTATATTGATGTAAATCTATTATTGTGTTACAGTAATTCAAAATATTTGAAACACCACAAGAAGAAAACACTATCAATGTCAAAAATTATATCTTCAATTTTTGACCTCGATTAATGTTTTTCCTCGTTTTTCTATAACCACAATATTTTTTTACCATATTCTTCTTAGCAATTATTGTATTATAAAAATATACCTAAACAAAAAAAAAGCAAAACATTTATTTACGGTTCATTAATTAATATTTTCATAGTGTTTTTGTTATTATTCGGAACTTATCCTTTAGAATGGAGGCCGTGTCTTTGTCGTGCAATGAATGCAGCCAACCTTACAGCCGGCATTGGTCACGCGCTGCCGAGTGATTAAACCTTCTTATGTTTATTGATAGGCTTATTGACCGTTTATATCCGCGTTATGGCGTATACGTATCAAGGATCATTTTTTTATTTGTAACTTGTTATCACCAGCTACCAGTTAAGTCTAAAACCTATTTTTTTGTCCTAGGCAATTCGGATTTTCTTTCTTCTGTCATCTTATCTGTCATCTCCAAGGAGTCTACATGGATACATTTTATAAAATATGATACATTTTATAGATATGATTATTTATTTAGTTTACATTTTCCGTTCAGTTTATTTATTTCATAACAATGTATGTAGGGTCACTCTAGTTTCTACCTTTTTACCCAAATTTGAGAAATAGCATCTTGATCGATGCAAATTAAAGCTGTACTTTGTCTTTTTTTTTTTTTCTTTTTTTTTTTTTTTTTTTTGTCGCTGGGAAATGCATTTACGCAGACCATCCGTACGCAACGCAGGCAGAAGTGCTCTGTGTACGGATGATACTGTGGGACTCACCGTTGAATTCGATACTACCCACTAAAACCCAGCGGAAACCCTCTCCACCCTCATGAGACGTCGCAGGTTCACTTGCGCATTCCACTACGACGCCTCGGTGGATGGCCCGCCTATTACGGGCCACCGTCGCCTTTAGAGTGCTCTGAGGTCAAAGCTGTACTTTGTCTTATCTGAGTGGAGCAGTGAATATAATCGCGTTATAGAAAGACGATGTCCCATTGCACCAGGATGGCCTCTATTAGTTTTATATGGACCTGATTTTTATATAGAAAAATATAACGTTAAATAAGGTAAGTTAAAGTGAATTGTTAAACTTATAGAATAAAGCTTTGGAGAACAAAGCTAAGTTTTATAATTCAAGATGTAGTCATCTACAGGAGCTCAAAAAAATATATAGGATATTTAGGTACTTCTTATAATATAAGTAAATATATAACAGATGCACGCTTTTCCCCGCATAGTGGGGTGATTAGAAGGACCAAGAGATTTTTTTTCGTTCTCTCCACTTTCGAGCTGAAATTAAGACATTCAGAGACACTACTCAGGTGAAACTCTTAGGTACCAGAGCAAAGGAATGGAAATAAACACAAATAAATATGTAAATATATGTATGTATATAATAGAATATTTAAGCGTGAACATAATCTGTCATACAGGTCTCGAGCAAGAAGAATTTGGGTGCGGTGTCTGTCACGCCTGTTCGACACAATTGCATTCTACTGTAATGACGACGCAACCCGCCAACAAATCGTAATTGACGATATAAATTATACCAATTTTATGGTAAACTTCATTTTGTTTTACTAAAATATTTAAGATTTTTTAATAATTACAAAATTTTATTACATACTATAGCTTCACGCTATATCCCGCACACAGCAGGGTAGGCAGAGGGAACCTAGTGTTAAGACACTCCGTTCCCCACTTTCCGCCGAATTTGGAGGCTTGCGTGTTAAGTGGCGGAACTTAACGCCGCGCTTTACCTCGACACCAGAGCGAAGAAAATGGAAATATAATTTCCACTCCTCGAGTGGGAATCGAACCCACAACCAGTCGTTTACAGTCACACTCTTGTGCCACTGGGCCACGACTGGCCACATAATTATTACATTTTTATAAAATAATTTTGTAGTGGCGCTGTAGGATAGGGTCTAATTGTAATCGCGATTGTTTGTGGGTTCGATTCCCACCCGGTGGAGTGATCATAATTTGATTATTATCATTTCTCTGCTCTGGTGAACCAGACAAAGGGAGGCATAGAGCTTTGTCACTCAATAAAAATATCCCGGATTTGGGCGTGAAGCGAAGTGAAGATCAGATTATCTTGATTAGAGAACCTAGTCGTTCTCTCTGACTAGCCTGCTATGCGAGGCAAAGCGTGAAACTGAAAAAATAGAAAAAAGCGTCGACAAATGCATGCGTGAAGCTAAAAAAAAATAATGCAATTTTTTTTTAGCTTCACGCTGTATCCCACTCACAGCAGGGTAGGCAGAGGGAACCTAGAGTTAAGACACTCCGTTCTCCACTTTCCACCGAATTCGGAGGCATTGCGTGTTAAGTGGCGGAACTTGTCGCTGCGCTTTACCTCTGATACCAGAGCGAAGGAAATGGAAATATTAAATATACTCCTCGAGTGGGAATCGAACCCACAACCAGTCGTTTTCAGTTACAGGTTCGTGCCACTAGCCGACGTGCTACTACTACGACTGGCCCTAAATTTTAACAAAATTTCGATATAATTTATATTCTTCGGAGGAAGGTTTGTGCGTAAAAAAACTGTTGTTCTAAATATTTTAGATCAAGTTTGGTGTAAGATTTCGCCATTTAACACGCAATTGCCATTGAACTTAGTTTGGGTGGAAAATGAAAACGAGAACAGAGGCTCTTTACATTTGGTTTCTGCAAACTGCTTTAATAGTTATAAAAATGTTATATAGAAAAAACATGTAACATATTGAGCTATATAGTCACTGCTTATATAAAAATATAAAATAGATTTGTGATAAATAATAAAAGAAGCTTAATTTCATAATAATAACACATAATCCATTTATTTGCGGTTATCGTTGTGTAGTTAGACAGCAACTAACTGTAGAGCCGATTCGATTTTTACTTGGAAAGGAATTATTATATTTCAATTATTTGCCGCATTAAGTTCCGAAACGCGCTAAGTCACGTAGAAAATAGAGAACGTAGTGTCTTAACACTAGATTTCCTTTGTAAAACGGTAAAGGTTCCTCATTTGAACATGTTTTATATTGATTTTTAGCAAATGGTTAAATATTTTTTTCTGTTCAATATACAATGTAATGCATGCAAAGCAATTAGCGAACGAAAGTGTTTCATAATCAATCTGAGATATATCTTCGCTGTAATGGATGTGAGTCTAGCTTTCGATTCGTCAATTAACCGGCGTACGCCATTTATGTAAGCAGCAACTTTTACTTGACAATGAACCGTTGTGACAGACTTACGACCTCGGGGTAACGTTGTTAAATATAGACTGTTTTATATATATATATATATATATATATATATATATATATATATATATATATATATATATATATATATATATATATATATATATATATATATATATATAATTTAATTATTTTTTTGTCTCTAGGGTAGAAAGAAGTGGAAAACAAAGATAATTTAGCTTTTATTTCAATTTCATTGTGTTGAGTGGCGTTACTCAACGCCGCGCTTTCTTTCTAGAGCAACGGAATTAAAAATATATATATTTAATAATAAAAATCGAATTAACGTATAGATTTTTTTTTATTATTATTAATATATTTTGTGGATTGATCATTGTGTATTAGTATATGTTTCTAGATGTTAACGTCTAAGTTATGAATTATTGTTTAAAATTTAAACATATTAAATAGAAATGACTACTTTTTAGAATCAATTAAATGAAGTAATCAAAAAAGAATCATTGAATGAAACTTTTTTAAAGACGAGAAACTTTTTTAAAGCCATATATTTAAAGTTCTATTCAGACACAATTGAATGTTATATTTGTTAAATGTGTGTTTTTTTATACTTTAAATTTTATATTGTAAAACTACAAAGAATATTTTTATATTTTACGAAACAAACGTGCTTTAACACGTGAGAAAATTACTTTATTATAATACATATGTATTTATTTGAATGGTATTATATTAGATTATATGTATTAAACATAGTAATTGGGGCCAGTCGTGGCGCAGAGGCATAAGGTGTGCCTGTAAAGCAACTGGTTGTGAGTTCGATTTCCACTCGAGGAGTGAAAATATTTATTATTTCCATTTTCTTCGCTCTGGTGTCGAGGCAAAGCGCCACGTTAAGATCCGCCACTTAACACGCAATGCACACGCAATGCCTCCGAATTCGGAAAAGTGGGTAACGGAGTGTCTTAACACTATGTTCCCACTGCCTACTCTGCTATGTGCGGGATACAGCGTGAAGCTCTGCTACTAACATAATAATACATAACATTATAGCGCAGTGGAAGTTACGACTTTGTGTAATAAAGATAGTAGTTGTGCTAAATACTAATATTACGAATATATTATAGATTAGCTATGCTCGCGACTTCGTTTATATGGAATTTAACAAGAAAATATATTTTAAAATTAAAGTAGTCTGAATTACTTCTTACTGCATCAGATATCTGCCAGTAAAAGTGTCATTGAAATCGGTTTAGCCGTTACCGAGTTTAGCCGGAGTAAATAGACAGACAGACAAAAAAATTTAAACAAACTATTTTGGTACATTTACCCTGTATACTTACATATTTAATAGAAGACTGTAATTTTAATATTACAAATATACACTCCAATTTTGTTTTTTTAGTATGTACATAAGTATAGAATTTTTTAAATCTACTTAAAGTTGTCTGTAAGAGGGAAAAGCAAAGAACTTACTGTCATTCGCTAGACTTGTTACTCCACTTATTACCAAAGATTATATATTACTAAAAATAATAAAACAAAAACAAAACAAAATTAAGATTCCATTCACATAATGTCATAGAGTCATAGACCTTACTGTTGATCGCAGATGTATCGCCACATACGTATTCGGACTTGCACCGTTACTTCCGTGATAACCGGATGCGAGCAAAACGAACGTCTCATTCATATTGTGCAACTATTGACGATGTAATCGTTTATATCAACTTATTCTATATATGTTAACGTTAAATAATCATTTTAAATTATTATTTAATTTTTATTTTAACCTTTTTATAAGATTTAAAGGTCTTTTTGAATTGGTGTTGCCGTATTATGTTGTTTTGTAAGAGAAAATTGATTGTTGAGGTTATTAAGAAAATGTAGTTGTTATTTCAAATATGGAGATCTTTATTATGATTGTTTGTTCCAAAAATATTACTATGTAAGCGAATATTTTTTCTTATCTATATAGATTTCTCATAAATAAAAGCTCTGACAAGTAATGTAAAAGCGGTAGCTTTACACTTTTACTCGCGCTAAGAAGTGGTAGGCAGAAAGAACCATATGTATGTAACTAACCGAACTTAACGCCGCTCTTTATTAAAAGAGAAACAGTGATATCATTATTATTATTAATATTTATGATTAGCTTCACGTTTTTTGGAGTATGCTAGGGTAGTAGGCAGAGAGTCTCCAGAGTCGATGTAATCCATTCGCCACTTTCCGTCCAAATTCGAGAAATTGTACGTTAAGGGGCAAAACTAAACGCTGAGTTTTGTCTTATTCACTACAAGAAATAAAAATAAATAAATTAAATCATTCCATCTAATAGAGTCGAAGCCAGAACCAAGCACGATCATCCTGAGACGACGTCCCATTGTCCTATAACGACTTCGAAGTAAATGATATATGAACAAATTAAAAAAATAACAAAGATATTCACATTCTTTAACATACACACTTAAATAGTTTTGTTGTATTGTAAAATATTACGAAAGTGTAGTGTTAAATAATAGTAGGCGCACAATAACTAATTACGCAAAAAAAATCTTCCATTTCTCAGAGAGAAAGGTGCAGTTTGGCTTATTATGTGAGACAGTGTTATATATTAATTATAATGATTCTTTGTTACATTTTTAAAATGTTAGGATTTAAGTTTACAATTTCCGTTAACTGTTTCGTTTTTGTATTTTTTTTAAACATTTAATATTAAAAAAGATAAGACTCTTTGAATTTATTTTATATTCATAATATGTGTATAAAACATATTATATGTTTTTTGTGTGATTCTATGATCTTTATAATTTTTTTTTTTATTTTTATTCTTTATTGTTCTTATTTATTTCAGAAAGGCACTCTTGACGATGCTCCACTGCGCCCAGTGGAGCATCGTCTGACTGTAAACACGTGGGTCGTGGGTTCATTTCTTCGCTCTGGTGAACGAGACGAAAAATGCTCTTAGGTTCCGCTGTTGAGTACAACACGGAATATTTCCATTTCGGGCGGAGAGTGGAGAAGGAAGTGTCTGGACACAACGTCAAAGAAAATCTAAGTATATTGTGGAAAAAGCGGTAAGCTGAAAAAAAAAATATATATTCTTTTGGCGTCACATCCTAATTCCATTTGTAAATTTCTTTTCGTGAAATAAATAAAAAATATATATATTTTAATCATTTTAAATATAAACCGTTAAGATCTAACCATTTACATCTTCTTCGTATAATTTAATCGAATTTATTAAAACAGGTGTTAGTTAATCTTTATGCAAATTAGAAATCGAGAGTGAGTGTAGGCTGATTGACCCTGATTCTCTGCCTGTAGGCATGTTCTCGCATACTCATATGCATAGTTAACTAATAAACTTAAAATTAGGCAATATCACTCAATATAGTATGATAAAATTATATTTTAAATTCGTATAAGTGCAGATGAAAATTATAATATTATTTCGAAAATACTCAGAATTTTAAAATTGTTGAATAAATTCAAATTAAATAAGTAAATCTAAATTTAAAAGAAACATTTTTAACCCATGGAAAGATTCTCGAGGCGCGTTTTCAAATCCTGCTGCGTTCAAATTTATTTAAAAATGATTTTAAATTTCCAAAGTGTGTGATAATACTTTTAAAATATTAAAAATACTAAAATAAATTGTTTTTACAGCTTTAAGCTTTTTGTCGAGGGTGTTCAGAGTGAACCTAGTGTCGAGAAGAACGCCCGAATCGAGGTTTTAATTTTAAGTACTAGAGCGGAAAATTGAAACAAATATATAATGATTCCCCCAAATGAGAATCCGACTCCCAACCATCGCTTTTATATTCAGTCTTTGTCTTCTGAAAGTATTAATATTATTTCGAAAACAATCTGACTTTCAAAATTGTTGATTAAATTGAAATGAAAATTGTAAACTCAAAATTATTAATAGACATTTATACTGCATTTCTTTATTTTTTTTAGGTTGAGATATAAATTAAGCGTATTTTTTTAAATTCATAACTGCCTTCGTTTCTCTACAAAGACCATTACAAAATTGACCCTGGCTCGGTTCTGATCTAAAAACCTTTAAATAACAGTGGATTAAGTAATTTGTTAGGTATGCGTAAATGATATTATATAATATGACGGTTATGTATAAACTTAATATATGAGTATATGTAATACATTTAATAATATAAAGCCTTACACACATCTTACCAATGAGCAATTATAACAATATTTTTACTTAATTGTTAATTTGTTTAATTTCTTTATCTCCCCTACTTGAGGCATAAGTAGTGGAGAAATTAAGTAACATATCAATCCGTTTTTCACTTTCGGTGATTTAGAGATGCAGCA
Organism: Dryas iulia moderata; assembly: GCA_019049465.1. Taxonomy (NCBI): domain Eukaryota; kingdom Metazoa; phylum Arthropoda; class Insecta; order Lepidoptera; family Nymphalidae; genus Dryas; species Dryas iulia. The sequence continues at coordinate 4,845,244 of CM032417.1, forward strand.
CGTAGATTTTAGAACAAATGCTATGATTTATCTAAGAGTTTTTAGGCTTTTTCCCCGCATAATTAGTTAGAGTCAAGACGTAGTGACGTAGTATGATGGTAGTGTCAAAACTCTCTGTTCCCCATTTTCCGCTTGAAATAAATTATACGTGTTGAGATTGGTGAATAGAGTTCCGCCACGTTTTATATATGAAAACAGAGAAATAAATATAATTTAAATAATACTATTTCGTCGAGTGGTAAACCACAACCATTCGCGTAACCCATACGCATAAACAGTCAGACGCTGTCCTACTGTGCTACTGCCACAGTGCCACATGACTTGTTCGAGACTACTTCAAAAGAACCTATGTTTTAAATAAATACAGTCCCTTAAAAAGAAAAGGTCCCACAATCCTTCCATTAGTCACACGTCAACTGCGCCACGATGATGTTGGTAATAAATAGATATTTTTGTTTTTTTTAGTTTTACGCTGTATCCCACACAAAAGCAGGATAAGCAGAAGCAACTTAGTGTTAAGACACTCCACTCCCCACTTTCCGCCGAATCCTGGAGGCATTACGTGTTAAGTAGCTAAACTCAACGCCGCGCTTTGCCTTGACACCAGAGCGAAGAAAGTAGAAATAATAAATATTTTCACTCCTCGAGTGGGAATCGAACCCACAAACACTCGAATTTGTAGTCACACTTATATGCCCTTGCGCCACGACTGGCCTCTACAGATGTATCTATGGATTTTGCAATATATTATTAAAATTAAGAAATATTCAGATAATAATTTAATGAAAATCATTAATTTGTGTACATTCGAAAATAGATAAAATGAACATGTTTCGCCGTAATCGATTTTAATTGGATAAACCGCGTGTCAAACCTTGACCAAATAGCCAAATGCGTGCATATTTGTTAACAGGTTGCCAAACATGGAGGTATTAAGTGAACTACCTTCACATTTCGTAACTCTAATTACTACAATTAAATACAGTAATTATGATGTTTAGTTTACTTTGAGAATATTATGAAAGAAAGTGCGTATTACAAATTGTTTAAATTATATAAATTTTATTAAAAACACTCTCGAGATCTAGAGGATTGTCAGTACTGCCATTTCTATGTTAATTGAATTGAAAAAATTCAAAGCGCTTGTTGAAGCATTGTCGAATATTTTTATTTAGAACTTATTTTTATGTCCAAATGTGTTGTTTTATTTAGTAATCTATTAACTCTACAATATATTAATGAATTATTAAAAACTAATGTTAATTTAACACATCTTACTAACGATATATATTTTTTTTATGTACTATTTTTTTAGGGGCCCGTCGTGGCGCAGAACGAATGTGCGACTGGAAACTGGTTGTGGGTTCGGTTCGACACTCGAGGAGTGGAAATATTTAATATCTTCATTTCCTTCGCTCCGGTATCACAGGCAAAGCGCGGCGTTAAGTTCCGCCACTTAACACGCAATGCCTCCGAATTCGGAACGGAACGGAGTGTCTTAACACTAGGTTCCCTCTGCCTACCCTGCTATGTGCGGGATACAACGTGAAGCTAAAAAAAAACTAATTTTTTAATTCGTATACTTTTGTACGTACACGATCTACATATATTCTAACATATAATTTGCCTTATTATTAATTTACATAATATATTTAAGTTTAAGGCTACATATATATTATGTTAGTGAAACAGTTAAATGTGCCCTTGGATTCGATTAAATGCGGGTACCCTCGTACATATTTGAAGGTTAGTAGTATCTACCTGTATTTTTTTTGTTTTACACGACAAATAGCAAACTTTATGCCTTAGTAATTATATTGGTAGCCAAGTCAGATTTTTTGACGTGTATCAATATCAATAAGAAATTTAACGATTTCTGGAAGTGTTTTCATTACAGTAGGTATATTAAAGAGAATGTAGTTTCTTGAAACTAGGTACCTACCTATCGTAAAGGGGAAAAGTAACCACTGACTAAGTATCAGGTAAATGTAACGTTTCAATTTAAAAATCAGAGGTAGCCGTGTGAATATGTCAATCAAAATGTGTTACCAATCATTCGTTTTTTTGAAATGTCAAACTTACGTTCTGAAAAACACGTTTATAAAACGTAAAAATCAAACCTGCACTTCTTAGGAACCGTCCAAGGGTCCGTTCTGACCACTAAGCTTAATGGTCAAAAGCGCTTGGACGGTTTCCAAGAGGCGCGGGTTCCAATTTCCGCTATGTTAAAAATTTTATACAATTTCTAAATGTGTTTTTGAATTGTCCTAAGTGTGGAATAACACTTTAAAAATGTCAAAGAAAAAAAGACTTTTTTTTTAATTACAATAAATTAATATCATGTCAACAATTCAACAGAGCAATTTTTTTAACTGCGATTGAATTAATTTTTGTAATTCCCAATAATGATTGTTTATATTCAAAACACGTTAATAAATAAAGTTCTAATGCGTACTTAACACAATTAACATGGAGTGGACAAGTGGGCAGTCTGAAATGTTAATGGTGAATAAGATGTTTATGTAATCACTGAGTCAACCAAGGAAAATAGATACATTTAATAAAACTTATACATTAACAGAGAAGAAAACATTTTCAACGCCATTTTACGAAAATTATGCGGAAGGAAAGGAGTATGAAAATTGGTTTACCTTAAATGACGTAAAAGTGTAAAATAATTGTCGAAATCATAAAATTGAAGGATAATAGGCTCTTTTCAAATTTGGCTAGGCAGAGAAAGAGCTCAGAAATTGTAGACGAGTATTTATGCGCTTTTTAAACGAGCATTAAGCCTACACTTAGATGGCAAGTCTTAGGTACTGGCCTGAGCTCCACTCTATGCAACCATCCAAGGAATGCTAAGAGATTTCTTCTCATAGATAGACACCCGGACTAGTCGTGGCGCAGTGGCACAAGCGTGTGACTGGAAACGACTGGCCGTCAGTTTGATTCCCACTCGAGGAGTGGAAATATTTAATATTTCTATTTTCTTCGCTCTGGTGTCGAGATTCCGCAACTTAACACGCACCTCCGAATTTGGCGGAAAGTGGGGAACGGAGTGTCTTAATACTAGGTTTCCTCTGCCTACCCTGCTGTGTGCGGGATACAGCGTGAAGCTTTAAAAAATAAGACACTATATTTATATAAAACAGGTACAATTTAACGTATTTATCGCAATTTAACGATAGTTAAACCATAATAAACATCTTTAACTTCAGCTAAACAAGCGTAAAACATTTACTACCTTTCTTAAACAATAACTTTTTAATAACACGGAAATCCTGTCCCACATTATCTTAATGTGAGCACATATTAAACAGCATCACTTAGTGACCACTGTCCATTCAAATACAATTTCATTCAAAATGCCGTAACAGTTCATTGAACTTTAAATTTTTTATCGTTCAGATATTATCCTTTTACAATAGAAGAGAAATGTGTTTACAGATTTATTTTATTTGTGGTCTACGTCAATTACATAGTATTATAGCATTGCATAGTAAAGCTGTGATTACAATTTCAATATACATTTTCTTTCTTTATTTTCTCGAATGATTAGAGTTTTATGTTAAGGTGTTTGTATATAACATGTAAAATTTTGTAACATATTTATTTTTTAGCATCACGCTGTATCCCGCACACAGCAGGGTTGGCAGAGGGAACCTAGTGTTAAGACACTGCGTCCAATTTCCGCCGTATTCGGAGTCATTGCGTTAAGTGGCGGAACTTAGCGCCGCGCTTTACCTCTGATACCGGAGCGAAGAAAATGGAAATATTAAATATTTCCATTCCTCAAGTTTTGGTGCTGATTGCAAATATGTAGGTTTTTTAGCACCGTGATACCAGCTTTACGTTTTTTCTCGCAAAGCGTAGAGAGAAGAGAACTTAGTATTAAGACACTGTGCTCTCCACTTCCCGCCTGAACCCGAGTCGTTGTGTGTTGAATGACGGAACTCAACACTGTGATTTGTCTCGGTACCAAAAGGAAGGAACCAAAATAGGTTGATTGCATATTTAATAATTTATATTCGGCTAATTTTTATTTCTTTATTTTACTTAGACAAATTGTAACTTTGAGTTCTGACTGCTTCTAAAATAAAATGATTGAAGAAGAAAATGATTCATTTAAATCGTACAAACGATTTATTACAAAAAAGTATTTTAATCTAGTTCAAATATCAAAATAAGGTTATTATTACACTATTCTTAACCAATAATTCATTGGAAACCACAAAAGTAAATTGTAATACCTCTACCGTTGCTTGTGTGATCAATGCCTAAGAGCACCTTTAGCACCTTTTTCTATTTAAGAAATGACTTAGAGTATTTTCAACTTTATCTCCTTAATTTAAGGTTTAAAATTGTATTAAAGAATCTAGTAAAAGTATTTTGCGAACATCTTACATTGGGCAACACAACAATGCGGCTCTGTTAGGAAATTGTTTGTTTTATTTTGATGTCTCGGACGAAATATCCGCAATTATTTAGTTCGTGTATTGATCGCACTTTTCATTCTGATGCAATATAATTAAAAAAAATCAATTAAGTTATTTTTTTGTTTAATTAACTTCTTATATGGTATAAGTAATATACGTACGTCAGATATAACATTTTTTTTAATAACGGGTCGTAAAAGAAATTTGAAATTAAGTTTTAACACGCAAACCTCCGAATTCGGCGGAAAGTGGGGAACGGAGTGTCTTAACACTAGGTTCCCTCTGCCTACCCTGCTGTGTGCGGGATACAGCGTGAAGCTAAAAATTGAAAAACAATTTTAGAAATGGAACTTGCCAAAGATCCCATGTCAAGATATTCTCCACTTTTCGCATAAATTCCAGATTCGTGCTAAGAAGTGGAATTTATCGCCGCGTTTTGTCATGAGAAAGGAGAAAAAAATTGATCATTACCTCGAGTTGAAACCGAACCCACAGTCAAACGTTATTACAGTTAAAAACTGTCCCACTGCGCAATGATGGTCTCCTACAATATCTTTTCTTTCTTCTAACGAAAAACCTCTTTTCTTTTCTAATATCTTTTCTTTCCTCTTTCCTCTTTTCTAATATCTTTTCTTTCCTCTTGTTTTCTGAATGATTGTTACATCAGCTTTACAATTTATAGGAGAAAAATCAAAGAGAACGAAATATTCGAATATTCTCTAAAACAATTTTATTAGTGTATTAATTACATATTTTATTCATTTTATCCACGACCCATGTTTAAACAGATCCAAGGTTACGTCAGATGCATAATTATGTACATTAATTTACTAATATGCAATTACATCGGCGCGTGCGCAATTTCAGCTGGCATCAAGTTTGCCTAACGAGGTTTCTTACTTGACTAGTTCTACCATTAGAATGTTGATAATGATTATAAAATCTATGTCTTCTAAATGATATAGTAATTGCTTAGTTTTTATGTCAGAAAATGAATGCTGCATAGCATTTAAATGTAAATAAGAGTATAATTTCTCCCTTAAGATTGTGTGGAGGAAAGTTTAGCTTTTGTTTTCTTTAATTTTTTTTATCGTATAAAATAAAAAAAAAAATTAAAAATATTATATGTAATTTATATTTTGTGGCCAGTTGTGGCCCAGTGGCACAAGCGTGTGACTGTAAACGATTGGTTGTGGGTTCGATTCCGCTCGAGGAGTGGAAATTATATTTCCATTTTCTTCGCTCTGGTGTTGAGGTAAAGCGCGTCGTTAAGTTCCGCCACTTAACACGCAAGCCTCCGAATTCGGCGGAAGGTCTGAAGGTGGGGAACGGAGTGTCTTAACTAGGTTCCCTCTGCCTACCCTGCCTCGTGCGGGATACAGCGTGAAGCTATATTTTTTTCATTATTTGGCACATTTGACATATACATTACTAAGTAATAAAATATGTTTAATTTTATCTAATACTTATATACTACGCAAATCTTTGGTAAATATAATGCAAGTAAACTGTTATGTTAGTTAGTTCACCAAAGTTGCAAAATTAGACCTTTTTTTTCGTAAAATTTCTTTTCATTTCACTTTTAAAATAAATAATATAATTAAAGATAAAATTATTTCATATTTAAAAAACAATTTTTACATAATATTATTACATCGTTAAATAATTTTATAATCTAGGCGTGGTGTAGCCAGTAAAAGTGACCGTTAATACAATTTCACTATCGTCTCATGCATAGATTGAGATTAGATTAAATGTTTCAAGACGTATGCTGTATGCATATCAGAAAAAATGAAAATGAAGTTTATTAGAAATGTAATTTCTATAAGCTATTAAACTAAACGTATTATAATATAATAATACATGAAATGTTAAATATTTATTTTTTTCTTTAGCTTCCCGTTTTTTCTCCGCATAATACGAGAGAACATAGTGTCAAGACACTCCGATTTTCGTTTTCCGAGAAATTTAGACCATTGTGTGTTAAATGACAGAACTTAACACTGTGCTTTGTCCTAGATGCCAGAATGGTTAAAAGAAAATTTATTTATTCCCTCGGGTGAAACTCGAACCCACTACCACCGTGTTTTCAGTCCGACTGCCGTTTAAATCAAAATGAGTATTTGTTTATCTTTTGATCCACACAATTGAACAATATATATGCGCTAAAAACATTTTCTCCCAGCCTAACCTTGTCATGTGAGAAATCCTTGTAGGTGTGTAAAAGTATATAATATAATGTATATTGTAATATAATTATAACAGTATTACAGAAAAATAAATTAATTGTGGTGCTGTTACCAAAATAACTTCGTCGCCTGAACAGTATGCTACTTTATACAAAAGTGTCAAACATATGGTAGTGTATGGAATATTTATTTTATTAATTTAAGATATTCATTTTTACGTATATCACGAAAAATTGCTTAAATATATACATTATAAATTATTTTATACATTCTTAAGAAATAAAAATCATTCAGAACTTCTCCATGTAAACTTTAAAGTTTATATATTTTTTAACCAAATTTCTTTCTACATCATCAGCATAATGTCGGTCAAAAGTCATTCGCTTATTATATGTGGCTATATATTTTAAATATTTATTTAATATGATTAGACCGAATTAAACCGCTGGTTTTCGCTGCCTAATTTTAACAGTCTTTAATTAATAATTTGTAACTTAAGAGATTCTCTAAGAATAGCTACTGCAAAAAAATATTCATATTAAGATTCTTTGTATACAGTAAGAAAAAATTCCTACTCCATTACTTAAGGAAACTGCAGATCTATTACAGGTGCTTATTTCGTACATACATACATATGTATTTTGGTTTCGCAAAGCGAAGTGTTTGTTTAACCCGACGTAAGTGGTAAAGTAATTGACAACTATTACATAGGAGATGTCGACATAACGAAGAGATCACGAGCCACGACAAACATCGTAATGCTTTGATTTAGAACACGATTTATAAGATGGTCAATTGAATTTGTGTGAAAACTTTTTAGGAAAATTTTGCGATATTCGACCTAAACGTGATATTTTCTTATAATTGAGTAAAATACCTAATTTATGTTATGAATAAGAAAATAATGTGATAAGCCCTCTTACAAATTAAATCATAGATGTATCTTAGATTTATTTAACAAGAAGTGTTGAAGTAATTTTGTATATCAATATAAATATATTATGTTTTAAGTTTTAATATCCATATCAGGCAATACCTACTTAGTAAATTTTAAACAAATTTAACTTTATAATTATTATTTTTAAGCTCTTTACAGGTATTATGGGTAATATAATAAAAGTATGAGTGAAGTTACTAAGAACTCTCTGCTAGACCATTGCTCTTCTACATAGGCGACAAAGATATAAAGACCGTTAACAATTTTAAACATACAATTTTAACATTTTACAAAATTACTCAATACAAAAATTATATAAACGATAAAAAAATGCGGTTTACGAATGGTAATACATAGCAATTAAAGTAATTGAAACTATACCTACTGAGCGGGAAAGCTGTCCTCCCTTCTATGGCAGGCATACAAACCAACTGGTGGCTTTCTGATGTCCTTCTATCTGCTTTATTGGCCTGTATACTAGTTTATTAGTGAGTTAACTTGATTTGTCTGTCTGTACTGTTATGGTTGTTATGCTTTTGTATATTTTTAAAATGTTTTTTATATGCTTATATAGATTTTTCTCATTTAAATCTATTTTTTATGTGTAAATATCTTTTTAAAGTCATTTATTTCTAAAAATATTAGATATTTTATTATTTGTGATACTTTACATTTCAGATCGTCGTGGTACAGCAGGATAGCACTTGAATATAAGCGCGATTAGTTACAGATTCGAATACTACTTGGGGCATGCTTATATTTTAATTATTTTCATTTCTCCACTGGTACTAAGACAAAGAGCGGCGTTGAGATCCGCGACTAAACACGTTAATCTCGAGCACAAGACTCGTATATTTACACGGAAAATGCAGTGTCTTGAAACTAGATTATCTTTAAAAGCAAAGTAAATTGAATATTAAAACAGTTTAAGTTTACATATTGTTTTTTGTTTTTTTAATTTCGAACTTGGTATTTAGGTCGAGATAATGTAATAACATCTCAATTCTCCTTTTTAAAATAAGTAAGAATAAAATATATACTTAAATAGGCAACATTCGATTTTAAAAATGAATAAAGTCATTACAGCTAACTACAATTTTGTTTTTATAATCGTAAGCGCAGATGAAAGTCTAATTAAAAATTATTGCCACTTTCAGGCGTGTGAAGATTTTCTATAACGTCACATACTTTCATAATCTGTCGTCCAATTGACGCGAGTGACCAAGAGACGTTGCTTCTATGATGTTTTTGTATTAATTTCATAATGTTTTAATATTAATAAAATATTTCATTTATTAAACTGAATAAAATTATTTTAACATTTTTACAATGTTATTTTTTCTTAGGTTCACACTTTATCTTACACACAGCGGGGCAGAAAGAACCTAGTGTTAACTCCGTTCCTCATTTTCCAGCGAATTCAGGAGGCATTGTGTGTTTAGTGGAGGAACTTAACAACACGAAAGTTATTGCCACGCTTACGAAATTGTAAAACATTTAGAAAAAGTACAAAATTTTCAACACATGAATGAATTCAGAATGTAGAACACATGGCATAGCGGTCAGAGTACTTGGGCAGTATCCAAGAGGAGTGGGTTCGTATCTCGCTTCGATCAATTTTTTTACACGTTTTCTAACGTCTAAAAATGTTTTTAAACAAATTCTTTTATTTAATCATATTATTATTGTTATTTACGCTTCTCTTGATGTTTTATTATAAATAAATATTTTAACGATAAAAACTTTTAAAGTTTCATCAGCTATTAATTGTTCAACAACAAATCCTAACCTTCTTGGAACAATTTCGTAAATTCAATTCGTGATGGTTTAGCACTTAAGCTTTTTCGCCAATATTTTTACAGCTCGAGGTCGTTGTCTGTTAGACGCTCAACTAAACGTTTTAAAGTAAAGCGTTACTGATTTTACAATATTTTCTATAGTAGAATTGTGACTGATATTTTTTTTAGTGTAACAATGAACTTATAGGTGTTTAGAGGAACATTTTTAATGCGTAGTGACTAGCTTCTATTTTTTTTAAGCTTCACGCGCTTTTTTAGCAGAGAGAATATAGTATTAAGACACTCCGTTCTACATTTTAACTCCAACTTTGAGACATTTCGTGTTTGGTGGTGGAACTGAACGCCGAATAACTATCTTTTTTTTTTCCAGCTTCACGCTGTATCCCGCACACAGCAGGGTAGGCAGAGGGAACCTAGTATTAAGATAATCCGTTCCCCACTTTCCGCCGAATTTGGAGGTATTGCGTGTTAAGTGACGGAACTTAAACTCCTAAAAATGGAAATATTAAATATTTCCACTCCTCGAGTGGGAATCGAACCCACAACCAGTGGGTTTACAGTCACACGCTTGTGCCACTGGGCCACTAACTATCTTAATAACTATCTTAAGATATATTCAAGGAGTTTTACACGTTTTCTCCAATAATAGGGTTGACAGAGAAAATCTAGAGTTTAGACACTCCGTCTTTCGCTCTCCGCTTGAATTCAAAAAATTGTTGGTCGAGTAGCGGAAATAAAAACAGATTTTTATCCAGAGAAACTTTTTTCAATGAGGAAACCCACGACCACTGCGTTTACAATCAGAGGCTGTTGAACTGTGCCACGATGGCGTTAACGATGAGTACAAAAATAGATTTAGAAAAATCTTTGAACTTCTAATTCTTTATTTTATTTTTTAGCTCATTTCCATAATTTCTTTGTAAGTTTCCTGTCAGTCAAGTGTCAAGCAAAATAATAGTTAACTGTATAACATTATGTTGTTTACTAACAATATGTACATATAGATATTTAACAAAGTATGGTAAATCGATTGCTTCCGCTATGTGAGTATATTTAATTATTTAAAAGCCGCGTTTAAAGTCAGGAGCAGTTTAAGTAACATTAGGCATGGGTGTCCAAATTATTTTTTGTATGTAATTATACACAAAAAACACGTCGAAAATGGATATCTTATAATAGCTGTAATTATGTAATGACATCACTAATGTGAATTTTAGTGGAACTTGTCAAAGTCATTGTACTGTATATGTTGTAAATTCAAATCTTAAATCGATTCTTCTTAATAATAATGAATATGATAAGAATTGTGGTCAGTCGTCGCCCAGTGGCACAAGCGTGTGACTGTAAAACGACCGGTTGTGGGTTTGATTCTCACTCGAGGAGTGGAAATATATTTCCATTTTCTTCGCTCTGGTGTCGAGGTAAAGCTCAGCGTTAAGTTCCGCCACTTAACACGCAAGCCTCCGAATTCGGCGGAAAGTAGGGGACGGAGTGCCTTAACACTAGGTTCCCTCTGCCTACCCTGCTGTGTGCGGGATACAGCGTGAAGACAAAAAAAATATATGAGAAGAAAAAAATTTTTTCCTTCTTATGAAAACTGTGCGGACAGAGAAAAGACTTTTCTAAGTACTATTCATACTGTTAGGAAATACAAAAACATTTGAACGGTTTCCAACAGACGTGGATTTCAATCTCGCTGCGTTCAATTTATTATACGTTTTGTAAAAATGCTTTTTAGTATAGTTATAGTATTTATATAAGTATTTATTTACGACTTTATGTTTTTACAAAGCAAGGAAGCAAGGGAAAATCTAGCTCTAGACATTCCATTCTCTACTCGATACATCGAGATATTGCCAGCTCAGTAGCGCAATTCATCAAATCAAAAAATAAAAACAATTTAAATATAATATATTAATAAAAATAATTGAAATATAAATTTTCTGAGTAGATACAGAATCTAGGTACAACCAATAACGTTTACACACTGTCCTACCTGCTAATTCATTTTTTTTCATTTATTTAACATAACACACACCAGTAACTAGTACTCATCACACATTTTACGTAACCAGCGATTACATAAATTATAGATTATGACAATATAATAAATACAAACATGAAAATTTTCCGTGATATTTGAAATAAATTAAATTAAATAAATACACAAGTAATATTTACATAAATATAGCATTATATAAATGACAGTCACGTTTTATACAAACATCTACTGCAGTGCAATCCGCTTAAGGTTAAATAAAACTTTTATAATCTGTCTGTTCTTAATTAAATAATTGACGTAATGAGCGGTGGAGCAGAAAAATGCAAGGTGAATGCAGCGAAAGTTGTAATATTATGTAAACGAGACCACTGGCGAGAACGCGGCGCGCTATGCAGGTCACAAGCTTTTCGAAGTATAGTTTTTGATATTTTCAAAAAAAAAATTAAATAGCTTCACGCTATATCCCGCACACAGCAGGGTAGACAGAGGGAACCTAGTGTTAAGACACTCCGTTCCCCACTTTCCGCCGAATTCGGAGGCTTGCGTGTTAAGTGGCGGAACTTAACGCCGCGCTTTACCTCGACACCAGAGCGAAGAAAATGGAAATATAATTTCCACTCCTCGAGTGGGAATCGAACCCACAACCAGTCGTTTACAGTCACACTCTTGTGCCACTGGGCCACGACTGGCCACAATATTTTCGATATGTAATATTATATTAAATTATTCTCAAATATTATATTAAATTTTTAATTATATATTATATTTATAATTTTGTAATCAATATTTCTGTTAAAAAAGTACAATTTGTACAATTGTCGAATTCTAAGACCAAAGTCCATTTTAGGCTTGGGATAAGTATCTAATAATAACAGAACATTCTTAAATTTGATATAGTATGTCAAAGTAAATAATGTTGTATTTTCATTACTTATTTATCTGTAGATAGTTTGGTATCTTGTTACAGATTGTTATTAAAATACTAACAATAACTCTCCAAGTAAATATAATCAGTTCAGATACTTATTTAACGAACTTTCGAAAGAAAAATGTATTCAATATTGTAATAAAAAAATATTATACTATGTTTACTGATTAAATTACATGATTTAATCTCTTTACACTATTTATTCTCTTAACACTTTCTGATTTCCTTTTTTACGCTCCTCGCAAAAAAAAAAAAGCTAGTATCAGGCTAACAACAAAAATATGTTGTAATAAAAAAGCGTATAAGAATTTCGACACGTTTGGTAGTAGAACGCATAGCTTAGCGGTTAGAACGCTTGAACGGGTTCCAAGAGGCGCGGGTTCAAATCCCGCTTCGTCAAGATTTTTATACATTTTCTTGAAATGTCTTTTTCATATGAACAGGAAATATCCTCAGTTTGTAAATAATACTTTAAAATGTTAAAAAGAAGGTATAATGCTAACACACGAACATTCTAATATATTTATGTATGCGTAAAAGGGTTTTTTGGATTTAAAACACTTTAGCTGTTGTCATGACTATAAATTTGATTGCATAACATGTTTTTTCAAAGGAATCCAGTTTACGGCGCACCCTACACTTTCCCTTCAAGACGGCATCATATACTAGTATTAACGTCATGTAAGCTTAACATATGTATGTATATGCTTAAGAGTGGACTGAAAGCTTAAATATGTGTATATTAATTATTTATTCAAATGTATAGAACAAAATAATGACATTCTTGATTATTATTAATTTTTATATCTTTATCATTTTGTTTCGAAATTTAAGTAAATTAAAAAAATGGCCTTAATAGAAAGTATAAAAGTTCAAAATAACTCTAGTCTAAAGTTATTACAGACCTAGGAAGAGAAAATAATTTTTAGAAAATTTAAGATTTTTTTTAACGTAGCAAGATTCGAACCCACGCCTCTTTGAAAGCGTCCAAGCCATCTAACCTCGTACTACCTCCGGTCAAAGCCATACGTTCTTTTTAGCTATACATCTAAAAACTTAGATCAATTTTTAAAGGTGAAACTACGTTCAATTGTTCTAGGCTTTTTAAAAATGTAATATTGATATTTCATTTTACTGTAAGAATATTTTTATATTTTACATTTTTTTTGTAGCTTCGCGCTGTATCCCGTACACAGCAAGGTTGGCAGAGGGAACCTAGTATTAAAATGATCCGTTCCCCACTTTCCGCCGAATTTAGAGGCATTGCGTGTTAAGTGGCGAAACTTAACGCCGCGCTCTTGCCTCGACACCAGAGTAAAGAAAATAGAAACATTAAATATTTCCACTCCTCGAGTGGGAATCGAACCCACAACCAGTCGTTTAGTCACATGTTTGTGCCACTGCGCCACGATTGGCCCGCAGTATTTACATATGAACAACAAAATGACGGAAGAAATAAAACGAAAGCAGTTAAACATAAGAGTTTGCAAAATGTATTGAATAAGCTCTTAATGTAATGCGTTGGACATAAATTTTTCTAGTTTATTTGTTTATGGATTACTCAACGTCAAGTTACATAAGCTTAGGAAACATTTTAAATTTGATTTGGTTTTGTATTTCAAATATGCCTTTTGTTAATACACAAACAGCGTTGAACTCCGTTACTTAATACTCAATGCGTTGAAATAGATCACAAATAAGAAACTTAGAGAGAGTGTCTTAACACTAGTTTCTCTTTGTCTACCCTGCCATAGAAATTTAATTTCTATTAAACTATTAGATGTTACTAATAGTAAGACAAGTACATTTTACTTTACAAAAGTACAAAAGTAAAAAAAAAAATAGTGCATTAAATGTACTATGCACAATACATGTAACATATATATGTATGTACCTACATACATTCAACAGCAAGCGATGATTTTCCAACGCATGCCGCGTGACAGTAAAATTGCTTTGCGTATGTCCTTGATAATATTCAAGGTTGACTTGCAAAGAAATTTACCTATTATTTATAAAGCATAAATACAAAAAAGACATTATTTTTTTAATTTATTGCTCAAAATATTAACAAAAGTCGAAGTTTTTTAATCTTCCTGACAATCATCTGGCGGTGTGGCAATGACTTGAGAAAAAAATACGATATTATCATTATTACAGCAAGTTATAAATAAAAAACTTTACGCTTCAATTTCTACATTAAGCATTAGGAACAAAATATGACCTTGCCCTTGATTTTTAATGCAAGGGCAGAAATCAGTGTTCAGAACAAAATTATAATAACTACATGCTGAGCCCGCGTGTTCATCCGCTTTGAATTTAACAAAAAAGTTATGATTCTTAAATATAAGCCTAAGTTACTCCTTATTATAATAAACTATGTGCCAGTGGAAGTTCTGTCAAAATCAGTCGAGCCTTTCCAGAGACATGCCAGAGCAAACAGACAGATAGACAAACAGACAAAAAATTGTAAAAAACACAAACAAGTTTTGTGTACAATTTTGGTAATGTGTCATGATCATATATGCATTAAATAAAGAAGTTTTTTTTTTTCAGCTTCACGCTGTATCCCGCACACAGCAGGGTAGGCAGTGGGAACCTAGTGTTAAGACACTCCGTTCCCCACTTTCCGCCGAATTCGGAGGCTTTCGTGTTAAGTGGCGGAACTTAACGCCGCGCTTTACCTCGACACCAGAGCGAAGAAAATGGAAATATTAAATATTTTCACTCCTCGAGTAGAAATCGAACCCACAACCAGTCGTTTACAGTCATACGCTTGTGCCACTGGGCCACGACTGGCCACTAAATAAAGAAGTCATATTTTAAAATGACAAATTCAATTCAATCCAATTTTATTTATTTGTACAGATTATACTATTTAAAGATACATACACATATATGTATTATGTAGGTACATTTAAATAACATGGGCTAGAAAGGTTAACTTTGTTTTCAATTAAATAAAGGGAAAGGTGACTGACGGCTCTATTGACTGACTGTAAAGCCTTACTGTGAATCAAACGATTTGACGTGTATTTTGACGTACAAATCTAGTGTTGAATGATTAAGAGATTGGACCACAATGGCGGTAGAATGATAATACAGATTTTCGTATTATAGTAATTTTTGTTGTTGATTTTAAAATAATTTTTTTTATGACCTTTTATTTTAACTTTATTAGAAGCATTGTGTGGTAGGTGGCGAATTCAATGATTTTTTTACTGTTATCAGTAGGAAGACTATTTATATTATTTCATTAATATATAAAAAGTTTCCCAGGACTCCCTGAGTATCTAGCAGACTTTGTACAACTAAACGAAGAAAGCTGACATTTGTACTTTTATCCCTTGAGAAGTGTCTTACTAATAGAGAATTTTCCGCAAAGAGCAATGCAAATTTACAAATATATATATATATTTACAAGAATCGAACCTAAAACCATTACGTTCATATTTTTTTTATACATTATATTGTGCCATAAGCCTAACATAAGCATAATTTAATTTTAGCAGTGATTTTCTCAATCAAAACGCGTGGCGAATTGGTTGCGCGACCTTCGTGTCGGAAGGCACACTAGCATCAATCACCGGAAGAGCTATCACTGATCACAATCAACTTGTCATCATCATCTATATGAATATAGCATTATGAAAAATATACATACAAGTATATAGACATACATATGTCAATATAATCTTGGTAGCTTGGTACTACCTATATTTATAATAATTTAGTAATAAATTTAAAATTAAATACTTTTACTGTATAATTTAAAAAAAATATATAATACATAGCGAATGCAAAATACATTTTTAGAAACGCATTGCTTAGCGGTTAGAGTGCTTGGACGGTTGCCACCAGACGCGGGTTGAAATATGGTTGCGTTCAAAATTTTTGTAAGTTTTCTAAAAATGATATGTTCAAAGTTAAATATGTTAAAATTAAAAAATAATCTACTAAATCATTTAATTCACCTCTACTGACTATATTTTTTCTTCTTTTTCTAAAAAGAACATATGTTAAGTGGTGGAGCAAAGGTTAGGAAAAAGATTATATTTTTTTAAATAACTATCTTATTTATTCAGTTTCAATGCTACGATGATATTATTAAAATATGTAACTACTAATGATAACAAAAATAAGAAAAAATAATTAGCACGCATATGTGACTTAAGCATTATAGGACTTAACGCCGCTCTTTCCATTGCCAGGGCAAAGAAATGAAAAAAAAAAATAAAATATTTCTTCAATAGGAATCGAACCCACATTTAATTGCACTGCACACAATTAGTTCCACTGCGGTACGATGGCCTATTTAAATCTAATAATTAATAATATTAAACTAAAGTCAATTTTACTTATATTTTCAAATAATTGGACATAAAAATAATTTACTAGTAGTCTATTGTTGTTTTATTGATGTATCAGATACTGTTTCGCTGATACATCGATGGACCAAGGTCGTTCGGCGCTTGCATTTTTATGTCACTGGTGCAGATTTCAATTTAGTTAGCAAAAAAAAATTAGGTTAAAAATATTTTTAATTAACGTATCCGTCACCTACATATAATATTTAACATATGTTAAATAATATTGTTATTTTTATTTTTAATTTCCAACTATTTCAATTATTAAATAAAGCACAGACATTTTATCACGTCATCGTAAAGACTTTTTTGAGAAGCTTTTTTTTGAGGCCAGTCGTGACGCAGGTGCACAAAGTGTGGCTAAACGTAAACGCGACTGGTTGTGGGTTCGATTCCCACTCGATGAATGCAAATATTTAATATTTCTATTTTTTCGCTAAACGCAATGCCTCCAGAATTCAGCAGAAAATAGGGAACGGAGTGTCTTAACACCAGTTTCTCTGTCTACCCTGTTCTGTGTGGGATACAGCCTAAAGCTACATAATATAATTAATTAAATCCTAAATTCGTCGAAATACTTAAGTAAAACACGAACATTTGCCATAAATAGCGCTTACACCAGACATAATATCAATATAAGTATATAATCCTCTTACAGCCAATAACGATACTATTTGTATGCAATAAGGTTTACGTAAGAAGAAAGTGCATCGCGCGACAGGTTTTTGAATGTTCAATGGTTATGATTATTGCTGAACAATCCGTTATTACTGAGTATTTTAAAATTTTAGTACGTATTTCGCCTTCATTTTTGTATAGCTTCACGCTCTTTCCCGCGTAACAGGAAGAGTGAACCTGTCAAGATTCTCCGCTTTCTGTAGAAAATTGAGACATTGCGTATTAAGTGAAGGAACTCAATGAACTCATTTTGACTATGAACAGCGGTGAAATTAAAATGGTAAGCAACCGTTCCACCGAGTGAGAATTGAACCTTCTAACAACGTGTTTACAGCCAGATGCTGTCCCACTACGTCGCTATGGTCTACTTTTTATAATTAAAATCTTATATATTATAAGAAATTGTTTACAAAATATTCCTAAAACAGACGAAAGAGATTTGACACTGTTTGAGGTAACTAAAGACTAAGGGAATCAACCTCTTTTTGGAATACCCTTGTATCATGTACAAAAAAATATGAAAAATATCTAATGTGTGTGTGTGTGTGTGTGTTTTTGAAATAAAACTATTTTGACCGCTTTGGCTTTATTTTGATAACGGAAAAAACATCTATAGAAATTCCGACATTTCGAATACTTTACAGTGGTACGGCAAATATATATTTTTTATTATTTAAAATACGTAAAAATCAATATCTTATTATGTATGACACTTACCAAGAAAAAGCAGACCTGAGATTGAGCTCCGCCCAACAGTATATTTCACTACACTTAGTCACAAATTAATTCAGTTTTTTTGCTAAAAATGAGCCTGGCGTTTAGTTTCACAACTAGCAATCGCGTAAACACATTTTGTAATGACGAGATACTTGTTCGATTAATTATTCGTTTAACAGTTAATCGATTAATTTCAATCAATCGATTGTTGGCAGTTTGTTGCACATCACAGTCACGTTCACTGATGGCACCTTTACAATCTGAAAAAAAAATAATTTGATTTTAAAAATAAGCCATCCATATAAATATTATAAATGTGGAAGTCTGTCTGTTCGTCTCTCTGTTACGTTTTCGCAGCTAATATACCGTTCTGATTTGTATGAAATTCAGAATAAAACTAGTTGAAGTTCCAGAATTATATTAGAATTATATACCTCTAAAATTTTTATAAAAAATCAAAATCACTTGACTGATTATAATGAATTTTGGCATAAATATAGTTGATAACGTAAGCTTAAACATAGGCTACTTTACATTTCAAAAATGCACCCTAAAGGGTTGCAATATAACTAAATAGCTACAATTGTGTAGGTGTCACGCGTCGAAGCCGCAAGCGGTCCGCTAGTAGTTTATGTATGTTTTTTTTTGTGCTTTACGCTGTATCCCGCACACAGCAGGGCAGAGGGAACCCAATTGTTAAAACACTCCATTCCCAACTTTCCGCCAAATTCGGAGGTATTGCGTGTTAAGACACCAGAGCGAAGAAAATAGAATAGAAGAGTGGAAATATTAAATATTGGAAATATTAAATATTTCCACTCTTCGAGTGGGAATCCAACCCACAACCAGTCGTTTACAGTCACACGCTTTTGCCACTGGCACATGTTTATGGTTTATGTATGTAAGTAACAATAATTTTGCAATATAAATAACTCTGTGCAATTTGTGTAATGGATTTCCTATTGTACTATAACGATCGTCATGGAGAATGTAGACACATGTATTTGTACCCGGAAAGAAAAATTACATAAAATATACCTACAGTGAAACGGTAACAGAATTGCCATTTAATTAAAAATATTTATAATATCCATTGTTTTAATAATATGAGGTACCCTTGTATTAACTATAGATAAAAACAGCGTTTTGCTTTTCCCGCTTAGTGGGGTAGTAAAAGGTAACCTGATTTCAAGACACTCCGACCTCCAATATTCACTCGAAATCGATACATTGCATTTTAAGCGGAGGAACTCTACGCCGCGCTTTGTCTTTGATATTAGAGTGAAGAAATGAAAATTTTATTATCATTCCTAGTGGAAATCGAAACCATAACCATCGAGACCATAGTTAGACGCTGTCCTCTTGACTGCGGATACTTATACGTATGTAAATCTTAGGTTCATTAGGCACATTTATCCTTTACAGCAAGGTAGGCAGGGAGAATCTAGTGTCAAAAAACTCCGTATACACAGAATCACTTCATATACTAAAATAAGACATAAACATAATAAAGACCCTACATTAATTTAAGGCTATATTTGTTTCAAGGCAGAGATGTGACCTTACAGAGAATACCTCGTGATCAGCTACTTGTGTTGGATTAGCGTGGCGCGATCACATCACTTGATCAACAAAAACTGTTAATAAGTTGTACATACGTGGTTATGCGTGCTGGAAAATTCACACTATTCAATTTGCATAAATACGAAATCTTAATATTTATTATTCACCTGTTGGTTCAAGTGTGTTTGTATCCTAAGACAGAGGTCGTGAGTTCGAGTTAGACCTAGAATTAATATTTGTATGACGAAAATAAATACTTGATTTTGTGCTTCTTAAGATAAAACGCGGCGTTGAGTTCCGCAACTCAACATGCAATGTCTCGATTTAAGGCACAAAATGGAAGACCGAGTATTTTAATACTAGGTCTTCTCTGACTATCCCACTTTACAAATCCAGGAGTGGAAATATTTATTATTTCCATTTCCTTCGCTCTGGTATCGGAGGTAAACCCGGCGTTAAGTTTCGCCATTTAACACGCAACGCCTCTGAATTCGGCGGAAAGTGCTCTCCCTAGCCTGCTGTGTGCGGGATACAGTGTGAAGCTATAAAAAAATGCCGATTGGGAATCGATCCCGTAACCTGTGTTTACAGTCAGACGTCCAACTGCACCACGACGGCCTTTCATTTGTGTACAAGTTCACAAAATTATGCACAGTGGAAAAATACAACGTGCCTAAATAAATAGTCATTGCTTCTTAATATTTGACATACAGCAAGTGGTTTAGTTCGTTTTTTCTTGCATATTCATATATTAATGTTGAAATGTGTTAAACATACGTTTATTTAGCTCATAATTCTACATGATTTGTAAAAACATTTGAGAAAATAAACTTAATTATTTATATATTCACAAAATGAACACATTGGTAAATTAATAAAAATATGGTGTTGTGTATGTAGAAATAACTTGTTTAAGCTTAGCGCAGAGAGAACCTAGTGTCAAGAAGTTATCACAACGGTGAATGGAAATAATTGAAATAGCTATAATAATCCTAGTTGGCAGAAATCGAATTAGTAACTCACTCTACTATCACTTTTGAATCGTCGAATGAACATAAAGCTACCACCCACTCGGAAGGCAGTTCTGCTGAGAAGAGCAAGCAGGAAAGAAAATTAATTGTTCTTTTCAAATATAAAAATTATATCTTAGTTATTTAAATTGAATGGTTATAGCTATAAGAGCTAACCTGAACTAAACTCAAACAATTAACAAACGTCCACATATTTTTATGTATTAAATATTCTTCTATAGAGTAATATGCCTTACTTATTAATGTCGTTCTTACAGTGGTTTTAAATTTTTGTAGTGCCAAATCCAAAACCAACTGTGGAATTTTATTACATATGTTCAGAACTATAAAAGATTTATTCACCTGCTATTATTTAAATTATATCAACATTTTACTTTTTCAATTACATAATTACCTAAAAATAGAATAAAGATGTTAGATTTACATATATTCAAAAATTCACCCACATGCGTAACAAGACGAATCGATTTCTACTGCGTTAAATGTCACTTAATCATCATACTTAAGCATAGTCTACATATGTATATATATTAAACATTATATTATTTCTTTTTATTACTTTAAACTGTTATTTCCACACTTGCAATTGAAAAACCATTTTTAGAAAACTTATAAAATTTTGAACGTTACGGGATTTGAATTCACGCCTCTTTGAAATCGTCCTATTGGTTTAACTGTTAAGCCATATGTTCTATATCCGGACGGTTTCCGAGAGTAGCAGGTTCAAATTCCGTTTTTTTCGCATAGTGAGGTAAACAGAGAAACATTAGTATCATTCTCTCCACTTTCCAATCAATTAATTATTATATATTTATAATTATATTGCATGTTAAGTAAGTAATGATGAATGCTGCCTTTGTCTTATTCGAAAGGCGTGCCACAATAAGAAGCGGTTATTACCTGGTAGACTAATTTTTAGTAAGAATAGTTAAGCAAATTAA
This sequence comes from Dryas iulia moderata, assembly GCA_019049465.1. NCBI lineage: Eukaryota > Metazoa > Arthropoda > Insecta > Lepidoptera > Nymphalidae > Dryas > Dryas iulia. The sequence goes on from CM032417.1 coordinate 4,866,832, forward strand.
AATTTAAAACGTTTTAAATTATAAAATCATATAATATCAAATTATTAACATATGTAATATGTTTTATAGCAATATTTATCATACCCAAGTGTGATCACAGCATTAGCAGTCGACCTCGTGATGTAGTAGTTGACCCAGTGTACACCTGACCGACTTATGTAATACATTGAGATATGGAAAGTGAATTTCGGTATTTACACTTTTCGTTACCAAACTTTCATGGGTGTGGCAATAAGCATGCAGTTTCTTTAAATTTATTTCTTGTCATTTATTTGGCATATTTTTCTCACTTAGCGAGATGGTGGCCGTTTTCAATTTTCATTTTATTTAAACTATATTTAAGTAAGAATAAATTTGTTTAACACTTCAACTATTTTTTTTGTTCTACGTTTTTTCTGCGTGGTAGAAAGAATATAGTGTCAAGACACCTCGTTCTAAACTTTCCGCTCGAAACTACAATAACTAAAAAGTGACTAAAATAATTCAAATACAATCTTGGAATGATTCTCATCCCAGTATAGATTGAACACACTCAATTGCGATTGTAGGCAGACACTACCTCGCTACCCCACGATGGCGTAAATTATATTCAATGTGAGTTGAACTTACATTTATTTAATACTAGCGGCCCGCTTGCGGCTTACATACATAACTGTTGCGGTGTATTGCAACCCTAGCGGATGGATTTTTGATAAATATATGCCTATGTTTATCCTTGGATTATCAACTATATTTATGGCAAATTTCATTACAATTGGTCAAGCGGTGTAGACTTTTCATACAAACTTTTATCCCCTATTTCAACCCTTTAGAGGTCGATATGGAAAAAAAGTAGCCTATGTTAGATTCAGTTATTATCACTACTTTCATTCTAAATTTCATCCAAATCGGACGGGTAGATTACCCGCGAAAGAATGACAGACAAACACACACATTCCCATTTATAATATAAGTATGGATATTGAGACACGAATAAATACATACTGCATTTCAAGTAACAAGAATAGATTCTGAGAAAATCTTACAAATAAAATTAAAATGTACCTGCTGAGGGCTACGAGAGTTGGGTGTTTAGTGACAAAATTTTATTTTAAATAAAACCTATTTCTCGAATTTTGGGATCAATATATAGATAAGCAATTGCAGAATTTATGATAATAAGATAGTTTATCTATTAATAATTATATAAGTAATTTAAAATACAATAAAACATTGTAATTAGGTACGTTCGGATGACATGCGTTTATATACATACATGTGTAAAGTAGTTAACTTGTTACTTTATTATTCGAGCTTCACTAATATAATATGTGTACACGTGTTAAAACTTGTATTGGTTTACTTAATGATGTCAAGATATGTGATTTTTATTATAATTTGCACAAGAATCTTCTATATGTACCATCTCGTATAAAGAATCTTCTATATATACTATCATGTTTTATTTATTACTTAGTGTAATAAAATATGATTTTTATCTCCAATATAGCTCCATCTTCCTTTTTGTTATATTTGAATTGTTTCTCATTCTTTTATACTTTATTATTCTTTTCTTTTATTCTTTGAAAGTTACCAGTTTATATATCTTTTAATGTAGGAATGAATGTAGCAACTAATGTTTAAAGTATTTTTTTTGAGCAGAGATATCCTAGTGTCAAGACACTGCGTTCTACACTTAACGCTGAAATTCATAATTGTGGCGGCGTTAAACGCCACGCAAATAAATATATATTGTACAAATTAAAATTATCAGATTGTGTAATCAGGGAACTTGAAACTGTATTCTAACTATTCATTATATTGATTTACTAAGCTTGACTTACTTGAAGAACTAACGTGTAGTTTTTAATATACATCTATAAACGATACTCTGAATTGTATTCGAACCCATAACCAGTTTAAATAAGCCTACATATTGACTATCAATGTAACTTAACCAAAACATAATTACTAACATATAAGGCTACACTAAAAACGAGCAAAATTAACAATTTCCAACACATTACCAAAGACTTAACGCAAAAATGAATTAATAATGTATTTTTTTGTGACCCCAGCTAGCTATTCATAACATTTCGTTCACCAATCAATCATTAGCACGGTTAATAGTGCCTGCAGCGGTGCGCGCTGTCCGAATTACCCTGCGAAAGTAAGCGGCGGACCGGTCCCGCGAAGGACATCGGCCGAATGCTTTTGTCTAACGTCATACGTTAAGCGATAAGATTAAGCGGGTTTCAAGTGTATGGTGTTAGTTTTTTTTTATTTTATAGTACTTTAAGGTTTATTCTTTTTTTTTGTGAAGCAGGTTGAGGAAGGCAGAGAGAAGGTAGTGTTAAGACACTCCGTTTTTCACTTTCCACCTAAATCTTACATATTGCGTGTTTCAGTTAACTAAACGTTTTATTTTGTCACCAGAGAAAATAATATAAATATAATGATTCTTCGAGTGGGAATTGAACCCACAACCAGTAAATCAGGCGCTATTATACTTTGTTACAACGGCTTCAAAAGTGAATATAATGACATGTTAACATGTCCGATTTCTGTATATTTCAGTGACATACTATAACAGTTGCTTAAAAACAAGGCGGTGTGTTATATAATATAAGGAAAACTAAAATATCAAAGTTAATATTATAGCAGAGATTACCTCTACTAACTTTACATATTTCGTCTTATCAAAGAAGTTGTAATATTTTGAATATTATCATACTTCTCTAGTAAGAACAGAACTCTGAACTCTCTCATGGCGTTTATAGTGAGAAACTGTTCCACTGTGCCATGATAGTTTAGTATCTGACATAAAACCTAAATAAAGTAAACTAGTAGCCTATGTTTAAGCTTAGATTATCAACTATATTTATGCCAAAATTCATTACAATTGGTCAAGCGGTTTAGATTTTTCATATAAACTTTCATCCCCTATTTCAACCCTTTAGAGGTTGATTTTTTTAAAAATAAGTAGCCTATGTTAGAACCAGTCACTTTTACCACTTTCATTCTAAATTTCATCCAAATCGGTCTGGTAGATTAACCGTGAAAGCGTGACAGACAAACACACAGACTTTCGCATTTATGTTATAAGTATGGATAAAGCTCGTTTAAGTGGATTAGAACCTATAATTTCAGCTTCATTCTCCTACCAAGTGCATTATGATGGTAGATAGTTACTTTATATCCTCATATTACTAATTAAACAAATATTCGTACACGAATATGGCAAAAATACTCAATTTATTAACATCTGTATTTGTACTCGTTTGCATATTTGCTACTGAATCACGCGTAAATGTTTGCAAGAATTTTAACTAATTTTGGTTTACTGTTGATTCATAGCTTGTATTAACTTATAAGATATATTTTATTACTTTGAACTAAAATAAAATCATATTGCTGTGAACAATTTCTTTTACTTAGTCTGACTGCAAAGGGACAGCTAGGTTGTAGGTTCGATTCCCACTCGAAGGAATTATTTGATCTTTTTTGTTTCATTTCTATGGTAAGATAAAAGCGAGCGTTGATTTCCAGAATTCAACATGAAATTTCACTAATTCGGAGACAGAAAGTGGAAAATGGTTACTAAAAACTTTACTGCTTTTTCTAAAAAAAAAGTGAGTATTTATTCTTTTATTTTCTTAAAAAATCAGAAGCATTCAAAAGTTTTTATAACATTTAATACCTAGGTTCATTTGATTGACTTTGACATAGGTAATTTAAAAAAAAAATTAAATAACTTCTAAATAAAAAAAATATTAAGACAACAAAACAGATTATAAATTTTATTTTTGTAATAATCATCTAATTATTTAATATAATATTTTTACATCTTATACCTCAGACCAAGACTAAAAGTGCAGAATGCTGAAGCAAAAACGCATACTGCACCACTCCTACCCGCCAAACATGCGTATATTCCATCTCGTTTTGACTTGCCACGTTTTTATATACACATCCCTTTCCCACATCGAAAGTTTCCATAGCAAAGCATTGATGTTGTTAGTAAATAAAAGCAAAGTGACCTCTGATACAAAATGAAAATATCAAAACAAGATTTAAAAAAAAAATAGCTTCACGCTTTATCCCGCGTAACAATATGCGGGATAAGAGTCAGAGAACATAGTGCTAAGATCCCCAGTATTAAGATATTGCGGGTTAAGTGGTGGAACTCAACGCTACCTTTTCTCTTAGGTACTAAAGCAGAGAAATAAATTTAATTTAAATAAATATAATCGATACATAAATTGTAATTTGTATTATTGTAATTGAGTTTGGGGCCAGTCGAGTGACTGCAAACCGACTGGTTGTGGATTCAATTCCCACTCGAGGAGAGAAAATTTTCAATTTAATATTTCAATTTTCTTAGATCTGGTGTCAAGGCAAAGCGCGGCGTTAAATTCCGCCACTTAACACGCAATGCATCCGAATTCGGCGGAAAGTGGAGAATGGAGTGATTTAACACTGAGTTCCCTCTGCCTATCCTGCTGTGTGGTAAAAAAAACAAACAAAAATTGTTATACCGTAAAATCTAAGTCACAAGTATTATATTGTAATAATATTTAAAACGTTTGTACTATTCTCATGTTTGTCGTCAATAAAAAAATATTTTAAAAACATTCAATCAAGTGTCAATTACATTCTAAAAATATAGCAACATTGCATGCAAAAAATAGGTAATTTAGTGAGTGTTGCTAGATAAAGTTTTTGTTTTATCGATACAGGAAATCCAATTTGAGGGGTGACTCATAATGAACGAGGTATTTACTTTCGAGAACGCAATCTTAGACAATTATTTTATTTATAATTTACAACGCACACAAGTATTTACTTTATTTATTTTATTTTAGACTTGTTGCCGCTGTTTATTTTTTCCCTTGGCCCAAAAGCTAAGGAAAGGTCAAAATATGTTTAAATTATACATATTATAGTAACAAAACTTGTTTTCTACCATAATAGAAGGATTTTGTCAGTTTTAAAGTGGTTACAAACTGCGAAGACAAAAATTTTCTTTTTTAAATTAAGCAGCTACGTTTTTTTCCTGATGAGTAGGGTATTTAAAATTGAACTAGTGTCACTACACTCCGTTTCCCACTCTCCGTCCGAAATCGGGAAATTGTATGGTGAGTTGCGGAACTCAACGCCGCAACTTTGTCTTAGCAGAGAGATTAAATGAAAATAATTAATATAGAAATTTCCCACGAATTGGAATTGAACCCACAATGGCGATGGGTGCCGATTATAATGAGACGTCGCTAGACGTCTTAATGTACCATGCTTGAATTTTAAAATTTCCATTTAGATTTATGCATTATTTTCCGTCATGACAGTTTGAAAAAGTACAAAAAAAGTATTTCTTACTAATCGATCTCTTTACAAAATAATATAGAGAAGAAATAAAAAACGTAAAATAAAATTTATAAAAAAAATATGATTTGTTTTGTTTTTGTTTGCTTCTTATATAATAAATTAATAACGTAAAAAAACTACATTATTCAATCAATAACATCAAGTCTCTAATACTCGAATGCAGCCAGTGTATTTATTTATCCATAATCACGTATATCTTTACACTGTAAGTGTTTTTACGTATCCGTGCTGATAGGTCACGTTTTATACATATCATAATCAAAAAAGTAAATGAACGTTACAAAATATAAAGTAACATTTACATACGTATTGAGATAAAAAAGCGAAGTGAATGATTACATAACTTGGTGGTTTTTATTGACTTTATATGAAGTTATAAGCAAGTCTGACAACTTTTATGCTGATAAATAAGTGACTTTTTTTAGCTTCACGCTGTATCCCGCATACAGCTGGGTAGGCAGAGGGAACCTAGTGTTAAGACACTCCGTTACCCACATTCCGTCAAATTCGGAGGCATTGCGTGTTAACTGGCGGAAGTTAACGCCGCGGTTTGCGTCGACACAGCGAAGAAAGTGGAAATATAAAAAAAACCATTCCTCGAGTGGGATTCGAACCCACAACCAGTCGTTTGAAGTCACACGTCTGTGCCACTGCGCCACGACTGGCCCCTGGCCCCTGGCCCTGGTAAATTAATGATATAAATACAAATATTAAAGGAATATTACATTTTTCTAAATTAGTAGTAATTGTTCACATGTCAATTGTACAGAAAGTCCTCTTTCGAATAGTGACCGCGGACTCCAGTATTGTTCAATATATGGCATTTTCTAAAAACATGTACATTTTACTGTTCTCATCACATTACATAGTTTACAAAAAAATCAAGCATAAATGAACTTATCCTATTATTTTTCCAAATTTTGGTGGAAAGGGAAAAATTATTAACCAAACCAAAAGATGTATAAATACTACAAATTTTTTAATTTATTTGTCATCATAGCTGACAATTTACCTAAAAAGTATTTCTTTATAAGTTAGAGAGATATCGCATAGGTTAGTTTACGAACACTTTAGTCATCTTCAAACAAAACTTGAAAATATGGACACCCACCAAGCGAGACCCTTGTATCCAAAGAGAAAACTTATTAATTACGTCACTTAATAATGATAAAATTAAATTATAATTAAATTGTTTAATGTAACTTAATTCTTTGTATAGATATTATATATCCTAATATCTACAATATCAATTTAGAAATCATGTATTGTGAAAGTACACTGATAAGACAGAAACAAGTTATTGCCAATTCTTATTTTTAGAATCATTGCGTATACTGATTACAACATTAATTAATTATTATCGAATAATTTCGGCGTTAAGTACCGCCACTTAACACGCAATGCCTCCGAATTCAGCGGAAAGTGGGGAACGGAGTGTCTTAACTCTAGGTTCCCTCTGCCTACCCTGCTGTGCAGGATACAGCGTGAAGCTAAAAAAAAAATTCAATTCTATTGCCGTAACATTTTTTCAAAGTAAAGATTTCAGAGAAAGAAGACATTTAAGACATTACGTCATATGTGTTTTTTTTAATTATTATTTAGGATATACATATTTTTTTCTTAAGAAAAGAAAGAAAAATATTTTATTTTACATATTTTTTTATGCACCAATAAAAAAATATGTTTATTTTTTCTAAAATTTAACTAAATTTCCATTAATTAAGTCTAAGCTTAAAAAGTCATACAAATTGTGACACAACTGTTAGACGTTGCATTTGTCAAGATGACCATAAGTTTAGATTAAGTGTGGATGAAGCAATAGTACTTTGAATTCGTTTCTACCAGGCTCTGATGACTTTATTGGAGGTCTCATTTTGCATGAATCGCATGTGAATGTGTTGGCCATGAAGAGCGTCATTAGAATTTATACTCAAGTATACGTATTTATTTAATAATCTAGATAAAAATATATTTAATTATACTTTTTAAATAAATTTATATTTAAAAAAGTATTTTTATTTTTTATATTTTGTGAAATAATTGTAAATTGGCATTGCACCTGTTGCGCTCACAGTTCAAGGTGCTTTAAATTAATTGTTCATTTCACTTTCGCAGTCTTTAGGTAGTTTTTTTTATAAAAACTCAAACCAAGAACATAATACCTGTTCGACCATATTGTGATTCTTAATAGTGTGACTTAGGCATAACGAATTCGACTTAAACGCGTTGATGTCTTTCCGTAAGACGTTTCGCTTCTAAGAACAAACTTTTGAGACCGGTATAACGAAATTTATTGTAAAGTCATAAATTATTTTATAATGACAGAATAAATTAATATATTAAATAATTTCAAACAATATTGTGCTTCCGGCATGTGATTTTGAGTTGGACATTAATAAACTTACTGTGTAATACGATTTATTAAACACCATTCAAAATTACTATAATTTTACTTAAAAGTAAAAAATATAATCAATTATATAGACAAAATCAATCAAAACAAAAAAAAAAAACTATAAAAAGAAGCTTTTACGAAATTGCACCTGATGACCGTTTGAATTCCGCGTTCAAACTTAAACACTTAATCCGTAACTAATACAATAAAATTACATAAAATAATATAATATAAAAAAAAACAACACTAACCTCTTTAATCAAGCAACACAAAACTGGCACAAAATCCTCAAATTCAAACACAGGCACAGAAAAAAAATAAAATAAATGACAAATGACGTTGACGTTGACGTAAAATGAAGCGGCTAGGTCCGCAGTGCGCGCGCGAGTGGCGCCCGGTCTCTTGCGCCCGCCCACCGGCTGGTGTAACCCGGCCAAATTGAAAAGGCACCGCGTCATCACGAGGTTCTAAACCTTTCCGTGTCTTTATACTTGAATCATAATTGTTTTTGTATTATAAATTGTTTTATTTATCATTTATTAAGTAAATGGTAGCGTTTAATAGCAATTTGTAGTGGTAAAATGATTGTCTAGATTTTTTTTTATTTTTTGTTAAAGTAGATATTGTATAAGTACTTAAATATAGTAGATTTATTGTATAAGTACTTAAATATAGTAGATATATAAGCTAAATTTTATATATGTAACAAAAAAATTAAGAATTTTAAAATAAGTTTTTTATCCGGCTCTGTTACAAATTCTTTCTAAGTCGACGTCTACTTACTATATATAACCTGACAAATTTCATTTTTGTATTTATAAGTCACGCGGTTTTTGATATCTCGTGATAAGTGACCTTTCGATTTTATATAAAGTGTACGATTTTAATACAATGAATTTATATTTACTTGTATTGAAATTGAATCTACGAATATTTAAAAAAAAAGTAATTTAAACTGTAATTTGTATATGTTTTACACAGCTTCACGTTTTTTTATCATAGCCGAGCTGTCACCGAGAACTTAGTCACGAGACACTCCGTTCTCCACTTTCTGCCCGAAATCGAGATATTTACACTTATGTTTATATATATTCTTTTTTTTAACTTCACGCTGTATCACGCACACAGCAGGGTAGGCAGAGGGAACTCAGTGTTAAGACACTTCGTTCCCCACTTTCCACCGAATTCGGAGGCATTGCGTGGCAGAACTTAACGCCGCGCTTGCCTCGACACCAGAGCGAAAGAAATGGAAATTTTAAATATTTCCGGTCCTCGAGTGGGAATGGAACCCACAACCAGTCGCTTTACAGTCACACTTTGTGCCACTGCGCCACGATTGGCCCTATATATGTATATTATCCTTACATAAAATTTTAATATGAGTCTATTCATATTCTTTACACACTGCTTATATTTTTTTATCATTATATAAGATCTTACTAAGATTGTAAATTTTACCACCATTTTTTATCTCGTAATTATTCTAAAACAATAGAGTCAGTAAATCGTTTAAGGTTAATAAGAACTCAATTATTCATTTCAATAGCAAGGCCATATCCTCTCAATGAAACTATTGGATTTTCCGGAAAAAAGTCATAAAAAATATTACTTAGTCATTATTTATATAATTTAATTTTATTGTTTCCGATATTGAAGTACATGGTACAAGAAATAATATATTATAATACTAGCGACCCGCTCGCGGCTTCGCCACGTGAACTACTACTTTCATACCCTATTTCAGCTGTGGAGTTGATTTTAAAAAAGAGAGGTAGCCTTCGTTTGACCTAGCCTCATCAAGTATTTTTTCTGAGAAAATTCATCGTAATAAGTCAAGTAAATTAGATCTTTCATTCTTACTATATACTAAACATACGTGAGTTTCAGCCAATGTTTCCTTTGACCCTGGGTCTCCAAAAATCTTCTTTACGAATCCCATCTAAATTGGGCCAGTAGATTATTCGTGACAGATTTTTGCATTTTTAAAATAATCATATTGATGAGTACGGATATATGTATTACAATGTTAACTATACGGTAACAGATGTATTTTTTACTAGTAAATATATAAAGCCTTTCTTAATGAAATACGTGTTAAATTTTTCAGAGGACATCTGTGACAGAGGCGCAGTATGACAGCGTCTGACTATACGAGACGAGACGAGACGTTTGTCGGTTCAATTACTACTCAAAATAATGATTACAATTAAAATATTTTTCTTTTACCACTCTATTGGTTTAATCTGCCGCTCATTATGCAATATCTGGGATTTGGTTATGCAGAAAAGAAACTTTATAAACAATTTTTTTTTTTTATATATAAGTAACGTAACATTTTTTTTATTTATATTTTTTTGCAATACATACTTGAATTAGATCTAAATGCCTACTACATTTTACGCATAAAGGTTATGAATAAGTATTTTTTTTATTTACTATTGATTTTATAGTGGCACAAGGGTGTGACTGTAAATTACTGGCTGTAGGTTCGATTCCCACTCGAGGAGTGGAAATATGTAATATTTCTATTTTCTTCGCTCTGGTGCCGAGGTAAAGCACGGCGTTAAGTTCCGCCACTTAACACGCAATGCCTCCGAATTCGGCGGAATGTGGGGAACGGAGTGTCTTAACACTAGGTTTCCTCTGCCTACCCTGCTGTGTGAGGGATACAGCATGAAGCTAAAAAAAAAGGAACGAGTTTGAAATATATTGTAATGAAATTATAATACGATTGTTAGATCTGTTGAAAAATAAAACGTACTTCCTAATTGTTTATTCTTTGCAAATAAAGTAAATGAAGTACTAAAAAAGTATAAGCGTAATCGTGTATATTAAAAACCTTTTTGCAACTTTAACGCAAAGTTACATCAGATATTAATTGAAGCTAGTCGCTCCTTTAACGCGTAAACGTTAAGCCTTATTGAAGTGTATGTCAAACACTTGGAAAACGTGTAATATATATATTTTTTAATTTAATGTATTTTTAATACATTGTAGATATTATAGATTTTCTTCACCTCTCAGAGGAGAAGTGAGGTATTTAGAGAAATACATTTTAACTATGCACAAAATTTAGTTAACTTCGTGTTTTTATTATTAATAATTTAATAGTATTAAAAGCTTCCTAGCTAATAACGTTATGTAGAACAATAATTACATGATAGCTAGATTAGCACTTCTAATTCTGAATGTGTACTAGGAAATAATCTATTTCATTATGAATTACAAAGCCTCAAGTGGGATTTCAACCCACAACCATTTACCCAATACTATTATAACATTACATTTAGAATTATATGACTACCAGCTCATTGGTTACTGAAGAAAATCATTTAAATAAAATAAAATAAGTAAACAAAATCCAAGCTTAAACAGTATTAATTATGTTATAGTTATCAACATTCATAGTACTATAGAGAATGTGAATGTTTTTGCACGAGCATGGCTTTTCAACTCAGCGGGTTTATACCAAGGAGAGAGGGCAAAGCGCAGGTAAGCTTTAGTTATCGCTACTAAGAACTGCGTCTGATTACGATCCCTTGGTGTTTGTATCGTTGAAGACTTTTTGCTTTTCGTCCTTAAGTCCACTGCAGAAGAAACAAAACGAAATCACGCTAAGATTGGGATGCTGTGTTCATCAGTTATTAAATGAATTGTGTTTTTAAATGTAATAAAGTTTTATCTTTATTTAAGATAGTAGAAGTCTGTGTTAAGATGTTGAGAAAGGACTTTATATTCTACTAAAGGAAAATATGTACGGAAGAACATGTGTGAAATGCGAGTTAGTAGCTTATAGTTGAAGAATTTTAATAGTCATTTATAATTTAAACAAACAGAAAATTTTAGCCTATGTTCAATTTGTATACTGAGTTTTTATATATTTGATAAAGGTAATATGATTACTGATATACTTAATTTCATATTTCTCTTTATGAAATACCATTCATTTTACACCGTCCTGGCGCAATGTGATAACGTAAGATGGTATTCGCAATAATTGTGGGTTCGATTCTCATTTGGCATGCAATTATTATAAATATTATTTTTAGTTTTCCATACGAGAGTCCCCAAAGTAAAGAACAGGTCTTTATACTTTGGTCTCTCTGATTTTTTTTTTTTTTTTTTTTTTTTTTTTTTATGGAATAAAGGAGGCAAACGAGGTGAAGGCCCACCTGGTGTTAAGTGGTTACCTTCGCCCATAGACATCCACAACATTCAAGTTATGGATGCGTTACCTGCCTTGGGAATGTAGGACAGAAGGAGGGAGGAAGGATGGGAATGGTAGGAATAGGGAGAGCTGGCTTACATGCCATCGAACCGGAACACATCATAAGATATTTGGCGGTTCGTCTTTGACATGAAAGTGGTCGCGAGCCAGTCGGAGAACGAATCTCCTACCACCAAACAAAAATTACCCTGCTATACGGAAAAAAGCATGAAGCTACTGTGTTATACTGCTGTAAAGTGATTATAGTTATTTAGTTATATCCTTAAGAGCTTAACGAGATTTTAAACAAGACATTTTTCAAACAAAAAAGATATATAAAATTAGGATTATTTTAGAATTCAAACATTTTAAAATAAATATCTAGGAAATAAAGCGAAGCTAAGTAAATACAAACGCCACTAGCTTCTTATAACAACAATACGTTAAACACAGAAAACCTATATCTAGGGTTCCTAAAACGCATTCGTCCGTTAAGACAGGCCATGATAGGTTACGCTCTGATTCAGTAAATATGAGGCCTTTGTCCTCCATTGGATATCTCACTTGCCTTGATATAGAAGACAATTAATAAATAAACTACTTGTTTATTGTATAAGGTTGTATTGTTTTAGAATACTGGTTCTTTGATCTGGCTTTTCTTGTTTTGAATCTATATTTATGCTATATAGGTATATGTTATTCTTTAGTAAATGGAATGGCAAAACGAAAATATTATAATATTCCTCGATTGTGAATTTTTTGTATGAACGTTTCTCAGTATCAGATGCTTCTCGCATGAGCTCTGACAAAATCATAAATAAAATAAATGAAGATATTTTTAATGTCATATTTTAGTTTAGGTTAATGGGAGATTTCACATTTATTTAGATTATCCATTAATGCGGCGCCACCGAATGACGCCAAAATTGAGCATAAAAATTTAATTCGTTAATTATATTCCTTGGAAAGTGTAGGGAAATGCTAAGAGAAGATACCTAAAAGATCTATCGAATCGGAATAAAGCGATATTGTACCAAATATAAAAAACTAAATAATATGGCAAAGATTATGACACGCAAGCGATATGGAGGGCGACAACTCTTGTTTTATAATTAGATGTTCACGTATTTCAAATATTCCATTGTGCAACTAAACAAAAAGCCCTTTTATTTGATTAATCAATGCATAATGTGTCCATGAGAGATGAATAATTCCTTTAAATTACCAATATGGTCTTTGAATTATTTATAGGTACTAGGAAAAATGTCGGTTTCCTTATAATGTCACATGTCTGACTTATAAGGTTATTTTATAGAATGTATCAAAGACTTTGTTACCCAAATTAATAAGTATTAGCCTTTTCCTAAAACCTACCTTATTATTTGTATCAATATTGAAGGAGAAGAAATTCCTTACCATTTCATAATTTCACCGTGCTGGTGCTCGTCGCGTTACCAAGAGAAAGGGAAGAGAAGGAAAGGTAAATATCAGAGCAGTTCCTTTAACATGCGACACAAGTGTAGGCTCAGTCTCTCTAAAACGCACATTAACATTCGCCTCCGCTGTTCGAGCTCCTCACTTTATCTTACTATATTTAAGAAGATATAGGATCTTTAACGTTGCCTTTCAAATACGTGCTAGAAATGAGCTGAGTTCTAGACATGACGAGATCATTTAGTAGACTATAGAACGATCTCACTGTTATACCTCTCACTCCTACTTCTATGGCGAATAAATTAACTCTAACCCTATTCCTGTTCAGTTCGTTGGTTCAAAATTCAAAATACTTGTTAACTTTGAAATGATTTTCTTGGGTAATATTTGTCTTCTATGGAACTTTTATTTCTACTAATTGTAAATATATTTATGATTCAATTGGGGGACAGGAAAATAGCATATAAGGAAATAATAATATAATACTGGTAAGTAAAGCCTTGCTAAGGAAAATGAAACCAATGTTAAAGAAAGCAGTTATGGTACTCTTTAGTTTGAAGTGATAACTGGAAATAAAGACTTAAAGGAATATTTTTACTAAATTTCTCAAATGGGTTTTTTACGCAGTAATATTTTATAGTATTAGAAAAAAATACTTTACATTATTTTTAACTAGTGTCCGACCGAAACTGGATTTTCTGCCGAAACAGAAACCGAAACCGAACCTTCGGTTCTGACTTCAGTTTCGGCCGAAACCGAAACCGAAACCGAAACTGCTGATGACGTCATAAAATTTGTATAGTATGTAAAAAAATTACATATTTTAAGATTTAAAAATTACATGTGCATTTAAATTATTATGATTACGTTGATTTTATTATATTATGATTTTTTTTCATTTTAATTATATTTTATAATGTACATTTTTATAGCTTCACGATCAGTTTTGCCGCATGTCGGAGAGAGCCCAGTGCTCTCTCCGACATGCGGCACTTCGTTCGTCACTTTCTGCCTGAAATGGAGACGGTGCGTGTTGAGTGGTGGAACTCAACGCTTTGTTTTAAGTGGGAGTGCGGAGAAATGAAATAATCATTCCCCCGAGTGGGGATTGAAAACACCACCATCAACAACCACCAACCAACAACCAACCACCACCAACAGTTAGTAGCTGTCCCACTGCGCCAGGAAGGCCTATAAACACGATTGGTTGTAGTATTTTTCAAGTTCGCTATTGGCTAGGGTTTATCTTTTTACCTTCGTCGGTTTGGTAGTAGTATTTTTTCCCCTCCGTGGCTGGGCAGCGTCTCGCAAAAGGGAGGTAGCCCAGTATCTTGGTGGTAGGAGATTCGTTCTCCGACTGGCTCGCGACCACTATCACGTCAAAAATTAACCGCCAAATATCTGATGATCATCAGATATTTGGCGTTAAGCCAGCTTTCTCTATCACACCCTTCTCCCTTCTTCATTTTCAAGGTCGGTAAAGCATCCACAATTCCTCTAATGTTGTAGATGTCCATAAGCGACGATAAACACTTACCAACAGACGGTCCTTCCATTAGTTTGCCCCCTTTTACAATTTTTTTTTGGAAACAATAAAAAAGTAGTAAGTACTAGAGACCTACGCCAGTTCTCTTTGCCCAAGCCTCCTAGGGATTTACATAAAGGCTTTTCAAGCTGTAGCCCAGGGACCTGTGGGTTATCTAGACCCTCAGTCTCCTCTTAAGAGTGGCAACACTTGGTAAATAGATATTTAACTGCGCATTTCTTGCAGGGAAATTTATGTGCAAATTTATGATAAGATTTACATTACATATATATTTATATTAACTTATTGACTATATACTGTGTTACATTTATATAGAAAACGTTTATATTTAAATAATAATTAATAAGGCAAGTCTCCAATATAGTAAATAGCCCAGGGTTCGCAAAATTCATAGGTGAATGAAAGGAGCCACACTTACGCGAACAGACACACAGTTTCCTTACAGACTAACAGGGATAGTTCATTTAATCTATCGTCAGCAGTTCATTCAGTATTCTCATCATTAATTTATAATTTATATATTAAAATCGTTTACTATATCTTAAGATTAGGTTCACAAGCTATCAAAAGACTCAAAAGTATCTTATGACGTGAAAATTCATGAGTAGGTACTCATGTGTGAGTAGTTTCGGCATTGCCGAAGGTTCGGCAGTTTTTTTGCCGAAACCGAAACTACGGCCGAAACTACATTTTTTTGCCGAAACTTGCCGAAACCGAAACCGAAACCGAACCTTCGGTCGGACACTACTTTTAACTAATAACCTGAACGGTATTCAGGAGGCGCGGGTTCGAATCCCACTGCGTTCAAATTTTTATACGCTCTCTTTAAATGTCTTTTTACTTTACATTAGTTTAGCTTTTTACCTGCACTTGTTTTAATATAGTTGAATCGTAATTTGTGAATAGACCAACGTGGCGCATTATAACAATATACTGACTTTAAGTGCGGTTGGTTGTGGGTTCGATTCGATTTCGCTCAGGGGAAGATTTATTTTATTTTTATTTTTCCACCCTGGCCAAAGCGCGACTTGGATTCAGAATACGTTTTGGATCTCTCTGGCTACCGTGCTAGGAAAGAAAACTTTGACGCTAAAAAGGCAAAGAAAACTCGTACTCTTTCCCTTTTCGAAACGAGAAATCTCTTCCCGCAGTGTCAAAATTTAATAAATCCCTTAATATCAGTAGGATTTGTAATGAACGTAATATTATAAATGCAATTAAAACACCTGCACTGCTAACATTTCACAACATGTGCCGACAATATGTTGCATTAATCACATTAGAAGGGATTTCTTCAGTAATAAATTCTAGCTAGTTTATTAAAACATTGTAGATTTATTTATAGCAATTCAAACTATTTTATTTATATACATATAAAATAATTTGGACCGGCGATCGTGGCGTAAAGGCACAAAGTGTGACTGTAAAGCGACTGGTTGTGGGTTCGATTCCTACTTGAAGAATGGAAATATTAATTATTTCCACTTTCTTCGTTCTGGTTTCGAGACAAAGCGCGGCGTTTAGTTCCGCCACTTAACGCGCAATGCCTCCGAATTCGACGGAAAGTGGGGAACGAAGTGTCTTAATCCTAGGTTTCCTCTGCCTACCCTGCTGTGTACGGGACACAGAGAGAAACTAAAAAAAATTGCGTTTACAGCTTTCTTATTTAAGTTTACCAAGGTTACATTTTGCAGCTTCACGCTTTTCCTTTTTGCATAGGATGTTGGTCAGAGAAAACCTGGCGATGAAACAGTCTTTTCTCCCCTTCTTGAGTTTAACAAGATGGGTTAATGACTAATAAAAATAGTCTCAAATATCAAAACATTCCTTCTAGTGAGGATCAAACCTACAAACAATCGTGTTTACAGTCGGACGCTTTCCTACTGTGTTATAATGTTCTCAAAGTAATCAATAAAAACAAAAACTTTGCTGAATCGATATTTTTATTCAGTTTTTGGTTACTTTCAAAATGTTCGTTAGCTAGTGCTTATTTTAAAAGTAGTTTAAATAATTTTCAGAAAGAAAGAAAGTCACAATGTAGCTACCAAGGTGCGTGTTAAATATAATATTGTGTATTCTTGATAAATTAAATATAATATAAAATTATAAATAGCTTCACGCTATATCCCGCACACAGCAGGGTAGGCAGAGGGAACCTAGTGTTAAGACACTCCGTTCCCCACTTTCCGCCGAATTCAGAGGCTTGCGTGTTAAGTGGCGGAACTTAACGCCGCGCTTTACCTCGACACCAGAGCGAAGAAAATGGAAATATAATTTCCACTCCTCGAGTGGGAATCGAACCCACAATATAATATAAAATTATAAAATTATAAATTAATTGAAGCATTTACGTGTATTATCAAAGATTAGGTTTTTCCTTGATTTTATTAAATAAACATTTTCCTTACATATACATTTGTACGATCCATACTTATATTATAAATGCGAAAGTCTGTGTGTTTGTCTGTCATGCTTTCACGGCTAATCTACCGGTCCGATTTGGATGAAATTTAGAATGAAAGTAGTAAAAGTGACTGGGTCTAACATAGGCTACTTATTTTTTCAAAAATTAACCTCTGTATGGTTGAAATAGGGGATGAAAGTTTATATGAAAAATCTAAACCGCTTGACCAATTGTACTGAATTTTTGTATAAATATAGTTGATAATCTAAGCTAAAACATAGGCTACTTTATTTTTTAAAAATGCGCCCCCGAGGTTTGCTATATAACCAAATAATTAACGCGGCGAAGCCGCGAGCGGGCCGCTAGTATGAATACTAAAATTGCATGTAGATTTAATGTCGTATTTTTTCCTGTTTGTTCATTTAAGCTAATCTTTAAAGTGTCTAGACAGATTTTGTGAAAAGTTTCTGTCTGAATAAATCATAATATATAATAACAACAACATTTAGGGTATGAGTAATAAAATAATGTTAAGAAAGATATATGAAGAAATGGTGAGTGGTAAGAGAGGCATGGAAGGACCTCGGTTGACCTTCGAGAACACAGTATAGATAATGTAGAAGGAAAGTCATGTAAACAGCATGAGGGCGGACTGTAAGTTGTGTCCAAGGTGGTGATGAAAAGAAGGAAGATAGGCAAAGAGGAGGAAGTAAATAAGAAGTATGCAGGCATCGTAGCGTTTTGGACTTCGTTCTCCTTGACCCAATTGGGGATAAAGCGTGAAACTAATGTTAATAACACATCTTAAAATTATAAAGTTGGTGATATTTACTTAAAAGTGTCAGAAATGTTGACACCATCGACCAAATCACGTGGTAAATATTTTGGTAATAAATGTTTAATAACTAAAAGTAAAATAAATAAAATGATTTTTATTTATTGTACTTTTAGTTGTACCTATAACTTATAATTTTACTATTTTAAGATATAGTACAATTCTTATTATATTAACATTTAACCCGCAAACAAAATAGAAACAAATGTAAAACAAAGTAAAATATTAACAAAAAATTTAAAAAAGCCTGTGACTATAAGAAAAGCAAAGAAATAAGTAATAAGAACGACAGGTAGAAATAAAACTCACAAGTAATAAGAAAGTATCGCAAGTGGAAAGGTTAAAGGAAGTAGCCCGAGCAAGTGGGGCGCTCACTGGACTGAGACAGCACATGTTATCGGATGAACTTCCCCTCAATATTTTTTGACCGGTAGCAATGGATTAACTGACGAAATCAAATGTACTTTTTGTGTGTAAATAAAAACTATGTGTAACATAAGGTGTATTTCCTTTATGTATGGATTCCCCAAATTTTTGTTCAAAGAAATCATGGTGGATTGTTGGGACAGAAAGGATGAATGATAGGACAAAGTTCGTCATCGAGTTCCATTACGCAACGCAAATTCTTACTATCGAGAGATTTGAAGCAGAGAATAAGAAACGAATTGTCTTCTCAATAGTTCCTCTCTATATACCCTGTTGTGCAGGAAAACAACATTTGAATTTTTTACTATAAACATTTTCTTAACTAATGACTATTGTGTCTTTTTCTTTTGTCGAGAATGAGCAGTGTGTCGAAAGCATCCGTCCTCCACTTTCCGCCCAAAACAAAAGCATTGCGCCTTGAGTGACAAAATCAACATCACGCTTTGTTTTAGGTACCAGAGCGCAAAATGATCATAATTTAAATATAATCCTTTCCACAAGTGGGATTCGAATGCACAACCAACCGTGTTTACAATCAGACGCTGTTCCACTGCACCACGATGGCCTGGCATATTTTTATCTATATATTATTTATATTTTTTTTTTAGCTTCACGCTATATCCCGCACTCAGCAGGGTAGGCAGAGGGAACCTAGTGTTAAGACACTCCGTTCCCCACTTTCCGCCCAATTCGGAGCCATCCGTGTTAAGTGGCGGAACTTAACGCCGCGCTTTGCCTCGATACCAGAGAGAAGAAACTGGAAATACTAAATATTACCACTCCTCGAGCGGGAATCGAACCCACAACCAGTCGTTTACAGTCACACGCTTGTGCCAATGCACCACGACTGGCCCCATATTTATAAATAAACTAACATATATTAAGTACTGTACATCCAAAGACAACTATAAGTTCAACAGGGTTTAAGTATAGCATGTGTCTACTAATCGGGACACGTACGCACTGTCGTGAGTATCCTTTACTTTACCTGAGTTGTGAATGAAAGGATGTGGGATTTTTTGCTGCACCATAAAAAGGAATTCCAATGGCTGTTTATTGTTAGTATTATAAAGAATTTAGTATTCTATTACGAACTGGTCCATTGATTCTCATGACTTACTCGTGGAAATGAATGAATTGTTTTGTGGTTCTCTTTTTTTAAATAATTATAGGTATATGCAGAAATAAATTACTAGTCTTGAAAACCTTTGTGGGTTCGATTCCCATTCGATGAGTGGAAATATTTAATATTTTCATTTCCTTCGTTCTGGTATTAGAGATAAAGCGCGGTGTTAAGTTCCACCACCGCCAACTTCCTGGAATTCGCTCTGGTAGGTGAAAACGCGGTGTTGAACGCAAACGCAACCTCTGCTTAATAGTAATAAGAGGTATTAATGATAATATTATAAAGAAGAAATATATATTTAAAATTATAAAAATTTAACTTTAACTTTATTTGAACCATTAAAATCTAAAATAAAACAATGTTGATCCACCTGAGTTTAACATAGCTACCTGCATTATCTATTAACGCTCTTTGCAATGGTGAATGGAGTGTCTTTACACTAGGTCCTTTCTAGCTATGTGTGAAGCTGCTCTTTGCAGTAAAGTTTGCAAATATACCAATGTGTTCGTCTATTTACACATATAATATATATTTTCAAATTCTTTCTTCTACGAGTATAAATAACTAATACAAATATAGCGTTAAAAATCTGGACATGATTTAAAAATAATCAAAAAGCACTTTCAAAAAAGGGGCGTCCGTCGTGGCGCAGTGGCACAAAGTGTGAATGTAAAGCGACGGGTTGTGGGTTCGATTCCCACTCGAGGAGTGAAAATATTTAATATTTCCATTTTTTTCGCTCTGGTGTCTAGTGTTCGCCACTTAACACGCAATGCCTCCGAATTCGGCGGAAAGTAGGGATCGGAGTGTGTCTTAACGCTAGCTCCCCTTTGCCTACCCTGCTGTGAGCGGGATACAGCGCGAAACTAAAATAATAAAAAAAAGCTTAAAAAATAAAAACAATACGTTTGCTTTTGTAAAAAAGCAATTTTAGATATTTTTAATATTCAATTTCCCAAGTGTGCGAATGACATTTAAAAAAAATGTCAAAGAACAAAAATATTCTGACCACAGCAGCATGTACACGTACGTTAAGAGTAAATATTAATAGAATTGGTGGCATATGATAAAGTAAATAACCTAACAAACGTAAGTAAGCAGATTCCCAACCGTTTAAAGTCGTTACTTTATAAATAATCATGACTCATACAAGGATCTTCCATAATATTAGCTTGGCAGTCCACTCGTCTCTTTCTCGGTCATTCAAAAAATATAAGATGAAGGGAGACAGATATACAATTGAGCTTCGTGTTATGATTTTTTTGCTAATTTATCATATTTATTTTTTTGGATATCATTTATCGGTTCTAAGTTATCGGCAAACATTGTTCAAATGTGAATAACAAGTTACTAAGTGTTTGACGTAGAAGAAATGTGCGAAATATACTTATAATGTATTTTTTAGCTTCACGCTGTATCTCGCACGCAGCAGGGTAGGCAGAGGGAACCTAGTGTTAAAACACTCCGTTCCTCACTTTCCGCCGAATTCGGAGGCGTTGCGTGTTAAGTAGCGGAACTTAACGCCGCGCTTTACCTCGACACCAGAGCGAAAAAAATGGAAATATTAAATATTTCCACTCCTCGAGTGGGAATCGAATCCACAACCAGTCGTTTACAGTCACACGCTTGTGCCACTGGGCCACGACTGGCCTCAATTGATACTTATAATGTATGCTTTAAAATTCTTATCATATGCTTCAAATGAATCTTTGATTCTTAAAATTTAAGCACTGTAAAGATAGTTCGATGCAATAATTGACTGTAAAAAGGATGTTTGTGGGATCGATTCTCTTTCGGAGGAAAAGCTGTATTCAATATTATTTCCATTTCTCTGAGATAATAAGCGCGGTGTTAAGTTATGTTTCGCGATATTTAAGAAATCTGCATATAGGCAAAAAGTGAAAATTGAAGTATCATGTCACAACATTCTTTTTACCTCGTCTTTCTTACACCGTAATATAAGAGAGAAAAACAAAGAAAGCCTAAAAAGTTGTAAAAAATAAAATGTTAATAATAAATGAACTATTCTCTCTTGTAGAATGTTTCTTTGGATAATCTACAACATTTGGTCACTAAAAAATCAGCGTATGGCTTGGATATGCTAAAAAAGAGCTTCAAAGCTCTGCTTCGTTAGAGGTCGAGTTTCAAGTCCTTTTAAATATTCATATATTTTCCCTTGAGTTTTGTTAGGTCAGTGGAATGTTTAAATTTTTATAATTTGTATTTTCCTGCCTGACCCTACTCAACACGCAATGTCTCAAATTCGAGCGGACAGTAGAGAACGGAGTGTCTTGGCAACAGTAGATTCTCTTTTTATGGGGAAAAAAGGAACCCGTGACCTGTGGGACGTGAGACGTGTGACCTATGTGGGACTCATAAATTCAAATATATGGATCCAAAAACCAATAAAATAATATATTTAAGAGAATACTTTATGGAACTATATTCCTTATTCTAAAATATATTATTTCATATCTTATATGACGAATTCGATGATATTCATTAAGCATGTCATTCACTTGTGGTCTCTTAATTGTGGAAAATGTACCTAATTTATACATTTTCCTATAATTAATGGGTTGTCTTACATGACGCATGATTTTAGTGGACTTTCTGACCACAATCGTTAACGAGAAATGTAACTTTGTTTTTGTGTTCGTATACCTTCACATAATATGTACTTGATATAGTAGTAGTTAGCATATGATGGAAAATTTTGAACTTCTCTTTAGGTTAACTCTTCCAGAGTATGAAATTTAGCACATTTAAAGTTATATATTACGTATAGAAAAAATCTAGAAAGATGATTTTTATAATAATTGTAATGAATTAGATATATTTTTTAGGTCCATTTTTGTTTCATTAGGTAGCGCCCCCTGGTGGACTGGAGTATAAGACAACATTTCATATATGTGTTATGGTTTTAAATGCACTAATTAAATTTGGATCTATCATTGAAAACTGCATCCAAATCGGACTCGTAGTTTTGGTTTTGCACAAACAAATGTACTTACTTCAGAGCCCCCCCTGGTGAGCTGTCACCGTAACATAAATCATAAAACATACACAAAGTAAAGCGGAGTCTATTACTAAAAACTATCCTAACGGACTAGTCTTTTTGGTCTAAATTAGGAATAAGGAGTTTCTACTCAGAAGAGTACTACTTGAGAACAGCGTAGACTTTTAGAAAATATTAGCGTAAAATGGAGAACGCAATGACTTATTTATCTCCAGGAACTCTCTGCCTAGTTTCTAAGGTATAGGTTAAAGAAAGAAAAACGTAACCTGTACCAATATATCTAACATACTTAAGTTACATAAAGTCTTTTCTTTTCATGCATTGCAAAGAAGATTCACTTGGCTTTCAATATCTTGAGCAGTGTTTAGTTAATCTGGCATTTACTAAATTAGGCGTCAAGGCAAACAGTACGTGTATCATCAACCGGTCCGAGAGCTTATGTTCATATGATTCATTATATAACTGGATTTGTCGATGTGTCACAATATGTTTTAGTAATACATATTGTTAGATCATTAGTAAAAAGTTTGTGGCCAGTCGTGGCCCAGTGGCACAAGCGTGTGACTGTAAACGACTGGTTGTGGGTTCGATTCCCACTCGAGGAGTGGAAATATTTAATATTTCCATTTTCTTCGCTCTGGTGTCGAGGTAAAGCGCGGCGTTAAGTTCCGCCACTTAACACGCAATGCCTCCAATATCGGCGGAAAGTGGGGAACGGAGTGTCTTAACACTAGGTTCCCTCTGCCTACCCTGCTGTGTGCGGGATGCCGCGTGAAGCTAAAAAAAAAAAACAAAAAAAAATAGTAAAAATGACTGGAAATTTTGTAGTCTAGTAGCTTCGTGGTTATTCAAGTTATTTTCTAAGCTTTTTTTAATTTAAATATTTATTGACTACAGACACCTGGTCTAGTATCCTTTTTTTCTTTAATATCATATGATTTTCATTCTTAAATTACATTGACATGTATTGCTACTCAGAACTAAAATTAAGTGATGTGCTTTTTCTTAGCTTGTGATCGTAGATTTGATCTTCCTACTGCTTTAGCTGCCACTTGCCATCACTATTATAAATGCAGTATAAATTTTGTTCATAAAGTTTTATAAGGTCAGTCATCAAAACTTTGAATTTATGTTGATATATAGATAAATTTTCGCAAATAGCCACCTCTTTTAACAACATGAAAACCTCAGGATAACGTTTCCTCAGACTAAAAGTGATGGCAGCCCCCAATGGAGCCGTCATCGTTGTCTCGTTACATATATTTTTTAGGCGGGGCTTTCTTGTAGTTATTTTATCCTTTTTCAGTTACAATTTAAACGTCGTGGGGGAAAAAATCAAAACTTCTAATTTTGTTGTTACAGACATTTTCTTAACAGAATAATAGTTTTAAGGCTTAAAATAAACAATTTATTCTTATTACTTTTACTCATACACACAAGAAATACGTAAGTACGTATGTAAAGTATACATATAAAACACCCTAAGTCTCTCTAATTTGTCCTAACTTATCCTAAATTGTCTAAATTCATTAAATAATTTATAGAAAATTTAAAATATTTTTAAATCCAAAACATTGACAAAAATTAAAAGTCCATTATAATTTAAATAGATTTCAAATCTAGAAGTCACAGTTCAAGAGAATATTATCTGCATCCATAATGTTTATTGTATAACACTCGAACGTTATTGACCCCATTATGTTTTTGTTATTTCATATAATATAATCTATTACATATATGTATATATGTATAAATAATCACACGATCAGCTTCACGCTTTTTCCCGCATAGCAGGATAGACAGGGAGAACCTAAATTATCATTTGGGAGCAGCCGTGGCGCAGTGGCACAAAGTGTGACTGCAAAGCGACTGGTTGTGGGTTCGACTCGATGAGTGAGAATATTTAATATTTCCATTTGCTTCGCTCTGGTATCGAGGCAAAGCGCGGCGTTGGGTTTCGCCACTTAACACGCAATGCCTCCGGATTCGGCGGAAAGTGGGGAACTGAGGGTCTTAGCACTGGGTGCCCTCTGCCAACGCCACTGTTTGCGGGCAGCGTGAAGCTAAACAAAAAGAACAGAACAGAAAGAAATGCCTCTACGCTTTGTCTTTCTCCACGAAAAGAAAACAATATATAATCTTTTCGCCAACTGAGAATTGTACTAACAACTGCCACGTTTACAATTAGACGTTGTGCCACATCGCCTTGTAATATTCACTGCACTCGTAGCAAGATAGTTAGACAGAACCTAATGTCAAGATAATCCGTTGTCCACTTTCCGCCCGAAATCGAGACATTGTCCCACTAAGTATAGTGGCGGAACTTAACGTCTTGTTTATCAGAGTGAGCTCTCAAAAGAAAATAATTTAAGCATAATCATTATTTCATACGAGAATCGAACCCACAACCAATCACGTTTACATTCCATTCTATTATATACATACATATATAACTTATTATTATTTAAAAATCAAAAGTAAGACTTTCCTCATTTCTTGGCTTGTACCGCTTTATTTAGTCTCAGTTGGAAATTTGAACCCAGAGTCGTGACTAGAGGTTGTCCAACTGGTTTGATACAAACATTTATACACAACAGTACTTGATAGCTCCATCCCTTTCTTACTTTATATGTGGGAGAGAGAGGGAAAGAAGCGCTCGCGCAGATTATTTCAGACTGGCTGCAATGTTATTGATATAATTTCAGTTAGATGTGTATGGTTTAGGTGGCGTGTAACGGAACCTTATAAAATAAGGATTTTTTTTGTTCAAATTCAATGAAAAAGCTTCGGCATAGTTGGGTTCTGCCACTTAACACACAATGTCTCAATTTCGGGCGGAAAATGTAATGTCTTGATGCAAAGTCCTCTCTGACTAAGAAAGAATAAATAGTTTTGGAGAAAACGTATAAAAATTTTGGATGGTTTCCAAAATTTGCGAGATCGAATCCTGCTGTGTTCAAAATTTTTTGTAAAGTCTATGAAAATAACACCTTAAAAATTTTAAAAGTGGTCCTCTTTGATTACCCTGCTATATGAGAAAAGCGTGATTTCTTTATAAAAACAAGGGTGGATAATTACTATACTATAATTACTACTTAAAAAAAAATTAAACGGTGTAACTTAGAACAAGAATCTTTCAGCTTTTCTAGTCGTAGGTATGTATAAAATATAAAATACTTTCATAATTTACTTGTCTTACTAAATATGTTTCAGGCGGTTGTATTAAAAATTTTAACGCTCAAAAATAAGTTTTTTCTTTTGTTTTTTTTTTGCCAAAATCTTTATCTTGTTATGGCATAACTACAAGAAACGGATAACCATCTGGATGAATCAGCACGAGGTTTGTGACGTCACCGCGCGAAGATTCTCAGCATTGTTACTTTTTTATGAGTAACCTATATGTTTGTTAATATTCTTTACTAGAAATGATTTAGATGACCACTAAAACTCAAATGATGTCATTATATTATAACCACCTTTTGCTTTAAGTAGCATTATAAACAATTTATTTTTGGATGATAATAAGTAAATATACTTAAAATTAATTATTAAATAAAGATAAGTCGAGGCCAGTAGTGGCGTAGTGGCACCAGCGTGTCACTGGAAATGACTGGTTGTGGGTTCGATTCCCACTCGAGGAGTGGAAATATTTAACATTTCTATTTCTCTCTGGTGTCGAGGCAAAGCGCGGCGTTACGTTCCGCCACTTAACACGCAATGCCTCGGAATTCGGTGGAAAATGGGGATCGGAGTGTCTTAACACTAGGCCTCTGCCTACCCTGCTGTGTGCGGGATACAGCGTGAAGCTTAAAATTTTGTTGTAACTCTTTGCTCTGTATAAGTGCGGTTAGATCTTTACTTAAAAGGATATTTATATTATATGCGTGTCCTGACCACGATGCGTGACCTGTGTCTTCATCTACATGATTTTACTCTTGCCATACTTTTTTCACTTAATATAAGAGTTTAATATATTCATCAACTTAAAAAATTACTTTACTTTTGAGCCACTCTGACATAGTACGCGCATTTTATCTTGACTAGACTTAATATGTGCCAGTCATATTTTTACATATAACCGAAAACGGTGTGTTTTAACGCTAGGTTCTCATAGCAGGAGGAAGCTGCTTTCTTTGTTATTTAAGATTCCTATTTAAATGACTCAAGCCAATACTGTTGCTCATTCTATTTCACGTACTAATATAATATTCATACATATGCGCTCCACATAGTAAGCGCAATCGTTGCTAAAATCGTTTTTCAATCGAATAATCGCAATAAGTAAGTAAATCATGCATAAACGTATGCAATTACAAAAGGAAACAAATGTACTTGGTAATTGAGTTACTTAATTTATTTACCTTTGTAATTAGTTATTGATTGTGTAGTTCGTATTATATGCTATATGTGTATATTTTAATAACTATATTAAATCTCATAGGTTTTTCTGCATACCAGGGTAGGTTCACATCTGGTGTCAAGACACTCCGTTCTCTACTCTCAATCAGACGTCAGACATCAGACATCAAACGTCACACTGAGATCTAGGATGGCTTCACATATAAAGGTACCATCTAAACATATACATACTCTTATGTTTTAGGTTTTTTGCATCTATGGGACTTCAATATTTTTTTTTCTCTTCACTTTTTCTTACTCTAGCAAGGCATATAATTTAATTTTAGCAAAACCTAAGATTTTAACACTACTAAATCATACACATAAACATAAACACATATATAAATACTACTCCTAGCGGTATTTGAACCTGCGACTACTGTTCAATAAGATGAATCTAAACTGAAATCATAAATATGCTCATATAATGCTATTTTGTTGTTATTCAAACAATTCACTAGTTACAAGAGAAGACACTTCGACCTTTTCTTGATTACATTAGGAATTTGACCTTTGCGTGCTTAGACGTTCCCATAACGATTGTCTATTATATAGAGGTATACATTATGTAGGTACAAAGATTCACATCGCATCACTTCTTTGAAAATGCCGTTCACCTATTTCAGAAAACTGAGTATGTAATTTTTATTAAACTATATAGGCTAAGCTTGTGTGTAGAAGGATTTTTTTAGCTTCACGCTGTATCCCGCATACAGCAGGGTAGGCAGAGGGAAGTTAAGACACTGCGTTTCCCACTTTTCGCCCAATTAGGAAAAATAACGATTAGATAAATTAATATCTTGACTAGTTTAAATCAATTATTTTATATTGTCCACTGTAAGACACAAGGAATGTAAGAAAATATTGATTTTAATTTTAAATTGTTTTCGATGTTAAGCTATTATTCTTTCATTTAGTTTTGGCTTCACGTTTTTCCCCACGTAGTTAGAGAGATCCTCGTGTCAGAACTCTATGTCTTGTACTTTAAAATATATAAAATTAATAGGTTTTACCCGTGGGAGGACGGCTAGAATACAATTCCATTCTATCACTGGGTAGCGTACCGTAAAAGGCGAGAAACCCAGTAGCTTGGTGATAGATTCGTTCTCCGATTGGCTCGCTAACACTATGATGTCAAAGAGGAACCGCCACACATCTGATAGTGGGAATAGCTGTCCTTATTCCCACCATCCTCATCCTTCCTTCCCCTTTTCCTCCTCCGGCCTTAAGGTCGGCAACGCATCCACAACTTTTCTAACGTTGTGGATGTCCATTGGTCAGGTGGTCGTTCTGCTCGTTTGCCCCCCGTTCATGAATTAAAAAAAGCTATCTATGATTTCACGCTACGCTTTCACGCTACGCTTTCACGTTTTCGTCGCTTCGACGTCATTGTATACAAGTGATCATTTATAAATTAAATTAAACTGAGAGATCCCATTATCAAATGCAATCGATATTACTAATGCGTACCGTATTATATTGATGTATGCATATATTTATGCAGTAATGTACGTATTCTAATGCCATTCGGTTCGACAAGCCTTTTCAATAATATAATTTATATCTTCATTAACATTTGTTTATAGCCTTTATGACAGTAACTGCTATTCACATATATTAAGATATAACGAACTTTAGGCGGAGAGAATCTCGTGTCAAGATTGGATTTACTGTGTTGGTATTTTAAAAAAATGCGTTTTGGTGGAATCTATGCCTTATTTTGTCTTAAAAGCGTGTCGAAATGTAATATTTTTATATATAAAATTTTATATTAGGTATATATAATAATTTTTCTGAGTAGAGATTGAGCATACATTAATTATGTTTAGAGCCACACGTTGTTGCACTACCTCTAGGATGTGGTTTATTCATTCATTTATATAGCGTTACGGCACAGCAGAGTGGTCAGAGAGAGCGTAGTGTCAAAACATTATCTTCTCAACTTTCTGCCCGAAATCTAGATCATTGCATATTGAGAGGTGGAGCTCGGCATTGAGGTTTGTCTTCTTACCAGAGTTGATATATCGAACCCATAACCAATGACAGTCAGCTGTCGCACTGCACCACGATAGTCTGGATGGTTTTTATTAATTGTCAATATTATATTATTTAACCAAACCTTGGCCGCGCTGTACTATTGTAGATATGCAAAGATCTTGATTGAGTCCACATTACAATATTACTTATTATAATAATCTTACGGACTTATATGACATCTACGTATAAAATATATAAATATATTTTTAATATATACATTTAAAAAAACAACATCCAATGTGGCGCAGTTGCGGCCAGTGACGCAGTGGCACAAAGTGTGACTGTAAAGCGACTGGTTGTGGCTTCGATTCCCTCCCGAGGAGTGGAAATATTTAATATTTCCATTTTCTTCGCGCTGGTGTCGGCGAAAAACGCGGCGTTATGTTCCGCCACTTAACACACAATGTCTCCGAATTTGGTGAAATGCGGGGAACAGAGTATCTTAATATTAGGTTCTTTCTGCCTACCCTGATGTGTGCGGGATACAGAGTGAAGCTAAAAAAATCAACATAAATAATTATTGTCTGTACATGGAAGATATATAAAAAATATATATAAAGAAAAAAATATATCAACGCAATTTATTACATTGACAAATGAAAACCTCTTACTGTTTTTTCTGTCGCACACTAATCCCAAAAACGATTCATTCGATCTAAATGCAATTTTGACTATTATATCTTAGTAATTTTCTCTTAACTTTCAAAGTTTATTTTATTTCAATAGGTTCATATATTGAAAAGCTACCACAAAGGCTTGCTAGTATATCTATATCTTTTTCTAGTAATATAATTTTTGCTAGTAATATATTTTTTTCTTTTCTACAATTGTATTTACAATTTTCCAAATAAATAACTAAGCAAACTGAAACACCTAAATCATTTGACGTTATTTCCTCGCGTCCGCTGACAGACTGTAGACTGTAGAGAAAACGACCTGGATACGTAAAGTAATTTACCAATAACAAACGTCCTTGCTTTCGAAAAATACTACTTAATACCTTGTGTTTTAAGTAGACGTGGTAGATTATGAGCTATATTTAGCGAATAATTAGAAGCTAATTGTTTTTTATAATGGTATTTAAGGACTTTACTATTATGCCATTATATTATAGGCATTTATTCTATCGATCCGTTCGCGGCGATTCTCTATACTACACAACTACAGATGCGTTATGTTTTCTCGTTTAAATTGAGCGGCTTATATTTGTTATAAAAAATAACATACCCTCTTTCAGTTCCTTAAGAGTTTCTTTTTGTTTGTTTGTTTAAAAAAATTGGTAGCCTATAGTTGGTCTTGTATCTTCAACTATTTTTCTGAGAAAAATTATAGAAATTGGTCAAGGGATTTAGATTTTTTCATAAAAAGATTTATCTCTTATTTTATTTTGACTTTTTAGGGGTTGATGTTTGAAAAAAGTAGCCTATGATTAATCCTCGGCTTTCAACTTTTTTTTGTTCTGAATTCTATCCAAATTGGGCTGGAAAACAAGCCGTGGAAATGTACTAGACAAACAGACAGGCTTTTGCATTTATAATTACCTAGTATGGATGAAATGCGTTGAAATTTATAAGTAACTACATTTCTGTTTTAGTTATTTGAAGATAAGTATTTGTGTTCTTTCTTAATGTAATAAAAAAATATAAATATATAAAAAAATTGTGTATGTATGTATCTTAAAATGTGCGAAATTTTCGTTATCATTACAAAAAATATCTATTTAAATCTATATATGTTTCATAAATAATTCAAATGAAATATAAACGACGGTAAATATTATATCATTTTTTTACCATTAATATGAACTATACAATTTTTTTACCATTAATATGAGCTACAGCTAAGGTGCTTTTACTGCACAATGGTCCTCATAAGATATATTTATACTAGCGGCCCGCTTCGTTACATCGTAACCCTCGGGATTGGATTTTTGAAAAATAAAGTAGCCTATGTGTAACCTTAGATTATCAACTATATTTATGCCAAAATTCATTACAATAGGTCAAGCGGTGTAGATTTTCATTATAAACTTTCATCCCCTATTTAAACCCTTTAGAGATTGATTTTTGAAAAAATAAGTAGCCTATGTTAGACCCAGTCACTTTTACTACTTTCATTCTAAATTTCATTCAAGTCGGCCCGGCAGATTACCCGTGAAAGCGTGACAGACAAACACACAGACTTTCGCATTTATAATATAAGTATGGATAGTTAACATTTTACATAGAACTTGCTTTGTATAATAAAAATAAATTGTTTTTCATAAAGGGTTTTCATAAGAAATAATTAAAAACAATTATTAAAAATATTATATATTTTTATTTAAGTAAATATTTACAACAAATTATAATAATTATATAACTCAACGTTTAAACAACGTTTAAAGACAAATATTCTTCAATCATAATCAACTAGAGACGATAATTGTCGTATAATATTCATAATAACGTATAATTATATCGTGGAAATTTCA
The DNA here is from genome assembly GCA_019049465.1 of Dryas iulia moderata. Classification (NCBI taxonomy): domain Eukaryota; kingdom Metazoa; phylum Arthropoda; class Insecta; order Lepidoptera; family Nymphalidae; genus Dryas; species Dryas iulia. Next base: position 4,898,496 of record CM032417.1, read on the forward strand.
ATTAGTTTATTTTTTCGAATTAAAAAAAAACACAATAATGACAATTGACATTAGGTAAAGAACTTAGTATTAGATGCATGAAACAAAAAATAAATTGTATAGCTCACTGAATACAAAATGGACATGAATAAAAAAAAAATTAAATATTAGGGTCTCAATCAATATTCAGACCTCATTTTTAAAATATAATTTCTGTTTAATAAAAAGAAATATTTTTTTATTTATTGCCCTTATATTTTATAAATATTTTCTATGTATGTATATTATTAAGTAAGAATAAGTTTATACCGTATCTCTCAATAACGTAAACTTGATTTTGCTTTTTTTTAAATCAGTACAGTGGGATGTATCACTTATGCCATCACCCTAAAGTTATCTAGATTTAACTGTGTTTTTTTTTTTAAATGATTTTTTTATTTTACTACACCTTTTGCATGCTTATTAAAAATATATCTCAAGGAACCCTTCCTTTAGAACCCTTAATCCAATTGTCAATCGAACTTGTCAATTGTCACTTTCTATCAATTTAATTGACAGTATTAAATAAATATCTTTTAAAATACAATAATTAGAAATAGTAAGAAAAAATTATACAAAATTGACAATAGGTTAGGTATCATATTTTATGGGTAATATAATATACCAATAATTAAAAGGAATATAAAAATAGAAATAAATATTTATATTTCATTACAAAAACGTAATCCTTAGATATACAGTTTTAATATATAAACTGCGGAAATTAAAATAAAATAATAATAATAAAAACATCGATATTATAGATAATTGTAAATTACCAATAACATCGATTAACTTAACAATATTTAAACATAAATATCTGAAATTATTATGAAAAACGATAAAATAAGGATCTATTATTTTTTAAATAATCAATTATTAATTATCGATTGATAATTGTAATAATAATAAATAAAAACTTTATAGCTAATTGTGCTTTATAATTTATTTTATATATGTTAGTTATTTATCCCGTGTACATATTATATACCTCCTGGTAATGACCAAAAAACCTTAGTGTTGCGCCTGACATCAAATAAAAGCAAGTGATGATGCTTTGACATTTGCTCTATAAAATATATATTATCTATTACCATTTTTCTGCCTCTTTGCGATGACAACGTGTCATCTCGTTATTTTTTTTATATTCAAACCCGCCGTGATAGTTGTTGTTTTCTACAAAAACAGTATTCTTCAATCGTTTGCTTAAGAATATGGCATATATAACTATGAATAATAACATTTTAACATAAATATAGAATTATTATTTTTATTCTAATGAAGATGAAACTAACCTCCACGGTATCGAATACCAAAAGAAAAAAAATAAATGTCACGTTGACATCACAAAAAGGCGTTTCAATCAAAACCATATCATTTTCAAATGCAAAAGACGATTAAAGATCTAAATAATGACTAGTTGTGTGGAACTATTGTAGGAACTTCAGTGTTATGTTACGGAGAGAGACGCCCTGAAGCGAGGGTCAAGGCTGCCGTAGGAGGGTCTATATTGTGGCGTGCGTTGGCTCCAAGGACTTCGCCTGTTCTTGAAGCTTGAACAAGCTATCAAGCTATTCATTGCTGGAGGACGAGATTGTTCTACGCTGATGCCGTATTTGTTACTGAAAAATAAAGATACAGATAAAAATATATATATTAAAAATAAGCTTCTTTTGGTTGTCGTGGTGCAACAGACAGTGCAGTGACAATCTGCAAAGGTTGTAGATTCGATTTACACTCAAGGGAATGATTTTGTATTACTTTCATTTAGCAGTTCTAGTACCTAAACTGAAGTGCAGCATTAAGTTTCGCCTTAACAGGCGAAACTGTTAAGAGCATTGGTTCAATTTTGGGCGGACAATGAGAATATAGTGTCTTCAAACTTCTGAAGATTCTCTAAGACTAACCTGCTATGTTATAAAAAGCGTGAAGATTGTTTTACACATTTGGCGATTGTTTTAGACATCACAAATGATATTATTTTGATTGGATCGAAAAACATTTTACGTCTATCGAAAAAACTGACGTCTCACACACTTTACAGTAGTTCGTGGTCACAAGTAGACTCTACTTATTACCTGAATGAGAAATTAATTAAAAATAACTAACTTGTAATTATAACTATTTTTTAATATTTATGCATGGCTTAAGTTGTTATTTACAATATTTGTTTGTACACTATGGTTCAATATGCAGGAATTTTTTGACAATTATGAGATATTCCAGCGATTGTAATGTTAAATACAAATGATTATACCAATTTACATTGATGTGCACTTAAGTATTTTAATAACAACATTTTTAAACGAATGTTTGTTGACATGATAGTCTTTGGTTGGGAATATGAAAATATAGAGTCTGCAATTCGTCAATAATCCGTCGATTTACTATTAGGGTAAAAATAACTGTGTTTGAAATCTCCAAAATTTTCAGCTTTAAGCATTTTTAAATGCCGTACAAATTGTAACAAGTTTTAGAACCAAATGACAGATTATACCTCTTTGTCCTAGTAGCTGGTGGTAAATATTTGTCGCCAATAAGGACACTCTCGTCTAGAGTACCATCCAGTTGCATCAGGTCACCGGCTGATACCGATACTTCCATCTTGTATCGGTCGAAGGTGCACAGGAAGAGCAGCACTATAGCCATCTAGAATTTATATAAAAAATATAAGTTTATATATAAAAAGTAACATAACATTTCTAGACTTGACATATAGAAATTTTGATGATACATTCATATTATGCATAAAAGTACAAGTAAAGTTGGTCCAATTCAGCAAATATTGTTTTTAAATGAACGAAAATAAAGATTCAGAACATATTCTCTCTACTTGTCCAGCAACAACAAGTGCAAGAATCATCCAAAAATCATCTTTTTACAGGCTTTTTGGCTGGTTTTGTGTGTATCTATCAATGTATATAAGAAAATCATGTAGCGCTATTTCAACGCACTTCTGTCGTCGTTGGATCGAATTTGCAATTGGCTTGAATTAGCACACATGTCCTGATTCCCTTGCCAGGATACTACAGACAGCAATTTAAAGGATTTCCTTTTAAGTTTCATTTTTAAAATTAAATTGTTATTCATACTTACAACACATAAATGTAATATAACAATGAAACTGGTAGACTTTCTGAATCCGATTGAGTCAAACAGCAGTCCAGAAACTGAGGGGCCAATGAAAGCGCCCAAAGCGAACGTCGATGTCCACATCCCTGACACCAGCCCGTATGTTTCTATAGAGTTTGGTAAGCCACTGGCACTGTGAAATTATATTTATATAAAATAATTAAAAGTAAAATGAAGTCTAAAATAGTCCCTGATTATGATAAAAACAAAAAAGGCTTAAAAATACAAACTAATAGCTTATTATAACCAAACCAAGATAAGAATGTCGAAGTTTGACTAATGTTTGTATTGTATGTAGTTCATAACAAAATTCAGTGCGAGTTCCTTTGCTAGAACAAGTTAGTATAGTCTATCTACAACATAACTCTACGAAAAATGTACCTTTAGCCATCCTCTATATCAAATTTGATTGTTACTTGATGCCTATAAAAGCAATTACATATGATTATCGTATGTATGACATTCATTAGTAGCGTAGGATTCGAACCTACTATCATTATCTACTGTAGGTTGTGCTGGTTAGTCATGCCAATTATTGCACAACATCTATTACTAAGCAATTATTAAAATGTAATTTATTTATATACACACATATATACAATTATGGGGCCAGTCGTGGCGCAGTGGCATGAACGTGCAAACTGACTGTAAACGACTGGTTGTGGGTTCGATTCCCACTCGAGGAGTGGAAATATTTAATATTTCCATTTCCTTCGCTCTGGTATCCGAGGTAAAGCGCGGCGTTAAGTTCCGCCACTTAACACGCCTACCCTGCTGGGTGCGGGATACAGCGTGAAGCTAAAAAAAAATATATGTACAATTATTTGGTTAGAGTGATTGACGCACAGTAGATAACCTATACAGCGTAAATGACTGAATTTGACTATATAGAAAACTAATATTTGGTAGGTAGCTTCTTCAACAGGGCGCAGGTTCAAATTTAGTATTACATTCAAAGTCAAATAATTTTATTCAAAATAAGAAGTTACAAGCTTCATTTTTTGAACGTTAAATAGTTTACCACCGGTTCACTAAATTTAATGCCTCAGACCTGAGAAGAACCGGCGCAAGAAACTCAGCGGGACTTCTTTTTTTTTTTTAAAGTGATTATTATATACAGATTTATTGCAGACAATGATACTTTTGAAGTAGCCTGGAGCGAGCATTTCATTCCCAAGGCGTGTTATCATTTATAAAATCTTGAATTTGGTATGTTTATGTGGTATGTTTTGTTATTACTAAATAATCAAAGTCCTCAGCCTTGCGCCTGACACTAAAAAGTGTAGAGCGATGTTATTTTGACATTTGCTCTATGAAAATATTATTTTTCCTCTCATTTTTTTATCATATTCATATCATTTTTTTAATTGTGAACACGACTTAAGACCTAAATCTAGTCTAGACCTCAGTGTTATGTTACGACAAGAAATGCTCTCAGATAATGTTCGAGGTCTATCTTGGCTTAAGTCGAAGTAAGTGTAGAAGAGCACTAAGACGGTATAATTTCACGCGATTAATAAACTTGTAACGCCACGTTATCGTCTCCAAAAGGTAAATAAATCTTTTATGGGTCGGAGTATACGCATATATAATAAAATTCCACAGCTTGTTTTAGATTTACCACTAGAAAAATTCAAAATCTTTGTAAAAAATACTTTAATAAGTAAAGCTTATTACTCTGTAGAAGAGTATTTAAAGGATAAAAATGCGTGGGATTAATCTGAATAAGTCCAATGCCGGTTAGCTACCATTGTATCAAATAATAAAATTGTAATTTATATATTTGAAAAGAGCAACTGTTGAGTTTCTGGCCGGCTCTTCTCAGCAGAACTGCCTTCCGAGTCGGTGGTAGCTTTATGTACATTTGACGATTCAAAAGTGCTTTCAAAAGTCTATTTGAATAAAGATATTTTGAATTTGAATTTGAATTTTGATATCCCGCATACAGCAGGGTAGGCAGAGGGGACCAGAGCGACGAAAATTGATATATTAAATATTTCCATTCCCAAGTGGAAATTCACTACCAGTCGCTTTTAGATACATATTATTTGCCCCTGCGTATTCTTGTATCAGTATTGTATTATTTCTATAGAACGAGAAAAAAAATATTTTTTTACATTACACTGCGCAAACAAGCTGCGGGCCTCAATTAACAATATATAATTAACATTTTGAACTAATTATCACGTTTTTATTCCATATCACTATCAAAATTAAGCCTATATGCTATCACATCTGATCTTTATACAAAAACAATTGTAGCGGGTCATCTTACTTAATTAGTTAGTGTTAAGTGCGTAATATAATATCCTGAGGGGTTATCTCTATCAGCGAGGGTTTATCAGAACAATTATAAATACATACATATATGTAAAATAAATTTATATAATAAAAACGTATTTCAAAATTTGATACGCACATCGCTGTACTGAGCGCGTCCGAGAATGATGATACTAGAAGACTGCCAAGGCCAAGGCCGTGGAGGATTAGGCCGGCAATGGTGACCCATAAAATTCTGAAATGAAAGGTTATTGAATGCATAAATATTGTAATAACATTTGTTTACTTCTTAAGATTTTTTGATGGAGTTAGTAGTACACTCACGCATGTAGGTGACCAATATCCATACTTATATTATAAATGCGAAAGTCTGTGTCTGTCATGGTTTCACGGCTAATCTATCGGTCCGATTTGGATGAAATTTAGAAGAAAAGTAGTAAAAGTGACTGGGTCTAACATAGGCTACTTATTTTTCAAAAATCAACCTCTAAAGGGTTGATGTATGAATAGGGGATGAAAGTTTATATGGAAAATCTAAACCGCTTGATCAATTGTAAATAATTTTGGCATAAATATAGCTGATTTTTTTTACTTTCAACTTATCAATCTTAAAGGCATTGCGCAATGAATAAAGGGAATTCACGCGATTAGTTCTAAATATGATTTAGATGAACTTTATATTTTATTCTTATATTTTATTAACAAAAAAACATCGTAAAACATTTTCAGGTTTTAATTGTTTAACGATAATTTTGAAGCTGTATATGAAAAAATGAAATCATGTACTATGCTCATGTACAAGTGCAAAGGTTGTGGGTTCAATCAAAAATCTCTTTTCTTTGTCATTTGCTGGTTTCCACGTTTTTTTATTATATTCAAATATTTTTGCGTCACAGACTTCTGGCTTCCGTGTCATTTTGTTCTCTATGTTTTTTTGGTTTTATTGTTAGGGTTAGTTTTCCACATACCCCTTTTATTATTCTTTCACTATTTTCTACTATTTCATATTTCCCATATGGAGTAGGAAGTGTCTGGACACTGGGTTATTTTGCCTATATTGTTATGCGGGTAAACTATGGTCACAAGATTATTTAATTAAATATGTAATAGTAAATACATAATAACAATATTAATTATTCTACAAATACTAATTGCATTAAATGACCTTTGCAATAGATAATTGAAATAGAAAATATAATCTAGAGTTTATAGTTTCTTAAGATATCATATGTTCTTAAGATTATTATTATAAAAAAATATTTATTGACGTCAATTTTATTATAAAATAAATATTTTGTATTTAAACTTTTAAATGAATAACCTTGAAGTTTTTTTAATTATTATATCTATATATCTGCCGCCGATAAGTTCCGCTACTTAATAAGTAATGTCTTGATCTTGGTCGGAAAGTGCAGAACGGAGTGTCTTGTCACTAACTTATCTCTGATTGCCTAGATATGCGTTAAAAAGGTGATTAATATAATCTATTGTAAAATATAATCAATACTTACGTTGGCATATCAAAAAATGGAGCAGGCCCAATAAGTAGGAAAGCTCCTACAGTAAAACAGTGTCCTATAATAGAGATGTATTTAGGTTTGATAGAGGGATGGTCACACATCCAGCCCCAAGCGGGCGTAGACATCGCGTATATACCACCATTTATTATAAATACTAAACCTAATATCACTGGTGAGAAGTTGAACTGCAAATAAAAGAACGTATGTTATATTTTTTTTTATTAGCTTTACGCTGTATCCCGCACTCAGCAGGGTAGGCAAAGGGAACCTAGTGTTAAGACACTTCGTTCCCCACTTTCCGCCGAATTCGGAGGCATTACGTATTCAGGGGCGGAACTTAACGCTGCGCTTTGCCTCGTCACCAAAGCGAATAAAATGGAAATAATAAATAATTCCACTCCTCGAGTGAGGATTAAAATCATAACCAGTAGCTTTATAGTCACTTTATTGTGTCTTTGCGTCAGGACTGGCCCCAAATAATTTTAATAGTATAAAAATAAAAAAGATGTTATTTAAAAAGGCTTTCGATATAAGAAATCTTTTCTCATCGTCTCTTCTCAGCCGAAATGTCTTTTGAGTTAGTAGGTAACATGTAGAACTGACAAAAGTGACATTCTTATATCAATTGTTATTTATATAAGAATGTCACTTTTTTACCCGCGACGGAACGGCGACTGTATATGTGTTTGGGGTGAGAGGTTGTTTGTTTGTTTGTTTGTGTGTTTGTGCAAATTACTATGTCAATTATTTCCAAAACTATAAGTCCGATTTTGATACGGTTTTCTATGGTAGGTTTAGGTTCAATTGGCATATGTTCTTAGATATGTCTTATTACCCTAACTCACCAGGGGGCGCTGCGGTAAGCATTTTACGTGCAAACGAATGTTTTCAATTATCTCAAAAAATAATAGTCTGATTTCGATACGATTTTCAGTGATAGATTCAGGTTTAATTGGTGGATGTTCTTAGATATGTTTTATCGTGTCAAGCCACCAGGTGGCGCTGCAGTAAGCATTTGTTTGTACTTTTTTTGTATTTATTTGTCTAAAACCGAAACTACTGATCCAATTGAAAAGAGTTTTGAAAAAAAGATTCAACTTTGCTTGGTGCATATTTTAAGATTTTTATTTTTTTGTTACGGGATAAATTCACCAGGGGGTGCTGCAGTAAACATTTGTTTATGCAAATCAAAAACTACTAGTCCAATTTAGATGAAACTTTCAAGGATAGGTTTAGGCTTAATTGGTGCGTCTTTCCATATATGTGTTATGGTGACTACTCATCAGGGGGCGCTGTAGTAAGCATTTGTTTGAGATTTTTTGTGTAAAACCAATTTTTTTCTTGTATTTATCTGTCTAAAACCGAAATTACTAATCCGATTGAATAGAGTTTTCAGATCTAGATTCAGCTTTGCTTCATGCATATTTTAAGAATTTTGTTTTTTTGTTACGATAAAAATTCACCAGGGGGCGCTGCAGTAAACATTTGTTTATGCAGAGTAAAAACTACTAGTCCGATTTAGATGAAACTTTCAACGATAGATTCAAGTTTAATTGGTGCTTCTTTTCATGTATATGTTATGGTGGCCACTCACCAGGGGGCGCTGCAGTAAGTACATTTGTTTATGCAAAACTAAAACTACGAGTCCGATTTGAATGCAGTTTTCAATGATAGATTCAAGTTTACTTAGTGCATATTTTCGTATATGTGTCATGTATGTTTACTTATTGCATATTTTCATGTATGTGTCAACTCTCTAGGGGGCGCTGCAGTAAGTAGCTGCTTCCATTTTTTGTGTAAAACCAAAATGACTAGTACGATTGGAAAGAGTTTTCAGTATTAGGATTCCGCTTTGCTTAGAGCATGTTTTTAAATTTATATTACGGTGACAAGTCACCAGGGGGCGCTGCAGTAAACATTTAATTATGCAAAGTTAAAACTATAAGTCCGATTTGTATGCAGTTATCAAAAATAGGATCAGGCTTAATTAGCGCGTGTTCTCTTATATGTGTCGTGGTGTGACACCTCACCAGGGGGCGCTGCAGTAAGCATTTGCTTGTATTTTTTGTGTGAAACCTATTTAGATGCGGGTTTTCTGTGATAGGTTCAGGTTTAATTGTTGCGTGTTTCTATATGCCATATCACGAACTACCACGGGGCGCTCCAGTACAAATTAGTTTGTTCAAAATCAAAACTACTAGTGGGTTTTGTGATTTTTACTGATTTATTTAGACTTAAATTTCCTGAAAATGTTACGGTGCCAATCTGCCAGGCGCTGCGATAAGTATTTGATAACCAGAAAGTATTGGGTTTATAATTTCTTTTGGGGTTGCATGAAGATTAATAAAAGTATTTCGAAATTATGTAATAATATATAATGTGTATCTATTCACTTTAAAAAGTTTAAAATAAAAAACAAAATTAAAAATTTTGAAAAAACCCACGACGGTATAATTGTTATTGAAAAAGGATAAAATAACTAAAAATCCCCCGCCTAAAAGAATATATGTAACGAGATGATGGGGACAACTTCGTCGGGGGCTGCCAGTTGCAACCTCTATTTTGGATATTTTGCTAACAGTATAGATTTCGTTCTTAAAGTTTTTAAAAGGAATACCAGTTATCAAAACTGTAAATTCACATTAATATTTAATTTTTTTGCCAAACCTGTTTTAATAGCATAAAAACCTATGAGAAGGTTTGTGCAAACTTAAAGTAATGACAGCACCCGACGAAGTCGTCCCCATCATCTCGTTACATATATTCTTTTAGGCGGGGGATTTTTAGTTATTTTATCCTTTTTCAATAACAATTATACCGTCGTGGGTTTTTTCAAGAATATCAATTGTTATTGTCAATATGAAACTGCTTGTAATAAATAGACTATTTCAATTAATATATACAGTTTGGGTTCTGATAAGGCAAAAACGCAATTTGATAAAGTTCTAAACTGTGGCCAGTCGTGGCGCAGTGGCACAAGCGTGTGACTGTAAACGACTGGTTGTTGTGGGTTCGATTTCCACTCGAGGAGTGGAAATTATATTTCTATTTTCTTCGCTCTGGTGTTGTTGGTAAAGCGCGGCGTTAGGTTCGGCCACTTAACATGCAAGCCTCCGAATTCGGCGTAAAGTGGAGAATGGAGTGTCTTAACACTAGGTTCCCTCTGCCTACTCTGCTGTGTGCGGGATACAGAGTGAAGCTAAAAAAAAAGTTCTAAGGAATAATTTAAACAATGTTAATATGAATGTAAAGTGATGAGCAAAAATACCTGTCGTAGATGTGGTTCGAGTGTCGCCTGTAGAAAACCTATGGTCAAACTCGTCGAAATAATACCTAGTGCTGCCAATGAAACTCCAGGAATTCTCAGTAATGTCATCAATGTCGCTAGAAGTGCACATTTTATTATAATTTAATTATAATAATGTTTTTTTTACGTTAACATTGTATTTTATTTCGAATTACTTTAATATTAATAGGAGGTCCGATAAAATTTAATAAGTGCTTTTGTTGAATATTAGTTATTTCACAAATAGCTAAGAATTATTTTTTAGAAAACTTTTAAAATATTCAGCCGATTTCGAATTCGCTCAAGCACTGTCACTGCTAAGCCACTTTGCTTTGGTGAACACTTCGACAAATCCAAGAGGCGCGGGTTCAAATTCCGCTGCGTTCAAAATATTATTCGGTTTTCAAAAAATTTTTTCATTTATTAGGTTTGTCGATATTTTAAAAATTATATCAGATTTTTATACTCACGTCCAGTTGGCTTAATATCCTCGTCATCAGATGTTTTAGGAAGTGTAATGTAACAAAGTATAGCAGTGAGAAACAAAACAAATCCGAGTACTGCAAACGGAAGGGAGTAACCGCCCCAACTATACAAGGAGCCGCCCAACATCGGCCCTACAATGAGACCCAGCCCAAAGAATGTTTCTAGGGATGCCTAAAAAAAAAAGAATTAAAATTATAATACTTATATACTATAACACATATTTGTTTATTTATTTTTCAGCCAGCCAGGGTAACCTAGTGTCAATATAATCATAATAATAATAACGTGTTAAATGCCAAAAATCGACGCTACGTTTTACTTGACGGTAGATGTTACGTTGCTTGTTTTATTCCATATATAAACACACTTTAATCAGTTTAATCATTAACTGACTACGTTTTATTTTCATGGTGTTTCAAATAAATATTTTTATTATAATTTTTGTCCTCTAGTAGGATTCATCTCGTATGACGCGACGTACAGTAGATAGATGCTCTTTGTTCGCAATAATAATGTACATTTCATATTTGGCATCTAAGGTTGAAGATGTACTGGGGACGAATGTATGTATTTGTTTTAGCTTCACGCTGTATCCCTTGCGGGGTAGTCAGACAGAACGGAGCGCCAAACGCTACGGTCCCTGCATACTTCTTTCGCCTCGACTCGCCACTGTCATCGACCTCTTCATACACGTCCCCCGTGAGGTCCTCATGCTTTTTACGTGACCTTCCTCCAGTATCGTCGATACTATGTTTTTGAAGACCAACCGAGGTCTCCCCCTGTCTCTCTTACCGCTACTTACAGCGGTATAAAAGCGGTAAATACTTATTTATATTTTCTCGAAACAATATCATTTAATTTTGCTCTGTTGTTAACGAGTCAGTAATTGATATTTCCAATATTCTAACTAGAAAAATCAATTAATTGGAATACAGGTTCCTCCCCGTGTAGAGATTTGCATAGTTTTATCTCAGTACATCCCTATATTTCCCAAGAAATCTTTATGACTTTCAGTTTTCTTTCCCACGTAGTTTCAGCTAAAAGTTGTAATTAAGCCTCTTAATAAGTAAAGTAAGAGTTGTATTATAATATATGTATTAGAAATTAATTTGATTCCATATAACAAATGAGCACAATGTAATATTAACAATTATTGTGATAAGAGACAGTGTAATGTCGTAATAATTTCTATGATGTTCAACATTAATATTTCACTATCTAATACAATTAATTAATTGTATAATCTCGAAATTATCTTTATATGTCCACGTTATTAATTGTTATTATTTTATTATGTTGAATATATAATTAATATAATAGAATAATAAATTAAATTATTCATAAAAATTACATTGTATGTCTATTTTTCAAGAACTAGTCTTAAAACACCTTAATAAATTTAATTAGCAATATTTTTATTTTGTGATATTGCTTCTATCTTTAAATATTTGTATTACTTATATAAATAACGACATTTAAACAGTTAAAGAAAGTATGTATTTTCTACCGTATCGGTAGAAGAAGTATAGCATATTGAGTATATTTACTCTATTGTCACGTATCTTCATTTCTTGGGTACAAGGCCTTTGCCTTGTACCCAAGAAATGAAGATACGCGGCGTTAAGTTCTGCCATTCAACACGTTATGTCTTGGATTCGAGCGGATTCGGGCGGAACATCGAGAATAGAGTGTCTTGACACTAGATTCTCTCTTCCTACTCTGCTATGCGGGAAAAAATATGAAGCTGAATAATGTAAGATCTAGTACTCTATTTATGAATTGATAATTCCAAGCAGGACATATCGTATAAAGTATGACATATTTGTCATATTCAAATGACTGTTCAAATTCAAATGAGAGAGAAAAGATTTTTTAGTTTTCCATGGATTTATTGTCCCATGTGCCCACCGTGTTTCAGAAACAGTACTTCGGACCTGAACCTAGGACTTGCGGCTCAAGTGCCCCTTAATGTTAAATGCATTAATACTTTCCTCTACCGTATGAGTTTTTTTTCTACCGGACTACTCAGTTTCTTATCACATTATTAGTAAATATTATCTCAAATACTGTAAATATAAAATAAGGAAAAGAGTCGTATTAGATCCATCTTTTTGCTTATTTCACTAAATACCTACGTGAAAGTAGTAGTACTAGTGGCCAGTCGTGGCCCAGTGGCACAAGAGTGTGACTGTAAACGACTGGTTGTGGGTTCGATTCCCACTCGAGGAGTGGAAATTATATTTCCATTTTCGTCGCTCTGGTGTCGAGGTAAAGCGCGGCTTTAAGTTCCGCCACTTAACACGCAAGCCTCCGAATTCGGCGGAAAGTGGGGAACGGAGTGTCTTAACACTAGGTTCCCTCTGCCTACCCTGCTGTGTGCGGGATATAGCGTGAAGCTATTTTTTTATTTTTTTTTACCTACGTGAAAATAGAAAAATACTTACAAACATAGTGGCAACATTGTTCGGGAACTCCTTCGCGATGATTGCAAAGGAAGCTGTCAGAAAGGCTGCGTTACCCATAGCTTCTACTATACGTATCGTGAACGCCAACGTCACGAAGGGAATGTGGCCTTCTACTTTGTCCAATAACCTGTTTTAATTAAAATGTATAGTAAATTAATTTAACTATTATTTAAAAATATATTTTGGTTAACGTAGCTCAGTCTAACTGTATCTGACTGTCACTATATGTCGTGGGTTCGTTACCACCTGAAGATTTTTTTTTAGTTCCACACTGCATGTAGTATCCGTTCCTTATTTTCCAAATTTTAGAGGCATTGTGTGTTAAGTGACGGAATTTAACGCCGCGCTTTTCGCGAAGAAATAATTAAATATTTCCAATCCTCGAGTTGAAATCGAACCCAGAACGCTTTATAATCACACTTTGTGCCCACAATCTATGACTGGTCTCAAATGTGTTATTTAATTATTTTCATTAAGTGTAGGAAGGAATGTCGTGACACTAGGTTTACTCTCGTTACCCTCGATACGGGAAAAAGCGTTAAGCTGCTTTTTCACTGTACTTAGATACGTAAGAAAATCCTAAAATGTAAATTAAAAGAGTGGAATTGCAATCTCCTACTATTTTGATATCGCTTTTGGTATGCTATTTTAATTACTTCAATTTATAATTAGGCGGGTTATTACTAGTTCATGAACATAAATTGTTTAATTTAATTTAGTTTAATATATGATAATATAAAGTTCATTCAGCTAACAATGTGTAAATAAACTCGACCTAGTTTCTAATTGTACGTAGGTACACACAAACATACTCGTATATTGTAGTATAGTAAGTTACTAGAAAAGAGATATTCGTAGCTATTTAAATATTTTAACGCTATAGTCGCGAAATTGAGAGCTTGTCTTAATAAATACTTTTCTTTCACAAGAAAGGCAAAGGGTCTTTGTTTTATGATTATTAATATAATAAAGAGATAAAGTTTGTTACTTTGTTCGGAAGGACTAGTCTCCGAAAATACTGAACCGGTTATGAAAATTCTTTCACAATTAGAAAGTCACACTGTTCAGGAGTGCTAGATTGTTTAGAGAATCCTAAAGGGGCTCAAATAGGGGATGAAAGATGCAGTTTAAGCGGCGATGCTGCAAGCCAAAATATAGTGTATTGGCCTTCATGTTAACTGAAGGAAATTATTTCTGCGCGATGATTTAACATAGCGGATAAATGAATATAATTTAAACACAATCATTTATAAGATAGATTGAACCCAAAACTATCACGTTTACAGTAAGATAATGTCCCACTGGGCCACAATAACAATATAATTTAGTGGATAGAGATATTATTTATAATTATATACTTTAGTATCATTTATAAATATATAATTAGATTAAACTTACACCCTAGTTCAAGGCTGGCGGATAATAAATTGTACTGATGTTCACAAAAATAACAGGTTTGGAAAATAAAACGCTTAGATCCGGTTAGTGATATCAAGAAGAAATATTTTGTCACTATCTCAAACTCATTATCCAAACTTATAAATGCGAATGTCTGTCTGATGTCTGTCACGCTTTTAGGGCTAATCTGCAGGTTGGTTTAGGGCTAATCTGATTTAGATGAAATTTAGAATGAAAATAGTAAATAATCCAGGGTCAAACATAGGCTACTTATTTTTTCAAAAATCAACCTCTAAATGGTTGAAATGGGGGATGAAAATTTATATGAAAAAAATGATCTAAACCGCTTGACCGATTGTAATAAGTTTTAGAATATATTTAGTTGATAATCCAAGGTTAGGTAAACAAATAAAGTAGCCTATACTTTATTTTTCCAAAATCCACCTCCTGATGACGAAATAGTTGTGTAGTTCACGTGCCGAAGCTGCGAGCAGGCAGCTAGTACGTAATATCGTTGAAAATATGATATTTTTTATTTGAATAGTATTATTGTTTACGCGATAACCCAGTGACATTTTCCGTTACTTTCAAAGACATTGCTTTATAAGTTGCGGAATATGACGAGAATAAATAATAAGACCGTCGAGGCACAGTGTGACAGCCTCTGACTATGACTATGGTTGTGGGCTCGACTCCCATTCGGGAGGATGATTATATATAAGTTTTATTTCTCCGCTTTGGTACCTATGATAAAGCGCGGCGTTGAGTTCCGCCACTCAACACGCAACAATAAAATAAAGATAATTTTTCGCACCAGCCACATGGTAATATTTATTCCTTATTTTATTTAAGTTAGAGGCCATCTTGGTGCACTGGAACATATAATTATTTTCATTTCTCTCCTCCGGTCCATAAGACAAAACGCAGCGTTGAGTTACGTAACTGAACGCGCAATGACTTCTTAAATGTGAATAAACAATTTTCATCCCTGCATCTCCTCAAAAATAAAAATATTAAGTACTTAAATAAATACTTTTTATCATTTGGTACGTTCAAATCTGAATACATCACATTGACATCAATATAATAGCATTTGAAAGCAGCTTGGCGCTTATCCCCGCATACCAGAGTGATCAGGGAAAACCAGCTTAGTGTCAAGACACTCCGTTTCCCGTTTCTCGCCCGAAATAGCATCTAATCACGTCATAACAAGAAAAAGTGATTGCTGCTTATAAATACTAAATAACTATATACTAGGAACCGCCTCTTTGCTCTGCATGGCGGGAAGAGCTGAGCGAAGATGTTTTATGTTATTACATGTTAATAAAGCAAACACTTAACACTAATAATAATAATAATATAAGCCTTTCTTCAGTGTCTTCAACGTTTACAAATATGGTTAGTAGATAGTAAATAGTAATATGATTAGTAAAAATAGTTTTAATATATTCTGTACATTTTTTTTTTTACAGATTTTTTTTAACAGAAATAAAAAATAAAAATAAAGAAATTAAATTACAAAAGTTACTAAGAACTGCTACTATTAATTACTATTTTCGACATCGACATCTGTTTGCCCTAATTTGGCAAAGGCCTCCTCCAATCCTTTCCAAGCATCCCTATCCCTGGCTAGTCTGGTCCAAGTTTTACCGGCTGTAGATTTAAGGTCGTCTTCCCATCTTCTAAATTGGCGGCCACGGCTTCTTTGCTGACCTCTAGGATACCAATTTGTGATAACTTTACTCCACTTTTCTTTGTCTCTCAGGATGTGGCCGGTCCACCTCCATTTAAGTTTTTTTATTGTGTAGGTAATGTTGTTTAGTTTTGTTTTCCGTCTTATTCTGGTGTGCTTTACTCGGTCTGATCGTTTCAAACCGAGCATACTCCTTTCCATTCCTTTCTGGCATACCTCAAGTTTTTTCATATGTCGTGCTGTGAGGGCCCAAGTTTGGCAGCCATATGTGAGAACTGGAAGTACACAAATGTTAAAAAGTTTACTTTTAATAGATACATTAAAATCATTGTTTTTCATTATTTCTTTTAATTGCCAGTATCTCTTCCATGCGTTACCAATTCTATTGTCTATTTCTTTTGAAGTTAGATCTTTCATAGCAATTACTTGTCCAAGATATACATATTCCTCAACGTACTCTATAGGATGATTGCTAAGAGTGATTATATCTTGTTTATAGTTTGTCATAGCTTTGGTTTTCTCTAGATTTATTGATAAACCTACTTTCTTGCTTTCAGTATCCAATTCCCTGAGCATTGTTTGTAGTTCGTCTTTATTGTGTGATAGTATAATGAGGTCATCAGCAAATCTCAGGTGTGTTATTTTTTCTCCATTGATGTTAAGGCCATAATTGCCCCACCTTAGGTTCCTAAAAATATTTTCAAGTGCTGCCGAAAACCGTTTCGGAGATAAAGGATCGCCTTGTCGTACCCCACGTTCAATTTTAAATTGGGGACCTTCTTTCTCTAGCATTACCTTCGCTGTAGCTTTTTCGTACAATTTTTTTATTAGTCTGATGTATTTTGGCTCAATTCCTTGGGTTTTCAATGCTTTCCATATACTTCCATGTTCCAGTGAGTCGAAGGCCTTTAAGTAATCCACGAAGCCGAGGTAGAGAGGCATCTTATATTCTTTACTTTTTTCCACTATCTGTTTCACAGTGTGAATATGGTCTAAGGTTGAGTAGCCGTGCCTAAAACCATCCTGCTCTCTAGGCTGATTCTCATCTAATACTTTAGTTATTCGATTGAGCAATACTTTAGCAAATACTTTATAAAGGTTTGAAAGTAGGCTGATGGGTCTGTAGTTATTTATATCATTTTTATCGCCTTTTTTGTGTAATAATATAATGGTCGACTGAGTCCATTGTTTCGGAAAGGATTCGCTGATTACAATTTCGTTAAAGATGTTGGTGAGAACAGGGTTGATATAATTATTGATGTCTAGTAGGAATTCGTTACCAATGCGGTCCGGGCCAGGGGCTTTCTGTCTTTTTTGTGATTTTACTGCTGCTTCAATTTCACTTGGCAATATGGCCGGCACTAGGTCTGTATCTGTAAGGTCTATTACTTCTGCTTCTGCTGATAACTGTTTAGAGTAAAGATGGTGGTAGAATTTAGTAGCTATTGAGAGTATATCACGCCTATTGGACGTATATTTGCCGTTTTTATTTTTCTTGGAAGTTACCCACTCTTTGTGATCTGACAACTGTTTCTGTGCTAATTTGATCCCTCCTGTTCTATTTATGTAATTTTCAAATGTTTGATTTCGTAGAAATTTTCTATCTTTTCTCATGTTTAAACACTTAACACTAACATAACACTTAATGTTCCACGGCCTAAGTCTATGGGAACTTTTAGACGATTTAATTACCATTTACACAAAAACTACAATTACAATTGTCACCAATAAACTTCACAACACACAAGACATTGTGCTCGATAACCCTGCCAAATTTCAGAGGTCTACTACAAATAGCCCAGGAAGAGTTAAAACACAACGAAACACGGTTTTGACCAGTAAGAGATTCGCTTCGCTCAGCTCAATCAAACTAAATCAAACAAAAAAATAATGTTATTATCAGTACTACCAACAGTCACACAATGTGGCCAGTCGTGGCCCAGTGGCACAAGCGTGTGACTGTAAACGACTGGTTGTGGGTTCGATTTCCACTCGAGGAGTGGAAATTATATTTCCATTTTCTTCGCTCTGGTGTCGAGGTAAAGCGCGGCGTTAAGTTCCGCCACTTAACAAGCCTCCGAATTCGGCGGAAAGTGGGGAACGGAGTGTCTTAATACTAGGTTCCCTCTGCCTACCCTGCTGTGTGCGGGATACAGCGTGAAGCTAAAAAAAAAAAAAGTACTACCAACATAAAACACAATCTTCGTAATAAACTTACCCAAATAGAATACAGCATGTCGATGTCGTTAGTATTCCAGCGTTGAAAACGACTTTTGGTCCTAATCTATTGAGATGGGCGCCGTAAAAGGGACTCACTATGAACACCACAAGTTCGAATACGCCAAACACAAGTCCATACTCCGTAGCAGAACAGCCTTTTAATTCAGCCTGAAAAAATATAAAAGTAAAGAATGAAAGTAAAGAGTTATTATTAAATGTATTGGGGTCAGTCGTGGCGCAGAGGCACAAAGTGTAACTGTAAAGCGACTGATTGTGGGTTCGATTCCCACTCGAGAAGTGGAAATATTTAATATTTCTATTTTCTTTGCTCTGGTATCGAGTCAAAGTGTGGTGTTAAGTTTCGCCACTTAACACGCAATGCCTTTGAAATTCGGCGGAATGTGAGGAACGGAGTATCTTAACACTAGGTTCCCCCTTCTTGTGTGCGGGATACAGCGTGAAGCTAAAATAAAATGTATGTATTTGTATATTTTAACATAGTTTTCTTAACCCATGTATCTCAATACCAGCTAAACATACCTATAGCAATTTTTTGACCCACTTCATGTGATTCGTTCTGCTTGAGAATTACGCACGTATACGAATCTGACGATACAATATTTTCATTGCGTATTTGTTAAAATGGCTAACTTGAAAATACTTTTGGGCTCTTTTTAGTTTTTTTAAACGATTTTGAAATTATAGAGCGATTAGCTGAAAATGGGATAGATTATGGGTTCGATTACTCTTCAGGGCAGTGATTCTATCTAAATGACTATCGTTCCGTAAATGGCATTGAATCCCACCACTTATTACGCCATGTCTTAAGTTGTAACGGAAAGCAGACAACGGAACATCATGACATTTGATTCTCGATAGGCATCGAGAACCCGCTGTTTTACCGGATAAAGTGTAAAGCTGAACTATAAATATATAATGTTAAGCGGTTCGATATCTTTTTTTTTGGGTAGCATTATTAAGTTTTGTCTTAAGGCAATAAAAAGAATTTTATATAGTTATTAGAATTTAAAATATTTTTTTCCACTTTGGTTATGTAATAAACAAATTGTTTACCTAGCATGTTTTGTTTTACAATTTAAAGCGCAGTATCGAATGAGGTATCACACGATAATTGATCTTTGCCCGCAAAAAATATATACAATTTATAAAAAAAGATACAGTTTGAATAAAAACGATTTATACTTTCGGCTAAAATTGTATTGTAAATGGCATTAAGCACGTGCAAAATAAAATTTGGTTAAAAAAAGTTATTATTAAAACACGAAAATTACTAAAATGGACAGTATGTGAGTACCAGCCAATATACATAGGTATATACATATGTATTTGCAAAAGATACGTAATAATAAAGAAATGATTGTTTTATTATTTTGTATATAATCCAAAAGGATACTTAAAATTTTGTTAACAATTTCACGCTTTTTTCAAAAAGCATAGTAGACAGATAAAATCTTATGCTAAGAAACTCTACTCTCTACCTTCCTTGTTAATTCCAGACATTGCTTACTAAGTGGTGGAATACGATGCACTGTGTCTTAACAGAGAGGAGGAGGAGAAATAATTATAACCAAGCCCCTGATTGGGAATAGAATCCATAGCCATCGCGGCTACAGTCAGATGCTGTACCACTGATCTGAGATTTTTATTAAATTAACATAGCTGTTTTTTTTTATTATTTAAGCTTCACGCTGTATCCCGCACACAGCAGGGTAGGCAGAGGGAACCTAATTTTAAGACATTCAGTTCCCAATTTTCCACCGAATTCTAGAGACATTACGTGTAAGTGGTGGAACTTAACGCCGCGCTTTGCCTCGACGACACGACAAGGAAAATGGTAATTTTAAAAATTCCATTCTTCGAGTGGGAATCGAACTCACAACCAGCGTTTATAAGTCACACTTAGTGCCCCTGCTTACTAACATAATATTAATTTTAGCGTCAATTGACGTGAACAAGTCTAAATATAAATCGGTCCTAGTTACAATGATTTAGTTATAGAAGTCGGCGCTTGGCAATTGTACGAACCTCCGATAACCTAAGGTTATCAGAATTCTTATGCATTCTCGCCAACCGACGCCTAGAAGGTACAGGTCGTTATGAAACAAAAAAATATTTTAAATTTAAGTTGAATAAATAAAAAAATATTATTGATATTTTTTCCTATAACAGATAACAAAAATATTATTTTAATATTTTGTTTCTCTTTTTGTGTACAAGGATAATTTTAAATATGCTTAAATTTGACATGTTTATTTAGATTTTGGTCTGAAAGTGGAAAACGGAGTGACTTGACACTAGGTTCCCTTTACTAGCCTGTTATGGAAAAAAGCTTGAAGTTGTTTTTTTACATACCTATTAATTGTTATATAACAAATAAAGATAACAAAAAAATATTAGAACTTATTTTTTAATTTTATTAGGCAATGTGATTATTGCCATTTCATTATATTAGAGGTTTTTTAATATATAAAAGTTCTAAATTTAGTTGTAAATTTCATTATAAACATATTAAGTGACATGTTTTTAGACATTTTTTTTTTTAAATTTAATTAATTTATTTTTTATTTTTAAAATGTTATTACGCATTTAATTTTATAAACGTTTTTTAATTTATTTTGGTGATTAAAATATAGTGCCACATTAAAATATTTAAAATATGATTATAATGTTGGTTAAGAGAGATTGTAAATTAAAAAAAAAGATGTTATATATTGAAAATTGTATCGACTTATATATTGAAAATTGTATTAACTATTTATTGTTATATGGTCACTACAAAAAACTAAAATTGTTGAACTGTTTTTTTTATATATTTTAGCATTTTTTTAATGACTTTTCATACAATATGATAACAAGTAAAACAATTCACAAGGAATAGTAATTCAACGATGAATTAATCAAAATATTTTTTATTCAATTTATGTTTAGCTAAAAAACTTTTTTCTGAAGATTATTAATATTGAAATATATATTTTTTTATATTTTTTATAAATTTAATTTGATTATGTTTTGTATCCTTGACCTGTGTGATTTTTGAACAAAAAATATTATATGTTATATATAAATTTGTTTATTTTGTAAATAAATATAATATGTTAAGTGTTCTTTTATTCACTTTATTAGATTTATAAAAATAATAAAAATAAGACACTTTTTGTAAAACAGTGTTAACCTTGAACTATACGATGAAACAAATATATTTAATTCTTTTACCCAAAAAATATATATTTTATCAAATAACATAAAATACATCTTAAAATTACAATATAAATTGGCTGAAATATATATAATATTTAATAATGTAGCCATTTTATATATCTTCTTACCTCATGGGGGAAGAAAGGTGCTTGAAGAGCAACACATATAGCATTACAAAAGTCTGCTATAGAAATAACTACGACCGTCAACCACTGTCTTCTAGTAAATTGGAGACGCATTTTTGACACTGGCTTAAAAAATCACTTGAAAAAACCAATTAAAGTCATAATTTGAGTAAAAAAAACAGTTTTTTTAACACTTTTACGATATAATTATAATATTTCTAAACGTCATAATTTAATGAATGCGGGTAAGTAACTGAAGAGGGTGGAACGAAGATGCTACAAATAATAATCATTTAGATACTGAGATTTTGTTTGTCTTCACAAATTTACAATACATTGATCGTTTTGAATTAATTAGTTTACATTTTAAAAGTTGACAGAGCAATATAAGACTAATTGTGGAAAATTTCGTTTAAGGATATCTACGAAATGGGTGCTAGGGATGCGATAAGAATATGGTAATTAAGATTCGTAATTTTTGTATAATTGGCTTTTAATTATAAACAATCGATAGTGCCGATACTATTACTATTCGGGGTCAATGACATTTGTTTGAATGAATATGATTTATGTGTTTTTTGATATGGTTTTGTATTTTATTCTCGTAGCCGATGGCCATTGAGTGTGTTGATATTAAAATGTATGACCTTTGACTTGGTCTGGAAAGTAAACGTACTATATGTAATTATTTTTATTTTACCTAAAGGAAAATTGAAAAAAAATCTGTTTAAAATGAACCAAGGTTATTTAAATTTATTGTAAATTTACGCAATTTTATAAATATGTTTATAGACTTGAATATATTTTCAAAACAATTACTTAGATTAACCTAGGTTCCATAGACAAATAGAAATTGATACATATAATCCTATCATAATCAAAGATTTGGAGCCATTTGTGGCGCACTGACTCAACGTGTGACTGTAAACGACTAGTTGTAGGTTCGATTCCCACTCGAGGTGTGGAAATATTTAATATTTCTGTTTTCTTGGCTCTGGTATCGAAGCAAAGCGCGGCGTTTATTTTCGCCACTTAACAACTAATGCCTCCAAAATTCGAAAAGTGGGGAACGGAGTGTCTTAATACTAGGTTCCCTCTGCATACCCTGCTTTCCGAATTACGGACGGCGTTGAATTTCGCCACTAAACACGTAACGTTTCAGGCGGGAAGTGAAGAATGGAGTGTCTTGACATTCTCTGGTTACTCTATTCTCTGGTTACTCTATTCTCTGATTACTCTAATATGAGGGAATAAGTCTCAACCTAAAAAAAACTGTAAACGTTAGATTTTCATAGTTGTTTACCTTTAAATGTACACGCATCTCCCGCATGCCGAGGTGTAGGCAAAAAGAAGTTATCATAATTCAGAAGTCACTGTATTTCACTTACCGTCAATTTTAGAGATATAACGTGTTGGGTGGCGGGATCAAAGGCTCATCATTCTCTAAACAATTCTGGCTTACGAAAATAATTAATTTACAAATACTAGTTGCCTCGTTGAAGCTCTGACTTAGCAACGAATGTACTTTATAGAAAACATGTGTGGCACACATGGTTGTGTATCATTTTCTTAATATTATTTTTAGTATATTCTTACAAAAAAACAACCTCTTACCCCATAAACATATAGTCTCCGTAAAGCCGCGAGTAAAATAGTAGTTTTTAAACTTTTCTCAAATTTTATGCTCCTTCGTTCGTATATTTTCTGAAATAGGTACATCTAATCTATAATGATACATTTTTTACATTTTTGTACATATAGTTCTATTTGGCTATGTTAAAATCCTAATACGTTTGCTACAACTTAATCTCTTTGACTTATTGGCGTAATCTTAGATAGAGCTTACAAATCTACAATCCTCTTTAACAAATTGTATTATGAAATAGAAAAAATACTTGACTATAAGTAAATATATTATAAACTAATACTATAATTTGAAAAGACCAAACGCGGCGTTGAGGTCCACCAGTCTACATGCAATGTCTCCAATTCGAGTGGAAAGTGAAAGACGGAGTATCTTGACACTAGAGCCTCTCTCAATCTCACCTTTTGCCTGTGCAGAAAGAAGCTTGAAGTTGAGCTTCATATTTTTTATATGAAAAGAAGTGACCAGTCGTGGCTCAGTGGCACAAGCGTGTGACTGTAAACGACTGGTTTTGGGTTCAATTCCCACTCGAGGAGTGGAAATTATATTTCCATTTTCTTCGCTCTGGTGTCGAGGTAAAACGCGGCGTTAAGTTCTGCCACTTAACACGCAAGCCTCCGAATTCGGCGGAAAGTGGGGAACGGAGTGTCTTAACACTAGGTTCCCTCTGCCTACCCTGCTGTGTGCGGGATACAAGCTAAAAAAAAAAAAAGAAGTGAAGTGTAGGTTCTTTTTCCAAATAATTAGCCAAAATTCGTAATTGTAACTAAACAACAATGATTATTAAGAAAAGTACTTATTTGTACATTAAGTGGGAACTATATTCAGACAATAATACAAAAATATGTTACAATGTTGTAAAAGCCCCCTCATTAAAAACTTGCAACGCTTCAACAATTCTAATTGTTGCACAATTATGGTCAAAAGTGTGTAAGGGAATTTGAGGCTTTTGCATTGTTTTTATATATGTCCTCTGTCAGCTGTGGTTAAGTAATAAATGATTAAGGAGGTAATTAGCTGTAGTTTCAGACGTAGCTATATACAAGGACAATCTCCAAGAGGTGCTGCTTTGAATCCTGCTACGATTTTTTTTGAAGCTCAGTGTAGGCATTGAAGACCTAGTGTAATGGTGGGAGTCGGATTTCAATACCACGTTTTGTAATGTCACCTGAACGTACAAATGAAAATAAATTAAATATATAATGTAAGTGTGTGAATAACACTTTATAAATGTTAAAAAAAAAATGTAAATAGCATTCTCTCCTGCCAAACGACTGTTCCTATAATGTTTTTGGGTAGCAGAAATTTGTAAAAATCTCTCTACAGAGATGCTAACAACAAAAATAAGTTGTAATAAAGCGTATAAGAATTTCGACGCAGCGGATAGTAGCATCAGTAGTTGTAGCAGTATGGCTTAGCGCTCAGAGCGCCTGGTCGGTTTCCACGAGGCGTGGGTTCAAATCCCGCTGCGCTCAAATTTTTATACGTTTTCTAAATGTCTTTTTTTTAATATAATCATTTCCTCGAGTGGGAACCGAACCCACTATTAATAATCGCGTATGTAACCAGTAATCTCACTGCGCCACGGTAGCTATTCAATATTTTATGTCCGAAATTTAGTTAGCAAATAACATTAAATAACGTTTTTTGTTAAAGCTTTATTGAATTAAAGTGTCACTTTTTAGCTTTCAATTTAAATTCGCACGATTTTTATATTGCACGATTTTTTTCTATGTAAAATTCGTGCAGTTGACTTAGCAAACTAGTAAAAAGTAATAAACCAAAAATGCTGGTAATTTTTTAGCTTCATTGTTTTTCTAAATACTTCGTTCTGCATTTTGCGCTCGAAGCCAAGAGATTGCGTGATTGGCGGAAACTCAACGCCACGCTTAGTCTTGTCATCAGGGAAAAAGACAAAATAATTTTAATGTAACTTAATTAATTTTAATTTAATTTAATTTAATTTAATTGTAATTTTAATTTAATTTTAATGTAATAATAATAAGTCATTTCCTGGAGTGGTAATATCAAATACACAAGTCAAGTGGCGGAACGAGTGGATTCGAGCGGGTTCCATTCCCACTCGAGGGAATGATTATTCAAATTTTTATTTCTTCTCTCTGGAACTATAGAAAAAGCGCAACATTGAGTTACGTCTCTCAACTCGTCAATTGTCAATTGTCTCGATTGTTGTGAAGAGTAGAAGACGAATTGTCTTCATACTAGGTCCTTTCTGACTACTCCGCTGCAATCAAATAATGTGAAAATATATAAATTAAAAGAAATAATATAGCTTTCCTTTTTTATCGTGAGGTCATCAGTTACGGGTACCCACCATGGTAGGCCATCCGTTTACCCACTAAACTCATACGGAGGTCCTCCTCGACCGCCACTAACCAAGGCCATTAGAACGTTTTCCGTAATAAAACAATATAACAAACAATATATATTTGTTTTTAAAGTGATTATAGAATTCTAACGAAATGCAAAAAGGGGAAAACAGAGTGTCTCGTCTAGACTAGGCTCTCTCTGATTACTCTCTATGCGTGAAAAACTTAGGTTCCAAAAAAAGGAAAACTATATATCTTTTTAGCCATTTTTCTGCCTAATAGTGATAAATACGTCTATATTTATATATATATACATTAAATTATGTAAATTTTATGTGTAAACAAACATACCTACTACTCTAATTTTACAGTAGTCTAATCCATTTTTATTATGAGAAGCGTAAATTGGCATCAATGTCACACATATCCGTAAAAATGTTGAATGCCTTCAGATAATATTCAATATAGGTACGTCAAGGTACAAAAATATTACATAATATCTCATTAAAATAAATACGTAATAATTAAAAAAAAATCGCAGAATTCCTCCGTATCTACCGAAGTAGTGTTATATAGGTAAATGGTATCTATTCCCCATTTTCTTAACCTTAAACCGTGGTTAGTTATAGTTTACTAAAGTACAATATTTTAGTCAGTCGTGGCCCAGTGGCACAAACGTGTGACTGTAAACGCCTGGTTGTGGGTTCGATTTCCACTCGAGGAGTGGAAATTATATTTTCCATTATCTTCGCTCTGGTGTCGAGGTAAAGCGCGGCGTTAAATTCCGCCACTTAACACGCAAGCCTCCGAATTCGGCGAAAAGTGGGGAACGGAGTGTCTTAACACTAGGTTCCCTCTGCCTACCCTGCTGTGTGCGGGATACAGTGTGACGCTAAAAAAAAATATTTTAGTCGTCATAATAGAGTTAAGCATGATCTATCTCGTATCAGTTTCACATTTTTCTCGTCTAGTTTATGGTAGCAGAAAGAACCTAGAGTGAAGACACTCCGTTCTCCCCATTCTCAGTCCCAGGCGAGACTCAATAATATAAATAATTATTTTTTAACAGTATTTTAATTTAAATGTTCAAGTCATCTCAGTTGAACAACTTAAATTCTATAAAGTAAAACATTAGATAACTCAGGAACCTACAGAATTTATTTAAGTATATAGTCATATAAGAACGTCAACCTCAAAGAAAATGTCGAAAAATATGTAATATTTAGTGATTAGTAGCATTGTAATTATACAAATTATAATATATATTCTAACTGAATGAAATACAATATATAAACAAAAGAAATATAGCCATAACATTTTATATTCGTCTAAATATTTCGATTAACTATTCAATTTTGTACATGTTATTTGACCACAGAAGACTTCACCACGAACATAACAATAAACTTATTCCAAATTTATTAAAAACAATTAATTTCAACCCAACCAACAACACATATAAGGACCAAACAACAAATGATAGTATACCGATGCCGTTTGCAAATAGAGGAGGGGCGTAGAGGGATGTCGAAAATCGCGCCCGAATAAAACAACGTTTCATGCTTTCACTTTAAACAAAATAAGTATGCCCGTCCGTGCACCGCAACACGCGCCTATTGCCAACTGAATCTGCCGTACAACGGACGCTTAGGAAAGACGTTGAAAAAATCGAAAAAGTGACTTCAAGTGCTAAGTAGATTTTTATATAAATTAGTCGTTTTTAGTAACTAAGCAAAATGAATCAACGTATTTTCAAAATTCTTATCGTAATTTTCTTCACTATCATCTGTCAAAATGGAGAGGCTGCGGAGAATGATCCTTCGATACGTGAGTATTTTTATATTTTTTTTTAGTGTGATAAATTTATGATTTTATATTTATTTTTTAAAAAATTGAAGCGTTTTTTAAAAAAATTTTTTTGGTTATCGGAAATTAGGAGCTTTTATGTATAATTTTAGTTAAAAACTTTTTTTAAACATATAACAAGTTTATTTGAGTTCATTTGAGCTTAAATTAATATTACATTGACAAACACATAATCATAAATATTATAAATAATTAAATCACGCTTGATTTTGAAACAATAAGAACAAAATAATAAATATTTCTTACAATTTTAATTCATATTCTAAATATTATGGCATAATGAAGAAAAAACAATGCAATAATCACACATTATTAAAAAAATATCATTCAAATTTACATCTTGCAACTACTTTACTATTGTTATAGTAGTCCCCAATGGTTGCCAACCGTTTAGAATTTAGATGTTGAAATGTTTATGTTTAGCAACATTGGATTTGTGATGAAAAATAGTGACCTCTTGGGTATTGCGTTTAAATAATATTATACAACGGTTACCTCAATTGCGAAGAATGTGTGTGCTACATAAACTAAATTATATCGGCAACTTGACCTAAGTCGTGAGGAGTGTGGCCAGTCGTGGCCCAGTGGCACAAGCGTGTGACTGTAAACGACTGGTTGTGGGTTCGATTCCTACTCGAGGAGTGGAAATTATATTTCCATTTTCTTCGCTCTGGTGTCGAGGTAAGGTGCGGCGTTAAGTTCCGCCACTTAACACGCAAGCCTCCAAATTCGGCGGAAAGTGGGGAACGGAGTGTCTTTACACTAGGCTCCCTCTGCCTACCCTGCTGTGTGCGGGAAATAGCGTGAAGCTATTTTATTTTTTTTTTAACTTGACCTAAGTGTGATTTGTTTACAATTAGTAATGAAACAATGCATGCTTGAAGCCGTCGTGGCTCAGTGGGATAACGTCTGAATGTAAACGCGATGGTTGCAAGCTTCATTCCCGCTTAAGGGAATTATAATTAAATCGTACCTAAGATAAAGTGTGGCGTTGTGTTTCGTTGTTCCTTAAAAATCAATGTCTCATTCATATAATTTAAATATCATCTATAAAGAAAATAAATAAAATAAATAAAAAATACTTTATATGCAAAAACACAATTAATAAAAACTATGTTCGTGGTTGAAAATTCCTTTTAAGCAAGTTATGCCTGTATTAGGAATTCCCGCCCTTCCAATAACAAATATGTATAAAAATCTATATTCATATCATTTTGGGCGGAAGGTGGAGAACAGAGTGTCTTAACTAGGTTTACTGTGATTGATCGTTGATTACCTTACTATAGGGGAAAAACCGTAAAACTGCTTTTTTTTTTAGGAAAAATGAAGGCAAATCACGCCAATGATAAATTAAGGTATCAATTAAAAGTTAAAATATACTATTTAACCTTAACATATGCGTTCAATAACTCGCTTCCTGGGCAAGGAGTGTAGATAGGCAGAGAGTTAGTAAGTGAGAGAATGAGTAAACCTATCGACCCAAGCCTCCATCTATCATACAGAAATTCTATCATATTCCGTGATAGGTACAAAATTCTACATTTTGTGTAACTATATATGAGTAAACGAAAATATTGAAATAACAAATATCTTAAACAGTATTTCTTTCTTAAGTGACAATCAAACTGCATACATTGCAACATGCAATATTTGTCATTGCTGCACACAACACAATCATTGCATGTTAAAATTCAGTCCCTTCTTTAACTGAAATATAAATATATACTATATAAATTATATAAATATATGAATTGAAATATAGCATCTAAACTAGAAGAGAGATAAATATATGATGTCTGTAAAATTCGATAAAATTAATTATATACTTTTTCTTAAAATATAAAGAAAGCTTTCAAAATTTAAATATTAAAGAAACAAAATGAATAAAGTGTTTTCACCCTAAGTTCCCTCTGACGTCTGAAGTCCTATTATGCTGAAGTTAAATCGGTGAATGAAAAGATAACGTGGCCATCTGACTGACGTGATAATAGCAGGTTCAAATTTTACCTGGGGGGTAAAAAACTACATTTAAATTATTTCCATATTTCCACTCTATAAAAAAAACCAAAGTGTGGCGTTGAGTTCCGCTATTTAACAAGTACATTTTTTTTGTTAAGACACTCCGTTCCCCACTTTCCGTCGAACTCGGAGGCATTGCGTGTTAAGTGACGGGAATTAACACCGCGCTTTGCCTCGATACCAGAGCGAATAAAATGGAAATATTAAATATTTCCACTCCTCGAGTGGGAATCGAACCCACAACCAGTCGTATACAGTCACACGGTTGTGCCATTGCCCCATTTATATAAAATATTTATTTCGCACTCAATAAACTCATTATAAATTTAACAACGTCCACCATTTTAACAATTCATCATCTAATGAGGATCGTTCCATGGGTGTCATTGGTGCCAAGGTCACTTTCGTTCGTTGACGAAACACCGTGTTCCCCGTACGTACTCGTATTTGCTGTCTTGCGTATTGTAATGGAACTAGTCAGGTGATATTTTAACTTGTTTCTTATTATGTGAAATTATTTGTGACATACATATGTATTGACATTAATATTGCAATCTGTATATCTATGTATATATAAATAAAATTGGAGTTTTTGTTTGAAATATTAAAAAATACGCTTTTTACTGCGTGTTTTTGTTTGTGTACACGGTTCAAATCATTTTTTATAATTTATGTACGTTTGCCTGTTTGTTTGTTCTGGCTAATCTCTGGAATGGCTGTACCAATTTTGATAACATTATTACGGGCAGATTGCTGATATAAGAGAATAACGAGTAGCTTAGTTAATTTAGTACCTACCAACTTGATTTAGTTTCTTTTTCCTTAAATTCCACGCGGACGAAGCCGCGGGCACGGCTAGTTTTATATTGTGAAAAAAATAGAACTCAAAACATATTGTATACACATGACTGACGTGAATTCGATTCTTGCCTGGAGTAATTTAATTAGTAGTTTAATATTAAATATTTTCCTTGTGATTCAAAAACTTTGTTCAAATATCGCGCAGCACTAAGTTGTGCACGCAATACAGAAATAATAAGTTGAGAGTTAATAAAAAATGTATTTTATACAGATTACGACATTTATAATGGAAGAAAATATTGAAAAATTAAATTTTGCAAAACTTTATAAAATTTGTAAATTTTGGTTGCGAATGATTCTTGTGTAATTTAATTTGAAAATCATAAAATTTATGCTTATTTTGTCTTACGATTGTAAGTAGTATATTATAATATTTTTGCTTATTATGTGTTATTTCTTAAGTTTAATCGATAATAATGATTCATATGTCATGTTACATATAAACATGGTATACTTTTACATCTTTTGAAGAACCTTCTGATGACGACATTTGTTTTTTTTATTTTCACGCTGTATCCAGCACACAGCAGGGTAGGCAGAGAAAACCTAGTGTTATGACACTCCGTTCAACATTTTCCGCCGGTTTTTAGGCATAATGTATTAAATTGCGGAGTTTAAACTCGATACCAGAGTGGCGAAAAGTGGGTGGGAATCGACCACAACCAGTCGTTAAAACGTTGTGTATGTGTTTTAAAGTATAATAAATTATAATAATTGAATATTAAGTTCGCACGTAATTTTTGATCCACGATCAATTTTTGCGTTGGTACGTAAGCAAGCGACGTTTAAATTTATCTTTGTTGGTTTCTTTAATAGTTTTTTATTACATTCACTACGGATTTATGGTCCGTATCTTTTACTATTTAGCACGTTATTTATTTATTATTATGCATTATCCACTCCATACCTCCGTTGGCCTATTAATAGATACGTAATAATTTTTAATCTCTAAGTGACTGACAGACAACCTATAGTAAAATGTGACAAGTCTCTTGAGAATTACAGAGGAGTGACATCGATTTTCCAACCATAAATCTAATCGACAAAGGAAAGAAAGTGAAATAGTATGACTATCTAATCATAAAGTCCACATAAAAAACTGAGCCAATAACTAATGTTAAAATTTGGCGTTTCAATGATCTAGTTAGTCAGTGTTTGATCTTAGTATAAAAATTAATTTAAATAATTTAAATTTATTTAATTAAGTAGAAAAATTTAATTAAATTACGTAGACTTTTAAGATATGGAAAATGCATAAAGAAAAATACATTTATAAAACGTATATTTTTTTTTAAAATAAAAATAAAGAAACTTTAAAATGCTCTACGATGAGTAACATTGCAGTAAGAGTTCGTGTAATACATTTTAGACGTCTTAATTATTATTATTTAATATATTTAGAACTTACCTCTCAGATATCAAATATTCATATTTTTTTCTAGATTTAATATTGACCTTGACCTATTAAAAATTAGCATATTTCTTAACTTATGTCATCGTCGCGTCGTTAAATGCTTAATTTTAATATTTTAACGAATTCATTATTTTGCATATCTTGTTTCGTCGATATTCGAAGATGTCCATGAAAATACATATGTTGAAAATAAATAGTTGGATAAAAAATAAAGTTTTATCATCGAGTCATATTATTATTATCCATTTCACAAATTTATAACTTTCAAATTGCGATATTGTATCTGTATATAACCGATGGTGGTCGAATCAATTCATTATCACCTTGTTTCAGCTATACCTGATAAGATACTCCTTTCTCCACTTTACGCCTGAATCCGAGACGTTACTTATTAAATCACGAAAGTCAATGTCCCGTTTTGTCTTGTCACTGGAGCGGAGAAATAAAAATAAATTGAATATAATCGTATCCCTAAGTCGGAGAATTGAACCCACAATAGTTGCTTATACTGTCAGATGCTGTCCCATTTCAATTTTCTTAGTATCATTCATAGGCTCAATGTTCAGAAAAAAATATGTTTTTTTTAGCAGAGAGAACCTAGTGTTAAGACACTCCGTTCCCCACTTTTTGAAGATTTTAAGTAGAAATTTTAACATATATACATAGTTTGATCATAGCGGTAGTCTTAAAACGTATTTATCTATAAGATCTATGATATTTTTTTGTTTAAGTTACCATAAATATTATCCCAGATTTGTATGTATGACCATGCCATTAAACAAATAGTTATCTCATAAATTCCATACACGTTTTAAACTGCGTCATATCTGAGATTTGAGGTTTATTGTTCTTAAAGTTTTTAAACGTAAAAAAGACGTCACATTCAAGGTCACAGATTAAATAAAGCAAAATTTAAAAGGATAATACAGTTCCTTGTTTGAAATGTGTTTAATAATCTGTGGATAATATATGTAATATAAAAAAAATATAGTTACACTGTTTTTCTTATAAAAAACTTATGACGATTTTTTTGTTTCATGTATTTTTTTTTATTCCATTCTAGTAAATCAGACAAAGCGTGGTGTTGAGCTCCATCACGTAACACGCACAATTTTGACACTAGGTTCTCTTTAGCCCTCTGCTATGCGGGAAAAACGTGAAAAATCTTTTTTTTATATAAAAAATCATTCAAGGCTTAAGACTAAAAGTTTTTTCATAAATACATATGTGCATGTATATGATTGCATATCATATGCATTTCCTTATTATAAATATGCGGAAGTTCCAGTCACGTATAAAAAGGTCCAATAAAAACAAAGCCTATTACGATACATAATGGAGTAATTTAATAGTTATTTATATTTTAATATAATACGAATTTTATATTTTAATTTCATATGTTTATAAAAAGAATAATAAAAGATATTTCTTTTATTATAGCTAAAAAAATGATATTGTTTATTGTCCACGTACCTTCCGCATAAAAATATTCCTTGAGTCAATTTCAATTTAACACCGCACTTTAGTCCGTGGTGGTGGCGATAAAAAATACCATATAACTATTTCAGTAATAAATACTAAACTGAAATAAATTTTTTTAGCTTCACGCTGTATCCCGCACACAGCAGGGTAGGCAGATAGAACCTAGAGCTCCGTTCCCAAATTCGGAGCCATTGCGTGTTAACGCCGCGCTTAGCCTCGACACCAGAGCGAAGAAAATGGAAACATTAAATATTTCCACTCCTCGTGTAGGAATCGAACCCTCAACCACACGCTTACAATCATACGCTTGTGCCACTGGAGTACAACTGGCCCCGAAAAAAAAATAATAGAATATTTTTTCTTATATTATTTCAAAACATTGTTTTTTTCCACTAAACACGGAAAGAGTTTAAATAAAATGTGTTTATATGGAAATTTACGCGATTAATTAAATAGCTGATTATATTTTTTGTCAAATGATAATATTAATATGTAAAAATATTAACGGAGATTTTAAATATTAATTATTTTTCGCAGCTAGTAGCGAGTAGTTAGTGTATTCTTCCCTGTCAGTCTATTTTATTTGAAAAGAGTAACAAAACAAAACGCCATATTTTCTCGTAATAAACTAAAAATCTTAATAAAACTAAGTAGTTATATTTTAACATTTTTTACATTCATGAAATACAATCTTTAGAAAACGTATATAATTTTGAACGCAGCGGGATTCGAACCTGCGCTTTTTGAAAGCCTTCCAAGCGTCCTGATCCGCTAATGCCTTCAACTATCTAGATACTTTGAAATTCTTATAACTTTAGTACATTTAATTTTTGTTGTTACTTCTATGTAGAGATTTTTACAATTTTTTGCTATTTAAAATTCAGCGAAACATATTGTTGGTTTTTTTTAACATTTCTAAAGTTATTTCACACACTTAAGATATAAAAAAATATTTTAAACATAAATCTAAAATGAATATGAATCTAAAACAATCGTCAAACTCATACTATTTTCAACTGCGCCAGAACTATGTCAAAATAAAAATATTTGTTTTTTTATTAAATTAATAATAATACGCAAATTAATTCGTGTGACAATATTGTATTGTGTAAACCCGGAATGTCTCAAAGCCAAATGACTCACAAATCAAGAAAGATTACACGTCGCAGAATAAATTAACATAATGCTTACTTATTTATATACGAGATGAGATGTTGTAAATGGCTGTTTTGTATGTTGGCAGATATGATAATAAATTTGATTTAATAAATAATATAATAGGGGCCAGTAGTGGCGTAGTGGCACAGACGTGCGACTTCAAACGACTGGTTGTGGGTTCAATTTCCACTCGAGGAGTGGAAATATTTAATATTTCCATTTTCTTCGCTCTGGTACCGAGGCAAAGCGCGACGTTAAGTTTCGCCACTTAACACGCGATGCCTCCGAATTCGGCGGAAAGTGGGCAGTAAAAATATAATATTATATATTTATAAAATACATGTCACAATTTTAGGAGGAAAATGGAGAACAGAGTGTTTTGACACTAGGTTCTCTTTATCTATCTCGTTATGCGGGAAAATGCATAAGGAGTTAATGACGTACAATTTTTTCAAAAGACATCTTTTATTTTAATTTTTATGTATTAGCTTAACTGATTTTCTTTATTTCTTATTAACTTTGGGCCAAAGTACAAGAGAAACATATGTATAGATAAAAAGTCTTAAAGTGATATTGAATGTCTTGCGAATATCATTTCAGTTAAGGAGATTGGTAATTTTGTGTAATTATAAGAACACTTGTAACTTAACTATAGTTGAGACCATTGCGGCACAGTGACAGCTTTTGACTGTATACGCAATGGTTCTGAGTTCGACTCCAGGATTAATAATAATTTTTAAATTGAAGCTTAATATAGTATAGCATATTTCTAATTTATCTAAGTAGAAATATGCCTAAAGATATTTTGATAGAATGAAAAATTTGGCATGTTTGTTAGAAAATATACTGACATTCACTTTAATATCATAAATTATCATTATATCGTTATTGGCTTGTTCAATAACGATATATTTATTGCAATATTACGATATATGATCATTTAAATAATTTAATTAATAATATATTTTGAAATTAGAATTTTGTCAACAAATGGCAAAGTCGTATTATAGCTACGAGTATAAGGGCTATCTGGTAACAATTGACGTCAACTGTCTAGTGCCGAACGAGGAAATCCGTCATAATATCAGAGAATCGATAACCCCATGACTTACACCGGAAGAAGTACATCAAATGTGTCTTTGATATAATTTATTGTCTAACAAATTTATCAGAATAACCTTCGTATATATGTTTTTCTTAACTTAATGTAACTTCCATCTTTCATAGGAATATATAATTTATAAGTCTCTTCTCTTTTTGAATATTTTTGGAAAACATTTTAGAAAAATGTATAAAAGTTTAACTGTAGCAAGATTCGAACCCGCGCCTCCTGGAAACCGTACAAGCGCTTAAGCTGCTAAACCATGCGTTCAACACATTTGTATCCATACGCTTATCTAAAAAGGTTAATCATATATTAAAAAACTTTGAAATGTAAAAAATAAATTTAGTGTTCTAATTTTCCGTGTAGTGTGCATTATTCAATATATATTTGAGTTGATTTTCTTTTAGTTTTTCAATATTAATCTAATCTTTTATAATAATAATAATAATAATAATAAGCCTTTATTTCAGAGAAATTTACAATAAAACAGTTATTTTACTAGATTTTATATGACATCGACAACTTTCTCCGTTTGCCATGACTTGGCAAAGGCCTCCTCCAATGTTAGCCATTCTAATCTGTTATTTGCTTTCCTTGTCCATAAATTTCCTGCAACACTTTTTATCTCATCTTCCCAGCGTCTGTACTGTCTTCCTCTTTTCCTCTTTTTATTTCTTGGGTACCAAAATATGATGGTCTTATTCCACTTCTCGATTCCTCTCATAATATGCCCAGCCCACTGCCACTTAAGTTTTTTGACTGTGGTTCTTACATCAGTTACTTTTGTAATACTTCTAATGGTCTTATTATGGATTCTTTGTTCTTTTCTGATGTTAAGCATGCTTCGTTCCATAGCACGTTGACAGGTTTCAAGCTTCCTTAGGTGAATTTTGGTAAGAGACCAGGTTTGGCAGCCGTATGTGAGAACAGGTAATATGCAAGTGTTGTACAGTTTCCTTTTAAAAAAGATCTTTGTATTGTGATTTTTAAATATTTCTTTTAGCCCGTAATATCTTTTCCAAGCATTGGCAATCCTTATGTCTACTTCTTTTGACATTAAGTCGTGTGGAGAGATTAACTGGCCGAGGTAAGTGTATTCTTTCACGTACTCTACCACTTGATTGTTAACAGTAATCGGTTCTTCGGTGGTGTTAGTCATTGCTTTTGTTTTTTGTGGGTTCAGTTTCAAACCTACTTTACGACTTTCGGTGGTAAGATCCATGAGCATGTTTTGGAGATCGTCTTTAGAAGAGGCCAGCAGGATAAGATCATCAGCGAATCTGAGGTGATTAAGTTGTTCGCCGTTTATATTTAGACCATATTTTCTCCAACATAAGTTTCGAAATATATTTTCTAAGACTGCCGTGAAAAGTTTTGGCGATAAAGGGTCGCCTTGACGTACTCCCCGTTGTAATTTAATTTCTTCTCCAAGCTTTTCAAGTTTTATTCTTGCACTGCTGTTGTTGTACACTGCTTTTATAAGTCTTATATATTTGTCCTGAACTCCTTGTACTTTAAGTGATTCCCATATACTTTCATGTTCAATCGAGTCGAAGGCCTTGTAGTAATCTACGAAGCAGCAGTAAAATGGTGTATTGAACTCTTTTGATTTCTCAAAAATTTGTTTGACTACGAGAATATGATCTAAGGTCGAGAAGCCACTCCTAAATCCGGCTTGTTCTCTAGGCTGGTTTTCGTCAAGCGTTTTAGAAATCCTATTCAGTATTATCTTTGCAAATATTTTGTAGATATTGGACATAAGACTAATTGGCCTGTAGTTGTTAATATTGTTTGTCACCCTT
Organism: Dryas iulia moderata; assembly: GCA_019049465.1. Taxonomy (NCBI): domain Eukaryota; kingdom Metazoa; phylum Arthropoda; class Insecta; order Lepidoptera; family Nymphalidae; genus Dryas; species Dryas iulia. Next base: position 4,936,020 of record CM032417.1, read on the forward strand.
TTTATGTATTAGAATTATGGTAATTTTCATCCATTCAGCAGGTATTGTTTCGCTGTCTAGTATGTCGTTGAAGAGGTCTTTGAGTAGTGGTGCTATAAGGTCCTTGTATTCCAATATTAGTTCGTTGTTTATTTGATCTGGGCCGGATGCTTTGTTTATTTTTTGAGATTTTATGGCTCTCAGTACTTCTTCTAGTAGAAGTGGAGGTACTTTCCCGTAGTCTTCAAGTAATACTCCTTCGGTGGTATTTTGTTTTGTATATAGATCTCTGTAGAATTCAGTTGCAGTTGACAGTATATCACTTCGTTTGGTTTTTTTCCTTCCTGAGTTGTTCTGTAGACTCGGTATCCATTCCGTATTGTTCTTCAAATATTTGATTGCCTTTTTTATACCTCCAGACCTCGCGAGATGTGTTTCGAATACGTTAAGTCTTAAATGTTGTCTATCTTTCCTCATACTCAAAGAAATTTTTTTACTCAAAGAGCTAATTTTTTCTCTTATTTCTCTGGTTTTGTTACGCTCCTGAAGGAGCTGGAGTCTTTCTTCTAATAGTGCTTTACTGGTATTTGAAATTATACTTTTTGGTGGGCTATTTCCGAATTTGTCTGGTTTAGTAGTAAGTATTTTATTTAAGGAGTCATATTTTTCTTCGACACTAACATGGTGTGATCGGATTTTGTCCTTTAAATTTGTTAGTTGTAATTTGATGCTCTCGGACACGCCGACGGAGTGCAGAGAATTTTGTTTTATTTTGAAAGGTCTATTTTTTGTGGCAGCTGATAGTTTTAACTTTGCTCTGACCATTCTGTGGTTGCTGTTGAAGTTAAGGTTACTAACTACTCCGCAATCTTCAAAGAAAGTAGCTCTATTCGTAAGGATGTAATCAATTTCGTTCTTGTAGCGACCGTCAGGTGATATCCAGGTCCATCTTCTCTCCGACCGTTTTTTATATAAGCTGTTTAGAATTTTTAGGTTATTGCTATATGCCATTTCTATTAACTTTTCACCATTTCTGGTTCGTTTCCCTAAGTTATGTGGTCCTAATATAATCTCTTGGCCTTTTTCCCTGGGACCAGTGCGCGCGTTGAAATCCCCCATGACTATACAGTTTTTATATGTGTGGTGCTTAATTACAGCGTCTAGGTTTGTATAGAATGATTCAATTTCAGATTTACTGGACTGTTCGGTTGGGGAGTATATTTGTACTACAGACCATGGTTTTTTATAAGGAGGGATTAGTAAATTTAGAATCGCAATTCTTTCTGATATACCTATTATTTCAATTATGTGCTCTTTCAGTTCTTTGCTTATGATGAATCCCACACCATGTCTTCCTAGCGTTTCTCCTTTGTAGTACAGAATGAAGTTTCCGTGTTCTTCGATCTTTTCACCATACCGTCTTACTTCGCTGAGTCCGACAATATTCCATTTGATATGGTTGAGGGCAGTGGTCAGTTCTAATAAGTTTTCTTCAGATTTTAATGATAGTGTGTTCAGGGTTGCAATGTAGAAATAGTGTTTGTTTTTTAAGGGTCTGATTGTTGTTGGATTTTTTGGAGGGTAGTAGTCGCTTTTCCCCACGGTGACTGGCCGGCTTGGGGTGCATTTATTTGTTGTTAAATTTGGTACTGTTGTTTCGATTTTGTTACGTTTCCGGTTGTCGATGTCAATTATATGTTTTTTTTGGTCTTGTCGAGAGCGTTAAAGATGTAGATCGGCCGCGAGCCACGTAGTCTAACATATTGGTTTTATTAACTTTAGTTGGAACTGTATTCGTAGTTTGTGTGGGAGATACCATGCAATCTCTTTTCCGTTTCTCCCTTTGATCTTCTTTGTGTTCAATGATAATAAGTTTATCCCGTTTAATATAGCACTTGTTCCCCTTAGCTCGCTCGGTTTCCAGCTGTGGCTGTAGTTTTTTCCTTTTTTCTAATATTTCTTTACTATAATCTTCTTTTATATATATGTCTGATGGTAGCTTATTTCTGTTTTTGTATACTTCATTTCTTTTCCAGTAAGTTGTGAAACTGAGAAGTATAGGACGAGTTTTATTACTTCTAGCCCCTAACCTGTGCGCTCTGTTTACGTCTTGGGAGCTGATATTAATTTGGTTAGTTTGTAGTAATTTAGTGATTTGATGTTCCAAGGGATAATCGTATTCTTCTGTTTCTTGAACGCCAAAAATTATAAGGTTGTTTCTTCTTTTATCCTCTTCTATAAATTTTATTTTATCCCTGAGAGTTTGAATTTCTAGTTTCAAATTTTTATTTTCTTCGATAATATCCTTTAGTTTTTCGTTTATGCTTTCTGACACGCTCTTCGTAACTGATTCGGTAATAGCAATTGTTTGTGCTTCCATCTGTGACTTCATTTTTTCGAAAAAAACTTCCATTTGTTTTTCCATTTTTCCTTGGGAGAATTCAAAATTAGAAAATGGCAACACCGATTTAGCTATGCTGTCAGGTGGTGTTGTACAACTGACTTTTGACAGATCAGACTAAACGACAGTCTATCATCTGTGGCAGCGATTAACAATTTGAGTTTGGTAGTTGTCAGACGCAACTCACAACTTCCGTTGTCTTGTTTTAGATGACAGCAGAAGGTAGAAAAATTTTTTTTTTCACAATTTTTGTTATTCGTTAAAGTCTAACCCTCACCGATCGTGGTATATCGCCGTATTTCTTCGTATTCTGGTTATTTGCAATGCACACTGTCACTTTATTCTTCGTAGTGTATGTTTTCTTTTACTTTGTAGTGGTTTTGTTGTTGTTCTTGCAGAAAAACTCACGAAAATTAATTATTTTGACGAGACAAGTGAAACTGTTGTTAACGTGTTGACGTCGAAACCGGAAATCCGGAATATATTCAATTATTCAATATTAAATGCCTATTGTTTAAACTTTTGATTTATAGAAGTACAGGAAAATAAGCATTTGCAAACTACTGAAGGACTGTGACAGAAATACTAACACAAAAATTATCTGCCAAACTTAGAACAATGCTCTATTAAATGAATTTCAAACGTAGTATGTTAATAATTTACTGTCGGGTTTACTAAATAATATTTCACTATGCATGCAGCAGAATTTATTTATATAAATTTGTATGAGTCACATTCTCCTTTTGTATATATAAGTCATATTTAAAATAACTAAACATGGTAAACTTGCTAAGACCTGCCACTCAGTACTTAATGTCTGGAATTTGGAGAACAGTATGTTTTGACACTAGGTTCTCTCTGACTGCTATGTACGGGATAAGCAAATAGCTGGAAAAATATATTTTTATCTTATTATATGTAAAAATTTAACGTTCAGTAAATGTTAATCTTAACAAAGATAAACAATAGGTTATATGTATAGGTATAGGTAATATACATCAAAATTTTAAATAACGCAAAGCATTGTAACTTAAAATTATTAACTACTAGCGACCCGCTCGCGGCTTCGCCGCGTGATCTACACGGCTCTTTCGGTATATTGCATCCCTCGGTAGTGGATTTTTGAAAAATAAAGTTGCATATTAGACGCAAGCAGTGTAGATTTTTCATATAAACTGTCATTCCCTATTTAGATCCTTTAGAGGTGGCTTTTGGAAAACTGAGTAGCCTATGCTAGACCCAGTCATTTTTACTACTTTCATTCTAAATTTAATCCAAATCGGACCAGTAGATTAGCCGTGACAGACAAACACACAGACATTCGCATTTATAATATAAGTATGGATACTTAGCACAACAATTGCCCGTGAAGAGATCCTAAACATATAAAAAAGAACGACTGAAATCTGCTGCTTAACACGTAATATCACGAATTCGAGCTAAAAATAGAGAACAAAATGTTATCAATCTAGGTTCGTATCGATTACCTTATGTAAGAAAAATATGAAAATGAAAAAAAAAATATCAGTTTATAACTTAATTTAACAATGACCTAAAAACATTATATTTTTTGTGCAAAATACTTGATATTCCTTTTAAACAACTAAATGTCCTTAAGAACTAAGATGAGTCTTCCATTCGTCACCAACAGGTTACAATATAACCTCACGGCGAACAAAAAGATGGTCTGTTTCAGCCTTGCTGAGTATGGGCAGCATAAATTTTAATGTTTCGTTCGTGATCAGAATGACGAGAGTCACCTGTTCCTATTATTCTACTACAGTCGCTATCGTTTGATGTGATTCTATAATATTACTAGTAATTTGTATATGTATTTAGTAGATAGTTGATCGATTTTTACTCGAATGAATGATTACATATATTTTTTTTTTCAACTGTGGCATCTAAGACAAAGTGCACCTTTAAGTTTTTCGTCCCCGAGAATAATTCATTATTGTTTTAATTTCTACATTGGGGCTAATCGTGGCGCAGTGGCACAAGCGTGCACTGTAAACGGCTGGTTGTGGAATCGATTCCCACTCAAGGACTGGAAATATTTAATATTTCCATTTTCTTCGCTCTGGTGTTGAGGCAAAAAGTGCGGTGTTAACTTCCGCCACTTGACACGCAATGCCTCCGAATTCGGCGGAAATTGGAGAACAGAGTGTCTTAACACTAGGTTCTCTCTGCCTACCCTGCCGTGTGCGAGATACAGCGTGAAGCTAAAAAAAAAATAAAAAGTATAAATAATCTACACCTCTGGTATCTAAGACAAAGTGTGGCGTCAAGCAACTTAAAATCCAATGTCTCGATTTTAGGCGAAGAGTGGAGTGTGTTGACACTATTTTTTTCTGTCACTAATGCGGAATAACTATAAAGCTGCTCTTTTTCGACTAATTAATTTACAGTTTCAATCGCGTCTATCGAATATACATATATTAGTCATACAAAATCTACGAGACATGAATCTGTAGGCTGGCACGTACGATTCTGTAAAATATGTAATATCATTGAACGTTCTAACATTTTCCTTGTGCTATTTTCTTAATATGTATTAGAAATCGAATAGCTAGTAAATTGAATAACACTTTTCATAATATACGACTTTTGTTTAGTAAATTTAGAAACTTATTATAATAAATTTATTTAAATAATGTAATATTATATTCAAGAAAATTTTAATAATTATTTTAATGCGTGGTATCTTATACTGTGCACACTAAGATGCTGCACATATAGGGTACTCAAATTAATTGAAATTTATAGAACGTGGAAGATTTTTATTTAATGTTACGTTATTAGTACTTATATTTATTTTGTTCACAACAAATATAACTTGTCAATCTTCATATTTACGACTGAGCAAAGTCTTTCTTGTTTGAGTGCTGAAATCCAGCATGTATTAACTAACATTTTTTTATAATTTATGTCTGTCATTTACGTCATTTGATCCGGCTAACCTTTGAAACAATTAGACTGATTTTGACAAGGCTATCATTATCAGATAGCTAATATAATATTGAGTAATTTAATCCATTTTTATTTCACAATTATTATTTTTTTCGTTAAATTCCACGTAGACAAAACGATCACAGCTAGTTAGCTAAGCAATACTCGACTCTGATTTGAACGTCTTACCAGTACTATAATCAACAATAAATTCTACACGACCCTGGTACCTGTGAAAGAAGCAGAACAATTAAAAGTTAACTAATAGTTTAGTAGGGCACATATCATACCACCTTTACCTATTACACAAACTGATAACACTATGGGCATCCGGTGGGCGGGCGTGAGGTGACTACAAAATACACTTTTGCAATAAGAGTGTCAAGGAGACACGAACCCGTCTGTGGTCTGTGGAAACGAATTAAGAGAAATTATCTCATAATTATTTTGCACTTTGACGTTTTGCCTGGGAGGCTGTGACTAAAGTGTTTCGTCATTACTTAAAACTGCATCGAAATTAACCTGATTGTATTGCCAAATACTCATTTTGATAAATTATACGAATGATTAGATAAGATGATTAGGTTAATGAAGCCATAATAGTACAACGTCTGATTGTAAATATTATAGTTATGGATACGTACATTCTGCGAAATGCTTATATTTAATTTATTTTTACTTCTCGATGCCTGGATGTAAAAATGTCTCAATTTCAGGCAGAATGTGAAGAATGGACTGTTTTGACACTAGATTCTCTTTGCCTATCCTACTATGCGGGACAAAGCTTGAAGCTGATTTTGTACTCCTAACAAGACAAATTGCAGCGTTGACTTCCGCTACTCAGCATAATGTTCCGAACTCGGACAAAGTGAAGAATGAAATGTCACATATTTTTACTATTTATTTTTGTCATATACTTTATTAACATAATAATGCATAAGTATACCTCACTATTATATATTAATATACTAAGTAGGTATATTACAATACCTAATACTATAATTCTATATATAAATATCATTAATATTTTCTGCCATTTCCTGCCAAAAAATTAAAAACATGTGATAAATTTACACTCATATTTTTTATTATAAAACCATTCTGTCTAATATATGTAACAAGTAAACAATTTCATCGGAAGTATAGTATATTCGCCTTTTTATATTTTTTTATTTATTTTACGCCTCAATAGGTTAATGTTTTATGTTAACATTCTTTGTTGATATTTAGATTGATATAAAATAAATATTATCCATAATAATTTATTTATTGGTTACGTATAGTCAAGTACAAAGTCAGCTGTACAATTTACGAAACGTAAGTGGCTATGAGAGGAAGAAAATCTTCTTCTCTTGGTTTTTTTTTTTAATGGAATTAAGGAGGCAAACGAGCTGAAGGCCCACCTGGTGTTAAGTGGTTACCTTCGCCCATAGACATCCACAACATTAGAGTTATGGATGCGTTGCCAGCCTTGGAAATGTAGGACAGAAGGAGGGAGGAAGGATGGGAATGGTGGGATAGGGAGAGCTGGCTTACATGCCATCGAACCGGAACACATCATGAGATATTTGGCGGTTCGTCTTTGACATGATAGTGGTCGCGAGCCAGTCGGAGAACGAATCTCCTACCACCAAACTACTGGGTTACTACATTAATAAAGAGTAATTCTCTCTCTTTTCTCTTCTTAATCTTCACTAACTTATGTCTTCCTCTGAACTTCCATTCCATTCGCCTCACCCTATCACACTTTTCGTAACGCCCCGCCATTCATTCTCATTCACCAGCTCCTTACTCGAGCAAGAGCAAAAAAGTTTTATTTCAATACAAAATATAAACAATAATTCAAACGCAAAAACATATTAAAATGTTAATTTTAATAAATTCTTTGTTCAAAGACAATTAAAATAATCTTAACTTCTAGTTTCTGTGTAAAGGTAACATATTGGGGTCAATATCTAGTACTGTTGTACAGTTGTTACGGAGTTACGTGATAAATGAGTTTTATATTACGATCTTGAATATGTATGAGCCCTTGAAATTTATTAAATAATTGATTGAATTAGAAACCTAATGTTTTTAAACATTTTTTAAAGTGTTATTCCACACTTAGGAAAATTGAAAAAGACATTTAAAGAAAACGTATAAAAATTTGAACGCAGCGGGATTCGAACCCGCGCCTCCTGAATACCGTATCTTTAAATCTCATCTTTAAAAGTCATCTTTAAATGTCTTTTTCAACCTAATGTTTGGTTAGCAAATCGTTTTTTTTAGTTCAAAATATAGTAATGTAAATTTTATGACAATTTTATTTTGAATTTTCAATATATTTTTTGTCGTGTTGACATGATGACATATGATAACCATCTTTAGGGATTTTCTACCACAGCAGAGTAGTCCAAAATAATTTAGTGTCAAGACACTTCGTTCTACACTTTTTGGGCTAAATTGAGACAATGCGTGCGTACCATAATGGACAAATGGAATTAATATATAATCATTTCCATGATTGGGAATCGAAAACGCAACCATCGCGTTGACAGTCAAGCGCTGCTTTGTATTTATACTTGTTATTTTAAGTTTCCTCAAAATAAAATTGTATATTTCAATTAAAATAAAATTAGTTTTCTGGCAGATATCTGTCTGCCTTTAGCCTGTCCTTTTCGGTTGACTTTCGCTCATAGGTAATGTAAGAAGTAAGTGAAGCTACTTTTATTTTAATATTATATCTTTTCTATTAAATCCACGCTGACCAGATTGATGATAAATAAAACTTTATTGTTTACTAAAAAAAATCTCAGTAACACGTTGCGTGATGTATTTTACTCCCATTTCGTATACAAATACGAATACATTACGCATACAGCCGCAATCTCAACACGCCAATCAATTCGTAGAGCAACTTAATCTTGGGATTCCCAATTTCAACACCAAGCGCACTCAATGCATTATAGTGGCGAAACAGACCATGAGGTAGGAAATAATTATAAAGTAATTTCTCTTAATAGTGTGGTAGTGCCTTTATATCAGATAGCTTAAAAGAGGTTTTATATTAAAAGTAGATGTGTAATTATTTTTGGGCATAATCAAAATTTTATTGAAGTTATCTTTGTATATTAAAGCGAAAGGTCGCTCACTCAGTATAAAATAACGAAAAAAGTTTAACGTAGAAACGCTAAAGACAGAAGATTTTGAACAGAGACAGGTTAAAAAGGTCTAAGGGCTCAAGTTTTTAAAAATGATCTTAATTTTTTTATTACAAATTTGAAATTTGGCAAATTAATACACGGAAAAAATCGTGGAAAACAGCTAGTAGGTATAGTAAATTATACTTAAAAATTACATAATAAAAGATATTAGGGTTTTTAGTTAACAATAATTGGCTTAACTTCTGATTTTAACTGTAAATTTCATATTTTCACGAAGCTTTATCGCATTTCACGAACAACACTTTTCATACACAGTTATAACACACGTGTATAAAAGTAACAAAAATTACTTGCAATTTACGCAATATGCTTGTATATAATACGACAGTCTACTTATGTTATTACGTTAACAATTATTACAACGCCGATCCGCCGTCACGATGAGAACCAAAACAAAACAAACAGGGCCGAGTAAACACAATCTCTAACGAAATGTATTATGTAAGTTGTGTTTTATCTTAAGAACGAATCGTGGGTTTAATGCACGGATTATTGGCAATGAAAATTTTGACCTTTTTTTACATTTCTTTCTATTTTTTGTTAATATTTGTAAGCAATGTATGTAAACAGCTTTACTCGGTTGGGGAGAAGACCCTCCGTTCCGGGGTGTCAAGACACTCCGTTCTCAACTTTTCGGCCCAAATCGAAATAGCGTACTAAGTGTTGGAACTTAACGCCGCACCTTCACTGTCGGTACCGGAGCGGAGAAATGAAAATAATATATAAAAATTCTTCTGATTGGGATTCGAACCGACGTCAATCGTGGTTACAGTCAGACCCTGACACATTGGGCCACGGCAGACTGAAATACTTTGACTTTGACTTTTGACTTTATTTTAAATATCAAGACGTGATATTTTTGTATTAAATTATCTGCCCGAAATATACTTTCGTATAATTTAATTTTGAGCGTAAAAATTTCTTACACCAAAAAAATTCAGAAGAATTTCTTGAACTGACATTCAAATTTTTTGAAGAATTTCTTAAACTGACATTTTTACTCATTGACAACTTACGTTTAAACTTCTTACAATCGAACAAATTGCATATATTGATGAATATAATAAAACCAAAAAAAAAAATTGAAAAATACAGACAAAACTACAGTAAATTGCATGTAATTAACAAATTTGGAAATATTTTTTTATTAATAATTGCGCGAATCGATTTTAATTTTGTCGCGCGAGTGCAAATTTTTGCTACAACTGGGTTTTTGGGTCGCCAGCAATATTACATAACGCGTTGAATAACGGCTGACCTTGTGCAAGACTTTGTTATAAGCGTTCAAGTTCAAGTTATAATATGTTTTTTTTATCAAATACTATTAATAATAATAATTGATTGTTATTTTTTTAATCTTTATATAGTTTAGTTCCGTCACTCTCCACGCAATTTCTTTATTTCGTTCGGAAATGGAAGAACGGAGTGTCTTGACACTACGCTCTCTCTGACCAAAAGTGTGTAGGAGGAGGCTTTAAGCGTTTTATAGTGTGTAATAACAGAAAGAAGCAGAGACTTGTCACTCTCTTCTCTACATATTGATTAAATATTGTTATGTTTTGGCTGAACGTTATCTAGCTTATAATAAACTTTTTAAATTTTGTATTAAAAGAAAAAAAAGATGTATACGACGCCATATTTAAAAGTGACGTCACATCAATTTTGTCAATTATTTACTTGGGCCTCAAGAATTAGCGTTCTTTAATACTTAAATATTAATTTATCTTGAAATTGGAAATTGACTATTTAATTCTACACCTAGAGGTTCTAAATATTATTGGCACAGTCAGTACATCACTGATAGAAACAATATTCGAGAGTTATGGGTTCAAACCTACAAATATGGTTTCACTGAAGATTTTTTATATATATAAAAAAAATAATCCAATCTAGCCATAGTATAAAGTTTCAATATAAACAGAAAAGAGAGAATGGAATGAATTGAGATATATTAAAAATAAAGAAAATATAAAAACTATACTACTATACTATAAATATAAAATATAAAAACTATATATTCAAAAATCTTAACGCTTTTTTTTCACGTAGGAGGGAGTCAGAGAGAACGTAGTAGTAAGACACTATATCCTGCCGTACATACAGAGAGAAAGTGAACTTTCTCTCTGATATCGACAAATTGCGTGTAAAGTGGCAGTAGTTAACGGCGCGCTTTATCTTACATACTGGAGCAGAGAAATGAATATAATATATCCATTACCCAGAGTGGGAATCGAACCCATACTCATACCGCTTATATTCAGACGCTGGCCAACTGTACTACAGTTGTGCTGCGGGATTAGATTCTGTGAATATTACAATTATAAATGTTAATATAATGTCCGTACGAACGTGCAGTATAAACAAAATATACAAATAATTTAAATACATATTTGTTGACGTCGTAGCGTTGACAATAATATTAAGTGAATTATTTAATAGGTGTGGGTTCACATTCTAATAGAGAGAATTTTTGTAGGTATATATCTTATTTATTTTCCCCGGATTACTCAAAGTGTGGTAAATGAACAGTGTGATAAGAACAAAATGAACAAAAAATAAACATAGAAATAAGTTATATCACTAATAGTTAGTTACCATACAAGTTTTTCTTTTATTTAGCTTCGCGCTGTATCTACACACAGCAGGGTAGGCTGAGGGAACCTAATGTTAAGACACTCCGTTCCCCACTTTCCGTCGAATTCGGAGGCATTGCGTGCTTTGCGTCGATATCAGAGCGAAGAAAATGGAAATATTAAATATGTCCACTCCTCGAATGGGAATCAAACCCCCAACCAGTCGATTACAGTCACACTTTTGTGCCACTGCGCCTCGACTGGCCCCAATTTGATTTTTTTCCTTATTATATTTGGCATATAAATTAAGAAAATTAACTTTAAATTGTTACGAAATGAGGAAATTAAATGCTTTTAGTTTTAAATATCAGATAAATATGAAATAATGGGAAAGTAAGTAAGTGAGAGTGGTATGTTGTAGCAAAATGAGATCAAGGCCGTTGGTCGACTTCTTGATGTAAATATTATATTGCATAAGTAACTGTGAAATGATCATTTGACTCAAACTGCTGATCGTGTATTTTTTGTGGAAAAGACTAATATTAGAGTATCTAGGCTACTAGAGTATCTAGACTACTAGAGTATCTAGACTACTAGAGTATCTAGAGTACTAGAGTATCTAGAGTACTAGAGTATCTAGAGTAGTAGAGTATCTAGACTACTAGAGTATTTAGACTACTAGAGCGTCTAGACTACTCTCTAGTATCTAGACTACTAGAGTATCTAGACTACTAGAGTTTCTTGACTACTAGAGTATCTGGACTACTAGAGTATTTAGACTACTAGAGTACCTAGACTTCTAGAGTATCTAGACTTCTAGAGTATCTAGACTTCTAGAGTATCTAGGCTTCTAGAGTATCTTTCTAGAGTATCTAGACTATAGAAGTTACTGTGTTTTCTATTGTAACTTTAGTTGATAAAGTTAAGTGGCGGAGTTCTACGCCGCATTTTGTCAAATCAGTCTAGGGCACTGGTTCCCAACCAGTGATCCGCGGACCACCAGCAGTCCGCAGGGATAAACTGGTCGGCGAACAATTTAAAATTTAGCGGGTGTTGTACCCAGGTCTACTCAAAGGTATACAACTCATCGAACTACAAAATGACTGAAACTGCAAGGATTAGATATATAGTGGTCCCTGCTAGCAAGAGTAATGTAAAAGTGGTCTTTGATCAAAAAAGGGTTGGGAACCCCTGGTCTAGGGCAATAAATATGGTAGGTATTCATACACATTCCCTTTTCACAAAAAATATGTTGACAAACATGCCAAACATGTGTCTGCCCCGTTTAATGATAATATGGGAAATGAGTGATCTCTTTAATATTTCTCGTATACATTATTATACAATGCAAATTAAAAATACTTTAAACGAATAAAATAAATATTCTTAACATTTTAATGTACTTACACACTTAGGTAATAAAAAAACTTTTTTTTTGAAAACGTATAAAAATTCGATCCCACGATTCGAAACCCGATATGGTTTTTTATTAATAATAATATTTATTTATTCATTTAAGCAATGAGTACATAATTATAACATCTTGAAACAATAATCACTACATTAGTTTACTCTTCTCCATTATTTTTTATACGTTTTCCGAAATTATATTTCAAAATAAATATCATAAACACGCGCTCGCGCGCGCGCATGTATATTGCGTGTCAACTATTATTTCGATTCCTGAAGGTTCATCTAACATACATTTCCTTATTATTATCACCTTCAAGTTCTAAATTTGTGGCCAGTCGTGGCCCAGTGGCACAAGAGTGTGACTGTAAACGACTGGTTGTGGGTTCGATTCCCACTCGAGGAGTGGAAATTATATTTCCATTTTCTTCGCTCTGGTGTCGAGGTAAAGCGCGGCGTTAAGTTCCGCCACTTAACACGCAAGCCTCCGAATTCGGCGGAAAGTGGGGAACGGAGTGTCTTAACTCTAGGTTCCCTCTGCCTACCCTGCTGTGTGCGGGATATAGCGTGAAGCTATTTAATTTTTTTTTTTTAGTTCTAACTTATTTTAACTACTAGTACAAATATATTTAAAAAATCGCTTAAAATAATATTATAATTTTTATTTTTTTAAATTACAGCTCATTTGACCTCTTTTTTAATGTAAATTTAAATATTGATTACAAAGCACTGTCCATAATCTACACCATATATTGCATACTTTGCATAGCTAATATAACTTCCTATTTGAGTAACCATATTAAATAATATTTATCCCCAACAGGGTCGAGCTCATTCAATGTGCTAATATTAACATTACGCTAAGGAATGCAGATTACACATCATTTCGTACTGAATTTATTCGTAAATGTTTTAAATATTATAACATTTTTGCATTTGATCTTTTCCTCTAATGGTGAAAGAAGACGTAATATTTTTAAAGATTTTTTTAAAGTGTTTTCACACTTAGGAAAATTGAAAGAGACATTTAAAGAAAACGTATAAAAATTTGAACGCAGCGGGATTCGAACCCGCGTTACTAACAACAAAAATAAGTTGCAATAAAGCGTATAAGTAATTATTTCGACGCAGCGGATAGTAGAACGCATGGCTCAGTGGTGAGAGCGCCTGAACGGTTCAGGAGGCGCGGGTTCGAATCCCGCTGCGTTCAAATTTTTATACGTTTTCTTTAAATGTCTTTTTCAAGACGTAATATATTAACAATTATGATACATTTATTAATCAGGAAAGAAATAATTGTACGCATGACTCATCCGTAAGAGCGATTTTCCGGTTTTCAAGAGACGTATTTTCCAATCCCGCTGCGTTCATTTTTTTGACGTTTTCTAAAAATTTTTTTTAATTGCCTTTGCGTGTGAATTACACTTTAAAAAAATGAAAATATCTGTGTATTTTTTGAGGTATAGTTATATAAAGAAAGTTTATATAAAGAAGAAACTTTCTGCGTTTCTTCTTTCTCAATTTTTTAAATATTAATGTATTAGATATATATTAAATTAATAAAATACGCATTTGAGGCCGGTCGTGGCCCAGTGGCACAAGCGTGTGACTGTAAACGACTGGTTGTGTGTTCGATTCCCACTCGAGGAGTGGAAATATTTAATATTTCCATTTTCTTCGCTCTGGAGTGGCAAATGGCGGCGTTAGGTTCCGCCACTTTACACGTAATACCTCCGAATTTGGCGGAAAGTGGGGAACGGAGTGTCTTTACACTAGGTTCCATCTGCCTACCCTGCTGTGTGCGGGATACAGCGTGAAGCTAAAAAAACTCTTCCATAGCAGGGTAGTTAGAGAGAACCTAGTATCAAAACACTATTTTGCCAAAATTGCCCAAAATTGAGACGCAAATTCGAAAATTAGAACGCAGCGGGATTCAAACCCGCGCCTCCTGAATACCGTTTAGGCGCTCTCACCACTGAGCCATACGTTCTACTACACGCTGCGTCGAAATTCTTATACGTTTTATTACAACTTATTTATGTTGCTAGCATCGAATCCCGCTGCATTTAAATTTTTATACGTTTTCTAAATGTCATTTTCAATTTTCTTAAGTGTGAAATAACACTTTAAAAAATGTTTAAAAGTAAAAAAAAAGTTTATATTACGTTTTATGTTACGTACCAGAGCGGAGTAATTAAAATAATATACAATCATTGCTCCAATTGGTAATCGAACCTAGAACATTCACCGTCAGACTATTTACTAGTTTTAGAATTAGATATATTTAAATTTTGTTGGACTTGAAAGTTCCAACGCATGTACTCGTATTTGGGTCAACGATCGCTGCACCTTGCCACCACTGACCACCTTGCAACACAAATATTAGCAATACCATTATATAACCGTCTCCCACTAATATCAATAGATATGCTGCTTTACGAAATAATGGAATTTTTAACAAGCGTAACAAATTCATTTACATTTTTATGAAATTTTAGTATAAGAATAGATAATTACTGTTGTATATTGGCAGAAGAAATCGTAAATTCTATTTATCCTTCCTACAACCCACTGTTTTATATGAAATGTCTGAAATTCTCCAAAAAGTATAGTAAAAGAATACGGAGAACGGAGTATTTTGGCACTAGATCTCTTCTATCTTTACCTATGATATTGTATTCTGGAGTTGTAAAAAGTTACAAAAATGTTGATGAACTGCTGAAAAAAGCATTGTTTACATTGTTCTAAACATTATTTTTAATATAGGTACATTGATTTATTAAAAAATACATTGATTAAAATATACACTTGAAAGAAAATAAAATTTAAGTACGAAAGAGGACTTATCTTTTAGATCTCTTCCCATTAACCCGTGGAAGTAAATAGGTTGCGAATATCGAATTTCAAAATCGTGCTATTATAAAAAAGAAAAAAGACAGACAAAGAAGAAACTTCAAAAATAAAAGATATAATTCATTAATACAATAGCAGGGTAGCAGAATAGTCAGAGAGGCATTCCTAGTGTTGAGACATTCCGTTCTCTACTTTCTCACAGCGTGTTGAGTGGCGAAATTCAACGCCGCGCCATTTTTAAAATCGGGATAATGCTAAAGCTTACTACAAAAAAAAGATTTTATTTTAAACTTGTATATAATTGTATGTACCTGTAACCGTCTATAAAAACACAACATAACAGAATAATTAACGTCATATTATTTTATTTCATAGCGGAATACTTGCTGCCATGCAGTCGAAGCGATCCAGAACTGGACAACTGTATAAAGAGATCCTTCAACCACTTACGGCCGTACCTGGCGAGGGGTCTACCTGATCTGGAGGTGCCGCCCGTTGAGCCCTTGTTCATAGATAGACTGGTTATGGCAAATGACGCTGGGCCGGTACGAGTGAGAGCTACTTTCAGTAACATCACTGTTGTCGGTCCTAGTAACTATACTGTGACTAAAATAAGGTATATTTAATTTTATGGTTGAAAGTAGCTTTACGATTTTTTAGTATAATAGCGTAAGAGAGAACTTAGTGTCAAGACACTCTGTTTCTTTTTACTAATAAAGAGACCATCGTGGCACAGTGAGAGTGCTCCTGACAGAGAATGCAATTAGCTGTGACTTCGAAAAATGATTATATTTTCATTATTTCGCTCTGATACCTAAGACAAAGCACGCCGTTGAGTATCGCCTCTAAATAAACAATACCTCGATTTCGGCTGAACAGTGAAAAGGGGAGTGTCTTGATCTTGACTCATACAGGCTCTCTCTGACTATCAGGGTACTAGTATACCTGTAAAAGCGTGAAGCAACTTTGTTGCTTTTACTAATAAATAATAACCTGAAAAATTGATATGAATGCTTGTATATTTATTAAAAATAACGTTTTATCGCTATTCGATTTAACTATTGGTAATTCCTAAAACTACACTTCACTTTATAGTAGCATAATGCCACAAAAATATTTTTTGTTTTCTTGCAAGAAAGTTCTTAATAAAGTGAATATTATACAATATGGTTTTGGGTTATAAACATAAGGGGTATTTTACATAAGACAGAAGTGCAAACGGCAATTTTTTAAATATTTTTCTAAACAATGTCACTTAAATCTACGATTTAATTTAATAACCAAACAAATAATTAGATATTGAAATAGAACTGGTGTAAAAAATAAATAAAAGATTTCTTAATGTTTAAGCACTTACAGAAAAAAAATCAGTTTTTCTTGTGATTATTGTCGATTATTGCAGATTGCACAGTGTGAAAGAACCTTTCATTCTCCTTTTTAATATAGTGCGAAAAAGAAAGTCAGAAGGTGCATTGGTATATTATTATTTATTTGTTTTTCCTAGCTTTTATATGAAACACATTTGTACAGTAAATGATATGATCCAAAACAGTAACCAAGGAGGCAAAAATAAGTAGAGATTAGAATTTATAACCGTAATTTTTAAATTTAAATGCTAATGTTAATAAAATTTTACACTAATATATATTATAAGTCACTTTATAAAACTTTTTTACTCGTTAATGTGCTGTAAATAAATTATTGAAGATCCCTGTTTATTTCTGGAAACAAATTTAGTTTATGTTACTCAGTAAAAACGTAGCTTTATAAAGGTAAAAAAAAAAAAAAAGCAGCCGAGTGTGTATTAAGTTAAATTTTAAATTTAAGCAAACGAACAAACAAATCTTTTCTATTTCTATTATAAGTATAGATATTTACATAAAAAAAAACACTATTTTATTTAAAGAAACTTTAGATATAGATATATATAATTCTTATGTGCATTCTCCTTTACACGCCGTCTCAAATTATTGTGGGCAACCAGTTGGCTAACAATAATAGCTAGAAACATTTCAACACTTACCCACTGTCTGTATGAATATAGCAAAAAATACTTCAAATCTAACGTAATTATATAATTTTGTATAATTTTAGCTACAAATGGCTAGGAATCATGCTAATTTTTATGTCAAGGCCATAATATTGTGGAAGGTTAGGCATTATTTTTGTGAACCTTCAAGACATTTATTTTAATAGTTCAGCAATTTGCACTACAATAGATATTCTGTCTTTTTTTTTTTTTTACACGCTATATCCCGCATACAGCAGGGTAGGCAGAGGGAACCTAGTGTTAAGACACTCCGTTCCCCACTTTCCGCCGAATTCGGAGGCATTGCGTGTTAAGTGGCGGAACTTAACGCCGCGCTTTACCTCGACATCAGAGCGAAGAAAATGGAAATATTAAATATTTCCACTCCTCAAGTGGGAATCGAACCCACAACCAGTCGTTTACAGTCGTCTTGACACTAGGTCTTCTCTGACTACCCTGCTAGGGGTAGAAGGCGTGCAACTGCTGAAAACACATATTATTGTATAAAGTGTTTTTATCGCATGTATTTGCTTCAATAATAATACTACTCTTCTTACTCTACTGTTATAATTCATATACATTTTTATCTTTTTTTCTAATTTTCAGATCAGATTTGAAGAAATTACGTATTGATATGGGACTTGTGCTTCCCCGTATAGAAGTGACTGGTCACTACGAGGTGTCCGGGCAGGTGTTGCTGTTCCCCGTACGCTCACAAGGAGACTTCTGGGCTTCATTTAGTTAGTATAAATATAAGTTACACAAGTAAGGTATACTTATGGATATAAAGAATAAATTTAAAGTGACTAAGTAAATTAGTTTGTGAAACCATTTTTGTTAATGATGAAGAAAACAGCTAAAAAAAACCAGACCAAGGGTCTGTAGTGATTAGATTTTAAAAAAGGTGACAGATTTACACTTCACGCTTATCCCCAAACAGAAGGAGTTAGAGAGAACATAGTATCAAAACTCTCCGTTCTCCATAAAGGTATATTGGTAAAGCATATAAATAGGTATATTGGTAAAATATATAAATCTAGAGCCAGTCGTGGCGCAGTGGCACAAACGTGTAACTGTAAACGACTGGTTGTGGTTTCGATTCCCACTCGAGGAGTGCGGGATACAGCGTGAAGCTAAAAAAAACAATTATAACTATATCAACTTAAAAAAATATATATCTATCAATTTCTCAAATTTACTCCAGCCAATTTTACAGTTTGAGAAATGTTCTCACTGCGTGAAACATGTTTTTACAAAGGAGAATTACAACCAGTTAGTACTTAACCAACAAGTTAGTACTTTCGTATAGTTAATACACAAAATGACTATACAAGGAATATATTTGGGTACAAGTTCCTTATAAAGAATATGTTTACATTGAAAATACAAGTATTGCAAGATACTCGTAGTTCAGCGTTGTTTTCCATTATCTAACACGCTAACGTAATGGAGAAGAATGCACGCGAATGTTAAAATATTATATTTTGACATGTCTTTTGTATTTCTCGGAATAAACAACTATTTTAACATTATTGGCGCAGTCGTGGCTCAGAAGCACATAGTGTGACTGTAAATCGGCTGGTTGTGGGTTAGATTCCCACTCGAGGAGTGGAAATATTTATTATTTCCATATTCTCCGCTCTGGTGTTGAGGCAAAGCGCAGCGTTAAGTTCCGCCACTCAACACGCAATGCCTCCAAAATTCGGCGCAAAATAGGGAACGGAGTGTCTTAACACTAGGTTCCCTCTGTTTACTCTGCTGCGTGCGGGATACAACGTAAAGCTATATATGTAACATTATTAAAGTATTATTTGCACACTCAGGACACGAAAATCATTTTTTGAAAACGTATAAACATTTGAACGCAGCGGGATTTTTTGCTATCAACAAAAATATTAAGTTTATAACAATATTGAGGCAACTGGTAGTATAACGTGTAGCTTAGTGGCCAAAGCTCTAACAACTTTTACGAGGTGCTGGTTCGAATCCAGCTACGTTTAAGTGCTCTTACGTTATCTACAACTGAAATTAACCTAATTAGTCCACTCCTCATCTTTGATCTCATAAAATTAGGACTTCAGTTTATTTGCCCAAGCTTATTAGTAACTATATTGACATCATTACTGCACCTCAAATGTGAATAATATAATAAAAACCTATATACCCTAGGTAAAAAAAATATTCTAAATAAATTTACATAATTCATTCAAGAAATGGTTTTTAGACAATGGTTTTCTAGGGCAATTTGTGGCACGCAACGCACGTGTGCACACGCAAGTTTGGTGTGTTATAAGAGACACGTTTACTCTCTTTTTGAGGGCCCAGTAAGTTCGGAGCGCTTTGCTTTTACAACAAAGGCGGAACTGCATTCATGTTTTTATTATAAAAATCATATCATATTATTTATTTTAAAGTCATATATTATTTTATACAAAAAATGAAAGAAACAATAAATAAATTATTTCAATAAATACATACGGAAGCGTTCCATTCTTTTGCCATTTAAAATAGTCATTTTAATGAAAATGCTTTTTAAATGTTCATGTTCCTATTATTCCTTTCGATATAACATATAGCGCGTAATATATTTCAACAGTTACTTTGTTAATATGAATACAATTATTTCATTTACTTTAAATATTATTAATATTATAGTAAAAACTTTTCCTCGTTCATAATAAACCATTACAAAACGCTTAATAGTGACGCAGAAAGCTGTATTTTCATTAATTATGATTACAAGCATTTATACTAATGAGAAACTTAAATATTTAAAGACATTTTTGAATAGAGATATTCGTTTGTTTATTTTTACGTGTCTGACTTTTTTTTACCCGCGACGGAACGACGATTGTATATGTGTTTTTAACAAATGCAGCTAAGATCTTTATCAGCTAAAATTTTTGCAATTTTTACAACATTGATTAATTGCGTATATTTTAGTTTTAGAAAATATTTATTATAGGAAGCCCGAAAATTTGAACACTTTACAGTAATCTAGTCACAGGTCCTCCGATAGACTGGTAGTTTTTGATACTTTTGAGTTTTCTAAGCACTATAAATTGAAGCATCTAACGAACATATCTTTCATCCTACAAAACAATAATGAAATAACATTAAAGGTCTTAGTAAGCAGAACAGCTTAAAAATGTGATGTAGAAAATATATTGTAACATTTCCAATCATTGTAGTGAAATGTAATAATACTTATGTACAAAAACATTAAATGAGAAATTCATGAGAAAACCTTAAAAAACTAAAAAAAAAAAATTATAATTACGTTCTATTTGATGAACGATAAAGCTACCCATTTAGAAGACTGGGGCCGGTTGTGGCGCAGTGGCACAAGCCTGTAAACGACTGGCTGTGGGCTCGATGCCCACTCGAGGAATCGAAATATTTAATATTTCCATTTTACAGTTTTGCTAAATAAAAACAGAAATAAAAAAAAATACTTTAGTACACGAAACAATTGTTAACTTCAAAAATAAAGATATAGGATTACTTAAATAAAATTACAGCACTTATACCTCCGAATAAGGCCGAGCCTTCAAGGTTCTCTGTAGATTTACATCCTGAAAAAGGCATGACTAACTTACATTGACATTCTAGTGGTTATTATTTAAAAAGATAAAGAAACACTTCACATGAATGACTGTCATTTTTTAAAAAGGTTATTTATGTTTTATTTTCATGATAATAAGTAAATGGCCTTCGTGGTACAGACTGTGGACAGTGTCAAAGTATAAAAGGGGTTCGATTCTCACTCGAGGAAATGACTATATTAAAATTTATATATAGGTTTCACCATTAGACAAAAAATGGACCAAATTTAGGTGGCAAGCGAAGAAGGAAGTTATTGATACCAGGTTCTTGCCGACGCTGCCATGCGAGAGAAAGCGTGGCGTTGAAAAAAAGATAAAAATCTATTTTTTTCAAAGTTTTTAACTGAATAAAGTAAAATAGCCTATTTATAAAATATCATATCTTTCATACTTTTTAAGAGATCTTCAAATCAAGTTTTCAGTTAATCACAAGAACATCAGTGTCTTAGATTACATATATATTTTCCTATTGTAACTCCTATATTTTCATTTACTTTAAATTATAACAGAACAATGGGTAATGTTAACTTAAGTGACTTTCTTCGAACTTTATTTCTGAACAAGACATATCAAATTGGTAACCAACAATGATATAGTCTCTTTAAAATATAATACATCCATACTTACTTTTATTATAAATGCGAAAGTCTGTGTGTTTGTCTGTCACGTTTTCACGGCTAATCTACCGGTCCGATTTGGATGAAATTTAGAATGAATTTAGTAAAAGTGACTGGGTCTAACATAGGCTACTTATTTTTTCAAAAATCAACCTTTAAATGGTTGAAATAGCGGATGCGGAGCGGATAGATAATAGTTTATATGAAAAATCTAAACCTTGACCAATCTAGACCAATTATGATGAATTTTGGCATAAATATAGTTGATAATCTAAGCTTAAACATAGGCTACTTTATTTTTTAAAAATGAGCCCCCGAGGGTAGCAATATAACGAAATAGTTCACGCGGCGGAGTCGTGAGCGGGTCCCTAGTAGTTAATAAAGCTTTGTATATTACTTCTGCACCAATATATATATTACAATATACAATTAATATCATATGAATAATTAAACACAAATGACCGTCCAATATCTTAGTTCTTCGTTCAGTGAATATTTTTTATAATAATAATATTATGAAAATGAATTATGATGTATTGCTTTGCCCGACAAGGCTGATATGCTGATCAGTTTTAATGCAAGGTGAACGTGACTCGGTTAAATTCATTTTAAATATACGTCTCAAATGTAAAATCGTAAAGTCTTTAAATGGAGTCATTAACGAAGGTTACACTACCAAGCGGCCTTCCCAAATATTTGTCGTCTCTACAAATACTTATTGTAAATACTCCGCGTCCTATTTAACCCGAAATTCTTAAATTACATTAAATAAGCTTAGTTTTTGCAAATTTATTTTTTGCAGCTTTATTTTTCGTCATTATCAGGGTAGATAAAGAAAATCTAGTGTCATAACTCTCTGTTCTACGACTACGTTGAAATCGATGATCTGATCGATCCACACTTGGACCAGGGCCTAAAATAATCATTACTCTAACTTGGCCTCGAACCCACATCCATAACATTTATAATCAGATGCTGTGTCCATACGCCGGAATGGTGTAGTTATTGTTTAAATATTTGTTTATTACACTGTTTTTGTGTTGCAGACGACGTCGTGGCTATCGTAAAGATATTCGGCAAGGAAATCGAACGCGAAGCCGTCAAATATATGTCAGCTGATCGCATGCAAGTCGACTTCAAGCTTAAGAGTTCTCGCTTCAAGGTCAGGGACACCGTAAACCATGGAAGTGTAATTGGTAAGTCAATATATCAAAAGGTCTTTCTTTATTCCTTTAAGAATATGATATTATACAATAATCCTGGGACACCTATAAACATCTCAAAAGTTATTATAATAGATTTGCACATATTAATCGATAATTGAGGAAAAACAAACTGAAGGAAAAGGAACATTTTCTAGATTCACCGTATGGATGCCAATCATGTTGCACAGAGAAGAGCTCAGAGTAGTGCCTAACACTTGCGTTTAGCTTTAAGGGTCCATTAAAAATGCACTTTGCCGTTTAACTCTGCTGTCTGAGCTCCTTTCTCTACCTAACCATGTTAGATAACATCCTTTGAATGTCGCTTTAAAAATATAAGAACAAGATGAAATATTTTAAATATAGACTAAATTTACTATTTAAAAAGAAACATTCAAATTGTTCCAGGAGAAGCAATGAACCAGTTCCTGAACAATAATGCAGCTGAGATCATAGACGAGATGAGACCAGCCGCTTCTGCTGCCATTGCGAAACATTTCCGAACCTTCCTTAATGCTGCATTTGAAAGAATACCCATTGACGTTTGGCTCAAGCCTTAATTCTGTGATTTACTAAGATTAGTTTATATTTAGTCTTATTAAAGGTATTTCTTTGCACATATAATTGTTTAGAGTCCAGTTAATAGGGACTCATAGGTTGGTTACAAAAAACAAACGTTTAAAATATAATTTGAAGACGAACGTACATTTTGACTTAAGTTCGAGAAATATTGAAAATGACAATTTCACAAATTTTTTCAATGCAATGTCCTGTAATTGACGGGTTCACGAAAATAAAAAAACAACAATTGGATACATTATCCAACAGCGCTTACATTTAAATTACGACCAGAAACACAATAGTAAGCTTTATTATTTATTTAGAATAGAATAAGATATTTTACAAACTTATTTTTATGATTGTAATACTGATCTTTATAGTTCATACGAATATTGTGATGATTATAAACTACCGAGTAAGTGTATAGCTGATCTAATAAATGATAAATAATACAATGTCTTAACATTATTTCAACAAAACTTCTAGCCTTCTTCTAGGCGCTAATCCTGTATGTCCTAGGTTTTTATATATCTAGTGCTAGTAATATTCGTTCAAGATAAAAGAATATCGTTTGCATCTAATGTTCCGAAGGCGTGATCTGCTAATGGCTTCAAAAAATCTCTTAGAGCATCTTCTAGAGGTTCCTGAAATTCTTCCGAAAGCTTCTCCCAATTTTCATTTAAAAACTTGTTCATAGCATTACCTGTAAAGAATAACATAATTATATAAAACATGTTGTAATTAAATTAAAAATAGATTTAAATATTTTATTTTGGTCAGCAGTTAGTAAAAGAAATGTTTGAATTAGTAATATTATACAACATGGAATTGTAATTTTTTTTTTAGCTTCACGCTGTATCCCGCACACAGCAGGGTAGGCAGAGGGAACCTAGTGTTAAGACACTCCGTTCCCCACTTTCCGCCGAATTCGGAGGCTTGCGTGTTAAGTGGCGGAACTTAACGCCGCGCTTTACCTCGACACCAGAGCGAAGAAAATGGAAATATAATTTCCATCCCTCGAGTGGGAATCGAACCCACAACCAGTCGTTTACAGTCACACGCTTGTGCCACTGCGCCACGACTGGCCACTGGAATTGTAATAATATTGCAAAAATTTAAATATTTCTTGGCCGTGACTTTACATATCTAATTTAACTAATATTATTTAGTTAAATTAGAACGAAGACCGGAGTGTCTTGATACTAGAATCTCTCTGAAAACCCTGATATGCGAAAAAAAACGAGAAGCGGCTGTAAATAAGACTATTTTATTATATTCAATGTATGTATATTCACTATAACCTACCCAGATCACTATCACCACCAAACAGATTATCCAGTTTCATGGATGCATATCCCACGTGGAACTTAACTACAAGACTTTTACAAGTTAGAGCATCAGCCTTCTTATGTCTTGGTTTTCTGCCCAAGGTAATTGTGACAGTTGCATCAATGTCACCTGAAACAATATTATTATTAAAATTTTGTAATATTCATTAAAATGTTGTTATTTTAGAGTCTAAAATTTAGACCAAAAAATCTTTAAATTAGTACAATTTATGCCTTTTACCATATTTAGCAGAGAATTTCCCATCTCCTTCTATGGGTAGCATCAGTAGATGTCCTTTAAGATTGTAATTGCCTTTCGTTCTCAATTCTGGGATGTAAATTGCAGCGACAACTTTATGTTTCGCAGCATCTACCCTGTAAAGTTGAAAATATATTTAGATAGTATCCTATGATTTCAAATTATTAAAGATTTGTGTATATCAGGGCTTCTTAAACTTTTGTCATTCACGACCCTATTTATGATTGTGAGTTTCTTAACAACCTCATACAAATGTAAAAGAAAAATAAATTAATATTTTTTGATGATTTATTACTTAGGTGACAATACATATACATATGGAAATATATAGTTTTAGAATTCGTTTTGAAATGCAAACACTAATAATATTATAAAATGGTATATATAAATATTTTATATTAAAATCTCTCGACCCCAGAATTATGCTACGCGACCCATACTTTAAGAAGCCCTGATGTATAGTGACTTGTGTCTTTGTATAAACACAATCGTCGCATAAAATTTACGCTGCCTTAGCAACGTATGTTACTTTTGAAATCGAATGTCAGACATATGATAATGTTTGTAATATTTCGTTTCAATTTATTGCATTTGTACTGTTTTGCTTAAGTAGATATTGTTTTTTGGTTACGCATTAACTTTAAATGCGCTAAATTTAATAAGTACTTCTCCTTTAAAGACTTTTAATGGCATATTAATATAATGATCATTGCTTAGTCTATAAGAACAAAGAACGCAATTCAGTACCTTAAAATAATCGTGTATACAGGTTTTTTCTTAAAGTACCTTCTAGTATTTTTTTTATATTCTAACCTAACCTAACCTATAATATAAAAAATAGAAACCATAAATATTTGAACGCAGCGGTAATCGAACTCACGATTGAACACGTAATACGATTTGTTGGAAGGCGTCAAAGCGCTCTGACCACTAAGCCACTACCACCTACGTTGGGTGCTACTACCACCTACGTTGAAATTCTTATTGCTACATGTTTTTGTTGTTAGTATAGATTCATTCCGTGCTGAATACTTTAAGAATAAACAATAATATAACCTAAATCTTGGAATCGCTCAGACCCCTAATGCATAGGTTCAAAGAAAGTCCAAAGAAGCGTGGGTTCGAATCCCGCTGCTTTCAAATTTTTATACGTTTTCTAAAAATATGTTTTTCAATTTTCTAAATGAGTGAATAATACTTTAAAATGGCAAAAATAAATAATATAACTTACTCTACATTCTTAACACGCATAGTAGAAGGGCCTCGTACGGTTACGTCATTGAAGGTTGACGTGACAGATATAGGCCCAGATGACTGTCGTATGGCTAACGACGGAACCAAAAGTGGTTCACAGGAGGGCACCGCGTATTCTGGTACTCCTAAATTTTGTTTCAAACAATGTTATTATTACAAAACACCCTTTGTTTTCTTTTTTTTAGCTTCACGCTGTATCCCGCACACAGCAGGGTAGGCAGAGGGAACCTAGTGTTAAGACACTCTGTTCCCCACTTTCCGCCGAATTCGAAGGCATTGCGTGTTAAGAGGCGGAACTTCACGCCGCGCTTTGCCTTGGTACCAGAGCGAAGAAAAATGAAAATATTAAGTATTCCACTCCGAGTGGGAATCGAACCTACAACCAGTCGTTTGAAGTCACACGTTCGTGCCACTGCGCCACGACTGGCCCAACAAAAGAGTTTGTTTTTCCTATTCGGTTGTTTGTAATAGTTTTATAGTTTCTACGAAGTTACTATAGAGATGCATATGTATACATTATAAGAAGTCATTGCAATGTTTGTCAGTTTAATTATATTTTCAACTTTAAACTTTAAAAAGCTCTCTTCATTGATGACTGAACGCCATTTTTCCATTGGACTTGATATTTTAATATTTTCTTTAAAATTTTATGTCTATTTTGGTGTTCAAAATATACTTTTTATATATCAAGTTATTAATTTTGTTTTTACAATCTTTTGCATAATTTATAAACAAAAATTCATTTAGAAATATAAATGCAAATGTCAATTGCCATGTACGTACCTGTTGCTAATTGTGGTATGTAGGCGTTTAACGCGTCTCGCAAACATCTCCCCAAAGCTTTTTCTTCCCGTGGACATATAAAACTACCAACTGTGTAGAAAAAATGTAATCTTTACATTATTTAGAATTAAGTGTGTTAAAATGAGGATATCGTGGTACAGTGGGTGATATCTGACTGCAATTGTGATTGGTACTGGTTCATTCCCACACATAGGATTAATCCTAATGAAGCGTCAAGAAAGAAAACAGGAAGAAAGAAAAAAGAAACTTCGTTTTTTCTTACTACTTACTTTCCGCCCGAAATCTAGACAGCGCTTGTTGAGCGACAGAACTCAACGCCGCACTTTGTCTTGAAACCAGAGCAGAGAAATAATTCAAATATAATTATTATCCCGAGTGGGAATCGAACCCACAAAAATCATTTTCATAAGTCAGACTTTATCCCACTGCTGCACTGCACTCGAACTTAAGTTGCAAACGGATAACAAAGTATTTTGACTGAAAATCGTCTATACCTAAAACCAAAGGCAAGCGAAGCACAAAAGCAGCTTCTTTCTTTTTATCCCTTTTTTTAGCTTCACGCTGTATCCCACATACAGCAGGGTAGGCAGAGGGTGTGAGAACCTAGTGTTAAGACACTCCGATCCCCACTTTCCGCCGAATTCGGAGGTGTTGCGTGTTAAGTGGCGGAATTTAACGCCGCGCTTTACCTCGGCACCAGAGCGCCCACAACAAGTCGTTTACAGTCACACGCTAGTGCCACTGGGCCACGACTGGCCTTTTTAAATAACTAATAATACAGAGATGTAATTAATACTCACAATTTATTAACTTCTTTTCAATACAACAAGCAAATTGTAGAACACTTAAAAATATTAATATTTTCCACATCTTATTGATAAATTGATAAAATAACGTGTATAATTTACGATATATCTCAGGCAATGAGATGAAATCAAACATGACGGTTCATATAAATACATATTATTCTAAAAACGTGATGATAATCTAGTTTTATATAATTAAGTAATAATTTTCTTAATAATATGCTTTATCACACGTTTTCTTGTATATAATCTTTAGAATCTTTACAATTTATTTGATAGTTTATAATCGTCTCTTAAAGATGTATAAGATGATAAGGTTAGATAGAGTAATTAATGAAAACAACTGATGTTCTATAGCGTAATTGAAATTTGTTTTCCAAATTTAATAATTGGGGTTCGAGTCTTGTTTTAGGTAATTTATATTTATACCATAAGTGGCCAACAGATCTGGTCAAATAAAATATAAAATAAAGTAGTAAGCGTTTTCACCAGTTTTAATAGCAATTGTTTGAAATATATTATATTGTATCTATTACTGCGTCGTACGCACACTTTGTGCATTTACAAATATAGATATTTTCCTTTATAATTAATTAGCGGCCCGCTCGCGGCGTCGCTGCGTGAACTACATAACTGCTTCGTTATATTGCAACCCTCGGGGGTGGGCTTTTGAAATATAAAATAGCCTATGTTTGAGCTTAGATTATCAATTATTTTTATGCCAAAATTCATTAGAATCGGTCAAGCGGTTTAGATTTTTCATATAAACTTTCATCCCCTATTTTAACCCTTTAGCGGTCGATTGAATAAATAAGTAGCCTATGTTAGGTCCAGTAACTTTTACTACTTTCATTCTAAATTGTATCCAAATCAGACAGCTAGATTAGCCGTGAAAGCATGACAGACAAACACACAGACTTTCACATGTATAATATAAGTATGGACATGGTTTAGAAATGCTTAATTTCAACAAAACAAATCTTAAAGTTATTATATATTAAAATTTAAAGATATTTTTTTATAAGTAAATCACACTTATCAAATTAGGAAAAGAGGTCATTGTGTCAAGAAATTACCTTTCTTCGAAGATTTTCAAATTATTGCTAAGTTATTGTCATTATTTATATCAATATACCGATTATTAATTCAATCTAGATGTCTAGAAGTTTTCTCTCTATCTTCTCTCTATCTATTGAATTTATAATATATTTCAATTTGATATAAAAATAGTTGCAGCTGTAACCTCAACTATCCATGGTCATGACACACGATGATAGTGCATTTCTGCATGCACTTTTATAAATGTCGTCAGACGAAATGGTCGACCTGAAATATACAATCACACAAACAAAATTAAACTCTAAACCAATGCAAATAAAGTGTAAATTAAATTAAGCTTTTCTACAGTCAATGCAATGTTGTAATTCAAATGACGTAATAAATTTGTAGGCCTCGTCGCGACACGCTGGCACAGTTTGCGAAAGTGGTACAAGAATAAGCTAATACAACAAGTGTTTACGTTTGTTTGTAGAAGATGCAAGTGAATTCTATCTATTAAAGTATATTTGTAACTTTTAAAATGTCAATTGGCTTGGGGTCAGTCGAGACGCAGAGGCACAAAGTATGAATGTAAAGCGACTGGTTGTGAATTCGATTCCCTCTCGAGGAGTAGAAATATTTATTTAATATTTCCATTTTCTTCGTTCTGGTGTTGAGGTAAAGCGTGGCGTTGAGTTCCACCACGTACCACGTAATGCTTTCGGAGTTTCACGAAAAGTGGGGAACGAAGTGTCTTAACCCTACAAAAAAATTGCAATAAAATCATTATTATACTCAGTTACGCTAATCATTTATCTATAAAAAGTGTCACGCCTCGTAGGATAGTCTGAGAGAAGTTAGTGTGAAGACATTCCGTATTTCACTTTCCGCCTAAAATTGAGACAATTCGTTAAGTGGAGGAACTCAACACTGCGGTTTGTTAGGTACCAGAAGGGAAAAAGGAAAATGATATATAACTATGCACCGATTGGGAATCGAACCCAGAACCCCATGGTACTGGGTTCGATTCCCACTCGGTGCATGCTTCATACGCCACGAATGCAAAACATGTTTTTTCTGGTTTCATTTATTATACATCAAATTCATGTCTTTTGTTTATGATCTTTATGTTTGCTATTTATTTATAATTTTACTGATAATTAAATATAAACCATATTACTTTGAGAAGATATTAAATGTAAAAATTATGATTATTTTGAACATTACATTTATTCATCACAAATTATATTCAAATCGTAAAACATCGTTAAGAGTAATTTTTTACTTCTTACTATACGAGTATCATAAAATTCTAAATTTCAAAGTACATAATGATAAAAAATGATACACCTACCTATGTATATAAGAAATAATTAAAGCGCCTAGCGGAAATAAATTAATGAATGGGTAAAGCATACTCTAACTAATAATTAAAATCAACAATCATGTTCAATTTAGAGTCGTTAGTCATAAGATAATAGATACTCATTCAGCGTCCATACTTTATTCGTTTACTTATCAAAAAAAATAATTATGTATTGAGTAAACGGAAAGTGGAGTGTCTTGATACTGCGTTTTCTCCATATTCCCTGCTGCTTAGTGGGATAACGCGTGAAGTTATATAAAAAATCCTAAAAAAAAAAAATAAAAAAAAACAACATTTCTACAAAATTATATTACTTTATTTGAAAATCAAACAAAACAATAAATTAAATAAATATTCATTAAATAAATATAACATAATAAAAGTATTAATATCAAAAATTGAGGGCCACTCCCATCATAATTACGTGGGATTTGACTAGAGACTGGTTAATAATATGGTCTTTTGTTTTCGCGATTGCTACACATTTTGAAATGAAACTATTTTTAATGGCTTAAGGTAGTAGAGTTTCTTGCACCAGTTCTTCTCAGGTCTGAGGCATTAACTTTTGTGAGCCGGTGCTAAATTGCTTGACGTTCAAAAAATGAAGCATGTAACTTCTTATTTTGAATAAAATTATTTGACTTTGATTTTGAGTCTACCTGTGACCAGACTACTGTAAAGTGTTCGAAACGTCGGGTTTTCTAAAAATGTAATTTCGAATGCCAAAAATATACGTGATTAATCCGGTTAAAAATAGTTTCATTAGAGAGAGGTTCCCGCTTCTAATTTGGGAATACCATGTTAGTTGGTATATGCTTAAGGAATTTATTAGCTATATCCTCGAGCACCATTCCAAGCGCAGTTTCGACAGCCGGCTGAACCTCCTTTGCCAGTTCTGAGGCATGCATGTGAACTATGTGATCGGTTATCATTTCTAGAAAATAAAATAAGCATTTAAAATTTAATATTATGGACTGTAATCTGCGCTGAAAAAAAATAGTTTTTTGTACTATTATTGTTAATTTCTTAGACTATTTGGATCAATGCACTTAAAGGATCTTCTAAATTTGAATATATCCAAATCAAGCAACTACAATTTGTATATAGCTGTTGTTGTAGGTAGGTGGAATTAACAATTAAAATTAACAGCACGTTACGTTTTTCCATTGAAAATTGATAATTTGTATATGAAGGAAGATTTTATACATTTTCAACTAAAGAACGGAGTGTCAAGACACTAGATTCTCTCTAAATACTATGCTATGCAGAAAAAAGCATGAGACAGAAACTTTAAATTTAAAAGGATAACATAAATGAACTACTCTTTTTCTATCACCCATATTTACCTTAATAATGTATATAAGGTATATTATTAATAATAATTCTTTTTGTTTATATTTAAAGGAACAAAATCCTACCCATTTCTCCAGTTGTCGAGTGAGCTTCCTTTAGGGTAGCTCTAAGTGGTCCAGAGCAGCGTAACTTAACATTTGCATCGCGAATCACCATTCTTTTGTGCACCTTAGCACCAACAGCGTCGAGCGCAGCAGTGCAATCCGCTATTGAAATATTTTTTCATTATTAAATATATATATTTAAGATAAACATAAATATTTAATAGATTCATAAATCCTAATATTTTTCCGTTTTTGATATGAAAAGGTTCTTAGCATTCTAAAGATTCATTGCGCGGGTAGAAATATGTAAGGGAGCATTGCAAAAGAGATGTTTAGTTGCTCTAAACCTGGGATTTGTGACCCAAATTTAGGCTTTAAAATTAATTAGGTCCTTCAAAATGCACATTTATCGCTTCCACTCTGAGCACGTCGCTCTATCTGATCAAATTGACTGGATACTTACTGAAATTAGCAAAAATCATTCCTGTAGATTCCACGGGGAGCATTTGGAATTCACCTATAATAACATATTCGCCGGACATTGTTAAAAGTGGCAAGCTTATATTTCCAGTCACCTTTAGGTCTTCAGGATAAACGCTAAAAAACATAACATATAAATTAGTTAACAGATTTAAAAGAACACGCTTTTTTGCACTTTTTGTTGTAGGTAGAGAGCATCCTAGCGGATAAAGACTCCGTTTCCCACTTTCTGCCTTAAGTCGAAACATTGAGTGTTAGGTAATTGATTTTCATCAATCCCAAAGTAGCACTTAGGTACCAGAGCGGAGAAGTAAAAATAATATAAATATAGTTATTGCTGAATGGGAATCGAACCTATAACCAATCGCGTTTATAGTCTTACGTTGTGCCATGATGGACAAAAGAATAAACGAACAACATATAATATAACTATAAAAAAAATATTTAATAAAAGTTAATATTAACAATTAACCTTTCTGAAAGGTTTCCCTTTCTTTTAAGAAACCCGATTTGTTTTCAATGATCTTTAAAGATCGTGGTCATTTATGATTCAAAGACTGGGGTATAGTTAAAGATATGCAACATTTTAAAAGAAATTATTGCATACGAAACTAATTATGAATGCATGGTCACAAACTAAGTGCATAAATCAAAAACATAGATTTTATGTAGAGGCTGCCTTGGCATAGTATGAATGCCTTTTACTGTACATGCGATGGTTACAGGTTCGAATACGAATGATTATATTTAAATTATTATCATTCCACTACTCTGGCAGCTAAGACAGGCGCTACTCCATTACGTATACAGTGAGAGGCCGTCACTCGTATATTTTTTTAATTCAATAATAAATGCTTCACGAACTAATGACGTTGATGTCTTTTTTGCTCTTATTTTTTATCTTTATGATTATTTGCTTTTTACAGTAGTACTACTTAATTTATTACAAAAAATAGCTAGAAAATTTAGTTAAATAGTAGTTGAAGAAAGCATCTACCGAGAGTGAAATCCGATCTTTTCTATATAATAAGATTACAACTTACTCGAGTTTATTAAATGTATAGTTGGTAAGTCCATTCAAAACTAAATCAGTGAGCCAGGCGTCGTATTTGAAGTGTGCTTGGGGCATATTGTGCTGCCTTAGCCTTATACTGGGTACTTTTAGAGGCTCGAGTGGTTGTATGTTGAACGATGGTATGCCATGCGCTAGGAGCGTCTTCGCTTGTTCTGCGACGCGTTTGATACAGTCCGCTACGTTTGGATCGCTGTAGTGACATACTGGCTTTTTGGCTGGAAATAATGTTAAAATAAATATATACATGTATACTTTTGCGCGATGCCGCGCCGACATTACATTATAAACCTCTAATTAATAGCGTTTATCTTATATTATGTATGGTATACATATAAACCTTCATTGGATGCATACATATAAACCTTCCTTTTAAATCATTCTATCCATTAAAAGAAACCGAATCAAAATCCGTTGTGTAGTTTTGAATATCTAAGCATATATACATATAGATAAACGCGGGAACCGACTTTGCTTTATACTATGTAAAGATACAGCGACGTCAGATATGGTTGTGGATGTAATACCCACTCGGTGGAATGATTATATAATATTTTTTCGCTCTAGTGCCTTTGCGAAAGCGCAGCACTTAACATGTAATCTCTAGATTTCGGGCAGAAAGTGGAGAAAGGAGTGTCTTGGCGCTTGGTTCTCCCTAACCTACCCTGCTGTTCGGAAATAGCGTGACCCTGGATTTTGTTTTATTTTTATAAAAGAAATTATACTTCAATAAATTGGTGCTGATAGTTAAAAAAAATGTTTTTTCCCTCTAATATGATTAGGTAATTTAGTTTGGAATTAAGTAATTAAGTAATTTCAAGTACGCGAACGCCGTAATGACCCAGTTGTAAATATAAACATTTACCTGAATAGGCTCGATTTACATTTCGGTAGTATGGTTAGATTAACAGTAGCACCACGTTTCGCTAGTATACATGTTTTAAAAAGATAATTGTAAACATACAAAAGCATAAACTGACATCTGTATTGAAAAAGACATTTTAAGAAAACCTATAAAAATTTGAACGCAGCGGGATTCGAACCCGCGCCTCCTGAATATTGTTCAGGCGCTCTCACCACTGAGCCTAAGTGTGGAATAACACTTTAAAAATATTTAAAAAAATGACATCTGTATGCTTTTTTAATTCAATTTTATGATTTTTTAAAATAAATCTAAAAAAAATCAACTTCTTTTCCTGGATTGCCAGATACATAAAGACAAACTAGCGTCAAAAATCATTTCCGTCACTTCTTTCCTCCCGAATCTTGCGTACCGGAACATTGCGTATTGTGTCCCAGAATTCAGTACCGTTTTTTGTCTCTTCAACAGAATGAAGAAATTAAATTAATTGTAAACTTTCAACGAGTGGGAATCGAACCCACAACCAACTGCGATTACAACCAGACCCGCTGAATCACGAAAAAATATTACATGCAGTAGTAATTTTAAATTGAAATTGGTCTTATTTAGTCATTTAGACTGATCTAGTAGTCTAATGACTAAAATGATACTATCCAAATATTTAACAACAATAGTAAATTATTAGTAAAAAATGTTAAGTAGTCATCTGAATTTTTATTTCAATATTGTAAAACATACGTAAGTATAAATATTGCCAAAGTTGTAGAAAGCTTTGAGTCTTAAGTAAATGTACTTTTCATATGTTATAATAGTATTTGAAACACAAAGTATCTACCTATATTTACAAGTCAAACAAATAAATTACCAGGCACGTTTGAATTTGCAATTTATTTTAGTATTTGAGTAACTAGCACAAATATATATGTGCATATATTATACCTACAAATTAAGAAACACTCTAAAATATAATTTGAATATTAAATTTTAACATATGATTTTTTGTTCAGCAACATGTTGCGCACTTTATCCGCCTTATTTTTTTTTGCCTTCACGTTTTATCCTGCAGGGTAGGCAGAGGGAACCTAGGGTTAAGACACTCCGTTCCCCATCTTCTGCCGAATTCGGAACCATTGGGTGGCGGCAAAGTGGCGGAACTTAACGCCGCGCTTTACCTCTGATACTAGAGCGAAGAAAATGGAAATATTAAATATTTCCACTCCTCGAGTGGGAATCGAACCCACAACCAGTCGTTTACATTCACACGTCCGTGCCACTGCACCACGACTGGCCGCAACCATTATCTCCAAGCTCCAGGCTTCATGCTCCAAGTAATTAAAATTAAATTTTTCACATTTTTAGCTACATACGTAATAAGTAAGTTAAATTAAAATAATTATATCCTTATCTTGGTTTTCTACTGACATCAGGTCAGGTCTATTGTGATATTGCTTTAGTACCGAATGCTCGTCACTGAGACCCGAAAATCAGATGGCAATAACTGAGATAAAAGCATTGCAAAAGATGCACAAAGATTGAAAACTGTCTAGACAGACACGAAAACTAACAAAAGCGTGTAATAAAAAGTTAAAAATTACAAATTTTTCAATGTATTTACTGCCGTTTGCAACGATATTATCAATCCAAAGACATTTGAACATATCTGAAGATATCCTAAGTATCTCAAACATTGCTAACTTTTAATCACATACGAAATATACCTTTTTCTAATTTTTATATATAGGTAATATTAATTAACGGGAAAATTATAAACGTCGTACGTGCCTGTAATTAGTAGGTACAAGTTTCGGAATTGGAACTGCGTACACATCACTTATATGATACACAATGTAACCTGTACTGTTGGCATGTCATATAAATAAATAAATACGTCTTAAAGCAAATAAGTTTACAGTAATTATTGCCTTACCCATTTCATCCATATCTTCTCCATGATTGGTACCATTCACTTCAGGCATACGCCTGCAGAACACATCACCAGCTACAATGAATATTAACAAGAATCTACAGATCGTCTTCATCATGACTTGTATGTCCACTTTGAACTGATTCTCTTCTAAGACTGTCAATGTATATTTTGCCTTTATAATAGAGCTAACAGGTTAAAACAGTAACCATATGTGGAAAATATGCAGCCTCGTGTCTAAGGTCTACAGGACGTATAATGTTGAATTACATTGAAACTATTATTTTTTATAAAGGACTAGTTAATTAGAAAAAGAAAAAGAAATAATTGTAGGTAAATGGAAATATCAATAGAAAGTACTTGTTTTTGTAATAAACCACAGAAATTATGAAGTTTACTAGTAAGACGATCGCGGTTTTGCCCAAGTGAACTACGTTTACATTCTTCACATTTTTCATCTAAATTTTCATCACATATTTCTGCTCCTTAGGGGCTGGTTTTTAAACAAAGAATGGATTGCCTATGTTTGATCTGGTGTGTTCAAGTATAGATAGTTGAACACACCAGAACTTGAGCGAATGCATCGAAATCGGCCAAGAAGCTTAGATTTTTCATATAAATTTCCTATGTCACCATTTTAGGGATTGTTTTTTTATAAAAGTAACCTACGCTTGACTCTGATTCTTCACCTATTTTCGTGTCAAATTTTGTTCAAATCGCGCCTGTGGCTTAATCGTGAAAGCGTAAGAGACAGACAAACAAATTCTAGCATTTTGAATATTAACATGTGTTCAGTATCGAACCTTAACTCTGCACTTCCCTTTGCTGACCTGAGCTTTTGTATATGTATATTGAAATTTAAATGTATTATTAATATTATGTACAGCTCATAGAAAGCTCTCAGCATCTCAGCTGATAAATATAATATTTCATTAAGTACACTTAACACGTCTAAAAATATAAATAACTAGACCGACTACTGTGAGTACAGCTTATGCTATGTAAACAACAACAGTGTCAATAATTATTTCGTTTTCAAATATTTTTGATATAGGTACGTATGTATACATACTTTCTAACCACACAAGGTAAATAGAAACTGATGAGTGACACATTGTTTATCTTTCCCTTATTTCAAAACGTCAAAAATCAAGTGGCCAGTCGTGGCCCAGTGGCACAAGCGTGTGATATAAACGACTGGTTGTGGGTTCGATTCCCACTCGAGGAGTGGAAATTATATTACCATTTTCCTCGCTCTGGTGTCGAGGTAAATCGCGGCGTTAAGTTCGGCCACTTAACACGCAAGCCGCAATTCGGCGGAAAGTGGGGAACGGAGTGTCTTAACTCTAGGTTCCCTCTGCCTACCCTGCTGTGTGCAGGATACAGCGTGAAGCTAAAAAAAAAAATATCACTTAGACACCATATGTTTCATAATAAAATGAAAAGGGATATAATTTTATATATTCCCTAGTTTATTATATTTAACCGTATATTTAATGTTTTTACTATATTAATTATTCAAGGGAATTTAAAAATAAATTAATTTAACACAATAAGAAAAAGTAATTACTCTTTACATGTTTTCCATATAACCCTATATTTATTTCTATATTTAGAATGAATGTAGGAAGTAACTTCGCAAGGTAATAGTGTGTAACTTATGTAGATTCAAGTTAACCTCTGTCTTAAGATATATAGGACATATAAGAGTATGTAGGTCCACATATAATTTATAAATTATCTTAGCCTTACGCTGTTATAGAGATAACTTAGTGTCTATAACTTAGTGTCTCTACTTTCCGTCTCAAATAAATACAAAACAAATATTAATTTATTAATAATATTTCTTCTGTTTTCTTCTTCAGTGGAGATCGAACCCACACCCAACGTGTTTATAGTCGCTTTTCCACTGTGGCAGGACAAAAATATTTTTATACACAGTTAACTATTTTAGAATACGTAGCTTCACACTGTATCCCGCACACAGCAGGGTAGGCAGAGGGAACCTAGTGTTAAGACACTCCGTTCCCCACTTTCCGCCGAAATCGGAGGCATTGCGTGTTAAGTGGCGGAACTTAACTCCGCGCTTTGCCTCGACACCAGAGCGAAGAAAATGGAAATATTAAATATCTCCACCCCTCGAGTGGGAATCGAACCCACAACCAGTCGTTTACAGTCACGCTTGTGCCACTGGGCCAAGACTGGCGAAAACATTGTAGAATACGTACTTTTTACTAATTAACTGCATTTAGTGGTATAGTCAAATTTGATTTAATCTTAATGACTTTTTACCCTTGAAGGAACGCGTGAAGAATACAAATCCCCTCCACTGTTGGATAGCATCCCGTAAATGGCGGGGGACTCAGACGGGGAACTTGGTGGTAGGAGATTCGTTCTCCAACTGACTCATGACCACTATCATGTCAAAAGCGAACCGCCAAATATAAGACGATGTGTTCCGGATAGATAGCATGTAAGCCAGCTATCTCTCAATTATCACCATATCCTAATTTCTAAGGAGGAACTTTCCTTCTTCTTATTATAGATGACCATCAGCACTTCTATCAGGCGGTCCTTCTGCTCGTTTGCCCCTTTTATGCAAAAAGGATTACCTGACTCTAACTGATAATCTGACTGAATGACTCATAGTCATTTAATAATACATGTCTTTTCGTTCACGTCTTTTCCTGCATAGCAAAGTCAAAGAGAACCTAGAGTCAAGACACTCCTTTCTCCACTTTCTGCCTGAAATCGAGATGTTTCGCGCTGAATGAAGAAACACAACGTGCGTTTAATCTTTTCAGAGTTCGTAATTAAAATAATTTAAGTTTAAACGTGTCTCGAAATGGGACGCAAACCCACAATCAATCGCGGTTTACACACAGTGATTAAATGTAAAAAGTAAATGAAAATTAACTGAATACATAATTTTAAGTAACTTAGAAATTATTTACCTATATAAGAATTTATCTGTATAAGAGAAAATTTAGGAAATAGAATTCTTTTTTTTTTAGCTTCACGCTGTATCCGGCACACACCAGTGTAGGCAGAGGGAACCTAGTGTTAAGACACTCTGTTCCGCCGAATTCGAAGGCATTGCGTGTTAAGTGGCGGAACTTCACGCCGCGCTTTACCTCGTCACCAGAGCGAAGAAAATGGAAATATTCAATATTTCCACTCGTCGAGTGGAAATCGAACCCACAACCAGTCGTTTACATTCACACGCTTGTGCCACTGGGCCACGAGTGGCCACAATAATAAAAATAAATAGAAATAGAATTCAAGGCATCCAAATCTTTTTAAACAGTAAATTGTTACCACAGCAATATTTTATTTATTTATTACGAACAAATAATATATATTGTACATACGATATAAAAAATATTGGTATCTGCTACTTTCACTCAAGTAAGTATCACTGGTACATTTAAACATACAATGCACTTTACCTATAAAATTCAAGTTAAAATTATATTACTCTTACGACGGTAATACTAAATTATTAAAGAATTTGAAACATCTATAATTTAAACATTTATTTATGATTGAGTCAAAACTTACATAAATTTAAATAACTAAAAGCTAAGAATAACTGCTTAGGTTTTAATAATTTATATTTATATAACTTTGCAAAAAGGACCTATACAATATAATAAATTATTTTGTATTATATATAGTAAGTAGTGGCCAGTTGTGGCCCAGTGGCACAAGCGTGTGACTGTAAACGACTGGTTGTGGGTTCGATTCCCACTCGAGGAGTGGAAATATTTAATATTTCCATTTTCTTTGCTCTGGTGCCGAGGTAAAGCGCGGCGTTAAGTTCCGCCACTTAACACGCAATGCCTCCGAATTCGGCGGAAAGTGGGGAACGGAGTGTCTTAACACTAGGTTCCCTCTGCCTACCCTGCTGTGTGCGGGATACAGCGTGAAGCTATTAAATAAGTACTTCATTAAAACCATTGTATGTAAACTGTCATTATTATATACCAGTTTTATTGTAACATGGAAAAATTGGGATAATATCAGGTATCTTTTTACAGACATTCTGCTAACCGAGGGAATGATATTTGGTATACCATTATTTTATAATTTGAATAAAATTGTAGAAAGCCAAAAATCTTTAACCCTTAATGAAATAAATGTTACAGGTACTGCGTTTGACATATACTTTTTTTATTAAAGTGTTAACATTTACTGTACTACAACTGCTAATTTGTTTAACTGTTTTCAACCAAATCCAAAACATTGTCTGTTTATTAATTAAAACATATATTAAAAGAAATCACTGATTAGAAATCTGAACCATAATTAATGTATAATAATCATAGCGCTTATGTAGTAGGTACATTGAATATGACATTATATTCAGAATATTTTAACAAATATAAAACACAAACATATTCACAAATAAAATAATGGAGATCTACTCATTACAACTAACAATAATCTAAAATGGCAAAAGCAATCGCTATAAACTAAATCATTAAGCATCTTGAACTAATATCTCGCTAAGGGGTATCGTGCCAAATATTTTATTGAAGAAAGCCTTAAATATAGCAGCGCTGCTTTCTTCTATCAGAGGGTTGAGGATATCCAGGACAACTGACGGACTTGCATTGAAGAAGGTGGCAGCGGAAGTCGCTGTAAAAAACCGATTAGGTTATTTTTAACATTTTAAAGCATTATAGACACTTACGAAATAGAAAAGGCATTAGAAAACTTATAAAAAATTGAAGGCAGCGGCAGCTAGCGGTAGTAAAACGTATGGCTGAGCGGTCAGAGCGTTTGGACGGTTTCCCAGATGCGTGGGTTCGAATCCGGCATAGTTAACATTTTTATTGTTTTATGAAAAATGACAATTACATTATTTTACAAAATCGTAATTAAAGTATATACTATACTTGTAAGAGTCAGAGAGAACCTAGTGTCGTGATACTAAGTTTCCGACTTTTTTCCCAATTTTAAATTGAGGCACTTGTCAACTGATGGAACTCAACGTCAACGTGCTTTGCCTTAGACATAAAAGGAAGGAGAATTAAAAAACAGGAGATAATTTAAATATAATCGTACCCCCTCTATTTTTTTTTCGTAAGGAAATCCGTTACGAATACCAGCCTAGTTCCCCAACTACGTCCGAGTCCCCACTCGGACGTGGTTATGTGGGACTCCAGACTGAGCCATTCGTATACCCACTAAAACCTCACGGTGCTCCGCCTCGACCGCCACAATCCGGGGCCACAGGAGTATAATCGTACCCACTAGTGGAAATCGAACCCTCAACTAATCGTGTTTACAGTCAGACGCTGTCCCACTGCGCTACGACGACTTCCATTCTATTTGATGTGTGGCTTTTAATTTCTAATTCATTCTAACACAAATACTTAATGTTTTTTTTTTGAAAAATATAACGTTTTCTCTAGTCTAGTTAAAATAAATCTAGACAATTATTTACGAAAAGACCTACAATACAATTTACTACCAACTGACCTTTAAATAATAAAATCCTAAATTTAAGATTTTCACTAGGTATTGTTTTTTTTGTCCTTAATCTTGCTACCATAGTTAATTCTTACTACAATATTAAATAATATAATAATTGTAGTTATCACTCACCAGCCACTGGTCTCTCAGTATCATCAATGGCAATCTGGCCATGCCCAATTTTCAATTTAGTGATCATTTTTTCAGCTTGCAAGTACTCGACACCGTCCTTCATAATTGGCTTAGCGCTTCCTTTGGCGACTACTGTAATGCTAGCTGCAAAGTAAATTATTCATTATGAATATATGTCTCATGTTTAAAAAAAATGTTAAATACATTTTGTTGCAATTGCTAAAAATTGCTATTAATTTATTTCCTGTTTTTGATATCTTTTTTTAGCAAGGTAGGTAGAGAGAAACTAGAGTCACTCCGAAACAACACCAAGACACTCCGTTCTTTACTTCCCGCCCTAACCTTAGTTAAATAGAATCTAATAAAAGGAAAAAATCGCGTGTTGAGTGGCTGAACTCTATGTCGCGGAGTTGAGCAGAGCGGAGTAATGCCGCTGAGTGGAAATTGAAGCTACAACCATCACGTATACAGTCAGAGTCTGTCACATGGCGACAATGGCTCCTCTTCCTGTATTATATTTGGGTTTTAATATTTTTGAGATTAAATAATAAAAATGGCTCGTTGTCTATATTCAATTAATAGATTCAATTTTGTTTGAGGTATTTATTTAGCTTCACGCTGTATTCCGCACACAGCAGGGTAGGCAGAGGGAACCTAATATTAAGATACTCCGTTTCACTTTCCGCCGAATTCGGAGGAATTGCGTGTTAAGTGGCGGAACTTAACGCCGCGCTTTACCTCGACACCAGAGAAACAATGGAAATATTAAATATTTCCACTCCTCGTGTGGGAATCGAACCCACAACCAGTTTTTCCCCGTGGGGGGACGGGTTAAGAATACAATTCCCCCCCGCCGCTGGGTAGCGTCCCGTAAAAGGCGGGTAACCCAGTAGTTTGGTGGTAGGAGATTCGTTCTCCGACTGGCTCGCGACCACTATCATGTCAAAGACGAACCGCCAAATATCTTATGATGTGTTCCGGTTCGATGGCATGTAAGCCAGCTCTCCCTATTCCCACCATTCCCATCCTTCCTCTCTCCTTCTGTCCTACATTCCCAAGGCTGGCAACGCATCCATAACTTTAATGTTGTGGATGTCTATGGGCGAAGGTAAATACTTAACACCAGGTGGGCCTTGCTCGTTTGCCTCCTTTATTCCATAAAAAAAAAAGTCGTTTACAGTCACACGCTTGTGCCACTGGGCCGCGACTGGCCACAAGGTACTACTACCCATAACTGAAACCTCGGGTTTCATATATATAGTTTTATTTAAATATAGCGTAATAACAATTAATTAACGATTGTAAACTTACTAAAGTTACTGCTGAGTTTTCCCTTTCCACTGATGTCAAGGGTCAGGATTTTAGAACCACGAACATCATAATCAGCTGTCACAAACAATTTGGGGATGGTTAGTCTTACTTCTCCCACATACTTGTTGTTGAGGTTGAATCTGGAAGTAATATCATAATTATATAAATAAATAAAAGAACTGTTTTACTAAATGCATAAATATTCACGGCACATGTACCAAAGTATATTTTCAGATTTTTGTGTGACAGTCTGTCTGCTTGTTCGGGTAAATCTTTGAAATTGCTGAACTGATTTTGACAGGACTTTCACTGCCATATAGGTGATATAACAAGGAATAAGTACATTTTTATTTTATAACGGTTTTCTTAATTCTACGTAGACGAAATCGCGATCGCGAAATCGCTAGTATTTAAAGAGGTTAGTGTATCAAATAAAATCTAATTTACAATCATTTAATCTTGTAATGTTATGGGTGTTCTATCTAATAAGTCTTGTTTTGGCCAAGGCAACATACACATTTACTTTCTGCACTAAAATTATATAAGCAACATTCTCGGCTTAGCCAAACTACTTTAATCCCTACTTGGCCCACAGAATTCGCTTAGCCTACATAATTACGACTTGTTTGGACTACTTAGAAAGACTACGTATAAAATCTAAAATTACGAGGTTATTTAAAGCTTTTGTAATAAAATATTTATTTATTTATGTTTTTTTCCTAAATTACTTTATATATTATAACTTGTTCGTTTACAGGAACTAGACAATACAAAGTAAATGAGGCCGTCGTAGCGATATGTGGGAGTGTCTAACTGCAAACCCGTTGTTTGTAAGTTCGAATCCCACTTGGGAATATTAACGTTTTCATTTCTTCGCTCTGGTGTATAAAATGTGCGGCGTTAAGTACCATCACTCAACAAGCAATATCTGAATTTCGGTTGGTAGTCAAAGAAATGTCTAGTAAGCAAGTGCCTAGTCCCAAGACACTCCGCTCTCTTCCGCCGGAATTCGCATTACATGTTAAGTGGCAGAACTTTTCTCTGTGCTTTATCTAAGGTACCAGAACGTAAGAATGAAATTGATATATAAACATTCCCAGTCACTTAGGGATCAGTCGTAGTCGCAGTGGCACAAACGTGTGACTGTAAACGACTGGTTTTGTGCTCGATTCCTACTGGAGTGGAGATATTTAATATTTTCATTTTCTTCTCTCTGGTGTCGGAGGTAAAGCGCGGCGTTAAGTTCCGCCACTTAACACGCAATGCCTCTGAA
Organism: Dryas iulia moderata; assembly: GCA_019049465.1. NCBI lineage: Eukaryota > Metazoa > Arthropoda > Insecta > Lepidoptera > Nymphalidae > Dryas > Dryas iulia. The sequence goes on from CM032417.1 coordinate 4,980,192, forward strand.
TTCGGTGGAAAGTAGGGAACGAAGTGTCTTAAGACTAGGTTCCCTCTGTCTACCCTGGTGTGTGCAAGATACAGCGTGAAGCTTAATGAACATTCCCTAGAGTGGAAATCGAACCCATAACCATTGCGCTTATCGTCATGTAAAATGTTATTTGCATATGAATGTGTATTATGGTAATATATAAATGAGTTACTGCAATACTATGATATACTGTCGAATACAAAATGTACTAGAGCAGAACAACAGACTGGAATTGGGCAACTGTGAAAGTGAACATTACGCACTCTATTTATTATTTAGTAGATTATTAATTGATTTAATTGAGTTTAAATAATAATATATTTGTAATATTTGACCATCGTGACAAGCAAAAAAAATCTGAATAATTATGGCTTTAGAATGATTTCCTTCCTGCTTTCGGTCTGAACCACGCGAGTTTGAATTCCGCTGAGGAAAAGGTTTATACGTTTTCTAATAATACATTAAAGACTTTAAAAATCATATAACAAGACACCTATAAGGTATTACACACAGATAGTTTAAGATCGAGCGAAGGATGTAAACGACATCATGCGTTTACAAGACATAATAAAAAAAAATACTTACTTTATCTTCTCTATTTTGAAGTTAGAGCCTCCATAAGCCTTCATATTCTTAATTGTAGCCTTCAGTCTTAAGTTATTCGCTGTTCTATCTAATTTCAATGTTGGTACTAGGAAAGGATCTAACGCAGGCACATTCACTTCCGGGATTCCATTCAGAAGCCTGGGTTTCACAACATCTACTGCTTTCAGGACACATTTGTCAAGCTCTGGGTCATTTCGTTTGCACTGCGGGAAATCGTCCGCTGGAAATAAACAAAAAGTAGGTTGATATTAAAGTATATCTAAATATAAATTAAATTATGCCATTCTAATGTAATTGGGTGAATGTAATGATTGTAATAAACAATTCTCTATCTTGCATAGACGAATACAACTTACAACATACGAATGAGGTCAGCCGTGGTGCAGTGGCACAGACGTGTGCTTCAAACGACTAGTTGTGGGTTCGATTACCACTCGAGGAGTGGAAATATTTAATATGTCAATTTTCTTTGCTCTGTTACCGAGTTAAGTGGGTTAAGTCCTGCCACTTAACACGCAATGCCTCCAAAATTCGACGGAAAGTGGGCAACGTAGTGTCTTAACACTAGGTTCCCTCTGTCTACCCTGCGATGTGCAAGATACAGCGTAAAGTTAAAAAAAATAGACGAATTGCCCTTACTATTCATAATATTTTTAATTGAACAGAAACTAGACGACGGTATAGTAATATGTAATTAGTTTACCTTTACCTATCCCAAAAAAAGAGAAGAGTTAAAAGAATGTCAAAAGTTTCAAATCATAGTTAACACTAAATTTACCAGACCAGTCAAAATGACTGGCCCTACGATTTCAATTTAAAATTCCTACTGTATGTAATATTTTTTCTCTATAATGATATCATGACTTTTGTAACTATAATTAAATTATTAATTTAATGAACTTTATTTTGTTTTATGTATAATAGTAATAAATATATAAATAGGTATATTTAAATACCTGGTAAATCTAGTGTTTTCTTAGAAATATAAAATCTACCAAGACGCAATAAGACTCACCAAAACAAATTCCTTATAGCAGACTTTTTAAACTTAATGACAATATAATCAATGTTAAATAACAACATACGAGGTCGTCGAGTACAAAAAATCTAGACAAAACACTAGGCTAAATTAGACAGGCAATAAATATCTGACTTATGATTGTCATTCAAGTACTGTAATATATAATATAGTAAATTGCAATCGTGAAAGATATTATTACAAGCAGATATATATTTTGTGTATGCCAAAGTCAAAGTCAAATTATTTTATTCAAAATAAGAAGTTACAAGCTTCATTTTTTGAACGTCAAATAGTTTACCACCGGTTCACTAAACTTAATGCCAGACCTGAAAAGAACCGGCGCAAAAAACTCAGCGGGACTTTTTTTAAAGCAATTGTCATATACAGATTTATTGCTGACAGCGATACTTTTGAAATAGCCTGGAGCGAGCATTTCATTCCCAAGGCGTGTTATCATTAATAAAATCTTTAATTAGGTTATAACCTTCAATGCACAAATGTCTTTTCACAACTGTTTTAAATTGTGATATAGAAATATCTTAGACGTTTTCTGGTATCCTATTGTAAAAGCGTATACACTGTCCGATGAATGAATTATTGACTCGATGTAATCGAGTTACAGGAGTAATCAGTTTATGCTTATTTCTAGTATTAATATTATGTGTGTGACCGATTTTTGTAAAATCATTAATATTTTTTGTAACATACATGACAATTTTATTTTTTTTAACTCAAAATTTGTTATATATTACCAAAATCATCTTAAATTGTTTAACGAGGTATGTCAAATGTATCAAATTAGTAAAATTGATAAGTCAACGGGGCTATTATACTATAAAGTATATATAAATTCTTAGATAGTTCAGTCATTGAGGTTATCGTGGCGCTGTTGGCTATTCAACGTCTGACTGTAACCACGATTGTTATGCGTTCGTTTCCCGTAAAAGGTCAAGCTTCTTATTTTTCTTATAGTATAATTATAATTATTACAAAATATGGCGCCAGTCGTGGCGCAGAGGCACAAAGTGTGACTTCAAACGACTGGTTGTGGGTTCGATTCCCACTCGAGGAGAGGAAATATTTAATTTTTCCATTTTCTTCGCTCTGGTACCGAAGCAAAGCGCGACGTTAAGTTCCGCCACTTAACACGCAATGCCTCCGAATACGGCGGAAAGTGGGGACCGGATATTCTTAACACTAGGTTCCCTCTGCCTACCCTGCTGTGTGCGGGATACAGCGTGAAGCTAAATTTCAAAAAATCTTTCCGAGAAGAATGTCGCATTATGTTCTTGCATATTCATACACACATAACAATGTCACTGAACGGGGTGTTGCAACGCAGACACCCATTGAGTTTGGCAATATTATTTTAATAAGCAGTTTTATTTCTTCAGACGTAATTAATTTTCTGTTTAGTAACAGTTGACATTGCCTCTAACGAAATTATGATAATGTTAATGACTTAGTATTTAGCAATAAAATCGTCTCCGAAATAAAAAATATTAGGCAAATGCTTTTCGCTTAAATCTGCAATAAAATCAGTTTATTATGTTTTAGAAAGGATTATAATGGGAAGGCTTTAACTATGGAAATGAAGCAAGAGAGAAGAACATAGTGTAAAAACACTCCGCTCTCCACTTTCCGTGCGTTAACCAGGACGATGAAATTAAAATAATTAAATTATGAACATTTCAAATTGAATTTTCAAATTGAGTATTATTTAAAGGCAGCTATTTAAAAATTAAATAAAGTACAATTATATTAAGATATATATTTTTTTCGGAGCCATTATAAGCGAAAGTTATGTTTATAAACTTTTAAATTCTTAAATATGTTACTATAAATGACATTATAATATGTAAAGTATAATAATTACATATAAGGTTTATATGTAATTATAATAAAATATGTTTAAAATACTTATATAAAATTAACTAAATGACTGCTATCTTTTTATAGTTTAAAAACATGTAACAATTAAATCAAATTTAATTTAGTTTTGAGTGGCGGAACTCAACGGCACGGCGCTTTAGTATTTATATTTTTCTTTGGTTAATCTAATTAGATTGGTAAATCTAATTTGACAACTATGTCAAATTTGACATAGTTGTCAAAAGTATAGTTCAGTAACTATTTGTAAGCATTGAATTCGTCAAGCGTTATTCCAACAGATAATATAAAAGAAACTAAAAACTAATCATTTTAATTGAAATCACGATAACTTAAGTTAATATTTTTTCTAAATTATTAAGTATATGAAGGCCGGTCGTGGCGCAGTGTCACAAGCCTGTGACTGTAAACGACTCGTTGTATGTTCGATTCCCACTCGAGGAGTCACGGTGTATCTGGCACAGAGCAGGGTAGGCAGAAAGAACCTAATGTTAAGACACTCTGTTCCCCACTTTCCGCCGAATTCGGAGGCTTGTGTGTTAAGTCGCGGAACGCCGCGCTTTACCTCGACACCAGAGCGAAGAAAATGGAAATATAATTTCCACTCCTCAAGTGGGAACCAACGAAATCGAATCGAACCCACAACCAGTCGTTTACAGACACACGCTTGTGCCACTGGGCCACGACTGGCCACTTCAATAATTCAATTTATCGTCAAAGTATATTAATAACTACAAAAAATGCAAGTGTAACGGATGCACTCCTTCTTAATTGAGTTCAGGTCAAAAGTTACGCTACAATTTTGAGATTTCTAATTTAATCAATTATTTAATATTTTTCAAGGACTCGTAAATATGTAAGCTTGTTAACATTAAACACATTTATCACGTAACTGTTGTTGTACTATTGATATTGACCTCGATATAGTCTTTATACAGGAATAACAAGTCAATTTTTTTATTAAATATTGTTTTAATAAATTACATTGTAATTTAATCATTTTTGAAGGGTTGAAGGGCATTTTTGAAGTAATGTATTAAAAAAATGAAACATAAATTTTTAGCTACACGCTTCATCCCACATTGCAGGGATCACAAAGGAACCTTCTTTCACGACACGTTCTTCTCCACTTTACGCCCGAATTCGAGATATGTCTTAAGTAGCGGAACTCGACGCCGCGTCTTTATCTTGCCACGAGAGTGGAGAAATATTATTGTTATTAGTATGGTTTAACTCTTCCTATTTGTAGTAGACCTCTGAAATTTGGCAGGGATATCGAGCACAGTGTCTTGTGTGCTGTGAAGATTTTTAGTGACAATTGTAATAGTAGTTTTTGAATAAATGGTAATTAAATGGTCAAGTGTCCATAGGCTTAGGTTGTGGAACGTTAAGTGTTATGTTAGTATTAAGTGTTTGCTTTCTTAACATGTAATGCCGACAGAAGGTTTGGGGTCCTGACGTTCAGACTGGTGCAGGTGCTAACGGGGCATGGTTGCTTCGGCAAATACCTGCACCAGATTGCACGTCGGGAGATATCCCCGGCGTGCCATGAGTGTAATGCGCCCGTTGATACGGTGCATCACACTCTGGCCGAATGTCCCGCTTGGGCTCCACAGCATCATGCCTTGATGGCTGTAGTGGGTGGGGACCTCTCATTAACCAGTGTGGTAGGCGCCATGCTGGATAGTGAGAGGAACTGGTCTGCGATGGTCTCCTTCTGCGAATCTGTCATTGCATTGAAGGAGGCCGCGAATCTGTTTCGCGAGTCCAGTGCAAATATAGATCCGCTCCGTCGTCGGAGGCCAGGGAGTAGGAGAAGGCGGTACGCGCATCTCCAACTTCCCCTACCTTAGAGAAGTCTTGCAAGTCATAGAGGCTGCGGGTGCTCTGGAAGAAACCGCGGAGCACCCTGAAGGCGACGGTGGCCCGTAATAGGCGGGCCTTCAACTGAGGCGTCGTAGCAGAATGCGCGAGCGATCCTGCGACGTCTCGTGAGGGTGGAGAGGGTTTCCGCTGAGTTTTAGTGGGTAGTATCGGACTCACCGGTGAGTCCCACAGTATCATTCGTTCGTAAGGTAGCCTTGCGTACGGATGTTCTGCGTAAACAGCATTTCCCAGCGACAAAAAAAAAACAACACTAAGTGTTATATTAGTATTAAGTGTTTGCTTTTCAAACATTTTAAACATGTAATAACATTAAATATGCACTTGACTCAGCTCTTCCCGCCATGCAGAGCAAAGAGGCGGTTCTTAGTACTAATAAAATATATATTATGATTGTTATTCTGATTGAGGATCAAACCCACAACCATTGTGTTTACATTGTTACACGCGACGATGCTACAACTACTACAATAAAAATACCTATTGTCAACGCGCAGTGAAGTTTTCTGAAGCAATGAAGGAATAAACTAGTAAATCCATTGACGCGTACAACGGGGTGTTGCCTTGAAAACCTATATGTCATTTTATACAAAATTGTACGCAAAAAGCAACATGTGTAATATTTATTAAAAAAAATATTTATTTTCTGCATTTTTTCCACATAAAAAATAAAAAAATAAATAACAGACGCTTGTGATACATTTTTAAATAAAGATAAAGAGAGACACTATGAAGACACTTCCTACTTCACTTTACGTTCGAAATTAAAATATTGCGTGATGAGGAATTTACCGCCACCCATTGCCTTAGGTAGCAGAGCGGAGAAATGAAAATAATTTGAATATTGATTCCTGTTTTTTTTAGCTGTACGATATATCCCGCACACGGCAGGGTAGGCAGAGGGAACCTAGTGTTAAGACACTGTTCCCCACGTTTTACCAAATTCGTAGGCATTGTGTGTTAAGTGGCGGAACTTAACGCCGCGCTTTACCTCTGATACCAGATCGAAGGAAATGTAAATATTAAATATTACCACTCCTCGAGTGGGAATCGAACCCACAACCAGTCGTTTACAGTCACACGCTTGTGCCACTGCGCAATATTGATTATATTTGAATTATTAATGAAAATAATTTAAATATTTATTATGTATCAATTATTTTCATTTCTCCAAGTGGGAATCGACCCCACAATAATTACACATTCAGTCAGACGCCGATATACTGCACCATTAGACTACTAGTTAGTATTAATTGGTGGTTTAGTATTGATTGGTGGCCAGTCGTGGCCCAGTGGTACAAGCGTGTGACTGTAAGCGACTGGATGTGGGTTCGATTCCCACTCGAGGAGTGGAAATATTTAATATTTCGATTTTCTTTGCTCTGGTGTCGAGGTAAAGCGCGGCGTTAAGTTCCGCCACTTAACACGCAAGCCTCCGAATTCGGCGGGGAACGGAGTGTCTTAACACTGGGTTCCCTCCGCCTACCCTGCTGTGTGCGTGATACAGCGTGAAGCTAAAAAAAAAGGTAGTATTAAAAATGGTAAAAATGTAATACCAAATGTGTCACATATATATCAGGAGATTTATTATTATTAAAGAAAGTAAATAGCATTCATTTTAATGATGTCATTTGTGAACTTTTCAGTACACAACAACTGTATTTTGAAAGTAAAACCTTTATAAAATACAAGGTTACAAGGACCGTTTTGAGTAAACTTTTAAGGTTAAGGTTATGAGTTAACGTCACATTTTCCTTAATATGATTATTAAGTTGTATTTCCTAAGTCGGACAATTTCGGGGACTTTCCTTGACAAACTTTCTTTGACAAACTTTTTTTGACAAATTGAGTGTAGGATCCCGAGATCTATCTCGAGATTGAGTCTAGATATATCTTCTAAACGCTTCAACGCTTAACATCAAGCTTATTGTGGACAAACGCAAAAATAAACGTAAAAATCTACCTAATTAGTAATTTTGTATAGTAATGGTAAGATTCAGTTTTAATTCTTAATACAATAAACTAACCAGAGAGAAAAAAATGAAAATTTCAACTTAATATTTATTAGTTTTAAAAAGTTTACGAATATTCTATAATTTTATTATATTTGACTTTTTATTCTTTTAGTCATCATTGATATATATTTTGGAATGGACATGACATTCCATTTATCATAAAATATACGATAAATGCAAATTAACAAATAAGGGTAGTAAAATACAACATAATAATTTTGAACTGAACAAAATATTTTTATAGATAGGTTTTAAATCCACAACCATCGTGCAACTTGCAAATGCAGCTTCGAGACTGACTTCAAGAATATATAAATACTAAATATAATTTGAAGTTATTGCAAACTGCTTTAAGATTTACCCTTATTTTTTATTTTGCTATCCACATATAGCGAACTAATCCAAGTGACCGTTCAGAGTAAAATCTTTTAGTTATTTAATTGGTAGAAACACTATAAGGGTCAAACAGTATCCCTAAATATTAACAAATCAATGAAAATCTGCCGATATTTTCTCTCATTGTCTTACCCCAAACTTAAAATGTTCATAGAAATTGGTGTAAATCATATTCTATAGTATTTTAATTAAAGTATTATTACCAACTTTACTTCGCAGTGTAATTTTATCCACCACATCCGTTGTTAGTACTTTCCATTGTTAAATTTATATTACAACGTTACCGCCTTGCCTTATATAATTTATGATTCATTGTAAGGCTTCTTAAATAGTAATGCAACTTTTTCCTGTATGGAACATGCGAGAGATAACCTAGTGTTACGACACTCCGTTCTCCACTTCCCGCCCACATTCACGACATTGCGTGTTAAGTGGCAAAACTCAACGCTGTTTTTTTGTCTTACCAGAACCAGAATCATTTAATTATAATACAAAAGTTGTAAGCCCTTATATCTATAAGATATAAACTTTAAAGCTGGGGATGACCAGCCCATGACCAAATCTTTTTCAGTCAGGCGTTGTATTACACCTCAGTTAAATAATTATAAAATAAAAAAAACCATAGGACAGCGTCTGACGATATTGGGTGAATGAAGAACGGAGTGTCTTAACACTATGTTGTCTCTGACTTGCCCATTACGAACGGAAAAAAAAATAAATTTACGATACAAAGGTCACAAGAAATAAAGTCTTTATTGTTTTCGACTATCTACATACATTTTTCAGCGTCATATCCCATACACAGCAGGGTAAGCAGAAGGGACCTAGTCTTAGGACATTCCGTCCCCCATTTTCCGCTTAAGTTTTGAGGCATTGTGTGTCAAGTGGCGGAACTCAACACCGCGCTTAACCTCGACACCAGATCGAAAACAAAGAAATATTAAATATTTCTATTCCTCAAGTGGTAATCGAACCCACAACCAGTAGCATTTACAGTCACAATTTATACCCATGCGCCACGATTGGCTTCAACACTTAACATCTAATTATTATATCACTTAAAACATAATAAAAAACAATTTTAAAATTACATAAACTTACGCAAAATCTTAGCTGATACGAGCACTGCACACACGGCGATGACTATAAGGATTTTCATGATTACTTCAATATTATATATTAAATTAAATTATATAATTTATATTTTAGTATTAAACAGACAAGCGTTGCAGACCGAGTGTGCGGGCGCGCAGCTACCACCAATATTTGTATCAAAGGAAAGGCAACCTGTACCGGAGACGTTGAGCAATGTGGGGAAACAAAGTGAGGAATTTTGGAGTATATCTTGAACGTTATAATTTAATAGTTTCCTTGTTTTACGTTGTATTGTTATTTATGAGAATTGTCATGTAGTATGAAGTAGTTTTTAAGTGTTTATTATGTACATTTATATGACGGCGACATGAAAAAAATGTATAATTTTTGTTGATATATATTTTGTTAATAATCTGTGGACCGGTATGAGTATTGTTTTTAAAAATATGATTGCTTTTATGTAAATAACATTTTTTTTTCTTAATAATTTAAGTATTTAGAACTTAGGTTTATCAACATACATTTATAAAGAGCTAAGTGACTATGTATATACCATTGTTTAGAGTATTACCTTTTTAAAAAAAATAAACTTGGTATTAAAAAAGGAATTCAGTATTATTGGTATAATATAGTTGTTAAATACTCAATGTTAAATACTCAACAATAATATATTACGAATATTAATTAAATAATAATTTAATGAACAATTAAATAAAAAATGCAACACCTATTTAACACTTTTTTAAAAGCGTCAATTTTTATATTGTGCGTAAAATATCACGTATAAATAATTCTTTTAAAATTATTTGACCTAATAATGTTAAATTCGACATTAAAAACTTTTTAATTTGATATAAGCAAAGTACTACTAATTAATTATTACAAAAACGGGGAACGAAGTGTCTTAGGACTTCCCTCTGCCTACCCTGCCATGTTCGGAATACAGCGTGAAGCTATTGCAATCGAGGAGGACTCGAATTCATAACCATCGAGTTTGCAGCCAGAAACAGCGCAAATCTTTCCTCTATTCAGAATTATAACAAATAACTAACTGTTAAGATTTTTCGTTTTGCGCCATGCTTCCATATTTTGAAATGAGACTATTTTAACAGCGCATATAGTTAGTGTAGACAAATTACAAAAAAGGCGGCATTGATTCACCTAACACGCAATCTAAGCGGGAAAAACCGTTAAAAAAAATCATTAAGCCAAATCAAAATAAATAACTCTTTACACATAACAAGTATATCAATATAACCAACAAAAAGCAACGAATGGTGCAACAAAATCAATATTGGTAACATTAAAAAAACGCAGCACCGTGCCGTAGCGCATTACATAAATTGCTGACCGAACCTCAATTACATTATACAACTGATCTGATCTGTAACAGTTATCTCACAGTGCAAGAGCGTAAACTGAATTACTCGGAAGCGAATAACATGACGCATTGTGGCACAGTTGCGGCGTGTGCAGTGGTTCAGGGTTCGATTTCTGTGCGGAAAAATTTCCAAGTTTGCGTTGTAGGACAAAGTAGTAGAGAGAAATCTCAAAATGTCTTTTTAAAGTACAGAAAAGTTTTTACCTGCGGGGGGATGGGTTAAGAATGGCTACAACAACGGCTGGTAGGTAGCGTCCCGTAAGAAGTGGGTAACTCAGTAACTCGGTGGTAGGAGATACGTTCTTGGAATGGACTTGCGACTACTATTATGTCAAAAATGAACCGCTAAATATCTACTGATGTGTTCTCGTTCAATGACATGTAAGCCAACTCTCCATATTCCCCCATTTCCTTTTCTCACCCATCCTTCTTCCTCCTTCACCCTCAAGGCTAGCAACGCATCCACAGCTCCTCTAATGTTGTAGATATCCACTTACCATTAGGCGGTTCCTATGCTATATGCCTCCTTTTTGCAATAAAAAATATAACTACCCTTATTTTGCGTAAAACAAATTGTAATTAGTGTCGGTTAACTGGCTCGTCCTGTATTTTGTGCAGCAATAAAAAAAAATAGTCCAAACATACTTATCTAAATAATTTTAACAATTTTAGCCTTGTACTTAACAATTACGAAACTAGAGATGTAGGTTATTCACAACTAACTATTTATTTATTTTCTAGCTTCCTGAAATCGGGACATTGCGCGTTGAATGGCCTAAATCAACGCGTTTTTCTTGAGTTGAGCGGACAAATGGAAATCATTTAAATATATTCATTCCTATTCCCGAATGGTAATCGTACGCATAATTAATCTCCCTATTCCCACCATTCCCATCCTTCCTCCCTCCTTCTGTCCTACATTCCTAAGGCTGGCAACGCATCCATAGCTTGAATGTTGTGTATGTCTATGGGCGAAGGTAACCACTTAACACCAGGTGGGCCTTCAGCTCGTTTGCCTCCTTTATTCCATAAAAAAAAAATCCAGTTTACAACCAGACTCTGTCGTATGACAGCGGACACAAACGACGATAGGAATTGAAGCGATTGTTAAATAGTACTTTTGAAAATTTAATGAATGTCGTTTCAGAAATCTTAGAATAGTCAGCTCTTTTTTGTAACTGTTTTGATTTTAACAGTAATTGGAAGCATAAATTTTATATAAAAGAATTGAAAGAGTCATGTAAATGTATGATGTAAACATGTTCTGTAGAAATATTACTTCGTACTTATAACAATAGAAGACGGTTGTTTGTAATTTTGAATAGCATTATTACAAATAATTAAATAATGTAATAAATAGGCGTAGGGCCAGTCGTGGCACAGTGGCACAAGCATGTGACTGTAAACGACTGGTTGTGGGTTTGATTCCCACTCGAGGAGTGAAAATATTTAATATTTCCATTTTCTTCGCTCTGGTGTCGCGGCAAAGCGCGGTGTTAAGTTCCGCCACTTAACACGCAATGCCTCCGAATTCGGCGGAAAGTGGGGAACGGAGTGTCTTAACACTAGGTTCCCTCTGCCTACCCTGCTGTGTGCGGAATACATCGTGAAGCTAAACAAAAAAATATATATATATTATACATAAAAATTATAATAGTATATGTAGACTTTAAGAGTTATTATTATATATAGTGTTTATTTTCTCTCTCAATTAGTACAATGTAAGTACCTTAAGTTTTACTATTCAATAAACAATGTCTTGAATTCGGAAGAAAAGAGGCCAACGAAATGCCTCTAAGTCTTCTTTGCCGAAAGAAACAAGCGTGAAACTGAAGGTGATCTGATGTGAAAGAATTATTGTTCGAGGCAAAGGCATGTAGAAAATGTAAGCTGTTATAAAGTCCATGCAGACAGAGTTACGGGCATTAACTAGTATATATTTTTTTTATTCACTTACGCACACAGCAGGGTAGGCAGAGGGAACCTAGTGTTAAGACACTCCGTTCCCCACTTTCCGCCGAATTCGGAGGCATTGCGTGTTAAGTGGCGAAACTTAACGCCGCGCTTTACCTCGACACCACATACGACAATAATAGCTGATAGACAAACAGACAAACTTTCGCATTTATAATATAAGTATGGATAACAAAATTACGGGCGGCTAGTATACATATTATGATTTTATTTATATTTTATCTATGGACAAATAAATTAGGTAACAGCCACTTAATACTAAAACCTACATTTGTTGACATTTGCTTCAATAAAATTTAGAAACAAGTTGCACCATGCTTTAAGATTCATACAACTGCTAAACGACAAATATTAAGTAGGTATTTTGTCACAATACATCCATACTTATATAATAAAGGCGAATGTCTGTCTGTTTGTCTATCACGGTTTCACGGCTAATCTACCGGTCCGATTTAGATGAAATTTAAAATGAAAGTAGTAAAAATTATTGGGTACAAACATTTGTTCGAAAATTAACCTCTAAAGAGTTAAAATAGTTTATGAAAGTTTATATGAAAAATCTACACCGCTTAACCATATTCTAATGAATTTTGGCAAAAATATAGTTGATAATTCAAGGTTAAGTTTACTTTTCAAAAATCCACCCCCGGGAGTTGCAATATAACGAAACAGCTCATAGTTCACGTGGCGAAGCCACGAACGGGCCGCTAGTTATTTGAATTTGCAATATAAATTGTGTTGGTCAATAAGTGAACCTACTTCTTATAGAGATGTTTCAAGGACTGCAATTACCGAGCAAATTTAGTAAATAGTTAGGTTTCACGATGCAAAATACTTCTAAATGATAGTCAGGTAAAAAAATATAATCTTGAAAACACCTAAAGTATCTGTCATATTTATTTGTTACCTAGTCAAGGTAACATCAGTGTTGGACAAAAGTTAATTGCAATTAACAAATTAATATTAACAATTAATTATGTGTTTGTGGGAAAATCACGTAAAAATTAAAATTAGCTGAAAATTTATTAGTTCTTAACATTTACACTACAATTAACAATGACTTAATTGTTAATTGTAATTATGGCACAAACAAATGAACAATTGTTAATATTTAATTGTTAATTAACAAAAAAGTTTTGTCCAACACTGGGTTTACACATATTTTTTAGCCCTTTTTCCCGATGGGGACATTGCTGTTAAGTAGAGTAACTTAACGACGTACTTTGGTAGGTACCTGAGCAGAGAAATAAAAATGATATTTAATTCAAAATCGGACCCACGACGTTTTTGTTTACCACCAGACCCTGTCTATCCGCTATGCCACGATGGTCTTTTTGCATTCTAGCATATAACTAAATAAGCCAAATCAATAGTCTTTGAGGTGTTTAACTAGCTAAGCAACGTCTAAATATTTAAATACTTAAGTTATTTAGTATTTTCACAAATAGTCACAATAGTACATATTTATATAATTCTATTTACTTTATTTATGTGTAATTGCAGGTATTTTTAAATTATAGTTTCAAGATAATTGTATATTTTTCTGGCTTCATTTTTGCTTTCATATAAAGATAAATGGTATAGGTATTTCTTCTCCTTTTTAAAATTTAACATATACCCTTCATATTAATATTGAAGCTCTCTTTCTCTCTTAGCACAGTGCGATAGTGTCTGACCCTAAACGCAATTGGCTGTGGGTTTATTCCCCACTTGGGGGAATGATTCTGCTTAAATTACTTAGTTTAAAGTTAGTCGTGGCGCTGGGACAAAAAGTGTAAACGCGACTGATTGTAACTTCCATTTCTACTCGAAAAGTGGGAAAACTTCAAAATTTCCATTTTCTTCGCTCTGATGTAGAGACATAGCACGGCGTTAAGTTCCGCCACCTTTCCGCCACACGTAATATCTTCAGAATTCCTCGGAAAATGGGAGACGGAGGATCATAACACCATGTTCCCTCTGCCTACCCTGGTCTGTCCAGGATACAGGGTAAAGCTTAAACAAAAAAAATATTAATTATTTAAAACTAATTTAAAGCGCTTTACGAAATTATGGTCCTTCTAAGATTTATTACGAGTTATTTTCCTAAGAAACCACAGACTGTATTAAGTTTGTGATTGTTAGCTCAAGTTAATAAGCACTTAATAAACATAAATATATTGCATTATTCGTGTCACGGTTGTAAATCATGATGAATACCTGTTTTTTTACACAATATCCTATAACGCTGCGTTTGTCATTTGATTTGAAATCATCTATTTCCTGGATGAGTGTAATAAAATTATGAAGTGGTAACATTCACAAACAAAACTAAACAATTCATTACTGGCATTTTTTAATTTTTTTATTTTACTTTGAAACTTTACGGACAAAGTCTGTACCTTTTTTAAAAATAATCTTCTTCCTTTGATATAAATTAGCTTTAAGTAACCAAGCTTATAAAATATATAAAAATCTGCCATTTAGGTGTAAGAATTTTACATTTTTTAGTTTTATTTTACTCACATAGAAGAATCAGAGAAATTAGAAAGAACCTAGTGTCAAGGGACTCCGTTCTCCACTTTTCGCCCAAAATCGATGTTTCGTTTTACTTTTGAAATATTTACTTCTAAATTTGAAAAAGAAATAGAATATTTCCGAAATCATTCGGACATATTGTATTTCTACAGACTCAATAAAAACACGAAGTTAGTATTACACTATCGGTTATAGAAACATATGTTACTAGAGTTCTGTCACGCTTTATCTTGCACGCAGCAGGCTACGTAGGGAGAACCTAGTGTGTGCGTGAAGACACTTTCCGTTCCCCATTTTCCGCCGAATTCCGGTTGTTAAAAGACAGAACCCAGCGCCGCACTTGAAATGAAATAATAAAGCTTTAATAGAAATAATAAATATTTCTATTTTTTTCGCTTATAAATTTAATTAAATGATTGTTAAATTAAGATGTCGTGGCACAGTGGGAAAACGTCTAACTGTCAGAACGATAGTTGTGGGATCAATTTCCACTCTGGGGAATGACTAAATTTTAATTTTAATTTCTTTTCTCTGGTAACAAAGACAAAATACGGCCAATGGCATGGCTTAGGGCGGAAAGTGGAGAGAGAGAGTATCCGGTCCCCACTGACTAACCTGCGAATACGAGAAAAATCGTGAATGTGAAAGAAAATAAATAATTATTTAATTGTTGTAGAATTATTAAATTGTACATAGTGAATAAGTACACACTACTCTGCACTTGTATATACAGTAGATGGCGTTTATAGTATACGACTATATCAAGTATAGAACTAGTACCAAGGTAACAGTATAGATGGCATTTTATGAAAACGTATCTTATTTTGTCGCACAAGCGTGTGACTGTAAAACAACTGGTTGTGGGTTCGATTCCCACTCGAGGAGTGGAAATATTTAATATTTCCATTTTCTTCGCTCTGGTGCTGAGGTAAAGCGCGGCGTTAAGTTCCGCCACGCAATATCTCCGAATTCGGCGGAAAGTGGGGAACGGAGTGTCTTAACACTAGGTTCCCTCTGCCTACCCTGCTGTGTGCGGGATACAGCGTGAAGATAAAAAAAGTATTTTATTTTACAGTTTTACTTGTTTTTTTCTAATTCTATCTTAATTTAAAGTCTATAGTAAATATCTATTATTATTGTGCCTTGAAGAAATTCACAACAATAAAATAACTGCGGATTATCTGGTATTTTCAATTTTTTTCAGCTTTAGGCTTTTTCCTGTCAACGTAGGAGTGTCTCCACTCTCCACCATAGTTAAAAACTAGTCTGGAAAGTTAATACTTCAATAAAAAATAATAATATTAACTTACTTTTATAAATTTACTACAAGCATAATTATAATGACAGAAATATTTTAAAAACAAATCATATTTTATTTTTTTGCATTGATTTAAAGGTCGTAGAGGGAAAGTATTTATTTTTTCAAAAAACATGTACTTATAAGGCTCAATGGCTCATGACTCAATGGGACAACGCCTGATTGTAAACAAAATTGGTACACAACCAATTTTGTAAGTTTAATTCTCAGTTAAGAGAATAATTTTAATTAAAATATTTCATTTTTATATATTTTTTTTTAGCTTCACGCTGTATCCCGCACACTGCCTACCCTCCTGTAGGCAGAGGGTACTTTCCGCCGAATTCGGAGGCTTGCGTGTTAAGTGGCGGATCTTAACGCCGCGCTTTACCTCGACACCAGAGCGAAGAAAATGGAAATATAATTTCCACTCCTCGAGTGGGAATCGAACTCACAACCAGTCGTTTACAGTCACACGCTTGTGCCACTGGGCCACGACTGGCCATATTTTTATATTTCAGAATACAATAACAAAACACAGCGTTAAGTTGCGCCAATCGACACGTAATATATTATATGAATAGGGAAAATTAGTTACCTGACTGAGTTTTCACTAGGTTTACTCTGCTATGCGAGAAAAATAGGAAACTGTAAAAATATGTATTACAGATAGCCTCTACTCTTTAAATGCTCTAAGAAGTCTGACTTGCCCCGCCAAAAGGTTTCAAAGTGGGGGTAAGCGTGACTATAAACTGCTTGTGGGTTCGATTCCCACTGGAGGAATGGAAATGTTTAATATTTCCATTTTCCTCGCTGTTGTGTCGAGGCAAAGACGAGGCGCGGCGTTAAGTTCCGCCACTGAACGAAAGTGGGGAACGTGTCTTAACACTAGGTTCCCCTGCTGTGTGCGGGATATAGAAATGGTTGGTACTCATCCCTAGTCTAACTATAAATATAATGAGTTGAATTAATAAAATAACTGTTATATATTTTAAATTCGTATAATATATAAAATTACATATATTACAACAATATTCTAAGAGCAGGAGTAGAATGCAATATGTGAAATATTGCATTCTACTCCTGCTTACTGAAAAAATATTAACTTGAACTAGAAGACATTTGATTTTTATTAAAACAAACAAAAATATAGATATTTTCCATTATATTAACATGTGAAAGTAAGGTTACTGAGACTTTGGGCTCCTTTTTACGGGAAATGGGACGGAGGGGACCGAAATTTGGTAAAGTTTAAGTTTATATGAAGAAGACATGCAGAAAGTCATTTTTTGTAATAATGGTACTTTAAAACACATTAAATTCATGTATTAAAAATTACAGACACTACAATTGACTTTACATATGGTATTATATAAAATGACCTGTACATTGCTATGGTAACATATTTTACTAGTATTCATTATGAATAAATTGTTATTATTGTTATTAATTTGAAGGTTCTATCAACGGTTCGTACGTAAACCGGCATAAGTGCAAAAACACCACGGGATAAGTAACTGAATATTATTGAAGGTAAATAATAAAATGTCCATAAAGTGGCCAGTCGTAGCCCAGTGGCACAAGCGTGTGACTGTAAACGACTGGTTGTGGGTTCGATTCCCACTCGAGGGGTGGAAATTATATTTCCATTTTCTTCGCTTTGGTGTCGAGGTAAAGCGCGGCGTTAAGTTCCGCCACTTAACACGCAAGCCTCCAATTCGGCGGAAAGTGGGGAACGGAGTGTCTTAACACTAGGTTCCCTCTGCCTACCCTGCTGTGTGCGGGATACAGCGTGAAGCTAAAAAAAAAAAAAAAAAATCAATACATGCAGTATACAACGTTCCGACTTTATAATCCTTATGAATCACGAATGGGGATCGAACCTTCGATGTAAGGTTTAAGTACGATTTCTTCATGCTTGAAATTATCGGCTCTTGTATTTCGGAAATCTTTATATATAAAAACCCCAAATAAATGAAAAAAAATACATTTAGGTAAATTTTAACATTATTTATCACGTGAAGTAGTTAAATTTATCGTGCGAAATATATTTTTTTATATATATTAATGTAATTTTATTGAGATTATTACAGAGTAAATTATTTCTTTTATACCTAAAATGGTAACATGCAAGTGAATGCAAAAGGTAATTTTAACACTTTTAAAAATAGATTATTGTAGGTACTATATAGCGCTTATGCGTATTATATACACAAATAGTATATAAAAAAACTTAAAAAGCATATTTTAAAATGTATATTTTTACAACAAATCATTAGAATACGGTAAAAGCTCAGTTCTAGAAACATTACAAAACTAACGATAAGACGAAATGAAAAATATTTTAAGAAAACCCATACAAATACAATGCAGACGGACTTAGAGCAAAATATTTACTCAAAAAATTAATAGCTAGGTTTAAATCTAAAGTTGCCGTTTTTGGATTATGATCGATTATTGATACTGGGCGTTAGAGGCACAGGTTCGAATCCCGTGACGTTATAATTATTATATATTTTCTTAAAATATTTTTCAATTTTCTAAGTGTGTGAACACTTTGAAAATGTAAAAGAAAAATGGATGGAAACAGTCTAAAAATTAAGTGACAATGAATGGATGATCTTACAAATAAACTTAACTATTTAAAACATAATAAACTATTTTTTAAATTAACTTTTTGAACGACACACCAGCTAGTCCCTAACTACATTTTAATATCACATCACACCCAATCAGCTCAAATCAGGGAAATAACTCCTTATATGTAAACTTAGAGGTTATCTTATTAGCCATCTCTGTAAATAGATCAGCTAAACTTTTCTCCAGAACAGGGCTGATTTCTTGAAGGAAAACTTGGGAATTCTCGTTTATGACTCTGTTAGTAGCTGGCCCAAGAACTGGATCGCCGTCGAAGAGGTTGGTCAAATATATGGAAGATTCACCAACACGTAGTTTCACTTTCATTGGTTCAAAGTTGAGATACTCGTCGTCTCCCCTCTTTTCTTTGTGACCACGCATTGTGACGTTGCAGGCGTAATCCTCTGTAATATAAACAGTTTATAAATATATTTGAATTATAAATTAAAATTAAGTTGTGTTTAGGAGCCATGTGTGGTATATAGGGACAACGTCTGACTTAGCACGATTGGTTATGGCCTCGACCTTGGTGGTTTAATTACGTATATGTGTTTTCTGGATGCAGGATTTAACATCATTCATTCATTGGATCAACAAATAAATGTACATAAACTACGTGTAATATAATATAATCATTGTACAAGTTACATATGAAACAAGGTCTAAAAATATTGTAAGAGATTTGACTATTACGCTATATAGCTTCACGCTATATCCCGCACACAGCAGGGTAGGCAGAGGGAACCTAGTGTTAAGACACTCCGTTCCCCACTTTCCGCCGAATTCGGAGGCTTGCGTGTTAAGTGGCGGAACTTAACGCCGCGCTTTACTTCGGCACCAGAGCGAAGAAAATGGAAATATAATTTCCACTCCTCGAGTGGGAATCGAACCCACAACCAGTCGTTTTTACAGTCACACTCTTGTGCCACTGGGCCACGACTGGCCACATTGACTATTACATAATTTTTAATACTTTTAGGGCATTTAAGAATACATTTTCAACTTCTTTACATATTTACCACACTTTGGCTATAAAGAAGGGTACAACTTTTTTTTTTAGCTTCCCGCTGTATCCCGCACACAGCAGGGTAGGCAGAGGGAACCTAGTGTAAGACACTCCGTCCCCCAGTTTCAGCTGAATTCGGAGGTTTGCGTGTTAAGTGGCGGAACTTAACGCCGCGCTTTACCTCAACACCAGAGCGAAGAAAATGGAAATATAATTTCCACTCCTCGAGTGGGAATCGAACCCACAACCAGTCGTTTACAGTCACACGCTTGTGCCACTGGGCGACGACTGGCCACTTAGGGGTACAACTGATATCTCAGAGCAATGACAAAGTAAATACACGCTCATCTTCCATCTAATGACGTATTATATAATATAATATGTAAATAATATACAAGAAATCGATAACAATAGTTTCAGATTATGACAAAATGTGTGTTAATCGACTATTACGCAGTACCTACTAACGTTTTTGCTATTACGACGCGACGTGCATAGTGCAAGTAGGTTAAAAGGCCTAAGTACGTCCGTGTAACTTTACATGTTTAACTAAGTGTTAACTAAAGGATTTTTAACAAAACTAAACACTTTAAAGTGTTTTTCACCCGCTTGGGAAATTGAAAATATTTTTTGAAAAATTTCGTGTATGTATATTTTTTTAGCTTCACGCTGTATGCCGCACACAGCAGGGTAGGCAGAGGGAACCTAGTGTTAAGGCACTCCATTCCCCACTTTCCACCAAATTCGGAAGACTTGCGTGCTTAAGTGGTGGAACTTAACACCGCGCATTGCCTCGACACCAGAGCGAAGAAAATGGAAATAGTCACACACTTGTTTTCTCATAATATTAAATAAACAAATTATATATTTTTTATCTTTAGCTAAAACGGATATAAAATTTAACTTTAATCGATTGTTTTGTAGCGTTGGTCGTGGGTTCTAATTCTGATTAGGAGAAGATAAGTAGGGGAAAGAGCTCGGACAGTATATACCTACGTTAATACGCACTTTAACTTATGTTGTACTCCAGGATTTGAGAAACTATCAAAACCACAGAATACTAAGGAAAACATAAAAATATTTTTAATAGGTGAATTTTTATATAAATAAGTACGTGTGTAGTTGAGGCCAGTCGTGGCGTAGAGGCAAAAGTGTGACTTCGAAGTGTAAGTTCGATTCTTACTCATGGAATGGAAATGTTTAATATTTCCATTTTCAGCCCCTTTTCTAAATTCGGCCACTTAACCTGCAATGCCTTCAGAATACGGCAGAAAATGGGGAACGGAGTGTCTTAACACTAGGTTCCCTTTACCTATCCACCTGTGTGCGGGATACAGCGTGAAAGTTAAAAAAGTACGTTTAAAAAGAAATATACTAACTAAATGATCCAGTAATATTCCCTCGTCCTTGCAACCGCAGCAATAGTACTTGGATGTCCATTTTGTATTTGCCGGCGAAATCGAGCCTTGGTAGTAATAGTTTAAAGTCAAACCTGTTCTTATCTAGGTCTGATCTGAAATGAGGCAATAAAAAATCGTTAACACTGTTTTAATATGCCTAATACGAAATATATAGAGATCGTAGCGCAGTGGGACAGTAAATACAATGATTGTGGGTTTGATTTCTAATCGTGCCCATTATTGCCAATATTTAAATTATTTTCATTTCGCTCTGCTATCAAAGACGAAAAGTGGAGAACAGAGTGTCTTGAAATATTAGATTCTCTCTGACTGCTCTTTTTAAAAGTGTAAAGCTATTAATTTGACATAGCATACCTACTAATTACTTTCAAGTTTACCAAACTTAAGGATTTATACTTAAACATTAAACTTAATTGTTTTAGTACAAAAGTAAATTATTGAAATGAAAACATCTTTAGGCGTTAATCGATTGAAAGGGGAAAATCTGATGTATTCTACTAGTCAGTGGGATACTTAAATCCATTTAATTTCTCTCCTCTCGATACCTAAAAAAAGAGCAGCGTTAATTTCAACCACTCAATATGCAATAAAGGCTTTAATGCGAAAATGCTAATTTAATTCATGCATGTCTCCAGCTATAACTATTTTACTTACATATTTTTTTCATTTAGTATGAATTCCCAAGTCTGGATACATGATCGGTTCAAAATCTAAGTACATCACATTGAATTCAAAATAATATCCTTTAAAAAGCAGCTTTACGCTTGTCCCGTATACTAGAGTATTCAGGGAGAACCTAGTGTCAAGACACTCCGATTTCTACTTCTCGCCCAAAATAGCATCTAATCGAAAATAAATATAACTTACTTCAACTCTTGTATAATGAAGTCGCTTGGTCCACGCACTTTAACATCATTCACAACAGCGGTCAGCTTAGCACCTTGAGGACCTCTAGCGAGTCCTATTTGTCCTAAACTTAGAGGTTCAATTCCTGGCACATCCAGTTCTGGGATACCCTGTAAATAAAAATTCATTGATTTTAAAATTTGACTTTAAAATTATGGATTATTATGACGGTATCAACTTTATTTATAACATTCATTATGATATTTTTCTTGAGAATTTATGACAATTGCCAATATTATAGATATTTTTTTATGTAAGGTAGTTTTTATATACTAATTAAAGCATAGTACTTAGAAGAATTTGAAAGTTAGCGCGACTTCAAACATGGCGTAGTGTGACGGACGGCATGTGGCTTTAATTGCGATTAGTGGCAGGTTCGATTTCCACTTGGTGGTAAGATTATATTTAAGTTATTTTTCTTTCTCCATTCTGGTAAGCGAGATTTGCCAATCAACTCCCAATATCTCGAATTCAAAAGTGTAGAACGGACTGCGTCGTCACTGTATCTCTCTGCCTCACCTACTATATATTTTTTTCTGGTGTGTACCGTTAGCCAGAAGGACCGAGAGGGAGAAGCCGAGCTATATGGCTATTCCTCGTGAGGAAAGTCATCAAATGAAAACGACGTCATATGGGAAAAAGGTTGAAATCGGAAAAAATCTACTTATCTATATGAAATATAATATAGTCATGCTCATTATTTGCCACTCAAATACATAGATGCAAAACTACATATTATATGTTTGTTTACTTGTGCACTTGTCATATTGGCATACTCGTGTTTTGAAAGAGCCTGACACTGACATACTTTCCAATTTGCTCAAAACATATTTTTAAACAAACAACAACGGGTCAATTATATTTTAATTTTGAAATTTAATTGTGAGTAATGACTTTTATGTTTATATTAACGAAAATAATCAAATTTATTATTTGAAACATATTTCAAAATGCTCTTTCTAAACCTTCTTTTACCTCTCCTTAAGTTCTAACGTAATTTAAATTATCATCTTTTTTTTAATTTTATTTCTCATCATTAAAATTGTCAAACTTTATGAACACATTTATGAATACATAACTGTTCCATCACTCACTAAGTCACTATAAGACACTACACAAAACACAGCCTACAGAATGTAGAAAACTTTCTGAATTTCACAGGCACAATTTTACGTTTCACAAACAAAACTACGAAATACTATGACAAGAATAATAAAATTAACTCAAAAAAGGTGGGGCGACAACTGCTTTGTAGTATATTATATTTTTTGTAATACCAATTCACCAAGGTTCAATTCAAAATCAAAATTTAATTAAATGGCATAAATCAAAACTTAATTAAGGGGCCAGTTATCGCGTAGTGGCACAAGCGTGTGACTGTAAACGACTAGTTGTGGGTTCGATTTCCACTCGAGGAGTGGAAATATTTAATATTTCCATTTTCTTCGCATTGGTGTCGAGGCAAAGAGGGGCGTTAAGTTTCGCCACTTAACACGCAATGCCTCTGAATTCGGTGGAAACGGGGTGTCTTAACACTAGGTTCTCTCTGCCTACCCTGCTGTGTGCGGGACACAGCGTGAATCTAAAAAAGATATTATGCACTACTTAAGAAGCATAAGATCTCTATGGTTCAACGTGATGTACGCTCAATATCCTAAAGCCCTAGCGTTCCGCCTAACCATAGCGTGATTATCTTTATCCATTATTTACTAAATAATGGTTCAAATCCAAAAATCTTTGAAATAACATCTTTTTTTTTTTGCATCACGCATTTTCGTAAATTTTGGGAGTAGGTACACTAGTCCATATTATTAAAATACTTCGTTTCCACTTTCGCTTGAATTCAAGACTTGACATGTCAATTGGCGGAACTCAACGCCGCGTTTTATATTTTACACAACAGTGGACAAATAAAATAAATATAATCGTATCCCTCAGAGCAAATCGAACCCACAATCATCGGTGTCAAGTGCTATCATACTGCGCCAAAGCCCTCTAGTTTTATTATATGTAGTTTTATTAAAATATTTACAATATTGACATAATTTCATAAAAAAAAACTCTTTTTTCTTAAAACAAACATAAATAAAATATTTCATAAATTATCTCATTTAAAATGTAACAAGTGTTAAGTATACTATTACAACTTAATTCTACAGCACCTGACATGATAACGTAATGCTTGTTAGTTAGAAAAATACGTGCCTTAAGACTTTTTGATAAATTACTATTAACGAATGTATCAGTTTTTATGACAAAGGACTACGCTATTTATATCTGTGTGTTATGTATATAAGGCTTGTGCAACATTTTGTAGGGAAGTCAGTCAATTATGGGGCTCTTTGAAGTTGTTTTACTTGTTGCGACTGCGGTGGTATTGCAGGTAAGATATTGAGATTTTCTTAATTTTTTACTAAATTAATATTAATTAATATATAATTAATATTAATATTATAATTGAATAACCGAAAAAAAACATCTTTACGCTCTTTCCTGACTCAGAGAGAATCTTAGATAAGCAATCCGTTCCTCACTGTCCGCCAGAAATGGAGACATTTTGTATTAGGTGGCGGAACTCAGCGCCGCACTTTGTCTTAAATAACATAAGGAAGTGAGCAATGACTATAATATATGATCATTTCTGCGAGTGAGACTCGAAACCACAACCATTGCGCTTACAGTCAGACGCTGTCCCACTGCACCACTACGGCCTCATTAACTAAAGACAAGCTAGTATATGCTAATTTTACAATGATTTTGTTCTTATTAAGAATTGAAAAATATTTTTATATTAATTTCAGAATGACTTTACACAAGGTCGTGCTTGCAAAGGTAGAAGCACGGTACTAGAAGTAAGAATACCGCAACGTACAAACGTGACAATTAAATATCCATCCCAAGTGGACCCTGTTCAATTCGTTCCATATCCATACTCGCAACCTGGTAACTCAGGTGGTTCTCAATGTTTCAAATGCCAAAAAAATAAATGCCAAAGATGCGATAGTTTCAATCCGAATCCAACGTCATCAAGACGAAATGCTGGAGTAAAAACAAACATAGTGGTAGATATTAAAGGATCGAAATCTGATAAACCAGATAAACCCGGCAAAGACGATAAAACCGAAAAAGATGGCACCTTAATTGTTTTAGAAGACAAAGCCTCTGCTTCAAGTGCGAGTAAAGCAGCTGTTCAGGGTGATAAAGGTACAGCCTCAAGCGCTGCATCTTCAGCAGCCACGAATACCGATTTGATCGCAGAATTCAGTGAAGATAGTCCTTCGGACAGTAACTCACCAGGCAAGACTCAAGATATTCTTGTAGAAGATGCATCACAAGCTACGTCGAACGCCGCAGCCAATGCTAAAAATAATCCTACGCCACCACAACAACAGGCACCCGCAAATCAACAGCCCTCTTCACCTACTTCCCCTTCTACTCCTGGCGGTTCATCTCCACCTCTATCTCCTCAGTCTCCGTCAACACCACAATCACCTTCAGGACCTACAGCACCTACGGCACCTACAGCTCCTACAGCGCCTACAGCACCTACAGCACCTACAGCACCTACAGCACCTACAGCACCTACAGCACCTACAGGTCCAACAGCGCCTACAGCACCTACAGCACCGACAGCACCTACAAATCCATCTGTTCCGAATACGCCACCAGCACCATCCACACCAGAAGTACCAGCGACACCTACAGATCCAGGTACTCCGCAAGTACCAGCGACACCTGTAGATCCAGGTACTCCCCAAGTACAAGATACACCTATAGATCCAGCCAAGCCTCAACTACCAGACACACCTGAAGTTCCATCAACACCTTAAGAAACTATACTACTGTAATACTAGCAGAATATTTGCAGCTTCAATAACAACAATAATCCGGAAAAATAGTCCTAAATTGACGTTTTGTATGAAAAAATAACTATTACGTACCTTTTTCATCTTTGGTCGAAGTTCTTCTATGGAGTTTATGATACACTTGTCCACGTTTGGGTCATTTCGTTGGCATATTTTAATATACGGAGCTGAAAAGAAAAAGAGTTTTTTTATTATTTTATTTTACTTTTGATGTTATCATATTAAGACAAAAACATTTATATAAAGAAAAAATAAATTTAAACTTTGGACGTTTTTGCCGAATAAAAAATTAGCTATATTAAATTTCTCGTAATATATAAATTGTAATACGAATACTTTCAGTTGTAGAATCTTTATTATTATTTTCTGATTTTGTATATATTGGATATGGAATATATATTTAAATTCTTATTATTTTGGCATTTTTCATTTTAATAATTAATTACTAAAGTCATACCATTCAAAAGTTATATACAAAACTTAACGATTCATTATTTTTTACATAAAATGCAACGTCACTCTTCTTTCCATATAGCAGGATAGGCAGAGAGAACCTAGTGTTAAGACACTCCGTTCCCCACCAGTCGTGGTGCAGAGGCACAAATTGTGACTGTAAAGCGACTGGTTGTGGGGTCCCACTCGAGGGGTGGAAATATTTAATATTTCCATTTTCTTCGCTCTGGTGTCGAGGCAAAGCGCGGCGTTAAGTTCCGCCACTTAACAGGCAATGCTTTCGAAAGTGGTTAACTGATATGAAAATAATTTAAATATAATCATTACCTCGTGGAAATCGAATCTTTTTTTTTTTTATGGAAGAAAGGAGGCAAACGAACTGAAGGCCCACCTGGTGTTAAGTGGTTACCTTCGCCCATAGACACCCACAACATTGCCAGCCTTGGGAATGTAGGACAGAAGGAGGGAGGAAGGATGGGAATGGTGGGAATAGGGAGAGGAATGAAGGAATCTACAATTATCGTGTTTAAAATGAGACGCTATCACAAAGGAAACTAATGCCAGACCATAAAATACTTAATGATTAATATTATATGTATGTTTTTTACATTAAGATATCGATAACCTTGGTATAAGCGAGTATCAATTTTCTTCGGCTAGAACGCAGTGCAGGAAAACGTTACGCACGGGCAGCGCTGATTTCTATTAATATTCCGGCCCAGTAATTTAGGTTTAAATATATAATGTCGTATTAATTTACTAAAAAAAATATATTATTAGATATTTTTAGCTATTTTTAATATGTGATCGGTTTATTTAGTCTCTCTATTTCTCTTTATTAATATGATTTAAATATTATAATACCAGTAAAAGTATAAAGTATAAGTACAAAGATCTCTTGTAGTCTAATTTCAAGGATTCTCTAATAATAAAATTATTGCAATAATTATCATGTTTACTACCCGTTACTTAAATGACTGATTGAAAACCGTTTTAAATATTTATTAGATATATAAAATTTACATTTTGCACCACTCTACACACAAAGTCTCTAAATCAGGTAGAAAATCGAGAACAAGAAGAGATAGACTAGATCTTAATTCTTAATTTTAACACATAATTATTATCTAAATACTTACTATATTAAATGCAACATAAAAAAAAATATTTATAAATTTATGGATCTATATACTCCCAACAGATATTATTACAAATTTTATACGTTGCCTTTCTCTGAAACCAAATTATGCTAAATGTCTGACCCTACATCATAATAATGCCTAAAGATAAACATCGTTAAAATATATATAACATACATTTAACACAAAGTAAATAATATATATATTTTTTTTTTTAATTACATAAAAAATAAATTCATTTTGAATGACCGAATCTGATATAGAGACAACTAAATATTGTTATTGAGATCGGTAAATTGTGATTTAGGTTTCAGTAATTAAACACTTCTAACGGCATATTAAATGTACACATAAATTAAGTTTAGTTTTTCACTTTAGTTTTTAAAATTATTATTACTATGTTAAAATCATTAGTCTCGCCTTTATATAAATTTCTGACTTTCCTCGCCATCATTATTAGTACATGTTCTATCCTTTTTTTAGCTTCACGCTGTATCCCGTGCGAAGCAGGGTAGGCAGAGGGAACGTAGTATTAAGACACTCCGTTCCCCATTTTCCGCCAAATTCGGAGGCATCGCGTGTTAAGTGGCGGAACTTAACGCCGCGCTTTGCTTCGACACCAGAGCGAAGAAAATGTATATATTAAATATTTTCACTCTTCGAGTGAAAATATTTAATATATACATCCACGACCCACAACCAGTCGTTTAAGGTCACACGCCGGTGCCACTGCGCCACGACTAGCCCCAATTACCTAGTAGTTATTTAATACTAATAATAGTAATAATAATAGTAAGTAAATTCGACATGTATCTCTTTAGTAGATATTTATTTTAATTTAAGAATTTAAATAAATATCTACTAAAAGAATATCGCAAAATCTTCTTCAAAATCATACAGCCATTTTAGTAATTAATTTAGGCAGCATACAATCGCGGAAAATCAGGAATAAAATATTAACAGTCTTATTACTTACTATTCCTTTTATTTATTAATAAGAGTGGTAGAAAAACATCATAATTTACACTCCATAAAATTATACCTTAGAGCAGTGATGGGCAAACTACAGCCCGCCATCTATTCTGGCTCATAGGAGATATGGTTCGCGATAAATATACTTAAAATTTTTCAATATTTTGAGTGGTGGTTATTAAAAATGAGAGCCAAAAAGTTCAAAGCATTAAAATAAAATCAAAAGAATTCGATCTCGTTTATTTGTAATGACTACTCAAATAGAGTAGTAACTAAAAAAAACAGAAGCAAATCCTATAATTCTGGCCCCCATTGTCTAAATTTCTAAATGTAAAGATTTTTCTAGACCACCGTAAAAAAAACTATAACTTATCACTGTCTCGGAGAATAATGATTTTAATAAATCAGCAAAAATATACGAACATGTCTGTATTTAGCCATTTAAAACGCCATTTAAAAAAATATACTTTCAAACTTATTCTTCATATGCATGCATATACTTAATATACACTTATATTATTTAAACATTTTCTTTATGTACTATGAAAATTAACGTGCTGTATGGAAACTGGTCCTACAATTATATAACATTGCCTGCAAGACTTGCTTTTAACTTGCTTATATTCTTGTTACTAGAAGTATTAACATACACACTATTGTTTATGTGGTCACTTGCTTGCATTCCAAACATACTGTACAATACAGAGTATTTTAACACTAAATTCTCTATGACTACTCTGTTTTAAGGGGAAAATGTGTATAACTGACATGTATATTATAACTGAATTACTTATAAAATATAATAAATACATTGCAAAAATGTTTTGTTATCAATCGGAACGTCATAATGCGAAAATATTTTAAATATAAGTAGTCCCCAAAAGGGAAATGAACTCGAAACATCGAGCTACTCAAAAACTACTACTTCAACGCCATGATTTCCACTCCGAGGAATAATCATAATTTAGATATTTTCATTTCTCCACTCGCACACAATATCTCAGGTAGAAAATGGAGAACGGAGTGTCTTAACACTAGATGCTTCGACTACCCTGCTATGCAAGGTAAACGCTGTTACCTTCATTTATTATTAATATTACATTTATTAATAAGCTTAGGGGCCAGTCGTGGCGCAGTGGCACAAACGTGTGACTGTAAAGGACTGGTTGTGGATTTCATTCCCACTCGAGTAGTGGAAATATTTATTATTTCCATTTTCTCCGCTCTGGTGTCGAAGCAAAACGAGGCGTTAAGTACTTACCGCCACTTAACACGCAATGCCTCCGAACTCTGCGGAAAGTGGAGAACGGAGTCTCTTTACACTAGGTTCCCTGTGCAACAGCAGGGTATGCTGTGTGCAGGATACAGGAGTGTGCGTGAAGCTAATAATAATAATAATTAATAAGCAATCCGACAGACATGGGTGGTCTGAATAACAAGATCTTATAAAAGCATAAAGCGTAACGAGTTACTTCACTTTTTTAATACATCCTGTCAAATTATCTTAAATTTAACGCGAACATAAATTATTTCCTAACCTTGAAAAATTGGGGTTACATTGTGCATAATGAGAAAAATAATTACAGTGACCCTGAATATATATACAAAAGTTATTTTTTGAAAAGTAGTATTGTGATTAATATCGCAATACTTTGTCTGACATGTACTACGATAAGTTAACATAATATTTGTATATCTTAATTCTTTTTTTTTAGCTTCACATGTATCCCGCACATAGCAGGGTAGGCAGAGGCAACCTAGTGTTAAGACACTCCGTTTCCCACTTTCCACCGTATTCGGAGGCATTGTATGTTAAGTGGTGGAACTTAACGCCGCGCTTTACCTTGACACCAGAGTGAAGAAATTGGAAATATTAAATATTTCCACTTCTCGAGTGGCAATAGAACCCACAACCAGTCGTTTACAGTCACATGTTTGTGCCACTGCGCCACGACTGGCCCCATTTTCTTGAAATTTTTTTTTTTTATGTTTTAATGCATTGCTGTAGTAGATAAAACGCTCGGACGGTTTCTAAGACGCATGGGTTACAATCCTGCTGCGATCAAATTTATATATAAAAAAAAACGTTTTGTGCGCTTCTTCTCCGTATACACTTTGAATACTATATTATTATAAAATAATCAAATTATCAAATTATATAATTATTTTATAATTATATTATAATTTCGTACTCCACCACCGCATAAGACTGAGACTGACAATAACGCGGTTGATTGTGGGTTCGGTTCTCGGAGGGATCAGTGTATTTAAATATTTTTTTTTATTTCTCCGTTCTGGATGGCAAAATACGGAGTAAGTAGAATTCGGTTGGAAAGTAGAAAATAAAGTGTCTTAACACTAAGTTCTCACTGGTGGGGCGCTTGAAGTTAAATTTTTATACATCACCAGCTTTTGTGTAGTGTAAGAAAAAGTAGGATAATTTTTTGATTGAATAGTTTTATAAAGTCGCCATTTTCAATAGAGACTTATACTCGGTCTAGTAAGTCACCAGGATTAACTAAGTCAGATATTATAAGAAATAAATAACAAAAAATCCTTCTAACAATTTGAATATTTAATACTAAATATTAACCTACATGATAATAACAAATACTATATATATATATACTTTGAATACCATATAAATAATTAATAATAATTAATTAATTTAAATTATTTTACACATCCTTTCCGATATATTAAATTAACTTTCTTTGACGTTTCTCGAACTCTACAATAGATAAATATGTATGCCGCAATATTATGACAACATTATACTTGTCGATAATCTACCACCAATCATTTTGGTTTTTGTAAACATTATGAAATATGAAGGCCTTGTAACCTCGACCTGCATTAAGATGCGAAAATATATCATTAAAGTAACGTAAACAAGCGATCATATCTAGAAGAGCAGGCTTAGAGAAAGTACATAGGTTTTAGTCGTGGCGCAGGAACACAAAGTTTGACTGTAAACGCGACTGGTTGTGGATTCGATTCCCATTCGAGGAGTGAAAATATTTAATGTTTCCGCTTTCTTAGGCTTAGCGACGCAATGCCTCCAGAATTCTGGGAAAATTGGTAAACGGAGTGTCTTAACACTAGGTTCCCTCTACCTACCCTACTGTGTAGGATACAGCGTGAAGCTAAAAAAAGGTAGGTTTTCCACGTAATAAGGTAGACAGAGAGAACCTAATGTCAAAACACTCCGTTCTGCACCTTCCGCCTGAATTTTATATATTACAGATTACAGAACGGATCGCTATGTTTTATATGACCAGAGCGAAAAAGCGAAAAAAAATTTAATATATTCAATCCCCTTAGTAAGAATCGAACTCACAACTAATAGTATTTCCAATCGAACGTTATAAAATTAATAATTAAAAAAATAATCATCGTAATCAAAGTAGACTTTACTTTTAGACTAAGCTAAACTAATAATGGGATTTATTCCAGATTAGAGGAAATCTAATATTTTTTTTAGTTCATTAAATTACTGTATCAACTATTAGATTTAATGTGTATTCGTGATATATGGATAAACTAAAGAAAAGAAATAGAATTAAACAAGCATTAATTTCTCCGTTAGAATTCGTATCCTGTCTTAAAATACTAGGTATATCGTATCTTACGCATATATTCAATTTCATTATTACTTTATTATTATTTGCGGTAAATAAAAAGAAATAATAATAATATTACATCGACATATATCTTTCTATCTTGAACACATTTTTATGTTCAAATTTATGCTTTTTCATGTTTTTACTACTTTATCTCTTATTTTTTCTTTTAGCTTCACGTTTTCTGTCCAATATTAGGATAGGCAGAAGAAACCTAGTGCCAAGACACTCCGTTCTCCACATTCCTCCTGAATCCGAAACATCTAAGTATTGTCACCAGAGTGAAGAAATGAAAATAATTTAAATAAAATATAACATTCATCTCTTCCAGTTTTAAATTCGATTTATACAGTAATTTTCCGTCCATCATGATTAAAATATTATATTTTGTAATAAATATTATAGTTGTATTGTCAAAAAAATAATATTTATGTTATATACCTACATAAAATCAGATAAACTTAGAGTAATAGCTTAAATTTCTTTTAATTTAACAACCTAACAAGTTCTGAGAATGTGTTGCATTTGTA
Source organism: Dryas iulia moderata (assembly GCA_019049465.1). Lineage (NCBI taxonomy): Eukaryota > Metazoa > Arthropoda > Insecta > Lepidoptera > Nymphalidae > Dryas > Dryas iulia. The sequence continues at coordinate 5,012,842 of CM032417.1, forward strand.
GTAGCACACTTGCACAACCGACTTGCAAGAAGTCTAAACATTACCTTTCATTCATACAGCTTAGATAAATATGTGGGGAACCAATATCTATTACACAAATGGTGACCGTTACTTTAAAATACATTTCTAACATATAGTATATAGTAGTTATAATAATAAAATACATAAATAATAAATTATCATTTTGTTCTAAAAGTAAATAAAATAAATGTATATTTTTTATTTTTCTTAAATAATCCATAGAAATACAATAACACATATCAAAATACGCCTTATTTTCTTCCTTAAAACCAAAAAACATCCCAACTTTCTAAATTCACATAATATTTATATCTATAATAATAATAACATAAACATAATCAATACTTACGAATTTCAGCAACTGCATACAGCAGCGCCGACAGAAACACAGCAGCGGCGAACATTACAACTAATAATTAATATATTAAAAATTCGTATTCACTACAACCAACTGTTCACCCGGCCGAGTCGCGGTGTCGACCGGCACTGCGCCTTCGCACCCACCACCGACGGTAAGAATGGTAAATGGAAACGGTAACATGTGAATGTCTTGGGGCGCTAAAAGCCCAATGTGTATATCGCTTGCCTCGTCTTTCTACTAGCTTATAGTATAACAGACAGAGATAACCCGCTTTTTAAACGGTTCCCGATATCACAGGTCTATCCTGAAACGGAATCCAAGCCGAACACGTGACTGATCACGTTTTTGTTGCAATATAGTTTGTGATTTTTGCATTTAATTATGCATTTAATGATGACGTTTGTTAACTTCATGAAATATTGTAGTGAAAAGTTGTTTACGATATAGTGTTAGAGACTGTTTTGTTTGTAGCGCATTATTAGTATTTGAATATGGTAGATCGTATTCGTTTATATTTAATAAGCTTTTTCTTGCTGTTCCAAGGGTCTTACTGTATAGTCTTACCAGTAGCATTACTGAGAAATTTCTCACCAATATAGTTATTAAGTAAGATTGCTAGGCTATAGCTATTTTGACCCCAATAGAGTTACTGTACAAGTGTAACTAAATATTATTAACATGTAGACCTAAAATAATTTTATTGATTGTGACCTAATAATTTTATGTTCTTTACTCGTTACAGGTATTAATTTATACTCCCAATTTTTTCCCCCTAAAAAGTTGCTCTATCCACAACTCTATTGAGAGGAAATCCCAGTAGTAACACTAGTAAGACTACTAGTAACAGCCTGCTTTTTAAAAATTTACCTTTTTTTATCAAAGAATTAATCTTATCATCAGACTTCTTTGGATCGAAAAATATAATCAAATCAAATCAGATCATTAAATTCAGATCAACGTCAGAGGTTTATAAGATAATTTCAATATTAAAAACTTATTGCCGCTCCACGTTCTATGTGGGTACATAGCGGGGTAGCCAGAGAGGACCCAGTGTCAAGACACTCCGCTCTCCACTCCCGAAATCAAGATATTGCGCATTGGCTGGCGGAAATAAACGCCGCTTTTTGTCGTGGGTACCAGAGCGAGGAAATGGAAATTTAAATGAAATCCTTCGAGTGGGAATCGAAACCACAACTATCGCGTTACTGTCAGACGCTGTTCCACTGACCATAACTACCTCAAAATTTTAGCTTCGAGCTGGAAGTCAATTTGACATTTTGGGGTCTAATTTTACTGTGTGCTGCACACAATTATGTGCATTATACATATTGTTAAACCATATGAGTAAACGTTCCATACACATAAAATACTTCAGCTCCCCCTATAGCAGAGTAGGTAATGAGGACCTAATGTCAAAACACTCCGTTCTCCACTTTTCACCCGACTCTGAGATTTTTTGTCTGTCTGATTCTTTGTCTTGTTGTCTTATAACCAGAACGGAAAAACGAAAATACTTCGAATGAAATTATTTTCTTGAGTGAGTGAAAATACTTTGAATAAACTTATTCTTTTGAGTGAAAATGGAACTCGCAACCATCATGTGTTCAATCAGACGCTGTCACCTTGCGTCACGATGGTAGCCACTCTGTTATGTGGGAAAAAACGTGAAGCTGCAAAAAAAATACATTTTGACAAACAGCGTCTGACTTTGAACACAGTCAGTTTTAGATTCGATTCTCGCTTGGAGCGAAAATCATATTTTAATTGCATATTCATCTATCAAGCCAACATGGCCATGATACTGAAATATTTCTGCCAATGCTGCACCACAGAAAAGACACGATGCTGAAAAAACTTTTAAAAGCCAATAATTAAAATCTTGATTTCATAAAAAAACCATAAGCCATGAGATCGTAGTGACGCAGCAGGGTATTTTGTCGGACTGTAATCATGATTAGTTGTGGGTTCAATTCCCACTCAGTGAAATAACCGTAATTTAATTAGTACGCTCTCTCCGCTCTGGTGGATAACAACGCGGGGCTAAAGTCAGCCACTCAACACGCAATGTCTTGTATTTGAGCGAAAAGGAGAACAGAGGAGAATGGTATCTTAACACAAAGGTCCACTTAACTACTCTTCTATGCGGCAAATAGCTTGGGGCGTGAAAAAAAATAATAAATCATTGATTCATAAATTATTTTACATAATCATAACTACTAGCTTGTTATGCTTTACATATTGCACTTAATACATATTTATTTACATAAAAAATAAAAGTAGTTTACAAACTTATTTCAAATTTCACAATGCTTTATAACTTTGCAATCAAATTCGGCCTTTGATTTTTCACTTCACCTTGTAGGAAGTGTTCAGTACGTGAACAAGCAACCGTTCACCAAAACCACAAAAAATATATTAGGTCTAATAATATACCCTTTGACCGTGTCATTTATACAAATTAATAGATTTTTTTAAGAAATCTAATTGAAAATTTCATTCAAAGTTTTGTATTTTTTTTTTTTTTTTTGTGTATATACGCAATTTTTTCTTACCTTCACGCTGTATCCCGCACACAGCAGGATAGGCAGAGGGAACCTAGTGTTAAGACACTCCGTTCCCCACTTTCTGCCGAATTCGGAGGCATTGCGTGTTAAGTGGCAAAACTTAACGCCGCGCTTTGCCTCTGATACCAGAACCAAGGAAATGGAAATATTATATACGTAGTAACTGTTTTTTTTCGGCTTTCGGCTTTTTCCAGGGCAGTCTGACACAACTTAGTGTCAAGACACTTCACTATTCACGTTCACACTTAAGCTGTTTATTTTTATTTTACATGTATGTTTTTTATTGCATAAAATATATATACATATAAGAGGAAGCATCTCATAACAATCGATTAATCAATCGATTAATGTGAACTAATGTTGTTAAGACTTTGGTGAATTGTGTTCAAGAATACTTCATTTGTGTCCAAAAAAATATTGATATTGTTATTTTTATAGAGATTAATATGGTTCCGTGCGACAGCGTCTGATTGAAAACGCCATTGGTTGCAAGTTCAGATTCCCTTGCCAGTATGATTATTTCTAAGTTATTTTCGTTTCCCTGCTCTAGAAAGACAAGTCAACGCAGCGTGTGTTGAGTTCAATACGCAATTCCTCCATTTTAGCTGAAAATTAAAAAACGAAGTACTTGGCAGTATTAGGTTCTCTCACTACCCTGCTTTACGGGAAAAAATCATGTAGTAAAAAAAGATGTATTACTTCCTATTTAGCTATTTTCAATATAGCGGCCTATTTCCAGTAATCTTAACAGTAGTACTGCTAACAATTTCCTTTACTGACTGACACCTTCCTGACTTACTAGTAACAGACTAGAAATGCTGATTCCAATACACTTACCAGTGACTTAGCAAAATTAATATATAGATTTAATAATTATATTGATCGGCTCTCGTTATAGATATTAATGTATGCCCAGAAAAAATGTAATAAGAAAAACCAGCCATATCACCTGTATGTAAATAGGAAACGAATGCCCAGTAGTACTACTGGTAAGGACTGCACGGTAAGCAGCTTCACGCTGTATCCCGCATAACAAGGTAATCACACAGAAATTATTATTAAGACACTCCGTTCTCCACTTTCCGCCTAAAATCGAGGCATTGCGTGGTGCATGACAGAACTCAACGCCGCATCGCTACTTACCTTACCTATATTAAGGTAGAAGTAAGAAAATATTTTTCAAACTGCATCTTCTACATTAAGGCAGCGTATGACATTAATTCCGTTTCCGTCGGCGACTGGCGTAGTGAAGCAACGTGGTCAAGGCGATCCAGGCTGCGGATTATTGGCAACTGTGGAAATAAGATCTCACTTGCTATGGAGGTTTACGTAACCTAATAGTGTCATCAAACGGTCACAATAACTTTACGAAAGCATGGAAGACTGATAGTAAAGAAATGGCTGGAATATTTCACATGTTGGATTAGATTTGTTGTTATTTGGCTGAAGTTTTGATGTAAAACGAAAACAAAATGACAATAATTTTATTTATAGTCTTAAGTTCTTTTTTGAGCGTCACGCTTTTTAGTAAGTGGAGTAGTCAGAGAGAACCTAGTGTTAAGACACTCCGTTCTTGACTTTTCACTCTGAATCAAAGCTCTCCATGTTAAGTGGCGGAACTTAACGTCACACTTTGCCTCGACACCAGAGCGAAGAAATTGTAAATATCAAATATTTCCACTTCTCGAGTGGGAATCGAACCCACAACCAGTCGTTTTTTTAGGTCACACGTCTGTGCCACTGCGCCACGACTGGCCCCTTATTACAAGCCATAATTATGATTTTAAATATCAAGTCTATTTCAAATATATTTAAATGGTAGTATTGCAAACAAAATATTTGCTTTGATCTGATAAAACGAAATTCGTCAAGGTTGCGCTATGCAATACATTAGGAGAACGGAATATTTACTGTTACCTACGAAGCCCTTACGTCGCAAGATGCAAAAGATACGAGAAGTATGTATCTCTATATGTGTTATAACTATAAAGTTAACAAATATTTGTATACTAGCTACGCCCCGTGACTTCATCCGTCTAAAATTTTACATAGAAGTTATTATTTTAATATAAAGGTAGTCTAAATTACTCTATGTTACATTAGCTATCTGTTATTGAGCCCCATCAAAATTAGTCCAGCCTTTACAGAGATTAGTCGGAACAAAAAGACTTACAGATAGATAGTTTTTTTTTTTTGAAAAAAAATTTTTGTATGAAGTATTTGTAAAAAGCGGTAATTTTAATACATATTACAAACAGGCACTTCAATTGAATTTGTTTGTGTAAATAATGTACTTACGACATTATGGTACAACGGTCAATTATTATTGACGTTATTTAAAAAGTTTTATTGAGCTTAAATTTTTTTGAAAACTTATTATGGCACTCATAATATAGAATTTAGACTGGCTATGTAAGACTGAATTTAACTCAGCAGCATTCCCGTCTTTAAGGTCACTTTAAGGTTACTCGGGGCCCATGCCCACGGTCCCTGACTTAACTTGAGCCTTATTGAAATGAACTACAACAAAATATATATTTTTGACGGATACTTTTCCCCGCATAACAGAGAGAAACTAGCTGGTGTAGTATGGCTCTGAGTTCTTCACTCTCCGCCATAAATTGAGAGATTTTGTCCTATATGTAGAAACTCACGAATACTCTTTGTCTGAGGTACCAAAGCGGATAAACAACCATATTTTAAGTATTATCATTCCTCCGTAAGGAAATCGAACCCACGAATATCGCGTATACAGTCAAACAACATCTAACTGCGCCAGGATGACCTCATCTTAATATTTGTTACTTATTATTTTCAAACTGAGCCCCAAATCCTTAAAATAAAAAGCTAATGCCAAAACAAATAAATGTAAACCGGATTTGTAAATCAAATTTCTTCTTCTCTTATTTATGAGTTCTCTACTATCTCAATAAAATACTACCACTATACTAACAATTTGCTAATATGTTAACAAAAAAAAACTACTGAACAATAACAGCTGAACAATATTTGTTGTATTTCTCAACCGGCGTGTAACGCGTACGCGTATCGCAAACGGATGGGTCAGTAGGATGCTGTGTAAAGAGGAACCGATTATCCGCAATTATGGCAGATTGGAAACCCTCATTCGTCAAGGTTTACGAAAGTTAAAATGTTGATGCCTTCGTGGCTCAGTGGGACAGAATTTGACTCGAAACGCTATGGTCCTGGTTCCGATTCTTATAGGGGGAATGATTGTATTTATATTTTGCTCAGGTACTTAATATAGAGTGCGGCGTTGTGTTCCGCCACTTAATGCACAATCCTTATTTTTGAGCGGCAAGTGGGGGAGTGTCTTGACCCTAGGTTCTCTATGAATATCCTGCCAGGAAGTAAAAACTAATTAGGTAAAACTGTAAAACGATATTGAACTTGACCAGTGTGCAAAATAAACTGCTTTATTCATTTAAATTAAATTCAAAGATTTGCAAATTTTTAAATAAATATTTTAGTAACAAATTATAATGTAAGTCCATAGATATTGTCCAATTTATATGTTGAGAATATATTAGATATCACATAAACAAAGAACTTTTTTATAGCTTCACGGTGTATCCCACACACAGCAGGGTAGGCAGAGGGAACCTAGTGCTAAGACACTCCTTTCCCTACTTTCCGCCGAATTTGGTGGCATTGCGTGTTAAGTGGCGGAACTTAACGCCGCGCTTTGCCTCGACACCAGAGCGAAGAAAATGCAAATAATAAATATTTCCACTCCTCGAGTGGGAATCGAACCCACAACCAGTCATTTTACAGTCACACTTTATGTCACTGCGCCACGACTAGCCCCACAAAGAAATTTCAACATTTTTTATTAACTTTTTCGAATAACATTGTTTTAAATTGACAAGTTGCGTACACGTTTATATTAAAAAATATATTTATAAAAAACCAGACTTTAACACTTCACAGTAGTCTGTAGTCTCATACTAATAAATCAGTTTGAGGCCATGGAATATTATTGTATCATTTAAACATGTAGAAATTGAGCAATCCCTAACAACTTATTGCTTTCTTAATAATTTGGTATTATGTTAACATTATATCATAAATTTAATAAAAATTAAGTTGAAAAAGACATTTAGAAAACGTATAAAAATTTGAACGCAGTGGGATTCGAACCCGCGCCTCCTGAAAACTGTCCAGGCGCTCTGACTACTAAGCCATGCGTTCTGCTACCAGCTGGGTCGAAATTCTTACGTTTTATTACAGCTTACCTTTGCTAACAACAAAAATAAGTTGTAAGTATGGAATAACCCTTAAAAATGTTTAAAAGGATTAAGTTAATTATTAAATAATAAAAATCGTTCTGTACATAATTGAAAATAAAATTTTATTATTTTTTTAACATTTTAAATTTTTGCTAACAACAATTTTACAATACGTAAAAATTTTTGCACATAATATAGTATAATATAATATAGAAGAGATTATTTTTTAATTTTATCTCTATTAAAGCCTTAAATTAATTTAAATACACTTTAGCAACGTTTACGCAAAAGTAAGTTTGACATATCAAACATTAATATGTGTAATATTTATTTTATTAATCAAATGTGTTTTTTTTAGCTTCACGCTGTATACCGCATACAGCTGGGTAGGAAGATGGAGCCTAGTGTTAAGACACTCCGTTCCCCACTTTCCACCAAATTCGGAGGCTTCGCGTGTTAAGTAGCGGAACTTGACGCCGCACTTATCCTCGACGCCAGAGCGAAGAAAATGGAAATAAATATTTCCACTCCTCGAGTGGGAATCGAACCCACAACCAGTCGCTTTCCAGTCACACTACGTGCCACTGCGCCACGACGCCAAATGTATTTCTAATTGAATATAATGAAAAATATGGAAATTTTCCAAATTTCATATATAATGAATTACATTTGGGTTCCAAAATTTTTCCTTTACGTTTTATTAATATAATATAATGATGATAGAATGAAGTAATAACAATTACAGAAGTAACAGTGCAGGTGCAATATACAAAATATTAGAGACGAACACGCAATATCTGTACTGTGACCAAATGATTTCTGTTTATGGTATATCCTTATTTTTTTTTTTCATTATTAATACAAAAATTATTGTAATGTAAAATGGAAATATTAAATATTTCCACTCCTCGAGTGGGAATCGAACACACGACCAGTCGCTTTACAATCACAATTTGTTGCGCCACGACTGGCCGCGATTAACAACTTGTCAACTTTAAATTTAGATAAATACATACAGTTTTTTAAACTTTGTCCCATAACTTTAAAAAAACGTGGTCACTATTGTTTTCTTTCACCATCACTAAATTACACATAAATAAACAATATTAAGGCCATTCATATTTTGCTTACAAATATGTTGTAACAGAAGTGAAATAAAGTCATTCTGTACAAACTATTGACATTAAAAATTAAATTACCAAATAGATTTCAATAAATTAAAAAAGTATTTTGTGTTGTCATTTTAGATTTTTTTTAGCTTCACGCTGTGTCCCGCACACAGCAGGGCAGGCAGAGGGAACCTAGTGTTAAGACACTCCGTTCCCCACTTTCCGTCATTTTAGATAATTTGTATAATCTGTGTTAGATTTTTTTAAGAGACTTAAATTTAAATATTCTATTGCAATTTTTATATTTAAAAAGTAATACTATCACATTTTTACTTAAATATATAATAATCTATATTATTAGTACCAAATAACAAAAAAAAACAACGAATTAGTTTAATTTATCATTAAACAATAGATGTATCTCTATATCGCACCCATAGAAGTAAAGTGGCCTAACTTAAAATGCATTGCGGTCTAAATTACAATAGAAACTTAGTTATATAGCTTTTATTTCTTTTTTATTTTATTTTTTTTTTTAGCTTCACACTGTATCCCGCACACAGCAGGGTAGGCAGAGGGAACCTAGTGTTAAGACACTCCGTTCCCCACTTTCCGCCGAATTCGGAGGCTTGCGTGTTAAGTGGCGGAACTTAACGCCGCGCTTTACCTCGACACCAGAGCGAAGAAAATGGAAATATAATTTCCACTCCTCGAGTGGGAATCGAACCGACAACCAGTCGTTTACAGTCACACGCTTGTGCCACTGGGCTACGACTGGCCACTTTTTTTTAGCAAAAAGGAAAATTTTGAGTTAAGTCACTTTTTCTTTGAGGATGCGATATTATTATAATACTATTGCAAATAAACTGTAAAATGTATAATTTTTAGTAAAATATACAATTTTTAATTTTTTTTTTTATTAGAAAATGTTAGAGAATTTTTTGAAGCATAATTCCTTGTTTTCTTGCCTTTTGGAAGTTAGAGAGCACTAAGTTATCTTTGTATTACTAGTTCTAAATTAAAATAAATATAATTTATTATTTAATTCAAATAAATAATAAATTATATATATTTTTTATATTAAATAAATAATTTATTTATTTTAAGCAACAGGCAATATTTCGTCATATGGTAACGGTGATACTATTTTGTTGGCCGCGTCTAATAAAATCTTGGCAACTGTTTTTTCTAAGTACGGTTGCATTGTTTTTAAGAATTCTGCACGATTTTGGTTGATCGCTTCGTTTGTTGCATCCCCTGAAAAAAAATATTTTATTAATTAATTTTATTTGAACATTTTTTTTAGCTTCACGCTGTATCCCGCACACAGCAGGGTAGGCAGAGGGAACCTAGTGTTAAGACACTCCGTTCCCCACTTTCCGCCAAATTCGGAGGCATTCCGTGTTTAGTGGCGGAACGTAACGCCGCGCTTTGCCTCGACACCAGAGCAAATAAAAAGGAAATATGAAATATTTCTACTCATCGAGTGGAAATCGAACCCACAACCAGTCGTTTACAGTCACACGCTTGTGCCACTGCGCCACGACTAGTCATTTTCTTTAATTTCAAATATTGGTATAAATAACCTGTAATATTGTTTTATCAGATTCCGCATAGTTAGTGGATAACTATGCCGATAGTTGTGGGTTCATTTCCCACTCGAAGAAATGATCATATTTAATTTTTCATTTCTTCGCTCTAGTACCTTACTTCAGACAATTTTCAAAGTTAAGGTGAAAATATAAAGTACAGTATAGTTTACACAGCGCCTGTATTTTTTAATGAGCAATAACTGTAACTTGTGCCTATATATAAAAAACCAACAGGCGTATGGAAGTCCTTCTTGGTATATTATTTTATTTTGATCAAAATTTTAAGAATTAAAACAATTGATGACATTAACATCTATTAAAATCAAATATCTTTATTTATTTATTTATTAAATACTTTTTTACTCCAACATATATCAACGAAACATATACAATATCGATGTATTGGCGGCCTCTTCCAGACTACCCTAACTAAGTAAGAGATCAAAGGACAACATAGCATTAAAAGCTTTTATCATATAATATAGAACTGAATATTGATGTAGCGAAATGTAGCACAAGTAATTGTTGGAGTAGTGGGACATAGTCTGACTATGAAGCGATCGTGGTGGATTCAATTTCCACTCGGGGTGTAATTATGTTTCAATTTGCCAAAAAGTGAAGGAGGGAGTCTTTTGACACTAGGTGCTCTCTGAGTACCCCATTATGCAGGGTAAAGCATGAAGCTGCTTAAAACGTAAGCATTTTTTTATGGAATAAAGGAGGCAAACGAGCAGAAAACCCACCTGGTGTTAAGTGGTTACCGTCTCCCATAGACATCTACAACATTAGAGTTATGGATGCGTTGCCAGCCTTGGGGATGTAGGATAGAAGGAGGGAGGAAGGATGGGAATAGTGGGAATAGGGAGATCTGGCTTACATGCCATCGAACCGAAACACATCATCATATGTTTGGCACGGTTTTTGACATGATAGTGGTCGCGAACCAGTAGGAGAACGCATCTTCTACTACCAAGATACTGGGTTACCAGCCTTTTACAGGACGCTATCCAGCGGCGGAGGGGAATTGTATTCTCAACTCATCCCCGCCCCAACGGGTAAAAGATACAAAGATAACATACTTCACGCCACTACTCATAAATGTTCATATAAAAAAATGCTATAAAAATACATACCTAAAGCCTTGTTTCCGTTGAAGAGTCCGTCTAACCTAATTCTGTAGTCCTTGATCTTGATTTCAACATTCAGGCTAGTGAAGTGTAGGTACTGTTTTCCTTCGCGCTCTACTAGCTTAGACTTAAGTAAGATGTCGGCGTCACATTTGACTGAAAATAGTAATATAATAAAATATTTAGAATTAAAGACGTATAAACGTCGCTTATCACGTTAAGTTCCGCCGCTTACGAGGTCAGAGTGTCTTGACACTAAGCCGTAAGCGTAAGCGTTGTTTGTAGGTCCGATTTTGCTTCGGGGGAATTATTAAATCTAAACTGTTCTCGATAATAACTTGCATGGTGTGAAGATCCGTACCAACCGTTAACATTGAAAAATAATATGTTACATTTTAAATAACACAATTTTAACTGGATTAAGCACGTGTTATATTTTGGTACATACGAAAATATATTTATGGCCTTATAAACAATTTACAATAATTCGTGATGTGTTGAATATTATTATAATTTCATTTCTATATAAACGAAGGGCATACTGCAGGTTAACAAACAAGAAACAGTTTAAAACACAATTTATTATGTTCTAGCGACCCGCTCGCGGGTCTTTCGGCACATAATCTACAACTTTTATCCTCTATTTGAGCTCCTTTAGGGTTCTCTGAAGTTTCACTTCAATCATAATAAAATATAGCCTATAGCACTCCTGAATAATGTTACTTTCTAAATGTGAAAGGATTTTCATGATCGGTTCCATATTTCCGAATATTACCGCTTACAAATAAATTTACTAACTATACGCCTGTATTATATTAGTATAGATTATATATTTATAATATTATTTTTTAATTTGCTAACTTGTACGAGTATCTCCTTAATAAACCTTAATTTATCAGTTATAAAAAAAGCTCACCTGCATCAGCAATAAGATTTCCTTCACCACGCAGAGGTACGATCAAAATCTGAGTATCTAAATTATAACGACCGTCCAGATGTAATTTCGGGAATCGAACTTTTGCGTGAATGTCTAAAGTCTCCAGATTTACCCTGTGTGTAACGTATAACATAAATATTAACATAGGCTTAAAATTTAAATATAAAATAAAAAAATGTGTGAGGCCTCCATAGCGCAGTGTGACAGTCTGACACGACACGACGTAGTTGTGGGTTCGATTCCCGCTTGGGAAAATGATTCTAATGAAATTATTTTCATTGCGCTCTAGTCAGACAATATGCGGTGTTAAACTTCACCACTCGCAATGTCTTGGATTCCGATGGAAAATGGAGGTAGAATTACATTGACTAGAGACAAGACACTTAGTTCTGTTCGGGCACAGAGCACTAAGTGGTTCTGTCTGCCTCCCATCCTATACAGAAAAAACCTTAATTTTTTTTAGCTTTATGAAATATGTATTTATAAAAATACAAATTTTGTTCATCTTTTCATGTACTCGTTGTGCTTTTCATGTAGTCGTTGTACATACGTTGAGTATAAAAAAAAGTTTAAGAAAGATATTTGTGTTTTTAGTATATCGACATCTATCGCATATATGTTGCACGAGTTTATATTTATAAATAATTCACTTTTAATGTGAAGTCTTAAGTTTTCAATAGATGGCGCTAATTGAAGCTTAATTATTGAGAGTTTTTCTATATACATACGTCTACCCTCAATGGTGAAAGTGCGAAGTCACACAAAATAGTTTTTCATTTTTTTGTACGAATATATGATCACTTTTTTACCTGACACGATTGACTGACAGTATTTACTTTTAAACTATTAACTTACATTGACTTTAGTCAAATCTAAGAAAACATATAAATTATTTTATTATGTGACATCTTCATCTGGGTTTTGGTGTGAATGAGACACTATCATAATATAAGGGTTTCACTTCTATGTAAACTCCATAATTAAAAAAAATTATATCTCATACTTACGAAACATTCTTTATCGTGAAGTTTCCAGCTCCCGATACTTTCACATCTTTACCGGAAGCTTTAAGAGGCACAAGTTCTCCGCTTACCGCGATAATCTATTTAAAAATATAAACGTTTTTAGTGGAATATACAGCCTTCGTCTATATACTCTCTCTAACTCCATACACTCCCACTCTCTATATTCTAGATTAAACAATAGACCACTACTACATTTTTACTACCAATGTTTGTAGTACTGTCATGTCTTTTTTCATGTTGGCTATGGTTTACTGTTGACCCTATTGACCTCTACAACGTTACTGTGTTTTGTGGAAGGCCAAGAGCCATGACAGAAAGAAACTATCATATGTAAGCAGGTGTCAGTTAGCTGTGTCAATTGAACCTCTTAAACTGATTTTCCTATACTGTTTGTACGAGGGCTTTGTTATAGTAATTATATATAGATTCATGTCTTAATAATCTAAAGACCGTCGTAGCGCAGTGGGTCAGCGCCTGGCTGTAACGCGATGGTTGGGTTCTCACTCAAGGCAAAATTTTAATTAAAAAAAAATTAAATAGCTTCACGCTATATCCCGCACACAGCAGGGTAGGCAGAGGGAACCTAGTGTTAAGACACTCCGTTCCCCACTTTCCGCCGAATTCGGAGGCATTGCGTGTTAAGTGGCGGAACTTAACGCCGCGCTTTACCTCGGCACCAGAGCGAAGAAAATGGAAATATTAAATATTTCCACTCCTCGAGTGGGAATCGAATCCATAATCAGTCGTTTACAGTCAGACGCTTGTGCCACTGGGAAACGACTGGCCACACGCAAAATTTTAATTTTATTTTTTTCGCTCTAGTAGCGAAGCACAGCGTTGAGATCCGCTATTCAACCAGCAATGTCAGACGGTACAAAATTCCAAACGGAAAATGGAGGACGGAATGTGTATTGACACTAGGTCCTCTCTGACTAACCCTCTAAAGCGGGAAAAAACGGGAATCGGCTGGGAATTAAACCCGCAACCAGCCGCTTAACAGTCACACTTTGTGCCTCTGCGCCACTACTGGCCCCTATTTTTAATTCATTTTTTAAGAATGTTTTAATAACTTTATCCCACGATGTACATCGTATCTTATCATTAAAATATTACAAGGCAAATTTATGACTTGAAAACAACTAAAAGAACGAAGACGTTTACAACTGTGTAATGTTAAAAATTTTATTCCGCTTCGCTTATTAAATTTGTTGGTTGTATGTCAAGGGTAGGCAAAGTTGCAAGTTCAAGGTAGTTTTGTGAAACTCAACATTGTATTTAAGTGTAAAAACTAACGAAGGCTCAAGATTATAGTTTTTTTATTATCAATAAAAAATACTAAGTTACTCTTCAAATAGTTAGATTACTTGTAATTTTAGATATGTATGTTAGAGTAGTGGCGGAAAGTGGAGAATGGGTGTCTTAACACTAGGTTATCTTTTAATGCTTTGCGAAAAAAGGGTAAAACCATTTTTTATGTAGGAGTAGATCAGTAGATACATGAAAAATTGAACAACAGAATATTATGTCGATAGATTGTTTTGGTCCTGAGTTTGAGTGCCTGAGAGAGATTGGTCCTTAAAAGGCATATAATGGAATCGAGAAAAACGGAGTGTCTTAACACTATGTTTTCTGCTTATTGCCGTGTGTAGAAAATAACGCTGAACTGATTTAAGATTATATTTATAAAATCAAAAATACCTTTTGAATAATAATTAAATTTAACTTTAAATTCTTACCTCTGGAATGAAAAAAGGTTCGATACTGGGAACATTAAGCTCAGGTATGCCGGATACCAGCTGAGGTCGTATATTCTCGATGGAGTCCCGTACGCAATGGTCGATGGTTGCTTGATCTCTCTTGCATACTTTTATGTAGTCCGCTAAAAACAAAGTTATTATATTATTAATTTAATCTATAGATATAATAAAACTGTAACTAATCGCTGTCTGTACATTATTATCGTAATTAAATCCAAAACAATGGTATTTATTTTTGACTATTTCGCTGTTCTTTAATGCACACTGACCTCAGAAAATGCTGAACCGACCTAAATGGGGTTTCCGTTATTGTGTTTTCCCTTAACATGTAATATTTATTTTCTTCAATCGCTTCAAAAATAAACAGTTATAACAAATGAAATTTTGTTGGATAAATCTGCTATAAAATCACTGTTTTATTAAATTGAAACAAACTTCAAAATCTGTTCTTTAAAGTCTCTCCAAAAACTTAAATTATTAAATTAAGCACATAAACTTAAATTATTAAATTAAGCAAATACACACAATGTATTTTGGCTAACATTTCCTTATACAAAAGACATAAACGCGTTTCAGATATTGTTTATTTTTTTTCTTTGTAGCTTCACGCTTTTTCTTGCACAGCGAAATAGTCATAAGAAAATCTAGTGTCAAAATACTCCGTTCTCTACTTTCTACCTAAAATCGAGACATTGCGAGTTGAATGGCAGAACTCAAAGCCGTCCTTTGTCTTAGGTACCAGATCGAAAATGGAAATATTAAATATTTTCACTCCTCAAGTGGGAATCAAACCCACAATCAGTCGCTTTACAGTCACACTTTGTCCCTATGCGTCACGACTAAAAAAATGGAAATATGTTAATTCCCCCAAGTCGAACCTACAAGCTTTGCGTTTTAGTTAGACTCTGCCCTATTGCGTCACGACAACCTTGATTATTTCATTTTTTAACGAATTCTATATTCATAACGGAAATGCGTCGACATAACTGCACTCGTGATATTTACATATATTTTTAATTAAACAGGCTTACTTTAGTACTAAAAACATGATTAAATAACGAAGAATCCATAATCGTATTACGCACAATTACAATACGTACAAAATCGATACTATATATGGAAGATCAGCGTCAAGCAGATTATAAATAATTTTCATTTCTGCGCTCAGGTTATAAGGCAAGGCACGGCGTTAAGCACTGCCACATTACACGTAATGTCTCGATTTCTGGCGGAAAGTGGAGGAGAGTCTTGACACTAAGTTTTCTTTGACCAACCTGCTCTGTGGTAAAAAGCGTGAAGCTTTTTTTATTATATAAACCAAATTCAAATCATCCATTAGTCAAATAGATTTTTGCAAGATCTTTTCAATCGAAATATAAAGTTACCACCAGCTAATAATGGAATCGTTTATATATTATTTTCATTGATTCTTGATTATATTATTTTCATCCGCTCAGGTATCTAAGGCAGACAGGATGTTAAATATCGCCATTTTACACACAATGCTCCGATTTCTGGCGGAAAGTGGTAAAGAACAGCCTAGGTTTTCTTTGACTAACCTGCTTTGCGGTAAAAATCTTATTTATTAAAAAAGGTGTTTTTTTAAAAGATCAAATTCAAAACATCCTTTATTCAAATAAGACTTTTGCAATTAACATAAAGCTACTACCGACTCGTAATATTAAATCGATAATAGAATTACGCACAATTGTAATACATTACTTTTAGACTCATAATATTCAAATCGATACTAGGAATCGTATATGGAAGATCGACACGTAACAATGGACAATAATAGAAGCAGATAGCTTCTACTAATATAATCGTGTATTTAGCATTCGTGGCTGATTGTGTATGCGTAATAAGATCAACAGTTCAGCATTAACCTTCAAAATTTAATGAATAGTAGTAATTATTTATATTGTTACCATGTAGTGCATACCATAGAATTCATAATTCTTATATGGGTATATAAGTAAGCATAGTTTTTAGTTTGTTTTAAAAAATTATAGATTTACCTAAGTATGTCTTATTGTAGGAGAGTGGTTATATATTTGGGAAAATGATTATATTTAAAATATTTTCATTTCTTTAGATTATTTTGAG
This sequence comes from Dryas iulia moderata, assembly GCA_019049465.1. Classification (NCBI taxonomy): domain Eukaryota; kingdom Metazoa; phylum Arthropoda; class Insecta; order Lepidoptera; family Nymphalidae; genus Dryas; species Dryas iulia. The sequence goes on from CM032417.1 coordinate 5,029,691, forward strand.
CGAAAAGAGGAAAACGGAGAGTTTTGGTACTAGGTACTCTATAACTAACCTGCAATATGAGGAAAAACTTGAAACTGCTTTTGTTTTAAGAAATATTTACTCGATAAGTTTTATCATTATGAGTGTGACGTTGCATTCTGCCAACCTTTTGACATTGAACGTGACTTTTCAATAAGCCTCTTATGATATGAATGACATACAATTAATACAAAATTGGTACCATATTACAGGCAAGTATTAATTTTATTATACTACACTTTATTTAGCTTCTCGCTGTATCCCGCCCACAGCAGGGTAGGCAGAGGAAACCTAGTGTTAAGTCACTCCGTTCACTACTTTCCGCTAAATTCGGGGCATTGCATGTTAAGTGGCGGAACTTAACGCCGCGTTTTGCCTCGACACCAGAGCGAATAAAATGAAAATATTAAACATTTCCGCTCCTCGACTGTGAATCGAACCCACAACCAGTCGCTTTACAGTCACATTTTGTGCCTCTGCTACACGTTTAGCCCCTAATACTACATCAATTTATAAATAATAATATTATATTTAATAATACAAAGTACACAATAGATCATTAGTTTAAATTTATAACTGTTTTAATATTTTTTCTTTATTATCTATTTTTTCTCAGCAAACATAAATAAAATCTGTCAATATGTCGTTTTATGATTGTCATAAGAGACCAGGAAGATGTTATTCTAACGACCACTAGTATCGTCATATTGGAATATTATGTATCATACATTACTGCCTGTACTGAGGCCAGTCGTGACGCAGGGGCACAAAGTGTGACTGTAAACGCGACTTAAATATTTAATGAAAAAATAAGGTGTTAAAATGTGGTATTTGTGATGCCTTAGAAGATGTACAACATATTTTAGTAGAATGTGCCCGAAGCGAAGACTTACGAAATTGTTTAGTTGTTAGATTTCATTTTAATCTTGAAGATGTTGATAGATTTCAAAGTTTTTTAAAGAGATCATTAAGTTGTTTAGATAGGTAGATTTATTTGTTAAACGATGGGTCTGGCATAATCTTAATAGATTAAAGACCTTTATTTTTTTTAAATAATACAAATAAATAAAACATTTTTTTTTAAATAAAAAAACGCGACTGGTTGTGGGTTCGATTGGGGACTAGGTTCCCTCTGCTTATCCTATCCTGCGTATATCCTGTGTGCGGGATACAGCGTGAAGCTAAATAAATAGTCTCAATTTCTTAGGCTGATTCTTCTCAAGCCTGAGGCATTATCATTTTTTTATTTTTTTTTTAGCTTTAGAAACCTTTAGAACCCACAACCAGTCGTTTACAGTCACACGTTTGTGCCACTGGGCTGGCCTTATTTTAGTGAACCAGTGGTAAACTGTTTTACGTTTAAAAAATGAAGCATATTACTTTTTATTTTGAATAAAATCAGACTTGACTTGACACGAAATAAACCCGAACCGACAACAACCATGTACTCTTTTAAGCCCTATCTACTAATTACGTTGACCCCACATATAATTTTGTACTAAATATTAAATGAAATCAGAGCACTTATGTATGAGCGCCTTTTCCAACAAGGTCGCGAGGTCAATGCGCTTACGTATCAAATACTTGCATAGGTCAAGGTTTTACATTCTTTGCAAACCATTTCTTATTTCCGCCACAATTATATCATCAGGCTAAAGTCACATCATGAAGTCCCTATATTTAAACTCATTGTAGGGTAGTCAAAGTGTCAAGATATTCCGTTCTCTCCACTTTCCACAGGAATTCGAGACATTGCGTGATGAGCGGCGCAACTAAACGCCACGCCTTGTCTTATAGCTACGTTAAAGGAATAAAATAATTTAATATAAATAAAATAATTTAATAATTAATAAATTTGCATTAATTTAAATACGCAAATTAAACTTATTTTAATTAAACTTATTATTGATAAGAAGTTTAATTAAAATAAGTTTAATTAAAATAATCCCGAGTGGAAATCGAACCCAGAACCAATCGGGCTTACAATCAGACGTTGACCCAATGCCTCCAGGAAGGAAGAATTTTATCGATTAGGTAAATATTAATTATATCGGAAACTATTTTATTTACAAAACTTATTAAAAAAAATGCTGCATAAATAAAATTATACTAATAAAGAAATACAAGGAAGAGAAAGGAAGTTTAAATTGACGAAAATACTTACGATAGGAAATATAATATATCTTGTAATCGATATTATTGTATGACGTTAATATAAAATTGTTTAAAATTTTAAATGATATCATTATGTTTTATATTTTATACCAATAGTTCCTTTACTTCTCCATACTTAACACATCTGTCTTACAGATGTATGACACTATGAGAGTCACTGGTAGATGAAATCGATACCCACTGTAAGCAAAGAAAGCTCAAAATGACCAGAATTCTTTATTACTCGAAATAAGAGAAAAATAAATCCTTTTAAATTGTGTTCCTTTAGTTCCGCCACTTAACGGCGGAAAGTGGAGAACGGAGTATCTTAACACTAGGTTTCCTCTGCCTATGCTGCTGTGTGCGGGATACAGCGTGAAGCTAAGAAAAACACTAATGGAAAAAATATAGGTGTTTGTATTTATCAGATTTTGTTAACATTTAACACAAAAGTTAAAAGTGAGCTACGCTACGTGCTCTTTTCTTTTACTTATATTGCAATCTGTCAAATTTTTTATATATTTTGATGTCACGGACGGATTCATGTACTTAATATATGTAGTAGTTATACTTGTAAGTCATAAGTATTAAATATGTTAAGACATAAATCTTCTATTTTTCATCTTCACGATTTTTTTCGCATAACGGGGTAGCGAAATGTCATGACAGTCAGTTCCACTTTCCATCTGAACTTATACATTGCGTGTTAACCAACGGAATACAACGCCGCGCTTTGACTTAAGTGTCAAAGCGAAGAAATAAAAATAATATTTAATCGTTCCGTCAAGGATGAATCGAATCCACAATAATCGCGTTTACAGTTGGACGCTGTCCAACTGCGCTAGAATGGCAGCTATACAAATTATACGCTATACATTTTTTTTAGCTTCACACTGTATCCCGCACACAGCAGGGTAGGCAGATTGAACCATGTGTTAAGACACTCCGTTTCCCACTTTCCGCCGAATTCGGAAACATTGCGTGTTAAGTGGCGGGACTTAACGCCGCCCTTTACCCTCTGATACTAGATGGAAGGAAATGTAAATATTAAAAATTTCCACTCCTCGAGTGGGAACCCACAACCAGTCATTTACAGTCACACGTTCGTACCACTGCGCCACGACAAGCCCAATATAAATTGTCGAATTTCTCCTAAAAAAACGGCTTTTCGCTTTTCCGCATTGAGGGGCAGATAGACAGGCCCTAGTGGCCTAGTAAGAGCAATACAAAATAAAATACAATCATTCCTCCGAGTGGGAATCGAACCCGTTTCGCTACCGTTTAACTTCTCGTTTACACAAATGACTTTGAAAAACGCCGCTAAGTTCATAATCACTCACATAAAAAGCTGCAACTTTTTAGAGACAAAACGCAATAAAAAATTGCATAGCTGCTTTTTATAATGCAAATATTTATTGTTGTCAAGAAAAAAATATCTACTTAATCGTTGAACTACTTAACTATTGAATGAAACTATTCAATAATTTTTGTTATATAATAAATAACATTGTACGTATTTTTCAAGCAGAGAATCTATATTAATGATATTAGGTGTATAATGATTTAGGATATGCATATATAATATTTGTATGTTATCAAAAAAAAGTGATTTACATATACATAGCAAAGTACATAAGAACTACATATAAAAAAGGCATTTAGAACGGTATTCAGGAGGCGCGGGCTCGAATCCCGCTGCGTTCAAATTTTTATAAGTTTTTCTAAATGTCTTTTTCAATTTTCCTAAGTGTGGAATAACACTTCAAAAATGTTAAAAGTACAACAACTTACATTAGGAAATATATTATATCTTAGTTCTAAGAGAGCTTAGTGTAAAGACACTCCGTCAAAAACACGTTAGATATCAATTAAAAAAATTGTGGGTGTAACTCCGCCGCGTTTTGTCTAATCCGAGTCGGAAACAGTAAATAAAATTCATTGCTCTGAACGGAAATTGAACCCAAAACAATTGCATTTACAATCACACGTAACGCTGTTTATATTTTTTCTTTTTTTTAGCTAGCATACGCAGCAAGGTAAGCATAGGGAACCTAGTGTTATGACACTCCGTTCCCCATTTTCCGCAGAATTTTGAAGGCATTGCGTGTTAAGTGGCGGAACTTAACGCCACGATTTGTCGTTCGTTCGTGCCACTGCGCCACGGTTGACCTCTTTTTGGTTTTATTTTTATTATTATAAAATGTTGTTGTACAAATATGACACTCAGTCACTGACACTGCATTAAAATACAGTACGTGGTGAAACATGTAAACAACGAACATTTAGGTTCAGAGATCGTATCATCATAAAAATATATTGTATTATCTTTAAATATTTCCTTCTTTTTTGATGTTAATACAAAATTCACATTTTAAATTATAATAACAGCTGTAATTGTATTATGCATATTTTTGTTTAAAAATAAACAATGATTAATATTTGCATACTTTAGAACCCAGATTACAGATTATTAGCAATTCAGAAACTTTTTTATTTAAACTAAAAAAATTGAAAATTATATTATAAAATAGACTTAGTGCGGAGTAGAGCATGCAATATGTCGATTTCGGGTGCAAAGTAAATAAGGAACTATGTATTAATGGAACTATACTAAATATGCAGGCACAAAATTAAAAAAAAAAACATGTTAAATACCTTATGTGCAACATAACCACAAAATAAAAAAAAAAAAAAAAAAATCTGTCAAATCAGTTGTCAAATCAAATCAAAATAAATTATACAGATAATAGTTTCATCTCATTCATATCTTCTCTACTAAATGACACTGACAGATTATTTTACATCTGTCAACTTAAAATCTGGGCATTATAAAAAAAAAAAAAAAAACAGATTCACTTACGCAATTGAAAAAGGCCGCCCTGCACCAAAGAGAACAACACAAGGGCTGATAACGACGAACTGTGAACCATTTTGTCAGCGTCGTGCGTTCTTACTACAGTAAACACAAGTACTAACCGTGTACGGACAGACCAATAGTTTTATATAGCATCTGATTATATTATCAAGGTAAGGTGGAAGCGAACGTAAACGTAATTTTAATAAAGACAGTGTAAAAAGGACATTCATTTACGTTGACTTTAATGGGGTGTTAATGGGTTGGATGAGCTGTAATTTTATGCTTGTTCTTTTTTTATGGTGTATAGTTATGGTTACGGTGGTTATATTTTAATTTCTTATTTAGTAAGTTTTATTATTATATGAATGAATACATTCATATAAAAATGTAGGTAATAATGAAATTGTTTTTGAAAATGTAGCTTTTTTTAAAAGAAAATAGTGTGATAGTAAGAAAGAACACACATGTATGTCAAGTGGCTATGAAATTATAACTTGTACTATATGAAATTATAAGTATTATGACATATCTATATATTTTAATGTAACTAATCATAAAAAAATGTTCGTAATTTTTGTTAACGTAACTCTTTTAGTATTACTTCATAATTGATAACTTAATATTTAAAGGAAGCAAGGTGAAGAGTATATGTATCAAACAAAATCACACGATTATTATTACAATTTACCTAGCTTATTCAAAATATAAAGTTTTTATATTCATAAAGTTAAATTACAATTTTATATTCACTAATTGTCATTTCGCATTTTTACATGACACACCGATAAAATAAGATTAAATAAAATTAAATTAATTATATTATTATAGTGTCAATTAATCTTGGAACAAACAAACCAAAAGCTATTGCCGATATTCGACATAATGTTTGTTAAATAGTTAATGATAGGCTCATTGCCAATTCTTAAGAAATCAATAAAGTAATATAATAAATTCTTAAAAAATATTACACAAACAAAAATTAATCTTTTTTATATTTGTAATAGATGCCAACAGATAAAAATAAATATTACATAGTTTATTACTTCTTCATTGCATAATTTAATTAGAAAATACTAGAACATCATCTCTTACTAATATAATGTAAGGGAAATGCATTTTTTTTTCGCTTCACGCTGTCCCGCACACAGCAGGGTAGGCACAGGGAACCTAGTGTTAAGACACTCCGTTTCCCACTTTCCGCCGAATTCCCTCCGAATTGCATTGCGTGTTAAGTGGTGGAAGAGCGAAGAAAATGGAAAAAATAAATATTACCACCACTCCTCGAGTGGGAATCGAACCCATAACCAGTCGCTTAACTTAACGTCACACTTTGTGCCACTGCGCTACGACTGACCCCATTCAAAAATATTAAAGAAAATAAACAATTAATAATTTGTCAAAATCAATTAAATGTCAGTAATGTCATGCAAATTGATGTAAATAAAAACAATTGTTACAAATGCATAATACAATGAAATATTTTCTTTACAAATTCGTTATTAACGATTTTATTTTTATATAATTGTGGCCAGTCGTGGCCCAGTGGCACAAACGTGTGACTGTAAACGACTGGTTGTGGGTTCGATTCCCACTCGAGGAGTGGAAATATTTAATATTTCCATTTTCTTCGCTCTGGTGTCGAGGTAAAGCGCGGCGTTAAGTTCCGCTACTAAACACGCAATGCCTCCGAATTCGGCGGAAAGTGGGGAACGGAGTGTCTTAACACTAGGTTCCCTCTGCCTACCCTGCTGTGTGCGGGATATAGCGTGAAGCTAAAAAAAAAAAAAAAACAATTTTATTTTTATATATAAACAGGCGGTCGTAGCGCAATGTGCAAGCGTCCGACTATAGACGCGATAATTGTGGGTTCGATGCCCACATGGGAAATAATTGCATGTTAATTAATTTCATTTCTCCGCTCTGACAAAGGGTGGCGCTAAGAAAATGGAGTAAGGTGTGCCTTGGTACTAAATTTTCTCTGTCTACCTTGCCTTAAGCGTTAAGCTGAAAAACATTAAGTAGGCCTCAATCAATGAAAATACACAATTATAGTTCTATCATATTTTAGACTCGCATAAGTTAAGGGGCTTATATTTTTAATAAAATTTCATTATCTATTTCAGCCCTTTAGGGGCAGGTTTTTGGGAAAACGTAGCATATACTTGACTCTGGGTGTTCAACTGTTTTCTTTCCGAATTCAGTGCAAATTGAGGTAGTGGCTTAACAACAAACAGGCATTTATAACATTAGTTTGGTTCCAAAAATGTATTTTTTTAAAGAAAATATTTAACCAGTGGCCAGTCGTGGCCCAGTGGCACAAGAGTGTGACTGTAAACGACTGGTTGTAGGTTCGATTCCCACTCGAGGCGTGTAAATTATATTTCCATTTTCTTCGCTCTGGTGTCGAGGTAAAGCGCGACGTTAAGTTCCGCCACTTAACACGCAAGCCTCTGAATTCGGCGGAAAGTGGGGAACGAAGTATCTTAATACTAGGTTCCCTCTGCCTACCCTGCTGTGTGCGGGATATAGCGTGAAGCTATTTAATTTTTTTTTTAAATATTTAACAAAATTTAATAGAAAAATTGAGTCATGGTCCTTTTTCAACGATATTATGATGAGTGAGCTATTAGAATTACAATTAGGTATAACAACATGTAATCGTTTAGAGACACAATACTCAAACAAGACAAGAGTCGGGTTAAAGTAATTTTGCGAAATTACTAAGCGTTTTGCTTATATTTGTATTTTACAACGTTTTCTTAGTAAATAAAGCTATTTACGGCTTTATTTATCTCTTTTCGGCTTTTTATATTTAAATTAACATTAATTTTATCTTTTGCAATCTATTAAGCAATCGATTCAAACCACGGTTGTTATTAAATTTAATGAATTAATGATTGTTGTTTGACCATTAATGAAAACAATTCTTTATAGAAAGTTCGGGAAAGGTGATATTTTTTACAGCTTTAAGGAAATGTCTTTTTTTCAGTTAAGATGCACAGTTGTACACTTTCCGCCCAAAATCAAGTCATTATGTATTGATGGTTCAACTCAATGCTGCCCTTAGTTTTAGCTACCAGAGCGGAGAAATGAAAATAATTTATACATATTCTTTATTTTTTTTTAGCTTCATGCTGTATTCCGCACATAGTAAGGTAGGCAGAGGAAATCTAGTGTTAAGACACTCCGTTCGCCACTTTCCGCCGAATTTTGAAGGCATTGCGTGTTAAGTGGCGGAACTTAACGCCGCGCTTTGCCTTGAACACCAGAGCGAAGAAAATGAAAATACTAAATATTTCCAATCCTCGAGTGGGAATCGAACCCACAACCAGTCGCTTTACCTGCTTTACCGCCCAACCTTAAATCTGAGTGAGAACCAAATTCACAACATATAACTAGAAATCTGGCAGAAAGTAGAGATTATAATATTCTGACAGTCGATTCTCTCCACCTGGTGACACTGAAGATGATTAAGATCACAATTGTATATCGTCTTAGTTGCTTCGATGATATAAATTTACTATAGATACGTAAAAAATATATACATATAATGCTAGACGTAGCTAAACGCTGTGTTTTGTAATACGCCCTTGCTAGTGACTTACAAGCTTATCCCTTATAAAACAATCATTCTCAACTTCGCCAATCGTCGGTGCATTTAATGCATATTCTTCCAAGGAATGAGGTATTTAATAAATATAACATTAACTATTCATATTATAAAAATGTAAATGATCGCTGTCTGATAAAAGACATATCAGAAAAATATTATTTGGGGCACATATTAAAACAGTGATTTGTATTTTTTTCTGTTTGTCTGTGCATTAAACCCACGGTTAACAGCTTAAGCTGATCAAATGACTATTATATTTTGGTAAATTTCCCTTAACATTTTGTGTTTATGTATACTTTTTTTTTGAACACTAAATATAACGAGACAGTTATAATCGTATAACTTACACATGCGAAGCCGCGAACGGGTCGCTAGTATACACATAATTGAAACGATCTGCAAAAGCCACTTTATAATATATCTTAAGAATGTTTAACGTTATTATAAAATAATTAATCAGCGATGCATATTTAGCAGTTTTCTATTGTCTACTATAGAATTTCAAGGTTAATATTTTAATGTGGTGTTTCTATAATTAAAAAAAATGTAAATGCTATCCCTAGCCTACATAGTGATAAAGAAAAGTTTTAATCAAACAATGTCAATCAAACCTTACTTTAAATATTTCAATTATTATTTTTTCAAGTTCACGCGATTTCTTCACATAGAAAAGTATTAAAAGAGGACCTAGTGTCAAGACACTCCATCCTGCCCTTCTCGCCGGAAATCGACACGAGCTCAACGCCGCTATATTTCAGATACCAGGGCGAAAAAATGGAAACTGAAACATAATCATTTCTCGAGTGAGAAGCGAACCTACAACCATCGCTTTACAATCAGACGCTGTCCCACTACGCCACGATGATCTCAATATAACATGCACACATGCAATAATCCAAATCTAAATCATATATTCCAGATGTTATTATTCGTACAAGTACCGATAATAATACTTTGTTTGTAAGGGGGTAATCTTCGGAAATACTGCACCGATCATGAAAATTCTTTCACAATTATAAAGCTACACTATTCAGGAGTGCATTTGGCTATATTTTGTTATAATTGAACAGAACGTTTAGAGAATTTACGTTTAAAGAGGCTCGAAAAGGGGGGATAAAATTTGCAGAAGCGGCAATGAAGACTAGGCGAATCCGTGAGTGGATCATTAGTATAAAATAAAAACAAACAGTTAAGAATACGTGTAATATATGCCACATACCAATATATGTAAACGAGCACAGAACAACTTCCTTAGTATATATAATACGAAAAAAATAATACACATACACGTTTGCTTCCATCGTTATAAGTACCTATAGCTAATTATATATTCCTTATAAAATGAACATATTGATCATTCTTACTGTACCAGATCACCAAGACTACTTTTTTCTTGCAAAATATAAACAAAGACTTTGTTTAAAAGACCCTTCTTCACTCTTTTTTTCTACAGAGCAGAGTAGACAGAGATATCCAAGTGTCAAGTCACTTTGTTCTCCTCTTGCTAACCTAACACATTGCGTGCTGAATGAATTGAACGTTGCTGTTTGTTTTACTTGTGAATATTTCACTAACTCCAACTTAAATTTTATCTTAGATTTCAGACTCTAACCGATTTTAATATGGAGATATTAAAATCGGTTACAGTTTTTTTAACATTCGGAAGATTTTTCTATTTTGCTATCTTTTATGCATGTTTTAATTTGTATTTTAAAATTTATTGATATCTCATAATGAAACAAGCATATATAACAAATAAACATTTTATTAAAAACAAAAATTTCATATACTTTTAATTTTGGGAAATAACACTATCATTTTATATTTTTACCATATTTCGTTATAATATTTTATAGCTGAGTGACAGTAACTTTCAAACCTCAATTATTTATTTATATTTTGAAAAAAAGAAACGATACAAAAATTAATAACAAGTGAACGACCTGCAAAGGACAGTAAGGAAGGAACTGCGGAAAGGCACTATAGTACTGACGTAACATTTAATAAATACGCACAAAGAGAATGTCACTCAGAACGGAATATTTTCGTGAACACTCATATGTCAAGAAGGAATATAATTGAGCCAAAATATACAATAAAGGAAACTATGCCGGAAGGTATTTCATATATTATGCTGGCATTTGGTGAAGCTGTTGCCAATTTTTGTAGTGTTTCTCAATTATTGAGATAAGTAGCTATTTATAAATTAATATGATCCTAAATATATAACTTTAACGTTTAAAAATATATTTTTTTGTGTGTATTCTGATGATATAATAAAAGCTAAAGAGTTTGTTTCTTTGAACACATTAATCTCCTTTTTTTTAGCTTCACGCTGTATCCCGCACAGAGCAGGGTAGGCAGAGGGAACCTAGTGTTAAAACGCTCCGTTCCCCACTTTCCAAATTCTTGGCTCTGAGGCTTGCGTGTTAAGTGGCGGAACTTAACGCCGCGCTTTACCTCGACACCAGAGCGAAGAAAATGGAAATATAATTTCCATTCCTCGAGTGGGAATCGAACCCACAACCAGTCGTTTACAGTCACACGCTTGTGCCACTGGGCCACGACTGGCCACAATTAATCTCTGCAACTAATAATCAAAATGAAAAATTTTTGATTGGAAAATTTGCAATTTGCTAAATTCGTGAGGTTAATTTCTATTTATTACGTTAACATTCTTGAGCATTATACTAAGGTATATTAATGTATTAATATTAAAATAGGAAGAGTATCACGGTGAAGGAAATACAATTATGTCATCTTTTTTTGGTGACAACGTTTGTTATAAGGCAAGATTCATGGTGAAATGAAGTTGCACCTGACAACTAGTATTTATGTACATTGCTACTGCTAGCTGTGTGCAGCTGCTAGGACTTCACTTCGACCGTGTACAATTTAATAGAAAGCCTATAATAATTCTAAAATTCAAACCTACTCTTATTTACAAGTAATGACTAATAGTATAAATTACTCCTTATTAATTAACAGTAGTAAGTAATACCTACTCCTCATTACATCAGCTATCTTCCAGTCTTGTCAAAATCGGTCTAACCGTTACAAAGATTAGCCAGAACAAACAGCAGGTAAACAGACAGAAAAATATGTTATTTTGGTAAATCTTTACAATTCATACTTATTTTTTTTATTTATTTTTTTATCGAATAAAGGAGGCAAACGAGCTGAAGGCCCACCTGGTGTTAAGTGGTTACCTTCGCTCATAGACATCCACAATATTAAAGCTATGGATGCGTTGCCAGCCTTGGGAATGTAGGACAGAAGGAGGCAGGAAGGATGGGAATGGTGGGAATAGGGACTTATATTATAAATGCGAATGTTTAAATTGTGTAAAAGTGTTTGTCTGTCACGCTTTCACGGCTAATCTACTGGTCCGATTTGGATGAACTTTAGAATGAAAGTAGTAAAAATGACTGGGTCTAACATAGGCTATTTAGTTTTTCAAAAATCAACCTCTAAAGGGTTGAAAAGGGATGAAGGGGTTTATATGAGAAATCTATACCGCTTGACCGATTGAAGGGTATTTGGCATATATATAGTTGATAATTCAAAGCCAAACATAGGCTACTTTATTTTTTAAATTCCACCATCGAGGGTTGCAATATAGGGAAACAGCTACGTAGATCACGCGGCGAAGCCGCGAGCGGGCCACTGGTATGCATATACATACATACATACGCATTTAATAAAAAGGGATTATTTTATTATTACAAACAGACACTCCATTTTTATTTATTTGTGTAGATGGACTTGCATTAAGAGACTTCAAGAAGTCCTTAAATACGATCAAAAAAATTTCATTTTTAAATATTTTAAATTTGCACCTTGATTTGTAATTATTTATACATTACAAGTGCATATGTGATAATCGTCCAGTGCTAGTTAAGGAAAATTTCTTAGAAAAATTATATATAGCAATCTCTGGAAAATCTCAAATATTACCTGCAATTGAAATTAAAATACTTGTTATTAGAGGGAAACAAACTAAGTCAAGTCGCTAGCTATTTGCATGCAAATTTCACTGTGGATTATCCCATAATATGAACAATACCTACGTTGTATATATGTAAACATAAAAATTAATTAAAACTTATTTCTATGGTAACATTAATTAAAACTTATCCATGGTAACATTATTTAAATTAAATATTTTTTATTGTACACCAGAAAGATTTGTTACACACTATTATCTTAATATTGACAGCACATCGACATACAGTAACGCGACCTTATCGCTATGTGAGCGATCTCTTCCATGTAGCCTTCGGGTAGAGGAGATTATAAATGAAATGGGAAAGGGTGTACAGACTATAATGTCATGGATGTGTATACATCCATGTATACACATCCATGACATTATAATTTGTGAACGATTTGATAATCGTATGAAATTGATGTTTCATCCATTTTTTGGATGAACAAATTATTAGGCGAGTAACACTTTTTCGGTCAACAAACATCATGGCACTTTCACATCAATTACATTATAAAAAATTTGCCTTAAAATCCAAAAACATCAATATCTACATTTGAAATATTATTTGAATCTTGTTATATTGTATTATCTTTCAGCTCCACGTTTTCTCCGCATCGCGGAATAGTCAGAGAGGATCTAGAGAGGAGTAAAGAAACACTCCGTCCTACACTTTCCGCTCGAAATAGAGATATTGCGTGTCGAGTGGCAGAACTTAACTGCACTTTGTCCATGGTACCAGAGCGAAGAAATAAAAATTTTAAAACTTAATTGATGTACATATTTTGTAATAAATTATTAGCTATAATATAATTTTACTTTGGTAAAGTTAATTCAGATATATTTATTTTCGTTGGTTTATCTTAGTATCAACTAAGTGAGTTTCACGTTAAGCAGTCAAGCAGTTGAGTTGTTCCCTACTTTCCGCCAAATTTCGGAGGCATTGCGTGTGGCGGAACTTAACGCCGCGCTTTGTCTCGACACCAGAGTGAAGAACATAGAAATATTAAATATCTTCGCTCCTCGAGTGGGAATCGAACCCACAACCAGTCGTTTTACAGTCAAAATATTTCCTGATAATGCCAAAAATACAAATGTTTAAGTTTTCACTTCTGTCTGATCTTTTATTAGTTTCAGAATTTTTTGTAGAAATTTCGTATGAGTTAAATAATTTCACAAAAGCCTCATTTTGTTTACAAAATTTTATCACTGAAATAGACAGAAAATAATTTAAAGAACTATTAAAGTTCGAATTGATTTTGTGTACATAGAAAAAAAAACATGACATAAGCTTGGTGGTAGGAGATTCGTTCTCCGACTGGCTCGCGATCACTATCGTGTCAAAGACGAACCGCCAAACATCTGACAATGTGTTCCGGTTCGATGACATGTAAGCCAACTCTCCCTATTCCCACCATTCCCATTCGTCCTTCCTAATTCTGTCCTACATCCCCGAGGCTGGCAACACATCCATAACTCTAATGTTGTGGATGTCTATGGGCGAAGGTAACCACTTAACACCAGGTGGGCCTTCTGCTCGTTTGCCTCCTTTATTCCATAAATAATAAAATGACAACGTCTGTCGGATCAGCTAGTGTAGTAGGAATATATAAAATATTTAAATTATCGCTCGTAGATATACTCGCATGTGTCAATAATAATCGACTTTACCATATATATTTATGTTAATACAAGGTAAGTAATATGTAGGCAAGTCATTTAAAAGCAATTTCTACAGGTATTTTATAATTTTTATAAATACTAAAGAAACATCTACTTTTTTAATTGTATTATTTATTTTAAAATATCCGTAAATATTTAAAGTTTCTAAATATATAACTTTTTCGATCTAGTCCTGTGTTTTGTTATTATACTGCCCCTTTGAAGCATTGAAGTTTTATATAGATACCGGTATATATAAGTAAGAAAACAAAAATCATTTTTGACAATTTGATGTAAATATCTTTTGTCTCTAGTTTACTATTAAGTAATGATAGTATTACAGTAACTTTAATAGACCATTCTTATATAAATAGTTAGTCTTTTACACTCAAAATATATGTACATATATAATTATTTTTTATGTTAAATTTGTCGAGTTTGAAAACGTACTTATGTGCTAAATTTTATCTACGACAAAAACACAAAAAGCTTTACCTATAACAGACTTATGAAATTGCTGCTGAACTTGTAATTTATACCCATAATACGTAAGGAGTTACAATTAGCATATAAAATCAAATAATGCTTACAATAAAAGGTTGAATATTCGGAAAACTACATAAACATATACAACAACGAGGAATACAAATTTAAGGAAAATATCCTGTTAAATAATAAATTCAAATATTCAACTTTATACATACAGAAGTAACAAGGGAATAGCTTGCACTATATTATTTTGAATTGCGAAGTTATGAATGACACCACCTTTGTTATTCGCAGACGTGATTGGTAACTTGAGTCATATTGTCATCCTGTTAGTCAATACCTGGTATGAATACCTATTTTAGTATAAGGAAACCAAAACAATTCATTGAAAATATAAAATGGCAGGTTTGTATCAGTCGTAGAGTCGAGAGAGAGGAGTTTTTTTTTTTATAAAAAGGACAAGGCATACGAGCGTCCGGGTCATTTGGTGTTAGATCATCGTCGCCCACGGCCCCGTGTAACACCTTAGGAGCTACAGGGACGTTGCCTAGAGAGTCTTTAATGTAATGGAATGTTGACCCACAGGGGGTTTCCTCTGGGACCGAAAGTTGCCTTGCAAAGAGAAATGTTCTATGCAGAGAATGGGATTTGTGACAAAGAACAAGGGACATCCATACAAACTATCAACTTTGATTTCTGCCCTTAGAGGTAGATGTTTATTCATTGTCGATCAGTAAACTAAGACTTTCATGTATGAGCCCTGTATATAACTATTATTATTTTTTATTAGTTTCACGTTGTACCGGCACACAGCAGGGTAGACAGAGGAAACCTAGTGTTAAGACACTCCGACCCCCACTTTCCGCCGAATTCGGAGGTATTGCGTGTTAAGTGGCGGAACTTAACGCGGCGCCCTATTTATTAAAATACAGAAAATATATTTTGAACAAAGACGTAATCACAACGTATCATATTTCTGCCCATCTTTCTATTTCTCGTCTATATCTGTTACAAACTGTTATAAACATTAACCGAATTTTAAAACTCAGACATTTTTTAACAAAGCCGCTGGACTCCGTAAGTAATAAGTGTTTATGCCTATAAAATTGTTACCATATCGATATCTTACAGTCGTGTACAAGTGTAAGCAAAATAAAGACACAAACCGCAGACATATCACGAATATTTTTGCTTCTACTTAAATTTAAAAGAACTTATTTTTTTTTATAGCTTAACGCTGTATCCGGCACACAGCAGGGTAGAAGGAACCTGGTGTTAAGACACTCTGTTTCCCACTTTCCGCCGAATTCGGAAGCGTGGTATGTTAAGTGGCGGTACTTAACGCCGCGCCACTCCTCGAGTGGGAATCGGACCCACAACCAGTCGTTTACAGTCACACGTTCGTGCCACTGCGCCGCGACTGGCCATATCACGATAAAAAAAATTGTTTTACCGTTTCCTCGTCCTGGCATGAGGATTGGAATCGTGCCAGGGCAATATTGAATATACTGCTTACTTTAATCTAAATGAAATCACAAAAAAAAGATACGGGTGAAATACCAAGGCTTCTGAAATTGTATTGGAAACATTGCAAATAGGCTGAAAACATGATATAATTGAAACTTGTTTAACAGTACGATTGGTATAACTTTAGATGGAAATTAGAATAATGTACCTATATGTTTGACATAACTTAACTAAATAAATAAGTTCAGTGTTCATTTAAACCTGTGAACAGGTGCTTAGTTCTTCTTATATATCACGCAAAAGTCGTAATCATTCTCAAAAATAAAATATTTCACCCAGTTCCAGGATATATTGCTAGTATTTCGTGCAAAGTACAAGTTGTACATATTTATATGCTTTTAATAAAAGATCAATAGATTTCCTGTGAATTTATTAATTGGAAATCAATAACATGTTCAATATTATATTTATTTAAATGGTTACCTTTACTGCAACATATTATTAACTGTTCAGGCCATCGTGGCGCAGGACAGCGTATGACTGTAAGCGCGAATATTTGTGGGTTCGATTACCGCTTGAGGGAATGGTATTATATTTCCTAAGTTAAGTTAAGGTTCTAAGTTCTGGTAAGACAGAGCGTGGCATTCAATTCTTGTATTCAGGCAGAATATAGGAAACGGAGTGATTTGATATAAGTTTCTGCTCGTTTCCCCAAATAGAATCGTTGAAGATTCAGGGGAATGAGATTAAATTTATATTATGTTCACTTCCCATTTCTGGGAATTCCCGTATTCCCAATCGCATTCCCGTTTTCCCGATCTCATTCCCATTCCCGTTTTCCCAATTCCTAGTCCCCTTTTTCGCGTTAAGTTCGGGCACAACACACACACACACACAATGTCTTGAATTATAGCGGTGCGGGCGGGAATTTTGGTGGAAAATGGAGTGTTTTAACCCTATTTGTCTACATTGCTATATGTAGAACTGAAAAATAGAAACAGATTCCCTTTGGATTATTTATCAATTTAAAATCAGTATCAGTTGGGGCTAGTCGTGGCGCAGTGGCATGAACGTGTGGCTGTAAACGACTGGTTGTGGGTTCGATTTCCACTCGAGGAGTGGAAATATTTAATATTTCCATTTTCTTCGCTCTGGTATCAGAGGCAAAGCGCGGCGTTAAGTTCTACCACTTAACACGCAATGCCTCCAAATTCGGCGAAAAGTAGGAAACGGAGTGTATTAACACTAGGTTCCCTCTGCCTACCCTGCTGTGTGCGGGATACAGCGTGAAGATAAAAAAAAATAAAAAAAGAATTAGTATTCCAATATTACAATTATTTAAATGATTACCTTTACCACAACGTATCATTAACTGATAAATATTGTGTCTATTGTATGTATATTTCTGGGAATCCATATCCTGTAATAAATATGCTAAGATATATTTTCTGATTAACCGAATGACGTAAATATGTAAAAAACATATGCCAGAATGGCACGACACGGACGACAGACAAGGAATCATGGATTATTGTTATTTTTTGTCATTTTAACTATACATATGTTAAGATTTTTTTTTTCAGCTTCACGCTGTATCCCGCACACAGCAGGGTAGGCAGAGGGAACCTAGTGTTAAGACACTCCGTTCCCCACTTTCCGCCGAATTCGGAGGCATTGCGTGTTAAGTGGCGGAACTTAACGCCGCGCTTTACCTCGGCACCAGAGCTAAGAAAATGGAAATATTAAATATTTCCACTCCTCGAGTGGGAATCGAACCCACAGCAAGTCGTTTACAGTCACACGCTTGTGCCACTGTAATGTGGATATGTTAAGTAGTATTGGAAAAATTGAGATGCCTTACTAGGAAACTTATGTGGATGGACCAATATGATATTTGTCGAGATTTATATGGTGTGGAATTAATATTTTTTTATAATAACTTTTAACGATGAATTAAAGTTTAAAAGGTAATCAGTACATATCTATGTTTCAACACACATACATAATACACGTTTGTATTAAGATACATATATGTTACTAACGGCGTAAGTTGTAAATAATAATATTTTAGTAGTCTACAGGACTATTAGAAATAACAAATTAAGGAGCAACGTTATGATATTTCCGTCATTGATCGCCGATCTCAAGATATACATAAATGCCTGATGTGCATTAAGTTTTAAAATTAACGAGCGTTAAGTACAAATTAAAGCAATACGGAAATAAATGTATAATAAATTACGAGGGAAACATGAGGCCTTTATAATTCAGTGGGAAAGCGATGATTCTGAGTTCGGTGCTCACTCACAGTAATGATTATAATAGGATTTTTCCCTACTTTAGTAAGGCAAATCGCGGCGTTGAACTCCGCCAGTCAAAACGCAGTCTAAAGTTTCCTTCGAGAGAAAAAATGGAACCATAGTTAAAAATTTAACATTACTGTTTTTTATTGGGGGAACGGAGTGTCTTAACATTAGGTTATATCTGCCTTCCCTGTTGTGTGCACGATACATATGTTAACTATTTTTTTAATCGCATACAATTTTTATCACAAGAAGACTGAATTCATAATTATTGAAACGTTCGCTTAGTCTTAGGTATATAAATAAGTATGTACAAGAATGTACTTTACCATAATAACCATGATTAACGATTAAATAATTAAAAATAGTTCACATATTACAAATGTTTAAATGAAATACAATTATTGTTGGTACATTTATTGCATTAATTAGATGGATTCCCCTGTAAATAACATGTGCTTACTATGAAATATAAGTTGAATCATTTTCTTAAATAGCCAGTCAGAGAGAACATAGTGTTAAGGCCCTCCGTTCAGCACTTCTCGCCCAAAGTCGACAATAACATGACGTGGTGAAAAGCAGAACTCAATGAGGGATAAAAATAATTTAAATATAACCATTTCTCCCAGTGGGTATCGAATAGGGATCGAACCTGCAACTAATCGCGTTTTCTCTCTGATACTGTT
This sequence comes from Dryas iulia moderata, assembly GCA_019049465.1. Lineage (NCBI taxonomy): Eukaryota > Metazoa > Arthropoda > Insecta > Lepidoptera > Nymphalidae > Dryas > Dryas iulia. The sequence goes on from CM032417.1 coordinate 5,048,928, forward strand.
TCACTAAGGCCCGATGGCCTCTAACATATGCATATTCTTTTTTTTTTAAGCCGCACGCTGTATTCCGCACACAGCAGGGTAGGCAGAGGGAACCTAGTATTAAGATACTCCGTTCCCCACTTTCCGCCGAAATCGGAGGCATTGCGTTTTAAGTGGCGGAACTTAATGCCGCGCTTTTCCTCGACACCAGGGCGAAGAAAATAGAAGTATTAAATATTTCTACTCCTCGAGTGGGAATCGAACCCACATCCAGTCGTTTACAGTCACACGCTTGCGCCACGACTGGCCCCAATCTGCATATTCAATTATTCATTATTATATTGAAATTGAGTTATGTAAGGACACCATAGATTTGATCAATCGATATGCCAATTTACTTCTATTAACATGTTTCTTTGACAAGTGACATTAATAGGAATATCTTATCTAGTACAATCTAAGTATAACACTTTTAATGTCAAAGTCAATCACAACGGTAATATTGAATTTATTACTTACTAATGTTACCTACATATGAATACATGAAGAAGGAATTTTAACAATTTTATTCCGAAAATAATAATAAATTCGGAATAGTAATGGAGATACAATTTGTGTGGAAAAAAAACAGTTCAACAATTTCAAAACAACAAATTCATTATAAACTGATTAAAATAACAACATTTGTATATACAGTGACATATATGTTGCTAACTACTACTACTAGTATGAGAAATGTTCTGTAAATCCCCGTAATTACTCTAACTTGTATTTAAATTAATCGGTTCCTTCTAAATATGTTTTAAATTATATTATTTATTCGATATGAGTAATATCTATACCAGAAGTTAATAGGATTTTTTAGCTTCACGCTGTTTCCCGCACGCAGTAGGCAGAGAGAACCTAGTGTTAGGACACTCCGTCCCGCATTTTCCAGCGAATCCTGGAGACATTGCGTGTTAAGAAGCGGAACTTGATGCCGCGCTTTGCCTGGACAGCAGGGCAAATAAAATATTGCATATGCTTTTTTAAAATATTTAAAATATTGCATATGCTTTTATTAGTGTGAATAAATGACTAAATCAAAAATCAAGCAATTCAAACTACTTTATGTAGGTACATACTTTTTCAAATAACACGAAATAAGATTTACAAAAATAACAATGTAATTTAATAATGCTTGCCCTGAAAGATATTAATTCGTAAGGTAGGTAATTACTTTTTGATGCGTAAACTTATTCCCGCCTGGTACGAATGTTTAAACTGGGAGAGTTATTTCCTTATTCCTGTATTATCTAAATTTTAAACGTAATGACATTTCAATTTTTATTTTTAAGTTTACTATTTAGTTACAGGTTAAAAAAGCTACCTACGAATCTAATTGATTTTCTGTGTCATCCCCAAGGTTTTACTAAAAAACCGGAAGCACTTGTACTTTATAGGCTTATTGTGAGACGTGGGTTTTACCGCACATTTAAAGTACATCAATATCTGTTTTTTCCTGAAGCAATTAAAAGTTTATATTTTTGTAATTATTTTTTTAAGTACACATTTAAACCATTGTGGCACAGTGGAGCAGTTTGATTGCAAACGCGTTTGTTTGAGGGATCGACTCCCAATTGGAGTATTTAAATGTAAATTATTATGATTTCTCCTCTTTGGTAAAATAAATAACGGAGTTGAGTTCTGCCGCTAACCTACAACGTCACAAATCTTTTAATATTTTAAGTACTATTTATACACTAGAGAAAATTGAACAAGACATTTAGAAAACGTATAAAAATTCTGAAAACGTAGTAAGCGCCTTGGATTCGAATGCGAATGCTTCGCTTTCAGATTTGAATGTGAATGCATTGCAAGAACGCATGGCTTAGCGGTCAGAGCGTTTTGACGGTTTCCAAGAGGTGCGTGGGTTTGAATCCCGCTGCGTTTAAATTTTTATACATTTTCCAAATGTCAAAGTCAAAGTCAAAGTCAAAGTCAAAGTCAAAGTCAAAGTCAAAGTCAAAGTCAAAGTCAAAGTCAAGTCAAGTCAAGTCAAGTCACAAATTAGGTAAAATGATAAATTCCCTGGCCGATTTTATTATACTTTTTAAATGAAACTACTTTTATGGAATTAATCGTGTATATTATGATATTTAAAATTCTCAACAAGATTATTAATACTCTACAGTAGTCCCTGGTAACAGATAAACCTATCCATGACCATTAGATCAATTAATTTGAAAGGTAATCCATTACTTATGTGTTATTATTAAAATTTATATGTCTTCATGTATAAAGCTATAATCTGTCACCAATTAACTTTAAGAGCAGAGCTTATTTTTTTTTTACGAATTCAAGTGTCAACGAGTGTCAAGTCGTATGGCGATGTTGGAAAAGGAGCAAGAAGCAATGCCTGAGACTTACGATCCAAGTGTAGTCTAAAGGCAGATAACCTCTTTTTAAAACCCCCCTTTAAAATGCAATCATTATGTAAAGTCAAATGATTTTATTTAAAATAAGATGTTGCATTCTTCATGTTTTAATCGACAAACAATTTACCACTTGCTTTCAGTAAAAATAAAACCTCAGACCTGATAAGAATCAGCGCAAGACGCTCTGCGAAGATTCTATAGTCTATACAAAAAAACATACTCTAGTAACATATTAATATTTCATACAAAATATTGTTTTTCAGTTTCACTCTCTTTTCTGCATAGCAAAATTTGATTACATATATATGAAAGTTTTCGATGTATATCTGTACGTCTTAACAAAATATATGTGAATATTTGTTAATTCCACAGAGCATACAGGTTGTATGTAAACGTGGGATTCATGAAAGCAATTTAAAAAATACACAAAGTTGAAATGTTAATCATTTACACCAATCAATTTTTATTTAATTAGTTCTTCAAACATTTACATTTACATTTTTAGCATTGATAGAAGGAAAATTTCTGTAATTACAATGTCTAATCAATACAATTTGTAAATAAAGATAACAATAACATACTAATATCGTTTGAAAACTGTGAAAAATATTTTTTTCCGAGATACTTATGTCAGAAAAACCATAACCTAACAGTATATCTTAGAAAACTATGCAATTTTGTCTAAGGGCCGTTAATTATTAGTACTTAAAGCTCTTAAGGGATTTTTTTTTGTATCATTACACTTTTTCTCCGCATCCCGCCTTTCTTCGCATCCCATTAGAACGCTTGCATCGGCTTAAAATCTGTTAAAATACAAAGCAAATATTTTGCATAATACAAGAGTTTTAACAATATTTTCTTAATTACTGTGGCGCAATAGGACAGTGTCCGACAGTAATTGCGATGGTTGTGGTTTCGATTCCCAAACCCGAAATGACCATTTATTATTTTGCGCTTCTGGTGTTTAAGACAACTCGCGGCGTTGAATTCCGTCACTGCTAACACGCAATGTCTAGATTTCGGACAGAGACTGAAGAATGTAGTGTCTTGACAAAATTGTCTCTCACTAACTGCTTCGGAAAATAGTTAATTTTAAAATTAGATTTTTTTTACTATCGCTAAATGTTGTTTTTAATCATAAAAAAATCACATAGGCAAAATGAATACTAAACCAATGTCGTCACACAATATTACGTAAAAAATATTAAACTTGACGTATTCCTGTTTTAATTTAAGATAAGATGACCTACGACCCTCTTCATATGTCACTGCACACGCCTAATAAAACATTTAGAAGTGTAACTCCATTATATTTACTTAGAATAATGTGTTCTGTGAATTTTGTAATAGTTTTATTTATTTTAAAGTTGGTATGCGTGGAAAGTCAAGGTGTGTAGAAAAAAGTTATACCTACTATATATAAGTTATTACATTTTACTACATTTTACTACTTTTATCATCTGTGCACGTTGTTTTGTTTACCTTCACCTAACCTTTTGCATAAATATAAATACTTTTTTAATTCATGCTATTTTTTGAAATAAATTAAAAATATATATTTTTTATGTAACAAAAACTATCAATTAACTTTTATTGCTCAAAGTACCTATTCATTATAATTTAAAAGTGTAACTTTTTATTAAATCCTACTTTAAATAATTTGAATTATTTCACGTGTAGTTTTCATAAATTAAAATATATAAAAAGAACCAATACATTCCAAGATCACTTAGAATAAAGCCAATAAGCGCCTGTTACTAAACAATCCATAAAAAATTTACTTAACAAAATTGCTATTTCTCAATTTCAGATGAATATTCCGAAACGACAACAAGCGAACCGGTTTTGGAAAAGGAAGAAAAGATGAGTGAATATATTGTTAAAGTAATTGAACATTATAAGCAACCTAACCCTGAAGGTCTACCAGGAGCCACGTTCCCAGATCCATATAGTATCCCTGATGTAAGACAGTCTATAGGATTTGCAAGCAGTCTTGTGTTTTCGGACATCACACTCCATGGTGTTAATAAATTTCGAATACCATATATACGTGCTGATATTGGTAAAATGGAGGTTTGTTAATAATTTTTGGTACTGACCTAAACTAAGAAATTAAAATGCAATGCAAACTATGTTATTTAATGCCTAGTAAATTCATGTAAATTATGTACAATAATACGTATTTGCTATATAATTTCAATGTTTATATAATTGATAGCTGTATTAAATCTTCTATTATTTTCTATTTTTGCATTTATTTTTAGTGAGGTAGTCAAGACTTAGTGTTAAAATTGTTCTAAAAATTTGATAGCCATTTCATGTTGGATAGCAAAATTCAACAAAACTGAGAAGATTTGGTTCTATTTCATAAACAAAAAAAATATCTTGCTTTTAACTGACTATACGTGAACTGTCTGGACACTTCCTAATTTATACAAGATGACACCTTTATATCAATTACCTAAATGTGAAATTGACAGCTTTTATTTATCAATTGAGTGATTTAATTCGTCTTCGTAATGTTTCAAATGCATCTTATTTTTATTTACATTAATAATTATTATAATTGGGCCAAAGTGCGACTGTAAAGCGACTGGTTGTGGGTTCGATTCTCACTCGAGGTGTGGATATATTTAATATTTCCATTATCTTCACCTGGTAACGCATTAAGGCAAAAGCGCGGCATTAAGATCCGCCACAACGCGCAATGTCTCCAGAATTCGGCGGAAAGTGGGGAACGAAGTGTCTTAACACTAGGTTCCCTTTGCCTACCCTGCGGTGTGCGGGATACAACGTGAAGCTAAGAAAAACAAAAAATATTTTAATGAAACTTTTTTTTTCAGGGCAGTGCCGCTCTTAATATGGAAATGCTACAAGTTCACGGGAAATATTCACTAAACATGTTTTTAAATTCGCACCGAGGACACTTTTCTTCAAACATAACCGGCATTAATAATGTTGCTTTGGCCACTCTTGGGGTAGAAAGAGATGGAAAATTAAGAGCTCAAGACATAACTGTTGATATAACATTAAAGAATATTGCGGTAAATTTTGACAACGCAGGCCTGTTGGCTATTCTGTTACAGGGAGTATTTAATTCTATGAGCACTTTCCTATACGATTCCATCAAACCGTACATACTTAAAGATGCACACGACAATTTAAGAGACGCAATTAATAATAAACTAGACCAAGTCGTAGGAGATATTGGATTTTCCAATACAATTTCACCATTAGATATGATCATGATAGATGTCAGAAAAAAGATAAAACATGAAATGATGGATCCATTTAAAATTAACGATTACTCTACAAGTATTGGTATGTTCAATGTAGGTATAAATAATACCTGGATAACAGGATTATCAACTTTTATGAGGATTGGTAACGTTAGCCTCAAATTAGAGAATCATACACTAATTGCTGATTTTAACATTGGCACTGAGGAACTAAAAGGCTCAACTCAATGGCAATTTTCAGGAGCCAACGGCCTACTTTCTTTAGCTGGTGCTAATTCTTTTTCAGTTAGTTATATACGAGGAAGATTTGTACTTATTCAAGCGTTAGACACAAGAAAACGAATGGAGTTCAAAGATTTGGAACTTGACGTTGGGAATGTACAGCTACGTTCAGACGGAATGGGAACTTTAGATTATTTGCTTGAGTTTACAGCAAACATATTACCAAATATACTAAGATACCAAATAATAAACTCAATAGAGAATCCTATAAGATGGAAATTGCAACAGGAGCTAAACGAAATTAACATAGAGGACGAAATTATTAATAAATTACCTGAAATAGATAAAATGCAAGAGGCTGGTTTTCAGCTCGCAGACTTAAGACTTATAAACTCGACAGATGAGCCTTGTTACGATGAAGATGAATTTTTCAATTTTTAGTTAACTATTAAATCGTATTAAGTGTCTTATGGTAAAGCAGTAAATATTTTAGACAATTGTAAATATTTGCAATACGATTGTATCTGTGTATATAATAAACACATTACATAGGTACTTTATAAAAATAATTAATCAATTAAGATCAGTTCTATAGAGATTTATTATTTTTAATAAATATATTTATTTTACATTTAATAACTCTATCTCTATCACTTAAAACATTTTTAGTTATAACGCATTGTTTACATACTCTCTCTATCTTTATTATGAAAAAAGGAGCTTCAGGGCTTTTCCCGCATCCCGTTCTCCATTTTCCGCCCAAAATCAAGACAATGCGTGTTTACTGGTCAAATTCAACGAAGTGCTTATTTTAGGTTCCAGAGCAGAGTAATGAAAATAACCTAAATATAATTACCCCCTCGAGTGACGAAAGGGAATCAAACCCATAACCCACCGTGTCTACAGTCAGAGATTGTTCTCACTGCGCCAAGACGCCCTATACATCTTCACAGGTACATACATACATATATAGTCGTAGAACCGCTGACTTAAATTACAAAGCTTAAATAGCATATTTAGATACGACATAGTTTTGATCTCTATGTAAATCAGTAATAAAGTATAATATAAAACAACATTATAACAAAACAAATATTTATTCATTCAAAATGACCTGACATTAATTAACAAGTAGAGTTAATAACTCATTATGAACTGTTTATAAAATAATTTACCAAATAACCCTCTTTAAAGAAAAAAATAATTGAAACAAAAATTAACATAACGTACACATGAGTAGACGCACTCAGAGACGTAAATTAGTGTCTAAATAAGATTAAATAAATACTAATACAGTAGAATTATAATATCGTAACATTCTGTTACGCATAAAAGATAAAACATGACCTGTGACCCACGGGATGTTCATTCAGTGAACAGGATCGATTGTGTCAGTGTCTCAAAACGTACAATGTGGATATTTTTATTGTTAATTTTGTTTTCTTCTGCATTTGCCGAAGGTAATGTGGTTTTGTATTCTAAAAAATATATATTTTATTGTGTAAATACTGTTATTGCAGTTACTAAAATGAGTTTCGTGAATGGCTTATTCTAATACTCTATATTAAGTTGTAGTGCATATATGAGTTGAAGTATATTGTAATATGTTAAGTTATAATTATAAAATATTGATCATAACCTTTTATAAATTATACAAATTTTATATGACATAAATTCTATAATTTCTAACCTAATTGCTTGAATGTTGTTTTTACGTTATTAAAGTTAACAGGAAAATGGCGTCTTTTTTAAGGTAAAGTTTAAAAAGTCTATCATTAATCCAATATACATTGTCCGATATTTATAAAAGTCTATTCAATTTTTACATCCAGATTTCATTATAAAATAAAAGTTAGAATACTTACTATAAACTTTTTAGAATACTCGCTATAAATAATAAATATTGGCATGTTTCGATAAAGTTACAATGTTAGTGATGTACCTACTTATATCGATTTCTGAGAAACATCAGATTGCTTATTATTGGAAATGAAAAACAAAGAATCATATTGTTAACTAGAGACTCGCTTGGGGCTTCGTCTGCATAAATTGAAATTTCATTCAATTTGATAAAACAGTTGTTTATAGCAATTTGTTGTTGTTGAATAAAAAATAAATTGTTGTATCTTTTTTCTTTATAAACAGATAATAAAATAAACACTAAACGTTAAGAGAAAATTTAAAAGATACTTTTAATAAATTAGCAATCGGAAGCAGAATCGAAATTTTAAAATAATAGTTAGGGTTTATAATATTGATAAATGATATTATTGGGGAATAATATTTTTTCTCATATATACAGACAGACATAAATCTATAATATTTAGAATAGTAAGTACGTAAAAATACACAACAATGCAATAAGAAAAAGACAAAAACATAACTGTTCATATTAATAAGAAGCTTGCGTAACGTTTTAATTAAATCTAATCTAAATTTTAAAATAATTTTCATATATTCCAGATGTACATTCAACAACTGAGTCGCATCTTGCTAAGGGAGAGGAAAAGATGAGTGAATCTATACTTAAAGTGCTAGAGCACTTTAAACAGCCGAACCCTCAAGGAATCCCTGGAGTAAAAGTTCCTGATCCATATGACGTGCCTGATATGAAACAGTCTATCTCACTGGGAACCCTTTATTTTAAAAATACAGCAGTTTACGGTATTAGTAAATTTCGTATCCTGTATGTGAATGCAGAAATTGGAGCATTGGAGGTAAAATTTAATTCATTTTTATAGATAGAAACGCAAAAATCATGTTGGTTATTAGTAATTACTATTATGGTTTTAAATACCACATATGCAAGTGTTATTTGTAACATGGTTTTTCCGTTACTTAACATTTTTTGATAAGTGATGTTAATTTAAACGTATTGAATCTAATAATTATTTTATTTTTTTATACCTACCCTGATAATTACATTCAAATTATATTCAAAGAATAATTTAAAGATCTTAATATGTTTAAACACAAATCCAAATTAACAATTATTCCAGGTTTACGCAGGCCTGGCTATCGACAAGCTGCAAGCCAGAGGAAATTACACAATGTCAACTTGGATAAACAGAGTTCAAGGACCTTTCACCGTTGACATTACTGGCATCAAGATAACAGCTAAAGGTAATTTGGGAGTGGAACGTGATGGAAAACTAAGAGCTCAAGACATCGTCATAGATATTGGCTTCAGTACCATTGCGATGAACTTTGAAAACGCTGGCTTTTTCGGTAGCATGTTACAAGGTGTCGTCAACTCCATCGGAACATTCCTATTTGATTCCATAAAACCGTATATTCTGAAAGAAGCATACTCCAAAGCAAGGATAGAAATTAATAAAAAACTCGATGAGTTCGCCGGAGATATACAATTCCCAAATTCTATATCACCTTTGGACATGGTTATCGCAGACGTAAGGAAGAAAGTTCGCGACATGGAAATGGATCCATACAAGATTAACGATTACAACACAACGGCAAGTATATTTACCGTTTCGTTGAGTCACACTTGGGTGACAGGTATATCGTCCTTTCAACGTGTAGGTAACATTACTTTGAAAATGGAAAATAACACTGTCATAGCCGATTTTGAAATTGGTACTCAGAAGCTTGAGGGAATGACTCAATGGGATATAGTTGCAATTAGCGGCTTACTTTCTAGAGCTGGCAGAGCTTCTTTTTCAGTAGAATATATTAGTGGGAGAGTAATACTTGCACAACCTCTTGACACCAGGAAAAAACTTCAATTTAGAGACCTCGATCTAGAAGTTGGAAATATTCAAGTACGATTCGATGGTGCTGGCACATTAGACTATGTTGTTGAATTTGCTGTAAATATTTTACCTAATTTGCTTAGATATCAAATTATGGATGCGTTAGAAGGGCCGATTAAAGAAAAAGTTCAGCAGGAGTTAAATAAAATAAATGTGGAAGATATGATCAAGCAAGAACTACCAAAAATAGACGAAATGCAACAAAGTGGTTTCAAATTATCAGCGCTTCGTGTGTCAAGCGATAAAGAGGAACCGTATGACGAAGATGAATTCTTTAATTTTTAGTTCAATCTATAATAGAATGTAGTAGTAGTCTTAGATAAATAATAACTTACAATTTTTTTTTTTCATTTTTTACATTATTACTGTTTTGTTCCTATGGTATTACAAATCGACATTTTTGAATATTAAATACAAAAAACTTAAAATATTAATGTTCCTATGTTAATCTTAAATCGATAAATAGCTACATAATTTACTGTGATATAGTCCCCAATATCTTTGTAAATATATAAATATTTCAATAAACTGATATAAACTAATTTTACAACTTTTTTTGACATTCGCTTCAATTTTATATCTAGCATAATTAACGTTAGCTAAAAATACAGACCGTTAATAAAAAATGTTTTTTTTTTCATTTCACACTATTAAAAATTAGTACTTACGTCTGAGAAATATATTATTTAACATTCGAAATAAAAAAGGTTCTCATGGTTTTATGAATTTTGTAAAGAAAGTATTTTGACATAATCTCTTATTTATACATTTCTTTTAATTGCATAAGCTATGTTAGCATTTTAAGTGAAAACATCTTTAAATATTATGCCTATATATGATAAAATGTTATAAAAATATATTATTTGAGGCCATCGTCGTGCAGTTAGATAGTGTATTTGACTGTAAACGGGTAAAGTTACTGGGTTCATTTCCTATTCTGGGGGAATGCTACACCACTCTATATACAATGTCTTGATTTCGAAAAGAAAGGAGAGAACGGAGTATCATGACACTAGATTCTCTCTTACTACCTGCTGTGCAGTAAAAATTACTCTGGTTATTCTCCTACGTGAGAAAACTCATTGCTTTAAATAAATTTTGTCTTGTATAAAAGAACAAAACATATTTATCTGTTTATTTATTGAGAAGCCAACGCTATATACTATGATACAATTTATATTATCACATCTATATAAACCTTACTACACAGTTTATCTCAATTACAGGCTTTATTTAAACAAAAAAAGTAAGACAAATATGCATATCTACTTCTAAATAATTTTAAAACAATATGATAACCAACAAAAACAAGTAAAAACTACTATGAAAACATAAATAAATTACAAAATCTATATAAACAAAGAAAAGAACGAAGAAAGAAAATAAAAACTGCAAATGAGCGAGCTTGAGACAAAAGGCACTCGATAATTTAAATCTCAAAATAAACTTAGTTTCTTTTTATAAGAATGTAGTAATTCATTATAAGACTTTCCAGCTGTTTAATTGGCTATTTGAACCTAAATTAGTTCTAATAGTCTAGGGATTGCAATATTTAATTCTTTTAAAAGCTTTTGACAATCTATATCTCCTGCCCGCCTGCCTGCTGGTGGCCAGTCGTGGCCCAGTGGCACAAGCGTGTGACTGTAAACGACTGGTTGTGGGTTCGACTCCCACTCGAGGAGTGGAAATATTTAATATTTCCATTTTCTTCGCTCTGGTACCGAGGTAAAGCGCGGCGTTAACTTCCGCCACTTAACACGCAATGCCTCCGAATTCGGCGGAAAGTGGGGAACGAAGTGTTTTAACACTAGGTTCCCTCTGCCTACCCTGTGCGTGGGATACAGCGTGAAGATAAAAAAAAACAAAAAATCTCCTGCAAATAATTTATGTAAGAAGCAAAGATCTGCGATTTTCTGTCATAATATGGGGTCAATGTCAAAAAAATCTTTTGTGTCATAATCTGTTTCATAATATCGGTTCCAAGCAATTGAGCAATATTCTAACTTGCTTCTTATTAATGAATTAAACAGAATTATCACAGTATAATCAAATATTCCATATACGTAGCTTTGTAAGGTAAAGTTAAATGAATTATAACTAGAATATCAATCTATTGAACTATTTATAATTCACCTACGTGACTGAGACCTCGTAGAAAATATTATAGGAAATAATTGACGTAAAAACATCCATACTATTCCTATATATAATGTGTATGTGAAACTTTGTCAGTCTATCTGTCTTTTGGCCCAATGTTATAAAATTCGGAATGAAAATAGTTGAAAACTCAGAGTCAAACATAAACTATTTTTTTTAAAAAACAGACCTCCAAATATCTAAAGTAGGGGACGAAAAATTGAATGAAAACTACACGGGCGTAGCCGCGAGCTGGTTGCTAGTAATATAATATTCTTAACACTACATTTTTGCCGTGTGATAGAGCTTCGGAAAGTCGGTTACTGTCAAACCGGTAAGTAACGGTGTTAGTCTCGAGATTCGTCGCTTTTATTTGGGCTCGTACTTATTTTTATCTTTTATCCGGCTATACTTTATCATAGTCCTGTTTTTAATTTTTTTTTTCTTATTTTGTTAATTCTTAAACTTGTATGAAAAGGGTACTTGATTATTGTTTGATGTAGATTTTTAAAACTACGTATTTTTAAATATCATTGCCCAGTATATTATTTTAATGTATCTTTACTTTTTATTCTTTATAAAATTAGTCTTACGATGAAAATTCTTAAGCTGAATTTATATATGTGTCGAAAATATTATGTCAAGACACTCCGTTCTACACTTTCCACCCACAAAAATATGTGTGTTAGGTGACGAAACTCAATGCAGCGCTTGCCTTAGAAATCAAAGTGTAGGAATGGAAATAAATTAAATACCTGTAATAATTAATTCAAGTGCGAATCAAACCCACAATCAATCACATACAGACGCTGTCCCTTGAGTAGTTTAGGTAGCGATATAAAGAATAAAAAATATACCCATTTAAAATAAAATTATATTATTAACCTTAATCAATAAAGTCAATAACTTTATAAAGTTATAAAAATGCGTAAATATATTTATAAAAATGCGTAAGTGTACAGATATAAGACCTAACATCAGTCGATCTAAACAAAAACAATGAAACAGGCTTTACCTGCGAACCTGGCTTCGCCTAGAAAGGAAAGTGGAAGATCAGTTGAAGACTGCAAACTCGCGAACACATAGCTTCCAAAGGCTGTACGCGGCAGACGTTTGCGTGGGAATTAAAAAAAAGAAAAGAACAAAAATATATATTATCTTTGGTTCAAATTTAAATTTGGAATAGCGGGAAATTAGACAGTTCTTTATTATTCAAGATGGAGAAATATCAAGTTTTATTTGTCGTTTTCATTGCTGTGATTGCGCCGAGCTCTTCAAATTCAAGTAAGTTAATCTTTATATATAAATGAAAGTAGACGGACAAGTGCTGTACTTTGTTTTAATTTCCTGATTGCATGTTTTAGTGCACACAAAAAATAGAAAATTTATAAATTTCTTTTTAATATTCGATATTTATTATTAAATGGATGATTTTTATTATGAAATATTAATTATTCAACATGTATCATTATAATAATAATTAAAAATTTAGACTTAACCGGTAATATTTGATCTTATTGTCGATCATTCCCCTAATTGTCGAAAAAGCTTATAATATTACTTTTTTCTTAAGTTCAAAATTATTTTATAAGTAAAATATTATAATAAGTAATATAATAAATACAAAATTATTATTATTATAAAAATTATAAGACTCAACGCATTATATACGCCTTGCATTATAAATATTAATTAATAATAAACGGTACCGAACCTGCGATACGTGTATAATGCATTTAAGGACGTTGACCCGCATTGATCGTTACTGTCAGCTCAGTTTTTACCTTCCTGAGATAATCTTTGTAGAATTTCTGATAATAAAATGATTATTATGTTATATATTTTGTGTTACATTTTTTTAGTATAGTACATATTGTAAAATAATTATATTTATTAAAAAGTAATTAATTTCAATAACTTAAAGTATTGACAATTAAAACTAATAAGCATTTTTTTTTAATGTTGTGTTTTAACTTTTGACAACACTAAGTAAATATTTTAATTATATTCATTTCTCCGCTCTCGTAAGTGTAACATAAAGCGTGACGTTGAGTTATATCACTCAACATACTATATTTAAATTTTTGACTAAAAGTACAGAACGGAGTGTTTTGACACTAGGTTCTTTTTGACTACCACCCTATAGCCTGCTGTGCAGGAAAAATCAAGAAGCGTAAAAAAATTCAATAATAATAATAATGGCGTGTGGTAACCATTATCTATTATTTCAAGTAGATACTTCAACGAAATTTAGAACACAATATTCAATTAACTTATTTAGAAAAATATTACTTATTACGGTGTCAAAACAACTTAGTTATTTTTAAAATGTGATGTACCAACGTTTAAATGTGTCAATTGCTTTAATTTCATTCGTTCGTTTTTTTGTTCGTTCAATTTCTCAGCTATTAAGCAATGTAAGTAAATTTTGCCTTTTCCCGTATAACAGGATGGCCAGTGAGAACCTAGTATTAGGACACTCCGTTGTCCACTTTCCGCCCGAACAGACACTTCGCTGACCGGTGACGAGTTAACTCGTCTTTTCATGTCCAAAAATTGATGACCGGTGACAAGTTAACTCGTCAATGCACTTGCGATATCTGTTTCAATATATATATTTTTTAAAATTCCTAATAAAGTAGCTGGTGACATGACATAGTTTCTGTGTGTGTGCCGTCACCAAAGTGTTAAGAGAAAATATGAGAATATATAATTAAATGTTGAACATTCCACCAAGTGGGAACCGAACTTACAACCAATCGCGTTCATAGTCAGGTACAATCCCACTGCGCCACGGTGGCCTCGAGCTGTCTATTTTTTTTATTTCATGGTTAATATTTTCAAAGATTTTTTATATAACAAATAGCGCTACAATTCATGTTAATTACTATTAAACAATAAAAATTCTTCATTTTACCATGCCCTTATTTCTTCAATACTTATCTGCAAATTACTCAATTATAATGACAACAATTGAAATTAAAAATTTTAATGCTTCATTGACAACTTATGCTAGAAATAAATGAAAGAGGAAAGTAAATAGAACAAAAATTGTTCGATTTTTGATCCACAACAATTGTTTGTGACGCAGCTGAACAGCTTCTGATTATAAAAAAGATGGCTGTGGGTTCAATCTCCACCAGGGTGAATTATTTTATAGTTTAGCGTTGCAATTTTCTTCTTAGCACGCAATTTTTCAATTTACGGTAGAACTATGGAGTGTCTTAACACTAAATTCTCTTTCAATATCCTAGTAAAAAATCGTCTTATTTTTTTTTCAAATAACGACAAACCCCCCTAAAATATTGAAAATGAAAACTTTTAGTCTTATATTTCATTAAAAGCTTTTCGTTTGATAAAAAATATAATTTTGAATATTATTACTTTACTTCAAAATGTTATTTATAGTATTAAAAAAAATAATGTTAACGAAAAAATAAAAAAAAAACATATTTAAAAAATGTTTAATATCTTTTTTACATAGCTTATAATTATTATAAGTCAAACATATAAGTATAATATAAGTAATTTATACTAAGCTAACTCTGAAATTAAAAACATATCTAGCCTAAAAGGTCTATTGAGAGAGTTTGCAAAATCATTCTTTTATATTGCTTAAACAATTTCAATAAGATAGAGTGAAATTAAAGAGTGATTACAAGTTATGTCACTACATATTACTATGTTCTTAGTCGTGTATGTTAAATGGGGCCAATCGTGGCGCAGTGGCACAAAGTGTGACTGTAAAGCGACTGGTTGTGGATTCGATTCCCACTCGAGGAGTGGAAATATTTCCATTTCCTTTGCTCTGATGTCGAGGCAAAGCGCGGCGTTAAGTTCCGCCACTTAAAACACGCAATGCCTCCGAACTCGGCAAAAAGTGGGGAACGAAGTGTCTTAACACTAGGTTCCCTCTGCTTTTTGCGGTGTACGGCTTGAAGCTAAGAAAAAACAATTAAGAGTTCGAAAAGAAAAAAATTACTTTCATTTGGTTTTGGGGGCTATATATGCATATCGCTTACCTAATACAACAATCACGTTATATGTGTTTAGCATTTTAGGTGACCTAAGAGATTTAAAAAAATAATAAGCAAAAATATCACTGTTAAAAGTTATCTATATCTATATATATAATAAAAGAGTAGAAAAGTCAATTCTGTACATGAAAAATTTCAGAAAAAATTTAATTGGGTGCGTTAATATATCGATAACAGAGGCCGAAAATCCACTCAGTAGAATTTTTGTCTGTCTGTCTG
This sequence comes from Dryas iulia moderata, assembly GCA_019049465.1. Taxonomy (NCBI): domain Eukaryota; kingdom Metazoa; phylum Arthropoda; class Insecta; order Lepidoptera; family Nymphalidae; genus Dryas; species Dryas iulia. The sequence continues at coordinate 5,064,947 of CM032417.1, forward strand.
TCTGTCTGTCTGTCTGTCTGTCTGTTAATTTGTTCGTCAATCACGCAAAAACTACTGGATAGAAATGGATGAATTTTGGTATGGTGATAGCTTATAGTCCAAAGGTACATATAGGATAGTTTTTATCCCGGTTTTCCATGTAGTTTTTTTGGAAAAAATAAAAAACCGATATAAGTAAATTATTTGTATACTGATATCTACCGGGTAAAAATTAATGATTTTTTGTATGGAGTTAGCTAAGAGGTTAGAGCAACATATGGGATAGTTTTCATCCTGGTATTCAATACAACTCCCGCAGAAAAATAAAATTTAAAAAAAACATTCAAATTATGTCGATAGTTCACGAGTGAAGCTAAATTTGTTTCAATATCACTAATTAAAATAATTATAAAATAAAATAAGCATAACATTTATTAAAGATACATTTGACCGGTCTATAAAACTTTATATAATCTATATGACAGCGTTTTCTGGAACGGGTAGCGCCATCTGTTATTATATAGTTGACATTGTATTAGATATATCCGTACTTATTTATATTATTATTATAAAAATGCAAAAATCTATATCTATGTCTTTTATGTTTTCACGGGTAATCTACAGATTTCGTACATATATACCAGATGGTATATATGTACGAAATCTGCTATCATATAGATATACTATGATAGCAGATTTCTTACGTTTTCTTACTATAACAGTTATCGCTATATGTTATCAAATAGTATAGACATTGTACTAGATGTATCGATGATTTTCTCAAGAACATAATTAGTGACGCAAGGTCAAATATAGACTACCCCCTTTTATAAAAAAAAACAATCCCAAAGAGCAATAGAGGATGAAAGTGGCAGTTCACGTGGCGAAGCCGCGAGCGGGTCGCTAGTAATATAATAAAATATTTCCAGTCACTGTGATTAAATCTTATGTACTGTCATTTTTTTTTGTTTTATTGCGCTAGTGGTAAGTAGAGAATCATTACAGTAAATCGTACTATTCAAAATTTATATTATGTATTTGTTTGTTGGTTTGAGTTGGTTACTTCGGTTTCATACTCATCAAATATAATTATATAGATAGACTTTCCTTTTTTATTTTTTATTTTTTTTAGCTACACGCTGTATCCCGCACACAGCAGGGTAGACAGAGGGAACCTAGTATTAAGACACTCCGTTCCCCACTTTCCGCTGAATTCGGAGGCATTGCGTGTTAAGTGGCGGAACTTAACGCCGCGCTTTGCCTCGGCAAAAGAGCGAAGAAAATATAAATACGAAATATTTCCACTCCTCAAGTGGGAATTGAACCCACAACCAGTCGTTTTACAGTCACACTTGGTGTGTTGTGGGTTCGAGGAGAGGAAATATTTCATATTTCCATTTCCTTCGCTCTGGTATCAGAGGCAAAGCGCGGCGTTAAGTTCCGCCACTTAACACGCAACGCCTCCGAATTTGGCGGAAAGTGGAGTACGGAGTTCTTAACACTCACAAGGTTCCCTCTGCCTGCTGTGTGCGGGATACAGCGTGAATAGCTTCACGCTGTATCCCGTGTTAAAAATAAATAAATAAATAAATAAAAGCAGAGCACGACTTAAAACTAGTACAACAATAATTAAAAAATATGACGTAACTGAATATTATTTAAATATATATTAAAGAATAATTTTGAACAAATGTGAAAGTGTCTATGACTCTCACAGTCACTACTACACGTTGCAATTTTAAGCACTTTCTTAGATACAAGTGACTTCCGTATGCTCGTTCATATCATACGTACATCACTATTGCGTTTTATCCATCTTCTAAAATTAACTATTATGTTTACAAATAAATAAAATTGCATATGTAATATTAAAATCTCTTCTCTATATAAAATAAAAATCTATACACATGTGTTGTCATATAGATTATATAAAACTGTATATAATCTATATGACAGCAGATGTAACTACGTTTTCTGGGATGGGTAGCGCCATCTGTTATTATATAGTTGACATTGTATTAGATATATCCGTACGTCATTAATATTATTATTATAAAAATGCAAAAATCTATATCTATATCTTTTATGTTTTCACGGGTAATCTACAGATTTCCTACATATACCAGATGGTATATATGTACGAAATCTGCTATCATATAGATATCCTATGATAGCAGATTTCGTACGTTTTCTTACTATAACAGTTATCGCTATATGTTATCAAATAGTATAGACATTGTACTAGATGTATCGGTGATTTTCTCAAGAACATAATTAGTGACGCAAGGTCAAATATAGACTACCCCCTTTTATAAAAAGAAAACAATCCCAAAGAGCAATAGAGGATGAAAGTGGCAGTTCACGTGGCGAAGCCGCGAGCGGGTCGCTAGTATATAATATTTTTACTAAATGCATAAGAGTATGTACGTATACACGATACATACAGCAAAATAACAATGTGTCAATCAGTCTGTCTGTTTTTGTCGGCTAACCTCTAGACGGCTGGGCCAATTTCGATGGGGCTTTTAGCAGCAGGCTACTTTTTAAGCAGACGAAGTCGCAGACGCAGCTATTTTTAATAAATATAATAATTATTTCATAGTTTTAACTTAGCGCAGACCACGGAGTGTCTCAACACTAGGTCACTACCCTGGTATACGAAATGTGAAAAGCGTGAAACTGTAACAATATTAATATAGAATTACCTTTTTCTTTTTTCATTTTTCTCAGAATACGTCTAAAATATTTTTTAAGCTGTTCTAATAATTTTCCTGTTAATTATTTAACAAAAATTACTTGTGGTTATGTATTAGAATTATAATTATGGTAGAATTAAAATTCTGCATTATTATTTCTACCTATTAAATTATTGCATTCTTGTACATATATTGGTGGTCTAATTGTTTTAAACTATTATTGTTTACAACTTATTTAAGGTATTTTTCCTTTGTTTTTCCTTTTTAATTATATTTTTTACGCGACATTAAGATCCACCAGGCAATCGCATTACCTCCAATTCAAGCGGAAAGTTAAGAAAGGAGTGTCTTGACACTAAGTTAATCCTACTCTGCTATGTGGAAAAAAGAGTGATGATTTTTTTTAAAATTTACTTAAAATAAGTATCAATAGCTCACTATATTAAACTGCCTAAGATATATTACGTAATTGTTTTTCCCATATATAGATGAAATCTTAAAAGCAAATGTATATTTAAACACAACTTTATTTGTTCATTAATTATTATGCACTTATCATATATTTACTAATGCATGCTTTTAAACAACATAACAAAATGGTAATTAAAAAAACAAATGAAAATTTCAGACGTTTACTATTAATTTTTACTTGGTTAGGTACTAATTGATTTTCTTTAACTTAACGCTAATAGAGAGTAAAGTGTCAAAATACTCCGTTTTCTGGTTTTAGCCCAATCTTGAGACGTTGTGTATTCTGTGGCAAAACTTAACGCCATGGTTCAGTCTACCAGGGCAAAGAAATGAAAATAATATAATATAATGATCTCGAATCTAAATCGAACCCATAACCATTGCATTTACACCTCATTTTGGTTGGATAGTGTTTTAAATAAACTTTTAGAATAAAAAAGTCTAAATAAATTTCTAATTGCTATTAATAACAATTTGTCAAAGAAAAAAGTATATATTTTTTTAGAAATAAATTAAAAAAATTAAATAGCTTCACGCTATATCCGGCACACAGCAGGGTAGGCAGAGGGAACCTAGTGTTAAGACACTCCGTTCCCCACTTTCCGCCGAATTCGGAGGCTTGCGTGTTAAGTGGCGGAACTTAACGCCGCGCTTCACCTCGACACCAGAGCGAAGAAAATGGAAATATAATTTCCACTCCTCGAGTGGGAATCGAACCCACAACCAGTCGTTTACAGTCACACTCTTGTGCCACTGGGCCACGACTGGCCACAAATTTATTTTTTTATTTTTTTAGAATAACTTGTTATGCGTAATTATATAATATAGTTCTATGGTTGTATATATTATGTATGCTCACATTAAAAGTCTTATATAATTTAGTTGCATACAGAACGATATGCAATTTTGACCCTTGTTTTTAATGATTTTAAGCCTACGTGGGTAGAAGATTAAAGAAATTCTAGTAAGACTTACGGAAGAAATAATTTGAAGTACGCTATTTATGTAACATATCATGTTTAATATAATGCTATTTTTATTTTAGAAATTTGAAAATATTATGCTGCACTCCGTTCCCCACTTTCCGCCGAATTCGGAGGCATTGCGTGTTAAGTAACTTAACGCCGGAACAAAAGCGGAACTTAACGCCGCGCTTTACCTCGACATCATAGCGAAGAAAATGGAAATATTAAATATTTCCACTCCTCGAGTGGGAATCGAACCCACAACCAGTCGTTTACAGTCACACGCTTGTGCCACTGGGTCACGACTGGCCACAATTATGAATAGCATTAAAAATATTACTATATATAAAGTATGCCACAGAATATAGGAGGTAGGTACTTTTTTTTTCTGTATTTCAATACACAGTACACTGTTTTATTTTTTCTTTATTTAGCTTCACGCTGAAGATTCTAATTTTTTAATGTAAGTTTAAATGTGGTACGTGTTGAAAAAAATATGTTTTTAAATACAATATGCAGACATAACTAATTTTGTAATTGTATATTGTCTTAATTAAGAGTTCTTTTAAATTTAGAAATAAGTATAGTAAATGTAATACTCGCTTAGGTAATTTAAAACATTACTTTAGTTTTGAGTAGTATGTAATTTAAGATTTGTAACCAAAAAAATTAAGGAAAAAAGGATACGAGACCGGGTGTCTGTAGAGTTTCAGTAATTAATAAAAAAAAAAAAAAAAAAAAAAAATACAAAATACGCAGCAATTATTGGCAGTAAGTAGTTTGATATACTAACTATTTATTTTCGATTTCAAAAACAACTAAATCTTAGTTTTAAATAAGTACACTAGAAGATTTGAATACAAATAGCATATTCGTTTAGTATTCCTTACATAATCATTAGGTTACTAAGTTGTATTTATACACCTGGATCTTTCAATCTTGCCATAGAATAAAGAGATTTTTTCCTTCATTTTTGCTATCTATTATCAGAACAGTTTTTTTTAATTTCTCAAATTTTCAAATTTTAATACATTTTGCTTAGAACTTGACTTATAATTTCTCCATAGGTAGTCTCTAAATGTTCATAAAAAGAAAAATAAAAATTTTGAAAATACCCACGACGGTTTAATTGTAATTGAAAAAGGATAAAATAACTAGAAATCCCCCGCCTAAAAGAATATATGTAACGAGATGATGGGGACGACTTCGTCGGAGCTGCCATTACTTTAAGTTTGCTAACTTCTCCTAGGTTTTCATGCTGTTAAAACAGGTTTAGGAAAAAATTAAAATATTAATATGAATTTACAGTTTTGATAACAGGTATTCCTTTTAAAAACTTTAAGAACGAAATCTATACTGTTAGCTACTATATTTAAAATAGAGGTTGCAACTGGCAGCCCCCGACGAAGTTGTCCCCATCATCTCGTTACATATATTCTTTTAGGCGGGGGATTTCTAGTTATTTTATCCTTTTTCAATTACAATTAAACCGTCGTGGGTATTTTCAAAATTTTTAATTTTGTTTTTTATTTTGAACTTTTTAAAGTGTATAGATACACATTATATATTATTACATAATTTCGAAATACTTTATATTAATCTTCATGCAAATCCAAAAAAAATTATAAGCCCAATGCTTTCTGGTTATCAAATGCCTATTGCAGCGCCTGGCAGATTGTCACCGCAACATTTTTAGGAAACTTAAGTTTAACCAAATCAGTGAAAATCACGAAACCCACTAGTAGTTTTGATTTGGAACAAAATAATTTATACTGGAGCGCCCCGTGGTAGTTTGTGATATGGCATATAAAAACACGCAACAATTAAACCTGAACCTATCACAGAAAACCGCATCTAAATAGGTTTCACACAAAAATACAAGCAAATGCTTACTACAGCGCCCCCTGGTGACACCTCACCCCAATATAAATTTAAAAACATGTACTAAACAAAGCGGAATCTAATACTGAAAACTCTTTCCAATCGTACTAGTCGTTTTTGTTATACACAAAAAATGGAAGCAGCTACTTACTGCAGCGCCCCCTAGAGAGTTGACACATACTTGAAAATATGCACTAAGTAAACATACATGACACATACATGAAAATATGCACTAAGTAAACTTGAATCTATCATTGAAAACTGCATTCAAATCGGACTCGTAGTTTTAGTTTTGCACAAACAAATGTACTTACTGCAGCGCCCCCTGGTGAGTGATCACCGTAACACATATATGAAAAGATGCACCAATTAAACCTGAACCTATCGTTGAAAGTTTCATCTAAATCGGACTAGTAGTTTTTACTCTACATAAACAAATGTTTACTGCAGCGCCCCCTGGTGAATTTTCACCGTAACGTAAAAACAAAAATTTTAAAATATGTACGAAGTAAAGTTTAATCTAGTTCTGAAAACTCTAGCCAATCGGACAAGTAATTTCGGTTTTAGACAAATAAATATAAGAAAAATTTTGGTTTTACACAAAAAAACTCAAACAAATGCTTATTACAGCGCCCCCTGATGAGTGGTCACCATAACACATATATGAAAAGATGCACCAATTAAGCCTGAACCCATCCTTGAAAGTTTCATCTAAATTGGACTAGTAGTTTTTGCTCTGCATAAACAAATGTTTAGTGCAGCACCCCCTGGTGAGTTTTCCCCGTAACAAAAAAAGAAAAATCTTAAAATATGCACCAAGCAAAGATAAATCTTTTTATGAAAACTCTTTTTAATCGGAGTAGTAGTTTCGGTTTTAGACAAATAAATACAAAAAAAGTACAAACAAATGCTTACTGCAGCGCCCCCTGGTGGTTTGACACGATAAAACATATCCAAGAACATCCACCAATTAAACCTGAATCCACCACTGAAAATCTATTGAAATCAGACTATTATTTTTTGAGATAATTGAAAACATTCGTTTTCACGTAAAATGCTTACTGCAGCACCCCCTGGTGAGTTAAGGCAATAAGACATACATAAGAACATACGCCAATTGAACCTTAACCTATCATAGAAAACCGTATCAAAATCGGACTTATAGTTTTGGAAATAATTGACATAGTAATTTGCACAAACACACAAACAAACAAACAAACAAACAAACAAACAAACAAACAAACAAACAAACAAACAAACAAACAAACAAACAAACAAACAAACAAACAAACAAACAAACAAACAAACAAACAAACAAACAAACAAACAAACAAACAAACAACCTCTCACCCCAAACACATATACAGTCGCCGTCGCGGGTAATAAAGAGAATCCAGCGTATTATAAGACTTTAACTGTGCTCTTATAAATGTATGAACAAGTATAATATAAGCAAATTTTTGACACCACCTAATAGTATTTAGATGCAGGATTATAATGTAAATAATAAGGGGGCCAGTCGTGGCGCAGTGGCACAAGCGTGTAACTGTAAACGACTGGTTGTGGGTTCGATTCCCACTCGAGGAGTGGAAATATTTAATATTTCCATTTTCTTCGCTCTGGTGTCGAGGCAAAGGGCGGCCGCCACTTGACACGCAATGCCTAGGTTCCCTCTGCCTACCCTGCTGAGTGCGGGATACAGCGCGAAGCTAAAAAAAAATATATTATTAGTATGTGTGAAAAACCTATCTTATACAATGTATATTTATTTAATGCATAAAATATGTATGCCATAGGTTGTAGTAAAACACACTAATGGCTCAAATGGCTAAATTAGTTGCGGTTAACCTGCAAGTTAGTAGGTAGGTGAAGCTTAGGAAATGTACGTGGAAATACATAATGCATTGATTTAGTAAACTATACGTGCATGAAACAACGATATTTTTGATAATTATTTTAAAAATACAATCATATAGCAGTTTGAGGCCCGCTTAATAATTGATACGATTTTTTTATTACAGATATTCTCCAGCTAGTTCTAGAGTTCTACCGCATTAAATTAAAACAAGTCGCATTTACTTGTTCCAACATTAATGCAATTGCGAAACACATAATGTTTTTTTCTTTTTTTACTGTATATGAGTTACACATTTCGTGTATTTGTAATGTTTATAATATTAATACAATTTTAAATACTATTAAAAGGTGTGATTTTAACCCGACAATACTTATAATTCAAACCGTGAATAGGTCAAAAAAAGGCCACGCTTTTGTTACTTTCATATTTTCGTTTGTTGATTATTGTAAGAATTTCTCACAACTCTACAATCTCAACATTTTGTCGAACGGTTTGTTTGAAAATTTATTTATATTTTCGTTGTTATAACAATACAATATTTTCAAAGCTTGAAAGTCCTTACCAGGGTGACCAGAACATATATAAGAAGTTTTATGTCCGTGATTATTTATATCAAAAAAGTACATATTATTAGTATAACTACGTTAACAACACATTTTTTTGTAATTATGCTTTTATTGATTTTTTAAGCCTGTTTATCCACTAATCGATTCACTTGATATTTTACAGAAAAGGTTACTTTGAATGTCATCTGTGCTAAATGGTAGGTAGTTAGCTAAATGGTATTGTTTATCCAATTAGCGAATCACAGAAATAAATGTTTTACTGAACAAATATTTTATAAGTGAAGTCTTTTAGCAAACCATTAGTAGTAGTAGAAGAAACCATTCAAAGTAAGGAACATAGTGTCTTAACATTAGGTTCCCGTGCCTTGTGCGGGATATAGTGTGAAGTTAAAAAAACCCATTCAGGCGTGGTGGGTAGTCTGAAGTAAATGTTATCGTTTTGGGTTAAGCCCCTACTGGAGAGAATGATTGTTTTAAATTATTTTCGTTTCCCCTCACTATATATACAAGTCAAAAATTTAGTCGGAAAGCGAAGAACATTATATCTTGACACTATGTTCTCTTTGCCTGCCTTTTTTGCTCTTCTTAACAAACTAAATGGGTTTCAAATCCCCAACATCCTTGTTATAAATCTTAACACGAATTAAGTTATTATTAAACTTTGAAACTAAATCAGGCACGAAGGTCGCATACTAATACGATAAATAGCAATGACTTTACCTATGCGAGGTGTTCTAAAATATTGCCCTGCATTGCACACTTCACCGCATGCAAATTACTTGAATTACGTGAATAGAATATCTTAGAGTGTTAATTAAGTGCATGATTATAAATTACTCTACATTATTATTATAAAAAGATAAGATGTTTGAGTTTGCATGTTTTGCTTGAGGTACGTAATCTACTGAAATTATCAAAGCCGATTCCATAAATTATTGCGCCATTAAATAGCTACAACATCCCTCCTTGCTATATTTATTCAATTTGAAATTATTTCTCTTTCAGCCATATCAATTAAAACTTGCGATCTAGGAATAAAGCGCTATCGATAATATTTTTGTGTATGCTTTGGTAGTCGTATAATTCTATAAAATATATAGCTTCACGCTGTATCCCGCACACAGCAGGGTAGACAGATCGAACCTAGTGTTAAGACACTCAGTTCCCCACTTTCCGCCGAATTCGGAGGCATTGTGTGTTAAGTTGCGGAATTTAACACCGCGCTTTGCCTCGAAACCAGAGCGAAGAAAATGGAAATATTAAATATTTCCACTCCTCGAGTGGGAATCGAACCCACAACCAGTCGCTTTACAGTCACACTTTGTGCCATTGCACCACGACTGTCCCCATAAAATAAATAGTTCAAAACAATTACATATTTGAGCAGGGCTGTTGAAAATACTAAACAATCCTCTAGTTTTCGCAAGTGAAGCCGCGGGCGGGTCGCTAGTATTTATTTAATAATTGACATTAAAATATGTTCGAGATAAAGTTTCCTTTCTTTGTTTTTTATCAAAATAATTTTTAATAACTTCATTCATATGATATATAAGTATTTTAAGATACAAATATTACTAATTCCATTATAAAAAGTAACTGCAAACACTCCGGAAATCAAGATTTCAAAAATTCAACGAATTTTCAAAATTTTTTAAATTATATCTAATAGTTATGGCCAGTCGTGGCCCAGTGGCACAAGCGTGTGACTGCAAACGACTGGTTGTGGGGTCGATTCCCACTCGAGGAGTGGAAATATTTAATCTTTCCATTTTCTTCGCTCTGGTATCAGAGGTAAAGCGCGGCGTCAAGTTCCGCCATTTAACACGCAATGCCTCCGAATTCGGCGGAAAGTGGGGAATGGAGTGTCTTAACCCTAGGTCCCCTCTGCCTACCCTGCTGTGAGCGGGATACAGCGTGAAGCAGTTATATGCAAAAATTTTAAAGCAAGTGTCAAGTCACTCCGTTTAATGCAAGCCTGAAAACAACTCTTGTATTTTCTATAGTAATACAAACTACAAACACAAGGTTATCGATAAAATCATAACAATATTCAAACCACAATCAGATTAAAAACAACATTTAATAACGTGCCGGGGCCTAGTAAACGGTATTATTGCGATCGAATGTTTCGCGGACAAGGTCTGTCAACAGGTCATCAACCTCTGCCAGCTGATCGCCTGCTTTTTATAACTGAACTATGTCGATAAAGATTCTTAAAAAGATAAGTAAGAAAAGGAGGTTGTATATTTTTTTGTATGTTTTTTTTTTTCATTTTAAGCTATTGCTTATGAATGCATATTTATGTTATAAAAAGATTATATAGACTTGTATTTTTTAATATCAGAGATTTTTTATTGTTTCATTGCAACCTAGAGTCAAGAGCCGGGACACTCCGGCCTCTGCTATCCCACTGAATTCTAGATATTTTGTGTTGAATTGCGGAACTTAACGCCGTAAAATAGTCAATAAATTTAAATATTCTTATAAATTTAACTAAACTTTACTAAAGAAAAAATCAAAATTAAAAATATCTTTATACAAATAAACCTTTTCAAGCGCTTAATTTGTAACCTAACACTGTTTCCACATACGCCACGCGATAATTGAGAGGTTGGATCATTGTGTAGATATTTTCTCGCCAATAGCCGAAGGTTAGTATTGTTTTGCATCAACACCATTGTTTTCACTGCAGCCGTCGTCGAGTGACGAATACCGTTATATTCGCTGACTAGCATAATAAGTGCCGCAAGCGAAGAAAGCTGGACACGTATGGAGCTATATAATATAATATTAATATTTTTATAAATACATTTTTTTAGCTTCGTATAGCGCATAGCAGGGTAGCCAGAGATAGTCTAGTCTCACGATAATCCGTTCTCTACTATCAGCACAAATTTGATTTAAGTACATGTACATATAACATATTTTTTTTTTTAGCTTTACGCTATATCCCCTGTATCCCGCAAAACAGCAGGGTAGGTATTGAGAACCTAGTGTTAAGATACTCCGTTCCCCACTTTCCGCCGAATTCGGAGGCATTGCGTGTTAAGTGGCGGAACTTAACGCCGCGGCACCAGAGTGAAGAAAATGGAAATATTAAATATTTCCACTCCTGGAGTGGGAATCGAACCCACAACCAGTCGTTTACAGTCACACGCTTGTGCCACTGCGCCACGACGTGCATTATGTATTTGATATGTCTATATTGTTTATATAAATTATACAAATATAAGTGACATAAGTATAAGCAAAAGTGCCCGTTACTAGTCAACGAGTCAAGTAATATGGATTTTTAAGTAGGTGTATAGTTAGCTTGTTTAAATAACGATATTTTATTAAATAGTACATTTATGATAGTGGCACAAGTGTGTGACTGTAAGCGACTGGTTGTGGGTTCGATACCCCCTGGAGGAGTGGAAATATTTAATATTCCCATTTTCTTCACTCTGCCACTTAACACACAATGCCTCCGAATTTGGCGAAAAGTGGGGAACGGAGTGTCTTAACACTAGGTTCCCTCTGCCTACCCTGCACTGTACAGGATACAGCGTGAAACTAAAAAAAATACATTTATGTTTTATCTATTTAGGTAATTATTTTTGCCTTTTTTTAAGTAAAAGTTTTGGTGTCGCAAGATTTTTTTTATAAAAAACATAAATTAAATCGGTATACCTAGTCGTTTTCAAGTTCACGATTAAGGGAAAATAGGGAATTATCTTTACAATATATTTATGTAGAATAGGTACTTTCTATAGGCGCATTGAGTATGGTTAATATTGATGTTAGATACTAAACAGACGGAAATTAAAAATTAAAGTACTATTATACATATTCTCTATACCTACAGCGAAAAATGCAAATTAAATTCAAACATAACAGGAAAAGGCTGTCGTCTTTTTATATTGGATTACTCATACGACAAGAAATGTTTGATTAACGTTCTTGTAACTTTCTCTTATTTTTAAAAATATATAAATATTCTTAAAATCTGGTCCGAGTATGCGGAAAAAAAATTAAACAATAGGACTTGTTTTTGTTTTAGGTTACTATGAGTTTTTAAATTTTGAGAATTTCTTTATAAATAACCGTTTTCCAATTTCCGCCTATTTTATAGATGTAATATTTACCGGATGCTAAAACTTATAAGTTGTTATAACACGACATTCATCTCATCATAGATGGCGGAACTCAATGCCACGTATTGTCTTACCAAAGCTATTTTGATATATTTATACCCTCACTAGGATTGAACCAACAACCAACGCGTTCTGTAATCAGACGTTGCCCCATCGCGCAACAATGACCATATTGTGTACTTATGTACTCATATTATAGTACCATATGTACTTATGCACTCATATATAATTGATGACATTGAAATCCACAAAATATTACCGTTAAGTTGTGAAATGGCTGTAATTTTCTTTATGAAAATCATATGTATGTATAAGGCAACATTTAAATTTCAATAAAAAAATATTTACGCTATTGCCACATCATTACTATATTGACGTTTAAAATTGCTATTCATAAAATCATTATCGAGAATAGAGTATATGTCAAAGAATTACTTAAATTAATTTTAATATTTATTTTTATTATTATTAATATTATATTTTCTTTCCAGATATATTCGGGGGTCACTGCTCGAAAAACGACGAAGAAATTGATGCGTGTTTACTAAAAAGCTTTAACAATTTTATTGAACATCTTAAAAGTGGATCACCTGAGTTAGATATTGAACAGGTATGGCTGTAAAACGCATTTTATTACAATAATAAAACGTAATATGGTTTAAAATTACTTTTATATGTGTTTTTTACGTTTGTTGCTCTTTAAAATTATAACTGAAACGTATTTCCGAAGCTTTTAACTTAAAATTTTGTTATGTAATAATGTTAACTCTTATTGTACACTCGAACAAAGAAGAATAACCGAAATATTTTTAAATATCTTCGAAATATTTCTTTTTTATGACTAAAAACAATAAAAACAGAAAAAGTCAAGGATTAGAGTCAGTTCGGAAGGTGATCTTAATAGAAGTATATTTTAAAAAATTTTTTAGCTTTTAAATTACATAGAATATTTTTTCAAATTTTTGTTCTTGTTTACCTTTTCTCACTTTATTATTTCTCTTAGCATTTTTTCAATAGACTAACTTCAAAGATTTTATAGGAGCTAAAAGTGTTTACAAAATTTCACCTAAGTAAGCAATATTTAGGCAAATAAACATTTGGATATGGTGTAAAAATACAAAAATAATAATTTACACCTTACATTTAGAAAAAGAAGATTTTCTTTCACAATCAAAAACTATCAAAAAAAATATTAATCATAAAAAAGACTAGCACATGTTTACAATAAGACAAAAGCTGCAATTCTAATTAAGCTAAGCTAGCTGACTTTCATACATACACTATCAGAATTACATTCATAAAGTATAGAAAGTCATGTTTTATAATTGCAGTCGAATTCAATACTGATAGATGAGCTGTCGATCGCACTCGGCGGCGGCCCCGACGGCTACAAGGCGACGTTCAAAGACATCAACGCGAGCGGCGTCGACGACGTCACCATTACTAACGTTAGGTAAATATTAAATATTAAGCTGGCGGTTTCCAAATGGCGTGGGTTCGAATCCCGCTGCGTAATAACTTTTTTTATGTATTTCTTAATGTATTTTTAAAATATTATTTATGTGCTTTTTTTATTTAGAGAAGAGAATACATGATGATGAGACCGGTCGTGGCGCAGTGGCGCAAAGCGTGACTTTAAACTTGTCTGGTTGTGTGTTTGATTTCCACTCAAGGAGTGGAAATATTTAATGTTTTCATTTTTTTCGCTCCGGCCTCGAGGCAAAAACGTGGGGTTGAGTTCACTTAAACACAATGCCTGCAATATTCAGCGGAAAGTGGGGTAACGGAGTGTCTTAACACTACGTCCCCTCTTTCTACCCTGCTGTGCGTGGAATGACGACTTTAAAAGAAATACACTTCTAGTCATGTGTTAACCGCGTAAATTTTGGATGCCTAAATTGCTGGTGGTTATTCGTGTAGTAGAGGTAGAGAGAAAGGAGCTCGAAACAGTGCCTAGTACTTGAGACATAAATTTAAGCCTAAAAAAACACTTTAAAATACGCATTAAGTTAAGTTTTTAAGTTTAAGCTCCTCTCTCTACCTAATAAAATTTGAAAAGGTTTTTCTAATACCATAAATTGAAAAATATAGTAATGAACTCTCATATTATGAAGTACAAGTATATTAAGCTCACTTTCACAATTATGAAAATAACTTTACTAATCAAACAAATACGTGTATTACAAATTCATTTAGCTTATTTATATTCTATTCCATTCCAAAAAAAAAATACCCGCTTTAACACCAAGCTCAATTACTACGAGACGCGCGTTCAAACCAATTCAAAAAATTAAATTCTAAACAATTATTTAATTTTTTTTTTAATTGCGAGTCTAACACCACAAAAATTATAAACTCAAATATCTTTTAGCATTCTCTAGAATAAAATCTAGGTTAATATCAACCATCAGCAGTAACTAGTTCATTCAGTTTGTCTTATTTTGGTTTGCTCACAAATAAGGTATTTAGAAGATTTAACATATCGTATGACATTCATTAATGGAAATACAGAATAACTCACTAATTAATTTTATTATTTAATAATGACCACAAAAAGACTCGAACACTCTTAAGCCTATAAGATCGTTTTTATATATAATTTTCAAAAGCACTTATATAGAGCTACTGTTTATTAAAACAATATAAGTATACGAAAACATATTTATTTTAGCTACAGGCTGTATCCCGTAATCTGCAGGATAGTCAGAAGGAACCTAATGTTAAGACACTTCATTTCCCCACTTTCCTTTGAATTCCAGAGATATTACGTTAGGTGGCGGAACTCAACGCCGTGTTTTGCCTCGACACCAGAGCGATGAAAATGAAATATTGTATATTGCAATTCGAGTGGGAATCGAACTCACTACCAATCTCGTTTACAGTCACACATTGTGCCCCTGCGCCACGACTGGCCTCTATATAGTCATAATAATATAGTCAAACATTTAAGAATTTCTTCATATGATGAAGAAATCTTTGTCAGTTTACATTTGCCTTGAAATTCGTTATTTATTATAAAAATAAATATACACATGTTAACCGTTCTTAATATACTCGTATAGTATACAAAAGCTAGCAAGCAATTAAATATATTCCTAATCCTCTACCCAAATATATGTAATATAAAAATCCAGCTAAGTCTTAAAATTTAGTACGTCGGAATGCAAAGACATAAACATATAATATATTCTAGTCGCGTAAATACGTGACAGCTCACACCGCACGGGACGATTGACCGAGTGTCACCGTTGTATCACAAAGCCTTTGATTCTTTGCGGTCATTTCTTATCCTTCACTGTGGAGTTACTATGCCTACATATTATATTCAAAAATATGTTTGGTATATTCAAAAGTTCTTGTTATAACCTTTTAGGTTATATTATTGCTTAAGTTATACAAATATTGGGAGCAGTTGTGGCGCAGTGGCACAAAGTGTGACTGTAAAGCGACTGGTTGTGGGATCGACTTCCAGTCGAAGAGTGAAAATATTTATTATTTCTATTTCCTTTGCTCTGATGTCGAGGCAAACCGCGGCGTTAAGTTCCGCCACTTAACACGCAATGCCTCCGAATTCGGCGGTGCGTGGGGAACGGAGTGTCTTAACACTAGGTTCCCTCTGCCTACCCTGCTGTGTGCGGGATACAGCGTGAAGCTAAAAAAAAACGAATATATTTTTAGAAGATTTCATTCATTTTTAGATTCATTTCTTGCCTCTGATTGACGAAACAAAGCGCGGCGTTGAATTGCGACGTAACATCCAATAAGAAGTTATGTGCTTAACTTTTTTAATTAAATTTTCAAAGTATTTTTTTTTCATTTTATGAAGTAAATTTTTAAGAAAGAAAAATAGTGGTTAATGTTAATTTTATTAACTGCAATTTAATTCAGTTACAGTTATTATTTTATTATGTCTACCCTTTTTATCTTATTTCGTGTATTTAATAGTATAAAAAAACCAAGACGCTTTATTTAAAATTAAGAAATTAAATGCTTTATTTTTTTACGTTAAATAATTTATTATTAATCCCCGAAACCTGAGAAGAATCGGCGTCGCAAGAAATTCAGCGGGCTCTCTTTTTTCAAGTTAATTTGTAGATCTGCAATCTTTACAATGATGCCTTTGAAAGAGACTGGAGCTAACATTCATTCCCAAGACGTCTTCTAATTTATAAAATCAATATTAAGTCTATTAATATAAAAGCATGCACATTGTCTCATGATAAAATTGTTGATACGATGCAGTCGAGTTGCAGGCGTCGTAAATGTAATATAATATAAACGTAATGTATGAATGCTTGGTTTTGGAGATTTGTTCTCCGACTGGCTCGCGACCACTAGCATGTCAAAGACGAACGGCCAAATATCTGTCGATGTGTTCCGGATCGATGGTACGTAAGCCAGCTCTCTTCCTATTCCCACCATTCCTTCCTTCCTTCCCTCCTTCATCCCCAAGGTCGGCAACGCATCCTCAACCCCTATAGTGTTTTGGATGTCTATGGGCGAAGGTAACCACTTACCATCAGGTGGTCCTTTTGCTCCTTTGCCTCCTTTATTCAATAAAAAAAAGAGAATTACAACTTTTTGGTAAAGTCTTTAAAATATTGACAAAGGATCAACATTTAATTGATTCTGTTTGAATGTAACTTCTCCTGTGACAGTTAAAAGCGGGTCCCTACTTATAGAGATTTTTCTAACCATACATCGATTTCAAATAAATATTGAGAAGCAACAGTTAATGTATTAATTCCCTTAAATTTTTGCCTACAGATTATTAACGTTCCACTCAGCGAAAATTGATCCCACAAGCATGTTTGTACCATTCTTTCTAGTTTTGCGAGTTTTAATATGTTATTAATAATTAATTAATAGGCAATTGATGTGTAAAAGTTTTCTATATACATATATATATAAAGCTTGAAATGAAGGGTTTATAAAAAAAATCCAAATTAAAAGAAAAAACTACAGTAATCAAAAACAAATATAAAACTTTACATTCAGTATTAAATTCACACATAGATGAATCACAAAACAACTCATTGTTTACTTTGTGGTCAAGAGTAACCGCAACTATCCATCCTCGCCATACCTGTTAGAACCTTCACCTTCAAATACCTTTTCCCATATTAATTTATTCAGATAAATGTAAATAACTACGTGACTTTCAAAAACCTCTTGATCCTTTGTCAATATTTTATTTTTCAAATAAAAGACATTGAATTTTTAAAAATAATGGTAACAATAGTTATGGATCGTTGTATTCGATTGTAGGCAAAGCGCAGCGTTAAGTTCCGCCACTTAACACGCAATGCCTCCAAATTTGGCGGAAAGTGGGGAACGAAGTGTCTTAACACTAGGTTCCTTCTGCCTACCCTGCTGCGTGCGCGATACAGCGTGAAGCTAAAAAAAATATTTGTATTAACCTTGCATTTGGTTGTGGTTTTGACTCCCACTCGGCGGAACGATCATAATTTCATTACTTTCTATTCTTCCCTCTGATGAAGAAAACGAAGTGTGACGTTGAATTGGGACGCAACATACAATAAGAAAAATTAAGCATGTAACTACTAAGTAGCATGTAGATACTTTTTTTGAATAAATTTTTTAAAGTAACTTTTACAATTTATAAGAAAATAAGTTCCTTATCAATAAAATTTGCTGAGTTATTTTTTTTCTTCAATTTCTATTAATTCATTTACAGTCCTTAACAACATTCATTAGAGTGAAAGCTTTCATTTTAATATAATTTCGACTTTGCATAGATGTAATCACACACATAGGTTATATTAATGTAAGACAGATAAACATAATTAGAAAGGTATTCATAAAAGTTAAATTACTGTTATTCGCATTCTCAAATATAATTATTTTTTTATGTCAATTGGGCCTGTTTTTGAAAAGATCATTGACCTAACCAGTTCATGATAGAGGACAAAAGTATGAATCTTGAAAAAAATAAAACTGTTGAAGCTGTTATCGTAAACAGGGATAAAATATTAATACTTCTATGTTGGCTCATTTATGACACGTCATGAACGAAGGTTCGATTTTTTTATTTATAATTTGTCTTTTGTCATGGAACTCGTTCGGTTTCAACACTAAATATCTCAGTGTTGAAAACTAATGGATTCTCTGATATTCTCTGTTTAGATATTATAAAATTAAGTATTAATCTTATTTAAAAAATATACTGGTTCATGAAGCAGTCACTATCAATATCAAAGTATTCTTTATCCAAATACAAACAATAAAACTTAGAAGAACTTTTGAAAGACAGATGTGACCAGACCTGTGACCACTGACTACTTGTAAAGTGTTATAAATATCGGGTTTTCTCTAAATGTCCTTTCGAATACAAAATATATACGCGATTAATCCGTTTAGAATAGTTTAATTTCAAAAAGTTTACTACGTTACTAGAAGCCAATCGTGACACAGTGGCACGCGTGGTGACTGTATACGTGACTGGTTGTGGGTCCGATTCCCACTCGAGGAGTGCGAATATTTAATATTTCCGTTTCCTTCTCTCTAGTGTCAAGGCACGGTTTAAGCGCGGCGTTAAGCTCCGCCACTTAGCATACAATGCCTCTAGAATTTTGCGGAAAATGGATGCGGAGTGTCTTAACACTAGGTTCCCTTTGCCTACCTTGCTGTGTGCGGGATACAGCGTGAAGCGAAAAAAAGTTTACAACATATCAAATTGTAATATGTAAATTTTCTTTCCGTTGCAGGTCAGATCTAGACACATATCAGTTCCAACTGACGCTGTCCATCCCTCACATCAGCGCGACGGCGCGTTACCGCTCCTCCGGTGTACTGCTTCTTGTACGCGCGTCCGGCGGCGGTGAATACTGGGGTGAATACGGTGAGCTTATGGAATGTTACATATTTTTAATTTAAAATTTTATCATTTTTATCAAAATTATGTTTTGAATTTTGCTTAATTCATTATAAATACGAGCCAAAAAATATATATGAAAGGATTCGTTATTCACATCGTATTTCACCATTTACACGCAGATATAATCTACTGACTTCAGTTATGAAAAAAAGTTGGAAAGAAATATTAATTTAATCACATAAAATAATAAAAAAGAGCTGACTCAAAAAAAAATATAGCTTTATCTATTATAAAATACAAAAAAATATACAATAACAAAAACATTACTCTAATACAATTGTCATTCTACCATCCATACAGAGAACGTAAAAGCCAAAGTGTACTTCCGCGGGGAGCCCTACACGCGCAAAGGCAAGACCTACCTCAAGCTGAAGCAACTCAAACTGGACTTCTCCGTCAAGGACATCAAGATGGGCGTCGAGAACCTGCAAAACAGCAACAGTGTTTTACGTATGTATTATTATTTTATTAATATTAAATATAATTTAGGTGACATAAGTATTTTTTTAAGCGAAAAGCAATATTGTAAGGATGTTTTAAATGTATTTTAATATTTTCGTTTTAACAATAACAGGGGAATTGTCCAATTAAAAAAAGAAAAATTGAAAAATTAAAAAGATTGAAAATTTGCATGCATTCATTATATATGACATGATGATATGACAAAATTTACATGCATAGATTTGCATACATGCAATCGTCTATATAATATTGGGGCCAATCGTGGCTTAGTGGCACGAACGTGTGACTGTAAACGACTGGTTGTGGGTTCGATTCCCACTCGAGGAGTGATAATATTTAATATTTTCATTTCCTTCGCTCTGCTATCAGAGGCAGAACGCGGCGTTGAGTTCCGCCACTTAACACGAAATGCCTCCAAATTCGGCGGTGCGCGGGGAACGGAGTATCTCAACACTAGGTTCCCTCTGCCTACCCTGCTACGTGCGGGATACAGCGTGAAGCAATCGTCTATCCATTGACAATACAAAATTGTCATAGCATGAGCTATTTTGTTTCAATTTAAGAATGTCGAACGAATAAAAAATGTAGTACTTTAAAAAATGTAATACTTTCCTTAGGCTTAGAATATACTGTGCTAATATAATAAAGAGGTAAAGTTTGTAACTTTGCTTATAATGGGTAATCTATTGTAATATTGAACTGACAATGAAAATTCTTTAACAGTTAAAAAGCCACACTATATATTTTATTATGATTGAATGATTGAAAAAAAAGTTCAAAGAATCCTAAAGGGGCAGGGAAAATAGAATAGGGGATAAAAGTTGCAGATTACGACGCAAAGCCGCTAGTGGGTCGCTAGTGAAATATAACTTATATTTCAGCAATTTATTTTTATTCTAAACTTATATTACAGAGGCAGCATTAAATCTATTCATCAACACAAATTCTCAAGAACTACTCAAAGAAATGAAGCCTCAACTAAAGAAGGACCTCGCTGAGAAAATGTCCAGATTCCTCGACAGAATCCTAGAGAAAGTGCCTTACGACGACTGGATCGTAGAATAAACACACAAACACATATTATATATAGATAAACAAAAACTATAATAATAATAAATTATTTTGATAAAAAGAATAAAAATATAAAACCTATTTTCTTAATTAAAAGTAAAGAAGACAATCCATTATTGAAAACGGTTCTTTTTTATATTTTTAATTTTTTAATCTGTGTAAGAATGATGTGAATTTTTAAAATTAGAACACTTTATATTGATATTCGTTATTTAAAATATATTGATATTATATATTGATATCTTTATTTCGTTATTTAAAAAGAAGTAGGCATATATATTTTTAATCTTTTAATGATTAAATTAGACACTGGCTGGTTTATTTTTTTATTTTTTCAATGTATGGGACAAATAACACTGAAAAAAAATAGTAATGTATTAGATAAGTTATTTGAATTAAAAGTATTGAAAAAAAAACTATTACTATTATCGATTATTTTTGTAATGTAATTTTAATTAATTTTAAGAAATACCTAATAATAATATTTTAAATATAGGTACCGTTATTTTATTTACCTTTCTCTAGTATAAATAGTTTTTTGTAGAATTATAGAATATTTAGTTCAACAAGTTAAATTCTAGAAATCTGACCGGCTAGAAAAAAAAAACAAAACTGTACACGACTGTAAACGACTGGTTGTGGGTTCGATTCCCACTCGAGGAGTGGAAATATTTAATGTTTCCATTTTCTTCGCTCTGGTGTCGAGGCGAAGCGCGGCGTTAAATTTCGCCATTTAACACGCAATGCCTCCGAATTTGGCGGAAATTGGGAAACGGAGTGTCTTAACACTAGGTTCCCTCTGCCTACCCTGCTGTGTGCGGGATACAGCGTGAAGCTAATAAAAAAAAATGAAAACAGAAGACTTACAGTAAAGACTCGAATATCTTAATTCTTTTTTGAAATCATTTACCTTAAAGTAATGACACTTTATTATATCCCTTATGAATATGGATTGTAAATAAAAATATGATTTAGATTAGAGGTTCTCCAACTTTTTTCTTTGTTCTGACACCATAATTGAGAATCAATTACAATTATTTATTAATTTCTGCAGGTTCACGCTTTACGCTTAATTCCTGCATAACGGATTGGTACCCAGAGACGACCCAGTGTCAAGACACTCGATTTTCCAGTTTCCGCCCGAGATAGAATCACGAAACATTGCGTGTTGAGTGGCGGAACTCAACGCCGCGCTTTGTGTTTGATACCGGAGTTGAGATATTAAAATTTAAATATAATCATTCCTCCGAGTGGGAATCAAATCCACAACCATCGCGTTACAATCAGGCGCTGTCCCACTGCGCCATGACGGCCGCTCGTTAAGGCTTGTTGCACGGCGTAGAGTTCTGCAACTTGGCACGTAACGCCTCCAGAATTCGACAATAAGTAGGGAACGGAGTGTCTTAACACTAGGTTCCCTCTGCCTAGTCTACTGTAAGCGGAATACAGCGCAAAGCTAAGCTAAATGATGTTGTATAGGTATAGTATGGATTTTAACTTCACTAAATCTCAATAATTCAGTAGACGAAAATATAAATCAGCTATCGAGCCATCAGCGACATCGATATACCTTTAAGATTTCACTACCCTCAAAATAAGACAATGTAAATAGTGCCTTTATACACTAACAAGATAATAAATTTGATAATTACCTATAGTAGAAAATAGTACTCGCTACTTACGCCTGTGTATTCTATATCACTAAGTATTCAAACATACAAAAATGCTATTAAAATGTAAGGCTGCAATTATATAATATAGAAGCTGTGCCCGTGAGTTCAAAGAAAGGTAAAGAAAGGTAACAATTTTATAATATAACTAGCCTAGTAGCAGTTACTTGTTATTACATCAGTTATCTGGCATTGAAAGTCCCGTCAAAATTGATTCAGCCGTTCCGGAGCTGATCCGAACATCGGACAAACAGACAGAAAAGATACATTTTAGTATTTTTACCGTGTGTTTATACATAGATACATATCAATATGCATTTAGTGGCCAGTCGTGGCCCAGTGGCTCAAGCGTGTGACTATAAACGACTGGTTGTGGGTTCGATTCCCACTCAAGGAGTGGAACTATATTACTAACTATACTATATTTCCATTTTCTTCGCTCTGGTGTCGAGGTAAAGCGCGGCGTTAAGTTCCGCCATTTAACACGCAAGCCTCCGAATTCGGCGGAAAGTCGGGAACGGAGTGTCTTAACACTAGGTTCCCTCTGCCTACCCTGCTGTGTGCGGGATTCAGCGTGAAGCAATATGCATTTAGCAAAAAACTGTTATAATAGCGACAAAATTGCGGTACAATTTTTATTTACTTGTGTAGATGAAATAAAATATCAAATCAAGCTGTTTATCCTCAAATACTTTATATGTTTTTTACTTTTCTTTACATATTTGCAGAATCTCCGGAGTACATAGATATGAAAACTTAACTTAGAACCCTCTAAAAGTTTATACTATTCTGGACTTAGTCTACACTCGTGCACTCAATATAACCTTGTTGTATTGATTCAACGTGAATGTGTGATTGATAATTAAAGAAAATATTTCGCAAAATTAGTTACTATAAGTTATAGACTTTAAGTAATATTAGGAACCGCCTCTTTGCTCCGCGTAAGAAGAGCTTAACGAAGTACTTGTTTAATGTTATTACATGTAAAAAAAGTTTGAAAAGCAAACGCTAATCCCTGACATAACACCTAATTTAGCCGTTCCACAACCTAAGTCTATGGACACTTGTTGACCATTTAATTATTATTTATTCAAAAACTACAATTACAATTGTCACCAAAGAACTTCACAACACACAAGACACTGTGCTCGATATCCTTGCCTTGCCTTCAGAGGTCTACTACATATACTAAAAATAGCTCAGGTAGAGTTGAATCACAACGAAACACACTTTTGACCAATAAAAAAAACTACACGATTTCCGCTATAGGACCAGTCATGCGGAGGATAGTGTCAAGACACTTCGCTCTCTATTTTCCACACAAATTTAAGACATCGCTCTATTTTACCAAAATGGGGGAAATCAAAAATAAAAACAATAAAAATAGACCAGTACTGTAAACGAATGATTGTTTTTTTTTCTTCGCTCTTTCGTGTTAACACTAGGTTCCCTGTATGCGGAATTTAATGAGAGGCAAGAAAATCATAATTATCATTGCCTCGAGTAAAAATTGAACCCACAACCATTGCGTTTACCATCTGAACCCCTCCGCCATAATAGCCACAATTAGTAGCTTCTCAGACAACGAATGTGATGACATAACAGTACAACGTAACAGCACTCTAGTACTTACGAGTGCCTGTTTGTATGGAATGGCACATTGCTAAATCAAGGGACACTAAATACTAGCCCAAAATGGAAACCTATTAACCTTCATATATAAAAGTAACCACGCTTCATTAAAAAGTAAGCTATCTGCATTCTCTGTACACATACATATAAATATGAATGTTTGTCTGTTTGTCCTTTATAGAGTCGAAAACTATGCATTTGATCATATCCTATGATCTTCAGCAAAATTGTTGTGCATGAGCCCATGAAGGATTCGGAGCTGGTATGACCAATTTTGAAGTGAAACGAAATGCATCAATATTATATTATTTTTTTTGAAATAAACAAAATCAATAAAATGACTTAAAGTTTATTTTAATTAGTACAGTTTAGTAGAAAATAGTTTCTAATGTTTTAATTAAATGTCGGTTTCGCCGCTTTAATCGATATAAACTGAAGAAACTCTTTTTTTTTTTCTCTTTTTATCGATGTTCCTCTGACGTAATCAGAGAACTTTTCCATCCGTGCTTGATTTCAAAAAAAATATTTTTTTAAGTAAATGTCAATAGTTTTAATTTAATTTTTAAACAGTTTCGTGACGTCGCAAGTAAAATGGCAAATTTCTTTATTCACATAGCATCCTCTTCACTTGTTTCTTTTAATTACTTTTTATGCCACACTAATGCAAAATTTTATAAACAGTTTTCTACTTTCCTTGTTTCTAATTAGTGTGCTTATGAAGAAACTCTTTAGCATTCTATAGGTACACGAGCAAGCAATGTCTGAGACTTTCCACACAAATGTAGGCTTAAGGGATCTCTAACTTGTGTTAAATTTATCCTTTAAGTTTAATATAGCATTAACAACAATGTTTTTTAAGGTAAACATTCTAGGAAATCTTAGTAAATCAATGTCTTGTGGAAACCGTCAAGCGTGAGTTCGAATCCCTCTACGTTCAAAATTTAACATACTTCCTTAAATGCTTTTCATTTTCCCAAGTGTGCAAATTACTCCTTGAAAATGTTAAAAGTACAAGTAAGTAGTTAGGGACACAAACTGACATAATTAAAATTTTAAGCCTTTATTATCATTGAGCCTTGTCATGATAAAGATCTTCAAATCTTACGAATCAGTACATATAAATAGAAAATGCAATGCATGAATATTTATTAAAATCTCTCTACCTAATTTACCAAGAAATGTAATAGGTTATTATTATAACAATCAAATTATATAATTTCCACGATGTACTTACACGAACAATGGCCACTAGAACCTATTCAAAGTGATTTTGTAACTTAATATTTAGAAATTGTACAACTACGGCATTATGGCATAGTCAGAAATTATATGACCGCACGTTAGTAGTGAATTCAATTCCCAGACCAAAATCTGGCGGTTATCGTTCAAATCGTAGTGCATATTATATCTATGACGAAATGTTGACAAGAAAAAAGTGTTATTCTAGCTTCTCTGCAAGATTTTTCTGAGTTTTATGAAAATAAAAAGAAAATATACTTCATCGAGCCGCATTGAGACATCTTCCCAATATAAACGCGATAGGTTGGGAATTCGACTCCCACTAGAGGGAAATAACGAAATTTGATTAATTTTATTTTTCCGCTCTGGTGAACAAGGCAAAGCGCGGCATTTAGTTCCGCCACTCAAAACGCAATGTCTGAAATTCGAAGGAAAATTGGAACACGGAGTGTTTTAACACTTGGTTCTCTCTGACTACCGTGCTATGTGGGAATAAGTTTGAAGCTGGAACAAATATATAGTAGGATTTTTTTGACATCTTAACGCTTTATAAGAAACGCATCCATTTATTGTTATTCTAGACGTAAATAATATGAATATGATCGGATTTTCCCAATCGTGAAACATTTCGCGGAAAATCCTTAAGCGCATCTGGTTTAAATTTCATAATAAATATATTATTATTACAATGGTTAAGTCGTATGACATATTTAAATACTCAATATACCTTTAATAATATATTTTGATGAGGTGATTCTTTGAAAATGGTTTAATAAAAAGCCTTTATAGTGAACATATTGGCATTTGAATTTTGGCATAGTATTAGCACAAAGCCTACAGCAATATATAAGATATTTTTTATCCCGGTAGGAAAAATAAAAATCTAATGTAGTCATATTATGCTCCTTATTTGCAAGTGAAGCAAAATTTCTTCTAATATCACTATATGATATAATTATTAAAAAAAATAGCAAGTAAAAACTAAATATACATACGAGTACATGTTTCATTATTCCAAATTTTCTAATTTTTTTTGTGACAACACTGTCACGTTATGTCACTATAATTCCTTGTAACTTCTCCTGTGACATTTAATGATATTAATTATTTTCTATTGTTAAATTTGATATATCTTATAAAAAAAGGTTCTATAATAGAAATAGACATTTGTACTATAAGTATCGTTGCATAAGAGTTTTAAAATTTAATGTGGTCGCCTTATAGATTCCTCAGCTGTCATTACGCAGGTTACTAACTACCTTCATTTGAAAAATTGTGAACAGTGAAAAAGTGAAAATAGTTGTGTGTTAAAGGTTATGTACTATTCAACTGTTTCAAAGGTAACAATGTCACTACTAAATTATTTTTTTTTCAGCTTCACGCTGTATCCCGCACACAGCAGGGTAAGCAGAGGGAACCTAGTATTAAGATACTCGGTTCCCCACTTTCCGCCGAATTCAGAGGCATTGCGTGTTAAGTGGCGGAACTTAACGCCGCGCTTTACCTCGAAACCAGAGCGAAGAAAATGGAAATATTAAATATTTCCACTCCTCGAGTGGGAATCGAACCCACAACCAGTCGTTTACAGTCACACGCTTGTGCCACTGCGCCACGACTGGCCACACAAAATAATTAATTTGTAAATTTATACATTTATAAATTCACTTCACAAAAGAAGAATTGTTCTTAGGTCAGATATAGTAAGTGAATCAGTGCTAAATTGTTCGATATTTCTAACGTTTTTAAAGTAACACTTTGAAAATCAATACTTTATAGCTATTTAGAAATGATAGGATTCAGAATAAGATTATAATTCGATTATTATTCGATAAAATTATAAATTTAAGCTAAGTTTGTGATTAAAACGGGAATGCGGGCGGCTGCAAATACAAAATAGCTATAGTTGTGTATTTTACGCAGGCGAAACCCCGGACGGGTCGCCAGTATATTTAAGCAATCTTAATTCCATACATGAAAAGAACCTGGTATAAAAACCTTTAATTTTTTGTTTTCCGTCCGAAATCAAGATATTACGGGTTAAGAACTTTATCTTACTAGAGTGGAGAATTGTAATTAATTTAAATATACCTAAATATTTCACCGAATGAGCAACGAACTTACAATCAAACTCGACAACAGTCAATCGCACCCATTACATCACGATAGCTTCAAATAAATAATACCATATCATTTTAAATTCCTGTTTTTAAATAAATAAAAATATAAAACCAAAGATTGGCAAAACTAACAAATTTCATAATATATTTCTTTATACGTGCAATATACTCATGATTCCTCTCTATATTATTATCAATGTTATCAAAGCTAGAATCCAAGCCATCAGTGTAGTGTCGCAAGCGCTGGTAGGGGGACTTTCGCAGGCCCTCGAATTGACAAACTAACATTAGCGAACAAGAACTACACTTAACTGAACGTTCATAAACTACTTTTCGAAATTATTACGCGAACTGAATATAACTTCTTTATAGTTTTTTAGTTCATTATATATATTTATAGACGTTGAATTTATCCTTAAATATTGTTAAAATGCGTTTCTCGATGTTTGCGTTTGGTGTTAGTGCGTGCGTGTTGTGTTATTTGCAAATATGTAGTTCTGAATATGAGGCTCTTGAAATACGTAAGTAATTTTGTACATATATCAGACATACGTACATATACCAATAGAGACTTAAATATGCTTGAGAGAGCTCTTTAGTTTATATTTCAAGCTATTAACTTAAAAAAAAGCTATGAATATTTAAAAACAAAATATAAATTATTTGTACGAGAAAAAAACTTCTTTGTATTTCACTATACAGGTGCCGGGTCTGGGTTTACAGGGAAAGGAGCTGGTAGCAATGTCTAGGAAATGTGACCGAAGTTCCTTAAGACCCCTTTAAAATATGCATTAATACTTGCCTTCACTGTCCGCTTTCCTCTCTTACAATAATTCATATATCATTCTTAAAGAAAAACATTTCAACAACCATATATTTATTTTTATTTTTCCGCACAAACAGAGTACACTCCGTTCCCTATTTCCACCGATTTCTAGAGCCATTGTGTGTTAAGAGACGAAACTCAAAACCGCGCTTTGCCTCGACTCCAGTCGAAGAAAATGAAATATTAAATATTTCAATTCTTCAAGTAAGATTCGAACCTACAGCCAGTCGCGTTTACAGTCACAGCTTGTGCAGTTGCGCTACGAGTAGCCTCAAATTTATAAAATTTCAAAAATATACTATCGTTTTTTTTACTTTTCTCTTTTTTTACTTGTATTTTAATTTTTCTATCATAAAATTTTGCAAGTTATGAAATTTTAATAAACACAATGACATTATCGAAAGGTCCCAAAGCCCCATTACCTTGTTCATTGCCACCGACGTGATGTGGGTCAGATTGCAGCTCTTACATAAACCTGAACTAAGCTTTTTTGGTGGTTAACTACGTTTCGCAATCATTATTGCATATGCTATACTGTTATTAAAGATATTGTAATTTTATCAATAAACTCAATAATTGGCCGAGTTAATTTGAGTAATTTTTATTAAATTATATATGAGAAATATCCATTATGTTTGAAGTGGCAGAATACACCGCGCTTTACCTTACCCAGTCTACGAAACTATTCATTACTAATTGTGCCCGCAACTTCGGGAAATTTAAATTTCAAGCTAAGTCACGGCAAATAATATATATGTAGTCAATTTCAAATAAAAGTAGCTCAAATGTACTCCTTAACTAGCTACTACTAGCCGGCATAAACGATAGATAGCAATGGTATATAATATTATTTGGATATATGTGCCGTATATATACATACATATGGATTTTAATATTTCATGTATTAAGGGTTCTCAATAAGAGAGTTTATTTATTTCTATACATAAAAATAATCTTATCATTTCTTCATTTGGAGTTCGATCTCACAATACAAACGAAAACGCCAAATATTGTTTTAATTTTACTTGAAATTACCATCTTTAGGTACTTAAACTACACTAATATTTACAAAACAATCCAAGAATCTAAAAATGCTTAAAATACTTGAAGACCCTCTAGTAAAAATATTTGCAAAGATGACAGCACAGTAATAAACAATTTTATGTCAGCGATTGTACTCATTCATCATTAGAACCTGGTAACTTAGTAGACGAAGGTACTAAAATCTAAGAAAACAAACTTAATGTATATTTACAGATGAATTATGACATCGCACCTTTAGAATTGTAGTCGAATCGAAAATTCTACGCCAAAAGTTGAATTAAAAAATTGATCATTTTTAGTTATTTGATTATTACTATTACTAGTACGCTTGGCTTTTGTGGCCAGTCGTGGCCCAGTGGCACAAGAGTGTGACTGTAAACGACTGGTTGGGTTCGATTCCCACTCGAGGAGTGGAAATTATATTTCCATTTTCTTCGCTCTGGTGTCGAAGTAAAGCGCGGCGTTAAGTTCCGCCACTTAACACGCAAGCCTCCGAATTCGGCGGAAAGTGGGGAACGGAGTGTCTTAACACTAGGTTCCCTCTGCCTACCCTGCTGTGTGCGGGATACAGCGTGAAGCTTGGCTTTTTATAGTGTAAAAGAGACGGTTTAATTTAAATAAGCTGCATGTTAAATATAATGTTTTAACGTTTTAAAGTGTTATTATATACGCTCAGGATATTGAAAAATATTTTTAGCTAAGGTATAAATAAAAACGTAGAAAGTAGACGTTAAAATATAAATAAAGTTGTATTAATCATATAAGAATTTTGATGCAGCTGGATGACACGGCATAGCGGTCAGAGTGCTTTGACAGTTTCTGCTTCTAAGGTGCGCAGACTCAAATGCTACGTCAATTTTTTTATGTTTTTTAAAAATTATTTTTTATATAAAATACATGTTAACATGTATCTATACATGTTTACATGCATATTTTAACAATCATACATAAAGTCATTGTTATATTTTTGTATAAGCCACTTCAATTCAAAGGTGCGATATTAATATAACTTGTAAATAAATTAAAATTTATAAATATACATGAATTATATAAAAATTGACATAAATAAATAATTATTTAATCATTTATCCATTCTCCACTTTCTACACGAACGCAAGAGATTGAAAGACGGAATTTAATACCACGCTTTGTTTTACCAGTTCGAGGAAATATCCTCGAATCCCTAATCAATCGCGTTTCTAGTCAGACGCTGTCTCGCTGTGCTACTATGACCTCTAAAAATAAAGGTATATCCAAAAATAATTAGATATTTCTCGAAAACTAAATTAAAACGCAAATAAGTTGCAATTTGCATACAAAAAGCTATGTGTTGTTCCTAAATTGTAATTTGAAAACAGCGAAGCTACCATAATTTTAAAAAACTAGTTTTAAAATTACAATGATTTTTTTGTTTATAATTAAAAACACTAATGCTATAAATATACTTCTACTTGTAATATAATGATATTAGATATGTTTAATTATCATAATTAATGTGGCAGTTGTAGTACAGTGGCGCAGCATCTCACTGTGAACACGATGGTTGTGGGATCAATTTCCACTCGAAGTACTATTATATTTAAATTAGCGGCGCGCTCCCGGCTTCGCCGCGTGAATTACATAACTGCTTCGTTATATTGCAACCCTCGGGGGTGAGTTTTTGAAAAATAAAGTAGCCTATGTTTAAGCTTAGATTATCAACTATATTTATGCCAAAATTCATTATAAACGGTCAAGCGGTTTAGATTTTTCATATAAACTTTCATCCCCTATTTCAACCCTTTAGCGGTTGATTTTTGAAAAAATAAGTAGCTTATGTTAGACCCAGTAACTTTTACTACTTTCATTCTAAATTTCATCCAAATCGGATTGGTAGATTAGCCGTGAAAGCGTGACAGACAAACACACAGACTTTCGCATTTATAATATAAGTATGGATTATTCTCATGTCTGCTCTCTGGTAACAACGCAAAGTAATGATTCGTATTTTAACGGAAAGCAGTGAACGTAATGTTTAAACACTAGGAATATCTAGCAGGGTTGGTAACCTATGTGGAAAAAAACATGAAGCTGTATATCTATTATACTACTTATTCCAATAATCGTAAAACAGTGGCATAATGTCTAACTGAAAACAATGGGTTGCGGTATCCACTCTTCAGAATGATTATAGAATCACATTCATTCATATCTCTAGTAAGACAAAGCGCGGTATTAAGTACTGCCACTCAATGAACCGCCGTAAACGAAGAACGAAGTGTAATAGGTCTTTCCTGTCTAGCTCGCTCTGCGGGATAAAGCGTGAAGCCAAAAATTCATTAATTAATGATTACGTCATAGTGATTTGCTTCTTATGTCCATGTATCGTTCTTCTGTTTTTCGATTGTAAGCGAGATCATTAAAGCTTATTATATAAACATAAGTTACGTAGCTTATTGATTGTTACATAAAATAACCAATTTATTTTCTATATAACATACAGGAATATGCTCATGATAATGGATTTTGAATGAGTTTTGTGGTGCATTATAATGAATTGTAAATCGGTGTTAATATCCGTACATGTATTTATAATACATTTTTAAAATACTTGTACCTACATCATTTCGAACCTGCACTTCTTGGAAACCGTCCAAAGGTTTTAACCGCTAAGCCATACGTTACATCCACTACTACGTCGTCTGCGTCGAAATTTATATAATCTTGTTACATTTTTGTTATTAATATTTCTGTAGAGAGATTTTTACAAATTTCTTCTACATAAAGATTACCGTTTGGCAAAAGAGAATATTTATTAATTAAATATTTTTAACGGAATTCGAGTCCCGCTACGAAATTTTATTTTCATACCCAATTAATAAAACTTTAAAAGTGAAAAAATATTTAACAAGGAACATAGTAGTAGTAAGTATGTAAATAAAACTTTAAAAATGTTAAAACTATATATTTATCGCTCGATATCTTCAAGTTTTATCAGCTTATTACAATTATCGTATCTTATTAACTTAATGTCATAGAATCTAGTCCATGTTTGAAAATAATATATAACCAACATTGACGGTGAAGTTGCCAGTGTCCAGTGTAGTGGCCAGTCGTGGCCCAGTGGCACAAGCGTGTGACTGTAAACGACTGGTTGTGGGTTCGATTCCCACTCGAGGTGTGGAAATTATATTTCCATTTTCTTCGCTCTGGTGTCGAGGTAAAGCGCGGCGTTAAGTTCCGCCACTTAACACGCAAGCCTCCGAACTCGGCGGGAAGTGGGGAACGGAGTGTCTTAACACTAGGTTCCCTCTGCCTACCCTGCTGTGTGCGGGATATAGCGTGAAGCTATTTAATTTTTTTAATTTTTGACGGTGAAGTTGGCAGAAGTACAAGTTGGCAAGTTTTCTATTTTTTCTGTTTTTAATAAAATAAAAAACCAAAAAAAATCTCAAAAGAAAAATTGTAAATAATCAAAGTAGTAATATACGTAAATATTATATATTACTTTATATAATATCGTAAAAAACGACAACGATTATTGAGAAAAACCGCAACAGCACATTAAATCGATCGATTAGTCGCGATAAATCGTGATTTTCTAACTTATAACCACAAAGTTGGTTGTATAATTTGCTACCGGATTTCACTGTAAATCTCTATACCAATCAGATGGAGTTGATGTTTTAATTATATTTTAATATTTACAAGTAGATAATGGCAATTAATAGATATATGACGATCGCCATTTCATATATGTTGTTACATTTAATGGCATACAAATGGCGGTAATCAAAGAGATTTGTAATTAAAATCGAGACAAATTATTTCAAATTAGCGATCCACTTGCGGCTTCGCGATCTTTGTATTTTCAACGCTGGCGTTCTCGCTTAAGTTCCGCCACTTAACACGCAATGCCTCCTGAATTCTACGGAAAATAAGGAACGGAGTGTCTTAACACTAGGTTCCCTCTGCCTACCCTGCTGTGTGCGGGATACAGCGTGAAGCATTCTCGCTTCAGTTAATACGTTTCAATTATTCATACTAATTCTCATTCCCTATTTGTAATGTATCACACACATAGAAATATCGTAAGCAACCGAAGAAATATAACAATATCATTTTTAAAATGTAATCTAATACACGACAATTATGTATATTTATGGTATTCGAAATTAATTTCTAAAAAAATATTTTCCAATACCAAAAATATACGCAATTAATCCAATTAAAAATTATTTTATTTCAAAATGTGTAATAATGGCGAAAACAAAAGATCTCATAACCACAATGTTCATTACATTATACATGTCGCTAATTGTAGATCTACAACAATATTAAGATAGTGAAAGTGGCTGGTCGTGAGTTTGACTTCCACTCGGAAGGGTTTTATACTTTAATTATACTTAGATTAACGGGATCAAGGGCATTGTAATTAAATTATTTTATTTTTTTTGCCGTATTAAATCAAAGCGCGGCCTTTAGTAAAAATAGCCTATTGCGAACATATATCTTTTCACTATGACATGAGAAGTCATCAATTTTCACATTCAAATAATAGCCAATTTGGTACGGGTTGATTTTTGCTTATTTCTTACAAAACAACGTTGTACTATATGTGAAGGTCGCGTGAGGTAACATTTGTCGCAACTGATAGATCTGAAGCTTATAATTGCAAAATGTTAATATAAAATGTTTTTTAAGTCGCGTTTTAGCATAATTAGCATGTTAAATTATTTATATATCATAAAATAAAAACATGATAAAGAAAAAAAACCAAATTATAGTTCATATGTTGCATTTTTAATATACCTACATATTACCTATTTAGTAAACGTTCCGACCGTCGATTTAAACGTGATAAACTAAAATATTGATGTTTTAGTTATAACGTTATCCTTTAAAACATTTTTAAAGTGTTATTCCACACTTAGGAAGTTTTCTTTAAATGTCTTTTTTATAACGTTATAACTTGCATTCTTAATATATTTAGTAAATGTTCCTTCCTTCGCTTACTGCTCGAAATCGAAACATTTCCGGAACTCAACGCCGCCCTTTGTAATTTCCTTTAAACCAATGTTGGAACCAATATCAATCAAGTGGGATTTGAACTCACAAACGCATTGCCTAAGTCAGATGATGTTCCATTGCGCCACGATGGTGCTTATAATATGAATACTCTTTTTACGGCATATAATGCAGTGTGTTATAATAATTTGACATTAAGCATCGATAATTTAAATATCAACATCGAAATTCTAAATGTATATTTTAGATAGTAAAATATGTTTCGTAAACAATGTGAATATATCATTTTATACCGACGTATATGTCAAATATATAGAATGTAATAGTGTGCGTAATATATATTTTATTAACTGAAGGCAATCGTGGTGCCGTGGGACAGCGTTTTACCGTTGTACGCGAATGGTTGTGGGTTCGATTCCCACTCGGGTGATTTATTCTCTCTACCTATCCTGCTATGGGGAAAAAGCATGAAGCTGCAAAAAAACAATGTATCATTATAA
The DNA here is from genome assembly GCA_019049465.1 of Dryas iulia moderata. Classification (NCBI taxonomy): domain Eukaryota; kingdom Metazoa; phylum Arthropoda; class Insecta; order Lepidoptera; family Nymphalidae; genus Dryas; species Dryas iulia. The sequence continues at coordinate 5,099,965 of CM032417.1, forward strand.
AAATATGTCATATGTAATGTAATTAATTCTCCATATAAACTTTAACTATGACTAATTTCATACTTTACCATCCATTTACCATCATTTTTTTTTTTTTAAACAGAGCGTAAAATTTTCATTCTAATATTATTATAATAACAACATTCATTTTATTTGTATTTAAACTAAATATAAATTAAAATTACAGAAAAAATATTTTCACCGTGCAAAAAGAAATCACCAGACTTCGACGCGTGTATTAAGAGAGCTTTCAACAAAGTGAGGCCGTATTTCAAAAGAGGTGAGGAAACTATATGAGATGTGTTATATTGGTAAAATGTTATGTAGAACTAACCACGTAATGTAAACGTCCTTCATATCTCTGGAAAATTACATAAACTAATTCTTTAGGCTTCGTGAGTTTTATTATAGCGATTATCTTTGGTTCTAACATCCATGACTATGAGTGTATAAGAAAGATATACGGAGATATAAAATAAATATTATATCTAAGAACGTTTGCCTGTTTTGTAATTTAAAATAATAATGTTCTACAATATTTTTTAATTTAATATGTCCTAACTTATATACATAGCAAGAATTTATGGCTATTATATATTTTTTTATATGATTTTTATATTAAAATAACTTTTTAAGGAAATTAAGCAAATTTCTGATACTAATTTCTTCATATTTAATATTAGAGTAATTTCATCCCAGGTGAATCAGTCGTTAAAATAATCAGTCGTTGACTGCTTATTTTACGTAACTTTCGGTTTTGGTTACAGTTAAAGAACTCCATGGTATCTGGCAACTGATTGTACCTATAATATATTTACTTTTATAAATAATAACACGAGAATAAGATTGAATCATATATAAAGTAGTCAATACATGCATTATATTTTTTTATTTTTTTTATTAGCTTCACTAGTGTTAAGACACTCCGTTCCCCATTTTCCGCCAATTCGGGGGCATTGCGTGTTAAGTGGCGGAACTTAACGCCGCGCTTTACCTAGACACCAGAGCGAAGAAAATGGAAATATTAAATATTTCCACTCCTCGAGTGGGAATCGAACCCACAATCAGTCGTTTACAGCCACGACTGGCCACCACGCACCACACTGGCCACATGCATTATAAACTCTAAAATCTTGACACTAAATAAATGATTTTCTTCAGGAATACCAGAAATGGGTGTAGCGCCCTTCGATCCGCATTTCGCTAAGGAAGTTAAACAAATCCGCTCACTCTTCGGCATGGGATACACTCTCACATTACGAGACGTGTCCGAGAGGGGCTGGTCACAGTCCACTGTCACCAAATACAAGTCAGTATTTTAGTTTCAGATATATATTCCTCTTGTAGTAGAATACGCATAGATACTGGTTTATGCCTATTTTTAGGGAAAATTTAATTGCAATTAACAATTAGATATTGAGAATTGACGATTTGTTTGTGCGAAAATCTCATTTAACAATTAACTCATTATTTTTTGTAGTGTAAAAATTAAGAACGAATTATTTTTTATTAATCTGCTAATTGTGATATTTATGTGGTTTCTCTACAAAGAAATATTTAATTGTTTATTGCAATTATTTTTTGTCTCACACTGGCATAGACAATAAAGTTTAATTAAAATAAGCCTAATTTGAGACTACGTGTTAATTGGTACTTTTATCCTGCTAAAGTAACAAGATGAAAATAATTTAATGAGGGTGAGAATCGAACCCACAACCATTGCAAGTCAATCAATCATTGTTCCACTGGTGGTTCCACTATCACTGTTCCACTATGGTCTTAAGTTACCTAAGCATTGCTAAGTTACCTACCATTGTAATTTCGTTTCAAGCCCAAAGTAATTTCATTGTAATTAATAAAGATGCGTGTACTCGTTTGTTAATTGCCTTAACCTGGTTACATAACTATTAGGTTGACTATTTTCTAATTAAGCTAGTTAGAAATACATAAATTTTGTATACGGTTTTTATATTCTCACATGCAAAGAATATATGTATGTATCTGTAAGTTTTTTTACATAAATACAAACATTAAGATCAGAGTGCGATCAAAGTGTTCTAACACTAAATTAAGCAGAGACCTCTTTTTTCTTTTATAGACTACTGACTTCTTCTCTGCTTTCTCCCATTAATGTAGGTTACATGAAATTGACAAAAAATAGCAAAAAATACCTAAGGCATTTTTTTCCTGTTACATAACATCGGAACTTAAAGTATTTGGCAGTGTTTATGTATATTGCAATATTAGACTTTATTTTATTTTTAATTGATATATTATTTTATTTAGGACTGACTGGGCGAATCAGCGCATCATATATTCTCAATATTTCCCTGAAAAATGGCTAGAAGGGACTTACGAATTCAAGGTAAAAATTTTAAGTATTAAAAAACAATACCATAACTTTTTTGTTATGTACAATAAAGAACAAAAATAGAAGAGATAATTTAATTAAAAATTATTATATACAAAAAAAGTTAAAAACTTAAAGAAAAAAGAAGAATAATTTTAGTTTTAAAATGGCAACAGAAAATTACAACTTGAATATCATAAATTAAATAATAAGTCAAAGTATACGTAAACATTACTAAGAATTAAAAATAGACTCCAAATGTGAAAAGTTACTCTTCTGCACTTTCTGTACGTTTAGAAACTTTCTACATAAAATAATAAACAAATAAACTTTTTTCTCTATCTATCTCTAATCTATGTAGCCATTAGCTTCATCTCACTTCACAAAATAACAAGTTTAGTCAGATAAAACTGACCGCCTACTAGGAGAAAATCAAGTAAAGCTTTCAATATCTACTATTCCTCTTGCACCCTTTATTCATTTACTCATTAATTCCTATGGCCATAGGACCTAATACAAACACTGAAATTATCTCATTAGAACGAAAAATAATAGACATTTTCAACAAAAACATTCTCTGAGTGACATTCACACCCACAACCATCTTACCCAATTAGGCCACAGTGATGTGTAATCTTGCAAATTTAATTCAATAAAAAATATACCTATATAGTATTTCAGTAAAAAAAGAAGATTAGGTAAAATTTAGTTGTTATAAATTTGTATATAAAATTGACATTGTGCTTTGCATCCACAATACATTATCGGGAAGCACAAAGTACATAGCTTATTTGGCTTTCTATTTCGTCAGAGTGCCATAGAACCTTTGTCAGAATTAACGTTTTTTTTTAATTTTGGCGGGCTAAAATCGAAATCTGTCGATCAATGGTGTCATCGCACGCTATAAGATTGTGATTGTGTACCGATTTATATTTGAATATTATCAAACGTAAAGTCATATTTTTTTATTATAAAATTCAACTCTTTTTCCTTCTCTTGTAAAAACATATATCGAATATTATAAAATAAACGTTTTTTGTAAAAAGAAGAATTGTAATTACAATGAACAAAAATGAGTAATCGTTACATAATTAGGATATACCTGTAATAATTATGTATGTTACTTCTGTAAAAAAGCACAGATGCACGACAGTGTAATGCTTGACCTTAAAAAACATATACCTTTTTCTTTGATGCGTCTAGATTTCAGGCAATCCAAATTTATGATGTAATCTGAAATATATCTGTCTATGTAATCATTCTCTCGAATGTAGATCCACCTAACCTAACATACAATCATCGACTTTACTCAGAACTCAGACCCTGTCTGACCCTACACGATAGCAAAACGCAAGCAATAATATATCAATATTTATTTCCTTATATTTTCTTATGTTTCCAGGGTGATATGTTAGGTCTAGAAGTACTTCGCACAGGCAACTGGAACATGACGCTGCGGGACTACTCGCAGACGACGCGCATCAAGAGGAACGGCAGTGGAGTGGACGTCCACGTGGAAGTCGATCATATCGGCGATATGGATATACATGTTGGCAATTTGCTGAGGGGCAGGAGCGTTATGGGTAAGAATTAGCTGTATTTTTAATTAAGTTTACTATATTATTATTTAAAAAAAAATAAGCCAAAATTTCAACAATAAATTCTTATATTCATTGAAATTATTTACTTAAGTTTATATCTTTCATATATTTAAATAGTAAAATAGTAAAATTTTCCTAATCGCATGTATGTGGACAGAATTTATACTTAGCCATCAATTGCTAAAGAAAAAATATTGTTAATAAGTTTTGTTATAGTTTCCTTTTTTTTTTTTTTTCTTTTTTTTTTTATGGAATTAAGGAGGCAAACGAGCTGAAGGCCCACCTGGTGTTAAGTGGTTACCTTCGCCCATAGATATCCACAACAGCCAAGTTATGGATGCGTTGCCAGCCTTGGAACTGTAGGACAAAAGGAGGGAGGAAGGATGGGAATGGTGGGATAGGGGGAGCTGGCTTACATGCCATCGAACCGGAACACATCATAAGATATTTGGCGGTTCGTCTTTGACATGATAGTGGTCGCGAGCCAGTCGGAGAACGAATCTCCTACCACCAAACTACTGGGTTACCCGCCTTTTACGGGACGCTACCCAGCGGCGGGGGGGAATTGTATTCTTAACCCGTCCCCCCACGGGGAAAAAATCCTTCCCGTGGGGGGTCCTTTTTCAAATTATGTAGTATTCACATTTTATTTAATAAATTATGCTAATCGTGGCGCAAGGACATAAAGTGTGACAGCAAACGCGACGGGTTGTGGGTTCGATTCCCGCTCATTTATTGTTTTACATTTATTGTTTCCATTTTCTTTGATCTGGGCGAGGCAAAGCGTGGCTCACGTGCATAACACGCAATCGGCGGAAAATCGGGAACGGAGTGTTTTAACTCAAGTTGCTTCTGCCTACCCTGCTGTGTGCGGGATATAGCATGAAGTTAAAAAAAATCTCCCTATAAATATCTACTGTAGTAGATTTATAAAGAACATCAGGTTCATTCATACCACAGAAATATTTTATTGTCATCATATTTTAGTATCTTATATGATATATGATAACCAGATAGATGTAAAACTAAAAATACATTTAAACTCGAGGCACAAAACAAAGAACTGAACCTACTACTACCTATTCCAGAAAGCATTCTAGACCGTATAATAAACGCCTCATGGAAGCCCGGCTTCGCAGTCATCAGGCCACTCATCAACGACCTCGTCAGCACCGCCTTCACGGACATATGGAGCACGTCCTTCAATAACTTCCCTGTTCAGGCGTTTATTGCTGACTAAGTATAAAATAGTTTTTATTTTTTAGTTATATAGTAGATTATTTGGTTATGTAACAAATATTCTTGATATCCGGAAAACTAATTGAAAATGTTTTGTACATTAAAAATATTTTTCCTAATTGAATTCTAGAAATTACTGAAAGTCTGACAATCTAATATTAATTTCTCATTAAATTTCTGAAACTTCTAAGCTTAAATTTCGACATTTTTCGTTCAATATACTTAATGACAGTGACACAATTCTAAACTGACAAAAACTATTTTATTAATTTAATTTTTGTGGACTTAGTTTTGAAAAATCATGTGACCAAACTTATGTCAACTATTTTAATTTTTTTTATTCTAAGTTATTTCAATTATAATAAGCACTACTACTATACAACTTCTCTAATAAAATAATAGTTTTAACCCCTCATAGTACACATATGTCATAATACTTATATTTTTAAACATTTTTAATGTGTTATTCCACACTTAGGAAAATTGAACTTTAAAAATGTTTGAAAGTTTAAATACACAAGATTTAATAAATCGCATTCTCTCTTGCCAAATGATTGTTCGTAAAATGATCTTTGTGTAGCAGAAATTTGTACAAATCTCTCTACAGAGATGCTAACAACAAAATTAAGTTGTAATAAAACGTATAAGAATTTTGACGCAGCTGGTAGTAAACGCATGGCTCAGTTGTGAGAGCGCCTGAACGGTATTCAGGAGGTGTGGGTTTAAATCCCGCTGCGTTCAAATTTTTATACGTTTTCTAAATGTCTATCATATTTATATACCTACCAAATAAATTGTAAAACAGCAATGCACTGATGATTTGAATGTAATTGAGATGAGTTTTTAAATTTATATGTTTGTAACTTTAAACTTAATGTTAGTGATTCTAATTTTTCATATCACTTTTAACCTTTAATTATATCAAATACTATTAAGAATATATGCATTAAGTTAATGTTAATGTGATAGTTAGTAATGTAAATTTAGATTAACCTATTCTTATATAAGTTGTTATATCCACTAGTCCTAAATTAATTGTAAATACTGAAACAACTTGTAAAACAAAATATTAACATCTACAATATACGCGTACCAGGTGATGTAATATCGAAGTGACAGCTTCGACTGTCAAGCTGTCAAATGTTTTATGTTGTAAAATACTATTTTCCTAAAGATATTATATGTATTAATTAATACTTAAAAAAAATGTACCTATATTCCACTTCACAATTAATTAAAACCTGGTACATACATAAATAAATATGTATATATACCCAAGAAGGATAAATAAAAGACATCCATATATTACATATCTCAATATTATATTTATTAAAAAATATAACCTAACTATATATATGACTTTATATTTAAATTCAATCAACAAATAACTCGCACATTCATCGAAACTGGAATAATCAACCTCAGTCTTCACACAAAGGAATACCGACCGAACGCAACAACAACCGGCGCTAACAGCGTCCGCGTTTAAATACACCATATATAACATTGCACCTTCAATTTTTATATTAAACCGAAAAACATATTACACACTAACGTCCATAATGTCCGAATTCACTCGTCCTCACTGTTTTAGTACGCGCATTTTACGTTGAAAGGTCGGAACCTAGCTACAATACTGGTAATAGATGACTGATGGTAAGAAGCGGTAAGCGTGACGTGCTAATGATAAATACTAGTAATTCCATTACGCATGGTGTCTCGTGTCTCAGTCACTGGTTTCTACCTTCACAAATTATCAGAAAGCATAGATGACTGTTCAAAATAAAATGCGCGCACTATACACACTAACGTCCATAATGTCCGAATTCACTCACTGTTATAGCAGTAACAAAACGCGCTAGGCTAACACTAGTACAGTCATCGGTATTGCAGTAACAACCCCAGAGAAATGAGAACCGCTGGTCAAAATCAAATTACTAATATTACATCTAAAAGCGTCAAATGGACGATTGGTATTATATTTTCAAATGAAAATATATTACAATTACACGGTCTCGAGATCAATGGCGGTCGAACGTGCAATTTAACAGCCAATTCAAATTTACAATTTTAATTCAATCAACAGTGTTTTTATTTCGTAGTCAAATATTTAAACTGTTTGTTATACATTAAAATTGATCATGCAATTAAAAAAAAAGGAAAAAAGTTACAATATTTTACACAAAATGAAAATAATTTTAATTCACTTAAATCAACAAAATTAAAATTATTTCCACTATAAAAACATTCGTGTAGGTAAGTCAGTAACGCTCTACATTAGGACCCTGTGGACCGACGGACGGCCCTATGCCGACTAAAATCGTTGTAACAGTATATGTTTATACAATGGTTGCTCTGGCAGTTCACTCCGAGGAGACACTTCATAGCTACTACTTAGAATGAACTGCGATACAAATACGATCCTATATAAGCGTAAGTATGAGGTTCTTATTATACATTTAATTAATAAATAGACCGACTGAAGCAATGGAAATTTAAAGTTCCCATCGCTAACATTACAACCGTTTTATTTTCAATTTTTCATTAATCAAGCTCTTTTGTATTCGTTATGAAGTTACACATTAAATTGATTAATTTTAGTAATAGACAAAATATGTTTTTTTTTTTTGGGATTAATCATTTATTAATATTTACAAAATACATTACAATTCCGTCTATCTCCACGCATTTTCCCATACATTATAAACAATAATATTAAATGATTTATGTACATTACGAATACAAAAGAGCCATTTACAATGCCAAGTTTAGTAAATTAATTTTACCAAAAAGGTTCCATTCAAATCGTTCGGTGCGCATGAAATAAATACTAAACTCTCAAGACAGATATAAGTTCTAAAGGCAAACAAAAATTAAATAACAATGAATTAATGATGATAATGATGATTTCACAATATGAAACAAAAAAAATCGATTGAATGCGAATTAATTAAATACATGGAAGTATGTAGATTAGAAACCTTAACTAAATTACGAGAAAAATTTTGTTTAATTTGTACTTCCTTTCTCGTTTGTTTTGGCCCCAGAATTTGTGTCACAAACAATTCATAAAATAGATCAAATTAAAAAAAAAGGACTTCTAGTGACAACTCACCAGCCGTGTTGATTTAAAGAGTGTATATTCACTACGAAGGTAACTCTGAAGAGATAGATAGATTTCGTTACATCCAACATTAATAAACTTAAAAAATAGACAGCGACGCCGACACAAACGTCTTAGGCCCTTTGCACACAAAGATTATTTCACGCGCTTATAACGCACGTTATTAACACAACTTAGCAGATGATATGCGTTCGTATCGATACAAACGCAAATAAAACGCGCGTTTTTATAGATACCTACGCGTTTTTGCGTTTCTTTTAAGTATAAAATAAACGTCATGTGCAAAGATCCCAAGTCGAACACCAAGCAACAAGCCAAATATGTCGACGCGCCAAAATAAGAAAAAACTAAACAAAAGTTCAAAAAACCTATCAAACCAAAATATAAAACTTAATCATAAACAATATGGAAAAAGCGCCTAAAATTCATTTTTTTTATATATCAATTCATTAATTACATTTGCGATTAGTGAATTTCAAAATATCTCCATTACATTTGGATTATAAGTAACAAAACGTTAAACAGACGGGTGGATGCGTCACCGGCTGTATGTAGTTCGCGATATAATTATAATATAATATACATAACACCAGGTGTGAATATATTGAGAAATCGACTTGTGTATACATTTTTTTTATTCCTGTTTTATTTATTACATGAATAAAAACTTTCCACAAAAAGAAACATTCAAATAATAGGAAATAGGAATTTATATGTAAAATTTAAAAGGAAAAAATGTCGATCCTGAAAAGTATTAAACAAAATTATATTTTTCACGGGTGAACAAAAGTGAATCTAATGTCAAGACATTCCGCTTTTGACATTCGACCCAAAATCAAGACATTACTTATTAACTGTCAGAAAAGTTTACACTTAATTTATCAACATATTCCCACCTGGTATAAAAGACACATACATAACAAAAAAAAAAGAGAAAATCAATTAATTACATACAATAATCGTACAAATCGTATATAATAATAATAATGATAAATTTGTCGATATATTTAATACAGTCTTCTCTATTACGGAACCTACTTTAGTGACAGAGGAGGGGTCGAGGACAGTGTTGGGCAAAATTTAATTGCAATTAGCAATTAAATAAAGACAATTAATCATTTGTTTGTGCGAAAATCACAATTAACAATTTTAGTGTAAACATTATGAACTAATTAATTTTCAGCTAATTGTGATTTTTATGTGATTTCCCCACAAACAAACAATGATTTAATTGTTAATTGCAATTAATTTTTGCCCAACACTGGCAGAGGGTCGAAGGGTCGAAAGGTCGAAATATCAAGGGGTCGAAATTCGACCCTCAACAGTACGAACATAATCAACGCGCTCGTTCGCGACCAGGTTCCTTCCAAAGCGCCCACGTGCTAAATTATATATATCTAACATTAAATTTATTTTTTGATATGCACTTATGTATAGTTGTTTTTTTACAATGAAATTTGTGCTGTACACTAGTGAGATTGCGACGGACGATGGTAGCTTAAAAAATATATTCAGGTTTATTCAGTAGCTGAATGCTTTTATTATTGTTATGTTATATATTTCAAAATATAACAAAAAACGTTGTCTTAAATTGAAACATATTTTTTTTAAATAAAACATTGAAAGATTAATATTTTCCGTAAAATAACAATTTATTGGTAGAAAATCATGTTCTGGCAAAAACTGAAACGCATTCATCTTGTATATAATATAATATATTTTACGCAGTAAATTCGATTTAATGGCTTATTTTCCTACTGTGCTTAAAAAAAAATTAGACAAATATTACACACATATCCCAAAACGTCTAATTACTTAGACAGCCATATAAAACCTCATTTTTTTCTCCTCATATATTAAGTAAAGCTAGTACAATAAAAGTAGTATTTTAGTAAGGTTGAATTACCGATCGTCCGCCGCCCTCGGGGCTATTTACAATGACATTAACTCATAATGAAGCTTAAATAAACGTGAAACATATTCTTTATAACTAAATATTTGGCAAACGACGGTTTTAAGGATTTGGGACATATAGTTGTGGTGGAGTATAGCTCTACTATAATAAATGATAAACGTTCTATTATTTTTTCATAACAATCTAATAATATAGAAGAAATATATTTCTATAAACAAAATACTATAAAATGTTGTAGCCATTGTGTGTAAAAGTTGCAAAAAGCAAAGTTAAGTTAGCCAATCAATCAATACTATAACAAAATGAGTGTTCATAGAGTATTATTGTGACCAAACAAAACATAGTCACTTTACAACATGCATTTACAAAATCAACCATTTCAAAACTTAATACATACAGATAATAAAAATCCGTCGTTCGCAATATTCTTTTTTTTTTCAAGTAATAATATTAAAAAAAATAATAAATAATTTTTAAGTAGCATATACCCCACCGGTGTGTCGATAATAAAACATAAACGTAGAACATTCCAGAGTGATATAGGACATTAGAGCTAGCTTTACAAGTAAATCGAAGGCCGCTAAGATATCACGATTCATTACGATATATGTACAGCGGGCACGGCCCGGTTTGAGCGAGACTATGTACAAGGCGGCCGCGCCTTCACCATTTACTTTACTTTACCATACTTTACCAAAAAACAAATAGTATTGCTGTGTGATTTAGTAATTTTAATTAAAATAATCTAGATATATAATCCAAAATACAACTGATTGCTTTCTGTACACGACAGATAACATAATAATGATTATTAAATTTCTATGCTTATTCTTTGGGAGCATGCCAATCTATGAAACTGTTAAACGTAGTTTTGACTATTATATTTCTGTCATTTATTAATAATCCACCATTGTCATTTAATAAAAAACGACGCCACCGTCTGACTGCTAGCATACAATACAACCAATTTGACAAATAAATAATTTTAAAAGTAATTAATTTTAATAAAAAAGACATGCAATATTCTTGTATCATCTACACAAAAAAAGAACAATGAATTTAAAATGTAAGACAAAAAAAGATCACTAAATCACACAGCCAACACAACTGCCACTTTTCAAATACTAAAAAAAAAAAAAAGAAATGCACAAAACAAAATAATAATCACATAAATACATTACAATCTATTGCAGATTCGATGTTATATATTGTGTGTACATACTATATAATAAATCACGACCAACAAATAAAAACTGTACAATAAGCGTACGTAACTTCCTCGAAAGTTTGTGCATAGTTCGTTTGAAACATTCCAGCTCAGCTGAATTAAGTTATTTTTTTAATATACTGCTATACATTGCACTATTTCACTAAATTATTGAATAATTAATAGTGTGACAGTCTTTAGTTATTAAATGGCCTACTTAACAAGAGTGGTTTACCAAAAAAATCTCAAAACAATAATTTTCTAGATCTTTCACATTATATTCATTAATTAAATTAGTCACTTCTATATTAAAAACTAACAAAGCCCACTAAAAAAATTAAATTAACCTTAAAACATCAGCATATTAATATCAATAAAACGACATACAAACCGACAGTACAATGTATAGCAATACAAAACGGTTCTCCTAAGCTAGAGGGGGTCAACTAACGTTGGTTCATTACACAGTCACATCACAAAACGCACTAGAACTCGAAGTCGAACAGTTCCGAGAGACCCTCGTCGTGGTCGAGACAGAAGCCGTAGTCGTTGGCGGACATCGGCGGCTCGAGGGCTAGGAACGGCTCCAACTCCAAAGGTTCTAGAATTGAAATTAATCTTTTATTAGTGTTAATTGTAATATAAAAGGTTAAGAATATAATTAATATTTTTTTCATGTTTACGATATTCAGAGAGGGCTCTCTCTGAATATCGTTCGTTCGGGGAATGGCCCCGTTCGGGGAATGAGACATTGCATGTTAAGTAAAGGAACTCAATTGCGCTTTATCTTATACTAGAGTGTATACTAGACTATATGTAGTTATACTAGAGTGGAGAAATGAAAGTAATATATAATCATCACCAATGGGAATCAAACCCGTAACCATCATTTACAGTCGACGCTGCCATCCTATTGCGCCACGACGAATCTTCTGTTTAAAAAATTAAATATTTCCATAAATTGGAGCAAATTATGCAGCACATTATAGAATTAGCACATACATATAACTTAAAATTGTCATTCTTAAATCACACTAAAAGTTATTATCTTATCACACTTTTTCAGTATATAAATAATAGTAACATACAATTATTGTTATAATATAAAGTATTTTAATTTTTATGATTTATATTATTTTAATATTTATGAACTGTGTATGGGAGACATATTAAAAACTAGTGTATTAAATTCACAATTTATATTGTTACATTAAATTTACACATTATTTAATGCTGAACATAGGCACACACATCATCAAATTACAATATAATTAAAAAAATGAAGATCAGTTTCACTTTCAAGTGTTAGTTACAAGTGACATTATAAAGAAAAATCTTCCACAACAATAGCAAAACAGAAACAGTGGATGATATACAAATGTTATATTATAGTCAAACATCAAAGCACCAGTGCTCTTGTTAAAGAGCAAGCCTGATAAAAAATTGTAGTCAAACTACAAAGATCAACTCACTTTGCTAGAGCAATTTTCACATTCTAAAATACTTTGTTTACCTAACATGAATGAGCCGACTGTTTAATATTTAAATAATATTTAGTTTCTCAGCTCAGTGGTGAGAGCGCCTGAACGGTATTCAGGAGGCGCGGGTTCGAATCCCGCTGCGTTCAAATTCAAATTTTTATACGTTTTCTTTAAATGTCTTTTTCAATATTTATTTTGATTATAACAGAAGTATATATCTGCTACATTCGAGTCAGGAATGGGCAAACCCGCAGTCCTTGAGCCGCATGTCAGCGACAAGCGCGGCCCACCAAGTTTATTTATAATACAGAGATTCTCCTGCTACTTTTAAACACTATTTAAGTTGAAATGTGTACAAAAGAAATTCAAAATTTGGATAGGCCAAAAATGATTGTTTTTAAAAAAACAGCTTTAAGAAGCTAAAAAAATAGTAACTAGAACTGGATCAATGAAAATTACTTTTAATTATCAGTCAAAATTTTAAATTAAAGTATCCAAATCAAAACAATGTAACAACGAAACCTTTAACTAAATTCATCATCATACCTAAAACCTGAAACCGATGCTTCAAAATTCAACTATAACCTCAAAACAAAAAAGCATTAATAATAATAATAAAAACAAACAAAAAAAAAAAAAAAATGATAAAAGCATAAAGCATATTTATACACATGAAGATCTGATGTTAGTAGATGTTAGTAGCGGCCACCCTGAGCTGAATCCCATGGTGCTACACGCACAGACTGGAGCCCCACGGGATGTAGCTCGGGGGAGATCCACTCCGCTGTACCGTCCCACCCAATCCCGTGATATCCCACCTCGAGTTGTATTTGCGCTTGATATTTTAGTTGGGATTTGTGACATTTTTTGAATATCCAATTTATCCATATCCAAATAAGAGTTTTGTGAAAACTTTTCAATTATCAAATGAGAATAAAGTTACTAACAGTTAGTATAATTATGAGTACAACAAAAATATGAATATTACAAACTTAAATGAAGTTATAATAAGATAAAAACATGGCAAATAAATTAATAAATCCATAAACCTGATGTGTTTATTAATAATTAACCATTATAATTTACAAATCTAGATTTCAAATAATGTCAAAATATCCCTTAACAATTATTAAGAAAAGAAATGTACAAGAAGTTTTTTTATAAAAGATTTTATTCCACTTCATTTTCTATAGAAATGAAATTTAATCATACTTTCTAATATAATTAATATTGTAATAAAATTAATAAGTCATTAGTTTCAATGAGTTCCTTTTAAAAATCAAAAGAATTTAAATGAAAATGAAAAGTTTAAATTTATAAGGAAGAATGGTTGTCAAAGCACATTGATTACCAAAACCTTTAAGCATAGTGTTATCAAATGTACATAAAAGGCATTTGCATGTAAATAGAAATAAATGAAACTTGAAGATTTCATATTCAAGTTTGCAAATTTTATATTTCATAAAATATGTATTTACAATAAAGTACATAAAAATGACATTTCGGTTTTTCTGTAGAATAACTGTAATAGCTTATTTTTTTTTTATTAATAACAATTGCATTCATTAATAATAAGCAATTTTATCACAAACATAACTGACATAGATTTTGTCCTAAGAATATAATTAATCATCTTTTGCAGATTGGTACAAATGCAATAATAACTTTACAGGAAAGTTACCACCTCTGATACCAGAGCGAAAAAAAATTGAAATATTAAATATTTCCACTCCTCGAGTGGGAATCGAACCCACAACCATTCGCTTACAGTCACACGTTCGCGCCACGACTGGCCCCAATAGTAATTTTGTCATTACTCAAAACTATGATTTAGAATATTTTTTATTCCTTTTGAATATTGATAAAATTACAACATTAGGAATATCCAAATAACTCTCTGTAAAGAAGTGTTTTTGCACTTGCACCAGTACAAGGGAGGTCCCATTGTTATAAAATATTAATCAAATAATTATAGATATATTATGTTAATATAGAATCTATGTCAGTTGAAAAAAATGTATTAGACAATATTCGTATTCACAAAGTTTAGTTACAAAATACTTAGATGTGAACGCACAACAGTTATTATGAAATGAAAGTTAACAAGTTAGTAATAAGCATGATGAGAATGAATGGACTTAGTTTATTTAAATACTATGCATTGCAAGACCACTGAAGAACGAAAAATAAAAGATGTAATAAAAATCTATTATGACAGTTATAAAATTTAACAGTAGCTAAGTAGCTACTGTTAAATTTTAGCAAGTAGCAAGTGCTACTTGGGTTCTTTCTAGTAATGTGTTGATTGTGTGGACAAAAGAATCACTTTTTCATCAATCAGATCAAGAAGTTCTGTGTATATATTTAAATTTTCATTATTTACTCAAACTCCCAGAGTTTACAGCTTCTACAAAATCTTTGCAAATGGCCAGGACATAGAAATTAACGAGAAAAATAACCCTTTATTCTTTATCTACTCTACATGACTTCAAAAAAAATATAGAAGAGTCAAAAATTTAAAAAATAACAGATCTGCAACACACAGTATACACAAACGTTATAATACCAACATGCACAATGACAACTATAATATGTAACATGGTCCCGCCGCACTGCAGTGCTGATGATCCGCGCCGTATAGCTAGAACTCTGACTGTGATGTGAATGCAAACACAAACCACAGTGCGAGTGCTAGCCACGGGACGCGGTGCCGCCTGAAGCTCCGCCCGCACCATCCACTGATTCTTACCAACCAAGCAACGATGAAATATTATATAAATGTATATACTATTGTGTTAGTCTGAATGAGACTATGATATCCCAGATAATATGATCGATTCATAAACCTTTCTTACGCAGATTATAAAAAATAATTACCAACATTAATAAATAAATATTGACTTTATATAAAAAAATATATACAAAATGCCAGTAAATAAGCAAATAGAAGGAAAGCGTTATTTAAAGATAAATTTAGGCTTTTAATCATATATTTAGATATAAAAAGCGTAAAAATATAGTATACCTGATTCCTGATCCTCTGTCTGCAGCTGGAAGCGGCCGCCACCCATGATGGGCGCGAAGTCGTCGCTGTCCGCAATGAGCGCGTTTTGTAACCGACCTCTTGCACTATCTGGAAATTATACGCACATAAACAGTTAATATCAATCATTATAAATCCTTAAAATGATTATTATTTTTCATTTTTAATACATGTCGGGGGAGCGATTATAGGTAGGGGAGAGCGGGGTTAGAAGTTACCGAGGTAAGTTGTTCCGATTGAAATAACTTCGCAAGGAAAAAGGATAGGAATATAGATTAAACACATCGTGAAACGGAAGGCGATAGCGCACCGACGGCCACCATCTTGAATAGGCCATTGGCACTAGAAACATCAGAACAGCAGGACGCACCTCAATAATTCACGTACGTAAATATTTCCATATTTGGTATTTTTGGTCTATCTCACAAATTTTAACGATTAGCCTTGAGTATTTTAGTGTTTTCAAATAATATTTTATTTACTTTTTCCGTACACTATACGTAAATTACTTATGTTTCATAATCTAACCTATATCTGGCTTTTTTTCCAACACGTGTACTTGGGGCTAGATGTTCCTTTTTTTGGGGGCATGTTGTGACTTTGGAAAAGCTTACCCCAATTCGTTTGTACTAACAATGGAATATAAATGATGTAATTTTTCATTTGTAGCATGCGAACATATACCCGAAAATCAACACGAGGTTGTGTGTCACTGGAGTTAATGCAAAAAGCTGTAGATGCAGTTATCAAAGATGGCAGGAAAATAAAAACTGTTGCCAGAAATCAAAATTATTATACAGATTTGTCAAAAACCTAAGAACTGGAGTAGAGAATGTCTCTATTGGTTACAAGAAAGTAAAATTAGGATTTACTGAAGAACAGGAAGATAAGTCAGCAGAATATTTGTTGAAATGAGCGTCAATTTTCTTCGGTCTTTTACCAGAAGAAGTAAAAAATGTAGTGTATAAATGTGCAGTGAAATTCAACGCTCGCAATATCCCAACATCATGACATGAAAAGTTGGACCAGACTGATTGACTTAATAATTGTTTGTTAATAATTGTTTAAATATAAATTATAGTTACTTGTTATAACGTACATGTTTACTGGTTGATTTTTATAATACTGTTGATTAATTCTTAAATAATGATTCTTATGATACTTGTATATGATTGCTTAAATAAACAATCTAAGATCTATCATTTATTGTTTTTTATTTCACAATTATTTGTCTTATTAAGCTTTCACAGACCAGGTAACAATATACCCCGGTTCGTTAACAACTTGCCCCAAGTTGGGGTAAGTTGTTACTTTCCGACTTTAGTCTTTAAAATAATAATAGTAAAAAAATCTTATAAGGAATGTCCCAAATAACTATATTAATAAAAAATTTAGACATGTAAGTTTATTTAAATCGTATTGTATGAATACTGAAATCAAAGTATTCGTAGCTTTATTTAAGGTTAATTAAAAATCGGAACTTTTAGCCCCGCTCTCCCCTATTCAATAAGTCAGGCGGAGCCTGACCTAGACATAATAGGCTTTGGCAATGGAACATTATTTTTTACCTTCACATGTACACATTAAGTAGTATAGACAAAGAGAACATTTTGTTTTCCAGCCTTTCAGAATCATTTCATACTACATATTTGTTTTAACTAGACTGGCTTTTTTTCGTGAGGCAATAGTTTACGGATACCGCCCGATTGGGGACTCGGCTGCGAACATCTAGGAATTTAATTTGGGTATCGAATTGGCTACAACCATTTGCATTTACCGTCAGGCGTGTTATAATAACCTGTCTTTATATTTAACATACATCTTTTTTTGAATGTGTAGTATTCTGTTTTCAACCAGAGTTGCCTCGACAGCATCATCTGGTTTTGGAGAAGGCTGTGGATATAAGCTCTTACGTTGGCTTAGACCAGCATTTTTTTTATTTTCACGCTGTATCCTGCACCTAGCCGAGTAGGCAGAAGGAACCTAGTGTTATGACACTCCATTCCACATTTTCCGCCGATTTTTTGAGGCCTTGCGTATTAAGTGGTGGATCTTAACGTCGTTCTTTGCCTCGATACCAGAGCGAAGAAAATGGAAATATTAAATATTTTCACTTCTCCTCCACAGAGAATTGAACCAGCCAGTTTACAGTCACACTCTTTTCTCCCTCAAGCCACGATTGGTTTCTATTTTACTTCTAAACATATTTCAATTCAATCAGTTCATAAATTAATTAAAAAAGTCCATAATTTAAAATATATCGTTAATTGTCAAAAAAAAAATATCGTTAGCGGTTCAGCTGTTGGCTTATATACAACACTCACTATTAGGCGTACAAAGAGCAGCAGAGGTACACGGCGTAGAGGAAGCAGCCTTCGTGTTACAACGACGTCGACGCTAACCCACAACTAGTCGTTACCCATAGGACATCACATCCATACTTATATTATAAATGCGAAAGTCTGTGTGTTTGTCTGTCATGCTTTCACGGTTAATCTACCGGTCCGATTTGGATGAAATTTAGAATGAAAGTAGTAAAAGTTACTGGGTCTAACATAGGCTATTTATTTTTTCAAAAATCAACCGCTAAAGGGTTGAAATAGGGGATGAAAGTTTATATGAAAAATCTAAACCGCTTAACCGATTATAATGAATTTTGGCATAAATATAGTTGATAATCTAAGCTTAAACATAGGCTACTTTATTTTTCAAAAACCCACTCCCGAGGGTTGTAATGTAACGAAGCAGTTATGTAGTTCACGCGGCAAAGCCGCGAGCGGGTCGCTAGTATAGAATAAGCCATGACTTATACTCACTATCAGGCGTGGACAGACCAGCGGGTGTACTCGGCGTGGCGGGGGTGCGCGCGGGCGGCGTGGCGGGGTCCACCTTGTCCGCCAGCGGCAGCGTGGGGTCGGTGACGCAGGGCGAGCTCACCACTAGACTGCGCGACCACGACGACGACGCGCGGGTGGACGGCTCGCGTTTTATTGGTGTACTGTGTTGGAATGAGGAAATTATGTTTTAATATTGCTAAAGAGGTACATTAGTATATAAAACAGTATAACAATTTAGTATATGAAGAACATTTTTTGTAAAACGTATAAGGCTGTAGCAGAGTGTGGCAGAGTCGGACTTTAAACCCGATGGTTATGGGTTCGGATTCCACTTGAGGAATGTTTCTTGATTATTCTCATTTCTCCGCTCGAATCGATTCGACTCGATTTCACACAATAGATTTTTGCTCTAGATCTCTCTAGTTAACTTGTTAACTAAGTAACTAGTTAACTCTCTAGTTCTCTTTTTCAGGTGTGCACTTTTCCTGCATAGCAAGAAATAAAGACACATTAATGAAATGGCTAACATTGAAACTTTAAACTGTTATTAACCAAATTTCGACGCCTTCTTAACGATATTTAGATTTGGATTTCTCTGGCAATTATCTAAAAAAATCCTTCATTTGGTTATTTAAAGTGCTTATTAATCATACCCTGTAGAATTCGAGACTTATAAATTGAGTGACGGAAGTCAACACCGTGCTCTATCGTACCAGACTGGGGAAATAAAAATAAGTACAGCAATATAATAATTTGTCCGAACAAGGACTGATCACAACTAATCACGTTTACAATCACATATTATCACATCACCACTATGGCCTCAAATTAATTTGATATAAACTTAACCCGTTGTATGCCTTAGCCCTGATCTGTCCACCGCGCCCGGATGCTTACGGGCATATGCCCGTAAACGACACAGATGGTATTATATCGAAAATCTCTTAAAATACCACAAACTACAAATTTTGCTTTTGGCACACGACAGGTTAAATGTTTATTATATAAAACTATAATAAAATACAAACTCACGTGAAGTCAGCAGCAATAGTACTAGAGAGTATAGGCTGAAGTTGCGCCATAAGCGGTGCTAATAACGCCTTGTTGTCCTCTAATAGTGGATCTGAAGGCAAAGCCCCTGACACTGGAAATGTACATTTGTTTATATTAAAACTTACTTAAAATGATTATCTTGAATAAATTGCTAATTAGCGATTACACCGCGTTTTGTGTTTTAAACTTGTTATTTTCTATATGTATTTTGGTTCTTGTTTATTTTGTTTTTATGTATAAATATACCTACATACTAAGAATAGATGAAAAGAGAAACTAGACAAAGCAAATATAAGTTAAATAATTTTTTTTTTTAGCTTCACGCTGTATCCCGCACACAGCAGGGTAGGCAGAGGGAACCTAGTGTTAAGACACTCCGTTCCCCACTTTCCGCCGAATTCGGAGGCTTGCGTGTTAAGTGGCGGAACTTAACGCCGCGCTTTACCTCAGCACCAGAGCGAAGAAAATGGAAATATTAAATATTTCCACTCCTCGAGTGGGAATCGAACCCACAACCAGTCGTTTACAGTCACACGCTTGTGCCACTGGGCCACGCCTCGCCACCAAATTTAGCACCAAAGTAAATATAAGTTAAATAAAGTATTTACTTTAATTTAAATGCAAATAAAATTTTAAACTTACAAGGTGGTGGTGAAGGAGGCCTTTCTTTGGGACATAAGAATACTTCAATCTCCCCTGACATCGATTTAAGGTGTATCATATACCCATTCTCGCCAGGGTGGGGCACCTGTAATGAAAATGTTATAAAAACTATTGAAATAAAGCAAAAATAATCGGTGGCTTACTTAATCATTTATATTGCAAATATTCCACTGCTGCCTTTTAAATACTGTAAAGTTTAATTTTGGCCCGTCAAAAGCTTTAAAATTTGCATATGTCCGGTGCTAAAAATGGTTGTTGACCCCTAATGCAGAAACCTCAAAAAAGCTTTAATAATAAAAAAATACTCAATTCTTTTTTTTTCACTATATTTTTACATTTAAATTTTTACATTTCCATTGTTTTAGAGACAGTGTTTTTGCAAAAACTAATATCCCTTAATATATAACAAAAAAAAATTAAATACAATTAAGGGATCTTCGAGTAGGAACCGAATCTACAACGATCCACGATACGAAGGTCCAAGTACAATAGGTTGGCTCTATTTTTGCTCTCTTTTGTATGTATCTTATAAATATCTTTTTAAAACAGATAACAGTTGCCATATTAAGTGTATGTATTAAGTCTAAATAATTAACTCTTAAAGTTATATTGTGGGGGTTAACGCCATTATTGATTATTCTTAGAAATGAAACCATATGTGTGTGAAATTAATTAACTCTTAATATCTGAAGGAATACCTTTCAACCCCTTTTTACGAATATTATACGAACTAAAAATTACGAAGTTGGGCATAAGTAAAGTTTATCTGAAGTAAAGAATATAGTGAAATAATGAAAGTAAATATTAAATTTTACCAAAAGTAATGTGTTTGACATACGAGTAGACCATTATAATTAGTGACTGCCCGCAACATAATTTAAATTCTTATAGCTTTTTTTATTTATTAACCAATTGATCTAAAATAAACACTAAACGTTAAGGGCAAAATAGAACAGTAAAAACTGCATTTAAATTGGTCAACTCAATCGTCGAAACAATTGCGTGTTGAGTGAGAAACGCTTTACTTTATAATAATTCCCCGAGTGGGAATCGAACCCACAACCATCGTTTTACAGTCAGGCGCCACTGCGCCACGACGGCCTCACAAACATACACAAATAATTATAAACGATTATTTTGAGTTTTATTACATTGATCCCAACAATCATGTTTCTGATATATTTTCCATAAATAGACAGCGAACATTTACAATGTATAAGTTTGTAGTAGCAACAATAAGTAAAACAGTTGCGAAAGGTTTTAAATAACTAAAGAATTAATTAAAAGAAACAAAATTCGAAGAATTCAATTACCGATTTCAAGGAAGTCTGAAATTGCATTATTTAGATTTTTAAATGACTTTGTAAGGTTTGATGTTCGATAAAGTTTTTTAAAGGGAAAAATGGTAATGACGCCACAGTTGAAGCCTAACGCGATTAAACTTCATAAATAATTAAGATGTATATAATACAAGAGGAATAACATATTAATTAAAACTTAAAACCAGGAAAACAACATTAAATTGAAGAAAATATATATGAAAAGAGGTCATCGTGGCGCAATAAGACTGCATCTGACTTTTTAAACGCAATCGTTAAATGTTTGATTCCCATTCGGGGAATCATTATATTTAAATTACCCTCATTTTTCTGTTCTGGAGCAGACGATTAATATAAGACGAAAATTAAAGATCAGAAAGTCTTAACACTAGATTCCTTCTGCCTAGCTATATGGGAAAAAGTGTAAAGCTGCCTTTTTGCCCTTATCAATATAAAAATAATTAAAAAAAATATTATTAGCTAACTTTGAAAGCAACACGTGTGTATATTATTATTTACAAAAATACTTTCATAATCCTTTAATTTAATTTAAAACAAGGAGCATATAAACATAATATAACGTACGACGCCACTTGTTTCGTAATCGTTATTACGCACCGTGACAGATGGCGCCAAACACATCAAGATGGCGCCAACTATGCCATAAACCAACTCTCAAAGTATTTAGTTAGAATTTAATCAAAAATATATTTATTATTAAATAATAATCTTATCATGAATATGTATTTAGAGAATTTTTAATCTTGACAATTTTGACTTGAAATTAGTAAGTCGATTATCAGTGTGACGCTTTTTCTCGTATATCACGACAGGCTAAAAGAACCTAGTGTTAAGGAATTATTTAAGGAAAGTGGAAACACTTTCCACGAAAATTTAAGACATTATATGTTAATGATGTAACCAAACGTCGCGTTTTGTCTTATCAAAATGGACAAATGAAAATAACTTAAATATAATCATTTCACCGAATGGGCATAGAACCCCCAGCCAACTGTTTTTAAAGTCGGACTGACCCACTGTACCAAGATGGTTTGCTGGTTGACTTTTAGTCGTCTGCCATGTTTGGACTTTTGTATATTTTTTTATTAATTCATAATATATAAAAATATGTCAAATACAGTTATGCTAAGTATTTCAACTCTCGAATTAAAAAAGACGACTAGTTATTGTGGTAAAAAAATTATATACATAGTTTAACTAACGGACCCTTTTGTCAGTTGACTTAATAGCCATAAAAGTGTTGTTACTATTGAACAAGGAAGCACCTGCCTTTATATTCTTTGCTATAACTTACAGTTATCAACGGTTATCATCAGTTATCAATTGTAAAATAACAAAAACTTAGATGGCGGTAACAGTCACAAAATACAGTTACGAGTTATATATAAAACTTTTTGTCTTTACCTATATCACAAATGAGATTAGACTATTTTTTAGAATAATGATTGTACCCAAAAAACAAGACACACTGTAAAACGTGAAAGAGTTTAATTCTTACACTTTTGTATTGATCTTAAATATACTAATATGGCATTAATACGTGCTGCTTGGTGTCTAAATATAGAAAAACGAAATGTAGTAACCTAACTGTGATCTCATTATGACGATTTCAAATGTAATCTTAAGATGGAGTTAACAGTATGTCGAAATACAAGAGAAACCACAACAAAACAGCCAACGTATTACTTTCATAAATAACCTTCTGAACTTTTACGTTATAAAAACTTGAACTTTGACAAATTTCATAATAATCTGTCTGCATAATTTAAGTAAACATGAATCAATTTTTTTTTCTCCTTTCGTCCTATATATATTAATGTATAAATCCTAAACCTTTATAAAATTGTCATATCTTTTGTCAGTTGACTTCGTTCTTAGCCTCGTAAAAACCAAAATTGTGCATATTAAATTAAAATGATATATATTTTAAGCTTCACTCTGTATCCTACACATAGCAGAGTAGGCAAAGGGCATAGACCTAGGTCTAGATAGGGAGGAGGACCACCTCCTAATTCTGGAAGCGTTGTAAGCTATGTGGCGATTAATGCCGCGCTTTGCCTCGTATATTAAACATTCCCTAGAGATGGAATCAAATCCACAACCAGTCGTGTTTACAGTCACACTTTATGCCTCTTAATTAATTAAAAAAAAAAAACAAAAACGAATCCAAAACTCACACTAAGCCTAGTATCAGGCGGCGCCTTGATAGGTATAACAGTCTGGTTCCTAAAGTCCCGTATAGAGCGCAGGTCGGCGTAGGTGATGTAGGCGCGCGCGCCGTGGTCCGCCGACAGCCGCGACAGCGCGTGCTCCGCCACCGTCACCGCGCGGGTCACCTTCGCCTCGCGCGACGCCAGCGCCCGCACCTCCCGCCTTAGCCTCTTCACTCGGCTCTCTTCGTTTACACCTGACGCGCCTAAACCTGTGGCAAAATTATATTTCTATATTAAACTATATGTAGGGACACATGTAGCTGTTCAGCATGGTTAGTCAAATCCTCACGCTGTATACCAGTCGGTACCAAATTCATCATTGTCGGTACCAAACGTTTGTATGCGGTAGACGTTAGTAAATAAATACCAATATTTATTGAATATCAATTAATACATAATATATAGATACAGCAAAAAAACAACAAACTATATAACTGATTCGTTATATTGGAACCCTTTGAGGGTGGATTTTTGAATAATAATGTAGCCTATGTTTAACATGATTTTTCATATAAACTTTCATCCCTATTTCAAGCCTTTAGAGGTTGATTTTTGACAAAATAAGCGGCGTATGTTGGTTGGACCATGGATTTATACAAAATGATGAAAGTAAAATCATCTACATATATTGATAATATATGTAGAATTAAGTAAAATATACAATGAAAATATGATCGAAAACATATCTCCAATGACCCGTCCAATTTTCGTATCTACTAATTAGAATAAATATTTCTATCCCAGAAATATATCTTTTTCTCTTCTTCTAGAACTTATGTATAGTAAATTTATCTTACAAAATTTGTATCATTTTCTTTGTTTTTTTTTTAGCTTCACGTTGTATCCCAGCACACAGCATGATAGGCAGAGGGAACCTAGTTTTAATTAAGACACTGCGTTCCCCAACTTCTCGAGGCATTACGTGTTGAGTGGCGGAACTCAACGCCGTGTTTTGCCTCAATACCATGGGAATCGAAGCTATAGCCAGCCACTTTAGTTACACTTTGTGCCTCTGCGCCACGACTGGCTCCGAAATTGTCCTTAAATTTAGAGAAAGAAGGAATTCCTTAGCATTCCATGGAATCACCGTGTGGGAGCATTTGCAACTTGAATGTAGGGTTAAAGGCCATCTTCAAAACGGACATTAACGCTCGTCTCCACTGACCGAGCTCCCCTCTCTACCTAACCAAATTCTAAATGAACTGAATATAGTTTTTAGAATTATCATCAGTTCATCATCAGCCCAATACTTTTTAAAGATCATAGAACGATTTCGCGGCTATACCTCTCGTTCCTACATCTAATGTGGCTATCAAATCCGTGGAATCAATCATCCGATATTATATTATTATAATAAATCATTGAATTAAAAAAATACATTTAAAAACACAGTTTCACGCTTTTTCTCGTAAAGCAAAGTAGTCAGAAAGAACCTAGTGTCAATACATTACATTACGTCCCACTCCTCCACTCCTATACTTCCCAACCGAAATCGACGCACTGCATCGCTTAGCAAGAGACGGAGCTTAACGCCACGCTCTATCTTCGGTGACAACATGAAAATAATAATCATTTTCCGAGCAGAAAAAAAACATTTCATTACCTTTACAATCGACCTACTAAACGAATATAGCCTAAATAAAATCTAAATTAAAAATAGCCAATCGTTATTTGTATCAGCGTCTGATTATTAAGTCGCAATCTCTACACACATATGTGCCTAATAGAGCGAGATATAGTAGCAATTTAACTATGCAGGCGGAAACAAGGAAAGCTAATTCATATCCCTCATGTTAATGCTATAAAACGATTAAATATTCATATTTAATCATTGGGTCTATCTGTACGTGATTCGATTTCCACTGGGGCGAGATTATATTTAAATTCCATATATTCATTTCTTTGCACTGATAATAAGAAGACAAGTGCAGCGTTGAGCTCCGCCACATCCTCAACATGCAGTGTCTCAATTTCAGGGAAATGGGAGAATTCTTAAAAGGAGTGTCTTGAAACGACGTTCTCACTGAATACCATGCTATGTATGTATTAAAACATGAAGCTGTCGTCTAAATGCAAACAACGCAGAATTCTTCTACATGATGTGCGTCAGATCGCTCTTTTTAATAAAGTACGTATTATCTTTTCCCTCAGTACAAAAGTGAAACGCAGTCCTCACTACTATACATGAAAGCATTTTAAAATAATAGGTCTTATGAGCCTCTATAATTAAATTACATTAAAATTCAAACATAAATGCATAACGTGCCAGTCGTGGCCCAGTGGCACAAGAGTGTGACTGTAAACGACTGGTTGTGGGTTCGATTCCCACTCGAGGAGTGGAAATTATATTTCCATTTTCTTCGCTCTGGTGTCGAGGTAAAGCGCGGCGTTAAGTTCCGCCACTTAACACGCAAGCCTCCGATTTCGGCGGAAAGTGGGGAACGGAGTGTCTTAACACTAGGTTCCCTCTGCCTACCCTGCTGTGTGCGGGATATAGCGTGAAGCTATTTTAAGTATAACGTATTTATGATTCATAGAAGAGACCATCCGAATTCAGCGGAAAGTGGGAAACGGAGTGTATTAACACTAGGTTTCCTTTGCCTAACCCTGCTGTGTGCGGGATACAGCGTGAAGCTTGTATAAAAGAAAAGAGAAAGAGACCATCATGATACAGTGGGACTGTAAAAGCGATGGTTGTGGGAACGATGCCTACATTATGGAATAATTCCATTTAATTTTCTTCGCTCAGTATTTGAGACGAAGCGCGGCGTTGAGTTCCGTATGTCTCAAAATCTCTCTTTGACTACCTTGCTATGGAAAAAGACGTGAAGCTGCTTTTTTACTAATAATTTTTTGTCACAAACCATACGTTGGATTCATAACCAAGCTCCTAAAGTACGTACAGCGCACTTGACACGACGACGCCATCAAAGTTTCTTTCCCTCTATATTAGGGCTGCCATGCATCCGGGTTTCCCGGAAGAGTCCGGTTTTGATCATGGATATTTTTTATTTATTAGCTTCACGCTGTATCCTGCACACAGTGGGGTAAGCAGAGTGAATCTAATGTTAAGACACTCTGCTTTGCGCAGATTTTTGGAGGAACGGGTTAAGTGGCGCCGTGCTTTAAATATTTCAATTTCTCGATTGGGAATCGAACCCACAACCAGTTACGCCTGGTCACAGTCACATTTTGTACCCCTGCGCCATTACTGGCCTCAATAGATAGATAATAGATAATATAATTTTAAAATATGAAAACACTGCTAACTATCAATACCATGTTACCGAGTTGTTCTACTAAGTAACTTAGAAAACACACTCCGTTCAAACGTCCGATTCGGGGACTCTAAAACCCGTGGCTTTCACGTTTCTTGTCCTGTTTTATAGATTTTTGACATGGCAACCCTACTCTATATCCACTTTAAACAAGCATAGACGCATTAAAGTAGCAAAATACTAGTAACAAGTTAGTCTGAGTGCTACTAATACTGTGAAAAGCATTTTTAGGCTCCGAAGGCATACATCGCAATATATTTTTGCAGCCTCACGTTTTTTCCCACATGGCATAGAGTAGTCAGAATCCTAGAGTCTTCAAACTCCGTTCTTCATTTTCCGCCCAAAATTGTGTTATTTCAAGTTAAGTGGGTTAACTCAATGTCGTGCTTTGTCTGGCATGATAGAGCAGAGAAATTAAATACTATGATTATATATATTTCCCGAGTGGAATTCGAACCCATAACTATAACGCTTACGTCAGACCTGATCCCACTGCGCCAGAATGGCCTCAGTCGTGACACAGTGGCGCAAGCGTGTGTACTGTAAACGACTGGTTGTGGGTTCGATTACCACTCGAGGAGTGAAAATATTTTATATTTCCATTTCCTTAGCTCTGATGTCGAGGCAAAGCGCGGCCTTAGGTTCCGCCACTTAACACGCAATGCCTCCGAATTCAGCGGATAGTGAGGAACGGAGTGTCTTGATACTAGGTTCCCTCCGCCTACCCTACTATGTGCGGGATACAGCATGAAGCCTCAGGGTAACATTATAAAAACGGTAATGAGCTTCCTGTAATCCTAATGCTCTAAGGTTTATATGGCCAGCTAGAAAAGCGATTTCATGTATACGTGTACATTATATTTATCAAATAGTAGTTTTTAAAAATATAAAACGTATTTTAAAGCATTTGTCCATATCGCCAGGAGGCTAGGACATAAGCATTGTCCTATAAAAATATTATATTGCCTTCGAATCCGGACACGTGTGCTATTTTTCAACCAAATTAGATGGCAATAAATAGGATTTTGACCAATTACTTGCTCTTTTATTTTGCATGGCATTGTAAGGTTTACATGAAATTAATAAAAGGGTTGTAAAATCTGTACCAAACATAATAAAGTCGAGGTCGAAAAGCCAGTGGCGCATTAGGACAGCGTCTCACTCACGCAATCCGAGGAACGATCTTCGTTCTGGTAGTTAAGACAAAGCGCGGCGTTGAGTACCGCCACTCAAGACGTAATGTCTCGATTTTGGACGGTCTCTCTGACTACCCTGATACGTGAAAAAATGCGTAATGCTGTTTAAAGGCCGTCGTAGCGCAGTGGGACAGCGTCTGACTGCAAACACTATGGTTGTGTGTTCAATCCTAATGCGGGGGAATGATTATATGTAGACTATTTTTATTTCTCTCCTCTAAAACCTGGATACGCAATATGGCGACTACGGGCGGGAAATGAAGAACTCAGTGTTATGACATTAGCTTCAGTATGACCATCTGTTATGTGGCAAAAAACACGAAGCAAGTTTAGATTTCCACGTCTCAATTAACACGAGTTTGGGAGACACTAAAACCAAATAATATCAATTGTTGCTGAAACGAAAAATTGCAGTTCTTTTACTTTTTAAAGTATAACTAACTTTCAAAAGACTTCACTCACCACATTTCCATTGTATATTATTTTTCGACCTCTTCTCTAATATTCCTATACCCTCTAGTACATTTGTGATGTCGTAGATGCGACGTTTTTGAACTGATAGGTGTTCGGCTGCTATGTTTAAGTCTAGGACACCGTTAGGCGATGATTTAAGGAGTGCGACGAATTTTTTTGTTAATAAACCTAATGATGTGTCAAATCTGAAACAAAGTAGATAAAAATAGTTGGAAACGCTTTCTGAAAAGTTACCAAATACTTCGATCAAATTTATGCTTCGATCAAAATACGCTAATTTGTTACTAATTTTTTAGACTAAATTGTCGAAATGTTAAATCTCTACAAAAGGTCATTCTCATATATATTTTAGTAAAGCCAAAAGAGATCATAATATATAGATCCCAAATAACAATCATCTATTTCCTTTCCTATATCATATATGTATCAATAAAACAAAAACTACAAACAAAAAAATCTACTTCTACACATGAAGAATTATCGTACATTTCGAACAATAAAATTACCTGTATCAAAGGTTCTGTACCTGGAACGTTCGGTGTACTTTTTCAATGAACTGGACGGGCGACTGTAGGGTGTGAGGACCTTGACGCGTTTCTGCTTGGGCGTCTTAAAGTCCGCCTTCATGGGCACCACGTGCCCCTGGCTGCCTGAACTGCTTTCGCTCAGGTTAAGCCTCCTTTTCACCGCCTATATTTACATGTACATCAAGCTATTGTTTACAATATTTATTAGCATTGAAAAACGTTTTTAGAAAATTTCAACGCAGCAGGATTCGAACCTGTGTCTCTTAGTAAGAAACTCATGGCTTAGTAGTCAGAGCGTTTGGCTGTTTTCCGAGAGGCTCAGGTTCGAATCCCGCTCAATTTTTGATACACTATTCAATATTTTTTTTCTATGTAATGTGAAATTTTTGTACAACAACATTACATTAATAAGATACAAATTTTAAGAGAAACAAATTAACCGTAAAGCGTAAGAGATATTAATAGTGAAGTTGAGATAAAAAACGTGCACAAGTTCACGAGTCTATTCACCGCTGATGATGCTTCAAGTTTGCCACGACCTAAGTATATTATTTACTTCAAAATGCCTATGATGCGGTCATAATACACTGATTAATTCATTTACATATACAACCCATTATGTTATATTTTAATAATAAATGGTTTTATAATATTAAGTACGATTAGTTAATTAAATTTAAAGGATAGCAAAAAGTAAATTTTAAAATAACATTCTGAGCCCGCAAGAAAACGTGATAAATCTCACGACTTACTCTTAAAACCAAGTACGTCATGGTTAATCCAACTATCTTCAATTACGTTGTGAGGACGAGGCATTTCCACACAGAAGTATGACAAAACATAACACAAAACACACTTAAATTTCAAATACTAATTATTTAAAATAATTCTTCACTTGTATTACAATCTATTAGAACCATCACACGATTTGCCAAATTAATTGAAAATGCAGACAGATAGATGCACGAGGCATTTTCAATAAGCTGATGCAACTAATTCAAACTGAACCAGTGTGGGGCCAAAGCCCCCTTTAAGGAAGTGTGTGGGGAGGGTACGTACCTACACAATACACGACATAAATTAGAACCGACACAAAAGGCACCGGGCTCTCGGAAGGGACTCTAGCAAAAGAATGCCAATTTCTTATCTCAATTTTTTGTTATTATTAATAGTGAACCGGCAGAGCCATTGTTGTTTAGCCGGAGTCGCTAGTCTCGCGCATTTGCGATTGTTCACCGTCAACTAAATCAGAGCAGATGTGCGCCTAAGCCTGACATCTTAGATAAAGTATCATTCGACACCCCTGTATTTAGAATTGCGTTCTCATTATTTACATAAATCAATTTACCCCTACCGTTATTCTAATAAAAACAATCTACGTACAAAAATGTCGAAGATCGAATAAACTATCACAAAGGGGATTAAAAAGATTCTCCGTAAGCTTTCGCTGGATAAACAATGCGCGCGTTTAATATTACGTTATATTATGTACCAGGGAATATGTACGGGTAAAACATCCACTCGAGCATTGAAGGGCGTTGCGTCGTTAGAATACGATAAGGACAATGACAGTTGCCTTGCGCAATGTAGGAGCGCAGGAAGTACCTGGCCACGTGACCCCATGGTGTTGCGACCACATGGCGTGTATGTGCGGACCGCGGGTGATCACAGCCACACTACGACACACTTACTTGTAACATATGCCCAACTAAAACACTTGTTACCGGCTATTTTAGGCATAGATACAAACATACAATAGGCAAGTTTAAGGTTATACCTCCAGCTGATTTTTCTCAACAATCCTTTTTTTTAGGTTCGGCAAATTGCCATGTATTGTTCGACGTATTTACTCTCGCCACAATGTCAACAGCTGAAGAGGTTATTGTGTTTAATGTTGCCAAAAAGTCAAATAAAATGTGAAGCTAATTACAACGGGCGTCACTAGATAATGAGTAGCTCAAGTGGGAAGACATTACTTGTTAGTCCTAGTAAAACAGAAGTCGTCATAAAAATTAAGAAGATGACGTAACAGGAAACAAATCATTATGACCAACCCAAGTTTAGTGGTACTAGTAGAGATTACAGTCATGTCCAAGTTATTTATCAAAGTTGTCAATTTAATAAACATAAAATAAATTAAGCCTAATGTCCTAAAATTCCTTTTAATGCTTGAAATAGATTCCAGGCTATTTCTTAATTTGAACCTATCCATCAAATGTCATCTAAAGATAAAAGATATATAATTTCAAAGAAACATCCAACATATTAGGCAATATGATGGTCCTAAATTGTAACCAATAGTACTAATTTTTAAAATTCATTTCTGGTTCATTCATATTCTGCATATAAGAGAAACTAGCTTACTACAGAAATCCAATAATAATAATTCTACAGAGATTTTCGGTTTGAAATCCATTGTTAACCTTCAAACAAAGTTATATAATAAAAACAATATGAAAAGCTAAACCAACAATCAAACAAATGAATAATAGATGTCTCTCAACAATTGGGTAATAAAAATTAATATCTACATGAAGTATGACAAAAACAATAACTTTAATTGTTTCATAATAACACTTAGTGTTAGAGAAGATTTGGTAAAACTGTAGCTGAATATAAAATTAAATTATGTGTATGACACTCTAAATTTTTATTAAAAATTAGAAATATCAATAATATCTTCTATAAAGCAAGAATAGATACATATAAACTTAATTAATTATAAGTAATTCAATAAATCAATTATTCCACATTTTTTAGTTTCTTAATGTTTAGTTTTGGACAAACTGTGAAAAATTTTCAATGATCATCACAGCTGTTGTTTAACAACTTCAGTAGTTATATCTACAATCTAGCAAATATCTATAGAAGTAAGCAGATAAAAAAATATTTTAATTTATACAAATGTTTTATCAGATTTAGATAAATGTTTAACAGAAGCAACATCAAAATTCTAAACAACAAATATTAAATATTTCAATAAAATAAATCTCCAACTATTTTTTATTTAATATCTAAAATATAAATGGAGAAAGCTTCTCCTGTTGAATGATTTAAAATGTAAAAATAAGTAAGCATATTTGCAACATGGTATAAGACCGCATGGTCTAACTTAAGAGTTCTTCTCCAAGTTCAATGACCCTGTGCCAATCAGGTCTTTGACCCTACTGGGATATTATCTAAGAAATTCAATATAATAAGATCAAGTTTTTAATTTATTACCAAAATGTTTTGTTGCTGACCAAATAAAAGACAACCTTATAGAAAGTGCCATATTCCCACTACATTAAACAAATTATTAGCTCTCAAATTATAAGAATCAAAGTAGTCTTAATATATCATTTGTAGAACTTCTATTTATATGTTAATAATTTAGCAAATTTGTTGAAGAATCTGAGGCATTAAATAATATTTCTATTAATATATGATGATTGCATATTCCACTATAATTCTATAATTTATATGCAACAGTGCATTTACCATCTTATTCAATTGATTGAGATACAAAGTTTCATAAAACAGATAATATGGAGAAAATGAACTAAATAGTCATAGTTTTAGTACTAAGTTGGATAATATTATACAAAAATTGGTGTATTTGTAAGACTATAAGGTATAACCTAAACAGCATGTGATTAACTGCATATTTTTTGTTAAATATCTCAAATTAAAGAAAAGGTTTAAATAAGAAGATCATTTTTGGAGCAATATAGATAACAGATATGATGGTATTGAGCCAACATCATTTAGTATCTTGATTTATTTATAATCTTGTCAAGTCATGATTTTGAAGTTCTTGAGGCGAAGAAAATTTCCTTAAGAATAAAGTAGTAGTACTTTTGTAATGACAATTGTTATAAATATATTAAAATATGTCTAATTCATACAAGTTGTTAACAGGTTTCAGTATATTAAAACATTAGAAGAATTCTAGTAGTTATTAAGTATTTTAGAATATTACTAAAGAAACAGGAATGTTCAAGTTCTTATTTTTAAAGCAACTTTTCTTCCTTGGTAGGCATATTAGTTGAAACACCTATGATCAGCTGATATATAAGATTATATTGACCCTATAATTTAGTATATAACAGTGTATAATATCTCTCAGTCTTCTACATGTTTACATGAACTTAATAAACTGTATGTAATAGCAAAGTAAACAGCTGTAGTACCAGTGGTTTATTGACTTACTTCAGATGTCTTCGGCGGTGCGGTGGGCGCCTCCCGCCGAATCTGGTGTTGAGGCGTGGCACCGTAGCCATGGTCGAGCAGGTGGTAGCTGATGGGCTGGCTGGGGCTGTCATCTAAGAGAGTGGTGTGCGACGGAGACGCTCCGACGCGTACCACCACCTCAGCTTCGCCCTCCGCCGGCCCTCGCTTCACCCCCCTCGGCATCGCTGTTGTTCAAAATTAACCACACATAAATCAATATGTTATGAATTTTCATTACGATGGATCGTAATCATCTCAATTTAATTAGCGAAGAGGTTAGGGGCGCCGCGCGCGCGGAAATCACAAGTGAGAAGCCTCCGAAGCGGAGTGGGTCGATAGGAATTGTAATGTACTTTATGTAATGCCAGAGGTTTCCGGCTATACGTGCATATGTTCAATTTTGCTTACGTCACTTTATAAACGACATTTTCCCAAAAATATCGACGACCTAGCGGTAATCCGTAGACATAACCGCCTTAAAACTTGGGTGCAAACATTGTAAAGATTTCACTAGTATTACTCAATATGGAATTAAAATACTTACGAAAGGTGTAAGCGAACGATATCCGAATACAGAACCATAAAACGACATTTAATGTTTTCGACGCAAACGCTACATTATCGAGTACTCAAAATAAAATGTCCGCCGCTTTGTTGGTCTCGAATGAACTCGTGGACATCGAGACGCTCGATAATTTTCAATTAAACTACACAATCTGCTAAACACATATTAAATTACACACTCAATACTTCACTAATATTGTAAAATATTAAAATAATCCTAGTCCACATTTTACATGTAGGTAAAACTGCAGAGCGATGTAACGACGACAGGAAGCTTTTCAGAACATCTGGCTTGCAAGCAACGTAGCAGTGGCGCGAACTACGCGCGCAGGCGCGAAGCGGCCGTACAATCCAAGCAACCCCTAGCGACGCCGTTCTCCAAATTCCTCCCCTCGTTTGAGAAGCCATAAAAAATATAACGAATTTTTGAATTTTCGTTCGGCGACCGGTTTTATGCAGAGAAACACGGCGCACTGCGCTAAGTATGATTCAATTTCAAGCTAACTTAACTGATATGTATGATATGATTTTATGTTTTCTAATATTTTGAATTTATCGCGTGATATATTATACTTATTTAAAATTATATTGTGCTGATGTTGTCTAGTTGTTTTTGTATATACTTAAAATAATATTAATGCAGTGATTAGAGTACATTCGACACTAGTTTACAATAATCACTATAATTAAGAATACGAAACATATCGAAATTAATTTATATTTGTAGACACTTTTTAATGACTTGGGCATGAAATTTACATAATTATTATATGTAATATTATAATAATAGAAGCATAAACGCTTCTAACTACATAAAATGTATTAAAGATAGCTTTTAATAAACACAACTCACTTATAATAGGATATTAAATGAATCTTAGTAAACTACATTAACAACTTTACCAAAAGTATATTAAGTATTTCATATATGTTACTATTTATAATACGAAATTCAAAAGAATTTATGTGTCGACTTACATAGTTATTTAACCAGCAGTAATATTTATGAAAAAGCAATATTTTGTAAGATTCGACTACTTCGTACTTTAGTGTTTAAAATTTAAAATATTATAAAAATAGAATATTATTTTTCATCTTAAAATGGTTACATTGTACATAAGTAAAGAATTTTTTAAATAAATATTTAAAAAACTAAATTCTCATAAAAAACTAAAAAATAATTTAGTCAGCGTTAACTAAGACGGAAGTCATGTTTGTGAAACCGCGACCTCAGCGGAAGTGACTGTAGAATTATTCAATTTTATCATAGACAATTTATCAGTTCTCAATCTATGCTCTACCCGTAAATAATAATAAGTCAACAGATTTTAATTTGCCTAAACATAAATTGATGAAATTAGATTGCCTAATTAAAATTGTATTGATTAGTAAAAATATAAAGTAGGCCAATTTAATCATATTAAATTAAAAATCGACACTATTTATAAATATTAATAAAATATCACAAAATTAGAAAAGGATAAGAATACTCTCCTCGTCTTTTTCTAATTCAAGCTTTGTGAACTCCTTTTTCTTTTGAATAACCGTAAGTAGATCACTTTTTGAATTGTAACGGTCACAATTTCAGTTTTTCTAACAATTTTCTATTGTTTTACTGTCACAGTTTTTATTTTATACCTTACATTTGTAAATTATACGAGAACGCTTTTTATAGAATATGAAATAAAGAGTTGTTTAACATATAAATAAAGATAATAATATGATACTTGTAACTTCATAAAAAGATTTCTACGAAAAGATCCTCAGGTATACAGCATAACGGTATCGTATGGGTTACACAGGGCCCAGTTCCAGGACTTTTTCGAAAAAAGTACACTTTGAAATATTAAATTTAATAATAATTTGATGATGTTGTTCATAAAATAGTCATTTATACTATATTTAAGTTAAACCACTTTCTTTCTTTCGTTTACTTTCGTTAACGTTATTCTTAATGTTATGTCGCAATTACTCATCAAAAAACTTCCAAAAATTTGTGATAAAAATTACTAATGTTTTTAACATTAGTAGAATGAGCGCCCTTAGATTTAAGAGTAATTTAAGAAAAAAAAAATATTAAGAATCATATACTCGTTGGTTTCATTTCAAATTAATACGTTTAAGAGTTTTACTAAAACGAAAATGTAATAAATTTAGAATTTTACTTTGTTTATATAAATTCAAGTTATGTTTACTTAAGTTACATGGTGTTATAATTTTGGTTTCTGCCGTTTCACTATAAGCGGTTTATGAGCATAGCAAATAGCAACGAATAAAGTTGATTAACCTATAATATAAAGATGGATTATAGTATCGTGTGTAGGCAAACAATAAAATACATATATCGCACGCTTGTTTATAATAATAGGCAAATAATCATTGTATTTAATAAGTTTAGAAACAGTTGTAACATAATCCTTAACTCATGAAAAGTGATTAGACAGTGAATGTACCATTAATTTTCATTTACCGACAAAAATAATTAATTTCTTTATAACATTTTATACTATTATTCACGCAATTAGGAAATTGAAAAAGGCAAAATCTAAATGCATTTTTCAATAACTGATTTCTCACGCTTTAAATTTAAAATACTTAACATTTGACTTTTTTATTGTTTTTCCCAGTAATTATTTTTAATAATAAAGACAAGACAATCCTGCGTTCGGGTCACTTGATGGTAGGCGAACACTGCGGCCTACGACATCGCGTAACACCAGAGCTACAGATGCGTTACCGGCCCTTGAGGTGGAGATAGACGCATCTTTTGAAGGTACTTGGAAATACTGCCGCTTTTAGGCCATTCCACAGTTATATGGCATGTAGAAGAAAGTTTCTACAACATCGCACAGCAGTAGTACTCGTATCGTGAGGATAGTATTTAAGTCTGTTACGTACTATAGTAGAAAATTGCGCGACAGGAATCAGATTCCCAGAACACTCTTCGTGATTAATGCGACAGAGAACGCACAGCGAGGGAACTCTCTACCTCTCTACCTAAAATTATAGTCTATCTAGCCTTTCAGAGATTAATGGGTCTCTAACGATTCAAGAGCTCTAGGTATGCGATCTTATAATACTTCGTTAAACTAAGCCTGCCTTGCTTCCGTTAATCTAAGCTGTGAATATAGTAGTTTAATTCAATTTTTGGCTATTAACATATGAATTAATATAATCAGTTCTTGCCATCTATCTCATTTTCTGAAAATATTAAAATTTTCAGTAGATATTACGCGCCTTTGGCTAAGTGAATTAATAATAAAATCATCTGTTGTCGTCACGATGTTGTTGATTCGAAACGATCGTCTATTCAAAAGATTTTATAGATTTTTTAAGTAAATATTAAAATATTAAAAAAAACTAAAATATTAAAACATTTTTACTTAGCTACTAGGTAACTATTATTTATTATATATAACTGAAGTTAAATAATAACCAATATCGCCATTGATTTTTATAAAAAATAATAGGTACTTGTGTGTGTGATTCTTTTACGTTTTAAAGTTGTTAGCCATTCATTTATTAAAATTGTACTTAGAATTTTAGCATAGTAATAGCAACAAAGTTTACAAAACTAACATTACAGTTATATAAATATATTTCTACAATCTTCTATAAAAATATAATTTAATTTATGTAATATCTGATATTTTTCCTCGTGTAATGGATATGGATAAACAATAAAATAGTGTTTTCTTAGTATAAACTATAAAGTGTGTCGCTATCATAGTAATTCATGCTCTTACTTATTTCAATTACGCTAACTTACGAGGCGTATCTTACAGCATACTTTGCAGGTACCTTTTAACATAGACTACTGGTTAATACCTGGGTCAAGTCATAAAAATGTCGTATTTTTGTATGAATTACATGTAAGTATATAATATATTTCATAAAGTTCAATAAAAAAATATAAATATCCAAAGAAGTAGCGAAAACTTAAATAATAAATTATTTGACGTTCTAGAAAAGAAGCATGTAACTTCTTATTTTGAATAAAATTGTTTGACTTTGACTTTATAAATTTGCAACTTAATAAATTTCAATATCAGCAAACATCTATGATATTTAAATAATGGCTGTACTGTAAAAAATGGCGTATGGCTTTCTTTATAATTTACTAGCGACCTTTTCGGGGTGACGCGCGTGTTTCGCAACTTTTATCCACTATTTTTGAACAGAAGAATTGATTGAACAAAAAGTTCAGAAACTTTCTGTTCAATCAATAAAAACATAGCCTATAGCACTCCTGATTCGTGC
Source organism: Dryas iulia moderata (assembly GCA_019049465.1). Classification (NCBI taxonomy): domain Eukaryota; kingdom Metazoa; phylum Arthropoda; class Insecta; order Lepidoptera; family Nymphalidae; genus Dryas; species Dryas iulia. The sequence continues at coordinate 5,138,542 of CM032417.1, forward strand.
AGTTTTCTAATTATGACAAAAAATATGATCAGTATTTCCGAAGATTACTCCTTACAAACAAAATTGCAAACTTTACCACTTTATTATATTAGTAAAAATGTATATAGATAACAAAAATTGTGGCCTTTGATATCTGTATAGTTTGAGAAAGAAAGTAAAGAAAATAATGTGCTAAAAATCTTAGTAACTAAACACATATGAACATTTTGTAAATTATACTTTTTTATTAGTAAAACTTATATTTAAAAAATGAATAAAGTATTATTTTTAAAGATTAAATTCACGCGCAAAAAATAAAAATATTTGGCAAAAAGCATATATGTTTAGTAATCAAAAAATCTACTACCTTTACTTTAAAGGGAGTTATAAGATGTACACAATATTTTAGTATATAAATAATTTTATTAAATATGCTATCAATATTATACTTAATATTGATAGTACATTTAATTCTATATAGGCCATATATTAGTAAATATGATATTAATATTGAGACAGAAAAAAATTATGTAATTATAAAGTGATATGACTAAAATTTAATAAAAACAGTTTATGCATAAATTTTTACGTTTATTCTTTTATATTATTGTTGCTTTATAATAGGTAATTCTTAAATAATTGTGCACAAACATAAATCAAATTCATGATTACACAAAATGCATATATTTTTTATAAAAAATAAAAGAATTTTAAGAAGTAGACATTATCACTTATATGTCAATAATGACAAAGACTTCATATTTGTTATCCTTAGGTTCATCTACAATTTGCATGGCAGAGTAGGTAATTGCTTTCACTTCTGTGCCTTGTGGATGCTTACCAATTTGAAACTCTTCACCATAGCATTTACAAACTATTCTAAATTCTTGGGTATTGAATTCTGTTATTACTAATTTCTTACAAATAAGAAATGGTTCAACAGAGAATAGGAAAAGTAACTCGTCCAAAAAGTGATACAAAAGCCCCATTAAGTCGTCAGCATTGGCTTCAACAGTGTGGACTTCCTTAATCTGAACATATGGTAATTCTGTCATGTAACCAAACATAGCCATTCCACATTGTTCAAATGCTTCTTTAAGAGTATCACCCCAGGCATGTAATCTAAAATGGAAAAGAGATATTGTAAAATATAACTTCTAGTAAAGGTAAAGTAAAAAAGTAAGTAAATAAATATCTACTTACTGCACATCAGCTGTGTGATCCAAATCTGAAACATAACATATTTTCTATGAATTATATAGAAGCACAATAACTTATTTATGAATACAATTATACTTAATTACACTTGGTTATACTTGAGAAAACAATACATATGTAGTAGTACTTTTAATAACTTAGTATAGAGACGTTTTTAATAGAATATTTTTTCAGTTTTTGAAATTTTTAAACCTATTTAAAAAAAATTAATAAATTTTAAACTGTTTTGGATTTTGAAATATGAAAGGATATTTATAAAAATAAAAGTAATATGAACACTACTGTATTATTGTATTGTACATATTTTCATATTTTCTTTTACATTGGTAGTGTAACTTTCAGGAAGTTTAGAAACACTTAAACTTAATTAAAAAATAGACAATATTAAACATCTTCCTAGAATATTGGAGCAATATTTAAACTGTAAAATATATTTTTTTCTTTTTTTTTCATTTATTTAAGTTTGATAAAAAAAACTTTATTTATCAAACTTTAAGAACTACTTTACAAATTCTATGCCTTCTTCCTATATATTTTTTTCAAATACTCCTTGCTACTGCCAGACATACAGACAGACAGACATCAAATATTAAGTAGTGGATAAATAAATATTTACAAAATGAGGGTACCAAATAAACAATCTTACTAAAATATTCTACTTAATCTCTAAAAGTGCAGGGGCCTTAGTCAGTTGTAGTGCAATAAAACATTTAAAAATAGTACTACATTAAATTATTATAAAAACTAATACATTATTTTACAACAAGGCTAGGCTTTTGTAATTGCTTCCAACCTTTTGGCAGAACTATAAATTAATACCCTGATTTATTTTTTTATCAATTAGTTGAAAGGCATTAGATAATAAAATGTGATTAGATATAAAATAATATATTACAACACATAATGGAAATTTTATTTTCTAATTTAAAATACCAAAGCTGTATAAAGTCATCAATAAGAAATGCATAACACTTTGACATAAACGGATTAAATGATGAAATATCACATTAACCATTTTGTTTTTGGTTATATTTTTAATATTAGGATTTAATCATTTTTTTTACATTTAATGTGCTGACACTACATTTTATTATATATAATAAACCACTCTTACTAGAAGATACTCGATTGACTGTTATTTATATTATGCTTACTTACATTCGTATTTCACCGGTGGTATAATATAGTCATCTTCACTTAATCCCTGTTCTTCATCCATGATGATTGAAGTTTTTAAGCTCTTCCGCTTTAAATTAAATAACAGTATGTATAATTCAATTGGCAAATTGTATAAATAACATGCAATCTTAGGAATTATTGAGTTCTTAAAATGATATAGGATAAATGCAGTTATTTATTTACAAATATTTGTCTGTAAGCAAAAATATAATTAATTACTGATAAATAAGGTTAGAATTACCCTAACAATGCCTTGACAGCTGTATTTTACTGAAAATTTTTGTGCACAGCATTCGAGTATTTTGGGACTTAAAAATGATGAATTACTTTATTAACTAAGTACTTAAAAAGTATAACAATTGATAATGATAATATAAAAAAATGAAAAAATACATGTTTAAAACTATATATTGTAATTATTATTTTTAATTTTATTTATTTTTAATTATGCTATTAAATGTACAAATGTTTAGTCATATCTCACAGTTAATAACTTATAAAGTAATGAAAATATATTACATAAATATATACTTTATGTATTAAAAAACATTTCACTATTTTAAAGTAAAAAATAAATAAAAAGAATGGAAAAAATACTTTATACTATAGCAACAATTACATATCTTTAATGTTTAGGTGATGTCATATATGTCAATTTCCAATGAAAAGTAGAATAGAAATTCATTTTCCAAATTTAAAATTTAACAAGCGATATAAGTTTTCTATTCCATTGCTATATTTGAACACATTTGTCATTATATTTCTGAAGACTACATTTTTTTATTCAGTGTGAATATATTTTTTATTTACTACGATGGATCCCATCGCAATTTTACAAAATAGAATTGAACAACTAGAAGCGAAATTAGGGATAAATATTGCCAGTCCGGTAGATGGACAACAAGGCGACTCTGCAACAGTAAATTTAGTAAATGCAGCACAATCTATTAACAATGCAACTGCTGGCCAGGAAAAGCTTTCTGAAGCTAGAAATATGGCTAGTGAATTAAACAATTATACTGATCCAAATTTGGTTGAGAACGTAAGTAGATATGAATATTTTAATGGAGACACAGTGGCTGATTAAATATAGGGTGGTAATTCCTATTTAACCTGCTTACAATGTTTGAAATGTAACTGTTGTATATGTTCGCCCCTAATTTTGAGGATATAAAAGTGACACATTTCATTCATCAAGTTCAGAAAGTTGTATTTTTGAAAGTATATTAATTTCTAGGAAATTGCTTAAATAACCTGAGACTATTTTAATCATAAAAATTTAAAACTTTAATATAACTCATTGATATATCCATTCTATTTAAAAAAAATGTCTGTCTTCATGCCACATCTCTAGAGAAAGATTCATTATAAAGTAAATATTGTAATATGTGGTATTGTCATGCAATAATGCAGTTATTTTATTTGCTTTACATTTAAGAAGTATGGTATTTCATTTTATTGTCTAAAGTCCATTAAAATTTTAATAAACTGTAAAATAACATCAGCTAAATACCTATAATGTTATATACAGTTTACTCTCAAGTTTTTAATTTTTATATGCTATACATGCCTATAATATGCATTAAATATTGAATATATATTATTATTGTTGCAGATGCAACAAAACAATATGCACATGCATGAAGTGGTAGCAGCTGAGCCAGTTCTCCAACATCATTGCCATTGTATGCAACGGTGTAAACAGGTATGAATGATGTAAAACTTAATTTAATTAAAATTATTTGTGTTTAAAAAAAATGACTTGTTAAAATTTTTTTCACTTATTTTCTAGTATTATTGTAAGTAAATTGTCATTATTTCATTTCATTATTTTTTAATAATTGTAATTGCAATTTTAAATTCCAGGCAGCCCCTGTTCTTGAATCAGAATCTATTCAACAAGTCCCTCAAATGCAGGCAACAGTAAATAAATTACAAATGGCAGCTGCTGAAGTAAAAGCTGAAGCTGATGCTGTAAGTATATAATCAATGTTTCAATCTTAATATATTCCAAATTGCAAAAGCCATTTTTAGAAAGGATATAAAATCTTAGAATGGAGTATGGACAGCAGGATTCGAACATGCACCACTTGGAAACCATCCAACCCCTCTGAACTGCTAAACCATGCATTCTAATGCTAACTGCATCAAACTTCTTCTATGCTTATCATAACTTATTTTTGGTGTTACCATCTCAGTGGAAGAAAAAGTCTTTTTCAATTTCCCAAATGTGTGAATAATACTTTAAAACATTAAAAATATCACACCTTGCCTACAACTTCAAATGTCATAAAATATATTAAAAAGTTTTCATTATTTATATTTGTTTGTCTACAGGTTTCTTCTGGAATTCAAGAATTAGCCGAGACATGTGGCACTGCAGCTTCCACAGCTGCTGAGCAGTTAGCAAATGTTGCTCAGAAAGTGGAGCAAGTGGAGCAAAAGATGTTTCCTAGGAGAAGAAATGGATTGGATTGAATGAAAATAATATTTTTGTTAGCCTAAATCCTATTTTGTGATATTACTCGTGTATCATTATTATTTATTCAAAATTAAAAGTCATATTAAGCACTAAAGTTGTTGATTTCTATTATACCTAAAGAAATGTATAGTTTTAGTTAGTTAATGAGCTTAGTGATTTGCTTAATTATAAATATATATTCAAATTCTTGCAGAATCAAATCAAATGACATCGATTTTTAGAACCTGTTGGAAACCAAATTTATATTTTGTTAGGAAACATTTTTAAATATTTTTCTGACTAGAAAATAACGTAAAAATGTTTCTTTAGTGACATAACTATTGTGTTCCTAACTCCAACACGACAGTAAATTTATTCTACGCATTCATAGTTGAGACTCTAAATATATGCAATATTATTTTCTTTGTTTAAAAATTCTCCTGATGTAATTATTGGAATAAAGGAGGCAAACGAGCTGAAGGCCCACCTGGTGTTAAGTAGTTACCTTCGCCCATAGACATCCACAACAATAAAGTTATGGATGCATTGCCAGCCTTGAGAATGTAGGACAGAAGGAGGGAGGAAGGATGGGAATGGTGGGAATAGGGAGAGCTGGCTTACATGCCATCGAACCGGAACACATCATAAGATATTTGGCGGTTCGTCTTTGACATGATAGTGGTCGCGAGCCAGTCGGAGAACGAATCTCCTCCCAGCGGCGGGGGGGAATTGTATTCTTAACCCGTCCCCCCACGGGGAGAACTCCTGATGTAATTATTATTGCCACTCCTTGAAAAGCTTATAACTTTGAAAAACATAGCTAATATTAGAAATACGAATCGCATATCTATATCACCGGGGCCCTTGTATCTACGCCTAGCTTCGCCACTGTGGCCAAGGCCCAGAATGAAATATTTTTTTATTCAATCTCTAAGGGTTTGAAACACAACCGATTTCGTTGAATTTTCTCAGGAAGAGTTCATTTTTCAAGATTAAACATAGGGTACTTAGAACAAAAATAAAACTGAAGGGTCGAAAACACGAAAGAAGTTGTGTAGGTCACGCGGGCAAAGATGCGTGCGTGTCTCTAGGATATAGTAGGGACTCGCTTAACCGGATCTCTTTTCTTTTTCTTCTTGTCGTAAGTCATGTGGGTAATCGGAAATCCGGATAATGGAATGTATGAAATAAGCGCTTTTTGTGCGTATCATACCGTAGTACCTATTATGTGACAACGTTAATAAAAACAACAAAACACAATCCAATTTCTTAATTTAATATGTTTATTACAAAAAGTTTTAGGTGACACATTCCTCTAATTACCAAAATACTTAGTTTTTTTTTGGTATCGCGCTTTATTCTGCTCACAGCAGAGTAGAAACAGGGAGCTTATTGTTAAGACGCTTCGTTCCCTACTTTCGCTCCGAATATCCGATTCGGTCTGGATAGTACGAATCCATATAACTGAGAACCGGATAATCGACTTTCTCTGTAATTTATTAAAGGTATATAATTGGTAAATAATTAATAAGTTCTTAAAGAAAAATAACTATTTGTTTATCCTGCAAGCCGCTGAACTTTTTACCTATATCATTTAAGAGTATTATATACACTTCTGTTAACACTATAGGTTGTAATTTGAGTATTTTTTTTTTCGGATTAAAAATTAATTCTTTGCCTTCATTGTTTCTTAAAAAGTTAGCAAAGTTATTTTTAATCTGCTGTGCACAGATGATACACTATATCTATCTGTTGTATTTTAAATGTTGATGTAGCATCTGTCATATTGTCAATTGTCAAACAAAAATGGCAGACGCTGCGGTAGAAACTGCTCCTACAGATGAAAATGATGATAGTTGGTTATATGGAGATTCCAATAATGAACAAGGTAGTGAAGATCCTTCACGGATTGAAGAAAAGGAACAACAACAAACAAACGCTACTAGCGGAGATGTGGTAAGTTTTGATGGATTATTCTATTATAACCTTTAATTTTTTTAATTATGTACATGTTATGTATATAATATATTTGTATATAAACAAAAACGTCTTAGTTTAGGATATTTATTTATAGGTCTTTTATACAACTGGATATAAGTAACGAGTATTAATTAAAGTAAAACTAGCACTGCGGCGAAGTCCGTACCCGCGATAATTAAAATTCCTTACAGCTTCATCTGTAATCATTTCATAATGCTTACAATATTAAAGAAATGTCACACGTTCAGTTTCTTTTGTTACTGTGTACTATATCTGTTCACTTTCATTTAATTCATTTTATAGGAAAATGAAGATAAAGACCAAGAAGAAGCAGATGGGAATGAGGCCAATAATGATGATTCTCACTTCAATGATGAACATTTTGGTGAGGTAGATCGAGATGACCAGGCAAATGGAGATGCTGACAGTCAAGACAATGGTGATTCTGATTCAGATGACAGTGATGATGTTAAAGTTACTATTGGTGAAATTAAATCGGGACCACAAGCATATGCAAGTTTAAATATTAAGGTTAGTATTGTATTGCTGCTTTTTGATCTCTTACCTCAAATATATTTTTCATTTATAAAATCTCTTTGCAAGTTACTAACTTCCTAAATCAGTGATGGGCATAGTACAGCCAACCCCTTGCAACAGCAATTCATACTGTCTGGGATCATTTTTATTGAATAATATATGGCTTGTGATAAATATATTTTGTTGGTTTAGAAATATAAAGCAGAACAATGACAGCAAAATAAAAGTGTAAAGGAATTACAACTAACCTTGTTGTGGTTACAGGATGTGAAAAAGGGTGTGTCATAGAATAAAAGATAATTTTTAGATTATAATTCTTATACAAGTTTGTAATGCTATATTATCTTTTTAAAGTAAAAGATTTTGTAAAGATGTCTCTGTATGAGTTTCTTAAATTTTCTGGCCCCCAATCACAAATGTTTGCCCATAATTTACCAAAATTACACACTACAATGTACACACTTCTTTTAACATTAAATTTTACTTTAGATATCATTTGAGTGCATTGTGTTTTGGTATCATTGGAGTCACAACTATTTTTATAGTTCAGCACTAATGCTGTATCATAAAACTAACTTTGAAAATATGTATGACAGAGAGGAGTTGGCATTGTCGCCCCTGGAAGTGAAAAGCCCCGGCCAGTACCAGCTGCAGGCAGTAAAGTAACATTAGAAGATTTAGAAGGCCCTGGTAGCATTAATGGGGTGCCAGCTTTAGAATTTAACATTGACACTATTGAAGATAAACCATGGAATAAGCCTGGTGCAGATATATCAGGTAAGTTAAAATACTCTTTTTAAATATTGATTTAAAAATATCTTATGTACTATTTATTATATCTTATAGTATTAGTAAATGGTACTTGGGTATCTCATTTGATAGTTATCAATTAATTTTATGTCACATTTATTAAGTGTTTTGATTTTATAAGAAATTTCATAATATTTTGTTGTCTATAACAACAATAATTGGTATTGAAATGACAATGTAATAAAACATTAACATCAGATTTTCCATGACTAATGACTACCATGTCATGTGGAAGAAAGAGTGAAGCTAACGAAGATAGATGGTAGGATTTTAAAGGATTTGTGTGGAAACTTCTTACAGCTTTTACAACACTTGAACCAAAAGCTCTGTAAAAAATATGTGTTAAATAAATACATTGTTATTTTAAGTACCAATAATATTGCTAAAATAAAATATTCACATAATTTCCTTCCAGATTACTTCAACTATGGTTTCAATGAGGTGACATGGAGTGCGTACTGTGAGAGACAGCGGCGCATGCGCGTCAACGAGGCAGGTGTCTCTCTACATACTGGGCCGCCCCCGCGTGCGCCCGCTCCTGATGTCAGACGATCTTCTGGTATGTTTTTGATTTTAATATATTGTAATTGTTATTAAATAGTAAGGAAAAATAAATTTGTTCTATGTATCTGTCAATGAAAATCTTTAAAAAAATTGTGAATACGTAGACTTTACTGCATATGCAAGGGCTACAAAGCCGTTTCTCGCTTTTTCATGCATACCAAGATAGTTGGAAATAAATTAGTGTGAAGACACTCTGTTCTACAATTTATGCCTGAAATTAAAATATTCCGTGTCAAGTAGCGGAAATTGACACGCTCATTTGATTTATTAGAGTGGAGAAATGAAAATAATTCAAACATTATCCTTTCCCCAAGTAGGAATTAAACATACAACCAATTGAGTTTACAGTTAAATGACGTCACACTGCGCCTCAATCACATTCTAATATATATTTTTAAAACTTTTAACAATTAAATGCTATTTTTTGTAATTGTATCTGTTTTTGTCTGCAGGAACAGTGCGACATGATGACATGCCGCCAGGCGTACAAAATAATTACCAGTCACGTGAAAATACTATTCAGGTGAATCGAATTATGCGTTATATTACTTTTATGATGTTTAGCATACAACAAGGCTTTGAATTCGATTATATATAATGTCAACTTTATAATATTAACTTATGATACTGAAATTCAACCATCTAAAATTTAAGACCACCTAAGAAATATGCAATATAAAGTAAAATGTTTATGTGAATTCGGAGTATGTTTTAATTAATTCGGAGGCATTGTGTGTCAAGTGGCGGAACTCAACGCCCCGCTTTGTCTCGATACCAGCGTGAAGAAAATGGCAATATTAAATTTTTCCACTCCTCGAGTGGGAATCGAACACACAACCAGTCGTTTTACAGTCACACTTTGTGCTTCTAAACCACGACTGGCCGCGATGTTTTCATCTGTTTTCTAATATTTCTTAAATTTGTTGTTTTGCAAAATATCTTCCCCCTAATACTCCCCTGAGTGAGAATCGAACTCACAACTATTACGTTCAAAAGTCAGACACTATCCAACTGCACTACGACCGTTTAATTTAATAATTATGTTATAAAAAATATATTTTCCCAGGTGATGACGGCGGAGCGTCGCGAGTACGGGCGCGCGCACGGACGCGACGCGCCGGGCGACTACTTCTCGGCGCCGCCGCCCGACCACTACTACCCGCCGCACGCCGCGCACCCGCCGCACGCCGCGCACCCCCCGCACGCCCAGCACGGGTACGACGAGCCTTGGGGTCAGTGTGTGTTCCTTTTTTAAATATTTGTAGAATACCTAAACATGATATAACTCACTTATGATATAAGTAACACATATAGGAATCACGACTTCTTTTATACCTTTTCTTACAAACAAGTTTCTGCCACTACGCATTAGTCATACCGACCACCTGACAACTTGAGTCATAGATACGATTATAGAACTATAACAGATGGCGCTACGTGTTGCGCCGACATATTTTTTCGTTTGTTAAGTTTTTTTAAAATTTTGATTTTACTCGAGACTACGGATCACTGTGATAATGTCTAGGTGAAAATCCTTAATTAACTAATAACTAGCAACTAATATAATGATAATTTTCTAATAATATCATTATATTGGTTGCTAGTTATAAGTTAATTCCACATTAATAAAATTGACAGATATTTAGTTAATTCATCTTTTTATTGTTATTAAGCCATATTAATGATGAACTCGTTTCTTGTCTCGTTTAGTATCATATTGATTTTTTGTTTTCGTTTTTATTTTTTCTGTTGTTTATTCAAAACTTTAGATGGGAAATTTTATATTGTGGGAAATCTCCTATTGTCCAATAGCAAATTCCTAGAGATTCGCTATTCGATATTAATAAATGTAACCCCCTTAGAGAAACCCTAGTCATAAAGTATAGTATATACTCATATAACAGCTAGAAGTTCCCGACCAAAAGGTGGCGCCTTCCAATGCTTTACAGTTGTTAAAGCATCTGCATTTTAATAAGAAAAATGAAATATTTTTATGTATACAAAGCTCAGTTGCGTCATGCAATCTCAACTGCAGTCTTATTTAGTACTGCAACATAAGAACAAATACTTTCATTCTCTCTAGCTCTGGCTATGAACATTTATTATTTCTTATAATTTGATTTTTTTTACGGGTCCGTCGACAAAAAGGTTGGAAAACTCTAGTATAGATAGTGTTATCCTCAAAGACCTTCTCCGGTCTTCCTCCTCCCCGGTCAAATTATAATTGTATGTATTGTACTGTCTGTTGAGTAGTCCATTAACTGTGGTTTGCGAAATCACTCATAACTTGAATGGTAAACGTGTGAATGAATAATTGTTGTGTACCAACAAAACTAACATGTAATAAGTTGAAAAAGGTATGCGGTAACGGTAGTAGTACATTGGACTAGAGTCCTGACCCTTATATCGAGAATAGTAGCTTCACGCTTTTCCCCATATACCTTAATATTCAGAAAGAGCCCAGTATATTATATACATACCATAACCCAGAATATATAATACTAGACACTCCCTTTTCTGCCCGAATGATGTGATGAATGATGAATGTCATGATGAGTATACGATATATTTGTTTATTTTTTGAGAATTGCGTGCATATTATACCTTGAAGGTTTTTTTTTAATTTCATGCTCTTTGTAGAATAGACATAACCTTAACTTCGTTTTTCATTTTATTCTATTTGTTAGTATTGTATATAGGGGAAGGGAGTTATTTTACCACTTTGCATTACTGCCGTGATTGCACCTCACTTATTGAGAATTTATCTTCTGTATACGATGATAACAACATTATATTGTTACATTGTGGTCTTTTCTGTATCTGTATATTGTGTCTATGCATCTAGTCATTTAATAAAACTCACATTGACCAAGCTCAATACTTATGTAGTGATAAAATGTAAAATTATACAAAGCTATAAAAAGTGTGAATTAAACTGCTTACATGTTAATTTCACACATTACGATAAAAAAAGTTTAGTAACGTATCTAAATAAATATTTTATTATTCGTTATTGTCCAATATGCAGATGTATTTTAACGCCCTATAGATGTTAATATGTAAATTTTACCATTAGTCTCAGGAGTCAAGGATAAGCAAAACAAGAATATTTTTTTAAATTTTTTTTATTTTTTTCACATTTTATAATTTGGATAATTTGCTAATAAAATATGTTCACTCCTCCTCTTTATTCATATATGTAGATATATGGCTTTTTGCAGATTTTATTTGTATTATTTTAAGACTGAACCTTACCTTATTGTGTGTTTTTGTATTTAATTTTTACCCTTCTAATTTTTTCTACTATTTTCATCTCACGCTTAACAAAAACCAATACTTTATTTAACTTTTTGATTTTTCAGGAAAAAAACGTGCACGTTGTAAGTCTTTTTTTGTTTTGCAATGTTACTATAATCTAAATTTAATATATCTATAACTATGTACCTATTCACTATACTGATTGATTATACAGCTCACGCAGAACAAACTGGCTGGACACCGACCGAGATAAAGGAGCTGACCCCGGGGCCTATGGGACCCCCGGCCATGGGGCCCCCTATAGGCATGACTCCATTAGGCCCCCCTCACGCGTTGCCCCCCTCTCACGTGATGGGGACGCCCCCCTTCGCGCCTCCCTTCCGCTCGCACGTCCCCCCTCACGTGCACGAGAGGGAGCGAGAGAGGGATAGAGAGAGAGATAGAGAGCGGGACAGAGATAGAGATAGGGATAGGCTGAGGGAGAGGGATGGGGATAGGGGGGAGCGCAGGGACCGGGAGAGGAGGGATGATGTGAGTTAGATTTCTTTTTTTTTATATTTGATGTATAGACGTTGTTTATGTAAAGTATTGTGACGTTGTTTTATTAAAAGTAAAGCTGCATAAAGGATGTTAGAGAGAACTTAGTGTCTACATACTCCGATTTTGCCAGATTTTAAATTTAATTAATTGGAATATATACATAAAAACACATACAATAATTTCGATCGAATACAAATTATTGTAAGTCTCCCATTTTAAATTATTAATTTAATTAAAAATCGGCATGCAAGTCTTTGTCCAGCAAGTAATGTTACTTTAGTAAAATAAAGTTGCATTTTTTTTACGTAGGTATATATTTTTTACCTATTTGTTGGAAATTGTGGAAAATTCAAAATGGAAATTATTTTTTACTATTACAGGAGGATAGGGATAGAGAACGCGAACGATCGCGTTCCATTAAACCGGAAAGAGTTCGTGAAAAGTAAGTATTAAAATTTTTTATATATAATATTGTTATAATAAAATTCTAATAACTTAAAATAATATAAAATAAAATTTACGAATTATTTCGAGTAAAATATAAGTAAAATGATAGTTAATTACTGTTAGAATTTCATGACTTTAATGCGAATAGATATTACTATTGAAGAAAATATTTTTATTTAGTACAAAAATCAATAATAAAATACTCTGTAGAGTAGAGTTTGAATTGACAATCAAAATCTGATCATCAATATTTAAAAATAATTAGTCAAATGAGCATATATGTATTCTATTTAAACTGTAAAAAACACACACACACACACACACACACACACACACACACACACACACACACACACACACACACACACACGCACACACACATACACTTACTCGTATCATATACGCACAAGCAAATATTATGTTTATAGACTTATCACTCGTGTCGTATTATTTTTATTTGCAATTTGTAATAATCGCGACACAGTTTCGCACTATTGCGGTTATTATCGTGCAATTTGTTTTGTTTTGTTTAAGGTAGTCTACCGGCTTTGTATATTATTTTCGCCTTATTATATTCGCCTCTGTATATTACTATTATTATTTATGTGTGTATTTTCTTGTTATTATGTATTCTTTTTTCTAATAAGATTGTATGTGTGCAATAAAGTTAAAGTTATAAAGTTATAAGTTATACAGTTAGATGAACACATAAATATAAAACAAGTAAACGTTTAATTTAAAATAAATTAAATAAACATTAAACAAACAATTAAACAAACAAAATTGACTGTCACTATATCGTGCAAAACCTTATGTATTAACCTTGATTATCGTGTATTTTACATCGATCGATTATTCTTTTTTAACATTGTTGCTAATTACATTATTATGTATTTATACTATTAATATACTTACTTACTGTAGCAAATTTTAAATTTGCATATCTAGTTTTTAAACTCAGGTAATAAATTAATTTAAAAAAGAAATACGATTTTTTGCACAAAGCAGAGCCAGTCAAAGAGAATTTAGTGTCAAAGCCTTCCGTTCTCTACTCTCCGCCTGAAATGAAAACATGGCGTGTTAGGTAACAGAACTCAACCACCTTTCGTTTTAAGTAACAGAACGAAAAAAAATATAGACAAGCTTTCTCCCTAAATGGGAATTAAATTAAAATTCATCACATTTACAATCAGACCCTATCCAACTTTGCCACGACGGCGTCTATATTTATTTTTTTAGCATTACGGTGTATCCCGCGCACAGCAAGGTGTGTAGGCAGAGGGAATCTAGGACACCGATAGCAAAGCGAAGAAAATGGAAATGATAAATGATTCCACGCCTCGAGAGGAGACCGAACCCTCAACCAGTGGCGTTTACCATCACATTTTGTGCCTGCTCCACGAATATCCTCTATGATAATAAACATGTTAATTACAGATCAAATGATAAATATTTTAATTACAGATCATACCGGCGAGAACGTTCTCGTTCACGTTCTCGCCGTCACAAGTCGCGCTCGCGGTCGCCGCGTCAGCGCTCGCGCGACCGCGACCGGGACCGCGAGCGAGAACGAGAACGCAGCATCAAGCCCAAGAACAAGGAGCCCAAAGATAAGGAGGAAGACAAATGAGGGAAGCGGGCTTCATTGTTTCTCTAGATTTAAGAAAATATTGAAATATGTTGGTGGATTCGCAAAAATAAATTGCCAATCTTTATGTTGAGTTTTATTTCATATTTATTTCATAAATTGCTAATATTATGTTGAGTGGTGCGTACTGTGCGGCTGAAGAATTTGACGATAGGTATCAGGTCAAACACTTCTTTAGAACTCTCCCTGTGGTAGATGCGAAAAAGAACGCATAGTGAAGAAATGTCTCTACGTAATACAAAATTCAAGCCCTTCACAGATTACTTTTTACCCAATGATTCGAATGGCTCTGTGTTGTATGTGATCATATGGTTCAAGGTGATACTGGGGGGCTCTACTGACATGGGTGAGGCCGTACCTGGGCATAAGGCCCAGGTACAGGGCCAACCGGTGTTTGGGCGAGAATTACTATCTTGCTCGGCTGATGACATTCAGCTTTTTTGAGCCCCATTTCGCTTTGATTTCGAGATGATCACGATATTGGCAGTCATTAGAAACTTCAAGGCTCAATATATAGGCTGATAGAGAGTTTGGCTTTAAGAGCGTTTCTCGAATACTGGTGATACGACCGGGTTTTTTTAGTCTGACCAGTGTACTACTAGGAATTGTTAATGCCAGTCCCCAATAAACTTACTGATAATAGGACTTCACGAGTGTTATGTTTCTTAAATTTTTGAGGCATAAATAAAAACGAGCACCGCTCAAACTATTAGTCTATATGTAAGTATTTTTTGTTTAACTATTAAGTCTATTGGAATCAAAATTCTTAGTAATCTTAGGAGTAAGTGTGTTAGGAAGGAAATTCCCAGTAGTAATATACTAATTACCTAATTGTCGTGTTACCTAATCTTTGTTTTTTTATACCTTTTATGTAATTATTACTTTTTTGTTAAAAGCCGTGTTATGGTAAGTAAACAATACCTGAGAAGAGCGGATGAAGCCCTGATCCGGCAATGGAAGGAGGACTTGGGGTCCCCGGCGACAGGCCTAGCGACGGTGGAGGGGATCCGCCTCTTGCAGAATGCGCGAGGGAACCTGCGACGTCTCATGGGGGCGGAGAGGGTTTCCACTGGGTTTAGTGGGTAGTATCAGACTTGTCGATGAGTATCATCCGTACGTAAGGAAGGTAGTTCTGCCTGCCATATGTACGGATGGTCTGCGTAAACTGCATTTTCCAGCGACAAAAAAAGGGGTAACAATACCTAACTATACACACGACAATGTTGACGCGATCATATTAATTGGCGGAATTCAACGCTGCACTATATTTTTATTATTATTCATTCTAACTGAGAAAAATATTCAATAATAGCCATCGCGTGTACAGTCCAACACTTTCCAACTGCGCCATTATGACGTCAATTATTAATTCTTATTAACATTTTAATATTCTTTAATTAATAAGGGGCAAGGCCGGTATTTCCCCTTAGTTAACACAGTCGCAGTTAGATTTACATATGTAACTATCAGTTTATTATACAAACATATATGGGGCGTTCAACATTGTGTAGGTAGCGCATATAAACGGTATATTTACATTCTTACTTATAGAACATAATTATATTCTATGTAGGGCAGAATAAATACGAGACAATAATGTACGAGAATACATAATAAATAGCAGGAATTACGTTTTCAAATTTAGTATAGTGGATCATTTAATGTTAAATAAAAAAATATATTCATGTGACTAATTCATCTATGAAGCTGGAAAGTTGTTGGACCCAATAACTAGAACTAAAATAAATGTTTTATTTTTCTTGGAATTATTATTATTTAATAGTTTTATAACTGACAAATTATAACAATATAATACATGAGAAGGTAAACGCTCTATAATAATTACTTTCAGGCATATTTACTGTGTGCAAAGAGAACTTAGTGTTATGATATGTAAACGTAACCCCAGGATGGCTGCGGTACGTAGTGAAAATATAACTTGTATTTACAAATATTTATTACAACTACTTTTAATGTAGGATACATCTTTACACAATGAGTTTAGAAATAGAAGTCCCCTGGCTAAATAAATATTGGTCCTTAAATACTGAATTAGTTGTTTACAGTAAAAAGGTCGAAAGTACAAACATCAGAAATTAAACAATAATAACACTTACAAAAAACTTACACTAAGTAATACAAGCGTCATTCTGAAGTGCTTAAATTATGACGGTTCAGGATAATATTTGCTCTGGGAATATTTCACAAGTGTCGTTTTAAAGTAAATGGGTGACAGCTTAAATAATGAGCGCTTAAGAATGCGATACAATACAAGATTTAAATCTGAGAACACTTACCAGTGCAGAGTTGTCGTAGAAAGTTAATAAACAATAATAATTGGTATGAAGTTAGAGAATATGCGACTTTAAGTATATGAAATATTGATTAATAACAATATGTAAATTATTATTATGTCATCGACGTATATAGAATTAGTTATAATATAATTAATGTGCGCCTGGAGTTGGTAACATTCGGCCATCCTGAATCCGCCGTGTCCCACGGCGATCAGCATCACCAGTTAGACCACCGTTGTTGCTGTTGTACTGCATCTGAAATTTAAATTTTAGACGAGTTATTCGTTCTTGAGGTTTTTGTAATATTTTGTGTTAGAATATCAAGTTGGGTAAAGTACACGTCATTAAATAGTTTTTTTTTTAATAAATAAAGGAACTCTGTCCATGGCCCATGGCATTTGTTAGTATTCATTTGTAGTGTGACAATTTAAAAGCACTGAGACTTATAATTAGTCTTATTATCTAATGGTGATGTCCATCACTGTGTAAGTATTTTTTTGTTTGGTTTAATTGTATAGTAAATATATGTACATATATATAATTTTAATAAAAACAGACACCCAGCTCACGCTTTGCTGATGTACATGATCACACAGTTTTTGTGTATATATATAATTTTAATAAAGACAGACACCCAGCTCACGCTTTGCTGATGTACATGATCACACAGTTTTTGTGTATATATATAATTTTAATAAAGACAGACACCCAGCTCACGCTTTGCTGATGTACATGATCACACAGTTTTTGTGTATATATATATAATTTTAATAAAGACAGACACCCAGCTCACGCTTTGCTGATGTACATGATCACACAGTTTTTGTGTATATATATAATTTTAATAAAGACAGACACCCAGCTCACGCTTTGCTGATGTACATGATCACACAGTTTTTTGTATATATATAATTTTAATAAAGACAGACACCCAGCTCACGCTTTGCTGATGTACATGATCACCCAGTTTTTGTGTATATATATATATAATTTTAATAAAGACAGACACCCAGCTCACGCTTTGCTGATGTACATGATCACACAGTTTTTGTGTATATATATAATTTTAATAAAGACAGACACCCAGCTCACGCTTTGCTGATGTACATGATCACACAGTTTTTGTGTATATATATAATTTTAATAAAGACAGACACCCAGCTCACGCTTTGCTGATGTACATGATCACACAGTTTTTGTGTATATATATAATTTTAATAAAGACAGACACCCAGCTCACGCTTTGCTGATGTACATGATCACACAGTTTTTGTGTATATATATAATTTTAATAACGACAGACACCCAGCTCACGCTTTGCTGATGTACATGATCACACAGTTTTTGTGTATATATATAATTTTAATAAAGACAGACACCCAGCTCACGCTTTGCTGATGTACATGATCACACAGTTTTTGTGTATATATATAATTTTAATAAAGACAGACACCCAGCTCACGCTTTGCTGATGTACATGATCACACAGTTTTTGTGTATATATATAATTTTAATAAAGACAGACACCCAGCTCACGCTTTGCTGATGTACATGATCACACAGTTTTTGTGTATATATATAATTTTAATAAAGACAGACACCCAGCTCACGCTGTGATCATGTACATGATCACACAGTTTTTGTGTATATATATAATTTTAATAAAGACAGACACCCAGCTCACGCTTTGCTGATGTACATGATCACACAGTTTTTGTGTATATATATAATTTTAATAAAGACAGACACCCAGCTCACGCTTTGCTGATGTACATGATCACACAGTTTTTGTGTATATATAT
This sequence comes from Dryas iulia moderata, assembly GCA_019049465.1. Classification (NCBI taxonomy): domain Eukaryota; kingdom Metazoa; phylum Arthropoda; class Insecta; order Lepidoptera; family Nymphalidae; genus Dryas; species Dryas iulia. The sequence goes on from CM032417.1 coordinate 5,157,262, forward strand.
AATTTTAATAAAGACAGACACCCAGCTCACGCTTTGCTGATGTACTTCTTCACAAAGATTCACAAAGATTCACAAAGATTCACAAAGATTCACAAAGATTCACAAAGATTCACAAAGATTTCACAAAGATTTCACAAAGATTCACAAAGATTTCACAAAGTTTCACAAAGAATTCACAAAGTACCAAATTGCCTGGTAAGGCCGCCTTTACATCAAAATTGTACTTCGTTGTTTTTTTTGTGTTTACTGTTAAGTTTTATTGGCGTAATGAAGTTGGCGTAATGGCGTAATGAATTGGTGTTTTCAAAATTAATGGGGACCTACCCCGTTAGGATAAGCCGGGAAACGCGAATTAGAATGTCCAAATAATAAATTGAAAGGAACGAAGCCAGTGGTTGCGTGAGGTGTATTATTAATACCCCAAACAATATCACTAAGATGACCATCCCAAGTGCATTCACATTTTGACATAGTATTTACACGCTCAACATAAAGTTCTATTTACACGCTCTACTTGACCAGTAGATCGAGGACTAGCAATATTATTAAAAATGTGTCTTAGCTGCATTCCTTCTGTAAACATATCGGCTGGTAAAGGCTTTTTCTCTGTCTGTTATAATTCGGTGAGGATGTCCAAATTGAGAAATAATTTTTAATTGTTTGATAGTTTCTACTGAACTATTTTATTATATTATATTATTATTTAACAGCCTTTGCAAACACAAACTTAGTAAATGAATCGATAATAACTAATATATATAAATGTACGTATTTCCTTTACGAGTTTTTACGAATGGGCCTAAATCGTCAACATGTGGTGTATACAGCTACTCTTTCAATGGGGTTCGATTCTCCCTGCAATTAACCGTGGTTACCTTTCCCGTAAGCACATTGAGGACACGATTTAATATATTTTCGAATAAATGTAGTTACCTTCAAACCAAAACTGTGCCTTAATTGTTCATCAAAACCAATATGCCATATTACTATTTGATCATGATATTTCTGCATTAAGCCCTATTTTGCCAGTTTGGGTATGACAAAACATTCTCCGTTAATTGTTTTTCTAAAGAGAAGATTATCCTTCAGAATATATTTTGCTGTAATATTATTACACAATAACAGTACTGTCTGTGGCGTTACGTAATTGAGTCAAAATAAACTTAATATTTTCATCCTGCAATTGTAATGTCACTAGCCAGTATGAATCTTCAATTAACAATACGCATTTACTAATTGGATTCCTGCTTAATGCATGTGCACGTGTCTCATGCGATTACCGCTTCGATCCTTAATTTGTAAATCATAAAAAGACATTTAAAGAATTCCTAAGTGTGGAATAACACTTTAAAAATATTTAAAAGTTGTAAATCATAATCTTGACTTAACAGCTACCGACGAGCTATGCGGGGAATTAATTCTTTTTTTTAAATAGTAACGCTGCGCAATCCGTAACTACCGTGACGGTGATTAATTCGGGGATACGAGATAAATTCAAAATCTTTTAAGAGATTCTATAACGGCTACAGTCTCCAGCTTATAGCTATGATAAACACCTTCCTCTTTTGATGTAACTCTAATAAAATATGCAATAGGTTTTAAAACATCGTCTTTAAAATTTTGATATTGCAAAGAATACCACCTAACCCTAATTTACTTGCACCAGTATGAAGCTCTGTGCGTGCATTTCTATTATATATACCTAGGACTGGTCTTTCTATAAGAGGTTTTTTTTTAAAAGTTTGAAATGCATTCTCTTGCACAGTACTCCACGACTAGAGTACGTTCCTTTTTGTTATTTGAGTGAGCGGTCTAGCTATTTCGACAAATCCACGAATAAATTTTCTAAAATATGAAGTCAAACCAACAATCTATCTTACTTCTACTTGATGGATGTTTTGAGGTCTTTTTTGTATTCAGCTACACAGACAATTTTAGCGCGGTCCGGTTGTATACCTGCAGTAATTTCATGGTCTAAATAATTACCTTTTTCTTCAAAAACGAACATTTACCTAGGTTTAATTTTAAATTACCTTCTGATAAGAGTTTTAATATGTTATCTAATATTTTAAGACCATCTACAGAAGTCGTTGGAGTCATAACTTCACATAGATATGTGGCTACTTTATTACTTAAGTTACCTAGAACATTTTTATGAGACGTGAAAAACAGCAGGAGCGTCAGCGAGACCAAATGGCATTTTTTAAAAACTCGTAATGTCCCATAGGCGTGAAAAACGCAGTTTTATGAATGGAGCCGTTTGATATTTTAATTTGATAATAACCTTCTGCTAAATCTAGAATGATAAATAAGGTTTTACCGAAAGGACGAAACACCCATATTGATTTTCTATATGAATTTCGATTTTTAACAGTACGTGCATCGAGTGCTCTATAATCTATATTTAATCTATTGCATTTTTTACATGAACTACCGGGCTGGCATAACCCTACATTAGGTCTCTTACAATACCAGCATTGATAAGGTTCTGGACCTTTTCATTAACTGTTTCATTTTTGTTATAAGACAGTCGGTATGGCTTAAAGTAAACTCATTTTTCAGTCTCTGTCTCAATATGCATTTCCAGTAGGTACATCTGTATACCCCAAGTCTTTTGTGATTTTCGTAAACAAATACTTATAATTATTTAACAATAATCGTTTGCAATCACTATTATTTAAATTGCCTACATCTAAATCGTAAAGTTGTAAACTATTTTTACTAGATTGACTAATATTTGTAGAATTTTGCAAATTGTTATTAATATTACTATATTAAAACAGAAGTTCGTTGTGATACAATACAATGAGTACAATAAATTTGTTACATAATCTAATTTATACAAAGATAATTCATGTAATTCATTATAATTAAAGTCCTCGATGAAACTAATTGAATTCTGTTACATATTGAAACTTATATTCGGTTGATTTATCATAGACTGACCAATAATTAAGTCAATGCCTGTAAACAGTAGTTTGTTAGTTTTACAAAACCACTTAACATTACATTGTCTATATGCAAATTGATATGAGACGTCCCTATAGAGTTAGAATATGCGCCACCGAAACCCTTCATCGTAACAATAGGTTTTATTTTTAATTTTAATTTCTCAGCTTGCGTTGCTGCAAGAATGTTAAGATTACTATGTAAGCGATGAGATTATGACCATTGACAACTACTACTTTTTTGTGTAAATCTATGTATATGTTGTACGTAGTGAATAAAACATTGCTGACCTTTGGTTTTTGCTCCTCTGAAGATCCTGCTGCCTGCCAGCAATTGGTAGAAGAGTGGCCTAAGCGATGGCATAGCTCACAGCGCGGCACCTTGCAGTCCATCGCCTCGTGACCTTCTCTCTTGCACTTGCAACATTTTCTCTGCTGAAGATGATTTTCCTTTGTGTAAGATACGAAGCGTTGCTTCCTACTCTCCACGTGGTACTTGGTCAAATTGAGTAATTATTTTCATATGTTTGTTGACAAGCTCGCTGATCCACGAAGACGAACTTCCAATATAAACTGCCGAACTTTGTTGCTCCACCCATACACGTCGCCTAGCTGGTCAATCTTGTGTAGCCACCCTCTAACGTTAGTTGATTTTTGCCGCGGGCTGGAACGTTAGGATGATCGCTGCGTGGAGTAGAGAGTCACACGGCCTCTCTTTCGGCGCCTTTCTACATTTTCATCGCAAATAGTTAAAGAAAAAAAAACTAGAATTTTCGTCACTGTCTGTTGTCGTAGTTTGCAAGTGGCTTCTTCTTATGCCAATACCATGAACATATGAGCCTGATATTATCCCACTTCTGAAGTGTAAACGTAACCCCAGGATGGCTGCGGTACGTAGTGAAAATATAACTTGTATTTACAAATATTTATTACAACTACTTTTAATGTAGGATACATCTTTACACAATGAGTTTAGAAATAGAAGTCCCCTGGCTAAATAAATATTGGTCCTTAAATACTGAATTAGTTGTTTACAGTAAAAAGGTCGAAAGTACAAACATCAGAAATTAAACAATAATAACACTTACAAAAAACTTACACTAAGTAATACAAGCGTCATTCTGAAGTGCTTAAATTATGACGGTTCAGGATAATATTTGCTCTGGGAATATTTCACAAGTGTCGTTTTAAAGTAAATGGGTGACAGCTTAAATAATGAGGGCTTAAGAATGCGATACAATACAAGATTAAATCTGAGAACACTTAACAGTGCAGAGTTGTCGTAGAAAGTTAATAAACAATAATAATTGGTATGAAGTTAGAGAGTATGCGACTTTAAGTATATGAAATATTGATTAATAACAATATGTAAATTATTATTATGTCATCGACGTATATAGAATTAGTTATAATATAATTAATGTGCGCCTGGAGTTGGTAACAGATACTAGGATATATTACAAAGCCGGGAAAAAAAAATCTATTATTATGGTACAAACAATTTAGAGAAACTGCTTATAAAAGCGTAAATTCAAAGTGCCACAAATAAAATGTTGATATGAACTGAATTAAGTTTATAAGTATGACTAAAAATTTCGATAAGTATAATTAGAAAAATGAGTATTACTAAAAAATTTAGGAATTATCACTAAAAATATTACAAACAAATACGTAAGATTTCAGTACATATTACTAAAATATGTGTTTCTATGAATAATCATTTCATCATTAGTAAATATTTCATTTAGCGCTACTAGAAATTTCAGCATTACTAAAAATGAAAATATTACTTAAAACTGCAATATTACTAAAATGAATCAGTTAGTATTTAATTACTTAAGATTTCAGTACCAGAAAAATCGAAATATTTTTATAAAAGTATTAAGTATCAACTTAATGTAGGTGTAGTGCCAAGCAAAACATATACAATAGATTATATGTTTGTATACATAGTGACAAGGTAATAGTATGGCATGTTCACAATTCTTTCATAGAGTTAAAACACCCTCGCCATATTCTGGCAGCATTGTTGCTAATATAAATGTGGTTAGGGTTTTATTATCATTTGAAAATTCTCATTGTCTTTATAGGGAACTTGTTCCTTTAAAAAAACATGCCACTTTACCACTTTTTGTTAACAAAATTAATTAAAAGCTAGGAATCTCAGATATAGTACTTAACACATCTTTTTATTATATTTTCTTCCTTTTTCTTTCTGACTCTATTATGTACCTATAAAGTTCAAGGTAAGATAAATGAAAATACCTTTTTTGTTTAATTTTTTATTTTTCTATTCTTAATGGAATAATGTCTGTGCAATATTTATCAAATACGTAAGTATCCAATAGTTTGGCCTAGAAAAAATTACTTCGAATTAATGATACATTCATGATGATACTTATACGATAAATTAATTGATATAAAATTAAATGAAAAGCAAATTATTTAACTGAAACAAAAACTCAACTTACGAGAAACTTTATTACACTAGTCGGTTTGCGTTTTAATTGTATAAAAAATATGACAATAGGGTCAAACAATAAAACGACGGGTACTTTGTAATATTATTACAGAAATGCTTTATTAATTAATGTCTAAATAGATGGATCATCATATAAATGTTATCTAGTACAACCTACAAGACGGGACGGCCGGAGCCGCGATCAGTCACACCTCGTCGCTCTTGACGCCCCGCCTTATTCCATCACATACAGGTTTTACAAATCATTTTGTTAACGTTTTTGTACAGCCATATACAATAATTTTATTTTCAATTACATCTAAACGTAAAAAATCTGAGGTGTCGTAGGAAACTACGCTTCCTATAAAATAATTACAGAGGGGGAATGAGGAGCAGCTACGCTTGTGACGTGCGACCGGCAAGGCGGACCTCGACGCGCGGTCAGCGCAGCCCTGTACAATCACCACTATGTCCACGACACTAGACACTAACACGAGACACATAAAAATATACAAAAATATCATTTCCACAAATCATATCAAAAACTATACAATCCGGCGCTAAAAATATTCGATAAGCTATGTACGATTTTAAGCCGGTTTTAACTTAAACGAGAGCTCGACTCGATCACTACAAAATTATAACATAATCACGACTATAGTGCCGATTGTCTAGAACTGCCTGCGGCATTTTCATCACTTTCGAAGATTCAAGGTCCCCTAGCCCAGCTAATAGTAAATCTACAACGAGCTAAATTACGGAAGCGCGCGGGTTCGCCGACCGCGCCTCCCTTCGATTCATAAATTACACGAGAATGAGAGACGTTCAAATATTTATACATAGATTCATACGAACAACGAATAATACTAGAACACTTACAGCTAGGGTGCGAGGCGACGCGCCTCCGCCGACGTACACTATGGATAACGTAGTTACAGTAATCGTATCGTATCGTTCTGTACATCAGTCTGCCGCTACTATGTACAGGGCGCCGGCTCTATAGTTACAAATGTACAATCGCAAATATTCACAAAATTTATAATAGGCGGGAGCGGCGCGTCGCGTCACGTGACGGCGCGGTCTACAACACGGCGTTGGGCGGCGGCGGGCCGATGGGGCCGAGCTCGGGCGCCTTCATGAAGAACTTCTCCAGCTTGGCGATGATGTGCTTCCCGTAGGTGTACTTGCGCAGCGAGCCGATGTGCGGGCGGATCTTGTGCATGAGCACCTTGCGCTGCGTGGGCTCGGCGACGTCGATCATCTTCTGCACGACGTAGTTGGCGTACTGGTCCTTCATCATGACGTGCAGCGCGTTGTCGTTGAAGCCGCACAGCTCGTCGATGAGCAGCGCGCGCTCGTTGCGCGTGGCGTGCGACACGCACTTCTCGACCACGTTGCTCGCGAACTTGTGCTGCGAGAGCTGCAGCACCTTGCCGCGCACGGCGGCCACGAGGCGCGCGCGGTCCTCGGGCGCGCCGTGCTCGAGCACGTGCTGCACCACGTAGTTGCCGTACTGGTCCTGGATGAGCTGGTCGGTGTGCGCGTGCAGCTCGGCCAGCACGGGCGCGGTCTGCTCGGCCGTGCAGTGCTCGAGGATGCGCTGGATGACGCGGCAGCCGTAGGGGTGCGTGGACAGCGCGTACACCTGCCCCGCGAACGCGTTGATGATGAACTGCAGCGCCGTCGGCTCCACGCACTCTATGCACTTCTGCACCTGCAACGAGAGACCACCACGACCACTTTATTATATATACTACTACATTTTATTGCGTGATTATACTTGTCACATAGTCGCCCGCAATTATATATAGAGGTTATAAAAATTGCAAATGTTATGTAGATGAGTGCTACGTAAAAGTCAACGTCATGGTCAATTTTATTGCTTAGAGTTAGTAAGCAACATTTTTTATAATGAATGTTACTTCTATACTAATATATAAATTTGATTTCTTTTAAATAAGGTCAAATTCATCGGGTCCAAGACTACTTTACATAATAAAGTCAGTCTTTATTTATATATATTAATGTAAAAACAGTGTTTTAAAATATACAGCAACCAGTTTACTAGTTGCTTATTTAATTCATTTTTGTTTATTTGGCTACACATGAGTAGTAAATAATATCAGTATTATACTTATGGTTATTTATATCATTATATTTAAATATTAAAACTTACATTCAGCGATTTGCTGAGTCGCGAGTAATTATACAAAAGTATGCTCTAATTAGACGTTCATGTAATTACTATGATGAATCGATATAACAGTAGAACAAATAAAATCAAGACTTGAACCATTTTTTAATTGTATATAAGTATAATAAAAATTTAATGATTATTGAGATTGATATATAATAATTATTAATACAAATATGTAGTTTTAATATTCCAAGAAACAGTATAATTACATGATCAGTGGTTATTAGAGATTTTTATCGGTACATATTTTTTTGTTATATAAGAAATTTTATTTTAAAATATGCAGCATTGGAATTCTCTAAACCAGAAGTGAGCAACTTGCGGCCCGCTTAATAATTTTATGCGGCTTACCAAGTGTTTTTATACGACAAATAAAAATAAAAAAATGTTCTGTTAAAATTGGTTAAGCTTTGCTAAATTTATGCGACCTGTACAATATAATTGCGAAGTACCTACTAGTTTTTTTATTCTTTTCGATTTTTTGTGCATAATTTTTTTTTTATATTTCATATTTTGTTATCTAATGTTTATAATATGTAGAAATTTAAATTTCAATTATGTTTTATCGCATGCCATAAAAATTAAAAAAAAATGCTTAAAAAGATTTGATCACCCCTGCTCTAAACGTTTTTGTATTACGTTTTCAAATAGTCATCGACTAGTTATCAAAACATTACGATTACTATGTTATTGTAGTGCAGTAAATATTGTGGTTAGATTATAAAAAAAATGACATTATTAAAATACACACTAATACTATCAATGCGAAAACGTATCTGTTACGCTTTCACAGCTAACCAAATGGCCCGAAGAAATTCGTAATGGAAAAACATTTTAATAATGAATAAAAGATTGATTTCGATGAATTTTCTCAGAATGATGCAAAGTCAAACGTGCGCTACATTTTTCTTTTAAAACCAACTCCTAAGGAGTCAGATTAGGGGGCGAAATTTTGTATGAAAATACACGCGAGCAAAGCTGCAAGCTATCTTGTCATAAAATGTATAATATTGTAATATTTTTATTTGCTATTAGTAATTATTTATACATTAATTACTATCTTGTTATTTATTTGACATAAACATGTTACTAACTAATATAAGTTTTTAAACATCTGAAAGTCTTATATTTATATAATAAGGGTTTAAATGTGAAATTACTGTTTTGAATTAAAATAAAACCTTCATGGTGTCTTTAACTCCTAATATTAATAAAAAACTAACCGTGTCAGGTTTATTTCGGGGGAATGTTTATATATTGACATATTTTATTTTAGCTTTACAGATTTTTAGTTTCATTATCCCTCATACTGGGGTAGACAGCGAATACTTATTGCCATAACACTGGGTGTTCCACCTTCCCGACCCACAAACGAACCTTAAGTTTTGTATAACCTTATTGTTATTGTAAGAGGACTGGGACGGTTTCCAAGACGCGCAGGTTCGAATCCCACATTGTCAAATTTCCATACGTTTTCTAAAAAAATATTATGTTATTGTTCAGTTCGTACGCTTAGACGCTTAGTTCTCAGTAGATGCAGAATCGAATCCGACCACGTACAAATTCTTAGACAATTCCTATACTGATAGTCGATATAAGCAGTGAATGGCGGTAGTACTCACAACGTGGTTCCCGTTCTGGTCCTTGACGCACTTGAGCACGTGTCCGTCGAGCTCGCGCACCACCTCCTGCTGCTGCTCGGCGGGGATGGACTCCAGCGCCTTCTGGATCACGCGGCAGCCGTACATCTGCAGCGCCAGCGCCAGCACGTGCCCGCGCACCTGCAATATCTGCACTTATAGTACACACCCACACGCACACCGACACCAACACACACACACCTACTACCCCTACTAATATTACAAATGCGATAGTCTGTCTGTCTGTCACGCTTTGACGGTTAATCTTCTGGTCCGATTTGAATAAAATTCGAAATGAATATAGTTCAAGATCCAGGGTCAAACATAGGTTACTTCTTTTTGAAAAATCTACTTTTTTTGAAAAATCTACCTATAAAGGATTAAAATGGGAATGAATGTTTGTATAGAAAATCTACGCCGCCTGACCGATTGTAATGAATTTTAGCATAAAGATAGTTGATAACACGGACTTAAGCATAAGCTACTTTATTTTTCAAAAATTCACCCTAAAGGGTTGCAAATGCAATATATCAAAGAAGCGATAGTCATGTAATTCACGCGGTGAAGCCGCGAGCGGGCTTCTAGTTGCTATATCATTATGAGTAGGGTTACCATCTCTCTAATTATTAAATTAGGACAAGAAACATGAAAACTCAGGATTTCGGAGCCCCTTATAGGGATTTAAACTAAGTAACCAAGTAGAATAAAATGTAGTTTTGGTGGTGATAGATGAACTTTTATTAATTTAAATACGATTTTAATGTGATTTTTTCTTCAAATATTTTTAAATCGTAGTTTTCATCGAAAATCCAAATCAGTTTTTATTTATGATAAAAAAAAAACAAAAACCGGATTACAGCGGGGAAAACCGGACGAATGGCAACCCTAATTATGACAATCATTCATCATCACGGTCAATCATTTCCTGATAGCGTCATCAATAATAACAAGATGGACCGTTACGTTTGCGAGATACAAAGAAAAAGGTTTAATTAAAACATTTTAAATATTCCATCCAGGTTCGAAATTAATAATTCTAAATAAATTAACAAAAAATAACAGCAAGTACGATAAAGAAAAACAACTTATGACTACTCATATGACTGCAAAAAATCGTAAACTTGTATATGAGACTAATCACAAGATAGGTAATTTAAAACATCGACCGCTTGTTTGCCTATCGCCTAAATTAATCTTGTATTGCGTAGTATAGTCGTGCAAAAACAAAACATCTATTTTTAATTATTTAATATCTTGAAATTGCCTTATATTTGGATATGGAAATCTCATTATTTTGCATATAAAAGATTAGAAACCTAACATTAGGATTACTAGTCGTCCAAATAACAATAACATGTTACAATAAAAATTTAGATATGTTTTAAGTCTAATATGTTAGAGTCCTTTTTAGTTTCATAATGATAACAAAGTTTTTATTACTAGAAGAAACAGTCAGTCTACAATATCCTCGACAGCCTTCCATTTTCCTCTTTTCTCAAGATAATCAAGTATTTTATAAATAGAATTGGTCAATTTAATTCTAACAGAGGCGATCGTGGCGCAGTAGGAGCATCTGACTGTAATCGCGATGGTTCAAACATCACTCACGGAAATAGTTATATATTATATTCATTTCTCCGTTCTGATCTCTGAATCTCGATTTTGGAAACAAAGTATAAAATAGGGTGTCTTAACTCTGACTAAAGCTTGACTGGTTTTTTTAAAAAGACATTTGAACGCATTGCTCAGTGGTGAGAGCGCCTGAACGGTATTCAGGAGGCGCAGGTTCGAATCCCGCTGCGTTCAAATTTTTATACGTTTTCTTTAAATGTCTTTTTCAATTTTCCTAAGTGTGGAATAACACTTTAAAAATGTTTAAAAGTGTTTTTTTTTAATTTTAAGAGATTCCCTGGCAGTGGCTATAATCTTAGAAGCAATACCTGTCTTGACCTGGTCTCTAACCGATGTGTCACTTGTAAGTCAAGGCTGTTTTTAGACAAGATTCGCCGCAAATGTTATCGCAATATATTTCTAATACGATGAAGACCGGTTTTGTTTTGCTTAGAAATGTATTAGAGAATATAGCAACTGTGTGATATCTCTTATGTTTTGCTAAATAAATACATATAATTGACTATAATTAGATAGATATTGACCTATTTTCTATACACTTTGTAGTTACACTAATAATGAGTAGTAAACATTTTCCTTTATAATTTCGCAAATATACAACGTATTCTTAGAAACAGTATATGCCCATAAAAAATATGAACTTCTAGACTTAAAAGATATATTTAAGCCATTACAGTAATTTAGTTCAAAGTTACTACTACACAACGCAATAATAGTTCCATTACGTAATAAACCAGTACAATAGAAAATCAATGAACGATGCAAAAAGACAAAAAAATAACTGAAAAAAACCATATCTTATATAACAGTATCATTTCAAACAGCGTCGTCCTAACGTTACAATAGATATTTGATTTCGTAAGATATTGATATACATTACCTTTTGAGCTAGCGTAGTCTTCTGTTCCGTGGTACCAAACTCGAAAAATTTTTGAATCACGTAATTTCCGAAAACGTCTGTCATTAGACTGTACGCGGCACCAATTATTTCATTAAACACCATTTGCTTCTCCTGAACTGTCGCCCGTTCTAACTTTTGTTGTATAAACCTGTAAATAAAAGATTTTATATAAAAAATAATTTTATTAGTTCAGCTTTGCCTTTTTTAGCTTCACGCTGTATTCCGCACACAGCAAGGTAGACAACGGGAATCTAGGGTTAAGATACTCCGTTTCCCATTTTATTTAAAATAAAAAACTTGAAATAGGAATACGCTTTACAAAACATACATCTAATTAAGCTTGTTGACCGATTGAACACTTATTTGAACAAGTCGTTTAAGAGGCCGTGTTGATCGAATTATGAGAGCCGCTAACAAATGACGACGAGACATTTCAAATATACTTAAAACAAATACTTTTCTCTTGTCGCATATTCATACAAATTATAGGGGACAAAAACATGTATTGTTACCTGTAAGACGGCTTCAATATAAAATGTCGATTCAATTCACTTCATAAAATACGAATCAGCGCTTTTTTCGTAAATATTTAGTAACAAACAAATATTAGTCATAATATTTGGGTAACTATATTTATGGGTCAAGGTTTAAAACAAATAATTATTTTATACTATACATATAGTCTTAATGCCATGTTGTAAGACAGACATTCTTTAATGAATATATAATTTAAAATGAATATGCCGAAAAGTCTCTCTTCCACTTATACGTTAATGCTAACGATTAATATTTCAGTTTGTACATGCATTCACTGAGCAAAATAGTAGAAATTAAACCTAGAAACAAGACTCATTTCTACTACTGGCGGGACAGAGAGAGAGAAAGTAGTAGCTTATTATGAATTTCTAAAAAACTGTATAACTTCTCAATCTCAAAGTAAAACACAATATACACACAAATTACTAAATATATCAAGTACAACAATAAAAAAAATATTTTAAAGTGCCTTACACATAATCATTAAAATGAAAAACGATTTAGAAAAACATACAAAAAGGGAACGCATGGCTTAGCACAGCGCTTACACGAGTAGTGAGTTCAAATCCTACAGCACTCAAAAAAGACGTTTTTTAAAAATCAAAAAAATAATATATGTATATTCTAGAGATGCACACAAATATTGAAAAGTTTAGGGCCGAGCACATTAACACTTAATTTCTCCGACTGCATTGCTATGTAGAAAAAAGCGTTAAGTTATAATATAACACATGTTAAAGCCATACCTAGATCCATGCTGGTCCTGTGAGAACTCTACAATGTGGTTGGCGAGGTCGCGCAGCTGTAAATTGGGGAAGCGGTTGTTGCGGAAGTCCTCGAGCAGGCGCGAGCGGCCCGCCGCCGGCTTGTCTCCCGCTACCAGAGCGCCCACGCCGCCCACGCCCACGCCCACACCCACTCCCACACCTACGCCCACGCCGCCTACACCGCCGCCCACTAGTTCTGTATACGATATGATAAGTTTTGAAAATGTTTTCAGGAAGGGACGGGAGTGGTTCATATAATCGTCTAAGATGTAGCGGTAATTTGAGTTGTAATGTAGTCCCCATATTAATTTAAGATAGGAATGTCAAAGTCAAATAATGTTATTCAAAATACGAAGTTGCTTGCTTCATTTTTTGAACGTCAAACAGTTTACCGCCGGTTCACTAAAGTTAATGCCTCAAACCTGAGAAGAGCCGGCTCAAAAAACTCCGCGGTACTTATTTTAATAAAAACATTTAAAAAACGTATAAAAATTTAGATTACATAAATAGATTTGTATACGTTTTCTAAATGTCTTTTTCAATATTCCTATGTGTGGAATAACACTTTAAAAATGTAACAAGTGTTTCTTAATTTTTTTAACCAACTGTGATATACAGATTAATTGCTGACAGTGATACTTGTAATGCATCCTAATACATGCAAAAGAAACTTTCACATTTTAACATTTTCACCATTATTATACTTTCAGTTTATAAATGCATTCATTTATTAACTGATTAAAAGCCATTTGCCAGCTATTATTAATACAATATATATATAATACATACTCGTATAAAAGAAAGACGTGTCAAGGTCTCAATACTTATAATTTGCTTTGCAAATCATTGTATAATTGAAATGCACTGGTATTATATTAGATAGGATACGATGTGAATAAACATACGAACAACAAATGCAACACTTTGCACGCACTGATTTCTGTATTAATTAATAAATAATGCATAGTGCAAGATTTCATTTTTAACTTACGATCGAAACGTGTAAGGTTATTATGTATTTACGTGATGCAAGATGATTGTATTGCGGTTACTCGCTGCAGTTAAACGGCTTGATTAGGAACTCACGCCGAGATATATGAACACGGAGGCAATTTATAACAATTATTTTCGTTCAAAACAATTCGTACAAATGAAATGCCTCTTGTTTAAAATGTACAATGTCCGTCAAAACAAGGACTGTTCCGAATTTCATAGCTGTTGTGCTCATTTAAAAAGCCCCGAGGTTGTTCTGCCGTGTTGTGCGATGTTTTAAATACAAAATATCAAAAAAGGCATCACAAGTAATGACAATATGCAGTCACAAAAAATAAACATTTAGATTTTGCGGGTGCGTCTGTGTTCACTTGTTTTTATCATAATTAAAAAGGTATCATTGATCGATGACCACAAATACGCTTCAAGTGTATAAGGAAGAAAACCTGTATGGGGACATACTTCCATAATAAATATAATATAGCACACAATACACATACGAGTCAAACGTAAGTGTCAAACCGCTTATGAATAGCTGTAAATACATCGATCTAATGCCGTACCAACCTGAGATAGTTCCGACTCCACTGAGTTTGCTCAATAACGATGATGATGATCCGAACATTCCTCCATTCGTCGTTAAACCTTGCGCTAAACTGTTGACAGCTCTGTAACATAAACAAATTCCTGATCGAATCTACAATGCACACGTTTTAAACATAAGACACGTAGGACCTCATTTAAAAGTATGATGGAGAATGTGGCACCGAATGAGCATGCTTCAATATAGGAATATCACAATGACTGTACAAGTGATTTACGTGGTGTCCTATGATGATTTACAAAGCTATTTACAGAGTTACCGCTGAAGAATTCGCGTCATCCCGTCTACGCCACGCCAATTTACATATTCACTTCTATTATATAATTTATGACTACTAATAAATAATCTTCTCTTTAATTTAACCAATCAATACAAACTTTTGGGCTATACCTCTATTAAGTGTATAGTTTTGTTCCAAATTAATGAAAAAAAAAATTTACAAATGCACATTCATTACTTTGATTAATGTCAAGAATTTTAGAAGAAAACATATCTTCTAAATTGACATGTTCATACCATATTTATTTAAAACAGCAATGAACAAGTGTATCGGCGGCGGCGGCGGTGACGGCGGAGTTACCTGTACTTGGCGGTCTCGGCGCCGGGCGCGGCGGACACGGGGCGCAGGCCGACGGGGCCGAGCGCGCCCAGCGGCGGCGACAGCGGCGACGCGCCCCACTTGCGCGCGTACTCGTGCAGCGCGCCGCCCGCCCCCGACCCGCCCAGCTCCAGCGAGTCGCGCCGCGCTGCAACAACATACCTCTACGCTCCACTCTGCACTGAGGCCCAACTCTGTACACTTATGTACAAATTTGAACTTCGCTCACACCTCATACGATACCTATCTATGTATCTATTTACAACGTATCTGTTTCTTCAATGTGAAAAACTGTTTTTCGTTTACTAATCTGTATCGCTTATATATAAATAAAAACCTGTTTAATTATATTAGTAACAGAAACATTATTAACTATTTACATAATATATGTACTGATAGTTTTTAAAGTAGGAGGAATCTAAAAGATAAACTAACTACAGAATAACTTTCGTGTATGCTTAATAATAAATGAACACATACCTATGTTTTAAAGTCACAATTAAGTGACCAACTTATCCAATCAAAAAAATTATGATGATATAAGCAATCGATAGGGCTATACAAGGAGTTATTTACAGCAAAATACGTAGCTCTGTGGTACAAACTAATAACTACATGCTTCACTAAGAACTAAAACGTTATCAAATTTGTCTCAAAACGAACTAGGGGAATACGTAAGAAAATTTGCCAAATACGAACATATGAAATTAAAAACACTAAAATGGAGTACGCATTGTCTATGTTTCATATTCAAAATGGATTTCTAAGTAAATATTAAATTTCATTATAAATTTAAACGTCAGATTTTAGGACGTAATAATATTTGACAATAAAAAAATACTATTTCCTATAAAAAATATAATACCTATTTAAACAATACTACTTAATGTTACTCATTATATTGGCATCAACTTCGAACGTAATATCATTTTAATCAATATTATAATAAATAAAAACAGCGCTACAAAGACAACAAACAATATTTTGTTATGTAATTTGATCGTCTGCAATATGCAATAAGCTGTCGGTCTCAACACTGCAGTTTCCAACAATTAAGGCGTTAGTGAATAAGATACAAATTGACTTTCGTCAGGCATTATTGATTGGTCGGTTATGCCAAAATTTTATGTAGCACTGATACGATTTCACTTCCAAATTTTTAAATATTCTCTAACTGTTCCATTTTGCTAAGTTTACGCGATACTTGCATCATTGTTTATCTACTTGCATGCAAACTAGACATTTTGTCCAAATTAAAATATTTTTCATTCGTTCTATATTTCTGTAGAAAGTAAACTTTCTAAATAAATATAAGAGTACGTACGTTTAAGAATATAACTTCATTAGTTCCAGTTATTAAATCCACCAAATGAATAAAAAGTTTATTTCACTTTAATTACACCATTGTAACAGTATACGACTATTTTTACAACATTACATATAGTTTCTTATTACTTATATACATACATATTGATTTAAATTGGTGAATCCTAAAACGTTTATCATGCCATATTATGGTATATACTGTCCTGCGATATTTTCAACAAGGTCAAAGACAATAGTGCGAAATGGCATTTTTTTAAATAAGAATTCACTTAAACATAAAAGAAAACAAATTTACACATACGGAATGTGCAATAACCAGTTATTTTACTATATGATGAAACTGACATGATATAGATGGTTGAGTTAGGCCCGTTTTAAAACTTGCAATTAGTAAAGAAAAATGATTAGAGACCTGAGCCAGTTAAAATATTTCTTTGTTTTATGACATTCAATTATAATTAGTAAAAATATAATTGATAGTATTTTTCATAAGAACCGTATGGATGGAAAAGTTATATGTAGGTAAAACATATGAATCTACACAAGAAAGAGTGCATAAATAATAAACGTTTTTTAAACGTAGACTCACCAGGCTGCGGTTGGGGTTGGGGCTGGGCGTTGGCGGGCGGCGCGGGCGTGGCGGCGGGGTGCGCCGGCGCCGGGCCCTGCGAGAACTGCCGCGGCGCCAGCATGCTGCCAGGCGACACTAGCCGCAGGGGCGTCCCGTTGCGCCCGCCCATCACCAGCGAGCTGGGGTCGTAGTATGGGATCACGTACTGTCCCTGACCGTTCACTTGCTGCTCGCCCTGTTGCGGCGTGATCGGCCGCCGCGGCTGCTGTGCCTGTTGCTGCGCCGGCTGCGCGACCAGCCCGGGGTATACGCCCCACGGCGCGACGCCATAGTAAGGTGGCACCCCTGTGATCAGCGCGCTCACATACGGAGCGCCCTCTTGACCCGCGTTTATCACGTACGGCGCTTGTGTGAAGGCCTGTTGCGCGGCCAGCTGTTGTTGCAGTTGAAACTGTTGTTGCTGCTGCTGCTGGAGCAGCTGTAACTGTGCCGCCGCTGCCTGTCCGCCGGCCGCGGCCGCTTGTTGCGATCGGAACAATTGCTACAACAAAAGGAGAAACACACATATATTACACATATCAAATAACAAACATTACGTTAGGAGGTTTTACTTGAGTGGCAATGGACTACATCTAACGGAGACTAATGTTTATTTATTAAGACGTTCTACAGCATGAGACCCTACCAAGCGAATACTAATTAGCCCTATTTCATGGGAAGTAAAAGTAGTTAAAGAAGATTGCTTGTAAAAATAGAAAATTTGCTCAAATACCAACGGTAATTGAGTGGTTTTGGGTTATCTTGTTATACGGACCAGATGCTAACTCTTTATATGTTTAATTAATAGAGAATCGTATCGTTTACAATTTTTTTCCTCTGAGGTTGCAACGCTCGAGGGCTATTCACCGTGAAGCGCGCTAATTAACACAATCGCTTAAAAAGTTAATAACAAGCCACAACCCTGTCTGACGCATATGCCGCTCCTGGTTGCTGCTATTATCTTTTAGCTTGCTTATAGGAATATTTTGCAGTTGCGTTTTGATATTAAATGGTTTAAATACATTCTACTTAGCAAAATAAAAGCAATGATATTAAGTGTATATAAATTGTTTTGTTATATTTTTCATAGTAGAAAATTAAATTTCACGCCGAGTCGAGTCGTAAATCAATAGTATACAGATATAGTTGAATGGCATTAAGATATTTAGAATGAGGTGATTCATAGCGATGAGAGCGTAATCCGAATGTGATGTCATCGCGCACGGGCGGGCTCCATTTACCTGTTGAGAGGAGATTAGTTGGCGTGGCTCCAGGGCGGGCGCGCACGCCACTACTGTAAACACAGTGATACATCGCACACAACACTCTTTATGCCGGCTGGGTCTATTGCTACCACCTGCCCACTCTCGCACGACTATATCTCAACAAATCACCTCGCAACCTTGCCACTAAATGTTTTGATTATTCTTATAAATTTCTTGTTGGTGAAAAGCTTTTATAGACACCTGGAAGTAGTGTTTCTCCAGAATACCAACCAGACTAATTTACCAGATTTATTTATGAAACGAAAAACAAGTCATACATTTGGCCAAGCAAATTCTTTTAATACTATTTATATTTTAGATAGCTAAGTAAGTACAAGGATGTAATTGTATAAATAAAATATTTCGTAGATAACATTACATTAATACCTTGCGTATACAATTTGCGGTATACGCAAATTTCGAAACAGATGCCAGCTATCATACTAATTTTAATTACGGTGCTCCTATTATAACCGCGGTGCCTATTTTATTTTTCATTAGCTAATTGACACCGAATGATTATCTGAAGTCGTAACTTTACAGGAGGGTAAATCTTAGTATTTCGTTGGGGGATCGGCGTTTGATCTCGTAGTGCGACTTCTGCTTGTACAACAATTTAATTTATCAAGGCGGTGTAATTAAGCAGTAAGCGAGCGCGAGCTGCGCACGTGCGCTAAGCTGGGCAACTTGACCGCCACAAAATTAAGTCGCCTATGTCGGTGGAAGGTGGCGGCGAGGCGCCGTCTCGCATTCAATTAGACGTTCAGTAATCCGGCTGCGGCAAGCTTCGATACCAATTACAGGGTTATTAGTGACGGAACGTTAGTGCACGTCTCTGTCTGCTCATCTGATGCTTTGTGCGCTTTACCTTTGCTACCTTTGCTTCAAATGGTAAATCTCCTTTAAAGCAAAAGTTCTACAGAAACAAAGTTATTAGTTTTAAATAAAAAAGAATGTGGATTTATACTGCAAATGAAACAATGTGCATACTTTTTATATAAAAATAAGACAACAGTAAGAAGGGAATACTATTTTACGAAAATAACTATAATTCCAAGATGCATTACATGCGTAAATTATGTTGAATATGTTAAAAAATCTCCTATGTTTAACTAATCAAGTATAGCATTAAAAATCAGAAGTCGATATTTATAGAATAAACTATTTTTCATTTTTCATTTTTCATAATGCTTAATTAGGAAGCGATATTTAATACAGTAGATCACTGTACTACGTTCATTGCTTTTGCATAGTACAAATAATTTGTTACTAGTTAATTGGGCTACATTTTTATATACATCCATAACATTTTGAATACATAATAAAACACATGGCATATCTTATTTAAGACGTTATATGATAAAGTTATATTTACAGTGAGATGTACAATATAGAAGCGAATGCCGAGTCACGAAATTAGAGTCTCGTGTCCAGGTACGCGCAGTGTCGTTGCCTGCAGAAAATGGCGTTCGGAGGCATTTATTATTTACGCGGACGATGACGAGAACGTGGTTCTGCTCCCGCGAGATCGCCCGCTCTAGGCGTCGGCAAACAAATTACGCGACAAAGCAATCAATTACAACGACAAGAACGTAGCAGTGCCTCTTGAATCGAACGTTGCGTCAACAAGAAGCTTTTAGTGGCAGCGTTGAGGTGCTCGTGCCGCTTTAGAGCCCGATACCTTCGCATTTAACGTATTTTCGCTATAATTGTTTACTGACAATAAAAGTAAATTGTAATTTTAGAGAAAAACGTTTCACGAGTTGGAAAATTAGATTGTTGATCGAATACAAAAGCTAATTTAGGGCGAGTCGCAGTCGACGGGGTCGGAAGTCCAACGAGATTACGAGGATACTCGAGGTTGGCGCGTTCAGTCGGCTTCGCCTGTGCTTGACGTATCTTGCTCTAACGAGTTTATCTGCCCCGCGGGCTGCCGCTTCTTCGGCGACGCTCATCTCTCACGCTATCAACGGTTAAATTTAATCAATTTCTGAGTAATCTTTGAAGCTTTATTTTAACCAAAATATACGTCCTTCAATATCCTTACAAATATAAAAATAAAGTCAATATAGGTTTTCGTAACATTATTGTTTAGTCTATAAATAGTTTGCGACAGTGTATGCTTATCGAAGTGAAATGAAGAAATGGTCCGCATTTTAATTACAAGATTTCATTGGGTACCTATTACGGCTTTCGCGAAAGAGCGCCTGTAGATTTTCATGAAAAGGTGGCTAAGGGCGAGGGCGGGTTTAAGTTGGGCGGAGCTTAGCCACGCCTACATCGCCCACGCCCTGTCAGAATTACAACTTAATATTTGTATTGACGAATACTTGCCCAATGTTATGAGACAGTACATATGTATATGTCTATTATTTAACGATATATGCTTTATATCTTTATATAAGATATAAATTGGACGATAACTGTATAAAATACAATTTAAAAAATGGGACACTTTAATTATAGCAATTTTTACAAAGGGTTCATTCTAAAAATTAAGTACTTCACGACTTATAAAAGTAACATTGTTGTTACTTACCCAATAAACACTAGTTTACTCTACCATTCCGTATGTTTACAAATTCCGTCAGTGGAAGTTGACGATTTAGCTTTGGAAATATAAACTAATATGTTATCTACGTATCATGCTTGCGTTATGATATAAATTGCTAAATGGATTTAACGTTGTTTTGCGCATTGAAGATATCATAGAATAGAGAATGTGCATTCAATACTTGTTACAAAACTTTTTAATGGAATTTTAAATTAATCTTGTTATTGTAAAATCCACTTAATAAACATCGATAAGAACGTGAAGGTTTAGTGTACACGGAATCACTTTTCTATTTGTATATAGGTACATATACCTAGTTGAAACTGAGCAAAGTTATATTTAAATATATAAGGAAATAGGCAATCCTATATTTTGACATGATATACTGAGAATTTAAAGTTATATCGGAACTAATTATATTTTTAGCAATTAAATCAAATCATGTAACTATGAGTAGCACTAAATAAAATTTGCGTATTTAATATATTTGTCACGTACGATAAATATTTCCACATGTTTTATTTAACATCTTCATTTTATCAAAGACCTTTAAAGATGGATAGGGCCAAAATGCAAATAATAGCACAAATTTAACTGAGAAAAAAGAGAAAACGTCATTATATATTTTTATAACGTCATCGTTGCTGTCTCTACGCCACTAATGTATTTAATTTTAGCTACTTCGGTGCAATATATTGCAAGACCGGACCATAAAGCAATTCTGTCAATATTCTAAGAGTTCAAAGGCATATACCTAACATGTCCGTATAAACTGATGCGAGAAAGAGCCTATCATAAATTTTATTTTGGGCATATTATTATTTCAAAAATCATATAAAAACATAAGTTATGTATATAATTCCAAATTTATGCATGATTATTTTCGATAGTTTAGCGGAACGTGCTTGAACACGTAAATATATAACACAGATTTTTAGATGATCAACTTATTTAAACCAAGTGATACAATGCTTAAATAAACAGTTAAATTCATGCGTGCGTTACCTTATACGAGTAGGTAATATGCATAAACGCATAAGAAACAAAGCAAATGTTTATTGAGATGTTTATATAACGCGATAACAATATCAGTTTATTCATAAATTATATTATACTATTTAAAGAACATTTAAAGAACATTTTTCCTAAGTGTGGAATAACACTTTAAAAAAATGTTTAAAAGTATATTATACTATTTACATCCCTCCCTTTGCCATTTAGTACATTTTTTAATACAGTACTAATCATAACAATGTTCAAATGCTCTTTTAATTGACAGTTTTTAAGACAAACAGAGAGTTTATCTCAGCTTACGTCAAAAACTATTTCAAGATTTCATCTTAATATTTCGAGATTTCAAGAAAGCTTTTCAATCATTTGGACGGCCGTTATGGTTTGATTGTTAAGGTTGCTCTTCTATTTAATATTTTCAGCAAACTAGTAGTACTCCTTTCAGGATTCTGCATTTCCAAGTTTTAGCACATGAGTCACTAAGCAACTACATTTTATATTTTGTCACGGTATTTCACCAAAAGCGTAATAATAATATTTAATAAATATGTTAACTTATAGTGCCATATCATTTTTTTTAGTTAAGGATCCATTCAATCTAGTTAGATTGAATGCATAAAACACTTAAGAATTTGTTTTTCTTTTTCATGCTACTGTTTTTTAGTTTATGTTTCAAGAAACTTTGAAGAAAGCGTTCCGTTGCGACTATTTTACTACTATTTTTTTTTGCTAAACAATTAAAAACTAATGCATGAAATTAAACAAATATTGTAATTCAAACTTTAATGCATACAAGAAAAAAAGTGAAACTGTAAGTACAATCAGTAATAAAAATATTTGACAAAAATTATTTATCAATATTCGACGCGCATTGAAGTTTTTCTATCGCACCGAGGAAACGTATACAGCTATGCTGACGATTTAAATGACACCAAGGTCTGCGGGAGGGGGTCCTCACAATTATTGTATAGCGCTACAGCTAGCTAACTATCGCAATAATGCAACTCCCGATTTTCTGTTGTTTATATTCCTGGTTATAATATTAAATTCATATTACTGAATATAAAATATATATTTTAATTACATTTTTGTTTTCCATGACATAAAAACGTATAGACTAATTAAAGCGCTATTTTTGTTTTTTGGACAGGTTTATATGATTATTCAATTTTTAAGGTATAAAAGTACAAAAACGAAGAAATCAGTAAAAATACAACTAACTTGACAGTTAACACTGACTTTTTTTTACAAAAGTATTCACTCTTTCGCATAACTGGGTGAATAACTGTTTTATTTAAGATTTTGCTATCTTTTTAGAAAAATACAAGAAACGAGATTAACAGATATTAAGTAAAAAAGTAACAATATTATGTTATTGTTATTTTTTTACAACCGAATAATACGACAAAGTAGATTTTCATCAAAACTTAATTATAGTTTTTACTATGATAAAAGTTTAGATTATAGTTATATACTTTACAGCCATAAAATGACAGCCTATAGATATATACTTTAGAATAAATTGCGTTAATTTATAATTAACATTTGTAGGTGATGATTCTAATCGGGTGGATGGTGGATGGTAGCCGATGTCTGGGTGCGGCCGGACGGTGCTTTTATCAAAATTAGCAGGCACACCCGCGTGGTGGCGCACCCCGCTCATAAAACACCACCGTCATCGTCGCATCGACGACTTGGGAGCCGCACCTAGCTGTCGCACCCTCGTAACTCACCCTTTGGCCCGTTATAGTGAAAATAACATATTTTGCTACGCGACATTGCTACGAAGAATCGCCACGTATACACAAATTGGCATGAAGAATACAAAGCAACCACGTCCGACAATATTTTTCACCCACTTTAAGTCCTAAATGGCTATCATAGGGATAAACACGGTCGGTAGAGATTTAGCGGCTCTTACAGAGCCAACGAAGTAGAATACAGTAAAAAGGCAACATTTTGAGAAGTGTTTGGATTTATGAGATAACTCGTAGATCATGTCTTATAGCTACAATATATCAAACAAAGAATATTTCAGGAAACATATAAAAAGTGCACATAAAGTGTACTTCTACATAACAAAGGTAAGCTGTTGCAAGTATTTTAGTTCTAATTTAGTTTCGTTTGAAGATGATTAGAATGTTAACGGTCTTTAATCAATAGTCGTAGTGTTTGTGACACAATAAGTTGGTCAATCGGCCGAGGTAACGTTGTTTGCCGCTACACTCTTGTTGATAAAATTGACATCTGTATGCGTATGGGTAAACATGGTCTTATTTATTACGATATTCTTCTGTTTTATTGTTTTATTCACTAACCTGTTTACATGTTATTTAAATAGGAATGGTAAAAGTTCGAAATTAAAGGGATGAAATATACCAACAAACAGAAATTGTACTGAAAATATTTGTGGATTTGTTAATATTATTTTATTATTATGAGTACCATAAAATAGATAATGTGAGTACCAAAAATTCGTTTAATATCTAATTGTAATTAAAGTAAAGTGTGTGTATTTATATAAATGTAGAGTTAAACATAAAAACAGAAATGAAAAGGAAACAAGAGTAAGGGCCTACGATTGTATTGATAAAACGTTTGTAATGTTTATATATTTATTTATTTAAATATACTTAAATTCTAAACTATAGTATATTTAATTTTAAAAGTATATAAATTTGTTATCTACAACACTTCAAATTAACTAACTGAAGATGAAATTTTTTTAGAAATAAAACATTGTAAAATGATATAAATGGATCGATATAGCTTTTGCATATTTCTTTGCATATTTATACAACATTATTTAAAAAAGGCAAGAATGTTTAAACGCAAAACGTACTATATACCGGTGAAAAGTGATATAACGTTAGGATTAAAAAAGATTAAATGATAAATAATTACTTTTTCAAGTTAAATGGATATCGTTGAGTAACAAGAAATCATGCTGTATTTTTTTTTCGTTGCAAATGAAGTGCAACCCCAGGGACATGATATTTTAATATTTTTATTTTAACTATAAATATTCAATATATTTTGTCAGATATTATTTACTTAAAGTATCTCCAAGATTCCAATTATTTTTTACATGTAATGGAATCCTCGTCATACGCCTGACACAAAACTATGAAAATAACGGTCAATAATCTATCATTTCATGAATCCCTAGGTGCTCGAATAAGCTTAAAATAGTAATTTCAGTATGTGCAACCAGGAATTAAAGTTGCCAAACGTGTAATTTTTATGAAAGCGTTATTTTCTAATAATATCAACAATAAGTTAATCAACAATAAGGTATAGAAAAAAACAATAAGTTAGTTAATAAAAATATTTATTGACGAATCCATACTTATATTATAAATGCGAAAGTCTGTGTGTTTGTCTGTCACGCTTTCACGGCTAATCTACCGGTCCGATTTAGATGAAATTTAGAATGAAAGTAGTAAAAGTGACTGAGTCTAACATAGGCTACTTATTTTTTCAAAAATCAACCTCTAAAGGGTTGAAATAGGGGATGAAAGTTCATATGAAAAATCTAAACCGCTTGAGCAATTGTAATCAATTTTGGCATAATTATAGTTGATAATCTAAGCTTAAACATAGGCTACTTTATTTTTTAAAAATGCGCCCTCGAGGGTTGCAATATAACGAAATATTTCACGCGGCGAAGCCGCGAGCGGGCCGCTAGTTGAATTTATATCTTCTATCTATACGATTGTTTGACTACTGAACGGATTTAAATAAAGCCTTTTTTTGTTGTACAGCTTTTAAGCTTGGGTAGAACTTGGACTATAATAGATTTTTAACAGAAGAAGGCATGATGTAGAACAAAATAATCTAGCTATAAGATACAAGGAAATTGAGCCCTACTAAAAGATGTTTAGCATGATGGATATATTTTTAAGGGTAATCACGAAGCAAAGCGAAACAAAGTTATGAGCAGCTACTAGTTATATCATAAAACTTCTTTACTAAACCTTTGACTACGAGACAATTCTATTTTTTTTTGTGATGAGTTTTGATTAATTTCGTGTTCTACATTTATAAAATAGATTATCTAATATATAAATACATAATATCTGGATTTATTACTTTGGCTGCTCTTATATGGATTTTAAATTATTTAAAAAAAAAACATATTTATTACAAACACATGAATAAATCAAAATCAAATAAAATAACTATATCATAAAGCAAGATAATACAATCTTTTTGCTCTAAACTAAATTGCAACTACATGATGACTAAAAATATTCGTTTTCTATGTAAGAAATTTTAAGGATACAAATTTTGTCTGTGAAATGTACCCATTTGCAGATTAAATGTGGCAGGCACGAAGGCAACCCAACCGTATACAAAAAGCAAATGAAATCGATACGTTACATGTGTGCTGTAGTATTTGCTTGCCAATGTCGATTTGTGAAAATATTTGTAGGCTGAGATGTGTTCGAAACCACCAAAAGGAAATGTACTCCTTCTTATCTACGAGCACTAATATTCACCACAGCCAGAAAACATCTTGTTCGTACACATTATTTTACCATTTGAACATTTATATTGTATAGTGGTAGTATATTCAAATTTAGTAATAGCCACCCGTCCAGCAACAACAGGAGGAAAAGGAGCAAACGAAATATTAAGGATGCAAAGGTGGTGAAAATATGAATATATTACACAGCAATACGAGCAAAGTAATCACACGCACGCAAGAAAACGTTACTACGCTGTATAGCACTGTACGAATATTTGTAAAACCAATAATTCACCCACATGGACTTTAATTTGGGTTCATTTTTGGAACAATAAATTTTACCCAAACGAAATTACATATATTGTAATAATTCTCTATCCCATTAATTTACACGTTTAAATATAAGTGCTGTTTTGTATACGTGTAAAAGGGGAAAAGTTTGTTTTTAATATCTACTTTATACATCAGCATAACCTAAATCGTACAATGAATAAGACTGTTGAGTTTTTTCATAAGTTTTTCCAAAATATTAGTCATGATAAGTTTACAATAACACTAAGTGCCTATTATTATAACAATATAACAATGCAATGTGCTAAGCAAGTACGTTCCGACATTTTCTCTATTAAATAAAACCTGTATATGCGTATTTATAATAACAGTAGTTTTACTATTCTCTCATTAAGTAACTGTCTCTAGATATTGGTACGATGACCCCTAACGGTATTTCGATTTGAGTTCTGTTACTTTTCTTAAAGATCACCAAAATAAACGTACAGAGCAACACGTAATCGAATAATCATAATGTATAAACATTTTTATATTCTTCTTATAACTATAAGGACAGGATAGGAGGGTTTGCAAAACGGAGACAGTAAGATGGTAGAGGTGAATGTACGCGCTAAGTGTGCCACGCGCCGGAGAAATACTTCGGAATGGATACCGTTAGTGGAACGCGGTCAGGCCGGCAGCGGTACCGGTGTTCGTGTCTGCAACATCACCACTTAATCGCTTTCAATTTAAAACCCTACTATATGGTCACTAAACTAAGATTAAAAAAGTTAAATCAAATTGGACTTGGCGAATATCTAATTTCCACAGAGAAATTATATTGAATTAGTATGATGTTGAGCTGTAGGTACATCAGCAAGTTGCTGTAGCGCAGTAATCGGAGCGTTTCTAATATCTACACTTTGACTCAGTTTCACCGCACGCTTCTTGCCTCCGTTCTTATTTATTCGTTTTGCGAAATCGTTTGAAATCTGATACCGTTCAAGCAAGTTATCGAGACTCTAGGTTCTCACGAAACTTCACACGGACTTCTTGCAGATAGTGGAGTTGCCTATTGAATTCCCCTTATTATTGTTCGCAGATGAAAATCGCTATCGTCTTACTAAATAAAAACAAGCAAAGCGAAGAAAAATAAGAGAAATCGTATATCTTAAAAGTACATGTATATAGTGAAGTATGATTTCGTCGTAATCGTATATTGTAGAAAGAGTTGTTCCATGGTAATGAGGGTTTAAAGCGGACAAATGAATATTTTTCATAATAATTGCGCTGGATGCAGCAGCAGGTAAGGCGTGAAGCGCGGCGGGCGCGACAATTTGCATCACAAATACGGGTGGCAGCCGCGATGCGCCCCGATGCCCTACGCCCGCGCTCGCGGCCGCTGCGGCTTCCACCCGTATCAGACAATGTCACAATCAACGTCGCGTGGACGCTTTTTGGCCTTTATGTGATTGCCGATTGTGGTTCACCATAAATGTAACTAAGATTTATTTAGGTTCACGATTTCTAATTTTTTCAACTGTTGTTAAAAATTTAGTAGTGATTAATACACAAATAATACTTTAATACTGCAATATCGAGTTGCATATAATAGTAAAGAAATTATACTAAATGTGAGCGGAAATAGCGATCTCTTGCATAAAGCCTATCGTCTATAACGGCCGTTTGTTCACGAAGAGAAAAGGTAATGCAAGTAAAAGCAGCCAAGTTGAGAAGCGATGAATTAATAACGAACTTCTCCCGCGACGCGTGATGACGGCCAACAAGAGTAGCGCATTAGACGCCAACTGAAATTCACCAAAATCTCCCCTAATTATCGTCAGATACTTTTTCTCGTAATTTTTATTCAAAAATAGAAATATACCCTAACTTATTACTTTAAACTTTGAGAAGTAGACTGTAATTTTTTGTATGAATTAATCAAAATGTTTTAAAAATACATACCTGGTATGAAATAAAGATAAAAGAACAAAACGATATTATGAAAAATATATATAAAACATTTGGAGAAATAAAAGATTATTCGTCTAAATTTCAAGTTAGAAAGCTGCAGTGAAATATGACGACTATTTCTGGTAAACGATCCAATCAGGGAAAGATTTACCTTATCCGTTATTCTACCTTTTTCTTTGGGGGCCTTAAAATTGTTAGAGAAATTCATTACGCGTATCATGCGGCTTTTTTTTCTATAGTTAGCTTTTCTTAAAATCGAGTTAACAAATAATAAGATTATATTAATCTTTTGTTAATGCCCTAATCCTGTTATTTCTTTCACATTTAATTTATCAGATTGTTATTACGTTTTCCGTTTACAAGTATGAAAGTAGGAAAACCTTTTTTCTAAAAGTGAAAAATGACTTCAACGTATCCATAATTTTTAAGTAGCGCAATTTACAAATCACACCGATATTATAGGTGCTTTACTAAGATCGTTGGCTCATGTTAATCACGACATACAGAATTAATTTTCTTAATAACGGAAGTACACATAAATGGCACGGTAAGAAAGGGGTTACAAGACGGTTTCACAATATTGAAATAAATCTCTCATGGAATGACTTGCTTGGAAATTACCCGGTGGCGTAAGGTCTACGAAATAGGTGGAAAAGCGGCTCTTAATTAAATCAAGTGACACGTCTCGTACGTTGCTTCAATCACACGACCTCAATAAACCCGAGCTTCCGACGAATCTGCTCCTTTCATGCTTAGTTGTATCCAAAGAGGATACCAGTACTTATAAGATGCATGAAGCGAATACACAACATCAGGATCATACAATTGTATTCAATTTAAAATTAGTTCTTCCGATTTTAATAACAATGTAAGTAGTAAGTTATGGTTAAACGAAATACCTAACTGATACACTATCCATAATAAATGGTTTTTTCATATAGTATTTAAATCTTTGGGTTGCATTTCTTCAGACTAGTACTGTTCCTCTACCCTCAATATAAATAAATATAAAACGTCTCAAAAATAAGCGCTAGATTTAGAACGAAAATAACAAAGTTTTCTCTACTAGATTCATAAAATATAGGTAATTCGATAATGATAACATTAAAAAGGTTTCTTCTGTTATATGAAATATTTTCTTTATCTGTTTCGAAGTCAGTATCACCTATAGTAAATATAGTCTCCTTTTCATAAAAAAAATAACCCGTTAAGATTAATGTAATATCTTTTCTATAAAATTGATCACAAACACCTGTCTAAAGTATTGTAAACATGTTACAAAATCATACACTTCAATAGATGAATTATTTTAGTAATTTATAATACGAAAATAATTATTAGCTCAAATTATTTCGTACATTTATTTACTATTGCAGAAACGGGAAAATATTTTTTATTTGATTTATATCCTACGCAGCTTTACACTTTTTCCAACAGGGTAGTAAGAGCTATAGAGTAAGTTTTTAGTAAGTAAGTTTGTAAATGTAAATAATGAAAATAACTAAAAATGAAAATAATTTAAAAAAGTATGGTAATACCACCAGCTATTTTATATTATATTTTAATTTAATCAATATTATATTTTAATTAAGTCAAAAAAAGAAATATAGCAATACAAAAAAATTGAAATAACCATTTATGCAAAAAAAACTACATATCATACGCTTACATTACTGTATCAATGTACGTTCAACCACACATTTCATGAAAGTTTACCTTAATAAGGTACGTCTATGCAAAGCCGTGCCTTGAAAACCAAGTTACATTTTACGACTAATTTCAGAAAAGGAATACGCTTGCACACACGGTAGTAAAGTTCACTAAATAGAATTTGACAAGTTATCAACTAAATTTAATTACTTTAAAATAGTATTTATAGATGAATGCAAGTTTCATTTCCTGCAATAAAAATAAACAGAGTAAAGTGGATAAAACAAATAATAAAAGGGGTGCTGTAACCCTGCAGGGCAAGTCGACAATAACTTGTGCAGTGGCTGCGCACCGATCGCACTCATTATTTCCATAACGAGCTCACGACAACCGCCGCTCGTTCTGCACTCTCGGAGTCCCGGTAACAGCAATTAATTAACTGACTAAACGGTATGGTGTTTTACATTGTGATGTTTACGCAACTCTCCAACGATAATGTCGCCTGCCATTGGACAGTGCAACCTTCGCTTCGCATTAATTAATAAAATATTATTAGCTCGACCCATCTCACTAAAAAATTAAAACACTCATTATTGAGCTCGTTATAAAGTTCACTGCATACAAATTGCTTATTTGCATAAGGAATAGATATAAATAGCGTCAATTGTATTTACTATATAAAGGATATATTTATTGTCACCATTAGTGAAAATTAAAAACAAGCAAATGTGTTTCTTATTATAAGCGGAAATATAACCAAGAATAATGGAGAGGCAATAAAAGAAATACAAATTTATTGTTCTCAGGACTCATGAATCTATCTGCTCGTTATGTATTATACAATGAGATTAGAAGTGTTTTTATGTAGTCATAATATGTGTTTTCGTGGTGAGTTTGTAAATGTTACTACTACTACCTCAAAAAGTGACTTATCTTGACTTTATATTGCCGTGCCTTTTTGCACATCTTCGTGTCGTAACAGCTGGCAGTCGCTGTTACTTAAATTAGTTAACAATGACACATATTGCTGGCAAACAAACGCTCAGGATTCCTAAATAGCACGCTCGCTATTCTTAAACTATCGCCGCCACACCGGTGAGCATGCGTCTACTGATTCATACACACCTCAAGGTAGTATCAGATGAGAATGAGCACACATCTTAAATTAACAATTTTGCTATGTAAATTGTCCTACTCATATAAAATAGTAATATAATTAAAGGTAACGCTATATGATGCCTAAGAAAGATCAATAAATATAATTTAGTTATAATGTAACGTAAAATATAAAACAATTATGATCAAATAGAATGCTCTTATGTCCGTCTAAAAGGCATGTGCGCGTATCGAGAGCTATTGCGTGTTGTATAATGAGCGGCTCAACTGAGGACATTGATCTCGCGCTTGAACTTGAAGTTTGTGATATTTTTTCACATCATTTAAACTTTATAAACAAACATTGTATTATGGTGTAATTAAAATTCTCATCAGTACTGTCAGTATGATGTGGGTAAGTGCTATAAATATTTAAATTCTCGGTTGAAGAGCAACCGTGACACGAGTATTATCTACAGGAAAATAATTTTCCAGCACGTCAGTGTACCAAACGTTGCCCGGAAATTGTAGGAAATTGCAAGAGAAAATGAATCCGACGGTTTGAGAGGTCCAGTTGAATCGGGCGAAAGCTTACTACACAGCACTTGTATTACACTGCTAAATTTCTACGTTCATCATGTTACAAATTGCTTAACATTCAAATAAAGTTAATTAAATTGTAGCGTATATTGTTAAGTAATATTCTAAGTTATTCATGCATGCAGATATAAGAAATGTGCGAACTGGCATAAACCAAAAAGGAACAGAAAAATAAAAGAGCTCTCCATCAATCACATGAACAGAGCCCTGAGCTTCCGGACGCGGCTTGGCCGAGCGAAACATTTCTTTGAATAATGAATATACAGGTGGGTAGGTATCGTGTACCCTGTAACTGGACGTGATATATGCCGTCGTCGACCGCATGCATAATTCCACTCATTTTATGTGGTTAATTGTCGAAAATGACCGCAAGTGAAATATATTACAACGTAGCGGACGCTAGCACCGCTACGTGACGGCTAATGTATTCTACGGCCCTAGTGCTCCGCCTTCACCTTCGCGTTGCCTGGCTCTTTGTGGGGTTGTGCTTTACGTAGCAAAGTAACATGCCGGTTACCCGTAATGAATACGTTTAAGTTGACACGTGTTTAATGCAAATTATCCTAATATCACCGTGATATATGCAAGATTATATTTTAGCTCTACTTTGTTATTTTAAGATATTTAAGTATATATTTTGCGAATATGTAAACATCGTTTTAATGTATAAATTATTTAGTTATCTAAGACTATTATAAATAGAAGACAAAATGTAAAAAAATATCATTTTTATTTTTTTTAGAGAATGATACTTATATGTTGTTTCCCGAGCATCTAGCTTACAGAAGGAGGTGATAAAAGTAGAACATCACATCATAATAACATTTTCCTCTAGAACTAATGTTTACTCAGTGACAATTATAAATCAAACAATGCATTGCTCGCATCCTCCATGATAATTTTATCTGGTTTACATGCTGATCATTTGTAGTAAACTTGTAAAGTTAGTAGCCACAACTGAAGTGCGCGTAGCGCACAATCGCTTCGGTTCGCGTTTACAATGCTGCTGCATTACAATTTTTCAAAGCAGACACAAGCGACAGGGCATAACAAAAGAGCTAGGAAGGCGCAAATAAACGAGCGTTGCGGCAAACGAGCGGGTGAGACTCATACATAGGACGACTTCCTCTTACTAATATCTAATGTTTTAGCTAAGTTTTCTTTCTTAGCCTTAGTCCATTGTTTTTCATAATTACAATCAAAGTAATAATGCAATATCAGTATTATTTTTATCAATGTTCGTTATCGTTCCGCATCAATACATATACACACTATAGAAAGTTTGTGAGAAACTGGAATGAATAACTTTTAAAATACAAAGAGCGAACTCAATTTGAGTAATGTAACTTTTGGTCTGTAAACACGAACTCTCGAAAAGCTCTGCGAAGCGGTTTGGAAGTATCTCTACATTTAGCGCGTTTTCAGGTCGTAGAAATGAATACGACAAAGATCGGGTGGCGCGATACAGCGACGGCCGCGACGCGTGCGGCCGAATAACAGGAGAACTGCAAATACACTACAGCAGTAGCGGAATCAAAAACAACTAATAGGAATTTGATTAAATATATTTATGCTATGCATATATTTATATTTTTAAAGTTATCTTGAATAAGAAGAAATTAAATAAGTAGTTCACCTTGTGCGTATTTTTATGATAATGTAAGTCAACTATAGTATAGTGAAATAAAACAAAGCAACAAAAGCTTTTAAAATAAAACACTTTATTGATTATAAATATTGTTTACGTTAAAATACAGGTTTTTTATATGTGGTTAATATGTTTTTTCACGTTCCAGACATATTTTACTAAGATCCAATAAATTCTAGACATGTATAACATCGTGTCATATATAATAAAGCATTGAGCAAAGCTCATATAGTAACATAGATATTGAATATAACATTTCCGGTGGCGTTAATTATTATAATAATATAGTATTTACAATAAGACACATTAAAGTCAATCGCAGTAGTGTTATTTTTATTAAAAAAAAATGTAATGAGTGTAAGTTTCATTTTTATGTAATATTAAATATTTTAAAATGGTAATATTTTACGATATGTACTAGCCACGTATGAATTTTAATGGTTTTTTTAAATAAAAGAAATGTAAAAAATAAATAAATAAAGTAAATATTAAATGGTATTATCTAAACAATATATATTTAATAATATTTTATGAGCGTATAATGTGAAAGTACATATTTGATATATTATTTTTATTTATTAGTATTTACTATGGGGAAATTTTCCAAGAAGTATGTATGTTTACGACAACGTCTGCTACTATAACTTACAATTTGTAATTTGAGATCCTTTCCAGCCGCTGCAGCAGCCGTTACCGAAGTAGTCACAGGGGATAACCACTGATGAAGGTTAATATAACGTTTTGGTAAAAGTTTCAAGGAAACATCCGCTTGTGCATAAGCACGCTCCAGACACGCAGCAGCCGCACCGTCCAGGGCCAGTGCCGGCTCGAGGAGCGCACCACCACTTTCGAGTACAACCATTATCGCTAGGTAGCGTGTCACCAAACGTACGGGAGATAACACTACACGTTAAGTCACTTCACAGCGTGCGAACGCGAATTGGAGCTACATGTCGCGCGGTACGTGGCACTCAAGCAGCGAGAGTCGCGGAACTGCCGCGTCGCTCACCTGCCGCGGTCGCCGCGGCCCGCGCCCCTCCTGCGCCGCCCACTATCTCGACAACAAACAACGTTTCTGCAGCAGCCGTCCTGCATCCACCGGCAACACTAGATACACCACTTTCAGCCTACTTTCTCGAATACTCGATCATCAAACATAGTCATGTAGTAAGTAGTTTATTCCATGAATGAACTTGTTTGCTTACAAATTCTATCGTTACGCTACAATGCAGCATATATTGTTGACATTTATATGTTAGTAGTTTATAAATCCATAATATTATTTTGGTAGTTTTGTTTGTCCTTATTTACTAAAAAATAATTACAATTTAAGCTCGAGAAACGAAGCTTATATGGCTTTATTACAAAAAAGTACTTCATTTGGTGACTTTAACAAGTTTCCCCAAGCATTGTTATTAATAGAATATGGATGAAACCTTTGTGTATGGCA
This sequence comes from Dryas iulia moderata, assembly GCA_019049465.1. Classification (NCBI taxonomy): domain Eukaryota; kingdom Metazoa; phylum Arthropoda; class Insecta; order Lepidoptera; family Nymphalidae; genus Dryas; species Dryas iulia. The sequence continues at coordinate 5,192,464 of CM032417.1, forward strand.
ATAAAAAAAAAACATTTTTTATATTTCTATGGTATATATTCCTTATCGTCATTTTTATTCCGTTACCACCAAGATCATCTCATTGTTATAATGTTATTAAAACATGAAAAAAATTAAACCTATATATTATCAACAAAGTGTGTCGGCAAAGCCTATGTGGAGGACAAATTCGACACTAGTAATATTTGTCTATGGATCATATTATTGCACCCAGGCTCTTGCTTTACCGTTTCCTTTTTATTTATCATTACTTGGACTGTAAAATCCCATTATTTCCGTCCCCGTATAAATTTTATCAAATATTCTCTTAGCGCTTCATACGATAGTTTTGATTTGATAATTCTTAGCAATTAGTCGCCTTAGTTATTTTTATTGTTATTTACAGTGGGTAATTACGTGTTAACGTTTTATAAATAAAAATTTGCGTAACACTGATTTAGCATATCATTAAAATAATGTTATATAAAAAAGTACTTTTATATAATAAGAAAATAACAAGCGACACGCTCGCGTCTTCGCTCGCGTAATCTGAGACTTTTATCTCCTATTAGAGCCTTTAAGATTCTCTAAACTTTTTGTTCAATTATAATAAAATATAGCCTATAACACTCCTGAATAGTGTAAATTTTCATAATCGGTTCTGTATTTCCAAAGATTACCCTTTACAAACAAAGCTACAAACTACCTCTTTATTATATTAGTATAGATAATTATAAAATCAAAGATTTCTCATTTACAATAACAACAAAAATATATATTATTTTTAATAAAATTAATATTATTTTTATAAAACAAAACAATACAACTGGCTAAAATCAAATTAGCTATTCGTAGCTATGCATCGTCTCTTACTATATTTTTTTTTCAAGTAAACAGAAACCAGAAGCCGAAGAACAATCAATATCAATTAAATTACGTCAACTAAAAGAATAGAGAGAGAGCACGCGGCAATGATTCAGAAATCAGTTGCCACGTGATCCGCTTTCAAGTCCCTCCTCATTGAATAAATCAAACATTTCGTCTCAATATACAAACAAACTTCTAAACAATTAGCGAACTCTGAATAATAATTTAGGACTCTGTCGAAACGTCATGCATTAAAATTTCAGTAACCAAATTCGTTTCTACAACAAAGCTATAACTACAATGATATCCACTAAAGGTATAAATCAATGAAATTTTCTTATCATTAACGTTCGTGAATTGCTATATCATATTATATAAGTAATTTATCATAACAACAAAAATAAAAACATCGCACCGACAGTGATTCCAACTTAAATCCAATTTATAAGAATGTTCTCTTGAGGCACATGTGACAAAATATTGTAAAAGTTCGATATCACTTCTTTCAAATTTATGGTGCGTAGTGGATATACTTGTATGTATGACTGTGGACGATATTACGTATCTTTTTATAAATTCATTTATATATTTTATAATATTTAAAAATATCTATCTTTATAATATAATTTTCAACTACAAATAAATAATAAGTTTGAATGCAGCAGAAATTAATTCACCATAAACAGTAGTATTAATAGACGCAAGACAATAAGCCACCCCTGTGAACCTCGTAGTCAGCGACCTAATGTTCCGCAGCACGCGAACCAGTGCCGCGCCACAACCCCGACAGAAAACACAATTTGCATATGGTTGGATATAGTTAAATAAAAAGTTGCTACTAAACACCAGCAAAAGGTTTAACTCAATATTTTTAATTAATGCCTTTTCATATCTTATTTCAAGCCGCTTTACAATCGAGTATACAAAATGTATAAACAAGCTAATCATAAAAATCTTAAGCATTTGTTAAGCATGGTGAAGTAATATGCTCAGGTATATAAATAAACAAATGCGATGTAATTTTTTTTAACTGAATCACGACTACCAACATTTTAAGCAGCTTCTTTAGGTGTTAACATTGAATTTTTAATCTATGATATAAAACTACATACGAAAATAGAAAAAAAGTGTTTGAAGCATTTTAAATTCGTCTGTAATTTTGTGAGGTGCAGTTTAGTTATGTGTATGACAATCTGCTATACCGAATCATTGCAATGCAACAGCTCAATTATTCACACGTCGCGGCTCCGCCTGCTACATCATCCGCTTGCTACCAAATTAAAAGTAAATAACGAAATGAAAACAAGCGCGCCCGCGCCGCGAGGGACTCGCAAACCTTTTACCGCTGTCGAGTAAACAACTACAGCTAAACACACTATCATTTTATCAGTTATCGGCTATCTATTTGCGCTGTAAAAAACCGCACTGTATTCCAATTTAAAGTGAGAAAATATATTTATTAATAAATATTGTAGCACTATATCACCTAGATTAATTCCATATTAATTACGGAATTTGTATAAAATTAAATAAAATCTTCTAGCTAGTAAAGTCTACTGTTGTTATTACAAATAAATAGCACAACAGCAAGAACTACAAGCGCTGCCCCCAGCGCGAAGCAATTTCGAAGAACAATGCACTTGGATGAATGGTGGTGCAAAGTAAAAAGTCTATTTGCATCATATACACATTTTGCGGTAAAATAAAAATTTTATGTTGTATTTTATATATAAATATATATTATGTTTGATAATAGAATACAAGTAAAATTATCTATGAGCATATTATATTTTGTATAGTTCGAATTTTATTTGTGGCATCATTAGTGACAAACAGAAAAACCTTACGCAAGGCAAGACAGTAACGAGCGGCCGCAGTCATCATGGGGTATGAAAGTAGCCCCTCACGACGAAAATTGTCACAAAGCAAAGTATGTCAGGAACTATATCATTATTTCAACATACACCACAACGTTTACAGACTAATAAATCCTTAGTAAATAAAATATTTAGTAGGGTAAATATCTATTTTATGGTAAATTCATTACCAAAACATAACATATCTTTGTAATTGCCACATTTGTATAGTAGGCTTCTAACACGCTTCGCTTGTGAAAAAATTAAATGAAATTCTCTCGATTCTATTCAAAATATTGACTTGCTACGAAATCTAAAAGGCATCTCGGATACTCATCATGCTAATAGTAGCTACGCTGCCTTCAATTTATAGTTTTTGTTTTATTACATAGAAGAACTAACACATACTAAGCTCAATTAATTGGCAAAATACAATTTATAGTATAATTTATAGTATATATAGTCCAAAACTAATTAAATGTTTATTTTATTGTTTCAACTTTTAATATACTTAAGGTGTTTGAGGAAGTGTTTGCTCATAATCAGAAAACTGCAATCAGAGCTGTAACACAAGTTGAATGGCCGAAGAAGCATCAGAGCGTAGCGCCTACGGCAGTATTTACGCTTGTTCTTATACATTCGTTATTGAATAAAATGTTTGCTAAATCAAAAATCGAGAGTATCTCTTATATTATTTTTTTTATTTAACAATCTACTGTTTAATCTTTAAATATTAGCTTTTTGGAACAAAGCTAAGACTTAAAGAGATAAGTGTATACATTTTACTTATAAGTAAATCTTTCGTTAATATTATAAGACACTAATGGATTCTGATTTATTAACAAAGGTTCATTACGTAGAAGGTCTAATGAAGGACGATTTAACAGATTTGTGTGACAAAGCATTTTATGCACAATAAAACCGCCGAATTTAAGAACAATTACGAAAGTCAAAGCAGGTATCTGAGAACAGTGCGGCGAGATGTAACAAATCGCTAGCGCAACAAAGGAGGCTTTCTCGCGGCCATTACGCGGAATGCACAGGAGAAACAGGCGTCGGTATCGAGGGTGGCGCGATTAGCGTATGCGGTGCGCAGTAGTAGACGGGAGGCCTCGCACCCGACTCACCCTTGGGAGCTACCCGATTTACGATTGCCGCAAAGAATATCTTCTACGTGGCGTTTTTGTGACCCACAAGTGACCCACTAGTGACCACCACAACATTCTCTTACTGGAATTTGGTTTTTGGAACAAATAACAATATTGATATTTTAACATTTTTTTTTATAAATCCACAAGGCATGGGAAGTAAGTAGTACATGAAGTGGAAGACGGGGTGGCGTGAAACCGTAATAAGGGCCACCATAAAATGTTACATTAGGTAACGGCGGCTTCTGGGGCGGCTATAAATATCTCCATTCGGAAGTACGGCCAGTGTCCCGCGGGAGGACGACACATCGCTGCCAGTTCTCGTCCGAGAACGTGTTGCGCGAATAAAAACATCTCTCACCTCGCATTCTCAATGTTTCTCCTCGGACATACTTGTATATATACTAGGTATATCACATCTTAGTACATAACTCCATCAATCAATATTTCTGAACAGTATATGAAACTCGCTCCCACTTTTCATGATATTTAACTTTACTACTGTCACGTTTTATTGATGTATTTCAAAAATGGTTTTTATATCGCTTGTATGGTTTTTATACTTGTAATAAAATAAGTAGGTACACGTCACAAGTACGATCTAATTTCAAACTCTTTAAACTATCAAATTTTAATAATATTGAGCAAATAGAATTGCGGACCAGTAATACGGCTTTCACGAGAGAAATATTTAAGTTTCACTTGTCAGTAGATAGTGAAACTAAAATTCATACTATATACTTGGTATCATCAGCGCTGTTTTGCTGGCTACTTAAATACGTACTATTAAATAATAAGCAAATAATTTCAACAGTAAAACCAACACAGCACACAAGTTGAATAAGTCAAAATCATCAAATCACCTCAGTAAACGAAGAGAGAACAAACAATGGGGGACCCTCAAATTCCTTGCGTTATTAGACAGACCTTAAAAGTTTAGAGCGGGCTTAGTTTACAGAGGTAAGCTTGAGGTTGAGTAGGTGAGTTTGTTTTTACAGCAATGTCAACAGCATATTGTGGATAGAATGCTGAAACAATGAGTTATGTTACGACCGATGGTTATGAAAATTGTTTAAGTTATTATAGTAATAAACAAATTAAACCATAGAAATGTATAATATATACTTGAAAATACATAAAAAATATGTATTTCTTTAAGTTTTTATCATATTCCTTACAGAAAAAAACTTAATTGCCTTGTCAATACAACATCAATACAAAATACACAAATTACTATAATGGCATTGCAGAGATTTCATGACTTGTCTCGTTTTTTGTTTGACTTGAAACATCATAAAGGATATTAGTCATTGTCGTAGTCGATTTACGTATTGTATAAAGTCCCCAGCGGTGCAATACGCGTTGTTGCACGTCCATCAAACGTCACTATCAATTACGAGCCGAACGCCACCCTTCTCCCGGCACTATACTCGCCGATAAGCTTATTAAACTGTCGATCACTATACATATTTACATAATTATAACAACATCTGTAGGGTACTCTATTTTCGTTAAATTACAAGGGAAATCACTTGATGGAAACAGTTACGTAATAAGTTTATAATTGTCGTAAGACTTCAGTTAAAATAGAAAAATAATTAAGTTTATTCTTGTTTTCATAACGTCAGACGGACAAACTCGACTCGGCTGAATAACAATCTGCGAGTCGGGTAAACGAATTTTAAATAAAAAGTGGGAGGTCGAGGGTCGAGAGCTGAAGCGACCGAGCGGACCGAAGTTTTGTCATTGTTTCTATATTTCGCGAGGCAATTAGCGCAACTCGAACGCGAACGATTCTTTGCGGTTTAGCCCGTAAAGTCTAATCAAATTGCGACATCTACGTTTACCAAATCATAAATTCGTACCAATATCCTAAAACAAGGAGTATATATTGTTATATTTAATATGAATCGATACATATTTTAAGTTGTCGGTCTACACGCATATAAGCACTGGTATGTTGCTCTAACAATATCATAGAATTTAATATATACCTATATAAAGTCAATTATGGTTTAATCTAAACTAAAACAACACGAGTCCATTTTATGAATTGTTTTAAGGTGGGATAAGGTCAAGTGTGCAATTTTTTGAGTAAATCAAATTGCAAAAATTCTCTGACCAAATTAGCTTTGCAAAATTTCCTTACATTGGATAGGTAAATACCACCTGTATTGTAGATTATATGTAGAGCAACAAAGCGTGTTAATAAATAACGGAACATCGTGCAAACTTTTCTTATTAAATAAGTAGGTAGTGTTCATACATTACTACTTAAGCAGCGAGATGAAACATAAATATTTATGACATAAATACTTGTGCATTTAGCACAATCGAATTTTTCTCATTATATTAGGGATTTTGTAGGAGCACAAATTACTATAGGCAGACGGGAAATTTACTCCTAAAAGAAAAGAACTTTTAGTATTAATCATATTGAGTTATTATTTAATATGTTTAATAATTAAAGTGCTCTATCGACACTGCCTGTTTTCCATCACTTTTTTTTGTTTGTTTAATTAGATAATATGGTACCAATAAACATTCCAAAATTTTGTTTATATCAAACAAACAAACAAACAGGCATTAGGTGCGCGCAGTAATTACCGCGTCGCTCAGGAGTAGAGAGCGGCGACGTCGCCGCTGCACACGGCGCTCGGTAATTACCGCGCTCTGTGAGGGCGCGGGCGATCTCCTGTCAAAGGATCGCGTGCAGAGCGTCCGACGCCCGTATTAAACGCTAGCGAAGAACCCGTGCCCCATCTGATAACATGCAATCAATTTCGCGATCTACATGCTTTTACGTCGGCACCGCCCCCCTGGACTGACGTCACGCCTCATAATCCTGTAGTGCCACTAAATTATTGATACCATAATATAAACGGCTACAAAGACTTAAAACTATACGCTATTTAGTTTATCTCATGGCAAGGTCTGCTCTATTTATTTTTTTAGTTTAGGAAACATCTGCGCAACGCATATCAACATTTCTAGTTCTTGACTTTTATTTAAATCTCACCTAATCAACATTTTAAGTTACCTAGTTTCGATGCGATACTAAGTCACGCGATCGTTTTTAACACACACCTTCAAGTTTTAGAGACTTAAAGTTTTTAAAAAGCTTGCATGTCTTTACAACATCGATGTCCTTCTCGTGACAAGTGGTGTAACTTTGATATCTTAAAATAAAGAAATTTCTTGTTATAGAGTGTAATTTTATATCTTCACTCAAATTATTCCCAATACGTTTATTTTATAATATAATTGTGTGTGTATTTTCATCACGTACTCTAAATAAAAGTACTAAAACTGCAGAGCTGTTGTATGATGAGTACAACGTTACATGCGCTACTCTTCTGTTAGAAGTGAAGCTATGAATATAAAAGAAAAATAAAGACTAGAAAAGCTACTCAGAAGTGGTAAAATCCTTTCCAGTCAATTTGGTATTATGAGGTAATGGAGAGTAACGGACATGATTTACGTGGCTCGGAGGACGGCGCTACGGGCGGACGGCGCGTGCCTTCGCGGGCACTCGGGCAGCCACAATTATCGGCCCGCGGGCGCTCTCAATTACAAAGAGGCGCGCCCGTGGGACTTCACTTTGCTTTCCGACGAACCCAACAACTAATCTTTTAGTCCTATCATTCTTCACACTAGAGTGTTATTTAACAAAAAACATTTAAAACAGAAATTAATATTTCTGTATAAAGAAAGAACTATTTAAAGAAAGACTGACATCCATACAGTATTACAAATATTATATCATATTAATTTAAGTATTTTTAGGTTCACGTCATTCATTTTAACGTAATTTATATATTCTAAGTGTAGGCAGAAAGCCAACTGTCAATTCATTTCGTTTTTCACTTGTCGTGGAGCTTTCTCGTAAATAAGCCGGAAAAAAGAATATTTTTATATTATCATTCTCCCAAGTGGAGTGGTTAGAACCCACAATCATTTGGTTTACGCCTCAATTATCCCTACGAACTATTGAACTACTTTTTTTACATAAATTATAGTATTATTTTCATAATACGCAGCACAAAATGAAAAGTTGGTATTACTAAGATTTTAAGGAGCCTTCATGTCTTTTCCCGTAGGTATAGCAGGGTAGCCAGACACAACCTGGAACAAAACACTCCATTCCCACTATTTCCCACCCGAAATCGATACATTACGTGTTGGAGTGACGGATCTCAACGCCACGGTCCATGTTAGTTGCCAGAGTGCAGAAATGAAAAAAGTTTAAATATAATCTTTCCCCCGAGTGGGAATAGAATCCACAACAAATTGCATTAATACTCAGACGATGCCCTACTGCGCCGCGATGGCCTTAAATTATTTTTGAAATTTATTTGCTAAATATTTATCAATTTATATCACAGTAATATAACTTTTCGTTTCGCCACGCGTATATCCTTTAAAAAAAGTGTTAAATGATTCATTGGATATACGAATTGGTGTTTGAGTACGATCAGGTCGAGTGGAGCGTTTTAATTTGTGCGGCGACACACAAGTGGATTCTGAGCTGTGGTTTGCAGCGACGAGTCGAGTACCCTGCTAATTGCAACGCCAAGCTATCCTCAACGAGCTTTACGCGACGTTATATCCAATCATCAAAAAACAACTATTCATAATTCCTTTCTGTTATATGCAGGCAATTTCTTTTATTCAAAAATGTACATTCGAATGGTACATAACATAGCAACTTGTAGAATAAATTTTACCCAAAGGACTATACTGATAAGCCTGACCAACCGTAATCATATCGGTGAAAACATTAATTATGCCCCTCCAAGCCACAAATGAACAGTACAAAAACGTTCACTAATTATATTTTATTGTGTGTTCATGAATGCTTGTTTCATTCAGATTTAAAGGAGCTACGAGATCGTCTCAAGCAATTTCTGGAGAAACAAATGAAAGTGCTCCCCTCGCGTTACAGAACGCTTTGCAAACGCGCGGCCTATGTAATCGGATAATAAAAAGGGCAAACGCGGTAAATATAAGATGAGGAAGACAGTTTTACGACCGGTACCTAATTAAGTGGTGAACCAAACAAAAAGAAGAAAACGTTTACGGCGAAATAAGACGACCTTTTGCTTCAAGTGATACGTAGACACTCACTTCACCTGCCCTAATGAAAGATAAAACTAAAAATAAAATATAAAAATAAATAGTGATGTAACCACTAGATTTATATAATATTGGTTTACAATTTTGCACTATAATATTGTGAATACAGTTTCCTAGTAAGATATTTACATTTAACACCGAGTAAAAACGCGAAGGCGGGCGGGCGGACCGTGCGCGTGAAGCGGATATTTTGGGCGCACAGGTAGATCGTTACGCGGAATGCGACCTCACCTGAGTGTCTGATTCACTCAAGCTAATTCAGCGCGCTCTATTTAGCGAGCTTTACCTCGTCACACCATGTTTACTTGCACTAATAAGTGCATGTTGGTAAGCATTTTTAGAATCATTTAACTAATCTAGCCAATTTTGTAACTAATATTAGCTTTTGGTGAAAATTAGAGGCCTTATCCAAACATCATAATGATTTACGATTTATTTACACGTTGTAACGATTCAAAGGACGTAAAGTTTAATTCTGTCTGGGGATGAGAACATGGGTCCAGTTCAGGGCGATTCATTAGCTAGGCCGCGTCAGAGCAAACAAATTAACGCGACGGGCGTGTTTTAGTCGGTGATAAAAGGGCGCGAGGACTACGGGCAATGCGCCAGCTGCGTGCGGGCGCACGATAAATCTCGTAGACGGCATCGATAGGGCTACAAGGTTGCGAATCCTATCTACGTTGACAACAATTCTGGACTAGACCAATTTCAAAAATGTACATACATTTTAAATATAAAATACCCATTTGTAGAAATATAATGACACAAAAAATATTTTTGTTTGTATAAAACATTACGAACACACTCGTGTGTTAAAATGATATAATGTAATTGGTAATGAAATGTCGACGACCGTTGTACATATAAGGCTACGCTTGAAGCGCTAAGCGCAGAATACTGTACTAGTGCGACACGCAACAACACGCCTATATCGTCCGCTCTGGAAATGGCTTCAGTTAATTAACTTTAATCAGAGCCAGGACCATCTGCCCCGCACACGCCTACATAATATTTTGTTACACTACCACACCATGTGCCCCCTTATCCCTGTTAGTTTATCGGGGAAACCTTATACTATTGAGTGTTTTATTGTCTGCTTGTGTATATTGTTTGTATATTACTTACATATACATATATCAAAGTTTTTCTTTGTGACTGAATAAAAAAAATGCTTAAGTAACTTATATTATCTACTTTTTGATGTCTGTGCTAAGTCGTCTTCGTCGTCGGTCTAAACTTATATATGATTGCAGATACTACAAGTCAAGTGGTAGCGTGTTGTTAGGCCATTAACGCAGCGTGACGAATCATCCGCTGGGGTTCACCGGTGCGGCGGGCAGTGGGAGGCGCAGCGGAGCGTGCCCGCCTCGATCTTATCGTGCTTTCCGCGAACATCGCATCGCACTGTCCGCCCGCGTCTATTTCGTGACTGACTTTGTACTATGCCCTATCTACACTACTTCTTCTATCATAAATTAAATTTAAACTTTCACAACGCTGTAAATCCGCCTCGCCGACTCGAAGCGCTTATGTTTATTCAAAGCGTTTAGCGACAATCCCGCGTCGGCACGGCAGGAGGTTGGCACGACGCGTAATGAGCGGCGAATCCTTTGACCCGCTGCCTCTAGACCGATGCAAACGCTAAGCTAATTAGGCGACGCTGATCTGAAGCCACAGCAAAATTAGTGCGATTGTCAGTGGTTTAATTCAGAACTATCATTAATTATTTTAAAATGTTGCAAAAAAGGGTTAAGTTAAATAAGTCACATTTAAACTTAAAGGAATATCGTAAGGTGAAAATATTAAAAAAGAAATAACACGTCACTAAAAACATCGAATTTTAAGAACGGCCGAGCAAACGTAGAAAGCGGTACGATAGTGTATTTAAGTAAAAAAAATCTAATGTTCGTCCAAGTATGGTATTCAGTAGTTCAATAAACCGCTAAATAACTTTACAACCAAACTATATAGTATGTGTAAGGAGTTTTCTTTAAAATATAGTCGGGATGTAACCTTCTTCATCAACAGGCCGGTCCAAATTATGATTTTTTTTAACGGACGAAAAATAACACTTTAATTTTAAAAGTACCTGAAAAGTGTGTATAATATCTTTTAGGGCCGCATAAAATTACTAGCAGTCCACATACGGCCCAGGGGTTGCGATTTGTTCGCCCCTGGTCTATAACAACAAAGTAAATTTTGTTTCATGTTAAAACTAGTGTTAATGATGTACACTTTAAGATTAACTAATTAACGTTAAAAATACACTTTAAATTTGCTTATTTGTTTGTGGTATTGTTTAATTTTTGATTTATTGATTATGATCATAGCAAAGCAATTATATCTTAGCTTACTTTTAAAAAATTATATACATGTTCGGAAAATTAACATAGTCGCTAGAAAAAATGAAACAAAGCTTTACATATATACAAATGAATTCAATCAGGTAAAAATTTTGATATAACGTCATGCAAATAACATGTCTAAGCAAAGCTCTTTTGTTAAAATATCATAGTGAACTTTAAAGGTCAAAATCAATGATTCGTAGAGACAATGAGGGGGATTTTAGGGCACAAGTGAGAAAAGCAATGTGATCGACAAAGGTAAAATGTCACGTGTTTGCCCTGATTTCACAAATGAAAATTTGAAAACAGTCCCGTCCATGTTTGCTTTACTTCTATTGTTGAAATAGTAAAGTAAGTTAATTTGATCGCTTACGTGAAACACTTTACCTTTCAACGTGCTCTATTGTAGGTGGTACTTAAATATATAAATACTTTTTTATCCTTGCCTCCTATATGTCGATACTTTATGTATAGGCAGAGAAATCCAAGAACGTAAATCCATTATCCGCTTTCCGCCATATTTTAAGTTTGTGTGTTTAAAAAAATGTACCAAGTAAATTTACTTTTAGCAAAACCATTTTATTTTAAATAAAAACAATCCTCCAAATATGAGTTTTAGAAAATATGAAGTAAAATAAATACGACGGTTGCATACGTGAGCAAAATTTGCACCACGAAGGTATCGGTATAGGGTTAGTGTCATCATCCAGTCATGCGAAAGAGAAAAAGATTTTACTATACACCATTAGTGACAAGTCCAACTCCCAACAGCGTCAAAATTGGCAATATAATTCATTTTATACGGTGAAATTATACTAAAGCTCATCTCATTAATCTGGGTTTCCACACTAAGCCCAAAGGTGCCGATGGTGACATAGACAATCCTTGCGGTCACCAAGGGTCGTGTCTGGCAAATCCTTTGGTGAATTCAAGACAAATGTAAGCTTTAAAGTAATTGCAAATTATACAACGTATATTTATTTCATATTTCTGAAGGTTTATTGAACTTTTTTACGTAAGATTTTTAATAAGAAGTTTCTGTATACTTTTTGAGCAGTTAAATCATATATATTAACATTACCTTGCTAGTATAGCGACTATGAAATTCTATTGGCAGAACAAAACGACACATTACATAAATTAATAATCAACTTATTTAGGATTGAGAGGGAGAAATTGCAACCAAAACACAAACGCGGTTTGAAATTTAATCAACCCCTTGACCACGACAACGTATAGCAATTTCTCATAAATGCAGGAGGTGGTAGTATAACAGAGCATAACAGGAACAAGCAAACAGTGGCTATTGTGCGTGTGCAGAGCCTTCGCGAAGTCGTGTTTCATGGTTGTTTGCGAATTGCAAGTCAACATACTTGTTGTGAGATCGCATTTTATATTAATGACTACACACATCCATACACGCTCTTTGGAAGGTTACATTTGGCTACAATAATTTGTTTTATCTATTAAATTAGTTTTACACGAAACTCTATTGTTATTTAGACCAAATACTTATTACTGATTTATAACGGCATAATAAATAAACTATATTTAACAGCATACTCGACGCGATAAGGCTTCTCCAAAGGAAATAAAATCGGTTGCGTGACTGTCTTACGGAACGTTTCGATGACTTCCTTTGTTTCTTCACATAGTTCGTGTCGCACACTGTTGTATCACGCCAATTTTTAGTATTTTAGACATAAAACTACTTAAGTTACCATTACCCTCTCTTCTAGTTACAAAGTCGACATAGGTTGTAAGGTTTGTTAGGTTATAACATTTGCTATCCATCTGGTATCCATTATACCTTACTTTTTCTTTTTTTACTCATTTACCAAAACCCTTTATCTACAAAAAATATTTATCTATCTAAAAACTTATCTATAAGTCTCTTTTTAAGCATTTGATAGACTCATATTGTGCCAATGTATTTTAATAATAAATAAATTCCAACTTTACCAAGCAAAGGCGTCTTTATTGACAAAATAAATAACTATGTCAACGAGGCTAAGCGAACGATTAATCTAACTTTAAAGAGTTAACAAGATGGTTAGGTGAAGTGATCAGCGGGAGCGTTGTTGAAGTTTAATAAGCGTTAGTTAGCGGACCGAGGCGCGGCGTTGGCAATAAGGCGTTATCTCCGGTGCGCCGTGCCACGCGGCCGCGAGCGATGAACAAATTACTGTGCTCACATCCCGCCCGCCCAACACGACTATCCCGGTGGGCTGTAATTCGTCTAAATCTAACACCATCACACACCAACTAATTGATATTCCCGTGAATGATAGACTTCATATAACGATGTCAATACTGTTTCAATTTTGTACTAAACTACATATCGCATATGACTCTAGTACCAAAGCAATTTATAAATATAATCGTTTTGCTTAAATAAGAATATTCGACGTGAAAACTAATAATAGCAAGGCCGAAGTGGCCAATTAAAATTTGAAATTTCAACTTGGTGAACGTAAAAGTGCATCGGATAGAAGTTAATATAAACGGACCGTCAAAGGAATATAATCCTAATTCTTAACAAACGGACGTTCCTAACTTGAGTATTATATAGAATATGAATATGATGTATAAACTTATATTCAAATTATAAATTTTTGAAGAACTAAATGTTTTACATTACATATTTTTATATAAGTTCTTCAAATCCCGCAGCTCCTGCAGACGTTGGTTGAGCTACAATATTATTCAGGAGGTAGTAATTAAACAGTAACTTTTGCAAGTCGTTCGTAACGGCCCCTACACCTCAATTTCTCTTAAAGCATCGATGCGTAACGACGCAATCGGGCGCAACTAAGTTAATTCGATCCAATTCACGGCAACCGTACAGTTCATTGCAACATTCGCCAGCGCGCTTCTTCCGCCTAAGAGAAAAAATGTTGGTGCAACTTATCACATGATAGGTTTGATGACCATCGACTATGGCCTACTATTACGACTACATACATATATAGAAGGGATTACATAAATATTTAATAATTTTAGTATAACAAGTCTTATTCCATAAGACATTTCTTTATTATACACAACTAATTACGTATATAATTTACACTCAAATTAATTAAAGCCTTATCTCTTGAATCAAAATTTATCTGCTCGGTACAATTTGGTGAGAAAGTACAATTCTGATTAAGGTTCCATATTTAATGAACTACTCACGAGGACCTCCAAGGAAAACCGCAGGCTAATTTTAATACCCACTACTTCTTGACTATTTAATAAACAGTGTCTTGCTTTACTAACAAAGACAAAAGAAAACCCACGACAGGTAATTAATTTGGAAAACAATGTCTTTGTACGCGGTTCACAAATTACACATTCTTGCAAGCGGCATTGCAAAGTGCATGCGGAAAAATGAGAAAATTCACAAGAGAAAGTGTTCATATGTGAGAAAGGGGCGGCGAGGCGAGGCGAGAGTCGGAGGCGGAGGCGCACAAGACGGGCCGCACACAGTTTAATTTCCCACGAGGTCGATCTCAGCGCCGCGGAGCGCAACCCGCGGGAATTAATTGCCAGTAATGAATAGTCAAGTGAGCGTCCGTTAATTATGTATAGATATGCTCAAATTAAGAAATAATAAAGTCATAACAATTACTACAATTGCTACCATTTTTAATATTCATTTAAAAATGCAAATAATTATAAATGATACCATTTAATTACTTGAACGGTTGTTGCTCAGTGACATCGCTGAAGGCAATTCTTTGTGTAATTCTTATCGTAATCTACCGAAATCGTTTAGGGAAGGGATATAAAAAAAGCATTTTCATCTTACAATCCGTGTGTATTTTAGTAAATTTAATGATTGTCATCAGGTTATATTGGAAATACATATTTCTAATTTCTTTCTAGATCTAGTAACCCAAGTAAAGTTTGTTACACCGCTACACCAATCTATATCAATATCGTAATAGATTGGTGCAGCGGAGTATCTTAAACAAACAAACTTTTAAATTAAATTATGTAATATACTAACTAATAAAAATAATAACTTCTTAAAAAGTACCAAAGTACAAAGTCAAAATCTAACATTTTTATTGTCATTATTTTTAATTTTAATACGTTTACTAGTCACTTAAAACACCGAAGTCAGGTGGTCAAGTTTTTGAAACTTGTTAAATTATACTAATAAGTAAGTGTATATAAATGTTACCGTTATACTTTCATATATAATTATGTAGAAATGGATACGCAATTTCTTATAGTGTGTGGATTTTCACCGATATTCTTAGGAATACTGTAATAACTGCATTGTATATCGGTGCACAATTTTTACTTGTCAAGAGAAATCCAATATAATAATGAGAGTTAATAAGTATAACAAAAACAGTTTCGTATACACTCTACACATATTCTGAGAATAAGTGTAGAATTTTCACACGAACTATAAATTGGAGCAGGTTGCAGGTAGACAAGAAAAATATTGTTTTAAGTTCATTGACCTCTTGTTGCATGCTCTGTTTATTCCCATTTTCTACTGCAGAAATAAGTTATAATTTAAATTTGATAAATGTATCAAGTTCGTTCAAATTTAATTTTTAATGATGATGAAATCTGAAACATAACTGTGATTTGTATAAAAGTTAGTCAGATGGATCGACTAACGCTACTCTACGAGCTTAGAATATATAAACGAGAGAAACTAACGCATGTAAAAAAGGTACGTATAAAATATTCTTCTTTCATATCTTCAAGCAGTTATTAAATATATAAGATTAAAAATTTAAAGAGACGAGTTATATAATATTTTCTATACCAATGCATAATTTATTACACAAAAATCTTAATATAATGTAAAAAACGAACACTCGCAAATGTTTCTGGCATATATTGTTCGATAAGGCGCCGTCGAAGCAATTTTGCTTTTCAATAGTATTTGCGATAGTGTGATCTTCACCAATTTTATCACATACGTATGCCGTTACAATCGATAATGATGTGCAGTTAAGGTGTAGCTTTATTACTTCCTAGTTTGACGCGCGTCGTGGGAACAGGGCCGGAGATAGAGGCTCGTAAGAGGCACGAGCAGGCTTTAGTCGTTTGTACATATAACAGTAACGGTAATGCCATCTCACTACATAGTGCGAAAATATACATGCGCGTTTCGCGTCGACGAACTTGATTACATGTGTTACGTTTACGTTACATCTCCAACTGGCCGACTGCATAACAATTATTATTCCAGAAGCAACATATAGTATTTGTGAGTCACCCACGCGTAAACAGATCATGTGGACTTGTTTCACTTACTTTCTATATAATGTATAAGGTAAAACAGAACAAAAATAGTAAATATAATAGGCTCCAGACCTTAAAAACTTAATGAGGTTTATAAATCGTTAAATATTATGATTATATACTTTTTACAAGCAAAAACTAAAATTACTAAGAATGTTTCTTTAAAAATTGGATTATCTTTCCAAAACGATCATATTCATGACTTTCTCATAGTAGAATCTTCAAACTTTTAAAAAAAATACTCAAGAATATGTAAATATATTCTTAATTTTATTTGTTTTAAGTTCAGGAGTATACGTTCAATTATATTAACGTTTAGCCGAACAAAGTAAAGCATTACAATAAGTTCCAGTGTCATTAACTTTTGTATGTTGACATCATTGTTACGAAGGATGAATAATTTCTCCGGTCTTAGTATGTCTAAACGTCACTTAATCACCTAATACGCAAATAATTAAAAAAACAAGAATCTTCAAAATAGCAGGGCTAAGCTAGCAGCTACAAAGATATTTTTACTTTACTACAAAGATATTTTTAGAAAACGTATAAAAATTTAAACGCATAGGGATTCGAACCCGTGCCTCCTAAACATCCTCTATGCTATGCAATTTACTACCTGCGTAGCAATACGACTGCGTTAATTTTTTTATATGCTTATTACTACATACTTATACTTATTTGCAGTATAAACTTTTTTTTATTGTACTAACAATAACTAGAAACTTCTATATATATTTAATGTTTTTTTTAATTTAAACAAGTGTTTATCAATTTCCTAACTGCGTGAATTACACTTTAATGTTAAAAATATTTCACTATAATTATTCTGCCTATTTTAAAAAGCGCTCCATTTAAAAGTTTAATAGTTATATTTATTACATCTGAATCCTTTTCCACATCTTCACTACAAACAGACAATTGGTAAACAGTGACTCAAATCCATTTATCCATTTAAGATTCAGTTATATATCTTTATTTATAACATAAAGAAAGTGGGTTTACGATTACGGCGGACTAAAACCTTTCACTAAGTCTCTGTTGTGCTCCCAATGAAAGTACCGTAACCACCAATTATTTATATTTGCCCTATATATTGTTAAGTTATATATTTTTTTTATAGATAGAGGCTGAGCCATTTCTTTTTTTATAATAGCAATATAGAATGGTTTAATACTATTTGCCATATACGATTTATTAGTCTTTGTAAATAGGACACAAAGCCTTTTTAAATGGTATTTCCAAAACATGTCATTTTAATTTGAGTGTTTACTCGTGGAGTTTACGTAAATAACTTGGAAATTGAAACTGAAATGAAGTAACTGTACATTAAAAGTTATTGATCGACTAAATAATAAAAACAATGCAAGGAAACAAGCTTTAAATGACACAAAACATGAAAATCACTTATTTGCAATGTAGTTTAATTATATAATTATTACACCAGGTGTATATTAAAATTGACATTTATTGTAAGCACTTTCTATTAAAGAAAAATTAATTAAATCCGTAATTTATCAATCATTAGACGAAGGCAGACACTTCATAATGACATTATTTATGACCAGAAACATTAATATTGATACGCTTTTGTGTTCTTCCAAAATGACTTTCATTATTTCACAAACAAAGGCTTTTTATTGTTAGACAATACAAAAATAGACGATGTCAAAAGTGATAGTAACTACGCGAAAACATTTTAATGCTTTTTCTTTATTCGAGCAGTTAAATCGTATTTTGTCCAGAATAATTGATTACTTTGTATATGAATTCATAAGGCATAAAAACAATAACCATTGTATTTAAATAACATATTATTTTTTAAATAAGAGTGTTTATTAAAAGCATTTTGAAATGTATTTAATGAAATAATTCATAAAATGAATACTTAGGTTAACGGCAATACAATTCTGGAAAATTATTAAAAAAATCTTGTAGGCATTCATTTGTATAGGAAGCTATATAGTTTCTTCATAAAAATCTTATAAGTACAATGAAGAATATCCATCTATATGAAAGTTTTGTACAGATCTCTTCCCTAGAGCGCTTAGTGAAGGTGACAAGACTAAGTACAGGACTGGTTAAACTAAAATAAGAGAAGTACACTTTCTCTTGTATCATGAGTACTCTAATGGGCCTATAATATGTGCATATACTTCTTATACACACAACATTAGCTTGACACCATTGAACTAAATCTAATCTTATGGCAGGAAATATGCAAGTTTACCATATAGGCTACAAACACTAAAGATAATTTAGCAATATCCGTTACTTTTTAGACTAAACGTAACAATATTAAAAAATAAATCATTTCTACTTTGAAATATGGAAAATACTGAACTGGGGCCAGTCGTGGTGCAAAGGCACAAAGTGTGACTGTAAAGCTACTAGTTGTAGGTTCGATTCCCACTTGAGGGGTGGAAATATTTCAATATATCCATCTTCGCTCTGATGTCGAGGCATAGCGCGGCGTTTAAGTTCCGCCACTTAACACGCAATGCCTCCGAATTCAGTGGAAAATGGACAGCATATGATGTTTTAAAATTATCTTTTAGTAGTTTAGACTGTTTGCTACTAATGAATTGTCTTTATATAGAGACACCTGTGAATTGTCTTTATATAGAATTACCAGTCTATGTACGGCTATGAAGACCGTAGCAAAACTGTTTTTTGTTACAATTGCAAACATATTTTAATTTTTGTCATCTCAACACTCCAATTACTTCCATACAATAATATTATTTATTATAAATATTTATATTGTAGGTGTAACTGGCATGATGTCATTACTTATAAATGCAGCTGCGTTCTACATTTAGTTTTAACCGTTTATTAAATTTTATTAGTGATTTAAATAAATAAATAAATTTTGCGACATATATCATTTCGTTTTTTTTTATTTTGGCCTATGAATAAGAGAACCTTGCAATTGAGGTTTATATTTCTACTTATGAACTGAATCATCACTTGCAATGCTGTTAAAGGACGGTATTTTATGTTAATTACATAGAATTTTAAACTACAAACTTTTAATAAAAGTTAAATTTTACAATCCAATTACTTGAGGTCACTTAAAATGTTTATTAAATAAAGTCAGGATCGGGACATTCAACTTACAGTATACTATTAAAAAATGAGTAAACAATAACAATGTATATGTTTATAGTCATATCATTATTTCATGAAATACGATCGTTTCATGATATCGTCGATGACTTCATGAAATCATCAACATCATACGTACATACATCACACTATGTTTATTAGTAAGTAGAAAGAGCATGCTAATAGATAAATTGATTGTATTAGCAATGAAAATAAAGTCATATTTGAAAAAAAGATATTTAGAAAACGTATAAAAATTTGAAGGCAGCGGGATACGAACCCGCGCCTCTTGGAAACTGTCCAAGATGTTTTCTAAATGTCTTTTTCAATTCCCTGAGTGTGTGAATAACACTTTAAAATGTTAAAAAAATGAAATACATTTTTTTTAAATGTAACCATTTTATATAGTATTATTAATATTAATTCACAGATATATAGAGTCGTGGCGCAGGGGCAAAAGTGTGACTGAAAACGCAACTGGTTCGCGGTTAGTTCGACTCTCACTAGAGGAATGGAAATATTTAATATTTTCATCGCTCTGGTGTCGAGGAAAAGCGCGGCGGTATGTTCCGCACTTAACACGCAATGCCTGCAGAATTCGGCGGAAAATGGGAAAAGGAATGTCTTTACACTAGGTTTCCCTCGCCTACCCCCCTGCAATGTTCGGGATACAGCATGAAGCTAAAAACAAAATTAAATCGCTGATGATACGCCACTTACTAACAGTGTAAGAATATTTATTAAATAAACAACGTTAATTACTTTGTTTTTATTTTTTGTTACCGAATGGTAATGGTATTTGGTTGTTTTTACTATATCTTAATTTGAGGCTAAAAATAAGTTCAACATGTAACACTATATATAAATAATGTAAATGTAAAGACTAATTATTATAATATTAACAAACACATAACATAGTCAGATTGGTTACTAATACAACATACAAAAGCTTGCTCTATGATTATTAATAATCCATACTAATATTTTAAATACTGGCCCGATTTGAATAGAATCTGGATGGAAACATGTTGAAAACCTAGAATTAAACAATTCTAGGTTTTCAACTTGTTTCCATCCATATTTCAAAGATCAATTCCTAAAAGATTAAAATTGGACAGGAGAGTTTGTATGTAAATACTAACTAATACTTTTTGTATTAATATACTGTGTTATAAGGCAAGACAGCTTGAATATATAAATGATGATATTTTAACGTGAAGTTATGTTGTTTCAATTTAACGAAAGATGAATGTTTATCACTGCTATAAGTTTGTATCCCTAAGGTTTGAATAAGTGTCAAATTTTGAATCTTACAAAACAATCATATGACGATTGATCATGTCTTCCAATTCATAATATATTTAAAAAAAATTTTAAAAAAAATCATGGTGAATATAATCGTTTCACATTTCAATCACTGTACTAATTTTAAGCTGTTATACTGAGTACACAAGCAGCAGTAGGAGACTGAATGGCAACATACATTTCCTAATTTTAGACACTCCACATACACGAGTACATACTTTAAAAAAAGCTACAAGATTATTATTATATAAATAACAAGATAAAACAGAAAAAAAATATGTCAAACGAAGATGTGCGCGTACAGCACACCTTCAGGACCACTGGATGGATTTGAATGAAATCTTTTTTGTTTAAGTTTAAGTTTAGCTTACAATTAATTTTGAAGAGTAGAACACCTGATGTCGAATGATAATAGAACAGATATACTATAGCCTTAACAATAGTTGTTCAGCTTGATAGGTATTTCGGTGAGAAATGTCAATAACGTTAAACCATACAAACAAAGTCGCGGGTAGCTACTAATTAAAAATTATTACTAACATATCTTTTTTTTTCAGAAACTGCATTGTTTCTTTTTACTCACAATGAAGTTATTGAATGGAAGTAAATAATCATTTAAATACTTTAAAGAAAAAATATTCCAAATGAATTATTTATGGATAATAAATTTAAAATAAAAGATACTGTGCTTTTATAGCAAAAAATGATGAACTTTAATTAATACGTATTATGAAATTCATAAATTCATGGATTTTTTATTTCACTCAATCTACATATTAATTAATATGTGAAGGAAAAGTATGCAGACATTTATACGAAAATTATACAGAGGAGGTATATGAAATTTGGCATACTTTAAGTTTATACAGAAGAGTACAGTAAGCCAATATTTTTATATAAGAATAGGGCTAAGAAATACAACCACTCGTATTTTAGACGCTCAGAAGGGACCGCTGGTAATCATAATTTCATGAGGGAAAATTTAGTGTGTGTTTGCAAAGAAAAAGCACTGTTTTGTGTGTTTTTACAATGACTTACACAGCTATAATAAAAATAATATATCCAATGAAGTGTCCGTCTGGCCACAAGTGGTTTAAACATTCTGAAGACAAGGAAGGATGAGATGGTAAACTAGTTGTCAACACATGATGCTTATATAAACCTTTAAACTGTGAACCTCAACAATATAATCACTAAAAGCAGTTTATGGTACAAACTTACTTTTTTGAATAGGTTTAATTATAAACATATCAATTATTTTTTTATTTTTCATTTGTTTTTCTCTCAGAGTGACAAAGTGTAAAAAAAATAAGACATTGCAACGAATGCAATGCAATACATACAATCAAAGAGTAATCATAATAAATAAAAATGTTTCCGATAAACCTGGCGAAGTAAAAAATGAGTAAAAGCTTGGATATGGCAAAGCATTGCTGGACGGAATAAAAAGAAATTACTATGCAAACCAGCTAACAGTTATAACATTATTCAAAAGACGACATATCACATATGTAATATGGTATCATATGATGAAAGACAAGGGACAATCAACTTTTAAAGTACTTTTTTGGTATATACTATCGTATAATACTTTTTTATATTTGTAGACATATAACAGAATAAGATCTTTAGATTATTATATTACCATTATTAATTACAATGCAATCTAATTATATCTCTATGAGTAATAATGAAAACATTGCAACCACCATTAAAAACGTTAAATACAACTAATTTGCCAAGTCATACATATTATTAAAACGTCTATATACTTCTTGAACAAAACATTTTTTTATTTACACTCAAAAAAGGACCTCAAAGTTCATTGACCCGTATCGACCCCATCGACAACATCAATTACATCGACTCAAAGCTGAATACAAATACAACGTAAATAAAATACGCATGCACATTTAACTGACAGAGTCACTAACCTGCAGTTCGAAGGGCTGGTGGTGCTGCGTGGAGTCGGGGGCGGTCTGCACGACGGAGGCGCCGTTGACGAGGCCGGCGCCGCCCACGCCGCTGCTGGCGCCGCCCACCGCGCCCACGCCGCCCACCCCGCCCACGCCCACGCCGCCGACGCCGCCGACTCCCACGCCGCCCACGCTGCCCACGCCGCCCGCGTACTGCAACAACTAACAGTGTTCAAATTTTGTACTGCTAATTCACTAACGCGTTGTAATAAACATATAAACATCTCTCTCTGTAATCCGCACACAGCGGGGTAAGCAGAGGGAAACTAATGCTAAACGACCCTCCGTTCCACACTTTCCACTGAATTCTGGAGGAATTACGTGTTAAGTGGCGGATGTCGCGCGTTGCCTCCACACCAGAGTGGAGTAAATAAAATATTTAATATTTTAATTCCTCGAGTGGGAATCGAACCCACAACCAGTCGGGTTTGTGACCTTGCATCGCAACTAGTCTCAACAGGAGGAGGTGAATCTTATTTAAGGACTTATAAAGTACTTATAGAATGCTTTTTCCCTCATAGCTGGGTAGTCTGAAAGAATATGTCAGTCCTCTAATTTCCACCTGTAAATCGAGATATAGTGCGTTGAGTAGTGGAACTCAACGCCGCGTATTGTGTTTAATGCTAGAGCCAAGAAATTAAAATAATTTAAATATTATCATTGCTCCTCAGCGGGTCCAACCCATTGAGTAAATGAGTACTTAAAAACAAGTCAAGTACGAGTAGGACTGCGTGAGTCCAACTCGTACTTGGGTTCCTTACTAAGTTGTTTTATTACGGAAATGTTCTTTTATTACGGAAATTTGGAATCTGAAATACTTTTCGGTATTGCATCTAAACTAATTACATAGCTTTTAAATTCTTCACTTGTTTAAGCTATATAGCATTACATCTTACCAAATTTCGTTATTATGTCAATTTTTCGTTATTATATACTGAAGGGAAGCACAAGCATGTCAATTTATAAAGAAAGAAAGGCGTTTGCGCACGTTTTACGCTTGTAAATGCATAGCAGGATGTCACATCATGGCATCAAAACACTGTTCTTCAAACGTATGCTCGCATTTTATATTTAATATATCAGAATGTATTCTTCATTACTAAATGCGTAAGTTCTCACCACTTGCCAAATTTTATGATTCTAAATCAAGACCAATTGCGATGCAAGTTAATATATGCTTCAAAAAAAAAGATAATAGTAATAGATTCTGTTTGTGTTTACATAAAAAAAAAATATGGTTTTTTTTTTATTTCTACAGGCAGTCCCTAAATATTTGCTGTAAATTTCAACATCATACCTCAACAAAGTGTTCATACCAGTGTCCCGCTTGCACTCGCGGCTTCGCTGCGTGATCTGCACTTTTTATTCTCTATTTGAGCCCATTTAGGATTCTCTGAACTTTCCGCTCAATTATAATAAAATATAGCCTATAGCACTCCTGAATAGTGTAGGTTTCTAATTGTGAAAGAATATGATCGGTTAAGTATTTTCGAAGATTTGCCTTACAAAGTTACAAAATTTAACTTTTTATTATATTAGTAAAGACACAGAACTCTTAAAACTATCCAAGACATTCCTAATTAAAAGCTTATAATATGTTCTGTAATATACCAAAAAAAAACATTTTATAATAAAATACCTATTTGAGCTAATTGAGGTACAGATGATGAAGAATGGAAAATTTACTCATATTAAATTATATATTATTATTATACATGTGTAAGTGTAAATTAAATTTTATTGCTGTTCTTATTTTAGCAGGTTCATTCCAAAAACTTTTTATTATTTGTAATAAATAGCTCATTTATATACTTTTTATAAATAGTTTTTTTGTTTACTATACTACAACTTAAAATACATTTCTACAATATAATCTTATCTAATCATCTCAGGAAGTATAATAGGTGTAATGCTATGTTTATGATATTCATTACAAGATTAAGCTAAGTGGAAATACTCTCAAGGAGTTTGTATATATTTATTATGCATATCTCACCTGTTGTGTACTAGCAAAACTATTATTTTCAAACTGTGGATGTTGCTCCAATGGCAATACAAGTTCAAGGTGTTGATTCATCGAGTCGTTAAGTGTCATACCTGGAACATAAAAAAAACATTTACCTTAACTTTATTACAACTTAAAATTCAATATGTAATATTATATGCTAGACTACTAGAGAGCTAGTAGTGACAAAAACTTAGTTTTTATATTAAATATCGTAAATTAATTGTCATTATCTTGTCGTTTTTACAATAAAATAAGTGCTAATTTCTGCAAAATACTACACTCTCGTCACAATATATGACATTTAAACGCGACTGTAGCCAATGACAACCATATTTTTCTTTAGCTTCACGCTGTATCCCGCACACAGCAGGGTAGGCAGTGGGAGACCTAGTGTTAAGACACTCCGTTCCCCACTCTCCGCCGAATTCGGAGGCATTGCGTGTTAAGTGGCGGAACTTAACGCCGCGCTTTACCTCGACACCAGAGCGAAGAAAATGGATATATTAAATATTTCCACTCCTCGAGGGGATCGAACCCACAACCAGTCGTTTACAGTCACACGCTTGTGCCACTGGGCCACGACTGGCCACAACCATAAATTGAAGCGTAAATTTTATTAATCATCTCTATGACAAACTGTGTTATAAATATAATATATAATTAAAAATTACTAACCAGGATGGATCTGTGGATGTTGGGGATGCGGCAGTCCTTGCAAAGGCGCTACACCGAGCATTCCAGGGTGATGCTATAACAATGACATAAGATTTTCATACATATTTCTTATTTCATTAAGACTTTAAATACATAATACAGGTTTTTATTCTATCAAGGTTATGTGTTATTTCGTAATCATTCAATGGAACTTTACTACTAGAATATTTTTTTATTTTGAATTAAATATTATTATGAAGCAATCAAGTAATATAATAAAATATACACATCTTATATTTTAAGATTAATTATACTAATTAAATAAAATTGTGTAATATTAACAGGCATACCTCTTATTTGTCTAGTCTAAACTTAAATTAAAGATCATAATGTATAATAATAATTGAAAACGGATTTTCTTTTGCTTAAGCTTCACTCTTTTCCCTCATAGAGAAGTGGCTTCCTAAAGAGTACCTTAATATCAAAACACTCCTCTATTTTCTTTTCGCCCAATCTGAATGGTAATCGAACCTACAACCATCGCGCTTATAGTCAGCTGCACGTAGTATGTAAACGTATTTGAACTAATTAAAAAAAGCATCCAGAAACATAGACGCCTTAATTTGATACTAAATTCAATGGGAACAATGGGAAGTGTCAAATAACCTGCGGGTGTTGCATATGCGGCATGTGATGCAACGGCTGCGGCTGCGGCGCGGGCATCGCGTGCGGCAGCAGCGGGAACGCGGCCGCGTCGCCGTTGCGCACGCCCACGCCCACACCCACGCCGCCCGCCGTCACGCCCACGCCCACGTTGCTCACCGCGCCCACGCCCACGCCGCCCACACCGCCCTCCTCTTCGGCCGGCGACGGCTGACGCGAACCCGGTGTGCGGCTGTGACAAAAAAAATATATAAATTATATAATTCATTAAGTCAACAATTAACAAATTGTAAATAAAACAAATCGTGAAATCGTAAGGCCATCGTGGCGCAGTGGAACAGCGTCTGATTATAAAGCAATGATTGCGAGTTCTGTTCCCACTCGAAGAATGATTATAATTAAATTTTCATTTCTTTGCTCTGGTACCTAAGACAAAACGCGGCGTTGAGTTCCGCCACTCTGTTGAGTGTTCGCAATGTCTCAATTTCAAGCAGGAAGTGGAGGACAGAGTGTCTTGACATCTTGTCTAGGTCCTCGTTGATTACCACGCTACATGAGAAAAAGCATGAAGCAGCTTCGTTCTTTTTTTTTAAAAAGAAAAAAAGCAATAAACATCAAAAGACCCTACAAATCAAATAATTAGAATACATACAACAGCAACACTATCTAAGGAAAATCTGTTGACACGATGAATCACGCACTCGCAAAGCCGAGTAAGTGATAAAAGATTAAGCGAGTCGCTACAGAGAAGGGGAGGGGAGTACGTGGCATTGACGGAGGCCACGACCAGCGCGGTTATTGCCCGCCGACGCTCCAGTTTCACCTTCGGACGCTCATTGCTTATTGCTTGCTTATGCTACTAGCTAGCTATTGCTGGGCGCTCGCAAAACGCCGCCGGCGCGTACGCTCATTTAAAACTGGTTATCTTCAACGCATATAAAATCCGCATTTATTATTGTTCACGAAACTCAAATGATCTATTTTGATTTGATTACTAATTAGCGATTGAGTTAGTATTTTTATACGACCTTGAGATTACTAAGTACAATTAAATATACTTAAGTAAGTTATACGTTAATCAGACATATGATATAACAATTTAATAAAAAAAAACATGACAAACAATATTGACATTGAACTTGACACTTATTACAAAAACGTTACATACATCATAGTTCAAATTATACACCTAACAAAAACTAAGAAAACTTATGAGAATTAAATAAAATATAGTAGAACAATGCAAAATAAGAATAAGACAACGAAATATACATGACCCAAATCACCCAATATCTCAATTCCAGACAAAAACTACACACCTGGTTAGGGAAGATGTAGTTTTAAGATATGTTCTTAAAAGTACATCCTCCCTAACCACCTAACAATACGAACCTATAAATAAAAAAAAACACAAAAAGCACATACTTAAAAGCCTTATCGTCCTCCTGTCCGTTATGGAGGCCGTTGGGCATGGGCGCGTGGTCGTGCATCTCGTGGAGGTCCTTGTCGAAGGGCGAGCCGGCCTTGTCGTCGGCGCGCTCCTCCAGCACCATGCCGCGCAGACCGGCCACCACGCCGGTCACCTTCTCGCCACTGGCTACGCCCCCAGCTTCTGTGCAGTAAGAAACAATATATTGTTTATAAAAAGGCATTTTTAGAAACACGCAAAGTAGTGGGATTTGAACCCGCGCCTGTTGGAAACCGTTCAAGCACTCTGACCGCTAAGCCAAAGCTAAGCCATGCGTTCTACTACCACCTGCGTCGAAATTCTTATACGCTTTTATTACAACTTATTTTTGTTGTTAGCGCGCATGGTAACAGGTAGTATCTTTTGCAATGGCCTAAATGTCTGATAACACTTTAAATTTAAAAAAAAAAATTGCACTAAAATTTCTTGTAAAAAGCAGAAAACATATCTGTTGATAAACAATTTGCTAATGATGATTCAACCCACAACCAACGTATATAAAATATTAATTACTCCCTCACTGTATCTTAAATAATCTAAAATCCTTAATTTTAAAAAATCTTATGTTTAACGTTATACTTAATTCCTCTACAAAACATTTTTTTTAAAGCTTGTCCTTTAAATTTATGCTCTTCTTAAATTTCACGAAACTTCAACTTTTCCACGAATGTGGTGGATTAGATGCTTAAATAAAAATTTATATAACATTTTGATTCGGGCTATAAAAGACCATAGATACTAAGTGATTAAATTTGTAATTATCGTTAAAGTTATCTATTATTATTAACTTTCCACTGTGTTACATACATAGTACATTCGTAACTCATAAAAACAAAACTTATAAGAATTACTAGTTTTTATAAGCTTACGATATAACAAAATAAACCAATAAAAAAATAAAAGAAGTACCTTTAGGAAAAAATAATAAACGCTTACTATTTATTTTGTAACTCACCACTTAATGGACAAAACTAAAGCTTAAAAAAAACTAAATTAACTTTTTTATTAGAATACAGATCATAATATACCTAGTTCGAGGGTCCTAAAATATAATAAGAAGTTAAAAACATTTGAAATGCTCTACTCTTAACATCTCGCACCTCACTTAAAGTGTCGAAACAAAGTAACATAGGAATGTCAATAGTTTAACAAGTATTATAATAAATTAGACTTCATTCTATAAACCAGTAAAACAAAAGTACATTCATTAATTTAGGTGTTTACTCCATATTTATATTCGGCGCGTTAAACTTTAGCCAATTCATTCACAAAGTATTACGTACTACTGAAACCTTACGGCGCACTTAGTCTAATTAGATAGTGACAAACACTTATTTTTAAAATTCCTACGAGATAAAATTAACCTATAAGCACTACTTCTTTTTTTGATAGCTTATAGGCAGAAGGAACCTAGTGTTAAAACACTCCGTTCCAAATTTTCTGCTGAATTCTGGAGGCATTGCGTGTTAAGTGGCGGAATTTAACTAGATACCAGAGCGAAGAAAATGGTCCACTCTCGAGTGGGTAGCGAACCCACAACCAGTCAGTCGCTTTACAGTCACACTTTGTGTCTCTACGTCATGACCGGCCTCTACATAGGGAACAATCTCATCTACACCATGAACCCATCAGTTTACTGTACTGTTTACCAAAATTTTTCATTATCACTATGGACACCGAGGCCTCTTTGTTACCTACTACGGAATTTTTAGAATAACTTTATTAACTTAATTTACATAACTTAGATATAATTATCAATAGGTATTAAGTAATTCCAAGAGTTCTAAATATTCTAGTGGCTTTCTTTATCTAAATAAATTATTATCACATTTAATATTATGCCATAGAAAGATTATAAACGACACTAATAACGAGGCCAGTCGTGGCGGAAGGCCACAAAGAGACTTATTGCGGGTTCAATTCCCACTCGAAAAATTAAAATATTGAATATATTATTTTCCTCGTTCAGGCGTCGAGACTAAGCACAGAGTTAAGTTCCGGCACATAACACATAACGCCTCCAGAATTCCGTTATCGGCGGAGAGAGTTCCGGTCTTAACATTAAGTTCCCTCTGCCTATCCTGCTATATGCGGGTTACAGCGCGAAGCTAAAAAAAAATATATAACAAAGATAATCACCTGTGGGTGATCCACCAAGCACATATTCCACCATCTTGACGCCGAGCCCGGCGGTGTCGCGCGGGGACAGGATGCTGCCTGCGTCGCCGCCGGGGAACGCGACCCCGCGGCGCGTACTCATCATTGGCACACCCACGTTATGTTCCACTGTTTTATTCAAAATGTTATTTATTAATCTTGCAACTCCAGATGGAGTACTCAGAATGGAGTGTTCTCTCCAATTTGGCCCAATTGAGCACATTGCGAATGAAGTAATGGAACTTAACGCCTCGTTTGATCTCTAGTACCAGAGTAAAAAAATAAGAATTTAAATAAAATCGTTCCCCTGAGTAGGAATCGAACCCCCAACCATCGCGTGTCAGCGCTGTCACGCTGTGTCATCACCAATTGTCGTCCAATTTGTTAATATCCCATTTTTTACTATTAACTAAGAAAAATGAGACTATAGTGGTGCCGTAGCAGCGTCTAACTGTAACCGCGATTGATTGTGAGCTTGATTCCCACTCAGAGCAATGATTGTTTAAATTATCTTTATTTTACTCTGGTACCTAAGACAAAGCATGACATTGAGTTCTACCATTCAACACGTAGTGTCTGTAATTCAGGAAGAAAATAGAGAAAAGAGAGAATGGATACACAGGGAACAGAGACTGTCTTGACATTAAGATCTCTCTGCCTGGTGTACTATCCGCAAAAGCTGATATAAAATAATGTTAAGTTTTATGTTTCTGATTTGGACTAAAAGTAGAGGTGTCTCAGATGCAGGTAATATACCAGATGACCAGTTCTATATAGACTATATTTCACAAATTCATATCAATCACACCACCAAAGAGGAGTAGTGTAAGTTGGAAGGCAGATACTGGCTAGGCCAGGATTAATGTCAAGTGAAAGAAAAAATAATTCTTAGAAGAAGCAATGTGTGGCTTGCACAAAGCAAACTTAATATAATGTAAAAAGACTGATTGTAAACAAAAAAGGATGCTCCACATATTAACATATAAAAAGAAATTCAAACACTTACTAGAAATACAAAACTTCAACTGAGACACTTTTAATTATATCTCAAACACCTATCTCGATAATAATTGAAGCCATATAGCAACAGTTTCCTGCCTTTACTGTCACTACAGGTTAATAAGAATTAATGTTGAGTGAGAATATATTTTATATGTGCATATTCTCCACGATATTTCTAATTTATAAACAAAAAAATTAAGAAAGCATAAGTTAATTAAAAAAAAGGTACAAAATGTATAAGGAGAATATAGAAAGAAGATCTTTGAGAACAGTGTTGATCATATCGGAGAAAAGTCATGTAAAACACATGTGGACCTTCTAAAGGATGTTTATGAGGAGGTCGAAGACAGTGGACCAGGGGGAAAAAGTATGCATGGACTGTAGTGTGGACACTCCATTCTCTGATTACGCTACTAACTTGAAGAAGATACTTAAATAACTGATACAACTTAAGTTTTTTTCTTATATTTATTATTATTCAACACAGCATATAAAATTATTACCAATCAACAATCAATTATCTTTGTAAATTGCACAAACCTTGAGCCGACCAAGTGGGATCTCTCCACATTTGTTCAGGGTTGAGCTGTAATGGGGGAAGATGTGGAGGGCCTTTGCTATCTCCCCCGGCTCCTGGACCTTTGTCCCATAATTTTTTTGCAGAGGGTGCAATCTAAAACAAACAAGATTTAAATTTGATTACCACATTGCACTAAGCTCATAATAAAATCAATATTACATTTTTTTGTCACTTGAAATAACTGCTTTTTTTTTACTTTATACAACATTTAAATAATAATATTTAAAATTTTAGAATGTATATATGTAAAGCAGACAACAATATCTAAACATTGACCAATACTACAAAAGCAACATTTAGTCTAATAAAATTATACACATATCAACAAATATAAAAAATACACTCTTACTACACATTAAGCATTTTAGAAAAATGAGTATTAACTAAAACTTAAAATAAAATATTGATCTTCAATAGAACTCAATTTATTAAAACGTAACAGCCATATTTTCAATTTAAGAAATATTTATCAAAGTTATCACATAATTTATAGTTTACGGTTCAAGTGCTCTAGCACCAAACAAAAATATAAACATTTTATGTTATTTTACATAAACTAATCAAACTATTTATAACTTTTTATTTATAACTGTTTATAACTTATCTTTTTTTTTCTTTTTACTATTTTCTTTCCTATATAAAGTAATGTAAACATATTTAAAACACATAAATTCCAATTAATTGTTCTCCGTCTAAGGGAATATGTTTTGTAAGTTGGTATCTACATCAGAAATTTTATGTCCTGGTCTATACTTTTTTATATATAGAGATATTAATTCAGTTCAAATAATACTAATTATCATCAAACACAAAATGTAATAAATAGTAGTTATGTTATTAAATGTAACAAAATGTAAATAAAAAGCAACAGCATTTTAATTATTTACTTGCATTCTGAATAAGCTTACATAATATACATTTATACCATCAAGAGTTCTACAACAAATAAGGTAAAAATAATAAGATATGGGCACAATGGCAAGAGGAAAAAGGAAACCATTATTACCGAGGCAGAAAATATTTTCTCATTTTAAATTATGATTTTAATTAAAATATTAAATAGCATTAACATTTGTTATTGGTTTGTTCATATTATTCTTTACATACATATGCACAAAAAACTTTTCTGAGATATTTACTAAATATTTCTGTATGATCTGTTCTTTGAAAATAAAGATCTAAAAACCGTTTAAAAATAGACAAACTTTTTGTGTCAGAATATTGTGATTTGTTTTTTTTTTAAATTATTGTCATATTATAGATGGGTACACACTTTGATATAGAACTTCTAAAAAACAAAATGGTTTGAAGCAATTTTACAATTATTTTATGCTCGTATGTGATCTCTTGTGCATGTGATCATTGTAAAAAAATATCAATATTGTTTAGGCAATACAATTTCAACTTTGTTATTTTGATATTTGCTGGAACTAACTGTATGTATATGTTTAGAGATCAACAAATTTTGAATCTTATAAATCAGATTTTTTTTATTACTTCACAATATAACCAAGCAAGGTTACATCTAATGAACATTACATTTACTGATATTAAACCACCTTAAAATATACGAATATTTTAAGGCTATTAAACGTTACTAATCTTAATACTTATTCTAGACTAAAAGTTTCATTCAACTTAAACAATTTCATGGCTACATCAATATAACCTTAACAAACATTGTTCAAATAATAAATATATATAAAACTCAAATTGTGTATGATGAATACACAATATTTAAACTTAGATTTAAATGCATTTATCACACTCAATATTGGCATCTTCCTTGACCTACGCTTATGGGGATCAAGTCCTTTGATAATAACATTTAAGGAATTTCGGTGGGAAGATAAATGTTACCGTTACTAACGTATTCTATATAAAACATATTGCAATATGATGCAATGATGATTTAGGGTTTTCAATATTATCGTTTTATGTTTGAGCCAACATTTACACCGGTGAATAAAAATAATTACGAACTGGTAATGGCGGACGCCGGTGACAAGTAAACAAAACAAAAACGGACCTGTTGCATAGAAAAAACGCGAATTTCGTCACTTCATGACATAAAACAATTTCTTTATATAATGAACTATCATATTTAACACAAAAACTCACCATGTCGGGGCCCATATCCTTAACATTAGGTTCATAAAAAAAATCACTCAAAGGTTTCATGCGTACAAACCACCTAAAGCTCGGTCATGTACCACAATGAAAGCTTGTCGCACTATTGAGAATTCTACACATCGATCATTCGTTTCTATATGATATTTACACTAAATACAACAAACAACAACACATTTCTTACACTAAAACTTTCATAAACAGCAAAATAAAACTGGAAGGTCTAAACTTAAAAGTATAATGTTGACTTGTTTCGAACAAAGGACATACGCCGACCACAGCGCCTGCGTTAATTTCCCGAGTGTACGGGAGCGTCGGACGAAGCGAGGCTTCACAAAATGTTTAACAGATGGCGCAAAACGCGAAGCTACAAATTTAAATCAGCGTTTTTTGTGCGTACCTATTTTTTATGTTGGTGTCAATGTTACTTATAAGTGTATGGATAATTTAAATACATACTTTATGCAATTCTTAATGCCAAAGATTAGATAAATTAAATAGGAAAATATTTGTACAATTTTATATGATTTCAATAGAATAAATTGTGGCAAAAGTAATAAATAACTTTTTGTACATGATTATTTAATGTTAAAAGTTTTGTTGTAAGTTTTAATGTTTTGTTAACCAAAGCCAAAGCACAAAGACACTGATTGAGACTGTTAAAAGGATTTGTAAATAAATATCATGAAAATATTGTTATTCTAATGTGAAGTGGCCATAATACACCATAAGAAAGAAGAGGTTTCTTATTTGTATAATTTATTTATATTGTAGTTTATAAAATCATTTTGAACTCGAAAATATTTACAAAAGAAAAAATTATTTGATATTCATTTTCAACTATAGATGTGATTTTTATAGTTGAAATACAATTATTAAACTTACATAAGACAGTGAATGCTTACAATTAACAATGCAAAATTTAACTAGATAAAATAAATAATGGTTTTCAGATATTACAGTAATAAAATAAAGGCTCAGAATACTTGACCAATAATTAAATATAATGTGCATGAGCTAAGAATAACAAGACCTACATAAAATATTATAATTATATAATAATTTACATTTTATAAGCAAGGAGCTTCTGTGGGATGGTGAAAAAAACTTGTATAGCCAACATATATATATGAGCCAAATTGGATTAAGAGTTCTATTAAAAGAATTAGTTGTTGATAATATATCTATCCCATCATAAATCGTAATACATGTTGTATATAGAGTAGTGTATAATAAAATGAAGTTATATGCAACTTCATAGTAATTCAAATATGCATCATTTTGTTTTGAAGTTATAAAAATATTTTAACTAGGTAAAGTATATTTTTAACAACTTTGAATGTAGTTTTAAATATATAGTAAAGTTAAATATCAAAACTATGAAGATTCAGTTTACTTAACCACCTAAACATATTCTTTGTAATAATTTTTTTTACTATTTTTTATGATGTATGAAGAATGATAATGTAGTAATTTAATATTTAAATTTATATGGTACCCAAGGAATTAAATAAGTCTATATTGACATTTAGATATTTATTCCCACATAAATGTTTGCCTTAACTGGTTTTTGGGCTGAGTATCCTTTTTAGCTTGTACATCAATTACATTGAACAATAATTATTTAGTTAATTAAAAACAAGTAATTTTATCAATTATTACTACTTAACTATTTTTGGCTCAGATATATATGTAAAAAAAAGTGGTCAACAGATAAATGTTAATCAAAACTTTGATACTATTTAAAAATAGCATTGTACACTTTTTATTGATTAAAGTAAAAAATATATATTAATTGTTATCCTTTACAGACTTATTATTATTTAAAAAATGTGGTAAAATGTTTAATTATACCTTTTAGTGTAGCTGCTCTTTTACATTATATTTATTGAAATTTGAAAATTGATTAAAAATGTACACTAACATTATATATGTTTTAAAATATAAAGAAAATCTAAATTAATTTATTTCTGGATGATCAGTATAATCATTTGAAAGTTTAGAAATTAAGCTCATAAAACATCATTTACACAGCCTCAGCCAGCCACATCATTTACATACATCTAAAAGGTTAATATTAAAGCACTTTTCAACTTTTTTGAATTTCATGAATATTCCTTTTAGTAAACAAGTTACTGATTATCGAGTCTTGATTATAAGCAATGTATGGATTCACAGAGATATAATAAAATAATACTTTCTACAAAAGCTTGTATTGTATGTAGATTTTAATAGAATATAAATTAATAAATATTTCCTAAGCTGTATGATCATTTCTTATGGAAGTATATCCTATAACTTCTGTTGTTGTTACTACACAAGACAGCCAATTTATAGTAAGTCTATAAATTTAAAGATTTAGCCTATATAAATTTAACTTATTAGTATTAACATTTCCGAAAACTAGTTGTTTCATGGTATAAATAATGTATAATCTCACAGAATAAGTCATGTGTGAGCCAAATTATTTAATAAATGTAAGTACTACTTGTACTACTGTAAAAAAATCTAATAATCTCTAAAATTGTTCCTAGTTCTTACCTATCAGTTAAATGTGTTAATAGCACATATTCATATAACCATACACAGTATAATATCCACAAATTGAGTGATTTTTATATAATTTTAATACCCTTGTTAGACATGCACTGCATTACAGAAGTTTTTTGTTAAAATTAGCATTCATGAATACATTAAGTTGACACAATCAAAAGCTTTATAGAGCACAATCTCTTCCACTAAATTGCATTTTAAATGTAATTTCTGGCAACAGTAATGTTAAAAAAATATGATCTTACCTGATTTCTAATAGCAGCTACAGGAGTGAGTCCAAGTTGATTTTGTCCTTGTTGCAAAAATTGATTTGTGCCATGTCCAAGCATGCCAGCCTGGCTTAAGTACATAAGATGTTCAGCGCTTTTACCAATGCCATTCATAGCCTGCATAGGGTTTCCGGGATGTTGATGGATATCGTATAAGCCTTGTTGCCCCAGTTGAGGGGCGTTTTGAATACCTTGAAGAGGAGGTAGCATCATAGCGCTATTTTGTATAGTTAAATTATTGCCCAATGTATGGTTCTGTAATGGTGCCAATTGTGTATGGACCATGTTTGTGGTTAAGTGTGCTGGATGGCTTCCAATAACTGAAGGATTAATAGCCAAAGTGCCAACAGATGAGGCTATTGCCTGATTAATAAATTGTTGTTGGTTGGTCTGAGAATTCTTTAACTGTACAGGACCTTGTTGCATATTATTCATTGTCATTGGTACAGGATTCTTCCATTTATCTTGATTCTGAAATATTTATATTTACTGTATATTCCCATTTAAAGCTTTGAAAGCTATTTAAAAAAACAATGTTTTGTTTATACCAATACCATGTAAAACAAAACCTAATGTGTACTATCAAATCAAAATAAAAGTCTATTGATTGAAAATGTAATCTAATTCTACTGTACAGAATTGCAGTTGTTTAAGGTTATCTTGTTTGACAGACTAGTGGCTATTAGTAATGTATATAATATAATTTAGTAAACAAACCTCTGCAATCGAGTCGTCTCCGACAGCCCAGCGTTGTTTAGATGCTAGAGACGGTATTTCGCCTTCTTGATTATCACGCTGGAATACATAATGAACTGCAGCGTCGTCCTGGGCGCGAGTCTGTGCTACTCGCGCGTTTTGCAATCCTGCTTCGCCCGCCTCTTCCTCTCCACCCGTACCCGGCCACTTCATTGGGCTACCGTGGGGTTCGAGCATTCAGTTTGACTATTCTTTAAACCTTCGCGATCGTAAACACTTAAATCCTTCGATCTTCTGTTTATACACACGGTCTGACTTCAATACTTACGATTATTCGAGTTAATTACTAGTCTGGCTGTTTATTATCATCAAAAGTACTTTGTAAGTCTAGTTGAATTGAGTACTGAAGCCATTTAAAGACTATAATAGTCTTTTTGTCTTTGTAATGACAGCTACTAGTTTTATCGAAGCACGATGACAGCCGCTAAGAAAATCAAAATATTGCAGGAAACTGCAACGGTCCGTTTTTTCAAGACAAACACAAAGGTATTGAGTTATATCAACTATTTTCAAGTTGTTATTCACGCTTAATTTTTGAATTTAGATGTTATGAACTATGTACGAAAGTACTAACTTTTGGATTAAGAGATTTGTCGGCGTCGAAAACTGAATCGAATAAACACTCAAAATATAACACTATTCACACAATTTCTAAACAAAACGACCACAAATATAATTACTATATGTACACAGAACTATTTACAATGTACAATTTTTACAAAAAACTCGGATTAAGCCATTGGCTACCGTCGATACTTTCCGATTTAGAAAAGACTACAAACATCCTTCACTGCCTGTCCGCCATAGTCGGTCGGGCAGATGCGATGCGCGCGCAACGCGCAAAGCTATACTATAAACATAAATAAATGCTGTTTACGTTCCATTTCCTATATTTATAAAATAAAATTAAACTAAAAAACATTTTTATATATAACTTAATAAATATAACAGAAAGTTAAAAATATAGGTAAACGAATCATATAATATCATTTTCAAATAACGAACGTTGACATTATAAAAACAAATATAAATTTTGAAAAAAAAAAGTTCAATAACTATTTACATTACTAGAATTCAAATTTAATATTAATTAAATTAAACGCACCAATAACAAGTACTCTTGGAGTAATAAAAACAAATATTGATAATAATGCGTGAAATGAAATTTTATAATTTGGCACAGATAACTAACAATGCAGATAGTTCATCTCTACTATTTTTCAAACATTATTTATTTATTTATATTTACAATTTATTTAGAGATATTTCCTGTGTGTAAATTGGTACTATTATTAAAAATAAGTTCATTCAAAATTGATTTCGAAGAGAAGTGTAGAAATATATTACAACATAAAAATAATAGCAATAGAATTTAACTAAATAATTAGAAATTTGTTGACTATTTTTACATTTTAGAAATAAGGAAGAATAAAGAAATAAAATAAAAAATATAGTGAAAAGAGATTTATTATTATTATTGTAAATGTAATCTTATATTATATTGGTTTAATCTTGAAATGCAAACCAATAAGGGAGAATACAAGGCACTTTAGGTCCTGTACCAAATAGTAAAAGCACCGTAATCCTTCAGGGTCCCGGGACTGATTAACATCAACTAATGATCCAGTCTTAGAAGTTGTAAATGAAATATGTTCATCACCAATTACAATTTCCAGTTCCTGCAAATAATATGAAGAT
Organism: Dryas iulia moderata; assembly: GCA_019049465.1. Lineage (NCBI taxonomy): Eukaryota > Metazoa > Arthropoda > Insecta > Lepidoptera > Nymphalidae > Dryas > Dryas iulia. Next base: position 5,231,375 of record CM032417.1, read on the forward strand.
AAATTTATTAATCAGTACAATTATAATTTGGAATTAACTATTTTTATTATTCTATTGTAACATATAAAAGCACAAAAAATAGTATATTTTTATTAACTCTCTTATTTGACAGGAGTGATCAGACAACTTAGTTGTAAATCATATTTATTATTAAATTCATGCAGGTTCTAGACTATGCTAGCTATCAATTTAATATAACTAGTGATCCTAAAACAGTAATTTTTCCATTAGCCAGAGATTAGAGAGAGAGACGAGAGATAAGAGAGATATACATTAGCTTAGTTGGAAGCTATCAAAAAGAAATGAATTCACAATATGTAAACATGACTTAAAATGTAGACATTTGGGACCTGATAAGAGTGACCCTTGGATTTTGGTTGTTTAGTAACAAAATTTTACCATTACTCCTTATTTAATCTGGAAATTATTATAATATAAATGGATAAAGCTAATATAATATCTAGTCTCACTAACAAACAATAATTCAAAGATTTACCTGTCTACCAACGCGATCTGGTTGTGGCCAAAGTCGGTCGTCTTCATGCATTATTTCAGAATCTACAATAATTCTTTTGAGCTCATCCATCACACATGGATGAGCATACGCTTCTTTACGAATCATAGTATCATTTTTGTAATTCGAATTATTAGCGTATCTTAATTTACCATCCGGTCGGAACTCAAATTCAAGAAACTCATGACCAAATTTTCCTTTATGGCCTACATAGTATCGTATATAGAAGTCTGTAGACATGGCTGGATCGGATGATGAGATTTTCGAAATTGTGAAGTTTTGTTTTCACTTATTAGTTAAACAGTTGAGTATTTTATAATATTTTGTGTAGGCTTACTTAATTAACATTACAAACCGCATTGAATTCAAGACGCAAAAAAATATTAGACGCCAAGTCAAATTTTTCTTTCAAATACATGACATTGACAGTAATTATAGATAAAAAAGCGACAGCATAAATAAGTTTTAAGTATAGACAACAGAGTAATATTTATAAGAAGTAATCAATCAAGATATTATACATGAGTTGCGTTGAATTTTGATTTTATACTTTTTAATGCTCATTAATATTATTTTATTTATGTATATGTCCTTATATCTAAATTGACGAAGGAAGGGATTTATTGCATGGTGTTTCTTTACGATAAAAAAGTTAGCTTAAAAAAACACATTTTTTGGATATGGAAATGGATATGGATATTATACATGATAACACTTCATATTGATTTAGAGAAGTTCAATTTTATGCGATATTTCAACATGTGCTTTATTTTACGGAAAATAATAATAATAAAAAAAAATAGCTTCACGCTATATCCCGCACACAGAAGGGTAGGCACAGGGAACCTAGTGTTAAGACACTCCATTCCCCACTTTCCGCCGAATTCGGAGGCTTGCGTAGTTAAGTGGCGGAACTTAACGCCGAAAATAATAATAAATTAATTAAATTAAAAGTTTAACTAAATATTATTTACTATAATAGATACCTACAATCATTTTTATTACTTTAATTAAATTTAAGACAAGTTAATGTTAACGTATTGACGTTCAAATTGTCTTCTACTCGAATGAGTACTGATGATACTTTATGCTGTATTCTTTTTCTATATTATTTTTAGAAATAACGAATAATTTATTAATACATTAATCTATCATACATTTTTAAAAATATTATAAAATATAGTGTGCAAAACAGTTTAAATATATTGTGTATTTATATTGAAGAAAAAAACGTGAATAGACCTATCTAAGTTCATAGACATCTATGATGAATTTTAAAGACCATAGAGTTTTTGAGGTTTGATAAGTTTCAGCCGTCAAATAAACCTTTTCTTTCTGACCCAGCCAATATGGGTGAGTGCTTCGATTTTATTCCAAAAATTATCCATTAAAATCTTGTTAATACTGAATGATATTGAACTCTTATGATTTAAAATTATTTCTACATCATACGCGAGTGTTAAATATGTACATATTTTTATATTATTGTGGATTTTGTAGTGAAAAGTGGTTGTGCTGATTTGATATATTTGTTTAAAATATAACAAACATTGAACATGATTTACTTTATTGTTCAGGTATTAGCCGTGATCATTGGCATAAACGAAGGGCCACTGGTGGTAAACGTGCGCCCATTCGTAAGAAGAGGAAGTATGAGTTAGGTCGCCCGGCTGCCAACACTAAGGTAAATGAGTATTTTATAACCTAACAAAGCTACAAAAGTGTAACCTATTAAGTTGTTTGTTATTATTTTTGTTGTTATATCTTTATTTATATCAAATTTCAGCTTGGCTCTCAACGTATTCACTTAGTGCGAGCTCGTGGAGGTAACATTAAGTACCGTGCTTTACGTCTCGACACTGGAAATTTCGCATGGGGCTCAGAGTGTAAGTGTGGAATTTATTAAGAATGATTAATTGCTAACCTCAAAATACCATATCTTTGTTCCCTGTTATTAATAGATTGTTTTAATTTTCAGGCGCCACTCGTAAGACTCGTATCATTGATGTTGTGTACAATGCATCAAACAACGAGCTGGTTCGTACTAAAACCCTCGTAAAGAACGCTATTGTAGTAGTTGATGCTACACCATTCAGACAATGGTATGAGTCTCATTACCTGTTGCCACTTGGTAGAAAGAAGGGTGCCAAGTTGGTAAGTAATTTTACTTTATTATTCCTCATAAGTTACAAATGTATTAGTTCATTTTTTTTATAATCCTCATGTGAAACACCATGGTTTAAATAATATAAAATAGTTATTCTAAACATATATCCTTTTTGAAATCCTGTCCTCCAAATCTAAATATTTCATTGACTATCCACTTGCTTGCAAACAAGATTAATTGAAGAATGGTCAGAATGAAATAAAATTGATTATAAATGATGAGAAACTTTGCGTGTCATATGAATGTTACTATGATTATTTGATCTTTCTGATGAATTTATGACACCATTTATTATACAAAAGATTTTTTAAGTGTCAAATAAATGTTTTTTATAATGTTATTTATTTGTTATAGACTGAGGCTGAGGAGGCAATTATCAACAAAAAGCGCAGTAAGAAAACAGCCAAGAAATATTTGTCAAGGCAGCGCCTGTCCAAAGTGGAAGCTCTTCTTGAGGAACAATTCCACACTGGTCGCTTATTAGGTATGTTCAGCAAATAATGTTATATGTTAGTTAATAATATTGCATTATATCATAATTGTTAATCGAAAGAAATATTGTGAAGTTTTCTTAATATTTTTAATTTATAAAATACAATAAGACATGGTCTATATGTGATAAGATGATGATATCGAGAAGTTTTGAGGCTGCAGTCATAAGTGGGGACCGTTTTGGGAACTACTTAGCAGTTGCATGATTTTTGTCATAGTTACTCTGATTTAACATAAATTTTTTTTTGTAGTTACGAACATATAATTTCAATTTCTAAGCTGTTTTTGTATTTTACAGCTTGTGTAGCCAGTCGGCCTGGTCAATGCGGCCGTGCTGATGGCTATGTGCTTGAAGGAAAGGAATTGGAGTTCTACCTGAGAAAGATCAAATCCAAGAGGGCAAAGTAGGGTTTTAATGTATAAATAAACTTAAAAACAACAAAACTTCTTTTATTTTTTTATAGATATTTTTTTTATCTACAATATATGATTTTATATATTTTGGTATAGTACTATGTACTGTAATGCAGTTTGTTTTATATATCTTTTGCCATATAAAATCTTAATTATGTAACACACAATTATATTTTTGAAAGTAAATGCATCACTAACAAATTTATTATTTAAGATAATGAAAAACTAAATACAAGTTTTATAAGTTTTAAAGTCAAAGAACATTATTTATATTATTATTGTGATTACATTTTATACTTCATAACCGCTATGAAATTTGAGGCAAGAAACAAATGTGGAATTGTCAAGTTTTTATTTTAATTGAAAGTTATGAGGGTGCAACATATACCAAAGAAATGAAAGACAAGTTTATAGTATTCTTGTATTTAGTGGATCAACCATTTTGCCAGCCATTAGAGCGACATGTATATTTGAGTCCATTACGAAGTATAAAAATGGATGTGTGGCAGAAAATATCACGGGATTACGGCCACTTACATATCCTGTAAAAAATAAATTTAAATTACAAATAATATGCAATAGCAAAAAATATTAATAATGCTGTTGGGAATGTAAATATGAACCAACAACTAGATGACCAAGATGTGGAGGCCGACTGGTTGTTAGTTCCATTTGCACTCGAGGAGTGGAAATATTGAATATTTCCATTTTCTTCGTTTTGGTGTAGAGGCAAAGTGCGGCGTTGAGTTTTGCCACTTAAAACGCAATTCCTCCAGAATTCGCCGGAAAATGGGGAACGGAGTGTCTTCACACTAGGTTTCCTTCTACCTATCCTACTGTGCGGAATACAGCGTGAAGTTAAAAAAATAACTAGATGTCACTGAACGCATGTTTCATGCTTATGCTACGTTGTTTCATATTTTTTGACATTGTTGTCAGTATAGATTTATGCAATTATTGTTATTATCTACCATTTTATTGGGCGAATTAAAGTGATTTACCAAACTAAAGCAGAGTATCTAGTTAAATTTTAATGAAGCATGCTGTCATTTTCTTTTTTTACAAAATTAGGAAACTTTATGCAGATTAGTTCGACAGAATCATCATACAATAATAGACAAACCGTCCTTGTCATGTAAATGCGACAGACCGTTGAAAAAAAAGCAAAATCATTAATGTTACAGGAAACGAATCATCTCGTAATTTTTCTGTTTTTCTGATTGATGTAATTGAAAAGCTTGCCTATCTGATCATAATTTCCATCTCGATTAGGCATTTAGGTCGTAATGTCGATGCTATGAACGATTTCTATAATGCAGGTGGCTCTGCGCGGCGCATCAATGGGTTCAAATGCGCGTGTCGCCGCGTTGCGCCACCGCAATGAGAAACAATGGAGGCCTGTGCCCACTCAACACTTGGCAATACGGTTTTAGCATTCTTTTGGCAGTAATTAACTTGGCCCTAGACCGTAAAACGAGGGTAAAGAGGCTACGCAACTCTTCAACAAGTCTTAAAGAGCAAGATAACATTGTTCTGAATATATAGAATTCTCATTGTGATTACATTTTATTAGAGTATAAGTTATCACATTTTAGTATTAAATTTTATCAACATAATATCGTAAATGTTTCATTTACGATATTGTGTAAATGCATTTATTAAATATATTATTTCTTATTGTTTATAAAAAAGTTGAAAGCTACCTTCTTTAGTAGAAGATATACCTACGTTTAGTGTTATTTGTTTATAAACAGTTGCATTTGTTAATAAAGAGATGATATCAGATAATTGTATATATTAGATTTTGTCTTTTGTAGAGATGCTAAAAACTTACAGGACTTACCTTTACCCTAGTTTCAGGATTGGCTATGAAAAAAAAATACGACAAACTAAGAAACAAGTGGTATAAGTTATAAATAACTATTAAGTCAAAGGTAGTAGTCAGGAAAGTAAGATATTAATACTTTTGAACATTTTTAAAGTGTTATTCCACAATTAGGAAATATGAAAAAGACATTTTAAGTGGTAATAAAGCGTATAAGAATTCGACGCAGCTGGTAGTAGAACCCATGGCTTAGCGGTCAGAGCGCCTGGACGGTATTCAGAAGGCGCGGGTTCGAATCCTGCTGCATTAAAAAAAATAATACGTTTACTTAATGTCTTTTTTGAGATATTAATTATTCAGACTAAAGGCATCTCTTTTAGCCAAACTAAATTATTTTCGCAAATATTTAGAGCGTTTTAACGTCGTTCAAGGATTTTCCGGTGAGTAGCGAGGCGTGACGCTGAGTGGCCCCGGTCTTGTGGTCCCACGCACCTCGTCCTCCGCTAATTATGTGGATCACACCGTAACCTTACACCCTGCCCAAGCTCTTTTGTTTAAGACGAATGGCAAACAATGGCCTTTTCAAAATTACACGTGTTAAATAAAATGAAAACTATATAAATAGGTGTATGTTTGTGATTCGTAGTTGAGTTTTATTGACCACATTTTAGGATTCAGTAAGACCTGCGTACCTATATAAATTCAACGTGAGTACCTGACTAAAGACAGCTATGCATGATAAAGTGATAGTGTGCAATCTGAATATCTCTATATATCGCAACCCCAGATAAAAAAAAATTAAACGAGCTCGCTCTAATTCTGAACTCAAGAAATTACATTTTCTTGTAAATTGCAATAGAATATGCTTTTTGATAGTCGTTATAAAAACCAAAAAAAAAAATTGGAAATTCTGTAATTCTGTAGGTTAGTTTAATTCTGAGTGGGCGATATATAAACGCAAAGTTGTTTATTTTAAATTCGTCAAACACGTCAAAATTACCTACTTTTAGAAAACACCGTGATGGGCGTGATATACATCCATGAAATACTAGGGAGTTTCATTTCAACAGTACTTACTATTTTTGATGTCATCAGGTTGATATTTACGTATGGCTACGGACACGGACTGCTCTATGCTGCGTACGTAAACGCCCAGCTGCGGCGTCATGGGAGTGAAGTCGTGCTGCCTCGGCTCGAACACATCGCGGATGCCAAGCTGTTTGTTTATTATCATTTTGTTAGTTGGGTTTGGTGGTTTTTCTCTTATGTGCCATATCTTATAATCTTTCCTAGATACCTCACGAATCATGATCAAGTAGATCATGATTCGTAAAGTACATAGTTAAAAAAAATGAAAAAAGTCATTTCAAAATTTCATACACAGATTTTTGAATTCGGTATTCTTGGAAATAATATCGTAGTTTTTTTGTTGTATTTTGTAAAATTTTACACCCAGAAAAAAGACGGTACCTACTATTTTATTTTCACAACAAAGTATAATTAAAGATTAAAAATAGTAGGTCCTATACCTACTAATTTATGTGTTACTTATTTATTTCTAAATAAAACTTTCACAGTCCTGTTAGGTTTCATAGAAATGAGTAACAAGTTTTATAATGTAAATTACCATTAGCGTTATATCGTCCCAACGATATATGATAATATAGATTTTAATAACTACATACCAAGAGTTTTTACTGTCCTTAATTGGCATGCGCTTAAATAAAAAAGATCATCATAAGCAAAATATATTGCATTTAAAACCAGTTCAGAGTATGAAACTTGTAAGATTAAACATACTTATTTGCAATCAGCATAACCGTTTAACACTGTAACACGGATATTTTTTACCTATATCTATTTACACTGTCTATTTTTGCTAAGCAGGCAGAGAGTTTAGGCATTTTTTAACACGCTTTTACTAACTTAAGCTATTTGTCAACGAATAAATGTAAGAAAAACAAAATTTGCAACGCAATTTCAAGTAAGCCGCCACTCAATAGTGGAGCTCAACGTGACGCTTTGTCGTAGGTGGCAGGGTGGGGAATTAAAAATAAATTAAGTATAATCGTTCCCTCTAGTGGGAATCAAACCCACAACCAATAGTGCTAACAGTAAGACGCTCTCTCACTGCGCCACGATCATCTGTTGTGGCATGTAGGTACATATAGTGTAGAATTGTACTAAATATAATAATAATATTAAAAAAAATATGGTTACCTTATTTATATTTATTATAATATACCTTCTGCAAGTCCGTTGTGAGGGTAACATGGCCTTTGACGATAAAGCTAGGTACGACTGCCTTCACACGCCGCGGTCTCAAAACTGAATATAAATCAGAGAGATCGGACTCTCGTACCATTCGACCTAATAGTCTTGCTAGCTCTCCAGATCCTCTTCTAAAAGGCAAAACCACCAGTAAATAGTATCTATCACTGTCTAATGGCAGACGAAGTGCCGACGCCTCTAGATGCGGCAGATACGCATATTCCAACATAGAGTCATATTGCATGTAGGTTACCTAAGAAATTGTTATTATTGTTATTATTATTATTATTTGTAACAAAGGAATTAATAAAAAAGTAGATGAATAAGAAAATTCCGTATTACATTTACGTATTACATGTGCGTATTACATTACATTGAAGCAATTTAAAGAAGTTATAAAGAAAAGGATACATTATCTACTTAATTTATACCCACATTTATTTAAAAATCATAAAAAAATCACCTGAATATTTCTTAGGCCATTGACCAAAAACATATTGTCATTTACAGTTTGTTCAGGAAGTTCGACTCCGATATCAAATGATCTGTATACTAAATAATCTTCAGCATACGATGATGGGCTTGTGAACAGGAAGTCCACTGATTTCTTTCGACGTTCAAGTGTCTCAATCCCTTGTGTTGTAGATGCCATAGTGGTTTCTAGTGTAGTTGAATCTGTTGAAGTACTTGTTTGTTCTGTTTGACCTTCTGTTATTGGAGTTGTGACTGTTGAAGTATCAGCATTAGTAGATAGCGTACTCATTTCAGATGTTATAATTCGTGTAGTTAACCCTTCAGTTTCAGTATTTAAAGACGACGCTACGCTTGTAGAAATAGCGTCCGTAGATACTTGACTAGTAATTGTTTGTGAACTTGCTGAAGTTTCAGGAGCCGGGGTTGTGACAGTAGTTGTCGAATCAGTTGCAGAACTGGTCGTTTCCGTTTCTGTTACTTGTGTATTTTCATTATTATCAACATTTAGTTCCGTCGAGCTTAATAATGAACCGGTCGCGGTAGTTGTCAAAACTGTCGATGTGCTTTCAGTACTCTGCCCACGATCTGAATCAGTTATCGTTTCTACATTCGGATTTATTGTAGTTTCTTCTTTTGTACTTTCTGTTGTCTGAACTGCAATATCTTCACGGCCAGTAACGTTTTCTGTTGATACATTGCTTGGAGTCGTGTTAGAAGCACCTACAGGGGCCTGTGTTGTTTGTGTTACATTATTAGGCGGCATCGTTGTATTATCACTTTCTAAATCAAACCCATAAAAGCGAAGAATCTTTCTATAACTATCATTAAACGTTACATTTTCATTATTTAAAGCTAAACCAGCAAGGAAGCCTTCTTCTGGCACGAAGTATGTCTGAAAGTATAATTATTTGATATATACATAATTACATATACATACCTACAAGTGCTAAAATCTATGCCTATTATTATAAAATACTTAAAAATATACGTTTGCGTATATATAAAATATAATATAATCTCCGTAGATAATCTTATACGTGCAATATACGAAAGAAAGGGTAATGCCACGCTTTAACTACTGAAGTTGTATGAACATAAGTACACTTGTTTGAAGATCATGAAATATGACGTCACATGTCAGGCATGTTGGCATACCCATCGTGTCCCCAACGCTGGATCCACGCGTGGGTACGATCTCTACTCGGAAAATACCCTGGTAAGTGAAAGTAAGCAAAAGGCCACTAATCCTTCAGGTAGAGATGAAACCCATAAACATTGTTTGTATTTACTCAGACTCTACCCAACTGGGCTACGGGGGCCTTAATTTTAAATATTATATTCAAACAAATAAAAATAAAAGTGGCCACTCGTGACCCAGTGGCACAACCCTGTGACTGTAAACGACTGGTTGTGGGTTCGATTCCCACTCGAGGAGTGGAAATTATATTTCCATTTTCTTCGCTCTGGTGTCGAGGTAAAGCGCGGCGTTAAGTTCCGCCACTTAACACGCAAGCCTCCGAATTCGGCGAAATCCGAAAAAACACTAGGTTCCTTCTGCCTACCCAGCTGTGTGCGGGATACAGCGTGAAGCTAAAAAAAAAAAAAAAAAAGGAAACAAATAAAAGCTCTAAAATGTGGCACTTGACAATGATCTTCTGGTACTATGGGTACCTAGCTATATTTGACGAATTAAATTTTTAAGTTGTATAAAATTCGCGCCATGCTAAATCAAAATAAGATTTAAAATAATTTTATTTTTTAATAAAATTATTTTAAATCTTGAGATTTAACTGAAGTTAAATTTAATTGAAATAAATAAAAAGTTTTAAGTAGGTATTTTTAAGAATTTTGACCTTTTTGTTCATATTTTTTTATAGGAAAACGAAGAACAATGAATGTTTTTAATTTATATTTTCATATAAAGATACCAATTAACTTAATAAAATGACTCACTTTAAGCGTACGATGTATATCTCGAAATCCTATCCTCATCACATTCCTGTTCCACGGCAGTTGCATACTTCGTTGAATTTGATAAGAAGATTCTCCATCGACTCCTTCATAAAGAGCTACTAAAATTCCCATTAATCCATAGGGAGAAAATGCAATATTATTATCATTTAAAAAATTATGTTCCGCGAGAACTTTAATACCAAATTCGTTAGTCACATCGACCATATGAGCTAGTGGAGTTCGTTTCGAGTCCCAGAGTTTGATTTCTATAGGTATTCCATATTCTATACCAACAGCTAAGTTAACAATAGCAAAAATGTAAATAATTTGCGATATAATATTTGCACAAACAACGGTCCGCGAACGTCCGAGTCGAATCATCGTGCACGCGACTCTGTCCGCGCTTGGGTGGCTGCAGGCTACAATAGCTAGAGGCTTCTTCGAGACTCATTAGCATTTAGTCCCCGCAATTTTCGGTGAATGGCCTCTATAGATTAACACCTAAAAGTTCACGTATAAATGAATGACTTACAGTGATTAAGTCGGTGATAAATCTTGTGATAAGCGTAACTTTTTTAAGTGAGCTTCAATTAATTTTGTTAGTTAACTGTTTAGTATCGAATCGTTTATTTTTACATATTTAAATGCTTATGTAAACATACCTACATATTATTATATATTTATCTTTAAATATTTAAATTTATGGAAAAAAGGCAGTACTAGGTATATAATAAAAAAATGACTAGTTAATCACACTTTTGGGTCTGAAGATCGCCAATAACAGCTTACGAAATTTGTACAGTTATGATAACTGTTATTTTATTTGTTTTATATTTTAATGTAATATTTAAGTAAAAAATACTTTACATTAAACAATAATTAAATGACTGTTTTTTCACACTTTTTACAAGTTTTACAGGAAAGTTAGACATCGCAATAGAAAAGACACTTTAAGTATGAGGAGAGCATTTAGAAATGTTTTCTAGTTACTAAAAATATAGATATCAAAAATAATCATGTAAAGAAAATCGTAATACTTATATTTCTATCTTTGATATTGATAATTCAGAAAGAACATTGACAATCGACGGTACAAACCAAAGGAATAATGAAAAGAAATACTACATATTACAATTTGTCACGGTATTGTTACTTACACAGTCTTTACATGCTTTTTTTCCGCAGAGCAGGACTTATGAGAAAAGAAACCCAATTTGATCATTTTTATGAAATTGTGAGATAATGTCTCTATGTCTAATTTTTATATAAAAAGTACTATGATTAGTTCAGTAATACTTTTTTTATTTTATTTTTCTTATTGTGCGTCGCCAATTTCACGTTGAATGGAGAAGACGCGATGGAGATTGGTAGTAGGCAGTATATGATTATGAATTGCACATAATATTTATAAGATTAAGAAACATATACCTTATGCAAAATAAATTAACAAATAACGTTAGTCTTACCTACCAGGTTAACTGGTTTTGTATAGTTGATTAAATTTTTAATCTGTACCATTGATTCTGTGGCATTTTCATAGGAATCAAAAATGTCCGCCTTATGTCAAACGTAACTCATGAATGTTAAAGTGAGAACTAGGAATACGACGTTCTTCTAAAGATTTTTTCGATTAGCTTTATATTTTTTACTGTTTCAGTATAGTACTAATATTATTCTCAATTTCAAAATATAACACCTTCATTACTTTATGATGTGTACATTCTGTTTAGTTTTTTAACGTCGACCCATTGATTGGACGCCATGAAAACTTGACAGGTCAGTATAACATTATATCCCTTTTATTTAAATAAAGTTATTATTTTATAAACAATCGATAATTTTATTTGTAATATATAACTGAGATGCAGTTTGTGAACCACTAACTATTTAAGAAGCACAAGGTTGATACCAGATGAGTCGTCTTATTTCTTATATGTCGACTACTACACAAAAGATTTACCGGGTTATTTACACATTGAAATAAATATAATACCATAAATATTATTTCTAGTGAGTGTTTATTTAGATATATATCATGAGGTGAGTACTTACCATTTATAACTGCATAATAGTATTCTATAACTAATGTACAAATTAAATGTATAACATATATGTGTTTTCTAACAATTCTAGTTCATTTAAAATATTAATGAGTATAATTCAATAAAAGAATATAATAAGTTTTGATGATATTTTTGAAATAGCTTTTATATAGAATGTAAGAAAATATTCTGTTTATACATAATATGTGTAAACAGAATTAAGCAAATAATTAGAATTCTCCAATCAGAATTATATAATACTTTTTAAGAGGTCTGTGTGCATCATGTTGTTGTGATTTTACTTAGTATTGATGCATGTACTGTGTAAGTATTCCATTTGAAAATTTAATGTAAGTATTCACTTTTTTTATAATTTTAGATACTATTTTTGAAGCTATCTATTACAATTACTTATTTTCCAGTGCAACTGATAGAAGAGACAAAAAGAAAAAAAACATTAGTTTAAAAGTGATTATAGTTTATGATCATAAATTGATCATAAGCTAAGTGCATAGTGTATAAAAATGGAACTCCCAGATTGCCCTCCCGGTGCGGAGGGCTACCAAGATTCAGTTACTGAAGTGCCAGGGAAATTGGAACAAGATGCTACTCATTGCACCAAGGTAAGATTATTTTTTACTATTTTAATCTTTTCTTGAAGTTAAGAATTAAATTATGAAATTAGTGTATTAAAATATATGTATACTATAAAAACTTTATTATTCATTCTTATTATATATAAAATTCATTGACATTAAGATGTTTTAAGTAATTAATTATTTACTATACATGGAATTATGAGGTAAGTTAAGATTACTATGTAAAAATTTGGTGAAATTCGCAAAATTTAAGTGTATGGTGAGGAAAAATAAATATGGGAACGTAAAAAAAAAGACATTCATTCAGCAGTTCTTGTTGACGTGAATGATATGATGTGACTTTATAATAAAGTACATTTTAAGTTTAAGTAATTCTAAATGTTCAACTTACATATATCCCTTTCATAGTTAAGTACTACAAATTATATTTAATTTCCTTTAGGTGGCAGAAATTTATTGTATAATACAAAATGAATGATGTGGTATAAGCATTTTATTATTATATTTCAGGCAATGTTTTAAATGATTTGTATTGTGCAATTTTAAAGCATTAATGGTAAATAATAATTGTTTTTGTGTTTAAATAACACTTAAAAAAATACTAAACAATTTGTATTGAACTTGGTTGCTACTAACTTTTTCGTTTATTTTTTTTAATTAAGCTATAACATAACTACAGCTAAATAGTAAATGTATTATAAAAAATAATATAACATCATTGCCAATTTATAAAAAAAAAGCATCCCAATTATATTTCTTTTTATAATGGACCTAATTTTTGATTTTTTGTTATTTATCAGTATTTGTATATTTAGTTGTAAAAAAAAGTAATTGCCCTCAAGTTCATTTGAGTGGACTTAATGACCCTTCCCACCAAAATGCCTGTATGAACATCTTTTGTTAAGGTGCAATTTAGATATATCTTATGGCGTAGCCTGTATATTGTGTATTAAACTATCAAGTGATACTCTTCAAAATCAAATATAGCCAAATCCTGACTATAGTTAAAAGCTATGCAACAAAAAGGTTACATTCAAATTTGTTTAGCGGTTGTGAAGATGTGCGTATGAGCATTATGGCTACACTGTTTTTTTACAGTACTAGTGACCCTCTTGCGGCGTATTTTCGCTCGCTTGCGTCCTCACTTAAATCAAAAATGTTGCTTAATTTTACACTTTAAATTAGTTAAGCCGCTTCTGATATCAGCATGCAGAAATGCAAACAAAACCCATAGTTTTGGGTTCTATTATAATGATAAATGCTTCCAACAATATAATTTTACTCAAATATCTTTCATTGACAGAGATCAACCAGTTACATTTTTATTATATATATAGATAAGATTATTATATATTTAGGGAGTACTTGAATTTTGATTATTTATTATAAGGATTTTCATTTTTTTTTTTATGATATAGTTTATGTATATTTTTTTAATGATATTATGTCACTACCAAATTAAAATATGGATTAAGAAATACTATATTTGTAAGAAGCCCGAATAGTGGATACTTTATTTGCATTTACATGTCCATAGCAGCGCATCTAATACATATAGATCTTGAGTTGTCATCGGTTTGAAACCATGAAAATTAAAATGCAACTGTGCTATATAACAGAGTGTGAATTATTTGTTACCATTATTGATATCTAAAAAACTAGAATCTAGAACGGCCTTAAAAGACTCGTTTCTATTTACCATAAGGATATGGTGATAAGGATATCACCACACAGAGAGTCTTGACACTAGGTTCTCTCTAGCTAACCTGCTATGCAGAAAAATTTAAATATAATAAATTATGATGGAAATCATTGAAATGATTCTATTTTTGAACCCATTTAATTAGTTGTGGTAAATATTATTAAAAACGGTATTATACGTATAAAAATTTGACGTCTGGTGTTAACTACAACCTAGTGTGTGTTGTCATTTATGAAATATTGGTAAGTATACATTTTAAGCCTAGTGTATCGGTCTACATTATAAACGGATTAGAGATGATCGCCATGAAAATGTTTATTAGAAATAATAGGGTGTGAACTGTTCGGGAAGATTTTATATCCTGTACTAGCTGTTTCTGCGACTTCGTCCGCAGGGAATCTGATAAAAAAGGTATAATTCTAAACAAAAGTAGCCTAAGTCTCTCTTTATTACATCAGCTATAGCATCTACCAGAGATAGTCCCGTCAAAGTTGCCCCAGATTAAGCAGACAGTCAGAAAATTGTAAGGAATGTTATTATGCTATATGTACCTTGTGTAGTTCTATACATAAATATGCATTTAGTAAAAAACGGCTCTTTTAATATTAAAAACGGAAACGAACGGACGTACATTTAATTAACTTGTTTAGAATTTATTGTGTACCGATTCGTTAAGTTTACGTTATATTACTATCGATCCATTTAACAAAGTTATATTGATTTGATTATGTGTTTCTTTCTCTACACTTGATTTAATATACTACTTCATAATAAACGAATTTTAAGTAATCTTTGGGTTTCAGGCCGAGCTAGAGTTTCAAGCGCACCTGAATAGTTTGAAGATCAAGACCGAGGATGGAAGCGTTCGATGTATGGTGGAAAGGCTCAGGCGCCACGTGTCGGGCCAGTGGATGTACGTGTGTTACCCCTGCGCGGCGGTCTGCAATGGGGAAAGCGTGTTGCAGGTTAATATCTACATTGATTATTAGTTTTCGTCTATATGCATCCCTCGTGTTTACTGTAGTCAGTCCGTAGTAGTCAGTCAGTAGTAGTCAGTCAGTTATACAAGAAAGAAGAAATAAGAATAGTGTCGCTATTAACTTTTCAAAGGAATCAAAATTAAAAAATAATGTCGAATTATTTTTTGACGTCTAAGAATATTTAAATAATTAAAGTATGCAGCACCACTGAAAATTTATCCATATTATTACTATTTCAGACTCATATATCTGGGAAGAAGCATAAGAATAAACTCAGCATGAGAACAGTGTGGCCTTTAAAAATATTCGAGTTCCATCCTTTTATGCAAAATGAAAAAGGAAGTGTTAAGAGTGCAGGTAATATACTCGTACCTATAATACGCTTTTTCTAGTTTTGTAAGGTAGTTTGAATACAACGTCAAGCCACTCCGTTATTCATTTTCTTCCTGAACTCGAGGCGCTTTGCCATTTTCTTCAGAGTGGATAAATATGATCTAATGACCTCTGAAAAACACTTTTTACCATATAAAATATATTTTAAATTATAGTTAATACATAAATTGTACCAATTATAAATTGATATATTTCAAAATGTAACAGCGGCAGACCAACCCCTGCAGAAGATGGAGGAAGTGGAAAGTTCCAAAAAGGACACTGCAATCACCACAGAGTTGAATATGAAATATGACAAGTATAGAGATGTGCACTGTCACATCCAGGAAACGCTAGATAAAGTAACGTGAGTATGTTATGTCATATTTTTATATATACATACTCCTTTCCGCTTTTTAGTAGTAGGGTAGTCAGAGATCCTAGTGTCAAGACACTTCGTCTCTACTTTACGCGCGAAATCGAAATATTGCGTGTTAATCGGAGTGGTAGTTAATGTACAAGAGCGGGGAATTGAAAATAATTTAAACATAAGATAACATTTAAATTATGAGCTTCACACTTTCAAAGAGGATCTAGTGTTAAAACACAATTACAGATGACATTGCGTGTTGAGTTACCAGAGCGAAGAAAAGAAAGTTTAAATATAATCATTCTCTGAGTGGGAATCGAATCCACAAGCATAATGCTTATAACAACTTATTTGAGTTGTTAGCCCGAAATTCGGCACAACCTGATATAGAGCGCATGGCTTATCAGTCAGACCGCTTGGACAATTTCTAAATGGCGGAGGTTTGAATCCCGTTGTGTTCAAATTTTTATACAATTTCTAAAAATCTTTTTCACACTACATTATTTAATTTCCTGTATTTGTGATACTTTATGCAAAGTTTTATTTATTTTTTTAAATGATTGTTTTCAGTGCACCGTTAATTGGTGTAGAATATTTGATCGAGCATCCACCGGAGGAAGTGCACTATGAACCTTCGTACAGGTGCGTGCTGTGCGTCAAGCAGGGACATCCTCGTACTATAGTCAACCATCTCACTTGTTTCTGGCATAGATTTAACTATCTTGTAAGTTTGCTATATATATTTAGCTATTTTTATTTATATTATTAGCAACACGCTCGTTACTGCCTCTGCGCAAACTACACAAGTAACTAAGCGTTCTACTGCCAGCGGCGCCGGAATTCCTATACGATTTTTGATACGATTTATTTTTGTTCTGCTAATTTAATTTCCCCCATTAGTTTGGATAACAAATACTACTATTGTAAACCAAAAAAGATATATTTTTTTCACTTTAAAATCTATATTTTTTTATTTAGCTCATAGCAGGGAACAGAGTGTCATAACACTACCCTCTCTGAACCTGGCG
The DNA here is from genome assembly GCA_019049465.1 of Dryas iulia moderata. Classification (NCBI taxonomy): domain Eukaryota; kingdom Metazoa; phylum Arthropoda; class Insecta; order Lepidoptera; family Nymphalidae; genus Dryas; species Dryas iulia. The sequence continues at coordinate 5,248,578 of CM032417.1, forward strand.
TTATGACACTCCGTTCCTCACTTTCCGCCGAATTCGGAAGCATTGCGTATTAAGTTCCGTTTTTTTTGGTTGACGCTCTGGTGTCAAAGTAAAGTTGTCGCTTTGCTCTGACACCAGAGCGAAGAAAATGGAAATATTAAATATTTCCAGTCCTCGAGCGGGGATCGAACCCACAACCAGTCGATTTACATTCACACTTTGTGCCTCTGCGCCACAACTACAATAATGTGAATATAATGTATTTGATTGTCACAGCAACGTCACTTCAGCAAGGCGTCGTCCGTGCTGGCGGTGTACTGCAACCAGGCGCAGTACCGCCAGGGCGTCGCCGTCATCATGAACCGGCTGGCGGCGCGCGTGCAGGACACCTACGGACGGCTGCGGCCCGTCAATATAGACAAGGAGGAGTACGAGAGGGACAAGTGAGGGTTTAAAAGCCGATATTAAATGAGCGTTTTAAATGGCGGGACATAAGGCGCTTTATCTTTCTACTAGAGGCCTTGTCGTAAAATTGTTTTGTAACAAATTTCGACTAACTATAAATGACCTCCCAGACCTAGATTTCATTTTTATACATTAGGCGGTTTTAAATATTTCATCGTAATTGACCTTCCTCTTTTATACATACAATTCGGTTGATTTCTGTTCGTATGATCTTTATTACTCATGTATAATACACATTTTTATTTATATATAACTTTTTTATTCAGGGATCAAATACATCAGTGGATGTTCAGAGGGCCCCATTTTGCTGAAACCGACAAGTGTACTTTTGTGGAAATTGTTGATGCTGACTTAATAACATCATTAGGTAAATCCAATTATGTTTCTTAAAAAATTAGTTGACTTATCAACGATAATAAAAAAATATCTTCTAGCAATAAGCTTTTATTTGATATCTATATTGTTGGAGTGCATTCAAAATAACAATTTTGAAAGCAATGGTATTAGTTAGTTATTATATTCTTTTACCTTACACTACCACTACTTTATTATTATATACTTTATTTTATTGGTCATCAAGTATCAAAGTACTTATATGCATTTCTTATATTTTCACAGATTCAACCAAGGCTCTTGGAAGGTATTTCTTATTTTTATTCACTTATATTTTATTTGCATTAAAATTAAATCGCAAAATTATACTATAAATGTTTAAAAATACTAGCTGCCAAACTAAAGTTGAAATAAGTCACAAGTGAATTGTAACTTTTTTAAATATAAAAATTATAAAATATATTTAACAAATAATGTATTTTTCATTCTAGAAAACATCGAGATCCCTCACCGCCTGTAGTAGCTGCTCCTTCTAAACCTGTACCTAATTATGTAAGTTTATTAGTTTTTTAGCTTCACGCTGCATCCCGCACACAGCCAGGGTAGGCAACTTGAACCTAGTGTTAAAACCACACCGTTTCCCACTTTCCGCCAAATTCGGAGGCATTGCATGTTAAGTGGTGGAACTTAACGCCGCGCTTATGCCTCGACATTAAAGCGAAGAAAATGGAAATATTAAATATTTCCAATCCTCGGGTGGGAATCGAACTCACAACCAGTCGCTTTACAATTACACAAATAAAAGACCAGTCGTGGCCCAGTTCGAATCCCACTCGTGGAGTGGAATTTATATTTCCATTTTCTTCGCTCTGGTGTCGAGGTAAAGCGCGGCGTTAAGCTCCGCCACTTAACACGCAAGCCTCCGAATTCGGCGGAAAGTGGGGAACTTGAACACTAGGTTCCTTCTGCCTACCCTACTGTGTGCGGGATACAGCGTGAAGCTAAAAAAATAAATAAAAGACTATTATGATTGTTCAGCACGAAAATAAATGTATAATAAAATGAAGTCCGCCTTAGATTACCTATTGAGTGGCGGATCAACGTTGCCCTTTGTGTTTTCACAAGCGGAGAAATGATAATACTTTAAATATAATTAATCATCCAAGTGAGAATCGAACCCACAACCTTCCTATATCTATACTTCAATTATTTCAATTTTTTATATTGTATATATTTTAATAAATATCAAATTGCTGTGACGTTAATTCTTTTAATTTTTAAGCGATTTTAAAAAGGAATAGGTTATACCTAATATTATTCTATGTGTTACAATATATATTAATACATATTAATATTTGTTTAGCGAAAAAGACGGGGCATCAAGCGAGGTTCCATAGATTCGTTATCAGATGTCAGCGACGAATATGATATGCGCGTTGTTCAAGATAAAATACCCAAGTATGGATTTTACTTATTTATGCGTTTTATAATACTGCCTTAAAACTATTTTGGTTCTAAATTTTTAAATGTGAATTTCTCATTAGTCTCACACACATTTCACTTCACGTGTACATTTAAAAATTTGGAACGAAAATCGAGAAGCTGTAACAAGAAAAGGACAAGAGATAAATTTATTGGAAAAGACATTTAGAAAACGTATAAAAAAAATTGAACGCAGCAGGATTCGAACCGGCGCCTCCTGAATACCGTCCAGGCGCTCTCACTACTGAGCCATGCATTCTACTACCAGCTGCGTTGAAATTCTTATACGCTTTATTACAACTTATTTCTGCTACCCAAAGATTATTCTACGAACAATCGTTTGGCAAGAGAGAAAGCTGCTTATTAAATACTTTTTAAACATTTTTAAAGTGTTATGTAGGAAAATTGAAAACGACATTTAGAAAACGTATAACATTTTTTTTTACGTTTTCTAAATTTTATTTTTCAATTGTGGAATAACACTTTAAAAATGTTTAAAAATATATATTTATTTTAATAACATGTCTGTATTAAAATTTTAAATAATTAGAAATTGATGAATTACATATTGAGTTTAGTGAGTTTTTACAGTAAAAAATATGATAATGTTATTTGATATTATGTATCTTCTATTATGTTTACCTTCGATGTATTTAATATAAAAGTTTAAAATTAATAAGTAAATTAATTTTGTTGTGACAGAGTGAAGGATACAAAGCGATTCGAGCCATATCCAGAGAAGCCGCGGGCGAGTCCTATTAGGACGCGCTATGCTGTTCGTAACGTTCCTTCAAAATCGCAGGAAAAGGTAAATGAAGTAGCAATATGTTTTTTTCTAACTTCCCGCTTTTTCCACCGAGGAGCCAGAATAAAGAGCCAGAGTTAAGATTCCTTATTCTTTCATTCAGTTTCACTGTAGCTTATTCTTGCGTAGCCATTTTTTTATTGTTGTATATTCATAAGATAGTAAAAAAGATGGATGGTTTCTCTTACGATAAAGTTACTTTGCAAAATTTCTTTCGTTCGGTCATCGAAGTGGGTTTTTTTGTCACTACGAAAAGCAAATTGTTCAGAACAATTCGTATGGCAGATATGTCAAAAATATAAACCGATGTTATCTTTTGTCCCGTGGGGGGACGGGTTAAGAATACAATTCCCCCCCGCCGCTGGGTAGCGTCCCGTAAAAGGCGGGTAACCCAGTAGCTTAGTTTGGTGGTAGGAGATTCGTTCTCCGACTGGCTCGCGACCACTATCATATCAAAGACGAACCGCCAAATATCTTATGATGTGTTCCGGTTCGATGGCATGTAAGCCAGCTCTCCCTATTCCCACCATTCCCATCCTTCCTCCCTCCTTCTGTCCTACAACGTTCCAAGGTTGGCAACGCATTCATAACTTGAATGTTGTGGATGAAGGTAACCACTTAACACCAAGTGGGCCTTCAGCTCGTTTGCCTTCTTTATTCCATAAAAAAAACTGTATGATCCCGATACTACGCACTTAAATCAAGCGGAAAGCCACCTACATGAGACATTGCAAAATCGCTTGTGCTTGGTCAATGCTTTTCAAATATAATTTAACTACTGGGCCGCTCGCGGCTACGCACCGTGACCTACTCAACTATTTCCGACATCACATTAGAAACCTCTAAAATTATCAGTGTTTCTCTACTATATTATGCATGTTTTATACATATAAACGTTTTTTTTAAATCATTCTATCAATTAAAAGAAAGCACATCACAATTTGTTGCGTATTTTTAAAAATCTAAGCCTATATATATGTACAGACAGACGCGGGAAGCGACTGCTTTATACTATGTAATGATATCAAAATTTACTATAAATGTATTTTTTTGGAACAGCAAGCTCGTCCACCAAACTACGAGTACAAATTAAAACTAGCACAAGATCAACGACAGTCGGCTGAGGACCTTGCGTTAAAGGCACTCGCCTACCATGAGAAACATCCAGAAAAACACCCCCTGTATCCCGAAGAGTGGAGAAAGTTCTGGAATCGACGTTACAAGGAGATACAGGCTGGTTAGTTAATAATCGAATTTATATGAAGTAGTTTCTCATTAAATTCCATTCAATCATTTATTTCAATAAAATCTATACTTGAAATCATTATTTCAGAATAATATTTTAATAGTTGTCAGATATTAAAAAATACTTCTAAAGGTTATATATATCTGTACATGTGTCTGTATATCCGCCTTATTAATTAAATGGCATGTATTTAGCGGTTTTGTTGCAAATATTTACTTACAATTATAAAAACTATGTTTTGAGGTTGCTAAATACGTATCCATAGTATAACATTTACTTTAGTTACGTATATTTTGGGTCGAAATGCTTTTCGACAAGAGGATATTTCCGACTATTTCATTCCGACATTTATTTGTTTTTAAATTAATGTATAAAATATTTACATTACCAATATTTATATTATTAAATCCATACTTATATTATAAATGCGAATGCTGTGTGTTTGTCTGTCACGCTTTCACATAGGCTACTTAGTTTTTCAAAAATCAATCTCTAAAGGGTTGAAATAGGGGATGACAGTTTATATGAAAAATCTACATGATGGATAAAACATGGATGGGTCACGGGGGAAGGCCCTTTAGGCCTTGTCGAGTGATTTTCTTTTCTTTATCCATCAGAGCGAAGAAAAATATTAAGGAAGTATTAAATATTTCCACCCCTCGAGTGGAAATCGAACCCACAACCAGTCGCGTTACAGTCACACTTTGTGCCACTGCGCCACTAAATCAAAATTAAAAAAAAAAACACATAATAACTAAGTATAAATGAACATTCCAGAAGGCAAAGACGCGTCCAAACACGACTTCAAGCCGGAGTGGATAGTGTTCTGGACGGCGCGCATGAAGGAGCTCCACGCGGAGGAGCTGCGCGCCACCGTCGCGGAGATATACCGCCGGATGCGTTTAACGCCGCCCGCTGACCATCCGTCCACGCATTCTGCTGAGAGGTTAGAGATAAAAAAATAATTATTTAAAATAATGAAGCTTTGAGTTGAAATAGGAAAAGAAGAAATAAAAAAGATTCGAGCTTTTTGCCGTATAGCAAGTTAGAGTAAGAGTTTTTTTGATTGTGCAAATGCTGTTGACCTTGCGGTCTTTACAGCGACATCGAGGGGGTGAGGGAAGAGGGTACTCAGTCCCTGCGAAATGCAAGCACTAATGGCTATTCGAGAGGGTAAGGGCACCCTCTAGCGGGGCTAGGACCTCAGCTTGCGTCGTCGGCGGGCGGGAGCAGGTTAGTCAGGAAATCTAGTGTTTTTAGGATATTCCGTATTATACTTTGACCTGAAATCTAAAGATTAAGTGCTAAGTGCGGTGGAACTCAACGTTGCGCTTTGTTTTCAGTATTAGAGCAAAGAAATGAAAATAATATATAATCAATTTTCCATGTAGGAATCGAACCCATAAATGTCGTGTTTACACGTCACTACGGCTTACGGACTACGTAGTCACTGCGGCCTTAACAAATACCAATTTAATAATTATTTCAAGTAATGAAGCTTAAAGATTCATTTTAATATAAGTTAAAAAATTCCATAAAAGAAATAAAAAAAAAATGTATAAAAATATGTTATATGTACGGCGGCGGCCTCACCTGCGCAACTTTTCATATAAACTTTGCTTCCTTTTCGTATTTTAACTAGGGAGTCATTTAAAAAAGTACCCTATGTTATCCCTGGGTCTTCAACTGTTTTTATTCCGAACTCCCATCTAAATCGATCAGCCGTGAGTGTAACAGACAGACTTTCCCATTTATGATATTTAATTTCCCCTATACACATTTTTTTTTATATTTTTTTTTATAGGGAAACTGTTCATAGGCTCACAGGTGCCCATGGCATTTGTTAGTATTAATTTGTATTGTGACAATTTTAAAAGCACTAAGACTTATATTTAATGTAATCTAATGGTGATGTCCATCACTGACCAATTGTAAGCGATTTTTTTTTTGTGGTAAATATATGTACATATGTTTTATTGTAATAAAAACAGCCACCCAGCTCACGCATACACAAATATTTGAATATAAGTGTGTTTACAGTAGGAGGTCGCCAGAGCGCCGTCGGTCACCACGCCGCCGCAGCCCCGAGCCGCGCCGGCGCTCCCCGCGACGCGCCTCACCCAATCATCGCCGGCCGGAGTACAACCGGTTAGTAGTGGGGATGCTGAATAATAATTATAAAATTAAATAAAAACCCTTCATTTGTAGAAAAAACATACATTACAATGTCTTCATGTATTTTAATTGTTCATAATGTTTAAGAATTAACTTATGTTTGAATATTAACTTAAATTTAAGTATTGACTGGGTTGTTTTCTAATAAAAGTGACGGTGAAATTGATTCTGATTCTATCCGAGATTCGATAAATTCAGTTCTTTACGACGATTCCACCATGTGTCTTTGTGTGAAAATCTTTTTATTTTTGATCGTTTTTTATATTTCAACTAGCGACCCACTCGCGGCTTCCCCGCGTGAACTATTACGTTATATTGCAACCCACGGGGGCACATTTTAAAAAAATAAATTTGCTTTCACTTTTACTACTTTCATTCTAAATTCCATCCAAATCGGACCGGTAGATTAGGCGTGAAAGCGTGACAGACAAACACATAGACTTTCGCATTTATAATATAAGTATGGATTCCCTATTTATGGTTCTCATGTCATAATTATGCACGCATAACAACGATATCTTGTATTTAAAATATTTTTCATTGTAAATGTAGTGAGTTGAGTGCATACAGTTTGAAATGTTTTATTATTTTAATCTTTGTAAAAATAAATACATATTTATACAATAAAAAGAAGACATTGTCACTTTATACATTCATATAAAAGTCGCCTGGTAGAGTTAACGTGTTACCTAACTTATACGTCTTGTATGCTTTTATTTACATTTTAATATAATAAACTTATAGAGATTATAATAGCAGTTGACGATATATGTTAAAACAATACAAATAATAAATAAAATTAAACGCTAATAATATTTTCCCCCAGGTCAACAGATCGTCGTTCGCCCCCGCGCCGTCCGTCTCCGCGCCGTCGCTCGCCACTACGCCATTTGCGCACGCGCTCACGCAGTCCTGTACATAAGTATGTTATGTTTTTATTGTGGGTAGTTTATATAATCTTTTTTTTCTTTTTTAGCTTCACGCTGTATCCCGCACACAGCAGGGTAGGCAGAGGAAACCTAGTGTTAAGACACTCCGTTCCCCATTTTCCGCCGAATTCGGAGGCGTTACGAATTAAATGGCGGAACTTAACGCTTTTACCTCTGATACCAGAGCGAAGAAATGGAAATATTAAATATTACCTACTCCTCGAGTAGGAATCGAACTTACAACCAGTCATTTACATTCACACTTTCGTGCCACTGCGCCGCGACTGGCCCAATATTATATTTTCGTATTTATTAAGATCCGCTCCTCAAAATACAATGCACTCTACATTAGACAATTCGGGTGGAATGTAGAAAACAGTGTGTCTTGACACTAGGCTCTCTGTCTGCCCTACTATGCGGGAAATAGTGTGAAACACAAAATGTATATAATATTTTACTGTTTAATTTTAAAATGTATTTTATATGTTCAAGTACGTTAATGCAATAATTGTGAATATATGTATAATATAATAAATATATATAACATGTATACGAGTATGTATATACACTGGTTTATTAATAGAGATTTTTTTGTCCACACTACGAACATATTATCTGTATTCTTTTTAAAAAAAGTGTTCTTTTTTATAAATAACATTTTTTACCTTCTTATCTTTAATTTTAAGTACTATATCCTAAGAGAGTCAGTAAATTTAATTAAGAATATTGTCTATATCTTTCAATTCAGACCGAGCAAGCCAGCACGCAGTCCTTTGCGGCGCACCTCGCTACCACGCAACCCGAGCCCGCACCCCGCTATGCCAGAAACCGTGCTCATTTCTGATGATGAGTTTAAACCGTAAGTATATCCAAGTATATAGTAGTATGCCCCTAGTAGTGTATAGTTAAATCTAGATAACTTAAAACTCAAGGACCTGGTGATCAATTTCAAGTTATCCAGGCCTTAAAATAACAAGCGTTTTAGTAACCACAAAGGGGAAGGAAGACTCAATTAAATAAGAGTTTGAACAAAATTCATGATTTATTATTTCTGTATTATCTATACTATCTATACTAATATAATAAAGAGGTAAAGTTTGTAACTTTGTTTGTAAGGGGTAGTCTTCGAAAATACCGAACCGAAAATGAAAATTGTTTCACAATTAGAAAGCTTCACTAAGCTTTCTAATTGTGAAAGATTTTAATTCAGGAGTGCTTTATTTCATTATGAGTGAACAGAAAGTTTAGAGAATTCTAAATGGGTTCGAATAGAGGAAAAACCGTCTAGACCACACGGTGAAGCCGCGATCAGGTCGCTAATTTATTATATAATAAGGAAGTATCAAATTATTGAGGTCTACTGTAATGATAAAAAGTTTGTTTAATTAATATGACTTGCTAAGTAAGTTGTTTCCAATAATTCATATGTAAGAGATTAAAAAATGATATTGCTATAATTTTAATGAAGTTGTCGTTATTGCATTATAGTAAGCTTTTTTAGGACTTTATTAAAATTTTAGTTTTAGTTTAATGTATAAATTGAATTTAAAGAGTTTATCGTGGCGTAGTGTAAACGCAATTGGTTATGGGTTTGCTTCTCACTCGGGGGAATTATATTTAATTACTTTCATTACACCGGTACCTTAGAAAAAGCGTGGCGTTGGATATCGCCACTCAGAATGCAGTGTGTCGATTTTGGGTGGTAACTGCCAAACGGAATGTCTTGACACTAGGTTTTCCTTAACCTGGTAACCGGACAAGTTGTATAAATACGTCAGGCGTAAACAATATCGAGTACGGGTAGGACATATGAATACGTCCTCAAAAGTTAATGTGCGCCCAGAAAGGGACAATACGCGTCCGGTACGTGTTGCATAATTTGAACGGGAACTCCCCGGTTTACAGGTAACTACTGTGCTATACAGCAAAAGCGTGAACCTGCTAAAAGAAACCTTATAAAGTAAAACGTTTTAGTTGACTAACAACAATACAATGACTAATATAATTACATTACCATTCCAAATAGCGAAGAAAGTCTATCATCATGGGACTCGGCGGACTCTATAGAATCTCTACCAGACGCCCGATCACCGCCTAAAAGACGCTCACGTACCGGCAGTACTGCACCACGACGTGGCGGCTATCGTGATAGTGAACGCGGACATGACCGTGACCGTGGACATGACCGTGATCGCGGTCATGATCGCGATCGTGGTCGTGGTCGTGATCGCGGTCATGATCGTATCGCAGCGCCTCAGGAGTTTGGGGCGGCGGAGAATGTAGTCGCAACGTTGAGACTCCTTGTTGCTTTGGAGGACTATTTGGGCAGCCTGGGGCCGAAGATTGTGGATTTGCTTGCGGAAGCTCTGAAAATGGAGAAGGTGATATATATATTATTAATTGTCTATTTAATATTACGTAGGTGGAGCATCTTTCTGTGCTGTTTGTTGACTATTGTATTATCTTTTTGGTATTTTCTCTATCACGTGACATCTTAAAATCGTTTCTCTCATTACTTGATATTTATAAACGCTGTGGTTATTTTTACCTCCTTATTTGTGTGTGATGAAAAGATACGATAACGAGCGATCACTAGATCATCGTAAAGAGGCGATATATTTTCTGGAGTATTTTTAAATATACAAAATCATTCACAACATGTTATTATATGTAATGTAATACATTAGCCCAATATCTAAACCTATGATGTACACAAATTGCAGGACAAAGCGAACTCATCAGAAGAGCTGCTAGAAACAGAATCAGCAGTGGTACTAATAGAGACAGCGAAAGAGAAGCTAAAGGGCGCGGTGCAGGCGGGGCTGGTGGCGGGCAGCGCGGCCACCGCCGTGCGCACGGCCGTCGTGCGCGCCGCCGCCACGCTGCACGAGGCTGACAATAGGATCAAGAGGAAGAAGGTCATTTGTTTTGTTTATTAAATTGTAATAGATTCTGAAAAAGATATATTTAGAAAACGTCCAGTCCAGTCCAGTGTGATTGTAGAGCGACTGGTTGTGGGTTTGATTCCCACGCGAGGAGTGGAAATATTTTATATTTCCATTTTCTTCGCTCTGGTGTCAGAAGTAAAGCGCGACGTTAAGTTCCGCCACTTAACATGCAGTGTCTCCGAATTCGGTGGAAAGGCATATGCGTCGAAATTTATAACCAATATAAATTTCGACGCAACTGGTAGTAGAACGCGCATAGCTTAGCGGTTGACGGACTGTCAAATTCCGCTGCGTTCAAATTTTTATACGTTTTCTAACTGTCTATTAATAGTTTTATACGTATGCCAAGAAGCATGGTGTTTTTTGTTTAAATAAGATATTTCTTTTTGTTAGTGTCGTTTAATTTTTTTTTATCATAACGACTCATTAGTTATGTTAGATCATAAAAAATGTCCCAACAACAATTTATTTATTTTAGTTTCAATTTCAGCTTACAATGTGATCTCGTATTGTATGTAATCTTATATAATGCAATCTTTTCTCAAATTCCAGATGCGATCAACAACAAGCAGTACAAACACCACCATACTCAAAGCCCCATCAAGCGTTGCCGCCGCTGGTGGTGGTGGTGGTGGTGGTGGTACCGGTGGTAGTGTGCCGGTGGCGGGCGTGGGCGCGGTGGACCGCGAGCAGATAGCGCAGCAGATGGCGGCCGCGCTCATAGCGCAGGGCAAGACGGACGTGTCGGCTGAGGAGCTGGCGCAGCTTGTTGATGCTGTGGTTGGTATTTGTTTTTTTTTAATATGAGACTTATAATGTTGCATAATAATGACACCAGTCGTGACGCAGGGGCGTAAAGTGTAACTGTAAACGCGACTAATTTTGGGTTCAATTCCCACTTGAGGAATTGGAATATTAAATATTTCCATTTTCTTCGCTGTGCTCCACATCATGTCGAGGCAAAAGCACATAGACAACATAATCATTCTCTCGAGCAGTGCATCGAGAATAAAATCACTCCTGAGGGTGTAGCAGAGGTCGAACTCAGAAGTATTTGTAGGCTAAACCTATACTGTTTTTGTGTTTTATGATAATTGATTAAATTTTAATATGTATACTACAAATATTACTATTGGGTATTAAAGAAGTAGAAATAAGCAGAATAGAAAAAAACATTTCAATATACCTTTTTTCAAGATTATAATCGAATCAAATACATAAAATTTTAATATAAGCCAGTACATTATTTTAAGCCAGTACATTCTTCTCCTGTGTAATGTAATCTCCTTTTGTGTATTGTTTATTTGAATAATATTTACCAAGAATTTATAACAATATTAAATATTTCTATACTTCTATATAATTTGTTTCACAGGTTGGTATGGCTGAAGCCAAAAAGCGTGAGGAAGAATCTAAAAAGAAGTCAGCAGAGCGCGCCGCCGCCGAGCGGTCACAGCGCGCGTCCGGAACCGCGTCCGCGCTGCAGATGCTTCAATCCGCATACGATGATAAGAAGTAAGCTTATTGTACTTATTGAATTTTTCAATTCGCCTCCTCCTCCTCGTGCTTTATTTAAAATTTTGAGTCTTGATTTCTTAGTAAATGTCACTTTATGTCGCAATTTAGATAGTAATATCGAGAATATACAGTACAAGATGTTTTTTAGTCTTTCCACGCTTTTTCCTATATTGCAGAAAGATATAAAGAATTTTTTTAATTCAGTATATAATAACATCTAAACACTTTTTAATTTCAGTAAAACAGAAAAAGAGGATGCTCCTGATGCAATGGATGGTTTATCTGACTCGGATCTAGAAACACTGTTAAAGAATTTCAACGAGCTTTCAGCTGAAGAACAACACAGTCTTATCGCTTATTTGAAGAAGTTAGAAGCTCGAGAACCGTTACGAGTGGAGAGGTTACGACAGTATGTAAGCGCGGCAGCGACTGCCGCGCCCGTAGAAGAAAAACCTAAGCCAGTGGATGAAAAAACAACTGTCATAGAAAGTGACGACGATGATTATACAGTAGAAGATGTATTCAAATCCGCTACCCAAAAAGTTAAAGAGGACCAAATACGTCAAGAAATGGAAATAGTGAAAAAATCATTGGAAGAATCTAAAGAGGTTCCAAAAGTCACTGAAGTAGTTGATTCTCCAAAAACAGAAACGTCGAAAGGCGGAATATCAGCAACTGATTTGTTAGCGTTAGTACAAGCGTCTCTACAGTCGACTCCCGCGCCCACGTCCGCTCAGACCTCCCACACTCCACTCGCTTCTGATGTAGTCACGAGTAGTGTACAACCGAGGTCATTTGGAGACCTACCCGAACAACCGATGGCAGATTTTGCCAAACAATTTAACACAAACATATCAGCAGGTTTAAATAGTCAATTGTTAAATCAAATAGTGTTTAACCAAAATACTCAAAGGTTTGGAGGTAATCAAAGTGAAGATAAACATGTGCCAGCTTGGGAGCAAAACCAGGATATAGATTTTAGAGGACCTCAACTCCAAGACAATTCTTTAAGAGGACCACAAAACCAGAATAATGCTTTAAGAGGACCACAAAATCAGGATAATGTTTTGAGAGGACCTCAGAACCAGGATAATCCTTTAAGAGCGCCACAAATCCTGGATAGTACTTTAAGAGGGTCACTTAACCAGGATAATACTTTAAGAGCACCACAGATTCAGGATATTGATTTTAGAGCCCCAGTAGATGCACAACAGAGTATGAGTGCATTCAATCAAGGACCGCGAGGGCCACAGGATAATTACAATCAGGGGCCTAAAAACTTTAACCACCAAGTACCAATAAGAATCGGCCAAGATAACTACAATATTAATCAAAGAGGCCCTCAGGACAATTTTCCAGGTCAAGGTGTAAGGGGAATCCAAAACAATTATAATAACCAACCGCAAAGAGGAATGCAAGATGGATACAATCAAGGTAATAGGGATATGTATAACCAAGATTCTCCAGGTTCACAGGACAGTTACAACCAAGGAATGCGAGGAGCTCCAACTAACTATTCAGGCCAACAAGCTCATCAAGATAAATTTAACCAAGTTCATCGGCCAGATAATTTCAATTCTGGAAACAGAGCACCTCAAGATAATTATAACCAAGTACAAAGATTACCCCAAAATAACTACAACATGGGGCAGAGAGGCCAAGACAATTACAAGCCAAGACCACAAAATTTTAATCAAAATCAAGGAGGGTCGCAGGAAACTGTCAATAAGCTTCCAAGTTTATTAGACGGCTATATGCCAAACAATAGAGGACAAGAGAGCTTCGGAGGCGTAAGAGATACAAGTAACTCGTTCAGTCAAAACAGAGGCAACTTCGGCAACAGAAAGCAAGATAATTACAATAATAATAATAGATTGGATGGTAACCAGCAACATGGTAATCAACAATTTGGAAATTATGAACAAAACAATTTCAGGGGAAGGGGCAGAGGTTACGGAGGTCAGAGAGGACGTGGACGCGGTTATTACTAGAATATTCTAAAGAATTATCATTGAGTTCCATTTTTCACCAACATACTGCTCATTATTTTATATATATTTGGATTAATTCCAATATTAATATATAAAAGATTTTTAATTAAAGATGTGTTTTATTTTATAAAAATGTGTTATTTATTAAAATATTTACATTTAAATGAAGGGTATATACAAAGAGGTTTATTTTTCTCAGTAAGTTCCCATTTCCATTAAAGCATCAATGTGTTCAGTTTCAGGTAGAATGTCTATTTCTACAGGCTCGGCCTTCACTTGGTCCCCGCTCTTTTTACTTAAATTAAAGAATCTGAATAATTTAGATAAATTGATTACGGAATATGCGGAATGTGCTAATATGTCCTCAACCATCTCTTTTAATTCTTGATATGCAGAAACAATTTGTGGTGCAATCTTTATTTCTGGAACAAAAAAATTTATATATTTCAAATGAAAAGATAAAAATGATAATAATATATCTCACTTCTGATGTAGAATATCTAAAGATATGATGATATAGCTCAGTTATGATATAAGTAACACATAACGAATACGTATGTAGATTGATAATCGTCAGGAATGGTTCTTGGGCGTAGGCAACGGGCCAGGAGCGTATTATAACATTACACACTACACGAACGCATATTGATACGTAATAGAGACTACGGGGCACCGAACCCCTCGCGACTATAGGGAGAGGAACTCTAAAGCAGTGCCTGGGGCTTGTGACCCAAGTGCAGACTTAAGGACGTCCTTTATAATGCATAAACACTCACCTCCACTGCCCGAGCTCCTCTCACCACCGAACTTACACTTAATCACGTTATATTATAAGCACACAGGGACAGGGCGTCCCGCCTAGTAACTAACACTACCGCGGCTCAACGTCAACTATGCAACAGCCAGTCCAACGACTGCTTTTATACCTTTTCTTACTAACAAGTTTCTGTCACTACGCATTAGTCATATCGGCCAGCTGACACCTGACAAGTTGAGTCATAGACGGGATTATAGAATAACAGAGAGGCGCTACGCCTTGCGCCGACATATATATTTTTAAAATATTTATAGGTTAAATTAATTAAAAAGATAAATTTATGACATTGGATACCAATTAGAAAAAATATGTTTTACCTAACTATTGAATGAAAAAATGCTGTACAAGATGACTAACTGACACATGCGTAACATAATGAGCATTTAAATATTGTAAATAAAAAAAAAAACTTACTTGAAGTATTATTTTTGTGGACATCAAATAAAAATTGAAAGAAGTTCATTTGCAAGTACAAATCTTTCTCCGTGTATTCTCTGAACATGACTCCCTTCTCGCACTGCCTGCACAGCGGGTACCCGCTCACAAACGTCTGCGGCATGCGCACTGTCCTATAGCCACACGCGGGGTCCTCGCAGGAGATCCAGCCAGCGTAGTACTGACTGTGATAT
Organism: Dryas iulia moderata; assembly: GCA_019049465.1. NCBI lineage: Eukaryota > Metazoa > Arthropoda > Insecta > Lepidoptera > Nymphalidae > Dryas > Dryas iulia. The sequence goes on from CM032417.1 coordinate 5,263,895, forward strand.
TGACGAATTTGTAAACTCAACTGGTTCTGAATACATGCGAAGTAATCTATAGGTTTCACATTACACTTTGGATTCTGACATTTCTCCAAAAACGTCACGTTATCTTTGTCCAACTTGAAGAATGTTTCTCGCACTTTATTCTCTGTTTTGCAACTTTCGTTTACACACATAAATATGAATTCTTTACAGTATCTATATTTTTCTTGATCGTTTTCAACTTCATAGGTTTCGCTATTTGTTTGTTCCTTTTTAATCATTTGCCGGTAGCCCGAGGGGTCGAGGCCGAGGCAGTCTGCCACTCGCGCGGGGTCCATGCCTTCTATGGGCTCGCATATACGAGAAATAACTGGATGTAATTGATGTGCTAAATAATATTTAAAATCTATTTTCAGGTTTTCCATACTTTTTAACTCTTCTATATGGTAAGCTCTTTGTGTCGCTGAATGAGCGGTGCCATCTTCACAAATAATATATGGTACGATATCGCCTTTCTTGAATCGTCTACTATTTTTAGCATTTAATCGCATGGCTACCTGAACATGGGGCTGTGTATTTTTATCAGCATACTCATTTGGATTTTTAGTAAGCTGTTTCGTTATTGTCAGTAAAGACAGTGGCATTTTGCCGTTAACCAAATCGTCTTTCAGTTTATTCAAATGGTTTTGTATGCTTTCAAGTCTTTCGTCGGCTGTTTGTTCAGAGAGGATTTGGCTTAATATAAATTTACCAGCTTCTGCTGCCAGTTGAGACCAATCGCGTCTAACAATATCGAGGCCCTTGTGTTCTTGAGTATAAACAAATTCCCCACTTTTGTTTTTGCTCAACACAACGGCAGCGTACTTCTTCTTTTTCAAAAGGAGTAAATATTTAAAGACTCCATCAATATCTAATTCAATTTGCTTATATTTCTTATTGATCTCCCGCTTGAGATCATTGCCAATTTTAAATACATAATCGTAGTCTAAACAGTTAGTATTAATCATCAAACTGTCCGTGTCTCCGTAAACGACTTCATAGTTTAATTTTTGTACGATTTCCTTTGTGTCCATAAGAATTTCTCTTCCTTTCATAGTGACTAACGCCGCCAGCGGCTTTGCATAGAATCTGGAATGTGTGAAGCCTAAACAACCATACATTGAATTAGCTGTTAGTTTTAAGGCCATCTGTCGTATATTATACTGCATATATTGCTCAGTCGGCAAATCTGCCTTCATTAGTTTCTTCACTTCTCGCCTACTTTCCACTAACTTTCTTATTTGAGTTGGTAGAACGCCGAAGTCAGTTTTAGGAGCTGGAAGCACCAAGTTATTTATATCTTCGTCGGACGCAGCACCAACTTTTCTCTTAATCGTTGTAAAACAGATGTTGTACTCTTGTATAATACTTGGGTACAAAGAGTTGAAGTCCATTAAAAGAATTAACTTATCGTAGAAACCTTTCTTAGGATCGAGTACTAAACCACCGGAGTACGCCGCCTTTTTCTTGCCTTGTTTCTTCGACACATTACCCGTAGCAGATTCTTCTTGACCTTCTTCATCATCAACAGCTTTCTTCCCGTAAACTTTATCCGGAACTATGTAATTTTTCTCCGTAAAAGCGTGGAGGAGTAAGAATTCATTTCTCTCCGATCTCCCGCCCATTAATGTCCTTGACATAATGTTACCAGCTATCTGAGTAATTTGTAGGGCTAACGGCACAACATTGAGTTCGCACATAATTTTCAATATGTAGGATGCATCTTGCATACTTAAAGTGACTAGATGTAATAAATCATTTGTATTCTCGTAATATCGCGCCAAGTCTTCAATAGTGACGTCTATTCGATCGCCTTCCTTCATCTTCAGAACGTTTACACACAAAGTATCTAAATCAAAATTCCTTGCTCGTATGAGCTCCATTGCTGATAGCTTAATATCGCACACTAATCTGCCTAAAAAGGCATCTTTGGCTGCAAATTTCTTTTGAGGGGCTACGGACCTCTTCAAACGTCCTAATCTCGACCAATTCGGTATACGCAAGTCTAGAATGTTCCCAATGAGCAAGTCTTGTTGGAAGCCGTGCAAATCATGCCCTACTACTAAGTCTGGATCGAGCTTCCAGAATTGTACCATGAAAAAGTTTAGAAGTTCCCTTTCTGAATCACATTTGGTTAGTTTCGTAGATTTGTACTGAGGCAAGTGTTGCTTGAGATCTAGAGGCCAGAGATCGTTGCACTTCGTCATTACTGTAAAATAAAAAAAATAAAAAAAAAGTCGCTTTTAGAAAGTGCACAAATATTTGACAAGATTCGAACCCGGGTCTTTTCAAAGCCGTCCAAGCACTCTGATCTCTAAAGTCATACGTTCACAGCTTTGGACAGTGGTGACAAGACAACTGGTACAAGAGGTGCGAGTAAGAATTCGGATGCGTTCAAATTTTATTACGTTTTCTAAAAATGTATTTTTCAATCTTTTAACTATGTGAATAACACTTTAAAATGTTAAAAGTAGTGTTTATTTCGTTTCTTATTTAGCTTCAAGCATTTTGCTAAAGAAATAAATTGTGCTGAGGAGTTGCTTCTCTGCAAGTATCGACGAACCTTTTCGTGGGTATAAACAACTTCTTTCGTTTAAGCAAAAAATCTTTTAACAAATAATTCATACTTACCGCAAAAGTGTTGATGGAACGGCGGATTCGGTGGCGGCTTGTGGATGGGAAACGAGTGATGTGCGAGACAACTCAACATTAATATCTTAGTCTTATTCGTCTTTGGATCTGTAGCTGTTCTCATGTTTAACTAAAATTCAATAAAAATATTATTTTATATTATGTTACTAGTTTGATAAGCATTATAGGACTGAAATGTCTCACGACAGTTATGAAAATGTGTGAAACCCCTTTTTTATTTACTGCGTGAGACACCATCAAAGAAGAAATCTACATTATAGTCTTTATACTTTGTTCTCCGCTTTCCGTCAAAAATTGGGACGTCGCGGGTTCTAGGCTGTGTTTTATGCCACGCGTTGTCTTTTTACCAGAGTGAAGTAAGGAAAATAGTCTAAATATACATATATTCCCCGAGTGGGAATCGAATCCATGACCAATCATGCTTATATCAGAATGTCTTTCATCTATTATATCTTAAAACAATATATGAAAAACAATGACTTGGGGCAATGGGGCCAGCCGTGGCGCAGTGGCACGAACGTCTGAAAACGACTGGTTGTGGGTTCGATTCCCACTCGAGGAGTGAACATATTTAATATTTCGATTCCCTTCGCTCTGGTATCAGAGGCAAAGCGCGGCGTTAAGTGCCGCCACTTAACACGCAATGTGTGTGCGGAATACAGCAGGAAGATAAAAAATAAAGAAAAGTAAAACAATGACTCAACACTAGAATATCTTTGCTTATCACACAAAAAAAAAACAAATATATTTGAAGATTAAATAAAAAAAAAAACGACTCACAGTAGCAATAACAACAGGCGGTGGTTCCAAATCACTGTCATTTTTAATAACACTTATATTTTCCATTTTATCACAAGCTGCTTCTAATTTACACCATGATACTTTAGCTTGTACATTGTCAGCTTGCTTCACTTCCAACCAACAGGGTCCTTTAATTTTTCTCTCTAATAAAAATGTTTCTAGCGAAGAAGTGTTTGTGCCAAATATATGGGAGAATGTGAGGTACTTTTTGCCAGTTGGTGGTGGTGGTAACGATGCCTGTAAGATATGCATACTAATATTATAAATGCAAAAGTCTGATTGTCTGTTGAGCTTTCGCGGCAGTCGACTAACTCAATTTGGGCAGAATTCAGAATGAAAATAGTTCAACTTCTATTTCAACACCTTTGGACATTATTTTTTTAAATAGTGGTTTAGGTCTTCACCCTAGGTGTAGACCTAGGGTGAAACATATACCACTATGTCTACACTACGTCTATGAAACATATACTACTATGTCCAAAGGTGTTGAAATAGAAGTGGGTATGATTATTTTATATTAACTGATTAACTTAAGAGTCGAACATACAAAACCGCTGTAGTTCGTAAATCACGGGGCTAAAGCCGCGAGCGGGACAAATACAACTTTAAGACAAAATTATTTTTGTTGTTTGTAATAAGCTTATAAGAATTAAAAGCTTTTAAGAATAAACATTCCTTCAAACGAGGATCATACCCACAGCCACTCTTACAATAAAACTACACAATGATATCAATAGCACTTACTATATATCATTATTAAGATTATATTGTGTTGCAGTTACAGATTATATTGCAGTGGCACAAGCGTGTGACTGAAAACGACTGGTTGTGGGTTCGATTTCCATTCGAGGAGTGGAAATATTTAATATTTCCACTCCTTGAATGGAGGAAGCTATTAAAAAAAAAATAAGATTATATAGCTTGTATTTGCTTAAAATCATAAGATCACTTACAGAATACTTCACTTCCAAATAGTCACATTGAGATGGTATATCTGGTAAGTTGAAGCAGTAGCTTTTAGTGACTTTTCTAGATTTAAATTCTTTGAGACCGAGTTCACTGGCCACTGCTGTGTTGAACTCCTGATACACATCCATCATGGTGACCTCTTCATCAGTGGGCTCTTGTGTTATGGGATCTAATTTCTGTAAAATATGTAAAAATAATATGCCATATGGAGAACAGATGTGGTTTGTGGACACAGATTGTGACTATAAATGTGACTGGTTGTGGGTTCGATTCCCATACAATAAATTAAAAAAATTAAATATTTCAATAATCTCTGGTACAATAAAAATTCAATAATCTCTTGTACAATAGACAAAGAGCGTCGATGAGCTCCACCACGTAACACGAAATATCTCGATTTTCAGATGGAAAATGGAGGATAGAGTATTTTAACGCTAGGTCTTCTCTGACTACCCTGCTATGTGGAAAAGTGTGAAGTTGAGAAAAAAAAGAAACTCCCTTGCACTCCAAGGATTACCATCACTGTATGTTGACAAAGGACAGAGAAATTTTGGGTGCCTGGGAATTGTCACGCAAGTGAAGACATGATAAGCTCCTTTAAAATGTATGAGAATTGCTGGCATGTAAATTGCTGGCTTGCCTTCACTGTTTCAGCTCCTCTCTTACTAAATTTGAAACCTACTAATGTCATTTTTAAAATACATGCTAGAAATGAAATGATGATAGTTCTAAACAAGCTGAGAACTTCACTTAATTGAGAAATATAGCTGACATAATGGTTGCAGTTTCAACTCTTGATTAAAGGGATATTTTTATACATTTACAGTTTTTTACTTAACTTAAATTTTTTGCAACTTTATTAAATAAGGTAAACCATTATGTTAGATATTATATTACAGAAATATTAATAAAAGTAATTTATTTGGTTTTATAAGCTAAATTAAGAAATATAAATTATCATAATAAATGCACTTACATATTCTCTTGGTAGCAAAAACATTTGACGATTAATATTCTTCACAACCACACAACAAGATGCACACCCAGCTTTCTTATTAGATGGATTTACATAGACTTTACCAAATAAGTAAACAACACCAGGTTTCACAAATCTGTCTTCCCAAGCATCAAGCCAAAAGAATTTTAAAAATTTCTCTCCTTCTTTATTAGTCTGTAATGGCAATGCTACATCTGATTGAATATTAGTTACAACTTGATTACTTTGCTCAGACCAATTACTGGTCAAAGGCTTTAGCTCCTTTACTTCTTTTTTAACTGGGAATATATCAAAGTTGTCATTTAAAAACTCATCAGCCAAATCTGTTATTGTGTCTGAAACAGGTTCTTCTTTGACTTTTTTCTCTTCAAGTATTGCATCATTGCTGAAGTCATCGGGAAAATCAAAATCTTGAGAAGGAAATTCTTCTATATTCTGTGTGGGAGTGTCTTCAAGTTCTTTCTTTATTTCTTTGTCTATTTTCCATTCTGATTTTTTGGGTTTAGACAAACCATTGGAGGTCTCTGGTATATTAGGTAATTCCTTAAAATATAAAAAATATCAAATAATTAATAAAATTTTATACATCGTTAAATTATTTATATAATTCAAACGTAATTCAAGTATATTGATAGAATAAATATATACTAATAATGACAAATTTATTTTTATGCGGACATATTGGGATGGTTCATATTTCTAACAATTTATGTCCATTACAACACAGCCACTAGTTTTTTTTTAATTTATACTTACAGTGGCTGACTCTGTGGCCATTGATGAATCTTCAATTATTATTGTTTGTTTTATAGTTTCCTCCTTTAGAACAGTAGGTTTCTTAACTGCTGAAGACAGGTTCTTAAAATAGTTTTGTGCTTCTCTTTTATTTGATTCAACAACATTCACTTTATTAGGCACTAATGGTCTTGGTTTAACTGTAGAGGAAGCACTACCATCCAAATCAGACATGATGTCTGATAAAATATTGTCATCTGATATTTTTACATCCTAAAATCAAATACAAAATGTTTATTCACACATTACTACATAAACTTTTTATTAATATATAGGTGGTATATAGATGTAATGTACCTCTTTTTTCTTAGTTGGCATAGCTCCTAATAGATTTCTTATATTTCCCTTTGCAGCTGCTTGTGGAGCAACTCTAGCTTTTCTCTTTTGCCCTCGACCAGAATCTTTATTATCAGTTGCCACATAGGTGTCATCAATCCCATCGTCGTCATCAAATATTTCCCTACCATCTTCAACATACCCTGTTCCATCTATGATTAAATAAATATTATTAATAATAATCTGCGTTTAGACACACCTTTATAAAGAGCTTTAAAATAAAAAAGTTCAAAGAACCATCTTCAATCCAGTCGTCTTCTTGTCGTTGTAGCACTCGTTCACTGTATTCACTTTCATCCACGGTATCGTATACATTTTCTAATTCATCAACATCGTATTTATGTTTTGAACCTTTCCCTTTTAATTGTTTTAACTTTTCAAATGCTGACATACGACCATGTTTATCAGTTTTCTGCCGTTTGGCCCTTTGGTTAGCTGAAATACCCGGTTGCAATTTGATTAATAGCAAAAGATTATCTCACAAATTTTTCACTGTTTATAGATTATTATAATCACCTATAGAATCCGCCATGATTTATAAATATTAAAAAATGAAAAAATAAAATAAAATTAGGATATAAACAAAATCTTTTGTTGTTAAAAGTTAAAACATCACGATTCCTTCATTTTATTTGACATTACAAAATTGGCGCGAAAAGGTTTGCGTTCTGAAAAATAACTCATTTTCATATGAGAACATGAAGATTTTATAGTGTAATATATATTACTATAAGATAAACAAAAACATTTTATAAAATCAGAATCTTCATATTATTATTCTAAAAAAGTTCAAATTGGTTTTTATAATAGATTATTTTAGCTATTGAATATTTAGTTATCTGTTGTTTGTTATTCTATGACAGTCTCTTCGCGCCAAATTTCTTAGGCTTCGTTATGCTGTCAACAGTCATATAAATTGAAAAGTTTATAAACTAAAATATTACCACAAGTTAATCATTGTTTGTAATTTCAACTCAATATTAAAATTGTTGAGTAATTACTGTATTCAGAAAACGTATAAATTAACTAAAAATGGCTATGCGAGACTATGCTGCTGATAGAGGTAATGTAAGCTTGTTGTGATTTATAATTTAACCAAAGAAAGACTCTTATTCCAAGTTTTTATAATTGTTTTAGAAAGCTTTAAGAATTTCTTCATAGACTTTTGCCAAACTGACGATGAAGGCCATAAGTTTTTTAAATACTCAGAGCAACTTACTAAAGTTGCACATCGAGAACAGGTTAGTACCGGCACTAAGTTAATATGTTATTTATGTGTAATATTTATGTTCCAATAATTAATTCATCACAATTTACAATTCTAGGTAACATTTGTAGTAGACTTAGATGATTTACATGAAACAAATGAAGAGTTGGCTGAAGCTGTGATGAAAAATACTAGACGTTACACAAATATGGTGTCAGATGTTGTTTATGAAATGCTTCCAGATTACAAACATAAAGATGTAAGAAAAAAATACATTTTTTATTTGATATATAGAACTAGAGCATTGAGGAGCAGTGGGATAATGTACTGGCTTTACACTGAACTTTAAATCTCTCCAATTAGTGGTTTTCTCTTTTACCTTTGGTATTGGATTCTTATTACATAGTATATAATGTCTCAAAATTGGGCAGAAAATATTGGAAGGAAATATAACTGCTAGATGTGGTAGAAGTTAAAAAAACAGAAATGTAGAATTTTCTTGTCTTAGGATTTATGTTTTATTTTATATTAATATTGAGAATTAGTTAGCTGTTTTAATGTATTGTTATATAAATTACTCTACAGGTTGTGGCCAAAGATGCTTTAGATGTGTATATTGAACACAGAATAATGTTGGAAGCTAGAAATCATAGGATACCTGGTGAAATGAGGGATCCCAGAAATAGATACCCACCTGAACTAATTAGACGATTGTATGTATAAATTATTTCAATACTTTATTTGCATGAAATGCTTTAATGGAACTTTCAATACAGTTTCTTTGTTAGAATAAGTGTAAGAAATAATAATTTTTCGATTGTTTTTAGTGAAGTATACTTCAAGGATATGTCTACATCTAAATCTGTACCCATAAGAGAAGTTAAAGCTGAACACATTGGAAAACTTGTTACAGTAAGAGGTAAGTAAATATGTTAAAAAATAACAGCTTCACACTTTTTTCCGCATAGCAGGCCAGTCACAAATTAACTAGTGTCACAACTCGTTTTCTACTTTCCCCACTAAATCAAGACATTAACTGTATATTGATGGAACTTACCCATACTTTGTCTTTTTATCAGAATGGAGGAATGAAAATAATTAAAATATAATTTAGTAATTTTTTTTTGAAATATTTTCAAAGACATTCAAAGTAATAAAATTATTTAGAGAAGTAACCATTTTATATTATTTTTCAGGTATAGTAACCAGATGTACAGATGTAAAGCCTCTTCTAATAGTAGCGACATACTCATGTAGTGCTTGTGGAGCAGAAATCTATCAGCCCGTCCGATCCCTTCAGTTTACCCCACCACCAGCTTGCACGGCAGATGAATGTAGATTGAACAAAACTGCTGGACAACTCCATTTGCAGACTAGAGGCTCTAGGTTCCAGAAATTCCAAGAATTGAAGATTCAAGAGCATGTGAGTTTTGTATTGTAAAATGGATGTTGTTTTTTTTTAAGACAATTATTATGTATTATCATTGTATTGTCAATTTATTAAGATAATAATGCCAGTCGTGGTGCAGTGGCACAAGTGTGTGACAGTAAATGACTGGTTGTAGGTTCCATTCCCACTCGAGTGAAAGTATATAATATTTCCATTTCCATCACTCTGGTGTCGAGGCAAAGCGCGGCGATAAGTTCTACCGCTTAAAACGCAATGCCTCCCGATTTGGCGGAAAGTAGGGAACGAAGTGTTTTAACACTAGGTTCCCTCTGCCTACCCTGCTGTGTGTGGGATACAGCGTGAAGTTAAAAAAAAAGCAATGATTTAAGCTCCAAATAACGCACAGTATTAGGCATGTATATTTATTTTCCCATTTTCATTAATCAAAATTGATTTTACCCTAAAAAATCTACAGGAATGGTAAAAATTGTGATAAACATATAAGACTTGAAAGATGGTCAGTAAGGTCGCATCGCTTAGCAGTCAGAGCATTTGGACGATTGCCAAAAGGCGCGGATTTGATTCCCTGAGACAAATTGCCGCATTGACTTCTACTACTATCTCTATATCTAATAAGTGGAGAACCAAGTGTTATGACAGTAATGGCACTTCTCTATGACTATTCTAAAACTATAAATAAACATTAAACCCCCAAAACAATAAAAAATCCCTCCATTCCAGTCAGATCAAGTGCCAGTGGGTCACATACCACGTCAGCTATCAGTATACTGTCGCGGGGAGACGACGCGGCGCGCGCAGCCCGGCGACCACGTGGCCGTCACCGGGGTGTTCCTACCGCTGCTGAATGCAGGCTTTAGGCAAATTGTACAGGGTTTGCTGTCTGATACGTATTTGGAGGCTCATGTAAGTTGTTGTATTTATTATTTGTATTGGGCTTCATTTTGTTTGGTCAAGTTTGATAGTTTGTCTTTTGGCTTACAAGATTTTTTAAAATTGGAAATCGTCTAATCCAGGGATGAGCAAAATGTTTAGCTACAGGTCTATCAAAAGAGTAACAGCAGAATTAAGTAAGTGATTGTTAAGAAATAAGTATTTGTTATATAAATAAATATACATTTTTTGCGGATTACTCGCTCGTTTAAACAGAGAAGGAGAGACATACGTGAAGATGACTTATCATTAACTTTTCATATTTTATTTCTTTTATAATTATTTAACATTCGTTTAAATAAATACAACATTTCGAAAGTTATCGGATTATATGACGTCTTATTATGACTGCCATCGTGGCCCATCGTGGCGCAGTGGGACAGCGTCTAATTGTAAGCGCGATGGTCGTGGGCTCGATTCCCTCTCGGCCAAATTACATACAATGATTATATAATCTTTATATAATAACTAAATATTATATAATAACTAAAACTCCTTGCATTCTTTCACAACTATTTTCATTCTTTCTACTAATAAAATAAGACGCGGCGACATCGAGTTTCGTCACTCAACACATAATATCTCGATTTCAGGCAGGAAAGTATAGAATATCTGTCTAGCCTGCAATGTAAGATTAAAATTAAATTAAATTAAATAGGTTCACGCTATATCCCGCACACAGCAGGGTACGCAGAGGGAACCTAGTGTTAAGACACTCCGTTCCCCACTTACCGCCGAATTCGGAGGCTTGCGTGTTAAGTTTATAATTAAAAATATTAAATTCTCCAGGGCATAACCTGTCTAAATCAAAGTGACGAAGGGGAATCAGCAGAGGCACTGACCGAGGAGGAGCTAGCTGAACTAGCTGATGACGACTTGTACTCGAGAATGGCGCGCAGTCTCGCACCAGAGATATATGGACATGAGGATGTTAAGAAAGCTTTGTTGCTGTTGCTTGTTGGAGGTGTTGATAAGTAAGGAATTTAATATATAAAATGTTTCTTTTTCTTTTTCTTGTTGTTTATTGTTTATTTTAACACGTTGACTGCCAACGCGGTGAATGCTGACCGACAGCATGCCATCTCTACAGGCCAAGCAAAAATCACATTTCTATCCAAATGTCACTATTTGTGACGTCATTGAACGTCGGTCAGCACTTGAAATTGTCGTCTTACATCCAAGTATTTTATATTTTTCAAAAACATTGCATTGACCGACGTGACCCGAACGGGAAGATGCATAATTGTGGCGTTGATCATATTAAAATATGATTTGGATAAGTTGTTTTTTTGTTAGTTGTTTCTATAGACTTGATATTATTGACTTGAATTAATAATATTAAGAAATTATATGGTTGAATAATCCATTTTTAGCATCAGTTATGATGGTGCAATGAGACAGTGCCTGACACATATATGCAATAATAGTAGGTTCGATTCTTCTAAAAATATATTATATATTTTTATAACTCTACACTTCTTGTCCACTTAGTAGGATAGTCATAGAGAACCCATGTCAAGGTACTATGTTTTACACTTGCCACCCGAAACTGACGCAGTGCATTCAAAATAGCTTAACACAACCACAAACCATATTTAAGTACCAGAGCAGAGAAAAGAAAATACTATACAATCGTTCCTGCAGTGTCTATTATAACTGATAGCCTATTATAGTGATCCACTCACGGCTTAGAAACCTCTAAATAAAATGATTAGTGTTTCTCTACACTATTGTGCATGCATTATAACCTTCTTTTTGAATCGTTCTATCTATTAAAAGAAACAGCATCAAAATCCGTTGCGTAGTTTTGAAGATCTAAGCATACATACATACAGACGCGGGAAGCGACTTTGTTTTATACTATGTAAAGATTATGACAGACGGCCTATTATAGTTTAAAATAAAAGCCTAAAACCCCCTTATTCTACCACCAGACGCCCCAACGGCATGAAGATCCGCGGCAACATCAACATCTGCCTGATGGGCGACCCCGGCGTGGCCAAGTCGCAGCTGCTCAACTACATCGACCGCCTCGCGCCGCGCTCGCAGTACACCACCGGCCGGGGGTCCTCCGGCGTGGGGCTGACGGCTGCTGTGCTGAAGGTATTTCATTTATTTGTTAGATTTATTGGTTTAATCTTATTTTTTTTTGGAGAGAATTTTATTTTTTTTGTTTAGTTTGTGTAGTTATAGACTTTGTGTCTAAATGAAGAGAATGTTCTCTATTTTCTGCCTAATCAAGACATAGCAGGTGGATTTTAATTCTATGGTTTGTTTTAGATCATTATGGGAAAAATAAGCAAATTAAAAAAAATAATTAGCTGCTGCAGCAGCTATATTTAGTTAGCGGATTTATTTAAAATAGGTATTGTTTTTTTCAAGCTTTACATTGTATCACGCACACAGCAGGATAGGCAGAGGGAGCCTAGTTAACACTAGACGCTCCGTTACCCACTTTCCGCCGAATTCGGAGGCATTGCGTATTAAATGGCAGAACTTTTCCACACTTTGCCTCTACACCAGAGCGAGGAAAATAGAATTATTAAATATTTCCACCCCTCGATTGGGAATCGACCACCCACAACCAGTCGATTTACAGGCGCACCTTGTTCGCGCAGAGCACGACGACTGGCCCCAAAAATACTAATAATGAATGATTATAAAATAACCTCAACTAAAATGTTATTATAATATGTATGTTTTATCAAAAGGACCCGTTTACTGGTGAAATGATGTTAGAAGGCGGCGCTCTAGTGCTAGCCGACCAGGGAGTCTGTTGTATCGACGAGTTCGACAAGATGGCGGAGAACGACCGCACCGCCATACACGAGGTCATGGAGCAACAGACTATCAGTATTGCTAAGGTTTGATGTTTTAATTGGATTACTTTATTTTATATACATATGCACATGTTAAATGAGATGTGTAAGTATTATATTTTAATTTTGGAAGATCTTTAGTGATTGTTTTGCGATATACATGATGTCAATATCCCAGTGACATACCTCAATTTTTACTTGTACTCATTGTAAAGACAGATAATGGTAAGAATTACATCATATTAACGAATGACGTATTTCCATAAAAACTCATCCCTCATTTTAACCCTTTCAAGCTTTTCTTGCGATAAAATATTGCGTATGTCCCGTCTTAGCCTGTCTGTACGTATTAAATTTCATCAAAGTTATTTCAGCCAAAAGGGAGACAGTCAAAGTTATTTTCACATTAATAATATTAATAAAAAAACTAATATTTAATAATTGTAGGTAATGTCTTTTAATGTATATCTCTTTTAATCTTATCTGGAAATAAACAATAATAAAAGTAAATTTATTTCCAGGCCGGTATAATGACATGCCTCAACGCGCGCGTGTCGATCTTAGCGGCAGCGAATCCCGCGTACGGGCGGTACAACCCAAAGCGGACCATCGAGCAGAACATACAACTGCCCGCCGCTTTGTTGTCCAGATTTGATCTGCTGTGGCTTATACAGGATAAGCCTAATAGGTTTGTTTATTTTTGTTTTATAGATATATAAGAAATCAGTTTTACGCATAGCAATGTAGTCAAAGAACTTAGTGTCAAGACTGATCTTTACTTTAACCCGAATTTGGGTTATTACGTGTTAAGTGGCGGAACTTAATGTCGCTCTTTGTCTTATGCTAGAGTGGGGGAAATGAAAATAATATATAATCACTCTCTCGCGTAGGCATCGAACACACAACCATTGCTTATTCAGATCGTGAACAATACAAGAAAGAGAGAGAGAGAAGAGAAGGCCTTTTTTGCCATTTATATAAGAGTAACAAATTTTAATTATAATAGTATTTTCGGAAATTAGCCTTATTTTTCGAAAATAATAAAATACATTTATATAAAAAAATATTACTATATAAAAAAACCAATTGACATTTTTCTTGCATAGTAGTCGTTAAAGAGATTTTACTACTTAGTGTCAAAATACACTATTTCCACTTTCCGCTCAAAATCGAGACACTGCATATTTAGCGGACGAACCTAAAGCCACACTTTACCTCAGGCACCAATGCTGAAAAATGAAAAACCTTCAAATATAATCAAATTCTCCCTACTAGAAATCGAATCTTGAACCATTGTGTTTACAGTCAAATGCCATCACACTGCTTCACAACATGAAGTTTATTATTATTCTTACAAATAACTCCACTATTTTAACTGCTTCACAACCTCAAAGTGGAAGTGGTCAGAGTGAAAATATTTCCATTTTCTTCGCTCTGGTGTCGAGGCAAAGCGCGGCGTTCAGTTCCGCCACTTAACACGCAATGCCTCCAAAATCGGCGGAAAGTAGGGAACGGAGTATCTTAACACTAGGTTCCCTCACCCTGCCCTGCTATATAAAAATAAATAAATAAATAATATCACCATTTTAAATCAACATTCATCAACAGGGAGAAAGACTTATCACTGGCAAAGCACATAGCATACGTCCACCAGCATTCTTCCCAGCCGCCGAGTGAAGTGCGAGCCCTGCCCATGCGCCTTGTACGCCGATACCTTGCACTTACACGTCGCAAGCAACCCGTCGTGCCGCGTGTGCTGGCTGATTATATTGTTTGTATGTTGTTTTATATTTATTATATGACTATGGGGAACGGAGTGTATTAACACTAGGTACCTTCTGTCTACTAAAAGTAATAAGCTAAAAAAAGAAGATAGTTGCGATCCGTCTGTGTTTTCGCCTGTGTAAACTACACGACTGGGGCCAGTAGTGGGCGCAGTGGCACAAGCGTGTGACTGTAAATAACTAGTTGAGGATTCAATTCCCACTCGAGGAGTGGTAATATTAAATATTTTCATTTTTTTCACTCACGTCGTAGTGCCTCCGAATTAGGCGGAAAGTGGGGAAAGGAGTGTCGTAATACTAGGTTCCCTCTGCCCCTACTGTGTGCGGAATACATTGTGAACCTAAAAAAGAAACTTGTAGGTATGTAACATATGTTTTGTATTAAGACAGATGTGTGTATAAGGAGCTGTCATCAATATCAATTGTTTTTTTTTACTTTATATAATATGTTGTCTTAAATATATTAAAACAATTATCTTTTTTATGATTTACTACTCTTATATAATGTTGTCTTTGTAATAAGCTTTGCTTCTAGACTCCAGCAGACTAACAGCAGAATTATAATTTACAATAATGTTAAATTAACACACTATTATTTATACATTCTATCTATACTAATAAATAAAATAGTGTCTGTTTGTAATACTGTATGTATACACAGTGTATATATCAAATAATATTTATATAATTTTTGTTTGTCTGTCTTTGTGTTCCGGCTAATATCTCAAACGGCTGGACCGATTTTGATTTAACTTTCACTGGTGGATAGCTTATATAATAAAGAGTAACTTAAGCTACTTTTTATTTCACAATTATAATTTTTTGTTCAATTCCACGTGGACGAAATCGCGAGCATAGTTTAATATAAAATGTTAACTATTAAATATATCCTTAGCATCGTACGTGGAGCTCCGTCGTGAGGCGCGCAACGCTCGCGACGTGACGTTCACGTCCGCGCGTAATCTGCTCGCCATACTGCGACTGTCCACTGCTCTCGCCAGACTCAGGTGTGTATAATAAATAAAAAAAAAATTAAATAGCTTCTCGCTATATCCCGCACACAGCAGGGTAGGCAGAGGGAACCTAGTGTTAAGACACTCCGTTCCCCACTTTCCGCCGAATTCGGAGGCATTGCGTGTTAAGTGGCGGAACTTAACGCCGCGCTTTACCTCGGCACCAGAGCGGAGAAAATGCAAATATTAAATATTTCCACTCCTCGAGTAGGAATCGAACCCACAACCAGTCGTTTACAGTCACACGCTTGTGCCACTGGGCCACGACTGGCCACTAAATAATATAAATAAATATTATAATAAATGATTTATTATTTATCAGGAGCGAAAAAAATTTTCGTAAAAAAATTGATATTTTTCGTGAGCTAAAATCACACTTCTTAATTAAAATAGTAGTGATAATATAAATAAACTAGCAGCATAATAATATTAACTAAATTGTATGCGGTTCTAGAGGGTTGCTTACACCAGTTACAAATTAATATATCAAAGAATAATTTTTTATTCTTGGTTTATGGAAATTGTGCGGATTTCACACAAAGAAGAAAGGAAAGAAAAGACAACGCAAAAAGTTAAAATAATAACATGAAATTTCACCAATTCTACCGTGTGTTTTATACTTCTGTAAATTTTCATCCGAATTATAGTATATCATAATTGGCGTTAGTATATCATAATTGGCGTTAGTATATCATAAGTGGCGTTAGAATTAATAAAGTTTTAATAGTTATTTATTTAGTCTAATATAAAAAAATGAGAAGCTATTTATGTAAACAAAATATAAATTTAAATCAATTAAATTTAATTAATGTGGACTTTGAATTTTGCACTGTTTATCTTTATTGAGGTCGTGGTGGCGCAGTCTAATTTTAAAAGCGATTGTTGTCGGTTCGATTCTCACGGGAGATTTTTTTATTTAATTTTTATAAAAAAGGACAAGGCAAACGAGCGTTCGGGTCACTTGATGATAGGTGAACACCGTCGCCCACGGCCCCGTGCAACACCAGAGGAGCTACAGGGACGTTGCCGGCCTTTGAGGTGGAGGTATGCGCGCCTTTTGAAGGTACCCATGTCGTATCGACCTGGAAACACCGCCGCTGGTAAGCCATTCGACAGTTGAGTGGCGTGTGGAAGGAAATGACGTCGAAACCGCACAGTACTGGAGTGCCAGGTATCCAGGTGGTGAGGATGATATTTCAACCTGGCACGTACTGTGCGGTTGGAGAATTCAGCGGCAGGTATCAGGTCAAACAGTTCTCCAGAACACTCCCCGTGATACATGCGATAGAGAACGCATAACGAGGACACGTCTCTACGCAAAGCCAAAGTGTCAAGCCCAGCACAGATTCTTGGGTCCCTGATAATTCGAGTGGCTCTGCGCTGTATGCGATCAAATGGATCGAGCTGATACTGGGGCGCACCGGCCCAGAGATGAGAACAGTACTCCATATGAGGCCGCACCTGGGCCCTATAAAGGGACATTCGGTGTTTGGGCGTGAAGTACTGTCTAGCTCTACCGATGACACCCAGCTTCCTCGAGGCCAACTTGGCCTTACTTTCCAAATGATCGCGATACTGGCACTCACTCGAAACTTTCAGGCCCAATATGCTGATACTGGGCGCGGCATGGAGGGGAGTGTTCTGGAAAAGTGGTGATAGGACAAATGGGGTTTTCTTAGTGGTCAACGCGCAAACTTGTGTCTTCTGGGGGTTGAATTGAACCAGGTTCCTTTCAGCCCATAAGGAGACATTCACGCGGGATGCCTCAACAGAAGACACAAGTTTTGTTCGGCTCTCGTCGACGTTTTCCCGAGAAAGACCTGCACGGCCGGTGTATACGGCGTCCACCGTGCTGTCGTCCGCATAGCAATGAATGCTAGGGTCTTCTAACATGTCATTGATATGCAGAAGAAATAGCGTGGGGGACAGCACACAGCCCTGCGGGACGCCAGCGTTCACGGGCATAAAGTCAGAGCAAAAACCGTCGACAGCGACCTTGATGCTACGCCCAGTGAGAAAACTGGCGACCCACTTGCATAAGTTCTCGGGAAGCCCAAAAGATGGTAGTTTCGCTAGGAGCGCCCTATGCCACACACGATCGAAGGCTTTCGCCATGTCCAAACTAGCTGCCAGGCCCTCTCCCTTGCTTTCAATAGCAGCAGCCCAGCGGTGCGTTAGGTAAACCAGAAGATCACCGGTTGAGCGACCATGGCGGAAGCCATATTGACGGTCGTTGATCAACTGGTGATCTTCTAGATAAACCAGAAGCTGGCTGTTTATGATGCTCTCCATTACTTTGGAAAGCAGGGAGGTGATGGCGATAGGCCTGTAGTTAGTCGGATCTGAGCCATCGCCTTTCTTCTGGATCGGGTGAATAAGAGCGCTCTTCCACGAATCTGGGACTACGCCGGTTGAGTAAGAGAGCCGAAACAAACGCGTTAGCACCGGCGTCAACTCTGGAGCACATGTTCGGAGCACAATAGGAGAAATGCCATCCGGTCCACTCGCCTTTTGGATATCCAAGGAAAACAGAGCTCGACGAACAGCCTTTTGGCTAAACTTAACGTCAGGCATTGAGCTCTGGCACCGCGCGATGGTCGGCGGAGTAGTTCCTTGGTTCATCCAAAGTCGAGTTCGAGGCGAAGAGAGCACCCAGGAGATCGGCTTTCTCCTTCGCCGTGTGGACCAGGATGTCATTCTCTGTGCGTAACGGTGGAAACGAAGGCTGGCTAAAGTTGCCAAGCACAGCTTTGGAGAGGGCCCAAAACTGCCGCGTTCCCGACGGGCACCTCTCAAGTTTTTCACCGATTTTGGTGATATGCTGGGACTTTGCTCTAGCAATTTGCCGCTTAAAGTACCTAGAGGATCGGTTGTACTTCCCTTTTAAGGCTTTCGCCTTCGGATCCTTAGCGACTAGTGCCGCGGCCCAGGCTTGATAAGCTTCGCGCTTGCCAAAGGCAGCTTGTTTGCAGGACTTACCAAACCAAGGCCGTGATTTGCCACCGATGGGCACTACAGAGCTAGGAATATAAAGTTCCATACCCTGCAGAACCACGTCGGCGACAGCGGCGGCACAGACACTGGGATCATCAGAAGAGAAGCACACCGCCCCCCAGGGATAAGATGAGTAAAATGTACGCATCTCATCCCAATCTGCAGACTTGTAGTGCCAGACACGGCGAGTCGCGGGTGTTCTGCAACTGCTGCGTTTAATTGGCACCACACTCCGTACCAGGCAGTGATCAGAGGACCCTAAAGGGGCCTCGACTGATACCTGGTACTGTTCCGGATTTGAAGTCAGCAGAAGGTCCAATAAGGAGGCATTGTGGCTGTCCACGTCCGGGATTCGTGTAGGTGAATCAACCAATTGGGACAGTCCATTTGCTATAGCAAAGTCAAATGCAGCCCTCCCCGCGTGGTCGGTGGTGCGTGTTCCTAGCCAATCGGCATTATGGGCGTTAAAATCACCAAGTATCACGACCTCAGCGGAGGGGATCTGTGAGAGCATATCATCAATGGCCGATTGCATATGCTCCATGAGTCGATCCGTTTCCGCGTTACCACTGTGGGACCTGTATAGGTCCGTAGGTATCCGTAGATGCGGACACGATCGTCAGAGTCCAGGCGAAGCCAGATGGTAGACAGGTCCCGACCTTCAAAGTTAGCAAGGCGACGAAAACTCAAATCCTCCCTTACGAATACAGCGACCCCGGCGTGAGGTAGAAAATGATGTTCTATTTTGTAGCCAGGGTAGTGGAGGTAGGCTGTATCGCTCGGTCGGGTAATCTGAGTTTCCGTCAAAAATAACAAGGCCGGCCGTGCCGTCTCAAGGTGGTGGTGAACGGCATTCAGGTTGGAATGTAGGCCCCTGATGTTACAAAAATCCACATTGAGCGTGGTGGGGGTTGCCGTGGAGCGTACGCCTCGTTTGCCTTGTATGTGTTCGTAGCGCGGTTCTGTGCCCTCCCCAGAATTCGACGGGCGGCCTGAGTTTAAAAACTCAGGGAGGGATTCTCCAGCATCGGTGATGTTGGTACCCTCCTGGGGTAGATCCTCTTTCAGTACCGCTGTCATGAATGGGGGGGGGGGGGGGGGGGGGGGGGAGTTGGGCTCCGGTGCCCGGCATCACCTGGTGCGAAACGCAGTGGCTTAGAGCCACTGCTTAACGCCGGTTTCAGATGCCGGGGGTGGTGGCAGTCCGGTCGAGTCGGCCCATGCGAGTTACCATTACTGGCAACTAGACTCTACCACTCGTATTTTAGTCGCCTCTTACGACACCTCCAATACCAGGGTGATCCTATTCTAAGCCGGGATCACACGGCTAAAATTTTTTTTACCCGCGACGGAACGGCGACTGTATATGTGTTTGGGGTGAGAGGTTGTTTGTTTGTTTGTTTGTTTGTTTGTTTGTTTGTGTGTTTGTGCAAATTACTATGTCAATTATTTCCAAAACTATAAGTCCGATTTTGATACGGTTTTCAATGATAGGTTAAGGTTCAATTGGCGTATGTTCTTAGATATGTCTTATTGCCTTAACTCACCAGGGGGCGCTGCAGTAAGCATTTTACGTGAAAACGAATGTTTTCAATTATCTCAAAAAATAATATTCTGATTTCAATAGATTTTCAGTGATAGATTCAGGTTTAATTGGTGGATGTTCTTGGATATGTTTTATCGTGTCAAACCACCAGGGGGCGCTGCAGTAAGCATTTCTTTGTACTTTTTTTGTATTTATTTGTCTAAAACCAAAACTACTGATCCGATTGAAAAGAGTTTTCATAAAAAGATTCATCTTTGCTTGATGCATATTTTAAGATTTTTCTTTTTTTGTTACGGGGAAAACTCACCAGGGGGCGCAGCAGTAAACATTTGTTTATGCAAATCAAAAACTACTGGTCCGATTTACATGTAAATTTCAAGGATAGGTTCAGGCTTAATTGGTGCATCTTTTTATATATGTGCTACAGTGACCACTCATCAGGGGGCGCTGCAGTAAGCATTTGTTTGTACTTTTTTGTGTAAAACCAAAATTTTTCTTGTATTTGTTTGTCTAAAACCGAAATTACTAATTCGATTAGATAGAGTTTTCAGAACTAGATTTAGCTTTGCTTTGTGCATATTTTAAGATTTTTGTTTTTTGGTTACGGTGAAAATTCACCAGGGGGCGCTGCAGTAAACATTTGTTTATGCAGAGCAAAAACTACTAGTCCAATTTTGATGAAACTTCCAACGATAGGTTCAGGTTTAATTGATGTTTCTTTTCATATATGCGTTACGGTGACTACTCACCAGGGGGCGCTGCAGTAAGTACATTTGTTTGTGCGAAACTAAAACTACGAGTCCGATTTGAATGCAGTTTTCAAGGATAGATTCAAGTTTACTTAGTGCATATTTTCATATATGTGTCATGTATGTTTACTTAGTGCATATTTTCATTAACTCACTAGGGGGCGCTGCAGTAAGTAGCTGCTTCTATTTTTTTGTGTAAAACCAAAACGACTAGTACGATTGAAAAGAGTTTTTAGTATTAGATTCCGCTTTGCTTATAGCATGTTTTTAAATTTATATTACAGTGACAAGTCACCAGGGGGCGCTGCAGTAAAATATTGTTTGTGCAAAGATAAAATGACGAATTTGGTTTGGATGCAGTGTTAATGATAAGTTCAAGCTTAATTACTGCATGCTCTTGGATATGTTTTATCGTGTTAACTCACCAGGGGGCGCTGCAGTAAACATTTGTTTGTAATATTTAATGTAAAGCTACAACTACTAGTCCGATTGCGCAGAGTTTTTAGTATTAGAGTTACCTTTACTTGGTGTAAGTTTTTAGGTATTTTTTTTACGTTATGAACACGCCAGGGGGTGCTGCATTAAACATTTAATTATGCAAAGCTAAAACTACAAGTCCAATTTGGATGCAGTTATCAAAGATAGGATCAGGCTTAATTAGTGCGTGTTCTCGTATACATATGTGTCATGGTAACATCTCACCAGGGGGCGCTGCAGTAAGCATTTGCTTTTATTTTTTGTGTGAAACCTATTTAGATGCAGTTTTCTGTGATAGGTTCTGGTTTAATTGCTGCGTGTTTTTATATGCCATATCACGAACTACCACGGGGCGCTCCAGTATAAATTAGTTTGTTCAAAATCAAAACTACTATTGGGTTTTGTGATTTTCACTGATTTGGTTAGACTTAAGTTTCGTGGAAATGTTACAGTGACAATCTGCCAGACGCTGCAATAAGCATTTGATAACCAGAAAGCATTGGGTTTATAATTTCTTTTGGATTTGCATGAAGATTAATATAAAGTATTTCGATATTATGTAATAATATATAATGTGTATCTATTCACTTTAAAAAGTTTAAAATAAAAAGCAAAATTAAAAATTTTGAAAAAACCCACGACGGCTTAATTGTAATTGAAAAAGGATAAAATAACTGTAAATCCCCCGCCTAAATGAATATATGTAACGAGATGATGGGGACGACTTCGTCGTTCTTCTTTAATTGCAGATTATCAGACGTAGTCGAGAAGGAAGATGTGTCTGAAGCTATTCGCCTCGTAGAGATGTCGAAACAGTCATTGCAGCATGTAGAAGAAAACGTGCAAAGGTATATTCTTAATTAGATATTTATATGATTTTTTTTCACTACCTTTTGCATTGGGTATTATTTTTTTTCCTAATGCTCTAAATAGAACAAAACACGGAGTTGCATTCCCTCACTCAACACGTAATATTTTGAGAGTAGGCGGAAAGTGCCGAACATAATTTTAAATACCTATTTATTATGCAGAAAAAAGATGAAGCAAAAATAATTAAATATATTTTTTAGCATCATGCTATATCCGGAACACAGCAGGGTAGGCAGAGGGAACCTAGTGTTTGATTCCAAAAATTTGTAATAAGTAATTTAATATTTACATTTTTTTTATTTTAGGGGTATAAGCGCAACGGACCGCATCTTCGCAGTAGTGCGGGAGTTGGCGGGCTCGTCGCGCAGCGTGCGCGTCGCTGACGTCATCGAACGCTGTGTTGATAAAGGGTTCAAACCCGATCAGGTACTCATATACTGCATGCTTTTTGTTATAAGGTATTTTATAGTTTAATTTTAAAAGAGACGCGCGGCGTTGAATTATGCAATATCTAGAAATTTGTCGGACGTTGAACTAGATTCAAATAATCATTTTTAGGATACGTGAAAAAAATTTACGTAGCAGGATTCGAACTTGCGTTTTTTTTGCAAACGTTTTTATTTCATATAAACATTAGAAAACTCTAAAAATGTTTTTTGGCTTTACGCTCCATCCCTTATACAGCAGGGTAGGCAGAGGGAACCTAGTGTAAAAGCACTCCGTTCCCTACTTTCCGCTTACTTTTAATTAGGAGCATTGTGTGTTAAGTGGCGGAAGTTAACACCGCGCTTTGCCTCCAGAGCGAAGCCTTTGCGCCTCTGCGACTGGCCTCATTCACATGAATGTAAAAAAATATATCACTGTATAATGACACGAGAGGCCATCATGGAGCAGTGGGACAGCGTCTTAATGCAAATGCAATTGGTTTTGGGTTCAATTTCTAAGTAGGGGAAATGTTTAGCATTTAATTAATATTGACTTCTCTGGTGGCTGGTAAGACACTCAGTTCCCCACTTTCCGCCGAATTCAGAGGCATTGCGTGTTCAGTGGCGAAATTTAACGCCACGCTTTACCTCGACACCAGAGCGAAGAAAAATGGAAATATTAACTATTTCCACTCCTCGAGTGGGAATCGAACCCACAGCCAGTCGTTTACAGTCACACGCTTGTGCCACTGGGCCACGACTGGCCACAATGCGAATGTCTCGATTTTGGGCGGAAATGGCGTACAAAATTTCGTGACACTAGATTCTCTCAGGTAACCCTAGCGAGTGGGAAAAAGCTAAAAGTTACAAAAAAAAATCGCCTTCGTGGCACAGTGAAAGAAATGGATATGGATGCTTGTTAATTCCCCACTCACTGAAATGATTATATTCAATTATTTTCATATTCTTGGTGTAGTATGACAATATGCCGGGTTGAAATTCCCTACTCAAAAAAAATTGGGTGAAACCAGTCGTTTACAGTCACACGCTTGTGCCACTGCGCCGCAACTGGCCACGAAACTTCTGGTTGGACTGGACTGGCTACAAATTTATTTATATAATCAGAATATTAATTTATTTATTAATATTATATTAATACTTGTTGTAAAATATTTATATGTATTTTACGTTTGGTCATTATTAAGGTAATTAATGCTTATATATTTATGTACGTACTTTAAACGTTTAAATTTAATTACTCTAAACCGTGATTAACGCAATCGCAGGCTAATCAATATTCAAGGCTACATATAATGATATTGTTAACTGAATCTATATATTTTTAATTTTAAATAATTATTTTTGCATTTTCATAATTATTTCATCTGAGAGAAGTAGTTTTAAGACCTAGTGACAAGACACTGCCTTCTCTTTCCGTACGAATTCGATACTTGTGTGTAAGACTTTAACACCGCGCTTTATCATATTCATGAAGGGGCCAGTCGTGGCTTAGTGGCACAAAGTGTGACTGTAAAGCGACTGATTGTGGGTTCGATTCCCACTCGAGGAGTGGAAATATTTAATATTTCCATTTTCTTCGCTCTGGTGCCGAGGTAAAGCGCGGCGTTAAGTTCCGCCACTTAACACGCAATGCCGAACACCGAATTCGGCGAAAAGTGAGGAACGGAGTGTCTTAACACTAAGTTCCTCTTGCCTACCCTGCTGTGTGCGGGATACTGCGTGAAGCTGGAAAATAAATAAGAGTGGAAAAATAAAAATAATTAAATGTTAACCATTCAATCGAGTGGGAATTGAAGCCACAACTTATCGCGACAGTCGACACCGTCGACTTGAGTGGTGGAACTCTACGCTGTTTTGCCTTTAGCTACCACAGTGGAAAAATGAAAATAATTTTAATACATATTAAAATGTTATATCGTACGAATCGATCCAAAACAATATCGTTTACAGTCTGACAGTTAAAAATAATTTTAATTCGTTATTATTTCATTCAAAACATTGTACTAAATAACAAATTAATAAAATTATAGTTTTTTTTAGTAAAAAATTTTGCTTTGTAGTGTTTTTTGTTGCCTTGATTCATCATAGAAAATAGGTTTGGTTTGTTAGTGGTTTGTTAGTGGTTGCTTCATTTATTGCGATTAAGATTCTGAATCGATTCAAAATTGGAATATTCTTTCTGCGACTAATAACTATAGTTAACATTTCCTGAAAGCAATGAGTTTCTTAATTACATTTAGGTTTTTTTTATTTTTTTTTTAATATTACTTATTATATCTCCATCGTTTCGCAGTAAAACTGCGTCTTACTGGAAACGCGATCGTTGATGGTTGATAATGTTGTGAGTTCGATTTCCACTTGTGGGAATAGTATATTTTAATTATTTTCTCTCTTCTATTCTGGTACGAATACAAAGCTTTTGAGTTGTACCGTTTTGGGCAGAAATAGCGTACAAAGTCTCTTGTTACTAGATTCTCTCTGATAACCCCTATCAAGTGGGAAAAGGCTAGAAGTTAAAAAAAAAATCGCCTTCGTGGCACAATGAAAGAAATGGATATGGATGTTTGTTAATTCCCCACTCGGTGATATTATTATGTTTCAATTATTTTCATATTCTTGGTGGTAGTATGAAATTCCCCACTCAAAAAAAAAATGAGTTAAAAACGTACATCTTGATATAAGTTTCTATATATTTTTTCTTCTAGAAAATTTATAAAAAGTTGTTTCGTAATTTTGTCAATACCTAATTCGTTTTTTACGATTTTTAATTATTATTTCTTTGTCCAGGTTGACGCGTGCATTGAAGAATACGAGAATCTCAACGTATGGCAAGTTAACCAAGTGCGGACCAAGATTACCTTTATGTAATGTTGTTATGATTTTTGTGTTTTTTCTATAGTGCCTTTGCTGTGTTTTTTGAATGATTGATAATAATTACTGATTGAATAAAAATATTTTAGTATATTTTGTTTTTTTTTTTATTTGTGTCACTAATATGCATACAAATGGACAATTATAGATCGATTATTTTGATAATATTTTTATATAGTTAATATATTGAGCTGAGAAGAGCGAAGCGAAGCTCTTATTGAGCATTAAAAGTGTGTTTCGAAGAAATGTAACTCTTAAACTATTAGGAGCAAGAAATTAATTTTTTTAATAGAAATAGGGAGCAGTTAATCGTGGTTGGTAAAGTGGTTGTAATAAAAAAAATTACGGTTGTTTGTAGTTTTCGAATGATCACCATCAAAGAATAGTAACATTCAAAACTTTCTATTACGCGGCCTGAATATTGTGCGAATGATGTTTAAAATCATTTATAATAATAAAAAAAAATGTTATTATAAATGATTTTAAACATCAATCGCACACCCGTCTTTCCAAAAATCGATGACTAAACACAATGAATCAAGAATGAAATCATTATAGTGGCTTAAGATTTTAGGCTTTATATAATACTATCGGCCCACTCGTGGCTTAACTACATAAAAATTAGTAGTAGCCTATGTTTGACCCAGGATTTGTATCTACTTTTGTTCTAAATTTTATCCAAATCGGACCGGTAGATTAGCCGTGAAATCGTGACAGACAAACAGATAGACTTTCGCATTTATAATATAAGTATGGATGAATGTAGAATGTAGACATATCTAAAAATAAAATAAATAATACCTAAGTAATTTCCCTCAGCCAGCAAATAAAATTATATTCTTATGATTTATTTTAATAATATATTATAAATTTCATTACCTGGCACGCGGTAATGGCGCAATTTAACGGCGCCAACGAGAAATGAGTGGTGCCTATTACGAAACAGCTTAAGTTAGTTTTCATTTTACGGTTGCGGCTGTAATTGAAATTGTTATTATATTGCTTTTAATATATTAAATTCATAAATTGATGTATTTTTGTATTATATGCACCTATATGAGACGTATAAAGACAGTGTAATTTACTTGTACGCTAGCACACAGTTGATGGCTGTGGGTTCGATTTCCCTAGATTAAAAAGATAAAATATGGCGCATATTTAAAAAAAGTATACTCCATATTTAATCTGTTTTAATTTTTTTGTTTTGACAAAATAAATTGTTTTAGATTTTAACATTTAACATACAATGTTTCAAAATTAGGCGCAAAATGTAGAATGGAGTGTTTTGACTCCAGTTTCTCTCTGCTACGCGTAAAAAAGCAAAGTAGCAAAAAATTAAAAAGAAAAAATTATCTTCGTAGTCGTATTGCATGTCGGAACAACTGGCATTGGGTATAACTAGAATAATATAAACAAACGCTTGGTGGACCGCATCAAATTATTACGCGGGCCGCAAGCGTCTCGAAAGCGCGGGTTGGTTACCCCCTAAGTAGTGTTGTTAATTTAGTTGAGTGAAAAAGCTGAAATAGTGTATTAAATATTATGAATTTTAAGAGTAAAAGATAATATTTTACGCATTTTATTTTGATGGTACAAATAGTTTTGTATAGGTACTTCTTGGACAATGCTTAGATTCGTGATAGTTGTGTATTTGATCCCCATTCCAAGAATAATTTATATTTAAACTATATTTTCGTTAGCCTGGTGGATAAAAGTGGCATTATTCTTCTTTTTTCTTTTAACAATAAAATCATTATAAAATTAACTTAAGTTGAAGAAAATATTGTAGTCATATGGTATGTATTTTTAATCAAATGAATATCTTTACAAATTAACAATTTGGTCATTGTTTCAATAAATAACACATCACATTTATATTTCATTTTTTTTTTATTGAGTAAAGGTTGCAAACAAGCAGAAGGACCACCTGATGATAAGTAGCTACCTTCGCCCACAATTTCAGAGTAGTTGTGGATGCGTTGCCAGCCTGGTAGTGAAGAAGGGGAGGATTGGGGATAGTGGGATTAGGAAGAGCTGGCTTACATGCTATGTAACTGGAACTCATCATTAGATGTTTGACGGTTCGTCTTTGACATGATAGTGGTCCCGACCCAGTCGGAGAATGAATCTCCTACCACCAAACTACTGGCTTACCCGTCTTTTACATCCAGCTGTGGAGGGAAATTGTATCCTTAACCCGTCAAAATCGTTGTATAAAACTTTGAATGCCACGTACAAAACCAGACGTTTTGACAAGCATAAGTGGTGCGCGAATATCAATTGCCTTAACCATTACACCATGAATGTAAATTAATCAAGTTCTTGTATTCAATAGAAAACCATGTGAAATGTATGAAAACTGTAAAAGCTTTCGCTTACGGAGTTATAGGCGTCGTAAAAGTGCACATTGTTCAGAGCCGTGTTTCCTCACACCGGCCGAGCCCTGGCTGCGGTTTATTACGTTTTTACGATCTACAACTATTTACTGCCACGTTTGCGATCATGTCCGAGTTATTGGCAATTTTGATACATAATTCATAACAAAATGTACGTACGCTAATAAATTACGAAGATATTAATATCTGAACATGGCCTTTTGACGTAAAGTCATAAATTGATGCTGGAAAGAAACCTAAATCATAAATACTTGTCTAATATGTAAGTCTTTGTGAAGATATAAGTAGGGATTGATTAATATGTGTATAGCTGTATGGAGAACCTACTGAATACTAGATAGCAGTACCGAATGAGCTTTTTTTATTATTACAATATTTAATGTTTATGTAATTTTCAAAAATATAACTTGAAACGGAACGAAAACTTAGTCATGATATTACATTGTACGATTTCGGTTCAAATCGAAATATGATATTTTAAATATTACTATTTAGAGCAACGTAAAACAATATACGGCAGCTATACACTGCATATGTACGACATACATATAAACTCATTTCATGAAATGCTCAGTTATTCACTTTCCTAGATCAATATCAAGATATATTTCACGACATGATCAACTTAACGTGCGGTTATTTCACGTTATTTATTTGAACAAATCGTAAAATAATTGTATTAATTACTTAGATAACTAAAACGTCATCCTGTATTTTTTTAAATCCAACAGAAACCAAGGAAAAGAGGTTTCTTCAAGTTCGATTTTTTAATTTAGCTGAATATAACGGTAGAATGCAGTTTTCAATAAATCGTTAGTTATATCTATAGGTACCTATATAAAAGTGATAGTTTTTTTATATTTATCGCGATTATATAGCAATAAACGAGTTTGTAATATATTCTGGATTTTTAAACATTTCATGGGCACTTTACATGACAAAATCGTTAAACGTTGACAATTTAATATGGATGGACGGTCCAATTTCGTTAGGCATGTCATGAAATATCTAACTCTTCGACATAATCACGATATATTTATAAAAGTGACATTGACATAGCTTTACCAAAAAAAACATATTATACAAATTTAATCATCACAATAATTTCTAAGAACAACAATAATTTCCTCCACATAAACTTATTAACGGTTAACCTTTAATAAATTATGAAGCCTATATAACCCGAATAAAAATACTCTTTGTAATATTTCACATGATTTAGGGTAGCGTTGGTTTTTACACGTTTTCATGTAGGTCACAGAGAGCGGCGGGTCACGAGGCGAACGGATTACAACACGTCGCGTGAATTGTGCGAACTTAACTAATAGTGGTAGATTGAAACATCTGTAAGTTTTCTTATCTGTTAATGTGTATATTATAAATAAAATAATAAATGATTTTTGAATTTGATTAATGTATAGCTTCACGCTGTATCCCACACAGGCAGAGGGAACCTAGTGTTAAGACACTCCGTTCCGCCGAATTCGGAGGCATTGTGTGTTAAGTGGCGGAACTTAACGCCGCGCTTTGCCCCTGATACCAGAGCGAAGGAAATGGAAATATTAAATATTTCCACTCCTCGAATGGGCATCGAACCCACAACCAGTCGCTTACAGTCACACGTCCGTGCCACTGCGCCACGAATGGCCTCGATTTGATTATTGTATATTTTTTTGTTCATTTTTTAAAAATTTTGTTAAAAAACATGTTTTTTGATACAAATCAAAAAACATGTTTCTACGCATAGTAATTTTAGGTCTTGCGCTGTCTGTCAGTTAGTTAATGAATTGAATAAGTAAATAAGTGAATGGTATAAATATATACTGCGGTCATTATCAATTTTTCGGTGACAAAATGATTTTTTTTACGCATTTTTTGTATCACGCCACTTAGGCAGAACCTAGCGTTTTAATCATTCCGTTCTCTTCTTCTGAAAGTATCACATATTATTATTTTTAGCTTCACGCTGTATACCGCACACATCAGGGTAGGCAGAGGGAACCTAGTGTTAAGACACTTCGTTCCCCACTTTCCGCCAAAGTCGGAGGCATGGCGTGATACCAGAGCGAAGGAAATGGTAATATTAAATATTTCCACTCCTCGATTGGGAATCGAACCCACGACCAGTCGTTTACAGTCACACGTTCGTGCCACTGCGCCACGGCTAGCCCCTCACAGCCATATTAATAAATAATGATTTAAAATCAATGATATTAGTCAATGTATCACTTTTTAAGTATAAAATATTTTTGAAGCAACTAGACCAAGAGAAATTAGTTCAATTCTAATAAACCTAATCTGCATTAATACTATAAAGAGGTATGCGTTAGTGAGTTTGTATGTCTCCCCAGACATAAATACTCTCCGAAATTATAATATTTTAAGCAAGAAGGTTTTTCCGAGGCCCGAAAATAATTGGCTCCTGATTTGACTTACAACGATAAGCGCATTATACATATAAAATATAATAAAATTAGCTTCACGCTGTATCCCGCACACAGCAGGGTAGGCAGAGGGAACCTAGTGTTAAGACACTCCGTTCCCCACTTTGGAATAAAATTAGCGTTTCTCATTATAAAAATATACAATATTTGAGTAAATTGATTTTATTCAGACTAGTCAGAAAAAACCTAGTATCAAGATACTTTGTCGTTCAGAAAAATTCTGTGGCCAGTAGCGGAACTCAGCGCTGCACTCTCCTAATAGACCTCAATCTTCCTACAATCTTAGTTACTACTTAATCATAGTTATATTTTTATAGTTCTTAATATTAAAATCTATACCCAATTAATGAATAAACGCTATAAAAATATTTAATAAATTAATATACGTAGGTACATATATTTGTATTTCATAAAAGTACTGCAGCTCGTTGAAAATCATTCACAGTGAACAATTAAGTGCTCTAAAAATGCACAAAACAATTTCGACAGCGCTGACCCGATTATGAGTTAAAAGTTAAATACGAATGGATATTTTACGTTAAATATTAACGACAAGCTAACTTTGTTAATGTTTCTGATCACACTGAGATATCATTTACTTGTTTTTCCTTCTTCAAAGTTTTTTCGGCGTACACCTTACGTTAAGTTTCGGAAAGCAAGCGAAATTTCTGACGTCAAGTTTCGCCAATGATTAATGTTGGCTGAAAGATTTATAGCCGCATTACTAGCACGGAAAAATCTTTTCACAATTCACCAATAAATAGGAATGTATAGCTACAGTCTTTTTATTTCTTTTTTTGTTTAGGATAAGCTCAGAGACGCCAGAATCTTGAAGAGATCACGTTTAATTAGATCAGAATCACGATCATCCATTGATTTTAAATATAAAACTATAAAACACCTCCGTGTGAAATCAAAACCCACGATTTGCAGATATATTGGGAATTTTAGACATGACTCAACCTGTATAAAATTCCGGATCCGAAGGAGTGCCAGATTTTTATTTGTATGTGTGTATTGGCAAAATTCTAATAAATCTTTTATTCAATTTAAAAATGTTTCTACTGACCGACGTCCAACAAAAGGCTCTACCTTACACGCTCTCTACCCATACAACTATAGGCTCTATTAAGTGTCGGGCTGCGAGTTCCACCGAGGTGTTACAGTGGCATTGTCGAGCTCTCTCGGATATTTTATGTCTATAGCATGATTTTTATTTATTGCATTATAGTTTCTATGTGTGGAACCATAAGAATCAACTACAAGTACCTAAAGCAACGCGCTAGTGTGTCGTCTAGAGTTTGTAGCTCGCGACGGATGCTCATTGTGGCGAAATATAAAACGCCGCTTCGTTCCGCCGGGAAATGTCGCACGTTATAGCTATCGTAGAACTGGCAATTGCGTGATTTATCAAAGGACTCCGAGTATTTCACACATCTGCATATAATCTGTGGTGTCTTCTTGAAGTTCATACTTCAAGTTCATACTAGTATACACTTGTTACAAGCTTGTGGAAATAAACAACACGCAGTGTTTCTTTTATTATCTAAATTTAATTGACTGTACCACATATTTGCAAATCATGTAATTTTTTTGTGTAATGTCAATAAAGCATACGATATCCGCCAAGAAATCTCAACCACGATTGCGCGTGCACTGTCGCCGGCGCTAACTTTTTATTTTATAAAAAGGACTAAACATTTTATTAAAGTAATTCTTGATTTACTTCCTTATTGAGTTGTAAAAGGGTTTACATTTGTTAAAATATATGTCAGTGTAT
This sequence comes from Dryas iulia moderata, assembly GCA_019049465.1. Lineage (NCBI taxonomy): Eukaryota > Metazoa > Arthropoda > Insecta > Lepidoptera > Nymphalidae > Dryas > Dryas iulia. The sequence goes on from CM032417.1 coordinate 5,296,197, forward strand.
GTGGTTTTCGGCGTTTTTTCTGAGCGAGCAGGTTTCCGCGCCACCCCTGCTCCCGCGCACCGGCCGGGCTCGCACGCATTCCTGCCGAGTTAGTCACACAGCCGATGGATTAGTTTAGAGATTGAGATTTTATCATTAGAATGGCAGCCAGGATAATTAGAGGCGCATGACGTTATGATGATTTGTGATGACCTTCTCTGAAATTGGCTTCATTCAAATTTGTAATATTTTTTTTTCATATAAAACGCATTATTGTGATGACTTTGATAAATTCTACACGTTTTTAATGCTATTAATATAATTATATTGTTTGCATATGAATGGTTTTGTTACTTATCTTGATTATCAAGACTTCCTAGTGTAGGGACATTTAAGTTTAGTTTAGTAGGCTACCATTTTATGTGTGCCACTATCTATTTGTGACTACCGTTGTCAGTGACCATTTTCTTTAGATTTAAATACGATTTCACTGTAATATCGACAATCAAAATTATGTTTTTAACTTCCAGTTGTTACATATATTTACTATTGGATTCGATTTTTACTCATAAAATGATTCACATACATACAATATTGTAAAACAATAAAAAGAAAACATATATCAGCCTGCCTGCCCTCTGCATTCACGAGTTTAATTAACAAAGTAACCTACATATATGCTTAATAGGTTAAGCTAAATAAAGGTACACACCATTTTCCCTATTCGCCAACTTTAGTGTGGTTAGTTATGTCATGATGAAACTCTATGTACTCTACTTGGTCTATATACAGCAGTAAAATAAATAAATAAAAAACAAAAATATTTTATTAATAAAAAGCAGCCTTCACAATTTTTGATGTCTGAAGGCCCCATACTAGTTATTCTTTTTTAGTGCATGTCAATATATTCTTAAACAGATGAGAGCAACACTAATGGCAATTAGCTTACAAATAAATTAAAATACCAACAGCAACGATAATTATATTTTAGGCATGAGTATTTAAGGGCAGTATCTGTCTTACCATATAATATTAATAAAAAATATATATTTTACTAACATACATTTATTTAATAAGTATAAAGTTGGGGCCAGTCGTGGCGCAGTGGCACAAGCGTGTGACTGTAATCGACTGGTTGTGGGTTCGATTCCCACTCGAGGAGTGGAAATATTCAATATTTCAATTTTCTTCGCTCTGGTATCGAGGCAAAGCGCGGCGTTCAGTCTCGGCACTTAACACGCAATGTCTACAAAAATCGACGGAAAATGGGGAAGGAAGTGTCATAACACTAGGTTCCCTCTGCCTACCCTGCTATGTGCGGGATACAGCGTGAAGCTAAAATAAATAAATAAATAAATGGATAGATACATTCGCTTATAAAAACATATGCCTAAGCCTAATCAGTTTTAACATCTGAATACCAAGAGTAATTTTAAAGTAAATAATATTACAAAAGTATTAAATATAGCAAACATATTGTAATGAAATTTTAAATCGTAGGATTACATATTTCAATGAATGGCTGGTAAGGTATGTGTGTGTATATTGGAACGGCACAAAGCTCGCGCGGCTCTTCAAAGTATTGCCCAAGGCGCTTTTTGCGCTTCGAGCTTCAAACTCGTCACTACTTGTTCCATTATAATACCTATATATAATATTAGTATGACAAATCGTACAGGAATGTTTGGAATTTACATTACGATTCCACAATATTCGTAAGTAGTTATCGAAATTTCAATTATTTTTATCATACTTGAGGCGTGGCGCAGTAGGACAGCGTCTGACTGTAAAGCGTCGGTTTTGGGTTCGATTTCCACTCGGGGAAGTTTATGTTCAAATTTTCATATCTTTGCCCTGGTATCTAAAGCAGAGTGCGGCGTTGAGTTCCGCTACTCAACTTAATATGGAAATCATTTCAGGCGGAAAGTGGAGGATGAAGTGTCCTGATGCTATGCTATCTCTGATTACACCGCTATACGGGAAAAAGAGTAAAGTTTCTTTTTTTAAACGAGGTATTATTTGGCAGGGAAACGTTTGGTACTGGTATTTAAGAAGCTTTATGCTTTTCCTTAATGCACGGTCGTAACAGAAAGCTGAGTTTCGGGGTATTCCGTTCTTCGATCTCTTAACAGGGAGGAGAAATCAAAATAATTTAATAATACCCGTGGTTCCAATGCAAAACCAAACGCGTTTTCAATTAGACATTGGCTGGTTTCATTAAAATGACCTCGTGAGTACTAGTGTTTAAAATGCTAAATTAAAATTAAATTAAATTAAATAGCGTCACGCTATATCCCGCACACAGCAAGGTAGGCAGAGGGAACCCAGTGTCAAGACACTCCGTTCCCCACTTTCCGCCGAATTCGGAGGCATTGCGTGTTAAGTGGCGGAACTTAACGCCGCGCTTTATCTCGACACTAGAGCGAAGAAAAATGGAAATATTAAATATTTCCACTCCTCGAGTGGGAATCGAACCCACAACCAGTCGTTTACAGTCACACGCTTGTGCTACTGCTAATATTTTATTATTCACTGCTAATATTGTAAAATGTTAATATTTTATTTAATTTGCTAAGTGTTTCTTTACAATATGAATAGTCACAAGTACATAATCATTTTAAAAGATATGTAACTCTACGAGTATTTATCAGGTTTTAATACATCTTTAACAGGCTATCCTAAAGGCCTTACCTAAAGGCCATCCGTCATATAAGTAAACAGTATATTTTAAACAACAAAAAAAAAAAAATTAACACATTTTCAACGCACAAAGTAAAACGTCTTGGTAATGATCAAGTGATCTCGTGTGACGGTTTTTTATCGAGTGTATCAACGGAGGCGATATTATAAATTAGGCTCATATCTCCAGCGGTGACAGGCTTTGAAGGGTGGGAACGTTCGCTGGCTGTATACTATAAGCGCAGTGTTTGCTTTATGACATTCTTTTTATTAGTTGTCTGTGGACGCATCCACAGACTGGAAAAGACTTCAGACGTCAGACGCAGACTAGCCGCCATATTACACATTTTTTATAACAAGAAATATCTCTTGTTTAACTTTTTCATAAAAGTTTTCGCAAAATAACATATTCTGTATAATATTCTAAGAAAAAGTCTTGCTTTTATCTTATTTTTTAATTAACTTCACTTTTTATTCTACTGTTTTAATAAAAACTTGTATGTATATGAATAAAGGATGTTCTAGAGTTCAATGACCATTCATCTGCACCGATAAATAAAAATGACATAAACATTTTTCATAACTGGAACATAGACGCTGAGGAGAGCGAAAAAATTCTATTCTTTACCTCCTTTTGTTTGATATTTCTTTGCACGATATTAATGATTTGGAACTCGCTAACAATAGAGCGTTTATTTCTCTTAACTGAACGACAATACCGTTTCCAATCACTTTGGAAAATGGACTATTTTATTAACATTTCTTTTTATTATATTATTTTTTATGAATAAGTAACAGTGTTTAGAAATAAGTATGTAATATATATATATGTATATACAATTTTAATTCCATTATTATTATTGGGGCCAGTCGTGGCGCAGTGGCGCGAACGTGTGACTGTAAAAGACTGGTTGTTGGTTCGATTCCCACTCGAGGTGTGAAAATATTTAATATTTCCATTTTCTTTCGCTCTGGTATCAGAGGTAAAGCGCGGCGTTAAGTTAGTTAAGCGGCGGAAAGTGGGGAACGGAGTGTCTTAACACTAGATTCCCTCTGCCTACCCTGCTGTGTGCGGGATACAGCGTGAAGCTAAAAAAATATATATATTAAGAGGTCACATATCAAACATGTTAAACTAGAATTAGGACCAAGATAGGCATGTTTATTCATAAAACGCTCTATATAAATGTATGACAATTATTACCTAATATCTTTTCTTTTAATTTCATTGTTCATAATTAAACTGGGCAAATATTATTTCGAAATACATAATGAACACCATAAACAATAGACCAGGAGTACTTAATTATGAAATCAATTTGCTCTCCGCCGACATTTATTTCCATTCAATACATTCGAATTCGCCCAAAATAAAGGAATTCACGTCAAATCGACGACAGGTAATATTTCAGCCTTATTAATATTATACGGGCAATTATGTGCGTTTACAAAATCCGTAGGTAAATGATGACGTCGCAATATTTCACCCTTAAGCCACGGTTACATGTGATGCAGCGTTGGTTTTATGCCTATAATGGTTTTATACGTTTGTGTACGTTATTACAAAATTTTAAACGTCAATTTTTCATATAAACCTTTGAATAATAATTTTAGTATTTTCATTTGTTGTAATAATATCAATTTATATGTTAAAAGCTGTTGTTAATGATATTTTGATGTAAAAAAAGAATTGTCTTGGTAGAATTTATATAAAAGATAAGTCAAAATGACTCTTGTTGTTGTTATGCCGCTTTACGCTTTTACCCGCATACCCTGCTATGCGGGCAAAAGCGTAAAGCTGTAAGTAACAGAAAACCTAGTGCCAAGATCAAGACACTCCGTTACCACTTTCCGAATGAATTAGACACAAGCATGTTGAAGGGCGGAACTAAACAAGTCTCAAGTACTATAATGGAGAAATAAAAATAATATTATAATTAGCTATTTTTGTTTCATTTATTCATTTATCACCAAAAGTACTTAAATTTTATTTTTTTAGCTTCTCGCTGAATCCTGCACACAGCAGGGTAGGGAGAGGGAACCTAGTATTAAGACAATCCGTTCTCCAACTTCTGCCGAATTGGGAGGCATTGCGTAAAGTTAAGTGGGGGAACTTAACGCCACGCTTTGCCTTGACACCAGAGCGAACAAATATTAAATATTTCCATTCCTCGAGCGGGAATCGAACCCACAACCAGCCGCTTACATCCACACGCTTGTGCCTCTGCGTTACGACTGGCCCCTAACTACTAACTGGCCCTAAATATAATCACAAATATTAACTAATATCAATTCTCTAGTGTATACACAGAATTATATGTGCATATTTAAGCGAGTCTTATAAAACGGTTCGATACAATGGTTGTTTTATTTGAAATTTTTCATGGTCCCGATACCATTGTCCGTTTTTGTTAAGATTTTTTGCCTGACTGCTAATCGTTTGCTTGTGTCGACAAGATACGACACGCCTTACAACACGTCGTATTTCGAATTTTGGTTATCTACCTTTCACACGTTAAAGTCTAGCTGCTTATTATTAGATAAATGCCGAAAAACATCAATGAATATAGTTGTATTTGAGATATTAATAATAAATTCTCACCTCCAATATTCCAATGTCTTTGTACTTCATTTTATATAAGATAAATTAATAAAAAGATAATTTACTAATGATTATAATGATGTAGCACTCAGATCAAGACAATAAAGACCAGAGTCAGACGTGCCTTTATGATTTTAAAACTATTTTTTACAGCCTCGTACTTTTTCCCGCATAACAGGTAGTCAGAGAGAATCTAGTGTTAAGACACTCCGTCCTCCACATTCCAGTCGAAATCGAGACATTGTAAAACTAAAATATTTTTACTTTAAACATTCTTAAATATCAAACTAAGCAAATATTTTTTTATTATTTAAAATACAGGCTTGAGTTTAAACAAGAAAAAAATACAATTACAATATAAAACTAGAATAGCTCATTAAATAGTAGATAAGAAACATGTACTAATACAATGAAAGAAGAAATCATCATAACCCGAAAGGTGATGCGCAAGCGCACTTGCAAACAATAGACTTAAACGCGCGCAACTGCCTCTACCCCACACGCATAGCTTAACATTTTTTCCTTTTATTCACACGATTTCCTGTCATCTAATGCAAAAAATAACCGCCAAAGCCCTTTAGTACTTATTGTATGCAACAAATAAAATAAAATAAATGTGGCGCCTTCCGTTACAATCATTTCGAAGGTATTCAGCGCGAAATATTTGTTAATAATAAATGAGACGTCCTTTTTATTACTAGCAACACTTGTAGTTAACACACCGAGGCTTAGTTGTGAAATTCATTGGTCCAATACAAAAACTTTTTGTTTAGTGAATGAATTTTATTTAAGGAATTCTTTTATTAACAAAAAAATGAATATTTGATACATATGTATATTATTTTTTATTTCAGTTTCGAGCTTTACATGACAGCAGAGTAGTCAGAGAAAACTAGGTCTGAAAACGCCCGATCATCCATTTACCGCACGAACCAAGACATTAAACGCTGAGGTTTGTCCTACTAACACGATAAATGAATGAAAATAATTGGAATTAATTTGAAAATACTTTCCAGTGGGACACGAACATAGGACCAACTGCGCTTGCAGTTAGATATTGGCTGTGTCAATAGGTTGCTATTCTTCTATATTAGATTTTACATACATAATTACTTATACAATTAAATAAAAACACATATTTGAATTAACAGTAGCAAGAATTTCTTTAACGGTTTTACATTTAATGTCTTATACGCCTTCTCTTACACCTTGCGATGAAGTGTTAGAAGCCGCCGCTCGCAACAATAGCATCGCGGCGGGCGGCGGCGACCGACCCAAAGAGCCTCAATGAACCTCCCTACCTGGATTATCTATTGGGTGATAAATTAAAAATATGGCGTTTCAACGGCATTCATCATCCGAATGGGTCATTTCGGTCTAGAGTGTATTGTTCGAAAAAATGCTAAGTGTTTTGTATGCGTCTTAAGTTTAGTTGTTTCTGTACTACTGAGAAATACTTGGCGCTTGGTTTTGAATGTTAAAACGTTTGTACTGAACAAATCCTATGTTTTGATAAATGATGGAAATTATAAGCCTGGCTAAAGGTAGTCTCAAGTTATCTAAATTTTCAAAAATTCAAATGTATATTAAAATTCAAATTTCAAATGGGAAATTCGTGGCGCAGTGGCGCAGGCGTGTGACTGTAAATGGCTGGTTGTGGGTTCGATTCCCACTCGAGGAGTGGAAACATTTAATATTTTCATTTCCTTCGCTCTGGTATAAGCGGCGTTAAGTTCCGTCACTTAACACGCAATGCGTCCGAATTCGGCGGTGCGTGGGTAACGGAGTGTCTTAACACCAGGTTTCCTCTGCCTACCATGCTCTGTGCGGAATACAGCGTGAACCTAAAAAAGAAAAATAATAATAAGCGATATAGTATAACATACTATATCAATCGTTATTATAAATGGTTAAAATAAGGAAGGACATTTAAAATCACTCAAGGAAGAGCGGCTTTGCGAACACACTTTATACGTTTGTAAAACTAAGTTTGTGTAGCATGTGCGGTGTCACTGCGCGCCGGTGCAACTTTGCGTGTTAACTGTGGTTTAGCTAGACGATTGTTCAAGTGGATCTAGAATTACAATACACTTTAGAAGACCATGTACGTAGAATGTTTAACCAACTTCTATAAAGACGTTTACTTTCCCATACTTTACTTATCTCTACCTACCTAAGTTTCACTTAGTTAACAATATAGTTACTTACCAATATAATTATAATTATTTTCATTTATTCTATGATTTAATGGATGTTATACCTCACATCCATTCCCATAGATGCCACATTCAAGTCTCTGTTCTGAGTTACAGTCAGTCGGCAGCTAGAGCAGCATGGTTCGATATCAGTGCGCGCGCATCGTCGCATACAGCCGCGAGGGGCATCACGTACCTAGTACGACGACAGCCTTATTTATAGAATGCACGCTATTTTGTTACCTTACTTTTATTGTCAATTTGGGAAAAATAACTGGACATCTGTAATGATATAGAAAAGCCAGCTTAAAGCTCGAAGTGCACGATGTAGAGATATTGAATTTCATATAATTGGATAGATGGATTAATTTTATGATGTTAATTGATTCTATTATTTTAAAAAATATTATTGATATCCATTATAATAACATAAAAATTTAAATAGATTTTTAAAAGTTCAAATGAATTTTGTCTAAGAACATTACACGATATTTATTTTATTTACAAGCATCTAACGTCTTTGCAACTTCGGAAATAAAAAAGAAATTGTGAAAATAATGAAAACATTATGTAGATTTTAGCTTCCATCGAATAATTTTTATTTTATTTTTATTTCTAATTTATAACGATGCAGTCTGTGACACTGATCGGCCGCCTGCTGAGTGCCGGGTGACCAGTTCGGGAAGGCGCTCCGATGTGGTCGCACGCGCGTCTAGTGCCCGTAGACAGCTCCGCGATCGGGAGTGTATACAACACGAGAAATAAAAGCGTTTGATATATTAAAACTTTGTACCAGTGTTATTAGTGACCATGAAGTATTTAGTGGTGTTTTTTTTAATTGCGGCGTGTGTAACGGCCACGACCGCCGCTGCGGCCTCCTGTGCCCTCTCTGAACAGTTCTTTGCGAGGCACAACATATCAGTCCATGATAACGACAATGAACCAGGTGCGCTTTTTTATAAACAAACTTTGGTAATGGGTGAAATGAGATGGTTTTTACTTTTTTTAATATATTTTTGAGACGAAAATAAATGTTATTTTCTTTAAAAAAAGTAGTTTGGCAATAGTCTCACATGTCAATTGTCAACATAGTTATTCTTTATAATATTTATGTACCTTTTATGTATAGAAGAGTTTCTGTTTGGTTTTACACTTTATATGTAAAGCGTCAAATATATTATATTTAGCACTAATTTATATTCAAAAATATTGTAAAATATATTTTTTGTATTCAAATATAGTCAACAAGGAAAGTAATAAAATAAAATATAATTACAAGCAAATAAGTAAACGTATCGAATGCAATAAATTGTACATTTATCAACATTACGACACTTGCTAGAAATTATGGAAATGTCCACGTCCAGCAATGTACATACATATTATTACAATATATTAACATTATTTTGAATTACTTGTGTAAAATAACTTAATTTTAATATGAAAATATAAAATTTAACGATTTCTTGAATAGGTACAGATCGTAAAATTTGACTGACTATAAAATTTCATAATGTTCGTGTGCTAAGTTTTTGGAAAAAGTTTATTTTCGTTAATTATAAAGGTTAATTGATCCATTTACTTCTCGGATAATGTATAGAAGAGAGCGGTGTCGGGTAACTAAAATAAAGCGATGAGTGTCAAGTGACCGCCGCCGGCGCACGCGTTGCTTTAGGGCGATATCTGATCACTTTGAATTATATGTCATTTAGTTAGTTATACAATTTAAACAAATAAAAAATATTGTACAAAGCAACCAATTTTACTTTTGTAATAATTTTATTATTTTATAATAAGAAAAACCGACAAATACAATCATATTCCTGAATTGGGACTCTTTTTTTTTAATATAGGAACTCTGTCCATGGGCTCACAGGTGCCCATGCCATTGGTTAGTATTAATTTGTTTATAGTGTGACAATTCAAAAGCACTGAGATTTATATTTAATCTTATTATCTAGTGGTGATGTCTCATTCCATCACTGACCAAGTGTTTTTTGCTGTTTTTAGCAACAACCAAACACATTTTTTCCTTTAGAACTTCCTAACTTATTTACTTAATATTATATATTAATACAGCCATTAGGCAAATTATATTATGTTCGTATGTTAGGCTGTCATACAATAATAGTGCTTAATAAGCCGTATTGCTAGCGTATATGAATTTGCAGTATACACGAACGGGTTCCGGTTGTGAGCTTTGACAGCTGATGGATGGTAACGCATAATTATATTACTGTATTCGTATACCGCGCTTGTATTATCGACATGACAGTTTAAGATACACGATAAGTATTGATTGATATTTTACACATTTATATATGCCGTTATGTGAACTAAGTGAGCCTGTAAAAGAACTTAATAGACGCTTTAAAGATTGGTATTTAGGTTTTTATTAATAATTTGACTGCATCTCGCGGCTTTGCTTGCATAAACTAGACGAAAAATAAAAAAGAATTTAAAAAATTATAGTTTTAGGTTCCATTACATTGATAAATCTCTTAAATTGATAAAGCTCTCAAAAATAATATTTATTTTATATCTCCTATGTACAGGAAGCGACCAGTTACATTTTATTATACCTATAGATTACGCAAATAATTTTCGCAAAGTACAAGGTCTTTTATAACGTCATAAATTTTATAATTAATATATAATTACAATACCTAGTAAGTAACGTTGAACGGAAAAAATGGCCAATGACAAGGTAATGCGAGTTTGATGCTACCGACGCGCCGACAGCCGGCGTGGCGCTCGCGGTGATTAAACATGTAATGCAAAAACATTCAGAAGCGAATTACCCTGCGTCTTGTGTATTCAAATATAACTCTACTTTACATTTGATTATGCAAAAAGTAACATAACGACAGCATTTTCTATTAAAATTAATTATTTTTAATGTTATTATTGTTTATCATATACAGATAACCTATTACTTTATTCGCGTAGGTATTGTTATAACAGAGATAATGTTATAATAATAACTGTCGTCTCTAAGTAAATTGACACACTGGGCAGATACGGATTAATGTAGCCTGCTTTAGACTACAGTTAGATAAGATTATGTACCTAATAACATAGAGACTGTACGGTACTATAAATAATATTCTTAAATGGTGTAATGTAAATAAAATGCGATATGTGAAGTCAGCTGGTGCGACCCGACACCGACCCTGAACTCCAAGCATGAATGGAACAATCGCTTATTATATTGAATACATCATTTTCGCGCTACGTAACAGGCCTTGTAAGACTTTATTTAATAAAAAAGGAATGCGACAAAATGAGCCTGCGACAAGTAGAATATTGAATCAGTTGCCGATCGTAAACGGTTTTTAGGGGAAACTCACGAAAAATGACGAGTCTGGCGGAACCGCTAGCTAGAAAGGGGCGCGGGGTGAATGGCGGCGGATAGGCTTTGTTACTCGCGCTGGCATTCCTCGCCTGGGAACCGGGAACAGAGTCCCCCCTCCCGCCGCTCGCCTCCGTTCCCCGCCCTCCGCCCCGACGTCCCGCTCGCATTCCAGCCCTCTCTCACTTTCATTGTTCCTGTCGGCGCGGGAGGTCGCCGCTCCACGTACAAATAATGGAACCAGTTGTTTAAGTGGGGAGGACTTGTTGGCTCACTCCAATAAACACGTTCAACGTAGTCGTAAATGACATTTAGGGAAAACGGGGCAATTGGAAATATCGATAAAAACCCTCAATCGGCAACGTTTCGGCATAAATTATCAATTTAAATTCCAGCCCTAGGGAACGCTTGTTAAACTTTTGTTTCTTCATTTGTTATATAGTTATTTTTGCGCATTTACAATTTCATCGGAAGATATAAATTTGCTCTTCAATAGGACTTTATTTTGTTATGGCGGAAATATTTTATCGTAGTTATTATATAGTCTAATTAATTATTCAAAACAATTTCATCCGTACAATAGGATAGTAAAAAATTATACTTGAAAGATATACTTGAAAACCTCTCCAGGCTTAATGAAATCATCCCCTAGTAATAACAATAGGGTATTATTGTTATAATTTATGACCCACTGGCAGACTTAGTCATTGTGCCCGCTGCGAACAGCAGGTATCTTCTACTTCGCTTTTCTTAATGTGAATCATGCGATTAGGTTTTTTGCTGACCATGATGTAGTGATTTTGTGATTGTGAATCTCATAGAAGCCCATTTAAAACTGATAAATTACTTTGTATTGATTAATAATAATACAATAAGCCTTTCTTTAATGTTTCTTGGATATATTTTCTGTAAGCTTGCATTGACGTATCTGTCATATTATCTATATTTTTAATAATGACAGTTTTTAATACAATGAAGATATTCGACACTTGCATTTATATATACAAGCTACCTATATTTTTTATACCCTACACAAATGATGTAACACGTTTTAAAATAAAACATTTTAGTGAATCACGTAGATACTTTAAATCATGGAAGAGCCGTATTAAATTTTGATTCATTTCGGTTGTTCGGAATGCCATTGTGTCGGAGTTACCTGCGCTGTCGCAGGTACCGCCCGTTTCGAGATTGTTTATATGCTTTGACAAATACTTCTTGTAACTTGCAAAGCCTTATACCTAACGAGTTGGCACGACAAGTATGAATATTATACTCTTGGAAGCCCGGGAGTTATTTAATTAAAATTTAAGTGTTAGTTTTGCAATGAAGATAAGCTTTTACATGGAAGATAATTTGTAAAAGTATTCATTTAAGCTGTTTCAAATTCGTAGCGTATTTCAAAGTAAATTGAGACGAAAAATGACTTACTTTAAAGAAACTACAGTTTAAGTATCTTCAGGTTATGTAGAGTGGCTTGATAGCAAAAATCAATATTGTATTGTATTTCGATTAATCAGACTCGTGAGATTATTATTGATTAAAAACAGCAGGTAAATTTTCATGTTTTACCTACAGCTACCGTAGCTTTTATTCTGTACTTTTGGTTGGGCTACACAAAAGTAATGGATTCGATAAGATAATAATATTAGGAGTGTATACATAGTATAATATTAATTAAGATTGCATTACTGGTGATATTTTTGATAAAATGATCACATTTACATATAAATGCAAGCTAATAAAGGGGCCAGGAAGCCTAATAAAAAATTTAAAGAGCACTTAATAAACAGCTGTAGTAAACAGGAGCGGAAGTTACAAGATTAGTATCGTGACCGTTTCTTTCTGATATAAATTGTAAATATAAGGTAATACATTGTCACTTAATTTCTTTAGTGTGAAAGTCAGCTAACGACCTCTCACCGGCGTAGAAACTGATTGAGGCGTTAATTTCGCCGCCTCTTTGTAGAGTTCATCTTTCGTCTCTTTCCGCTTTTAAATATCTAAAGGACATTCAGCTAATTCGGTTCCATTATTTCGTAGTGCTTTAGCGTCGAACATTTCAGAAATGGCTATAATTTAAAAACTTTTGTCAACTGCAAACGCTTTTAGTGGTGATAACTTTTAAATGTGACTTTTCTTTTGGCTGATGTAATTATCGTGGAGCTATTTTATTTTTATTACATAGATTATGAGAGTGCTTTGTTTCGGGCTGCGGTCTGTGCTTAAAAGCTTATTAGTAGATTAATTTTCACTTATGATTTTTGAATAATTGTGTTTCATATTTTATAATTAAACTGTAAGATCGCAGTAACGAATTGTCTGAATGTGATCGACACAGGTTATAATCCAACAAGGTATAATCATTTCAATATTTTCCCCCTATCTAGTAAAAGGAGTGTTAGTACTACATAGGGTATTAACTTACGAATTGGCTAATTTTGCATCTTACTCGTATATATCCTAAAAGAGGCAAAGAACGTTCGTTAAGGGTAAAAAATAAATGTATTAGCTTGACTTTTTTATTAAATCAGACATTACAATTCGATTTCACATTCTGCATATTTTTGTACTCTGTACGAGATTAAAAAGTACTACTATTCATTAAGCTTTATTAGAAAAGTAAGTGTCGAGGTAGTGCTTTTTAAATTAAAAATAGTTGTAAAATTTCTTAAAGAACCAGATGAGGAGTCGGATACCGAGTCCAGTCCTGTTTTAGTGCTGAATTAATTAACAAAGATAAGACCGTGCTAATTATTCGAGAGTCCATTAGATTTGCCCTGCATATACTACGGGGCAAGAAAATGGGTTATCGTTTACTTTAATGAAAACAACTAGATATTACTTTAATTAATATTCTATAAAAGAATAGAGCTTGTAATTTGCGAACTTGTATTATAAAATGTGTAAACGTTCATTTTGTAAATCTGATTATAGATAAAGTGGCCAGTCGTGGCCCAGTGGCACAAGCGTGTGACTGTAAACGACTGGTTGTGGGTTCGATTCCCACTCGAGGAGTGGAAACATTTTATATTTCCATTTTCTCCGCTCTGGTGCCGTAAAGCGCGGCGTTAAGTTCCGCTACTTAACACGCAGTGCCTCCGAATTCGGCGGAAAGTGGGGAACAGTGTCTTAACACTAGGTTCCCTCTGCCTACCCTGCTGTGTGCGCGATACAGCGTGAAGCTTATAGATAAAATGCTTTAAATATACGAGATATGAAAACAAGATAAAACTGGGAACAATCGATCGTTAATTATAACATAAAGGCAAAAAAATATATACGAAAAATGTCTATTCTATCAAATGAAAACTCATTTAAGCTTAATAATAATAATTTATAAGGAAAATAAAAGGCTATTATTTTTTCAGAATCAAAACCTAATCTTAACGGATATTACTAAGCAATCGCTCGCTATAGGTAAAAGTTATCTTGAAAAAGCAGGTCAGAAGGTAGAATATAACGAAGTTGAAATTTAAATTTCCCCCAGAGGCAGCTGTGCGGGGGCGTCGCCTGCCACTGACAACGTTAATAAAAAAATTATGACATTACAGTGCTTCTCGTTTATCAAATTTCTTACGATTCATATGAATTGAGTTCTAAACGCCTAAAACCAATTATCTTGATTTGACTATAGTAATAATATTTTGAATAAATGCTGTATAATAAAATTATATCTATGCATGCATAACCTATATATGCAGAAATTTTTGCTTATACGTTTGTTCTAGTAGTTTTGACTCATATCTGATATAATAGCTTACTTAAATGGACTTTCAGCTTTATGACAATTAAAGTTTATATGTTAAAGAAATATCTTTCAAATCAGGGCATATTTTTTTCTTAAGGTTCACGCTTTTTTCCGCATAACAGAATTGACAGAGGGAACCTAGTACCTATCATAAGTTTTGTTCTCCGCTTATGGCGAAACGCACGCTTCGTCTTACTTGTACAAGAAAATAAAGATATTTACGATTATTTAGAACTCTATATTAAATTAAAATTAAATTAAATAGCGTCACGCTGTGTCCCGCACACAGCAGGGTAGGCAGAGGGAACCTAGTGTTAAAACACTCCGTTCCCCACTTTCCGCCGAATTCGGAGGCTTGCGTGTTAAGTGGCGGAACTTAACGCCGCAATTTACTTACAATTTTTAAATTATATTTTTTTTAATCAGCAACATATCGCTAACGACTGGAAACAAAATACTTTTCAATGTTAATTTAATGTTCCCCTAAACTCTATAGACCGCAACCATTAGCAGTTGTCACATTGACCAGAGCAATGGGCGTCGTATTGGTTACACCACCGCGGGCTTCATATCAGATTACTCTATGAGTCATAGAGGTCGACTGCCTTTTTCATTGATACAAAAGAACTAGAAAATATCCTTTGAAAATTTAATAAGTAGAAATAAAACAGTTTACGTTTTATAAATTATATTGTTTAAAAATAACTTCATAGCTCTTTGCTTACATATTTAAAAAATTCCGTACCGGATTTTTTCATTCAATTTTCAATAAATATATTGAGACCGTCGTGGCTTAGTCGTGGAGATGAAGTTGACTGTTAACACGATGGTAGTGGGTTAGATGCTCTTCTCCTTTTTTCTTTGTTCTTTAATTTTTCTGTTACATAAAATAAAGCGTGGCGTAAAGTTCTGCCACTCAACTTAATACGCAATGTCTCAATTTTTAGGCAGAAAGGAGAGTAGAGAGTGTCTGGTCATCAAGGTCTCTCTGAAAGCATAAAACTGGTAAATAAATAAATATCTACACTCAAGTGTCAGTAGCCCTTTTTATATCAATTTTACTGTATATTTACCTAAAATAAATAACATAATTTAGTATACTACTCTAACAGTGTATAAACAAAGCGTTAGGCTTAACTAACCACAGTTATTAGCGGCCGGCATATCGAGCAGGACAGGTGGCCGCGTGCGTATCAGTTTCATCCCCGGAGGGTTTCCTATATAGTTACCCCGTATTGAGTGTGACTCACGGAATGGCACGGGTCAACTACACGGTTCACTAAAATATATCGATAGCTACCATGTCATGTAGCTCTTTGTATATATGTACGTTACTATACCAGTAACGTATTGAGTAGGTAGTAACGTGTTTTAATTAAAACTTTTGTCTACGGATCTATGTCTAAGGAATAGAGGCCGTTCTGGCGCAGTAGGACAACGTCTGACTGTTAAGCGATAGTTGTGAGTTCGACTTCCACTCGGGGATATTTATATTTAAATTTATGTCTTTTGCTCTGGAACTCATGCCGGAACTCAACAACGCGCCAGAAATCGATAATTTTTAAATAAAAAATATCGATTTCTGGCGGAAAGTGGAGGACGGAGTGTCTTGGCACTAGGTTCTCTCTGACTACTCCACAATGCGGGAAAAATTGTGTATCTGTAAAATAAAAATCAATGGACGTCTACAATTTAGATTTAAATTTTAGTACAGTAGGACATCGTTTGATGGTAAACACAATTGTTTGAGGGCCATACGATATGGCTGTGCGGGAAAACATAAAGCTGTTATTTTTGTGTTACTAAATACTTTTATTGGCACCATCATGGCATAGTAGATAGATATGTACCAAATTGCGATGAGTATACATATACTGAAATTACCATGCGTGAAAAAGTATTTATACATGTACACTATAAATATAGAGATAGCAATTTTCATATTAATTAAGATATTGTCGTACTTATGTTATGTACGGAGTGTCTGACTAGGTTCTGTCTACCCCACAATATGATAAAAGAAAACACAAATAGTTAATAATTAAGTTTACATTACATTATTAGTTAGAACAGCAAATATAAATATTTAACATAATATATTAGAGCAAAGTACACTGACTCTACGCTGTAGATAAATTAGATAGGTAAATAATACCGCGTAAGGTCAGATCATGCCGGTACCAATCGTCTGAGGAACTGGATCGGAACGAAATATTCGTGTGCCGCCGAGTTACCGACCTACATTTATTTAAACGGCACTTACATATATAGTACAGGGTATACGTATATTCCAGTTAACTTCAAATAGGATTTCCCTAAGTACTTCCCAAGTAATTTAAAATTAATATATAACCAAACTTTCTCGTTTCCGCTTTAAATTCCAAATTAAGAAACGTCGAAGCTTGCTAACATGTGGTTTTTGTAGGCGGTGACGTCACAGGATGTGCTAAATATATTTTATGGTCCCGCCGCGCAACTAAATAATGTCTGCCACCGTCGGGGACGCGGTCGCGTGAAAACGCGAATGCGGACTTCGTACCTTCAAACAATTGATTTTAAGTAGCTACATACCGTGTACTGGGACTGCCGTATCTTATATATCGATAATCCCTAAGTAAAGTATCGTAACTGTAATTTACCAAGGTTGGAAAATGATTTTTTATTAATATAATTGCTTAATAAACAAACATACAACAATTTGGACATTGGTTATTGTTGTCTCTCTTTTTAAGTAATAATTTTAATAGTTATCTGCATATAAATCTTTTCCAGCTTCATTGTTACTTAGAACCTATATATTAATACAGATACTTAAATAACACGTATTGCACTGTTAAACACATACTTTTGAATTTATTTCAACTTGTTTTTTAATAAAGAATTAATAAAAATTAAAAAAATCCTTGATAATATAATCAAAACTAAAACTAAATTTATAAATTCAATATAAAGAGAGACCCAATAATATTCGCTTGTTAACTTCAGTACTAGGCAAAGGGAAAATGACAATTCAGAACGAGCCCAACAATAGAATACGTTAAGCATCTATTACATAGTGTCTCGATGTACGAAATGTGAATTGGCTGTGATATGACGTGTTCTGGTAGTCAGAGGCAATTTATCGCTTGATTAGATTAAATCAATTTATCCGTGACAGTGAAATGGTTCTCTTCCTGTCAGTTCCGAAACCATCTTCGTCGCTTGTTATCGTCAAGAATTCGACTGAAAACGACGTCCCTAATGATTTATATAGAATTCAATCTTATATAATTATGTACTGAATGACAAATAATTATTCTAGGGATATTAACTTTATATCTTAAGTTGTTTTGCCTAAAGTTATTTAGTGTTATACATTATAGGTAGGCACCTAGTTAGGTATTTTTTATGCGCAACAGGGTAGTCTTCTCCCAAGAAGGGTTAAGGGTGAGCACTACACTCACATTCTTCGAAATCTATACAGTGAAGTGGCGATTCTCAACACCGCGCTATTTCTTACCACAGCGGAGCAACGCAAATATTTTCAATCAGTCATGTTCATAGTCATACGAGGTTTGACTCTTTTCTTTAAATCAAATTCTTATATTCGTCAATACTACTCAATTAATATTGTTCTATTCTCATATATAGTCAACGCGTATCACAACATAAATACAATAATATCTCTTTATTTCCACGTAAATAAATTCCCTTAATTAATTTAATAGTGGTTACTTGAACTTTTCGCCCCTGGCCTTGACCCCATACCAGGGTGGGACTCTTGAGACTGGCAACCCCTGGGACATAAAAATGTACGTGAGGGTGAAACACAGGACTAAAATTTCTTATATGCGATAGAGAAATTTCCCTTATTATTTACGACAACATTGAAGTATATGGGTGTATTCGTTGTAACACACCCGTCTTCACAACCTGTCCTTGACCTACTATTCGAATAAGAGGTACGCCAAAAGATTCAAGACGTACATGACAGCATACAAATAGCTTCCTCTTTATTGTACGAGGACCTTGAAATATGGCGCTTTTTAATTTTACTTCATAATGGAAGGATTAGATTGGCTTTGTTAAATAAAGTATGAAAAGCTTTTCTTTGTATCACAATAAGTAGCTATTTAATTATTTCATCAGAGGTTGGTATAAGCACTGTATCATATTTTGCTTAATCTTTTGTAAATACTATAAAGTGTTGAAATTATTTCATTTATATATAAGCAAGTAACTTTATTATAGCTTTTTCTAAAAGCATTTTCTATTCAAAAATAATTATGGAAAAATGTGGATGATGTGACTATTGGGACAAATGTGTATTAATACTTTAATATTACTTACTTATAAGAACGTGCAACAACAATATTATATGTTTCATCATTTCATTTAGCAAGACCGCAATAAATAAAGAAAGCTTCAAGAATATGTAAAATCAATCGTCTTCTATGGAAAGCTAGGAAAAATAACAAGAGTACACAAATAATGTCGTCTTATATGAACGAGTATATAAGTCAACTTCTAAGCTCCTTATCACTAATTTAATGAAAAAGTATATAACTAAAATAAATGTAAAAAATAATATAAAATTATCAAATATTACTCTAAGTTAAACAATACAGATCTTATTTCTACAGAACACCCTTGAGTGGTTTTTTATTGTTACCTTCCTGTAATTGTCTATACCGACTTAAACAACGTTTTTTCAGTAATCTCAGGTGTTTGTGTTATCTGTTGGTCTTAATGAAGATTTTGTAAAGGGCTCGAAGCAGGTAGTTGTAAAATTTGTTTAGATTATTTTATTATCGCCTTTTAAGTTCACAAAGGAATAAACAGCAAAAACTAAGTTATTTTTAAACGTGTGACTAAACGTTCTACCTGAAAATTGTAAGCTATTATAAAAAAATGACTTTAAGGAATACGTAATTAATATTTATATAAACTTGATAATGAGTCAAATATATAACTACGAATGTATATATACGTATATTAGTCTAGAAAGTTACATAGATCTTCACGTTTTCCCCGCATGGCACGGTAGTCGGAGAGAACCCAGTCCCAGAACCCAAAAAAGTCCGTCCCCCAATTTCCTTCGAAGTCTTGTTAAATAGCAGTACTTAACGTCGCGCTTTGTCTTATATACAAGAGCGGAGAAATAAAAATAGTAAATAATCATTCCCTTGAGTAGATATCGAGCCCACTACCAACATTTACAGTCAAACGCTGTCCCACTGTGCCACAACGACTTTTGTAGTAAGTTATATAGCCAATAAATAAGTCCGTAATAGAAGTTCAGGCTGATCTAACGCAGATAGACGGTTCTCGCCTTCATATCGATTACAACGACGCTAAACAATTCTTATGGAGTGCCTGTGCGATTAATTAAGCTGGAATAGCGCTCGATCCCTCGCCCTCAATAATTAATTCAACTGTATTGTTTTTCTTACCTAAGTTATACGGTGAAATGTTGTTAATTATTACTATTAGCTATGCGTAAAATACGCGTTGCCCTACCAACGTGCTTTTTCTGCTTCATTCGTTTACTAGTGTTATGACACTCCGTTCTCCGCTTTTCGCCCAATATCGAGATATTGCGTGTTAATAGGCAGAACTCAATGCCTCGCTTTGCATTAAATACCAGAGCGTATAAATAACAATAATTAAAATATAATCATTACCTAGAATCGAACCCACAGCCATCGCGTTTACAGTCAATCGCTATTCCACTGTGCCACAGCGGCTTCTAATATATTACTTATACATTATAATTAAAAATATTGATTTCCTGCATTCCTCGATATAGCTGTACGTGTAAACCATATTTCATGTTTCATACGCATAAATTTCGCAAAAAGGGGTCGAAGGTTTTGCGTACATACAGTTACGTAGAGTTATAATATGATTGTAGATTTTTGTTTTTATTTGTCACTTTAATTATTTAATTCTAAATTTATATTAAATAAGTAAAAAATATCTTAGAAGACATTTTTCTATTTTAAACTAAATAATGATTTCCATTGCAAACTGAGTCATAGATACTTTTAATAAAGATATATTATTATTATTATTTTCTTCGCTCTGGTGTCGAGGTAAAGCGCGGCGTTAAGTTCCGCCACTTAACACGCAAGCTTCCGAAGTCGGCGGAAAGTGGGGAACGGAGTGTCTTAACACTAGGTTCCCTCTGCCTACCCTGCTGTGTGCGGGATACAGCGTGAAGCTAAAAAAACATTTTACTTAATAATTGATTTGTAAATATTCAGTACTATATTTAATATTATTTTATTTGTTTCAGGTAATAATGGGACTTCATATTAACAAAAACAAATGGTATACAATAGGAAAGAACGATATATTACTCAAACCTGGACTTAGGGTGAGCCTTTTATTGAAAACCAATATATATTTTTTTATTTTTTTTTTATAACTTCACGCTGTATCCCGCACACAGCAGGGTAGGCAGAGGGAACCTAGTGTTAAGACACTCCGTTCCCCACTTTCCGCCGAATTCGGAGGCTTGCGTGTTAAGTGGCGGAACTTAACGTCGCGCTTTACCTCGACACCAGAGCGAAGAAAATGGAAATATAATTGCCACGCCTCGAGTGGGAATCGAACCCACAACCAGTCGTTTACAGTCACACGCTTGTGCCACTGGGCCACGACTGGCCACAAATGGCCAAATATATTTTAAATTTGTTCGATTTTAGATTTAACATGGGGAATCATCCATATAAGATTTGATTTTAATAAAGGTCATATTTTAATAATCATTTATTACTTAAAATTACCAAAAAACATTTTATTCGCTTTTTACTTATCGATCATTTAACAAAAAACTAAAAAAACTTTTGCCTTAACCTTCGATAGTTACGTAAGTGACGACGAATCAATTAGTCATTATGTGTTATTTTATAACTATAGATCGTCGTAGCGCAGTAAGACAGCATCTGACTGTAAACACGATGGTTGGGATTCGATTTACGCTTAGAAGAATCATTATATTAATTTTTTCAATTCTTCACTCTGGTACTTGAAAAAAGGACGCGTTTTTAAGTTCCGCAATTCAACATATAAAGTTTTGGGTGAAAAATGAAGGACGTAGTGTCGAGACACTAGACACTATTCTCTCTGGCTTTCCTTCATATAGTAAGCTGGATATACATAATTCAATCTAGATATAGCCAAGTATATGCAGAATTAGATGTGACTATAACTTTAAATGAAGTATCATTGAAAAGGAAGCGTGTAGGTATCATAAAGGGCGAGTCACTGGCCGCATACAAAACAACATGCAACATATTGCGTCGTCGACGAGATACAGTATGCATAAAACGTCGAGTGAATAGAATGTAATATCGATGTTGGCCCCAAGTTGAAGTTTTAATTACGGTTTCTCACCGAACTTAAACGGTTTTTAAAATTTTCCTAGCTTTTTCTATCGACGGACACGTAAAATTTTGAGTTGTTCGTGTAAAAGACTTTTGTTTTAACGGCTTTAAAAGTTGTCACAGACGTGGTGCAAATTTGAAATTTTTGCAGGAAAACCTTACTAATTACAGTAATTTTCTATTATAACATTTTTTTCCTTAATATCTATAGAAATATCCATACTTATATTTCCACATAATTAGAGACCACCTAAATTTCATAAAATTTGATTTATTATTAATTTCATAATTATTTTATTAATTTAATCAATATAGTTAACCCTAAAACGTATACTTGAAACTAATCGTTATTCTCGTGTTGTAAATTTATATTATTACACCTATACTTAATATGGAGGAAGTAGGTACTCTTTATTATAACCGCAAGCTTACGATGTGGTTTCTTGATATTAGATGAAATAAAATTACATGAAGTAATTTGAAATAATGAAGTGTTATAATAATTTAGAAATGTTATTAGTCTAGTGTCATAATGTCTCGTGGTGCATAATTTTAAAAGACTTCTTATATTATAACAATATGAGAGAAACTGGAATAAAGAATATTTTATAACGAATTATATATTTCTTTTTAATCGTGGCGCAGTGACACAAAGAGTGTAAAGACTGTAAAGCGACTGCTCGTGGGTTCGATACCCACTTGAGGAGTCTTGTGTCGAGGCAAAGCGCGGCGTTAAGTTCCGCCACTGTTACACTCAATGCCTCCGAATTCGGCAGAAAGTGGGTCGATTCAATTCCTACTCGGAGGAATTAATGAATGTATTCCCTGGTCTTGTAAACTGAAGCGCGGTGATGACTTTCGCTTCAACTGACTTATAACAAAAGAAAAATGCGAAGCTGATAAAATAGGTGTATTTATTGTATGTTTAGTAGTAAAATTTACCACAGTAAATATAATTAATTATTGTTAAGCAGCTACAGGCATTTTACCATATTTTACCACCAGTAGTGTAGTTTTCAAGATAGTCTGTTTTCCACTTTTTAGCCGAAATCGGGACAGCGTGTTGAGTGGCAGAAATCAAATAGGTATACCAATATGTTATTAGTATATAGCTTTATATTCTTTGACATTTTACGGTAAATATAAGGAAGTAAATATAAGTAAGATTTTCTATAGATTTATGTTTTGTATGTAAAAACCACGAATAGTTATGTACAAAACTATTAAACAGATTCTCTTTATACAATTGACCTGACTAGAATGAGTGTTACGACATTAAATTTCAATGCACCCATACGTAGTATCTAGTCTATTCCTTTAGGGTATAGTCCATTTAGTCGGTTAGCTATACAAGTCTTCCGCTATCAATATCAATCAGAGACGGTCATGCAATCCTGTTTGGGCTTGTTTGCGATGCCCGACTATCGCAGACAGTAGGCTTTGGTAATCAAAAGGTTATTTATGACCAATTCAGCTTTTGCTAAAGCGTATTCAAATGATTTACGAATACGAATTATATGTATTTTGTTACGTAATCTCGTATTGGGTATGTTTTTATTAAAAATTCATTCAAAATTAAAGAATAACATGCGAAGATAAAATTTCTTTTTTTTTCAATAGCCTAAATGTGTGAATCCTTTAAAATGTTAAAAGTACGTATATAAAAAAATATCATCTGTTATAATACAAACGTATAAGAATTTCGAAGCAACTGGTAGTAGTCATGTCATCGCTTAGCGGTCTGACCACATGGACAGGTTCCAAGAGGCACGGATTCGGATCCCGCTTCGTTCAACTTTTAACATATTTTTTAAAAATGTCTTTTTCAATTACCGGAGTGTATGAATAACATTTTAAAAATATTAAAAGTTAGATATTTCTTAATCCTATTAGTATGGTTATACAGCTTAATTAATTCCAAATTTAAAGTGAAGGATTATCTCGTGAAGCCTACGTAATACGTACTGGAGCAAGTGTCTATCGCTCCCACGGTCCACGGTCGGTCGCCGTGTCGCAGCGAGGGACGAAACTCATTTATAAAATTGACACGAGGTGATACACCGAAACTAGAACGCGCTATGTCCGGCCTTGTGAAGGGTCTAGGGATAACAATTTGTTATGTAATCTAAATTTTATTTAAATTATACCTATAATTTTAAGAGCATCCGTTTTGAATGTGAAAAATGATTTTTTGTCTATTTTTAATGTCAATTATACATTTTTAAGGTCGTTGAAGTGCAGTGTCGGACTGTAAAGGTGATTGTTTTTGGGTCTATTCCCACTTGGAAGGATTATTCTCAACTTACTGTAGTTATTTTAGTGTGTTAGCTTTCATAGGTGTAAGGTATTAAAATTTAATCGTTATTATAATGACTAACTTTAGACAACGCGTGGCGCTTAGTCCCGTCATTCAACATGAAATGTCTCGATTTTTGGGCAGAAACTGAAAAACGGAGTGTCTACCCTACCGTCTATCCTATACCGTGTCTATCTGACTACCCTACTAAACGAGAAAAAACTTATAAGAACAAAAACTTATATCAAAATAATCTACGTTTTAGTACGTCTACGTTTAACTTTTAAATTTGTATACGTTTCCTAAAAATCTCTTCATATCGTAAGTGTGAGAATAACATTTTAAAAATAAAAGTAAGCTCGCATATTTCACAGTAAAATTTTCAATTCTCTATATGTAAAAATATAAATTCTTTTCAGAAGCTATATTTTAGACACATACTGAGTACATATCCTAGTAAGGTCATTTCATTTTGGTACGTTAGTAATGTTATATTTTAGGAGAAAATTTTTCATCTGTGTGGGCGATCCAGCCGGGGTACATTGCGACACAGCTATCGCATTCCTGACACGTATTAGGTGTGAGTTGGGGCAGACTGAAATATAGACGAGTGAAGTAGACGGCTGGAAATGAAGTGCTTATTTGTTATTTCTCTTAAATGTTTCTAAATTATGTTCTTTTGTAATTCTATTAAAGGTTTACTTAGGGTACACGTTTAAGGTCTCAGTTAGTATAAAAAAGGCCGCTGTCTTTTTAAAAATATCAATATAAAATATATAGGTATTGACATAAAACGAAAGAAATAAAATCATAACTTCATTTGAACTAAACTTTATTAAATTTTCAACGTATCTTCTGAATTTTACAGAATATCCAAATTCAACGGATGAATAATTTCGTTCTCCGTTAAACCAGTTCTTCATCATATTTATTTTTGTTTTTTTTTTAAATTTTAGCCGTGTAAAATGCAAACAGATGCAAAATAATAGTTGAAACGATATAAAAATCAGTTATGCATTTTAACGGAAGCGCTTGACAAACTAAAAAGTAACTCGACGGAAAATTACGTAGTAATTTTCTTAATTTGAAATTTAATGTTCAGTTTTCTCTCTTATGTTCTTAACGCTTTATAATTCGTGGAGCGCCTATTGACACCATATTTTACACCTCCTTTTATACGGGAATATATAAGAGCTCGAAATCAAATTCGTATTCAAGGGCTATATCGGCCATACGCCTGAGGCTCCTACGAGAAAATTATGTTTATCAAAGTTTACGCATCGAAAGATTTTTGTACACTCATGTTGCATGACAATTATTGTTTATATTTATTACAAGGGGGCAGTCGTGGCGCAGTGGCACAAGCGTGTGACTGTAAACGACTGGTTGTGGGTTCGATTCCCATCCGAGGAGTGGAAATATTTAATATTTCCATTTTCTTCACTCTAGTGTCGAGGCAAAGCGCGGAGTTAAGTTCCGCCACTTATCACACAAGGCCTCCGAATTCCGATTCGAATTCCAATTCGAATTCCGATTCCGATATCAGAAAACAGAAAATACAAAATAATTTTACTAAATCTTAATTTAATATCTTAATAATACAAAAGATATTTTTTTTTATTTTCACGCTGTATCCAGCACACAGCAGGGTAGGCAGAGGGAACCTAGTGTAAAGACACTCCGTTCCCCGCTTTCCGCCGAATTAGAAGACATTGCGTGTTAAGTGGCGGAACATAACGCCGCGCTTTACCTCTGACTCCAAAAGATATTTCTATATATTAATTAATAGGTGTAGCATAATAGAAAAGTACACTTATATCATAATTGACATTCGGATCAGAGTCCGATATAATAACGAGTCCACGAGATAATAACACAAATCGTATTTAATTCGTGTGCAGTTCTTATTTTCTACTAAATAGCAACATTTAAGTTCCTTAAGCAATGGATTTCTAAACTGGTTTTAATATAATTCACTTTTTTATTCCACATGGATGTATTACGTAGGTATTAAGCAATTTTGAATGTACGTAGCAAAAAATAGCACATGAATATACTAAAATAATTTACGACGCTGTTTTGACTTGGTTCGAAGCTTAGACCTATCCGATTAATGATTCAAAAATAATACTTAGTAATTACAGGGCGTATCATTAAATGAACGAAATATTTATTGTGTAAATTCTATAACCTATTGGGGCCAGTCGTGGCTCAGTGGCACAAGCGTAAACGGTTGGCTGTGGGTTCGATTTCTACTCGAGGAGTGGAAATATTTCATATTTCCAATTTCTTCGCTCTTGTGTCTAGGCAAAGCGCGGCGTTAGGTTCCGATACCTTAAGACCCAATGGCTACGAATGCGGCGGAAAGTGGGGAACGGAGTGTCTTAACACTAGGCTCCCTCTGCCTACCCTGCTGTGTGCAGGATACAGCGTGAAGCTAAAAAAATTATCTATAACAGACCTTCACAGAGATTAATAGCAACAAATGTTCTTTATTAGCCACGCAAAAAATGAAACGTTGCTGTTGAATAGCCAGATGAGACTAGATAACTATTAGATTGGAAGATTACGACTATTCGATGTTGATGATCTCATGCTTAAATAAGTATTTGTTCTTTAGTTGTGATCGTCAACTGTGTATGAATAAAAATATAATATTACATGTCGTACTGTTGTAATTTTTGGTATATTAAAATTTACAGAAGTTTTATTTTATTTTCATAATTTAAAATCCCGCACAGTGTCATTTCGGGGTATAAAAATCTGGTTTGAACGACTAAATTTTGTAAAAATATGATAACGATATGTGTGGAAAGTAAATATCTGGAAAACGTATCATTAGGCTCTAGATATATTTTTATTAACAAAATAAAGTGAGATTACAAATATTTTTCTAATTCGGAAAATTCATAATTTTTGAATTTACCTAAACAAACTAGATCTCCAAAAAGGCGTTATCAAAGTACATAAAATAAAATCGAAAACTCTATCTAATCTAGTAGTAACTGTGAAACGTATTTGAAAAAACTTTTAAGATCTCCAAGGAATTGGAAATTATTGGACAAGTCGATCAATGATGTATCAGGGAGTCTTCAGTTTGAGTTCGTAGAATACTCATATAAGTTTTAACAATCTAACTTTTCGCGAGAACTTTAACATCGCTCTGTTGAATAAGCCAAGTCAGTATAAGTAGAATTGTAAATTTGCTAGTAAGAATTACCAGCAAAGAGACCAGTGGTGGCGCTGGAGCACAAAGTGTGAACGCGACTGGTTGTGGGTTCGATTCCCACTCGAGGGGTGGAAATATTTAATTTCCTTTTGTGTCGAGGCAAAGCGCGGCGTTTAGTTCCGCCACTTAACACGAAATGTCTAGGTTCCGGAATATAATAGCGAAGGGAGTGTTTTAATATTAGGTTCCGCTAGGGATACAGCGTGTAGTTAAAAAAATTATCAACGTTTTTAAAAGTGACCAACCGCTTTGTATAAGTATCATAATAACCGACCCGGGACGTGATTGAACGTGAAGGTTGAGTTGACACGACACTCCTTGTCTCGAACAAAACACCAAGCGGAGAACTTCATAGTTTATTATACGTTCTCTTTGCTTAGTGAAGATAAAATCTTTAGAATGTTAGTTAATCCCCTGATTCATGTTCAGCTATTGCCCAATGATCAATTTAATAAATAGTAGTGCATTTTTAAACGTACACTTACAATATAAAAAGAATATATCTGAGTTTCCCTAAAATATTGGGTGATAAATCTAAAAATACCGTTTCTTTAGGAATTCAGCGAAATTCACTGTACGCGGTCTGTCAACAATCTAGTTTCCAAGGGGCGTACATTTGAATCCCGCTTCGTTCAAATTTGTATACATTTTCTAAAAGTTTTTTTTGAAGATATTCTACTTAATAGCTTCACGCTATATCCCGCACACAGCAGGGTAGGCAGAGGGAACCTAGTGTTAAGACACTCCGTTCCCCACTTTCCGCCGAATTCGGAGGCTTTGTGCCACTGGGCCACGACTGGCCACACTTAACTTCTACTTAATTGGACGTAATAGATTCATTTATATATTGCAAGATTATCAAATATTCTTAGTGGATTACTACAGTTGGTGCTCCTACATGCGCCTACACACCTTCTCCTTATATGGTTTCATTACTTGATTCGGCCTCGATTTCGTTGTCGGGCAAACAAGTCTCTGTGAGAACTTTTTTTTCAATTAAGCCATATCATTTGACGTGACATAAGTAAATACATGATAAAGCAATTGAAACTACGATATTCATTTTTTATTCCATATACTTACATATGAATTCGGTTTCCGGTTATTAATAAAACGTAAAGTGACATTAAGTGTTAATTAATATATTTTTAATAAGTTATTTTTTTCTTTAAGGTTTTTATATTATTTACTACAGAAATTGATCAATATTATAATTATTTATATTTTATATTGACTTTAATTTAATCTAGACTTAATAACTAGGGGGCCAGTCGTGGTGCAGTGGCACAAAGTGTTACTGTAAAGCGACTGGTTGTGTATTCGATTCCTAGGAGTGGAAAGATTTAATATTTCCATTTTCTTCGCTCTGGTGTCGAGCCAACTGTGTGCGGGATACAGCGTGAAGCTGTAAAAAAACTATGCGATAACTACATGTTCCTTTAAAGGAATCAGAACTTTTTTAGGCGTAACTTATTTATTACAATTTAAATAAATTAAAACTACGTTTATGAAAATATTAAAACTTAGAAAAATCTTAAATAGTACGACAGATATCAGTATTGCATAAAAACAATGTTTTCTACTCCAACTATAAACAAGTAACATCAGTTGTTAACCTTTCGCAAGAATAGTACGTAATGATGGAGGCTTGCCAATTTTATATGTCGCTGACATCTTGAGAATGAAACATTTAGAGCTACAAATGTACTTGCACAGTGTAGCTTACTAAGGTATTTACCTCGACTGAGTAGCTTCATTAGTGGCTAAAGAAAAGACTGTTTTATAAATAAAATTATAATAAGGTAATGCTGTGTAGAAGTCATTAACCTTTCGTGACCGTGACTTCTTTCTCTATGATAATCTGTTCATATAATAAAAATATAACTGATACATGAAAGATATATAAGAAAAATTCGTTGTTAGGACGTTTAACAAAACAATAATATAATAATATAAAAAAAAATAATTAATTAATTATGTTTGTTTGTTTGTCTATGCGTTTATGCACTCTATTTTCTGAAGTGGCTTAACCGATTTAGAAGCAGTTTTGACTATTGCATTTTGGTAAGCTTTCCTTAATATCAAGTGTTGTATTTTATTCCAATCGATTCATGAATTGAAAAAAGTTACAACAATTTAAATAACAAATTTAAACAGATTGCTACAGCTTGTGATTTATTTCAAAGCAGGCGGGAGAGTAAACAAAATTCTTAAAGCGTGTATTTTGAGTAAATGTAATTAAAAAATATTTTGACAAAGTCGGAGCTATTCTAACACGTTCTTTTAAAAGTTAACACATTAGTGCTAGTTGGCGTAACTTAACGCCGTTGTTTCTATAACCAAATCGAATACAAACATCGTGTATCATTATAATGATATGCATAAAGAATGTATCACTGTAAGCAGACATTGACACAGACGAAGCCGCGAGCGGGTCACT
The DNA here is from genome assembly GCA_019049465.1 of Dryas iulia moderata. Classification (NCBI taxonomy): domain Eukaryota; kingdom Metazoa; phylum Arthropoda; class Insecta; order Lepidoptera; family Nymphalidae; genus Dryas; species Dryas iulia. Next base: position 5,326,090 of record CM032417.1, read on the forward strand.
AGCAATAAATATACAGCAAATTTTATGTCTATTTCCAAATAATCTAATACATTATTATATATTATCAACAGTTCAATAAGTTCACCACACCCACGGCAGAAAATGATTAGTCTATTTAAATTTTATTAAAGTCATTTACATATGTTAATTTTCGTAATATGAACGAATATATTCGCGAGAGTTTAAACAATAGTATACACAACACGACCTCATTATATGTAATACGTTTTCGTTGAACATCATTATGCCGGGCATACATTGTTCAACGTATTAATTTGCATTGATAACGCATCTAGCCAGCTATTGTAAGGTGTCAACGTGTATTCCTAACGTCATAATTCACGCCTGGCGTTAAGTCATTTCTTTATAGATTTAGTTTACTTAAGTATTTTTTTTAAGTAATTAAGTTTGAATTATCATTATTAATATACATATGGGGCCAGGGTGCAGGGGCGCGAATGTGTGACTGTAAACGACTGGTTGTAAGTTCGTTTCCTATTCGAGGAGTGGAATTATTTAATATTTCCTTTCCTTCGCTCTGTTATCAGAGGTAAAACGCGGCGTTAGATTTCGCCACTTAACACGCAATGCCTTCGAATTCGGCGTAAAGTGGGGGACAGAGTATCTTAACACTAGGTTCCCTCTGCCTACAATGCTGTGTGCGGGATATAGCGTGAAGCTAAATAAAAATATTTATGTATGTATATACATATTTTAATATACATATATGTAAATTATTTGTAATACTCAAAATGTAGCGTGTCGAATTCGAGCGGTACATTGAGAACAGAGTGTCTAGATTCTCTGTGACCTTGCTATAAGGAAAAATATGAAGCTGAAAAAATGAATGAATTATTTTATGAAGCACCTCAAAAGCCTATAAAAAGGACATGAATATTGTATAATTTCTACATTTAAGAATTTTGTCATAATATTATATTAACATTAACATGTAAATGTCTTTAATAAGTTATCATTAATTTGATTATATGGACATTTAAATGATTTCACACATGAGCTTTATATGAGTCACCGAGCTTTATTTAGTTATAGATTGTTATATCAAATTCCTTTCTAACACTGAACACACCTTAGTTCAAATCAATTTAAAAGATAACCCGTGAAACGTTATTACTAATATTAGCATAAATTCGTTTATTAAAACTTTAATATATGCAAAATAACCGTAACTTCTATAAATATTTTATGAAGCGTCGATAGTTCCTCCGTATATATTTCGAAAAGCTTTAATAATTTAAGCAAAATATATTGTTTATTCCATATTAGGCGCCACTTGGATATATATAAAATTTCTAGAGTAATTTTATGGTATAAAATCGATATTATCTAGGTTAATAGTTAACCTTAAGCATTATGGATGGAATGAATGGAAAATGTATTTCTCTTTGTTATAAAAATATAGTTAATTAATATGTAAGATATAGTTGAATTTTTAGGAAAAATTTAAACTTTTAGTAGCCCTCGTCATCCTATATGTAATTATCCTAAGTTCATTATCTAATTATAATTAATAATAACAACTGAATCTATTATATTTTCAATTATATTAATTTCTGTTTCATTCTGGTACCTAAGGAAGATCATTGAGCTTTGCTACACAACACGTAAGGTCTCTATTTCAGGCAGAAAGTGGGGATCTAAATGTCTTGACATATAGGTCCTCTACGACTTTGGCGTTGAAGCTGTAAAAAAATCTATTATATATATGTAAAGACCGAAGTAAATCCATTTTTTATATAGTTATATGTATGTAAACACATAGCGAAGAGGTATTTGCATATAAGATAGTCTTCAATTTCATTCTTCATTTATCTAGCGTTATGTGAATGAATGCTCCCCTTTCAGCGATTACGTTGTTCCATTTACCGCAATAACTAGGTCTGAGTAATGAGTGTGTCATGCTATTTCTAGACAACATGTTTTCAGAATATGTTTGTTCTTTCATACATATGATATACCTAATTTAAGAAAAACGAAGCACTAAGTACCTAACTACTTTTATTATGTACAGTGTGTAAGTACCTATTTATATTGACGTTATTCGATCTTATTTTTTTACAATTAAGAAGAAACACATTTTTTCCCGCATAGCACGCTAGTTAATGAACTTAGTGTAAAGACAATCCGTCCTCCACTTTCTGTTTGAAATAGGGACGTTGCGTGTTAAGTGGCGGAACTCAACGCCGCGCCCTCTCTTAGGTATCAGAGAGAAGAAATGAAAATTTAAACATAATCATTTTATAATCATTTCCCTATATCTTTCTCAGTCGGACTATATTTTTTTAGCACCACATGGTAAGTAGATGAAACCTAATGTTAGACTCCGATCTCCATTTTCTGCCGATTTCTGTGTGTCAAGTGGCGGAACTCGACGCCGCGCTTTTGTCACGACTCCAGAGCGAAAAAAATAAAATATTAAATGTATCAAATTTCAATTCCTCGACTAGGAATCGAACCCACAACCTGTTCTGTTTACAGTCACACTTAGTGCCCAACGACTGGCTTCACTTTCTATATCTTACAAAGTTTATATCTTTAACTTATGTAAATAGTAGTTAATTATGCTTACTTTAACTGCCGACAATTTGAAATTAATTGAGTTTTTCCACGTTTTATTTCCACTATAAAATGTAAGGCGCTATGAAAGGAACGTAAATTTGATAATCATAATATTTGGTGGTTTTATGGTGTTACCTCCTGACCTTAAATAAGACATTGGGTTTAATGTCGCCATATATTTCTCTATTACAATTTCATGCCTCGACTGAAGTTTTAATATATGTTCAAACAAATGTACTAATTACGTGTTGAGAAATAATGTTGTGGTCAGTCGTGGCCCAGTGGCACAAGCGTGTGACTGTAAACGACTGGTTGTGGGTTCGATTCCCACTCGAGGAGTGGCAATATTTAATATTTCTATTTTCTTCGCTCTGGTGTCGAGGTAAAGCGCGGCGTTAAGTTCCGCCACTTAACACGCAATGCCTCCGAATTCGGTGGAAAGTGGGTAACGGATAATTTCAACACTAGGTTCCCTCTGCCTACCCTGCTGTGAGCGGGATATAGCGAGAAGCTAAAGAAAAAAAAAGAAGTTTGCATAAAAAAATGATAAAAGGATATGTTTGACGGGAGACATATCATTAATAGTTTACCTATATATTTTTTGAACTGTTTAATAATGGTATCATACACTTATATAAGAATATAGATGTGGTTCTTTTTGATTATTTCTTTATATTTAATTAAAACATATATAATTTTATTTAAATATCAAAAAAGAAAATTTTAAATAGAATAAAAAAAATACAAATAAATAACTAAACAAATAACATTAAGTATTTAAGAAACGTTTGAATTTGGTAAGAAGTATAAATTTCGAGTAACCACACCACTGCTGGCAGGTTCCGGACATATAATATTCATTGTAACGACGAGCACAGATGTTTAAACTCCTAATCTTCCAGCAAAAGAGATTATTGAGGTTTTCCTCATTTTGTATTCACGAATCGATTGCGAGGGTCACGAATAGTGGGTATAATAAAAAAGGATATTTTAAAGCTTTATAATTATTTTTACGTTGATTTGACAAATTGTGAAATATATATCATTTTACTATTCGTTACTTACTTATTATTTACAGCCTTCTGTTTTTTCCCCTATAATAGGATACTCAGAGAGAACCATAAGACTCTCTGTTTTCCATGTTTTTGCCCAAAATTGACACATTTATTTATTTATTTATACTTTATTGTACACCACAAAAATATTTACACTACTAGAAAATAATATTAACAAATATGTGAGGCACAAAAGGCGGCCTTATCGCTTAACAGCGATCTCTTCCAGACAACCTTTAGGTTAGGAGATTTGCGAAGTTATATAGAGGTGGTGTAAATAATAAATATGGACATTGTCTTTGGTGGAACTTAACGCCACGCTTTGTCATACGTGCCAGGACGGAGAAACGAATAATAAATATATATTCATCCTCCGGAGAGGTAAAACCCATAACCATCGCGTTTACAGTAAGAAGCTAATCAGTTGAAAATGTCTAATAGAAGTCTTAATTGTAATACAGTATTTTATTTTAATTAATTTAATTGTATATTTATTTAAATAATTGCCAAAGTTATTTGGGTACAGCACAGGCAAATAAGCTTATTTATTATTAGCTATCTCAACATTATGGCGTAGAGGGAGCGCGTGCTAATATAAACGTGGTGGTTGTGCGCAATTCCCATTGAGAGAAATGATTATTTTAAAACGAATTTTATTTCCAACCTCTGGTAAAAGATACGGCATTGAATTTTGCCATTCAAAACACAATATATTGATTTCAGGCGGAAAGTGGAGTGTCTTGACACTTGGTTCTCTCTGTTCATCCGGGTCACTAAGCTAATCGTAATTAATCCTTGTCTTCGTTATGGTGTCACTTATTAGATCAACTTGGTTTCACCCACACAGTGCAACGACCTTTCTGATTTTATCGACTTAATCAGCTTCATCAACAAAAACTTTAATTAAACTTTGAAATGAGCGTTTGTTTGAGTTAAGAAGTATTAAGCTTGTTCCAAGGAGTGTTTTACAATTCATTCTAAAATGTTTTTTTATATTCGAATAGTGCGATAAAATATTCTGATTATAAACAAAAAGGAGCTTTATGTTCCTTCTCGCCATAGTAAAGTGGTGAAAGGACCTAGTGTCAAGAAACTCCGTTCTCCTGAAATCGAGACATTGTGTTCATGTTGTGTGGCAGAACTCAACGCCGTGCTTTTTTTTACGGATCAGAGCAAAGGTGCAGAACGGGAATCGAATTCACAACCATCACGTTTACAGTCCCACTGCACCACAGCGGCCTTTATTATTATTCATGATGATCAGTTAGTTAAAAGCCACTTGTTCTACTACTTCTACTGAAATAAAACTAATTTTGCTAATTTACTACATTTTATTTAGTTTTAAAGGGAATATTTCATTTAATTTTTCTTATATTTATTTCAGTGAAATACTTTTCTTCAAGCTTAATATTTCAAGCTTATTATGTTTGTACTTAGTGTTTGTTTAGGCTAGTGCTAGTTAGGGATGGGGTTTTAAGATTTATGTATTGTGACATAAATATACCTAAATGTACAAAAATGATCAACTACAACAAGAAATTGTAATGAAATCTTTAAAGTAATTTTAGAATTGAAACTATATATTGAGGCCATCGTGAGGTCAATTTCCCTAGGGGAAATGTCTTTTTTAAATTATTTTCATTTCTCGGCTCTGGTATGAGAGAAAGCGCGGCGTTGAGTTCCATAATTCAACCGGCAATGTCTAAATCGTATGGTAAGTAAATAAGAGAGTGTCTTGATATTAGGTTCTTTACGAAAAAAAGCATGTTGTAAAAAAAAACAACATATTAGATAACCACAAACATACTTATCAATATCTCATTTTAATTACCAATATAATTGACAGTACACGCTGGTTATCATAATATCACATTAAATATATTAATTTTAATAACGCGAAAATCATGTTTGTAGCCAGTCAATGCCTACGGCGTAATAATGATTGCTTTATAAGGAACGACATGTTCACTGAGCGCCGGTCCGGATCCCGCGTGAATTATCACATGTCATTATCTGCTATGTATTTTCTTATTTGCGGCGGCAGTTCCTTTGAATTAAAGGTCCTCGTCTTTGGTATACTTCGCATTCACTCAAATACACAGTAATGTTAGGTTTTGTACAGATTGTAGCAATTTTGTGGTACGAGTATGCCATTTTGTACGTAAGACTGGTGTTCCTTCAATTGAAGTTCAAAGATAGAAAAGAGTATTTATAGTAAAATAATAAAGTATTTGAATATGAAGCTTATTAGATTTAATAAAGTATGGAATTTCGAATTTTATAACATAATTAAATATATTGCTTTTGGGTTCGTTGAAGTTGAACGGTATATTTGAAAAAAACATATAAAAGTTTTACACATCAAGTTTAGCGCGGCGCAGTCTGTGCAAACCTTAATCTGCTACCTCCATCACTTATAAAATCGCATCATATACCCTTTGGTGCTCGAGAAATTTTATGTAAATTAGTTTTTTACAAGCCTTTTTGTGTTTTGTTTGGCATTCCTCACAGTCCCGTCGAGTTATTAAGCGGCTAATGAAATAGCTTTTGCTTATGCGAAATCGCATTTTATTTTCTGATGCCACTTTCGATAAAGATAAATATTGCATTTTTATTTATGTTTCCTTTTTGTGAAATGATACAAAACAATTTTAATACACGCAGCAGTGGTTGTATGTCAGTTCGTAATATGTTTGAATTTTCGTATAAATAAAATGAAATCCAAACGCACAGTGCTATTTTTTTTAGCTTTACGCTGTATCCCGCACACTGCAGGGTAGGCAGAGGGAAGTGTTAAGACACTCTATTTCCCACTTTCCGCCGAATTTGGAGGCGTTGCCTGTCAGTGGCGGAACTTAACGCCGCGCTTTGCCTCTGATACCAGACCCAAGGAAATGGAAATATTAAATATTTCCGCTCCTCGAGTGGGTATCGGATCCACAATCAGGCGTTTACAGTCAGTTTTTGTTCAAAGAATAATGAATCAATGAGACATAGATACCAGTTACCTTAAATGATATCCATAGAAGCTTGTTAAGACTATTATTTCAGTCGGTTTATTCCATAAATAATTTTGCTGTTTCACAATTTAAACTTCTACATCGTTATTAAGCAGTACTAAGCGTGACAGGAAAAATCTGACTATCACAGTAGCGAGATGGCCATCGCTTGTTTCGCAGAACTCTTAATTGTTAGTACGTACTGGAATAACACTATAATTGCTGTTACCTATTATTATCATTTCAATTAATTCAAAAAAGTACCATACATATAGCAGTTACTGTTTTAAATATTTAATTACATGGAATAGAACAATAGCTTTATGTTTTCAGAATTTTGCTTTCAGAATTTTAACATAATAATATCCATGTAGGTATTTCTAGTTATTCATAGAAGTGGTGGTTAGTTTAGTTTTAAGCTATTCATTGTTCACAATTTTTTAAAGGTTATTTAAATAGAAAAATGTTTTAAGTAAAAACGCTGGTAAAATCTAGTTTAAATAAATTTCTAGTTACTCCTAAATTTGTGAGTGAATGATTCCTAGTTGATTAAACGTTTCTTGAAAAAGGTGTCATTGATTAGTCATCTCCAATAATTTTCGAGATTTCGGAAAAAAACATCTATGTTGATCTAAAATTAGAAAAATTAAGGCAAAGTTGTACTTTGCCTTAATCTTTCTAATTTTATGTTAACTTTTCAATATTAATAAAGAGGTCGCGTCTTCATCTGCGAGAAATTGAACAAAAAAGTTTACGATAAAAGTACTATTAATTACATCAGCTGTCTGCTAGCATAATATAGTCAAAATCGACCCAGCCGTTTTAAAGTTAATTTGGAACAAACAGACAGACAAAAATTGTAAAAACATATATATCATATACCTACTAATAATACTAACTTTAAGTGTTTTTTTTTTAATTTCATCCATTTGTACAAACGTACAAACTTAAATACAAGAATGTAAGTGGTTTCACAATTCGCCATTACATTTTTATGCACGTATTCTAGAAAACATGTTTCAAGAAGTGCCTGTTTAAAAAACTTAATTCGTTTCACACAGGAAGTACGTCGTGCGCACTGGTCGCCCTCTGGTCTAGAAGATGCTTGTAAGAACAGGAGATCTGTTCAGGGAATCTGTTTAATATGCGTTACGAAGACCGACTCAAGCATGACTGACAACGAGAATTTATAGTAAGGCCGTGTCGTTGGTGCATGCAATGCGCCCGCGCCCGTGCTCCGTCGATATGACTCATTTGTTTTAGCTAATTTATTATATTGATACGTGAAAACCTTGTATCCATTTTTACGAAAATAATACTTGCACAGGCTATGGCTTTTGGCATAGTATTTTACATTTTATATGTTACATATATGCATATGTCGATAACCCCTTTATTTTTTTCTATTTTGAGCGTCAGTAAGTAAATAATACTTTCGAAATAAATAAAATTAAATTCGTAAACACACAGATACATAATAATGTAATTGAATAAAATAATGCTACTTTAGACCTTAATTAGAGGTAGAAGTCGTCGTGTCAGTGTAACAGCCTCTCACTGTAAACCCAATTGCTTGATATCCATTCAGGGAAATCTCTATATTTAAATTGTTTTCGTTATGCTTACTTTGAAGGTTTGTTATATAAAATAACGACTGCGTTGGGTCACGCTACGTGACACGCAATGTTTTGAGTTCGGGCCGAAAGTGGAAGACGAAGTGTCTTGACACTAAGTTCTCTCCTTTCTATACATGAAAATATCTAACCTGTTCATATCGTATTACTTACAAATGTTCTATAATACTACAATATGAGGAAGCATTAACACATTTTGATTGTATTTGGTGTAATTCATTCATTCACAGATAAATAAAAGTAATTATTAATGTATATTTTTCATAACTTTGCTGAAGGTATTATATATCATTATCTTATTGTTATATCATTGCATTATATATACTATATTTATCTAGTAATTTTATCACACACATACCCAACACAAACCTGTATCCTTAATATTCTTAACAGTGTCAATATTTATATAAAAGATGAATTTAATAGCGTGACTCCATTTAATCAAATCAAGAACATACTGTTTAAATTATTAATTATTTACAATGTTACAAAACAGCGTTAGCTATGATCCGGAATTAATCAACATTAACTGTCACGCAATTTCTATGCCAGAATCTTGCAAAAACACAATGAGCCCTAGTCATAATTTTATCATATTAACCTTAAATATACGAAGTCTAGAGAAAAATTTTAACTGTTTTTATACTACATTATGTCGATTTAGTATGAAAATAGATGTTATAGTCCTAATCAGAATGTTGGCTGAATGACACTTCTATTATACCTAACATCCCAGGATATATCGCACACAACACAAAAATAACGAGAAACCAAAACAGCGGAGTAGTAATTTACGTAGAAAGCTCTCACAGCGCAAGTGTTTATGATCATTCAACTTTTAACTCTGACTGCCTGCTAGTTAAAATCAACAACCTTGTCACAGTACTAGGCATATATAGATCTCCATGCACTAGGAGTGTAGACGATTTCTTAGAATCACTGGATAATCTCTTGTGCAAAATTAGAGACCAAACAAACATAGTAGTTTGTGGCGATATAAACATAAATATCGCACCAGCTTCGAATCATACTTCGTGCGCTGATTATCTTTGTTTACTTGCAGAACACGCTCTCTCGCCGGCTATTACATTACCAACAAGAGGAACTGCATGCTTAGATCACATGATGGTCAAAACAAAAGGTAGTGCAACCGGCATAGTGTGTGATTCTGACATAACGGACCACAACATTGCTATTACAGGTCTTACTCTCAAGTCATCAAACGGAAACCGAATGCCACGTACGAGGATGAAAAGAGATATAGAATCAATTATAAAAGAATTGTCTCAAGTAAATTGGTCTGATGTTACAAATTCTGTCGACGTAAACGTAGCCGTCCAACTCTTTATGACAACATTATTAGAAATTATAAACAAACACACGACTATAGTTAAATTGAGCCGGACTAAGTACAATTTGAAGCCTTGGGTAACACCAGGTCTTATGAGGTGTATGAGACATCGAGACAAGTTACATAGTCAACACAGAGCACAACCAAACAACGATTTGCTAAAACTTATTTACACAAGGTACCGTAACTTTTGTAACGGACTATTACGAAAACTTAAAGTTGATTTTGAACAAAAAGAATTAGAAGAAAACATGGATAACTCATACAAACTATGGAAATCTATCAAAAATATATGTTGTATGACAAAAGACGTAAAAGAACCAGAAGAACTACTTCAAATAAACTCTTCTAGAAATAAACTTCATTCCTTGAACATATGCTGCGAGTACTTTGCAACCCTAGGAGAAAACCTCGCACGTAACATACTCAATGACATCGCTCAATCTGAAGAAGAATTAATAGCTGGGATAAAATTGTCACAATCACCAACTCACTCTTTCTTCATACAACCAACAGACGAGGCAGAAGTTGAAATGTTGATAAAGCAGCTTGATGACAAAAAAGCTTCAGGCATTGACAGACTAGATAATAAGACAATCAAACAAATTAGAAAGGAAATCATAAAACCATTGACATCTATCTTTAACGCAAGTATTATAACTGGAAAATTCCCTAAAGATTGGAAAATAGCGGTTATCTGTCCTATCTATAAATCAGGACCAAAAGACATTCCTGGGAACTATCGTCCAATATCGCTTTTAGGTGTTTTTCCGAAATTATTAGAAAAAATCATAAACAAAAGACTTGTGCTCTTCTTAGAATCCTTAAATATCTTCTCTAAATATCAATTTGGATTCAGAAAGAACAAGTCAGCTGAGGATGCCACGTTACTACTAACTACTACAATTGCTAAACATTTAGATAAAAAAGAAAAGTGCATTGGTATGTTTCTGGATCTTGCAAAAGCGTTTGACACCGTTTCGATACCGATTCTTCTAAGAAAACTGGAACTGTCGGGTATTAGAGGAAAATCACTAGACTGGTTTAAAACTTATCTTACAGGTAGACAACAATGTGTTAAGATAAACCATCTCACAAGTCAGCATCAGGTAACCAATTTTGGAGTTCCTCAAGGAAGTATACTCGGACCAACGCTGTTTATTCTATATATAAATGACCTACAAAACCTGGTGATAAGAAATACAAACATAATCTCATATGCGGACGATACAGCATTAATCTTTCACGGCTCCAATTGGGAAGAAACAATCCATCATGCCCAGGAAGGTATGGAATCGGTTAAAAAACTGGTTGCAAAAGAACCTTCTCACACTAAATATACAGAAAACCAAGTATATATGTTTTCACAAAACTGCTATCTCATCTCCAAATACATCAGTATGCTTAAAAATTCACACGTGCCAAAAAGCAAATGTTCAATGCAGTTGCGAAGATATAGAAAGAGTGAATACCATCAAATACCTCGGAATATATATTGATCATAACCTCTCATTCAAACACCACATTAACTTTATCACAACTAGGACGCGAAAAATAATTAATGTAATGAATAAATTACGAGACGTCACTAACATTAAAATACTCCGAACAGTATACATGTCATTATGCCAATCTTTAATAACTTACTGTATATCGTCTTGGGGCAGCGCAGCAAAAACTCTGCTGCTTGAACTTGAGAGAGCCCAAAGATCAGTACTAAAAGTTATGTTGAAAAAACCGTTCAGGTATCCTACATCTGCGCTCTATAAAGAAGCTGAAGTTTTATCAGTTCGGCAGTTATATATATTAAAAACATGTACAACAAAACATGCTGAACTATTCAGCGAACCGGATCGTAAGGGGATTGTTACAAAAAGAGTTTACAAAGTACCCATACCACGTATCACTACTGCCTTTGCAAGACGCTTTCCTCCTTTTGCTCAAGCTCACGTATACAACAAAACGCTAAAACACTGCGACTTAAAACATCTAACAATGAAAGTGGCCAAAATTAAAATAACATCCTGGCTCAAAACCCTCTCCTATGAAGACACTGAAAACCTACTAAATGTAACCATTTAATTTCTATCTATTACTTTTATTATGTATATATACATATATATTTATATATCATATTATTTTTATATATTTATTTTTTATTACTATATTTTATTTATTATTTAACTATTATAGTTATATTATTATCATATTAATATAAGTATCTGTTAAAGACATACTTATAATATATAATAGAGTATAAGATTGGTGAATATTTAAGTCTTGGTCCGATGATTAGCAACCTGTGAAATCAAGTGTTCGGGCCCCACGATACAGGTCTCCTAGTGTGGGGTCCAAAGATAATCAAAAATATTAAAATCGCTTAAACCATAATGCACCTTAACATTGTAATAGTATAAATTAAGTTTTAGAATGTTAATTGTGTCATATGTTTTAATCTATTATGTTAGCATTGTGTTTTTTCAATAAAGTTTATTATTATGTATCTCCTTTAGGATAACTCGGGTTCAAAAGAACCCGGCCCTTTGGAAGGCTTGCGTGGGGACACAGGTCCAACACGTAGAGGCCCCTTAGAGATAATAAAATGTTTTACTGTGACGCATCAGCCGGGATCCATCTCTGAGTAACCATAGGTAATTGCTCAGAGATGGTCACCGGTTAATGCGTAGGAACTATGAAAAATGTGGAAAACTAAACTGGGGCTATGGAATGAAGTTTGGATGGACTGAATACTGGGCTATTGTATGAGACTACCGGACGTCCGCCATTTCAACAGTCTCAAATTGAATGGTTGACGGACGGTGACTCGCCTCCCACTAGATGGGCCCCCCAAAGCGGCGTAATGCCTCGGGCGCAACACCGGCGTGGTCGGCTAAGGGTGTAGAGAGGTGTGCACCGGTTTCACCATCACGAACGCACGAGTGCGCTCGAGAGCGGGTTTCCCCGCTATTACGCAGATTGAGCACTTCCACCCTTCCGAGCATATAGCTCTTGCGCTCCACTCTGCCAGCCAACGAAGGCAAGCCAGAGGCGGGGGATAAATGTCAATTCCCCTCTGGAGGTCTCAGGTCCGTGGGGTCGCCACTCCCCAACAGCTCGCCACAAGCTGCCCTGCGGGTTTTATTATTATTATTAAGGTGAACTTATCAAACTCAATTTATGCAAAATGAAGCCTTAGGCACTGTTTACTTATCCCTTAGACAAAATGGAAGTGTTTTGATTTTGTTAGCATTATTCTTCGCGGTCCGTTTGTTTAGGACTCTTCTAGTTCAAAATTAATTATTCGTCGTTTCTGAAACTCGCGTCCTTGATAGTCAATTAGTGTTGCTCCGATACAGATAATAAATTTTTTGTTCCGTTTATGTTATAAAATATTAAATATTGCATAAAAAAAGTAGTAATTTTACGGTTTTTTCCCTAATACTAGGCTAGTTAGAGAGAATCTAGTATCAAATACACTCCAACGTTCCTCCAACATTAAAATTAAAATTAAATAGCTTCACGCTATATCCCGCACACAGCAGGGTAGGCAGAGGGAACCTAGTGTTAAGACCCTCCGTTCCCCACTTTCCGCCGAATTCGGAGGCTTGCGTGTTAAGTGGCGGAACTTAACGCCGCGCTTTACCTCGATACCAGAGCGAAGAAAATGGAAATATAATTTCCACTCCTCGAGTGGGAATCGAACCCACAACCAGTCGTTTACAGTCACACTCTTGTGCCACTGGGCCACGACTGGCCACAACGTTCTCTACTTTCAATGAAAATATAACAAAAAAAAAAATTGAGAAATCCAAGGGAAACATTAGTAATGTTTTCTTCGAAATTTGACTTGTAAAGTTAAGTATTCACCATTAAAAAGTAAAAAAGTTTGTCCCGCGGCCTTGAATTACGACGAGAGGCGTTTAGAAAATGAATCTGGAGTTACAAAGTTTTCGAATAAATATTTGTCGGTAAATATTACTTTGCGAAATGTTTTTCTGAAAACATCCCACGCCTTAGTCTGGGCAGGATTGGTTTTTATTATTTTATTGTGGACTCGACTGAGCTAGGTCCGTTTCTAAGAGTCGTTTTAGCTTTTCGCTGCGTGTCAAGTGTCGTATGCAAGGCGATCCTCGCTTTGAGAAAAATAATAAGCGTAAATGGACATGCACTGTCCGTAATCCTTAGCTTTTGTGAAAGAAACGTCTTTGAAATGTTTAGCTGTGTATGACATAGCTGTATTTTAAAAAAATGTGTATTTTAAATATTCCTTACTAATATTATAAATGTGAAAGTCTGCCTGTCTGTCTTTTACGGTTTCACGGCTAAGCCCTAAGTAGTTGAAAAAGGGGATGAAAAATTGTATGAAAGACGAAGCCGCGAACAGGTCGCTTGCTCTGCTATAAATAATAAAAAAAGTAATTATTCTATAAATTACTTTTTTAAACTTAACATATAATTATTGTTTTTGTCACTTCGCTTATTATGTACTACTATAAAAGAATTCAACAAAAAATATTTAAATTAAACTATATCTTACTTACTATGAACTTGAACAATTAAAACAATGGTTAACTTTCTATGAATATTCAGATGATCCATCAAAATATTTAAGCATTGTCTCGATCTATAATATGTAGGTACGACGCTAGTGCCACAGGATGTTATCAATCACGTGTCACGACATGGCATCAATTATAGAGGTGATACCAATTAATATTCAATTATCAGCGATTATTACGTAAGATGCTTATGAATCATGCTAGTTTAGGATTAGTGAAGATCTTTTCAATCATGTTGTGTAACACGTGGTTAAATACGACTGTTGTAATTACAAATACTGCCAGTGGGAATATTTATTTGCAGCTCCACATTATTTCCCGCGTAGCGGAGTAGTGAGCGAGGGCATAATGTTAAGACACTCTGTCCTCCAGCTTCCGCCCGAAACTGAGGCATTGTTGAGTGGAGGAACTTAACGCCGCGCGTTGTTTTAGGTACCATAGCGAAGTAAGGAGAATTTACATATCATTTCCCATCCCATTATCGAGAGGAAATCGAACCCACAACCATCGCGTTACTGTTAGACGCTGTATTTATAAATGTTGCATATGAATATGTTATGTTAAATATGCAGTTTGACAAACTAAGTACGGCGTTGAGTTTCACAGTCTATCTTATAGTATATTCATACGAGTGTAAATTAGCACTGAAATATAGCACTTATTTGTTGAGTACTTACCTTGGAAAGGGCGGAATATGCCAAAAAAAGATACAACGAAATTTTTAAATAAATGAAAATAATTTGCAAATGGAATCCATCCTTCATTATACAGTGCTCACAGCTTTGACGGCTCTCACAAAGCTGAATGGCGTCTTCACTTTTGAATGTGAGAGCGATTTCATGAACCCTTTGAGCTTGGCCCTTGACACATTTTGCGTGTCACACTTCGTAACGAGGGTCCTAGCCCTAAGTGTTTTGGTTTGGAAATTCTATCGACTCTGAGGTCGTCAGGTCTATATTGATTTTCTTTTCTTAGTATCGATATTGCTATTAATTGATGGGAAAATATCAGTGTTTATGTATTTTTTATATTTAATAAATAATCTCTCTTGCTTTGTGGCCAGTCGTGGCCCAGTGGCACAAGCGTGTGACTGTAAAACGACTGGTTGTGGGTTCGATTCCCACTCGAGGAGTGGAAATATTGAATATTTCCATTTTCTTCGCTCTGGTGTCGAGGTAAAGCGCGGCGATAAGTTCCGCCACTTAACACGCAATGCCTCCGAATTCGGCGGAAAGTGGGGAACGGAGTATCTTAATACTAGGTTCCCTCTGCCTACCCTGCTGTGTGCGGGATACAGCGTGAAGCTGAAAAAAACAAAATAATCATCTCTCTTGCTGAACGATTGTTCGTAGAATAATCTTTAGGTAGCAAAGATTTGTAAAAATCTCTCTATAGAGATGCTAACAACAATAATTAGTTGTAATAAGCTTATGTAGCGACACAACCGGATATAGGATGTAACGCTTGGTAGGTTTCCAAGAGATGCAAGTTCGAATCCCACTGCGCTCATTTTTCATATATTTCCTAAAAATGTTTTTATATATTAATATATTTTATGGTACTAATATAATTATTAATTTGAAAATCTAATTGAAACGTCAGTAAATCCTTTCAACAATTCGAATATTATCGTTTTACTAAAATTTCCTATAAAAGTTTAGAATGTATTAGGATTTGAATGCGCGCTTATTTGGAGTTATGCATGAGACCACGAGAGCGTAAAATCTAATTTCGTTCTGTTTGAATTTTTATACGAATTTTAACATATTTATAAGTTTTAGTTAGTGACAAATAATTTTTTTGCAGTTACCGCAGTGGAGAACAAAATGTCTTTCCCTTTCTCTGTAATCGAAATATTGAAATATTGTGCGTATTTTAGGCACGCGCTGTATCCCGCACATATCAGGGTAGGCAGAGGAAACCTAGTGTTAAGACACTCCGTCCCCCACTTTCCACCGAATTTGGAAGCATCGCGTGTTAAGTAGCGAAATTCAACGCCGCGCTGTGCGTCGACACCAGAGCGAAGAAAATGGAAATATTAAATATTTTCACTCCTCGAGTGGGAATCGAACCCACAACCAGTCGTCTAAACTCACATGTTTGTGCCTCTGCGCCACGACTGGCCCCAATTGTGGTTGGGAAATGAAAATAATTTAATTATATTATTCATTCAATATAAAATTCCTCCAATTGGAAATCGAACTTACAACCAGTAGTATTTGGAGTCAGACGCTGTTGAATTGCGCCACGATGGCCGTTGACTAATAATGTTAAAAAATTGTTTAATAATAATTTACGTTTTGGTTTAAATTTTAAATATCTCTAAATCGATCCAACATTTTTATCTTGGATCGTCTTAGAGATAGTAAAGCGATGTACCTACATATATTGTAAGTAACAAGCGTACTCTTATTCATTTAAAATAGAAATAGTGGGCGTTTTGGACGCTCCATCAGAACCGAAATATATTTATGAATGGGTTTGCACGTGATTAAATGCTAATTTATTTAAGGAACTATGCTATTGTATGTAGTACCTATCATATATTGTTCTACAAGTATTTGAGTAGATCGATTACTAAATATATGTACTGCATCATTATAATAGGATGCATTTAAAATAATTACAATTATTTAGACAAAAATTAGAAAAAAGGTCCATACAAATGTGTGGATTGGTTATGGGTTCGAATTCCATTTGGAGATGTTAAATTTAATTTTCAAAATATTATTTTTATTGCTTTTCTCTGCTCTGATGCAATGCAATGTTTTGATTTCGGGCGGGAATTGGAGAACGGAGTGTCTTGACACTAAGTTCTTTCTGACTGTCCTGGTATGCTTATGTATACCATATATTAAACTGTTAAAAATAATAGAGTCTCAGTAACAAATTAATGAAAATTCACAAATATTTTGTTCAACAACACGAAGCAAGATGATTTCACGAATCACTCGACTGACATCATTATAATATATATATGAAATTTTAATGATTTTCTGGTATAATTATATTTGTCGTAAAACATACATAGCGGGCTTTTGTTTCGCCGCACCGCACATACTATTTATCGTTGATTGCGATCTTTTGAATGCCAGTTCATGCACAATTTCCTTGGCACAAAGCGCCGATTGCTGTATTGCTCACTCGTAGATATGCACTGAATTTTAATGAGCTGCTGTCTACTATAGAGAATTCAGTTCATCAGTAACTAAATTAGGCAAGACTATATTCCAGCCGTCGAGGCGCAGTCGCAAAGCCTGATTGTCAACACGATGGATGTGGGATCGATTTCTACTCTGCGGAATGATTCATTTCTCCACTCTCGTACCTAAGACAAGGTGTTAAGTTCTGCCACTTGATACGGTATGTCTCGATTTCAGGCGGAAAGTGTAGAACGGAGAGTCTTGGCACTAGGTTCTCTCAGATTACTCTGCTATGCGTGAATAAGCGTAAAGCTGCTTTTTTATATCCTCTAGCCTTTAATGTTCACACAATGCTTCCAGCTTGCATTTTTTTTCTATATTTACCAGATGGTAGCAAAAGGACTATTTTATAATGAACTAAGGGACTAATTAGGACAATGTCCTATTGTGAAATAAAGAGATAAAACATTCATAACAGTCTAGTTTAAGGAGAAATATGTTAAAGTTAAATACATATACTACAGAAGTAAGTAAAATTAATAATAAACAAATGAATGGTACAGTTAATGTGTACCGGCGTAGCACGGTAAAGAGGCAAATAAATTGGGTCTTGAGAAGTCAAGCACTGAAATTAAATGCAGCTTTAAGGAAAAATATGACCATTGTTTCTTAAAGTTTTGAATTGCATAGCACGTTCTTGTTGTTTATTATATAAGATAATTAAGAGCATATTATTATATAGATTTTAGATGAATAAAATAAAATTGGTAATATAACGAGAATCCTACCAAATTTGTGTGCTAACTGTGACGTAGGTACATTGTGTTTTTATCGCGAGATATAATAATAAAATCTTAAAAAATGTTTACGTAATTTACAATTGCTTACCCACCCAAACTTAAAACATTAATAAAAAACCGTTTAAGTGAAAATAATAGTCTTCTTCATGATTCTAACCTTTGAAATAACGCGCTTAAAACGACGCCGCTTTGCAAATGGCAATACATAATTCATACACGCTGAATGTTACTCGCCTCATTTTAGCGTCGAGCGAAATCAGTATTCCTTATTACGTGTTCAGAGCATTTATAACAGGGAATGGAGGTAAAAAATCTCGGCGGAAAAAAGGTCAGCAATAAGAGATTTCTTTAGTTATGGTTGTTTGTTACTAGCAATATCTGCGTCTTACGGTAGAACTGTTGTATTTAGAAACGATGAGAATTGCAGATGAAGAAAGCTTTATATTAAATGAACTGCGATGTAGTAACAATAAAAATGTTAAATTACATTGATGCCATCATGCACAGTGGGCCAGCGTCTGATTTTAACCGCAATTGTTGTGGATTCGATTCCAAATTTTTAGCTCCATGCTGTATCCCGCACACAGCAGGGTAGGCAGAGGGAATAGGAATTGAACCCACGGCCAGTCGTTTACAGTCACACGTTTGTGCCACTGCGTCACGACTGGCCCCAATTATGTAAAATTTTATTTCTTCGCTCTGGTACTTACGATAGTACTGGTACGAGTCTCGCCTTTTGGCGGATTCTTGGCGGAAAGTGAAGAACAGAGTGTCTTACTACAAGGTTCTCTCTGACTACCATATTATGAAGAAGAAAAAAACGTGAGGCTTGTAAGTTTCAAGTAAAACTTTTTCTGACAACTACGTAGTCGGTATAATTGTTATATTGTATTAAGTAATTCTATAGTTAAATACTTTAGTAGAAGTTAAAATTGTGTATATATCATCTGATTATCCATTCATTATCCATTCGTGCGGCGTTAAGTTTCGCCTCTTAATTCACAAAATATTTTCATTAGTGGAGTGATTCTGCCTTCCTAACAAAATACTGAATGTGTGAAAGTAAATAAAGAACAAAACACCGCTTTTTAGAATAAAAAATTCGAAAACTTTCCTAATTAATTACTATTGTTCCTACGCTAGTTGTTTCGCGAGTTCTGCAGGATATTGCATTTCAACAGAGTATTGTACAAAATAAGAACTATAAAAGTTTTATTCGTGAAATAAATTGGTAGCTAATATTAAATGAAAATAAAAGAAATATTTAATTATGGTTATACTAGCGATCTGCTTGCGGCTTCGCTCGCATGATCTGCAAAGCTGAAGCGATTTCATATTTTCGACGGCTCGCGTTCTCGCTTAAGTTAAGCGGTTATGTTTTTCATACAATTTTCTATTACCTTTTTCAGCCTGTTAGGGTAGGTTTTTAAAAAAATAGATAGTGGTTTGACCTTATTTTTTTTTAAAGCAGGAAATCATTTACGGATACCAGCCCGAGTGGTGACTCGGGACGTGGTTATGTGGGACTCCGGTGAGGCAAGATGATAATGCCGCCGTTACCCACTAAAACCTGACGGTGCTCCTTCTCGACCGCCACTAGCCGGGCCATGGGAGCCTAAGTTTGACTTCATTTCAAGCCAGTAGAGCTGAAAAAAGTAGTCTATGTCAAATCAAAAGTAAGCAACGTTAATAAATCTATGGTGAAGTTACATAGGGTAAAAAATTAACATGGTTAAATTTTATTAGACCTGTCTATTTTACAGTTACAGTTAGTGCTTAATGAAATGACTACTTTACTATAGCTGTATTGAGCACGCACGTTATGAGTTTACTGTAAATAAATAACTAACACTGTCAATTTTAAACCCGTTAACTTATTACTGGTAACTTAAAGTGAATTTAGCAAAAAATGTTGAATTGAAACCGTTGTCTAATAAATTAATGTCTTACTGATCGATCTGCAGAATTGCCTTTCGAGCCAGGAGGTTTTATATTCATTTGGCGATGAAAAAATGCTTGCAAAAGTCTATTTGAGTAAAGAATATTTTGAATTTTAATTTGAAAAAAAGACAGTTAATCTTTAAGTTAGCCGGCAGAATATGGACGCATATGCATACAAAAAAAAGAAATAACATTTTAAGTATTACTATTATATTTAGTATTCCTTATTATTTTTATATTTAGTATTCCTGAAAATTTACATTATGGCTTTTAAAAACAATAGTCGAGCTTTAAGCATCAAGACATAGCACGGCGTTGAGTTGAGACATAGCACGGCCTTGACACTAGGTACTTTTTACCTCGATATACGGGGAAAATAAATGAACTTTCCTAAAAATTTTTTTAAATCAAAATTAATCTTGTTTTTACATTTTTACACCTATAATGAAACAGTAAAAACTGAATGACTTAACGCGCACATCTTTGAAATTACTGGACAGATTTGAATGAAATATTTTTTATTTTATTGTTTTTAAGCCTAGGCAGGACTTGAGTATAAATAGTTTTGACCAGTAGAACACCACAAAAATAACCACAATAAAACAGCTAAACTTTATTAAATAGGATAATAGAGCCTTCATAAAACTTGCTCAGCGTAATGGGCATTCGGTGAAATATAAAAATTAACGTTAATGCAAACAAAACTGTAGGCAGTTGCTAGTATACAATAATACAAAATGTGAAAATGCTCAGCATTTTCATTTGAAAGCTCAGATAACATAAAGGTGTATAAAATATTAATGAAAGCCAAGGTAAGGTGGATATACGGCCGTTCCTAATTGCAAATCGATTCTTGCCATCTGCTGTCTTCCGGGCATGAATCTACGCTAAGCCACAATTTATAACTTTATATTGTTTTTAGTTGGACTAAAGTTTATTTATATTGTATAATATATAAATATGTACATACAAAGCGTATTTCAAATTGTTTACAAACATTTTAACATTTTTAAAGTGTTATTACTGGCACACACAATATGATATTAGGATAGAAATTGAAAAACATTTTTAATGAACGTATAAAAAATTGAACGCAGCGGGATTCGAACTGGCACCTCTTAGAAACCGTCTAAGTGCTTTGACCGCTAAGTCATGCGTCCGAATCCCTCTGCGCTCAAATTTTTAGTAGTTTACAAAATATAATTTTGTGTTCTAGTGCTTATTTTTGTAACTTTTAAACAAGTTTGGTTTGCTTCGTAACCAATTCAGAGTATTTATCATTTATTGCAATATAGTTATTGATCCAACATATTATATTGTGATTGCAAAATATTCTGGGTGCGACCGACCGCTCACTAGCTCGAAGTCGTTGCATGATTAGTTCAGGTTCTGTTAAAGACGCCAATGTCTTAGATGAGATGCTGAGCTATATTCACTCTCATTACCAAGGGAATAAGACTTAATTTCGTTCGTAAGAGTCGGATTTGATATCCCGAGACGTGAAAGGTATTCCCATTATATGAATTGAAATAGGCAGTTTGTTAGCATTGCTGTGTTTACAGTTTGTTTTTTTCTTATCTTTGAAAAAAATATTACGTTGAGTTAAATAGTATTAAATATATTTTACTTTTCGATGAATCTTTAATGTGTTATGAATTCGGGCTTAAAGAGGGGAACGGAGTGTCTTGACACTAGGTTCTCTTTCTGCTTACTTTTTTATAAAAGGCGTGAATATAAAAAACGGAAAGGTCCTATTTTTAATTAAATTGATTGAACTCTAGACATGAATGGTTTTAGATTTTGCCTCCCAAAATCATCTTTCTTCGTCTTTAAATAAACAGAGGGTGGAGAAATGTTTCCATGCTGCGTTTTTTCAAAATATTACGGAGTCGAACCTCAACTTCCTCAGTGATAAATTTTCAGAAAGCAAAATTACTATGATATTGTCTTTGACTGATAAGCCATTAGCATAGCTAATTAAACTTTGAAATAAATTCGTCCATTCTGGCTGTTTGTTTTTAATTACACCGCTTTGTGGAAACAGTCCAGAGCGTGCGCTGATTTAAATGTACTGGTTTAACGTTATTTGTATAATTATAAGAGAATATCACGCTCGAAATTGCCTTTAGACTGGTAGAGAATGGGGATTCATTGGTCATTAAAAACTAAATGTACTTCAACATTAATTTACTTCTGAAACTTACTGTTAAGTGTGTGTGCTTAAATGTTAAAATGTATTTGCGCTTTATTTGTATTATTAATCATTGTAATTTGAAATTCAAATGAAGTTTATAAAATTACTTAAAGTTTTTTTGTTTACTTAACATGTTCTTCGTTTCATCGTTTTAATTTTCTATAATACATATTAGGTGAAGACTAATTTATCATCGTTTAGCAACAACTATAGTATAAGAGGGGCAAATATTTTGAATTAAAAAGATTATTTTAAAGTAACGTCATCCGAGGATGGGGGCGATGGAGCTGAAAATCGCAAGGGTCCGAGTAACATGATACACAATTACAATTAACTTCACTCAATCAAAGAACAGACAGTCCTTATTCGTAATACGATTCTCACTTTGTTTAAGTATTTATTTAGGGCAATATTCTTGTTTCTACTATGTGTCGAAGTTTGAAAGATAACTTGCTAAATTAAAGGAAATATGGAACTTAATATATATTCAATTCATATTTTCCACCGAATTCTGCAGGTAAGCTGGAACTTAACGCCACGCTTTGCCTACGAAAATGGAAATATTAAGTCTTTAGTAGAACGCTATGCTCGCTTCGCTCGGTTCGTCCAAATACTATTTTATTCCAATTATAACATAAATATCCACAAAATAATGAATAATAAATTGTGTGACAATGAATGACCTTATTTATACATCAAAACTGTTTGTGAGTGTGCTTTGAAATAGGACAATTCACCCGCAGAGACAATTGAAATAAAACGATAGGCCAGCTGAGAAGATCGCTCAAGAGAAAAAGATATAAAATAATTTTCTGTAGTGTGCTAAATTAATACCTCCAGCTGCGGCACAGTGCACATTTTGGCGAACTGCATATTGCAGTCATGGCCTTTCAATTTGCAGGTCAAGCGTACTCCGTACCGCATAAGAGTTTCTTTTTGTTTCCATTGCAAAGTTTTATTTTAAATCTGCAACTCTAACGAAGCGAGGTCTTGTTACACAGCTCAAAGTGCAGCTGTCGTTTGAACTTAAGTGGTCTATTGTTTTATGTAAACAAACATATTACAAGAGTGTTTGGTATTTGAATTATTGAGGAATCTAATGGGAGTCGCTAAGTATAGGTTTATAAACTGCCGTTCGTGGCGTGTGTGGAGGCACATAAGTCACTGGAGGCGGCGACGCTGCGGGCGCGCCGAAGGATGCATTGTCTTATGGCGAATATATTAGTGTGCATTCTCACGCACGAAACTCGTTCCTCGGCAGTTCGTGTTCTTATTGCTCCTTTGCTAATACCTCCGCGTCTCTTAACGGACTTTTTTGCGAAAAGTTCGATCATCGAAAAGAGCCGCCGACTTGTATCGAATCAGTTGGACCGCGGCGTTCAGTTTCGGTTCGCTTGTCTGGTAATATTTGCAAAAGGAAGACGACATACCGCCCGTTTTTTGAAATTTTGGACACGAAGATTGGCAAAGTAAATATCAGATAAACATGCATTTTGGATTAAAGTTTAAAGTATTTTTAAACATATTATATTGCATTTCATTTATGTAATTGAAATTTGCACATTTTATTCCCAGGCCGGAATTATAAGACAGGCCGTTGTAGCGCAAGGGGCAAACTCTAAATCTAAATCTGGTTTAGTTGATTATATATTATTATTACGATTTCGACTCTAGCACCTGAAACGATGCGTGTTGAGTGGCGGAATTCAACACTTCCATTTGGAAGCGGTGAGCTTCGCCACTCACCTGACCCTAGATTCTATCTGACGGCTAGTTAGCTATAAGGGAAAAGCATGAAAATGAAAAGAAAGAAACAAAATATAGAAAGTGGGGAACGGAGTGTCTTAATACTAGGTTCCCTCTGCCTACCCTGCTGTGAGTGGGATACAGCGTAAAACTAAAGAAAGAAACAAAATATATGATTTATTGTGCACTTCAGCGTGCAACTCTTTAAAGCATACAATCCTAAGCCTAAGTTATTACTTGCAATGTTTAAACAAGTGCAATATTCTCGAAATAAGTCGCGGGGTAACGACACCATTTCGCGAGGGTGTTGCAAATGGCGACGAAATTAGAAATTTTCTTCAGATTTAAAATCTAAGTTTCGAATTATTAATAGCAGAGTCAAGTTAGAATAAAAGTTGCCTATTAAGTAGGTATTAGGTGTAGTCGACAAATATTCGATTGTTCGGACTTTGCAGGTAAGTAAACAGTAGTCTACTACACTACTAATACTACACTTAAGCATTTTTCGGTTCTTATTAAGCATTTTTCGGTTCTTTCTTCATTAATGTAATTTTATCAAGAAACAATTAGAAATATATAAGACAAATTATGAAGCATTCATAGTTGTAACCTTCGGTAGGTTACAATTATGAATGCTTCATTCCTTTGAAAATTTGCAAATATATCCGGGTGCGACAGCATTACCATTTTTTTAACAGGAACCTATCGTCCTGTTTTTGACTACAAGGATTACACATGACGTGAAAATAAAACATTGTCTTTTAATTAAACATGAAAACATATCATAATATATTTTAATATACAGCACATATCTCATTTCTATATAACAAAGTCGCCTACATTACTTTGAGAACCCCCCCTTACTACTAAGTACTTCTACTACTTACATTTTACCTTCTCATTAATACATTTAACTGTTTTACGAGCAGCACCATTGCTTTTCTACTTAATATATTCTAGTTAGTTCACGGCTCGAGAAAATGTGTTTCATTTTCTATTCCATTTTCTTAAGCAGGTAGTGAAATGCAAGCATTTCTGTGTTCTAGTTTGAAGATCAATACAGTCGGTGAAGTAACTGGCCGTTCAAGATTGAATAGCTTATTAGTATTTGCTTTAAAGTTTACGGGGAGATCGAGGAGTGAGGCTTACGGCACGTGGCTTGCATAAAAGAATCTTTAGATTTTTTTTGCAGTTTCAAGCTTTTTCCTCAAAGTAGGGTAGTCAGAGGTAAGTTAGTGTCAAGTCTCTCTGTTTCCCACTTTAATTCTCCACTTTAACCTGAAATCGACATATTGTGTGTTAAGTGGCGGAACACAACGCCGCGTTTTATCTAGGATACAAGAGCGGATAAGTAAAAAAAAATATATGTATAATGGTCCCTCCGAGTAGTAATCGAACCCACAACTACCGCGTTTACAATCAGATGATTTCACATTGCGCCAGGATGACCTAAGGTCTTAAGTGCAACACAACATTTGAGAAGAAATGTATAAATTTTTGAAAGAATATGTAAAATTATTTTTTCCAACATATTTATCTCTAGAATATAAACTCTAGAAAAATTTGGTCTTATTATTTTTTGGCCATGCTTTGGACTTAGCACACGTTTCTAAATCTGTTTAGGCGTGTTTATTTCTGTTTAACTGCGTACGTACGTTCTTTGAGTGTATCCAATTTCTACTGTACACAAGCGTTACTTTGACCGCATACCGGATGTGTAGTGCTAGGTATCGCAAAGGATTCGCCATGCATTTCTTTCGTACTTCAGTTGCTTATCCTACAAACAATGAAAATCTTAGACGCTTGTCTAAGTTTAAAGTTTTGTTTTAATAAAATACCTAAAGGATTGTTTCCAATTTTCATAGCACGTTAAAGAAACCATTCAGTATTTAAGTAAGTTATCGCTCATTTTGGGCTTATATTGCTTTTGATTAGTAAAAACTTACTGTGGCTAGTTTAATCGTCGTATTAACTTAAATACAACACAGTTATTAAATGACATTCTCTAGAGTTAAAATAGTTTTGAACCTACAACCATTGTTTGTGTTCTGTCAAATACATTCCAACTGTGTCGCAATGGTTTCAGTTCAGATCTCTTGTTTTAATTTTTTAGCTTCATGCTGTATCCCGCACACAGCAGGCAACCTAGTGTTAAGACACTCCGTTCTCCACTTTCCGCAGAATTTGGAGGCATTACGTGTTAAATGGCGGAACTTAACGCCGCGCTTTGCCTCGACACTAGAGCGAAGAAAATAGAAATATTAAATATTTCCACTCCTCGAGTATCAATCGAACACACAAGCTGATAAATTTATTTTTAGTAATACATAATATTTTTTTATTATTATACTTGTATATAATAGCAGTGCATTACTCTGTTTCAGGTACTTTGCAAGAGCATTGGTGATCAGGTGATACATTGGATAAACAATTTTTCTGTAACAAAAACTGAACTATAACTTCTTTCTGAATAAAAGAAAATTTATCAACTTTCGTTACTTAACTGTAAAATAAAACTTTTATACTTCCATTTTGTTTGTGGTCACTGAATTATTAACTTCAATGCCAAATTAATACTTACTTATTAAATAAGTAGATTTGTAACACAGTTTGGGGATAGTTGTATTGAATTTCAATTAACTAGAAAATTAAAATTGAAATGAGGCTGCCGCGGCGGAGTAGGACAGTGTCTGATTATGAACGCAATTTTTGTGGATTCGATTCCCACTTGGGGATTGATCATATTTGAATTATTTTCATCTCTCCGCTGTTAGTAACTAATACAAAATGAAACGTGGAGTTCCGCCCTTCAACACGTCATGTCTCGATTTCGGGCGGAAAGTGTAGGACAGATAGTCCTGACTGGTGAGTGATGTGAGAGTATGAGAAACAAGGTGAATCTGCTATTTTGATTAAAAGTGATAGCAAATTACTTATTCATATTAAACCGAACCATCGAATTATGTAAAGGTAGGTACATCATAAATCTTACTTAAGCCAAAGCCGATCGCGTACTAATTTAGTGATCATATTAATGGATTCCTAGGTGCAATGTCGAACAAGTATATTGCTCGTAAAGGCTCATCTTATTTCCATCACGATACTGTATTTTATTATGCCTATTCAAATAACTAAAATTGGAATCTGTTGTAATATTAAAATAACCGCTTTGTAATAAATGCCTATGTATTATAAATATGTACATACTGTACATATAAAAAAATAACATTTCTTACAATTTTTGTATCTGTCTGTTTCCTCCGATTTATCTTTGGAACGGCTAACTAATTTTGACAGGGCTTTCACTGACAGATACCTAATGTACTAATGAATAACTTATGTTACTTTTATTTAAGAATTATAACCTTTTTGTAAAACTAAGTCATAGGTAACAACTATTGTGTATTATAAAGTGTGTATTATAAAGTGTGTGGCCAGTCGTGGCCCAGTGGCACAAGCGTGTGACTGTAAACGACTGGTTGTGGGTTCGATTCCCACTCGAGGAGTGGAAATATTTAATATTTCCATTTTCTTCGCTCTGGTGTCGAGGTAAAGCGCGGCGTTAAGTTCCGCCACTTAACACGCAATGCCTCCGAATTCGGCCGAAAGTGGGGAACGGAGTGTCTTAACACTAGGTTCCCTCTGCCTACCCTGCTGTGTGCGGGATATAGCGTAAAGCTAAATAAATATAAATAAATAAAGTATATAAGAGAAAGTAAGAATGAAAGTTTAGCCAAACAATATTCAGGTAATGAAGCCGTCAATATATTGTACTTATACGTTCGTCTCAGTGGGAGTTCGTCATGTTACAGACATTCGCTCACTAAATATGGCTGCTACCTTTTTAGCAGAGCACCTGCTGAGTTTTTCGCACTAAACGTGAAATAATTACTCTTAATAACGACTCTTTATTTGCCAAATACAGCGAAGAGTGTTAATTTACAAGTATTTGGATGTAAATATAAATTATTTCCATTTTGTTCGTCTGGTGTCGAGGAACGGCGCGGCGTTGAGTTCCGCCACTTAACACGCATTTCTCCGAATATAGCGGAGAGTGGGGAACGGAATGTCTTAACACTAGGTTCCCTCTGCCTATCCTGCCATGTGCGGGTTACAGCGTGAAGATAAAAAAAAGGAATATAAATTATTTCATTATTTGCATTTTTTTTGTGCGTTTAGAAATACAGATTTAAAATACCATATGGGATGACACTAATTTTTTTTATTTAATTAATCGTATTTTCTTTTTAGTATTTGTAAATATAAATGTATCAGTTGATACGAATGCTACCTCAGTTTAATGGGGATCACGAACTGCTGTAAATTGATAAAAGTGTTGGATCTAAAGACGTTAAAATTTGTAAAATTATCGAAAATAAAAGATCTTATTATACACTGTATTTGTGTAAAAGAGTGTCTGTCTGTCTTTGTGTAAAACGTGTTTGGTAGTTAGTGTTGATTTCCAAAAGTTAAGAACGTAGTGTCTTGACGTAGTGTCTTATATTCTGTGTGTCTACTTTGCTATGTGGGAAAAAGTATGAAACTGAGAATAGCAACGTTTCAAATCGTTAAATGTTTCAAAAATTATACACAAAAATTATTAACTATATGTTTATTCGTTTCTACTTCTATTTAAAATGTTTATAATGCGATTAAAGAAAAAAAATATTTAAAAAACCGTTAACGTCTAAGGCTGAAATGATTTATTACAGTTTAAAAGCAAAATGGCTGTAGCTCGAGCTTACATGAATAATAGGATAGCGAAGCGCCGACCGATCGATTGTGCTTCTATACGAAACTGTTTAACATACTTTTGTGATTGTACCTCAATAAAATTTTTTCATTTTTTTTCATCCTTCAAGCTTTATCACGCATAGCAGGGTAGGTAAAGAAATTGGTGTTACGTCAATTTGTTTTTTTATTCTATACTAAAAAAATATTTTCACTCTTTGTCTCCGCTTTCTGCAGGAATAGAGACGTAACACCGTGTTTTGTATTAAGTACCTGATCGGAGAAATGAAAACAATATCATATAATCATTCCCCTAAGTACAAATTGAACCTACTACCCTTACATATACGTTAAGTGTCCCCCTGCACCACCGTGGCTTCATATAAAATATATTTCATATTATAAATATCCAGTCGTGGCCAGTCGTGGCCCAGTGGCACAAGCGTGTGACTGTAAACAACTGGTTGTGGGTTCGATTCCCACTCGAGGAGTGGAAATTATATTTCCATTTTCTTCGCTCTGGTGTCGAGGTAAATCGCGGCGTTAAGTTCCGCCACTTAACACGCAAGCCTCCGAATTCGGCGGAAAGTGGGGAACGGAGTGTCTTAACACTAGGTTCCCTCTGCCTAGCCGGGATATAGCGTGAAGCTAAAAAAAAAAAAATATCACAAAATAATAATAAATTAAAAGGAACATGGTCTAATTGTATCAATTGTCATCGAATGCATACACGTGTGTAATTTTTATGTAAATAGGACAGGAAAACTACATCTTGAATTGCGACATTTTCTTATATAGTTACATAGATGCAGGTGAAATGTAAAACAGTGTTAAAACGCAAATGCAATAATTTAGACTACACAAATTACTTCTGGCTGTGGGTCCCTTCTATGGGTTTATTTTTATTTGGGAAACATACAGTAAAAATATTACACATCAATTTAAAAATAAATAACACATACTCCAATAAAATGTCTACTTTAAAAAATACCTTATGTCAGTAGTGTATCGTATTCGGAAATGTGGAATGCATGCGATAAAAAAATGAAAGCTTCGCGAATAAGAAATCGCGAAGCCTAAATAATATCTAGATTAATATAAGGTCAAACGGTTTAGAAATCATTTATATATAACTAGCGGCCCGCTCGTGGCTTTGCCGCGTGAACTATTTCGTTATATTGCAAACCTCGTGGGCACATTTTTAAAAAATAAAGTAGCCTATGTTTAAGCTTAGATGATCAACTATATTAATGCCAAAATTCATTACAATTGGTCAAGCGGTTTAGATTTTTCATATAAAATTCATCCCCGATTTGAACACTTTAGAGGTTGATTTTTGAAAAAATAAGTAGCCTATGTTAGACCCAGTCACTTTTACTACTTTCATTCTGAATTTCATCCAAATCGGACCGGTAGATTAGCCGTGAAAGCGTGACAGACAAACACACAGAGTTTCGCATTTATAATATAAGTATGGATAATTACAGTATAAATTTATTCATTTTCCAACAGCATGTACGCACTATTTACGATTATGATACCAGGATATGCAATATCATATTTCATATTAAACACTTTATATAAATTTTATTTTTAATAGCGTATAATATGTCTATAGTGTGTTATGAATAAAATATAAACAGATTATAATTTAACGGTTCAGTTACAGCGTGGGCGTATGAACCAATACCATCAATAATTTTACCAATGAAAAGGTTATTTAATTTAATGCAGTTCCTGTTATTTCTAGTTTTTATAATGATTCTATAACTTTTTTTGATTTCTATAAGCTTTTACCTTAATTGAATTTCTTATTTTTTTTGTAGCATCATTCTTTTTTCTACATAGCAGGGTAGTCAGAGAGAGCCTAGTGTCAAGTCACTCGGTCCTCCACTTTTCACCCCATATCGAGAATGACGTTGCGTGTTGATTGGCGGAATATAACGCCACGCTTTGCCTTAAGTAGCACAACGGAGAAATAAAATGAATATATAATTATATACCCCACTAGGAATCGAACCCACAGCCTATGCACTTCCAGTTCAGACGTTATCACACTGCTCTACAATAGCTTGTACCTTTTTTCGCAAAAGTCTATATAACAAAAAAGCTTTTTATTTTGATAGATGTCATATAAAATCAGTAGTAATGTTGAATAATGGATAACCCGAACCCAACCCTATTTTATACATTTGGGAGAGTTTCCGTACAAGCTTATTCGAAGGCGTTAAAAGGAATTGATGACGTAGCAATTTGTATTAGGACGCTATATTCAAGTTATAATTCAGGAACAAATAACACATAAGTTTTAAAAAGAGGCAAAATATTATAAAATAAATAAATAAAATATTATTAACAAATTTCTTTAAGATATTTGTTTTAGAACGTCAGAAAATATTTTTTATCTATCTACATATATAATGTAAGGTTTACAAAAATCAAAATTAATTCTTCTTTGGAAATAGTTAAAGTAATATAAATTAGGTAATTACTTACGTATAAATGACTTTAAAATTTATATAATAAACTAAATAAATACTTTTAGAATTTTCGCTTATCATATGCGCTTCTTTCTTAAATAAAGAGAAAAAATTCTTACAAAAACTGAAAAAATATTACCATGAATAGTAGGTTATTTCAATCCTAAGAGGTATCGATAAGTATTAACATTACAATTACATTACAATTTATCATAATGAATGTGATAACTTTTCATTTAAATTTTCTTACAATCTCAAAAAAAACATTTTCTCATGAAATTTTCTAATTAGCAACATGTTTTAACATAGTATACTTTGATAGTATCTTTCTATATAATGAAATACATAAACCGAAAATGTCAAGCGATATTTAAAAAATACTTTTTCTAGTGCCAAGACATTGTCCTCCACTTTCCGCTCGAAATTGAGACATTGTCTGTTGAGTGGCAGAACTCAACGCCTCGCTTTATCTTTGGCACCAGAGCGAAGAAATGAAAATTTAAATATAATCATTTCCCCGAGTGGGAATCGAACCCACAACCATAGCGTTAGACGCTGTCCCACTGCACCACGAGAGTCTAAATTAAATATAATAATCCCATTACTTTTTAATGAATTTATCATTAAAAACTAATGAGATTATTATAAACATAATATCAAAGTCCGTGATATAAAATCTCATACCTACTCAATACATAACACGATAGCAGTGTACATTTACAAAAAAAAAATTGCATTAGTTTGCGTTTTGTTCGTGCATTGACACGCTATACCCCGAGGACGCGGCTCGGGTTGCCAACATATTGCCTCGTCAAAGGGTCATATGATATACTTCCATAATAACTCTTTTGAAAGCGTCATCACTGAGGGCTATATTATGCCTGAAATAAAATATTACCTATTATTTAAGCCCGCATGGACTAAATTTTGTTAAATTTTATATTCTTAAGTGTTATTTTTTAGTAATCTGTACGTTTAATAATAAAAATTGTAATTGATCCCTATTTGTATATGAAATATATGAGAAAAAATATTTTGGGTATTTATCAATGTCACAGAATCCAAAACAATGATTTTTTGCAGTCTGTCTGTGCGCTTGTCCACGCTAAATTCAATAACGGCTGATCTGATTTAAATTCAGTTCTTACTATTGTATTTCGATAATCTTCCTTTAACATTAAATATTTATTTGATCTCAATTATTTCATACATAAAAAAGTTACAACAATTTTAATTTTAAAAAATTAAAACAGAAATGTTACGAAAATGTTTGTAATTTTTATATATTAATTACTTCTATTTTATTTTAGTATTGCATGTTGTGATTGTCTCTAATTGGAAAAATATTTAGTTTACGTTATGGAATTCATTTGATCTGACAATGATGTCATGTTGACGATCCTTAATAATTAAATTAATTATTAAAAAAAGAAATATAAAATATATTTTTAGAAAAGTTTAAAAATTTTATCGCAGAAGGATTCGAACCCGCGCCTCTAGCGAACCGCCCAAGCACTTTGACCGATAAGCCATGAGTCAATTTTAATATTTTTCGATAAAATAGCTTTAAAAAAACTGTTTTATCAAATTGGTTAAAACTTGAATTAACGCAGGCGAAATCACAAGCAGGTCGCTGGTATTTAATAAACAGTACTCCTATACCTACAGCAACATATTCTACAGCTAAATATATATTTGTTATCAAACACTAATTGTTTTATTATGCAAAATTTAACTTATTCAAATTACAAATTGAACATTTTACTCTAGATTTTATGTAAATGTCCAAAGTAAATGTACTTGTAAACGTTGTCCCAAAACTACGGAACGAAATCTGCGTTGCTAATGAAAGACTACGAGGCTACAGTGAGCCCTTATCCGAAACCAGCGCTAATGCTTCCAAATGACTCTTGACATAAAACTAGCTACTTTGCGAAATAAGGGATAGAGCAACTCTAAATATCATTATCATTAAAAAGCGCTGAATGTTTTTTAATGTAAAACGAAATAATTTGAAGGTTGACTTTATACAAGTACTCGTTGCTCGTTACTTATTTTGGCTTTAATTTTAAATATTTAAATTTTGAGTTCTTTAGAAATTTATTTTAATACTAGCTGTGCCCGCGCGAAAGGATCACTTCTTTAACTTCACAAGTAGCATTTATAATGTTAAAAGGATATCAGTCGGACTTGTTATTGCCCGTATCTTCGCTTACGTGGATTATAAAATGTAAAATATCGTTTTCTTCCCTACACTTGCTGCCGTTTCCCTTACACATTCCAAGGAATCTACATGCCAAATTTCAGCTTTCTTTGTTCGATAATTTTGGTTTGCGTTGTTTGTTAGTCACTCAGTTATGGAGGAGTATATATTACTAGCTGTGCCCGTGACTTTGTCTGCGTGCAATTTAATAAAAAAGTTGCTCCTTACTACATCAGCTATTTGCCAGCGAAAGTCCTGTAAAAGTAAGTCCGTTCAAATACCAGCTGAAACAAAGAGACAGACAAACAAAAATGTCAAAAATGTCCTTTTTGGTACTTGCAACGTGTAGGTACATGCATTTAGTAAAAAAACGGTTAATTTAATATAATTAAAATTACAACTCAATTTGGTTTATTGGTATAGGTATACCTAATAGATATTCCATATATGATTTATCACATGGCCACAAATACATCTTTGTTTATTGAATTATTTAATTACGCATAACATGTTTATGAAATGAGTAATATCATCAAAGTTTCCGATTGATAGTGCTAGTAGAATAATTATAATCTAATACTAATATAGTAGCGATAAACAGACATAGCATCCGTATGTGCAGTTGCAATATACAATGATAATAAAAACATTATGTTGTGGCCAGTCGTGGCGCAGTGGTACAAACGTGTGACTGTAAACGACTGGTTGTGGGTTCGATTCCCACTCGAGGAGTGAAAATATTTATTATTTCCATTTTCTTCGCCCTGGTATCGAGGCAAAGCGCGGCGTTAAGTTCCGCCACTTAACACACGATGCCTCCTAATTACGGAACGGAACGGACGGAAAATGGAGAACGGAATACGCAATGCCTCCAAATTCGGCGGAAAGTGGGGAACGGAGTGTCTTAACACTAGGTTCCTCTGCCGACCCTGTTTGTGCGGGATACAGCGTGAAAATAAAAAAAATGAAGGTTTAATTCTATATTTTGCTTGGGCGTTATTCAAGAGGCACGTGTGTGAATCCCGAAAATACTTTTCAATTTTGATATACCAAATATCTCTCATGTGATATATCACAAACTTAGAATTAAAGTAATCTAGCAATTTTTTTTATGGAAAACAGTATTATAGAATTCAAGACATAGGTATAGATACTGGAAAAAGGTTAATGTTGAGAGCTTTTAGCAAAGTTAGAAATGATGAAACTTTGGAATGAGTTCTTAAGAGTGCTAAAAGTAAATAAAAAAACATATTTATAATTATTAATTAAATATATTTCATTAGAAATTTTAGAATATTATTACGAGTATTTAATTGTTTATTAATACAGAAGTTAGTACAGTTATAACACACTTAAGCTTATGCATTGTATAGAAGCTTAGTCACTATAATATTAAAGCACCTCTTAAGTACAATTAAGCCACGTTTGACTTTTGAACTTTGGCCTTCAAGGACGGAAATGCAGTGTAAATTGTTGACCTTAGCTGTATATTCCGTTTATCGTTTTATAGTTGACCTTTTGTTATGCAAAAACTATCTTATGCTGAACTATTTGAAACAATGCCAACTTACCTTGTGAGTATTTTCAGATTGGTTTATCTATGTTCATTCGGTATTAGGTTTCCGTGCATTGTATGCTAAAATAATATTATCATTACAGTGTTTGTCTAAATTTAGTTGAATTATATAGATGTAGATGTTCATAATTAGAGCGATGCTATAACTATCTTATACGAGTATAATCCATTGTCGTATTTGAGTGGAATGGCGAGTACAATGGTCAAGTTGTACGGTTGTATATACGATTCTCGGGGAATGATTATATTTATATTATTTTATTATTAATATAAGACGCACTGAATTCAGCCACTCAAAACATAATATCTTGCATTCGCGCCCAAAAATAGTGAATGGAGTTTCTTGAAATTAGGTTCTGCCTTACGTCTGACTATTCTGCTATGTAAAAAAAAGAGTGAAGCTGAAAAAAGAATACATTTCCAATTTTTTCCTTTAGAACGCTAATGCATGCAATAATTTTATCTTGCTAACCTTAAATTTTCATTCCCATGTTTACAAAAACCATTTTACGGGTTCTTTTTTGAGTTGTGAATAATAGTTTATATTTCACGTCGAGTCATCAATTACGTTCTTGATCATCAAATTCCGCCAAGTTTTTTAGGTATTTCATATATAATTCCCGCGGGGGAACGGGCTAAGAATACAATTCCCCCCGCCACTGGGTAGCGTCCCGTAAAAGGCGGGTATCCCAGTAGTTTGGTAGTAGGAGATTCGTTCTCAGACTGGTTCGCGACCACTATCATGTCAAAGACGAACTGCCAAATATCTTATGATGTGTTCCGGTTCGATAGCATATAAGCCAGCTCTTCCTATTCCCACCATTCCCATCCTTCCTTCTGTCATACATTCCCAAGGCTGGCAACGCATCTATAACTCTAATGTTGTGGACGTCTATGGGCGAAGGTAACCACTTAACAGCAGGGCCTGCTCGTTTGCCTCCAATATTCCATAAAAAAAACTTCCATCTCCTATTTCAACATTTTAGAGATTAGTTATTGAAAAAAGTAGCCTAAATTTGACCCTAAGTCCTAATATAATAGCACATAGCGAAATCTCAAATCCAACATATATATCTAGCCAGTATTTAACTTAAGCCAAAGACAGTACAGCAAGTGAAGTACGTGAAGTGTAAAACGAGTAAGGTGCAATTTGCGCCACTGCAACTAACTACTAACAATAAATAAATTAACAGCACGTCAGCACGAGCTCCGCTCCGCCTGCTTTCTGTGTCTACACCGTACAGTCTACACTGCACAGTGCTTACAAATATTTACCTCTAACGATTTTACCTTTACGAAAGTACGTTTCACCGTGATTGTAAAACAACTTGGTTGGTTGGTTTGGATGGTTTGTTATGTATTGTGATTTTTTTATATATTTACATATTTATATTATTGCGTTTATTGAACTGTAATTATACAAAAAAATCATACTACATGAAGATGAAAGATACGATTTTTTTTATCTTCAACGCTGCACGTACACAGCAGGGTAGGCAGATGAAACCTAGTGTTAAGACACTCTGTTCCCCACTTTCTGCCCAATTCGGAGGCATTTTGTGTTAAGTGGCGGAACTTTACGCCGCGCTTTGCCTCTGATACCAAACCGAAGGAAATGAAAATACTAAATATTTTCGCTCCTCGAGTAGGAATCGAACCCACAACCAGTCGTTTACAGACCTTTTTAGGAGTACTTTAAAAAAAGGAACCTCAGATCTAGAAACATGTCCAAATTTTCTTGGGTAAATAACTTTGCATATTTTTTACATTCATAGAAAGATAATTAAAAAATATAGGTGAAGCTAAATGCCAATATTAAAAATGAATATTAGTTCTTTAACATAGAAGACATATAATAATGTACTTAGTCAGCAGTAGATTTTATCATATCGTATTGTGTTATTCATTCAAACTGAAATACTTTACACAAGAAAACGTAATATACTGATCTAATATAAAGAAAATACTCATATCATTTTAAGCTTATCCATGCAGGTCTCATTCTATTCAACTGACTCGAGTGGGTCTAGATCCGTAATCATACGTCGACGTGAGAGATATACTGTGATATTTACTCTAAGCCTTCGCCTGAGATATTTTCTAAACTCGTAATATGGTGTATTATATACACAAAGGGAGGTTTCGAATATACTTTAACGTTAAATAAAATGTTTTAAAATAATGATTAGATACTAGAATATAAATATTGGCTAGAACTATATATTGATTGAATTTCCCACGTGAACTACAATTTTCATTCTATTTTAACTCCTTAGGAGTTGATTTTTGAAAAAATAAGTAATTCATGTTTAATCCTGGGTCTTTACTTATTTTCATATTAAATTCTATCAAAACCGGTCTTGTAGATTGGTCGTGAAAGCGTAACAATCATATAGACGGACAGACAGACAAACTTTCACGTTTAAAGTATCAGTATACATTAGTTTGGAAAACAAATTAAATCGAATATTTTGGTTGTGATCTAGCCAGTAGGTAACATGTTTGTTGGCTGCACGCGATGGCTGTTTCTTTTAATCTTAGTAGGGAAAATGTAAAATATTGATATTTCAAGTTTGGCTAGACAAAATACGACGTTTTGTTCCGGAACCCATCCAGTGCTTTTAAATGGGTGGAAACGGAAGAGGGTATGATGTATCGTCTCCACCCTGCCTACCTCGTAAAACAAGAGATACGAAAGGATATGTAAAATTTGAATGCAAAAGGATTCTGATGTCCAATTACGGATAACCAATTATTTATTGTTAGTCTTACATATACACGTACACCATTATATTTTTTTATCATCTTATCTAAGTGTTATTTACGCTTAGGAAATAAAGAAAAGATATTTTTTTGGAAAATGTTAAAATAAAAATAAATTTAACAACTCTAAGTTGGCGAATTCTTTATAAAAGTAAAAATAGTAGCAGTAATAAATAACCTTCTGTCTTAACAAGCTTTTGTTTGTTAAATAATCTTCGCCACCAAAAATACATTGTAATAACGCATGACTTAACGGTCAGAGTGCTTGGACGATATCCAAAAGGCACGGGTTCATTTTCAAAAAAATGTTTTCAGTTATCAATTATAGATTCCTACATACACATTTCTTTCATTATTTCTGGCGTACACATACACACTCTCTACATGCACCAGAAATCTTAGCCAACAGAAGTTTTGTTGCTTCGATACGCTTCAGTTCAGATAAAACATGAAAGCAAAATATTCCTATGCAGAATGGATGCAGATAGCCGACGTTCAAATTGGGGTCGCCATGAAAATCCGCATTGATGTTTCACACATCCGCATTCTGCATTCGTGCCAATGATTTAAGCCCGTGTAATTATTATTTGTTAATGGCAATCGTACAGTTTGTGCTTACTGCTTACTGCTTACTGTTTTGATTGCTTTGGGAAATGATGAGAACGTATTTACTGAACGATTGCCTTGTTTTCTTTACTCCGACGGCATCGCGTTTAACCTATTTTTAAAATGTTAAACGTGACTTATGTGGAATATTTTAATTCTGATACGGTTTAAACAGGCTTTTGTGTTTTTATAAATGAATGACTGTGCCCGTGACTTCATCCTCATGCAATTTAACAAAAAAGTTATAATTATAAAATAAACATAATCCAAGTAACTCCTTGTTATATCTATCAACGTGTTGCCAAAATCGTTCCGGCCGTCCTATAGATTAGCTGATATAAACAGACGAAAAGGCAGACATATAAAAATGATTATTTTTACAAAAAAATACTCCTTTTATTTTATTATTGTGTGTGAGAAATAAAAAAACAAACGATAATGTTATTATTTGTACAGATATTGTTTTAAACATCATTGGCACGAATATTCTATTATATATTTTCATAAATATAAGATATTATAATATTTTCATAAATATAAGATAACCAAATTTGTTACATTACACATTTTTATGTTAAACAAGTTCAAGACTGCATATGAGGCTGAAAACTTTACGAAAGTTTTAATTGAAGTCGCGTCGCTTTAATGCTAATGTTATTTAAGTGGAGTTCAAAATAGTCCGTGTTTAGGTAAACAGAGTTAACGTTTATAGTGAATTAAATGAAGTGCCACAAGCCGTAACTCTAACCGTAACCGTAAAAGCATAGTATAGCTTTCTATACCTACAATAAATATATGTAAGTGATCGCTCTCTGTACTAAACATATTTACAAGTAATAAAATATTGAGGGAGGGCAAATAATTATCAATTTAATAGACAGAATCAGTTTTTTTCATATTGATCTGTTTGTCTGTGCGTTTGTACGCGCTAATCTCGAAAACGACTTAATCGATTTAGGGGCAGTATTTTTTGGTTGTGTATTCCAATCGGTTCGTAAATAAAAAAGTTACAGCGACTCGAATTACTTCGCGGGTGTGGGTAAAGACGAAAAAGCTAAGACCAGTAGTTTACGCAGACGAAGCGACGAGCTAGTCTAGTAGAGTATTCTATATATTTATATAATTTTTAATATATAAAATGGTATTTACTTATAAATTATTCATGACAACGACAAAATAATCCAATATCACAACCTCAAAATATGATAAAACAAGACTTATGTAATATAGGCCGTATTTAGGTGGAAAACTTCAGATATATCTAGATTCTTCTACTATAATATAAAGCAACAAAGATGGTATTGATTATCTGACATCTACATATGTATGCCAATAAAAAGTAACTATAATACTTATGAATAAAATCATTTAGTACTAGTTTAATTGGTTTATTTATCTAGTTTCCTTATAATGTAGAAATAATAAAATAACTTGCTTGTCAATCTTAATATCATTCATATTTTTATCATAGCCAAAGGCTATCGTTGCAAAATGGGACAGAGTTTGATTGTAAACCCTTGGTTGTTCCATTATTTTTAAATTAAGTATTTTCAGTTCCCCGTATTCGTGACAAAATGAGGAGTTCTCAAATCCAAGTGGAAAGCGGAATGTCTTAACACAACTTATTTTTGTTACAAACTTCTGCTACCCAAAGATTACTATACGAACAAGAATACGAACAAGATTATTCTACGAACAATTGTTAAGCAAGACACAATGCTATTTATAAAATACTTTTAAACATGTTAAGAATGTTATTCCACACTTAGGAAAATTGAAGAAGACGTTTAGAAGACGTATACAATGAAAATTTCCACCGTAAAGCGTGAATAAGAATTTCGACGCAGCTGGTAGTAGAACGCATGGCTCAGCGATGAGAGCGCCTGGACGGTATTCAAAAGCGCGGGCTCGAATCCCGCTGCATTTAATTTTTTATATGTTTTCTAAACGTCTTTTTCAATTTTCCTAAGTGTGGAATAACACTTTAAAAACATATGAATGTTAAATATGTAAATACAAAATATATATTTTTAACTAATTGGCATGTTTGTTAACAGTGCACTATAAAGGGATTTGTTATTGAATGAATCATGTAAGTTACCTACAAAACGTACCCAGAGACTAAACATGCATTCCCTTATACCTAACATATCGGTATATTATTGCATGCATGCAATAATTAAAGCAAAGTTAGTAATAAGGCGTTTGTGGTGTAGTGGGAAGCATCTCACTGTAAACGCGATAATTGCAGATTCTACTGCCATTCGGAGAATGATTATTTACTATTTACATTTCTCCGTTTTGGTACCTAAGACAGAGCGTGCTGTTGAGTTCTGTCACTTAATAACGTCTCTATTTAGGAAAATGGAGAACGGAGTGTCTTGACACTGGGTTCTTTTATCCCGTGTTGTGATAGTGTCTCTCCTTTCTAGGTTCTTTTTGCTTTAGACTGTAAAATGGTAAAAAGCTTAATACTTAAAAAAACGGATTTAAACTTTTATCCGCTTAGCATGGTACTCAGAGAGAACCTTGCACAATGCACTAGTTATTAACAAGAGTACTGTGATCTGGTGACGGCACCCGCTATACTTTTCTAGTCAGATCGATCGAATTTCCATGTCTATATTTCAAATATACGTATGTAAGCCTACCCTTAAGTAAGATTGGAATCTACAACCATTGCGTGTTTCTAAATAAGTCTACATGCCTAATACGTCACGATAGCGCTCTCGTAACGCAAATAATATATAATACCTATTATCTATTTAAATATATATGTACTAGCGGCCCGCTCGCGGGCACAATGCAATATATTGCAACCTTCAGAGGCGCATTTTTAAAAAATAAAGTAGCCCTTTGATATTAAGCTTAGATTATCAACTATATTTATGCCAAAATTCATTACAATTGGTCAAGCGGTTTAGATGTTTCATATAAACTTTCATCCCCTACTTCAACCCTTTAGAGGTTGATTTTTGAAAAAATAAGTAGCCTATGTTAGACCCAGTCACTTTTACTACTTTCATTCTAAATTTCATCCAATTCGGACCGGTAGATTAGCCGTGAAACTATGACAGGATAGGAATATGGATGTACGTATTTATATAAACGTCATCTCAACATTATGAACTTGTTTAGATTTTTTCTTCGTAGACGAGTAGTCAGAGAGAACCTAGTGTTAAGACACTCCGTTCTTCACTTTCCGCCCGCAATTGAGAACTGACCTGTCTGTGGGAGTGGTCGAATTCAGTTCACGACATAAAAAGATTTGATATTGCGCCGTGGCCATCTTTATCTGAAGTACTAGGGCAGGGAAATGAAATTAATATAAAAATATTCCTCACAGTGATAATCGAACCCACGACCGTTTACAATCTAACGCTGTCACTCTAAGCCGCAACAGTCTCTAAACTTGATGCATTTATTTGCTTTTACTAAAACCAAAACTAATAAATTATATTTAATGTGACACTTTTAATTTGGTGAATATTTTACCGATTATCTCTAAACAGCGATAATATTGGAATAGACCATCAACACCATACTTATAGTTTTACGATTATTAGACGACCACACCGCACGTGGCCGTACTCCATTTTAGTGGATATATACACCTATATAAAAGCTATTATTGCGGGTTTTTACTACTTTGGAAACTTTTAAATAGATATCATCTTTGTTCACATTAAAATCGATTATGTAGAACTGGACTCGAATACACAAACCGATATAAAATCGAATATAATGTTTTACCGAGTGATTTTCTCGTATGGATAAAGCGTGTAGCTGTAAATATTTTATAAATATAGCAGCTTTAAGTTGGTTTTCGTATAGCTAGTCGAATAGATCCTAGAGTCTAGACACTCGTCAGTCGTCGTGGCCAGTCGTGGCCCAGTGGCACAAGAGTGTGACTGTAAACGACTGGTTGTGGGTTCGATTCCCACTCGAGGAGTGGAAATTATATTTCCATTTTCTTCGCTCTGGTGTCGAGGTAAAGCGCGGCGTTAAGTTCCGCCACTTAACACGCAAGCCTCCGAATTTGGCGGAAAGTGGGGAACGGAGTGTCTTAACACTAGGTTCCCTCTGCCTACCCTGCTGTGTGCGGGATATAGCGTGAAGCTATTTATTTTTAATATTATTATTGTCTAGACACTCTGTCGCCCACTTTCAGTCTGAAATTGAGACTGCGGGATAAGTGGTGGAACTCAACAACGCGCTTCGTCCAAATATCAGAGCAGATACTTTCATAAATAAACATTTTTGAGTGGGAATCGAACCCGCAATCGTTGTTTTTACTGTCAGACTCTGTCCATGTCGCAAGATATTTTATAAATTTAGTTTTATGTGATAGAACACTTATTTGAACATTTTATACTTTAAATTAAATTAGATTTGTGTTTCTGAACGGTTTACTAAAGGAATGGCGAAGCTGCCACTTGAATCACAATCCTAAGTTCACTGGGAGACGACAAAGGGAATAAGGTTACTCTGGCTAAGCGTATTTTCAACAAATTGGTATGATTATTTGGTGTATTATTTCTCTTTCGCCAGTACAAAAAGTTGTTTCCTTTTATCTTAATGATTCTCCGTACAAAATCAAAAATTATTATTATAAATAAAAGATAATATACTATTTCTGTACAAAATTTCTAATATAAATAAGCTATTCTCAAAATATTTTTACTTAATAAATTAAAAAATACAGACTAAATTTTTAAAATAGGTAAAAAATAATAAAACAAATAGTTACTTTTCTTTGAAAATATACGGAGCACTACTATATAGAGAAGTTAGTGTCACGACACTCCGTCCTTTCCGTCGAAAATCAAAAATCAATCAAATCTTAAGTATCGGAATTGAGCGGAGAATCCATAACCATCCCGTTTAGAGTGAGATGTAGTGCCACTGCGCCACGACGGCCTTGAATCAGAGATCGGACTTTCTAAATACAGTAATTTATTTTAATCACTGCGTTGGCGTAAATAAGCAAGCGCGAGCATTTGTCTCGATGTCGCTACATATAAATCACATTTCTGAATTAAGTTTTATTACCCCTCTCTAGTTCTGTTAC
Source organism: Dryas iulia moderata (assembly GCA_019049465.1). Lineage (NCBI taxonomy): Eukaryota > Metazoa > Arthropoda > Insecta > Lepidoptera > Nymphalidae > Dryas > Dryas iulia. Next base: position 5,369,522 of record CM032417.1, read on the forward strand.
AACCTACATAAGCGCTCAATAAACGGATGGAAATGTGTATTTTATTGTTAACGAGATAAAATTAAGTTAATACGTCGATATTTTATTGTTTCTAAAAGTGTTGTTTATTTTTAGTGTGAGCTTTTTATTTTATGAGGCCCATGGCGTCGCGTAGTGCGCTAACTCTAAACTCAATTGGTCACTTCGCGTTCGGGGAAATAAGAATTATATTATTTTAAACATTTTTAAAGTGTTATTCCACACTTAGGAAAATTGAAAAAGACATTTAAAGAAAACGTATAAAAATTTGAACGCAGCGGGATTCGAACCCGCGCCTCCTGAATACCGTTCAGGCGCTCTCACCACTGAGCCATGCGTTCTACTAGCCGCTGCGTCGAAATTTTATACGCTTTATTACAAATATATAAATAAATATAATAAAGCGTATAAAATTTCGACGCAGCGGCTAGTAGAACGCATGGCTCAGTGGTGAGAGCGCCTGAACGGTATTCAGGAGGCGCGGGTTCGAATCCCGCTGCGTTCAAATTTTTATACGTTTTCTTTAAATGTCTTTTTTAAGAATTATATTATTTTCGTTTCTCCGCTCTAGTATTAACGCTCAAACTATAAATTCAGTTGAAAGTTAAAGAACGGAATGTCTTAACACTAAATTATTAGATCCTAAAATGCTAAGTAGTAAGAAGAAGCTTGGCGCTAAAAATATTATAGTTCCGATAAATTCTTCGTGTAGTTAATGTTCAAAAAAATGAATGCACATACAATAATATTTCATTATTCGAAGTAAAGGGACTGAAATAAATTGCTATTATGATATAGGAATGTGTAGTCTATTTTTAAACCATAAACACTTGTCTATACTCGGGTATCGAACGGGCACCGGTGTGTCTGCGGCTGCGACCTTGGCGCCGGCTGCCGACGCTGACGAGACCTATCATTATTATCGCAGCTATTATTGTAAACGGTGAAGCATATTTGTTTTTACAAAGCAATTACGTGAAATGTAACATCTGTAATAAGTATGTGTCTATATATAGCCAACGTTTAATTTTTTTGAGGCCGTTGTGGCCCAGTGGGACAACGTTTGACTGAAACTCGATGGTTGCAGGTTTGATTTCCTATTGGAGAATGTTTCTATACTATTTTCATTTCCCCGCTCTGGAATCTAAGACAACATTAAAAGCCATTATGACGCAATTAAAATGAAAGACCCGATAGTTTTAAATATTAAAATTCCACTAAGAAAAACATTTATATTTATAAAATAAATTTGTGTGGGATATTGCCAACCACAGCTTCTCAAGTTCTCAAAACCGGCGAAAGCTATGATTGAAGTGACTCAATTAGATTTCTTTAATTGCCCGAAATATGACAGACACAGAGTATTAAAAAATTCAAGAATTTTCAATTTTATTTCTGTCATTTTTGTTCAACTAAAAAGTTCGTCGAAATATTTGTTTATGTTTATATTGAAGTTTAATTAATTTTACTCCAATAAGAACTTACTGTTAGAGTTTTCTTATTTCAAAAATATATTTTGAAAAAATTGACGTTTCCAACACTTTAGTAGTCCGTTGTCACAGGTAGTGCTGCTTAAAATAGTTCTTTTTTATTTCTTAGCTTCACGCTGTATCCCGCACACAGCAGGGTAGGCAGAGGGAACCTAGTGTTAAGACATTCCGTTCCCCACTCTCCGACTTTTGGAGGCATTGCGTGTTAAGTGACGGATCTTAACGCCGCGCTTTGCCTCAACACCAGAGCGAAGAACATGGAAATATTAAATATTTCCACTTATCGAGTGGGAATTGAACCCACAACAAGTCGCGTTTACAGTCTAACTAACGTTCCCCTGTGCCACGACTGGCCCCATTTCAAAATAATTTAACCAAACCATAAAATAGTTTCATTTGAAAATAATTTTACTATTTCACTACTTATATACTATAAACCACCTGTGTGGTATATTTTTATTTTACCTTGAGTAGCTACATGAATATAGAATTAATCAACAGTCTACCAAAAGTAAAATATTAATATTGTTTTAGCATATATTTATAATTAAAAACACTATTCTGATATTGTAAATGGCTTTTTATAATAATATTGATAAAATTAGAAAAAATGATTATCTTTTAAGAGTGCGCAATAGAATTAAATGTTAATTGAATCGTATAATGTTTAAAATATTAATTTAAAATTGTTATCTGTATTGAAATTTTATAAATATGTTAGAAAATATATATGAGCAAACAGAGAACGTAAGAATTAGTATGTTTCTTAAATTTAATAAAAAAAGGTTTAAAATGCAATGAAATTAATATAATTTAAATGATTTATCCATACATATAACAAAAAATATATAATAAAAGTGTAACTGATCGCTGTATGTACATGGTAATTTTAGGAAACATATTATTAAGAGCATTTATCAATAATAAAACCCAAAATTTCCTTACTGTATGTTTGTTTGTTTGTGCACGTTAATCTCTTAAACGGCTTAACCGATTTAAATGCATTTAAAAGCAATTTTAAACATTTTTAAAGTGTTGTTCCACACTTAGGACAATTCTTATACGTTTTCTAAATGCCTTAATACGGAGTGTCTTAACCTTAGGGTGCATACCCTGCTGTGTGCGGGATACTGCGTGAAGCTAAAAAATAAATAAAAAATAAATATCTTTTTCCATTTAAATGTAGTTTTGACTATTGTATTTCGGTAAACTTCGTTTAATATTAAATATATGTGTTATTTAAATGAGCAAAAAAAACAAAGAAGTTATAGTCGTGTAGCTTACGCAGGCGACGCTGCGAGCAGGTCGTAGTACAGCATAAGTTCTTGGCCTTGAACCAGGGCGGGCGTTCACATACGACGACAATGTGCCAAATCTCGTGGACCGTGTACATTCAAGTGTAAATTAGATATATATTTTTGTAATCAGTATTTTTATATCGGTATGAGAAACAATGCCAACATTTTTCTGTGATTAATAAATTCTATTAAAAACGGTAATAGATAATGAAAATAAATTGAAATTCGTAATTATTAACATTTAATAAATTATTTGAAAGAGTATAATGAAATAAAGTATACAAATTGCCCTATTTATAACTTAAATATTAAAGAACCTAATAACAACAACCTTTATCTTAAAATATATAGTTAATTCAAAACGTCGAAAGTATAAACGAGACTAAATAATTTTATATAGACGACTGTCGCTGTTTCTGACAGCCGTTGTTTCCAAGACTTGTTCTGAAAAATCACTTGTCTCTCAACACTGATTACTCTTGGCGAAGCTCCAAAACTCTCAAATAAATAATGCTCGGCCACCTCATGCTTTACAAAGCTTGCAATTTCAACGCTTTTTACACTGTTTTCTTATCAAATGTCGCGTCGTTTCGTGATTCATAGCAAAAGCTGAGGAAATTGCTCTATTAAAAACTAAAATTGTAGTGATATTTTAAACAAACAAAAGAATGTTAAATAATGTAAAAATAAAGCAAGCGTTGTTTTCTTTTTTTCGTTTAATCTTAATATAGAAAGTGTTAGTACAAAAACAGTTACTGTTTGAATTCTCAATATTTTCCTGTTAAGAATTTCTTTCTACTATAGTAAAGTACTTGGATTGCTTCACGCTGTATCCCACGTACAGCGGGTTAGGCAGAGGGAACCTAGTGTCAAGACACTCCGTTCCCCTCTAGTGCTTCTGTTGACTAATGAATTATCATTTTCGTTTTATGCGCCATATAATTTTGAGGTTTTAAAATGACTTTAAGCACTATCGTTCTTCAATTAAGGAAAAATGTAAAGTATAATACTTGGAAATATATCTAGTTGTACATACAGCAAAATAATAGTGTCTATAATTAAATATATGCAAACCTCGGAATGTAAGTCATACAAATGCATAATCATGAGATTGTTCAAGACAGAAGCAAGTCCTTAGAAAAGTAAAGCAAAAATTTACATACATTCATCGTGTACCTTTGTAGGCGTTTGGGTGATAATGTAACAATTTTGTTTGTAGTATTGCGATGCTAAGTATGATAAATAAGTATTCTACATTCTAGACTAAAAAGACTTAATAAGTTATAATAAAACGTATAAGAACTTCGACGCAGCTGCGCGTAGACGGTTTACAGGAGGCGCGGGTTCGAATCCCGCTGCGTTCAAATTGTTATACGTTTTCTAAATGTCCTTTTCTAAGAAAGTGTGATGCAGAGAGAACCCAATATCCAATCTGTGCTGCACTTGCCCAAATCTTGTTTATTTTCGGTAATCGATCTCGTTGTTGTTTTACCAAAGCTGCAAAATAAAAATATTATAACATATTCATTGGTCTGAGTGGGAATCGAATCTACTAATGGCCTCTGCGACACGATGGCCTCAAAAACATTTTTTTCTATATGTAAAATAAAAACTATATAACAAATCTATGAAACAGAAATGGAAATTCCGCTACGTTCAATTTTTTTATACATTATCTAAAAATATTTTTCAATTTCCTGTGCCAAAATCACTAAGAAAAATCAATGCTTTTTTCATGTATTTCCCAATTAAATCATTATTTTCTTCCGCAGGCTCAGTGTGTGGAGGACAGTGCTGCGGGCGGGGACGGGAGGCACATTTACGTAACGTTGTACGACGAACAGCTGCAGAACGTGTGGCGACCGTGACTAGACCAATAACAGAACTTCTACTAGCTACCAAGAGGATACTTCAAGGTAACACATAATATATTTATAAATCAATTATTAATTTTTATAAACTATATAAATTATGTTATATAATGTAGACATACAAATAAATAAAATTAGAGGGTATTTTTGTATTATTAAAATAACCATTTTTTACTACTTGTATATGCATGTATACATGGCAAATATACCAAAAAGCATTTTTTTACTATTTTTCTCTGTTTGTCTGTTTGTTGTGGCTTTAAGGATTTTGACGAAACTTTCACTTGCAGATTGCTGATGTAATAAGGAGTAACTTAGGTTACTTCTATATCAAGTTTAGCTCTCAGTAAAACGTAATTATTATTAGTATGAAATAAAATAGTGACAACAAACACGACACATTATATGTATGTATATACATGCACGTATATTTAGCATTTACAATGTTCAAAGTTTAATCTAAAAAATCTCAAACTAGATAAATCGATTTTATAAAGTCTGGTTTAGCTTTCAAAGTTCTGTTTCACCCGTGGGGGGGACGGGTTAAGAATACAATTCCCCTCCGCCGCTGGGTAGCGTCCCGTAAAAGGCGGGTAACCCAGTAGCTTGGTGGTAGGAGATTCGTTCTCCGACTGGCTCGCGACCACTATCATGTCAAAGACGAACCGCCAAATATCTGAAGATGTGTTCCGGTTCGATGGCATGTAAGCCAGCTTTCCCTATCCCCAACATTCCCATCCTTCCTCTCTCCTTCTGTCCTACATCCCTAAGGCTGGCAACGCATCTACAACTCTAATGTTGTGGATGTCTATGGGCGAAGGTACGACTTAACACCAAGTGGGCCTTCTGCTCGTTTGCCTCCTTTATTCCATAAAAAAAAATAGTTAAGTAAATATATTCATACTTTCTCTTCATATTAGTGTAGACAGAGAACTTATTGTCAAAACTCTGTTGTTCACTTTCTGCCTTAATTAGAGACATTGTGTATTTAACGGAACTCGATTTTACGCTTGTCTTACCAGAGCGGAGATGTAATCATAATTTAAATATTCCATCACGTAGGAATCAAACCCACGACTAAGCTCTTATATTTAATTAAATGCTGTCCCACTTCACTACAGTAACCTCAAAATATTTATATTTCAAATACAAATCAATAACGATTTCCAATTTGGTTTTTTTCTAACATTCAATTACAGTAACATTCAATTACCGGTAGTAATAAGCAATATATATTTAGTAGAAAATAATCTTAATTAAATGCATAATATTCCAGCAGTTTGTGTTTTTAATTGCGATTGAATAAGTATTGAACTATCTCGGTTTGAGGTGAACGACATACTATAACGATGTGTCATTGCTATTGAAAAAAATATGTATGTATGTATATGTACCTACGTGATACTCATTTAAAAAGAAACATTAATAAGATCTTGTTTATGATATTATTTTAATTATTTTATGATATAAGAGGCCCTCGTGGCGCATTAGGCTACGTTTGACTGTAAGCGCGATGGTTGGGAGTTCAATTTCTTTTAGGGAGAATGATTATATATTATTTACATTTCCTTACTATGGAAAAGCAAAAACGCGGCATTAAGTTTGACATTGTACACACGTAATCTCTCGATTTCCAGGGAAAAGTGGAGAACGGAGTGTCTATAGATTAGATTTTAGATATGGGGAAAAAACGTCAAAAGGCGCAGTGAAACAAGCCTGTAAACAACTGGTTGTGGGTTCGATTCCCACTTGAGGAGTGGAAATATTTACTTTTCCCATTTTTTTCGCTCTGGTGTCGCGGCAAAGCGCGGCGTTTTGTTCCGCCAATTAACAAGCAATGCCTGCGAACTTGGCGGAAAGTGGGGAACGGAGTGTCTTAACACTAGTTTCCCTCTGCCAACCCTACTGTATGTAGGATACAGCGTAAAGCTAAAAAAAAGATGAAACGGCAAAAAAAGACACCTGAATTTAGAACTAACTCAAAATATGTTTTTCTGGCATATCAACGTCATGCCATTTAAAGAGATAACAATTATCTTATGTGTTAATTAATTGCATCATATTCATAAGCTATTGTACCAGTGTGTTGAAATTACTGAGTAACACGGATCTACACTTGCATTAGAGTTTTTGTATTAATATTTAATAAAAAAAATCCACTTCAGGCTTTTTCTCGCATTACGTTGTAGTCGGAGAGATCCTAGTGTCAAGATCTACCCAAAATTGGGACATTTCGTGTTAACTGGCGAAACTCAACGCCGTACTTTATCTTACGTACCAGAGCGAAAAAAATAAAAGTTATTCATTTTTTTCTCGAATCTTTCTAAGAATCGAACCCACAATCACCGTGTTTACTGTCAGACGGTGCTAAGCTGCGCTACGACGTCCTCAATTAAAAATATATAATAAATATAATTTATTTTGTATTTTTCTATATATTATACATAGAAAAATACAAAATAAATTCAACGTTATTAGGGCTATTCTCTTTAAAAACATCTATTTTATACTGTTATCTTCATAGCTGACGTGGCTTGCGGTCTAAGCAGAGAGAATCTGTCGCTAACTCACTTCGTTATCCACTTTAGAAAATATAGTCTTTGTTTAACCGTTCAAGGAGGAAAATTTATTGTATACCTACTAGTCATGTCCTCGTTTTCCTTTACGAAGATTTTAACAAGAAAGTTATTATTTAATTCGCATATTTTATATGTTGTAGATAGCCTAAAATAAAAGTACTTAGTTTTAGTTTCTACCTATTAGCGATCTGTCAGTGAAAGTTTTGTCGAAATCAGTCCAGCCGTTCCAGAGATTAGCCAGAATAAAACGACAAATAGACAGGCCAAAATTGTTAAAATGTTACTTTTGGTATATGTATATTTTTTTTTATATTTTAACGAAAAATGTCCATCATGTGGAACAACTTTCGTTTATTTCGAGTTGTTATGGTTCTATATCAGTTTTTTTATTTGAAATTTTTAAATTCATTATATTCGTAAGTCTTACACAGGTTTAAAAGCTATACAATAAGAGAGGTTTCATTCAAATTTGTTCAGTAATTTCGTAGATATACATGTATAATTATAGTTAATGAGGATTTAGTATATTAATGTACAAAAAGTAGAGGTATGTTAAACACTTAATAATGAGTACAATAGTTTTTTTATTTTTTTTTCTTTTTTTTAGCTTCACGCTGTATCCCGCACACAGCAGGGTAGGCAGAGGGAACCTAGTGTAAAGACACTCCGTTCCCCACTTTCCGCCGAATTCGGAGGCTTGCGTGTTAAGTGGCGGAACTTAACGCCGCGCTTTACCTCGACACCAGAGCGAAGAAAATGGAAATATAATTTCCACCCCTCGAGTGGGAATCGAACCCACAACCAGTCGTTTACAGTCACACGCTTGTGCCACTGGGCCACGACTGGCCACAGGAGTACAATAGTTTTTTTATTACGGTACCCTTTTATTTCTTAGTCTAAATATATATTTTTTTATTCTAAATCTTCTCGTTCATGCATCTTTTGATATACGTAATTCCGAAAAATCATTTAGACCTACCATCATCAATCATTGAGACATCATCGAAGTGCTAAAATAGTGTTAATTTACCCAAAACTTAGCAAATAGCAATTCTTTTTGGTTAAATAAAATTCAAGAAGCTAGAACATACTTTGTTTTGAATAACACGAGAACTGTTTTGTAACTTAAGAATGGTTTTGCGGTTGAAACAAACCTCATTAGGTAAACAATATATATATATTTAAATTCATTATACATACGAAAAGTTATTGTTTAACTGTCCTATCTAAGCAATTACTTAATTTCCTGGATTTTAGCGACGTATTTGAAAGAGAAGTAGGTATAGAGTAATTTCTTACTAAGCTTTTTTCGTTGACACCAAGAAATAACAATAATCTGTTTTAAATATAGTAAGAAAAGCTGTCTTTTTAACGTTAACGTTCCGGCACTCACGTAATGTCTCAAATTGAGATGTAAAGTGAAAATCGTAGTGTGTTGACACTAGGTTCTTTCTGACTACCCTTGGAAATCTTAAGTAATAGCTTCACGCTGTATCCCGCACACAGCAGGGTAGGCAGATTGAACCTAGTGTTAAGACGCTCCGTTTCCCATTTTCCGCCGAATGCGGAGAGGCATTGCATGTTAAGTGGCGGAACTTAACGCCGCGCTTATCCTCGATACCAGAGCGAAGAAAATGGAAATATTAATTATGGAAATTTAATATTTCCACTCCTCGAGTGGAAATCGAACCCACAACCTGTCGTTTACAGTCACACGCATGTGCCACTGCGCCACGACTGGCCCCCTAAAGTTATATAAGTAGCAAAATTAACACTCTTTGGTAATTTAGTAGATGCATATGTATATATGTATTATAAGTACATATATACCATGGTTTCCTTATAATATAGTAGGTGTATTATACTAATGTATTGGTTTTATAAATTCATTAAACCCACAGAGCCAGTTTAGCATCTAAATAAAATTTGGGCAAATTGGATCTACGTTCCAAAACGGAAATACGGATTTATAAGGATTTAAATAAAGATGAAATAAGAAGCAAAGTTGACTTAATAAATTACGTATTTTGCGCAACAGATAGAATTTCAAATAAAGGACCATAGTCAGGTTGTAAACGCGATTGGTTTATGGGTTTGATTCCCGCTCGGGGGCATGATTTCATTTAAATTATTTTTCTTTCAGTTTAAGTTGATGTGCGCTTTTAACCTCGCAATATTTCAATTTCAGGCAAAAAGTGGAGAACAGAGTGTCTAACACTAGGTTCTCTTTCCCTACTCTCTTATACGGGACATAGCTTAAATGTAGATCTACTTATGGGACGGTGGTGATATGATTACTCTTACAAGTTCTATATCGTTGCAAATACTAAAAATGAAATTATTTCTTTACTTCATTTATTAGTATTTTATTCTTCTAATACACGTTTATACTTTAATCAAATCAAACCAAAAATAATCATTTTTTACATATATCTATGTATCAGATTATGGATCTATATATTAGTTTGTTTTTAAATAACAATCGATTGCTGCAGTAAACAATAACCAAATGTTTCAGATCAAACCAACCCTACCGCAAAGTACACACTCCTTTATATCAAAAACACATAGAATTTTGACACTTACATACATATAAATTAACGTTCAATTTAACATAACAAATGTTATATTAAAAGAACAAAGTTATAAGGGACGTATGAACAATAAATACTTAGGTTGGGTCGGACACTTGTTTATCAAACACTCAACGGTCGGCAAATTGGGCACCGTGTACCGTGCAGTGACATCGTCCTCCCATTGTAAATATTTGACTATGGGGTTATGTGTGCCTATAATTATTTTGCCCGAATACACATCGATGTTTCGGAATAAACAATTGATATAAACGTTCGTTGTTTTCTTTTTGTTTTTTTAGCTTGACACTGTATCCCGCACACAGCAGAGTAGCCAGAGGGAACCTAGTGTTAAGACACTCCGTTCGTCACTTTCCGCCGAATTCGGAGGCTTGTGTGTTAAGTGGCGCAACTTAACGCCGCGTTTGCCTCTACACCAGAGCGAAGAAAATGAAAATATTAAATATTTCCACTCCTCGAGTAGGAATCGAACCCACAACACACGAACAATCACACACTTGTGCCACTGGGCCATGATTTACCCCTAACGTTCGTTGTAAATTAGTATAAGGTACTAATTAGAAATGTATTGGTAAGCTAATTCCCTCGTGGTTGTGTTTATGTCAGTTTCTAAAACATAGTAGTGGAAAGGGCAATTCATTGTTAAGTATTTTCTATGTAACTACCTTTAAATTTGCAATTAATAAAGATTGTTTCTACGTAAGTTATCATTTAACATACAAGTTAATTTTATTGAATAATAAAATGTAGTGTCAAGCACTAGATTCTTTCTGACTTCATCCTGTTATGTGGAAAAAAAACGTAAAGCTAAACTAACCATATTAAGCCAAAACAGTCAAGAATTACATATTCCAAATATATTCTAAAGGAGTAAAATCTCCATTTCCTATAGGTATCACGTGCAGGCACTCGGAAAATGCAAACGATTTCGCATAAATGAAATTTATAGCCCCCTTATTGAATATCGGAGCACACGAAACGCCCATATAACAAATCAGTTTTATTTACAGAATCTTTATATTCCATAAAATTTAATGAGTACAGCTATTAACTCCCCAACGACTTAGCTGAGTGTCGTTATGCATCAAATGCTTCTTTCATTGTTTGCTCTAGTGTTTTACAGTCAGTTTTATGATATAGATTAATTTCCTGAACACAATATGAAGAAACATAAAATTTGGTTCCCATTGTAAAAGTTGGAAATAACAAGTTTTTGTGATGTATTCACGCGGTTGGGTTACTAGTAATCCAATCATATTGTTGTAAAACTTGAAAATTATAAGTATGTACATGTAACTTGTTGCTTTAAACGTCATTGGCCGATTAATAGACTAGTTCTTTTAAACTTTTAAACATTTTTTAAAGTTTTATTCCACACTTAGGAAAATTGAAAAAGGCATTTAGAAAACGTATGAAAATTTGAACGCAGCGGGATTCGAATATCCCGCACACAGTAGTTAGGCAGAGGGAACCTAGGTTAAGACACTCCCGTTCCCACTTTCCGCCGAATTTGGAGGGCTTACAATTATACACATATGTTATAAATCTAATTAAGTCCTCTAAAATAAGGTTTGAACCGCAGCTAACAACGTCGCAGAAAAAAATTATTATCACATATGAATATTTACATTATTTAAAACAATATTTGTTTATAATTAATAGATATATTTAGATATATTCTCATATAATTTACACGAAAAAGTAAGTAAGTTCTATTGTTTGAATTAATTAAACTCTTAGTGTAATATAACTTTTTTCATCCGTAAACTGACTGTAACTCTCAAATGTTAAATGGTATATTTGCACGCACGGAACAGGAATACATAATGTGGGGCCATCAAATATTTAAAAAATTGTGACAGCTGCTTTTTGTTAAATAATAAATAAAATTAAAGATAATCTTCATATTTTTTTCTTTTTTTTAGCTTCTCCCTGTCTTCCGCATACAGCAGGGTAAGCAGAGGAAGCCTAGTGTTAAGACACTCCGTTTCCCACTTTCCGCTGAATTGTGGAGGCTTTGCTTGTTAAGCGCGCTTTGACTAGAATCGGAAATGGTAATATTAAATAAATATTTCCATTCCTCGAGTGGGAATCGAACCTACAACCAGTCGCGTTTCCAGTCAGACCATTTTCCACTGCGCCGCGACAGACTTACAACTACTTATATTTTAAAAAAATACTGCGAATATTCTTTTTAAAAAATATAGTGCTTAAGAATAAGTAAGAAAAACAAGTATCTTTTATTTTCACTCTGCAGACATTGATGAAGAAATGCAATGTATAGCGAAACAACTTTAGCGAGTGCAATGACCTTTATAATGAGCAGGTTTAGAACAATGTGCCCACCCTCGGTTTTAGTAAAAGGAAATACGGCAAGTGGTAGGTAGGGTCCTTTGTCGTTAGCATCACTTGCCCTATTGCGCGGTAACCTATTAATCATTTGGATACGATAACTAATGATAGACTTCTATCTACGATATAATACCGTCTGTAAATAATTCGCACTTTAGGCCCCTGTGGCGCAGTGGGAGGGCATTTGATTGTGAACGCGATTGGTTATGGGTTCGATTCCACTGAGGGGTTGATTATATTTCAATTATTTTCATTTCTGCGCTGTGGTATTTACGACAAAGCAGTTGAGTTGAATTCCTGCACAGTTTTTTGGGTGAAAAGTGGACAAAATATTGGCACTAGATACCCTCTGACATACCTTACTATGAAGGACAAAGCGTGAGACTGAAAAAAAAAACATTTTTTCTACATAATTTTGCTCAAAACATTGGTTTTTCCAAACGTCAAATGTAAATAATATTCAAATACGGATGAAATAACAAACCTATAATGTCAGATTATCGTTACTTTATAAATTTATGAATTGGTTAAAAAGACAGAGACAGGCTTTTGTAACTTATTCTTCTTGTAGAGATTTTAATGTAAATATAAGAAAAACATTTTAAACTTAATTAAATAAACCTTTCGAAAACTTATAAAAATTTGAACGCATTGGGATTCGAACCCGCGCCTCCTAATACCGTCCAGGCGCTCTCACCACTGAACCATGCGTTCTACTTCCAGCTGCGACGACATTCTTGTACGCTTTATTACAACATATCTCTGTAAAAAGATTTTTGCAAATTTCTGCTACCCAAAAATTATTCTACGAACAATCGTTTGACAAGAGAGACTGCTATTTATTTTAATAAATAGCAGTCTCTCTTGTCAAACGATTAGGAAATATAATACGGAAAGTTATTTATACCTTTTTATTTTTTTCATTTTTTTTAAAGTGTAGAATAACACTTTAAAAATGTTTAAAAGTAAATTAAACCTTTTATTACCTATAAACGCACGTTTAAACGCACGTTGCACGGTACAACTAAGCTATTTAGTATATGCACATATGTGTTGTATTCTTACTTAGTATACTATGTTGTTACCCATAATCGAATTCACTTGCAATTAGACATCTTTGACTAGATTGTAACGATAGCAAGATATACTTGAATGTACTTTTATATTAATATTTTTTTTTTACTGTTAAATCAATAATTCCAAAAAAATCTTATACGCAGAGCGCTTGCACGGTCTCTAATAGGCGCGAATTCGAATCTTGCTGCGTTCAATTTTTTATTATTTTCAACAAATAATAAAAAACACTTTAACCCAATTTTATATTATCATAAATTACATTACTTTTTATAAATTTCTAGTTAAACCAATAAAGGTTTAAAGTAACGCACACGTGTCACTTTAAAGTTTGCAAAACAAAGCTTATTAACATGTTACGGGGAGGGTAAGCCTATTGTGTTCATGGGGCTACGACAAGCGACCGCCATCATCGTCTCTCATTAAGGCATAAGAGTAAATTCGCCTTTATATCGCAGTCATGCTACAATTATACTGAAGTCCCCGAGCACTGAGAATCTATTTCATTATATAGCACTTAATTTGCCATACGTTGTGCGTAATTCTATTTTGTATAACGTGAGGAGAGCCTTTGAAGTGCGCTTTTAAATTTTTGTGCATAAAAATTGTTTCGATCGACGTTTCGTCGATATTGTGCTAATGGTAAACATATAAATACTTTTTATAAAACTTACATAATAATTATATTAGTACTTGAAATAAAGATTGGGGCCAGTCGTGGCGCAGTGGCATAAAGTGCTACTGTAAAACGACTGGTTGTGAGTTCGATTCCCACTTGAGGAGAGGAAATATTTAATATTTCCATTTTCTTCGCTCTGGTGTCAAGGCAAAGCGCGGCGTTAAGTTCCGCCACTTAACTCGCAATGCCTCCGAATTTGAACGCACTTTCACGCATTTTCTCGCATAGTATCGCGTTTAGTTCTCCTTTTCCACCTGAAATTGAGACATTGTGTATTAAGTGGCAGAACTTATCTCTTCGCTCTGACTTAGGTTCTAGAGCGGAAAAAGAAAATAATATATAATCATTCCCCGAGTAGGAATGGAACCCGAAGAACAATCATCACAGTTACAGCCAGACGCTGTCCCACTGTGTTACAATGACGTCATCAGACGAATCTACTAATTTGAATAAATTTATCAATTTATATATTTTAATCTGTAACATTATATTTAAATATCATAGTATAATCAATTTTATTTAATGTATAAGGCGCATATTTAAATATTCTTATATTTATATACTCCATACTAATATAGTTATTTATAAGAAAAGCAAATACCATTTTTGCGTGATCATAACAAAGATCCCAAGAGGTTACGAAAGGGATATTCTAATCCACCCACAACGACTTAATATAAGGAGACCTTTTCGCTCTTTATGAGATTTACAGTAGTTTATGAAAAACGACGTAAGTATTATTTTTTATGCTTAAACCGACATTTAAACTCATTTAGTTCCTAACAACATATTATGTATGTTGAGAAATAAACATTGTATGCATAATTTCACATTAACATTATGTTCGCAAATTATCGTGTTAAATGTTTTATGAAAGGATTACATTATTTTATTTTACCTATTTAAAGTCGATCAAAGTGAAGAAGGGAGTGCCTTGACACTAGGTACTCTTTGACGTGTAGTTGCACTGAATTTTGCAGTTAAAAAGTTACAAATTCATCATCGAAGAACAGAAGGACTGCTGTTTTAAGCAAATAACTATTTAGAAATCTTGGCAAGTGTATAAGGAGCACGGGTTCTAATTCAGCTATATTCTAACATTTAAAACAAAGTCCATTATATTACATTATTTTTATTAATGCCGTCGTGGCTTAGTGTGACAGTGTCTGACTTGACCACGAAGGTTGTGGGTTCCATTCCCACTCAGACAAGCGATTATATTTAAATTATTTTGTTTTCTCCGCTCTGGAACCTAAGACAAAGTTAGTCGTTGAGCTTCGCAATTCAACAAGCAATATCTCGATTTCGGGCGGAAAGTAGAGTTCAGAGTGTCTTGACACTAGATTCTCTCTAATTACCCCATTATACTGAACGTGAAGCTCCTTCTTTTATTTTTTACAAAAAGGGTTACATGTATGAAAATTTAATTTTAGGTTTTTTAATATGCTAAGTCCATTTGCTCGTACATATTCTGACGGAATATATAACATGAATATTTAATATATTCAAAGTAGACGACAAGATATTCCGAAATCTGAACGGTCTCATTTCGGTACAACCTCCGTAAATATTAACATTACTAATTACAACTCTCAAAATCTACATGAAATTGGAGCTAGACTTATTTGGTTCGTATATTTTTTATTCTCTTGTAATAAAAATGCAAATGAAAAATTCTAAAAATATCGTGACATTTTTTTACAAGGAACGTAATTTTGTCTGCTCTTTTTGTCTATGGTATGTTGCATGTTGCAATCCATACTTATATTATAAATGCGAAAGTCTGTTTGTTTGTCTGTCACGCTTTCGTGGCTAATCTACCGGTCCGATTTGGATGAAATTTAGAGTGAAAGTAGTAAAATTTAGGATGAAAGTTTATATGAAAAATCTAAACCGCTTGACCGATTGTAATGAATTTTGGCATAAATATAGTTGATAATCCAAGGTTTAACAAAGGCTACTTTATTTTGCAAAAGTCCACTTCCCGAGGGTCGCAATATAACAAAATAGTTACACAGTTAACGGGCCGCTAGCATTTTATAAATTCGGACAAATTTTTATTATAAAATCTTCGCCTAATTGCGATTCATCACGATATACAAAGTTATTTATAAACCAGAACTATAAATTAAACAATAGAATAATAGTATAGTGCTAGTCGAGAAAAAGTCATTTATAAAATATTATAAATACGTGACTCGATCTAATAGGTCCAGACGAAATTTGACGCCATAGTTTATTGATTTCTTTATAAAAGCTTTGAGTGATTCATATTTGCTTTTAGAATAGACCAGTTTATTTTTTGAAGCTTCTCGCTTTTACTCACATAGAGTTATAAGAGAGGAACTAGTGTCAAGACACTCCACTTTCAACCCAAAATTGACTAACTGCATATTAAGTGGCGGAACGGAACAGAAAATAAAAATGATATAAATCTAATCATTGACCCGAGTGGGAATCGAACCTACAACCAATCGCTTTTACAGACGCTGTCGCGCTGCGCCTTGATACATTCACTAGCTTAATAATGTTTTTTTTAGCTTCACGCTGTATCCCGCACACTGCAGGGTAGGCAGAGGGAACCGAGTGAATAGAATAAGACAATCCGTTCCCCACTTGCCGCCGAATTCTGAAGCTAAGCTTTACCTCTGATACCAGAGCGAAGGAAATGAAAATATTAAATATTTCCACTCGTCGAGTGGGAATCGAACCCACAACCAGTCGTTTACAGTCACACGTTCGTGCCACTGCGCCACGACTGGCTTAATAATGTTTATTCTCATAATTACTTACACATTTTATATCTTTCAGTTATTAATCATACATTTACTATTACTTAGTACGAAAATTACTCGCAGTAATAAAAACAAATATGAATTTAATTTATTTTCAATTTATTCTAACAACATAACGTGTTTTATATCAGCCCTTTACATAGATACGTTGCTCGAAGGGCGTCTAGAGGTCCTGCGTGAAAAGACGAATGACACTTGTTATTTATCGGACTGCCCGTCGTAAAACAAAATGCTAAAGATTAATTCTTGGAATACAAAAATTATGCAGAGAAAAATGTGCATTGGGATAAAAGTTCATAGACTATTTTGAAAAATAAATGAAAATAGTAGATTTACGCTTTTTAACGTATAGTAGAGTCAGAAAGAACTTATGACACGACTATGTTCTTCACTTTCCGCCCGAAATCAGAACATTGGGTGTTAAGTGACGGAACTTAACGCGGCGCTTTGTGTTAAATACCAGAGAAACGAAAACGGTATATAATAATTCCCTCGACTGGGAACCGAATATACACCCATCACGTTTTCAGTCAGATACTGTTTAACTGCGTGACGACGGCCTTAATTTTTTTAAACATTAAAATCGAAATACTGGTGACACCTGTATAAATCGTCTCCAAGGAATATCAATTATTCATATCAAGTCACTCATTCAATGTCTTATTAGTTACGAAATGGTATAGACTATACATACATATGTATGTGTTGCAAGCTTCAAGTGGATGTCATTATTGTTTATGTGTATACCTTTCACTATGTTTTTCCAATATGGCAATTGTTCATTAAAAATAGTTTGTATATGCTATTTTTGGTATTTAATAATATTTCAATTTTTTACTATTAGGGGGAAGTCCCCTAGTGGCGGACACCTAAGGTTATTTATAAATAAAACAAAAAATATTTTAGGAATGTTTATTAAATTATGACTTACATTAGATAACAAAGTTAGAAATCAAATTAAATTAACAAAAATGCAACCTCTGCTAAAAAATAATTAATACTATCAATCAAACTTAGGTAACAAAAAGTATAATTTTAAAAAGTGGCACCTAGTACCGGACATTTCAAAATAACCTGCATCGATCACATATGTAGCCATCTCCACACTCTGGAATGTCTGCACATGCTTCATGTACCCACCCACGACAGGATGAGCACTGGATCCAGTCTTCCTCAGTGTCTTCTAAGCAAACCACGCAAATTGTTATGTTTGTGTTAGATGTTTCAGTTAATGGTTCTACTTCACTTCCTTTCTTTCCTTTGGCATTCACGTTTTTCGCTTCTTTTTCCTTGTCTACGCTCTTTCCTTTGGTTTTAATTCCTTTTGTTTGCTTTCCTTTACCTCCCATTGCTACTTCAAACTTAGATTTTATTTTCTTCTTTTTATCTTTCATGTTATTTTCATTTTCTTTTTCTTCTGCCACTTTTTTGAATGGCGATGAAGTTAAAATTTCACTTCGTTCACTCTTTCTTTTTCGAGATGCTGTTCGTTTTTTTGCTGCGTCAGGCAACGGTAATAAGTTATGGATTATCTGAACAACATCGGGAGCAGAACTTGTCGACGGTTTGGGACTTGTGGTTATAGGCTCACTATTAGATTGTTCAGATTCTTTCATGTGCTCTTTTGTGATTAAGTTTGATACTACGACAGCTTGTTCATTGTTTAGTGCATTCGATGAAGTTTCTGTTTGTTCTAGTGGTATATTGGTCATATCTGCAGCCAAATAATCTAAGTCAGAAAATAAATGCCTGTCAAATGGATGGATTCCAGTGCATTTGAATCCAGATGCTGCAATATCCAATCTAGCTACTTTCATAAATGCTTCTTTTACCAAACCAGCAATGTCGTAGTCCGTTATCCTACATCCAGCATTTATTCTCATCCACAAGTCGCATTGTTGCCTGTATGCGTCTTTAAATGGTTTCATAAATGTCCTGTCTAGAGGCTGAGAAGCTTATGCGTAGTGTGTGGTGGTGAACTCATCAAGTGAATATGATTTTCTCTGCAAAAATTGATTACCGCCAATGTTTTGTGGCTGCAATGGCCATCCAGTAGAAGCAACACAGGGTTCTCTTTGGTTGGTTGCGTGTGTTTGACGAATATTCTTAGATATTGCAAAAAAATGTCACTATTCATCCACCCTTTTGGCTGGGCCACACCGATGCTCTCATTTGGAGCATTCATCATTAGCCTTTCATTCATTCTTTGCCTAGGAAATACGAAAAGTGGGGGTATGAAATGACCGTTCGCACTCATACAGAACAAAACTGTGATATTTTTTCCTCTCTCAGCAGAAGTGAGCTTGCCTACTTGACGGATGGCTTTCGGAGCAAGAACTTTTTGATGTTTGTGCACGCAACTGACACCAGTTTCATCACAGTTATAAATTCTTGAGGGTGTGAATTTGTACTGTTTCATCAGCTTTCCAAGGTTGTCGTAGAATAGATCCACTTGTGGTTTGTTAAATCCTACGGCGCGCATCATACTTGTCGATTCCGGTGCTCTCAACGAAATGTCAGAATGCCTTTTCATGAAGTCGTAATAAAAATGTTTACCAGCACTGCCTTTTTCTTTATTAAATCGATGAGGAATCTTCATGACTTCAGCATGCTTCAGTATGCTAATTTTAGAAACTCCTTTTTCATTAGCGGCATGCATCTATTCGATAAATCTTTAATGTGGTCCACCAAGACTTGTTCATACTCTGCTGAGAATGTGTTAGTGAACCTACCTATCTTTGGTTTCATTGTTACTTCTTCTCCTCGATTTAGGGCCTTTATTTTATCATGTACAGTGCTTTTAGGAATATTGTATCGCATTGCAGCTTGTCTTACACTCAGTTTTTTTGACATAACCTTATCAATAGCAGTTTGTAAGCTTTGTGGCTCCCAGGATCCTTTCTTTTTCTTCTCTTCCATTTTAATTATCTTCTTTCTTCTATGCTTTAAAACAAAATTAAATAATTAGAATAAAATATGTAATATCTTACAAGAAATATCAATATGTTTACTGTCCGGCACTAAAGGACGACTTAGTGTCCGGTGATAAGGGACACACATTTTCGTTCATTAGGTGGTACCTACTAAAATTGTTTAAAAGATCTAATAATATTCTACCATTTTACGGACAACGATCGAGTACTGCTTTTATCTTTGAATACCACTCAAATGTAAATGCATAAATATACTAGACTTACTTACATTGATATTTAGGTGACGCCGTGATTTTGCACCTACAACAGAAAACGATCACTCCCGCCGCGGCCGTGTGCGTCGCTGGCGAGGCGCGGCACGTGATCCTGTACCTGTATGCCCCCCGCTCCCCTTTCACTTGTATTTTGAATCGAACTGATTTATACTCGCTTGAATAGTGCGAGTGTCCGGCGCTAGATGCCGTCCGGCGTTACGGGACTTCCCCCTATGTATTAATTACCAAGAATTAATATAGATCGATTGAATTTATATGACATTAACCGTTTTGAATTTACTATGCAATAAAAAAATAATAGTGAATGATGTTTTCCAAGGCATTAAACAGTATTTAACTTCCATTTAGCCAGAAATGTGTCTTGACTCTAAGTTCTCTCTGACTACCCTATTATGCGGAAGAAAGTGCGTTTCTGCGTTTTTTCGTAGTAAACGATAGTTTATCTCATTAGAAACTTTAGTAAAACTTTAGTTTGAAAGTCTGACGACCTACACTATATCATCCTTATTAAATTTTAAAAAAATATTAATAGTCATTTCACTGATAAACTGGATATTTGTATAGATATTCGAATGATAAAATCGGTACGTTTAATCTTTCCTTCAAAACCACGTAACTACTTACTTAATTGTGCTCAATAAGTCAACGAAACATTATTTAACTTTATCATATCCCCAAAACACTTAAATTTAATTCGTTTTTAAAACGTAAGGACCTTGCTTACTTCCTTTAAAGGTTGCAACATATAGTAACACATTCATCTTATACATGCTTGTACATGCTCTAAAGCGGTTTTGAATGCGTTTCCTCAAAGACCGTAACGGAGACGTAGACATCAAAGGCGTTTCACCCTTCTAAATATTTTCAAATACCACTAGCTTCACGCAATCTTAATTTGCTTTGCATTAAAGCAAAGATAACACAAGGCTGTTTAATTAAATAGAATGAGCCGGTCGGGTTAATTAGGTAGCTTTCTATTCGTCGGTGGGCTGGATAAGGTACATTTAAGTGTTTAGGATGAATTTATATCTCGACATAGGAATGTGGAGAGGCGTTGATCCCTTTGGCTCGCTCCTGCATTCCAACAAGATAACGCAGTGTAAAGCTAGGGCACCAGGTGTCGTATAATCAAATACCAAAGAGATGTTTCCTAACGACTATTTATACAGGGCTTGTTTAATGCCACAGTTTTGTGCAAACAGCCCCAGTTTGTAGTTTGTCTTAATGTTTATTAGCGTGGTCGGGTACTGGCGCTTTATCTTATTACGTAATTATAATATATGTTTTGGTTAAATGATATCGAAACTCGAATAGTAATATTATATGAAATTGTGGAATATAAAATGTCTGTTTCAAAAACGACTGCTGTTATAACAGATTTCGAACTTTATGAAAGGTCAAAACACTTTTTTTTCTAAAACTTGTCCTTTATATTTTTAATAATATATGTAACACTAATAATAAATATTTTGTTCACAGAGCACTTAACAGGATTGTCTTATCAATCACAGAATAAGACAGCAGTGCTATTCTCACAATTATATAAAAGTCACGCAACTAGAACACATGTGCCACTCGGCGCCCTTTATGATGACATACGATTTATCCTCAAACCAAATACAGAAGGAGATGATGCGAATGCGGATTACTTAGGACCGCCACCTAAAGACATGGCTTTGAGTACAAAGAAATTCTTCCGGGAGGTATTTCCGGTAGCTTACCAAAATGTGCTAAGGCTAGATACGAAGCAGTTTGTGCCAGAATATGAAGCCTGTTTAAAAGACGCATTTGATGCTGTCCAGCCATTTGGAGATGTTCCGCAACAGGTAAGATATATATTAGCATATTCATATTGTAATATATTTGAGGCCACGTGGCACAGTGGGGCAGCGTTTGGCTGTGAAGGCATAATTGTGAGTTCGATTCCCACTTGGGTGAGTGATTATATATTATTTTCATTTCTTTATTCTCCTAAGACAAAGCGCAGCGTTAAGTTCCACCGGTTAACACGCAATACCTCCAATTCGGGCGCAGAGTGGAGAACGAAATGTCTTAATATTATGTAGTTAGAGATAACTACTCTGCTATGCAGGAATAAGCGTCAACCTATTTTTTTAAAATATAATTGTTATTATCGCCATTAATTTAATAAAATTAACTTTTAATTAATTAAAGCGATTTTAAAAATGTTCTATGTTGTGAAATCTTAAATAGGACGTGCTCTGGTTTTCAGAGCACGTTTATTTGCATTTCTAAAGTAAACAAATATTAATAACTATTTGTTAATGTCATATAGTGTAGACTCATAGTACGTGACGTTAGGTTTCATTAATCAACATATACAATTATAAAAATATTGGGAAAGCTGAGATTTCAGTAATGTAAAGGCAAAATAGCGCAGCTTCACTCTTTGTCCCGCTTAGTGGGTGAGTCAGAAAGGACTTTGTGTCAAATCACTCCGCCCTCCACTTTCCATCTGAAAGTTTAAATATCCCGTGTACTACAACTTATAAGTAATTAAAGTACATATGTATATCTAGGCCTAAAAAACTTTATTTTATACAAAAATATATATAAATAGAACGACTAAATCATTGTCTAAACCAAGTGGTTTGTCCAAACAGCTGGGAGCTTCACTGTCACGGTCGCTGGAAGCGGCCCGAGCGCTGTTGCAAGTGCTAGTAGTGGGCGCGAGCGCACTCGCTGCCAGTGAGAAAGTGCTCTCGAGTGCGAACGAAGAGTGCTCCAACAAATTGCTCCACATGGGCGGCTGTTCCCGATGCAAAGGACACGATGTCAGTCCATGTCGGAATTACTGCTTGAATGTGGCTAGAGGGTGAGTTATCTTGTTTGTATTTAATAGCTTTTATCCTTTGAAGGTGGAGAGCCTTGACGGAGAATTAAATTGTACTAAGTTGAAGATATACCTTTAAAGTTTGACGTTTAAGTTGTATGTTGTCGAATAGTTCACTAGTCTACGTTTTGAATAGGCACTTGTTGTGTATTGTTCAGATTAGAATTAAATGTTCTGAGGTTTTTAATAGTATTTTCTTCTTAGCTATGAATTCAGATGTAGTAATAAAGCACGACACGATGTGACAGCACCGTGCTGAGTCTAGTTTGTATTTTTTTTAATTTGTATTTTTTTTAACTTCACGCTGTATACCACTCGAAGCAGGGTAGGCAGAAGGAACCAAGTGTTAAAACACTCTGTTCTCCACTTTCCGCTGAATTTGGAAGCATTGGGTGTTAATTGCGCGGTTTGCCTCGGCACCAGAGCGAGGTAAATGGAAATATTAAATATTTCCACCCCTTGAGTGGGAATCGAACCCACAACCAGTCGCTTTACAGTCACACTTCGCGCCACTGCGCCACGACTCGCCCCTGGCTTAGTCTATAATGACTAAAGATTGTGTATGTTATTAAAAAGATAGCTCAAAGTGACATAGGAACCGAGTATATAAAGCAACTCCATGTTTTTCCCTCGTCGCAAGATAGCCAGAAAGAACATAGTGTACCTAGTGTCAAGATACTCCTTTATTCACATTCCGCCCAAGACATTATGTTGAATGGTGAAAGTGAACGCTTAACTTTTTCTTAGCTAGCAAAGCGGAGAAATGAAAATGAAATATATAAAATAATATTTCCTCGGAGAGAGAATCGAATCCACATTTATCGCGTTTAAAGCAAACGCTGTCTCACTGCGCCGCTATCGGCTTGTTATATTATACAGTGTTTCATATTTAGTTAATAAAAATACCTGTGTAAGTAACTTAAATTAGCTAAATTCCTTTGACAAAAACAATTAGCTTATAATGAATATAATTAATTAAATGAATTCTTTGTCAAAAGCAAAGGGGTTAGGAATGAAAAATGTTTTTTTGTTATTGTAGTTCCTAAGGTTTGAAGTAATAACGGTAGAAGGGTACTAACCCTTGAGTCTCGATGAGGTGTGCTCGACTCGAATTATATAAAAGAACTATTTTTAAGGGTTGATACAAAGCTATTCAAAATACTGTCGTTAAGAGTACACGGGGATTACTCATTATAATATGGAGGGTTGATTATGTACAAGCAATACCGATCGTTACATGCAAATTAGAATAAACTTAGGTATAACAATAATCGATATGGCCTTGTTATTGAGTGCGTTTACAAACAAACACACAGATAATATATACTATCTAAATAATGTGGATGTTTGTTTTATTGTTTATATCTACGCTACGAATACGTGGTCTCTACCTTTTGTTAACAAATATTATATTATTAAACAATTATTTTTTTCTGTTACTTAACTGTTGTAAGAGCTAAAACATAAGTAGTTCTAAAAGAATGTTTATATTTAAATTCTTTTCTTTTCCCCATCGGTAACAAGATAAAGGGTGACTTTGAATTTGGTCACTCAACGCGCAATGTCTCGGATTCGGGCGAAAAACGAAGAACGACATATCTTGAAATTAAGATGGAGAGGTGGAGAGACTCTACTATTAAGACGCTATAAGGAAAAAAGCGTAAAGCTATGTTACTTAAAAACATGTCTAAGTTAATATTAATATAAGTTGTGCGGTTACAACAAACTTGATAAGACTCATAATGCCTTCAAGAGGTAGTTAACTTTATAGTCGGGAGCTTAAAATTTTAGCAAACAAGAAGTAACATTGTAGATTGCTTTATGTGCTTAAAAAGATATTGCTCCTGTATATTGTTTTAATATTATTTTCATTATAACAATATTGTTTTAATAATATACTTAATTTTTTTATAAACTGCTTCACCCTTGACATAACAGAGATAGCAGTGTCAGAATGATCCTAGTGTCATCACAGCCCATTCTCAACTTTCCGTCTGAAATGGAGATATTGCTTGTTGAGTGGTGAAAGTTAACGCTGATCTTTGACTCTTAATTAATAAAGAGGATACATAAGAATAACTTAAATATAATCATTTCCCAATAGGAATCGATCCCATAACCAATTACGTTTACAGATGCTGTTGCACTGCGTCATAATGACCTTTAATATTTTCAGTCCGGTATTGCATTAGTCACTTCATAATTTTTTTAACATTTTGTGTTTGGTAGTATAAACAAACGTCGCAGTTTGTTTAAACCAAGTGTGACTAAGGAACTGTATTTTTTAAGTTTTGTTTAATCAGATCCTATGAATGAAAATAAAATCTTATAAATAAAAAAAATATAAATTTAATTATTTACATGAGTCAGAATCAAATCTACAGCTACTAACTGTAATTAGATAAATCTCAACTCTGTCACCTGGTGTATTGTAATACCATGGATATATATCACATACAACAATTCACAGACTGACTGGCTGGCTAGACAGAGGACTAGAAGATAAGCTTAAAGAAATAAATTCGGTTTGATTTGGCTAATTAAATAATTTTCTTTAGATAACTTTGTTCTGAGAAATAATTTTACTTATTTTAGTCAATTTTCAAAGTTGTTTTGGGAATTTACGTGCTTAAATTCTAATTAAGTCATCCAACCTCTTGTTAGTAGAAAACAACCTCGTTCTACTTTCCACAGACAATAATAATAAATTTTAATATTTTATACTACCAAAGTTTTAAAAGGAACATTTATTAAGCTGGAAGTTATGTATAAAATTATAAACGAAAAAGTAATACGTACCTCAAGCACCTCCTTAGTGGTTATACGAGGGAAATTTTATTAGGGTTACAAAAAAGTAAGCAAATAATGAATAAGATTGTCTTAGCAAAACTGAAAATTTATATACGTTTGTGTGTATATATTCAAAATACATATTAAGTCGCCAGTCGGCCAGACGTGGCCCAGTGGCACAAGCGTGTGACTGTAAACGACTGGTTATAGGTTATTAGGGGTTATTCGCACTCGAGGAGTGACAATATTTAATATTTCCATTTTCTTCGCTCTGGTGCCGAGGTAAAGCGCGGCGTTAAGTTCCGCCACTTAACACGCCATGCCTCCGAATTCGGCGGAAAGTGGGGAACGGAGTTGTCTTAACACTAGGTTGCCTCTGCCTACCCTGCTGTGTGCGGGATACAGCGTGAAGCTAAAAAAAACAAAAAAATATACGTCATCATTGTCGTGTAGCCATCTCACCAAGGATGGTAACAGTCGTATGGTAACGACTGTTTTCGAGAGGCACGGGTTCGAATTTAACTGCGTCAAATTTTTACACGTTATCTAAAAATGAATTTTAATTTCGCAACTATGTGAATAAGAATTCAAAAATGGTAAAAATACGACACCATCAATTTCAACGTGACGTCATTATGTGACATATGTCAGAGTCAAACCCAAATCCTACTTAATGCCGTAGCAGTAGGTACCGCTAACCACCAGACCAATAGCCTGTTTAAATGGAAAATAATATGTTTCTTGTATGAAGAATCATATTACTAACAGTGTGCTAGACGCTACATAACATTAAACGAAAATGTTGCTACCTAAAGCTGAAATTAAATATTTTATAGTTAAATAACCACGAAATGCGCTAGAAAGCAGTTTAAGGCATAAATAAGTAGCTTATTTAATGTTCGGTAAAGCGTAGAATTTATGCACCAGTTTTTAGTGCAGCCACATTAATCTCACGAAAGAAGCTATCTGGGGGAAACTTTACAATTACGGCTCGTGTTAAAAATATACGGAATATTAAAACTAGTTGAATATAGAAAAATATTTGCAACTTATATATCATATATGTTTATATTTCCGCCCTGGACCTAAGGCAAAGCGCGGCGTTAAGTTCCGCCACTTAACACGCAATGTTTTGATTTCGAGCGAGAAATGAGAAACAGATTGTCTTGTCACTAAGTTCTTTCGAGTTATAATCATCGGGAAAATATAATACGTTACTTTAACTATATATTTTTTTCTTATATTACACATAGTCATTTTTGAATATTGTTCTAAATACTTTGTTTTCTCGACAGGTGTATAGGTTCTCTAGTAGTAGAACTAGACGCTCCTTGGGCGGGCTATGTGGAAGGCGTTGAACGTCTTGCAAGGGCAGATGCTGACGCTGCGTTAAGAGCTTTGGACGCGAGAGTCTCAGAGGCGATTATGCATGCGCTTGAAAACCACGTCATATTAGAAAAGAAGGTATGTAAAGACTAAAATATGTAAAATATAATTTATTTGTAATTCTTACTATAGAATAATATTTTTATAAATTTTTAGTATCGTGTTTTTAATACTAATTGGCAGTAACTTCAAATACCTTTATAAATTAATCAAAAAGATGAATTAATGAATTATTAAGAAAATCATGAATATAAAACGTCGTGGTTATGAACTTTACCAATTCCAAGAAAGAACTTGGACAAATTATTATTTGAAGAAACTTTTTAGTTCGTGAATGAATTAACGACATGACGAAAGAATATTTCTTTCGTGTACAGAATTTTGGGACAATTACTTGTTAAATGATCGTTCTGGATATTTTACCTAATTGTCTTTGAAACTTTTCTGGGAATGCCTCGTTGAGACGCGAAACACGTTTGGAGTGTACTCGGAGGCAGCTTGAATCTTGAAACAAGTCCGAAGTTTTAATTTATGCACCACTTTGTACATACATTTGCGAATGCCCGACATGTTGCCAAGTGTTACATAAGTCACATTTTCATAATAATGCTTTTATAATAGTGTAGTTAAAACTTTATTTGACTCTGAATTTGTCAAACAATTTCCTAACTTATTACAGCTTCATGCCTTTACCTGCATGGCAGAATAGTCAGAGAGAACATAGTCTCTACCCACACCGTTCTGTACTTTTCGCCCAAAAATCGAGATATTGCGGAATAAATGAAGGAACTTAATGCTAGGCTGACTTGTTACATTTATTTAATAATGTTTATTTTTATTAAATGTCACTTAAATTGTCTCTAAAATTCCTCGTGCTGTTTAAACATAGGAAAAGAGACCCTTGGCATTACAGAAACAGTTTAGCTATGCTATTATTTGGTTTATAACAAACAGTACCAGTACCAGTAATAGCTGTAGTCATATTGACAAACAGATAAAATACAATAAAATATATACTAGATATTGCCGCATATAAATTTATTGGGTGCATTATACCCAGTCTATATTCCAAACTCGCACAGCGACTTGCTTAGTTTCCAACCAAATTCATTTGCGGCCGTAAATTACGTTCAACAATGTAAAATAAACTTTCCGAACTTTAGAAATGTTTTGGCATACGATTCGTTCGTGTTGAACGAGATAATTTTCAGCACGATAAAATATTTACTATAGTGTACACACTATAATTTCACCTGATATACTTCTGTACCGGTAAGTAACAGGAGAGGCGCATTTTGCACGCCATTTTAACATGAAATCGTTACCGCATACAAGAGTTATGTCATTCTTTATTATATCAGACAATTAGAGTCTAAAAAAATCTTTAGCTTCTTGTTGTTTTCAATAAAGTTATCAAACCTTTCACACTGTAGAGTTTGGCAGGACGCCACACAAGAGAATTCTGCTCAACGGCACATTTCAATTATTTTACGGTTATCGCTTCAACCACACTGAACGGGGAGAAGCTTAAATAATGTGCTTTAAATCTTACGTTGTTATGCAACCCTTTTTGTGAAAAGATTACGTTAAACATTTGAATAACAAAACCGAAATGGTGTTTATTCTTTTTATTTTTCTCTTGAATATTTAAATTTATTTTGTTTATAATTGTATTAATATTGAGGCTCTTGTGTCGTAGTGGGACTGTGTCTGACTGTAACCGTGAGTTGAAGAATAATTATATATTTTCATATCTTTGCTCTGGTACTTAAGACAACGCAAAGTTTTAGGCGGGATATAGAGAACGGAATATCTTAATATGATATATTATTATATTTATGGTTTTTTTTCTGACTACCATGCCATGCGGGAAAAAGCGTGAAGTTGTTTTTTTATATTTCAATTCGATATAAATAGAGAAATAGTGAAAAATATTCCAAAAATGAATAACCTTTCATGATGCCATGCCTACTGTTCACTGCGGCAGTAATCAATTACAATAATAAATAGCTTTGGTAACATACCATTTCAAGAGCTAGAGCAGTTCATCTTGCAGTCGTAAAGTTTAGAATCTTTCTTTAGATTAAGTTTACGCGATGTTATGAGACCATAAAGAAGGTGGAATGGTCGTAGGCGAGGCAGGTCAGACGTGGGCGCGGGTCGACCAAGCCCGTACACCACTTCAACAATCCGTTGCTATAGAGCATAATGCCACTATATTCACGTTTGATCGTCTTGTGCAATGTACTTTGCCTAATTCATATCACCTCTATAAATTTAACCTTTTTAAATCTTTCCGTGTATTGTGTTTCGGCAGAAAAATAATTTAGAACAGAACAAAGTTAAAAATGTTAACATTTTTTGCGGAATTGCTCGAACTCGACTTTTGAAATAAAAGTATCATTGACAATTAGGCAAGTTTCAACTATCACGAGAAAGTATCTAGAACAACAATATGGAACTAAAATTCTATTATAATATATTTATACAATCAAAACTATAATAATAGTGTTGTCGTAAAGTCTGGAACATAAGTGACATTAGATAATATTGTTACACATAACACAATATCGGGGAATTCTCAGCCGTTCTGTCGCCAAGAATAGAGTTCGACACATTTAGAGTCATATCCCCTTTCATATCAGAAATATACTCATATCACCTATTAGTTAGTTTCCAGTACGTCAACAGTATGAACTTTTAGTATTTATACTATTTTACTATATCCAACAATATTTAAGTAGTTTATACATATATAAATTATATTATTATTTCTTCTTAGAAGGAAACTATCTTACATTTGGAAAGCCTGGGTTTAATTAAAATATTTTTGTTTTTGTCTTGTTAAATAAATTATGGCATTGAGTTTCGCCACCAAAAACAGGCGAAAGGTATGTGGCCATTTTCTTTTTATTTCTCCCTAGCATAACACTGTGTGAAGTTCAATATTTTTTTTTTTAACTTCACGCTGTATCCCGCACACAGCAGGGTAGGCAGAGGGAACCTAGTATTATGATACTCCGTTCCCCACTTTCCGCCGAATTCGGAGGCATTGTGTATTAAGTGGCGGAACTTAACGCCGCGCTTTGCCTCGACACCAGGACGAAGAAAATGGAAATATTAAATATTTCCACCCCTCGAGTGGGAACCGAACGCACAACTAGACGTTTACAGTCACACGCTTGTGCCACTGCGACACGACTGGTTAAAAAAATCAGAAACACCAATTGTACAAAGATTTCGTTAACAAACGGCAAAACAATAGGGTCGTATTAGCAATGGAGCAGACAAAACACAGACATCCGTTGACTCACCTCACGTAACAATGATTATGTCACTCAGTCACCAAGGACACTAATTCCGGGATGCCATTTGTCATAATTTATGATTCCGGTGTATAACGCCGGAAGTGTTTAAATCTACTTCATTTTAAATAAATCGGATGATATAGATAGTTTAAACATTCAATTAACATAATAAAAGGTGAGGTAGCTATTAAATGGCAGGTAGCTTTTTTTTATTTCTAACTTGTACAATTTTATTATTATATAAGTTCGTAAAATGTTTTTTTTCATAGCTAAACTATAAATGTTCGGATTTACGAAGCAGATTACTGCTTACTTTTGTAAATGCTACCTAATAAAGTAAGCACAATTTTACTATAAAATTGTTATAAAAATGTTACAACTAAATGACTTTATAAATGTGTAACTTGTATTCGTTCATTACTTAAAATCACTTTTTTTTATAATCGAAAATGTCACGTTTTAGATATACCATGTGACTTGAAATAATTAATATAATATTCTTAAAATGTTGCTGAAAGTCTTAATTAAATGTCAATATTGTTTAAATAGGGCCGTCGTGGCATAGCGGAACAGTATAGGACTGCGGATGGTTGTGAATTAGATTCCCACTCGTAGGAAAGATATAGATTGAAGATTGATATTATTTTCATTACTGCGCTGCCTAAAACGCCACTTAACACACAATTTCTTCATTTCGGGCGGAAAGTGGAGTGTCTTGACACTATAGTGTCTGATCTGACCCTTCTATGCGGTGAAGTGTGAAGCTACAATCAAAAAAATGTTTTAAATTTCAGTTGAAGGGAATAAATGCCGAAATATAAAACTTTAGCTCGTATTTACGAAAATAAAATACTGTATTCTTCCCTAATTACGGCACGAATAGTTCGCTGAAAGGCTTTCAGTACATTTCCGCTCAGTTCAATGGTTCTGTTAAATTATAATAATCAATGGTACGTGATTTAAACGAGCTGTACATGGTAAGATCTTTTGTTTTCACGATTTTTACACATTTTGAAAAAAAACTGTTTTATACGGATTAATCGTGTATATTCTTGATATTGAGGTCCTCGTGGCGTAGTGTGACAATGTCTGACTGTAACCGGTATGCCTATGGGTTCGATTTCCATTCAGAGAAATGATTAATTATTTATTTAAATAATAAGACAACGCGCGGTGTCAACTTTCAATGTCAATGTCTCGATTTCGGGTGGAGAGTGACAAACGAGAAAAAAACATAACGATTTTCACACTTTTTTCTCCTTGATATTCGAAAATAATTTTTAGAAAACTCGACAATTATCCGTGTCCATAGGACACCTGTCAACTCTACCTGTCAAATAATATATTATTGAATACCAAAAATTTACGCGATTAGTCTGGCTAAAATAAATTTATTTCAAAATACCCTACACATATATAAAAGAGATTTATTCCGCAAAGCAGTTTTACGAGCTCGGAAAAGCTTTTATTATAAAAGGCTCGAAGTCGCTCCGTGGAATGTTGACTTTCAATTTTCATGGTAATAGCATCGGTTCTGGTTCCAATCCCTGCGGATTCAGTTGTTTTCATTTTACTTTAGATTTATTTTAAAGTTACTTGGGTTCTTCTATTTCGATTATCGGTAAAGGCCACGTTTATATTAATAAAAGAAAAGTATTGTGATATTTTATGGCTCCAAAACTAGGTTCTTTTTTTTTTATGTAATAAAGGAGGCAAACGAGCAGAAGGCCCACCTGGTGTTAAGTAACCTTCGCCCATAGACATCCACAACATTACAGTTGTGGATGCATTGCCAGCCTCGGGAATGTATGACAGAAGAAAGGAGGAAGGATGGGAATGGTGGGAATAGGGAGAGCTGGCTTACATGCCATCGAACCGGAACACATCATAAAATATCTGGCGGTTCGTCTTTGACATGATAGTGGTCGCGAGCCAGTCGGAGAACGAATCTCCTACCACCAAACTACTGGGTTACCCGCCTTTTACGGGACGCTACCCAGCGGCGGGGAGGAATTGTATTCTTAACCCGTCCCCCCACGGGAAAAAACGGGTTCGCTCAAGTGTGTGGAATAAGCAGCGAAGATATTTGCATGAAGGTAGGCACATAGTAAAATCAAATTAAACGAAAGTTAGAGATATTTAGATTATTACACCATAAATCAGGCAAGCCTGATGTTTACCGTATTTTATAAAAAAAAACTTATAAAATTAACGTATTTTGTACATAATTTCCGTCACGTAAAGGTGTCCATTGTATAAAAAATAAATTTTATGCGTAACTCCAATAATAACAGATGCACGATGAACATACTGACAAACAAATGTTTTCGATTTTTTGTAAGAACTAAAGATTCTTGGAATATATAATTTAGGTCTTTCAAAATAGATAAACAAGCAAGTTGAATATGATACGGTCGTAATAATCACACATTTGCAGAAAGAAGTACCTACTCAAAGTCAAAGGTTGCAAAAATATTTTTTTTCTTTTTCACTTTAGCCAAGCGATAAGTAGTTTGTTTATAAACATATTTTAAACAATGAATTAGATAATAAAAAAAGTCTCTACAATTGTAATTCTGAGAAAATTCATGTTTTTTTCTGTATTGCCATGCTCTGAGTGTGTGACCGATTCTAATGCTGGTGCGTTCTTGAGTGCTTAACGCGTGTATACGCAAGTACTTAAAGTTTTAACCCAATATAGCAAAATCTTGTACATTCAATTGAAGCGTAATGTACCTATGTCTAGTGGGATTATAGCAAATTGACCTTGAAAATCTGAACTGCTGGGCCTATTTCGATGAATCTTCTCAGGAAGATTCTTCGTTCCTTTTCAGGAAAGTGATGACGCAAGATCAAACATAGGCTATCTTTTTTCAAAACCAACCCCTAAGGGATTGGTTTAAATGATAATATGGTTTCATATTATATTAAATTAAGCATATATATTATCACCAGCGACCCGCTCGCGGCTTCGCCGCGTGAACTGTTTCGTTATATTGCAAGCCTCGGGGGTGCATTTTGAAAAAATAAAGTAGCCTATGTTTAAGCTTAGATTATCAACTATATTTATGCCAAAATTCATTACAATTGGTCAAGCGGTTTAGATTTTTCATATAAACTGTCATCCCCTATTTCAACCCTTTAGAGGTTGATTTTTGAAAAAATAAGTAGCCTATGTTAGACCCAGTCACTTTTACTACTTTAATTCTAAATTTCATCCAAATCGGACCAGTAGATTAGCCGTGAAAGCGTGACAGACAAACACACAGACTTTCGCATTAATAATATAAGTATGGATATATTAAGTTAAGCAGTTTTGCTTAACTTAATCGATAACTGAGTCCATCAGAAACACGAAACAGCAATAATTGTATACTTAACATGGGCAAAGTAGCGAGCGGGTAACTAGTAGTCCATAAATGCAAAAGCTATCAAAACATAATTAATTCTAACACTTGTTGACTTCAGTTCTAATAAACACGCATAATTTACGTAACAGTATAAATAATGAATAATGTATAGTTATATTAACAAGTCATTGACATTGAATATGCCGCTGCGAGCTAAACCAATCGCCACGATAGGTCAGGTTGTAGCGCCGGCGCCCGCCCACGTCTGCTTTCACCAGCTCCGCATAGAGGAAATAAGTGTTTTGCGCCATACTTGAGAACATCTTTGTTGTTTTCTTTGTGCTATTTTAATCATATCTTAAGTTTTTTTTTGGTTTATTTTTTTGCTAAATGTGATGTTTATAAGAACCAATATACATTTTTGAGCTGAGCGAAGCGAAGCTCTTACTGGTCAAAAGTGTGCTTCGTTGTGGTACTCTTCCTGGGCTATTTGTAGTAGACCTCTGAAATTTGGCAGGGATATCGAGCACAGTGTCTTGTGTGCTGTGAAGTTTTTTTGGCGACAATTGTAATTGTAGTTTTCGAATAAATGATAATTAAATAGTCAAATGGTAAGTAAAAGTGCCTATAGACTTAGGCTGTGGAACGTTAAGTGCTATGTTGGTGTTAAGTATTTGCTTTTCAAACTCTTTTAACATGTAATAACATTAAATATGTACTTCGCTCAGCTCTTCCCGCCATGCAGTGCAAAGATGCGGTTCCTAGTTATTGTGTTAAATAACCTCGCTTATATTATTAAGCATAAAGACAGCCTATTTTATTAATTATATAAAAGATTTTATTAATTATATTGTATTAGGAAAATAGTTTCAGGAAAAAATGATGTCGAAAAATGGTAATATGATGATTTTCATAAATTTTAGATAATCTTTCGTATTTTTATTAAACGTATTTTACAGTCAGGTACAAGGTTTATAACATAAAAAAACATCAACACATGAGCAACATCTTGAACTTATATTATAGTGAAATAAACTTTATATTAAAAAAAAATAACGATCAATAAAATATTAATCATACACTTACTCCACTTTACAACGATAAACAGGAAAATAACATGACCATAAACCCTTAGAATAAGCTCGTTGGGTCATGACATGCGTAGGCGCCGCTCTTGACGAAACCGGCACGCAATTTATGGAAGTACCGGCGCATCACCTTTATTTATTGACCCGATAGTGGCTATACAGTTATGGTGAATTCTGCCCACTACTACTGAAGTTATATTGACAGGTTTCTTTTATTTCTATAACTCGGATCAAAGGTGAAAGTCAATGGAAATACACATTTATAATAGTATGACATGTTTAGTACCATTTGAATCAATTAACGCGTGGAATAGATGTTGTAACCCGTTTTGTTAATCTTTACTTTATTTTAGTAATATGTCTAATATTACCTTCTATGTTCAGTCAAAAGTAATATTAAAATATCTGCTTCCATGTATACTTGAATATAGCGTTTTTAAGAGAGGCCGTCGTAGCGCAGTTGGCCAGTGTCTAAATGTAAACGGGATGGTTGTGAATTTGATTCAAGCTCGGGGGTATGATTATATAATATTTTCAATGCTTCATTTTGATATCTAAAACAATTATCGCTTTATGTTCCGCCAATTAACTTGTAATGTCTCGATTTCAAGTGGAAAGAGGAGAATAGAGTATCTTGACACTAATACTATCTTACGTATGTGATCTGTTTTTTTAACAAATGAACTTAAATAAAATATAAGAAAATTAATTGACCATTATTTTACAAATAGCGCCCGTTTGCTTCATCGTATAATATATTTAAGCACATCCTATATAAAAAAATAAATCAGTTAGCATTAATTATAACTATCTTAGCAATTTCCAATCCCAGATATTAATAGTCATGTCGATACCCACAATATCCGGCCAAATACTAATTGATATTGGATTAAACACAGCTAATATTATGATTCACGATTAAGCGTATAATATATTCGGTATTACAGAGGATGCAGGCTTATTGCCAGTATTAGCCCGTAGCCGTGATAAATTGAGCTAGGAAACGGATAAGCCGATCAGCCGTCATCGCACCTCGTCATTATTTTGTGTTGGCTATTTTAAATTCTATATTATTTTTTTTATAATTCAAAATGCGTTAGTTTATTAGTTTGTAGTAAATGTCGTGGATTCAAATTTGTTTCGGGGGATTTGAAGTACTTTTTATCGATATATGTATAAGAATTAATATAAATAAAGAAAGACCATATTGGCTTAGCGCAAAATAGGATACTCATAGAGAATCCAGTGTCAAGAAACTGTTCTCTACTTTCCACCGGAAGTCGAGATCAAGACATTGTGTGTTAAGTGGTGAGACTTAATGCTGTGCTTCATGTATCGGAGCGATGAAATGAACATTAGTTAAATATAATTTTAATAAAGCATTAGTTAAATATAATGTGGCCAGTCGTGGCCCAGTGGCACAAGAGTGTGACTGTAAACGACTGGTTGTGGGTTCGATTCCCACTCGAGGAGTGGAAATTATATTTCCATTTTCTTCGCTCTGGTGTCGAGGTAAAGCGCGGCGTTAAGTTCCGCCACTTAACACGCAAGCCTCCAAATTCGGCGGAAACTGGGGAACGGAGTGTCTTAACACTAGGTTCCCTCTGCCTACCCTGCTGTGTGCGGGATATAGCGTGAAGCTATTTAATTTTTTTTTTTATAATGTAAATATGATTTAACTAATGTTCATTCATTTTTTTCATTCATTCATGCGAATAAAACCCATAACCAATTCCGTTTATAATCAGACGCTGTCCCCTTTCGCCTCAACGGCCTTTTAAATCATGGTATTGAATTCGAGCAAATAGTAGTGAAAGTAGTGTCCTGACATCCCTCTGCGTAACCTGTTATGGGGTAAAGAACTTTACACAGAAAAAAATGTACAAGTATACATAAAAACTTGCAATATTTCATTATATATCTTATACCCCATTAATTAATTGGCATTAAACACATAAATTAATTTACATTACTAATGTAAACTAAAACACTTAAATAAATAAACATATAATTTCAAATAATACCTTAAACAAAATTTAAATTGCTATACATACGAGTATAAATTTAACAAACACTCAATTATTTCACGTATAGTGGAGAGCAATTAAACCGACTCTATATGCACGATGCTGTTGACATTCCGCTATGTTATGATGTAAGAGTAATAGACTAGACGATCCATTAATAAATTCGATTTTAGTTTTTGTCGCATCATCCGCCGTGACGCAATGCCGACCTCCTCGTATACCGGCATTAATTATATCCACCTTCTATACGCCCACGTAATTATCTGTTTGTTTTAAAACACTTGATGCAATCTATTAATGATGGACTGGAGATATTTCACGTAGATTTACGTCACGTAAAGGCGACTGCATTAAAATTGAAATATGTAAAAGCTTCAAGCTTTTTCCAACGTCAGGGGTGAGTGTCAAGACACTCTGTCCGTCAAATTATTCCGTGACATTGTGTGTTAAGTGGCAGAACTAAACGCTGATTTGTAAATAAATATAAATTATAATCAACTGAAATATAAATTAACCAAAAATAATAACTCTTTATAGAGGCCATCATGGCGTAGTGCGGTTGTATCTGATTATATACGCAATGGTTTTAGGTTTAATTCCAAATCGGGGACATGAGATTATATTTAAATTATTTTCATTTGGTCTCCTTTTTCTAAACAGGAGACATGTCCACCACCCATCAAGCAAAGTCTCATATTCAGGCGACAAGTGGACAACGGTTAGATTCTCTCTGCCTATCCTGGTGCAAGGGAAAAGCGTGAAGCTAAAGAAATTGTAACTCTTTTTTATAAAACACAATACTAAGGTTTTGAGGGAGACAAGAATTTCGTATAAATAAGGTGTCTTAGCAGATCACTTAATGCGTCACGTAGAGAATAAAGTATTCTAAAATACTTAGGATTATGTATTTAAAATTTGCAATTTTAAATCATATTTGAATATAAAGTTAATTTTAATAAAAGAGAAAATTCTCGTTAATAAATTTACAATTTATCGCTTATAGCTCAGCCATTTTATTTTTGCGAAAATGACTTTTTTCTACAAATCATAAAGATATAGGAACTTTATATTTTATTTTTGGAATTTGAGCAGGAATAGTTGGAAAATCATTAAGTATATTAAACTTTTTGCAAATTTCAAGAGGTGCGGAGGTCGACTTCTTTCATGCAAAGTACCTTCACGAAAATTATGCTAGCCAGAAAATACACTTAGTATTTTCTGTAAATCAATAAAATTTTGATAGCTAACCTTTGCCTTATGTTTTACTGGCAAGAGTTAATAGGCTTAGTTACAGTCTACAGTTTATTTTAGACACATTAAAAGTTAAGTGGTTAACCTGACGTTGTCATTCATCTATTAAGACACAACAAACTACGAGTGGGATTCCAACCCACATCACTCGCGCTCGTCGAGAGCAACACGACAATAATCAATTAATATTATAAATGCGAAAGTTTGTCTGTCTGTC
Source organism: Dryas iulia moderata (assembly GCA_019049465.1). Taxonomy (NCBI): domain Eukaryota; kingdom Metazoa; phylum Arthropoda; class Insecta; order Lepidoptera; family Nymphalidae; genus Dryas; species Dryas iulia. The sequence goes on from CM032417.1 coordinate 5,407,751, forward strand.
TGTTACGCTTTCGCGCTTTATCTGCTAGCTCGATTTTAATGGAATTCGAAATGAAAATAATTGAAGACCAAGGGACAAACGTAATTTAGTTTTTTTTTTTTAAATGATAGAATGAGAATTTATATATTTATTAATTAATCCCTCGAGTTGTTGAAATAGGAGCCGTCAGTTTGAATAAAAAGTGTTGTACTTATGCAGGCGGAGCCGGAAGCAGTTACTAGTATTTTATAAACTTTAAATATATGTTATTTATTTAAGTTAACCTATGATTGCAACTGTTATAATATAAAGTTGTAAAAATTTTAATTTACAGTAATATATCTTATCTGTAAACTACCGAATCATTAAATGTTTAAACATTGTATTTTTATTTCCCTTTTAAAAAGCACCGCCTTTAATCACTTCGTAAAAAGTAATATAATTTTAAGTGGACGTTCTATTTACGAAAGTATCATTATGTTTTGTCATTATTGGTTAATTAACTTATAATGTAGAAATATAATGTCTGAGTAAATTGACGTATAAAAGTTACTAGTATTTAAATATTATGCAAGAACTATAGGAGGAATATAATTAAAAAAAAAAAATTAAATAGCTTCACGCTATATCCCGCACACAGCAGGGTAGGCAGAGGGAACCTAGTGTTAAGACACTCCGTTCCCCACTTTCCGCCGAATTCGGAGGCTTGCGTGTTAAGTGGCGGAACTCAACGCCGCGCTTTACCTCGACACCAGAGCGAAGAAAATGGAAATATAATTTCTACTCCTCGAGTGGGAATCGAACCCACAACCAGTCGTTTACAGTCACACTCTTGTGCCACTGGGCCACGACTGGCCACAAAGGAATATAATGCCAGAAAGAAAACCTTAAGCCCCATTTTAAAAAGTTATGCGGATTATTAGCATAAAACTATTGTCTTAATTCATTTTATATTTAGAAGCAGTGCATATAAATGCAAAGAACAACATAAATTCATTCATTTGAAAAATAATATATTATTATCTGCGAGGCTTTAAGTTCCGCCATTCAACACGCAATGTCTCGACTTCGAGTGGAAGGTGAAGAACAGAGTATCATAATGCCTTTGTTCGCTGTGACTACCCTGTTAAGCGGGAAAAAGCATAAAACCTGCTTAAACATTACATACACTACAATATACTTGACAGATTTGTTGTATAAAGTAACATAGGAACAAGTAGCTAAGCTAACTAAAAATAAAATTGCTTATTATTACAACCATTTTTTGGCGACACTCTCACAATTTACACCAGAGTACTTAGATACCTAAGTATCTAGCATATTCTTAACTAAGAACGTGGTAACTTATTATTATCAGTTTTTCCTTTCATTTCATTTAGAAAACATTGCGTATTATTTGAACCCAATTCCCTGCAGTTAAAATAACTCTAAGTATGTTATTATTAGAATTCGTAGTTACGCCAGCATCACATCATTATGTACGCACATTATTAGGATAACAATTCGTGACTTTAAGCCTAGCTATAACAAATTTTGATTTATAATGTAAGTCTGTAAAATGCATATGTACTTAAAACTTACGATTATTTTGCTTTGATCAATATAATGTATGCATTAGTCATTGCAGACCGAATAAAGGCGAATGGTGTTACAATTAATATAATTAAACATTGAAACAATGATGTTAGTCACTGGTAGTATGAAGAGATATCTTATTGAAAACATTCCTAAATGGATTTCCTATAGATGATAAGTAGTTATTACGTGATAATTGTATGTATTCCGTTGAATATTTTCATTCTATTTATTGTTTTTTTATTTCACATTTTTTCCCACAGCGTAGGCAGAAAGAACTTAGTGTTAAGACATTGGTTGATTGGCGGCACTCAATGTCACGCTCTGTTTTCAGAAAGGGAGAAATGATAATGAAGGAAAATTAATTTACTCTCCCGAGTGGTCGTCGAACCCACACCTCACCCCCACTTTGACGATTACAGTCCTACTGAGCTATTAACTCAACTACAAATAATTAAATTATTATTAAACATTTTCTGCATTTGAATGGTTAATTAAAATAATTATAGAATAAGTCATATAGATAAAAGCAGGGTTCACTCATCAGACTCATACCTCGTGACAAGACACTCCATTCTCCACAATCTTAGACCTTATCAATTAGAGAAAAATATATGAAATATTCATATTCTAATTATTATAGTTAAAATCTATATAACGAGCTACATTATACATTTGTAAATAACCCAAATCTCTATTTAAGATATTTTTCAACATTCCTTTAACAAAAACGTTATCTTATTTGAAAGCGCAATTACGACAGATACACCTGCGCAGGCAAATGCCTTCAATATCTAGAATCGCTTTTATATTAAGTTTTTATAGCCAGGCTTGCGGTTCAGTTGCTTCTATTACGTACATATATAAATATTAATTTTAGAAATACAGAAAATATTTAATTAATAAGTATTTCGCATGTGGCAAATAGGTATGCATTTTATACACCATTTAATTCATTAGGTGCGTTTTAAAAATACCACGACAGTGTAAAAAAAATCTAGTAACTACTATCTCACTAAACATCTCTCTAAATAAAAATCTTAAAAAAATCGTAAAAATTGAAAATTTTGAATTTGATTTTGTCACGAAAAATGGTCTATGTCATTTTGGGTTCTATTTTTATATATTTTTTCCTTATATGGTCATGGAAACATTAGCTTTGATTTTTTTACTTTACATATAGAAAACCACGAATATATATTTTTTATTAGGCATACATACATCGTCTACTTATAATTATTTAATTTAACGAAGATTTTTACTAAGGTAGAAAATGGATTTACCATGATGTATTCACTGCAAAAATTCAGAACCGTGAAGACAAATAAAATATTATTGACCTAAATACGTATCACGATCCAACATCACATATTTTTAAACAATTTTTAAAGTAATACAAAGTTGTAATAAAGCGTATAAGAATGTCGACACAGCTCATAGCAGTAGTAGAACGCATGACTCAGTAATGAGAGCGCCTGGACGGTATTCACGAGGTGTGGGTTCGAATCCCGCTGCGTTCAAATTTTTATATGTTTTCTAAATGTATTTTTCAACATCACATATTTTTACGTACGAAAAAAATATTAAATATAATCATAAGGCATATATTGTTTAAAGTAATATTATACAACATTGAGGTTAAACCACGCGATTTGTGGTATATTTAGTTTTATCTCTGTACATTTGTACGTGATTTTTAAAAACGTGAATTCATACAACGATCAGTATCTGTGACGGGATGTCGGAGTACCACAAGTCAGCCACATAAAGGCTCATTATGCATAATTTTGTGCAATTTTTAGAATGCAACGAGGATTGTAACTATGCGACTATTTGCGGTGTGGCGAGTCGTGTTTTATTTGCGTGTGTCGCGCGTCGGTAAGGGCATTCACACTGGCTATTTCCGCACGAGTGTCTTAGAGATTTGTAACCCGACAAATTATATGTGATATCGATACACTGCGCCTTTTTAGATTACTATTTGTTATATGATATTCGTTTTGTTGGTCGATTAGCTTCAATGTGTTGTAGTTTTGTTCAATTAAATGTTAAACGAAATAACAACAAACCGTTTTTTGAAATACATATTATTTTACTAGGAACCACCTCTTTGCTCTGCATGGCGGGAAGAGCTGAGCGACGTACATATTTAATGTTATTGCATGTTAAGAAAGTTTGAAAAGCAAACACTTAACATTGACCATAACACTTAACGTTTCACAGCTAAGTCTATGGACACTTTTTGACCATCTAATTGCCATTTATTCAAAAATTACAATTACAATTGTCACCAAAAAACTTCACAGCGCACAAGACACTGTTCTCGATATCCCTGACAAATTTTGGAAGTCTACTAATACTAATAGCCCACGAAAAATTAAACCACAACGAAAAACACTTTACGACACTGGGACGAACATAGCGTAGTGGAACGTCATCTAAATGTAAACGCGATGGTGTATTTTAACAATATATAGTAGTTTAATTTCTTTGCTATAGTAAGAACAAACGCGACGTTGAGTTCTACCCATTCAACACTCAATATATCGCATTCTGACATAAAATGGACAACGGAGTGTTTTGACCTTTAATCCTCTTTACCTACCTAGCCATGCGGGCATAGGCGTGAAGCGGAAAAAAATAATATGCATTTAAAATATTATATTTATTATTATAACTTAAGAAAGGCGAATACACTCGTCTAGAGCTGTAATTAACATAAAAAGCTTAAGTGGACGGCTACCACAGTTTACAATTATAGTCATACTGCAATGTTTTTCTGCCAATTATGTTACACCATTTTTAATATTACGATTCCATGTCTCGTAACAATCAGTCGTTAAAATGTCTATGAGTCTGTGTACGAGACAACTACTATTATGACTATCTGAGATACAGTCATTAAATGTATACGTTTTGATGTACAAGGTATAATTAAATTGATTAAAAGATTTCACTGTATGTCTTTTTAAAAATTGAGTTATTGTTAACATATCAGTTACTGTTGCACGTAACACGCAAAGTAAAATGAGAAAAAAAAAAACAGAAGTTTATTTGTTTCATAAAAAGTTTTTTTATTAATTGTTATTTTGCAAAGCTTATAAGTATGTTTTAATTAGTCTATATATTTTATGTCTAAAGTTGTTTGCCAGTAGCAAATGATACCTACAACATTTTTGTGTCATACATGTTCGTGCGATGAATATTTTTTAAATATTTTTGTATACAACAACGAATTGCTGTAAAAATACGAAGCTACATTTAGTAAATTTGCATATTATAATATGTCATGTCGGATTTGAATTTTTAAATATCTTGTAAAACGTTATAGGTAGATCGGTTGTCACGCGATAGCTATAAATACTAGGTATATATTTAAACGTGAAATTTTATTAAAACGCTACGCTGAGTTACTCATTCCACAATATATAAAATTCGGAAAAGAGAAATTGAAGAATGGAGTATCTCCATGCTAAGTTCTTTCTACCTATTCTGTTATGCAAGAAAAAGCATGACGTTTGAAAAGAGTTATTATATTTTGTTTTAATTTATTTATTTATCTTCCTTTTGGTTCTTTCTTTTGTATTATTATTATAAGCATATTTAAGATGACAACGCACACACTCATTCAATAATTTCTATTTATTACCATCAGGTGCGACAAGAATGCGGGCCACCATCAACAGTCGACATTCCAAATCTCACTTCACCCCGTCCCACTCCGGGGGCAACCAGACGGGACGCCCTCCGAGCGCCACCACCGGATACGGAGTTATTGCAATTCGCTGCAACTCTTGCGTCAAGTAAAAAGCTATTCGCCGGACTATCGGATAGACTGTGTGACGAACCTGACTTCGCGTACAGTGGCAATGAAAAGTGCTGGAATGGAGAGACTATTGGAGAGTTAGTATTTTTGAAATTTATTTTCTTTTTATATTTTTGTTTAGCTTCACACTGTATCCCGGGCACAGCGGGGTAGGCGGAGAGAACCTAGTCTTAAGATATTCCGTTCCCCACTAATACTTATAAATATAATATTTATAATACTAAAAATAAAAAGACCATAATCATTTATTACTTTTTCTTATGAAACAAACATGTATTTAGATCATAGTTAAATATATGTTCAGTCTCCCATTCACAGAACGGTCTTCGGTTCTGACTCTCCATCATCTTGATTAAGTCATTATGTTCAGTTGGGTTTCATATGAATTAACTAAAACTAAAATTGATATGAAACCCAACTGAACTTGATATTTATTGGAAATCACTTCGTATAATTAAGAGTAAACTTGTCTATACAATCGAAAGTCGTAAACACTTTGCATTTCTTTTTGCATTTCCTTCGCTTTTTATAATTCATTTGAAAATGTTATCCTTATAAAGAAAAAAAATCTTATAAATTCTTGTAATGAATAATGTTAGCAGCAATTGCTTATCGTAGCATACATTAGAATGGTTACTATAATTTGTCCTAGATAAATAAATATATTTTTAGCGTTTCAATCTTACTGTTAATACTGTATTTTATTATTTTACTTTTGTCATAGACCAATAAATAAAAATATCGATTTTCACCAAAACCATCCGTTAGAGCCCTTCGACTGTAAAAACAATGGGTGTTGGTTCAATTCCACTAGGGGGAAAGATTATATATTATTTTCTATTATTTTCACTTCTCCACTTTCCTACCTGAGACAAAGCACGCCGTTAACTTTCGCCAGTTAACACGCAATGTCTCGATTACTATCGAAAAGTGTTTTGGCACTAAGTTCTCTCTGACTACCCACTGAAAAAAAGGTGCTTTTTTACAGAAACTTTTGATAAAATAAGTAATATTAAAAAAAATCATGTAATATTTTTATTATAATTCACATTACACACCGATTAAATCAGCATAAATACATACAAATAATAAAATATGTTTAAACAGATATACTAAAGCACTAGTCGCGTCGGCATCGATAAGTGATCAAAAGTACAACCCCGAGGTAGCTTCAAGCTCGAGCCAAGATTCACAAGTCGCAGCCTTAGGCGACCGGCTGCGGCAAGCCAGACAGGTGGGTTATCTAGATTTAGATATCGTGTACCACTTCTTTACACCTTAAATAAAAATGTTAAAAGGTTTTTTATTAAGTAGACTGACTAGTTTTTTTTATGTATTTCTTGCTAATGTTATCAGTGAAAATTAAAAGAATATAAACGAATATTAAGGAAGTGATGGACAAATGATAATATTTAGTAATTTGGTGGTATAGTATTGCTTTATTGTTAGTTCAATTAACAGTATCTGTTAGCCTTTTCTTGTATTATTGGGAAATCATTATGTTCTTCTCTTTCCGCCTATTTTGAAATATTGGGAGTTCTGTGGTAAAAAGTTTTTTCCTTATAAAGCAGAGGAACAGTATGAAAATTAAAACAATAAATTATCAAGTTAAACTTAAGGTTCACACTCTATTACGTAATATAGCATAAATTTTTAATCCTAACATCTACTAAACTATAACTTAAAAGTTTGTAAATTAATCAGAGAAAGTTACTTTATGAAATATGTTTACAATCTTTAAATGATCACAGATGCTCGTCTCTCATTCCTGGGCGTCGTCTCCAACAGCTGAGGCTTTCATGCAAGGGGATGAAGCAGGAGACGAGGGGTCAGGATCAGGTCGCAGTTATACTGATGATGACGCCTCATATGATGCGGAGGGCTCCGGTGAGGAAGGTTCAGGTTCTGAAGGCATCGGTAAGTTAGCAATTATGTATATGAAGTTTGTATATCACGAATTTTGTATTTGATATGTTACTTAAAAAAAAGGGTTCATTGTGTTCAGGTAAATTGATTCAAACGAAAAAACTTTCAAGAAGTTGATAGAAGAATAGGTTTATTATTATCATTATTAGTAAGAACTGAGAGACTGATTAATGACTAAATAAACACTTTCAAAACTTTTCATCTGTGATAATTTGATATTATTATCTAATTCTACATTTATATTTTGTATTCTTTAACATATACATAATATTCTTATTTACTTACATACATATTCTTTTTAACAGGAAGCAGAACATATGATGAAACGACATACTCCTCGCCACCAAGGACAGCGTCAGCCACAGCGTTCAGGCCAATACTTTCAATTGTCATTACCACGGTTATTGTCAACTTATTCTAAACACTGATTTAAATTCAGGTTAAAACGGTTTTAACGTTATGGAAATTGATGTTTTAGTTAGTTTCATTAATCAATACTAGTTTTCAACTACCAGTGCTTAAAACAAAGAGTTTATTCGAGTACTTGCAATGTATGTATATGATTATTTCGACTGACTTTGATATTATAGTGTTAAATTGTACATTGATTTAGTTGACTATTGTTTTTTGTGTGAAATTCTCATATAAAATAGGTTCAGCTTTTTAATATAAAGAAAATGTTAAAAATATTAACAAGTAACAGCCCCGAACTTGGAGTTATATATTAATTAAATGAAATTTCAAGAAGTATGTAGATAAATCTTCATTAAGTATTTACGTCACATATCGGAGCAATTTACCAAACGAATATTGCTTCTACTTAACAAGTACATTATACTTTATAAGTACAGAGTTCAAGAGAAGTCAAAAGGCTATTTATAATTGAAAACTATAATGAACAGTAGAAAAAACCCATGAATATTCTGATCCTGATTATAACGATGATGATCATTATTTTTAATAATAATACAAACACTCAATGAACGAGACTAATTACTACATATAGCTAATTAGTGAAGGCATGAAATGGAAATTATTAAATTTATACACAACTTCTAATGAAGCCTAAGAACATCATAATTAGGGGACTTATAAATAATTTGCCAAACATTTAACCAAACGAGCACATACTCGTTTAGTCAAATGTTCAAATTTAATTTTAACCATTCAAATGATACATTTACGTTTTAGAAATACCTGCTTTGACAATTAAAATTAATAACGTATACTAATTGCGTACTAATATAACTGAGTATTGGGTTATATATTGGACTTATTAATTTAAGGAGACATCAACAGATATAAAAATATACTTTAAGCTGTAACACTTTTATTCTTCTTGCCTTTTTCATTTCTTTTATATTCTGTTTCTGAATTTTATAGGGATGATCTTCATAAAACCTTTGACATATATTATGTTAAGCTCTAAAAATTGTAATGTTAACTCGTGAAATACAAAAACGTAGTTGTAAATTATCTAAAAGACAATTAATTAATTGGTGTTATAATGTAATATTTAAAAAAGAAATATTTAGTAAAATTATTAGTGTCCTGCGTTAAGCGTAGCTAGTCTGAACTAGTGTTAATACCATACAAGCTTCCAAATTAACTACAGAGTATAAAAATATAAATAATAAAAATTGCATTTAAATTATATCAATTTATTGTAATGTACAGAGCATATCAACTTTTAACTCGTTTTGTAAATATAATTCGAAATATTTTAATAAATTTTGATTGAACAAAACTACTCTGTGGTCTGTTTAGTAGTTGATTGGCGAAATGTGTTTTTGTATTCCTTTACTTATTGATGTTAAGTAAACGACGACATATCTACTAGGAACAAAGACTAAGCGACTATTGTCATAACAGTAGCAGGCTTTCCTTTTAGATGAAATTAATAAGAACAAACTGATAAGCCCATTTTCGCCGGCTATTTATCCTGTATGAGAAATATATTATAACAAGATGGTGCTTTGTGAGAACAACGCTCATTCTATATAAAAGATACACTAAATAAGTTAAAAATTCAACATTGCCATTCGCGTTCGTTTATAGTTTTTCTGTTTCACATAGCAAAAATATTGTTTTTATAATATAGAATACAATTTTCAATTTCTTTTGTTTGTTCTTGCAAAGCACTGAACTCTCCATTGTAACTGGCTAACTGGTAAATTGGCAATAAATTTATTAGAAAATAATAACGGTTAGACGAAAGTGATAAACAAATATATAAAATGTACAGATATGTAAATATATAAATCCTACTGGTCTAGGTGCTTAGCTAGTAACATATTTTGTTGCCATATTAATGTTACGAATATTATTATTTATAACTATATTTAAATCGTAAATTAATCTAATATTATGTGATACAAATTTAGTAGGCTTAGGTCGGTGCAGATTACGCATCAGACGAAGCGTGAATAGGTAGCTTTATGGCTGACTTTGACAGCATTTATTACTGTTTATATTTATTACCGACTACTATAAACTAAATTGCTATTGCTTAAACATGTTATTTAGTGTTCTAAAGCAATAAAGTGTATTTTAAATCTTGTACACAATTATTTATTTATGAGTGGGAGCTAATTTAAAGCATCCCATTCACGTTTCGTCACTTTTGTAATAAGCAAATATGTGCATATAGTCGAAAATCAGATCGAACACTGGAAATATAGTAGTAATAGACATTGGCCTAAATCTTATAGGCATTATTATTATTTGAAAAAGAACGTGGATGGATGAAATCGATGATCTCTGTTCTTTTTCAAATACACAGTTTGAGTAGATCTTATCAGTAGTTAAGCATAATCTTGTATAGAATTTAAATTGCTTTGTATTTATGTACATGTAGAAAAGCCATTGCGTATAGTCATTTATTATGCATGTATCTCAAAATGTTTTTAGCATTTGTTTTTCATCTTCATTATTTGTAAAAGATAACTTAAAATAATATAGCTTACTGAATACAAAAGAGCCACAAATAAAAAAAACTATTTAAAAATAAGGTCATATATTGATTTAGACCTCGTTTTTAATATATTTTTTTATTTGTGGTCCGTTTGTATTCAGTGACCGATATGTCAATATGCGCAATGACATTTCATAATCTGTGGCTTATTTGTAATAATAAGTCTTTATAATTAAAGTTCCAAATAAATTGCAATAAAAATACGTAAAAAATATAAAAAATCGTATATTACGCTGTTAGTCACCATGTAATGGTTGACTGAGGTGTTAATGCTTGTAAATTATAAAAAAAATATATTGTTGAATTTGCGTGAGGACCATGCAAGGAATCTCTCATATTTCGGTGTTATCCTTACCAAGATTAAATATGAAAAGTTAAAATCTTTTATTTGTATAATATTGCTTTTGTAGTAGAAAGGCAATATAACTGTGGTAAGACGATACGAAATGAATCCCTTTTGTAAATATTACTGGACAGATAGTGTGTTTATATTATGAAAATAAACTCTGTACCATATATTATTGGTTTTATTTAAACAAATCCCTCTTCATTTGGGTCGACATACTCGTGGTCCTCCATTTCATTTGTGTCTATGGCAGGTGCATACTGTCGTGAAATGTTCATCGAAATGAATAAATGATTTTAACAGAACAACTGGTACGCAATCTTATTGTGGATTATTTATACAAAAGTTAGAGATATGTGAAGATTTCTACATGGATCTACATATCTGCACAACTTGAGCATTTCGCTAAAGTACGCGATTATAGTAAATTAGCAACTTTTTTTTTCGACCTACTATACTAACTATACCTTGTACAAAATAGCTTGATCTTTCTGATACATGTGATTTAATCTGATCGACAAAACTTTGTATGACGCAAATATTATTAATTTAATGGTCTTTAAAGAATTAAAAAAAGGCAAATAAGTCTAGCTTATTTTAGTATAAATAAGAGTAGTAGAGCAACGCTTAATAGACCGATGAACCTGCCTATCATAATGAGTATCCTATCAAAATATTTTACAAATTCGTCAGATAGTTTCAGAGATTACGCGCTACGATTAATATAAATTCGCGTGTACGCAAACAAACAAACTTTTCCGCTTACCAATATTAGTATAGTACAGATACAGAACTAAACTAGACTCAATAATAGTGATAAATAAGTTATATAATCTCGACGGTTATTTATAAATGATATGTTTACGGGTTAAAAAAATTAAACGTTACGTTAAATATACTTGGTAACCTCTAAACTATAATAAATTAAGCGTAAACATTCTAAGTAGATTGCTTGGACGTGTCAACAACACCACAGATTAAGTCCTCTATAACCGTTCTTACTAAGTAAACCTTAAATAGTCAGGCATACGGTATAAGTCGAACGCCTGGCTCAGTGGTGAGAGCGCCTGGACGGTATTCAGGAGGCGCGGGTTTCGAATCCTGCTGCATTCAAATTTGTATACGTTTTCTAAAAGTCTTTTTCAATTTTCCTAAGTGTGGAATAACTGTGGAATAACACTTTAAAAACATATGGCATAAGTCTTAAAGAAAAACTCTTAATTAACACCTAAATTAATAATATGATTCATTTTTTAAAATAATGCAAAGGTATCGATGACTCATTATTTTTCTTTAAGTCTCTACTAACAAAATTAATAATTTATTTTTTTCATAAAAACCTACCTCTTTTTCTAAAAGTAAAGGATACATAGGAATTTTATATAGGAATTTTATATAATAAAATAATATAAACTTTGTTTTATTATATAAAATTTGAAAAGCCAACTGAAAGCAGTTGAACAACAAAGAGATCATGAATTCCGGGATATTATTTAAAAGCATTCACGTAATGAGCTCTTGGAATTTGTAGCCTCTACCTCCGATATAATAAGTAATGATCTGTATGAGAAAATAGAAAGATAGGTACGTCCTGGTTAACTGTTATACCCAGATCACAACTAAATTTTATTGTTAGTCGAATGTAAACCGCAGGGCTTAGTAGCAAGAGCGATTGGACGGTTTCGAAGAGTCTTGGGTTTGAAAACTGCTTCGTTCAAATTCTTATGTTTTCTGTAAATGTTTTTCTATTTCCTCAGCGTTTCTTTGATTTTATGATCAGTATATCAGTATATCCCTGAAATGTGCTTACATAAGTAACTGCGGAAAACTAAAACTCGTTTAGACGATAAACTATACAAAGCTTAATTGGAGTTTAAAAATAAATAACATGCATACCTCTACGGATGTCGAGGAAATTTTGCAAAGTACGTAAAACATCTAGAACGCGTATGAACTATAAGTAGTACTGTAGGTAATAAAACAGAGTTGTTGTTTTTGAAATATGTATTACGTTTACAAAATGCCTTATGTACTCCACCTTTTGTTTTGTGCAGTTTGTTCAAAATTTAACAAAGGTGCGGCCTTTCAGGATATATTATTCATACGGCGCATTGTGTACAGTACACAAATGCGCTTGCATTATAATTTAAAGAGTATTTTATTATTTGAGCTTTTAAATGATTATTAAAGTATTATTTTACAAACATTTATTCAATTTACTAGCTCAGGTACCGAAGACAAAACGTGGCATTAAGTTTCACCACTCTATACGCAATGCCTCCATTTTGGGTGGAAAATGGAGAACGGAGTGACTTTGTACAATGCTCTCTCTACATACCTCCTACTATGTGGAAAAATGAAACACAGGGAAGGGAAGGAGAAAAATTTTTCCATTCATTTTTTGCTAAAAAGCGGTAATGTTCTAGATGTGTAGTTTATAAAAAAACTATAGATATAAGCAACAGACCGATCGCCTGGCAGACTTATTAATAGGTACCATTTTATTGTAAACCATTTCTAAATTGAAAAGTCTATGAAAAAAGTTCAATTAAGCTAAAGACCTCTATGTAGATGTGGTATCGAGAAACCGTTTCACCGACTATTGACTCCAGGGCACAATCAGTTTAATTAAAACAATTACTTACAACAAAGAAATATCTACATTTATTCGGTCCTTGTAGCGCAGTGGGGTAACAGTTGACTAAAATTACGATTGGTTGTGGGTTCTATATCTGTACTGTATGTACGTTCGGAGAGGAAAAATTATATTTCAACTATTTTTATTTCTCTTGCTCTTCCGCATAGAGCATTCAATTTTGGGCGGACAATTTAGAACGGAGTGTCTTGACACTAATAGAACTAGTAGAACTCCGAGAAAACTCGGACTACCCAGCTGATGCGGAGAGAGTGAAACTACAAAGACGTGAATTACTTTAAGGCACTTAAACATAGGTTAAATAAGACATTTATTCGATTTTATTTTAAAAGGTATATAAATGAAATTCATTTAATACTTTAAAAGTAGTAAAAAAAATCATCAATAAAGTCTCAGAGGGTCTAACCCGCAATTTTCTATATCCAATAATTAATCAATGAAAGCAATAAACACGGTAGAATGCACTACGTACAATGGCCATTAATTTACCCTAATTCGTTTATTTCAAGCAAAATTTGTTGAATAGAACAATACCTACCTATTTCGATGCAGTCTGTTTTATATTTATATATAAAACAAGCTTTGTAAGCCATTGAAATGAGATTACCCGGCTTAATCACCTGGTTGGTTTATTTGGCATAGAATTTTACAATTTAACATGTAAGTCAAAAATTAATAATAATATTTTTTTTATATTTCAAAAGTGTTTTTAGAAAATGTATACAAATTTGAACGCAGTGGGATCTCTTGTCTCTGAACGCATGGCTTAGGGGTCAGAGCACTCGGTCGGTTACCAAAATGCACGGGTTCGAGCGTCGGTACATTCAAATTTTTATAGATTTTCTAAAAGAAAATTCATAGCTGTGTCATTATTTCTTTTATTAGGTATCTGTCATGTTATGCCGAAAATCTGACAGGTTAACCGTGCAAGAAGAGACAGTGTAGAACGTGCGAAACGCCATATATCAAACCTACTAAAACCTCTATGGTTGAAGTCTACATTTAGTAACATTAACACTATTCTATTCTTCCTATCCTTGTACTATCGATGTAGTATCCTATCTAAAATCAAGACATTGGACGTGTTCGGGACACAACGCTGCGCTTTGTCTCAGATGCCAAAGCGGCGATAAGAAAATAATTAGAATGTAATCACTCACCCGAGCGGGGACTAAAACCACAACCAATCACATTTACAGTCACACGATATCCTACTGCAGATGGCACCTATCCTAATATCCTACTCTATAGTATCGTATACTATCCTTTCTTAATTTTTTTTAGATGTACGCTGTATCCCGCACACAGCAGGGTAGGCAGAGAGAACCTAGTGTTAAGACACTCCGATCCTCATTTTCCGCCAGATTATGGAGGCATTGTGTATTAAGTGGCAGAGCTTAACGCCGTGCTTTGCTCCCAGAGCGAAAAAAATGTAAATATTAAATATTTCCACTTTTTAAATGGGAATTGACCCCACAACCAGTCGCTTTACAGTCACACTTTGTGCATCTGCGCTACGACTGGCCCCAATCCTTTCATTTCTTATAATATCCTATCCTATCCGATTATATCCGTTATTATATATTAAGCGCCAATATCACAAGTGCGAGAGATATTACATATAACGGACCCACACAAACTTTGATTTCCAAACTAGTAAAGTTCTAATCGAGCGGCATCGAGGTAAATAACAGGATTTCGACGTGATAACGTTTGTTCGCGAACTCGGCATTCGTATAACTACTTTTATTAAAATAAATGATATCCCAACTCCAAGAGCTTTAACTTCGTATTGACCATAAGTCAACCGACTGGAGACTATGGCAAATTTACTTTTGTTGTTCCATTATATAATATATTGTTGTATCAACAATTCTCCTTTGTTTCCGAAACGTTCTTACGAAGGAGTATTTGTCTTGCTAAAATATTAAAACATTCAAACATGTTAATGTTGAGTAGGAATTATTTGGAAATTAATTAAAAATTAATTAATTTTTTTATTAGTGGCTTTAATTATGATGTGTTAGCATTTTAAATTACTGTAAATATTTTTACATGATAATTTTGTCACATCACATTCACTTAGTTTAGCTTCGCTTTTTTCCTGATAGTAGTAGGGTAGTCACAGAGAACCTAGTGTCAAGACACTCCGCTCTCCACTCATCACTGATTATTGTTTTATTCAACAAATTTTGCTAGAAATTAACGAATTAGGGTAAATTAGGCCATTGTAATGCATTCTACCGTGTTTATTGCTTTCAATGGTTAATTATTGGGTATTTATGGGTTAGAGATATTGATTTTCAGAACTGTTAAAGTAAAAATAGAGTTTATTAACCATATTTATACTTAATACGCTCTAATGAATATCTTTACGTCAATTCAACTGAAATAATATTTATAACTGGGCTTTCCACTTTTTAGAAATTCGGAAAAAAATCATTAAAGTTGGAGTAAAGTACCGCTCTTTCTTAAGATTTAGAAACAAAAATATGAAATAATTTTATACGTGTATAAATTAGACTACAGTGGTGTGGTGTCGACTTATGTCACCTTCGTGACTGAAGGATTATTGCGAACGGCTTAACTGTTATACGCAACGGACATAAGTCCAGACACCATATGTATAAAAAAGCATATGATAATTTATACAATTTATTTTATTGAACTCATGTTCGAATTCATTCATATTTTTGACAAATTACTTGTGAAATGTTACTTTTTTGATGTTGAACTGCCAAATACGAAGAGATTGATATGAAACTGCATCCATTTTAAAATAGAAAGTTGTCTCTAGGTACATAATATAGGGAGGACTTCAAAACATTAAGATATTCCAAGCATGGTTATATGGCAAATACTAAAAATAAGATAACTTTAAATCTTCAAAAGAGGACCTCTAAATTGATAGAACAGAGAAATACTTATCATACATAAGAACATTCGATTTTAAATTGAACTCCTGACCAACGTCCTTATAAACATGAAATGAAATTAATAAAAAAAAATCACGTATACTTCAGCATACCAGGATATTTTGTACAAAATATTAAATTTTATCTACCATGCGTATTTATATATTCTTTTCAGTCATGTTTAACTTTTCAGTTACTGATTTTATGAAAAAAATATTTTAAATTTTCAGTGCTTGAAAACAAGCATGCTCTCGTTGAGCTTTTAGGTTACAGTAACAGTTACTTTCGTATTACATTATGTTTTGTTTTTCTTGCTGATATTTAAATATGCAAAGTTTGGAATGAGCAAAGCTTTTGTCATATACCATTTATGGTGAGTGCATTGTCTTAGCAAAGTGGAAGGAAAATGAGTTGGATTCAATATTATAAAAATTATTATTATTCTTTTATTTATATTAAGTGATTAATCACTTTACACTGGAAGAAAAAATACAAAATTAAAAATTTTGAAAAAACCCACGACGGTTTAATTGTAATTGAAAAAGGATAAAATAACTAGAAATCCCCCGCCTAAAAGAATATATGTAACGAGATGATGGGGACGACTTCGTCGGAGCTGCCATTACTTTAAGTTGCTAACTTCTCCTAGGTTTTCATGCTGTTAAAACAGGTTTAGGAAAAAATTAAAATATTAATATGAATTTACAGTTTTGATAACTGGTATTCATTTTAAAAACTTTAAGAACGAAATCTATACTGTTAGCTACTATATTTAAAATAGAGGTTTCAACTGGCAGCCCCCGACGAAGTTGTCCCCATCATCTCGTTACATATATTCTTTTAGGCGGGGGATTTCTAGTTATTTTATCCTTTTTCAATTACAATTAAACCGTCGTGGGTTTTTTTCAAAATTTTTAATTTTGTTTTTTTATTTTAAACTTTTTAAAGTGAATAGATACACATTATATATTATTACATAATTTCTTTATATTAATCTTCATGCAAATCCAAAAGAAATTATAAGCCCAATGCTTTCTGGTTATCAAATGCCTATTGCAGCGCTTGGCAGATTGTCACCGTAACATTTTTAGGAAACTTAAGTCTAACCAAATCAGTGAAAATCACAAAACCCACTAGTAGTTTTGATTTTAAACAAACTAATTTATACTGGAGCGCCCCGTGGTAGTTTGTGATATGGCATATAAAAATACGCAACAATTAAACCTGAACCTATCACAGAAAACTCTAAATAGGTTTCACACAAAAATACAAGCAAATGCTTACTACAGCGCCCCCTGGTGAGGTGTCACCACGACACATATACGAGAACACGCGCTAATTGAGCCTGATTCTATCGTTGAAAACTGCATCAAATTCAGACTCGTAGTTTTAACTTTGCACCATCAAATGTTTAATGCAGCGCCCCCTGGTGAGTTCTTAACGTAAAAAAAAACTAAAAACATACAACAAGTAAAGGTAAATCTAATACTGAAAACTCTGTCCAATCGGACTAGTAGTTGTGGTTTTACATTAAATATTACAAACAAATGTTTACTGCAGCGCCCCCTGGTGAGTTAACACGATAAAGCATATCCAAGAACATGCACTAATTAAACTTGAGCTTATCACTGAAACTGCATCCAAATCGAATTCGTCATTTTAGCTTTGCACAAACAATATTTTACTGCAGCGCCCCCTGGTGATTTGTCACCGTAATATAAATTTAAAAACATGTACTAAGCAAAGCGGAATCTAATACTGAAAACTCTTTCCAATCGTACTAGTCGTTTTTGTTATACACAAAAATGGAAGCAGCTACTTACTGCAGCGCCCCCTAGAGAGTTGACACATACTTGAAAATATGCACTAAGTAAACATACATGACACATATATGAAAATATGCACTAAGTAAACTTGAATCTATCATTGAAAACTGCATTCAAATCCGACTCGTAGTTTTAGTTTTGCACAAACAAATGTACTTACTGCAGCGCCCCCTGGTGAGTGATCACCGTAACACATATATGAAAAGATGCACCAATTAAACCTGAACCTATCGTTGAAAGTTTCATCTAAATCGGACTAGTAGTTTTTACTCTACATAAACAAATGTTTACTGCAGCGCCCCCTGGTGAATTTTCACCGTAACGAAAAAACAAAAATCTTAAAATATGCACGAAGCAAAGCTTAATCTAGTTCTGAAAACTCTAGCCAATCGGATAAGTAATTTCGGTTTTAGACAAATAAATACAAGAAAAAATTTAGTTTTACACAAAAAAATACAAACAAATGCTTACTACAACGCCTCCTGATGAGTGGTCACCATTACACATATATGAAAAGATGCACCAATTAAGCATGAATCTATTCTTGAAAGTTTCATCTAAATTGGACTAGTAGTTTTTGCTCTGCATAAACAAATGTTTAGTGCAGCGCCCCCTGGTGAGTTTTCCCCGGAACAAAAAAAAGAAAAATCTTAAATTATGCACCAAGCAAAGATAAATCTTTTTATGAAAACTCTTTTTAATCGGAGCAGTAGTTTCGGTTTTAGACAAATAAATACAAAAAAAGTACAAACAAATGCTTACTGCAGCGCCCCCTGGTGGCTTGACACGATAAAACATATCTAAGAACATTCACCAATTAAACCTGAATCTATCACTGAAAATCTATCGAAATCAGACTACTATTTTTTGAGATAATTGAAAACATTCGTTTTCACGTAAAATGCTTATTGCAGCGCCCCCTGGTGAGTTAAGGCAATAAGACATATCTAAGAACATACGCCGATCGAACCTAAACCTATCATAGAAAACCGTATCAAAATCGGACTTATAGTTTTGGAAATAATTGACATAGTAATTTGCACAAACACACAAACAAACAAACAAACAAACAAACAACAAACAAACAAACAAACAACCTCTCACCCCAAACACATATACAGTCGCCGTTCCGTCGCGGGTAAAAATACTTAAATGAGAGTACCTTGTGTTTAGGTACTCCGTTCTTTACATGTTGAACTGAATTCGAAATATAAATGTATAATAAAAATAGTAATCATCAAGTTAATCAAAAAAGTGTCAAATTTATCATTACTGCAAGTGATGTTGGGTTATGAAAAAGTTTCAATTTAGAAATATTACTGCCAGATATATTAGAAATATTACTATTTACATTGATGTAATAGAACTTGATACAATGATGTTTAAATTTATTTCTTGTTTATCTGTTTGTCTGTACGTTTTTGATTTAAGCCAAAATGGAGGCGGGTGATATTTATAGTTGTGTAGATTTCGCAGGCAAAGCTACTAGCGGGTCACTAGTCAAAAATAAAACAAATATATTCCAAGTTTAACACTAAAATCATGTTACAGAATTAATAGCTACTTAGTAAGAGTTTATTAGAACATTAATAATGCAGGCAACAAGTTTAATTTACAATTTATTTCTCAGAAGGTATGTAATAATGTGAATTTCATTCTCATCAAATATGCCGGACACAACGGGATCTGAACAATACTCCCTCGAGTATTGCTTTGTAGAAACCTGAGCATTACTATGACCGCCACATAACTAAACTATGTTTAGAAATATTTAAACTAATAACTGTGTTCATACTCATTTGTGAAGAAATTCAAACAATTTTCAGTTAAAGACCACGCTCTAAATCGCAATTTTTGCATATGCAATTCGTGAAGTTATGTTCTTTTACAAAATATGTGTATTTTTTATTTCTTTATTTTTTAGCAGCCTGAAGCTTTTTACTACATAGCTGTTGTATGTTACTCAAGCTCTGTCATTTAAGCGGAACTTAACGCTTTCGTATTTTGTCTTAAAATAAAAATAATTTATCTATTGACATTATGCATTCCCCAGGTGAGAATCGAACCCACATCCAACCCGTTTACAGTCACACGCTGTTCAACTATGACACGATGGTCTTAATTAAATTTTAAGTTAAATTACGTGGATGTAAGATATAGATACCTAAATAAAAGAAGCGATGTAAAACGTCATAAGTAATAAATATAAGTTAACTAATTCTATTACTACACATGCACGCTATCTGTTAAAAGTCCGGGCTATTTAACATACAAATGTCTACAGAAGATATTCTACATACTTTATTACATTATGATTTGTCCAAGAACAAATGGCGCAGCCACTTGGCTCTCAAATGTTGTAAATTTCTCGTCCTACTAAGGTTATTCGCTGAATTGCCAATAAAGTTCTGGTAACTTCCAAATGGCACAATTTACGATACGCGTTACAATTTCCCGCTTTCCCAGCTCAAAGGTACTTCATATAAAAGATTTTTTTATATACCGTGCATAGAGAGCATATTGCGAATATGACACTTCAATAAAAGTTTTTACGCCTAAAGTAATTGTGATCATACTAAAATTATAGAAGTGGTCGTAGTGCGATAGGTCGGACTTAACCGATATGGTCGTGGGTTCCGTTCTCATTTGGGGGAATGATTACGTATTTATTTTTTATCATTTCACCAGTTAACACTCATAGTCTGAATTTCAGAGGGACAATGGATAACAGAGTGTGTTGGGATGAGCTTCTGCTTGGCTTCCCTGCTGTACGGGAAAAAATCATAAGCTGCTCTATTATATAACTCTATTGCAATGCTTGAAGTAATTAATTTCTTTAACATAATTCCTTCTTAAAATAAGTAAAACTTAAATTACGATATCTTATAATTATTACATTCTAAAAACATCAGATGCCTCAAAATTGAAATCAGTAATATGTAAGATCAAAGTACTGTCTAAAGTGATTGACAGTTAACCCTCTACTACGATTTGCGCATTGACGCTCTACGTTCAATACTTTCATTTGCTTAATTGGACCATTACCTATTACAAATTAAACAAAACAACTTTTATACTTTGAATATACATTTACGCTTTAAAATAAAAAGTATTTGTAATTTCGGTATATATGCTGACATGGATATTTACTGAGTCTAGTCTTTCTTCGTAAGAAAAAAGGGGAGACCTGTGTACTAGGGGCACTTTTGCCTATCCCTTTAATTACGAGCGACGAATTAAGACTTTAGTTTTATGTGGATAAGCCAGTCTTAATTATTAATAATTAATGAGGTAAGTCTAGCACTTATTAGGAGTTAAAGCTTTTATTATTTACATAAAAATATATTTATTTCGTAAGATGTTTGTATTCTACAATTTGGTATTGTAAAGAATTTTGTTTTATGGAAATTATGAAACTACTATTGAAAATTTAATTTAGTATAACACTCTCGTATCTAAGTTCCACGTGTAAGTTGTGGTTTTGTCAAATTTAAAAAAAGTACCGAATTCTTGTTTGGTCAGACTCTATTGTTTGAAGAGACGACAGTATCACAGAGAATATTTAGTAGGATGTAACTAGCTGCTATACGAAATATATATATATATGCCTACATAATACAGTGCATAGAGTATGTCACTTCCAATCTGACATATAGAATGCATTAAACAAATATGCAATCTATTATGATAGTACAGAACACAGTGTGTACCTGTACCAACGTGTGACAACGTTGTGGGTTCGATTCCCACTCGAGGAGTATTTTATATAATATTTAATCATTCCATTTTCTTCGCTCTGGTGTCGAGGCCAAGCGCGGCGTCAAGTTCCACCACTTAACACGCAATGCCTCCGAATTTGGCGGAAAGACGGGGACGGTATATAGGAACACTAGGTTCCCTCTGCCGACCTTGCTGTGTTCGGGATACAGCGTGAAGCTAAAACAAAAAGAATACAGTTAGCATTTAGTATTTTTATTTTCTTCCGATTAACCCGATTAAAAATAGTTTTGAGTTTGAAATTAAATATTTCAAAATGTATCGACCAATAGAGCGAAAGCATGATTATTATTTCTGTTTTGTTTCACATTTAGGCGGAGATAATCTGTCATGACAAATTCTCCTCTTTTCTCTATATATCGCCCGATTCGAAACGTTTTTTCTATTCAAAAATTTTTGCGCCACGGACTTATGGCTTCCGTGTCTATTTTGTTCTCCCCGGTTTTTTTTTATTATTAGGATTAGCTGTTCTTTGTTTTTATGAATTATTCTTTCTCCTTTTGAGTGTTAATACTCGCTTTCTTGCAAGTTCCGTTTACGGAATTCGAAACATTAGGATGTACAGTGGCGGGTTTCAACAGCGTTTTGACCTGTCAAAGCAGAAAATGAGCATTTTAATTATTTTCAGTCATTTTCAATAATACGATTATTTCCCGGTGTGAGAATCGAACCTACAACTGCTATGTTTTACATTTTCCTAATCATTTTATAAGCTTAGAAATGATTTTAAAGTTAAAGTATTAGTTATATATTGAGAAGCTATGACAAATTATTAAAGATGAAACCAGAAGTCTACAAGCTACCTTATTAATGTATGTCAGACCACAAATCTACTGTAACCGCCAGACGTGACAGGTGTAGTGCTACTGTGATACTAACCGCATGTCGTATTAACATAATACGCAGAAGATAAATCTGCATGTAAAGCGATATTGTTTTAACGCTTACATAAATAATCAGGTGTAAATCAGTATATGCACTCAATATTGGTAAGAGGGAAGTATTTTAATATAAAAAGTATACTTAAAGTATATTCATAAGGCCAGTAATGGGACTGGTTGTAGGTTCGATTCTCTCGAGGAGTGGAAGTATTTATTATTTCCATTTTCTTCGCTCTGGTGTCGAGGCAAGTCGCAGCGTTAAGTTCCGCCACTTAACACGCAATGCCAGAATTTGGCGGGAAAGAATGACGGATTTTTTTTACACTAGGTTCCTTTTGCTACCCTGCTCTGTGCGAGTTGTATCCCGTAGCTGCACGCTGTAGCGTGAAGCTAAAAGAAATATTTCAAAATGTGTCGTGGCGCAGTGGGTCAGCCTGATTGTAAACACGATGGCTTATTCGATTCCTACTCGGTGGAATGATTATATACTATATTCATTTCTCCGCTTCGGTGTCTAAGACAAGTGGTGGTGTAAATTCCGCCATTTATCACGCAATGTATCAATTTCTGGCGGAAACGGAGTGTCTTATTCCAGATTTTCTCTGACTATTCTGCTATACAGGATACAAAGTAGGAACAGGAAGATAAAAAAAGTATTTTAGGATCACATTAGAAAAACTAAAAAAAAATTCGCGGTCATTAATTGACACGATAAAACCTAAAGTTATAAACGTCGGGTTCAACATATACCTACACGATTAATCTGGTTAAAACAGATTATTTAAAAATACTCACTGTAGATATCTAACAATGTGAAATAAAACGTAAAAACATTACATTAGTACTAGAAAATGTTCATTTTGCCGTAAAACAATTTTATAGTATATGAAACAATTCCATAATAGGTAGTAACAACCACTAAATTGATTGGAAAGCATTCTCGAATCGCACAGTGCTTATTAAAACCGCAGACAATCGAACGCCGCCGGGAAATCGTAAAAGGCAGAACAAAACGATGCTCTTACTATTATAGAATTGCTACGTAATTAAGTTAATGAAAATAATAAATTGAAAATTGTGTACATGAATATCTTAATATCTCTTTTAAATTAAAAGTTTATTTTCATGTAAATCGGAATAACAGTCGCTGTAACAGTTTGAATGAATATTGAACTAATACAATACAGAACTAATAACTAAGCGTTACAATCTTAAATAAGTAGTAATTTAACATTTTTAGGAAACGTATATACGTAGAGGCCAGTCGTGGCGCAGTGGCATAAACGTGTGACTGTAAACGACTGGTTGTGGGTTCGATTCCCACTCGAGGAGTAGAAATATTTAATATTGCCATTTTCTTTGCTCTGATATCACAGGTAAAGCGCGGCATTAAACTCCGCCACTTAACACGCTATGCCTCCTAATTCGCCGGAAAGTGGGGAATGGAGTGTCTTAACACTAGGTTCTCCCTATCATGCTGTTTGCGGGATACAACTTGAAGCTAAAAAAATAAAAGAAAACTTATCAAAATGTGATTTAAACCTACGCCTCTTGAAAACTGTCCTAGCGAACCTAAGCCATGTGTTCTACGTCCGGGTTACGTCGAAACTCTTATACTTATGTAATTCTTATTGTTCTTTGTAGAGTCATTTTTATGAATTTCTGATTGCTAAAGATATACAAGTAGTATGAAATTTATATAGCACTCGTTTCCTAATAGATTGATTATTTAAAGTGTACTTCACATACTTAGGATATGTAAAACATTTTTTGAAAATGGATAAAAATTTGAACGAAATCATTCAACGGGTCATTTTTATACATTTTCTAAAAGTTCTTTTCTTGTACTTAGAAGTGAATAATACTTGAAAACTATTAAACTACAAATACAAATTTCGGCCCAGTCATGGGGCAGAAGCACAAAGTGTGTCTAAAAAGCAAAGACTGCAAAGGGAAGTAAAGCGACTTGTTTTGCGTTGGATTCCTACTCTAGGAGTGGAAATATTTAATATTTCCATTTTCTTAGCTCTAGTGTCGAGGCATAGCGCGGCGTTAAGTTCTGCCACTTAACACGCTATGCCTCCAGAATTCGGCGGACAATGGAGAACGGAGTATCTCAACACTAGGCTCTCTCTGCCTACCCTGCTGTGCGGAATACAGCGTGAAACTAAAAAAAATACAAATTCGACTGAAATAGATTTGAGTCGGTAATATGCAAATGAATAAAGCAGACTAGACTCGTATAACGTCTTAGCCACTTAAACGCTTTAGAGGTTCTGAAGCTTTTTACCATTTAAGGTTAACTTGAGGTTAAGCTTGCTCATAGTGTTAATCGTAATTTTCAATTGAAAAATATCATAGATACGAACGCTTTGCAACTACTAAATAATTTATCTAACTAATTTATTTGGACTGTCAACATGTATGGTGATTGTGGGTTCGATTCTCACTCAGAGATTATATTAATATATAATCCTCTGACTGAAATATTGGAAACTATTAGACAAAAGACGGAGTTGAGTTCCGCCACTTAACACGTGTTTCGATTTCGGGAGGAAATTCGAGAACAGAGTGTCTTGGTTCTCTCTCTCACTAGGTTCTCTCTGACTACTCTGCTATGTGAGATATTTGTTTAAAAATTTTGAGAGTTATTTTTGAATATATGTTGAAAATAAATATTAACCATGTTAGTCTATCGCATTGAATGCCAGGTGTTCCTACATTTTGCAATTTACGCTTTACACCTTTGTAAATTCATTTTGTATGGAATAACTAACTGAACTCGTAGAAAGTCCTTGTATATTTTAAACGAATAAATTTCTAATCTTATTACCTATTAGAGTTAGAAAGCCACACATATTTTTTTTCTTTTGAGGTCACTAAGAGTTAAGTAACATGCCATCCTTGTAGGTATTGTAACTAGCGCCCCAGCGCGCGAACTACACAACTATACTGCTTCGAATTTTCAACAGCCCGCTTTGTCGCTTAAGTTACATTCTTCCTGAGAAAAATTATCAAAATCGGTCTAGCCGCGTACATTTTTAAGTACAAATTTTCATCCCCTATTTAAATAAATTTCATCCCGAATTCTATTGAAATCGACTGGTAGATTAGTCGTGAAACTTGAACGCATACTTTTATGCGTTCAGATAATCAGATTTTCACATTTACAATTAATATTACAAAAGTGAAAATCTCTATACTAATGTATAGATACATGAAATTGCAAACTTATTTATCAAAATAAATCAAAAAGTTTTTTCACTGTAATATAAATCTATGAGGACATGAAATAGTACATTTGAATGTAAATGTATGCGAAAACAATGTACGAACACAATTGCTCTTAGTAACGATTCATTCATATGCATTATTGAGGGTTTCATAGCAATAGTACTGATATGAAGCAATTAATTTACTGTTGCCACACGTGCTATCACTAAGACCCTGTGTATACTGGATTATACTGTAAATACTAGTACTGGTACTGGTTACTATACTCGTATACTGGTTAACAGTCTATTTAATTATATACATAAATTAAACAACTACATTGCAGTCCACTAATTAAATTGGAAATTTACAGTTTGCACGTGGAAAGGAAATATATGTGAAGTCGTGCATTGTTTTAAAAACACTTTATATACATAAAAAAAATGTACCTATATTGATATTTTTCTAAACGAGTTAAACATGATCGAAATTAGTACAAAAAATTCTTTTGAAAGAAATATATAAAAAAATGTTTAACATCAGTGTTCTAAAGGTTTTCTTTTAATTTTACAAACTATATAAATATATTTCTACGTAAATATATAACTCTCACTATTAAAGTTATTGACACGTTGCCCTAGCAACCTCTTTGTCACTAAACAAAAATCAAAGACTACATATTATATTTATTTTAATAATTTAACAATGAAACATTGTAGGCTTTACACTCCTTTTTGATATAAAATTTATCTTTACAAAAAATGTATACACATCTCGTCCTCATAATTTCCATAGGAAGATATTCAAAGAAAAAAAAATAGCTTCACGCTATATCCCGCACACAGCAGAGTAGGCAGAGGGAACCTATTGTTAAGACACTCCGTTCCCCACTTTCCACCGAATTCGGAGGCATTGCGTGTTAAGTGGCGGAACTTAACGGACACCAGAGCGAAGAAAATGGAAATATTAAATATTTTCACTCCTCGAGTGGGAATCGAACTCACAACCAGTCGTTTACAGTCACACGCTTGTGCCACTGGGCCACGACTGGCCACATATTCAAAGTTATTCAAAGTTTTTCCTTAAAGTTGATATTAATAAATACTAAGTATATATTAGTGAATACTAGATGTTCCGTTGACGCTTAGACAACGTCCTTTATATAATAAACAAATGAAGTGGCTATGCCAAATTTTATACTCAAACTGCATAATTTTCTTAAAATGGAGTAAATTTGCTTAAATAATAATATATGTATGTATATTTAATTTCATTTATTGATTCTTTAATCTTTGGTGTGTTTTATAACAGGCAAGTTATATAAGTGTCAACAAGCATATAAGCCCTTCAAAATCTATAATTTATAAGTAATTGAAACCTATAAATATAAAATGTTATTCTGTGACCTATATTCGTAAATATCAGTAATATCGCTTAAGTAATTAATAACCGGATTCAGCTTGAATTGAGATTGGAGATGACTTTCCTGATGCCACCTAAATATTCGTAATTGCTTGTTAATTGAATATATTTATTATATTGTTTTATTTCATTAATCTAAACCAATGGTATACAAATTCCTAAAGTAAATAATTTATGCTAGTGGCTCTATAGACTCATTAGATGTACGTTGCTTTAACAACGTGTATCTTAACTCAAAAGTGTAAGTGTGCCAAACACATGGTAGAGTTTGTAACATTTTTTGCTCCTTTACGCTGTTTCCCGCTTAGCATAATCATCATAGAGAACCCAGTAACCTAAAATACTTCTTAAACCATTATCGATTCCGATAAACCGAGATGTTGCATTTTGAGTGAAAGAACTTAACTCCTCGCTTTGTCCAAGGCACCAGAGTGGAAAATTGAAAATAATCTCTAATTATGCTGCGAGTGGGAATCGAACCGAGAACCATCGTATACAGTCACACACTGATTTAATACGACGAGATGGCCTCTTTCTTAATACAAACTTTGATTATTACGAAATTCATCAAAATTATTTCTCTATTCCGAAAATATCGGAAAAGGATATCGAAAGGTTTTCGTTTTCACATAGAAACGACACCATACTCCAACAACATTCATACTCAAACAAAGTTTAAACCCAACGCTCAGACCGCAAAGTAGACTAGAATGTCAGTCTGACAGTGGGTGGCCAGTCGTGGCCCAGTGGCACAAGCGTGTGACTGTAAACGACTGGTTGTGGGTTCGATTCCCACTCGAGGAGTGGAAATATTTAATATTTCCATTTTCATCGCTCTGGTGTCGAGGTAAAGCGCGGCGTTAAGTTCTGCCACTTAATACGCAAGCCTCTGAATTCGGAGGAAAGTGGGGAACGGAGTATCTTAGCACTAGGTTCCCTCTGCCTACCCTGCTGTGTACAGCTGCGGGATACAGCGTGAAGCTAGAATGCCTCGTCATATAAAAAATAAAAATATATTGAATTGCAACTGCAAAACCAATTGTATGAAGAAAAATATTTATATAAATAAAAAATAAATGTCCACTACAATGTATAACAAGCCTTAGACTATACAATACAATTGCTATACAATTATAAGAAGGGCGAATTCATTTATATGTACGTCGACTATCAATTACTTGTGTGTTAAATATGGATTTATTTGATAAAAGACATTCCAGTTTCAATTATAATCACTTCTGAACTGAAATAATTATTTATTACTAGCATCCATCTCGCGGCTTGGCCTGCGTAAACCATTTTTTTTCTGTTCTCACTTAAAATAATATAAGTACTTTAACTTAATTTAATATTAAAATAAAACTCCTTGGTTTATGGTTTGATTAAAATAAAATAAATACAAATGTTAAGGAATGTTTACCAAAATATAATAGTAAAACTGCATTTAAGTCGATGAAATCGTGTCAAAAAATGGCATACAACCACGAACAGACAAAAATTAAGAAAAATTGTTATAGTTTCTAGTGCGTTGACAAATGCCTCCAATAATTATCTTTCTCGTGTATCTTTCATGCACAGACAGCGATCGGTTACATATTTTTATTATATGTATACATTGAAACTGGCATATAAAATATAGAATTATTTAAATAAATTGTAATTTTTTTTTAATTTATTTTTAAAAAATATTTCTCATTATTTTTATAGGTTGATTTAAAGAGAATCATTTAATGGTGTTTAAAGAAATGTTACATGGTTATAATTTGATTCTTATATCTATATCATATTGTAATGTTATTTTTACTTTCAAAATCTATATACATGTAAGTTTTTAGTGGCATAACTGTATACACCGATGAGAACGCCAGTAGCTTTCAC
Source organism: Dryas iulia moderata (assembly GCA_019049465.1). Classification (NCBI taxonomy): domain Eukaryota; kingdom Metazoa; phylum Arthropoda; class Insecta; order Lepidoptera; family Nymphalidae; genus Dryas; species Dryas iulia. The sequence continues at coordinate 5,436,945 of CM032417.1, forward strand.
ATAAATCTGTAAGACCTGTATTATCTGGCCTTTGACAGTAATAGACATGCTAGCACCTGACTAAAAGCAGTATGCAGCTGCTACGAAATAAAAAAATGACTCTGCACACTTTCCTATATCTTTGAAATGGTAAATAGAAAAAGTAAAAATATAGGATGCACATTGATCTACATTTTATATTTAGTTGGTACAGTAAGCTTAGAGAATATTTCTTCCCTCCCTTATAAGTTGAATCTTCCATTTTACCATCTTCTACTTTACACCAAAAATTTTACAAAGTTACTATCTTATCATACTGGCAGCAACTTAATAATTATCAGCTTCAGAGACCATCGTGGCGCAGTGTGACAGTCTGACTACAGGCGCGATGGTTGTGGGTTCGATACCCACTCGGGAAATGATTTTGATAAAGAAAATTCGCGGGGTCAATTTCCCCCACTCAACACAATGTCTCCATTTGAAGCGGAAAGAGGGGCGGAGTGTCGTGACACTAGGTTATATCTAACTACTCCGGTATATAGGAAAAAAGCGTGAAGTTGGTATTAAATACTTTATACTAAATTAAAAAAAAACAAAAGACAGCAATAAGGAAGTTACTCGCTTCTTGCGACATTTGAAACTCTTTATAAATCATTCACGCCCACGACTCACAAGACATTATGTCTGTTAAACATTAACGCACTTTCTAATAAAATAGATAATCATCAGTAAGTAAGAATAATTATGTAATTTAAAACTATTTTTATCAATCATACCGCAGCTTTTAAGATGATGTTCATACACCTACGTCTTCATTTGTTATCGACCACATTACCAGACCTGCCAGTGGGGATCAATAAGATTGGTAATATAATTCACGAAATCAATAAAAGGCAGTAGAATAATTAGTTTATTTTTAGAGAAATATATGTATCATTTTTTTGCAGCTTCACACTTTTTTCTGCATAGCAAAATGATAGTCAAAGAGAACTTAATGCTAAGAGACTCCGGTCTCCACTTTCCGCGTGAAATTGAACACTGCGAGTTAAGTAGCGAAGCTTAACGCCGTATTTTGTCTTAGATACCAGAGTGGAGAAATCATGTAATGAGTTTTCGTGTTTATTTAACGTTTTGAAATAAAATTATTTTTAACCGTATTATTCGCGTATATTTTTAGCATTTGAAAATTTATTTTTAGGTTTTAGGTTCGACTACAACTATTATATCGAACTACCGCCGATGACTTCTTGGCTAAGCAGCTAATAAGTCATTGGCGGAAGTCAGTGAAGCCACTTACTACCCTTGATTTTTGCCCTCTGGTGTGAAGGGTTTAGGACTACAGGATTTTCAAATTTTTATTTCTTAAATAGTCTTTTCGGTAACGACATTAGACGCAGCTATCGTTTTTTATTTGACACCTCGTATTCTATATTAGTAGTTATATTATTAATAACTTATTGGAATAAGCAAGATAGAATTAAGAGTAGGTACTTAGGATTAGAGGAATAATCTTCGTGGCGCAGTCTTCGTCTGACTGTAAGCACGAGGTTTGAGTGGAAATTAAAAAACGTGACTTCATAGAAGGTTCCAACCCAATTTTTTTATACATTTTTCTCAAGCTCAAACAATGTTTTAAGTTTTAAACAATAACAATAACTATATAGGTCACATACTATAAAATCACACATAATAGAGCTTGACGTGACAAAATTAATATAATCAACTGTAGACGAGTATAGTCACGCGAAAATCATTCATTACACGGGTCACCGTTAAATGGCACCTCCTACCCACCGAAGATGCAATCGGTCGGGCACGCTTATCAGCCCATTAGTTCCAACTACTGGGATCCATTCACGTAGCACTTCATATTGACACCTACGCGCCTTAAAATATATGAAATACTAGAGGCCTGCTCGCAGCTTCGCCTGCGTGAGCCACACAACTAAAGCTAATTCCTATCTTCGACGGCCCACGTTCTCGCTTAAGTTGAGCTTATATTTTTATACAAATTTGCATTGCCTATTTCCTTTTTTTTAATGAGATTTAAACATACCACTGAGTTTTGGGCTCTGTGTTCTAAATCATCCCCTATTTCAGAGCCTAAGGAATTGGGTTTTTAAAAAAATATGCAGCCTATGTTAGACCTTGTCACATCAACTATATTCTTTAGAAAATTCAGGTAAATCAGTCAAGCGGCTTATATTTTTCATATGAAAAGTTTAAGAAACTTCCAACACTATTTAAACTCTTGGTTGTTGTTGTGGGGTTGATTTTTTGATAGAAAATAGCTTAGAAATAGTTTGCTCTGGCACATTAACTATCCTCATTCCAAATTTCATCTAAATCAGACTGGTAGATTAACCGTGTAAGCGTCACAAGCTGACAGGTTTTCGTATTTATAATATTAGTATTACAACTCTAAAAATATTATTTAAAATTACAAGATTCCATGTAGAGGACTTCATGGTGCAGTGTGACAGCATTTGACTTAATAGTTAACGCGATTATTGTAGGTTCGCCTTCCTCGCGGAGGAATGGGTATGTTACATTAATTTCATTTACGCCTTCTAGTCACACAATATATAGCACAGCGTTGAGTTTCGCCTTAAAACAATACCTTGATTTTTGGCGGAACCTAGAAAACGGAATCTTATCACTAGGCTCTTTCTGATTACCCTGCTATGTGAAAAAAAAATATAAAGCTAAGAAAGATGTCGATTATTTACCAAAAGGACTCACATAAGATCGATAGTAAAAGCTTAGGTACATTTTTAGTACAAAAATTCAGCCATCAGATATTTGGCAGTCAAACAATAGGTACCAAGACTATTGTTCTTGTGAAGAGCAATTACAAGTGTAGCGTAGAGTTCGATATACAATATATGAATTTGCATAACATTTTATTATAATCATGGAACATGGACGCATCTGGCATTTGACATACTTTAGAGAACACCGCGGCGGTTTAAAACAAACTTGTCATAATAACGATAAAATGATTCACTTAAGATCTGACGCAGAAATATGTGTACAATATTTTCATTTTAAATTCATATCATACTAACGACCGTTCACGACTTCGCCTGTGAGCTTTTCATACATTTTTTTTCCTATTTCATCCCTTTAGGGGTTATTTTTGAAAAAAGAGTAGACTATGTTTTACTATGGGTCTTCATATTTTCTTACCAAATTTCATCGACCGTCGCTGTGAAAGCGACACAGACAGACAGACGAACTTTGCACTTTTAATATTAGTATAAATACCGCTATGGCTTAAATGCTAAGCAAAACAAATTGATACATCGCATATATCAAATTAGAAATGGAAGTGACATTTGCATTTTCCTGTATTTCTATATACATATACGATTTTGATAAGTAATTGTTGGCAGACTTAATCATAATAAACTTCACGCTTTTATGCTGGAACTCAATGCCGTGCTTTCTCTTAGGTACCAGAGCGAAGAAACGAAAATTTATAAATTATTTTATAAGGCTTCGATTCAAACGCTGTCCCACTACGCTCCGATGCCCTCTAAATATAATAATAACAAAATTATAATAAAGTCATTACTTTACAATCATAGAAGCTCTAATTTTAATCCGATTAATTAGCTTTGAAATAAGCCTACGCAATTTAGAATGTTATCGATTAATTTAAAAATTAACTCTATATGCAGTTAGAGTCATAGCTACCGATTTAATTATAAAATATTTTAAAGGTTTCAAAAATCGATTTTATCTGTTAGATTTTCATATTGATCCGACGCGATAATACCAAATTAATCGAATAAAAGGTTGGAAGGTCGGAAAATGTATTGGAAAGAATTTATTTATTGCTCCCATAGGTGCGTCGTAATTAATTGATAAGCTTTTAATCTTTCTAACGTTGAAATTGTGAACAAAGAATTTCTCCACTTTATTGTTAAGAATTTTAATGAATATAAAGATTATGTGTTAATTTCTATACTATTTTAATACGGCTTCTGTGTAATAAGTTGGGTAAAAGCTCTTCTTTTAGAATTGTTATAATAGCATTTTTAACAAGCTTAACTAACTTATTTGACCTAATTTAAGACAGGGGTAAGCATCGTGGCGCATGGTATAACGTCTGACTGATAAACATGACGGTTGTGGGTTCGATTCTCACTTGTGAGAACGATTATATTTAAATTTTCATTTCTTTGCTCTGGCACCAAAGATATAGAGCTGTTTTTTGTTATTATTTAAACTTTTAATACAACTACGAACAAAAAATAATAATACCCTCTAGATAAATCGTAGATCGTTTCACTGACAACTAAAAAGTATAAACGTGATAATTTTTAAAAACTTTAAATCTTCTTAAATTATAAGTTGACAGGTCGATAAATTGCGCTTTATATGCTCAGTGACGTTAGATGAATAAATAAGCAATAACGCTTAATCTTCAAAGAAATCAATGAGATATCGTGACGATGCGCACGTGGGATGCGCGCGAGCATATTCCAGCCTCTTTATTTTAGACACATTCCATGGGTTAGGAGATCTATTAGACCTCTTGCGGGGTTTTCATACTGTGCGGCAATTAGAATCGTAGTTTTTCACGCTTTGAGGGAGACCCTGACTTCAAAATTTGTTGACATATGAGACAGATCAATAACTTGATACACTTTTGGATTGAAATGAAAGCTGTTAAAAATTTAATAAGGGATGCAATAGATCCCTAACGCATTGTAATATGTCATTTTGTCATTTTTCATTGCAATTGCATTAGAAGACGAATAAACTATTTTTAAAGATCTTCTTTAAGGAGACTGATTAGGTCTCGTATGCCCCACGAAACAGTTATTACGAGGTTTTTTAGATCTCCAACGCACAAATTCTTTAAAAACGATGCCGCAGGGAACGTGTTAATTGACACACAGTATCTTAGGCGATTCCAGGGTCGTAAACATGTCTCGTAGGCAGCCCACGCGCCGATCATCAATTTGTTTCACGTTAATCTCGTGTGAAAGCATCTGATTAATGCTTTTGTTAAGCTAATGAGGCTCGTGCCGGGTTACTTAATCAATAAATTTTATATGGTGCTATCACTTACGGCGACGGCGACTGTCGACGACCGAAATTTTAGACCGATTGCATACATAACGACTGTGAACATTTTAAAATAACCATTAACTTGTGAATATTTATGATTTGTATGTAAAATTAATTGTTTTACATATTTTTTAAATATTTTTTTGACTCTGTGTTATAATATATTGGTTGATGATAGTCGTTATAATATATTTTATTGTAAATAACAAAAGTCTTGATGGTATGAATTTATTTGCGAATAGTTATTTGAGAACAGTCATTGTGTTTTAAATAAATTTTATTTTGTTACCAGCGACCCGCTCGCGGCTTCGCCACGTGAACTACCATTTTCATCCTCTATTGCCTCTTTGGGATTGGGTTTTTTTGTAAAAGGAGGGTAGTCTATATTTGACTTTCGTCACTAATTATGTTCATGAGAAAATCATCGATACATTTAGTGCAATGTCTATATTATTTGATAACATGTAGCGATAACTGTTCTAGTAAGAAAACGTACGAAATCTGCTATCATATGATAGTAGATTTCGTACATATATATCATCTGGTATATAGTATTATAAACCGGTCATAATATCTTAAATAAACTTTACACTTTTTATTTTACAATTGTGTTACTTATTGATATTAAAAAATAGCTTTACTTGCAAATAATCAATGCAATTTGACTTTGCCAGTTTATTACTTTTCTGCGGGAACTGTTTTGAATACCAGGGTAATTTTAAAAAAAAGACAGATAGCCTATGTTTAACCTTGCCTCATTAACTATTTTCCTGAGAAAATTTATTCATTTCAGTCAAGGAGTTTAGATCTTTCATTCTCACTATATATTAAACATACATAAGTTTCATCCACTGTTTCAACCTCCAAGGGTTTGATTTTTTATAAAGTATGACCCTGCATCTTCAACAATCTTCTTTACGAATTCCCGTCAAAACATAACAAATAGAAGAGATACAGATTTTTGCATTTTTATAATAATAATTTTAATGAGTGCGGATATGTCTAATACGATGTCAACTATATAATAACAAATGGCGCTACCCGTTGCAGAAAACGTAGTGACATCTGTTGTCATATAGATTATATAAATATATAGATTATATAAAGTTTTATAGACCGGTCAAATGTATATTTAATAAATGTTATGCTTATTTTATTTTATAATTAATAAGTTATATTGAAACAAATTTAGCTTCACTCGTGAACTATCGACATAATTTGAATGTTTTTTTTTAATTTTATTTTTTCGCTGGAGTTGTATGGAATACCGGGATGAAAACTATCCCATATGTTGCTCTAACCTCTTAGCTAACTCCATACAAAAAATCATTAAATTCTACCTGGTAGATATCAGTATACAAATAATTTACTTATATCGGTTTTTTATTTTTTCCAAAAAAACTACATGGAAATCCGGGATAAAAACTATCCTATATGTACCTTTGGACTATAAGCTATCACTATACCAAAATTCATTCATTTCTATCCAGTAGTTTTGCGTGATTGACGAACAAATTAACAGACAGACAGACAGACAGACAAACAGACAGACAGACAGACAGACAGACAGACAAAAATTCTACTGAGTGGATTTTTGGCCTCTGTTATCGATATATTAACGCACCCAATTAAAATTTTTCTAAAATTTTTCATGTACAGAATTGACTTTTCTACTCTTTTATTTTATTTTGTTATTTCGGAGTAATATTCAGTAGAGTGCTTAAGAATATTAGTACGCAATGTAAATATATAGTAGTGATAGTAAAGTGCAAAGATTAGTAAATTCTTAAGATTGTTATTTTGCAATTATTCGAAGGAAATTAATTGTTAAAATTTTTGTTTATTACTCAATATTGAAAAATTTATTCATTTCCTTTAATGATTACCAAATTACAATCTAAGAAATCTTAACATCATGTACCTAGGTCACCCTGATCCATAAACAATAAGTAATTAATTTTAGAAGAGATATTAGAGTTTAGAGTTAGAAAGAAGTCATAAAAATTTTAAAGACGACTTTTATTTAAAAAATGTGTTAAAATGCATGATATTTATATAAAACTGTTGTTTGTTATATGTTTCAGTGCAAAATTTCTTCTTCCACAGTTAGTTTCGCGTGAGTTAGTACTTGGCCTATATATCTTGAACCCAGAAGGTACAGCTGGTATGCGGCACCTTATAAATCAAATCTGCCAGAGGCTTATCTATAGGAAATAAATTGCTATTAGCTCTATTTCATAGAATGTTAATATTTGTAACTGAACAAGAGAAAGTAAATTTTCAATATTGCAATTTATTTCAGTAAGTTATTTACAATTATATACTACTACTATAATTATATTGTATAATATGTACATATATATTTTTTATTAAGGAATGATCTCGCTTTATAAAGATTTTCATTATTGCTTTTTTAGTATTACGTTCTATCCCGCATATCTCCCTTCCTTGCTGGAAAACAGAGGGAACCTAATCTTTCAATTTTCGTGTTAGTCTAAGGTATTTCGTGTTAGGTAGCGGAATTCCACGCTTTACATCAATACTTAGAGCAAAGAAAATGAAATACTAAATATTTCAATTCCTTTCAAATGGTTACGGGTTCGATTTTTCCTCTTGATTTCATTTCTCCACTCTGAAGATAAGTAAGAGCGCGGTGCGGTATTGAGTTCCGCCATTTAACACGAAATGTCTCTGATTCGAAGAGAAAGCGAAATTATCTAGCGAGATGAATAAAAAAAATGTCACAATATTAAATTTAGAAAATACTTTGAACTTTAATATAGTAAAAATGTAAGTAATAATCAATATATACTACTGAATTAAGTTAAAATTACAATATAACTTTAAAATTAATTATAACATTCCTTTTTTATTAACAAATTATTTGTTTTTCATAAAGCGACTTTATTTTACCAACTGTGATGACATAAAAAATATCTACTCCGTAGTTTGTATTTAACTCTTTTTAAACTTATAATTAGATCGCAGCTTTTTATACCAATAACTTTTGCATTATAATTTATACATTACTGTTGTTAAATAAAAATATTTTTATTTCTAAATATATAAAAACTATTAATAACTTTCTTCCATACTAATATTATAAATATGTAGAACCGTGTATAGTGGAAATATTTAATATTTCCATTTTCTTCGCTCTGGTATCGAGGCAAAACGCGGCGTTAAGTCTCGCCACTTAACACGCAATGCCTCCGTATTCGGCGGAAAATGGAGAATGGAGTGTCTTAACACTAAGTTCCCTCTGCCTGTGACTGTGTGCGCTATACAGCGTGAAGCTAAAAATATATATAACGGTCTGTGACGCTTTTACGGCTACTACTACTAGCCGATTTGAATTAAATTCGGCAATGAAAATAGTTGACGACCCACGGTTAAGCATTAGTAACTTTTTTTAAAATCAAACCCTAAGGTGAAAGTGGATTAAAATATAAGACGTATTTTTGCATGAAAAATCTAAACCGATTGATCGATTTAGATGAATTTTCTCAAAAAGATAGTTGATGACGGACGGTTAAATATAGGCTACCTGTTTATTATGAAAACTGGAGATAGTATTAGAGGCGCAGGAGTTGGGAATTTATACGGGCGAAGCCACGACTAGGCCGTTAGTATATTTTATTGAAATAATTAATCATCGCTTACTCACAGGAAGTAAGACAACCCGGTATCATATTCCGGACACGTTTCTATCGCAAACTCGTAGTTGTTTTAACTGAACTAATAAGCTTGGGTTTCCCATATTGATCTTATAATTCCATCAATACCGCCTTTCGTTCGTATTCATGAAAATAATCTTCGTATGTATAGGTACATATAGTCATCTAATAACTTATTTATATTCGTCGTCTCAGCCTTTCGACGCCCACTGCTGGACATAGGCCTCCCCCAAGGATCTCCACGACGATCGGTCCTGCGCTTTCCGCATCCAGCGGCATCCGGCGACCTTGACCAGATCGTCGGTCCACCTGGTAGAAGGCCTGCCCATTGAGCGTCGTCCGGTACGTGGTCACCACTCGAGAACCTTTCCGCCCCAACGGCCATCGGTTCTCCTTGCTATGTGCCCCGCCCACTGCCACTTCAGCTGGGCAATTCTTCGAGCAATGTCGGTAACTTTTGTTCTCCTACGGATGTCCTCATTTCTGATTCTATCACGTAGGGAAATACCAAGCATTGCTCTCTCCATTGCCCGCTGGGTGACCTTGAGCCTTCTTATGAGACACATAGTTAGCGGCCACGTCTCGCTCCCGTATGTCATCACTGGCAACACACACTGGTCAAAGACTTTCGTTTTGAGACACTGAGGTAATTTGGATGCGAAGATATACCGTAGCTTCCCGAACGCTGCCCATCCGAGCTGGATTCGACGAGAGACCTCTTTCTCGAAGTTGGACTTACCTAACTGGACTGTATGTCCCAGGTATACGTATTGGTCAACGACTTCGAGAATAGTGTTCCCAATGCTAATCGGAGCAGGTACAACATGGGCATTCGACATGATTTTCGTCTTATCCATGTTCATCCTAAGACCTGCTCTTTGAGAAACACTATTGAGATCTTCTAGCATTGTGTTCAGGTCTTCCAAGGTTTCAGCCAGTAGAACTACATCATCAGCAAAGCGAAGATGAGTAATGTACTCGCCATTGATGTTGATGCCGTATCTTTTCCATTCCAGAAGCTTGAAAATATCCTCCAATGCCGCAGTGAAAAGCTTCGGAGAAATTACATCTCCCTGCCTTACACCTCGTTGCAATTGGTTATTTATATTATGATTAAATAAAGGTGTTTTACACTTTCCGCCCGAAATCGAGAAATTGACGCGTGTGATGTGGTGGAATTTAACGCCACCTTTTGTGTTGTATACCAGCATGAAGAAATAAAAAGAAATAAAAATAATCTAATCATTCCAATGGGTGGAGGTCGCCCCACAACCATCGCGCTTACAGACACACGCTATCGCACTGCGCCACGAGGACCTTGTTGTAGTAATTCCCTCTATTGTCATTGATTTTGTTTAAAAGAACTTTATTTTGAGCATATTAAGGCGAAGTGTCTTTACACTAGGTTCCCTCTGCCCAGTTGTGTGCGGAATACAGCAAAAAAAAAAGAACTTAAATAAATGTGATTTATGTCTAAAACGATGAGAAATCCCATATGAATGAGGAAGAGAAAGTGTTCGTAACGTGACACCGTCTTACGCTTTATCTTGTGTATGTACGTCTTAGCGAGTACTTAAAGCTACGAAATGCTTGGAAGAATTCGCTTTATGACAACGAGCTTGTCAGAGCGAGCTTTGTAACAATAAACGCTATTTAACTCAAGTTACGCGGCCACATAATTAAAAGGAACACAATGTAAAAAGAAGACACGTAAATATACTTAAGACCTATATTTTTATTTTTGACTCACGTGTTAGTTGTGAGTTCGATTCCCACTCGGGTGAATCATTCTCATTTTCTCGTTGTATTAAGCGCGGCGTGGAAATTAGTTACTCCACTTAAAATATCGTTTTCGGTCAGAAAGTAGAGAATGGAATGTTTTGGCACTTCGTTCTCTTACTACCCTGCTTTTACAGGAAAAAGTGTAAATAGAAGTAATAAAAAAGATTGATAAATTGTTAATTATATATTATAATGGAATCTTAAAAATACATTTCTTTTAAAAGGTAAACAGAGAACGGTATTAATTTATATCAAGTTCTCTCTGACTGCCCTACTATGTGAGAATAATTATAAAGCTTGTTAAAATCTGTTTAATTCTCTAACATTTTGGAGTTATACTAAATTATAATAACTTTAATAAAACCAAAAAAGACTTTTAAACTCTATATATGCAGTGTAAAATACAAAGGAACAACGTCCTTATTAAAGAGACACGCCAAGTTAATAACAATTAGTGAGCTCACATTACATGCAAGACCTAAAAAGCTAGAGATTGTTGACATACATTTTCATATTAGCTTGGCTACGTAATGCAATGAGCATCTGCATAAACGAAGAAGCACTATTGTATAGATGTGTACATGAATATATATTTCTACAATAACGAACTACTATATAATGTGTATAAAAATGCTATTGTAAATTAGTACTTATATTTTTTTATTATGCAGGCTGTCAATGCGCGGTGGGACTGTATCTGTTTTTATTATATTATATTTTTTTTGTTTTAATAAAGGAGGCAAATGAGAAGAAGGACCATCTGATAGTAAGTTATTACCTTCGCCCATAGACATTCACAACATAAGAATTATGGATGCGTTGCCAGCCTTAAGGATATAGGAGAGAAGGAGAGAGGAAGGATGGGACTGGTGGAAATACGGAGAGCTGGCTTACATGCCATCAAACCTGTACACAACATCAGATATTTGGCGGTTCGTCTTTGACATGATACGTCGTGGTCGCGAGCCAGTCGGAGAACGAATCTCCTACCACCAAGGTTACCCGCCTTTTACGGTACGCTACCCAGCTGCGGAGGGAAATTTTATTCTTAACCCGATTGTTAAGTTCATGGTTGTGGGTTCGATTTCCAGTCACGGAATGAATATATTAAAAATACTTTCAAGTCTTCGCTCTGGTATCCAAGACAAAACGCAGCGTTGTAATGTCTCGATTTTGGGCGGAAATTGAAACACAGAGTGTCTTAACACGAGGCTCTCTATAACTAACTCGCAATGCAGAAAAACAGGCTTTTTATTTTTATTATGATTTTTTCGTTTTCTCGCATTTGTTATGTTATAAAGAAAGCCGCATTATATATATTATTTTCCATTTTTTCTTCATTTAGGTCAAAAAGTTTTCTGGTCGGCGCTGTCACTTTTTTGTCACAACATATTTCATGCATAACTTTTTTGAAATCACATTTGAATTAACAAAATGTCGTAATTAATCTCTTTCGTTCATTAAAATCCTTTCAATAAAATATAAGTGCCTACATACTAACATCCTTAAACTAATAAAAAACATCATTTAATAAATTTACAGAAATAGACACTAAAATTTTAGGTCAATCGCCATATATAGCTTTAAAACATTTAAAATTTCTAAGTCCATTGTCACATAGCTTCAAAAAACTTTTTTTTTTTAAATTGAAACACTGAAAATGCTAATACAACGAAGCGTTGATAGGTCTATTCCCCACATTAACATTAATTAGCATCAATCAGCTAAGCGCTTTAGCAGACGCTACTACACACGAGTGGGAAATTTCTCAGAAAATCGCAAACAAGAAAAAGCGAGGAAAGCCTAACGACGGTAATTAGCGGCGCGATTGACAATTACATGTAATGCGAGCGGACCGGGCCGAGGTCGGGAAACTATTTGTTACACGTGACCCAAATACAAATATATAGTTGCAAAATTTTGTATGTAGTATTTTTTTTTGGTGGATATTGTATATCATAATATATGAGTATAACACCAATCTTAGCTTAAAGCACTGGAATTATGAGAATGAAGTTAAAGAAAGAGGGTCGTGGCGCAGTGGCATAGATGTATGACTGTAAACGAATGGTTGTGGGTTCGAGTCCAACTCGAGGAGTGAAAATGTTTAATATTTCTATTTCCTTCGCTTGTATCGAGGAAAAGCGTGGCGTTAAGTTCCGCCACTTAACACGCAATGCCTCCGAATTCGGCGGAAAGTGGGAAACGGAGTGTCTTAACACTACCTTACTGTTTGCGGGATACAGCGAGAAAATAAAAAAATCTTTTCCCCATAGCAAGGTTGTCAAGAAACTTCAACGAGTGACCTATTGACATTGCATTTTAAGTGACAGAACTCAACTTCGCGCTTTATCTCACCAGTCGGAAGAAATATTGTCTTAATTATAATGAGATTATAATTTGTGACGTTACATTAGAGATATAATATATTGTTAATAGACATAAAATGCATGCTGCGTTCAAGGTTGCAAATTCCGCTGACCATAAAATTCTTGGCTCCAATCAAGCGATGATAGGTATATATTCGTAATTATATTAATAATTATATTTCAACTTGTTACCTAATTGTATTAGATAATCATTTAAAGCTTAGCAATATAATATCTGGTGCAGTGAGTTATTTTCTCACTCTGGATTCTCCAATTAGAAAGATTTTTATATTTAAAAATATAAATGATTCTTTAATTTTTAGTAATAAATTAAATATGTAAGTAATATGTAATTATAAAAATTGAAACTTTTATAACACAAGTAAAAAGAAATCTTTGCAAACTAAAAATAGTGAAATAATAAGAATCTAAAAATCTTTACTTTTTTATTTGTCTGTTCATCTGTTGTGTTTTGTTTATTTGTACACGTCAGTTTTGGGCAAAAAATTATTGGAATAATTGAAATCACATAAAAATCATAATTACCTGAACATTAATTAGTTCTTAATGTGTACTCTACAATGAATTAATCGTGATTTTTGCACAAACGATTGAACAATTGTTAATATTTAAATGTTAATTGCAAATAAATTTTGCCCAACTCGGGCTCCTCGCTAATCTCTGAACTACTAGATGTATTTTTTATTGTATGAAACTTTATTGTTATGTGGTTTCTTTGTAATATAGGACGTAACATATGGTATAATTGATTTTATAATTGACATACCTGATGTATATATGTTGAACTTTTTTTTTTATGCAATGAAGGAGGCAAACGAGCCGACTGAGCCCACCTGGTGTTAAGTAGTTACCTTCGCCCATAGACATCCACAACATTCAAGTTATGGATGCGTTGCCAACCTTGGGAATGTAGGACAGAAGGAGGAGGAATGGTGGGAATAGGGAGAGCTGGCTTACATGCCATCGAACCTGTACACATCATCAGATGTTTGGCGGTTCGTCTTTGACATGATAGTGGTCGCGAGCCAGTCGGAGAACGAATCTCCTACCACCAAGCTACTGGGTTACCCGCCTTTTACGGGACGCTACCCAGCGGCGGGGGGGGAATTATATTCTTAAAACGGGATAATATGATACAGAACTATTGTTATTTGAACTATAGGTTAAAAAGAACTATCGTCTTAAATAAATTAGTTGAATATTTAGAAATCGCCGTTAACATATAAAAAACAATATTAAGCATCCTCTGGAAATATTGGATGGATTTGAACATTTTTAGGACTATAAGATCAGCTAACATCGATTACCCTGACCCTGAGTATGACAAACAAAAATACAAAAAATACAATATTATATTGCATTCACTTACAGAATATCGTAAGCATTCGCGATAAAATGTTATAAAGGAACGTTGATAAAACGTTTTCACTTTAATTCGTGTCAAAAGCTTATATAATAGCTACTGCTGAATGCCAATGTCAAGAATTATATCGAGCGTGGGACGAAAACGTCACAGCGATGTATAAGTTTCAGTAGGGCGAATAGTTTTTTTTATTTATACAGCCGTGGGTGGGAACTAATAAGGTTTTGAGGTCATTTCCCATTAAACAAATAAATACGTACAGGAAATATTACCTATTAATAACCAATATTAAAGCAATGAATAAAAATAATTATGCTATTCTCGAATTTCATGATATTGTCATCCTGTTTCAAGTATTTTTAAAAATATTTCGAGCTAATTTTATATTTAGCATTGCGTCGTACGTGAAAATCTTTACCTTGTACAAACTTGACAAAAAAATAGATTTTACGTGTTTGACATTGTATTTCTTGACACCTGCTTTATACGTATAAAACATCAAGATCTGTAGTGATATTTTTATTTACTTATTAACAAATTTGAAAACTTCTACGAAATCAAGACAGAAGCTTTTTGCCTGATATATTAAACGAAGTAACAATAATAATCAGACAATCATCCTTCTAATAGTTTTTAAAATATAAAGATATAGTAGAATTTGTTAACCATTTACCCTGTACAGCTCCTAAGAATGTTGTCCTATGAAATAGAGCGCAAACAACAAAAATGCAAAATTAAAGAACGCTCGTCGTGTCAATGATCCGTTGCAAATACCAAGATAGCTTATTGTTATTTTAATAAATTTTAATCGTCGTGGAGTTGTGGTAGTGATAGAAATGTGTGGTACAAATAGTTTGTTGCGACATTATTTTTTATCTGAAATATTCTTATACATATATTTTGATATACCTACGTATAATTATTTAATGTAATATTTAGAGTCTGTAAATATAATTGATATTATACTTTTATACTACTATACTACTATAATGAGCCACTAGGAAAAGGTGACATGCGTATTTTTGAGGACGTGCATGGAATCTCTTTGAGATACTCATGTACATATTTTAAATATTATTCATTATCTATGGTAGCCAAAGTTAAGTAGATTCTGTCACTCAAAAAAATGTCTGTTTTGCTTAACAATAGAGAGCTCAATGACCTTTTACTAAATTTAAATAGATCTATGCCTACCTAACCACATTTGAGTAAATAAATATCTAGGTGGTACGTGTTACTAAACATTATTTTTCTTTTTTAGCTTCACCTAGTGTAAAGACACTCCGTTCCCCACTTTTCGCCGAATTTGGAGGCTTGCGTGTTAAGTGGCGGAACTTAACGCCACGCTTTACCTCGACACCATAGTGAAGAAAATGGAAATATTAAATATTTCCACTCCTCGAGTGGGAGTCGAACTCACAACCAGTCGTTTACAGTCACACGCTTGTGCCACTGGGCCACGACTGGCGACAACTGGCTACTAAACATTAAATGATTAGAATAAAATAATAAATGTTCGACGTGGTCTAACTAAAATATTATAATAATGCAAAAAGCGACAATGCGGAATCGAAGTATGGCCGAGGGTCAATGATCCGAAAACGGACGACGGGGCAAAGCTACCTCCCTATATCTTATGCCAAATAAATCAAATTGGGATATTCTTACATTTGGTTAATAAATTACACTTACCTTCAAAATTTTTACAGTAATTTTAATATATACCTACAGTCTTTTTGGGGCCATTGTGGTGGAGTAGCGCAGATATCGTCTGACTATAAACTCGATTATGGATTCGATTGCTATTCGGAGTAATGAAAAATAACGTAACACTTAGCTCAACACGCAGGATCACGATTTTGACTGAACACTGAAAAGTCAAACGAATGATACTATACCTATATAGACACTTATTATTTATTTTAATTGAATAATAGGCACAGAATAAATATTAATAACATAAATTAAATAGAATTGATATAAGACTTATTTCTAATAATTAATTATAATAAGGTATATTAATATCACTATTAATTAGTCTAAATATAGGAGACCTACAATTATTTAGTTAACAATCGAGCTGTTAAGGCTCCACGTTGAATAATATTAAACTATTAAATCTAATAATAGCTATTCGTAAAGTTACTTGAAATATCATTTGAATATACTATATTAGTAACTTAAGTACTTTGCCGATAGTCATAATAAAAGTTTAGAATATTATTTTAAATTAATACGTGTTATTTGAATGTCATAAGAGTAAAAAAAAATTCTGAGGGAACCTAGTTATCAAGAGGCCGATTTTCGCTCTCCGCTTGATTATGTAGTATTCATTAAGTTTCACAATGTTACAATTTTGGAGCTAAATTTTATGACATTTGAATTAAAGTACTGGAAAAGCAAATATTTTTTCGCTTGACGTTTTTCCCACATGCAGTAAGTGAGACCCGACTGTTAAGGCACTCTCCACTTTCCGACCAAATATGAGACATTGCAAGTGGGGTAGCAGAATTGAATACCACACCGCACCTCGCCTGAGCATAAATATGAAAATGCATTTTAAACATTATTCACCGGAGTAAGTATGAAGATCACAACCGATCACGTCCACGTCGCGCGATGACATTCCTCCAGTATCATCAATACTGTATACCCGAAGGTAAACCGAGGTCTCCCCTTACCTCTCTTACCACTCGCCTTTGCTTCATATAGCTTATTCAACATACAATTACTAAATTTTGAAAGCTGTAGGTACCACAATATGCGTAAATGATTAAATCAGCGAAACGAAATTTTAATAACACCGCGTTCAGTTCACGAAACATTGTTCATAGTATTTTATACGCTCATTTGCATATTAATTCCTAAGCTTTTGGTTTGACACGCAAAATTAAATTGTATTTCTTTGTGAAGTTAAATAATTTAACTTGCAGTATTTTTTTTGGAACAGACACTAAAAGTATGCGAACGCGAACAGTGGTGAATTACGCCTTCGACTGTAAACTATTATAGTAATATTATATTTTATTTACTTACTCATTGTACACGCGGTTGGGTGTGGGTTCCATTCGCGCTTGGAGGGTATGTTATACATACATACTTATATTATAAATGCGAAAGTCTGTGTGTTTGTTTGTCATGCTTTCACGGCTAATCTCGGTAGATTAATTCATTCTAGAAGTTTAGAATGAAAGTAGTAACTGGGTCTAATATAGGCTACTTATTTTTTAAAAAATTAACCGCTAAAGAATTGAAATAGGGGATGAAAGTTTATATGAAAAATCTAAGCCGCTTGACCGATTATAATGAATTTTGGCATAAATATAGTTAATAATCTAAGCTTAAATATAGGCTACTTTATTTTCAAAAACCCACTCCCGAAGGTTGCAATATAACGAAGCAGTTATGTAGTTTACGCGGCCAAGCTGCGGGCGAGCCGCTAGTATTTCAATAACTTAATTTTCTCTACTCTGGTAAAACAAAATATCTTTCGTGTGATAATTAGACAACGGTGTGACATGACATTACGTTTTACCGCCTAAGGACAAAGCATGGCGTTGAGTTCAGCATATCAACATGCAATGATTCGATTTCGAGCTGTAAGTGGAGACCGGAATATCCTAACACTAGATTCTGTTAGATTCCCTCTTATTTTAAAAAAGTCAAATCAATATCAAAGCAACCAAAGTCACTTAAACTGAACGTGTTTACGATTGTCCAATTTAAATATACACTTTTTCAGATATATTTTTAATAAGAAGCCAGTATAGAACTGTCCGCACTCAGCCATTACATTGCGGACTCGCAAAAAAGTGACAGACTGACACGTTACATATAAAATATTATTGTATTTATTCCTATTGTTGGATTTTGCCTGTAATAAAAAATGGCTATGCTTTCAAAGACCTTAGTACTCACATTTAAAGCTTACATCGGCCTAATTTTAAATTGTCTGGAGGTAGTCAAGCGACAAACGTTTTGATTGGATAGTATTTTTTAAGTTTTTAGTTAGGTATAAATTTAAATAATAAAGCAGCTTCACGCTATTTCCAGCTTAGCAGAGAGATTCTGATGTCAAGACACTCCTTTCTCCACTTCTTACCTATCTTCTACACACTGAGAGTGGTATGGTGGAAATGAAGCGATTGGCTATGGTTCAATGCCCACTCGGGGGAATTATTATATTTAAACTATTTTCAACTCTCTGTTCTAGAACTTAAGACAAGCGCGGCGTTGAGTTCCGCCAACCAACGCACATTATCTCGATTTCGTTAAAGTGAAGAACGGAGTGTTGTGTCACTAGATTCGCTCTGACTACCCTCCCATATGCAAAATGGAGCATATTTTCCATAAGGGAAATAATGCCTGAAGCCGCAAAAAAATACACTATACAATTATTTATCAATTGTGCTCTTAAATTTTAAATTGTATGTCTGTTGTTGAAGTCTTGATGCCGAGGCACGAGCGTGTGACTGGTAAACGACTGGTTGTGGGTTCGATTCCCACTCAAGGGGTGGAAATATTTAATATTTCCATTTCCTTCGCTCTGATAGAGGCAAAACGTGGCGTTAAGTTCTACCACTTAACACACAACGCCTCCGAATTCGGCGGAAAGTGGGGAACGAAGTGCCTTAACACTAGGATCTCTCTGCCTATCCTACTGTGTGCGGGATACAGCGTGAAGCTAAAAAGAAAAAAGAATTAAAACGTTCAGTATTTTTTTCACGCTATATCCCGCACACAGCAGGGTAGACAGAGGGAACCTAGTGTTAAGACACTCCGTTCCCCACTTTCCGCCGAATTCGGAGGCTTGCGTGTTAAGTGGCGGAACTTAACGCCGCACTTTACCTCGACACCAGAGCGAAGAAAATGGAAATATAATTTCCACTCCTCGAGTGGGAATCGAACCCACAACCAGTCGTTTACAGTCACACTCTTGTGCCACTGGGCCACGACTGGCCACATTTTTTTTAGTAATTTCAGTTATTAACTTAAGTATGTTTTAGTAATCAATTTTTGTACCTATCTACAAAAAATAAAGTAAGTTAAAAATGTTACACATCTATTTATCTTTGTTTAAGGAAATCCGGTTCGTCATTCACATAAGAACTGTTGAACAAGTATTACCAACATTGTATGCACATATTACGTATTTATTTCTAGATATCATTTCAACGGAATGCTTATTCATAGTTATAATACTATTTTTTTTTTAATTATTATAAATGGTGGCCATTTCAGGCTGTATACTCGATAATTGTGGCTTCGATTCCTACTCGGATGAAGGATTATAAGTTATTTTTTTCATTCCTCCATTACGATGGCAAAACAAAGCGTGTCAAAGTGTCACATAGCACGCAGTGTTTTAGAAGATACACAAGATTCTCTCTGCCTGCCCTGTTACGCGGGAAAAAAATAACGTTAAAAATAAATGATATATTCTGTTTATATAAAGAGCATATTATGATTTTCAAGCCAGAACCTATGTTTAAACGAATTGATAGTATATAAGACAATGACTTATCACTTCGGTCTACAAACCCCGCAAAATATGCAATACATACATGAAGATATATAAAAAACAATAAAGCAGCGCTTCACACTTTTTACCGCATAGCGGGACAGTCAGAAAGAATCTAACCTCAAGAGACACTCCGTCCTCCCATTTCGGCCCAAAATCTAGACAATATCTGTTAAGTGGCGAAATCCAACGCCGCATTTCGCCTCAAGTACTAGACCGATGAAATTAACATTTTAATACAATCATTCCTCCTAATTCCAACGCAAGCTGCCCAGGATCGAAATAGTTTGCGCTTTATGAGGGAGACCTACGTTCAGCAGTGAACGGCAAAAGGTTGAAAAAAAACCTCCTAGTGAGAATTGAACCCACAAGTTCACGCACGACCCACGTCAGACACTGTTCGACTGCGCCTCGACGGCGTTAACAATAAAAGTATATTTAAAATAGACATACCTAATATCTACGATTTTAAGAGCGCAATGTAGCGAATAATTCATACTAGCATTTCACATTATGCACAATTTAATTCTAAATATTTGTTACGAAACATTATCTAGACTTGCTAGACTTATCCATTTAACTTTAGGTAGAGTTTCAAATCGCGTCATAATTTAGGCGTGAAATTGATCGATATGACTTTGAGAGGACATCGACCTGGCGATCAATTATCTGTATCGCGAAACCTTGGAGCGGATTCGACACGAATATATACAAGTGTTAAACAAAGGTATGACCAATCTCACAATTCAAGTAATCATTATAAACTTTATACTGCATTCAATTCATTTTTTGTTTACAAAATGAAATACAGACAATCGAAAAAATTCAAAAACAAATTCTTTTGAGCTTTTTTACTGATTCTCGTTTAAGGTGCAGTTCCACGGTTTTTTCATAGCAGTTCAGAGAGAACCAAGTGTCAAGATGTTCCGTTCTCCACTTTCCACTCGAAAACGAGACTTTAAATGTAAAATGGAATATTATATCGTGCTTTGTCTTAAGCACCAGAATGAACACAAATTTCCACAAATAGAAATCGAACCCACAACGTCTGACACTATATAATTGCGCTACAATGACCTCCCTTGAGGTGTTGCTATTTGTATAAATTTTATTGCATTTAACAGGTAAAAAGAAAGAATAATAATATTATTCGTTTACTAAGATGGACTTATTATCTCTACGAGAGATCTCTTCCAGTCAACCTGCGTAGGTAGATGAGCGCAAACAAATAGCAGGATTAAATGCAGGGTGCAATTAGAAAAAACACAACATAAGTATATTAAAAAAAACTATAATAATTTAGGAAAAGTAATGTTTGTTCATTGAATATTTTTACGAAAATATACTTCAGGGGGAAAAAAGAACAGAATATGAATTTATGATTATTAAGTTTTGTTTTGTCTCTTTGTACATGCAATTTTTTTTGTTCTACTGGATAGCATAGATAGCTTCTAACACTGAGTAGGACTAGTAATATAGAATCACAATAGACCAGGTAAACTAACTAACTAAGAAAAATGGAAAAGCCGCCTTTACAAAAAGTGTTTAACGTGATACGCGTTTTCCGTTGACATATATAAAATTATTATTCAGAACACCTGACGAAGAAGTCTTAGAAACTAGATAATTACAACTTTAAAGGAAGTTATGATCATTTCGTTCAAGTTTCAAGTTCAACAATCAGTATGAAAGTAGTATGTCCTAAAATTTTAAAGTCCACCCAAACGGAGTCATGAACATCAAAAATGATTTCAATAAAACTAATGAACGATTTTTTTTCAGTTTCACAGTTTTTTTCCGCATAGCATAGTAGTAAGAGAGAACCTAGTAAATGGACACTCCATTACACATTTCGACCGAGATCGAGACAGTGTGTGTTAAGTGGTGGAATTTAACGCGCTTTGTCTTAGGTACCTGAGAGAAGAAATAAAAAAATATAGTGGAAATTGAACCCACAACCATCATACTTACAGTCTGATGCTGTCCAACTGTGCCATTATAAAAAGTATTTTTTACATTTGAAAATACTTTTTCTTTGTCCAATCTTATTATATGAAACAACTTCGGCTACATTTGGTCCCGTCACCTGACATGCAATGTCTCTAAAAATAAAATAAGCAAAAAGTGCAGGACGGACTGACTTATTTATAGTGTTTTTCTCGGTAAGTATAAAGCAAAATAATAAAAAAATACGTTCAATAATGTCTTGTGATTGAATTTAAAAATAAAAGGAGGAAAGTAGTATTTTCCTTGTTAGTATTGCAACAGAGAGTCAAGATGTAGCGAACAGAGAAACTGAGCGGAAAACCCATGATTCTTTTTAAAATAATAAAATAATTTTTAAAATATTTATACGTAAAAGAAAAGTAGTCTGTCGAACGTCTGTCTCTCTGTGACGGCTAATCTATCAATTTAAGTGATTTGAAATATAAAATAAAAGTTTGTATAAAATAATTTTAACTGCTTCACCGATTTTGATGATGTTTTCTAGAGAAATAGTTAATGACGCAACGTCAAACATATTTTTGTCAAAAATCAACCTCTAAGGGGCAGAAACTTGTAGTTCACGCGGGTGTAACCGCATCGGATCGCTAGTATATTAATATGTTATTATTTCCACTATCAGATCATCTAAAAACATGCATGTCGTCTTTGTTACACGTTAACATAAGTTAGATATAGTAGAAAACTAACGGTGACCGCGAGGTCGGCTTGTAATATATTATCCATATATTAGCCTAATAACGTCTGTTGTACGACAACTATTGTTAGCGGAGCAAGGTCTATAAAAATATCGATGGATTTGCATAACGGCTTCACAAATTACATTATTGCGTATAACGGTCACTCAGTAATGGCAGTTCGGTCGCATGTCAGAGTAACGTGGAAAGTTCAAATTATTAAACTTGAAAACCCAATTTATAAAAATATATGCTATGTTATAATTAATTAGTACAGGAAATTAAATTGAGAGTCTGTTACAATCTATACATATAATGAAAATATAACTAAGCCCTGTCTGTACATGAAGGAAGATAAAAAACCTATTATTAAGGGCATTTATGTGGCCAGTCGTCGCCCAGTGGCACAAGCGTGTGACTGTAAACGACTGGTTGTGGGTTCGATTCCCACTCGAGGAGTGGAAATATTTAATATTTCCATTTTCTTCACTCTGGTGTCGAGGTAAAGCGCGGCGTTAAGTTCCGCCACTTAACACGCAATGCTTCCGAATTCGGCGGAAAGTGGGGAACGGAGTGTCTTAACACTAGGTTCCCTCTGCCTACCCTGCTGTGTGCGAGATATAGCGTGAAGCTATTTTTTTTAATTTAATTTATCTATGTAGTGGAATCCAATATAAACAATGTTTTTTTCTGTTTATTTGTGCGTTTGTGCATGCAAGTTTCAGAAACGGCCTAACCAATTTAAATGCAGTTTTGGTAAGCTTTCCCTAACATTTATTTTTTTACAATTTAGTAATGTTCGTATAGTTTACGCAGGCAAAGACGCGAGTGGGCCGCTAGTATATAATATGCTACAGCGATAAACAGGATATATCATACAACAGGATATAAAATAAGCAACTTTTTGCCATCGCCTTCTTTAAAGTAATTAAAGAACAAAACCTAAATAGTCATTACAATATTTTCAATTAAGGATACAAAAACTTTGTGCAAAATAAAATAAACGAAACTCTTCAACAATTAGATTGTGAGACTAAATATCAATTAAAGTTCCAATTTGAAACTCGATCCTAAACGACGAGCGAAGCGGACTGGTTCAAACGCACTCAGACTGTCAGACTACTGTTTCATATTTTTGTTTGTGATACAAATGATTTCGCGATTGTTTGAATGTACGTTCAGATATTTGGAGTTTAAGAAGAACAAATATAAAACTCGTTCGTGTGCACCTAAAATGTCATGCTATCATGCACTAAAATTCAGGCTACAATGTATTGCATTTTAGTGAATTTGGAAAACGAATTGAGTTTTAAAGTCATCTGTAGTAGTAGGAGTTTCTACCCACTTCAATTAACAACGATCGTTTCAACCATTCCAATATTTCATCGCATATTCACACCAATTTTAATTTTCACTTGTAAATAGCTTTAAAATTATTTCTTGTTCATGAACAATTAAAATTTTCCACATAAAACCCTAGTCAAATAATTTAAAGTACACGAATTTCAATCACTTGATATTGCGTTGTATACAACAGGCCAAGTACCAATTAGTCAGCCATTTTCGCAAATCATCCGCCCGACATTGTAATTTGAAAAGCTCAAGCAGCTATTTTAAAAGCTCCATAAATGTATTAATATTACTAATTTACCAACGAACGACATCAACAGAAAACGGTAGTTGTCATATAAATTGTAAACTTTGAAGATATTATCGTATCTATGTTGTAGACTCAATACAACCTTAGACATCTCTTGGAATGCCGGTTTTGTTTATATTTTATTTATAAAAATGAAGCCTAAATTTGAGTAGACGACCTGAATGAATTATAAATTAAAATTAAGAATATTACAACGTACTGAATGCACCATCCACGTTCGTTTGTAATAAGACTGTGCGTAATTTGAGCAAAAATCCTATCTAGTGGCCAGTCGTGGCCCAGTGGCACAAGAGTGTGACTGTAAACGACTGGTTGTGGGTTCGATTCCCACTCGAGGAGTGGAAATTATATTTCCATTTTCTTCGCTCTGGTGTCGAGGTAAAGCGCGGCGTTAAGTTCCGCCACTTAACACGCAAGCCTCCGAATTCGGCGGAAAGTGGGGAACGGAGTGTCTTAACACTAGGTTCCCTCTGCCTACCCTGCTGTGTGCGGGATATAGCGTGAAGCTATGCCTATCTCATCACTTTATAGAAATTGAAAGAAGTATGCAGGTCATTAAGAAACTTGTCTAGATTTAATAGTGCCTTACTATGTCCGAATGTGGTCCTTTTGCGGAAACTAAATGAAATTATTCGTGAAATTGTCACGAGAAGGAACATTCAGAAACATACGAAAAATATCGTATTCTACATACCTGACAAAGTCGTTGCCGCGTCCTGACTAAGAAGTCCCCTCATACATATTATCTCTAATAGTTTTCAACCTACAGTGATTTTATGTATAGACATAATAAAGCAGCCAAGATACAAAGTTTATAAATTAATTAATTTTCAAGATGACTACAACATGAATACAGCTCGAAGAGAAAACAACTATAACTAATAACATAAACAATCTGTGCAATGCTAAGAATCTTATCTGGTAGATAGAAATATTTTATTAAGCAAGTGTAATTAATTCAAAAAGTTTATTCTTCCATTTGAAATTAATCTCGAATGAATTTTTAACTAAAACTTTTAGTTTTACTGCTGATAAAGTGTTCTTTGTTTACTTCAGTCGTTAAATTAGAGGGGCATAAAACAAAATATATTCTTGGGATATTTGTTACGAAAAATGTTCCTTTTGTTTGCCGCCTTTATGGTACAAGAGGTCTAAATGTGACTCGTAGGATGGTTATGGGTTCGATTCACGCACTAACCTAAGATTATATTTCATTTATTTTCATTTCCCCTGTCTTATATAATGCAAAGCTCGGTGTTAAGTTACGCCACTAATCACATAATATCTCTAAGCCAGTTTTAATGATAGAAAATAGAGAACAGAACTATCTTAACACTAGGCTCTTTTGCTACCCGTACACGTGAGGGGATGGGTTAGAATACAACTCCCCTCTGTCGCTGGGCAGCGTCTCGTAAAAGGCGGGTAACCCAGTAGCTTAGTGGTAGGATATAGTTCTCGACCACTATCATGTCAAAGACGAACCGCCAAACACCTGATGATGTGTTCCGGTTCGATGGCATGTAAGCCAGCTCCCTATTCCCACCTTCCCCATCCTTCCTCCCTCCTTTCCTGCTTCCCCCTTAAAGCAAAGCGGCAACGCGTCCATAAAATCCACAACTCTTATGACGTTGTGGTTGTCCATGGGCGAAGGTGACTGCTTACCATCAGGTGGTCCTTCTGCTCGTATGCCCAAGGGTTAAGGTTTCGTTTTTTCAATAAAAAAAACCTTACTTAAGTGTGTGGGTGCGTGCTTGAAACAAAAAAATATTTGTTCTTAATATATAAAATTTGTACATATTTTTCTCTATACATATAATAGTATATGCCGTCTCGTCTCTATACATATGTATATCACGTTTGTAAAATTATACAAAACTTTAAACATATCACGAAACTAAATTATTATAAAAATAAAAGACTACATCGAAAAACATATGGAACCCATGAAAAAAGGAAAAACTACTACCTATTTTTAGCAAATAATAATAGGTAGGTACATACTTACACTCACTCGAACTAAACCGCATTAATTTTACGACTTTGAAAGCTATACAAGAAGACAATGCACAGTTACTAAGAGCTACAAGGCTCAGGAAATGACGGTTCATAAAATATTCTGCGAAATCATTACGTACTGCGCTATAGAAAATATGTGCTTCATTTAGTGCAACGTGTGGAACACAACATCCAATAATTATAAACCTGTTTCATGTACGTACGTATATTATTATACATACTATATTATTTCTTGAAGATGTTTTTTTTTAAACTGTAGGTATATTTTTAATGCTTTTTAAGTAAATAAAATGAATATATGTATTGGACAGAGAACCTTTACACTAAATGCCTTATTCCTCACTGGTAGTCAGAATTCAAAGCTGTTTGTTTATTAGATTAATAGATATAAATGTCTATGGCGCCATTCAAACTATCATTTCACAATATTATAACTTAGGAAATTAATTTGGCGACAGTAAAACTTAAGTAATGAAGAAGCGTGTATATTTTTTTCAGCTTGACGCTTTCTCCCGGTCGTCAATGAGAACCTAGTGTCAGAGCACTCTGTTATCCCCTTCCCATCCAAATTTAAGACATTACGAGTACAGTAGCGGAACTACACGTTGTGCTTTATTTTTCTCACTAGAAAAAGAAGAGAAAATAAAGTAAGCTAAAAAGATAATAATTTAAATATAAACCCCATAGAGAGAATTCATTCTAAAATCATTGTGTGTATAGTTAAAAACTGTCATAGTGAACCACAATGGCCTGTCTATTGTTTGTTACTACCTAATATAGTAGTAGTATATAATAGTAGTAGTATAGTAGTAACAGTGAAAAAGCTTTTTCTACAATAATTTTAACACTATATATTACTTAAAACTATAAGTAGAAAGATGCGCCACTCAACACTTCGACTTATCACCAAGTTATATACATATGCAAATAATTAAAAATCTCCAAATATGAATAAGAAAACAAAATGGCTATTTTGAAGTCATTATGACATGCAATTTTACATTTAATGACTTTGGATTCCTTATATATGAACATGTGGGTAGACGTACTTAGAACAAGCATTCTATCCAGTGTCGAGTGAGCTTGTGAAAGCTTTAGCTGATTATGTAAAATTTATTATTATTATGAACGAGAAAACAGTAGGTAACTTCTTTTTCAAATAAATAAATGTAAATTAGTAATCAAATCGAGGCCGTCATAGCGTAATGGGACAGCGTCTAACTGTAAAAATTGGCATTGAGTTTAGCCACTTAACATCAGGTATGTTAGATATCTCGATTTCAATCGTGAAGAAGTGTTTTGACACTGAGTTCTCTGTGATTACTCTGCTGTGCGAAAAAAGGCGTGAAAAATGAGTTTATTATTTTATTACAAGTGTAATAAACATTTCATAAAAAGGCAGCTCCCGCATGGTGGGGTAGTCAGACAGAATCAAGTGTTAAGACACTCCGTCCTCAAGTATCCACCCTAAATAGTGACAATGTGTAGAGTGGCGGAACTCAACGCTGCCATTTTAAAGACATTTTATGAAAATACTTAATTAAATTTTTTGCTTTACGCTATATTCCGCACACAGAATGGTAGGCAGAGATAACCTATGGTTTTATGACACTCCGTTCCCCATTTTCCGCCGGATTTTTGCAGGCATTGCGTGTTAAGTGAAACTTAACGCCGCGCTTTGCCTCGATACCAGAACGAAGGAAATGAAAATATTAAATATTTTTAATCCTCGAGCGGGAATCGAACCCACAACCTGTCGTTTACAGTCACACGTTTGTGCCACTGGGCCACGACTGGTCCTTAATTTAATCCTAATATAAATATATATTACATGGCAATTTCCATTAAACGTCCTTAAAATGAAATCTAAAATCACATTAACACGTACAGTATTATCATCTCCGCTAGTGTAGCTTTGCCACTAAGACAATGGATTAACAGATTCAGAGATGAGCTTTTGTATCTACGCCCATGCAAATGAAACGCCTACAACGTGCACTCGGTAACTTAAGGAATAATTGTTTTAACTTCTATATTATTTTCATATAATGAACAGAACCCACGCGTACTAAGTAAATGTATTGTATTTCTTAGAAAGCAATATGGACAGCTCAAATTACTATCAAAACATCGAACAATAGTAATATTCTTGTAGTTTAGATATTTTTATTAGTATAAATAACAATTATTGTGGCGTTTTGTCCTGAATGAAAGTTAGGGAGAGAAAACCTGTCGAGTGTCGAGACACTCTGTTCTCTACTTTTTAAATGATTGTCAAATTCTGTGCGTCAACGTAACTCGACTCCTCGATTTATTACCAGAAAAAAAGAAATAAAAATAATTTGAATATAATATATAACTTCCGACGCCGAAAATTGAAACTCCGTCTTCATCAGACTCTATCCCACGCCAGGACAACTTTGTACTTCATTATGGCATTCACACTTTGCATTACGTCGTACAATTAAATTATTATAATAGCTGTAATAAAACAAAAAATCTGCATCTCTGGATTCTACTACAGTAAACCCATTACAATACTACTACTTACTAGTGCAATATAAAATACTGAAAACAATTTAAAAAGTAATTTACCTCCTGCTCAAATGAATATTAAATAATGAATAATTAAATCAGATTACTCCTAATCTTTTATTTTTTTTAATGTTTGTTGATACCTAATACTCTACTCTACAAGGCTCTCTCTGACTTACCATACTGGAAGAATCGACCAAACAGGAATGTCAATGATAATAGTTTATTGACTTAAGTACGTGCTACACTCGTAGATTAAAATGACAATTTTGCATTTCTGTTTCGAGGTGAGCGTTGGCAGCCATACTACTGGGTTACAGCCGCCAGCATCTTTAATACGAAATACAATAAAAAAATGAAACAAAATATATTAAAGAAATGCACTAAAATAATTATTTCCATGTTATAAATGAATGCTTTATTAAGCATTCATAGATACATTGAATTAAGAAAACAAATAAACGATTTCTAAACTTCTATATAACGTGTATCAGTATATTGAAAATAAGCTTCTTTTAGACCTTCCGGCCTTAAAGAAGCTTAGCTTAGAAGACCTAATTTTATATTTATCATCTTAAAGTGTAATCGTTTAACTAGGAAATGTCCAATTCTTCAATTTCACTTTGGTGTCTCCCAAAAAATATGAATTTTCGATTAAATCACTGGACATAATTGTAAAGGAGCAGCTAAAGCAACGAAAATTTTACGTGTCAACAAAGCTACTAGTTAAATTAAATATGCAATATAAAACGCTAGTAACCAGTTTTAAAGGAAATGTTTTATCGCATTCGGATTAAATAATATTGTCTCCTCGTCCCTTGCCGACGCAGTTCCCAGCGGATTAATAAAATCCCTGGAGCCGGGAAACGGCAGTAAAATAAACGAACAAGACATATTGTAACCGTAGATTTTATCACGTAAAGGACTTTTCAAGATATCGTCGTAATATTTTAAATGTATCCTTAGATATAGCATTTTTTTCCTTAAAATAAATTTTATTATGTGCTGAATTTTTTATTTGCTTTCCTTTCTCTTTCTGTTATTCTACCTTTTTTATAATGGTATTATTTTCAAACACTCATTTTAACTTATCAATTGCATATCTTGTCTCTAATTGTGCCCAAATAAGAAGTATGTTTTGTTATTTTACAAACGCTGTATTAATTAAATTATATGTGTATTAAAAGTGTATAAGATTATACCAATACTATAAGTGTAAAAGTCTAACTGTCTGTGTCTATTACGTTTTCACGGTTAAACTAGCGGCCCGATTTAGATGGAACTCAGAATGAAAATAGTTGAAGATCCAAGACTCAAACATAGGCTGTTTTATTTCAAAATTCAACGTCTATAGGGTGAAAATAGGGGATGAAACTTTATATGAAGCATCTAAATAGCTTGATGGATTTCAAAGATTTTTTCTGAAGAAGATAGTGAATGATGCAAAGTAAATCATAGGCTGCCTAGTTTTTCAAAAGTCAACCCCCTTAAGAAACTAAATAGGGGCAAAAAAATTGTTAACTTAAACGAGAACGCTGGCCGTCGAAGATACGAAACTGCTATAGCCTGCTATAAAATGGTATAACTATCTATATAAAATGCTATAACTACCCTAGTAGTTCACGTGGGCGAAGCCGCGAGCGGCGCGCTAGTGTAGTATATAAAAAAAGCAAAATTAAAAATTTTGAAAAAACCCACGACGGTTTAATTGTAATTGAAAAAGGATAAAATAACTGTAAATCCCCCGCCTAAAAGAATATATGTAACGAGATGATGGGGACGACTCCGTCGGGGGCTGTCATTACTTTAAGTTTGCACAAACCTTCTCATAGGTTTTCTTGCTGTTAAAACAGGTTCCCAAAAAATTAAAATATTAATATGAATTTACAGTTTTGATAACTGGTATTTTAAAAACTTTAAAACGAAATCTATACTGTTAGCTACTATATTTAAAATTGCAACTGGCAGCCCCCGACGAAGTCGTCCCCATCATCTCGTTACATATATTCTTTTAGGCGGGGGATTTACAGTTATTTTATCCTTTTTCAATTACAATTAAACCGTCGTGGGTTTTTTCAAAATTTTTAATTTTGCTTTTTATTTTAAACTTTTTAAAGTGAATAGATACACATTATATATTATTACATAATATCGAAATACTTTATATTAATCTTCATGCAAATCCAAAAGAAATTATAAACCCAATGCTTTCTGGTTATCAAATGCTTATTGCAGCGCCTGGCAGATTGTCACCGTAACATTTCCACGAAACTTAAGTCTAACCAAATCAGTGAAAATCACAAAACCCACTAGCAGTTTTGATTTTGAACAAACTAATTTATACTGGAGCGCCCCGTGGTATATAGTAGATATGGCATATAAAAACATGCAACAATTAAAACAGAACCTATCACAGAAAACTGCGTCTAAATAGGTTTCACACAAAAAATAAAAGCAAATGCTTACTGCAGCGCCCCCTGGTGAGGTGTCACCATGATACATATACGAGAACACGCACTAATTAAGCCTGATCCTATCTTTGATAACTGCATCCAAATTTGACTTGTAGTTTCAGCTTTCCATAATTAAATGTTTAATGCAGCACCCCCTGACGTGTTCATAACGTAAAAAAAAACCTAAAAACTTACACCAAGTAAAGGTAACTCTAATATTAAAAACTCTGCGCAATCGGACTAGTAGTTGTAGCTTTGCATTAAATATTACAAACAAATGTTTACTGCAGCGCCCCCTGGTGAGTTAACACGATAAAACATATCCAAGAACATGCACTAACTAAACTTGAACTTAGCATTGACACTGCATCCAAATCAAATTCGTCATTTTATCTTTGCACAAACAATATTTTACTGCAGCGCTCTCTGGTGACTTGTCACTGTAATATAAATTTAAAAACATGCTATAAGCAAAGCGGAATCTAATACTGAAAACTCTTTCCAATCGTTCTAGTCGTTTTGGTTTTACACAAAAAAATAAAAGCAGCTACTTACTGCAGCGCCCCCTAGAGAGTTAACACATACATGAAAATATGCACTAAGTAAACATACATGACACATATATGAAAATATGCACTAAGTAAACTTGAATCTATCATTGAAAACTACATTCAAATCGAACTCGTAGTTTTAGTTTCGCACAAACAAGTGTACTTACTGCAGCGCCCCCTGGTGAGTGGTCACCGTAACGCATATATGAAAAGAAACACCAATTAAACCTGAACCTATCGTTGGAAGTTTCATCTAAATCGGACTAGTAGTTTTTGCTCTGCATAAACAAATGTTTACTGCAGCGCCCCCTGGTGAATTTTCGCCGTAACCAAAAAACAAAAATCTTTAAATATGCACAAAGCAAAGCTGAATCTAGTTCTGAAAACTCTAGCCAATCGGATTAGTAATTTCGGTTTTAGACAAATAAATACAAGAAAATTTTTGGTTTTACACAAAAAAATTCAAACAAATGCTTACTACAGCGCCCCCTGATGAGTGGTCACTATAACATGTATATGAAAAGACGCACCAATTAAGCCTGAACCTACCCTTAAAAGTTACATCGAAATTAGACTAGTAGTTTTTGATTTGCATAAACAAATGTTTACTGCTGCGCCCCCTGGTGAGTTTTCCCCGTAACAAAAAAAGAAAAATCTTAAAATATGCATCAAGCAAAGATGAATCTTTTTATGAAAACTCTTTTCAATCGGAGCAGTAGTTTCGGTTTTAGACAAATAAATACAAAAAAAGTACAAACAAATGCTTACTGCAGCGCCCCCTGGTGGTTTGACACGATAAAACATATCCAAGAACATCCACCAATTAAATTTGAATCTACCACTGAAAATCTATTGAAATCAGACTATTATTTTTTGAGATAATTGAAAACATTCGTTTTCACGTAAAATGCTTACTGCAGCGCCCCCTGGTGAGTTAAGGCAATAAGACATACATAAGAACATACGCCAGTTGAACCTTAACCTATCATAGAAAACCGTATCAAAATCGGACTTATAGTTTTGGAAATAATTGACATAGTAATTTGCACAAACACACAAACAAACAAACAAACAAACAAACAACCTCTCACCCCAAACACATATACAGTCGCCGTTCCGTCGCGGGTAAAAATCATATAACGTAGAAACTTGTGCCAATGCAAATGGAAATGTCTCTTGTTTACCATGCATTTTTCAATATAGGATTTTAATCCACAGCCTTCGCGTACGCTGTATACTAGTACTATCGTAGAATAGTTTTATGTTTTTCGCCCGTGCATGCTGAGTGCAGCTCTCGCTAGGACCGTTAGCTATATTTCAGTCGAACGAGCAGTTTCCTCACAAATATTAATCATTTTTCTGTTTGCTACTTCCGCAAAGGACGGAACAAATATAGACATTTTTTAGCAGTCTTGTGAAACGTTTGTAATAAATTATAATTGCCTCTTTTTGAGACGATTTTTATTTGTTTATTTATTTACATTTTATCTTACTCATTAGTATAGATTCCTTTCTTCATTTATATAATATACATAAATGAAGAAAGGAGTGTCTTCACACTAGGTTATCTTTACCTGTGCCTATCCTGCAACGTGGTAAAAAGGTAAAAATCAATATAATTAATTGTAGCTTTACGCCTTTTCACATACAATAAGATAGCCAGAGAGAACCTAGTGTCAAGACACTCCGTTCTCTATTTTTTACCCGTAACCGAAACATTGCGTATTAAACAGCGTAACTCCACACCGCGCGTTGTCAATATTATTAAACTTACATTAATCAATTAAGTTAATATAATTAGTACAATGATTTATGTTACACTGTTTTTACTGACGCTTTCAAAGTCTTATAAATTTCAATAAAATATAATGATAAGAAGTTATTACAAATATGCAAAATTTAGGTGAATATGCAAACATCGGAATAGGCACATAATAATTTCGGTACTTAAGCACCACGGCCACGCTTAAAGGAAAGGTTTATTACCAACCGTAAAGAATACTTCATTTACATACCACATATATCATTTCTGTTTATAACTTTGTTATTATAGAGCTAGTGCATTTTTTTGCTGCTTCTGAAATTGTAATTAAATACACGAAAAAAATGATTTTACAGCTTCAGCTGTCAGGGAGAATCTAGTATTAAGACACTCAGTTCTCCACTTTCCACTCGAAATCGAACTATTGTGTGTTAAGTCGTGGAACTCAACGTCACGAGAACTAGAGAGTTACTTACGTACTAGAGAGGAGAAATTGAAGAAATATATAATCATTCCCCGACTGGGAATCAAACCCACAACCATCGTGTTTAAACTCAGACACTGTCTTACTGTGCCACGATGGCGCATAATATATTTCAACCATAAAAAATGTTCGTAACAAGCAAAACGCATTAAATAATTATTTCCAATTCCACTTAATAAAAATAACAATCTTAAAATACTTGAAAAAACCATTTACGTGATTATCCATTAATACAATTTGAGTAAAATATTCGGAGGCGGCGTTTTTGCAAGAGCTTTGTTGGTCTGGACCGAATTTTGTAAAATACAATTTAAATTTCAACCCGAAACAACATTAAGTCTTCTTTTTGCGATCACGGAGACGGCGCCAAATAAGCTGATATCGATATATCACTATTCATGTCACTCGTTAGACTAAATTATGCGAAACCAGAGTCACCTTTCGTACCTACAATTCTGGATTCATAACATTCTTCCCAAATACTTAATATTATTTATTTTTTTTTTATTTTCTGTAAAAATTTTATTAAAAAGCATTAATATGTTATAATTAGTAAATATTTATTTTATGAGTCTGAGTATACTTACATACAATAAAATTCCAGTGCCTGTTAAAATTTTGTCCCTGCAGAAATAAAACCACTGTTTGAACAATATTAATAAGTAAAAGTTTATTGTTGTGTATAAATATATTGAAAGGATTAAAATATGTAAAAGTAATATAATTACATTTTAATTCAGGTTAGCTACGATTATATAAAATTATACTTTTCTTTATGAAAAAAGCAACTGTTGAGCTCCTTACCAGATCTTCTCAGCAGAACTACGTTCTAAGCCAGTGGTAAATTTATAATCATTCGATGATTCATAAGTGCTTGCAAAATTCTACTTAAATAAATTATATTTTGGATTAAAATATTAATAATTTAAGGCCGTCATGGCTCAGTTGGACAGCGTCTGTCTGTAAAGCCGATGGATGTGTGTTCGATTCCAACTCAGAGAATTTATTATTTTCATTTCTCCACTCTGGTACGTAAGACAAAGCGCGGCGTTAAGTTCCGCCACCTATCTTAAATTGTCTCGATTTTGCGCAAAGTATGCTGAACAGAGCATCTTGACATATGTTCTCTTTAACTACCCTGCTGTGGGGGAAAAAGTTGAAGCCGCTTTTATATTTGATATACAGAGAGCTTGTTCGCAACACAAAAGCTAACAGTAAAATATTATTTAAAGTTATGAAGTTAGTTATGATATGCATAAATTAATACATTACTCGTATGTAAATTCTGAAACCATTTACGTTATATGTAAATAATTAATAACGGTCAGGGAATATAAGCTAGACGGTACAAACTATACTTATTCTAGCTATTGGAAAATAAGTATTTATCTTTTCTTTTTTTTCATAAGTGACACTGCTTATTTCCTAATTTATAATTAGCAGCTCTAAGCTTCTTGCCGCGTAGCAGGATAATCAGACAGGACCTAGTGTCAAAACACTCCGTTCTCCACTTTCCGCCCGAAATCGAAGCATTACGTATTAAGTGCGGAATTCAACAATTCTCCACAGCTGTTGATTCGCGCGGATGTATCGAAATAGGTTTTTTTATGCTTATTAGTACTTCATTTTCACGTTTTGACATTTTATATTATCTATTGAGGCCAGTCGTGCGCCAGGGGTACGTAAGTGTGACTAAAACGCGACTGGTTGTGGATACGATTCCCACTCTTGGAGTGGAAATATTTATCATTTCCATTTTCTTCGCTCTATTGTCGAGACAAAGCGCGGCGTTAAGTTCTGTCACTTAACACGCAATACCTCCGGAATTCGGCGGAAAGTGGAGAACGGAAAATCTTAACACTAGGTTACCTCTGCCTACTCTGCTGTGTGCGGAGTACAGCGTAAAGCCAAAAAAAAAATTATCTATGTTGTCTTGTTTACATATATATCGAAGCATTGCGTATTAAGTGGCGGAATGAATTCAACACCGCACTTTTTACTCGACTCGATTCTTAGTTATCAAAACAGAGTAATAATTATAATACATAATCATTTCCCGAGTGGGAATCAAGTTACATTTCATTTAGAAGTAAAACCGCTAAAAACCACTGGTAGTTAATAAAATAAACCGCCTCGAATCAGTTGCGGTGTGTATTTTGCTGTCCCCGAAGCTTTTGTGCAGGTATCAATGTAAGCATTCAACTGTCGTCCGCAAAGCTCAAGTCGAGTGAATCGAAGCGTAACAAGCACAGTCTCTTTAGTAAGAGTTGATATACAAACGTTTCGTATAAATGTTTGTACTTTAATTCTATGTGCAGAGATTTAAATGTAAACGAAGAGTTGAGTAAGTATTATAATATACATTTGTTATAATATTTACTCAACTCTTAGGTAGGTTAATAATCGTTGTTTCTTTGCTTTACTTTTTGAATATCAGTTGTCGGTATACCACAAGTATGAATAACTCAAACGATATATAATGTATTTGACTACAGTGAATATAATGGCTGAGTGAAATGATTATTAAACAAGTTTTTGTTTTAGTCGTAAAGATCATATTTTTATTAGTCTTATAAAAAACGCTCCTTAGACAACATGGTAGTCAAAGAAAACATAATTTTTAGACATTCCGTTCTCTACTTTCCGTCTGAAATCGGCACATTGTATGCTATTGCCATACAAGTGTAGAAAAAATTATAATAAATACACACTGGCCCCACCTGGCTATAATTATTTAATTAGTTCATTGACTAAAATAATGTGGATAACGTAAAAGTGATAAAACATCATTTCCCTTATATGAATGGACAGAAACGAGACCCAATTTCTTCAATAACTATTTTATTACACATTCCGAAGTACATTTGCGCTGAAATAGAAGTGGCGGGGTTGTGATTACCTATTTCCTGTATTAATTCGGCAGTGCGTTTCAACCCTCTGAAAAGGCCATTTCCGTCCCTTTGTCAAAACCCTTGGCATATAAGCAACGTTTAGTGATACGAACATGATTTTCTCCACAGCTGTTGATTCGAGTGGATGTATCGCATTGGGCTTCTTTTATGCTTATTAGTACTTCATTTTCACGTTTTGACATTTTATATTATCTGTTGAGGCCAATCGTGATGCAGGGCGCGTAAGTGCGACTGGTAAACGCAACTGGTTGTGAGTTCGATTCCCATTCGAGGAGATGAAATATTTATCATTTCTATTTTCTTCGCTTTAGTGTCGAGAGAAAGGGCGGTGTTGAGTCCGCCACTTAACACGCAATGCTTACAGAATTCAACGGAAAGTGGAGAACGGAGAATCTTTATACTACGTTCCCTCTGCCTACTCAGCTGTGTGCGGGATATAGCGTGAAGCTAAAAAAATATTATTATTGTTGTCTTGTACACAAATATTTAATAAAATTTAGCTATTTACCACATTTATAAACGCGTAATTTATTTAAAAATAAGAAGTACTGTGATACACAATTACTGTGACTGTGATCTTTGAGATATTTCATAAAAGATCAACAAAAAGTTTTGTTAACAGTACAAAGTTTATGTAGCTCACGCTCCATTTATCATTTATAAATTCAAAGTATAAATAAGTGTGGGCGCTTTCTATAAATTTATACGTTGTGGAATCTATTTATTGTCCCTGCGCGAAATTATACAGAATTCATTTTATTTTTTCTTTAACTCATTAAAAATATTTTATATTTTTCCTTAATTGATAGATTATAATTATAGTAAGATGATTATATCATAAAATGTTCGCCCAAAATTTAGTTCCCTCCGAGTGCCTTGCTAATAAAATAATGCATCACCATCACGTCCAATTAGTTAACTATAGCGACTCATTATTTTATTTGAAATATTTATATGAAACACATTGAGGCCAGTCATGCGGGGACACAAAGTGTGACTATAAACGCAACTGGTTGTGTGTTCAATTCCCACTCGAGGAGTGGATATTTTTAATATTTCCATTTTTTTGCACTGGTGTCGTGGCAAAGCGCGGCGTTAAATGCCGCCAACACGCATTGTCTCCAGAATTTGGCGGATCGGAGTGTCTTAGCACTAGGTTCCCTTTCCCTTCCCTTCTGTGTAATTCATATAAAGTGAAGCTTAAAAAAATATAAATTAAGATAAATATGTAAGAATTTTACATTCTATACTCTGTATTTTAAAACTACCATTTCACATTATTATTCAACAGCAAAAATATCAAAAGACTGCTGCGACACACAAGTATAAAGTATAAGTAATACTTTTTATAAATACTAAAGCTGTGGTAGCCAGTTATCACGTAGAATGACGTTCATAAATAACAAAAAATACAATTGAATTGCTATATTTGAAATACTATGACCACAAAAACTGTGATAATATAAAAAGTACCAGCACATCCGTGAAGACGCATCATTTAAAATTGTAATGTGACCGAGCACAGCAACAGATTTAGCCGTAAATGGCGAAAAAGAGAATTAAAACAATTTATTGCGCAAATCTAAAGCTTAAAGCATTCAACTGTGTAAAAAATTACATTAGTAAATTATTTCCTTTTAAAGATATTTCTTCATTTTTTACTTAAATTATTATTCCTTTTTTTTAAGCTTCACGCTGTATCTCGCTCACAGCAGGGTAGGCAGAGTGAACCTAGTGTTAACGCACTCTGTTCCCCACTTTCCGCCGAATTCCGAAGCATTGCGTGTTAAGTGGCGAAACCTAACGCCGCGCCTTGCCTCGACACCAGAGCGAAGAAAATGGAAATATTAAATATTTTAACTCCTCGAGTGGGAATCGAACCCACAAGCAGTCGCTTTACAGTCACACTTTGCGCCACGACTGGGCCCAACTACTACTCAATTATTTATAATACAGATAATGTATATGATTAGTAGTGCTTATTATTTTTATATTATTACCTATTAATAAAAAAAATAAAATCATTGTAGGTAACATTGATCAATCAATTGGATATCTAAATATTTTCTTCAAGTTGGTACTAAACTATCGTAGGAAAAATAGACTATTGGTCAATACCAATTCGATCTCTATTTGAGAAAACGTTTTTATTCGGTTTAGAGCGGTCAGTTCCCTGACTTACGTACTTAGTTTTTCTTACTAAGTATAAAAAATAGTGTAGTAGTATTGCTACTCTGCCTCTTTGCCTATTCTGCATATTGCGTAAGCATCAACATAAAAAAATAAAGTTACAATTGAATATTTTATTTAAAAGCAAGTGTTTTTTTATTTAAAACTTTCAAATGTTTTGAAACACGATATTTTAAAATGAATATTATTTTTATGCTATATTTAAAAACAAGAACTAAAATATTAAAAATATATTTACATTCATGCAGCAAAGTTTCACTTGTATTCGTGTGTATAAATAACTTTTAACAATCCTCGCAAAGCAAGGTAATCAGCACCTAGTTGACTCTCATTCTCTTCTCAGATCCACTCTTTTATCCACTTTCCCCATTGTGTGTTAAGCGGAGGAATTTATATAATTTAAAACTATTCCCCCGAGTGGGAATCGAACTCACAATAATAACAATACATTGTTTTTGATCAAACGTTCTATCACTGCGCCACAACGGCTTCTTATTATTATTGGCGTATATCGTTCATACAATATACAACATTAGAAATTCTAATATATGGAATATCAGCCCTTAATAAAATATCTGTTACCTACATAAATTTCTCTTTGCCTCCTGCGATACAACGGCTTCAACTATATATTACCCTACTATATATTGTGGCCAGTCGTGGTCCAGTGGCACAAGCGTGTGACTGTAAACGACTGGTTGTGGGTTCGATTCCCACTCGAGGAGTGGAAATATTTAATATTTCCATTTTCTTCGCTCTGGTGTCAAGGTAAAGCGCGGCGTTAAGTTCCGCCACTTAACACGCAATGCCTCCGAATTCGGCGGAAAGTGGGGAACGGAGTGTCTTAACACTAGGTTCCCTCTGCCTACCCTGCTGTGTGCGGGATATAGCGTGAAGCTATTTTATATATTATTTCATGTAATATTAGCGTTGTTGACTATTATTTAGGGCATAGCGCAATATTAATTATATTCAATATATTTTATATTCAATATATTTTATATTCAATATATTTTATATTCAATATATTTTTATTATAGTGGCCAGTCGTGGCCCAGTGGCACAAGCGTGTGACTGTAAACGACTGGTTGTGGGTTCGATTCCCACTCGAGGTGTGGAAATATCTAATATTTCCATTTTCTTCGCTCTGGTGTTGAGGTAAAGAGTGGCGTTAAGTTCCGCCACTTAACACGCAATGCCTCCGAATTCGGCGGAAAGTGGGGAACGGAGTATCTTAATACTAGGTTCCTTCTGCTTACCCTGCTGTATGTGGGATACAGCGTGAAGCTAAAAAAGAATATTTTTTATGATTTTTAAAATTTTGCTAAGCTCATTCTTAATTATAATTAAAAAAGGCAATAAAAATTGAGATTAATAGTTTACTCAATTAAGTGTTAATTATATAAGTTACTCATGTGCCAAATTAATGTCTTAATAAAAACCAGACGGTTAATAAATGAAACAGATGGTAATCTCTACCGTCCCAATATATATCATTTAGGTAAGATTAGTCATCAGTTGATGGTTCGCTAAATCCGGCCCCAGAGACGAAGGATCACGAGATAAGGTCACAATGCACGCATATATATCACATATATGTATGTATGTTTTTTTTTTATATACAAAATTCATTTCAAATTTAAAAAAAACACTTTCTTACTGAAATTTAAAAATTATATATAGTAACTTCTTATTCCTAATATCAATAAACATTTAAATATGCATAGCCATAAAAAAACAGGTTCACGCTTTTTCCCTCATAGTATAGAGTATAGTGTTAAAACACTCCACCTTTCATTTGAAGTCGAAGCATTGTATGTTAAATGGTGGAACATAACGCTACGCATTCTCTTGTTGTAATAACATGTAGTAATTCCCCCGAGTTGGAATCAAACCCACAGCCACCGCGTTTACAGTCAGTAGCTGTCCACTGTGCCACGACGGTGTCGTATGGTATGGTATGTATGTACACAATCAATAGACATTATATGAAAAAATAATCATTAATATTTTCTATTATATCAAATAATTTACTTCTATAACAATAATATAAAGCTGAAGTATTTGTTTGAACGCCCTAATCTCAGGACCTACTGGCCCGAATTGAAAAATTCTTTTTGAGTTGAATAGTTCATTTATCGAGGTAGTCTATAAGCTTATATAACATCACGCTATAACAATTAGAA
This sequence comes from Dryas iulia moderata, assembly GCA_019049465.1. Lineage (NCBI taxonomy): Eukaryota > Metazoa > Arthropoda > Insecta > Lepidoptera > Nymphalidae > Dryas > Dryas iulia. The sequence goes on from CM032417.1 coordinate 5,478,169, forward strand.
GTGGAGCAGCAATACAAAATAATGTGAAAACAGGATAATTTATATATCTTTTAGAGTTATCCTTGCGTGCGCTGAGTTACGGGGAAAGATACCAGCAAATCAAGTACTACAAAATTATTCCCCTCTAAAAGTTCTAACAAAAGGTCCGCGACAGCATATGTCTAGCTTTTAACGTTGACTCACTAAAATCATTTTTATGGTCATCAATATTGTTCAAAAAACAACATTATTAGCGAAGGTGTTTTGAAGAACAGGATTAATATCCTGTCCTATCCTATCTTATCCAAATTAATAAGTTAATTATAACAGGTACATATTTTTGAAAAAAAATGTCCTTGACCATATTTAATAACAACCTTTCTCATTGACCGCGCGAGCAAAGCCGCGGGTAATCACAGCTAGTAAAATATATTTATACCTCGTAATGCTAACGCAATTGAGAGGTCTTTATTCTTTACGAGTTGTGATCAGCAACTTCGTTTACATCGATTATTTGCATAGGTATATGAAACCTAAAATCCCGTTTCATTCTTTTCCCAAAGGAATTTCGAGAAATTCTCTCTTAGTGCTCGCGTGCGCTTGGGCTCCCTAAGGAACCTAGATTACTAATTTCAGGTCTACGACCTGTAGCTTCAACTGAGCGTTACCTGTTAGTCGCTTTAGTTAATAAAGGAACAGTATATAACTATAATTCAGTTAATATGCCTAGCTAAGCCCTTCAAGATTTAGTACTCTCTAAACGAGGACGAGAGAAGAAAAATGTATATTTTTGTCACGCTTTTACGCACTATGTGTTTTATATATGTCTTAATTCTAGTATCACCTACTGTTTTGATCTATTTTTTACCCTCCGTTTAACTTAAAAATTTACACAGGTGTTAGAATCCCAAGACATCACAATATTCCCATAATATAACCTTGCTAGGACGACCAGTATAACGAAAAAATACTTTGCGTGTTACTTTTAGTTTCTTTTTCAAGTTAATTCGTTATTCTTCGAGACCACCCGTGGTCAACTGGTATCGTTACCCACTTCAGCTGTAACTGACATAATATTAATACATAATTCGAATGAATAAACTTTGGACTCCTTTTAATAAGCAAACATGCCAATGGAGAAGTAAGAAATTTTTGCATTTTTAAATAAGTGTAGAAAGCCAATATCTTCTACAATAATCTATTACAAAACATTTCATAGATATAGAAACTCTTAACTCAGTTGGACAGCTGACTCTGACAAAACACGATGGTAGTGGGTTCAATTCCCACTCGGCGGAATGATAGCCTATATATCATTTTCGTTTTTTCGCTCTGGTACCTAAAATCTTTTTAGCACCAACGGGGAAACTAGTAATAATTAGGCAATAAACATTAAAAGTACATTGGGGCCAGTCGTGCCGCAGTGGCACGAACGTTTGAGTGTAAACGACTGGTTGTGGGTTCGATTCCCACTCGGGGAGTGGAAATATTTAATACTTACATCCCCTTCGCTCTGGTATCAGAAGCAAAGTACGGCGTTAAGTTCCGCCACTTAACACGCAATGCCTCCGAATTCGGCGGAAAGTGGGGAACGGAGTGCCTTAATACTAGATTCCCTCTGCCTACCCTCCTGTTTGCGGGATACGGCGTGAAGCTAAAAAAATAATAATAAATAAACATTACGCGTCATTCATAATAAAACAATGAAATAACTTCAAACAAGAACAATTGATAAATATGGGAAAATGATAATACTAAGAAACCAAATTGTCATATTAAACGCAATAACAGAGCTAATTTGCGTAATAGACTGATTGCCTTGTTACATATACGAGCCGTCTCAACTTGATGCATGAGTGGACAGAGACGTTCACATGCATGGGAATATTCACTGATAGGGCCGAATTGCGTTTGACGCGGAAATGCGGGCTGTACCCTCTAAAAACGTTCCTTATAATTGGAATCGGATACGAGATATATGAAACAGTATCTGTTTTTTATTTAAAATTGAAATTGTAGCTATTTTAGACATTTTTATCTGTAAGTCTATGCGCGGTGACTCGATTAAAAGCAGAATGTTGGCAACGGAATGTCTTGACACTAGGTTCTAATGCTTCGAGGTAAAAAGCGTGAGCCTTATAAGTTAAATTAAAAGTCATTGTTATCATTGACTATAATTATTATTATTCAATGTGAGCACTACGAAGAATTTTAAAGAATAAGTTACAAAGTGGACTTAAACTTAATTTGGGCAATAAACTAATGTTTAATAAACTCCTGACATGAAACAATATTCAATATAAAATAATTTAATATTTTTTATATATTTATTTAAATTGTTCATATTTTTCATATATTTTTCATTTTGTAGAACATAAGTACGATATAATCAGAAAGTACATAATATGTATTTTTTTGTTATATAAGCGAAAAGACTTAAGATATTAAGCATATATGTATATACTACTTAATAGATTGACCATTGACCTTGACCATTAGACATTTCACGCAATAAAACATACTATTTTAACAAATAAACAGCTTTAGATCTTTCTACGTCAAAGAATCCCTAGTAATACAGTTGGGAACACATATATCACTTGTCACCTAATGTAGATAGAGGATCTCCCTGATGTATGTGGTGTATCAGCGAAACGAGTTTTCTGTCCAAAATAATCAGGTGTGAATAGGCTTCTATACTATATGTGTATCTACCTATACAAGAAAATCGCCTGATAAGTTAAATATTTTTTTCTCAAAGTGTACATATAAAACCTTCAATAAAATTATCAGAGCTTTATTTTCAAAAATGTTTATTAGAAAAAAAACTTTTATAACTTTCAATCAGTTTCTGAGTCGAAAGTAAAACTGATCCTTCACTTAAATGATAATGATAAATAGGTACCGCCTGTACTTTTTCATATTTCTTTCACATTTCTTTTATATATTTATTTCTTAATCGCAAAGTAAACAAAAAATTCTTTTCATATTTTATTTCATATGATGGCTATGAGCATGGTACCATACCTGTTACATTTATTATTACTGTATGACACAAAATATTCAGTTTATTCAGTAATTTTTAATTACAATCCAGTAAAAGTTTTTGACAATAAGAAAGTAAGTAATAATTTGTATTTTTTTGATCAAAACAAGAATTTATATAAAATTACATTATCCAATATAGAAATATTAATACATTTCAAAGTAATAATTTTTAATATCGATGATTTTAATTATTTTATCCGTAAAATAATATACTTACATTAACTTTAAAAAATCTCGAATAAGTAGCACCACTGGTAATATCTGTATACATGAAAGGAAATACTTCGCCTTATTCATTGCAGCGCGCGGAATTTCGTAACGAGATTTTAAGTCATTTTTTTTATTCCTCATTCCTCATAATATTGGACAGGCTTTAAACAAGTATTACAAGTTTCAAAAATTTACGCTAAAAACACTTTGATAATTTATTTTTATCAAGTGAATGTATACTTTAAATAAGTGGCGGATTTCATTGATACCTGACATAAATACTGTATACGTAATGACTGTTATCGAATTCCATTTCGGATTTAGTTGGTTTATTTATAAGGTTATTTATAATTCTGGTATTTCCTAGATTTTAAGATAGAAAATAGGTAGATTTATTAATATAAAAGTTTAAAATAAATGGAAAGTACAGGACGATATTATTTTTATAAAATCTGTTTATAATTACACACATTTTATTTCTTAATTTAATTTTATTTAATTAGGATATTGCTAACGGTAGTATTTTTTTTAATTGTTTTTCGAGAAAGAAACGTCTCTTACGTTTAATTTTACAAAAATACAATAATATGGTTACAATTACAAGACTATATGTATATGTATATGAACCGACATCCTCTTACTCGTACCTAAGTATAGGCGAGAGCTAAACGAAGAAATCAAATTTTAATTATAATAATAAGAAAATATAGACAATTTTAATGTTATGATAGATATTTATGTACAAATAATATTTTAATATATTACAATAATTAATGATATTATACATAACTTAAAATTCGATAAAATAGTTAGGTTCTTAACTGTATAAGTAGAATAAAAAACAGTTTCACGGCTTTTACCAGCGTCTAATCTCTTTATTTTCCGATTATATATCATAATATCATATACATAAATTTATAGGATGCAAGTGGAAACCGAAACAAAGGATGAAGGCATGAAGATAAATCCCTACTGAGTAACACCTCTATTCGTGTGAGATTGAAAAGATCCCACTTGATGCACACCTTTGGCTTTGTTTACTGTTCCTTCGTCTCCTAATACTTAGTAATGAAGGTGCCCTTATAAGTAGCAAGTGAGAGTTGTAGAATTTTAATATTTATGATTCTTTTCTTTGTAGAATTTTACCTACAGGTATATAAATAAGAGGCCAAAACTTCCGACTTCACACAATTCCAGTTTCAAATGTCTATATTATAGAAAGGAAAAGAAGGCAATAATTACTTTGAAAAAGTTAAGACAATACAATTCTTTTATATATCAAAAATTCATTAAAATTAGTAAACGCTATAATAGTATAATTAGCTATAAAAACTTAGGCTTAGTTAGTTTAGCATGTTTGATTAATAAATGCTTTTCCTTATATATTTCTTGTTTCCCTTTATTTTCTATTACTTCAGACAGCCAAAGATAACTTTGTACAAGTTTTCGGTTTCCTTTCAAACGTATGATTTGCATATTGCATGTCAAATGATGAAACCGAATGCTTTGTAAGTTATGTTATCAAACGAAATACACGTAAATATACACTTTTATCTCCAATTGAACCTGATTTGACTTCAAGAAGTATTTTATACCATGACATGTTGACAAATTAATCATTAGTAGCATTAAAAATGAATATAATACCACACTTAACAAAACAATTACAATATAAAGTGTAATATTTTAAAATACAACGCCAAGCCATTTGTTAAACGTCAAACTTGTGTCGCCATAAAAGCGCCACGACAGTAATATTCATAGTCTGACAAGTTAGCAAGATGGAATCTATACGTTCCCAAGAAACTTCAGATGGCAATTAAGTCGCGATGTGTAAATAGCACTTTAACCAGACTTGCCCATTAACTTCTCATGCACTTCCCAACTTGTGTTTCAGTTTGAATCACTTATCGACTCCTCCATGCTGGAATGTACCTACGTTTACATTAAAGAGCGATTTACCTTGGAAGTTGTTTCAGCAGAATTGCTTTAACTTTCCTTTTATTGTTATTAGCTTTTACCTGCCTATTTTTTGTCAATCAATTGGAAGTAATTACGTTAGATTTGTCATGTATTCAATCATTATATTCATATAACTAGCTGTGTCCGCGACTTCGTCTGCTTGAGATTTAAGAAGAAATTAATATTTCATTAATTAAGGTACCTAAAGTTACTCCTTATCACATAAGATATTTGCCAGTGAACGTCTCACTTAAAATCGTTCTAGAAGTTAGCCGTAACAAACGAATAAACAGTCAGACAAACATTGTGTAAAATGTTATATTGATATATTGCAGCATGTACACACAAATTTAGTATAAAGCGGTCTGTTTAAATAATACAAAAACACACCTCTACCGTATTATTGGTATGGGTTTTGAAATAGTTTATTAAACTAAAAAACACAGTGAAAAGTACATACTCGTTCTCCAGATTGTCTTTGCGGTGTCCTTACACCGGATTCATGCTATGAAAATAGAGTATTGTCAGATCCGGACACATGTTCAAGTTTTCAAACAAATTGGACAACAAAAAGTGTTATAAAATAATGTTCCGCAATTTCCTTCCACAGATTTATTGATAGAGTGAACTTAATATAAACATTTTTACAAAATAAACAAACTACATTTTATTAATTAACTGGTTCATTTACACAGGTAAATATTCCTTTCATAGAGTGTAACAGTCTCTCTATCTACCTATATCTATATATATTTCGATACGAGCAAACCGGATATTGAATGGCGAAATCGCGATTCCTTTTTTTGTATTAAGCAGAATAATATGATTCATTGAAAGCTTTGCTAATTAAGCCCTTAGCATCAAATATGTTTTCATATGTATTTTATATTGAAGCGATCATGGTGTGGTGGGACAGCGTCTGATTGTATGATTGATTGTGAGTTCGATTTCCACGTAAGGCAATGATGATGGATGATGAATGATTATATTTAAATTATTTTCATGTTCTCGCTCTGGTACCTAAGACGAAACGTGACGTTGACTTCCACCACTCAACACACAATGTCTTGGATTTAAGTCTTCCTTTTTTTTATTGAATAAAGGAGGCAAACGAGCAGATGAACCACCTCGTGGTAAGTGGTTATTAGCCCATAGACATCCACAACATAAGAGTTATGGATGCGTTGCCTGCCTTGGGGACGTCGGAGGGAAGGAGATAAGAAGGGTGGGAATGGTGGGAAAGGGGAGGGCTTGTCATCGAACCGGCACACATCATCAGATGTTTGGCGGTTCGTCTTTGACATGACAATGATCGCGAGCTAGCCGGAGAACGAATCTCATACCTAACCAAGCTACTGGGTTACCCGCCTTTTACGGGAGGCTACCCAACGGTGGAGGGCAAATATATTCTTAACCCTTCCTCCCACGAGTGATTCAGGTAGAAAGCGGATAATGGAGTGCCATGACACTATGTCTGACTCCCTTGCTATGCGGGAAAAAACATGAAGCTGTTTTTAGTACATGTTTTTAGTATCTATTTTATCAATGCAATCAATAAAAATGCTAATCTAATGTTAATTAAATTCTCTCTTGAGCAAAACTTGTCTACAGCATTATCTAATTTAATTTTGCATCCAGCGCTGAACTAGATCCCTGAGAGGGAAATCCGCGTATATATCAAGAGAGGTTAATCTAGATAAGTGTATTAAAGAATGTCACTACTGTATACATGATAGCACATTATGTACGTATAGGTTGCTCCTAATATTCCATATTATTCATATATAATTTTGTTTTTAGCTTCACGCTGTATCTTGCGCACAGCAGGGTAAGCAGAGGGAACTTAATGTTAAAACATTCTGTTCCACACTTTCCGACGAATTGCGTGTTTCGTGGTGGAACTTAACGCCGCGCTTTGCCTCGACACCAGAACGAAGAAAATGGGAATATTAAATATCGAAATATTTACACTCCTCGAGTGAATTGAACCAACAACCAGTCGTTTACAGACTTTGGGGCCCCAAATGCGTAAAGTTCACAATTTTTCAATTTGACATTAATATTTATTTTAATTAGACAAAACAAAACAATGCCAATACAAAATCTAGTGTCAAAGCCTAATGAAATGGAATGGAATGGAATCAACTTGTTTTATTAGGCAGTATGTGTAACATGAATTTAGCTTAAAAAACTGTAATCACTTCCCATAATATGTATCATACAAACTCTATTTAATTCTCCTAATAATTAGAAGAACCAATCAAAACTTGTCCGCAATGTCAAATCGTAGTCGAATTCCCAAAGTGCCCTAACGAGATTAGGCGGTCAAGCTTTCCTAAGCGCATACCTGGCCTTAAGGACACTCTAGGTACTAATTACTTCTTGTACCGCTTTGTTAGGTTAATTAATCAATGTACTTGCATAGCTTAAAACGGTGTTAGCTTGTTATATTAATTCTATATGGTAACCCTCTAAACAGTGTACCTACGAAATTATCACCTCTGTGACTTTAATAGATTAAAATACAGCAGCTTTATTTTTTTCTAGCTAATCAGAGAGAATCAGAGAGAACCTTTTGTTGTGACACTTCATTCTCTTCTTTGTTTAGTGGCAAAACTCAGCGCCACGCTGTTTCTAGTTATCAGAGCAGAAATTAAAATAATCAAAATATTACGAATGTCAATTAAATATTAGTTCAAAATCTTATCAAGACATTATTTTATAAAGTATATATTTTCGATAATTTATACTATATGTTTTGTATCTATAGAAAACGCAATATTTTGATTTAAGGACTTGAAACCATTAAATTTCGCCCATTTCAAACTGCAAAGAATAGAAAATTACCATTTTAACAGGTTTTTTATATACTAAGCTCCTAGAAAAATTTTAAAACGTACAAACATACAAGTAGGGGCCAGTCGTGGCGCAGGGGCACGTAAGTGTGACTGTAAACGCGACTGGTTGTGGGTTCGATTCCCACTCGAGGAGTGGAAATATTTAATATTTCCATTTCCTTCGCTCTGGTGTCGAGGTAAAGCGCGGCGTTAAGTTCCGCCACTTAACACGCAATGCCTCCGAATTTGGCGGAAAGTGTCTTAACACTAGGCTCCCTCTGCCTACCCTGGAAAAAAAATCATACATGCATAGCAACAAACGCACGTCACAATAACTGTGATAACTCGCCTCAGTCGTCACTATAATAATAAGCTAAACATAGTCATTTTTTATTACGTATACTTTTTATTAATTATTTTATGGTTTACTTGGTAGAGTATAAGGGAGAGTCCCTTTCAATACGTTGGAATTAATTTTAATTGTCTTTCTATGGAGATTTTAATTTTCTTTTCGTTATTCAATACTGCCATGTATTATATTTCTCGAGCATAATGCGGGTTGCTCATTAAGAACGAGGGGGAAAAAAGTTTCTTTACATCCTATTATAAGAAATATGTAGGTTTGTAGGTAATGTAATTTTGTGACATAAAAATTTATTAGTTTATAATAGAAGTACCGTGTAAAAAAACAGCTTTACGGTTTTTCCTGCATAGTGGATGAGCACCCCCTCCATTTGAGAGATTTTAGTGTCAAGACTTTCCGTCCTCTACTCTCTACCTGATATTGTGGCGTTGCAGAACTCAACGCCGCGTTATCTCTAGAAAAGTAAAGTTGTAAATAATGTTAAAATATAGTCATTTCCCAGAGTGGGAATCAAACCTACAACTCTTACACTCGATTACAGTCAGTAGCTGTTACACTGTGCCGTGGCGGCCTCTATCATTAACTATAATAATCACAAGGAATCAAGTCAGTGTTTATTATAATTATCAATTTAGATGTAAAAGTAGTTTTAAAATGAATAAATAATAAGAACAAATTGCTTACATGGTAGGCACGATATAGTAATGCATGTTACAGTTCCTCACTGTCAGACAACCGATCAGTCACCGCGTTGTCCATGAGTAGTCTACCTCAACAGAGTAAATATAATTATAGTTTGTCCACAAAGAGCTAACTTCCGTGTTTATAGTAAATTAAATTACAAAATTATGTACTACTACCACATTTCTTTTAGCTTCACGCTGTATCCCGCACACAGCAGAGTAGGTAGAGGGAACCTAGTATTAAGATACTCACACTCACTCACACAACCAGTCGTTTACAGTCACACGCTTGTGCCACTGGGCCACGACTGGCCCTACCACATAATTGACATTAAGAAAAAATGGCCAAATATGTTTTTGTTAATGTTTCTTAATTTTGCATAGAATTTGGCGCAATGCTTTCTACTTTACACATTATGTAAACTGTTTTAATGAAAAAGACATTTACAAAACATATAAAAATTTGAACGCAGCGTGATTCAAACCCGCGCTTCCTGAATACCGTCCATGCGCTGTCACCGCTGAGCCATGCGTTATACATGCTAACAATAAACATAAGTTCTAATAAAGCGTATAAGAATTTCGACGCAGCTGGTAATAGAATTTTCCTAAGTGTGGTATAACACTTTACAAATGTTTAAAAGTGTTTTAATAACTTTAAGTTTTAATTAACTAAAAGACAATGATAATGATTATTATGAATTTTGTGAAGCAAACAGAAATAACATAATAATAAGAGACAATTAATGAAACTACTTCTTTACAAGAGTATTCCTCGACACTTAATTTCAAAATATAGCGTATTGGATATGATGTCCAATATCACAGATTTGCAGACCATATTATTTTATAAATTGATTCTTAATAATATGAAATTAAATTTGTAATCAAAAAAAAATGAACTTACTTGTAATACACTTATTATATAAAAAATAACGGTATTGAGTTCCGCTACTTAATATGCAATGTCTCAATTTTGGGCGGAAAGCGAGAACGGAGTGTCTTAACACTAGGTTTACTCCCTTGCTATGCGAGAAATGGTATAAAACTTTTTTTAGCTTCACGCTGTATCCCGCACACAGCAGGCAGAGGGAACCTAGTGTTAAGACACTCCGTTCCCCACTTTCCGTCTAATTCTAAAATTCTAAGGCATTGCGTGTTAAGTGGCGGAACTTAACGCCGCGCTTTGCCTCTGGACAGCAAACGAAATGGAAATATTAAATATTTCTACTGCTCGAGTGGGAATCGAACCCACAACAAGTCGTTTACAGTCACACGTTAGTGCACCTGCACCACGACTTCAACAAAAGATATACAATTTAAAATTTAAGAACACAATTGATAAACAAAAAATCCAAATAGAAAATTCATTCCACACATATAGTACAATAGACATAGAAGACTACAAGTAAGAAATGCAAAATGAAATTCCCCAACGCGAAAATTGTTTCGCATTTTGACTCCTTTAATCAAGAAAATTGCTTTCGGGAGTAAATCTAAGTGTTAAACCTGCACAAACTCTATCATTCTACTTGCCGCTTTTCAGCTAGTATTAAAGCTTAGTAAAGTTTTGTTCATTATTTTTGGCGATACTATTTTTAAATAATATTTATTAAATAAATGAAGCATACGTGGCACAGCGGGACCGTCTCACTGACTGTCAATGCGACGGTTATATAAGTTCGATTCCCACTCTAAGGAATATTCATATTTTTACAGCATCACGCTTTTTCCCCTCATAACGAGGTAGTCAAAGAGAACCTAGTGTCAAGACACTCCGTCCTCCACTAATGTATGTTTATAGATTATTTTGATTTCTTTCCTCTGGTGCCTAAAACAAAGGGCGACGTTAAGTTCCGCCACTTAACACGCAATGTCTAAGTTTCGGACGGAAATTGGAAAACGGAACGTTACATTACATGCAATTTCTGTGACGCAGAAAAAAGTGTTTTTTATTTATTAAATGAATTCAAATGTTATATTCTAAAACTATCATCATATATAGCTTCATAATGGCAATTAGGGCATAATCCTCTACATAGAAAATACGATTACAATCAGATAAAAATTTTACTTCCGCCCTACGCGTAACCACCGCTGCCCTATCTTAAGTTGTAAAGCTCACATTCAGAAGCTTGAAGTAATTGGGTCTATTGTGACAGCACGCGGTGATCGTAGACTCAAATTATACATACTTAGAGTCACAGACCCTCCTTTGTAATCTATTTAGGTGGTATTTTAGTACGTAGTTCAAATGTAAATTATTTCTTCCAAATTATATCATATTTACACTAAATCCTCCTCATAGCTCAATATAATCTTTGCATATATACAAATAATCAAAGTAGGTAATTACCAATTAAAATTTAAAATGAGAAAAGTTGTTATTGAAACTTTCATTTTTTTTTGTTTTATTTGCCGGTGTGTTTAAGTTATAAGTATTTGATTTAAATGTACTTTTGACTATGCTTTTTTGGTAACATTGCTTAATATTTAAAAAATTGCGGTTCCTAAATAAAAAAAAATTATAGCAATTTTGTCGTCGTAAATTTATTAAATTAGTCAAAACTTGTATTTACACGTGCGAAGTCGTGAGCGAATCGCTAGTAAGATATAGGTAAGTATTTGTGTAACTACTTAATCATATCAACGAAAAGAAAAATATAATAATACATTTAAATAGACACAAATTAAATATTAAAGAAAAAGTCTATTTTCTACACAACTCACATGTAGGCGGGCTTTAATTTTAATTACATTAAATTCGGTAAGCACGGCAAACATTTAAGCATATTGTTCCACGAGAGGGTTAATTAAATACGGTTTAATTTCCTACGTTAAACCGTCGACGTGGAGTGGCTCTAATTAACATTTCTGTTTGTAAATAAGCATGTTATAAATAAGTTGGGAGGTAATAAATCGCACCGTCAACTACAGCTTAACCGGTCCAAATAATTAAATATACAAATCTTAGGAAATGTCCCCGACATTTTGATATTTCAATTTGAATGCTAAATTTGCTTATATTAAGTACCGTTACTACTTAGTTGACTATTTATACTTAACGTTACGTCTTTAGGCTAGCGTGAATTTGAGCCCTCAACGTCTTCTAAATAAGATGATGATGATGATAATATATTATATTTCCAAAATGTCTTGGTAACAGTTTTTACGTAAAGCTCGCCTGACTACTTTACTTACTTTATTCCGCGTAGCAAGGGCAAAACTAGAAGTTGTAAAAACTCTGGTCTCGATTTCGAGATTACAGTTGAAATCTAAATCTGAATATGTTTGCTAATATAATAATTTACGAATTTTACATACTAAAATATACAATATTTAAAGTTATCTGATATACACAATCTCTATACATTGAGAAAATCTCGCCTTTGTATTTATTGCTTATAATATTCACTAGGCGTTTTATTTTCTTGGATAAGCTTAAAAAATGTATATTGTTTGAATATTTGTAAGAAGTGAACTTAAAAAAAAAAAATGCTCATAATTAATATATAACTCTACAATCAGTAGTATATAACTAAATTTTAACATTATTATTTCGAAAACCAGTTACAAAATGTCTTGTTTATAAGACGTAAAACCCTAATCGTAATAAAGATAATGAACATACATAGCTGGAACGAGTAATTTTAGCAAACAAACAAAACTGCCTCTACTGGGAAATGAGAAGGAAATTAAATTTCGCTACACTCACGACACTTGTCCCGATTCGCTGTCAAATACTCTGAAACAGATGGAAACAAGGAAAAAAGAAAAACATTGTATTTTTTTGTGGATGAAATGATTTTATGTGTACATTTTTTTTATTATGAATGAAGAAATGAAAGTCGATGTCACTTATAAAGCTATTACTTTCTTTGTATTAGATTGGAATTTTGTTTTTTATTTAATTATAAATATCTATCGTGGAAGTCTCTTAACACTAGGTTCTCATAACCTGCTAAAATCGCCAACTGTGTAAGATGTGTAGACTTAAACTTACTAATTTCTTCTTAATTCAGTCTTCTTTTAGTTCACACATTCGTAATGTTTTAAAAAAATTAAAATACATTGCATTAGCTGCAAATATAATTACATATTAACAAGCTTCATTTGTATATTTATAATACACAATATTCCATACTGTATATTATACAACAGCCTTATTTCACAACAATAATGCCAGCCTTCATTCCTTCATTCATCCTGGACTAAGATTCTACCGCCATCTATCGCTACGGATAGTACTATATAGAAAAACTTAAGAAATTTTAATAGGCAGGCGTAATTTTATAATATTGAGCTATGCTATTCTTTAATAGGGATTTTTTGTATATTGAAATAAAAGTCACAAACAACTATATCAACATTTATTAGCATTATATAAATAGAAATTATTAGCAATAATTATAACCATTTTATGTATAGCACAATACAATATTGTACAACAATGTTGAAACATTGTGAAACACCTGAAAATGTTTCTTATAAATATGTCTCAGCACCTGCAGGCACAAAATTCATCTATTAAATAAGTATTAATATCAGAAGCTATATATTTTTTATGTATCAGATCAATCAAGTGCTAATAATATCTGTCACAAGGCCAGCAGCTATTGTAACTCCAGCAACACGGAGCATAACTCGTCCCAATTCCTTTACGTCCTTATATCTCTCTATACATATGGGCTTGCTAGCTTCTATATCTACTACAGCTACCGAATTATTGCCTAAGCACCTAGGCTTCTTCTTGGACACTTCACCTGTGCTTTTATTTAACAATGCCTTTAATTTTACAATATTACCAGATTCTACCAATGACTGATGGTGGATAAGTACAGGAAAACCTTTTGTTATAGGAACCTTTACATTGAAAACTACCAATCTAGCTTCAAATCGTGAAGTGACTGGTACCTGCTGTATTGGATCACTTAATATGTATCCCACAGCAACATTTTGCATTTCCACTCCTGATATTGTGACACTAACTTGATCACCAGCAAAGGCTACATTGCTTACCAAGTCATTGATGCTTAAACTTTTTACTTCTGCCATTTCTTTTGTAGGACAAACAACAACTTTGTCACCTTTGTTAATAACACCATTTTCAATACGACCTGCCACACAAAATCCTGAACCTGTACCCTTAAATATATCATTAATTGACATACGTAATGGTTTAGACACAGGCCTTTGTGGAACATTAAATTTGTCAATAACATCAAGCAAGCAAGGTCCATCATACCATTTCAGCAGATCAGGTTCTTCAGGAGCTTTCACTAAATTCTCACCAGTCAAGCCAGAACATGGGACATAAGTCACATCAGAGTCCTTAAACCCAGCCTGTTTCAGAAATGCCTTAAGCTTTTTAATAATTTCATTAAATCTTTCCTGTGACCAACTACTTGTATCCAATTTATTTACAGCAACAGCTAGCTGGTTAACTCCAAGTGATCTAACAAGCAAAGCATGTTCCCTTGTTTGACCACCAAGATCAAAACCTGACTCAAATTCCCCTCTGGTTGCATCTACTACTAAAAGTGCAACATCAGCTTGTCCTGCACCTGTAATCATATTTGGAATAAAGTCTGCATGTCCTGGTGCATCTAAGATAATCACTTTTTTAGTTTTAGTCTCAAACTGGGCCCTTCCTACGTCCATTGTAATTCCTCTTAATCTTTCTTCACCAGTCTCATCTAACACCCAGGCATACATAAAACTTTGTTTCCCAATTTTTTTACTTTCTTGCTCATACTTATGCAATGTTCTCTGACTTACTTCACCTAAATCACACAGAAGACGACCCATCAAGGTGGATTTTCCAGCATCCACATGACCAATCACAACTATATATAAATGGTCTTTTTCTGAACCTCTTTCATTTGTATACTGCAATTTTGGATCAGTTTTGTTTTCTTTTATTTTCATTATAACCTTATTATCATCTACCTGGTCTGTTCTAGAAGGTGTTCGTTCTCTAGAGGCTGGAGATTGATCTCTTGGTGTTCCAGGCTGACTTCTAAGATTTTCATCTCCTATTTTAAAGCCTTTAATCACCCCAATTTTACTTGGTTCCAATTTTGTTGCAATAACTTTAGGTGTTGTGTCAACTACTTTACTAGGCACTTTACTGGGTTCAATTATCACAGGTACAGGCTGTGTAACTGTCATTGCACTATCTACTACTGCATTTTTATCTTTATTATTATTTAATATTTCATCTAATGCCTTGTTGTAATTAAAATTATGATTCATAACAGATTGTACTAAAATATTTTCTGGGATTGTATCCCCTAAAATATTCCTTAGTTCATCGAGACATGACATGAGTTTTGCTTCATCTTCTTCGCTTAAATTTAGGCCGCGTAGGTCCATTGACTCCCGTCGTCCTAAGACTGGAACAATAGCTTCGGGCTCTTCATTCTCTTCTTGAATATCGTTGCGACTGTCTAAAAAATTTGATATAGCATGTTGATTACCAGAACGATCGTACAACCATTGAGCTGCATCGCTTGGCGACAAGCAGCTGTCCTCTTCAACAGAATGTCCATATACATCATCGTAGTCGTATTCATCCGAATAATTTCGATTTCTTACATTTCTGTGACGTGCCATGTTTTAACCCCAAATTTATAATCTAATAATTTACCACAGTCATATTTATTTTGTTGAAGCCTGTAATTATCACGTTCTTGATTTTTATAATTCAGTATACTTTTGACAGTTAATGTCATCGACAGTCAATCCGCGTTTCTGATAACAACATTTCGTTTAAGAATAAACTAATGAAGAGAACAACGCATTTATAACTTAAAATTTGAAATAATAATTTGCGAAAAGACTCAAAGTTGTAAGATTTTTTTTTACTATAAAAGCTAAATTAAAAAGATTTCGACGAACGTTGATTGAATTTAAGATTTATTTTATTTAATTAAGTCCCTTACTAACTATATCTGATGTTTCTTAAAAGAAATTATCGAATATATTATGTTTATTTTTTTTAAATATTCGATACAATATAAATGTAAGATGTTGTTTTTTTTTGTCTTAATTTTACGTATGTCAGTTCACATAAATACGTCAAAAGTGTCAAATCACAAATTGTCATAATTCGTTTTTTTGTAATATTAGTATTTAATCTTGAATAAATTAAAACGTAACACAAATTTATTCTTCACCCTTAATTATTTCAAACTACAAAATTATACTTCAATTCAATAGTTTTTTTTATATACCTACCCGAATTCTTTATTTCTTTGATATCAAATTGTAGGTAAAAGTGAAGATTATACCTATCCTAAAATATACAAGAAACTTTAATACAACAACATGAAGAAAAAGGTATATATAAAGTGTATTACTAAATTTATATACAATTTAAAGTGAATTCTTATCAATTACTTTGTAATTATAAATTAAATTTTCTTAAAGGTTCTTTTGATGGGGAAGAGTGGATCTGGTAAAACCAGTATGAGATCCATAATATTTGCCAACTATATAGCAAGAGACACACGACGACTTGGTGCTACAAGTGAGTATCTGAATCCTATATATTTTAATTTTAATATTGATGTCATTGTGATCAAGGTCTTTTGCAATCTCAACACACTTTATTATGATGTTTTTAGTCCTCTATGAAATTTTAGAGAATGACCGCATCATAAAATTACATATTTTTTGAATTATTGCTGGAGATTTCATGTTAAACATATAAATTTGCTGTTTTTAACCCTAAGTTCATATAATTTAATTTTTTGCTTACAGTTGATGTGGAACATTCTCATGTTCGGTTTTTGGGTAATTTGGTTCTTAATTTATGGGATTGTGGGGGTCAAGAAGCATTTATGGAGAATTATTTTGCATCACAGAGAGATAATATATTCAGAAATGTAGAAGTCTTGATATATGTATTTGATGTTGAGAGCAGGGAGATGGATAAAGACATGCATTACTATCAATCTTGCCTTGAAGCTATTTTGCAGGTATTTGATATTGAAAAATAATTTCATTGATGAAAAAATTACATTAAAGTAATAAATGTATATATTGCTGTAATTAAGGGGCTTAAATTTAAAGGATCTGTATTTTTTGCTTTTAGAATTCTCCAGAAGCCAGAATTTTCTGTCTAGTACATAAAATGGATCTAGTTGCTGAGGAAAGACGGGAGGAAATTTTCTTAACCCGTGAGGAAGACTTAAAAAGGCTCTCTAAACCACTAGAATGTACCTGCTTTAGAACTAGTATATGGGATGAAACTCTTTACAAGTAATTATATTATATGTACATATTATTGATGTATACATGTTTATTTTCTATAGTTTTACCTAACAATGAAAACAAATTAGTTGCCTATAAAGTAGTAACTAGTAGTTAATTAACTACAATTTTAAGCTTTACATTTATACTGCATACTGTAAAATGATAAAACTACCCATGACTAGTCAAAGGGGCTCACACATGACACTTCCACTTTCTTCACTGTCCAGAATTTATGTTGAAATACAAACAGTGCATTTTTTTAGAGCAAATCATTAACATCTACATACACACCTAGAGACATATTTATTTTTATACATATATTTACAGGGCCTGGTCCAGTATAGTTTACAAATTAATACCTAATGTCAAAGCATTGGAGTCGTCACTCAAGCAGTTTGCTGCTATTGTGGATGCTGATGAGGTAAGTGATCTCAATGATTTTTTATTTAGTATTCAATTCTTGTAAGCACAATTTCTTTTTATATATTTTGTGTAATTAATACAATAAACTTTATTACTACTAAAACATATATATTTTATATGTGCAAGTCTGTCTGTTTTTTTCAAGACTAATCCAATTGCCCCATTTGGATAGAATTCGTAATTAAAATTGAGGACCCAGGGTCAAACATAGCCTATGTTTAAAATTTACCCCTAAAGTGGGTTTAACTTTTAACGGTTTAATTACCCTTAAAATAGATGGTGAGAGTTAGTATAAAAAATCTAAATGGCTTAACAGATGTTGATAAATTTGCTTAAGAGGATAGGTGAAACATAGCTTACTTATTTTTTTCAAAAGCAAACTACTAAGGGACTAAAATAGAATGCTATGAAAATTGTAAACCGCTTGAGTGTGGACTGTCATAAATATGTAACATCTATAATTCTGTAGTTCACGCAAGGGAATAAACGTTGCTGTTTTATTTTCGTAAATATTTTCAAATATCAACAAAAAATTTAAAATAATATATAATTCTGTGTTTTGTTAAATTTAAAAATGGTTTATTTAATAATTTCAAAGAAAATAGTTTATAACTTTGTATATAAAAATGTTATACATAGTCATATTCCTACTTTACTTGCGCTTTTTGCAATGTTAATTATGCTTATGACCTATAATACTTTGTTATTGTATAGGATTACTTATAAATAATTAAATTAACTGTTTTATGTAACCATATGACAGCATATTGATAAGCAAATATGATATTATATTTCTAATGACTCAGAGTGAGTTGTGTAAATCATAACAATTGTGATATTGCACACATTCAGTATTATTACTCAGAAGTTTACATGTTGGTGTGACCAATTAGGTCAGAGTCTAAAATACTACTTGTATGTTATGTTAGAGGGCATTTATTTATTTACTACTGATTACACAACTTTTCATGTAACTTTCATCCCCTATTTCAATCCTTTTAGGGGTTTATTGTGAAGAAAAGTAACCTATGTTTTACCCTGGGTCTTTAACTGTTTTCACTGTGAATTCTATCTAATTTGGGCCGATAGATTACTCGTGAAAGCGTAACAGACTGCAATTGGCATTTATAATATTAGTATGGATTTTTGATAAAAACAATATAATTTGGATATCATCTATTAAAATTCGTGTGCCCTTACCCTTAGTTACTGTAATGTAATTATTTTTATTGCCTGTCCTACTTCGCCCAGTTTGCATAAGGTAGAAAGCCTCCTAGCTTGTAGGCCTAACTCAAACTTCGCGAAGTCTGCTATTAAAATCAGCGCCACGAGTAAAGGTCTGAACCTTATTTGAGGAGCCAACGTCGGAACGAGTTATAAAAATAGGGCCGAGCATAAAAAAATGTTAATTTAGAATTATGTTTTAATACGACGAACTATTTTGATATTTACTAGTTTGATTAGTAGACCAGTAGTAGGCACTGATATTATATTAGGATCCTCTAACGCCCAATATCAATAATCGATCCTAATCCAAAAACTGCAACCTTAGATTGATCTAGCAGTTGACTTTATATGTAAATCTTTTTTATCTTTATATGTAAAATAACAATGCAATCCCTAATGCAATATAACATTTGCAATAGCTTTACTCAAAATAATAATGACTAGATCAAGCTAGTTTAAAATTTAAAATTAGTTACTTTGTAAGTGATTGCTAGCTAAGGCTAGTAATAGCTTAGCGGTCAGACCGCTTGGACAGTTTCCAAGAGGCGCGAGTTCGAATCCCGCTGCGTTCAAATTTTTATACGTTTTTTAAATGTCTTTTTCATTTTTCCTAAGTGTGTAATAACACTTTAAAAAATGTTAAAAGTTCTTTATGTATATTTTATAATCAGGTATTACTATTCGAGCGCGCGACATTCCTCGTGGTGTCTCACTGTCAGCGGCGGCCGCACCGCGACGCGCACCGCTTTGAGAAAGTGTCCAATATTGTCAAGCAGTTTAAGCTGTCTTGTTCTAAGCTCGCAGCCCAGTTTCAGAGCATGGAGGTATGACTATTTTATATTTTTTACTATTATCTGTAATGACAAATTATATAGTAGAATCAAATAATGGATTTTATATAGTGGAAAATTTGGATGTCTGAGTTGATTGAGACTGTTACAGATTTGATTCTAGATACTACTCCTGTATTGGTTTTATAGTCTAGTTAGATGAATAACGGCGTTGGGTTCTGCCATCAGAACAAGCCACAAGCCGTTTTTCTTAGATGTCTATTAAAAATATGTATGACGCGTGACAAGAAAAATTAATATTATTTAGTTTATTAAATTAATTTGAATCTGTTTATGTTTTAGTAACATTAAAATTTTTAATTTCAGGTGAGAAACAGTGTGTTCGCAGCGTTCATAGATGGCTTCACAAGCAACACATACGTAATGGTAGAAATGTCTGACCCAAAAATACCGTCTGAAGCAACGCTAATAAATATTCGAAATGCAAGGAAACATTTTGAGAAACTAGAAAAAGTATCTTCCAGTGCTCCGAGCCAGTATCAATGAAAATATATAAAAAAGTAATTTATTGAAAATGGAGGAAAAAATTGATTTATATATAATAAAATTGAGGTAGCAATATTACATGAACACGGAAATATAAAATTTTGAAATTGACACATTACGTTAGTCAATTTTTGACTTTGACACTTGCCAAATCTACAACAGATTATGAATTATTTATGTTATATAGTTTCTCGGGTGTTTTCAAAAATAATAACAGTTTTGTATATACTGTGAAGTCAGTATAGTGCGTCCAATAATGTTGGACTGAATACTATATATAGATTTGTTCAAAAATACTGTATATAATATAGATGAAACCCCGGTCTTATTGAACGTTGCAGCATCATTCTACTCCTTCAGCACATAATGTCCGAATAATAGCAAAAAATAAAGGACTAGCGACGTATTATAACATGCATAAAGAAAAAATACTATGTATTCCATTTATCGTAACTACCAGTCAATCGCAAGTAAAAAACGGAGTGTCCTGTCACTAGGTTCTCTCTAACCTAATATGGGGGGAAAACGTGAAGAAAGGATTAATACTGTCACTATATCGTATATGTATTACAATATATATGCTTATACCTAAGTTAAAATGACATAACCATATTTAATATATATTTTCAGTCTAATATATGAAAATAATTTAAAAATATTCAGCTAAATATAATTTTAAAGTAAAAATATATTAGATAGTGCAATCTATTTAAAATATTCATTTTATAAAATAAATAATATGCAAAAGTCATAACAATTTCCATTTTTTTAATATTAATGTTTTCATAACAATATTATATTAAAAAAAATAAAGTGAAGTTAATTTATTTAGTTGTTAATTTCTTTGAATTATTATTTTTATAGCTTTATGTTGGATGTATGTATGGTAATTTAGTTTAGTTACTTTATAGTTAGAATAACTATGTTTAAATTTTTATATAGGTACTGTTAATTACTTCAATTTTTTTTCTGATTTTTAACCATCGTGGCGCAGTGTGACGCGATAGTTAAAAGTTCAATTCCCGTGTCGAGTAAAGTATTACATTTAAGTTATTTTCATTTCACCATTCTGGTGGAAAGACGAAACTCGGCTTTGAGTTCCGCTACTAAACACGGAATGTATTCAATTCGAGCAAAACGTGTAAAACGGAATGTTTTGGCACTTTGTAAGTTTTGCTTTGCGGAGAAAAGCGAAAAGCTGATAAATAAAAGTGTATGTTCTGTTAAATTTTAGTAATTAAGATTTTTTCGAAAAGAATTATAAATAGGTACTTCATATTTATACATACATACCTGCTTCTACAATAGTCAAGTTGTTGGTGTTATCATTATTATGTACATTATTATTCATTTAAAAATAGTATTTAAATGAGGTCTAAATATTAAAACCTCGTTTTTAAAATTTTCTTTTATATACATATATGTATATAGATTTACATTGTTAATAAAACAATGGTATTTAAATAATATAATTACTCATTCGTTCATTATAAACATAAGTTTTGATCTGTGATCTTTAATTGTTTTAGCTTATACATTCAGTCTGTTTACATTAAATAGTTCTTGCCATACTGGTTGAGTTTTTTTTCGATTATGTTAGTAGTATAATTAATGTAAGTCACTTTTCATAATGATTTTAAATTCAAATGACGAAAACTAATTCTAATTATATAAGCGTTTGACTGTAAACATGATGTTCGTGAATTTGATTCCCACAAGGGAAATGGTTATATATTTTTATTTCTCTACTACCAAAGTAAAACAAAAGCAGAGCGATGAGTTTCTCCACCCGTCTTTAAAAACGGAAAGAAAAGAAATATTTTATACTGTTTCATGTTGTAAGGACCTATAAATAAAACTAACAGAAATGCATGACTTACTTGACTTAGGGTCCTATGTCCCCTAGATGGGGCAGAGGGCGTCCACAGTGCTTCGCCAGCCCAATCGGTTTTGAGCTTCGCGCTTCATCTCACTCCAAACCTTTCCTATTGCCTTCGCTTCTGCAATGACAGTCCGTCGCCAAGTTTGCTTAGGGCGGCCACGTTTTCGTTTTCCTTGAGGATTCCAGTCTAAGGCTTGCCTCGGTATGTGATTTGGATCCCTTCGGAGCGTGTGCCCAATCCAGCTCCATTTTCGGCGCTTTATTTGTCGATCGACCGGGGTTTCATTACAGCGTTCCCACAGGTTTGCGTTAGAAATTTTCTCAGGCCAGTATATACCGAGAATTCGGCGTAGGCATCGGTTAATAAAAACTTGGAGCTGGCGCGAGATGTCCTTGGTGACCTTCCACGTCTCGCACCCGTATAGCAACACGGACTTAACATTGGACCTGAATATTCTGAGCTTAACTCTCCGAGTCAGTTTCCGCGATTGCCATATGGGGCGCAGTTGTGCGAAGGTTGCTCTTGCTTTGGCAATTCTTGAAGTGATGTCATCTTCAGTTCCACCTGTTTCTGACACGACGCTACCGAGGTAGGTGAATTTGTGGACTCGCTCCACAGCCTCTGGGCCGATGAGCAACGGCAATGAGCTAGTTGCCCCGCACCTCATTTCTTGAGTTTTCCGGGTATTTATTTTAAGTCCCATCTTCATTGCCTCACATCGTAAGTCGTCCAGCTTGGCTTGCATATCGGCGCGTGTGTGGCTTAGCAGGCATAGGTCATCGGCGTAGTCCAGGTCTTCCAGGGTGTTAGATAGACCCCATTCTATGCCGCGGCGCTTGTTGACTGTAGTTTTGAGCATTATGCCATCTAGAACGACAAGAAAGAGGAGAGGTGATAGAATCCTAATGCATATTAATATATAAAAAAAATTAATATCCGGTAAATGTATTAAATAACTATTTGCCAATTTTAAAGTATTCACTTATATATTTTTTAAATTCTAATTTACAGGGCAAAAGCTATTTAATGTAAACAGACACAAATATAATTAATGCTTTTTAAATATATTGAGACAAAATTTCATATCATATGTGTACAAGAAAAAATTAAATGAGTTTAAAACTATATTAATATGTATTGCTATTCAAAAATTTGTTTAATTGTATTATTTAGAAAAATATTATTCTTACGTTTGGAATTATTGTACGTTATAAGAAATTTTTATTTTACTTTGAGGTTACATGTTTCGGCATATTAAATACATAGATTATCTAAAACAGTGTTTTTTTTTTTTAATTTTAATTATCTTTTATTCTGAAAGGTGTTTGTAACAGACAGACAAATTATAATAGAAATTTCAGAAGACGTTATCAAAACGCACCATGTTTAATTTCAACAAGTAGGGTTCATACTTACTATTGATTAATAAAAACAGGTTCTATATTATCTAGTAATAAAAAATATGTTTTGGGCAATCGCTATATTTCAGCTTTGCCCTTTTACCGTATAGCAGCGTAGGCAGAGAGAATCTAATGGCAACATACTCCGTTCTCTAATTCATCTTGACTACATTACTTGTCTGATAAAATGATTTGTAAAAAAATAAACAAAAATGAATAATCGCGTTCATACTTCCAAACTACTCCATTAAACTAGAGCGTACACCGTAGAAGCTTCTCTAATCTAAACAATGTTATCTCCTATTTCAGTTCTTTAGGGGTTTTTGAAAAATATAGGTAGCTTACTGCCTGCTGCCTGCTTATGCCAAAATTCATCGAAATCGTTCAATAGGCTTAAATTTTTCATACAAACTTTCATGCAATATTTCAACTCTTTAGAGGTATTTTTTTTATAACATTAGCCTATTTCTGAGGCTATTATATATTATATTCTTAATTCCATCGACATCGAGCCAGCAGATTTTTTTTTCTTTTTTTTTTTTATCGCTGGGAAATGCAGTTTACGCAGACCATCCGTGCGTAAGGCAGGCAAACTGCCTTACGGACATATGATACTGTGGGACTCATCGATAAGTCCAACACTACCCACTAAAACCCAGCGGAAACCCTCTCCACCCTCATGAGGCGTCGCAGGATCGCTTGCGCATTCGGCTACGACGCCTCGGTGGACAGCTCGCCAATTGCGGGCCACCGTCACCTTCAGGATGCTCTGGGGTTTCTTCCAGCAGATTAGCCGTAAGCCACTGAATTAAGTGACAGATAGAGTCGCTTTTATAATATTGAGTATTATCTTAAGACGAAAAATATAACATTCTGAAATTTAGAACATATACTGAAATCTATATCATGCGTAACAATATTAACTCCATATATTGTATTAGTAACAGTTTATCACTTATATACATTGTGTTATCTCCAATAATTTATCTTATCTCGTTTCCAAATGTATGCCTGAATGCGATTGAATACATAATTTTTTTTTTCAATATCAAAGATAGACAAATTGACAGCCATTGATTATATTTTTCTACAAATTCCTAAAACCTACGATTATTAGATATATCTTACAACTTTGAGATATCTATGTAGATGAATAGGCACTTTTACTACTATCAAAATTATTATTTACTGGGACATTACGACACCACACAACTCGGCGGAACTCAACGCCGCGTTTATGCTCCCGCGGAGATGACATTTTAGTCTAAACCGAAAGTCAGTTCCCATATTTTTGCATTAGGATCTTGTATCTAGGATAGGATGTTTATCATCATTTACTAATTAATATTAATGTATTAAAAATGTATCAGAGGTCATCGTCTCAATTTTTAAATATTAAAAAGCAGTCCGTGAAAAATTAATTAACCGGTTGTCTGAACAACTATACTTAATTTTATGTATATTTTGTAGCAGATTAAGTAGCGAAATAAAAATATTACCAATTAATAATAAACATTAACATGAGAATTGAACACACAACCATTCAGCGCCAGACTCTAGTCGACTGCTCTACAGTAACGTTCATGACATTCGTAGCTAAATATGACCTTCAAAATCCCGATATTCATCCGAACATGGGTTTGGCATCGTTCCCAAATCCCATGCCGGTTTTATACGTAGTATAATAAAATACTTTCATTTCCACGAAGCTCGCTCGACGCTCGACTATGGGAATACCCCGTACGTAATGACACTAACATTCTCGTATGCATTTAGTTGTAACAGGAAAACGTGAGTCACTGACTATTTTGAAAGCCAAGAAAACCAATAACATAACATTGTTTGGACAATTTTGGTTATTTTATTACGTTTCTACAACGTTATGAATATATATAAATAAGTTTTAAATTATATAATAAATATATAATATTTATTTCCTACCATTCTTTGTATGTACTCACTGACTTCGAACTTTTAAATAAAAGACACGAGTTGCTACTTGTTACAATTGGTAATAACACCAATTGTCAAATAAAAAATGACGTATTGAGTCAAGGTCAAAGTCATTCAAGAGTTAGACGAGTTCAACCTACTTTATACGATTGAGGAAAACGCTTTAGTTAATTAGCTGAAGCAATAAATCGGATGCAGTTTTTATTATTTTGATAAGACATTGTTGTAATAAAACTACTTGTGTGATGTTAGAACAGAAATTAGTTATTGAAGTGGCCAGTCGTGGCCCAGTTGCACAAGCGTGTCACTGTAAACGACTGATTGTGGGTTTGATTCCCACTCGAGGAGTGGAAATATTTAATATTTCCATTTTCTTCGCTCTGGTGCCGAGGTAAAGCGCGGCGTTAAGTTCCGCCACTTAACACGCAATGCCTCCAAATTCGGCGGAAAGTGGGGAACGGAGTGTCTTAACACTAGGTTCCTTCTGCCTACCCTACTGTGTGGGATACAGCGTGAAGTTAAAAAAAAATGTGCATGAGGCTCCTGCCTCATGGTTATCCTAAGGCAATGGAATAGTGTCTGACTGTAAACATGATGGTTGTGGTTATTCTCATCTCTGCGGTTTGGTATCTAAGACTAAACACGACGTTGAGTTCCAACACGCAATGTCTCAATTTTGGGAGGAAATTGGAAGTTGATACAAGGTTCTCTATGCGGAAAAAAACTGAAAAAAAAAATTATGATCTTTAACTTATTCTTTCTTGTGGTAGCGGGTTTGTTAGACGTTATTTTATGAATTTTAGTGGCTCCAGAAAATGTATTTTGCTTGAGCTATATGTTCTTTTTTAAATAGTGTAAGTATGTCAACGACCAGTCAGTCGTCCTGTATATTATTTTATTAATTTGATGTACCATTGTACCTATTCCTATAGATTATCATGCAAAATATTGTCTTAGATCACTTTTATAATATTTTATGTTCTCTCAAATTAAATGTTCCTCCCTCAAAACTTTTCCCCTTTCCACCCTTTCCAAATCAGCAAGCAAATAAAATAAATTAAATATAATTAATTCATCGAGTGGAAATCGAACCAAGAACCAACCGCGCTTAGTCAAACGCTATCTCACCGCGTCACTAGCGGCTCTGATGATCTGCAATGGTTTGACTAAGCTAAGCTGAATGGTTGTAGGTTCAACTCTCTTGGGAATGATAAGTACTAGTCTTGCAGCGTTAAATTCCGCCACTTAACACGCAATGCCTCCGAATACGGCGGAAAGTGGGGAATGGAATTTCTTAACACTAGGTTCCCTCTGCCTACCCTGCTATTTGCGGGATACAGCGTGAAGCTACAAAAAAAGGTACTCTGTCTTAGACTAGACTAGTATTTTTATTTCACCATTAATTAATATGTCATAAAACAATACATAAAACTAAGTACAAAGCGGCTTAATTAATTTTTCATGGGCTGCTCTTCAATACACAAAACATTATTTATAGCGACAGCAACTCTAAACATTATCCTCTATTTCATTAAAAATAGCGGCCAAACATTTAATATTTATGCAGGTTTCTGTCTCAGACGCGCAGTATTACACACGGCTTGCGTCATCCGATAAAATTTGCTATAACCACCAGTGGGAAGTTTCCTTTTCATTCCACACGGTACCAGCGTTGCTTCGCAGACGTATAACGCGCTGTTATAACGAATCCATTCAGTAGCCAGTGATATCTTGTCTCGTTCCAAGGTGATAACTCCGGTCTAGTGACTTTGAACTTCATATTACGGTGAGTTTTGATTCCTAATTTTGAATTATTATAATAATAAAGATTATTGTAGTCTATATTACCGTAACATATAATTTACTAGATTTTTATTTGCCTTGAATTTTATCATCCTTTCTGTGGATATGAATTTGTAAAAAAGTTAGTTATTAATTAATAACTGATTATGCTTGGAGTCACACAAAATACATTGTTCTGATAATTTAAATGATGTTTAATGCATTTTATGATACAGTTAATCCATAAGTGCACATCGATTCAAAAGTAATTTAGGGTTCTTTTCAAGTTTTGTTATATAACTTTCAAGGTTAGTACTTATTGTTAGTACCTCACCTTCAATCGGTCAATTAAGTGAATCCTAAGTATGGATTTTTCCAAATTGTGTATTTTTAAGTGGTCACGAGTTACTATGGAATATTCTGACTTTTCCTTATATTCTGTTAGCTTAACCTTTCTTGGTTAATTATATATCGTGCACACGTCATGTTAATGTGGACGTTTTGGATATATTACAATAGCACATTAAATATGCTTGTTTTAGTGTGTACATATACTTTTTAACTAAGTGTTAATTTTATTAATTTTGTCTTTACAGATAATAAAAATGGCTCAAGAGCAACCCATATTTGAATACCACGAGGAAACGAGGGGTGAAAGATTAGCGCGCAAAACTAAAGAATCTCCTTTCATGGTAATTGGTAAGTTGAATTTTAAAACACCTTTTTTATTTCTCATGTATGTATTATAAGTTTTAGATACATTTTTCCTGTTACATTCTTACTTACATCGTGACGACATGAAATATCATAGATTAGCTACCGATGGATTGATAGAGTTTAAAGTTGATTGAAATTTTATAAATAACTAGAGTAGTTCTGTGAAAAGAAATATTCTTTACGATATCCTAAAACGTGGGCAACGTTTTGATAAGGAAAACATGATGTCTTTATCGCTGGAAGGCAATCTCAGATTGATAGAGTTATATATGACTAGGTCTTTATTATAGTAATGCTGACGTAATCGTAGCACATTTGGAATTCTGACGATAGTTTATTTGTTCTGCACCCAAACTCAATGCTTTTAGATAATGAATATAATGACCCGTTAAATTCTGGAGATGTGTGGAATTTTGTCTTTACTAGACTATGTATACAGCATATACTTTAATATGTCTGTATGTTCAACTTAAAATTTTTACAATATAGCAAAATGTAAATAAAGAATATAAATGTAAATATATATTACATGGGAGCTTGGCTCGAGTTGTTATCGTTAGCCAGAATTTTGTCACTGGGATTTCCGTTAAATGCACTGGATTTTCCAGCCAAGCGGGTATATATTAGAATAATCTTTATGAAAATAAAATAGCTATACAGACAAAAATAAATAAAAGCTGCTTCGTAGGCTTGTTACGGGAAACAACTTGATTTTGTTTATAGTAACACATTCGTAATCGTCAGTCTAAGTCAAATTTAATTTTACAAAAGTGCTACTTTAATGCTATTTTTGAGGCCATCATAGCGCAGTGGGATATCTTATAACCGTAAAACGGATGGTTACTGGTTCGATGTCCAGTCGGTTGAATGATTATATACAACCCTTTACGTTGAGTTCCGCCATTTAGAATGAAAACGAAGAATGCAGTATCGTGACACTAGGTTCTATTTGAAGCAAAAATATTTGAATTTGTATGATTACATTTAGATGAACTTAATCAAATTGCCCCTGCCTTATAAACCTGTGTAGTATGTATAATTCATTTACACAAAGTATCTTAAAGGATTTAGTAATGTGTTGACCTACAATTATTAATTTTGTTTTATTTTTTAAAGTAGCCGTTGCTTTAAACAAAATTGTTTAACAGCATTTCATCAATATTTTATATATTTTATAGCCTTACACTGTACATACATACATATATACTAGTGTAGTACAAAAATAGATTTCATTGGTTACGTGCAAACGTTGTACTTACAAACATATGAACGTCCTTGTCGCCTTGGCATTTCCTCTTAGTCGTAATTAAATGCAATTATAACACAACATTATATGTCATGATTTTATATTACTTTTTCATAATAACAAATATAAATTTACAAATTTGCTAAATAGAAAATGCATTGGTGGCCAGTCGTGGCCCAGTGGCACAAGAGTGTGACTGTAAACGACTGGTTGTGGGTTCGATTCTCACTCGAGGAGTGGAAATTATATTTCCATTTTCTTCGCGCTGGTGTCGAGGTGAAGCGCGGCGTTAAGTTCCGCCACTTAACACGCAAGCCTCCGAATTCGGCGGAAAGTGGGGAACGGAGTGTCTTAACACTAGGTTCCCTGTGCCTACGCTGCTGTGTGCGGGATATAGCGTGAAGCTATTTTATTTTATTTTTTTTTTATTTTTATAATGCATTGAATTTGTTCTACTAGATTAGAGAAATCAATGCTATTTTAATATTATTTTGTCCAACAAGTAAGAATCGAAAACATAACCATTTTGTTTATAACACGAACAAGTACGATATGGCCATAGCTCCACTGTGATACAATACTACTGTAAATTGTTCGAAACATCCAGTTTCCTAAAATATATTCATGTATATCAAAATATACGCGATTAATCCGTTTAACGCGATTAAACAATTTAATTTCAAAATGTGTAAATATCGCGAAAAACATAGATTAAATAACATTTTTCTTTTTTACAGGATTGGCTGGCCTGGCAACCGCTGTCGGTTATGGAGCCTACGCATACAAAAACAGAGGAAAAATGAGCACTAGCGTCTACCTAATGCAGTTCCGTGTAATCTCACAAGGGCTCGTAGTGGGCGCGCTCACCGCCGGCATGGCTTACACACTCATCAACAACCATTTCTACAAACCGAAAGCAGTCAGTAATAGTGCATTACCTAGTAAAGAGCATTAAGTTATAGATTTTAGTTTAAAGTTGTATTATTAGTTTATTTCCAAAGCATCATGAAATGAAATGATTTGCGTAAATTAAACTATTTTACTTAATATTTTGTAATGCACTACGTCATACAGCGCGGCCAAATGTGCACAGATAGATGTATGACGTAAACGCTGTCAAGAGTTTTTTACACGTAACGTGTTTTAAAGTATTTATTACTGAACAAATATTTTAGAATTGGACGCTTAAAATTAAAATATAGAGGCACGAGAGAAAGAGATTGATCTCTTTATTTACACTTACTAGGTAAAAAATTAAAGTATAGTCAACTAACAGTGATGATTTAAATAATAAAGCATCTATTTTTTGAGGTTATTTTTAATATACATGTCAAAATATGTGTGGTGCAAATGACTACTTACAGGATAATAATACAATATTGTATGTTTAAATAAACACTGCTTGCTTTGTTTTCGATTTATGATAATAATAATTATAACAGGTATACAAATTAAAATATATGAAAAGGAATGAATGTGAAGTCAGTAGGGTCAAAAGTCAGTGATTTTTATTTTCGAATAGAAGAAGCCTAACGATTAAATGACTGTAAAAATAATAAGCATATTCGAAGTTATGTCAACTAAATGTTAATTTATTAGGTAGGTATATCTATTTTATCATTCTGATAATAGATACAATATATTATCAGGAACAATGTTTAATATAGTCATATCAGATTATACTACACTTATGTAATTTTGGATATATTGACAAAAGAAATCTTTAAAAAATAATGTTTTGAGCAATAGAAATTTTATACCTAAATACTTGATGGCATTTAATTATTAATACTGTTGCTTTTTGTACGAAAACATTTTTACATCGTATAATATATTTTACTTGTATATTATTAAATGTAAATATATATTTTTAATCTAGCAACAGAAAGGATGCAATGCACAAGGAGATTGTTAATTTATGTTAGTTTTATTTATTAAATAAAAGGCAGTGTTAAGCTGCGAACAGTTTTCAACTATTTTTTTTGTTTAACCTAATAATATAATAATTAATAGATGCCATTTATAAATGGCAAAGATCTCATCGATATCAAATTATATGAGGAGCATTTTAAGACTAACTAATAAGGATGAAAATATCGAATACCTATTGGTATTTAAAGAATGTAGTAAGTAGTAAATAATAGTAGGTACGAATCAAATATTTCTTGATATTTTTGTTTGTTATTATATATTGATTAGGTACGAAAGACCGAAAGTACGAATATATCAATTAAAATTATGAAAAAATGTTAATCGAGCGTACAAACGCAAACTTGAATTATATTGATATAGATATATTCAAGGGGCCAGTGGTGGCGCAGAGGCACAGCGTCTGACTGTAAACGAGATTGTCGTGGGTTCGATTCCCACTCGGGCGAATGATTAAAATTATTTTCATTTAATTTCTCCCTAGTACCTAAGAGAAAGAGCGGCATTGAATTCTGCCGTAGTCAGTTCAATTTTGGGCGGAAACTAGAAAAGTGTCTTGACTCTAAGTTCTCTCCCACTACCCAGCTGTGCGGGAAAACCTCTAAATTCAAGAGACGATTATGATTTATTATATTTAGAATCTACAGTGACGAAAGTCGCCAGATGCCTTTATTTTCATAACCTTTAAACCGTCAACTCAACATCAAAAACCTCGAAAAGCATAGTACCAGACTAAGCTATAATAAAAAAATAAAATAAGTAAAATAATAAAATAAGTGGCCAGTCGTGGCCTAGTGGCACAACCGTGTGACTGTAAACGACTGGTTGTGGGTTCGATTCCCACTCGAGGAGTGGAAATATTTAATATTTTCATTTTCTTCGCTCTGGTGTCGAGGTAAAGCGCGGCGTTAAGTTCCGCCACTTAACACGCAATGCCTCCAAATTCGGCGGTTTAGATATTCCATATACAGTTTCATCCCCTATTTCAACCCATTAGAGGTGGATTTTTAAAAAAATAAATAGCTATAATCCTAATAATGTTTGACCCTGGATTTTTTACAATTTTCATTCTAAATTCCATCCATATCGGACCGGTGGATTAGCCGTAAAAGCGTGACAGACAAACAGACAGACTTTCGCATTTATAAGTATGGATAATATTTTTTTCAGCTTTTCGTTTTTAACGAAACGATAAAGGCTAAATTTGTAAAAGGCTAAATTATGATATAAATTTAACGTTTTTCCTCCATGGCAAGATTATAGAGAACCTCTGTCAAAACTCTCCGTTCCCCACTTTCCGCCCGAATTTGAGACAATACTAGTTAAGAGGCGGAATTCAATGCTGGCCTTTAGCTTGTCGTCGCAGCGGAGCAATGAAAATAGTTTAAGTAAGTATAATCATTCTCTCGAGTATAGGAGTGGGTCCCATCAGGGACCAGACTAGCAAGTATTAAGTTACAAACATGACCATAGATAGTTCACTGAAGCTGTAATAGATGGAGCTAAGCATAATTTAATACTAAAACTTAAAGCTATGCACCGACACATCCATTATGAGTAGTCAAACCACCTCATATGTAATGTAGTTTTGGTAACAAAACGAAACTTCTGACATCTGTTAGCTAGGACTGCCTGACCATATAGAAAAGTATAGTCATAATTGAGCCACATTGGAAAAAATAAATTCAATTAAAAAGAAATTAATGTTTAATGAAGACAATTGAACCTAGACAGACACCTAGAGAGTCAGTCACATAAATTATTAAAAGTATTTTATTGTGATCCACTAATCTTTATAGAAGCTCTCAAATAAAACTCTGATGCTACAGCTCTCTAGCCTCAATGGCTATCCACAGCATGCATCACCTATACACACTTCTATCATTTCAAACAACAACCCCTTGCAAAGTTAATTAAAAGAAAGATGAACAAGGTTCTATATATCTATTTTAATATCACATTTTCCAATTTGATTTAAATTAGCATCATCATACAGATCATTTTTGTAATATATAGGAAGGAGTCTGTAATACTGAATTTATTTGTAGTTAAGCATTACATGTAAAAATATGCATAAATACACTAAATAATAACCTACATATGTTTAGTATTAAATTATTATAAATGGATACAATAAATAAATGTTTTAGTGTTGAATTGAGAATCTACGGATGGGAAGAAGAGATCCAAACAGTACATGCTGTATGACTGGGAACTTAGCAAGCACTTCTTTTTTGTACATTTTAATTAAACCTTGGTTTATTTTAGTCCAAGATCCAACAGCACTAATACTCCATAACTGATTGGAATGCTCAGCAAAGGGACCTTTTTTTACTTCTTTAATATACTTAATACATGAAAGGAACATGTAATCATCTGAATATTTGTCAATTATATCATCTTCTAAAAATTTACCAGGAGGATATATTCTTGGTTGATCTATAAGCTGAGAACTTCCCCAAATGAATGGTACAAATTGGTAGTCATCCAAACTCCAAACACCATGACTACCAGCTGGTTCCATTCTATAAGTCTGTTGTAGCTTTCTTGCAATTTGGACATATTTATTAAATATTAAAAACACAGTAGCTACATTATCTTCAGTGACCAAAAATCCAATTTTATACAGACAGCAAAGAAACATAACAAATGACATTTCATGACCTGTGCCATAGTCAATTCTTGTTGGATTACCAAAACTTTCTTCTAAATACACTTTTATTTCTGGTATAGCTAAATGCAGTTGTATGTCTAATGCTTCTTGGAGAAACTGTGTAGAATTCTGTTTTATTTTTGCTAACCAGTCTTGAAATGCAGAATTTCCAAATCTCTGTGGCTGCTCCACTGGTGGAAACTCATCTATGATTTTATCTACTTTTTGAAGTAAATCTACTATGTTAGAAACATTCTTTGAGACTTTGCAATCAACTGAAAGTGGTTTTCCTTTGATTGAGTCATTTAAAGTGGCTATAAAACCTGTGTACTCCATATAAGCTTCAGACTTTTCCCAAATAGCCATATCAGGTATTGTTTTTACAGCCTTCTGGGGCTCCAGAAAGCGATGATTTACAGGAAGTACAGGGCCTGCCTTCTCTTGTTTAGCACCATCACCAATAATACTATCTGCATTCATCTGAATAAAACAAAAATGTGATAAATATTTAATAATATATTACTATATTTCTATTTTCATTTTCTACTAATACTTTTTAACCTACTATGATTTCATAGTGCGTAAACATACAAATCTAATTCTCCACATCTATTACATAAATCTTATATCTTTAAACGTAGCATAAATTGGTATTCCAATTAAAAATTCTTTGCTTATGTGAGTATAGTGACCGCGATAAGCTTGCCTAATGAAGGTCAGAAGTGTCAAACGTAGCGGCTGTACACATGCTCGGAGTTACTAATTTACAACGTAATTTTAGCCTAGAGAGGCTAATTTTATTTAAATAATGGATCGAATTTTACGAGGCATAATGAGATATCGAGTTTTGGATCGAGCAAGCATGGTAAAACAATTTCAAGAAGTCAAGGACAATCCTGTGGTAAGTTAATTAAACTAACCTTTAAAATGTTTTATAGATTTTATGAAAAATCTCTGATTATTTACTATTTTAATTGTTTAAAATATGAACTTTAAACGTTAAATTGAGTTATTATTAGCGCTTAAAATGTATTGTTATGACATCATGACAGTTGACATTTGACAACATAGATTGAGACACGAAATAAAAAAAATATTACCACAGATATACGTCAGTTTGAAGACCAGCCCAAAAGCAACTGATCTAACTCGAATATATGTATAATAGATTTCTATTTATTATTTGAGTAAAATATTCTTATTATCTTATGATTTTAGCCGAAGGCTATATTTTATACCTGTATGGACAGTCGAATGATTCCTACTAGATTTACAGAAACTTCTGTTGGTGACATGTTTGTTGGTACGTAAAAAGAAAAAATATTTGTACGTTTATTTTTACAGTTATAAACATAAATAAATCAGAGTATGAATATAATATTTCTCCAACTAATTATTTCAGTAAGGAACGCAGGAAATCTCATACCTCATTCTGAGCATTTCGTAGATGAAATGACGAGTTGTGAACCTGCAGGACTAGAACTTAGTTGTATTATAAACGATATAAAACATGTTATAGTTTGTGGCCATAGCGATTGCAAGGCAATGAATCTATTGTATAAATTAAAAAGTGAAAAGGAATCCAATCTTGTAAGTTAATATTTCTATTATATATAAAAATATAGTACAAAACCAATTTCATTTATATAGTTATATTCATTGTTACTTCAATTTTAGGAACAAAGAAGAATCTCCCCTCTAAAATCATGGCTTTGTACTCATGGAAAGACAAGTTTAAATAAATTCTTAGATATTAAAGGAGATTTTGAAAAGCCAATTCTTTTTACTGGTGAAACACCACAAAGGAAATTCGTGGCGTATATCGATCCTGAAAATAAGTTTTGTATTGAAGATAAACTATCTCAGGTAAATTCTATAAAATTGTATTTAAAATATCGCGTCGATTAGCAAGATAAGCTGTTTCTTATATAATAAAAATTGAAACGAATGAATTTTGATTTTCAGGTCAATACTCTACAACAGCTCCAAAATATTGCCTCGTATGGAATGTTAAAAAAACGGTTAGAAAAACATGACTTGCACATTCATGCACTATGGTTCGATATTTATACAGGAGATATTTATTACTTTAGCAGACGAGCAAAAAGGTTTATTATTATCGATGAGTCAAGCTACGAAATTATTTTAGCAGAAATAAGAAGATATTATTCATAATTGTACTTACTAAGCTATATCATAAAAAACTATCTTATATTTTTAAACACTTAAAAGTATAAAGAGTTTTGTTGGGACCAAAAACTTAAAGGCTATTATAATATGGTGTTTATTTTTGATTGATATTTTTTATACTCTTTGTTATAATTAATATGTTATATATTAATTTTACCTTTTACTCTGTAGTTGTATAAAGTGATAGGCAAAAGTAAATTGTTAATTTAGTAGATAATTTTGTAAAATATTTTTATGTGTTTTTTTTACATTTTTATCCTACCTTAAAAGAATTTATCTTTACATGTAAGTCGTTTTAAAACCTTTTACTATCTTACGAACTTAAATTATATTTTTAATAATTAAATAAAAAATTGTATTTTTTTATTTAGAAGTTTTATTTTATTATGATTAACGAGTTCACAATTTAGTTGACGTATTCTTGTTCTGTTATAACACATTTTTTTAAGATTATTAAAAAATAAGAGTATAGTTTTAACATTGTGTGCTTAGCCCACTTTACCCTAAGGTTTTTACTGTTGCATTTCAAAATATATATTTTTTTTATTTTATTACAATAATACGTTGCTTTACAAAACATACATAAGTTTGTAGAAAATAGAAAAACGTTATAAATTTGCTAGTTAACAATTTAACGTATTTTCTTTTCCTAAATATATCCTAAATTCTACAAATAGTAAAGGCTTTTTCTTTTTTTTTATTTATACACAAGAAAATAATTCATACCATGAAAATTTTTCATAAATGTTCTTGATGAAAATAATTTTTGCTTTCAAACATTATTTTTAAATACATAACTTATTATAGTTTACCTAAGTGGCTAGTACCGTATATATATAAACTCACTTGTTATATTTTCAACTAATTATCGAAAATCGTTAATGTCAATGTCAAACCTTGCGTAATTTGTCCTCAGTCAGTCCCCTTTTTAAAGAAAAAATGGTGTGAGTGGACAAGGTTAAAGA
The DNA here is from genome assembly GCA_019049465.1 of Dryas iulia moderata. Taxonomy (NCBI): domain Eukaryota; kingdom Metazoa; phylum Arthropoda; class Insecta; order Lepidoptera; family Nymphalidae; genus Dryas; species Dryas iulia. The sequence continues at coordinate 5,515,216 of CM032417.1, forward strand.
AATTGGAGTTCCTATTCAAAATTATATAATAAACTTAATGTTGAATTGGTTTGAGGTAACAATTAAGTAATGCTTATATTTTTTAAATTGCTTATTATAAATTATTCAATTTTATGTAGCAATATTTTGAATATGTGCCAGTTAAAATTTTTACAATTTATCTTAATTTTCGCTTATATAATCATAAATAAGATATGTTTCTGAAAGTCATTTAATTTCAAGACTATTTTTCTATAATAATTATTTTTTTAGTGTCATTGAATCTCAATATGAATCCACAAAAAGTATTTGAATACAATGAAGAATCTCAGGCAGACCGCTTGGCGAGAAAGTCTAAGGACTCACCCTTTATGATTATAGGTACTCATTTATTTGAATATTATTGTGAATATTTATTGTGTGAGCTATTTCTGATATTAAAATATACTTAAAGGGATATTGTTTATATAATATAAATGTCTTTCCAAACCCCCGCTGTACTTATCATGTGTCCAGTTCTGCTATTAGAATTAGTGAATTTATGATATGAAAGCTAAAAATCAATACCAAATTTTCCTTTTTTATATATATTATTTTGTATAAAGATTTTATAATCTTTTTTATAACATGGTGTTCATTTTCAATTTCAGGTATATTAGGGTTGATGGGTGTATGTGGGTATGGTGCTTATAAATTCAAGAGTAGAGGCAAAATGAGCACAAGTGTGTTTCTAATGCAACTTCGAGTTGCAGCCCAAGGTACCGTTGTTGCAGCACTTACAATAGGTATTGGTTATTCTATGGCCCAAAGATACTTAAACAAAGATCAAAAGAAAGAATAAATCTCAATGTTACTTAAAAAGATAATTTTAAATGTAGATGAAATTATTTATTATAGTAAAATTATGTAAATAAAATTTTGACAGACTATTCACAAAATCTCATGTTAACATCAGTTGTAATCTGTTGGACACAATTTAATTAGTAGGAAATTTATTTTTAAGTTAATTTATTATTAGCATAGGAATTAATTTTGTGTTCTGTGATCTTAGTATATATTAACAGTTATGTTAACAATTATTAATTTGTATTATTACCACATTGAAATAGGTACATTACAAGGCCAGACCTTTTGTATATATACACACAGTGCAGATTTTTGAAATCTTTAAATAATAAAAGTCATTATTATGTTTACAATTTCAGAAGAATGTTATTTTAATAAAAAAATTGCTTCATAACACTGTACTTTTATTTTAAACATATGTACAAGTATTATTTTTATTTATTTTTAAGATTCCCATATAATTTTAAAGGTAGGTTGTATGATGATGAATATTGTTAATAATTAGAAAGAAATACCATGATAAACATGAACATATGGACTGTTTTTTCAATTTTAAAATTAAATTGTCATATAAATGATTTCTTTTATATTTGCCTTGAATTCAATAGCCAGCCAGAATTTCTGTAATAATTCTTACTTTTTATAGTTTACTACTATACTAATGCTATGCACTTAGTTTTACGGGTCACTCTCTAGCTTATTTTTCACTAAATTTAATACTATAGTTATTCTACTTTTAAAATTTTTAATATCTTAGACATCTAATTTTAATGTTTACATAACCCTGTATGTGCTAGTTAGCCTCTTAAATATTACTTAATAAATTAGAAAGATTAATTAGTCACAACAAACAAGAGATGTTAAAATTGTTCAAAAATTTAATATCTACAAAATAACAATTTCATAATTGCTGTTTTTCCCTACTACTAACTACTCCCATTTCAATTATTCACAAGATTTTTTTAAAATCGACAATTCATTACCTTTAATTATGAAATATTGAGACCATCATGGTGTAATTTAAAATATTTTCAATTCTCTGCTATAGTACCTAACAAATTGAAATTTGAAAGAAATTGAATAACAGTCTGCTATGCAAAAAAGCGTGAACCTTTAAATTAATTACTCAATATCTAGTATGTAATTGCATTCTAAATAAATAAAAGAAACAAATACAACCATATATAATTTTATTCATAATATACATATAAAAATAATTTACAACAATCCATTTTAAGTAACATGCCATAAAAAGTTTTATATAAAAAAATGTATACCTACTAACACATAAATAACTAAAAAATAATTTAGAAAAACATCAATCACTTTTGCTGCGGTCAGAAAATCCTTTCCTTGTTTTTAAACTATAATTCGGAATGGTCAGTTCGTCCTTGTCGGACGTGGAATGATTGCGCATGGAGGTCGAAGTCACTTTAACAGAGGACAAATCGTCAGCGTTACTAAACAAACCGTTAGAGGTATTGGTGGAACTTGAGCTCGATTGATAGGCTGTAGACTTAAAAATTTGCACCGGAGTGGAAGTTCGGGCTCTATTGTTATTAGCACTTGACACACTAGATTGCTCCTCCTCGTTTCGAATCTTGGTAAGCTTCATGTCCTCAGGCATATTGGTTTCGTATAGAGATACGAACTCAGGTTGGGTACGACCAGTCTCGTTTCTGTCAGATTTGTTACTGAAAGTTATTTTGTTAGCTAGGACGTTAGTTAAAAATTCTTTAACAGTCATTGAATTAGCTAAAGAGGTCTGTTGGACGACGTTTTTAGAATTTTCATTTTGTCCTGTAGGCGACTTTTTCTTTTCACGCTTATTTGACACATCCCCTAAAGGTGATGTTGAGTCTGATCCAAACGCGGGAACGTCTTGGCTAAAACTTTTAAGCTTAAACTGCGTCATACTACAGCTGGAAGTGTTTGAAGATGACGACAGAGCTAATCGCTCTTTAGTTTTTTTCAATGTGGAAGAAGCCCATCCCATTCCAAGCTTTTTGAAGGCATGTTCCAAGTCGGGATTAGAAGATATGCTCATTGATTCAGATGTTTCTTCTAGGTGTTCTTTGTTTTTTAATACTATACCTGATTTCTTTTTAGCTTTTCTTGCTTTTGACAAAGCTATCAAGGATAAAGTGGACTCCGTAGACAAGGTAGTAGAGTTGACATTAGAAGCTGTATCAAAATTAAAAGGCTCGCTAATAATATTTCGTTTTAGTAGTTCCGCAATTACATCGGGTAAGCTGCCATCAGAATGGAGGGAACTTAATTCGTCGTTTATAGCGCCGTCTCTTACAGCATCCTCTAGATTTGATCCTTCATCAAGCCCAATATTGCATTGTTTGGCATAATCTTGCAGACTAATAAAGGGTTTTAACATGATTTCGTTAAATTGATTCATATCCATCATGCGTATTTTAGAATCATCTGATGACTCATTGGATGTTGCTTTAGATGGACGCTTAGATATATTTACGCTGCTCTGTAACAGATCCGGATTTACTTGTTGTTCATTATTTTTAGTAAACGTGCTAGTCGTCACATGTTTAACATTATCAGTTTCGTCACTAGCTTTATTTGCTTTGTCAGATGTTTCAAATTTTGTATTATGATGTGAAGATTGATTCTTTAGTTTCACACTCATAGGAGAATCTACTTCTAGAACTGTTGAGAGTTCATGTGGTATTACATACGGTTCTTGGTCGTTCTTTAAATTTGCTCTTGTTAACGCAGGAGGTGGCCTTCCTCTGGTTTTCGCAACTTTATGATCTGTATTTAGATTTACAGCATTTGTTTTGTCTTTTATAGGAGATGTGGCTCTTGATGGAGTTTTGAAGCTTTCAGGTTTAGGAATATCTTTTAAAAATGGTGTATATTCTGTGGGTTCATTCATATATATAGTTTTTCCGTCTAAATTCATTGTAAGTGAAGTATCGCTTTCGTTTATTCCTTTGTCTTGCAAGTAATCATTCGGATTCAGTCGAGTTACCGCTATATCACTTTTGTCAGATTTAACCTCTGGTTCTGAATTTGAATCAGAGGTAGAAATTTGTGTGTAGACTAGCGATTTATTCCTCCTTACTTCTTCTAGTACTTTTGCCAAATTAGACAAGCGTTTAGTACATTTGTCTGTTAAATCTGCTATTTTTTCCATATTGTGAAGTTTGTCTTCGGCTAGTTTCATAAAGTTCATTTCGGTATCTGTGATATCGCTGGTGTGATTCGTTATAATAGGCGGGATTTGTTGATGTACATTACCTTTCTGTAGTACTTTTGGAATTTCGCAATCTGATGACGACCCCATCATTTGACTTGGCAATTTAAAATATTTTAAAGAATGTTTTGAAATTGCTTGTGGTACAGAATTGCCAGAACCAGCTTGAATATTTCTACTTTTGCTAACCTTCTTGTAAGATTTTACAGGAACTCCATTTCCTATATCAGAACTTGTACTATTATTATACTCTGTATTTTCATAGGGTCTTGGTGTGGGAGAGGATTTACTCCTGCATTTTACGTTCTTTTCTTTTTCATTGTTATCATCTCTTGTAGATGAGGATGTCGATATCATAGTTTTAGAAAGACAGACAGGACGCTGGGTATCACATTTACCTTTCTTTTGTATATGTCTAGAAATATTAAGAGATTTAACCTTATGTATTGACTTCTTTTTCGGTAAGTCTCATAGGTTTTATATGAGCTTTCTCAGTTTGACACTCAGTGCTTTTTGTATTTGAAGTTTTTCTAAAATCTGAACTTTTTCCCAAATGATCTATTAAAATTTGATTCTTAAGTGTATTCTTTATTTGTTCAAGTGATATTTTGTTCTCTATATATGTTTGTTTATCCTTATTGCTTGGTAAGTTAATAATAGAGCTGCCAGGGGTTGTGGGTATGCTACAATCCTGATTTATCACTTCAATTGCTTTTAAACCTTCTTCGTTAAGAGCTAATAGTTTATGGATGTATGTCTTCAAAACAGGGTTTACTTTTTGCTCTCCCAATTTTTTTGTAGAAAGTTTTGAAATTTTGTGCTTAGACGACGCAGATACTGGTGATTTCAAGTTAATATGACCAAGTTCTCTCGAAGATTTGGTATATAAAGAGGTGTTTGACCTTTTCCTGTGGGATTTTGAGCATATTTTAGTTTCACTGCGACTTTTGCACTTATGACATTTACATTTACGCCTTTTAGTTTCAGCGGGCTCACTTTGAGATTTACTTTTAACATATTTAGGCGTGTTTGGTGGTGTATCGATTTTATTTCTTTTTTGAGAATCCTTTTTAGAACACGTACATTTTTTCGATATTTTGTCGTTTTGACCTTTACAATTACTACTCTCTATAACTTCGTACTGCGATTCTAATTGAGTAATAGTGTTTTCAGACTCGTACATTTCCTCGTGACTTAAAATGTAATTATTTCTTAAAAACTTGGGCAGAATTACATCTGGTGGACTCATGTATGCGGTCGAAGTTGACGAACTCATGTGCATGAAAACAGGTCGCTGTACGGAAGAATTAAACGAAGTTTGAGTATAAGTCGACGTGGCCGGTCTTTGTATACAGTCAGCTTTGGGTTCCGATATAGGAATTGGATAAGTGTCTTGAAAAGACGTATGTACTGCTTTCTCACATGTATTTGTTTGATTTGATTCTATTATATTATGTTGGTTATTTTCATTGATTCCTTCATTTTGTAATACTACTTCTGTATTTATATTATCTGTGAGCACTTCCTTATCTACCGTATTATTTGAACGTGTAGTCATGTTATCCATTTTTGATCCTTCTTTTTCATTATTTATAAGCAGTTCGTTATCTTCATCTGTTGTTGAAGTTTTTGTAGAAGCTTCCATTTGCGATGCAACTTTATCATGTTTATCTATCACTTTTTCTGTCTCCTTCTTTCTTAACTGTATAACAACTTCGTAATTGTCGTCTTTAATAAAACCAGAAGCACCTATATAAAATTTACCTGTTTCTACGCCTCCCTCATCAATTAGCCTAAGAAAACCATTATCATTGATAGCATTTGAAGTTTTATTGGGTGCAGTTTGAAACGATGTGGTGGACGTAGCTGTCGATGGCTGCATTAAATTAATGTTGTCACATTTACAATCTTTTGAGTTTTTTATTCTGAAACAGTAAATATATTTTATTAATTTGTATTATATTGTAATTTAATATACCTATAATTGAAAACAAAAGAACAGATTGTAATTATTAACAAGTAAATAAAAAATACAAACCTTCTAGAATGATCTCCGCCTTCATTGGTAAAATCTAAAAGATAAAACAAAATTTACTTCAGATTTTTTTTATATTGAACCATTTTAAAGTTACTTACAAATAACTGGAATGTGTGTAAAAAAAAGAATTAAGATAAAGTACCAAAATTTTTGTTACTTAGTACAAAAAAAATATTTAATCTATCAAAAAATAGTATAATTAAATTACAAACATTAACAAATATATCATACCTTTATTACTCAGTGTATTGCAAAGATTTTTGGTACAATTGCAAAGTTCATTTCTATTTTCCTTGTTCTGTTCTTCTGGAATACCATCATGCCTAGAGTCACCCTTTTGTTCTTCCGGGAAATGCATAGATGTTATATTGTCCCTAAAATAAAAATATATTAGTATAAATTAGAATAATTACAATCATCATCAGTAAATAATATTAATACATGAATTAATAAAGAAGTAGTGTGTGGTTTTACTTTTGGCTATTTTGTATTCTCTTATATTTGTTCTATGTTTTAATTTTATTTTGAGCGAAGCAGAATTCGAATCCGCGTCTCTTGGAAACCGTCCAAGGGTTCTGATCGCTAAGCCATACGTTCTAAATTAGGCTGCGTCGAAATTCTTATACGCTTATTAAAGCAGTGGAATCACTTTTCAATTACACATCCTATAGCTTTGGTACTTTATAAACAAAAATAAGCGCACATCTAAACTTAGTTAAATATTTTAGGTTGCAGTTATTGACCTCATTTTTCAGACATGACATGATTTATAATTTGGCAAATGTCTATCTATTCTTCTTTGTTCTAGTTCATACTTTTTTAATGCTTAAAATGTGTGCCTTCTTTTCACTAATGTTAAGGGCTATAAATAATTAAAATAATAATGTAATATTTATCTATTTTTGTTATTTTCATTTATTATTATTATTATTTAATGTCTATTATTTCATGATAACAATATTCATCAAATATTTTACCACCAAGGCTTGTGTTCGACAGAGGTTCGCCACATTTCTATGTTTGCTGGGTAACAACTTGTTACTTTGTATGACAGTCTACGGAATAAAGGGGATAATAGTTAAGGAGTAAAAAACTAATTTTAATTTAATATATACTTGAAAAAGCCATTTGTAAAAAAACAATAAAAAATTGAACGCAGTGGGATTCGAATCCGCCTTTCGGAACTCTTCCTAGCGCTACTTTTTTACTATTTTTTCACTCTATAAAACATTTCATTCCCACCTAATGATGGAAGAGAAGAACGGCAAACTAAAAAATGTCGTATTTGTGTTAGACAGATTACGTCCGTTAACTATGCCCTACAAAAACTTTTCAAAAAATCACTAGATATTTCTGTAATTAATAGAAACGCAAAAATATATCTATTTTTATCAAAACAGAAATTTTGACTTACCCATCATTGCTCACAGCTTTATACACACCTAGAACAAAAGAGTAAATGTTTTTTTATTTATAAAATATCAGAATAAAAAAAATAAGTTTCAGCTTCAAACAAATAAATTTTGTACTTGGCCCAATAAAAAACGATATAGCTTAATAAATATATGACAAAAAAATATTTTCAAAAACAAAATGAACTAGACTTACCCTCTTGCAGTTGTTCAACAGAAACACTTGCAGTATTGTCTTTTGTATTCTGAGCTATTTTATTCCCATCAAAAGTCTTTTGACTTGAATTATCATCTTTATTACTTAAACATTTGCTTGTTTTCGATAGACCAGCATATTTATTTTTACTTCTCTTATCTTTTTTAGAATCCAAAATCTTATATATAATGATTCGTTCAGCATCTTCTACCCTAGAATCAACTTTAGTTGTATTTTGATCTCTTTCTAGACTAAGATTCTCTACAGAACTTGTTTCAGACCGTGTGGAGGATTCATAATCTGAATCGTTTTGTAGAAACACTGTTTCAACCTTTCTTTTATTAGATTTATCACCATTTACTTCTTTAGTAGGTGGCGTATGTTTATGACGCGATCTATATTCATGGTAGCTATCAGTTCCACTAAACTTAACTGAATTTCCTTGTTTCTTTGTGTTAGGAATTGTATGTATTGCGAGGCTGCCATCACTCTCCGGTACTGGCATCCAGGAATATTCAAAATCTCTAGCAACTTGTGTGTTCACTGGAGACTTCGATTTACTTCTCATATTTCCCAATGATGGAGGTTTTCTTTTAGTATGCTAAAAAACAAAAATATACAGTTTTTTATATATATGCTCATTTCATTTTCAGTCTCACACTTTATCCTGTATAGCAAGTAGACCTATTGATTGTAGTATCATGACATCCACTTTTTGCCCAAATTCGAGAAAATGCGTGTTAAATGGCGGAATTAGTCGTACCAGAACATTGGTAAAAAAAATAAATATAACCATTCTTAGATTGTGGGGGCCAGATTCAAAACTCAGTTTCAGTTAAATGCTATCCAATTAAAAAACTATTAAAAAAAACTATAAAAAAATATAATAAACTATTAAAAAAAGAATATACTCTTTTTTTTTAATAATTACCTTGCAACACTTATGTTTCAAAGTTTCTTTTTCAATATTTTTATATTCTTGTTGCAATTTCCTTTGATGTTTGTCATTTAAAGCTTGTTGCTGTTCATCATCCATGTATGCTGCTCTCTACAAGTAATATTAATTTATAGTAATATAAATCAATTAAACATTTATTTATATAAAGCTTTATTTGCTATTAAAGAATGAAAGGCATATTTTCTTCAAATTCATTAGTTTAATCTTTTGGCACTAGTTTAGGTGGGAATAAGTAAAGAGCATCATCAGATGTTTGGCGGTTCGTCTTTGACATGATAGTGGTTGCAAGCCAGTTGAAGAACGAATCTCCTACCACCAAGCAAACTAACTAAGCGAATATGACAAAAAAACTTACAATAGGTCTGTCCCCTTTATCTCTAGGCAGAGAATTTAAAAACGCCAAAGTATCTCTATACTCCTTATCAACACTCTGCCTTGCAATTGCTACTTTATTCCTCATGTTTTCTTGCCGTTTGTTAAGTTGCTCTTTTGACATGTCAACAGGGTTAACAGTTTCTTTAAAAGCTTGGGAATACGCATCTTCTTCAGATTTACTATCTCTATGAACTAAGTTTTGTTCCCCACATGGTATGTCTAACACATCCCTTGTGTTATGATTATATACTGATACTGATTTCTTTCTGTTCAATGATATTTCTGGTTCAGTACATCTAGACGACTTGTCCTTGTCTGTAACTGTATCAATACATTTTTGTTATAATTATACATCAATAAAATTAAAATTTTAAATAGAGAGTCTAGCCGTCATGGATGTGTGACGGCACCTGACTGTGTACACAATTGTTGCGGGTTCAATTCCTGCCTATCAATTTCATTAATAACCAACTCTGGGGAATGATAATATTATAAAATTATGTTCATTTCTCTGCTTTTGTAACAAAGACAAAGAGTGACATTGTGTTTTGCCACTCAACATGCAATATCTCTGAATAGGCTGGCAAATGGAGAATGAACTGTCTTGACACCAGGTATTTTTTGCTTACTTTCTAATGTGGGGATCAAGAAGTCACAGGATCAAGAAGTAGAAACATGATTATTGATATATGAATTAATCTATTATCAAAAATTATGATTAAATAATGAGCCCAACTATCAAAAATTACGAATTATACTTTAAAAATCACAATGGCTTGTTAAAAATTTTTACAACTTCATGGAACTTTATGGCTATATGGTAATAAAATTGAAAAAAATATTGAAAAACAAAATCTAAAGGATATGACATTGAATTCAAAAATCTAAACAAAAAGCGAGAGTAATAAAATAATATGGAAATATACAAACTAGCCACTAATGTCAAAATGCTCAATGTGAAAACTGTAAACACCTATTTCTTTCACCTTTTTGCCTAGGAATATTGCAATTATAGTTTTTCTGTATAGTTTGACATGTACTTTTGCAAAATGTATTTATTGGAATGTTATTATTAAGTACCACAGAATTGCCTAAATTATTTAACAGTAAATTAGAAAGTCTATGTGGACATTTTGTATATGCATTATTATATAAGGTTCTAAAAGAATTCTCTGCATGCCATGAAGGCACTGGCATAACTTGTTCATTGAGGACATGACAAACATTATCAAGTACACTACCGTCAATTCTTGATGACCTAGTATGTTGTATTGTTTGTTTTATGCTTTGCAAATCATCTGTTGATTTTTTGTGTGGCTCTGGCTGCCGTAATTTTAAATTTCTATTTTGCAAATATTCAGAAACAAGTGTCAATGACGATTTCATTGGAATAACATTTTCAGGAATATCTGTAAGACCTCCACGGAGGCTTGAAGGCATTTCGTCGCTTAAAGCAAATAAATTTATCTTTTTGCTTTTATCTATTCTTTCATTTTCTGCTACAGATTCTTTAACACTGTCCTCTTTAGGTAAAGGCAACACAGGTACACTTGGTTCCCACTCATTTAGTAGTTCATGAGACTCCCACTGTGTACCCATATCAGTTTTTGCTTTATCAAGTTTATCCCCTGTGAAATTTTTATTTTGTATATCTTTTTCCTTTTCAATACCATCAGTGTTAGTGACAGTCTTGTCCAAAGGCTCCTCAGACGTTTTTGAAGATTGTTTATTTAAATTTTTAACAACAGCTGTTGATTTTTCTCGACTAATTTCATTCGCAACTTCTCTGAAAAATATTATTATTTTTTTAATATATATAATTTTTTTAATATATATAAGACTGCTTGTATTATAATAAATTGTAAAAATCTTAATGGGATTTCAAATATCCAACTAAAGAATATGTATATTTTTTTTTATTAAGTCCATCTATTAAAATAATCCATACAGAAGTAATAATTAATCTACAAACGTAACTTCATCATTATTACTTAGAGGATCCTCATGTATGCATGTTTGGAAGAATTTTAGAAATGAGAAATGATTTAACATAGGCTTTTTAAAATCAAATCAAGTGAAGTTAATAAGTGTTTTTGAATAATATTACATAATTATTTCATTTATAATGTGTATTAAGTGGTCCAAGCACTTACCTTGCTTGCAACTTTCTATCTAAAATCTTTTTTTGCTTGTCTAATTGTGCTTGTTTTTTCTTTCTTAGTTCAGCAACGGCTTCTTTGCCACGTAACTTTGACAAATCTTGTTTCTCTATAATTTCTGGAATGTGTAATAAATGTACTTTATGTCAGACCTTTGCTTTGCTTTGTTCAAACTTTAAATTCATGTTAAGATAAATTATATGGATTTACCTTCACTGTTAACATCCAATGCTGTTTTATGACTCGTACCAACATTATTTAAGCTATTAGAATATAATAATTCTAATCGTCTAACTAATTTCTCTTGACAATCAAAATATTCTTTTTCTTTCTTAGCACCAATATCTGTTACATGTCGCAACTTTTCCACTTTAGCGCGTTCTCTAATCTTCTTCGCAATATCTTTTGATTGTTCCCTAACCTAAAACCAATTGAAAATATAAATATTTTTTTTTTCACTCTTGAAAGATTTGTTTTTCTTTTCAATAATATAAAACCTTACCTGTTGTAATCTTAACTTCCGCCTTAGTAAAACTTCATTTGTTTTTAAAGCGTCAATTTCAGAAGCCATAATGTTATCATTACTTTACAAAGCAATCAGCTTCTTAACTTCATGTTTTCCAATAGACGGTACATAATAAAACTCATTTTACTGCTAAAATTATAAATATTTTATTCGAACACAAAACAATCTTTAAATATTAAACGTACGAAAACGTCAAAGTTGTCTTTGAAGTTTGACATTTGACAACAAGATATATAATGGGACAACAAGATATATAGTGGGCATAAAATGCCTTTTTATAAACTAGTCAAACAAGTTCAAAATAGTTTTTTTTTCCTATTATAAGAAAATTTAGTCCATAATTTTTGCATAAAATCGTACCATTTAAGTTACTTTTCAATTGGAAGTACTCAGATTTTTTTTAATACAGATTAAATATCTGTATACATCACTCAAAGACAATTTTATTAGAAATGCGCCCTTCGATTATTTTTTGTTTTAGAGTGTACTAGGTTCTGTTCGCGGCATTACTCACGTGATGTGTAAATAAAATTTAGGCTATATGATACATCTTTTCAGGATTCAGACTGTCCATATAAAAATTCATCAGTAATATCCCGGTATATTATCTGTAGACTGAAAGCCCGTCGCCGTAAAACATACATTTGCACAAATAAACAAACAGACAGGCAGACAGAAGGTACTGTCATATTCTTTAATTCCAAGTGAGAAGTAGTATGCATATATTTATTAATAAAACGGATTATATAACATAATATAAAGATTTTACTTATTGTAGACGGTTATAGTTATACTTAGGTGTTTAATGGTACTCCATTCATGTCAACTTTATTTTGTTAAACTATTCGCCAAAATTATTTTTTGTAAAAAACTTCATCTATACTATTATATGCTAAAAATCACAATTGTGGCAATTTTAATAAACATTCAATAAGGTGTATTTTCAAAAACCGAGCATACATCTATTTCTTAAATGAAATAGATGTATGCTATCAAGCACTTTAACTTAAATATTTAATTGAATTAATCCTATAGTAAATTCTATTTGTGTAAGTACAATAGCTTAGGCAGCGCCAAAACAAATCAGAGGGACAATTTTTCTCAATCTTACTTAGTATTTATACTTATATTGTGGCTAAATTAAAAAAGTGACTATAAATTGAAGCTTATGTTTTATTCCGATATATAAAATATTTCCGATAGTATGTATATTAAATACTCGAGTATTTAATATACATACTATCGGAAATATAGTTTTAACGTAAAAGAGTAAGAAACACACATACGTACCTATTCACAAACTTATAGTAATTATATTTTTAAGATTTTATAGTGCAATTGTATATCCATTTTACACCAATTTACTTATTTATACGAATAAGTTAAATTGTTGAGCTTATACTTGCATTAAAAGTAAAAATATAATAATTATTTAAATATTGGCGTAAATGTCTTTCGAAAAATGGATCTACTCCTAAACTATTAGGAGTAGGAAGTTGAAATTTCAAATAGATATACAAAACAGTTAATCGGTGGTTGTATTAAAAATTGATGAAACCATCACATCATGGAAACATTCAAAACATTCTATTTCGCGCGCTGAACATTGTGAGATATGCAGTGAGTCAGACTTTACTAATATTTCAAATATTTGCATGAATAAACTGTTAGCTCAGTTCCCTTCGCTTGCGTGCTGACTGTGGCAGTAGTATTACCTATTTTAATCTCCCAGTCCAACGCCTAATACATGCTGTTTATTGAGATCTAAGTCTACTACATTACCTTCCCTGTTAGGATTCAACAAATCTAAATTAACTAGTCCTGCTCCAGAGTTTTCTTTGTTATTACGATTACCACCATCTCCCCCTAAACCAACGCCCAAAACAGTTTGTCTCCCTATATCAAGATCAGCTACATTATTATTTTTGTTTGAATTCAAAAGATCCAAATTTATTCCACTATCGTCATGTCGTCCGCCGTTGTTATATGGACGTTGACGACCACCATTATTATAATCGTTTCCTCCCAACCCCAAGCCTAATAGATGTGACCCTCCAAGGTCGAGATCCAAGACATTATTTTTGTTATTTGAATTCAAAAGGCCAAGATCAATCAATCCGCCACCAGAATGAGAGTTGCTTGATGTTGATGAACCAGAACTGCTGTGACCATTATTTGAAGATCCATTATCGTGACCATTGCTTGATCCTGATGATGAGTGTGTACAATGACATTTGTGTTGAGTCACCTGTGTTGTAGTGTATACTAAGGCGTTCACTAATTTCATGATTAGTTCCTCAAAATTACTCGGATAGCCCACGTGATGGCTCGGAGGCGAAACTGTTTCCTTTTCTTCCAAATTTCGTGTCAAGCTTATTAGTGACAACAAATCTTCACAAGTGCAAATGTACGGATCTCTATGTCCATGGTTTATATTTCTTATTCTTCCGTAACATTGCGCTTGAGAAACCTGCCAAGATATATAGAAGAATTTAAAATTTAAAATAGTTTGTTATAGTTTTAGAGACAATATAAACATAGCGAGGAATGTATATAATCTTAAAAATTTTGTACTAACATATACTACATTAGATATCAATAATTAACTTACCCCCATAAGAACAATTAAGCACGATAGGGCAATTATTTCTTTTCGACCCATTTTATTTTACGTTTCACAATATTTATAATTATCACCTGTATATATAGGCTCAAGGCACATTTAGTAATTACAAAAGTATTTTTTCAAATTGATAAAACCTTTGTATGACTTCTTATTGGACATTACTTAGCAGTAAGCACGTACATTTTATCACTTCATATAAAATTGTTGTGCACAATTGTTCTGACAAGTATATAGTTCTATAGTTTTGAGTCCTTGCTGTTGAGCTATCAATGGTATTTTTAATTATTATCATAATGGAGTTTTTTTAATATAACTAATTAGTGGCTCGCAGCTTCGCCGTACTACTTAACTGTTTCGTTATATTGCAACCCTCGAGACTAGATTTTGGAAAAATAAAGTAGTTTATATTTAACCTTGGATTATGCACTATATTTATGCCAAAATTCTTTACAATCGGTCAAGCGGTTTAGATTTTTCATATAAACTTTCACCCCTTACTTCAATCTCTTAGAGGCGGATTTTTATAAAAAATAAATGGCCTATGTTTGACCCTGGATGTTTTACTTCTTTCATCCTAAATTTCATCAAAATCGGATCGGTAGATTAGCCGTGAAAGCGTGACAGACAAACAGACAGTTTCGCATTTATAATATAAGTATGGATTAATACCTAGTATTTATCTAATATTATTTAGATAGTATTTAAAAAAAGGCCAGGTACAATATGTACTTCCATACAACGGTAACTTCAAAAATATATATTTTTTGTTAATGCCACAGCCAACATGATTTTATGAATATTACATTTTGAAAGGAAATTTTTAGAAAAGATCTAAAGTAATTTCATGTTGAATTGAGTTAAAATGGACACAGGTCCTAAACAAAGACGACACATAAATCCGCGTTATAATGCTAATTTGTTTTCCATTCTTACTTTTGGGTATGTAAATTAAATAATAATAATTAGGCTATACTTCTTATGAGACAATACTGCTGTACACCCTCAAATAATAGATATGTGTACTAACTATATATACATACATTCAAAATACATTCCAATTTGTATACGTAGTAGGTAGGTACTACGCTAATAGGTTTTCGAAAATCCGATGTTTTTAAGTACAAATTAATATAATTAATAGAGGAAATTCACGTAACCAAAACATTATATATTTTTTCGATTATACGTACAAAAAATTAATACGTACGTACATACGTACAAAATTATTAACCAAAAATTTGAACTTAACGGGACAAGAGGTCACACATCTTGGGAACCGTCCAAGTGCTCTAGCCAATTAGTTAAATTTATAATATCTATCGCTTCCACTCTAAATAACACGCAATACTTATGCATTTCATTTAAATTAACAATTATGCATTACATTTAAATGTACTTTATAAATTTAGATGGACTTTGGAGACGTTTATGTTAGGATATAGCCGAGACATAAAAGAGGAAGACCTATATGCACCGCTACCTGAACATCGTTCAGATATTTTAGGTAATTCAGCATAAACTTCTAGTTTACTATTTGATAATCATCTATGAAGATACGTGTGACCATATATTCTCTCTATAATCTAAAATTCAAATAAGTCATGCCAGATGGTTATGGATTCCATTTCTGTTCGTGGCAATAATAATTATATTTATTATTATAATAATTATATTATTCGGATGGAAAGTGGAGAAACGAGTGTCTTGACACGAAGTTCTCTCTGTCTACTTTCCCTGTCATGCGTAAAGATGCAAATATGCAAAGTTTCTCTATACTGTTAGAGTAAAAATGTTATATTAGGTGACACTTTGCAAGCTGCATGGGAACAAGAAGTAGAAACTCATAGAAACCGTAATGACAATAGCAAACCTAGCCTAATGAAAGCATTGATAAAAGTTTTTGGCTGTGAATTAATGTTATATGGCTTAATACTGGCGGCCATGGAGTTCATACTCAGGTACACTAATCAATTTAATAAAATTTAACTAATATTATATTAAAGTAATATTGAAGTAATGTTTAATTAATATCAGATTTGCTTTTCTTTATCAGATTGCAGCAGCCTTTATTTTTAGGTCTACTGCTTCGCTATTATAGTCCAGTACAGAATTTACATAACAATACGTAAGTTACTAATTTGTCAATTTATTGTAATTCCAATGATCACAGGTGTTCAGATTTTACTATAATTTTAAGATTAACCATTTTGATCCATTTCAGATCTAATCATACTTATTTTTCCCGTCTGTATAAATATTATGACATGTCTAATGGCGTGTCTTGGGGTGAAGCATTATTTTTTTCTTTTGGGGTAATTTTTTGTAGTATGATAAATGTTATGGTCCAGCATCCATTCATGATGGGTGTAATGCATATTGGCATGAAAATGAGAGTTGGAGTATGCAGTATAATTTACAGAAAGGTGTGATATGTTTATTTGATAAAAAATAATAGAAAAATGTAAGAAATCTAAACGTTATCAAATTTTAGACTTTAAAAGTCAATCTTCAAGCGATGTCCGAAAACAGCGGGGGACTAGTAGTTAACCTTATGGCTAATGATGTAAATCGCTTCGACTCAGGGCCTCTTTTTATTCATTATCTCTGGATAGGACCTTTGGAGACCGTGGTAAGACTTATTTATAAATAAACATAAGGAATTCATTTTTGATTGGTATAGATAAACTAAATGTTATGCTTATTGCATTATATAATATCTTGTAGCTAATGACGTTTTACTTATATCGAGAGATGGGTATATCAGCCGTATATGGAGCTTTGGTAGTTATGGCAGTTGTACCATTTCAGGGTAAAATCATACTATTTTAATATATATTTTTAGTGCTGAGGTATTATTAAAAGTACTACTGTAGTGAATATTATTTCCTAGTATTTCTGGGTGCACGCACGGCATATTATAGGAGAAGAACAGCACTAAAATCTGATGAGCGAGTCAGACTAATGGAAGAAATTATAATGGGCATGGAGGTTATTAAAATGTACACTTGGGAACAACCGTTTAGAAAAATTATAGACACTGTAAGAAGGTGCGATATTATCAGGGATTTCATCCTTATGCTACTTTAAGTTTATTAATTTTATATAAATGGTAATTAATCGTAAAAAAACACTGGCTGAAACTAACGAACTAGGTAACTACGAGTAACTTTATTATAGTAAATGATGCTTAAATTGGTACGTTTGTCATTTATCTCTTTGAACTTTTTTATTAGTTTAAGATTAAGAATACTGTCTATAACTAAGTTATTTTCGTTATTAGACAGGAAATGTATTTTATTAAAATGACTTCCTACATTCGAGGGGTGATAATGTCATTCATAATGTTCACATCACGCTTCAGCATCTTCCTCACAGTTTTACTTTATGTGATGTATGTCAATCGTATCACAGTTGAAAATGTGTTCTTTCTTACTTGCTATTATAACATTATGAAACAAACTATGACACTCTTCTTTCCACAAGCTGTAGGACAGGTAAATATGAAGTTGATAAGGAATTAATAATGTTTCTTTAGATACGTATATTTTATAACTTCGAATACTTATTTCGTAGGTTGCTGAAATGTACGTTGCTATACAGAGAATCAACGCATTCTTATTAATTGAAGAGTGCCAATTACCATCTAGAGACCAATCAGTAGATATTAATAGACAAGTGCAAATAAAACCAAAGAAACGTGTTTTCATACCACGTAAGACGTTTTATATGTTAATGGTACACAATAAATAAAATAAATATATAAATAAATATATAAGCAAATAAGTATGTTTATTTTATTCAAGTAAATCCTGTGCGTCCACCGAATAGGCAGTCGCCGCGAAATGAACCGCGTGCTTCGTCATCTAAAAGTCAAGATAAAATTAAAGGTATTAATAACATTCTGGGAATAAAAATAAATATGGGTAAATTAATAAAGTAATTATTTATTTCTTTAAATTAATTTATAGAATTGCGCAAAGATCAAGTCGCTATAAAATTTGATGGAGCATGCAGTCGATGGTTAAAGTCATCAGATAAAAACGACGTAATGAATGTTAACCTGGAGGTAAACACTTTCAGTACTCATGAAATGTACCTATGCTATAAATTTCCCTAATGTTTATTATAAATTATAAGGTATATACTGGTTCCCTAAATACAATAATTGGAGCTGTAGGGTCTGGTAAATCAACTCTGCTACACATGATACTCAGCGAGCTTCCCTGTCTAACAGGAAGTATGGAGGTGGTAGGCAGTATAAGTTATGCTAGCCAAGATCCATGGCTCTTTGTGGGTAAGACTAAGCTAAGCTAAACTAAGCTAAACTTAGAATTTCTCGTAGAACTAGAACTATATTAAAAACTATTATATATTGTGATTTTCGCTATTGTCAGGTTCTGTACGCCAGAATATTCTATTTGGCCAGCCTTTTGTTAAGTCACGATACATGGAAGTATGTAAAGTGTGTGCACTTGAAAGAGATATTTCATTGTTTATTCATGGTGATAAAACCATAGTTGGTGAACGTGGTGTATCTCTAAGTGGAGGACAGCGAGCAAGAATCAATTTGGCTCGAGCAGTTTATAAGGAGGTAATAGAGTCCTTATCTCACAAGCCGAGCCACCTAGCCAGGTGGATATAATGTTATTAATTTATAATTGCAGGCCGATATTTATTTACTTGATGATCCTTTGTCAGCTGTTGATACACAAGTTGCAAGACATATATTTGAAAATTGTATTAAAAGGTAATTAAATTGTATGTAAAGTGTAATTGTATTAATTCACAATTCTATACTAACAATACAAGTATAAAAATACAGTCAAATTAATTTATTGAAGCCAAAACTTAGAAGTCATTAGGATAGTTGAATATAGAAAAAGTCAAGCCATTAAAATATTGTGGTAATATAAATATTGTAGAAATTGTGATAGTACCAAATTCACATAGCAAATTCACATTGGAAAGGAAGGAAAGGAAGCCCTCCTTTCCATATTTAATATAGGTCGATACCAATAAATACTAAGTTGATTACAGGTACTTGGAAAATAAAACAGTTATATTGGTGACACATCAGCTACAATTTATAAAATCCGTTGATCAAATAATTGTAATGGAAAAAGGTATCATTATTGCAGAGGGAAGCTACGATGAACTATCTGTAATTATTATTCTAATACACATATTTTATGATTAAAACTACAAACTCATTATAGTATTAGCTTTACATTTTCCTTACAGAAACAGGATTTAACTATTGTACAATTAATGCAAGACAAGTCTCACGAATTACGAAAGGAAGGTTCATCTACCAACTCATTAATACAACCTACAAGTGGCATAAGCGTAAAACTCTCCCGTTGGTCTCATTGGTCGTTAATCTTCGATTTTAAAGTAATTAAATAGAAATATTTTTAAAAATTGAATAATTGAATAATGTTATATATTTAAACGACCAATTATTGTATATATAAATATATAATATAGATCTCGCAAATGGCACCAACGAT
This sequence comes from Dryas iulia moderata, assembly GCA_019049465.1. Taxonomy (NCBI): domain Eukaryota; kingdom Metazoa; phylum Arthropoda; class Insecta; order Lepidoptera; family Nymphalidae; genus Dryas; species Dryas iulia. Next base: position 5,535,064 of record CM032417.1, read on the forward strand.
ATTCATAAAATCTGGTATGGTTTCGGAGGAGACAAAACGATCTAGCTAGGTTTCATTTTCAAAAAATGTTTTCTACTCCGTATTTTTACCCGCGACGGAACGGCGACTGTATATGTGTTTGGGGTGAGAGGTTGTTTGTTTGTTTGTTTGTTTGTTTGTTTGTTTGTTTGTGTGTTTGTGCAAATTACTATGTCAATTATTTCCAAAACTATAAGTCCGATTTTGATACGGTTTTCTATGATAGGTTAGGGTTCAATTGGCGTATGTTCTTATGTATGTCTTATTGCCTTAACTCACCAGGGGGCGCTGCAGTAAGCATTTTACGTGAAAACGAATGTTTTCAATTATCTCAAAAAATAATAGTCTGATTTCAATAGATTTTCAGTAGCAGATTCAGGTTTAATTGGTGGATGTTCTTGGATATGTTTTATCGTGTCAAACCACCAGGGGGCGCTGCAGTAAGCATTTGTTTGTACTTTTTTTGTATTTATTTGTCTAAAACCGAAACTACTGATCCTATTAAAAAGAGTTTTCATAAAAAAAATTATCTTTGCTTGGTGCATATTAAAAGATTTTTCTTTTTTTGTTACGGGGAAAACTCACCAGGGGGCGCTGCACTAAACATTTGTTTATGCAGAGCAAAAACTACTAGTCCAATTTAGATGAAATTTTCAAGTACGGGTTCAGGCTTAATTGGTGCATCTTTTCATATATGTGTTATGGTGACCACTCATCAGGGGGCGTTGTAGTAAGCATTTGTTTGAGTTTTTTTGTGTAAAACCAAAATTTTTCTTATATTTATTTGTCTAAAACCGAAATTACTTATCCGATTGGCTAGAGTTTTCAGAATTAGATTAAGCTTTACTTCGTACATATTTTAAAATTTTTGTTTTTACGTTACGGTGAAAATTCACCAGGGGGCGCTGCAGTAAACATTTGTTTATGTAGAGTAAAAACTACTAGTCCGATTTAGATGAAACTTTCAACGATAGGTTCAGGTTTAATTGGTGCATCTTTTCATATATGTGTTACGGTGATGACTCACCAGGGGGCGCTGCAGTAAGTACATTTGTTTGTGCAAAACTAAAACTACGAGTCCGATTTGAATGCAGTTTTCAATGATAGATTCAAGTTTACTTAGTGCATATTTTCATATATGTGTCATGTATGTTTACTTAGTGCATATTTTCAAGTATGTCTCAACTCTATAGGGGGCGCTGCAGTAAGTAGCTGCTTCCATTTTTTGTGTATAACAAAAACGACTAGTACGATTGGAAAGAGTTTTCAGTATTAGATTCCGCTTTGTTTAGTACATGTTTTTAAATTTATATTACGGTGACAAGTCACCAGGGGGCGCTGCAGTAAAATATTGTTTGTGCAAAGCTAAAATGACGAATTCGATTTGGATGCAGTTTCAGTGATAAGCTCAAGTTTAATTAGAGCATGTTCTTGGATATGCTTTATCGTGTTAACTCACCAGGGGGCGCTGCAGTAAACATTTGTTTGTAATATTTAATGTAAAACCACAACTACTAGTCCGATTGGACAGAGATTTCAGTATTAGATTTACCTTTACTTGGTGTATGTTTTTAGTTTTTTTTTACGTTAAGAACTCACCAGGGGGCGCTTCATTAAACATTTGATGGTGCCAAGTTAAAACTACGAGTCTGAATTTTATGCAGTTTTCAACGATAGGATCAGGCTCAATTAGCGCGTGTTCTCGTATATGTGTCGTGGTGACACCTCACCAGGGGGCGCTGTAGTAAGCATTTGCTTGTATTTTTGTGTGAAACCTATTTAGATGCGGTTTTCTGTGATAGGTTCAGGTTTAATTGTTGCGTGTTTTTATATGCCATATCACAAACTACCACGGGGCGCTCCAGTATAAATTAGTTTGTTCAAAATCAAAACTACTAGTGGGTTTTGTGATTTTCACTGATTTGGTTAGACTTAAGTTTCCTAAAAATGTTACGGTGACAATCTGCCAGGCGCTGCAATAGGCATTTGATAACCAGAAAGCATTGGGCTTATAATTTCTTTTGGATTTGCATGAAGATTAATATAAAGTATTTCGAAATTATGTAATAATATATAATGTGTATCTATTCACTTTAAAAAGTTTAAAATAAAAAACAAAATTAAAAATTTTGAAAATACCCACGACGGTTTAATTGTAATTGAAAAAGGATAAAATAACTAGAAATCCCCCGCCTAAAAGAATATATGTAACGAGATGATGGGGACAACTTCGTCGGGGGCTGCCAGTTGCAACCTCTATTTTAAATATAGTAGCTAACAGTATAGATTTCGTTCTTAAAGTTTTTAAAAGGAATACCAGTTATCAAAACTGTAAATTCATATTAATATTTTAATTTTTTCCTAAACCTGTTTTAACAGCATGGAAACCTAGGAGAAGTTAGCAAACTTAAAGTAATGGCAGCTCCGACGAAGTCGTCCCCATCATCTCGTTACATATATTCTTTTAGGCGGGGGATTTCTAGTTATTTTATCCTTTTTCAAATAAAATTAAACCGTCGTGGGTATTTTCAAAATTTTTAATTTTGTTTTTAAGGAATAAAGGGAATTTAACACCGTTTTTAATAACTCTGTTTTTTTAGCTCAACTTTCAGCAATTTATAATCAAGAAATCCATGGTTCTGTTTTGACTATTATTTTAAATTCTTTAATTATAATTTTCATTTATTTTATCATATTTTTATTGTAATCAGTATTTCATAATAAGGATTTTTCGAAAAAAATACTAGTCACCAGATATTTCAAATTATTTCTTTAAATAAATATATTATTTACAGGATCAAAAACAACAGGCAGAAATTCAAACTTTTGGAAGAGTACAGGGTTCAATCTACAAGGATTTCTTTTTGGCTGACACAACTTGCTTTACATTCTCTATTGTCTTAGTTATGTTCTTGTTAGCACAGTTTTTTGCAAGTGCTAGCGATTATTGGATAAGTCGATGGTTTGTAAAAATAGAATAATTTTTAAATATTGTTAATATTAGGTATACTTTGAATGTTATGCGCTCTTATATGAAATTGAAATATTTTTTGGGAAATATAAAAATTTAAAAGCAGCAGCTTACGCTGACATGACGTGTGGTTTAGCAGTCAAAGCGCTTGGACCATTGCCAAGAGGCGCGGATTTGAATCGCGCTGCGTTCAATATATTATGTGTTCTTAAAAAGTTTTTTTTATATTTTTTAAAGTTTATTACTACAAATAATACATGAAATTATTGTTTTAGGAGTCATGCGGAAGACCACTTAACTGGTGACGCCACGATGGATATCTTACTATGGTCACAATATGGATTGACGCGTAAAGACTTCGTTTTCATTTTTGGTATTCTGACAGTTGCAACAGTAGCGGTTGCCTTAATTCGTGCTTTTTTGTTCTTTACTTTGTGTATGAGATCTTCGATAAAGTAAGTATTTTACTAAGTCTTATATAAATTATAATTACTTAAATTAGACGAAAAAAATAAGTAACATTTTAATTTTATAGTCAAAGGCAAGCTTAATATCGAAATGTGTTCCTTCGGTTACAATTGCTCTGCATAATATGATAATTATCATTCTTCACACACATTCTTCACAGATTACACGATATGATGTTTGAATGCATTTCACTATCGCCTATGAGCTTTTTTCATGCCAATCCTTCAGGACGAATCCTGAATCGTTTCAGCAAAGATATGGGCTCAGTTGACGAGTTGCTTCCTCAAGCGATGTTAGATTGTTTACAAGTAAAAATGTTTACCTTACCTATTACCTACATAAAGTAGAGACATATAAGCAACTTTAAAACTTAGTGAATCAACCTCAAAATTTATAGACAGTAATATTGGCTTCCTGCAATAAAAATAATGCGGATTTACGCTCTTTTTACTAAACATATCCTCGTAGCATGAAACATACACTAAAACTCTTTTTGGTGATTTGTTCTTAAATAAGTAAAATCAATGTGATTATTGAATTGAGAATTTAGGAAATAACTTTAGGCTTTCTACTTTGTGACGCGATTCAAGACATTGAGTGTTTTTTTATGTATTTTTATTTAGCGACTTTTTAAGTAAATATACAAAAAAGTCAGCCCCATTATTTCCTAAAAAAAGTTACAGCGCACGAAGAAAACATTTCCTTCATGTTAACTCTTGATTCCAAAACACCATTTATTTTTAACTTAAACTTATACAGCATTATAGACTCACCAGCACAAGATTCAGACAATACATTAAGTGTTAAGTTGACTTTAAGGAGAAATTAAAATAATATATAATCACTCCCCCGAATGGGAATCAAAACCACAATCATCGCGTTTATATGCGCAACCTATCTACCCACGAGACCCTCTAGAAATATAATGTTAACCCAAAATTTCCTTACACAGATAATTTTAAATTTAGTTGGTGTTGTCGTGATCATTTTAATGACAGAGGTGGCTTTACTAATACCTATTGCTACGTCGCTTGTTGTTTTTTATATTTTCCGATTGATTTACGTACGGACGACTGGTGCTATCAAACGCCTGGAGGGGATAAGTTAGTCTAAAATTAAATTTATGTACTTATTAAAAATAGACTCAAAAGTGAGATGATAAACATAAATGTGTGAGATGTGTGATTTTGAGGCACTCTGCTCTCTATTTTCTTCCAGATTTCGAAACACATATTTTGTTTATAAATATATGGAGAGAGATAGATTAAATATTCAAATTATGAAATGATTCACCCAGGTGGGGAATCGAACTCACGTTTCTCCTCCACCATCGCGTTTCTTACAATCAGGCTCTGTCCCACTGATTTCGACTGTAAAAAATCCAAGTAAATCATTTGTATTTAACCTACTGTCTAAACTAGCTAAGAAAGGATAACATCACTTCAAGTATTTAAATCTATAATCAATGTCAATCAGCTACATGTTCAACGTTATCCATATTCATATGTTATAAAAAGTACCTACCCATATATTTGTGCGTCCGTACGTTTTTGTATCTAAACATAATACTTATTACGAAAACGATTCATAGTCAATTAATCACAGCTCGAAGTCCAGTATTTGGACATGTCAACGCGACTATACTGGGATTACCTACAATCCGCTCTTTCGGTGCGGAAGTACTCCTGGCTAAGGAATTCGACCGCCATCAGGACCTCCACAGCTCCGCGTGGTACCTTTTTATCACTTGCAGCCGCGCTTTTGGATACTTTCTTGATGTCATATGCTTGTTGTTTATAATATGTGTGACGTTAACTTGCTTAATGAAGACAGGTACCTATGATTTAATATTTACTGTACTTTATACTTTATACGAATAATTAGCCTCATGTTTTCTGGTTTTACGCTAGGTATATACGCTACGTATATACGCTAGGTATATAATATCAGTTTTTGCTCGCTTGCTCTCAATTACAAAAATAACTAATTGTTTTTCGGTATTAAGAGCATACATCTAAGATTAGGACTATTCATATTACTAAATAACTTGAAAATTTAAATGCTTTGAAGCTTTAAAGTATCTAAAATTTTATATTTATAGACATCGAAGGCAGCCACGTTGGTCTCATTATAACGCAATCTATATCGCTGACTGGTATATTTCAATGGGGAATGCGACAGTCCGCGGAAATGGAGAACCAGATGACGAGTGTTGAAAGAGTTTTGGAATACACTAAATTACCCAAGGAATCTACTGTAATGGAAAAATATTTAACATAAACTTTCTTTATTTATATATTCAACTTAAGTTTTCATATAAAACATTTATACCTACATAAATACAAATAGTTTAAGTCGAATTCAATGCCATTTACCATTTTAAATCGTTGAAAATATGTCGATTTAAAATCAATTAGATACCAATAGACGTCTGTGCGTGTGACAGTATCCACAAATTAACTATTCATGATAAAAAAAACAAAATTGACGCAATAACATTTATAAATACATATTTATTTTTAGACATCTTCTGAAAAACCACCACGAAATTGGCCAACAGAAGGTGCAATAAGTTTTAACAATTTAAGTTTGAAATACGTTCCTAATGGCCCCTATGTCTTACATAGTTTAGAATTTAGCATTCTGCCTCGGGAAAAGGTAATATATTCTTACATTTTGATATTAAATCCACCAATAATGTAAAAATAACGAAAAACTATTTGGCAGATCGGTATAGTGGGCAGAACAGGAGCCGGCAAGTCTTCTATAATACAAGCGTTATTCCGATTAGCGTATTTGGAGGGAATAATCACAATTGACGATGTTGACATAACATCTATAGATTTAAAATATTTAAGGCAAAAGATATCCATCATACCACAGGTGAGTAAGTTTTAACTGGATAACTAGATTTTAAACATTTTTAAAGTTCTTATTCCACACTTTGGAAAATTGAAAAAGACATTTAGAAATTTTATTGTCTTTTTTGGATAATTAGTATTATGGAGAACTATTGTTAAGCCTTATCTACCCGGATCCATAATCTTTATACTTAGTGTTCATAAAATATAGTGTCTATGTGAAGTAAGACAGTAGGTAAGTTGAACTATTTCAAATAATAATGATAATGATCAATATTTACATTACTAGTACACTCTTGAGTAAAAAAAAGATATATAAATATTAAAACATTACATTATTGATGACTTTTATTTATAGAAATCCAAAATTTATTAAGTCTGTGCCTAGAGGCCATATCCTCCATTGTAGTATTAGTAGCAAAATTGAAATAATATTTAAGACATTGCAATGATATTCAATTTTAGGAACCGGTATTATTTAGTGGAACTCTAAGAAAAAATTTAGATCCATTTAATGAATACCCAGACGAGTTGTTACTAGAAGCTCTGGACAAAGTGGAACTCCTAACAGAAGATGGAGGAGTTGGTAAGTAACATACAATGCAAGGTTAAAAAAAGGTAAAGAATATGTTCAAAGAGACCCTCTTTGACAATTAGCAGTTATAGCAAATTTACTTAATATAAGTATATTATTTTTTATTTCACTCGTTTTAGTTTATCACAGGCCAAAAAGGTGGTAACAGCCACCTTAAAATCTCAAGTCCAGTCTTAAGCTATTGTACGTTGAGTGACGGACCCCAACGCCGCGCTTTGTCATATCCAACTAAGCTAAGAAAAAAAAATATAATATGCTACAATACTTTTCAAATTATAATATACATCTTGAACAAGCACGGATCAGATGCAGGCACTATGTTGTGGCATGCCCACAACCCAAACTGACTAGTAAGGTCACATTGTTTGATCTCTCCAAATATCCTGTATTACCTTAATAAAAAAAATGGTGCAAGTTTCTCAATTGTAATTCTAGCTATGTTCATACTTGCAGTTGGATGGTGAATATGACCACAACCTTTTTTGAAGACTAGATCCGCCCGTGATCTTTAACTCCTTATATAACCTATTTATTTTCAGATGCCCTCTACAAGCAAGTGTCAGACAGCGGAACAAACTTTAGTGTCGGTGAACGTCAACTCGTGTGCTTAGCACGAGCTATCGTTAATAACGACAAAATACTCCTACTGGACGAAGCCACGGCCAACGTGGACGCACAGACAGACGCTCTCATTCAAAACACTATTAGAGACTACTTTAAGACGTGCACAGTTCTTACTATTGCGCATAGATTGAACACGGTTATAGATTCTGATAAGGTAATATTTATATGTATTTTTTTTGAAGCCATGACTCAGTGGGACATCGTCTGACCGTAAAAGGGATGATTGTGGGTTTCCACTCAGACGATGAATTATATTAAAACTAGCGGCCCGCTCGCGGCTCCGCCACGTGGACTGCCTGATTGTTTCGTGATGTTGCAACTCTCGAACGTGGATTTTTGAAAAATAAAGTAGCCTATGTTTGACCTTCGATTATCAACTATATTTATTTCAAAATTCATAACAAACGGTCAAGCGGTTTAGTTTTTTCATACAAACTTTTACCCCCAATTTCAACCCTTTAGCGGTCATTTTTTGAAAAAATAAGTAGCCTATGTTAGATCCACGCTTACTTACTACTTTCATTCTAAATTTCATCCACATCAGACCGGTAGATGAACCGTGAAATTGTGACAGACAAACACACAGACTTTCGCATTTATAATATAAGTATGGATTATTCATCTTCCCTCTCCGGTACCTTTTTTTTTTTTATATCACCCTCTCCGGTACCTAAGACAAAGGGCAAGATCGAGTTACGCCACTTAATACGCAATATCTCGAATTTATTATTGCTCTCTCTGACTACACTGCAACATAAAATTAAAGCATTTTCATTGACAAATTTACAAATAAAAAACAGATTCACGCCTTTTCACGCATAGCGGGATAATCAGAGATAATCTAGTATCAAGGCACTCCACTTTTCGCTCGAAATTGAGACATTGCATGGAAATCAACGCCGCGCTTTCTTTTAGATACCAGAAAAAGAATATATAGAAATCCTCTCGGTTGGGCATCGAACCTTCAACCAATGCCTTTACACTCAGATGCTGCCCCATTGCGCCACGAGGGTTTCACATATGACTTAAAAAGTATGTATGTATTAAAAAATATAAACGAATTTATTATTTTGATACTTATATAAACAGATATTAGTACTCGATGCGGGCCATCTAGTAGAGTTTGATCACCCGCACATACTGTTACAAAACAAAAAAGGTTATTTTCGAAAAATGGTCGCAGAAACTGGGTCTGGCATGACACAAATGTTACACAAGCTAGCTGCTGACGTGAGTATATATAGCAATAAGAACATTTTTTAATATTGTCTTTTTTTTTTAGCTTCACGCTGTATCCCGCACCCAGCAGGGTAGGCAGAGGGAACCTAGTGTAAAGCACTCCGTTCCCCACGCACCGCCGAATTCGGAGGCTTGCGTGTCAAGTGGCGGAACTTAACGCCGCGCTTTACCTCGACAACAGAGCGAAGAAAACGGAAATATAATTTCCACTCGAACCCACAACCAGTCGTTTACAGTCACACGCTTGTGCCACTAGGCCACGACAACTATTATGTTGTATTCTTATATATTATGCTGCAGTAGGACAGCGTCGGACTGTAAATGGGATGGTCGTGGGTTCTATTCCCACTCGGGGAAATGATTATATATTCTTTTTATTTCCTCGCTCTGGTACCTAAGATAAGGCGCGGCGTTAAATTTCCCCATGCAATGTCTCTACTTCGAGCAGAATAGGGAGAACAGAGTGTCTTTATACTTACTTCTCCCTGTATAGAGAAAAAAAAATCTCTTGATGTATTGTCGCCAAAGTTGGCTGAAAATATGTCGTTATTTTTTATGGAAAGCGATATACAGAAAAAGTTAATATTTGACTTTCTTTAATGAACCAAAAATTTTAATGCGATATTTGAACACACATCCATTTGGACAAACCATAAGATGACAGGAAAATAATGTTTACGTACGTACGAACGGGAACGTATTGTTTAGTTAACTGATACATTGAAATTGCTATTCCAAAGAGCCAATACCTTCCGTTCAAATAAGTTTCATATATTAATCCAATTTACCTGGAAAATGTAGAGCGGAGAGTTTTGACACTAGGTTCTCTTTTAATAACCTGCTACGCGGGTAAAAGTGTGAATCTGCTTTTTAGCTTTTAGTGTAAAGAACACTCTATATAGATTTATTTTTTACTTTCAACTTCTTTCAGAATTACAACAAAATGAAACAAGATGATTAATATAAACAAAGTTTAATATAAATATATTTTGTTTCTACAATATATTGTCTTTTACTTAAATTAAATATAACATTACAAATCTAATTGAGAAAATAATAACAATAGTATGCATGATTATTACTTAATCATAGAGATGTCGGTAATAACCTCAAAAAAAAATCAATTTCATAATTATTTCATTATTTTTAATAATTTAATTATAATTTTAGCAAATTAATATAACATGTGAATACTTGGAATACTATAACATAATTAATAACTAATAAAACTTAGTAGTTTATACTGTCTCTATATTACAATTTAGACTTGCTAGTTGCAACTCCATTCGCTTTTTAAAGCCTTGAATGATGGTGTCCATACGTCTGAAAACAAAATTTAACCAATATAATATAATATAAATCCTATGATAAATATAAAAATCTTAAACTAAAGAATTTCTTTCCAGTCACTAATGTGTTAAAACCTTTTTCTCTTTTCATCTCAAATCTTCGAAAAAGGTTTTGTTTTAAACGCTTATTACTAAAATAATTTATAAAAGTAATCGAACCCATAACCATGGCGCTTACAATCAGTCACGAAATTGTTATCTTCCTTTTGTTACAGAACATTTACTTCAAATGCTGCAAATTTTTTACTTACATTTTCTCTTCTTCGGTCTCTAATGGCGGAATACTCGCTAGTGTTTCTATAAGATAATTCCTGAAATGATAAAACAAATATTTTTTATTTATGTACAGTTTTGTATTTTGAAATTCTCGGTAAACATACGAGTTTTTAGTAAAACGTAGAAAAATATATATTTTTTTTATTTTAAGTATTTTTTTTGTAGTAGTGCGTATTTGCTTCAAATAGTGAAGGTCTATGAGGTCAAATCAAAAAATCTGCCAAAACTCACACTACTTATTTTTTTATTTTATTAACATGTTCAACGCCAAGAAAAATTATGCATCTTCCCGTTTGGGAGGCGTCGGTCAGTACTGACCACGGCTTCGGGTATTTTTGATTTACTAATATAGTCTGTAGGGCACTGCTATCTAAATAAAAACCATACGTTATACCATAGTTTTTGAAAAACGTAAAATACTTGGAAGTCAGATGACAATTTCAAGTGCTGACTTAGTCTTCACATATAGTGATATTTGGATAGAAAAGTGATTTTTTCTTGGCCTGGAGGGAAAGCAAACTGTCAGGCAACACTGACCGCGTTGGTAATGAACGTGTTAAAATGATATGGTGTTGGGGAACTGTCGCGTAAGTCACAGAACTCGCGCCAAAAATGTAACGTCACAAGTTATTTTGGGTGGTTGACATGCTCATAATTTTTCTTATTGAATAAAAGAGGTAATCGAGCAGAAGGATAACCTGATGGTATGCGGTTACATTCGCTCAATATAAGAGAAGTTGTGGATGCGATGCTAGCCTTGTGGGTGAAGAAGAGAGAAGGATGACGGTGTTGAGAATAGGGAGAGTTGGCTTACACGTCATCGAACTGGAACACATCATTAGATATTCGGCGGTCCATCTTTGATATGATAGTTGTCGCGAACTAATCGGAGAATTATAAAGACAAAGAGTAACTAAGTAACTCGTCTTTTACAAGAAGTTACTTAGCAGGGGAGGAGATTTGTATTCTTAACACGTCCCTTCACATATGAAAAAGTGCCCACAACAGTGGATCCCTACTTGATTATCTAACAGAGTACAGACAGTAGTAAGCCACTAACTCAGCCTTCCTAGACAGATGCGTCTCGCAGGCGATGCGCAGCAGCGTGGTCTCGAGGCGCGCGCGGAAGGCGGCGGCGCGCGGCGGGCGGGGCGGCGCGGTCACGGCGCACAGCCGCGACACCTCCTCACAGACTGTCTCGCTGATGTCGCGCACGTAGCGCGAGCACGCCGCGCCGCATATGCTGTCCACCTGGAGATTACGTATTTTTTACCATCACCCCACTCACAGATAATTGAGACGGCGGCAAGACGATTTTCTTTTTACTTCCCACACACGGTAGAGTAGACAGATTGAACCTAGTGTTGAGACATTCCGTTCGAAATAGAGAACGAATTTACTTTAGAAAAAGAAAATTGGTGTGTCAATAGAGGCCAATCGTGATGCAGAGATATATGGTGTGACTGTAAACGCGACTGGATGGGGTTTCGACTCACATTAAAGAAATTGAAATATTTCAGGTTTACCTCGACACCAAAGTAAAGAAAATTAAAAAAACCGTGCTTTAGCACGGCATTGAAATCTGCCACTTAACACGTATTGCACCAAGAAATCGGCGAAAAATGGAGAACGGAGTACCTTGACACTAGATTTCCTCTGCCTACGCAGGCAGAGGAAATCTAGTGTCAAGGTACAGAGTATGATGTATGTATAGTTGTATACGTATGTACTGTACATACTAGATCAAAATAATATTCTTTCATTGTTCTTTTTTTAGCTGTCTGTATGTTCGTTCCATCTCGGAACCACCGGATTAATATTGACGGTATAACTGACGTTATAACGAGTAACTTAACTACTTTTAATTTCAAATTATATATTTTTTTACTCTATTCTACGCAGACAAAGTCGGAGACGTATTTAGTATAACATATTCAAGCAGCCAAGTAGCCAGTGCCTGCATTTCGTAAAAACAGACTACTCTTCCCTTAGACCGGGGCTAAGACTTCTTAAACTATGGGTCGCGACCCCAAATGGGGTCGCGTAACAAAATTATGGGGTCGAGATAAATAGCAAATATTTATATGCATACCTATACTATTTAATAACATCACTAGAGTTAGCGGAATACAGTGGACTTGCAGCGTCTAGTCACGCGAATTCTAAAACTATATATTTTCATTTGTATATGTATATTGTTACCTAATAAATAAATCAACAAAAAATATTAATTTATTTTACTTTTATATTTATATGGGGTCAACAAATCTCAAGTTCCAAAAATAATTCTACTAAATAACATATTACAATCGTGTCAAATCTATTAGTTATTTTTATGCATTTAAATTAAAATTCAGGAAAAATTTTTTTAAATATATTTGGATTATCTTGTGTTATTTAAGATGTTTATTTAAGCTGAAAGGAAGTCCTTAGCTATTTACATGACATCTCTTAATAAATATTTTTTTTAAATTAAATCATTAAGTATGATAATTGACAGACACTAAATAAGTTAGAAATAAATGTCATAAAACCCGATTTAACATTATAAAAATTAAAACATACATATTAAAAATAAACGTATGATATTCATTATATAGAGAAAAGCATAAATAAAGCCAATATTTTGTATAATAATGCATCATACTACACTTAATCAATATTGTGTGTGCTTTACTTGAAGTAGAATAAAGTTGCTACGGCAACATGTATTTTGCACGACAACAAAGCTAGTAGCAATAACTAAAAGTAAAAATGTACACTATGCATATTGAAATTTAAAATAAAAAATGTCTGTTATTTCTAAATCAATTTCAACATAAATTTACAATAATTAAATACGTTTTTTACTTTATTATTTTCTATTTTCTAATACAAATAGTTTCTTAGGCCTTTACGGCCGTTCAAAAATTGCCATAGCGGACGGTATTTCACGTCCACAAGGCGGGGTATTGGTAAAGTTTTCAACTAGCAATAATCGCACCTCGGATTAACCTCATTGGTTACGATATTGCCTCTGCGCAAAGTTAACAGGTTCGAAATCGCCCGATCTATATATGCATTCAAAATAACCAAACGATAGCGCGATTCAAGTTACTCGTAACGCCATCTGTTGACGATTATAGAAGTTTTATATACATGGGGATTATTGTTAAGATACGAATAAATATATTTTTTCTTTGTTAATAGATTAAATATAGGTTTTGTTGTATTAATTTTATTTTAATTTGTAATAATTATAAACATACATACTACATTTTTTGTCTTTTCTTTAGCTAACGTGGATTAACGAATATAGTGCACAAGGAGTATGAAATTGTGCAGAATGCTAATATATTTCTTTTTTAAATAATGCATTAAAAATATACTAAATTAATAAAAAAATTGTAACAAATTAAATATATAATTTGTTTATATCAAGTGTTGTATATATAGTACGTTGTTAAGGTAACGCGTTGTTTACGCGTCAACGGTATATCTAGTAAGATATAAGACATTAAAACATATTGTATTGAAGAAAAATAACTTTATAAAAACATTTTAATTTTAGATGCCGCGATAGTAATGGGGTCAATTTTGACACGAAATAATGATTAAATATCTAGACATGCAATTAACACTTCTCGATTACCGGCAGCAAATAGATAACAGAGTGTGTTAACACTAACACTAAGTTACCTCTGACTACCTTATGCAGTAAAAGCATGAAGCTGCTTTTTTTACACTTACATATTCAAATTAACATAAAATGAATTAACAAAAAAACAAATCTTAACAATAATAATTTTTACTTCTAAATTTTATTTTAAAAACTCACCTCCGCATGCACAGCTATTAAATTGTTGATAATTTCATACACATACGGCCTTGCGTCGTCTACAATCGCATCTGGGTCTATTCTATGCCTTCCCATATACATACTGGGCTCTATAGTTCCAACTAGTGGATCTCCCTTATGTTCTAGATATGTTTCTGCTATTACTGATTCTAAATTACTTAGTGCTTCTTTAGTTGCTTGTAATGCTAATGTCGGCTTTGGGAACTCGTAGCTGAAAAAAATTTAAGTTCGAATTACAGTCTAAAATACTAATTTTATGTGAAAAAGATTAAAAGCTTATTTAAAGATTATATAGCTTATTGTTCAATATATAAATAATTATACTATCTGTTGTAACACAAATAATTTCACATTTTGTTTAGCGAATTCACGTTTTTTTTTCCTGCCCATCAAGGTAATCAGAAAAACATATTTTGTATTCGTTTATTCCTGCACAATAGTCTAATAAGTGAGAATCTTGAGTCAAAACTCGCTGTATTTACTTTCAGCCCGAAATCGAGGTTCAATCCTCTTATAAAATCTTACCAGTGCAACGAAAATATTTAAAAGATAATTATTTTTCGAGTGGGAATCGATCCCACAACCATCGTGTTTACAGTCAGACACTGTCCCACTACGCCTTCATATAATGTTTCATCATTTTGAACTCTTTAATCACAATTTTAAATTAAACTAATAATAAAACATATTTTTGCTTTATTTTTGTAAGTTTAAAATCCCTATATAAACAAAAAAAACAACTTACTTTTCAAAAGAATTACTTATATTAGTTAATATAACACGTCTCGTGTACTGCGCGTTGGCAGCCGCTATAAGCAGGCGTTGTTGCCACGAGCGGGCTTTACCATCACCCAATGTATGAGAAACCTCCTCTATTGGCTGGTCGAGGGCCACTGACAGACTTGTGTTGTTGAAATCCTGTAATTATATATTTATATTGTCAAAAACTAGTATAGTTGAGCTGAGCCAGTTGTGGCGCAGTGGCACAAAAGTGTGACTGTAAACGACTGGTTGTGGGTTCGATTCCCACTCGAGGAGTGGAAATATTTAATATTTCCATTTTCTTCGCTCCGGTGTCGAGGCGAAGGGCGGCGTTAAGTTCCGCCACTTAACACGCAATGCCTCCGAATTCGGCGGAAAGTTGAGAACGGAGTGTCTTAGCACTAGGTTCTCTCTACCCACCCTGCTGTGTGTGGGATACAGCGTGAAGCTAAACAAACAAAAAAACTAGTATGTGATAAAGAAGAAGAAAAGAGAAAATCTTGAATGTTAAATAAAATATCATATTCTAAGAATAATAGGGATTAAACTCAAAAAAATGTAGTTTATAGGATATTCCCATAGAATTACAACTTACAAAATTCTATTATTATTTGCTATCTTAATATGAAAATGACTTAAGTCAAAATACCTGTGGATTAAGCCACTTACATATCAAGAATCCAAAATGCAGTTTTAATGGTACTGCTGTATTAAAACTTACTTACTACAAAAATACTTTAAGGTCGTCTCTAGTCGCATTTGCTGGCAGACAATGATTGTATGTTCTAATACAACTTGAAAAAAACTTGTTTATTCAAGTTATTATCAAAATAGCTATAAGATATTAAAAAAAATGTGTTTATATAGTCACACATTACTAACTTTAACACTTAAAGTACTACATTTAGGAAGGAACACATTTAGGAAATTAAATAGATGGCAGTTTGAATTTTTATATACTTTTAAAAAAATATTTTTTACTTTATCTCACCTGATTATCATGTTCCAATGCAAGATCTTGCAACACATTAACAAATGTAAGCAATATTTGTTGTATATTCTTCTGGAGGGATGCCAGTGGTTCACTGCCTTCAGAGAGCAAAGGCGTCTCACGTCTGCCGCTTGCGAATACGCATTTATGAATGGAAGACAATGCATCGTTTACATACGTTTCCAGTAAATGTGGCTGTAAATAGATAGAATAATTAATTGTTGTATTTTTACTCAATTTGTGTATTTTTTTGTGATTAAAAAAGATTTTTCTTACAATTAATTTTAACTGATGATTATAATGAAATATATAAAATTATCAATTATTTACATAGTGCCTATCAGCCAAACAAAAGGCAATAATAATTGTTTAAAATAATTTTGGTTTAAAAAAAAATACAATCGCTTTTTAAACTACTATAATGTTTTGCTTATTTACTCAGCTAATAAATGCTAAACAAAATTTTATCTGTCAGATGATATTACTGTCAAAAAATATTATAACAACTTAAACATATTATTATATAATAAACAATAAGAGGACGGTAGTCCACAAACAACATTGTCAGTCAAAACAGAAACAATAATCAAAAAACGGTAAATGTCAACAGTCAAAAAATGGTAAATATATATAATTAAAAAAAAAAAAAAAAAAATCCACTTACCAAATCAGTAATAGCTCCGTAATCAGAGAACTCTCGTATTTTCCACGTCTCTTTGTCCGGAAGAGCTTTGACCCGCTTGTGCGCGCGCTGAAGGAACACCGTCATACCGTGGACACGGTAGTCGAATATCACCTTCTCGACTATACTGAGTGGCTGATTTAAAAATTATATTTGTTTTAATTAAATAATATATATATTGCATTATTTGTTTAGTTTAAAAATTGATTAATTGAATTAATAATTATTTGTATAAATTTCTTAGGACAAAAATACATAACAGAAAAAAACATACTTTAAAAAAGACGCTCAAACGATGTTCAAATTTGTAGCCATTTCTAAAAAAAAAAGCTTACTGGTCAAATGTGAGTTTGGAAGAAATGGATCCACCTTGAAACTACTGGAAGTAGGAAGTTGAAATTTCGAAATTTTCGGAAATAGAGGACAGTCAACTGGCGTTTGTAATAAAATTTTACGATTAATATAATTTTCGATTGATCACCACCAAAAAATTGCAACATTCAAAACGTTATATTTCGCACGCTGAACGTAATTTTTATTTATTAGATATACTTTACTAACTTTCAATTATTTGCAAAAAAAAAGTTTAATGCATGGCATTTTAATGTCATTGTTTAAAATAATTTATAACATTAAAAGTTTGACGGTTCGCTCAGCTTCCCAGCTTGCGTGCTGACAGCCGTATTACAAATATTTTGTAAACAAATGGTATTACAACCCAAATTATATTTTTATAGTTCTTGTTAATAAATAAGAAATTCACTATAAAGAAGTAGTTATAAGATATTTACAAATCTACACACCTGAGAAGGCAAATCAAGTTTAAGCAAGGACTCGTAGGCCTCCCGCAGACTGCGCAGGTTGGCGAGCAGCCGCGACCGCAACAAGTCGGCGGTGGGGGGCGCGCCGCCGGACAGCAGGCACGCACGCATTTGTTCAGAGAACTGCTGTACTAGTGCTATTATCATTTCCTGAAATTGTTACAATAAACGCAATTAATATGCGTTAAAAGGAATTATTCCCTTCTTAGATATAGAAGTGACGAATATGCTTGTTGGAAATGCATTTTTGTTTAATAAGATTTTTTGTTATTGCGATTTTGAAATAAAATTATTTTAATCAGATTAATCCTGTATATTTGTTTGTACGGCAGGTAGACAGTTTACCTGTGACCACGGGTTACTGTAATGTTCGAATTGTCGGGTTTTTTTAAATATATTTTCGTTTACCAAGAATATATATGATCAATTCAGTAGTTTTATTTCCGATTGCATGTTTAATATTATTAAGTAGAGTGTTACAAAAAGGCCAAAACGTCAAAAACCTGTGATAAAGAAAATCGTGAGTCGTGTGGCTAATGATAATTGTCATCGTACCATAGTGGAACAGCGTCTGACTGTTGGCTGAGAGTTCAATCTCCATTTGAAGGAATGATTATATTTTAATCATTTTACCACCTAAGTAACGAAAATCTCGGCATTAGTTTCCACTTGTTTAATACGCAATGACCGTGTCTTTAGCTATGAAAAAAGAACATCCCATAACATAAACAACTCCAAACCTTCAAATCAGCATGTCGCTGCAGATCAGAGGGTTCCCCGGCGAGCGGTCTACTATAAAGTGTTCAAAACGTCGAGTTTTCCAAAAATATATTTTGAAATACCAAAAAAAAAACTATATAAAATTTCAACACAACCCCAAACCATCAGGCTTCATGTGATCAAACGTAAGCCGTAATCACTAAATAAAAAAAAAGAAAAGAAAAGACCTTCAAATCAGCATGTCGCTGCGGATCAGAGGGCTCCCCGGCCAGCTCCCCCGCAAAGTACCGCCTCGCGAGCGGCCACAGCGCGTGCAGCTCGGAGGCGAGCGCGCCGCACGCCGCCGCGCACCACGCCGCGCGGTTGGCGCTCCACGCACCTTCTGTATCCGCCTCGCGAGGTTTACGTTTACCTATAAATAATATTTTTTTAGCTTCATGCTGTATCCTGAACAAAGCCGGGTAGGCAGAGGGAACCTAGTGTTAAGACACGCCGTTCCTCAGTTTCCGCCAAATTTGGTGGAATTGCGAGTTAAGTGGCGGAACTTAACGCAGCGCTTCGGCTCGACACCAGAACGAAGAAAATGGAAATATTAAATATTTCCACTGCTCGAGTGGGAATCGAACCCACAACCAGTCGCATTACAGTCACACTTTGTGCCTCTGTGCCACGACTGGCCCCAATAATTCTTCAATTTCAATTTATACCCTGCTGTATAGGGAATACAACGTGAAGTTATAAATCAAAAAAATACAATCACAGCAAACATAAAATAAAAGGGCAGAAAGGACACACATCCCAAAATTTACGTGGTTTTCAAAATCCCATAACAAAAAATAAAAAAAAAGCAAAGCAAACTTCCACATGGCAGAACAACCAAGACGATTTTAATGCACGCCTACAATATGGATGTCAAATAAGAGAAATTTTTAAAAATAGTATTTAATAAAAGATTGAAAAGATTTTACTCATAAAATTGATTGCTAGATCAATCTAAAGTTGCACTTTCTACATTAGGATCGATATTCATAGAATTGATATTGGACATAAAATAATTTATTCATAATAAAAACAACGTACGGAGAAACTGCCCGGGCTTTTAAAGTATTCAAAATATATACTCTGAGATATTCAGAGAGAAACTTTACTACAGGGTAGATTTACCTTTATCACCAGACTCCTGTTCTTCTTTTTGTTTAAAATGCTCCTTTACTTTAGTCATAAGCGTCATTAAGTAGTCTTTGCGAGTGGTGATGGCGATCCACGCTGCATCTCCTTCAAAATTCAGGCTAATAAGTAACCTGAAAAATACAAAAGAAGCTGACAGAAAACTGGCAGATTTTAACTAGACTCTACCTACTACTCTACGACTCTATATCTGAAATAATCTTAAAATTTTGCACTAGATTCGGTTTCGATTCTCAATATTATTCGATAACATCCCTGAATTAATGATCATATATGTCTAATACATCATAAATATTATAACAAATATAATTACAAGTATATCACACGCACTCTAACTTGAAAGGTCCGTAAGCTAGCAACAATAGGCGTCGTAGAACTGATTTTTGGGAGCGATTGGTGGTAAGAGCATATGAGACAGACAAAGAGAGACAAATACTAATGATTCCATTACGCACGATATGTTCTATCTCAGTTACCCGTGGCTGGTTGACTGTACCTGGGCGAAATTTCGGAAAACGTAAACGGTCAAGATAACTTGTGCGTTCTAAGAAGAGTATACTACAAAATAGATATATTCTCATAGAATGAAAGTCTAAGTTTATGATATTTTTTAAATATTTAATTCTAAATGCTTACCTAATATATTTGGTTTGTTCTTGAACATTTACAGGCATTGTTTTCATTCTGGTGTGCAAGTTCTCTTTCAAATCTTCTATTTTCTTATCAATTTCAACTAGGATTTTTTGGAAGAGCTATAATGAATGTTTACAATCAGTTATATTAATCATATTACTAATATATTCATACATAATAATTTTTATTTTTAAATACATAGTACAAATTCACATGACTTAAGTGGGGGATAGATGGAAAAATTAAAAAATATATATATAATCACTCTACGAGTGGGAGGTGCTTTCAACTATCGCAAATACAGTCAGATGCTGTTATATTGTGCCTACTATGCAACAGCCCCCAACATGGGAGTGTTTACATTGATTTTATCAATTTTATGTATTTCTAATGCATTATTGTTAAAATATTCTTATCCATATAACATTACATATGTAAAACATATTTTAAATAAATAGTTTCACAATGTATCCCGCACACAGCAGGGTAGGCAGAGGGAACCTAGTGTTAAGACACTCCGTTCCCTACTTTCCGCCGAATTCGGAGGCTTGCGTGTTAAGTGGCGGAACTTAACGCCGCGCTTTACCTCGACACCAGAGCGAAGAAAATGGAAATATAATTTCCACTCCCTGAGTAGGAAACCCACAACCAGTCAATGTAAAACATATTTTATACTCCATCTGCATAATTTCCAAAAAGATTTTTATTTTTTCTATAGGTCTCCTTGAAACATTTCTTTACAAAATTAAGCAAAAAATAACATCATTAATTTCATAAACATACCTTAACATCAGTGTTGCCAAATAAATTTTTCACCCTTGTGTAATCATTGACTACTAAGTCATATTCTTTTTTTCTTATATTATTATCAATTGAAGATGGCAGTTGAAAGAGAAACTTATGGCGCGTAAGCAGTGAAAGGGCTTCGCGGGTTTTATCTGCATTTTCCTTTCGAGATAGAATCTCAGAAAATAGTGAATCGGCAAGAGAAATTGATTCTGAAATAAAAAAAAATAAATATTATAATAATTTAAAATGGAAAGAAAGTACATGAAGTACTAAAATACAATAAATATATTCTATTCACATTTATATACAGAGAACCTAGTGTCATGACATGTTATTCTCCAAAACTGAATGGGGGAACGTGGAAGTTCAACATTGTACTTTACCTTACCAGAGTGAGGAAATAAGAACAATTTTAATATCATCATATTCCAAGTGAAAATTGAACATACAACCAATCTAGCCAGATCCCACCATCCAGTCAGATGCTCTGCTAAGCTACATTATATGTTTAAAATATAACTACTTTCATTTAATTTTGTAACAATTAGATATATTTTGTAATATTTTAATGGGTTGCATGAATCATTTTACAGTAAATACAGTTTTAACTAAGGAAGAAACCTTCTATAGCAGCTTGAAGGCTAGGTAAGGGCTCCTTCCCACTCTTCCTCTGGTCCTCCTCATACATGTTTTTTAATAAAACTAATCTGTCCAATTGATCCATAACAGCACCTGTGTTCGCTTTTAAAAAACTTAGTTGACCTTCTTTCTGACCCTCAACCTATAAAAAAAGTTGGAAATATATATAAAGTAATATAAAGTTTGATTTAAAACATTATATAAAGATATTCTCTGCACCTTTCTTTGTAAAAACACCATCCCAGCCTTAAGATCTTCAAATGATGTATTGCTGTGATGTTCCAACAGATACCACCCTGGTTGGAAATTTTCATCAGATAAATTGCCAGATCTGAAACATATTTTATTAATATAAGATCAAATTTAATCACTATCTAGTATTACTTCTAATTTTATTGTAAAACTTCAAATTCTTTATGGTTTATGTTGTAATTGACAATGGTACTTGGACTTTCAAGTTCATAAAATAAATTTATATTTTAATTATGAATGTTTCACTAAATGAAAATGTATTATTCTAATTGTAATTTTATATGCTGATTGTGCCTATATAATTTTACCCATCAGGGAATAATTCATGAAGTTCTTCTTCTGGAAATTTACAATCTTCTCCCTCTGTAGACAAGCCCAGAGGATCAGGAGGAGTGTATGCTGTTGGTGACATTGGGCGCCTACCCCATGGCAAAGATGGAGGTGCTGCTTCTTCAACCCACACTGCACTCTCTTTCACAGGCCCTATAGATTCATGATAACCTAAAAAGGGAGAAAGTTTTAGCAGTTTCCTATTCAATCAAATAAAAAGTACATGCATATACTGTACATACCTCTGAATTGTACAGTAGATGTTCCTTCACCGCCAGACTTTGTTGTGACAATGATGTCCCCGCGTCCTTTACATGGACCAGATCTAGCTATAATTTTATTTTTACTTTTCCATTCCGCTGATAGCAAACAGTCACATCCACAAATTTTTAATCCTACAAAAATAGTGTTTATGTAAATTATTACCATTATTTTTACAGTTTATATCATTTATTTTAATGAATAAATAGAAACCGATCATGTCAGTAGCACTAGTTCCTAAAAACTCCCCCCGAATTGTTACTCTAGTTCCAGGGGGTCCTTCTTTAGGGGAAATTCCAGTTACAACAGGAGGAGGCCCCATTTTTTCTTAAAAATATGTTAACACTTTTTTATTATTTATTTTCTTTAATTTTTTTCTAAATATTATCAATATTATCAATTATCAAATACTTTTTAACACTATGAATGTCAAACTTTTATGACAACCCAATATGTCAATTTGAAAATGTCAAATAATTTAGGTTCTTCAACCTAACATTAGGGATGTAACAAGCTCCGTAATCGTATCCTATTCCTATATGTAAAAAACCGTGTATATAGTATATACAAATATCTTTCCAAGGCTATATCCAAGTGCTATTGATTCGACAAATTTTAGGTATATAAAAAATCTAAATGAGATGATTTCTACCAGATTAAGTTGAAATATTTTTATATATAGCATTTCACTGCGATATACTACCGTTTTGATTTAAAATGTGTAAAAATCACAAAAACCAACGACCATACTATAATCTTAATATATCTCCAGATGAAGCTTATTGAATTATTGAATGTATTTTTAAGAAAGACATTTTTAGTAACTTTATTCTAATTTTCACTTTTTCGGTGAAAAGTCAGTAGGTGAAATGTCATAAACGTCAACTGTCTATTGGTGAGTGCTACTTAATTGTGTAATTTACATCGCTGATTGCTGTCATGTGGGGGTGATCCGTGATACTTCGATCTTCGACGGCGCAAGTGGGGTGTTTTGGGGGCGTAGCTATCGACATCGACTCAATTTATAAATAACAAAAAACATACAGTATGCTTATCTATGACAAAAGCAAGTAAATATTTATAGAACTACAGAAATGGCTCACTCTAGCTTCAGGTAAATTCATAATGCATGATTCACCTGAGTATAATCAAAATATAACATAATAATAATAAATTATATATTTTAGTACTGTGGATGAATATGGTTTTGAGAGACACGATGATTTTGATTATGAGAGCTATGAAGAATTCATGTCTGTTTACTTAAAAGTTTTGGCGTCAAGAGCACAAAAATGGTCTCTTTTATTAGGAGAAGGAAAGTCGGTCAAGCGAACAAATACGGTAAAGAGATATGTACGCAAGGGCATCCCAAGTAAATATACACAATTTTACATTTATTTTCTATTATATGTTAAATGATTTAAACTTATGAATAAAGTTTCAATAATTAATTATTAATTAATTAATTATTAATATATAATTGATATAATGTACAATATAATTGATAACCTTCAATTATTTGTTTTTTCTATTTAAGTTTTGTTACATTTTTTTTGTTATTTTTCTCCAGGTGAGCATCGTCCATCTGTATGGATGGCAATTTCAGAGGCTGATAAAATGAGAGAAGAAAATCCAGACTTATACCAAAAAATTCTAGACAGTCCTTTTGAAAAAGAATTAGTTGATCTTGTAAAAACTGACCTGCCACGTACATTCCCTGATAATATTTATTTCTCTAAAGAAGCAAACCATCAAGCTCACTTATTTAATGTTCTTATTGCTTATGCCCATAATAACAGGGTAGTTGGATATTGTCAAGGATTGAATTATATTGCTGGTACGTTTCTAATTTATAATGTGATAACATTTATTATTTCATTAATAACATTATCAATTATAACTTATTAAATAACTGAGATATATAAAAAATAGAAAAATACAAATTTTCAGATTTGAAAAAAATATTTGAATTAAAATTAAACATATTACTTTACAAATACAATTTATTTTAAATATACAAGCAACCACACCTTTATCTTATGTGTGATAATTCTTTTAAAAATTTAATTAATGCATATTTTAATATAAACATGAGTAATTATATGTATGTATGTAAACACAAAAATATTTTTTAAGGTCTCCTTCTATTAGCTACTAAAAGTGAGGAAACTTCCTTTTGGCTTCTCAAAGTGTTAGTAGAAAAAATACTCCCTGACTATTATACAAGAACTATGGATGGTCTAATAGTAGATATTGAAGTTTTGTCTGAATTAGTAAAGTCCAAGGCCCCTGATGTTCACCAACATGTCATTAACTTAGGTATGTATTTTGCAACACTTATCTACTTTTATCATAAAAGATTATTCATGGTTCTATCATTGATAGGAAAAACTGATGTTATAAAATATAAATATGTGTAATGTTGGTTTTATCTGTAAAAAATATATTTAAAGAACTAATTGTATCAATAATTTTATATGACAATTATAATCTCTATTTTTTTTAATTATTAATTATTTATCAACTAATGTTATTATTCTATGTAAGAATTGTATAAAAAAGGCATAAATTATTAATATTTGTACTGAACTCAATCTCTTCTTGTTTTTGATTTTGAATTGAATTTTCATTGAACGATTAATATATTCACAACATTATACAAACAATATATTCACAACATTATCTAAAAAAAAATATTATAATATAAATTTATTTTTAGGTTTACCATGGGCAGTCATAACTACCAAATGGTTTGTTTGCCTTTTTGCTGAAGTACTGCCTATTGAAACTGTATTACGCATATGGGACTGCCTTTTCTACGAAGGCTCCAAGATTTTATTTAGAGTTTGCCTAACACTCATTAAAAATAACAGAGCTTCTATAATGGCTTGCAATGATTTCACTTCCTTGGCTGAATGTTTTAAAGCCATAGTCAAAAATGCAAGTGCATTGCACTGTCATGAGTTTATGCAGGTAAGATGATGAAAACTTTGTTTAAAAGTATAACTTGTAATAAAACATAAAATTTCTCTAAAAATAGCATACCATAAATTTTAAATATTCGTTTATCATTATAATTATGAGATTTACAAGCCTGATATTAGTCATGGTCTGTAGCACATATGAGTTTAAAACAGGAAACTAATTGTTTTTTTTTATATTTTGTATACATAACACAATATTATGTATTCTATGTTTACATTAGCTTTTATTATAATAAGCCTTCTAAGTTTGATTCACATAGCATGGCAGTCACAGAGAACCTAGTGCTATGATATGCCATTTTTCACTTCCTGCCAATCGAGACATTGTGGGTTGAGTGGCGCCACACCATGCTTTGTCTTAGGTACCAAAGCGGAGAAATAAAAATATCATATAATCATTCCTCTGAGTGGGAATTCAACCCGTCATATTTACAGTTAGACTCTATACCATTGTGCCACGGTGGCCTCAATTAGCTTTTAATAATAATTTCTATTGTACCTTTGCAAGGTTAACATAGGAATACTGTAAATGTAGTGTTAAAAACCATTCTTCATATTCAGGATTATCATTATGATAATTTACAACTGTTTACTAAGATAAATCATCAAAGTATCTAAACCATGTATGTAGTTAAAAAATTTAAAAATATATATATAGCTATTTGGTGCGCTATTTTTAAACCTGTTTTTTTTTTCCTTTTTTAGCTTTACGCTTTATCTCGCTCACAGCAGGGTAGGCAGAAGAAAACCTAGTGTTAAGACACTCCGTTCCGCACTTTCCGCCGAATTCAGGCATTGCGTGTTAAGTGGCGGGACTTCACGCTGCGCTTTGCCTCAACACTAGAGCGAAGAAAAGGGAAATATTAAATATTTCCACTTCTCGAGTGAGAATCGAACCCACAACCAGTCGCTTTACAGGCACACTCTGAGCTTCTGCACCACGACTGGCTCCCCCTGAAAAAATATTGTAATATTTTCTGTATATTTTTCTAGTCAATATTCAAAGTACCTGGGACTTTATCTAATGCAACAATACTAAAATTAAGAACCCGTTTTGCGAAGCAACGTCGAGAGCAACAACAAAAAGAACCTCGGTGAGCAAAAAAGCTGAGCAACAATGTGACCCAAGAAACTTTTGATCTCATCTTTTCAAATAATTTACCAAATTCTTTTACCTAGAGAAAGAGATATTTACTATGAAGAACCCGCAATGAAAACTAGAATTAGATATTCTAAATAATATTTAATACATTGAAATTTTCTACATGTATGTGTGAGTGTTTGTTTGTATTTGTCACCCACCCAAAAGCAATGTCTTATACATTTATGTATGAACATTATTTTACTACTATGCTGCTGAAGTCTTATTAATATCTAAAGATGAAACACTGTATATAGAGTGGTAAGTAATCATTGGTTTTATTTGAATATATTATATGTCAAACATATATGTTAATTAAAATGTTGGTAAGCTTGTCCCCTATCTACTATTTGAAATAAAAATCTTTTTGATATTTATAAAAAAATTAAAATTAATTGTTTTTTAATTATAATATTTATAATCATGACAATTTATATTGTGGTTATGGACAAGGATAGTTATAAGTTGTTTTTCATGTCATATCATTTTAAAATGGTTTCTTTTATTTAAGTTCTATTATTAATAGTGTAGCAATTTTTTTATAATGTCAACAAAACATGTAGTTTTTTTGAAAATGCTAAATATTTACAAATTGCTTGACTATATATTATATGGTAAGTAATGTTCTTGTAATAAAAACTGAATACTGCTCCTGAACTTAATATATTTTTGAGTTTGCAGGACACAATTGAACAAATAGATGTATAATAAAAAAGTGTTAAAATGTTATGTACTTTGTTTTAGACATTAGCAATTATTAATAATAGAAATAAGTATTTATTTTTACGTAAGTTTTTGCGAGAGTGAGATATATTTTAGATTGTGCATATATACTATATTAAATTCAAAAGCATTACCAAAACAATTTATGCATTTACAATTTATATATTGATCACAGTTTTATTTGCTTATATAATCTTTTGAAAATATGTATTTCTATCTGCAATGTACTGTACTTATAATAACTACTATTACTCTATACTGAAAATTATTTATTTTTTATTCATTTACTATATTTATCTACATAATAATATAACAGTAATGTGCAAAAACGGTTGAAAATACTTTCCTCAGGGTATTTTTTATGCATATTCACACAGTATATTGTATTTCAACAAATACTTCCATCAGAAATTTTATAAGTATTGATGTTTTAGGCTTAGCTTGCATAAGGGTGAGGATTTCCTTAACATGTTTTATCATGCTATAATAATATAAACTTGTGAACTGTTTATAATAGTGTAATAAATTATTGAGATGTTAAAGTTGACCTTTATTTTCTAGTTGTTTATGAATATAAATCACCCCTGGCATATATACAATATTCTATACACTAATGTTTCCTTTGTTTTCGATATAGGAAGCATGTATGTTTATTATCTACATTTTACAAACACTATAACAAGTATTCATGATTTTCCACTTTCCAATATATCTTTGGCTTCATTTATTTTGGCAGCAATTAAGGGAGAACCACCTTTATCAGGATGGTTTAACAACATTATTCTTCTGTGAGCTTCACGTATCTAAAAATATGTAATATATTTTTTAATATATATTTTCAATTAGGAAAATAAATAATATTACAATTATATTCAAACCTTGGCTTTGTTAGCTGTAGGACTGACACCTAAAATTAAAGCGGCTTCTCTTTTCGTCATTTTTGGCTCGAAGCCACCCTTATAATATTTAGAATTTGCCAAACTTTCAGAATCGAACTTTGGGAGATTTTTCATAGCTTCAGCAAATTTAACAGATGCGTTGGGCATCTGTCGTAAAACGTATCTGCCAGCAAAACCAACTGCTGCCATACCTAAGCCAGCTAAGATTATAGAGCTAGCCTAAAAAAAAAAAGATTTGTACTATCTAGTAAAAATACCATATTTATCCGTTTAAGGTTATATTACGTACCATTATGTATACAATTATTCATAAATTAGATTCAAAACTATACAGAAAGCCGATTTATAATTTAATATTACATGTACTAAATTTCAATTAATTTATTTAATTTCATCACTCATGGGGTAACTAAATGTGTAATAAAAATTTGACTTAAGTTTTGCAGATAATCTGTCACTTGTATTTTGTAAGTTCAAGCTTAAAATTTTCTGTCACAATGACAATTATAACAACAGATTAACAAGGTAGTAAAAAAATGTTTTATAACAGATAAGAGATATAATTTATTTACAAATAAAATTCATTCCCACACAATATCTATTGTTTCGGTATAAAAGCTTTTTATAACACCATACGTAATTTAGAGCAAAATGCATTTTTTAAGTTACCATATCGTAGACATGACAAGGGTATACCAAAGTGCTATTTAGTCATGTAGACCATGTAGACATAAATAATATACATATTATTACATACATATATAAAAACTTCGGTGCGATATATACAGTGAGACGATATCTCACTGTAAACGCCATGGTTTTGGGTTCGATTTCCACTCAGAGGAATGATATAATTCTTCCTTCATTTTTCCGCTCTCGTGTCTAAGACAAAGCACAACGTTAAATTCCGCTACTTTACATAAAATATCTTGATTATGGATGGAAAGGGGAATCAAAAAATTATTCAACATTATCTCTAAATCTAGCTTTGGTATTTAATATTGATTCACTAATTATTCACACATTAAAGATGGAAGACGAATATTAAAAGCTGGGAAAATCAGATTATTTTCAGTAAAATTTCAATAATATATGTAATATAAAATATTATTAGAAATTTTTCTAGGTGTATCTGTATGTTGATAATTTGATACTAAATTTATTCAAAAAAGACGGTACATATTACTCTAAAAATAACATACAGACAAATTAAAATCGAATTAAATATGTTAATAGTTCATATTTATAATTTTTCTTACTGTATTTTCTATTGTAATAAAAGTAAAATTTCTCTGTCCCATTATTTACTTTTTGTTACAAAAAACGTACTGGCAACACGACAAATAGATCCGACCGCGTAAAATATTATAAAAAAAATCTGAGCCTTTTCGAAGAGGTTCAACATGGCAGGAGATCAGGCGCAATTTTACCAATTACTAAATACAATATTGTCTATAGATAATGACATCAGATCCCAGGCAGAAGTGAGTATTATTTACGTTATTTGTTAATAAAATAATATTTGCGTGGTTATAACTAAGCATATATGGAAAAAAGTAAAAACTTATATGAGTTGTGGCCTCGTGTCAAAACGTGGTCATGGAGGATAGACAATTTAATTACTTTTTACGTTTAAGTAAGCTCTCTATCCTTTTATTCGTTGTTGTTATGGAAGTATAATGATTTTCTTCTTTAATTGCGAATATGGAACCATATTATCTACCTTTAAACTGCGTTAGTCAAGACTAAGCGGTAAGTCGGTACTTTACGCTACAACATGTGGTTTTATAGGTTTCAAAATTATTAAATTTACTGTTTTTTAGAATAACTTGTTATTATATTTTTTTAATGTTTTTTAAAACTTTACATGCTATACATATTATATATTGACTAGCTAAACAAGAAAATGCTATAAATTATTGGTTATGACGTTATTATTATTTCATTATTTTTATTTTTTATGTCTTAAGTTTATGTAATCGTGTTTAATTAAGTTATTTGTTTGGTTTTGACAGAAAGTATACAATGACATACCTACAGAAACAAAGGTAGTCCATTTAGTTGGTGCTATACAAAATGCAGATCTTGGACAAGAATGTAGGGAAACAGCTGCCGTACTTCTACGGCGGTTGCTTAGTGCAGAGTTCTTCGAATTCTTCCCTAAACTTCCTTTTGAACAACAAGCCATGCTCAGAGAGCAACTTCTTCTTACACTGCAAATGGATGTTAACCAAAGCTTAAGACGAAAAGTGAGTATAATAACATTTTAAAATTATTTTCTAAATAATTTCATGATTGCAGCAATAAAATTATAATAAATTAGCATCATAGATTCATTTAAGATGCCAAAGCTATTGTCTTTGTCTAAATACATTTCAATAAACAATTATATTCCTGCAATTCATGCTATTTATATTAATGTAACATTGTATTATACTGTCTTAATGTACTATATAATAGTTTCTATCTTGTATTCAAAGGTCAATCCTAAGCTTTTGTTGTGTACATTTTCATGTAGGTAGGTAGGGTAGGTCCTATTTTAAATATATTTTAATCTAAATATTTGATTTGAACATGACTCATCTGTTTCAATAGGTAAGCACCCCACCTCTAATCTAATTTAGGAGTACAATAGGTATCTGGTTGATTACTCATCTTATATTTATACAATGCCTTGTTTCAGATATGTGATGTAGTATCAGAGTTAGCCAGAAATCATATTGATGATGATGGAGTTAATCAATGGCCTGAATTTCTTCAATTTATGTTTAATTGTGCCAGTGCACAAGATCCTAATATTAAAGAAGCTGGTATTAGAATGTTTACGTAAGTAAAATTGTCTGCAATTCCTTTCCATTGTTGTTTACAGCTTCATTTTTCATCACTACTGTTCTTTTTATTTATTTTGAAAAGTAATTAATCATGTCCACACAATTATGGTTCCAAATTTTTGCACAGATCTGTACCAGGAGTGTTTGGTAATCGTCAAAATGAAAATTTAGATGTCATCAAGAGAATGTTACTCTCTGCACTACAACCGACAGAGTCAGAAGCATTGCGAATGCAAGCAGTCAAGGCTGTGGGAGCTTTTATCTTGCTGCATGATAAGGAGCCAGCTATTCAGAAACACTTTAGTGACTTGCTCTTGCCTTTTATGCAGGTGTGTTATAACATGCATGAAGTTTGAAGAAATATTCAAACGTATATTAAACATGTTTAGGTAAATTTCAATAAATTAGTGTGTTTGTTAATGTGATACAAAGTGTGAACATTTTCAATTTTGATTTGATAGTATTTATACTGTCATTTTTTTGATATAATTAAAGATATACAGCACACAAACTCCTACGTGTACATTTTATTATAATTTGTATACTGCCATAGTGTGCAAAATTAAATGGAGGATTTCGCTAACACCGAACTTGCTATAGATCGGAGTTTGATAGTAGCCCTCAAAACATTTTTTTTTTTAAATACAAATGTAGTTATTTTTTTATAAACATTTGTGAACTTTAATACTGTTGTGACTTAAATAAATATATTCTTTACAGGTTGTTGTCCAATCAATTGAAAAAGCTGACGACGATGCAGCTATTAAAGTTCTGATTGAACTAACTGAATCAGCGCCTAAGTTCTTGCGTCCACAAGTAGAAACTATATTCCAAGTTTGTATTAAAGTAAGTTAAAGCTCATATATTGTTACATATTTACTTCTTAAACAAAAAAAATCTGTATTATATTTTCTGTCTGATAGTAGTCTAGCTGCAATACTGCCTTATCAGTTATAGCCTATATGCCTTATCATTAAGTAGTCTAGCTGTTCTAAACAAGTGAACAAAAATCTATTTATATGATTTCAACACCACATATTATAATTGCACTAATTAAGATAAAGCAATTATGATTTTTACAATAACCAATGTTTTATAGCATGTAAAATTATCCATTAATCTGAATAATTTTTCTCCAGGTTATTGGAGATACTGATCAAGAAGACAACTGGCGTCAGCTAGCCCTAGAAGCTCTTATAACATTATGTGAAACCGCACCAGCAATGGTACGAAAGGTTGTACCGAATGCAATTCGTGTTCTCACTCCACTTATACTGGAGATGATGTGTGAATTAGATGAAGAACCTGATTGGTCTATGCAAGACAATGCAGCTGATGACGATAATGAACTGTAAGTATTTTTAATTTTAATATGCTATAAATTTTTAATAATAAAATGGCCCTATAAAATACGGTTTCAAAACATTAAAGTTTTAAATATTAACATGACTCATTTTAATAGATAACTTAAAGTCCAATATAATGTGGTTAAAAATATAAACTTTAATGTATTGTATGACTTATGTTTGTAGAACTATAAATGATTTAATAACTCTTAATTTAGTAAGGTTCATTTAATTAGCTTCATTAAGTACATGCTATGAGGTTACAAAGAATCTTACAAGAGCAAATTACCAAGATAATTAGCATCCTATGTTCCTTATACATTTGGATGTCAGTCCCTTGATTACAGCTTGCTTATTATTTTAAAGATATAAATTATATTCATAATTAATATTTGCATAAAATAAAAACAATTATGCACATTTTAAAATAAAACTATTATTTCACAGGAATTATGTTGCAGCAGAGTCTGCTTTAGACAGAATGTGCTGTGGGCTTGGAGGCAAGATTATGTTAGGTCTCATTGTAGGCCAAGTACCTGAAATGTTAAGTTCGGAAGATTGGAAACGACGCCATGCGGCATTGATGGCGGTTTCTTCAGCTGGTGAGGGATGCCACAAACAAATGGAACAAATGCTTGACCAAGTTGTCTCAGCGGTTCTTAACTACCTAACTGATCCAGTAAGTTCAATCAAACAAAGTCCACATCCAATTTTGAAAAAAAAAAATTTTCTAAATTGGATGTAGACTTCATAAAAAAAGTTATAATTCTCAAATATAAGTTACTCTTTATAAAATTAATTATCTGCTACTAAAAATCCTGTCAAAATCTGTGCCAGATGCATAAATTTCAGATTCCAGACTTTAGCTATGTGTTTAACATAACAATTGTTTGTTTGAAACAGATAAAAATTCTAAAAAGAAAATATTTTGTCATATGTATCATATACATGTTATGTATACACATAAATTTAATAAAAGTAGTTATTTTAATGTTACAAACAGATACTTCATTTTTTTTATTTGTATAAATAATCCTAGATTAAAATGTTCGTAATGTAATTTTATTTACTTATTTTTTTTTATACCTAATAGCACCCACGCGTTCGTTACGCCGCATGTAATGCTGTAGGCCAGATGTCAACTGATTTCGCACCAATATTTGAAAAAAAATTCCATGACAAAGTTGTACCTGGGTTATTGTTGGTGCTTGAAGACAATGCGAACCCCCGCGTGCAGGTAAAAATATTTAATATTATCTTTTATATTGTCTATTCATCAAATAATTAAGTATTCAGTAATTATTTCTTATGTTCTTATTTCTAGGCTCACGCTGCAGCTGCCTTAGTAAACTTTAGTGAAGATTGTCCAAAGCCAATCTTAACTCAGTATTTAGGTCCATTAATGAGCAAGCTTGAAGCTATTCTTACTGCTAAATTCAAAGAGGTAAAGTAACATTCAAATTACTATTTATATTCAAGTATTTGGTTATAATTTACATACATTCCAATGTTCGTTAATGGCTAAATCAACATGGTTAGGCCATTTCCATAACATTGGGAAATAAATAGTGGCATTTGCTCCCTCTCTTCCTTTTATAGTTAGTTAGGGATCTCAGTTCACTTACATTTAAAATTTGTATTTTATTTTTATTCAAATTCATACTAATAACATGTAATAAATATCCAATAAAAATGTTTTATTTCAAATTCGATGAATACTAGTAATATGTATTTATTGTGTCTTTTACAATATAACAATTTTACAGTTGGTGGAAACTGGCACCAAGCTTGTGTTGGAACAAATTGTCACCACAATTGCATCAGTTGCTGATACAGTGGAGAAAGACTTTGTAGATTACTATGACAGACTGATGCCATGCCTCAAATACATTATAGCCAATGCAACAACTGACGATTTTAAAATGCTAAGAGGCAAAACTATTGAGTGTGTCAGCCTTATTGGTAAGTAGATTTTTTGATATATAAATGCAAATGAATAAATCATTTTTTATATGAGTTTTTAACCATCTGAATGTTTTTCCTGTATTAGTAAACATGCATTGACAAACAGATATGTATTAAAATATTAATAATATATTTATTAAAACGTAGCTATATAAGTACAGTCTATATTCAATAATTGTATGATAATAATGAAGCTGCGGTGCCGCATTGAGATAGCATTGACTGTAGGTTTGATTACTACTTTGAGGAATTATATATTTTTTGCATTTCTCTGCTATGGTATATTTTACAAACAAATTTTATACGCTGGTAAACAAATCTAGTACACAAAACAAGCAAATCTTTTGATTTCGAATAAAAAGTAGAATGATAGTTCTAGGGGTAGTCAGGGAGAATGTAACACCAAAATGGCACTATATTCTCTCTGACCACTCTATGTGGGAAAATGCAAGAAGCTAAAAAAATATTGATAATGATTTATAATATTGTTTTTTATTTCAGGTCTGGCTGTAGGAGAAGAGAAGTTTATGTCTGATGCCTCCGAAGTAATGGACTTGCTGTTAAAAACACATACAGAAGGAGATCAGTTGCCAGCTGATGATCCACAGACTTCTTACCTTATTTCAGCATGGTCCAGAATTTGCAGGATAATGGGTAACTTTTATAATAATAGTATAATTTTCAATAAATGCGGAGTTAGCTTATAATTGCTACATATTTTATAACAATTGATGTATAAATGTAATGTATCCATAGTACGAAATGCTCGCTTCCAAATAATCTAAATTTTTCCCGTGGGGGGACGGGTTAAGAATACAATTCCCCCCCGCCGCTGGGTAGCGTTCCGTAAAAGGCGGGAGTTTGGTAGTAGGAGATTCGTTCTCCGACTGGCTCGCGACCACTATCATGTCAAAGACGAACCGCCAAATATCTTATGATGTGTTCCGGTTCGATGGCATGTAAGCCAGCTCTCCCTATTCCCGCCGTTCCCATCCCTCCTCCCTCCTTGTGTCAAACATTCCCAAGGCTGGCAACGCATCCACAACTTGAATGTTGTGGATGTCTATGGGCGAAGGTAACCACTTAACACCAGGTGGGCCTTCAGCTCCTTCATCCCATAAAAAAAAAAACGAAAATGGTTTTAACTTATAATTTTTTTTTTATTTTTTATTTAACTTACAATTTTTATTTGTTTAGGTAAAAAATTCGCTCAGTATTTGCCCATGGTAATGGAGCCTGTAATGCGTACTGCTGCCATGAAACCTGAGGTGGCTTTACTTGACAATGATGATCTTGAGGTCATTGAGGGAGATCTTGACTGGCATTTTGTTACACTGGGTGAACAGCAAAACTTTGGCATTAAAACCGCAGGTAAAATTTATTTAAATTTGAAAGTACTTTATAATTTAATGTAAACATATGCAAGATATTAATCATTACAAAATTTATGAAATTTAAATGATGTGGAATTTGAACACGCATCTCTTGGAAACTGTCCAAGGGCTCTGATTGATGCATGCATTATTCGGGGACTTGCTTAGTGGTCAGAGCTTTTTTTCTAATAATGTTTCGAATTTTCTAAGTAAAATATATTATTTATACTTAAATAACTTAGAACTATTAATGAAAAACATTGTTTTTAGGTTTGGAAGACAAAGCCTCTGCCTGCGACATGTTAGTATGCTATGCTCGCGAACTCAAAGAGGCGTTTGCAGAATATGCCGAAGACGTTGTAAAGCTAATGGTGCCGATGCTTAAATTCTATTTCCACGATAACGTTCGCACTGCTGCTGCCGAGTCGCTCCCGTACTTGTTGGAATGCGCTCGCTTACGAGGACCACAGTATATACAGGGAATGTGGGCCTATATACTGCCGGAGCTATTGAAGGCCATCGACTCTGAACCAGAACAAGAAGTACAAGTGGAACTTCTTAACAGCTTAGCTAAAGTAATTATTGTTTTCTTTTTTATGTTTTTAATATGTACTAGTTTTACATACTATTTTATATAGAGACCGCCATGGTGCAATGGTTTTGACTGGCATTTGACTGTAAATGTGGTGATTTTATCCCCTGACTGGGAGATGATTATATACTATTTCCATTTCTCCTTTATGGTAACTATACAAAGCATGGTGTTGAGTTCCGAGACTCAACACATTATATCTTATTTCAGGCAGAAAGTGAAGACTGGAGTATCATGGTATTAGGTTCTCCCTGAGTACTTTGCTGTCCCGGAAAAAGCGTACCTATAAAATATAAACTAAATTTATTTCTCTAAGTTGAATTTTAAATAATATCCCTAATTTTTACAGTGTATAGAATTATTGGGTGGTGGATGCTTGTCTGATGAGATGATGGCAGAAGTTCTTCGTATTCTAAAGAAACTTCTCACAGAACATTTCGAGCGCGCCACTGAACGTCGCCAGAAACGAGCTGATGAAGACTACGATGAGGTATATATGATTATAAAATTGGATATCTAAATAGGGCAACAAGACAATAGGTTAAAATTGATAAGTTGATATGCTCGTTTAACCTGCTTTAGAAAAATAGTATAGAATTTATCTAAACATAAATCCATCTTTATAGTTAACATTTCTTTACGCACTGATCACAGGTTAATTATTTAACATTATTCAAACTTTAGGTAGTGGAAGAACAATTAGCTGACGAGGATAATGAAGATGTATATGGATTGTCCCGTGTGGCCGATGTTCTTCACGCCCTTATGTCTGCTTACCACGAAAGTTTCTTCCCGCACCTTGACTCGCTTCTACCACACCTTGTACAACTATTAGGACCCGGACGCCCCTATGCTGATAGACAATGGGCTATTTGTATTTTCGATGATGTCATTGAATTTGGAGGTAAGGTCTTGTTTAGTTCTTTTTTTAAAAAGTTATTCACCACTTAGGAAAGTGAAAAAGACATATTTAGAAAGCAAATAAAAACTTAAAGCAGTAGGCTTCGAAATCGCGCCTCTTGATTGAAGGCGGGCTTCGCTGTCAGAGTGCTTGGATATTTTACAAGAGATGAGGTTTTAAACCTGCATTAAAATTTTTATACATTCCAAAAATCTCTTTTTCAAAGTCTTCTTGACAACAAAATATTGTATTGTATACAGAAATAATTTTACAAACATTGTTTCATTAACTTAATTAATAACATAAGTATAATACAATATCACAATCATTTGTAGGTCCCGCATGTGTAAAATATCAAGACATATTTCTCGAACCAATGCTTAACGGACTCCGCGAACCTGAACCTGAAGTAAGACAAGCCGCTGCCTATGGATGTGGAGTGCTCGCTCAGTTTGGTGGACCTCAGTTTGCAGGAGCTTGTGCTAGGGCAGTTCCACTGTTAGCCGCCCTAATCGCCGAGCCAGACTCGCGTTCTGTAGAAAATTTAAATGCAACTGAAAATGCCATATCTGCTGTCACCAAGATTATAAAGTATAACCATTCTCAAATAAATAGGGACGAAATTATAAGGCATTGGTAAGTGTTTTGTTTTAAACAAAAACCTAGCAGTTACTTACAAATGAGTTTATATGAAATTGAGTACTATTATTTTTTTCTACCAATATGACAATAATTCATTTTTATATGCTTTCTTGGTCCTGTAAGTGCACTCAATTCAAGATGTTGAATGTTTAGTGGCAGATCTCAGTACTGTACTTTTGAATGAGAACAAGCAGAATAAAGAAGAGAGAGTAGTTGAACTATATAATAATAAAAAATAACACTAAATTATATTACAGGTTGACATGGCTACCTGTAGTTGAAGATACAGAAGAAGCACCTCATGTTTACTCATTACTCTGTGAACTGGCAGCGAGTGGTCACGAGGCTCTTGCGACTCCTGATGCTCCTCAGAGAGTTATAGCTACAATAGCAGAGGCCTTTTTACGAGATGCTGTTCCAGATGATAACCCAGTGTTTGCACAGATGGTTGCACTCATCAGACAAATACAGGTATGTTATATATTATTTGAAATGCTTGCTAAATTTCTATCTGATAAGTCCTGCAGATGCAAGCTTAATGTGAAAAATAATTATATGTTACATACACATATTTAATGTATTATAATTTTGTATAATTTTTTACAGAGTAATACTGAGCTGTTTAACTCGTGTGTAATGCAGCTGAGCAACGAGCATAAGGAGGCACTGAAATTGGCGCTGTCAACCTAATGCCAATGCATCTTGTTATTTCTATTTATTCATCAAACGCCCCCCGCGCCCCTCGCCCCTCGCTCGCACCGCCTCCTTCGACGCCAGTTACGCGCTCACCACAAGCCGTGTGTCCATCCTGTGATTGATGTATCTTTGACTGCCTTAAAATATGCTACAAGTATAATATTAACTGTTCAGTAAAAAAAACTATGGTTAAAATATAAAAAAAAGTTATATACAAACACACATTGTTTGTGTGGCCTGATAAATTTGAACCTAGTGCATAAAATGACTGGTATAAAATATAATAATTATAGCAATTGTAATTGTATATTACTCCCCTCCTTTTCTGTGTTTTATCTTCTTCGATCTCAAGAACTCTTTATCTTTTGGGCTAAAAATTGCTGTGATATATTTTATACTAATTTTGATGATCAGCCATAAGAAAGTAGCTCCACTATGACCATGATTTCTAAACGTTTTTTTTCTAATGTCAATATTTTATCACAAAAAGGAATTTGGATGGATGGTCCAATTTATGTTTTTATACTTTGTCTGTATTTTTTATTATTTGATTTAAATGCATATGTTTGCATACTGTACTTGGTATTGCACATTTACATGTTTTTAATTCATCACATTTATCATTTGTTATCCAACAATCATTAAATGTATTATGTATTAATAGACAGGTCGTGAGTAAAATTGGGCCATTACATTCCTGACTTGGTTTTGCCATATTTCGGCTGCGTTGGGATATTGGTAGCTGTTTCTCGCAATGGGCGAGACTTGTCTGTTTATATAAAATAATTTTAATTCTATTCATTAAAATATATGATATTACATATACATTTCTTTGTTTAACTAAAATAAAAGTTATTGGCATTGAATGATTGTTTTATTTAAAGTTGTAATTTATTTAATGTGCACATGACCTATCCTTAAATCTCCATAGTTCAAAATAACTACTAATAGTCAAAATGTACAGAATGAACTGGCTTTATTCTATTTTTATGTGCACTATTTTGAGTACAACTTGTTTATATTTTCTTAAAAGCTAAATTAATATCCTAAATCTCGGGGAAAAATTCATCTTTCCAACCAGGCAGATGAGAAATACAGTTTTAGCTAGAAATGTAAGATTTTCCTTTGACAGCGATGTTTGTTATAAATGAGTACGAGTATATCCAGTAGGTACATTTAGATACAGTGGTTCTCATCTGCCTTTTGCACTCCTCCGGACAGTTAATGTATTTTAGTAAATGTCTCTTCATTGAAAAAAACATTTAGAAAACGTATGAAAATTTGAACGCAGCGAGATTCGAACCCGCGCCCCCTGGCAACCGTCTAAGCGCTCTGACCGCTAAGCCATGCGTTCTACTACCAGCTGCGTCGAAATTCATACTTACGCTTATTACAATTTATTTATGTTGTTATCACAAGCACAACTGGTTGGAAAACTGCATTTTCCCTTTATTTTATCGTTTAACAATCCCTACATTACTTTTTACGTACATATATTTAAATGTGGCCCAAGCAAGTGGCCCAGTGGCACAAGCGTGCGACTGTAAACGACTGGTGGGTTCGACTCCCACTCGAGGAGTGGAAATATTTCCATTTTCTTCGCTCTGGTATCGAGGTAAAGCGCGGAGTTAAGTTCCGCCACTTAACACGCAAGCCTCTGAATTCGGCGGAAAGTGGGGAACGGAGTGTCTTAACACTAGGTTCCCTCTGCCTACCCTGCTGTGTGCGGGATACAGCGTGAAGCTAAAAAAAAAAATTAAATTAAGTCCTTATTTTACCTCGTTGCAGCGTCTTTTATCACCGATAAAATACAAAAAATAGAGTACAAAATAATTTAATTTCTGCCCGGCATTTATTAAAAGCGCCCGGCGTTTATTGGGCGGAAATGGGTTTTAATCCAGTGGTGGATTTAAATCCGGGCGTTTACCCATCTATAGTTGCTCGCCATGTTAAATATTCCAAATTTATTTTAATTTTAATTTTTGATTTAAATACAAAAGTATTTTTGCCCGATTAAAACCCATTGGCCACAAAGATTAAAATCCACCGCCTATCTCTGATAGAGTATCGATTTGACATATTCGGAGGGAAAAAGAAATGGCCTTCATTATGATTACTGGGAAATTATTTACGTACAAATGCATACAAACTTATTTTATTATTTTGATTTATGTACGTACTAAAAAAGTTATGTTCTTAATTTAAAAGAATAATATTTCCATGATATTTCATATCTTTGACAGGAACCGTGACATTGACATTTGACAGTATTTTTATTTTTGTCTGTACCGTTTATTTCATTTTAGATTTTTATTCGTGTTTTGTTGCTGTCTGTCACGTTATTTTGTCTAACGAGACAAAATAAAATTGTCAAACTACAAAATTACTTAATATAACCGAAAGAATACTTATTCATTACACTACTTAAAAATTGTCCCATACATCAAATTCATAATTTAATTTTTTTCATGCGAGGTTATGACACAATAATATCGCAATTTTAATAACGATATAGATCCATTGGGCTTAAGTGAATAAATTAATATTCAAGTTAAAACCATTTAAAACAATTAGTACTTATGGTTACATTTATTGAGGAAGTGATTATGTTAAATGTGCGCTATTTCTTATATCGGCGTGCTATGAAATAATGTCCCGTAAGCGTTCACGGCCTGGAAACGAAGAGGAAATGAACTCAAACTTATTAGTATCAGGTAGCGGGGAGGGACCAAATGGGAGCGTCACAAGCTTTGAAAGCAGCAGCGAAGTATGCCTGGACCCCAACCAGGTAAGCTGATTATTTTTTTTTATTTTCTAGTGTTTAATATGTTGAAACTGCCAAATATAAATATTCTCACTCTCTCCTCTCTTCAAAGCAGACATATTAATCTTGTATTATTCTTACCATTGTAATTGTTGATTGACATATAAATATTAAGTATTTTAAGTTAAATAATTGTCTTTTCTTTAGAAATACAATCACCATATGAAGTTCTAGAATGTCTTTATTCTCTGTAAAATAATCAAATATATTTCAATTTAATTAATTTAAAACCAACTTTTTACCACTACAAGTCTTTTGACTACTTTGAATAATTTAAATATGTTGCAGTAAGGTTTTTAATTGATGATATTTAATTGATGATGATATTTAATTTTAAATAAATAATGAAAACATCTGGTTTAATCTAGGCAGGGGCAGATCTGTAATATGGTGACTCAAGTTTAAATATGTGTCACATACTTCTAAATACATATATACAATATGATGCATAACATGTATTATAGCATCATCACATAAATATTTATTTGACTTAGTTGTTAGTGCTAGAATCTAAAGCATTTAAAAAATAATAAAACTTTAGATTTTAGAAAAATCTCTATTTAATTAGTTGCAAACTATTAAGATACTAAAACTCCTATTTATTTATATATTTTATTTACACACTACAGGCATTATGGTCCGCCAAAAAAATATTGTTCCTTTTCTACAAAATTATGTACATTTTCATCTTAATAATTTCAGTACTTAAAACTAAGGCCTGTAAGATATATTATCCTAATAGAGATCAGATATTGTAAATATAAATCGCATTGTGTCAAATTTATTAAAATTATCTTAATCTTAAATTAAATTATTACATACATGGAATACTAAAGATTTATAATTAGACTTTTATATTACTGAAGAAATGAAGTACTAACTCAAAGTATTAAAATTTTTATCATATTACTACATAACAATATACACATGAAAATATGCCTTATATGTTGATATCTCTTTCGTCCTAGTCACAATAACACAATAAGATCTTTTCTTAATTTTTTTTTTTTGGTACAATTTTATTGTCATGATATGATTTATTTGTATTAATATAATTATTTTATAAACATTTGCCACTCTGCAAAAAGACTCAGAAGCATAGTTGAATATCAGTTAAAAATATTTTTTTAGCTTTTACTGTTATGATTATGTCGTTCAAAATCATTTGAATTTCATCATATCACACTGAGAACAAATACTGTTATTTTGCATTTAATTCATTTCACAGTGACTTTTAAGATACTTATGAAAAATAATAATAATTAATGCAAAAAAATTAGATTATGTTCAGCAGTGCACTGCAATAGGATAAAAAGAGGAAATATCTTGCCATCTCCACTGCCCGATCACATTTTTCGTAACGCTCTCGTTGCGCATTCCTAGTGAATGCGTAGAAACAAGAAGTTTTACCAAAAATCATTAATACATCGTTGAAAGAATAGAAGTAGTAAAAAAATAAATTCAATATAAACTAATCTGTTCTTATATACGATATAAAATCGAAAGCCAAATGCAAAAGTCTGGGCTCGTCGCCAGGTATGTGGCGTGATCACTGACCATGCCACAGCCAGTCTACTTGTGCGTAGAACTATGCTTATAACGTTACGTTTATCTATAGGCGTGAGATAAATTAATTTTAACATGAGAGTCGTAATGCATGCTTTTTAATATTCAGCCTTGGTAGGCAGAGAATACCTAGTGCCTAGATACTTTTTTGTCTACTTTCCTCTTAAAATTACAATAATACGAAATCATTACCTTGAGAAAGAATCGAGCCCACAACCATTGCGTTTACAGTCAGACGCTTAACCGCTGCGCCACGACGGCCTTAAATTTTTCCTTTTTTTTTTAGTTGTATATGCAGCTCGTAGCATGCTCTTCTACTTATATAAAAAATATATCAATATTTAAAACGGTTATAATTTCAT
Source organism: Dryas iulia moderata (assembly GCA_019049465.1). Taxonomy (NCBI): domain Eukaryota; kingdom Metazoa; phylum Arthropoda; class Insecta; order Lepidoptera; family Nymphalidae; genus Dryas; species Dryas iulia. The sequence continues at coordinate 5,578,216 of CM032417.1, forward strand.
TACTTAATTTATAAAATCGGGGCCAGTCGTGGCGCAGTGGCACGAATGTGTGACTGTAAACGACTGGTTATGGGTTCGATTCCCACTCGAGGAGTGGAAATATTTAATATTTCCATTTTCTTCGCTCTGGTATCGAGGCAAAGCGCGGCGTTAAGTTCCGCCGCTTAACACGCAATGCCTCCTAATTCGGCAGAAAGTGGGGAACGGAGTGTCTTAACGTAAGGTTTCCTCTGCCTACCCTGGTGTGTGCGGGATACATCGTGAAGCTAAAAAAAAATATATATACAATATGTATATAAAATGAAACTAAAATATGTATTGCCGTCGTTTAAAAGTAGAGCTTTAAATATAGTATATATGTCGTGGTCAGATCGTAGAATTGACAATTTCATGATCTCGTTGACGATATCATGAAATGGTCGCAGTTCATGAAATGAGCAACTGAATTTGACGATATCGTTGATTCGTCAACGTTTAACGATTTCGTCGTCGACGTTTGGTCATATCGTAAAATAAGGTGTCTTTATAATATATTTAACATAAATTCAGAATATGTGCGTAATACGAACTCATTATATATAATGGCGTTTTTTTTAGCTCAAAACACTTTCAATCTTGTGAGAATCAATTAAATAAAAAAGGTTTAACCTAACCTAACCTAACCTAAAAATTCTTTTACGTAATTATTTTTATTTTATGTGAATATATTTAAAACCTATCAAGATAGGTTAGGTTAGGTTAAACTTTTTATATTTAACAGATTCTTTAGTATTTAAAAGTAGTTTTTATTATATATTTCTTAAAGTTATTATTACAGTATCGCAAATACAAAACAACTTAAAATCAAAATTATAATGATTTTCAATAAAATAAAAAGATAATATTTTTTAGGAATATTATAAACGGATAGTTAATTCTGCTTTTAATAAAAAAAAAATATTTAAAACTAAAGTTTTAGCTTTATTACGAACAGCTGATATACGAAAAGCGCTTCAGCGCCTCTATCGGTTGTTAAAGTAATTATAATTGACGATTTGGTCAAACAAGATCGACAATTTCATGAAGTAGCCACGCGTTTAGTTGACCATATCGTTAAACGTTAGGGTGTCATTAATTTCGTCAAACGACATCAAGATCTGGCCAAACGATAATTGGTCATTTCATGAACTGCGACGATTTCATGATATAGTCAACGATTTCATGAAATCGTCAATTAAACGATATGGCCACGACATGCATATACACTAGAATTGTGAGCAACGGTCGATTATATCTTATCCGTGTTTATATAATTTTAATTATATATTTTTCTAAATAAATCTTCGATAAAACAAGTAAATTATCAAAAAATCACATAGCTCTACAGGTGAATGTAAATTTGTTCATTATAAGTTATAATTTAAGCCTGTCTCTTGTTTTTTCATGGCCAAAACGGCTTTTTAGCTGTGAATATACATATAGACTTCTATTTTAAAACTAGTAAAATATGTATAGATCCTATTTATTTATTGAGTTTCAATGTAAATAGGTTTTAAAATACTATATATAATATTCTGACTGTAAACGTGATGGGTTGTGGGTTACATTCCCGCTTAAATGGTTATTTTAATCGTTTTCATTTCTCCGCGCCGTTGATAAGACAAAGCGCAGCGTTGTGTTTCGCTACTCAACACGCAATATGCCAGATTCAGGCGGAAAGTCGGTAATGAAGTGTCTTAAAACTACGTTCTCTACCTTACTATGCAGGAAGAAATGAAGTATTAGAAAATAATTTTTATGTACATGAAAATAAATAATAAATATAATATATAAGACGTAAAATATAAGTAATATTCTCATTATATACACCCATTAACCGTTAGATTCGCAGTTAGCTAATGCTAGAATGCCGCAGCGCGTCTCGTTGTCATGTAGGTGTATGCTCACCCTCCCGCGACACTGCGCCGTATTCTGAAATGGTCCTCAAGTGCTGATTCACATGCCCACAAGCCTAATTGACTTGTGACGTCATAATTTTTATCTTAAAACTTTACGATTTTTTGAGATTTATAAGCCTGTGATATTATAATCAATTGTCGGATGTACTATGTTATACATGTTACATAACCTGTCGTTTAAATAGCTGAACTTGGTTATAATAATTACGGGAAAATGATAATATTTAATGTTTTTTTATTAATGTTTTTGATCATTAATGTAAATATCTTCTATGTACATTTTCCGATTCTGATTTGGTCGATTTTAAGGTAGTTGTGCCCGTAAAATTTTTCGGATGCTTAATCCAAATCTGCTCGTCCTGAAATAAAGTCCTAGTAGCAGTCCTATGAGCGAGGTTTTCTTAAGAGATGTTTCTTATGTTCATACCCTACTTTCTATCTTTTTAATGTAATAACGTTTATTTCTAAAGTGCTTAAGTAAAATTAATAATATATACATTTTTTAATTTGCTCATACATAATGATCTGAATTTTTATTTATTAAACCTTTACGCTGAAATTTCTCTTTACATACTAATTAAGGTTAATAGTGACGTCATCTACTCTTACAATATATGTATTTTTTGGTAATAAGCGCACTTATTCTTTCTATTATCAGTTAATTGTTTTTCTTTTAACATTTAATTATCATTAAATATGTATCTTAAAGTTAATTTACTTGCACCTACTACTTAATTTTACAGGCAACGAACACATTGTTTTATATTGTTTTTTAAATAATTTATTTACCATAGGGTAAAATAATATCCATGCCAATACACATCCATCCAAACAAATAAACACACTTGCCCATATAAAAATAGCAGTATTTTTGTTTGTTTGTTTGTCCGTCTTTCACGTTGCAAATGAGCGATGTTATATTATGATTTCTTGAGTAGAGGTTGAAGAATGACGTAGAAAGCCTTTACCGCGGTATACATATCCATGGGTGGATCTTCCATAACGATGCATAATATATGAATCAATCCATATTATGTCCATACTACGTCCTATAGAATGACGTAGTTTATCCTTAATTCCCTTGACCATGCGAGTAAAGCCGTTGGTCATCAGCTAGTATTATACAAATCTGCTTGCCGAGTTCGTAATTATAACACAAAACATGACATTTCCTAATAAGTTTTAATTTTAAAATATCACTTATTTGTTAAAATTTAGAAGAAAAGACTGTATGTGTTGGTACATAAATTGTTCACATTGATATTACGATATTCGCTACGTATGATAATTCCTGTAAATGGACCGGTTTAATATATTCCCCCGGGCGTGTGAACTAAATCTAATATACCTAAAGCTATTTAGTTTTTCGTCATTAGTATAGATATAAAGAATGTGAGAACATATTAACATTCAATTGTGTATAGTAAATTTTTTTAACGCCTTTTAACGACATTTAGGAGAACGGAGGAGCACGAAATTTGGCATAATTAACGTTTATATGGGGAAGAAATGCATAAAGACAATATTTTTTATAATAAAGTATTAAAAAATGATTTTCAGTTGACTTGTGTAAAAATACGAAACAAAAACATCAAACAAGAATTGCTCTTATGAAGATACGTCATTACTGATATTAATTTTTCACAGACTTTTCTTCGATACTCAAAACTGGAACGCTTCCAATTTTATGATAAGAATGGATACTGTACTACTTTTAAAGTTTTTATGATATTAATTATATTATCGAAAATTGTAATTTAAATACTAGATATATGGACGATAGATTCCAAAATTTCAAATCTAGCAGGGTTGTTAGAGAACATAGTGTACAGCAGTGTTGGGCAGAATTTAATTGCAATTATTAATTAAATATTAACAATTCAGTATTTCTTTACGGGGAAATCCCATAAAATCACAATTAGCTGAAAATTATTTTGTTCTTAATGCTTACATTATAATTAACGATAAATTAATTGTTAATTATGATTTTCGAACAAACAACAATTGTTTATATTTAATGGTTAATTGCAATTAAATTTTGTCCAACACCGTTTTTTCATTCACCGCTACGTCCATTATAATAGTAGAGTGATAACTGTTTAGACTTATATACCTTTTCACACTAACAAAAAAATGGTAAATAGTAAAAGACAGTATTAGCTATCTACAGCTATCTTTTCTTGGTGTAAAAAGGCACATAATCCAATTAACTGCATACCTAGTCGACGTAATTATAATTGAAAAAATGGATATCAAAAATTTATTGATAAATGTAAAAAAACGCAGAAATAAATTAGGAATTCACGTTTGTAAATTCGCTTTTTGTTTGAAGGAAGTATAAGTTTTCCAATATTTTATCTTAATTGTGCTTTTAAATATAAAAATGTAATAAAAAAAACAGTAAACTGATTTACGTGCTTTTTACACGTCAGTGGAAAAAATGTGGTACTTAATATGATATTTATTTTTATAAAAGGAAAAAAAAATACTTTTTGCCTTACTCTATTAAAGTTCTTGTACTAGTTGTTACTTATTTCTGAAAACTGTGTTCAATATGTGGGAAGCGTATACAGAAGTTGTAAAACATTTGTGGGCGGATAAATATTCGCTTCGCTATATTGAAATTAAGAATATTTTTAAAATAATCATTAAGTAAGGGCGTTTCTGAGATTTTACGATAGTCTCCTTTTAAAATATTAGAATAGAATAGAGAAGATTTTTTTACATTCATACCTGCGGAGGGTTAGCTTACAGATAAGGACGACTTGAAGATTTTTAGCGAACAGCTAAAAGTGAACTTAAACTTTGCCTAAACTGACTTAAATTTCACTTTTAGTAGTCTAAACTAAAGCTAAAATTGAACTTTAACTTGGTATAACGGAAGCTTACAATACTAAAGTTGAAGCTTTTTACATTAGACAAATTAAAAAAAAATTAAATAGCTTCACGCTATATCCCGCACACAGCAGGGTAGGCAGAGGGAACCTAGTGTTAAGACACTCCGTTACATTAGACTGTAGAAATAAATCAAATACTCAACGATCTGATCAACGATGACCAAAGCTTACAAGTAGGCATGATTTTAAGTGTAGTAATCCAGCATTATTTTTATTATGACTCGAAATTATTGCATATTAATTTATGGATTCTTAACAAATGCATAATTTATAGCGCATATAAAATTTCCGCATTACATGTCGCCTTATATTGATAATATCGTTCAATTTAAACAATTGGAGCATAATTTCTAAGGAATGTTAAAAGAAGCCGATCATGGTCATTCTACACGTGAAAAGTAAATGCATGACGCAAAACTGGCTTAATAAATATAAAACGTTACTAAATTAATAGAGCGATAGAGAGCAATGCAAATTAGCGGTAATGTGTCAACTGTGTGAGAACATATTTGAAATGATATATTATGACATTTAGCCGAGGACAGCCGGAGTCCCCGGTGAGTGTGGTCGTGGCGCATCGCGTGTCTGCCGAGCTTCCACGTCGACGTCGCGCCACCGCCGGCGCCCCGCCCCCGCCCCGCACGACCCCCCGCTCACGCCATCCCCGCTACACAATCTTCGCTTACTCACTTCACATCAGCTAACCTAACTAAAATCAGTCGGCTGTGCTACGTCCTTGTTGGTAGAATACGTCGTGTGTTCACATTTCACAAACCTATACTGTATGACAGCAAATCTCTGTCAAATCAACACTTAAAAAACTAAAATCGTTACGAAAATATAATTTTAACTTCGAGGACGGTTCGGATTTATACTTTGGACAGTTTGCCAATGATGCGACAGTCGTTCAGTGAATATATGTGCTAGCAGAACTTATTTTAGTGAACTATTTGTCAAATAACTAACACAATTTTTTATGATGTCATCTCTTACCATGACCACGACACTGACCAATGGACAACTTAACGGAAAATTGGAGAACGGCACAAATGGTTACCGGAAGAATGGTTACGTCAAATCAGAAATACCGGGCTCTAGTGTAAGTACCTATCTATTGAAATAATACATTTTAAATCTGCAGTCTTGTGAAAGCTTTACTATAAAGAAATTACTGCTAACTTCATTTTTAAAAATTATGTAATGTGCGTATTTAAAAAAGTATTCTATTATTTTTATAGAGATATTGAACATATCACAAAATATTCATATATATGCTTAACTTAAGTAGCCTTTCCATTACGGTGAGTGAAAGTGTTTTCCATAATGTCCAGCACACTTCACATAGAAAGTTTTGTATAAACTATGTACGTCCGTCTTCTAAAATCAAAACATTTACATTGGGTAGAGTCGGTAACTATTGACAGAAATCTCTAATTTTAAAGGCAGAATGTAATTCATTTTTATCACAAACAAAAATCTAAGAACCAGTGGCTTTTCTCTGAAACGATTGTCGATTCAATTGCGGCTTATTTCGCTGCAATAAGTAATTGCAATCTCGTCTGGGGCACAGTCAATTTAAAGTATTCATAAGTACGATAAGATGTGCCAAAGTTTAATAAAAAAATGTTAATTAAAATATTAAGCAAAAAAGAGAAATTAAAATTTAAAATCTTCTTAATTTAAATTTCTATTTTTAATAAACCATATTTATTTCAAAAAATTAGATTAAAATTATTTAAAAAAACACATGAAATCTTTTAAATACCGTAATAATTCACAAAATGTTCCGTTATACATTAAAAAAACTTTAAATGTGTGTAATTAGTTACAACTGATTAAGATATTCTGGGCATGTTTACTCTGGTTATCTCACCTATTCAGTTTTAATGGCTTCAAATAAACATTTTTCACGTGCGTCATTACTATCATTTAAGATTGCAAAAGTATATAATATATAAAATCAAATGCATCACTAACTGTATGTACTCGTATGTATCTCAAATGCAATCGAAACTTCGAGTAGCTTAATAATACTTGAGTACCACTGAATATTTATGCTTTTAGGTATTATAATATTATGTATCACATGCATGATACACTGTATTGTGTGTCAACAAAAGGTGCGCAGGTACTTGCACTGTTTTAATTTTTTAATGACTCCTGCATACTGCTGATGCTAATTAGTGTTAAATATACTGAAATTATATAGAAGAAATCTATTCTTAATATTACTGATCGCCGTCTGTATATGGAAGATATATCAAAAACATTATTAATAAGGGCCTTTATCAGTGTAACAGAATCCAAAATGTTTATATATCTTTTCTGTTTAGTTGTGCGTTTGTGCACGCTACTCAATAAAACGACTTAACCGATTCAAATGCATTTAATTGAAATTTTAACTTTTGTATTTTGGTAAACTCCCTTTAACATTTAGTATTTATTTTATCTCATTCGGTTCATAAATAAAAACTTCCTACAATTATTTTTTTGTTCCTCAAATTTGGTATGAAATAACAGTTTTAATAACGTGCCTTAAATTTCAATTTACACAGGCGAGGTCGCGACCAGGTCGCTAGCTTATGAATATATGCTCATTAATGCTATTATTAAAGGGATACCCAAAGTATTATATATCCTTATAGACACAGTTGATTGAAAATCCACACAGTTTTCATTCGATAGGCCATTGTGGTTAATCAAACCGGACGTTACCCTCGGTTCTTGAACCGCTATACTGATAATCTTATTACGAAAACTAATGATAAACTTTTAACCGTAGGGTATTATTTATTATATGTTTTTATTAAACAATTGATTAAGATTCTTATTCTTACGTACATGTCTCGTTTGAGCTATTACGAAATATCTGTAATGCTTACATATTATATTACGGAGGATTACAACGCAATTTACTTACATTTATGATATGATTTTTGTTTCTACGTGCACATAGATTAAATAGATTTTTTTATATTAATAATAATTATTAATTAAGTTTAGATTGTCGTGGAGCAGTGATTGTAAACACGATGGTTATTGGTTCTGTTCTCATTCGATGTAATGAATATATATTATTTTCATTTCTACGCCCTGACACCTAAGACAAAACGCGGATTTGAACTCCGTCACTTATTATGCAATGTCTTGATTTCCGGCGTAAAGTAGGCATCGAATTGTCTTAACTCTAGGTTCTCTTTGACTATGCGCTATGCAGGAAAAACAAATAATATTAAGTAACAAACACCTGTTTACTACGTAATAACACCGACAGAGTTCAATTGTGAATGGCGACCTTTAGGATAGTTTTTTTATGACGTTAAGTATTTTGACGTAATATATTCAAGGATAAAATAATTACAAACTGAAGTTTATTTTTTCATATAAATAATTATTACAGTAAAGTCTTTTGAAAAAATATAGGACTTGTATATTGAATTGTTGATTGAATATACCTTGTATGGAGTGAAATAACTTCAAACTTTCGAATTATCACATATTAACAATAACCTTGGTTCACATTACTGTAATTTTCTTTTTTTTTACTATTCACTTCTTTTATATCTAGCCTAAATAAATATATATACCTACCCTAAATAAAAATATAAGGTTTTATACAATAAAACTAAAAAAAAACAATAAAATAAAAGTTAAACATATTAAAAATATAATTTGAGTAAATATATCAATTTAAAAACAATCTAGAAGGTACTTATTTCGTTTTTTATAATAATAACTTTATAATTCAGAATGTCTGAAGGTGATAACTATTAAAGAATCTTTTTCGTGTTATTTTATATACATATAAGGTATTTTATATGTACAGATAAATTAATAGAATATTCTCCTTCGTCAATTACTGAAATGTTTTGAATTTAATTGTACTAAAACATTTTTCGTTAACATTTTGTTTTGTAGCTCCACGCTGTATCCCGCACACAGCAGGGTAGGCAGAAGGAACCTAGTGTTAAGAAGTGTCTTAACACTGTTCCCTACTTAACTCTGTTCCCCGTATCGTTAACATATTGTGAAAAATGTGCCCATGTCCAAAATGACCACAGCATGAACTCAGACTAATTGCCAATAATCTTGACGATTAAAAATACTATAGTAGTATGTTTTCGAAAGAAACACGTGATAGGCAAGGCGTTTCGATCTTGTTTATACGAGCAACTTGCCAAATTTTGAACTATGTAATTAATTTTGCCTTGTTAATTAATAATATACGTATTCATTTATCTCGCCAATTGCGTTTAAAGTCAGTTACGATAATTATTTTGCAGCTTAACGCCATTTCAGCAGAGAGAGAAAATCTAGTGTCATGATGCTCTAAGTCCATTCTCCACTTTCCGCCCAAGTTCTAGACATTGTCCATTAAATAGCGGAACTTAACTCCGCTCTTAGTGGAAGTTTTTTCTAGTTTATTTAAATAAACTATAAAGTAAGTACATTTGAAACGAAAAGTGAATATAAATTTCAATTAGAATATTATGTGAAATATAATATACTAGGGGCCCGCTCGCGGCTTCGCCGCGTGATCTACACGGCTGTATCGGTATATTGCAACCTTCGGTGATGGATTTTTGAAAAATAAAGTAGCCTATGTTTAACCTTGGATTATCAACTATATATATGCCAAAATTCGTTACAATCGGTCAAGCGGTGTAGATTTTTCATATAAACTTTCATCCCCTATTTCAACCCTTTAAAGGTTGATTTTTGAAAAACTAAGTAGCCTATGTTAGACCCAGTCATTTTTACTACTTTCATTCTAAATTTCATCCAAATCGGACCAGTAGATTAGCCGTGAAACCGTGACAGACAAACACACAGACATTCGCATTTATAATATAAGTATGGATTGTAACTTATAAGTGTTATCGTAAAAAATATATATTTTACTTTTTTTTAACAAATATATATGCTGTTATTCTATCTATCTATCAGTATTTACTAATCTGTTTAGCTAGTCAAAAAAGTAAGTGGATCTCTGAAAATAGAGCGCTTGCGAAACAATTCAATGTCATTTCGTTGCAGGGCAGCAGAACAGAAATGATATGTATTGCAATTTTGTTACCACATGTTTAACACGATTGATATGTTGATACTTTCCAATTATAATATTAATATGTAGGTTTTGTACATAAAATATTTTAATTTTTTTTCAATTTCAATTTTTACTCAGGTTTAACGCCATTATATTGATCTTTTTAATTTCCTTAAATCTGTATTTGAATTATTTTATTTGATTTCATTTACATTAACATGTATAAAGTGCACATATATCAATAAAAAAAATATTATTTCCCTATGATAATAAAATATATAATAAATATTTTATTGCGACCAATGATTATTAAATAAACATTTATTTTTTAAATGTAAAATAATTGAATTAATAAAAAGTCTTTTACATGTTTAATAAAGACGTAATAAGCCATTAAACGTAGTGGTGGTTCTATAACAAACGTGTTGATAATTAAGTACAATTGCACTCAGTTGTGTAGACTTTCTTACTGGGAAGTATTTAGTTTCACTTGTTTTATTTTGTAATTATAACAAAAGCAAAGCAGCCACGCTTTTTACCGCATAGGAGGACAGTCAAAGAGAGCCTAGGTCATTTCATTGGCCTATAAAATTTCCGCCCAAACCCGTGTTATGAGGTGTTGAATGACAGAACTGAACGCTCCGCCTGTTACAGGTACAAGGACGGATATGTGAAAATAATTTAAATATAACGATTCCCCCAAGTGGCAATCGAACCCACAACCATTGCATTTACAGTCAAACGCTGTCCCCTGCGCCATGATGGCAACAGATTTAATTTAAATAAATTAAGCTTATCTGTAAAAATAACTAAAATAAAGCTAGGAATTAAAATCCGGTGAACACGGAATTTTTGGCCCGAATTATAATTTAATATTTAATACATATTTATAGAAATTAATTCTATGAAAATTTGTGAATTCATTTAGAAATCACGTAGTCGTTTCTTGATTCGTACATTTCCTTATTCGTCTCTCACATTATGCAAGTTAGACTAAGAATCTAAATAATTGACCTAGTAATAAAGTATTTTTTGCCTATATAGACGTTGCGTGCTCGGTAGCGGCAATTATTCTTATCTGGCTGGGGGAATCACCTATAATACAAATATTAGTATTTCCCCGAATTTGATTTGGATCTAGGGTCATAGCTTTGAGTCATAAATACCAAATAAAAAACTCGAATATCGTCAATATACTCGTACATAGGCTACTAAGTTTAAAAATTAGAAATTATGTCTGTACATTATTGAGGATGATTATTAAAAATATATATTTTTTAATTCTACAAGATTTCATAACGGTATGTATGAGGGTGATTAAAAATAAAACATTTTTTATTTTTACACAAGTTCATAACAGTTAGTGTGTCAAACATAATTATGTTCATTTAAACATCTGAAAGGCAAAAGATTAGTTACATCATATGTTTGAGTCAGTATTACTACATTATTTACTTTAGCCTAAAATATTAGTCATAACCCAAACATGAAATGACGTAGACACCTATTAATACGAAGAGCTCACACGTTAATTAATACGGATAATTAATTGATTAAAGTTATAAATACTATTAAAATTCTCAGAATGTAATTAACATACTAATATAGATAGCTTCACTAATAATAATTTAAACGGTTTTTAAATTGAGGCCAACGTGGTGCAGTGGGACAGCGTCTAATTGCAAACGTGATTGGTTGTGGGTTTGATTCCCACTGTAAGTAATAAGTATTAGTAATATTTAGATTTTTCCCCGGCTCCGGAAAAACGCTGCTTTCCTTTCGGCCATTCAACACGCAATCTCGATTTCGGGGGTGGAAAGTGGAAAATGAAATCTTGACACTTGTTTCTACCCCACAATGTGGGAAAGAGCATTTTCTAAAAAATGCATTTTTTCTAATATTAATTACAATATCACTTTAAACACTTCAATACCACTTTATTATACACTTCCATGGCGAAGCTGAGGTACATGCTGCACATAGTCAGACGTTTTGTTCGAGTTTTGCAACCACGAGGCGGATGGCCCGCTCTGATAACTCGTGATAGGGCTCGATGCCCACGTCACATCACGCCACCACACTATCGCTTGATTATGACTGAACCTTGACATCATAACATATGAGTCATACGTTAATTTACTGACTATTTTAGTTATTATTCCGTCCTATATTATTAAAGATATATATTTATAAAATAATTTAGGCCTAATTATTTATCCCATTTTAAATTATAAAAAGGGAAGTTACCCTATAAAGCTAATTGTAACCGACTCCTCCAATAGGTATTATTTAGTTTTCCTCTTTATTAAAAAAAGAAGAATTAAATAATTTTGACATTGAATAAATTTAAACGGATCGTATATTAAATAAGTTTTTATATTAAAATTATTTCATTTTATTACTTAAGCGTGTCGTTGAAAAGGTTTTCCTATTTATAATTACAAGGGCATATAAAAAGAAGACGACGATTACTTAATCTTTTTTATTGAGAATTAATGTAATTATTATCCATACTTCCATACTCCATACTTATATTATAAATCCGAAAGTCTGTGTGTTTGTCTGTCATGCTTTCACGGCTAATCTGGAGGTCCAATTTGGATGAAATTTAGAACGAAATTAGTAAAAGTGACTGGGTCTAACATAGGCTACTTATTTTTTCAAAAATCAACCTCTAAAAGGTTGAAATAGGGGATGAAAGTTTATATGAAACATCTAAACCGCTTGACCAATTGCAATGAATTTTGGCATAAATATAGTTCATAATCTAAGCTTAAACATAGGCTACTTTATTTTTTAAAAATGCGCCCCCGAGTGTTACAGTATAATGGAATAGTTCACGCGGCGAAGCCGCGAGCGGGCCGCTAGTAGTATTATATATTTAAAAGTAACACTATTTATACCTAATACGATATACCAATTGTTTAACAAGAAATAGTATATAAATGAAATATATTTAATTTTTACAATTGCGGAAATGGCGTTCCCATCTATAACCACAGCACAGATATTCTAAATACAATGCCAAGTAATGCTGACGTAATTAATTATATTTATTTGTTTAGAAACCACTGAAATGTCTTCCTGCAAAATAATCATTTAAAACCATGATTTTGCGTTTTCATGTATACCTGGTCGTTTCGTGGAGTAACAATGAACATAGTTTAATAAAAACATTTAAACGTAATAAATTCTTTGCTGTTGTTAATAATTTGTTACTTGTCATGTACTCTTTTTAATTTATACTCACAATGCAGTTACAGTGAAATATGCATTTAATAAATAAGTTATTCCGTCTACCTAACTTACTTTATAGCAAATTGGAAGATTAAGTTTTAAAATATAGTATTACTCCTTTAAAACTGTTTTGTAGGAGTGTAACGAAAACACGCATTAAGCAAGAAATCTTAATAAGCAATCATTCCAATAGTCTCCAATAGAATGTGATTTTGACAATGACTCACTGGCCGCAAATACATTTAACGGCCGTTATAATATACATGGCGTATTAAACGGAACGATGAACCATATTAAACATAAACAAATTATACGAAAACATACTTGATGTTGCAGGAAGTTGAGACTCGCATTAATTGTGAACGAAATACCTGCTTCTTCCTATTTCACTCAAAGCAGGGTAGTTAGAGAGAACCCAGTGTCAAGACACTCCGTTCTCTACTTTCCGCCTAAAAAATGAGACATTAAGTAGCGAAACCCAACGCCACGCCTTTAGATATTCTTAGGCTTGTAAGAACATGTTTTTACTATATATCTCTTGTTTTCAGTCGTTACGGACAGCAGCGCCATTCAGCACAGACTACGCAGCGGTAGCAGAGCGCGACAGATGTGCATACGGTCGTATACCCAGGGCGATGGCTATAGCCGGCACGGCGTCCCGCAAAGTTCGAGTCTACTCGGACGGCATATACGACATGTTCCACCAGGGACATGCGAGACAGTTGCAGCAAGCGAAAACTGTATTCCCCAATGTATATCTTATTGTTGGAGGTAAGTTGTAGCGAAAATTGTTAATTTAAGAGTGTGATTGATTGGTTAATGGGAGGTGTAGGTTTGAAATTTAGGAAATTATGCAGTTTTTCTTATGCAGATGAACTGATGATGACTTTTCTTGTTTTGTTTGCTTATTTACCAAAATCTCGTGAGGCATTGAGTTGCCACTATATTCGATTCTTTGAAATCGGGTCTAAAATAGAGAACGGATTGTTTTGACACTATCTTCTCTTTGCTTTCTATTCTATATTGTTTCTATTCTATATACTTTCGTTCATGTGCATGAACGAAAGTAAATAAATTTACAATAAACAACTTAAATCATGGCTCTGTACAATGTGATATTTATAGTAGTCTAAACTACTAAACAAATAAGCAAATGGATCCTCTATTATTCCTTTTTATGTTATTAAAACTATGCCGCAGTTCGCGATACTGGTCTTAAGTTCGCATATCAGTTACCATACTATTATTGCAATCATTTCCTGGTTTTAACATGCGCGACTACGAAAAGTTATTTAGATTGTAAACAGTTACTAGAAATGTTTTTGAAATTCACATTAATTTTACATGCGCTTACTTCTGCATTCCACTCCATACTTCCATAAATTTTATATTATCTTTCCTTTTTTAAATATTATACACAGTTTCATTCCATTTTTATATATATTTTCATTGTTTTAACGCTTTAGGTTTGATTTTTGAAATATAAGTAGCTTATATCTAACCCTGTGTCTTCAACTATTTCGAATTCCATCTAAATCCGGCCGGTAGATTAACTGTGAAAGAGTAACACACAGACGGACTTTCGCATTTATAATTTTATTATTGATACTTATATAAACTATACCTATATATGCTATAGTTATTATATATCACAAGCTATACAAAAGTCTTATAATAGTTTGAATAAAGCGTAATATAGGTACGTTATCTAGAGCACGAATTGCTACGGAACGTACTATACAAATATTGTTACTGTAAAGAAACAGTGCAAATGCGTACTTCAGAGCCTTTGTATTTTAACAGTTGTTATGCAAAATAGAACCCGACCCATTGTTCATGGGCATAAAACAGGTTTTTCAGAACACGATCCGCCCACTTGTTTTGCAATCTCGAAATGCCGGTTTTATTTTGAAAGCATAAATCTTGCTATATAGGCTTTAAGCCAATAGAATTTAAGAGGCACGTCACGCTTGATGACGTTGATAAGAGAGAGTGAATTTTAGATTTAGTGGATTCTATTTATACTCTGAATATGTTATGAAAATACACTAAAATTATCTACGTATGTTTATTGTGTTGAGCATAATTAATGGGTTCATGCCTTTCGCGTAAAGCAAGGTTCTCAGAGAAAACATAGACAGTCCGTTCTTCACTTTGAGTCTGAAATCGAAACATTACGTATTGAGTGGTAGACCTCTACGTCGTGCTTGATGTTAGGCACTAGTTATGAAAGTAATACATAATCGATCGTCTTAGTGGTAATCAGGTCAGTGGTAAAACAGTGAGGCACTGTCTAATTGCACCACAGCCTTTATAATAGAGAAAGAGAGAGAGAAAATTAAAACATTTTAAGATGGTAATAAGCATTATTCATTACTAAATTGCGTTGCATTCTAAATGCATAGTATAAGGCCACGTGTGCACATTCCTTATGAGTGACAGTCCTATTATTGAAGTATGCATGGGCGTTAACGCTATCTATGCTTACCTTGTTGGACTTTGGACTCATTGATCGTACGATTTTAATTACGAAATACGCAAAATTCTATTATCTACGATCGCGTAGATATTGTTATGTTATCATAACGAGCCAGCAACCTTGCTGAGTTCCTCTGATAACTACTGACACGAGACGAGGAGCGGCCCTGGTTTGATTAATAATTATAACATGTCAAGTGCCGAGTATATCTCTTATTAATATATAAAAGTGACAATCTTTTAATAATTATTTTTATTCTATAATTGCAATTATTTTTTTATTTCTTTAATAAATTAATGAGGTAAATTATATTTATGAGATATTTTTTTAATACGCTATTTTCAAATGTCAGTAAATAGATTTTATATGTTTTTTTTATTATTTGAACGTCAAAAGCAAATATTTAACCATACTGCTTGTACGTCCACTTGACATAGATATTATTTATAGAGGTTTTGTTTACTTATATCCCAATGTCGCAACGCTTGGAGAAACGATAAGGAGTTATCATGTTTGATTTTGGGATAGATTTTTTCAATCGATCAATTTGTGTTAACTATAATAATATAATAGTGGCGACCGAGCTCCGCTTCTCTATGGTTTATCGTGATTTTGATACTTTAATATTCAAAAAAATTATATAATTAATAAAAAATATAATAAAATAAAAGTAAAACAAATAAAATAAATGAATATTATAAATTAAAATAAAAAAAGAATAGTCTGGACATTGTAAATTGCTGAAAGCTGAGCTAAAAAATCAGAGCTATTACAACGTTGTCAAATCATGCGAAATTGACAGTCGTGTACTAATGATGTTTTAGTTGTTTTTTCCCTAAAAGTACGGAGAAACAGACATTGAAAATGAAACCTAGCTAGATTTTTCTCCTCCGAAACCCTCCACATACCAAATTTCATGAAAATCGTTTGCAGCCGTTTCTGAGATCCGGATTACATATATAAGAATTGCTCGTTTAAATAGTCAGTATATATATATAAAATATATATAAAATACACTATATTTCAATGAATTATTTATTTATTAAACTGAAATCAGAGTTCAAGAAGCTTAAGTTTATCGCCCCTAAGAGTTACCTTTAACTTATACGAGTATTGTACAAGTTGCATAATTTAAAATGCCTCGCAAATATAAAGACATTTTCCCCATGTTGAGTCACACTTAACGTTTTTACCGATTTAATGCTAATTATCATTAAGGAAATTGTGTCACCTTGGAATTGTGTAATCTAGATTTAAGTTGTAAAGAGATATTAATTACGCCTGAAGAATGACGATTTAGAACTTGTAAATGGAATGGTTGTATTAGGTAAACTGTATCACACACCCAACTCAAGACAAATTGTTGGCAGAAAAACTTGTATACATATATATGTACATTATAATAATGTACAAAAATGTGTAAATGAATATTGCTGATACCATGGTTGCATTATTAAATTAAATAAAAAAGGCAATTATAGTATTTTGGCCTCTCATAGGCATTACTATACTAATAAACTGAAATATCTTAGTAGATCTCAGTTCTAAGCCTTGATATCTATTAGTCAAGTAACCCAAGATAATATATGGAATAATGTATAAAAAATAATTGTAATAATACGGAAAATATTGACTTCAGCATTCGTATGATTATTATGAAAATGCATACAACTCGTTATAATTGTATGCAGTATGCACAACAATTGTAGCTTTGGTTGTTGGGTAATAACAGTAAGAAATTAATGCCTAGCATAATCGGTCAATGTATAGGTACAATCACGTGATCATGTGACTGACCCCTTTCAATAAATCCTATTACACCATTGCCTTTTCAATTGTACTACAAATATAAATTAGTTTAATAAGTAATACCAAAATAAGGTTATATTTATTAGCTTCACGCTGTATCCCGCACATAGCAGGGTAGGCAAAGGGAACCTAGTGTTAAGACACTCCGTTCCTCATTTTCCGTCGAATTCCGAGGCATTTATACGAATATTTATTTTACGAATATTATTATATAGAAAAAGTATTTATTTATGATACACCATTCATAATTAATTAAATATTACAGTAAAAGGTTTGTTTATTACGCAGTGTAGTTTATCAGATTATAATCACGGTAAACGTAGACAGATATTGAGGAAAATAAAATTTAACACGTGCACGTCAATTGTGTTAGAGCCTCTAATCTAATATCTATCTATAGTAGAAACGTAACTGATCGTTGTAGAATATGTCATAGAAGATATGTGAGAGAATATAATATTGGACATTTACGAATATAATAACCCAAAATAATGATTTTTAACGTGTTTCTGTGCTTGTCCTACTAATCTCAGCTTAACTGGTTTAAATGCAGTATTACTATTGTATTTGGTAAACCTCCCTTCATATTTAGTGTTTCCTTCATAAATAATTTCAATAAATAAAAATCTTAAACTATATAACGGACAGTGGAAAAACAAAATAGGCAAAGCCACGAGCAGTTCGCTAGTCATGTAGTATTGTAGGTAACATTGTATAATGTAGAGTTATTATCAGACCAGCAGAGAGATAAGCTTGAAAGATGACAAAATAATCGTGGCTTAACTAGCATTATCATAATGTTACATATTATATCGTTTTATTTTCAAAATACAGATAATTTATCTGTATAATAAATAAATAATATAAAAACATGGCTACAGATAGTGAAAGTCACGCGAAAATTACCAACGTTATTTAATTTAATGTTCATATAAATTATACAACTATTAAATAATAATGAAGCATTTTATATAGTATATATTTGCTTTACAACTTGGAGGGAAGTAAATATTCGTATTTTTTTTCAAGTATTTAAAAAAATATAACCTTATTTTTGTATTACTCATTAAATTTGTTGAATAGAAAATTATTACGTACACAAGAGTTATTAGGGTTAATCGGTGTAAAACACATAATATGCTTTAGACACTGCACTGCCTGTTATTGATCACTGTTGACATACTTTAGTTATATATAATTATAGCTATTGTGGGTCAATGTTAGTGGCACATATACCGTAATAGAAAAGAAAAACTTTTAATTTAATTAAAATATAACTCCATATAGCAACAAAAAGCAGCAGTTTTAAGCCATGTTCCGCACAGAAGGCTAACTTAGTGTCAAGACACTTCGCTTCGTCCGCTTCTCTACTTTCCACCTGAAATCGAAGCATTACATATCAAATGGCGAAACTTGACTCCATAGTTTGTCTTAGGGACCAGAGCGGAGAACGGAAAATAATATATAGTCGTTCCTACGACTGGTAATCGAACCAACAACCCTCTATCCCCCCTAATCACTGTTACAGTTAGATTCTGTCTCACTACGCCAGAACGGCTTCGATATAATACAATTACTTAACACAACAAAACTCACGTGACATTGGCTAATGAATGTTCTCGTAATAATTTAATATATTATATTACAGTGTAACATACAATATATAAAAATCTACTTTGCACTAAAACGACCTTTTCTTAAATTTACATTCCAAGGTTTTTCAAATGTTTCTTTTTTATAAAGTGGAAGTAGTAATAATATGAATTTAGTGGCCGGTAGTATTAAAAATTTGCGGTATACAAACTTTACTTTCATATTTAAGTAAAATAAAGTCCACAGCTTTATAATAATTAGAGTCTTGAGTCAAAGTAATATTTATAAAACAACTATATATTATAAAACAACAACAATAACACAACAACAGTAATATTTATAAAACAACAACAATTGAAAGATGAAATGTTTTTCTCTTGCCATAGATTAAAGACTTGTGAAATGTTACACTTTATTCCCCATACCAGAATGGGCGAATAGAACGTAATGTCACATTGTCCAATGTTCCGTTGTCCATTTTCCGCCTGAAAAACGGGACATTGATTATTGAGTGGCGGAACTCAACGTGAAGTTTTTTTTTAGCTTCACACTATATCCCACATACAACAGGTTAGGCAGAAGAAACCTAGTGTTAAGACACTCCATTCCCCGTTTTCGCCAAATTCGGAGGCATTGCGTGTTAAGTGGCGGAACTTTACGCCGCGTTTTGCCTCGATACCAACGAATCGAACCCACATGAAAATAATAGATTTTTTTATTATTCATTTAAATTATTGATTGTTGTGAGTGGGCATCGAACCCACACCAATCATGTTTACTTTGAGGCAATCACTACTAGTGTGTGTGACTACACGACGGCCTCAAAGATTTATAAAGAACCTCTTAAAAGGCGCTTTAAATATACAATAATCCTTATATACTCGTATATATAAAAAAATGAAGTAACAATGATATATGATTAATTGAAACAAAAAAATATAATTGAAAAAATGTTAAACGTTTTTAATTTTTTTTTCAGTATGCAATGATAAACTCACACACAGCCGTAAGGGGCGCACGGTGATGACAGAAGACGAGAGATACGAGGCCGTCCGACACTGCAGATATGTTGATGAGGTATGTTATATACCTACTTTGTTAAGATTTATATTTTTTTTACTAGTTATCCGCTCGCGTCTTCTCCTCCTGAAACAACCCGGTTATAATTATTTTATTTTGTTTTTCAGTTCGCCCGCGTCTTTAACTTAAATTACAAACTTTGCCTTTCATTTGTACCTAATTTTTCTTACTTTTTTATTTATGAATCATTTGGAATAAAATAAACACTCAATATTAAGGGAAATTTACAAAAATACAGTCAAAACTGGATTTAAATCGGTTAAGCTATTTCAGAGATTAGCGAACACAACAAACGCACAGACAAAAAGACTTGAATTTAAGTTTGATTGTTTTGGGTTCTAGTACTTTCATAAATGCCCTCAATCTTTTTTTTTTTCGTAAATAATCTATGGCTGTACCAGCAAAAAGTTTCATTTTTAATAATTTATTTCCCTTTAAATGTAACCCACATGTTAGTACAAAACAATACAAACATTGCATGTTGTGTACTACTTAAATATTATTTTTAATTTTAAACGTGCCATGGCGCCAAAATATGTAGACATTTCATAGAATTATTTGCTGGGTTGTTGTTTATATATGACCTTGTTTTCGTTCGTGCCAGAATATATTGTTACCGTGTTTACCTGAAGTAGTACAGTACATTGAAACCATCAAACAACTATTTTACTAGCTACTGCTAATTGAAGCGTCACACTCTATATATAGATCTCGGACACAAGTGAATAAGTTCTAAGAAGATACCAGTATTGGCGTAATGACTAATGGTCTTAAGCCTTATTTCAAAATTTGGGTTAATATACCCCATTATGTGGAAAAATAATTTATTCACACAACGGTCTTAGGCAATAAATTAAGTAATTTTGAATATTGCGGATTGAAGCTTAGTCTACAGTAATGAGCAGCGATTTACTTATACTTATTTTATGCTTTACTATTCAAATCTAAAAATGGCCTGTTTTTATATGTGGAAGATATATGAGGAAATAGTTTCTTTATAGGAAATATAAGCTTTTATCAATAACAGAACTTGTAACAATGATTTTATTTTTTTCTGTTTGTCAGTACACTTGTACACGCTAATCTCCGAAACGGGTTAAGCAATGCTAATATAGTTTTGATTAGTAAATACCATAATACAATATTATGGTATTTACTAATACAATTAGAAATGCATTAGAAATGCATTATATCTCTATATATTTCATAATGACATCAATTGTGGTCAAAATTCATTCAATATTTAAAATATGTTGTTTTTTTAACTTAACATTTTTTTTGTATTTACCGTAATAATAGTTGTCGCCTAGTGATATCTTCTTTGTTTCTGTTAAGTGAAACTATGTAACGCTGCATTTAGATAAGTAGAACCCATTAAGCGACTCTAAAAAGGAGGAGGTTATCAATACGACTGTATTTTATATGTTTTACCGCGTAACTTTATACTAAGTACATTGAGTCTGATGACTCAAAGTGCTCCTCTTGTCGTCCCATTTAAATTTAGTTAAGATCTAACGAGTAGATTATAACTAATTTTAACGAAAAAATATTTACAATTCGTCTGCATTTTTTATTACCTACTCAGATTTATCATAACGAACGTGCCAACTCAGTGATATAAATTCCTCAATGTGCTGCGTATAATGTATTATGATTTCTTACTATATTGTACGTTGTAGCAATTTATATGGCTTTTTAAGGTCTTCCAGTTGAGTAACTGCGACTCGAAACACAATACTTTTAATTATGGCAGATGTTAATATTCTAGAACAGGGGTAACCAACCTTTTTTAACAAAGGACCTATCCATTTTTAGCGGGTCGTAATAGTGATTACTAACCAGTGGGTTAATAGTATTTATGCAAATAATGCAGTATAATACGTGTAATATAAATTGACGCTAAGCGAGCCCATTTAAATTAGTAAGCGGGCCTCCGGTTGCATATCACTTCTCTAGAATACTAAAATAATAGTTTAAAAATGTGAAGAAGTATAAGCACTCTTTTTATTTACTTTTTTTAGCTTCACGCTGTGTCCCGCTCACAGCCGGGTTGGCAGAGGAAACCTAGTGTTAAGACACTCCCTTCCCCATTTTCCACCAAATTTTGGTACCATTGCGCGTTAAGTGGCGTAACTTAACGCTTTACCTGGACACCAGAGCGAAGGAAATGGAAATATTTAATATTTATATTCCTCGAGTGGGAATCGAACCCACAACCAGTCGTTTTACAATCACACTTTGTGCCCCTGCGCCACGACTGGCCTTTATTTACTTTAGGTTATTTTATTTACCTTAGGTTCTTTTGTTTACCTCAGGTCGTACGAGACGCGCCTTGGGAGTATGACGAAGAGTTTCTAGAGAAGCACAAAATTGATTTCATAGCACACGACGATATCCCATACACAACAGAGGACTGTGAAGACATATACGCCATGATTAAAGCTAAGGACATGTTTGTTGCGACGGAAAGAACAGAGGGTGAGTGTTTTAGAATAGAAAAAAATGTTATTGTATGTTAAAAAAAATAGAGTAAATAAACAAGAAGAAAAGTCATTTGATTTTCATTTCCGTATTAAATATGCGGAAATGATACGGTTTTCTGTAATTAAAGAATTGATGTTTTTAATTACTTTTTTTTCTTAGTGTTAGTTTTTTTAAATTCTTACTGACTAGAGTAACTACAAACGGTTGCTGTTTTTGGAGCTCCCTCGGACTAACGATTATGTATAAATTATTTTTATTTCTCCTCTCTGACACATAAGAGAAAGCACGATACGGAAAAAAACGTGAAATCAAAGTTGGTATAGCTTTGTATCAAATGTCTTTTATGTAGCTAAATAACTTGGTAATTATAGAGGCACGGTAACTCAATGCTGCACTTTCTCAATTAGACCCGAGAAAGCATCTTAATTGTAAAGCAAACTCCGCAATATGTGGCTCAAGCTCACCTTACTTTGTCTTTGACTAGTTCGCTACGTAGTCTATTCATATATGTTTTCCTTTTGTTTTTCTAAACTGTGAATTAAATATTTTTATGGATAAATTATTAAGTAAAATGAATACTAAGCGTGGCGTTGAGTTCCACCACCTAACACTTAATGGCTTGATTTTTGAAGGAAAGTAAAAAACGGAGTGTCTTGACTCTAGACTACCATGGATGCTATTCTGAGTGTTTCCCACTTTTTTTGGCGTTATACGTTAAATAGGACTTTTGCTAAAAGTAAAGATTTAAGTTTTCTATACATTACAATTGCTATCTAATGAACGAAAATGTACTCAAGTTAGGTACTTAAATACTTATACTTGATACTTGCTAATCGATATGCCGATTTTATTGAAAAATGTTTTTCACGTTATCGATTATTAATCAATTAATGTTATATGCTTGTAAAAAAAGCAATAAAATACCACATTGTGCTGTAATTGAAATAAATCTGACGATGCATTCCTATGTGCGTTCGATTCGCTGACACAAATGATTTTTATTAAAGAAAATGTTTTTTCTGTGTAAATGTCAAAGATATGATTATTTATATTTATAATTTATATGAAAACAGGAGATTATTTT
Organism: Dryas iulia moderata; assembly: GCA_019049465.1. Classification (NCBI taxonomy): domain Eukaryota; kingdom Metazoa; phylum Arthropoda; class Insecta; order Lepidoptera; family Nymphalidae; genus Dryas; species Dryas iulia. The sequence goes on from CM032417.1 coordinate 5,601,863, forward strand.
AAAAAAAATACGTTTAAATTGACAATGCAAAATTATTACTATATACTAGCTGTATACACAACTAATTAAGCTCTTAAATTTTATTAGACATTTAATATGCAATCATTGAAATTTAAACTTTAACAATATGAAAATATACTTTCTAGATGACATGAGAATTTGGAGAGGTGTTAATTAGCTTCAAAATAACTTTACGTATTCCATTGTTCTAAATAATAAAGCTGTGTTTGTATATTCTTGCATATTTTATTAAGATTTAATCTAAAGGCATTTTAGATTTCGTTGCATAATTTTAAACATTCTTCTCAAAAATGACTATTACTATTCTAAAGTTTTAGCGCAAAATTTATTAAGATATATATTAGCTTATGTATTGACAATATACATTATGTGATATTCTATCTATAATAGATATTGGAAATATTTTATTGTTATTTATGCAGAGACTATAGAGAGAAAAGATATAGAGAGACTAAAATTAAACGTTCATATATGGATGTAATACAATCAAAAAGCGTTTTATTAAAGCTGATTGAAACTCCAACAGTTTTTTTAACTCGTTAATTATAGATCAAGAAGACTTAAGATATTAAACAATATATAAAGAAATGACGAGGCGAAAGAAGTATGCAGAGACCGTAGCGTTTGGCGCTCCGTTCCTTCTGCCTACCCCGCAAGAGATACAGCGTAAAGCTAAAAATATATATATAAAGAAATAATTTATATCAGAATATAGTCATCAATTTATCTCGTGTATGTTGTAGGTACATTTCCCAGAATGTGCATGTTTACACAACCAAACTAAGTCTAGGTCACGACACCGAACATCGGGTGACCTAATGTTGATTAAACGACACCGCCATAAATAACTTGCTGCTATTAGCACTAGTCTGGTCTGGATGACTCGATTATCTATACTAATATTGTAAATGCGAAAATCTGTATGTTTGTTTGTCTGTCTTTCAAGGTTAATCTACAGGTCCGATTTGGATGTAATTCGGAATGAAAATAGTTAAATACCAAAGGTTAAATATAGGCTAGTTTTCTTTTTTAAAATTAACCCCTAAAGATTTGTAATAGGGGATGAAAGTTTATATGAAAAATTTAAACATGATTTCGATTAATTGTTTTAACAAGATAGTTTTTGATGCCAAGTCAGACATAGGCTACCTATGTTTTATCAAAACCTAACACCTAAGAATGAAAGTTTTTATAAAAAAATATACCTTAACATAAGCAAAAAAGCGAGCCGACGAAAATACGTAGCAACTGTAGTTGTGTAGTTTGCGCGGGTAAAGCCGCGAGCGGGTTGTTAGCTTTTTAATATATAGATAAATTGTTAACTATGTATGTAATAACCCCGACTTAATGTCAAACACTTATGTAATTGTTATTAGTTTTAAGATATATTTAGAAATATGTTCTTATATTTATTTAACAAACAAAATTTTGAACTTGTATAACCTTTCTAGAAACTTGTGATTTTAAATATTTTGTCATTGTCGTGAGTTTTTTTATTCAATCGCTATTTTTTTTGAAGCCGACGTGGTAAATATGGGCCGCGACTGACTGTAAACGCGATGGTTGTAGGTTCTATTCTCACTCGAATGCATGATTATATTTAAATTATATTCATTTCTCCGCTCTAGTACCTCAGACAAAAGGTGGTAATAAGTTCCGCCAATCAACAGGCAATGTCTCTATTTCAGTCAGAAAGTATAGAACGGAGTATCTTGATACTAGGTTCTCTCTGACCACCCTGTTATCCGTTAAAAAGGACTAAATAAAAAAACTGATTTTCTTTACTTGTCTCAAAAACTGTTTTTCTTTACTTAAAATAAATTAATTGTTAAGTGAGAAGATGGGAACACGTGTAGCTCGATACACACTGCCTTCTGTACTAGCTTATGTAGTGGACGCAGCCACTACTATTATTTAAATATACCCCCAATATACAATATTAATAATTAAAAATAATAATAATAAAATATTATTTATTTACAGGTGTATCAACATCAGATATCGTAGCGCGGATAGTACGCGACTACGACATATACGTGAGGCGGAATCTCGCTCGGGGCTACTCTGCCAAGGAGCTCAACGTGTCCTTCCTAAACGAAAAGAAGTTCCGGTTACAAAACAAAATGGACGAACTCAAAGACAAAGGAAAGAAAGTGAGTGTTGTTTTTAATAATACTATGGTACTCTATATTAAGTAGGTTTAGACCGTCACGGCGCAGTGGAACTCTAAACGCAATTGGTTGTGGGTTTAGTTCTCGTAGGTGTGATTACAGTTAAACTACGTTGAGTTTTCGCTCTGGCACCCAAAACAATGAGCGGCATGAGTTAAATGGTCAACATGCAAGTCTTAATCTTGATTGGAAAGTGGAGAAGGGAGTGTCTTAACACTAGGTTCCCTCTGCCTACCCTGCTGTGTGCGGGATACAGTGTAAACATTACGTATTAAGTAGGGCCTCAACGTCGCATTTTGTCTTGCCCATCACAAAACAGGAAAACAACATTGATAAAATTTTGAACATTCAACTGACCTAACAAATCTCAAGGGAAAATATATGAATGTTTAAAAGGATTTGAAACTCGACGACCTCTAAAGAAGCAAAGATTTGAAGCTCTTTTTAGCACGTCCAAGCCATACGTTGATATTCTTTAATGACCAAATGTTATAGATTATCCAAAGACATATTACAACGAGCCTATACTTGACCATAGGTTCTCCTTGACTATTTTACTATGCGAAAAAATAATAAAGTAGTTTTATCATCATAAATACAGTAATATAATGGATTATTCAATTAAATCGGTAACGTAAACGGCGCACTAAGTTGTTTTACCCATCGTTATGTAAAACTATATTTTAAATAAATTTACCACTCGTCGAATTAACAAGGCAAGCTTCAGTGTTACTTCATAAAATAATAAATTATTTAGGGTAAAACTTGGTAATACGCCCCACTTTTTTTTAACCTTCAATAAAACCCAAATAATCATAGATTTAATTATTTCTTTTATTCCTGGACGTTAATTGGTTCGTTAACAATAATTTTACAAAACCTTAATGTAATTGGAACGATGGTTAAAGATCTATTTCAATTTTTTTGCAGACATGGAGTGGGGCGTTTTATCAGGTACATGTTACCTAATACGCCTCGTTTTGTATTATAAAATGCCCCATGCAATTTAAAATGTCCTCATATACGTCGAATATCTAAATTTTATCCAAAACGTAAAAAAACACAATATATCAATAGTTTAACAACTTACAAACACAACACAAAGGTCAGGCAAGACTTAAAAGTCCTTAAAAACTCTAAATAAAAAAAAAACATTTTCATTTGTAAGTAATTAATTAAAAGAAAAGTTGTAACATTAAAAAACACCAGTCTTCTAAATTAATGATTAACATAACAGTCTTTTCAATTAACTTTGACATAAACCAAATTAAAATCATCATAAAATAGTTGAATAGAATAAAATCAAATCTTGCTGCTTTTAACAGCTTCTCTATCAGCTTTCTGCCCATAGTTGTTACACAAACGTGCTACCCTGAACGTGTCAAACTTGAATCCAGTCTTCAGGAGACTTTGTTATGTAGTAATTTTCTGTACATTCACCGCTTTTATTTATGTCCATATCCGAACAGTTTTAAGGTGCTTCTCAAAGATGGAACTTTGAAGTGCTTTGAAGCTTCATTCTCTCCCATTTTTTTACTTCATACAGATCGCATTGCCTCCAAGAAGCTCGAAGAGTCTTGCGTTTATATTTAAGAGACATACTCTGTAATTAAAATACAATATAAATTGGTATCTATGTAATTTCGGTACGGGGCATTTTAAAAAACATGCGGTGGGGCGTATTGCAAATTTTGCTTTTTAAAACGCCCTATCAAGAAAAAAGCCTCAATTTCAAAGTTATCACGTTTAACGAACATTTATAATAAAGCGTATTTATGTGTATTTTCAGCAGTTAATATCAATTTAACTTAAATTTAATGAGTATTAAAATATAAAAAAATGTTTGCAACTTACCACAAATTGTAACTTCGCTAAAACACTAAATTTGTTAATATTTTTTAAGGGAGCGTAATAAACCACACGTGCACATTAGCTATGTTGTTTATCAACATATGGCTACTCTCCGTGCAATACGTGTATCATCTAGCTTTCTTAATGTGCCTGCTATGGCGGTGGGGCGTTTTGTCAACTGGGGCGTTTTACCTAGTTTTACCCTAATATATTATTGTTATCTATATATTAATAAAAATTATCAAAATTGCTACCAATTTGGTACATGCGTACATCAGTTTATTTATAACCATCATATATTGCTTTCAGATAATGCTATATAGGTACGTTGTAATTTCTAATATCGGATAAATTTGCTTCCACTAAGCTCATATACGTAGATAAGACGGGAAGTTACTGCGTGTTGACAGTTGGTAGAAAGATCACATCGGTTTTTGCAATATGTATTATATTATATTTAGTAGTTTAGTTCATATTGTCGTCATCTTTTCCCGCGTGGGAGAAAGAAACTGTGTGAAGACACTCCGTTCTCCATTTTCCGTCTGAATTCGGGGCATTGTGTGTTGAGTGGCTTAACTCAATACCGCATTTTATCTTAGGTAGGAGAGCGGAGAAATGAAAATAATCCACACTTATATTATAAATGTGAACATCTATCTGCCAGTTACGCTTTAACGGCGAATTTAAGACGAAATTCAACCTCAGTCCTCCAAAAGTCAACCTCTAAATGGGGATGAAGTTTTATATTTACACAGGCGAAGACACGAGCAGTCACTAGTTTAAAGACATTCATTCCTGCGAGTGGAAATCAAACCGACAAACGTTGGGTTAATTCTCTCCTTATTACATAATATGTCTTCTTATAATATGAAGCCAAAGTGAATTATTCATAATTTATAAATGAGGGGTATAAAAGCAAAGGCGCTTTAGTCGCAAAATACCTAAATCGAGTAAACTGCGAATTTTTCCTGTGTCGTAATAAATCGATATTTCTACCCTAATTATATGTTGGTTCTTTTATTGGAATACTGAATTGATATAACATTAATTTAAAATAAATAACTTAACAGTAACCATATAAAAATTGAGAAATACTGTAGGACTTAGGTGTCTTTGCATTTAAACGTTGAACTAAAGCGTGTTTGCACGTTAATATTCATTGTATGACAGCTGAGAGCCACTATCCACAATTGAGTTACTATGAAAAATGATAGATTCGCCATCTTAGATATTTTGAAATCGCGACTTTTGATTGGTTGATTGTGACTGTGGCGTATTTGCTCGTAACATTTTTTGGATCACTGTTTTGCACGTAAGCGTTATTTTCTAAGTGCTTTTTTTATAGAATTGCGGTGGATTTTCAGGTTGTCTCTCATAATATAGTGTAGCCCTTTGTGAGCTCTCAAATTTCGTATACTCAGTTAAAAATATGCATTTTTGGACTGAAGCGTAAAGACGCGTAAAGAAGCAAAGGCTTTTATACCCCTCAAATATATATAATTATAGTTAGTAAATTAGCACCACAGAATAATAATTTTAATATAGTTTACAGATTTTAATATTATGGCTTCAAGTATTTAAGTTAATAAGGATTTCTATTTAAAAAGAAACTTGAGTTCAGTGAAACTTGAGAAGTAACATTGTGGCTAATACTTCTATAGATAGGAAATACGCGTGAATAGTTGCCGGGGTTGAATACCATACCTTATTTCTTTTTAAAGCAGCTTCATGCTTTTTCTTGCATAGAAGATCAAAGAGAACATAGTGTCAAGACACTTCACTTTTCTTTCGAAACGAAGACATGGGCAGAATTTAAGACTTTGTTTTGTCTATGGTGTCCGAGGGAAATGAATATGTATTATACCCATGTTTTTCGTATTTTGCCTAGAAATCATTCCCCCGAGTGGGAATTGAACCTATAACTATCGCGTTTCCAGTCTAATTCATTATAATCTGTTTTGAATTTACACAATTCATAAAGAACGGAGTGTCCTGCCACTGAATTCTCTCTAACTACAAACACCAATTCTAATTTTTAACATTGCTCATTTGTCACCAGGTAATGACAAACATAGGTGAAAAGAAAGTGGATATATTAACAAAATGGGAAGAGAAGTCCCGCGAGCTGATAGATGCGTTTCTCCTTCTCTTCGGGCCTGATGGTCGGCTCTCGAGCATATGGAACGAGTCGAAGGGCAGGCTTATGCAGGCGCTCAGCCAGCCCCCCTCCCCGCGATCGTCGCCGCCGCCAAGCGAGAATGGGGATGATACGCCTGAGCATAGGTGGGTTGATTTGATTGTTTTTTTTTTTATTTTATGTTTTCCTTAGATACGGTAGGTAAAGAAATAACAAGTGTTATTAAAGGATTTTTTTTATTAAAGCCTACAAAATGTAGGGTAGTAATGCATTGAGAATGCGTTACGAAAAGTGTGCTCGAATGAATAAACTGGGATTGTGATCGCAAATAATGGCAACGGGTTCGACTCCTACTCGAATGTATTATTTTATTTAAATTATTTTTATTCCGATAAAATTGAATACGACGTTGAATTTGGTCAGTTAACAAGTGTCTCGACGATAGTTAGCTAGTGTTTTGCCAGTAGGTTTTCTCCACCTTACCTACTATACGGGATAATGCGTGAAGTTGAAAAACATAAATAAGTAAATATAATAAAGAACAAAAGCCATGCGGCTTAGCGGTTAGAACGCTTGGACGGTTTCCAAGAGGCGCGGGTTCGAATCCTGCTGCGTTCAAATTTTTATACATTTTCTTAAAATGTCTTTTGCAAATTTCCTAAGTGTTTGAATAACACTTTAAATTGTTAAAAGTAAGTAAATAAATATATATTTTGTTATTCTATTTCAGAGGATCCCCATCACCCCCTCCTCCGAAGTCGCGACGCCGCGACGAGCTGTGGGAACACCAAGCAGGTAACTGGGTAATTATTTGTAGCTTTTATTTGCTTTCACGTTCATAATAAATAGATTAAACGACACGCTATTGCATTATGTATAGTTTTGCACGCATATAATAATTTATCAGATGTAATAACTGGTATTTTTTTTTTGAGCAAAAAAAACTGTACATTTAGAATGTAGATTATATTATAATTTATATTAATACGTATTTGTCAAGTTAACATTAGACTTCTTTAAAAAACTAACATATTTTGTTATTTATATATTTATTTAATACAGCTTTTGAGAGAACTTTAACGCTAATATTACGTTCTACACTTTTTGTCCGAAATCGAGACATAGCTTGTCAAGCGGTGCAACTCAACGCCGTGCCTTGTCTTACATACCAGAGCAAAGAAATGAAAATAATTTAAATTTAATCATTCCCCCGAATGGTAGTCGAATCTAAAACCATCGTACTTACTAACACTCAGACTTCCCTTTGCACCACGATAGCCTCTACGATACATCTATTTAATACCGAAAATGCTTATAATAAACAAATGAATGTAACAAAAAGAAAATTAGTAATTAATCATAATGAGGCCGTTGTTGCGCCGTGCGACAGTGTCTGGCCGTAAAGAATGGCTGTGGGTTCAATTCCCACTCGCGGGAATGATTTTTAAATTAATATCATTGCTCCGCTAACTTAAGCGCGACGTTGAGTTCTGTCATTCAACATGCATCTCGATTGGAGAACGAAGTGTCTTGACACTAATTTCTCTGTCTTCTCTACTATGCATGAAGTTAGGAAAAAATAGATACTATATCTCGATATTGGGCGGAAAATGGAGTGTTTTGATTTTTCTTTGTCTTAACAAAGAATGCTGTTCTATATGTGAAACAAGAAATAAATATTATGACTGGCTCTGAATGCGTGGAGAACGCGGAAGAGGTACGACTGGTTGTAGGTTCGAATCCCACTCGGGGTGATGATTATATATCAATTATTTTCATTTTTCCGCTCTGATACATCAGTCTAATGTCTCGATACAGGACGTAAGATGTAAAAACGGAGTGTCTTAACACTAATTTCTCTCTACCTAACCTACTGGAACTAGAACAAAATATATAATAAACGACATATTTGTAGATGCATCTGGCTCTGAATGCGTGGGGGACGCGGAAGAGGGCACGCACCGCCAGCTGACCGACGACGGCTCCGACAGCGACGACGACTACCAAGACACCAGCCCCTATCTATAGGAGACACCGCATTTCTCATATTAACTATTTATATTTAATACGGGGTCGTTCAAGTATTACGTAGGCAGATTTATTACAATTTTTACCCCCTATCCCCCTTGTCAGCAAAAATAAGCAAAGCTCTTTGCTTACGTAAACATTTTTCAATTCATGTATTGATTTTTTTTTAATTATATTTATAATGTTATAAGTCCGGGAATCCCCGAAACTGCGTTTCGTTTACAAGCAAAGACTATGTGAGGGTTGCGATTCAAGTAAAAAAGTAAATGACTACCGATGACGTAATCATCATCTAGACTCCCCCACCCCCCATGTCATCCAAAATAGCAAAGCAAAGACGGGGGTCTTTTTACCCCCCTATAGTGCTCAGGTAATACTTGAACGGCCCCTGAACCCTAGATTATGTTGCTTGAGTTGTATGTCTACCAAATAATGAGTGAATGTATTTAATCCTATTAGTTTTTATTTATAATTTCTTTATAATTATGATTATTATTATAATTGTACATTTTGTTAGAAATGTTTGCGGGATGATTTTGCCTGCAATTGTGTTGGCACCGTTGCCCGGTGCAGAGTATCAGATAGATATTATTTGTATAGTACTTTTTGATGGTTGATTAAAGAGGTGCTTTATGATGTTTTGTTTTTTTATTGTGACCCTTTATTTGTAAAAAATTGTCAGAATTAAAAATGACCAGTTGACGTCAGTTTATTTATGAACATGGAGATATTTATAGTTATGGCAAAAAATATAGAAATAAAAAATACTTATATATTACTTTTAAAAATTTTTAAAGTGTTATTCCACACTTAGGAAAATTGAAAAAGACATTTAAAGAAAACGTATAAAAATTTGAACGCAGCGGGATTCGAACCCGCGCCTCCTGAATACCGTTCAGGCGCTCACACCACTGAGCCATGCGTTCTACTAGCCGCAGCATCAAAATTCTTATACACTTTATTACAACTTATTTGTGTTGTTAGCATCTCTGTAGCGAGATTTTTACAAATTTCTGCTACCCAAAGATTATTCTACGAACAAGTCAATCTGGATTTGTTGGTCAATTCCCCATTGTACTCACAATAGTGGATCCGAGTTTCACTTCTTGTAATAGATACTTTAGTTTTCAATCATAAAGGTATTTTGGCTTCGGGCATGAGAACAGTAAGGTAAACGCTTAACTCTTGTGCTTTAGCCCAGACCCGTCCACCGTGCCCGGATGCCATACAAGACATACATGCCCGTAAACGAAGCAGATTGTATTATATCGAAAATCTCTTACTCCCAATATCAATATTCGATCCTAATCCAAAAACTGTAATCTTAGATTAATCGAGCTGTTTTTTTTTATTTAGTAAAGTAAAAGTTAGTAATATGCAATGAATGTGATTGTTTAGTGAGAATAAATGATTAAAGGATTACATATTTAACCTACTTTTTGCTCAAAAAAAATATTTATTCATTAAATTGACAGATAAATCTAAGGTTGTAGTTTTTGGATTAGTATCGATTATTGACATTGGGCGTTACAATACAGTTCAAAATACTTTGCATTTTAATCTGGATGTACTTCTGATCACTAACTACAAATTATGCTTTTGGCACACATCAGGTTAATCAGCATTATATAGCTACGTGACTTATCTCATACCATACTTTACGTTAATAAAATTATAATTAAAACTTTTTGTTTTTTGTAAATCGTGATTAAAATAAATGTTAATGACTTTTTTTGTATTATTACTTCTTTTTTTTCATATAAGACGCCTTCATATATAAATTAGGTGTAAAAATTCACTAGAAGAGCTTGAGTCTTGGTAAGACACTATCCAATAAAACAGTTAGAAAGGAGACCGGAAAGGAAAATTCTTGTATTCTTTCTCTTTATTTCTTCAACTTTAAATAATTTAGAATTGATAAAACAGTTTGTTAAAGAATATATATGTCCATAGTATTACATATATATGTATACCTTATTTAATTCGAGAGTACAGAAAAAAAAATTGCAAATCTAATAATTATTTATAGCATTATATACAAGAATGACTCAGGGGCCAGTCATGGCACAATGTGACTGTAAAGTGACTGGCTATGACTTCGATTCCCACTCGAAGAATGGAAATATTTAACATTTCCATTCTCTTCACTCTGGTCTTAAGGCAAAGTGTGGCGTTAAGTTCCGCCACTTAACACGTAATGCTTCCAGAATTCGGCGGAAAGTGGAAAACAGACAGTCTTAACATTAGGTTCCCCCAGCCTACCCTGCAATGTGTGGAATACAGTATGTAGCTAAAGAAAAAAATATATACAAGAAACTATTACAACCATTGTAAAGGCAATCAGGTCAATAAAATGAAATATGATAGGAAGCCATTTAAATCTTTATTCTAATTACTGCAACTCGAGATCCTTCTTACTAAGAATTGTTCAGTGATAATTTTAGTTTAGAAGATACATAGATTAAGGGCAACCCAAATTCAGATAATTTTAAAATTTAGTTAATATCATCTAGTATAGATAATATTAACTAAATTTTACATTACACAATTTTTAACATTATACCATTTTTATATATAATCGATATCTTTATATATAATTCAAAAAAATAATAAATAAATGTCATCATTTTAATAATAAATTGTACAAAGCTTATAATTATCAACAGTAATTCTATAACTAATTGTGTTCTCCCAAAATGGTTATGCTATTATACAATTGGGGAAATCCCTCCTTATAAATTAATCTCAAAGTTCAGAAGTTATTATTATAATAGCCATTATTTTACATTAGTATTATTCTAAGTATTAGTGCTGTATTATATTTTGAATTATATGCTCAAATTACTCATTCACATCAGCATCTTTGTTGCATACATAAAATATTTATCTTCTACTTAGCATAAGAAATATTAAATTATAATATAACAAAAATAGTTCAAAATATACAAATGCTTTTCTGGTCCAGTTTTTCAGTATCACTTGACTCATATACTACAACTCATCACGATTCCCATTTTCACCTTTAAGCTCTTCAAACAAGCAGGAATCATCTGTATTTCTTAAAGCATTTTTACTGCACAAATGGTGTTTTAAGTCTATTTCTCCTTGGAATTTCCAATACCACTCTTCAATTGCCATTTCATTTTCCTCTAAAAGGCTTTCACATTGTGTCTTCATATGTGTAATTTCTGCGGATGGTTTATCCCAAAGTTCTAGAGGGATACCTAAATCAACTTTTACGCCTTTGTCAACAAGTCCATGAAGAGTCTTAAATGTTTGACTCATGCCTTTTGCAAATCTTGTGCTGTCCTGACGTTCTTTATGAATGTTGTACTCTAAAATTTTGTCACATACTCCTTCTAAAGACTCGATAAGTCGTAATTCAGACTTCTGATATTTGGTTTTCTTTTTAGGTTTGACATCATCTAAAGAGTATCCTATTTCAATTACATCATGAATCTTGCCCGTTTCTTCTAGCCTTCCTTGTAACTCAGTAGCTAATATTTTACAAACTTCACAACGATTAGCATACTTTACACCTAAATCCTCTTCATTTTTAACTTCAACTTCATTATTGCACAAAACTATCGCAACACACAGCAAAAAGTTAGTTATAATGATAAGCCGGGATGCCATGCTCATGTTTACTCCTTTACTGTTTAATTTAATTATGTGAATACAAAATTAATGCTTTATTTACACTGTTTATTACAGGAAATTCATTAGATCCTATTAAGATATCTAAAATAATATGGAAAATAAGTAGAATATAATGTAAAAATATTCAAAAATCAAAGTACATTACACTTCAGTTTAGTACGCTGAGTATTGACATTTTTTACTACGAGTGTTGCCAAACATCATAAATAATGAGATGATTTAAGATGAAGAAATATTTCATTTTCAATTAAAAGATCACTTAAATTAGTAGTATTATTATTTATTATAGCAGTAATAGAATTATAATTTATATACTCTAAGCACTGAACTTTCTTCAGTGCGTTATACATCCACAAGCTATTTACAAAACGTGTGTTATTATATATTAAAGAATTATTGAATTTAATAAATAAATATGACAATATATACAATATTGTTAGCAGTGGATTAAAATTCGAAAAGTTATCCTTATTAACGAAATTATTATAATGTAAAAATCCGCCCATCGTCGCAGATCAATGATCGGTCCGTTAATATATCACCATCTTTATAAAGCACTAAAAAGCCTATCATTTTACTGGTTAAGGGGATTGGATGAGATTTACTACATTTTCGTAGGAAAAGTTATTTTCCTATCATCCCAGCAAGTTGAGTTGTAATTTTCCATACTTTTCTTTCTTCGAATTTTCACGTTTTACCTATATGCTTTTATCTATTTTTCTATTTATTTCTAAGTCAGCACCTCAAAACAAAAGTGTGTCCATAAATTGGCTTTGAATTCGCTCATCCACTAGAAATAAAGAAATAAGTCAATCATACTTTTTCTCCTATTTGCTGCCATTTATTCACTTACAGTTTCCATCTAGTTCTCTCGATAGTAGCGAACATAAAGAAGTCTCAGGTGAATCACCTTATATTACTGCTGCATACCTTCTTTTACATTATACATACCTATTTGTAGCTACCCGCCACCTCAAATATGGGTTGTTGGGTGATGGTCCCCAGCACTGCAACTGATGCGGATAGTCTGACGGGGACGTCTTAATAGAATAGAACATTGCGGCCCTACTAGGTAGAAATTACTGCAACCAAGCCTTCTATACTCGACCATTTTGTTAGTTCTACGCACTGCTGCATAAAACAGACAGCTTGAGTTCCGACACCAACCCAGGCACAATGTGCGAATTTCGGTCAGAAAGTCGAGAGCGGAGTGTCTTTACGGGAAGAATCTCTCCGTTCAGTAGATTCCACATTCCGTAATAAAAAAAAAAATATTGAACTTAAAATTCAGATGAGGGCGGGGTTATTACTACCTTAATGGGATCTCTTATTGGCACACAGGCGCTGTACGATGTGGCGGCAGGCAAAAATAGGAGCGGTACAGTAAGAAGGGAAGTGAGGTAAAGAATGCGAAGAACGCAAATGCGGGAGTCGGCGCGGTGACGAGACGTACACAATTTAGTTATAAACTCCATGTTGCTGAAACTGACAACTTTTTACTCAGATGAACTGTGATTATAAATTTTGATAATTGTTTTTTAGTCATAAGCATGTGTTGAGTCACATGTGACGTGTAAGTGGGTACCTAATTGAATGATAAAGTCGTAGACACAAGAATGCGTAATTATTTCCTTTTACTGCATTTAATTTGAAGTCGGTTTCTTCCTTTTTGGAATAAAATATGTGGGGTCCACATACCACCCACCATTTGATTTGAATACCTACTCATTATCAAACATATGTATCATACATTATAATGTTAATTTGTTAACATCAACATACAAATCAGGTTGCATGTTCAAATCACATCAGGGTCACCAGTATAGAAAATCAAGTGAGTGTTTCTGTTGAACTATTAATTTACATCTACAAATATTTTATCAATCATAACTTTTGTTGTAAATGTAATATCTTAGACATCTCTATTACTAGTAAAAGATTCTAAGTCTATATGGAAGGTAAGAAATCCAAAATTTAATGTTTTTATTTCAGTAGCAATTTACCACATCATGAATAAAAATTCTTAGTTTTGATTTAAATAAAATAAGGTATTTTTTAATTCAACTATAAGTTTAATGAAATTAATAGGAATTTACTTCAAATTGCACTTTATCTTCAAGCCAATTAAGCCAATCTTGACTAACATTTTTATCTAAAGTTATTTCTTTAAATATTTCACTACGAGATTTCTCAACAAAACCCAATTTATTAAATAATTTTATGCTTATATCATTTGTGATAGATATTTTTGCTTCAATGGTTTTTAAGTGAATGTTTTTTATCCCATATATTAACATTAAAATGACTGCTTCCCATCCAAGCCTCTTACCACGAGCAGATTCTTCTGCTATCATTATCTCTATTTCACCAATAAAATTGTCTCTGTCTGTTATAAATATGTTTACATCTCCAATCATAGATTCTGTAAAATTGAAACAAAAAATATGATGTACATTATTTGCAGCACCAAAGTATTGAAAAATAGGGCATAACATATTAGTCAAGCTTACCAATTTCATTGTTTTTATCTTTATAAATACTTCTATCTAATATTATAAAAGTGCATTCTGAAAAAAATATAAGACTTATTGGTGAAGGAACATTCATAAACAACATTTTAACAGTATAACTCATAAAAATAATTCTAATTACTGTCTTCATCTTCTCTCCAAGATTTTTGCATATTGTATTCTTCATCCAATGTTAAGGGTTCAGATGCTGTAAGTCTCTGTAACTCTTCGGATTTCATCCATTTATGATACCTAATAAAAGTTTAGCTTAAAATAAACTAATAAAAGCTTAATCACAATGGATTTAAATATTGAAGTATAAGTATATAACATACTTTGGAACATGATGCTCCATGTAAGGAACAAGAATAATTTTAGGGCTAATAATTTTAGTGCTTTCGTTAATTTTCATTTTAGATGTGTTATTTTAAAAACAATTCATTATATGATAATGCACTCTGGGTTGACAATTAATTAAAAAATTGTCATTTTCTTTATTAGAATACTATTAACTGCGTATACATATAAAAATATATCAAATAAATTTATTTAACATAACCAAATACCAATATTTTAAGTTTTTGTTTGTTAACAAATTTGACATATCAAGAGACTGAGCTGCCAGACTCTTGCTTGTTGCCATTTTACATATGTATGTGCTTTATGCTTGCTACAAGATTCACGTTTTTTCAATTTACTAAATTAATTTAATTAAAAATAAATTAAGTTAAAAATTATTAACTTTAATTTAGTTTAAAAAAATTATATGCCTTACTAATTCACGTCATATATATTCAAATTCTACTTTAAATGCATATTGATTTTGCTTGAGCACATAAATTAAAATTGTTTTGATTTGAATATTGAGTATTACTTAAAGATGTGATTATTTTTAAACGTTAATGTCAATGATTATCGTCAAAACTCAAGCGATACTAAATACCAGTAGTATCACTTTTTGTTACAGATTAACAACAAAATGCTATCGTGATCCACCGTTGAACTAGTTATTTCTGTTGATCAAAACTATTAGAATTTTATCTCTTATCAGCGTACGACTTGTGGTGAAGCGCATTATCTATGACTAATGATAAAAAATTTAAATATTCTTGTTTTCACACTTTCTTATTGGTGCTTTTGCCTCTTCCTACAGAAAGTGATATAAACTGTGAGTTGTAAATAAAGCACAATACAAATTATAATAAACAAAGGACGATTGCTTTTTTATTGAGCTATAACAAATTATATGTTTGCTTATTTCAGTTATCAAGCATGAATCAATACGAAACAGAACGTCGTCTAAGTTGGTGCTATAGTCTATTAGCAATTTCACTTGCAGTGTCGGTCATTTGTATAGCAATACCTTATAATCATTGGAGAGCTACTCTTGATGTCTGCCCAGGAAGCTGGCTTGAAAATTTAAGTTGTGGTTGCATATTCTATGGAGTAAGGACATCCCAACATTTTAATGGGGGGCATAATGCTTATTGCCTTTACTCTATTTTTGCACCTCTTCCTTTAATAGTGTATGCTTTAGTGATGGCATTATTCCATATGTATAGAGTATGTATTAATAATATTGGACAATATGAAGGAGAAAAATCAACAAATATGGAAGAAATGTGAGTGTATAAATATAACATAAGTATACTACTATTGAATGATTTATAAGAGACGTTTGACTTCATATACACTTAATAAATAAACCTTGTTTATATATATTTTATAAACCAATTTTTTAAATGGGTTTGTCTCATTCTCATCACATGCATTACGTAATGTAGCTGAATTATTACACAAACTACAAAATAAGTAAAACATTTTTTTTATTAATATATTTTTAAATCTTGTTAAATAGATAACATTTTATAATAATATTTTAATAATTTAAATATTGTATTTCAGAGAAGGCGAGACAATAGTAGTGACAACTAGGTCAAGGATTTCCCAACAGAATGATGCTGTGATATATTGTTGGATACCTACCTCAATTATTGCAGCTATATTTTCTATTTATAATTTAGTACACGCTGCCATTATAACTGATGGATACTTTAAAACATGCTTTCAATACAGAGGTTCTTTAGTTACGGTAAGTCTATGAATATTACATATACAAGAACTGGTTTTTAGTTAAGAAACAAGAGTTAGTAAACATATAAATATATTTTATTTGACAATTATGATTTGATAATTATTTTCAAAGTTCAAAAAGTTGATGCTTTTTTTCATAGCAGATTAAGCACAGATAACCTATTTTTAAGATACTCTTTTATCAACCTACTGCCCAAAAATTAAGATATCTCCAATCTTACAAGAAAGCTCTCTAGTGGAAATCAAACCCATGCTGCTGCCTTATACTGTGCCATTAAAGTATTCAACTCTCAAAACATAAATCCATACTTATATTATAAATGCGAAAGTCTGTGTGTTTGTCTGTCACGCTTTCACGGCAAATTTTCTGGTCCGATTTGGATGAAATTTAGAATGAAAGTAGTAAAAGTGACTGGGACTAACATAGGCTATTTATTTTTTTTAAAATCAACCTCTAAAGGGTTGAAATAGGGGATGAAAGTTTATATGAAAAATCTAAACTGCTTGACCGATTGTAATGAATTTTGGCATAAATATAGTTGATAATCTAAGCTTAAACATAGGCTACTTAATTTTTTAAAAATGCTCCCTCGAGGGTTGCAATATAACGCTCCCTCGAGGGTTGCAATATAACGATATAGTTCACGCGGCGGAGCCGCGAGCGGGTCGCTAGTTATATAAATAAAATACTGTTTTATTATATTTAATATGAAATTAAAATTGGGACATTATTTACAGAAAAAATGGGCTTCAAATTCTAATTAAACAACTCTTGGACTAACTAGACTAGAAATGCAAAAAAAATATTCCAAATATTTTTTTTAAAAATACTTCTCATTTTTAAACTATGCTAATAACATTTTAAAAATATCAAAAACACAAATGTTGCTTTTTTTATTTTATTTAGCAACTTCATGCGTCAGGTGATCATTCTACTGCAATACATTTCCGATTGAACTGCCAAGCAATATTTGACTTTATGGATTATATTCAAAAGGACCAAGCGCCTAATAATCGAAGGGGTGACTTTATAAATACAGGTGTCGCTTTACAAATAGCACTTTTTACTTCTTGGATATCTGTTATACTATGGATAGTTGTTGCTGTATACACTTCAGTACGAGCATTTAGAGAAAGGCGTGTTTTGACATGTTGTGGGAACTAAGTTATTATACAATATGTATATTTAGAATATCTAATTTTAATACATATTTAATTTATTTTGCAATCATGAAATGGCTGCGACTGTATTTGTTATAAAAGGTAAATTTTCAATGTTTTTAGTTAAATAACCAGTGTATTATTTTGTCATAAGTTATTCAATGCTTGGACTAAAATTGAAATTGTAACTTGCACATGATGATAGTTAACAAGGGAAGAGAACAAAAAAGTTAAAGATATATATTAAATTTTTGCTTATTTTATAATTAATTTATAAATTATTAGTGTCAGACATTTCAGTAGTCATATGATATTATAGCTCACGCACATTGTTATTTTTACTTTTTGAATATTTTGTATAAGACATATATTTTTATATTTTCTTTCTTGCTAATTATATAGACAAGTAAATATTCAAATACCATTCCACTATCAAGTCACATAAGTTTTACAATAGTAACCTCAAAGACTGAATGTAACATTTTTTTATATGTAGTTAAGACTTTATACCACCTTTTATTTTATAATGTGCCTACTTTTACAATTTTATAGTATACATATTTTTACATTTTATAATTATATATTAAGATTAATTACTTAAGTGACATAATTGTGCCGTCCATTTATCGTTTAATAAATTATTTAAAAAATGACGTAGTTTTTTTATTACAAAAATATGGACATATTGTCCATATAACAAATATGGATAAATTAACTTCTTATAAAATTAATTCTAGGTTACGGAATAGGTATCTAATGATGTTTTTTTTAAGATTCATTTGTATTATGTTAGATAATAATAAAATTTTAAAATGTATGTGCAATTATTATTTCCGAAAATTGCTAATTTCAGTTTAACCCTGCAGTGGTCGCGCACCTAAATGAGACATGTGTGGTCGCGTGGACTACATACGTAGTCCATTTTCAAATTGAAATAACTTTTGTTATCTATATACTTTTTTTACTTTACTTGTGGGATTATAGTCAGTACAGCATGCTTAACTGTATAAAATCAGCATGACATAGTTATAACCTTTTTTATATAACTATTAAACAAAAACAAAAATACATCTCTAAATTGGCATAAAAATAACAGGTTTCGTATTGATTGTGATGACAGTCAACTATTGTTATGAAAATTAATAATTTATAACATTTTCTACACAGGAAAGACACATGATTTGGAAATGATTCCCATAAATAAACTTTTTGTAGGTAGTGCACGATTTACAGGTGTTTTTATTGCGTGCTCTTCCATAGTTGTGACAACGACGTACTTCATAACTTGACGTCATCTCTAAAGCTAATGCTTGTTTTTCTTTGTCTGTGATACCTAGGAAATATTAAATTTTTACTGTCGAAGACTTTGTCAATGAATTTGAGTTAATTCTTTTCCCAGTCAATGGTTTCATCTAACCTCATCTGATCGTCAACGAAAAGTAACACACAGTTTTGAATGGCAGTATTTTGCCTGGCTATTCCGTTCGGACTAGGAGGAACAAACACTATAGTATGCCTAAGGGTTCTTCCTCTGACCTGAAGAATTGTTTTAGACCACATAGTGTCATCAACTCTGGTGTAATAATCATCACGCTGCGATTTTCGCTAAGGTGGTTCCTCATTTTCAGAGCTTTCGCTGTCCCTTGACTCTGATATCTTGCTCCTGCTCTAATTCTTATTCGTGATTTTGCTCTTCTAAGTAATCTACTTCCTCATCCGAGCTAGACTTAGCTTGAGAACCGTCGATGTCGGCTTCAGCTTCTCTTAACCACACCTCTATCGGTGCAGCTTGTCGATCACCCATTTTTATCCAAAAAAATTATGTTAGCTCAATCTCCAATAAGATAACATAACAAAATCATATTTATATTACATATTTATGACAATTTTAATACAAAATAAATGAAAGCAAAAAAAATACTATCACGAAAAACACTTACGTAAGTGGTCGCGTGGACTACATATGTAGTCCAGGAACTTTGCAAAGCTACTAATAATGCACCTACGCATGATAGGCGCTTCCGATGCACTGAGTACGTCCCTGGATTAGTCATTTGAAAGTACCTAGCGCCACAAAAAACTAGCGCTTGGCGTTTGCAAAATAAAACGGATTTTGTATCAGTGGACTACATATGTAGTCCGCGCGACCACTGCAGGGTTAAGTAATGATTTAGTATATTTTAATTTGGGGAACGGAGTGTCTTAGCACTATGTTCCCTCTGCCTACCCTGCTGTGTGCGGGATACAGCGTGAAGCTAAAAAAAAAATAAAAAAATTGTCAGTTGATTACCAATAAACTTCGCCAGCTGAAACGACAAAAAATACAGCAAATTTTACTATTATGGTGAAGAAATAAAACGAAAAATGGTGCATAAAACCATTTATATTAGATTACAACACGAAATAACATTATATTTTATATGTATATTATAAAAATAGCAAAAGTTTAACAGAGTAAATAAATATAGTAGATAAATCACATTAAAAGTAACTTACGATCTTCACTGAAATAAATAAATGTATTTTTACAAATATTCATTAGTTATTATGACTGAGTAAATATTTCACAATTCAAACTTAAAAGCTAAAATAGTGTAAAACAGCATCTATAATATTTACAGTAATTTGTTATAAATTGATTGATGGTTATTAAAATTACGTAAAAACATTCAATTTTGAAACTGATGCAATTGTAATGAACATTTAAAGTGTTAGTGTGAATAACAGTTTACTTAGGAAAATTGAAAAAGACATTTAATGAGTGTAGAAAAATGTAGAACGTAGCAGGATTCGAACCTGTGCATCTTGATCGGTTTCCAAGAGGGGCGGATTCAAATCCCGCGGCGTATGTATATAAACATCTTTCTTCTTCAATGGCTTATAAACATCTTTTTTTATACAATTATAACAGATAATAAAAAAATAATTATTAAGTCAAATTACAAGAATTTTGTCAAAGAAAATGTTTTTTCAAACAAAAATATCTTATTCTTTTAATAATAACATATTAATTAAATACAACATTGATATACAACAGTTATTACCATATATTTAATAATATCTTAAAATTGATCATATTTCAGTTACTGTATTTACATTTAACAACAAGCAAAGAAAAAACAATTAAACCTACTATTGCGTGAATTATAATATCAATTTTGCAAAATGTTTCTAAATTGTCATTAATATATATTAGTTTTTACTTCAAAACGTATTTTAAATTTGATTCAATTATTTTAAAATGGACATTGTATACAAATATAGAGTTATAATAATACAGGTAATATTTACTAAAATATTCAAATATTGTAATAACAATAAAATTTTACAGTAATAATAACATTATGGCACATTTAATATATTTATTTATCATACATTAAAATATTTGGCTATCCTATACATGGTATGGAAAATGTAAATATATTTTTTAACAGACTTTGTAAAGGACTGTTGGCAGGTAATCCTATGCTATTCAGATTATGATAGTTTTTGTATAATTAAAAGTGATACAGTGAATGCAATTTGAATTAAATAGTCTTACTGTAATTAGATTTATGAATGACTCAATTACATTTGGCTGTATTTTAAAAGTACAATTAAAAAAAATAAAGCTAATCACAGATACAATAATATATTACAGTATAAATTCGGAATGTAAAACAATGGTTAAATAGAACCATATCTAATTAATTAATTACTAAAGTATTTACGTATATTTGGAATGTTTCAGTATTATTAAGTACTCACAACAATATAAAACTATTTTTGTCAATTACATATAGAAAGTTAAAGTACAATTCAGTTTTACGTTATTTTTTTTTTGTCTGTCAAACATTATAATAGTCAGCAAGACAATATTATATCTTTTCTGTGTCAAATTAGTAGCATGAAGCAAACAGAATGAGATTTATTCGACCCCAAGTGTGCCTATATCAAGTGTTTATATGTTTTTATACAATATATTTCAATACTTTTAAACATTTTTAAAGTGTTATTCCGCACTTAGTATAATTGAAAAAGACATTTAAAGAAAATATATAAAAATATATATTTTTTAAAAAATTTAAATCCCACTGTGTTCAAATTTATATGTTTTCTTTAAATGTATTTTTCAATATATTTCAATTTCATGTTTTATGCAACATATCAGTATATGCAGGGAGAATGTGTATCTAAGTTAAGACACTCCATCCTCATCTTTTTGCCCGAATACGAAACATTGCTTGTGGAATGAAGAAATTCAACACCACATTTTGAAGTCACCAATGCAGAGAAATGAAAATAGTTCCCCCAAGTGAGAATCTTACAACTATCACATGTACTGTCTGATGCTATCACATTTGTTTAATATTTATATTTATGTGTGTGATGTATGGTAACACACCATTAAAGAGGGTGCACTTATAGAATCTGATAGTTTTTTTTAAATTTTAAAGTGTGACAATAAGAATTTTAAAAAGTTACACATACTTACAATTTAAACTTTTTAATCATGTTTACTACTTATTCTCATTATGGCATTCTGCTTCCCAATCGTTTGGAATCATAGTGTTTATATGTTCTTCAAATCTATTATAAGTGCAGGGCACATTGCAAAATGGAAGCTTTAGTTCCATAGGAACTTCAACTTTAGTACTGTTTCTGTAGAAAACCTGCAAAAACAGTGATATTGTAAATAAAAAGTTAGTTTCATAATTTTATTATATACTATTTTGCTCTTCCAATTCAAAAGTACTCAAGGACAATATAAAAACGTTATAATGGCATAAATATAAAAAAAATAATCCATTATATATTTAAAATACACACACCATCTCTATTCATAGTCTTATCAACTTCGTTTTCATTTCACATTCATTTCATCAACCCTAGGGGGTGAATATTTAAAAAATAAAGTAGTCTCTGTGTAACCATATTTATACCAAAATTCATTACAATCAGTCAAGCAGGTTTTTCATACTCATAATATATAATGCTGCTAAGAATACTTCTTCAGAGAAAGATCAAATGCACATACTTTATTATTAAACAAAAAAAAATAATGTTAGACAAAAAATATTTTTTATTTCTTTGAATAGCAATTTTTCTACTTATTGCATGAAGGAGATAAATGAGCAGAAGGGCTAACTAATGGAAAGTGGCTACCTTGGCCCATGAACACCCACAATATTAGAGGAATTCTGAATGCATTGCCGGCCTTAGAGGAATTGTGAATGTATTGCCGGCCTTAGAGGAATTGTGAAAGCAGGAAAGAGGCAAGAAGGTTGGGGGAGAGTAAAAATAGGTAGAGCTGGCTAACATATCTTGAACTGGAACACATCATTAGATGTTTGGTGGTTCATTTTGACAAGATAGTGACTGTGAGGCAATCGGAGAATGAATCCCCTATCACCAAGAATATTATTAGCTTAGCAGATTAACTTCATTAATATAAGTTTGAATAATATACATATACAATTATTATGTAGTTACATACCCTTATGAAAAAATTATCTTGCTCCACCTCTTCATGCAATTCTATAGTCAGACTTGCCCCATATTCTGGTTGTAGTAATTCTTCAAAACCAAAGGCGCGCCATAGAGATACTATATTTACATCATGGCCAGAGTAGATATAAAGAGACCGCTCATCATTACTGTGAGCTACAATTTCCCTGAGATATTGCTTTATTTCATTAAGAAATGGACCTGTAAGTAGATGAATGTTTTAAATTAGTAGCCTGTCTATTATAATGTGGAAATTTTAATAAAAGTTGTAATTTAAACTAACAATAACAATTAATTGATAAATAAAAGTATTTTATTACGCACTTACCTGTATGAAATTTTCTTAATGTTTCATTATATGAAAGCATTGCCAAACTTAACATAAAGGGGACATGCATTTTATGTGGAAACACATTTTTAGTCCACTCAGGGAGTTTTAAACCTGCTTCCTGTTCTGATTGTAGAGTACTGTATAAAAAGTCTACATCAAGAATGCTACGCATACTTTGATTTGTATGCCTGCTCAAATATTCAAACAATTCAGCAAATTTTGGATCAGCATTTTTTTCCTCTAATAATTCATGGTACATAGCTTTCCATGTCTTACAAGGTTTTGTTGCAGCAACTATCTAAAATATAGATTTGATGTTTTTATTACAAAAAAAATATTCCTGCACAAAAACACTTAGCAAGCAAAATAATTCTTACATCGTCCAAATGCTTTGGCAATGAATGTACAGGAATTGGCTGCCAAAGTATCTCAGGATGCCACACTTGCTTGTCTAAAGGAGGATATAAACCTGCTAAAAAAGTGTATGCACTCATCAAACACCTAGATTTATCACTGCTCCTAATATATACATCTTTCTCATAGTAACCTTCTGGTATAAAATTAGCATAATAGCTACGATATTTCTTTCCTAATTCATATAGTTGAAGTTTGCCTACCTGGAACATTGTAAAATTATTTTGTTATTAATTAAATAATATAATATAATTTATACATAGAGAGAACATAATAATGCTTACATTTGTTAGGCTGCCCAGCCCATCTGGCCATTGATAGTTTTTATAAGGGTCACTGTTGTAAGAAGATACAGGAGTTCGAGCACCATGACGAAAGAACTAAGATAACAATGTAAACAATATAATTTATGCTGTGTAATAAATATATTATACACTTTATATATTTTACTTACAATTATAACTAGTCGTAAAGTTTTAGATTCATACGGTAACGTTTCGCTTAAAACACAATAACCGAGGAGACAGCTTAAAACTGCTAAACCTAAGACGATCACAGCTCCTGTTGTCGATTTCTTCGGTATTGGATGACAGATTTCTTTTGGCGAAGACGATCTTCGCCAAGTATCGTCGGTTTCATATTCCATTTCTTATATTTATGATAATGTGAAAGTAAACTACAAAAATTATTACATTCCAATATAACTAATAGAAATTAAATCCTATATTGCACTTTCATATTTGTGTACTCACATACACATTACATTCACTTAATTACTAGTCAAATAACATAAGAAGATATTAACAATTACGTAAATGATAACAAATTCTCTAAATATAATTAACAAACTTAACACTCTTTGTTTTCTTTGATAAAATTTGAATTGCTTATAATAAAACAACGCACACAAGCAGATCTCGAGTGGCATTGACATTTGACATATTGATGTTGTGATTTTTATATAACGCTTATAAAGCTGATGGCGCGATGGAGCATCGGGCAATGGCTGACTGAACTCTCAATGATTTTTGGTTCAGTCTCCACTTAGGTATTTTAGTTAGTTAGTTAAAATATATATTAATTATTTACATTTGTTTTCCCAGTTAACACAAAACGGTTTTCAGTCTCGAAACTTAATACGCATTGTCTTTTATCGTAGTGTATAATAAGGCATCTCTGACTACCTTGCTATGCAGTAAAATGCGTGAAAAAATCTTTATTCCTGATAAATAAACATAACATACATTACAATAAAAAAACTTGCATATTTTGTGCTAACTGTACAAAATAACAGCTCAATAAATCAATTCAAGGTAATAAATTATAACGAACATTTTTTACATAGTTATCATTGCCTGAGCATTTACATATTGTGATAACGTTGCTTTTATTGCAGTAAATATTTTTTTTATATATAAATAATATAAATAGAAATATATATTTCACATATACACTAGCGGAAATAATTAGAGGATCATAAAATTTTACCAAATTTTTTGAGGTATTTTAAGTTGCTGTATTTTCCTCAAAAATGGCCGCATTGAAATAAAAAAACAAGCATTTTAAAGCTTAAAGTTTCTAGTTTTGAGATCTTAACATGAAAAATATTTTCAACTGATGTGTTCCCCTCTATCCTGATGAATACCGAGAGAGAAAATTCGATTCATTTTATTGGTCTAAAAAGTTGGAATATTTTTTTCAACTTAACCACTATATGGATCGGATAACTTATTTATTTAGCTTTAACTTGCTATTGTTAAAAATTCGATACATATATTTCTCGATGAGATTCGCTCGCGAACTCTGATTGGAAAAGGATCTTTTTGTCTTTAACCATAAATATCTCAGTAACCGCTGATCGCACAAGAAACGTAAGGAGTATTTTATAATCTTCAGTAAATAAAAACCAGCTACGGATTTTTGAAATATTATATATATCTTCTTCTTTACATTAATTTTAATCATAAAAATTAATTTTAATTAAAAAAAGGACTTTAGGTGGCTTTTGGGAAAATCAGGCGCTAAGTTGGATATATCGAGAAAACTGGTAATGTTGACTGTGCGTTTTACAGTTTAATATATTCACAAAAATCCTACAAAGTTTCGATTAAATCCATCTAATCCATCCAAATGAGATGATTTTTCAGTTTTTTTATTGATGACAGTGTTTAAAATCACGATTATAAATAAAAAGGAAAAATCATCACATTTTTAATTTCGTAAAAGGTGATTTTTCGAAGTCGCTATAAGAATTTCGACGCAGCTGGATAGGAGTGAATGTTTCTAGCTCTTGAACGATTGGCGCGGGTTCTGCCCCGGCTGCTTTCTAATATTTTTCAATGTGTTAAGTATGTGAATAGCAATTCAAAAATGTTAAATTTTAAATAAATACTAAATAGCATTCTCTTGCCACACGATTGTTCGTAGAAAAACCCAGAAATTTGTAAAATCTCAAGAGGCGGGTTCGAATTTCGCAGCGTTCAAATTTTTACGTTTTCTAAAAAAATGATAACTTATATTAAAACGCAATTTCTTAAAATTTTTAAATGAAATAAAATAAATAATAAATATTTTATTTTCCAACCACATCCAAAGTACAAAACAATAACTACAAGTACAAAACAAAAATTATATGAAATTTAACATAGTCATTATAATATTACAAATTTGTGAACAGATGGTGCCCGAGATAGGTAAAGAACTTGTGATAAAGGTCATCATTATATAGGCCCATACTTCATCTATAAACTATTTAGACAAAACCAAGAATCAAACATATGAAATTACTTTTTATGTACAGGTATAATACTGGTCCACACTTTAACGAATGTGTAAAAAATGGTATGGACGGTTGAAAGTATAAATTCGTAAATGTTATTTTTTTCGAATGTCTAGTATGCTGTTTGGGCAGTGGCCTCGACAGCGTCATCGAGCCGGCGTTGGGGGAGGCCGAGCTATATGAGCTCTGACCTTGGCTTGGAATCCTTGCTTGTGAGGGAAGCCATCGAATGAAGACGACGGCGTGGCGAGGGCACCTCAGTTGACGCGTGGCGACACCTTTTTAGTGGGGGACTTTGCTTCACTCAGTCAGAGATAGGCCTGAGAGTTAGGCTGGTGCCCGGGTGAAAAATATGATTAAGGACATTTATTAATGTAAACAATGTTTTTTTTTATTTTTTAAATTAGTTTAACTGTGCGTTTGTATGCACAAATTTTAAATTTAATTTATTGTTAAATTCTAAAACGTCTTAACCGATTTAAATACAGTTTTGACTATTATATTTCAGCAATATATCACATATCATATCATAACACTAAAGTGTTATTATTTTTTCATTCGATTCATAAACAAAAAAGTTAAGAGAAATTCACATTTAGTTCAACAAAATCGCTAAAATAGCTTGGCTGAAATTTAAACACATGCGAAACCGCGAGATTAAGTCGCTAATGATAAATAAACCTAAACGCTTAATTTTTTATTAATAATAAAATTATCTTTAAATAAATATAATTGCTATTTAATAGCATCAAATAATTTGTAGCGAAAAATAGTTGTTAAATAATTATTTAGATGCAATCCCAGGATCACTTGCAGTAAATGGATTGTAGCTTCCCAATTTAACAAGTTCCTCAGACATTTCCCATAACTTCTTTGCATATTCATCATTTAGTGCTTTTTGGTTGGGCGTTGTTACAACACAATCACTGTAAGAAGAAATAGATAAAAATAAATACCTACAAAATAATATATGAAAATTAAAATCTTGGATGATATTTATATTGCTGCAAGGGCGTTTATTTTACGTGCTGACAACGCACGATTATGATAAAAGCATTAACACATTTAAATGTATTGTACATGTTGTGACAATGCAAATAAAATATTTTTTTATAATTGCTACATAATTTTCGCTCATTGGTTTAGAAGTATACGAAAATTTACCATGTATTTTTTGTATTTTTTTAATATAATTTTAATATTCATTACTATAAGCATCACAACAATATCTATACAAACGCAACAATCATGGAATAATACTGGAACAGTAACATGCATATAGGCCCTTACACACAACAAAATCTGCAATAACAATGATATTCTTCGAATTATTATATATTTTTTTATTGGCATTTCTTTGAATTTTATAAATATATACAAAAATTTATTGTTATGAACAATACAAATTATTTTCATTATCATATTTTATATTGAAATAAATTATGTTACCTATAGTACAATCCTGTTTCATTAGCACATTTCTCATCAACAGAACAATATATTGTAGTTTGTGCACCAGATTCTGGAGTTTTCATGAATGGATAAAACATCATGCCTATTATCCTTCTTGCTCCCCTGAACAGTACTTTATCTAAATGTCGACCAAGTTCAGTTTTAATGACTCCAGGATGAAGACTGTATGTGTTTACACCTTCTATTTTATGATTCTAAAAAATGTATATAATAATTAGGTGTAATTGCAAATTAATTTTATTACTTTTGTAATAACAAATGTACACAAATCTTGAATAATTAATATATATTATATGTTTCATAACTGTAGACATAAAAGACAATACCTTGAGTTTGTTGGCTAACTCTCTAGAAAATAGAACATTAGCGAGTTTACTCTGTGAATATGCCTCGGACGCATTGTATGATCTTGTTTGATAGTTTAAATCATCAAAAAATATGTCATGTCCTGGAATAAGTAACTATTAAAAATAAAATATAAATATATGTTATAAATACAACATGGTTTTATGATACTAATAATTAAAAATTATGTTGGAATAAATATATTAAAATGGAAAATATAAATATAATACATATTTTCTTACTAGTATGTGCACTTGACGACACTGTTACTATTCTTGCTGGTGCACTATCTTTTATCCGTGGCAATAGTAATAAAGTTAAAAGAAAATGTGCCAAGTGATTTGTACCAAATTGCATTTCGAACCCATCTTCAGTATAAGTTTTAGGACACATCATGACTCCTGCATTATTAACCAGAATATTTATTTGTGGTTCCGTGTCTAGGATTTTTTTCGTAAATTCTCTAACAGATTTTAGAGAAGATAAATCACATTTCTCTATCAAAATATTTCCTTTGTCAGGTATGGCTTTACAGCTTTCTTCGATGTCAGATTTTGCTAACTCAGCTTTTTCGACACTTCTACAGGCCATAATTACTTTAGCCCCTAAAAAAATGGTAATTACACATAATATATTTATTAATCAATATTTTTTAAGTAATTAGCTAAATTAAAGTTTTTAGTAAGAAACTTGTGTATAAAAGTTGTAAAAAAATCAAATTAAATAATCGTGAAATATACTCACCTCTTTTATAAAAATCCAATACAGTTTCTTTCCCAATTCCTGTATTACAACCCGTTACAATAGCTGTTTTTCCAACTAATTTAACATTGCTATAACACCGGCCACTAAAAAAAGGCATTTTTAATTATTTATTAAGTTTTAGCCAAAACAATAAGCACTGTATATGTGACGTTCTTCAACAGGTGTTTTGTTTGATTATTATATTTTTTTAAAACTAGAAAAGTTGATTTGAAAACTTGAACCACAGATGAGGAATTTGAGGTCAATGACTATTCATAATATTGAAGCGCTACCAAGAGCCAAGATGCAATATTAAAATTTACAGTTAACTGAAGTTTGTAAGAAATAGCGTTAACACGTTAGTTATTAAATAAATAGAACGTAAAAAAGCGTTCGTGACCAATAAAATATTATTATACGTAATTTGAAATACATATGTACCTATAATAAAAAAATTGATTAGATGTAAAACAAAATATTTGATTTGGAAGATTAATATGCAAAATATTAAAGAAAAAAGATAGTTTCCACATTAGAATATTTTTAAAACAATAACATTACAGTTATATTTTCAATCCAAAAACAGATTTCTTTTTTTAGTAATAAAACCCAGGGGCAAGAATGTACCACTTTGATGTTATTTTTATTATTATAAGTATTTTATGATTTATGTTGCTTGATGGTATTTGTCTTTAGTCGTAATTCTTGAATATTATGTTATCAGTACTTATACAAGCATGTTGTCGTGCATTTTTTCCTAGTGTGTAATAAATATATTTTTATCTTCACGTATTACAGCTTGCCAGTACTGCGCAGAAAGGCGAAACCACAAAGCCATATGGCATCTGGCCTCTTCCTCTCTTATTGTTATTAACTTCCA
The DNA here is from genome assembly GCA_019049465.1 of Dryas iulia moderata. NCBI lineage: Eukaryota > Metazoa > Arthropoda > Insecta > Lepidoptera > Nymphalidae > Dryas > Dryas iulia. The sequence continues at coordinate 5,631,949 of CM032417.1, forward strand.
ATTTTCCCACATGCTCTCCAAGAACTGCTTATGATTCTAAATAAAAATCGTCTTTTACAATCAACACTGAGTTTTGTTAGATGTTCAGTCAAATTATTTTCTTTTACTTGAGATATAATGATTAAGTAAATTTTGTTCTTAATAATATGCTAACATAGCAATATATTTCTGGTCCTATATCGTAGAAGACCGAGACCAAGAAAGAAAATGAGCAAAAATATTAGATTATTATTCATTGAACTAAATTTTAGTTCCACTATAAGTACTTATGTTAATACATTTAAGAAGATACAAGAAATAAATTATGAATTAACAATAAAATTAAAAGCCTTTCCGTCTCTATATATACTAGTGTTGCATTTATATTTTACGTTTAAACTTATGGAATATACTTAAAACTTTATGAAGATAATGAAAACCTGGACATTGTAGGTGTAGCAGAAGTCATTTAAAATGATAATGTTATTGATATAAATCTTGTATTTAGCGGTTCCAGTTACAACGGCGTCATACAAATCGTGGAACTAAATGCAGACTATTAAAATATCAAATTAATTATATACTACAAAATAGCTAACGCGGAATTATTGCGTAAAGGTCTCAAGGCATTGCTGTTCATAGCGCTGCGGTTGATCTTATTAGAGAGTTATCTCAGGGTCTTTCTACGATTGTGTCGCAAAAAATATGAATTCGGTTAATTATCTGTTTTATAGTTAGGACCAGATTTCATAATTGGCAATTAGCCCACTAATTGAATAGAAAAACGACCAGAGGTGGCTGAGTCTAAAAAACAATGCCTCTTGTGTTTTTTCTAATACCTATTATCGATTATAATAATATATTTCTCAATAAAAATGTTAATGTAGATTTTTATTTAACTACAGGACAATATTAAAAATCTTTTTACCGCAATTGCTTTGAATATTACTGGTTACGAAGAACTGCGTGGGTGGCTACCATACTTTCGTAACCAAACATAGCTAATCGGATTTTATCAACGGTCCAATGGGATTAAGTGTCCTAAATTTCCTACTAATACTATTAAGTAATTATTCAACGTATGTCCAGCTAATTAGGAAACATTTCGTAAGTTCTTGTACAGGCATACATCAATAGGTGGTGACTTATGCCTGTCTTAGGTTTTTGTATAGTCCATATGATTATTATTTCTATGATGAACTGAGTGGCTTAGTTGATTCTAAGAGTTCTAAGTTGTGATAAAACTCAAATTGACTTTTAAAATATTTATTACTGTTCATTGTTGTGAATAAATTAGGATATCAATATACCTAAAGGTATAACAAAGGTGTGTATATCTTATATTGATAAAGATTTCTGCAGATCTCAGAGCATCGAGATCTCTAACAAATCGAGAACAATTTTTAAAATAATATATGTATAATGAACCCATTATGGATTTCTTTAATATAAAAATATTTTTACAATAGTACTTATTTAGTAAATATTAATTACTGTTTTCTGTAAAACCAAATACGGTATTTCTTCGTTTCCTCAATATCCAATGTTGTTAGAAAGGGTAAGTATGAAGTGTCTTTACGCTATGTCGCCAAATATAGTAGATAAGTGAAGAATTTTTTTTTAAATTTTAGCTTTAATTTCTTTAATATGTACATTTTTATAAGTTCACAAGAAGTTTTATAAGGCCGTATACGTATGAAAAAAAACTATTGAATAAAATACAAGTATACCTATACCATAAATTGTAAAATACTCGCCAAATTTTTTTGACAAAAAAAAATACTTTAATGGGTGTAGTTAATTCCACTGTACAGTATGCGAACTTGATTCAAGGAAACTAAAAAACAAAATTATGGAGATACGGTGCTATTCTGGCGGTGATTTTCAGCATTTTTGATGTTAAAAAACTACTACTTCGTTACATAAGTAATGGAGCTATAATCTTAATCGAGAAATTCTATGTAATATAAAATATATTTTCAGTATATAAGCACTAAGAACATGTGGTGCTAAAATGTAATATTTAAATATGAATGAAAATATTCAAATATTTTGATGAACAAGTTAATTATCAATAATTGGTACCTACACAAAAATATAACAGCGAGATAACGTGGAGATTTTGTATTATAGTAAGTAAATGATAGATCATAACAATTAAATAAAATTTAAGTAAAAAAAATACATATTTTTAGTTATTTTAGATATCTGTTAAATAAACAATTACGTTCATGAAGTATATTGGTATCTATGAACGTATGAATACGCAAGTTTAATCTTATCTTATCCCAATTCATTTACGTGTTTCTCATAGTTTGAGTGAAATATCCCATTACCGGTTCATTTTGATATTATTGGTCGTCAATAATATTGTAACGCAAATAAAAACAGTTAAATATATATGAGATTTAAGAGATTAGTGTTATAAATGTGCCAAATATAGTTATAAATATTTTAAAATATGTGCCAAAGGATTATAATATGACATTGACATGTGTGTTAAACCGCGAAAATTTTTATGATATTATTCTTGAATGCAGGTACGTAGAAGTTTTACATTAAAGTTTTGCCAAAGAATATTGCTAAAAATAATGTACGTTTGGGCTTCTTCTGAATAATATCTTATATACATGGATACGTTATAGTAGGTATCTTATTAAAATAAGTACTTTTAGTATACAGGTCAGGACTCAACAGATAAAGAGTCAAGCACTTGTTTTTATTTACATTTGACTTTCCCATGTTTATTATTTTAGAAAATAATGTATTGTTATGACTGTATTGTTAATTTTATATTATACGTTCACTTAACATATTAAATTAATTTAAATATTAAACGACTTACGACGAACTCATCTTATTTAAAACCGATGTAAAGAAATAAGCCGTATGTAAGTGAAATATTTTTTTTCTTTGTCTTATAACTTACATATACTTACATAAACAATACTTATACATATATAAACAATAGCTTGCAGCAAAATTGTTAAAAAAAAACATTTTTTTAAGTTATAATTTGAGTAAATTACTTATATATCAGTTTCATGAAATAAAGTGCTTTGTTTTCAGATATATTTTGTATGAAATATGGATTATTTTTATTATTGGTGTAAAAGTGAAAGGACCTTAGAAGGATATACGGTCGTCATCACCGGGTGTAATACTGGACTTGGGAAAGAAACATGTAAAGATTTGTATAAAAGAGGTACGAGAGAGTTTTTAATTAGGTTCCGTGGCTTGACACGGTAACTAAAGTGTTATTTTTTTTCTTTTTTTTTTATGGAATAAAGGAGGCAAACGAGCAGAAGGTCCACCTGGTGTTAAGTGGTTACCTTCGCCCATGGACATCCACAACGTTAAGTGTGGATGCGTTGCCAGCCTTGGAGATGTAGGACAGAAGGAGGGAGGAAGGATGGGAATTATGGCAATAGGGAGAGCTGGCTTACATGCCATCGAACCGGAACACATCATTAGATATTTGGCGGTTCGTCTTTGACATGATAGTGGTCGCGAGTCAGTCGGAGAGCGAATCTCCTACCACCAAACTACTGAGTTACCCGCCTTTTACGGGACGCTACCCAGCGGCTGGGCGGAATTGTATTCTTAACCCGTCCCCCCACGGGCTAAAACACATTCCATTTTCAAATTTCCACCTAATTTCGAATTTAGTTTCCGTAAATATAGTTCCCGGACTTATGCACTTTAGCCTACAAAAGAAATTAAAATTATTCACAACTAATATTTCTGTGATACCTTTATGAGTTAGCTTACGCAATGTGTCTACTTCGGGTAGACACATTGCGTAGTGTCACATAGTGTAGATCGGATTAACTTGACACTAGGTTCGTTCTGATTACCCTGGTATTCGAAAGAAGCGTGTGGGTGCATAATACTGGTGAATGGAAATAGAAAAGAAGCAAAAGTGGTCAAATACTGCCTCGCTGCCTCATTTATATAATTTAATATGTTTTAGGTGCTCATATAATAATGGCATGCAGGGACATAGAAAAGGCTGCGCTAGCCAAAGATGATATAATCAAGCAAGCTTATTTTGACGGGATTAAAGGCTCTATAACAATTAGGAAACTAGATTTAAACAGCCTCAAATCAGTACGAGAATGTGCCTCCCGTATTTTACGTGAAGAAAAGAAAATTAATATATTAATTAACAATGCCGGAGTTATGCTGTGTCCTGAAAGTAAGACTGAAGACGGTTTTGAAATGCAAATGGGAACAAATCACTTCGGACATGCAATGTTAACTTTACTACTTCTACCAAGGATAATAAAAAGTGCTCCTTCCAAAATAATAAATTTGTCATCTGTTGCACATAACAGTAAGCATTCATTATAAACATTTTATAATGAAAATATATACGAAACTTATCTATGACCTTATCTCGCTTATGGTTATATTACATCTTAACACAAAATTGCTCTCATATATCCAAAGGCGTTAATTTATTAAGATTTATATATTTTCAATGAAACGTTTTAAATTCCAGTTGCAGTTTTGGATCTGGATGACATAAATAGTGATAAGTGTGTTTATTCTGGGCCTAAATGTTACGCTAAAAGTAAAATAGCAAACATATTATTTGCGAGAGCTCTCCATCTTAAATTAAGAGTAAGTATGCAAATTAGTCATAAAATGGATGGAGATTTTTTATAATATTTGTATTTTTTTTTAACATTCTTTGATATGTGTTACTAATAAATTTATTCTTTTTTTTATAATACCTAAAACTCTCTCAGAAAAATTAAAACGTCACACAGTAAACTATATGATCTAGGACTTAGTTAATTAAATTTATAACAATTAAACAATTACGTATAAAAATTTTAAATTTATCCAACAAATTTATGCTATTTAAATTCGCTTACTGCGTTATCTTGGTATCTACTCCATTTGCATAATTGACATTTTACAGGAACATTCAATAGAAAACGTGAACACATACAGCGTGCACCCTGGTATTGTTCGTACAGAACTGAGCAGGCACTACAGTCAAACTATAATACCTGGCGGCACATGGTTCTTCAATAATATCATGGGCATATTTCTCAAATCCTCTCGATGCGGAGCGCAAACCACGATCTACTGTGCTGTGGATGAGGCTTGCGATAATCAGAGTGGATATTATTATGAGTAAGTGCTTGTTTTAAGTTACCTCTATACATAGCTTTACATTCACTATGTGCATGCCTACAACCAAAATTGCTTGTGACGTCATATTTTAAAAGTACTCTAATTCATGCCGGATTACCGTATCATCTTAATAAATTGATAAAAGTATAGATTTTTTCTTTTTGCCTGTGTTCATACTTCGACTCGCAATTTGCCCATTTTAAGGTGCTTGTGACCACAACGTTTTTTAAGGGATGGTTCCGCCCCTGCACTTGTTCCTAGCGGAATAGTCAGGGAGAACTGCGCGCTAAACTCTACACGCTCACTCTGTATACCTGTTTTGCCTAGTCTACTGTTATTTATCTCTTCAATCCCTACCTCTCTTACCGCTCACCTTTGCTTCATATACCACCTAAATACGTTCTTAATCATTCTTACCATAACATTCTCACTGGCTCTCCTTATTGAGAATTTGATCTGCTATTAAGTATTTATTATATTATTTTCAATTAATCATCCCTTTTTTCTTTAACTTTTGACCTAGTGGCTAGACTTTCCATATTCCACTTTCCACCCTAAATATATCCGAGATATTGCGTGTGGTGGAACTCAACGTCGCGCTTTGTCTATGTTACTAGAGCGAAGAAATGAAACTTTATTTATTACCCCGAATGGGATCAAACACAACCATCGCGATTACAGTCAGTCCCACAGCGCCACGACAGCTTGTTATTTTTTTTTTTTAGCTTCACGCTGTATCCCGCACACAGCTGGGCAGAGGGAACCTAGTGTTAAGACACTCCGTTCCCCACTTTCCGCCGAATTCAGAGGCATTGCGTGTTAAGTGGTGGAATTTAACGCCGCGCTTTACCTCGATACCAAGCGAAGAAAATGGAAATACCAAATATTTCCACCCCTCGAGTGGGAATCGAGCCCACAACCAGTCGCTTAACAGTTGCACTTTGTGCCTCTGCGCCACAACTTGTTATTATATTTATTTAAAACCTTATGTGTATAATATATTTATAATATTTATAAGAATAATTGTTATTTGAATATATTTAATACGTTAAAATATTCTTTCTAGCGACTGTCACATCAAGGAACCGAGTGAGCAGTGCAGAGACGACGAAACAGCACTTAAATTATTTGATTTAACCGTGAAAATTCTTAAATTAGACAATTACAATCCGTTTGGCGATTTGGAACCAAATGATACCTTGTTCGATTCAAATACTTAATAAATAAAATCTAGGCAAAATATATTTAAGCTCTTCGTTAGAAGACATTTTGTTAATGATATTTAATCCTAAATCCTCATTCACGTTTTTTAATTATTAATTAAGCTATGTTATGCTTAATTAATTTTCCCCTTTTTCTTATTTCCTCAAAAATTAACTAATTAATACTTCAATTACACTTTTTGTCAAAAAAATTGTCCAACATTCGATGCAGGTACACTAGAATAGATTCCAGAGGAAAAATAAGAAGTATATAAATATATCTTGTCAGATAATAATAATAAAATAAATAGCTTCACGCTATATCCCGCACACAGCAGGGTAGGCAGAGGGAACCTAGTGTTAAGACACTCCGTTCCCCACTTTCCGCCGAATTCGGAGGCTTGCGTGTTAAGTGGCGGAACTTAACGCCGCGCGACCTCTTTACCTCGACACCAGAGCGAAGAAAATGGAAATATAATTTCCACTCCTCGAGTGGGAATCGAACCCACAACCAGTCGTTTACAGTCACACTCTTGTGCCACTGGGCCACGACTGGCCCAGTCAAGCTTGTTAGCTTGTCACGTATAAATTGTAACGCAATTATATTTTTTTGTTACGTAAATTTGTGTATCAGGATTAAAACATATGATATAGGTTTATATTTATATGCAGTATGCTATACGGGTTATATTTATTTAAATATTTATTTTATTTAGACGTTTTTAATTAGAAAAGCGTCCGTGCATAACAAAATGACCTTTATAAGATAAACAATAGACAATAAATACAAGTAGCAATAAGAACCTAAGTTTTAACTAATGTTTTACAAATAAGGGTATTCGGAAATACTTTTGTAGCTATCATGAGGAGAGGGTCGGTTACGTAATATACGACTGTTCCTAGTACGAAAGTTGCCAGTCGCTGGTTTTTCACAAAAGAACATATGGGGAACATCACAGATTCCAGTAGCAAGTAAGCCGCTACGCTTAAATCCTCCACAACGCTTCTCTGGTGACGAATAATTGCCTGGACACTTGAAATCTCCATCCAGTTGGCTATCTTCTAGACGGTCGCCTTGTAAAAATCATTAAGAATTATTTAAAAATGTGATTGTATTGTACAAGATATTATTTTATTATATTGTTATTAGCTCTTAGATATATCATTAACAATAAAAACGAATAAAAATATTTTAAGAGAATCGATGCTTGTCTTATTTAACTTTAAAAAAAATAGTTATATTATTCCTTGGCCATTTCAGTTCTAGATCTTTAAGCTGTTATTTATATCTAAGGTTGCCATATCTTTAATCTATAAATTAAAACAAGAAACGTAAATCCTCGTTTTTAGAGCCCACCACCCGGACTTGTAAACCGATGACATTTTCGAAGTTATTTTAATTTTAAACGTATTAAAAACAGGCTCGTTTAAAGTTTTAAAAAACTATTAGATATAAGGAGAAGTTCCTTATAAAATGAAGGAAACTTGAGGCGTAAGTCAAGGGACAAAATTATTTTAATTAGATTTTAGAAAGATATAACAAAAGCGGATGCATGGTAGCCCTATTTTTCACATTAAATATTTATTACGTAAATATATATATTTCATATTTAGGATAAAACTTAAATATGAAATATTTTTATTGATTTTATTTAAGAGAGCAACTAAATTTGGATTAATGTAGAGTACCCTTTAAAAATTGTAATTTACCAAGAACAGTCCGATAATGGTATTTTTGAAATAAGTCACTGAATCCTAGGAAAGCGAAATCGCCTGGTGTTTTATGTTGATCAACTTGTTTGAACACATCGCGAATGTATTCAGCTTCCGTTTTCGTGTTTAAGATAGCGAGATGTCCTCCCGCGGAATAGCAAGTCGAGTATGCTTCGTACCACGTCTGTGGTTCTACATGAGTTATATAACAAACATTGTTTGGCCCTAATTTCCACCCTGTAAAAGACACGTTAGGATTATTTTTCATTGAAAAATTATTAGACGGCGTCTAACGCCTACGATGCATACCTACGTGGCTCAGTCATCTCTTACAAACTTGCAACTTATTACTTGTTTTTCATAAATAGCACTTTTTACTAAAAACTACAAAGTGTTCATTACTTTATCCATGACAAAAAGATGGAGTGTTTACATACTGATAGTATTATAAATAAGAAAGCCTGTCTGTCTGTCTATTACGCTTTCATGACAATCTACCGACAAGATTTCAGGGAAATTCGAATTGAAAATAGTTGAAGACCCAAACATAGGCTAGTTTTTAAACTCTACTTCAAAAATCAATCTCTAAAGTTGAAATAGGAGACAAAATTTTGTATGAAAAGTTATGTATTAACGCAGGCAAAGCCGCAAGCGGTCGCTGGTTACTAATAAGTATATGGGAAATCCATGCTCTTCACGAAAAATATATAATAATTAATATCTCATAAAATAATTAAATATAGCTTACGTGAATCAAAAGTATCGCAATCTGGATAATAGATAATATTAGAAGCTTTTATTTTACACACAAACGGCAGACTGTCTGAACATGGGTTCACAAAGAGCCGTCCATTACGTCGCGACGCTACACATCGTCCGCTGCCGGATAAGGGCTGCTTTAATTCCCACAGTAACTCTAAAATACTGTCTTGTAAATAGCTACCTAAAAGATCAAATAATCATTATTTAGTGGTGTGTTAAATTTTAATATCAACAATATGTTTTTCTCACACACCAAAAGGAGGAGGCAAAAAGAAGCTAGTATTACATACATATTTCATATACATTGTTAACCGCTCTTCGTCCTGAATTTGAGAAATAGCGTATAACATGTTAAGAGGCAGATCTAATTAGTACATATTGTTCTAACCATTACCAAAGATAAGAAAAATTGCAACTTAAAATTCGAAAAGAATTTAATATTTTATGAAAATATTTCATTCCACCCATTCGTCCCATCGAAATTACAATAATTTATAGTTAGATTAATTTCTTCGCGACAATGCCATAATCTCAATATCTAAACCCAACTTACGACTTAAAAAAAATATAAGTATTCTTTATTAAAATACATAATACGTTACCGACTTTAATTCAACATTTACGATACATTTATAAATATTTCACTGACAACAATTATTAATAAGACGATAATGGGGCATTGTGACAGCGTCTAATTGTAAACGCGATGGTTGTGGGTTCGATTCCCACAAGGGGAATAACTACATTTTAAATTTTCATTTCCTCGTTCTGGTACCAAAGCATGGCGTTAAGTTTCGCTACTCAACACGCAATGTCCCGATTTCAGGCGGAAATTGGAAAACAGAGTGTCTTGACACTGGGTTCTCTTTCTCTATGTGGGAAAAGGTGTGAAGCTGCAAAAACAAACAATTACTAATTTACCTTTAATAGTGACAAAGGTTCTTTCAGAATATAAATCATGAATGCCGACATATACACCGCTATATTTAGTAAGTATTGGGGCGACGAGCAACGGTATACTGTCAGCTTCATCGAGGTTCTCGGGAACAATGAGCTCGGTCCCTTCAGCCTCACATCGCATACGTGCATGATACCAGGTAACCGCTTCTGGATGTAATTTGTAAAATGTCCCAAAGGATTTCTCGTACCTGTAGTCCTCACGAAACTTTGGCCTCTTGGTTTCTGCTATGAGTTCATGGAGCTGTTCTACTTTGTTAATTTTAAATATTTCAGAAAAGTTAAACGCCTACTTAAATTATTTTTTATACATTACAAAAAGGTCGTCGTAGCGCAGTGGGCAGCATCGTCTGTCTATACCAACCTAATTGCAATGGTTGAAGATTCGATTATATATAATTTTCAATTCTTCGCTCTGCTACCTAAGATAAAGTGAGGCAAATGAGATTCTTTATTTAACAAGTAATGTACACATTTAACATTTTCCAATTGTCTCAAACAATGTAAAGTAGAAAATAGATTGAGTCTGACTATCCTGCTATGCCTGAAAAAGCATGAAGCTTACTTTCAGTTCACAGTCAAATAAATCAGGGACAACCTAGTTTCAAGAGCTATATGCTCAGATTTCACAGCAAGTATTGAAAATAAATAAAATTCTAATCTAAATAAAATTCTCCGTGTGAAATAAGCATACAAACAATTGTGTTTACAGACTGCTGTTCCAATGCTCCACGACGCCATAGCTTATGCATTGTTTTTATCTTTCATATGTATACAATATTAATTTTATATAATAAATGAATTTTCCTGGAAATGCAACTTATAACTAAGAGATAAAGATAAACTAAATGCTCTAATTAGCTAAGTTTATAATGTAATTTGAAACAATTAATTAATTTAAATTACTTAAATTAAAGATTAAAAGCTTGTCTTACCAATAAATACGAAAACGAATAACAACACGCAAAAACGAATATTATTACAAATATATTTTTTCATTGCACTTTGTTTGATTTAAGAAAATGGGTGAATACATGTGTGGTGATATACACACGTGTTCACCCACACATATAGACCCGACCATTTTATCAACAAGTAGAGAAAAGTTATTAAAACGCTTTGTTAATTCCAAGAAATTTTATTTCTTTTTTATATTCTACTGAAATATTAAGTCATAAATAGTATTCAGATAATACACATAGTAAATCATTCATTGACTATTTTTAATATTATTGCAAAAACTTTGTGTCATCTAATAAAAATTTAAAATTTGAAATAGACAAAAATTGTTTGATAACATAATTAAATTAATAGATTCTATAACAGATTTCATTTAGATTGATTGACGCAACATTTAAAATCTTATCACAAGCTATAAATACATGATAACTATCACAATTATTCAAATAAATAGCTCTATACAGTATGGACACATAAATGCTGTACAACTTAATATTAGAACTACACAAAAACACTTTTGTAATACTCATTTAACCATAATATACACATTTGTTGAGAAATAATATAAAAAACAAATAACAACAATCTTCAACACAAAAACAATGCATGACTAGGAATATAGAAATTTCCTAAAGACTTCATATGAAGCATTTATTATGCCCCAACTTAGAAATGCTCTTGATATGTTCAATAGAGCACCATGGTAGAAGTTTTTGAACTTAGAACCACGTTTACGGAGAATGTAGTTGAATTCATAGATAAGTGTCCTATGGGGTCCACCAAGTTGACACTGCATGGTAATTTTTATTACATTCAGAGGATAAAACAATGTACTCAAAAAAGCACCTATAGAAGCACCAGCTATAAAATTTTGCAAACTATCATAAAGAATATTATTTTGTTCAGGCATCCTTTCACGAACTTCATCTCGAATAATAAAAAACATTGCATTCGAAGGCCCATTTCTTAACAAGATTGGCACAAGTCCTCTATAGAATTCTTTTATTCCATAGTACCTAGCAATATGACTAGCTGCATGAGCAGTGTTTTTAAACTCTTTGTGAAATTTAGGATGAATTAATAAAGTTTGGAGCCTTTCAAAAGGAGAAAGTGTCGCTTCAAAACATCCAGCAACCATACCTGCTATGGTTTTGGCAGCATATGGATTAGTTTTGTATTCTAATAAAGGTTGTAAACATTCATCATATACACCAAACATGAGAGACATTGACATAGACCTCTGTAATAGTGGTGGGAGCATACCACGGTACAAGAAACCTAAGCCTTCTTTTTGTAACTGATTCAAAGCAAATGTAGCTTCCACTCCATGCATCATCTGTAATTAATGAAAACTTAATTGACATAAAATATACTAACTAACTATTTTCCTTAAATAAAAAAGCATTGTCTTAATTTTCAAATTAAATAAATACAATTTATCAAAACAAATATTATAAAATATGGACTAAAGAAAATATACTGCTTACCTGCCTAAATATCAGTTTGTTGAGAGGATAACTAATGAGAATATTACAAAATGCTGCCCCACCACCACACACAAATTCTTTCCAATGTTGCTGAAAAGTATTAGCCCTTGCTGGAGCAGACATTCTGTCCTCATTTAGACAGGTTCTCTCCAGTATCTGACGCTCTGACATAATACAGTTACTTGTCAATCATATAATTAAGGCCATCTCTAAAAACAAATATTCTCCATATTTCACAAAATTTCTTTTTTTTTATTAAAAGAAAAACGTTATAAGAACGGTATAGGTACGACGTAAAAACTGTTATAAGAAACTTGAAAAATTAACGTTGTAATATACGAAATATTAACTTTCTTACTAAGGATTCTTGATGATACATGATTTTTATAGGATCAATCTTAATTATTAAAAATTTTAGTAACTTACTCAAATCATTATCTCCCAAAAAATTAAGTTTAAGACATAATTGCATATAATTAAGAACTGAGGGGCTTTTCAAGACTCTTCCATTTCATTTTTGCGGGTAACCTATATTTATAAATTGATATTTTAAACACAATTTATTATTCTATTACTCAGCTACTCGCATTGAATACAACTTTTTAATACAAAATTTATGCAGGCTATTTCAAATTTATTATGAGTCCATTCGGAAATATGTAGTTAAAGAACCCTCGAATAATTCGCATAATGACATAATGACAAATTGACATTTATTAATTATGACATAACTTTGACAGTCTACTCAACAGATTGAAAAAATCCAATTTTATGTATGTTTAAATTTAAAAATACAATTTTTTACTATCAAGTTTTATTAAAAATCACAGCGTCAATTATTTTGTTACAATTCTTTTTATAACTATATAAATGGAATGCCCTAAAGACATAAAATAAAAAATAGAATATAGTATATGAGACATATTGTGGAATGTGGACCATATTTATTTTTTTTCATATTTATAAGGTACAATTTTATCAAATTACAAAAATATTCTTTAATTATTACTCTATTTGCAGAATCTTGTTTTTCTAAAATTGTTTTTGAAGTAACATATGTCACGGCTTCCCAAGCTTAAATGTCAAAATTGTATTATTAAGTTTTATTTGTATATTTACGATTTGTAATTGTATATAAATTAAGCTTTATTCACTTTTATAATTTTTATTCTTAAAATGGCGGCAGTGTTAAAAAAAAGAGCATTGGCTGAGTACAACAAATCATTTCAGGTATTTATTAAAATTATTGTATTCACTTTGTTTTTCCGCATTTATTATTAGAAACCTTGTTTAACTTCAGTAAATTATCGCTTACATTATATATCTTTCATTTTTAGGACGGCCCTTCATCTAAAAAATTACACTTAGCCAAGAAACCTTTGATAGGCAGTTCAGCAGCAGCATTTGTTGGCTTACTAGAAAAGTGTAAGTCAAGCGATGAGGCATTGCAGTTATTATTACGTATCTCAGATTGTCTTCAATTTCAAGAATCTGATGTTGAAGAAGCTATTAAGAAATTATCTGAACATTTTCAAAGCCAGGAAGAGTCTGTCGTTAGGGTCAAGATTTTGTGGTTATTTTGTGATATTGGATTAGAGTGTCCTGGTGCTAACTTAAATAGCTTGCTTGACGAAACAATACACTTAATTAAGAATGAAACTTCACATAAGGTATTACATATTTATTACATTGGATTTTATGAGTTATTTTAGCTATAAAAAAATCCTATTAGTTATACTTTAATAATACTCTCATGTTTTGCTTTAAATGTGACTTTATTATATTATATTGGTTATTAAATAAATGACATTAATTGTGACGATGCTTTTCAAAATATATTTTAAATAATATTTCTATTTAAGGTCATAGCTCAAGGTATAGCAACGTTACTAAAATTAGGCAATAAACTCAGTGATGACAAGATTCTTATGATGAGATTAGTAACAGTTGCTAAGGACAATTTAAAAGATACTAGTCATCAAGTGAAATGCCGTTGCTTGCAACTTATTAGTGAGCTCTATCCAATATGTCCTGAGCTTGACAGGACCACAGAAATGATAAGTGAAGCTAATACTATTGTAAAGTTATTGGGGGATTACAGTAATGCTGAGGTAACTTAGGTTTTTATTTCATTATCAATGTGTCTAATAAATGAATAAATTTCTGTATATGTGGAAATTATACAAATACCTAAATTTCCACTTAAAGGGGTAATTGAGACTTTTTCATATAAAATGTTAAATAAAATATGTAAATGCTACATATATTGCCATAATGTGTTTTATATACTTATGTTATTTTCACTCCTAGAGTAAAGCTGAAATATACAATCAGTATTTTAAAAAAACATAAAAATTTGACAACAGTGGGCTTTAAACCCATGCCTCTTGGAAACCGCCCAAGCACTCTGACTGCTAGCTAAGCCTTGCCTTCTACTACCAGCTGTGTCCCAATTATTATACATTTATTAAAACTAATTTATGTTATAGGCAACTACTCTGTAAAGATTAGATTTTTAGAAATTTCTGCTACCCAAAGATTAATCTACGAACCGAACAGAAGTAGTGCCCAAAAGAAAGCTCTATTTATTAAATACTTTTAACATTTTATAGTTTTCAAAAGCAGGGGTTCGAATCCCACTGCATTTAAAATATTTATATGTTTTCTAAAGATATCTTTTTCAATTCCTTAAGTATGTAAATATCACATTGTAATGTTAAAAGTACAACTAGTATAGACCTGAACTCAAATTTCATATATTTTTACAGGATGCTAGAGTACGTTGCGAGTCCTTCCAATCTTTGCTAACATTACATGAGCGTGGTCTCACGCTTAGTGCAGATTTGTATGAACCTGCATGCGCTGCACTTTCAGATGACTATGAGATTGTCCGAGAAGTAGCACTCAAACTTGTTTGGTTGCTAGGAAATAAATATCCAGATAAGTAAGCATATTACGTCTAAGTAATTCTTTCATATATAAATATATTTTATAACCTTAAACTTTCAAATATGAGAACAATATAAATCCAAGCATTTTTTATTACGGTACTTCCTTTTTCATGTTCTTGTTATGCAGAAACTACTGCTAATTAGTTAATTATATATTAAAGCGTATTCAAAATCAAAATTAATTAACTAATACTAATCTAAATGAATAAAATAAAATAAACATAGCCTTAATTGTTGAAGTTCTTATATACTAAACACAAAAATAATTTATTAGACTATTTGGGCATACTCAACTTGTCTCCCTCTCGGTCTAAAATCTAAAAGTAATAAATTTTTCTACCCAATTAATTTAGCTCAGCAACACTACAAGATGGTGAAACAACGATACGTCTCGTCGACGACGCCTTCATCCGCATATGTTCAGCTGTGAACGACTTATGTATGCAAGTGAGAGCCCTTGCCTGCACCTTACTGGGTACTACGCGGGCAGTGTCGGATAGATTCCTCTTGCAAACGCTGGATAAACAACTTATGAGCAATATGAAGGTAATTGTGGATTTTGTTCAGTTACTGATTGATTGATTTGTTATTAAAGTGTACCTATGTTTTTTTGTATAGTAGATTAGAATAAGGTAGAGAATCTTGTGCTAAGACATTCCATTCTTCATAATTACTCCGATAAATTACAACAGCGAAAAATAAAAAATAAAAATAATAAATATAATGTGACAGTGGCCAGTCGTGGCCCAGTGGCACAAGCGTGTGACTGTAAACGACTGGTTGTGGGTTCGATTCCCACTCGAGGAGTGGAAATATTTAATATTTCCATTTTCTTCGCTCTGGTGTCGAGGTAAAGCGCGGCGTTAAGTTCCGCCACTTAACACGCACTGCCTCCGAATTTGGCGGAAAGTGAGGAACGGAGTATCTTAATACTAGGTTCCCTCTGCCTACCCTGCTGTGTGCGGGATACAGCGTGAAGCTGAAAGAAAGAAAGAAAGTAATGTTACCTTCGAATGGAAATTAAATCAGCATTAATTTCACTTGGACTGTTATTGTCCTACTACAATGCTAACTAACTGCACTACCATGGCAATGTATTTTTCTTTTGTTTCTTATGAATGAATTTTGTTATATAATCATGGTTTTTAAAACGGTTCTAGTCCTTCATATTTGTGTAATTATGATTATAATCAGAATTCTTTTCTTTTAACATGTGAAGGCAAGCGTTTGACCACTTTTACGGCAAGTTAATTGATTCATGACGTAAACATTTACTTCGATAAGATATATGAATAAAAATAAATATTTAATAATTTTATTCGCGAGTGTACATTTACCCAGCGCTCATAAACCGTTGCGATACGTGCAGTATTTGCATATACTATCAACAGGTATACCCTAAACTTTTACCGAACGCTCATAAATCGTTGCGCCAACTATATGCGTGAGGGGACGGTTTAAGAATACAATTACCCTCCGTTGTTGGGCAGGGTCCAGTAAAAGGTGGCTAACCTAGTAACTTTGTGTTAGGAGGTATATTTTCTAACTGGCTCGTGATCACTGTCGTATCAAAAACGAATTGCCATGATGAATTCCGATTCGGTGACATGTAAGCTTGTCCTTGTTCCTGCCACCTCTCTCCCTCCCTGTTTCGCATCCAAGGCTCTGCTCGTTTGCCCCCTTTTATAATAGAAAAACATAGTATTGTTACTACGTATTCTATGTTTATTCTCTTGTATGTCTACGTAGAAAAGATTCTACGTATTATTTAAGAGATTTCCTAAGTCTTAAGTATTTATGATACAATAAACAGAAGAAGCGCACCGCCCACGAGCGCGGCGCGGAGCTGGTGCGGTCGGGCGCGTGGGCGAGCGGGCGGCGCTGGGCGGACGACGCGCCCGGACAGCTGCTGGAGGAGGGCGCCGTGCAGCTGCTGCCGGGCGGCGCGGCCGGCGCCTTCGTGCACGGCCTCGAGGACGAGCTTATGGGTGACTACTTTTTAAATATATAATAGCCTGTTTTTTTTGTCTGTTAATCTAAGATTAAATGTTAATTAAAGTTTAAGTTGTATTGTTAAGAAATATTGTTTCTCGAAAACATTTTCTTTTTTTTGAGATTTGAAGATGTTCCCGTTTAGATCGCGTGAGCTTCGCTCTTTACTATTGTACTATAGAATAACAATACTTTATACTATTGTTTTGGCTCTGTCGTATGAGTCACTATGGTTATGATAGTGCAAAAATTACAATTATCACTGTAAAAATGTCTGCGTCATAATTTAAAGCATGCATGCTTAAAGATTAAAAAAAACATTTACCATTTTTACTAAACCCACGACGGTTTAATTGTAATTGAAAAAGGATAAAATAACTAGAAATCCCCCGCCTAAAAGAATATATGTAACGAGATGATGGGGACGACTTCGTCGGAGCTGCCATTACTTACAATTAAAATATTAATAAGGGAAAAAATTAAAATATTAATATGAATTTACAATTAATTGATAACTGGTACTCCTTTTAAAAACTTTTAGAACGAAATCTATACCGTTAGCTACTATATTTAAAATAGAGGTTGCAACTGGCAGCCCCCGACGAAGTTGTCCCCATCATCTCGTTACATATATTCTTTTAGGCGGGGGATTTCTAGTTATTTTATCCTTTTTCAATTACAATTAAACCGTCGTGGGTTTTTTCAAAATTTTTAATTTTGTTTTTTATTTTAAACTTTTTAAAGTGAATAGATACACATTATATGTTATTACATAATTTCGAAATACTTTACATTAATCTTCATGCAAATCCAAAAAAAATTATAAACCCAATGCTTTTTGGTTATCAAATACTTATTGCAACGCCTGGCAGATTATCACCGTAACATTTTCAGGAAATTTAAGTCTAACCATATCAGTGAAAATCACAAAACCCACTAGTAGTTTTGATGTAGCGCCCCGTGGTAGTTGGTGATATGGCATATAAAAACATGCACCAATTAAACCTGAACCTATCACAGAAAACTGCATCTAAATAGGTTTCACACAAAAAATACAAGCAAATGCTTACTGCAGCGTCTTCTGGTAAAGTGTCACCATGACACATATACGAGAACACGCGCTAATTAAGCCTGATCCTATTTTTGATAATCCAAATCGGACTTGTAGTTTTAATTATGCATAATTAAATGTTTAATGCAGCGCCCCCTGGTGAGTTCTTAACGTAAAAAAAAACCTAAAAAGTTACACCAAGTAAAGGTAAATCTAATACTAAAAACTCTGCCCAATCGGACAAGTAGTTGTGGTTTTGTTTTAAATATTACAAACAAATGTTACTGCAGCGCCCCCTGGTGAGTTAACAAGATAAAACATATCCAAGAACATGCACTAATTAAACTTGAGCTTATCACTGAAACTGCATCCAAATCGAATTCGTCATTTTAGCTTTGCACAAACAATATTTTACTGCAGCGCCCCCTGGTGACTTGTCACCGTAATATAAATTTAAAAACATGCTCTAAGCAAAGCGGAATCAAATACTGAAAACTCTTTTCAATCGTACTAGTCGTTTTGATTTTACAGAAAAAAATAGAAGCAGCTACTTACTGTAGCGCCCCCTAGAGGGTTGACACATACATGAAAATATGCACTAAGTAAACTTGAATCTATCATTGAAAACTGCATTCAAATCGGACTCGTAGTTTTAGTTTTGCACAAACAAATGTACTTACTGCAGCGCCCCCTGGTGAGTGGTCACCGTAACACATATATGAAAAGATGCACCAATTAAACCTGAACCTATCGTTGAAAGTTTTATCTAAATCGGACTAGTAATTTTTACTCTGCATAAACAAATGTTTACTGCAGCGCCCTCTGGTGAATTTTCACCGTAACAAAAAAACAAAAATCTTAAAATATGCATGAAGCAAAGCTGAATCTAGTTCTGAAAACTCTAGCCAATCGGATAAGTAACTTCGGTTTTAGACAAATAAATACAAGAAAAATTTTGGTTTTATACAAAAAAACTCAAACAAATGCTTACTACAGCGCCCCCTGATGAGTGGTCACCATAACACATATATTACAAGACGCACCAATTAAGCCTGAACCTATCCTTGAAAGTTTCATCTAAATTGGACTAGTAGTTTTTGATTTGCATAAACAAATGTTTACTGCTGCGCCCCCTGGTGAGTTTTCCCCGTAACAAAAAAAAAAAATCTTAAAATATGCATCAAGCAAAGATGAATCTTTTTATGAAAACTCTTTTCAATCGGAGCAGTAGTTTCGGTTTTAGACAAACAAATACAAAAAAAGTACAAACAAATGCTTACTGCAGCGCCCCCTGGTGGTTTGACACGATAAAACATATCCAAGAACATCCACCAATTAAACCTGAATCTATCACTGAAAATCGTATCGAAATCAGACTATTATTTTTTGAGATAATTGAAAACATTCGTTTTCACGTAAAATGCTTACTGCAGCGCCCCCTGGTGAGTTAAGGCAATAAGACATATCTAGGAACATACGCCAATTGAACCTAAACCTATTATAGAAAACCGTATCAAAATCGGACTTATAGTTTTGGAAATAATTGACATAGTAATTTGCACAAACACACAAACAAACAAACAAACAAACAAACAAACAACCTCTCACCCCAAACACATATACAGTCGCCGTTCCGTCGCGGGTAAAAAAAACATTTTACCATTTTTACTAAATACTTTGAACGGAAACCAGCAAGGCCTTATAGAAGAGAACAGAAGTGGCTATATTTTATTTATTTTGTTTTTACAGCACATTTTTACGCATAGCAGGCTAGTCTGAGAGAACCTAGTGTTAAATTCTCCACTTTTCCCTGAAATCAAGTCATTATGTGTTAAGAAGCGGTACTTAACGCTGCACTTTGACTTATATATCAGAGCGAAGAAGTGAAGACAATATATAATCACTCCCCCGAGTGGAAATCGTACCCGCAGCCATCGTGAATACAGTAAAATGCTGTCCCCACACTACGACGAAACTCCCACACTACGAAATAATCAATGGGGGTTTAATTTCATATATATGATTGTTACTTACGTTAAAAAAATAGCTTCACGCTATATCCCGCACACAGCAGGGTAGGCAGAGGGAACCCAGTGTTAAGACACTCCGTTCCCCACTTTCCGCCGAATTCGGAGGCTTGCGTGTTAAGTGGCGGAACTTAACGCCGCGCTTTACCTCGACACCAGAGCGAAGAAAATGGAAATATAATTTCCACTCCTCGAGTGGGAATCGAACCCACAACCAGTCGTTTACAGTCACACTCTTGTGCCACTGGGCCACGACTGGCCACAACTGGTTACTTATATTAATATTCTATTTTAGAGGTCCGTACAGCGGCAGTGGAAGCAGTCTGCCAGTTATCGATGGAGAATCCAGTTTTCGCTACAACGTCGCTCGATTTCCTCGTGGATATGTTTAACGACGAAATAGAGGACGTCAGACTGCGAGCCATCGACAGCCTTACAAGGATATCTCACCATATTATACTTAGAGAGGATCAATTAGAAATCATTTTAGGCGCTTTGGAGGTAAGCTTTTAGAAAAAAATATTTTAATTACATACGAAACATATTTAACAGAAAAGTTATAATTATAAAATTAAAGTGAGTCGCTCTGCATTATATCAGCTATTTATCAATGAATATTCTGTCGGACCTGCCGTTTTAAGATTAGCCGGAACACACAGACAGACAAACATTGTAAAAAATTGTATTTTTTTGCATCTAGCAAATATTTTAATATAACTAACAGACGTTCCATTTTTATTTTTTCGTATAGATAATAAACGCTTAGAACAAAATATATCTACATTATTTATTTTCTTAAAATTATTTCCAACATTTATTAATGCTCGATTTTTGTTGTTTTTATATAGGATTACTCAATGGATGTTAGAGAGGGCTTGCACAGGATGTTGGGCTCCTGCACTGTTGCGTCCAAAACGTGCCTTGAAATGTGCATCGACAAGATATTAGAGAATGTTAAGAGATATCCGCAAGTATGACTATTTTACATTTATCTTTAATTTATTTTATTCCACCACTGAACAGGCAATGTCACGAATTCGAGCAGAAAGTGAGGATGAAGGTTTTGACTCTAAGTTCTCTCTGACTACCCAGCTACCCAAGGAAAAGCAACTAAAAAACACGCAAAAGGTTATTTTCTCGTTAATGAAATTGCAAAAATTAAGTTAAACTAGCGTCACATAATATACTTACATTTATTGCATTATAGATGGATAATAAGGTAAACTTGCTTAAAACTTTGTAAAGCGTTCACACTCTCAGGAAGTAGATTAGTTTTACGTGTTATAGATATTAAAATTATACAAATTTGCTTAGGACAAACGGTCAACGTTTCGATGTGTTCAACAAATGGGCAGCAAGCACGCGACGCTAGTTCTGCCTCTCACTACACGCCTGCTTGCCGTACATCCGTTCTTCGATATGCCTGAACCAGATGTTGAAGATCCGGCTTGTATCCTTTTTTAAATGGTTTAAGTGGTATAAGTTTGACCACTAATACTTATTTCTGTTTTCGTTTGATTCCCACTCAGGGAATCGTATATTATTTTCATTTCTTTGTCCTGGTGCTCAAGACAAAGTGCAGGGTAGAGTTACATCACTAATTTTCAAAAATAAAATATGATTTTTTCTTTTAAATTAAATTAAGTAAATTACGATTCTATTCTATACTTTAAAAAAATACTCAAAATGTGTCTAATTATCTAGACGAAAGTTTCTCACAGATTTTTTTGTTTTATTATTAAATTAATAGTATTAAAACTTATAGGTACATAAAATATAGTATTAATGAAACTTATATGTAATAAAAACATCCTTAGCTTAAGCAAAACAGATATGTGTGTACTGATTCTGGTACTGAACGCCGCGCAACACTGTACTACGATGCTGCCTTTGTTTGAAGAGCACACAGTCAAGCATTACACCTACTTACGGGACACTATGCCACAACTGGTGCCTTATTTACCTATTGGTAAGTGTTATTTCCTTTTTTTTTTAAAAAAAATGCCTCATATTTACCTTAAGGTCCTAATAAATTATTTTAAAAATTGCACACCATAGTTTTTATAATGTTATGTTTTAGCTATTTTTTAGTGTGTTTAAGTATTTTTGATTACAAAAAATATACGCCATTAATCCGGTTTAAAAGTTTCAATTTCAAAATTAGGAACATTCTGTATAATAAGTGTCACGGGTCTGAACTAAGTTAGTGGTTTCCTTCTCTGAAATCATTAAGAAAAGGTCTTTTCTTAGAAATTATTGTTATTTTGTTCTTTTTTATCTTAATATTTTTCTTATAATTTTAATATAATATTAAACACACAAGCACTCTTGTATATACGCTATAAAAAGTCTCATTCTTCACAATATTTTTCCAGGGGATGCACAACAATCAAGATGTGAAAAGAGGGAGGCAGAAATGGACGACAGTGCTGTGAGAAGGTTCTTCGACTCGGTCCTACAGCATATAGACAACGTAACGCTATCAACTAACGTACGCCTTAAGATGTTACAGTCGGCTGAGGAGCAATTAAATAAGTAAATATATACTTAAACTTTTTAAAATGTTATTTACGTACTTAGGGTAATTGATAAAGAGCTTGGACGTTTTCGTAGAGGCGCGGGTTCGAATCTCGCTGCGTTCAATTTTTTGTTTTCTAAAAAAAAGTATAATACAGTAATACCCCGCTTTACGCGGGAGATACGTTCCAAAAAAATAGCGTTAACTGAAATTCGCGTGTAACGAGGTTTATGATTAAACATAATAAAAATTATTACAAAAATATCATCATCATTCAATTCAATCATTTTAATCAATCACTTTAATTCTAGAAACACTTTATGCAATACATACTCTTATTTTTTACGGAAAAATACATCTATTGTCTTTTGGGTAACGTTTTGTTTACGTTCTTGTAAAATACGTTCATAACACCCAACACTGTTTTTAATTGTTTGGCAGATGGTCAAGACCCGGTCATCATTATTGTCTACACTCTGCAATATGTCCAAAGCTGAATAAAATTTTTAAAGTGCATAGAAAAGTTGATGACTACATTATATTTATACACACTCTTTCGCGTAATTCGAGGCATTTGAGCGCGAAATTTGCATCCGCGTTATATTGAAACCGCGTATAACGGGGTCGCGTAAAGCGGGGTATTACTGTATACTTGTAACATAAATATTAACTTAATGATGTATGTATCTAATTGAAAAATAATCGATTACAGTATGCTTTTCTGATAGGGACAACACTAACATAACGTATGTAATATAACCTGTATTTTCTTTTATCTTCATAATAATAATTATAATTGAGTAGAATTAGAGATGTATAATTCGAAAATTATTATAATGTTGAATCAAGAAATAAGAAATTTGCAAGAAAAATTACTATTTATAGTTTTGATGTTATATTATCGATATTGTTACAAAGCAATATATCTCTATATCTCTATATATAATAAAAGAGTAGAAAAGTCAATTCTGTACATGAAAAATTTCAGAAAAATTTTAATTGGGTGCGTTAATATATCGATAACAGAGGCCAAAAATCCACTCAGTAGAATTTTTGTCTGTCTGTCTGTCTGTCTGTCTGTCTGTCTGTCTGTCTGTCTGTCTGTCTGTTAATTTGTTCGTCAATCACGCAAAAACTACTGGACAGAAATAGATGAATTTTAGTATGGTGATAGCTTATAGTCCCAAGGTACATATAGGATAGTTTTTATCCCGGTTTTCCATGTAGTTTTTTTGGAAAAAATAAAAAACCGATATAAGTAAATCATTTGTATATCGGTATCTACCGGGTAGAAATTAATGAATTTTTGTATGGAGTTAGCTTAGAGGTTAGAGCAACATATGGGATAGTTTTTATCCCGGTATTCAACATAACTCCCGCAGAAAAATAAAATTAAAAAAAAACATTCAAATTATGTCGATAGTTCACGAGTGAAGCTAAATTTGTTTCAATATCACTAATTAAAATAATTATAAAATAAAATATGTATAACATTTATTGACCGGTCTATAAAACTTTATATAATCTATATATTTATATAATCTATATGACAACAGATGTCACTACGTTTTCTGCAACGGGTAGCGCCATTTGTTATTATATAGTTGACATTGTATTAGACATATCCGCACTCATTAAAATTATTATTATAAAAATGCAAAAATCTGTATCTCTTCTATTTGTTATGTTTTGACGGGAATTCGTAAAGAAGATTGTTAAAGATGCAGGGTCATATAGGCTACTTTATTAAAAATCAAACCCTAGGAGGTTGAAACAGTGGATGAAACTTGTGTATGTTTAGTATATAGTGAGAATGAAAGATCTAAACTCCTTGACTGAAATGAATGAATTTTCTCAGGAAAATAGTTAATGAGGCAAGGTCATCACAAACATAGCCCATCTCACTTTTTTTTAAAATTACCCTGGTATTCAAAACAGTTCCCGCAGAAAAGTAAAAAACTGGCAAAGTCAAATTGCATTGATTATTTGCAAGTAAAGCTATTTTTTAATATCAATAAGTAACACAATTGTAAAATAAAAAGCTTAAAGTTTATTTAAGATATTATGACCGGTTTATAATACTATATACCAGATGGTATATATGTACGAAATCTACTATCATATGATAGCAGATTTCGTACGTTTTCTTACTAGAACAGTTATCGCTATATGTTATCAAATAATATAGACATTGCACTAAATGTATCGATGATTTTCTCATGAACATAATTAGTGATGGTAGTCAAATATAGACTACCCTCCCTTTATAAAAAAAAAAGCAATCCCAAATAGGCAATAGAGGACGAAAGTGGTAGTTCACGTGGCGAAGCCGCGAGCGGGTCGCTAGTTAATATTATAAAGTCTCTCTGAAGTCTTAGATTATCTTGCTATGCGAAGAGTTATTAAGTATAGCTATTTTATATGTTCATTTTAAATGTTTTTCCCCCCTATTTAACAGGTTATCAGAAATGGAGCCTATGGTAGCAGGCGCGGCTAATTTCACGGCACTGTTTGCACGCTGCGTGCTATCTCTACACACGGCGCTTAACTCCACAAACGGTCCCCCGGCGCATGCTCTGCAACAGCTTACCACTGATTGTCTTAGGTATGGAAAAATATAAAAAAAAAGACTATATAGTCAGACCGTCGAGGTGCAGCGTCTGACTGTAAACGGGCTGGTTGTGAATTTGATTCCCAATCGAAAGATTAATTTCATTTTTTTTTTCATGTCTCTCCATTCAAACCACTATGTCTCCATTTCAGGCGAAAAGTGGAAACAGAGTGTCATAATACTAGGTATATTGCTTTTGACACTAAACTATTACGAAAATATTAAGCTAGATACTGTGTGGCAGAACGAAAATAAAATATCCGAATAAATTGCATAAATAATTTAAATATCCGAATCGGATTCGAACTCACAGCAGACGCTGTGCCACTGCGCCATGAATTGTAACTTCAAATTATGAAGAAATATAGCTTCAAATATTAAACCATTTATTATTTTGGAAGCTCCTGGTACTATTTTAAGATTTTTATATATGTGTTTAAATTACTTTTCTACAGGTTGCAACACCAATTCAGCGGTGTAACAGAGCAAGAGAACGCATGCGTATGGCAGCTAGCGTTACGTGTGTGTGCCGCTCGCCTAGTAGCGGCGGTTGAGAGCGCGGCAGTGGCCAGCACCGTCTCGGGCGGCGGCGCGGCGCCGACTGCGGGCGCGCTGTCCGCCGCCGCCGCTCTGACGCACCACGCTGAACTGCTTGACAGGATATTGGCGTCTGCTGGTATGTGAGAAGTGTAGAGGGGGCTTTATCGTTTTGTTTGTCTATGGTTGTTGAGATTGTGCTTTATTTTTTTATGAAGTTGTATCGGTGATGTAGTGCCAGTGTGTTGTTGGCTTTATTTTTTACTAGTGGCCCGCTCGCGGCTTCGCCGCGTGATCTCCGCGATCTGTTTCGTTACACGATATTGCAACCCTCGGTGGTGGATTTTTGAAAAATAAAGTAGTCTATTTTTAACCTTGGATTATCAACTATATATATGCCAAAATTCATTACAATCGGTCAAGCGGTGTAGATTTTTCATATAAACTTTCATCCCCTATTTCAACCCTTTAGAGGTTGATTTTTGAGAAACTGAGTAGCCTATGCTAGACCCAGTCATTTTTACAACTTTCATTCTAAATTTTATCCATATCGGCCCAATATGTTAGCCGTGAAAGCGTGACAAACAAACAACAGACATTCACATTTATAATATAAGTATGGATTAGGTTGTCTTGATGTTGTGAGTATGTGTGTGGTCGGCTTTATTTTTTGGTTAACTATAGTCATGGGGGATGTTGTGTGAGAGTGTGGAGTCGACTTTATTTTGTTAATAATTAGTGGTGTTGTTGCGCATGTGTGTGCGGTTAAGATGTGCCATGATGACGCATCACTCTGAACTGTTGAACAGGATTTTGGCGTCTGCTGGTATGTGGAGTGTGGAGGTGGCTTTATTTTATTTGGTTATCTATGCTAAGCTGTGGTTGTGGTTGATGTTAATGAGAGTGTGGGGTTAGCTTTATTTTTTTGTTTGTCTGTGCTTGTGATTAATATTGAGTGAGAATTTGGAAGCGGCTTTACTTTTTCAAGGTGTGCCACTCTATCGCATCACGCTGAACTGCTGGACAGGATATTGGCGTCTGCTGGTATGTAGGAGTGTGTGGTTGGCTTTATTTGACGGGTTAGAATGCAGCGTCCCGAAAAAGGCGGGTAACCCAGCCGCCTGGTGGTAGGAAATTCGTTCTCCGACTGGCTCGCGACCACTAGCATGTCAAAGACGAACCGCCAAACATCTGATGATGTGTTCCGGTTCGATGACATGTAAGCCAGCTCCTCCTATTCCCATTATCCTCATCCTTCCTCCTTCCTTTCCTCCTCCCCCTTAAGGTCGACAACGCATCCACAACATTACAAAAGTTGTGTCCATGGGCGAGAAAGATGGTCCTTCTGCTCGTTTGTCCCCCTTTTATCAATAAAAAAAAAGAAATTAATTATCTGTGGTTGTGGGTGATGTTGGGTGAGAGTGTCGGGTTGGATTTATTTTTTTGTTTAGATTTGATTGATGTCATTTCGGGAGTGTTCGATTGGCTTTTTTTTTTTGTAAAGGTGTGTCGCGCTGACGCATCACAGTAAACTGTGGGACAGGATATTAGTGTCTGTTAGTATGTGAGAGTGTGGAGTCGCCTTTTTTTGTTTCGCTGTGGATGTAGTTGATGTTAAGTGAGAGTGTAGGGGTTGGCTTTACTTTTTATTAGGTTGCGTTGATGTTGTGAGCATGAGAGTTGTATGTGTGTGGTCTTCTTTTTTTTGTTAAGCGGTGGTTTTAGGTGATGTTGAGTGCGAGTGTTGAGTCGACTTCACTTTTTCCAAGTAAACGTTTTTTACGCACGCTTGACTTCAGGAGTAAGCTAGTGTAGTCATTTAAAAAGTAAAAATGAGCTGTGCCCGCTATTTGGTCTGCGTGACATTTAATATAAATATAAAATTAAAAATAGCTATGTTTTGATAAAAAACCCCATAAAAATCGATGCAGCTGTTCCTAAGATTAGCCGAAACATACAAATAGACACACAGACAAACAAAAATTGTGACACAAATATTTTAGTAAATGTACTGTATACGGCTTACATACACATTTAGTAAAGAACAATCATTTTAATATTACAAACAGATACTCCTATTTTATTAAGTTATATACACTAGTAGATAATTTAAAAATACATAATCTATTTTCATATAGGTGCAGAACCCGACCCATTCACAATAGCAGTGTTCCAGCAGTTGTCTCAGAGCGGGGAACACAAGCCCTCAGCGTTGGCGCGGGCGATGCAGCCTTTGTTACTATCAGCGCCTTTGCCTGTTATACCGAAACCAAATTTAAAAGTATGATTATTATTTTTATATTTATATATCAAAAAAGTTGCTTCAGGCCTTTTCCACTTAGGCACGGTAGTCAGAGACAATAGTGCTAAGACACTTTGTTTTTCACTTCGTCTTAGGTACCTGAGCGCAGAAATGAAAATACATACACAATCATTTCCTCGTGTAAGAATCGAATCCACAACCAACGTGTTTACAGTTAGAATCTGTCGCACTGCGCCACAACGGGTTCAATATTATTCTTTTTAATATTTTTTGTCGATTCTTATTATAATTACATTAAACTAATAAATTAAGTAAACAAACACATACGTTAACCATATATTTGACATACAAGTCTATATAAAGTGGGATAAACGTTGCTAAGTCGACGCGTATATTTTGTGTTAATGGGTATACTAATCTGATAATGCATATGTGAAAACTTTTTAAATGTAAAAAATAAGCGTTATGGTTTGAATTATAATGTAAATATGTTTTCTTGTAGTTTTCTATATAACTGTTTAATAAAAAAAACAAATAGTAATCATTGAGATCATAGGGGCGCAGTGTGTCAGCGTCTGATTTTAAATGCAATGATTGTGGGTTCTATTCCCACTTGGGGGTTCATATATTAAAACATCTTTATGTCTCCGCTCTGCGGATAAAACACAGCTCGACGTTGAGTTCCGATACTCATTATGTAATGTAGCAATTTTGGATAAAAAATGAAAGATATCTAGATTTATTGTGGCGGAAAGTGAAAATAGGAATCCTTGATACTAGATTGTCTCTAACTAAGCCAAAAAACTGTGGACTGATTATTCTACATTTTGTGTGACAGACAAAGTCAAAGTATTGCCTTTAGGCGGGTGCGGGTGCGGCAAAAATCGTGAAGTAGACGCTACGATCTGGGCGATAGACCAGCACCGCAGATTTTTTTTAGCTCCACGCTGTATCCCGCATACAGCAGGGTAGGCAGACGAAACCTAGTGTTAAAACACTCCGTTCCGTCGCGTGTTAAGTGGCGGAACTTAACGCCGCACTTGGCCTCGATACCAGAGCGAAGAAAATGAAAATATTTAATATTTTCACTCCTTGAGTGGGAATCGAACCAATCCACAACCAGTCGCTTTACACTTTGTTTCTCAGCGCCACGACCGGCAAGGATTTTTTGTTTTTATATACTAATAATCTACATTATAAAAATAATAATACGATCCCCCTTCCAACGCAGATACGAATGTGCTCAGCAATGATAATCGAGCCGGCGACAGACAACGACACGGTGGTCCGCTTCTGCGCGGGCCTCATAGCGGGCGTCGCGCTCGAGGCGGAGGTGCAGCGCGTGCGCGACCCCGCCGCGCTGCGCGTGCGCGTCGCCTACCCCGACACGCGCGTGCACGCGCTCGTGCCGCCGCGCGACCACCTGCGCCGGCTGGACCACACTGATTGTAGTGGGTGCTTTTTCACGTTTGCTTTTGACGCTTGACGTTTATTTTACTTTTAAGTTACGTTATGTTGTTAGAGGCTTTGCAATCATAAAGGTCATAGTGATTGTAGTGGGTGCTTTTTGACGTTTGACGTTTGTTTTTTTTTTTGAAGTATGCTGTCAGTGAATTGTGATTTTTTTTTCATTTTTAGTATTTTAAATGCGATTGTCTGCGGCTGGATTGGATCATACTGATTGTAGTGGGTGGTTTTGACGTGTGTTTTTTTAAGTATCCTGTTAGAGGGTTGCGATATTTTTTTTTGTTATTATAAATGCGATATCTTGCGTCTGGATTGGATCATACTGATTATAGTAGGTGGTTATATTTTGACGTTTATTTGTTTTTTTTTAAGTAGGCTATCAGAGGGTTAGAATAAGTTTTTAGTAATTTAAATGCGATTTTTTGCGGCTGGATTGGTTGTTAGTGATTGTAGTGGGTGGTTTTAACGTTTGTCGTTTTGTTTTGACTTTTGAAGTATGCTATTTGATGTTTGTTTTTTTTAGTAGGTAGTGAGGTTTAGTAGGTATCATAAAGGTCATACTGTTTGTAGTGGGTGGTTTTGTTTTGACGTTTATTCTTTTTTTGGCTGGCTGTTTGACGTGTATTCTTTTTTTTTCCAAGTATTTTGTAGTCGTAGTTGTCAAAGGGTTGTGATACAGTTTTTTTCTTTTTAGTAATTTAAATGCAATTGCTTACGTCTAGATCCGATAGATACAGAGATAGATAGTTTGTTTGACTTTTGTTTTTTTTTAAGTATGCTCTCGGAGTCTTGTGATAAGCTTTTTTCTTTTTTAGAAATTTTAATGATATTGTATGCGGCTGGATTGGATCAACCTAATTCTAGTGAGTGTTTTTTTTGACGTTTTTGACTGTGATAAGTAGATATTTTTTTACTATTTTAAACTCGTTGTCTGGATTGGATGATACTGTTTCTAGTGTATTTAAGGTTGTATTTTTTTTGCTTTTCGCGTGTAGCGCTCGTGCCACCACCTGGTTTTGTTATAGCTTTTGTTTTTTTTATAGGAGTAAATTTAATAAGTAAAGATTTTTTCGGCGTGTTACTAGGCGGACAATATAGAACGAAGTATCTCAACACTAGGTTCTTTCTGCCTACACTGTTGTGTACGGCATATAGCGCATCAGAAAGATTTTAAGAAGCCGTCATGGCACAGAAAGCGTTTGTAAACTATGGTTGTGGGTTCGATACCAACACGGGAAATGATTATATTTAAAACTTTCATTTTTTCGCTCTGGTACGTAAGATAAGAGCGCGGTGTTGAGTTTCACCGCTCACCACGCATTGTCTCGTTTCCAGGCGAAGAGTAGAAAACAAAGTGTCATGACGCTAAGTTCTCTGTAACTACCCTGGTATGCGGGAAAAAACGTGACGCTGGAATTAATATTATATAACCAAAAAAAACAAAAAAAAAGCGCTTATAATCGAATTATTTTATTTTTCATAAAATATTTATTATTCCAGATGACGATGGCACTCAGAACGTGCGTCTCCTAACAAAAGTTCTGATATCACACGGCGTATGGACAGAGCCGTGTGGTGTCGACATATCGGTTTGCCTTGCGGTGGATGAAGGAGGTAGTAGAGAAGCCGCACCTTTAGTAGAACTATGTCGGCCTGTCCGCGTCACCGTAGCTCCTAAACCTATTAAACGGGGGATATAAAATATAGAATTTTCCCTTTAATCAGTTTTTATAGAAAATAATAATATTGCCGCAGGCGACCACTTTGTAAATACCGCGTATAGTAAGTGTATTTTAAGTTAAAAGGTCGGAATTTAGCTACAATAGACATCGCAGAACCAACTTTTAGGGAATGATTGGTGGTAAGAGGCGGTGAATGAGACAGGCGAGACACAAGTATTAGTGATTCCGTTACACAGGACATCTGAGTCATTGGCTGATTGACTGTAGTTGCGTAAATTTGGGAAAACTGATCAAGATAAAATGCTTGTACTATATCTACATGTTTCAAACTTTACAAGAAGAAAAAGCTGGAATCATTTGGTAACACAAGTAGTGTTCAGTGGTATAGTTTTGATTGAAATATGCCCATGTTTTTAATGACTAATTCAAATAGTGTAAGCAGTAACATAAGTGAATCAGGGCTTTGAATTTGTAGCCATTAAATTTCAATTTTTCTCTTTTTGGTATAACGTTACACGGTATTTACAAACGATGATATGTAACTTAAACATCTGATTTTGTGGAAATGTTTTATTGTTAAAATTGTTATAATATGTGACTTTGGTACTCTAATAAAGAATTTATGTCAAGTCTGACATGAAAATAAAGGCATTTTTGAATTAAAGGGGTGATGAAAATATTTTTATAAGCCTCTGTGGCCAAATATTAAATATTTTGTAATGTATGCATCTCATGTTTTGTATTAATCAAATTGCATATCTATAAGATCTTTTTTTTTTTATGTATGTAATACAAGAATTTACAATATTTGCGTTTTTTATAATATACCATACTAAAAAGTGTTAACATCTACATAAAATAACTTATGTTTTAAGTTGTTTTTTTTTATAAGAATATAAACTTTTGTCACTATGAAAAGTATTAAAAATATACAACATCTATTAATGGTAAGATATAAATGGAAGGACTAGAAAAAATGCAATATTTTGAAATAAAACAAATCTTAAGTAAACATGTGTATATTAATTTACAATTTTCATATATTTCTATAATATCTTGTATATGGCTATTTATTATTTGTATTTGAATTATACTTATTTACTAAATAGAAGTACTAGCCACAGGGTTATTACCAAATCACAAAGTTATGTATTATTTTTTTTACATGAATTATACATGTTCAAATAAAATCACATGTGACTAGGCTAGTTATGAATTATTATAATAATACCATCTTTAAAAATATATTATACTTAGTAGTATTTAGTCCTTATCCATTGCAAGTAATTCTGAACGGGCAATGCAGTGGTATATTAATTGTTTCACTCCAGGCATCCATGTGCCGACAGCACTCACATGATCTACCATCAAAGCTTTGTGGATATCATCTGCTTTATTGGGAATGTTGTCTTTGAGAGCTGGAACAAATTATGATTTATAATAACTTTGCTTACAATATTAATATCAAACAAACTTTTTAGTAGAGCTAAAGAAAATTATAAAGAAATGTAGTTTTAATGTTATTTTTATCACTACATTTATTGTTAGCACCTCTTTTTTAGTTTATTAAACAAATGCTAAGATAAGATACAATTGATTAGACATGCTTCTTATATTTTTTTAATACCAATGTGCTCACCATATGCTAAGTCTTTCATTTGTATCTGGACCACATTATTTAATTTTCCATTTAACCACATTTCTTCCATTGTTCCTATCCTCTTCCTAATACTATCAGCTTTAGGTCCTAATTCACTACTTGTTTCTAATAAAGATAATAAAATGTCTTTCACTTCCTTCAGTGTACTTTCACTATCTATGTCTATATTACTTTGAGAAATTGTCTCAGGTATAATGTTTTGGGTAGGAGGAGCAGGATTCATGGGTAATGGTGGCATATTAGTAGAAGGTGATGCACTGGTAGCAGAACTGCCACCACCAGATAAGGGAAATGCAACTCGTTTATTTAGAAAGTTTCTTGGTCGATTTGGAGGAGTTTGCAGACTATTATATGCCAACTTAGGTGGATCATTCCATCCAGGGTCATAAGGTACTGAAAAACACAAAGATATTAGTAAAAACATGTTTAGGTTGCAAATATATGTGTTGAAATATGTTTATAAACCTTTATTATTAGTCACTGAATCACTATTACAGTTTTCCATGTTACTAATTATTTTTGTTAATAGTTAATTAGTAATAATGAAAAACACGCCTAAATAAAAAGTTAATTTCATTAACTTTAACGTTGCACTTGCACTAATTTTTTGAGTGCAAATATGTCAAATAGAATGACAATTGACAACTTTCAATAGTAGATAATGTGAAGTTGTCAATAAAAACAAGACTAATATGTGATAGGTGAAATCTGATGAATAGTCTGTTCATTGTTGCTTCTAAAACTTCTACGTAAAAAATTGAATATAACTTAAAAATATTAAATAACATTTTTAGTATTGTATGCATTTAATTTCTTTTTAAATATTTTTCGTTACTGTATTTAATTTCTTTTTAAAAATTTTTTTTATTGTCATAAGACAATAAAGTATACGTACTATACTATAAAGTATACGTAGTAACTGTTGTATTTAGACTTCCATGAAACAAAAACCATATTTGAAGTATAGGTTGAAATTAATAATAAAATTAATATTTACACGAATTCTTTTTTTAAGTACACTATTTTTTTTATCTGTGCTTAAATTTCTATCAAGTGTCAGTCACAGTCAATAATCAATCTGTCACGAATCGCGACGCGCGGTGTAATATTAGAAACTTAAGAAATGGCTATTTTGAATTTTAGTGGTTATTTAAATTTATTTTCTATGTTATTGTTCATAATATTTTTATGGACAACAAGAGTAGTTGAAGGTATTTATTATTCTTTTAATTATTTTAAACGATATCGAAATGTACATCTTTTTGCTATTGCATTGGGATTGTTTATCTCCTTGTAACAACTTAACAATTACGTGGCCTTATATTACGGGAGGATTATGAGAAGTTACTAAATTAAATTTCATTTTTTACGTATTATTATTGAATGATCTTTTGTTTTGCTTTAACAGGTTCAAAAGCAGATTTCGTTACTTGCGGCACTATTTTAAAAATAATGAATACAGATTTACGGTTGCGGCTTCATTCACATGATGTAAAATATGGTTCAGGATCAGGCCAACAGTCAGTTACCGCACTAGATTTATCAGACGATCATAATAGCCATTGGTTAGTCCGACCCGCTATGGGAGAAACATGTAAAAGAGGGTGAGATGCTTAAAAAATTATATTTTAATTTCATTTTTCTATGTCCTTAAAATATTTCATTACTGTTTATTATGTGCTTGTTGTAGAGCCCCGATTAAGTGTAATACTAATATTAGATTGCAACATGTTAGTACCAAAAAGAATTTGCATTCACACTATTTCACATCACCTTTGTCCGGAAACCAAGAGGTATCCTGCTATGGAGATGAAGATGGGGAGGGTGATAGTGGAGACAATTGGACTGTTGTCTGTAACAATGACTACTGGAGGAGAGATACTGCTGTTAAATTAAGACATGTGGATACTGCTGCGTGAGTATTTTATGATAACTCTATATAAAAATGAAACTTATTGTGTAGCAGAAAATAATTAAAGAGAATGTCATCTATTTTAAAAAACATTTATATATTTTTAATTATCAATCTCTATTTGATCAAATATCAGTCAATACCATCAGACTGTTACCAAACATTAGAAAACTTAACATAATGTTAAATTGTAATTTAATATTTATTTTTTAATTTTCAGGTATCTTGCTGGTTCAGGGAGAACCTTTGGTAGGCCTATTAGTGGTCAAGGCGAAATTGTTGGTGTGACAGGTCAATATGGAGCGTACACAGACTGGCAAGCACAAGAAGGCCTTTTCATCCATCCCAGTGACAATCTACCACACATGCAAAATGCAATACATACAGAGTTATAATTTATAGATACAATTATTAGAGTTAACTAAATATATTTATGGATGACAACATGAATCAAAATAAAATAAACTTTCTTGAGGTGAATTTTCCTAATGAAATTAAGAGTCTTGAAAAACTTAAATATAAATGTAGAAGTAATAATAATCAAATTTAATGTTTGAGTAATATAACAAATGTAAAGATATTACCAATCGAATAATAGATTTGGCTGAACAAAAATGATTGCATAAACTTAGTATGCATGTAATTTATTAATATGATTTTTGATTACTGGAATGCTTGTAATTAAGAACTCTAAACTATTTAAATATAATGTCACTGATTAAAAATCTTAATTTATTTTTTATCTTAAAAATTAAAGTATTGAAACGGTAAGTTCATTCATGTTGTCACTACCATTATCCTGTTATATCTAGGTAAATCATATAAGCATGAAATATTTATTATGCGTTTTTAAGATGATAATAATTAGCTCAAAACACTTGCATCCAATACTTTAATGAAATATGTTTATTGAAATTATTCATGTTATTTGTTAAATGAATACACTGGTGATCAGATGTGAACTAAGTTTCACAGAGGTCACAGCACATATTGTACAAAAATAATTTAGTAAATATTTGAAATTACCAAGTGAAGCTGAAGTTTTTTTTATACAAATTATTTTATTTTAAAAAACGTCTCGTGCATATTTGTCTGTACATCCTAAATTTTTTTAAAGTCTACAAATATATGTTTGTTAGGTAAGGCACAATTCAAAATATTTTACTTTGTACTAAAAACTTTATTGTCAAAGAATACATGAAGTGAGAAATGTTTAAGTTACAAATTTGCAGTGCTTCAAGAGCATCAAATTTATAATAAATAATACTGACAAAGATAGTCTTAGTAAATACAGATTCAGATATTTTGCATCTTATTACTTTTATATTTTTTTTAATTTTTTTTTTTAAATAAGTGAACAGTACATGTTATAGACACATGAGGCATGAAATAAAATCTTTTTTGCCAGTTTGAAATTTGTTGAATATTTGAACGATGCTACTGAAGCACAAAGATGATGTTTAAAAATATTTCTAAAACTAAATAAAAAGATAGAAAATAATCAAAAGTTGCTAGCACCTGGCCGCTCAGTCACGGTGCTACTACTTCTTTGCAATGGTCAAACAAAAAACCAAACAAAAATTTCGAGTTTCTTTTGAAATACAACATTCTAAGGCACATATAAAATGCAGAATGCATTAATTATTCTAAGTACGATCATGGGCAAGTGTAAATATTATATTTGGACATTGACCACAGTCTTAAGTTTTTGCAAACATATCTCTCTATGTCATAATTTTATCTGTTCTTGTGCATATTTGGTACAATTGATTATGTAATGCAAAAAACGTTGTACATAAATGAATGACTTTATAATAAATAAACAGAAGAACTTAAGTCATCCATCAGGATGCAATAACAAATGCATTTGGCTGTACTAAATGCAAGGTTTAGTAATGAATCCAATGCAATACAAAATGATTTGAATACATATAGTGCACAAAATAAGCAAAATTATGCTTTTAATTTGTTTTTGTGCAAATCAATTCATTTAATAATCATATAACCTAGGTCCCGAGTCAATCATAAGTTATAAAGGTAGTTAGCATAATTTATTTGCTAGTACACTATTAAGTTTTTCTAATGCATATGTCAAGTTGGTATACAATTTTTTATCACAGCCATATTCCTCAATCGTGCTGAAGCGGAATGTTCGGAAGTTCTTCTCGACATCAATATACGTAACGGCTTGCATCAATGGACATAAAATAATTTTCGTGTGATCTTGGAAGTTAATCTGCAAATATAACAATTTATTATTTATAATTCCTACAATATTGTTTGATGCATTAACCACAAAATTCATGAATATTGATGATTGTTACTATAAATTTAAAACAAAAAGTGTATTTAAATACCTGTAAAGTTCCATTAGTCAGGTACATAATGACAGCCAGGGTGGTTCTGTACCACTGGTGTAAGTGGGGCAACCGAGACAGACCATCACTCTCTCTCACTTGCACTGACGCACCTTTAAGTGAAAATATAAATTAAGATATTTTTTAAATAATTTGTAAATTATATTATGTATAATGACGTCAATTAAGGGCATCTTAATATTATTTCTGAGGTTATACTTCATTGCACAGTAGGACAGTGTCCAACTGTAAACCTGATGATTGTGGGTGTGATTCTCAGTTGATGGAATAATTATATATTGTTCCATTTACTCGATTTATTACCTAGACAAAGCGCGGCGTTAAATTTCGCCACTCAATACGCAACGTTTCAATTTTCGAGTGTCTTGACACTAGGATCTCTGACTAACCTGCTGTGTGGGGAAAAATCATACAGATGTTAAACCACTTTATATATAAAACCCGCATAATTTAAAACCAAGTGAAACTCTAAAATTATAATGACTAACCAGCTTTCATTAAATGTTCAGTCATATAACGTCTAAAGTAGGTAAGAAGTTTCATCTTCTTGTCTAATTCCTGTGGATATTCACGCATTGTCATGTACTGCTCCTGGCCCTGCCGGTTGATATAATGCACATTCCTGCAAACAGAAGACAATTTTATAATGTGATCAATAATTAATAGAAAAATGTTACAATGAACAAGATTTTTGGTACAACCCATATTTTATGCACCCTGATGTTGGTTGGTTAATTATCAGCGGCGAGGGGTGAAGTTTCTTGAAATGATTTCAAAAATAGCTTTTTAGTGAAAACTATTATTTTTTAAATAATCAAATTTCTAACAATGGTTTTGCTATAACAGAACTTGAAATTGCCCATATAGTTTAGCATCATTTCGTCTATACTAATTAAGTTACTGGTTTTATTATCCACACTAATATTATCAAAGAAGTAATTGTTTATGAGTTGGTATGTTTGAGGTAGGTTATCTCCTAAACTACTAAACCAATTTCCCAAATTCTTTCACATATAAAGCTACATTATATCTAATTGCTTGTTTTAAAATAATTAGTTTCAGCCAGATTAAATTAAATTTACAAAGTAACTAGTTGTGGGTTCGATTCCCACTTAAGGAATGAAAATATTCATTATATACATTATCTTCACTTTGGTGTCGAATCAAAGCGCGGCATTAAATTCCACCACTTAGCACGCATCGCCTCCAGAATTCGGCAGAAAATAAGAAAGGAAGTGTCTTACACTAGATGTGCCTCTACCTATCCTGCTGCGTGTGGTACACAGAAAGAAGCTAAAAATATATCATAAGAAACAAAATCAAAACACTCACACTCCATTAGCCAGCATGATCAGTTTAGTAGTGTCGTTGAACATAACGCCAACGCTCTCGTCGCACAGCTGGTAACCGAACCCGTACTTGTCGCTGTAGTCCACCCACTTGCCCACCCACACGAGGGGTTGCGCTGCAGGATCACTCATATCGTCGTTGAGACACTCACGGCGGCATTTCAACTGGAAATTGTTTAAGTATTTTAGTTAGAATTGTTTTTTTTTTTAATATATTATTATAATAATAGATAAATGTATTATTATATCTGTACATCTGTATTATTATATGTATTTATCTGTATATATGTAATATTAACACACTACAGATATAATATGATTCCTATCTTTTTAAAAATATTGTTCCTTTAGTTTATAAGCCTTTTTTAATAACATCAGTAATTAAAACAGGCTGATACGATTCATATAGTAGCTTTACAGTTTCTCTACTTTAAGAGTCCAATTTTTCATAGTACTTTCTTTAGAATGTTTAGAAATATTTGGACTAGTTCCTCGTTTTTTCCCGCAGAGCAAGGCCGATAGAAAGAATTTAAGCCTAAGCCAAAACCCTCCATTCTCCATAATGCTATGCAACACAGATTTACAAATTGTAGTATCATATATTTTTTAAAGCTTCGTACATTTGAGAGATGAATTGCGTGTGACTGCAATCGGCTATGCGTAGTCATCATTACCTTTATTCCTGCTGTTTGGTAAGTAATAAAATAAAAACGTTTCCCAAAGATGGAATTAAATCCACAGCTATCGCTTATATAATGCTATCCTACTTACAACGTCTCCATTTTTTTTTATATTCTTAACATCTTTATTAATGTACAAATACTTTCTTATAATTACTCAGTATTATTACCTTATGAGTAAGTAAAGCAGAAAGTTGGTCGCGCAATGCAAGGAGGTTCTGTTTGTGCGAGGTGGGTTCTACCGCTCGCGGCTCGGCAGCCGGCACGCGTTTCACTGGAGAGTCTACCGCCATTATCTCTGTAGGTATGAAAATAACATTAAAACATCATTTCTTATATGTACATATATTAACAGAGCCGTCGTGGCAGTATGACAGCATCTGAGTGTAATCAAGGGTAATTTTACCCGTGGGGGGACGGGTTAAGAATACAATTCCCCTCCGCCGCTGGGTAGCGTCCCGTAAAAGGCGGGTAACCCAGTAGCTTGGTGGTAGGAGATTTGTTCTCCGACTGGCTCGCGACCACTATCATGTCAAAGACGAACCGCCAAATATCTGAAGATGTGTTCCGGTTCGATGGCATGTAAGCCAGCTTTCCCTATCCCCAACATTTCCATCCTTCCTCTCTCCTTCTGTCCTACATCCCTAAGGCTGGCAACGCATCTACAACTCTAATGTTGTGGATGTCTATGGGCGAAGGTACGACTTAACACCAGGTGAGCCTTCTGCTCGTTTGCCTCCTTTATTCCATAAAAAAAAAAAAAGGATGTTTATGAGTTAGAATCCCATTCGGGGGAATGATTATAAATTATTTTAATTTCTCCACTCCGGTATCCAAGACCAAGAGAGGCGTTAAGTTCAGTTACTTAACTCGTAATATCTCGATCTAGGGCGGAAAGTGGAGAGAAATGTTTTGACATTAGGATCTCTCTGACTGAGACCCTGCTATTGAGAAAGAATATATTTATTTATCTTCGTTCTGCAATAAGAACCTACTGTTTGAAATGCTTCTATGCATTTTGGATGCTGAAAACTAAAATGTGCTTATTTTTGCCAGGACAGCGAAATGAAAATAAGTACAAAATAAAATGTTCCCACAAGTGGTAATCGAGCTCTTAACTTATTTTTTTATCAGCTTTAAGCATTTCTCTCGTATGGCAGTGTAGTCAGATAGAATTTAGTGTTAAACACTTGATCTCCGATTAACAACACCCTATATCTTAGATAGCAGAGGGGACAAATGAAAGTAATATAGAATCATTTCTCCGAGTGGGAACAGAAACTACAACCATTGCGTTTACAGTCAGACACTGTGCTAATGCATCACAATGGCCTAAAAACATACTTAATAAATGAATACTTCTTAATATAATTTTGGCTTATTATAAAATATTATTAATGAATATTCATAAATAAACAAAACTAACCATTACTATTAACTTCAAGCAGAGGCCGTCTGTGCACAGAGAGGGACTCGAGCTGATCGGTCCTAGGTGCTGTGGTGAGGCAGGACAGCGGCAGGGCAGCTGGCATTATACCAGCTGTGAAGAACTCATGTTGCAATAGCTTGTCTACGGACGGACGACTGGATGGGTTGGATTGTAATTGGAGCACAATCATTGATATGGCCGGCTTACGAAGCGTTGACGGGATTCTGTTGAACATTAATTTAAAATATTGATAAAATTATATAAATTAAATTAAAAATTAGTTTACATTGTTAGTTGGAGTGTATTTAATGTAATTTATGAAAGCATTAACATAAAACCTAAAAATCAGTTTACAATTTTTTTATTACTTGTGTGTGTGTGTAATGTAATGTTTTAATGTAATTATGGGAGCATAACTCAATTATATTCACTACAATTATTATAATAAACAAATTCATTCAATACATATATTCATATATTTAGACAAATTAATTTGCAAAATCCTTTATAATAACTGCAATTTCAATTCTAATAAAATAAATATTTTTTATAAATGTATTTTTTGCAGTTTCATGTTTTTATCCAGAATAGCAGAGCAGCCCACTAGAACCTAGTGTTAAGCCACTCATTTTCCAATCCAATTCAAGACATTGAGTATTGAGTGGTGGTGCTCAACGCCGAACTTTGTCTTGTTCATTACAACTTAAATAATTAAATTTTAATCATTACACCGAGTGGAAATCGAACCCACAACCAATTGCGATTATAATCAGACATTCACACTGCTTAACAATGGTTTCATACACTCTTTATAATTAATAAGACTTCTGACATTGAATTAATATACGATGAAGATCTACTTTGTATATTTCTTTCACAATATGCGCGCATAACTTGTATTCATTACAGTCACAGTTACAGTCAGACAACTGTAACCGCGACGGTTGTAGGTTCGATTCCCACTTGAAAGAATGATTACATATTATTTCTATTCTGCTTTGGTATCTAAGATAAAGCGCGTTGTTAATTTACGCCATCTAACACGCAATGTCTCGAAGGCGAAAGTGGAAAATGGAGATTCTTGCCATTAACTGCTTTCTGACTACCCTGCTATGCGAAAAAAGCATAAGGTTGATAAAAATTACCAGTAAATAATGAGACAAACTCATATATGTTTGTTTTAAAAATACATTGTTTTACTACTACTGTTTGTAGTGTTTACTAAACACATCACAACACAAAGCAATGACTTATTAAAAAATTTAAAGTATTTTACAAGTAATTATATCATTAAGTTAATTGATATTGCTTTTTTTATAATATGTTTCACAATTAAAATATTAATAATGCAAGTTGTTTATACTTTTAGCTTTTCCCCTCATAGCAGGTTAGGCAGAAAGAACCTAGTGACTAGACACTCTGTTCTCCACTTTACATTGAGATATTGCATATTAAGTGGTAAGGAGTACATTATATTAGTTAATATATGTTTTGATAAACAAATAATTTTTTGTGGTTTACAGAAAGCACATGTATGTAATGGTCAACACAACATAAATTGAAGGCTTAAAATAACTGGTGAATTAAAACAATAATATAATTAGTAACACATAATTTTCGAGTCATGATAGTTAATAACATTCAAGGAGAAAGAAATTGATAATGTCTCTTTGTAAATTCTTACAAAATGGCAAGTACATAGTCAATACAGTAGGATTCTTTAAAGTTTAAAAGTATTAATATTTTTAAATTAAATAAATTAACAATTATTTCAGAATAATCTTGATGCAAGGACTTAAGGAATTTATCAAATTTAAATATAGAAAAGAGATGTACAGGATATGTAAATAAATTTAGTTTGGTTTAAAATATATGTATGAATGCATGTTAACATCACAAACAATTTGTATGTTTGTCCAACACCACAACACATTTGTAACCTGTAACGCTGTTTCAGCGTATTATCGTTGATAACGGCCTGAGCGTATCGAGAACCAATAGCTTGCCATGGACCAGCAAAACATGCATGCAGAGCTAGGTTTATCCCCTCACTAGGAAATTAAAAGAATTCAGCTTGATATTCTATTCATATAACACAAATTTTTAAAGTTAAAAAGTTTATATTTTGTTTGAGATGTTACTTTAGTTATATTTAATAAGTTAATACTATATTTTATATTTATTTTAGAGCAATTTACAAATTTTAAAACATAATTGAAGTTAAATGAATAAAAGTTAACTCAGAAAAGAATAATTTATGAATTGTATATACATATATTCACCTGTATTCACATTGCTTGATCCTTTTATATGTGTCTCGGAGGGTGGAAGTCTCAAATGGTGGCTTGCCAACAAGCAGTGTGTACATGATGCAGCCCAAGCTCCAGATGTCCACTTCAAATGAGTGGCCTTTTTTGGTCAATATTTCAGGTGCTATGTAATTTGGTGTGCCACATAAAGTCTGCTTTCTCTCTCCTAAAAAATAATAAGAAGTTAACATCTAATACTCATTACTATAACATCTAAATTTTAGCATAACTTGACAGCTTGATGCTTTTTTTCATATTTTTTTCACACTGTAGTCAGGAAAGAATATAGTGTTAAATGACTCCATATCTTCACTTTCAAACCATAAATGGTTGAACCATTGTACATGAATTGCAGAATATTGTATTCTGCCATGTCAAGCTGTGTATTCAACACCAGATTAGGGATATGTCTTGTTTACAGTCATAGTCACCTGCTGTGTGACTGCCCCACAATGGACTCAATGAAGTTTTCAAATATTATTGTTTTACTTTTATATTAAATAAAGTTCTTGAATATTTAGGATGCAACCATCTAAACTTAAACAGATTTAATATAAATCTTTATTTTAACCAACTGTCAATTGTTCCAACATAAATATTTATAAATTCCTAACAATTTTGTCTTAGTGAGTAATTGTGAACAGTAGATGTATTACCTTCAAATTCAATTTTAGCTGCAAGGCCAAAGTCCCCAATCTTAACATGTAAATCATCATCTAGAAATAGATTTCCTAACTTGAGATCTCTGTGTATTATCCTCTTGCTATGTAGGTACTGTACTCCAAGGAGGATTTGGTGCATATAGAAACGTGTTTCAGGCTCTGTAATAGCTTTCCGACGTTTGTGCAACTCCATCATTGACTGTTAACATAACAGAGCAGTGTTTAGTTACATAACTATGTAAAAATATAAAGAATGCCGATAATTTAGTTTTTTTTGCTAAATTGTATAAGTGATATTCATTACATTTTATTAAATAATGATAGAAGTTACTTACTCTCCTCTTGCAAAGTTCCAATACTATATAAATGTTTAAGGAATCTTCAAAGAAACTGTGAAATCCAACTACATGTTTGTGCAGCAAGGATCGGTGGATGGATATCTCCTGTGCCATCTTTTCCTTTTGGCTTGATTTCACCATAAGTTTCTTTGATACTATTTTGCCAGCATATACTTGGTTTGTGGCTACGTCTTGTATTTCGTAGCATTTTGCAAAGCCACCCTTAAATTTAACGTATAATATTGATATTATAAACATACACCACCATATTTTAATTCATGACCTAATAGAAATCTAATAAAAGTAAAAAACTCATATTCATTACATATACTTAATTAAATTCAACTACATAACGAAATTTGATGCACATGAAGCCGTTAACACGTTTGTTGAAACAATCCAAAGTAAAGGCTAAATTAATGTAATAAAACTATAATTCTTAAAGAAGATAAAGGAAGGTAATACATATTAAATATAAGATATTATATATATTATGAAAAGTAA
The DNA here is from genome assembly GCA_019049465.1 of Dryas iulia moderata. Taxonomy (NCBI): domain Eukaryota; kingdom Metazoa; phylum Arthropoda; class Insecta; order Lepidoptera; family Nymphalidae; genus Dryas; species Dryas iulia. The sequence goes on from CM032417.1 coordinate 5,676,477, forward strand.
TATTAAAACTTTAACTCACCTTTCCAAAGAATCTTAATCTTTGATATGTGCTGTTTGTTTGGGGATCATGTATAATTTCCGGAATTTCTTTCTTTTCATCTTCTTTGATAGACGTCATTATAAATTAGCTTAAAATGTAAATAAAATCAAATAAAATAGTTAACAATTACAAGCAAAGTCATAAACGATTGTTGACAATTCACAAAGGAGATTTCAAATGATTCAAACGGCAGGTCGTTTGAACATAAATGGCAGTTGAGTGATATTTAACGGTATACCATTTTGTCCAATAGCAACTGTTTCTATTTCAAAATGTTGCTAGATTTTTAATTATTTTTAAAGAAATTTACACCATAGATTGTTGTATTGAAATACAGATAATGAATATAATGAAATCTAAAAATAGCAGTTAATATTTGAATTTAGTGTAAAAAATATCAACTTATAAATATGCAAATGGCTTCATTTTTAATCGAGGTTATATTATGTGTGATCTGTCTATTTGATATGTTGTGTATATTTGATTGAAAAGTATCCTTTTATTCGAATAAATTTTGAATAATTAAATCGAAGGAGATATAAAATTTATTGAGATGTAATAATTTTATAAATTTTATTATGTTAATTTATTTTATATAATTTTATTATTTTATTTATATAAAAAATTATATATAATTATAAAAATTGTATCTAACTACAATTCGTATATTTCACCTTTTTGTGATTTACGATAAACAATTTTTCTGAGTTATGGCAAATTTTGAATTAAGTGAATTAACTTTACTGACACAGTCAGCTTTGCTCATACCGCAGCTGACAATATTAAAAGAAAAACTTTTTCAACAAAGTTGTTGTTTTCTTTATTTCGCCGAATAAATATTAAATGAATGTAAGACAAGAAGTATCATAAAATATTTTTATTATCATGTTAATATTGAATATCAAATAAAATATAGACAATATCCATTTATATTATATTTACATTAGAATAAAGGTAAATAATTTTTTTTCGAAATAACCAAATAGTAATTGCAATATGTGCGATTATACGATATAAATTTGGCTTATTTAAGATTCAATTATAAATATAGTTTAATCTTAAATAAGCCAAAATTATAATTTTTTTGCTTAATTATGTACATGTAACATAAAGTATGAGTTAGGTTTCTTTTTATTTGTTAAATATTTTTATTTGTTAAATATCCTTTTATTTGTTAAATATTCATGTTTAGGCATGTGTAAATAGTTTTTTTTTATGGAACAAAGGAGGCAAACGAGCAGAAGGCCCACCTAGTGTTACGTAGTTACGTAGCCCATAGGCATTCACAACATTAGAGTTATGGATGCGTTGCCAGCCTCAGGGATGAAGGACAGAAGCAGGAAGGAAGGATGGGAATGGTGGGAATAGGGGATATAACACATCATCAGATGTTTGGCGGTTCGTCTTTAACACGATAGTGGTCGCGAGCCAGTCGGAGAACGAATCTCCTATCACCAAGCTACTGGGTTACCCGCCTTTTACGGGACGCTACCCAGCGGCGGGGGAGAAATGTATTCTTAACACGTCCCCCCACGGGACAAAAATAGTAGTAAGCTGGAAAACAGTAGTAAGTAAGTAGTAATATTTTATTAAGCTTTGAATAAAGCAAGGCGATTTGACTAAATTTAAAAGGCTGTCCTTAATTTTTTGTCACAAAAATAGTAATTAGATAGAAGATATGGCAGTATGTTGTTCAAAGAAAAGAGCTCGAGACAGTGACTGGGACTTGCGATCTTAGTGTAGGTTTAAAGGCCCCTTTTAAATGCACATTAGCGCTCGCCTCTACTGTCTGAGCTCTTTTCTCTAGCTCACCCAAAAACATATAAAATATACAAAATTAAATCATATCTAGTTTACCTACTTAACGTAATGTCATATAGGTATAAGTAAATATAAATTACTTGGAAGTGATTTCCATAATATAGTGAGTCAACGCTCATTAAAATTATTCAATATAATTAATAATTATTGATGCATATAAGTAAAGCATTTATTAGCTTGCACTGTTTAAGGAAAAAAAAAGTTATTATATTATTGTACAATTAAAATTAATTAGAAATTAAGCACTATTTATATATATCCTTTGTGTTTATTAAATGAAAAAAACCAATGGGAAAAACAAAATAACTGTTAAACAGACACTTTGATAAAAAAATTATCGGTTTCCACCATGAGTAGGTACATCCTGCAAATAAATCTTTAATCATTATATTCAATTAGTATGTAATGATGTCGGAGTAGTTAACTGAGTATTTTAAGGAAAAAATGTTAATGGAATTACAATAAAAAAGTACTTTTTCTTAGCTAGAACGGTGCAGTCGTGTTTAGATTACTTTCGTCCTTTATATTTTGTACTAAATTTATAACACTATGGAAAATATTTATCTGTTAATGTATTTTTTATTTATGTTGATTATTTTTGGAAATAATATTGTAAGAGCTGGGAAAATCTGGATAACAACAGATGAACGTAAGTAACTAGATTGTATTTTTTTTAATTAAATTATTTATTTTACAAATAAATATTATAAAACATTGTTCTAAAGATTAAATATTAAACATAATTATATGAATAATGTAGGTAATTTTTATTATAATTAATTTATCATATTAAATTATTAAAACACAATAACGTAAAAAATATATTGAAATATATTTACCTTATATATTAACTGGGTGATTGGAAATGCCTTGTAGAGAAAATATTCATGATATAAAACAATTTTGAAATTTCACACACAAAATATATATACATTATCACTTCGAAATATGCTATATTTCGACGTCCTCAACATTATTACGAGTGGCATGACCTTCTATGTTTATTATTAAGCAAAATACCAACTCATTTTAATTAATACAATAACATTGCGTGCACTCAGTAACGCTTGCTAGCGATTATTGAGTTCTATTAGGTCAAATTGATGGGTTTCCTTGGAGATACTGTCCTATATATAAGTATATGGGTTTTTAAGTAGGTCATACAAAGTCTCTATTTATAACTTGTAAAGTTTAATAGAAGGGCGAAAGTTTGCGTAGAAAAACAATAAAATTTAGTTACGCTTGTCTTTCAATATTATTACGTCTCTCTAATGTATTTTATTGTATTTTTTGGTACCTTATTGTTGAAAAAGTGAATTAAATCACCATTGCGTATGAAAACACCGTCGTTGCAAACAATATACCTAATTAATATAATTATAATAAAAAGTAATCTTTGGTTAAAACAATTGCTTCTATAATTGTATTTTTTTTAATAATTAGGTAACTGTATATGATATTTGTGGCTTACCTCAAGACTTGTAACTCTATGGGCGTATTAAATTATATTTGACTTATATGAAAAGGCATCTTTACGCGTTTCCCCGTATAGCAGAGTAGTAAGAGAGAAATTAGAGTCAAGACATTCCGGTCGACACTTACCAACCGAAATCGAGATATTCCGTTTTAAGTGGGAGAACTTATTGCCACGATACGAGTGGGAGAACTTTGTCTGTGGTACCAGAAGGGAAAGTAAAACTTAAATATTAATCCCTGAGTGGGAATCGAACACAAAAAACAACCATTTAATTTATTACATATATGTATATGTTATTGGAATAGTGGGATTTCCCTAATACAGAAATAATTTGGTTAAAAGGTTTTATGTGTTCTTTTAGAGCTTTTAACATTATTCATTTTAGTTGAAAACCATATCAGCCCGGAAGATATAAATGAATTTCTAAATTGGAGTGCAAAAAGTAACAAGTCAAGAACAGTGACACCAGTTTCTGAAGTACAATACGCAGATTTTGAGGTACGAACTTATGGAAAAACATTTTTAGAAAACGTATAAAAATTTGAACGCAGCGGAATTCAAACTCGCGCCTCTTAGAAACCATTCAAACGTTCTCACTATGTGTTCATTTATTTTTACACAATCGACTTTATTTTTTAATTTCCTAAGTGTGACACTTTAAAAATGATAAAATATGAACTTATTACTTAGCAATATAAATAATTTTGATTGACACATTGTTCTAAAATTATTTAGTATCTATTATATGTATAAAAAAATAAACTTTTGTACAATAAACATTTAAACATAGCTTTTATTTAGCATTTAAACTTTAGCATTTAAATTAGCGACCAGCTCACTACTTTGTCTGTTACACAACTATTTCCATTTTTCGCCCGTCCGCGATACAATTTAAATTATTGAAACTTTTATTTATGAAATGATTTATTTAAAATAAACACTATTGAAATCGGCTAAGCATTTTCTGAGACTAATAAGTACAAAATATACAGACAAATAGAAAGATAATTTTAGGATTCATCGTTTTAGGTTCTATTATACTTATAAATGCCTCCAATAATATATTTCTCATATATCATCCATGGACACACAGTAAATAACTAGATTTTTATTATATCTATAGATAATATTATATTTTTAGGAAACGGCCAGTGTTCTTCCAGTTCCTGACGTAGTAGATTGTTTTGGTTTAGGTTCTCTCACACGTCAAGTATGGCTGTTCAATATGCGACCGGATTCGTCAGATGTTATTGACACACATTACTATTTTTCTTCACGGCTAAGACCTAATAGAGTTCAGGTAAGATCTATTTTTGTAATTCTGTATGTTAAATCAAACTGGAAATATAATCTTAACCGCCTATTTGAGATTACTTTTCCTTTTATTTACTTGTTGTTGACAGGGATCGAGGTTTATTACAAATGGCGACTGGCGTAGCCTTGCCGTTTTTACTTGTTTACATAAACAATTTTTTGCAATGCTGCTCTTTGCTTTTTCTCGTATTCTGCGTTATGCGAAGTGACAGACACTTCGTTCCCCACTTTCCATCCGAAATCGAGACATTACGTGCTAAGTGGCGGGACTCAACGCCGCACCATGTCTTAGGTATTACAGCGGAGAAATGAAAATATTTTAAATTTAATCATACCCCGAGTGGGAATCGAACTCACAACCATCCATTTATAATGTTATGCGCTGGGTAAGGACGGCATCTTTGCAACTCATTTGCCATAAAAAGAGAGAGTGCAAAGATCCACCGTGAGCGATCTTAGTAGGTATATAGAAGTCTAAGGCTGTTAAGACAACCTTATTATTTCGTTTCGTCCAATTGAAAATACACCCCCGAATGGGAATTGAAGTCACGATCATCACGTTTTATTAGTTGCGTTTGTGCCTTTATTTTTTTTCCGTCGTGGCGCAGTGGGACAGCGTCTGACTAAACAATGTAATTTAGATTTTTATATTATTTTCATTTCTTTGCTCTGCTACCTGCTCGTGGCATTGAATTCCGCCACTGTCGATACGACATGGGTACCTTCAAAAAGCGCGCTTACCTCCACCTCAAAGGCCGGCAACGTCCCTGTAGCTCCTCTGGTGTTACACGGGGCCGTGGGCGACGGTGTTCATCTAACACCAGGTGACCCGAACGCTCGTTTGCATTGTCCTTTTTAAATAATAAAAAAAAAAAATTAAGCAATATCTTAATTTTAAGAAAAAATTAGAGAACTGAATATCTTTACGCTAGATTATCTGTGTAGGAAAAAGCAAAAAGCTACATTGCAAAGATTTGATAACGTAAACTAATAAAAATATCAAGGCTATGTCTGTGGGGGAAAAATCGAGGACGGAGTGTCCTGACACTAGGTTACCTCTGACTACCCCGATATGAGGGAAAAAAATCGTGTAACCGTTTTTTGTGCCTTTAATATTTTTTGTTTGACAATTGTTACAGGTATACGCTGGATCGCAATTTGGTTTAGAATGGGTTGATTTCAATCCAAGTAGAAGAACAATACTCATAGTCCATGGCTTTATGAGCCACAGTAACGCATCCTGGGTATTGGATATGACGAGAGCATTCCTAGACTGGGTTTGTTTTTATAATTAAATATATTTTAATTTACCCATTAAGTATTAAGGCCGTCTCAGTAGGACAGCGCTTTTTTTATTTTTTATATTTATGGTAGCCTCACATTGACCACATCAAGAATGATGTGAAGCGTTAACTAATCTTCACATTGTAAAACTCAGGAAATACGTACGCTGGCAATGAGTTCCATTCCTTTGATGTGCGGATAAAGAATATAGACTCAAAGCTAGAAGAAGTAAAAGAAGTAGAAGGTGAAATGGGGCAGGAGAAATTAGATTTTGTGATTCCAAGGCACACTCACCGAAATATATGCGCCTGACTATAAACACGACGGTTGTTGGTTAATTTCCCACTCGGAAACGATTATATTTAAATTATTTTTATTTCTTAGCTGGTACTTAAGATAAAGAGCGGCGTAGAGTTTGGTCACTCACCACGGCCAATGGCCCTATTTCTAGTGGAAAGTGGAGGACGAAGTGTCTTGACACTAGGTTCTCTCTGACTACGCTAGAAAAAGCGTGAAGCTCTTATAAGTTTCTAAAAGGCCTCAGAATGAAGCTATTTATCTTATTAATGTTGTTCAATTTGAATTTGTATATATTTTTTTTGCGTTCGACTATAAACAAAAAAATCTTTATTTTGGTGATTCCCTTAGACTTATTAAAAAAATCTACATGCCTAACTTCATCCCTCTATGCCTAGTAATTTTATATGTGTATTGTGCGTAGATTGTCAGTCAGTCAGTAACGCAACTGTTTGTGTGTTGTACATTGCGTGTTAATTGCTGAAGTTTTCGCCGCGCTTTGGCTTTCCAGAGCGAAGATATGAAAATAATAGCATTAATTTTCCTGGACGGGAATCGAACCCACAACTAATCGAGTTTACAGTCGCTAGTAAGCCCAATAGAATCACAATTACCAAGTTATCAGAATAAAGTTATCCATGAAACATACATGTTTTGTTATGAAATATTTAGATTATTATAAAACAAGCTTTTTTTTAACAAAGCTGTTTTGGTTAATAATAAATAATCATTTTTTTTTATAGCTTCACGCTGTATCCCGCACACAGCAGGGTAGGCAGAGGGAACCTAGTGTTAAGACACTCCGTTCCCCACTTTCCGCCGAATTCGGAGGCTTGCGTGTTAAGTGGCGGAACTTAACGCCGCGCTTTATCTTGACACCAGAGCGAAGAAAATGGAAATATAATTTTCACTCCTCGAGTGGGAATCGAACCCACAACCAGTCGTTTACAGTCACACGCTTGTGCCACTGGGCCACGACTGGCCACAATAAATAATAAATCAATAATGGACATTTTTTATATTTAAATAATACATTTTATATGCTTACTATAGGACGATGTAAACGTGATAGCAGCAGATTGGAGTAAGGGAGGCAATACTTGGAAGTATTGGCGAGCTGTTGCAAACACACGGACAGTTGGTTCTGATATTACAGGGTAGGAAAAAGTTTATTTTGTTATAATTAATATACTAAGTTAAATATATATGTAGAATAATTATTTAAAAAGAGGAAAGATAGTAATGTTTTTTTTATAAGAAGAAGAGGCTTAAATTGCTATCGCGACGCAGGTACCTACCAGGTGCAGGGTCTGTAAACACGATTGATTGGTTTCGTCATTTGATTTGTACTCGGGGGATGCTTTTATTTTTATTATTTATTATCGTTTTCACGCTCTGAACAATGAATCTTAGACAAACCGCGGCGTTAAGTTTCACCACTTTATACGCAAACTTTCAAATTCAAGTGGAAGTGGAGAACGATGTGACTAGACACTGCGTTCTCTCTGACCACCCTGCTATTGAGGCAAAAGAGTGAACTTGCAAAAAGAAAAAGACTTTACTAAAGACCCATATTTTAAATTTAGGAATTTCAATTTAATATTATTCTGTAAGTATAGATAGATAGACGCGTGACTGACATTATTTAGCGTTTAACTGATATTATATCGGTAAATATCTAACGATTTAATCTCAATTAGCAGCTAATCGGCTTCTATGAGTATTACTATTACTTACAATTTGAATTTAAGATTCAACACTAATAATAATTTCAGGTTTATGAAGCAACTTATATCAGCAACTGGAGCTAGAGTCAAAGATTTTCATTTTGTGGGGCACAGTTTAGGTGCTCATATAGTTTCATATGTCTCTATTCATATTGGAAGAGTTGCGAGGATTACAGGTAGGCAAAATGTTTTAATGGTATAGTGACATATTTAATATGTATACTCCTATGTTAAACATACCATCAAGTATGTTTAATTATATATTAAAAAAAATAATGGAAAAAGCACTTAATTTTAAAAAAAACGGTCTCGAATACGGTCCTCTTGAATGTCCGAGCGCTCTAGCCACTAAGCCTAATGTTCTATCGTATGTATACCTTTTATTTTATACACAAGTGTATGAAGTACACTTTAAATATTAAAAATCCTTTAATACTTTTCATAATATCTATTTAGTCTGTAATCTGATTAGAAATTCGATTTAAATTTATAAAATTCGCCAATAGTTATTTCATTATATAAATTCTATATTTTATTTCATTTATATAAATAACTGTTATTTTTTTCTTATGTTTTACCTGCTACTATGCATTACCTGTTAATGCGAAAACCGCATGCGATGATGGAGATTGGCGCAAATACTTTTACTTTTTTGCACAAGTAATACACGTAAAGTTTACAATATTATTTTAAAATGGTTACAAATAGTACGAGCTAATTTTTATACAATAAATAATAGCACCAATGAAAATAGAAAGAAAATTAAAATTTAATTGAAATTATTATAACTTAAACATTGTTAGTAAGTTAAAAAATATACAAATCATATTACTAATTTTAGGCTTAGATCCAGCTCAGCCATGTTTTCGGACTTCAAATCGTAATGAACGTTTAGACGAGACGGATGCTGACTTTGTAGACGTAATCCATACAAATGGGAGGTTACTGCAGAGAATTGGCTTTGGACTACCAGATCCTATAGGTATATAGAGTTATTATTTAAGTCCAGTCGGTGTTTGGGGTTATAAAGTGTAACAGAAAACACACTTTATGCCCCCTGTTGATTTTTTTTAGCTTCACGCTGTATCCCGCATACAGCAGGGTAGGCAGAGGGAACCTAGTAGAACTTAACGCCGCGCTTTACCTCGACACCAGCGCGAAGACAATGGAAATATTAAATATATCCACTCCTCCTCCGTAATACATGCCAGAAAGAACTAATGATAATTCTGGATTACACTTCTCGTACCTACTACTAGCATATAAAATAACTGTAAACCTTAACCTTATTAGCCACCGTTGACTTCTTCTTAATTATTTACTTTATGTAAATCATTATACATGATTTTAGGCCATGCAGATTTTTATCCAAACGGCGGTATGCAGCAGCCTGGCTGCGGGAATAAAACCAATTCTATATGGGCAAGACTGTGGCCGATTTCGCCGTCAAGTGAGTTATACATATATTTTTGTGTGCGTGCGATTATTGATGATTGTGGGTTCGATTCCCACTCGAGGAATGATTATGTATTATTTTCATTCACCTGAGACAAAGCGCGGCGTTAAGTTTCCCCACATAACATTTAATGTCTTGTTATCTCAAAGTAGATTTTAGGTGGAAAGTGAAAAACTAAGTGCCTTGACACTAGGTTCTCTCTGATAACCCTCATATGCGGGGGAAAGCGTAAAGCCTTTTTTGTATAAAATTGCATTGTATAATACGTATATATAAGTATATACTTATAAATAAGGAAAAATGCTAAATTTTGAAAAGGTGAGATATTACAATATTATAAGCCATCGTGGTGCAGTGGAGTAACATCTTAAAACACGATCGGTTGTGAGTTCCATATATACATATGGGAGTCATATTCAAAATATTTTCATATCTCTACTCTAATAAGTTAATGGCGCTCAGATCCGCTATCACGGAATGTCTTAAGTTCAAATAGAAGTTTGGAACGGAACGTCTTGACACTTCACCACTTCTTCGTTAAGAAGAACTTCTTGAAAACCTTCGGCAAAAAGTTTGAAGCTCAAACTCAAGTAAAACTTAAGTCATCTCTATAGGTATCACGTACATATAACATTATCATACAATGTTTGTAAACACTTAAGTCGTTTTAACGCCAGAAAGAGAACGAAGAGAGCAGTACATTAGTACCAGAATCTGTATAGGAAAAGATGTAAATATATTAACAATATAATGAATTTCTTTTCTTTGATATTTTAATAATTTATTAAATGTATAGGGCTTCAACAAGCAATATGCAGTCACGGTCGTGCGTATTTGCTATTTACGGAATCACTGATCAATGATAACTGCACGTTTAAAGCTCACCAATGGGATTTGACTTATGAAGGGTAAGATTTTTTTCTTTTGTTTTTTAGTTTCACACAGTATCCCGCACATGTAGGGTAGGCAGAGGGAACCTAGTGTTAAGACACTCCGTTCTCCATTTTCTACTGAATTTTAGAAACATTGTCTGTTAAGTGACGGAACTTAACACCGCTCTTTGCTTCGACACCAGAGCGAAAGAAATTTAAATATTAAATATTACCATTCCCCGAGTGACAATTAAACCCACAGTCAATCGTGTTTACAGTCACACTATGTGGCCCACAAGCCACGACTGGCAACATGATACGAATATTCATTTTATTGGTATAGTATATATAGTTGGCGCTCGCACCACTGAGCATGCGTGCGCATCAAATTTTTATACGTTTTCTTTAAATGTCTTTTTCCTGAGTGTGGAACAACACTTTAAAAATGTTTTAAAAGTAGTTGGATAGAGCTTGACTGAAAACATAATGGTTATGGGTTCGGTTCCCACTCAGGGGAATGATTGTATATTGGGAATTTAATTCTCCGCTCTGGTGCCTGAGTCGATATGCAATGTTAAGTTTTTCGACTCGTTGAGATACAATATCTCGGAAGGTGTAGAACGGAGTGTTTTGAACCCAGTGTCTCTCTGACTAAACTGCTCTTAATTATTGTATTTTAGAAGCTATCGTCTTAATGCCAAATAAATTATTTGTGGATTTCGGTCCCCATTTGAAGGAATGAGTAATCAATCATTGAAGCATATGGCTTGAAAATTCAAGGAAATTTCAAGGAATGCTTTTTTAGTGTTACCCAAATTTTTAAAGAACGATGTTACGTAAAAATTTTAGCTTTTTACATCTAGTAGCTTAGATTATTCATTGTTTGTCAGCTACTCAATAACTGAATACATTTATGTAGACTAGTTATACCCACGACTTCTACCATACAGAAATAAAAAAATAAAAAAAAATTACAACTAATGTAGCCTAAGACACTCCTTATTATAATAAGCTATATAGCTGATGATAGTGATCTGCCAGTGAAAATCCTTTGAAAATCGGTCCAGCAGTTACAGAGATCAGTCACAACAAAAAGACAGACAGAGAATAGTTGTAAAAAATGTAATTTTGCTTTATGGACCTTGTATACATACATATTACATTTATTAAAAAAGGGATTATTTTAACATTACAAAAGAGACATTCAAATTTATTATTTATATAGATATACATAGGTCTAACTAAATGTAAAAAAATATGTGTTTTAGAGTAAATGCTAGTTTATCAGCGTCATGCAGTAGATTGATATCGCCGTGTTCAGTAATGGGTATACGGTCTGTGGGCGGGCGTGGGCTACGTAGGGCAGATGGCGCCTATTTCGTATTGACTTCTGAAAAACAACCGTATTGTCGTAAGTATAGTCTGAAATATTTATTCTTACAAAGAATATTATGTATTATTATTATTTTAACTCTCTAGTGATAATATACCACATGAAGTGCGGTGTTGATACGTAATGCTTCGATTTCGGGCGGAAAGTCGAGAACGGTGTGGTTTGACATTGTTATTAATCGGGATTACTTAGCGGGACACAAAAAGATTATATATATACTTCATAATTTTTGAAATACTATGTATTTATATGTAGATATAATAATTACACATTTAATATTTATTTGATAAAGAAAAGCTTTTCGATACTAAAAAAACACAAATCGTTCTGGCTACTTTCTCTATCTACATATATATACCTGACGCAGTTAAACAGCATCTGACTGTAAAAATGAGAGTTGTGGGTTCAATTCCCATTTAGCGGAATTATATTATTTCCAATTCTTTGCTTTGGGGAAATCCACCATTCTACACGCAATGTCTGGATTTCAGGCAGAAAGTGAGGAACAGATTTTCTTGACATCAGGCTCTCTCTCACTTATCCCTACCAAACTGGTAAAAGCGTGAATTTGCTTTATATACTAAAAAACGTATTAATCTATATATTCTGTCATAGAGTTCAACAGTCGTCAACCATTGCCGGATTTGTTGAGAGATCTACGTCACGGGTTCAGTTTGAACCAGTCGACTAAATTGCAGCCGTCACCAACGCAAGCGTATGCCGATCCTGATTTAGTAAACGATGATACGACGACAATGGCCACTATTACAACGACTACAGCTAAAAATTGGTTCTGGAAACTCGTTAGTTTATTTTAATTTGTCTATTTAATTAATTTTATATGTTATTAGTTGACCGTGTTGAATTATATAATAAATGTAGCATGTTATTCCTTATTACATCAGTGAAAGTCGGATCAAAATCGGTCCAGCTGTTTAAGACGTTAGACGGAATAAACAGTTAGACGTAAAGTAGAAAAAATATGTTTTGGTATCTATTATAATCACTTTAATATTGTTATATAAATGTGGAGAAGAAAAACTTTTTATAAAAACTTTTTTAATAGTACAACGGATCGTGTTATGGGAGCGAATAGTTGTCCCTGTTTGTTTGTATTTAATTGTCGATTAATATTATTGTTTTATGTATATGTGATATTTTATTATATATAGTTTAAGTGTTACTTGTACCGTGTTATACTACACTACTATATTTCTTAAGTTCATTGTTTATTTTAATTTACGTAGACTCAAATCACTTTACTAAATTTCAAGCAAATCACATGACAATGAGTGGGTTAAAATTGTACAATTGAAGTCAAAAAAATTGTGTGAAAATAAGTAATAGTAAGTTAGTTCACTCTGACTTATATTGATTAATTTTATTTATTTACTGTATATAAAATACTCTCAATTTCGCTTATTAATATTAACTATATTACAATTTAATCAGTTAGAAATACTTATTTATTTTCCTATGGACTTTAATTATTTAATAAATTATTTATAGTATTTACTCAACAAAGTATTTTAAAAGGAACACAATGAGCGTTTTTTATCTTTGATATATAAGTAGATTCTTAAGGATGTATATTATGTTCATCATTAATATAAAAAATATATAAAATGTACCTACAAATAAATATCCGCTCGTCGTTAAGAATACAATTCCCCTCCGCAGCTGGGTAGCGTCTCGTAAAAGGCGAGTAACCCAGTATCTTGGTGGTAGGAGATTCGACTCCGACTGGTTCACGACCACTGTCATGTCAATGACGAACCGCCAAGCATCTGATGATGTGTTCCGGTTATTCCCATCCTTCCCCTCCCTCCCTCCTACATACCGAAGGCTGGCAACGTATCCATAAGTTTAATGGTGTGGATGTCTATGGGCGAAGGTAACCAGGTGGTCCTTCTGCCCCTTTGTCCCCTTTATTCAATAAATATACTTTTACAGGTAAGCGATTTTTTTATTTCATTATTCGTGACAAAATGAACAAATAATTTATTTTAAATAAATTCTTTGATATATCCTATATAAATAACATTTTTTTCAAATAAGCATTTCAAACATCGTAGGCTTGGGACTACGAAATTAGATAAGACTATAACCTCGATAAAGTTTACTTTAGTATGAAAATAATGGAAATTTATTTCTTTTTTTTCACGAAAAATCTTGAACGTAAAACAGCAAGTAGGTTTTTACCCAAAAAGGTATTACACCCTTATTACTGAGCAGCACTCGTTACTCGAAAGCTCTTCTTATTTTCATAACTTACAATTTCTGAGATATAAAGAAATCTTTTAAAAATATTTTTGTACAACGAAAAGAATAAAAGTAAAGAGTAATAATTTATCTATTTATCTAAAATATAATATATAATATACATATTAGTAGAAGTCTTACATGATGAGGTTGGCTGGAAGAGAATGCTCTTTAGCGTTAAGCCCGCCTTTTGTGCAATTTTTCTTTTGTGTACAATAAAGAATAAATAAATAAATAAAGTGTGGTTTTTGCATAAATTAATTTTATATTACGTACATCACTTGAAAACAGTTTTTCATACGTAATTCACTTTCTATTTGAAATCGTAAGTGAAGGAACTTAACGCCGCGTTTTGTCATAACAGAAAAGGGGATTAAAAAATTTTTTAATATAATAATTCCTCCGAGTGAATTATACATAGAGTAAGCTGTTTTATATGTAAAGATAGGTTTTTGTATTCCACACACGGCAGGGTAGGCAGAGGGAACCTAGTATTATATTTCCACTCCCTGAGTGGGAATCGAACCCACAACCAGTCGTTTACAGTCACACGTTTGCTGCCACTGCACCACGACTGGCCCTTAACTGTACCTATAGGTATTTACTTTTAAACATAAATAACAACAAAAATAAGTTGTAATAAAGCTTATAAAAATTCCGACGCAGCTGGTGGTAGAACGCATGGCTCGCTGGTAAGAGTGCCTGGGCGGTATTCAGGAGGCGCAGGTTCGAATCCCGCTGCGTTCAAATATTTATACGTTTATTATATGTCGTTTAGGATAGGTATTTATTTTATTATTAAACATTAGATGTTAGGCATAAAATACTGTCATGCCCATACCTCCAAATCAAAATTCGTATTTGTATTTAAAGTTAATTAGCACATCTGTAATGCGGATTTCATTGCAATCATTGTATAATTATCGATACGCGCCAAATCTCTTTGGGACCTTTAATTAATTTCTAAATTGAGTTGAGCGTTGTGAATGTCAACAGCGTCAATCAATAAATTAAGTATTTGTTCAAAGATAGACTTTTCGTTACGATGCCGGTATTATTATGATTTTTGAACAGTTGAATCTATTTTTACAGCTTTGCCCTTTTTCCACGTAGCAAGGCAGTCGAAGCTAGCGTCCGTTTTCCATTTTTCATTCCAAATCTTTATATATGGGCTGTATTTCGCCTCAGGTATCAGAACATAGAGAAATTAAAATATTATATAATATAATTATATAATCATTAATCAGCTAATTGAACAGCTAAACTTATTACTAAGTACATAACGACAAAAATGACTGACAAATCCACTGAGATAAATATTGATTTTTTAAATAAAGCAATATATTAAAAGTTAACATTAAAACGTGAAGGAAAATCTTTACTTTTCTTACACCGAAAGGGTATGCCATTTAGTATCTAACAGTTAAAGCAGTACGCTTACGCTTTTTCCCGCATAGCAGAGTATTAAGAGGGAACCTAGTGTCAAAACACTCCGTTCTACACTTTTCGGCCTGAAATAGAGTTAAGACTTAACGTAATCTGCGTTAAGTGGCGGAACTTAACGCTGTAAACGTTTATGTGGAGATATCAAAAATAAAATTAATATACACTTTTATGTATAGTGCTAAAATAACGTGTGTTTTACGTGTTTGTTGGTTTATCATATTCTGAACCTTCATCTTATGTTAGTGTTTGTGAGCGTCAAAACAAATAGTTACAATTAATTGTATACAGTAATTTTTTTATTAATATTACAGGCAAAATATTCGTTACTTCGTTATATTATAATTAAGTTTAAGTGAAAAATATAAAAGAAAATAGGGACATCGTGCCGTAGTGGAACAAAGTCATTAGATTGGTTGTGGATTCGAATCTTACAATCTTGACACTCTGTTCCCTGCGTTTTGTAAATAATAATTAAATTAATTGTTTAATTATAATACCAGGGGCCCGCTCGCGGCATCACCGCGTGAAGTATATAACTGTTTCGTTATATTGGGCCTATAACCCTCGGGCCTATGTTTGGAGCCTATGTTTAGCCTGGGATTATCAATTATGTATATTCCTAAATTTATTACAATCGATCAAGCCGCTTAGATTTTACATATAAACTTGCATCCCCTATACCAATCCTTTACAGGTTATTTTTTTAAAATATAATTAGCCTATGTTTAACCCTGGGTTACTTGCTAATTTCATTCTAAATTTCATCTATATCGGACCTGTAGATTAGTTGTGAAAGCGTGACAGACAAACAGACAAATTTTCATATTTATAATATAAGTATGGATGCTTTTCATTTTGCCTTTTTTAATAATACATATAAGAAAGTTATTGAATTAGTCATATATTCTCATGTTATTATACGTATATTTCATTTACATGATGTATATTTACTGTAACCTTGAGTATATTAAAGAGGTTAAATAAAAAAAATCGACTGATATCTGATATAACACATTATATGAAGTGGTTTAGTATATTTCATACAATTAAGCTCTTAGTTAAATTAAATTTCTACCAGTAATGTTCCACAACTGTAAGTAATTATCACTTTTACTTTATTATGATTCATGGTAACAGTATGGCGTGCTTTAATAATTTAGCTGTATTATTTTCAAATATTTTTAAAAGAATTATATTTTTTGGTCGAAAAAGTAGTATCCATGGCCTAAAGTACGTTTTTGAAGAAAAAGGG
Organism: Dryas iulia moderata; assembly: GCA_019049465.1. Lineage (NCBI taxonomy): Eukaryota > Metazoa > Arthropoda > Insecta > Lepidoptera > Nymphalidae > Dryas > Dryas iulia. The sequence goes on from CM032417.1 coordinate 5,693,118, forward strand.
ACAACATTAAGCAAGTAAGTTTAAACTAAAGTTACGTTATTTTTACAGGCTAAAGCAGCTTCAAAGTTTTTCCTGTATAGTGGATAGTCAGTGAGAACCTCGTGTCATGAAACTTCCCATATTTTTCACCTGAAATCTAGACATTGTTAAGTGGCCGAACTCAATGCCGCGCTTTGTCTTAAGTACCAGAGTGAAGAAATGAAAATTTAAGTATAATCATTCCTTTCGATTGGGAATCGAACTCACACCTACTGCCTTTTACAGTTAAATAATATTATTATTTAATCGTAAATGTAAACGCAACACTAAATTTAGTTTTAATATAGAATTTTATCTTTTATTCCCAAAAAGAGAAGCCTTTGGTTTAACCCTGGGTTGTTAACTATTTTCATTCCGAATTTCATCCAACTTGGGTCGAAAGCTTAGTCATGACATGGCAGTGTAAGAGGCAGACAGACAGACAGGCATTTGGACAAACTTCTGCATTTAAAATATTAGTATAGATAATTTTGGTCAACGAATAATTTATTTTATTTCCTACCTATATCATACTTTTAGATTCACCTGGCTGTTAATACTATTATTCTTTACGGGTTGCTTATGTCTACAACTAATACCGGTGGTACAGAGAGGTGACACGGTGAACTTTACGCCAGACACTCGCTACTTACATTGGACTACAACGTTTCCAGCCGTCACCGTTTGTGAGGCTTACTCTCCTAAGAATGTGCTTAGGAAATTGTCTGAATTATATCGTATGTAAATTTACTGTGTTATATGTTTTTCTTTCATAAAATATTACTCAGTATTCAGTATGTACTTTTTTTTTAGCTTCACGCTGTATCCCGCACACAGCAGGCAGAGGGAACCTAGTGTTAAGACACTCCGTTCTCCACTTTCCACCGAATTCGGAGGCATTGCGTGTTAAGTGGCGGAACTTAACGCCGCGCTTTACCTCGGCACCAGAGCGAAGAAAATGGAAATAATAAATATTTCCACTCCGCGAGTGGGAATCGAACCCACAACCAGTCGTTTACAGTCACACGCTTTTGCCACTGGGCCACGACTGGCCACAATGTTACTGTTATTCAGTACTTGTTTTTATAATAAATAATATTAATATACGACTTATGGATGATGAGACCATCATGGCGTAGTTGATAAGCGCGGTGGTTGTTGGTTTGATTGGACTTAAGTTTCAAGTGTTTTAATGTCTAAATTAAGGAAACAGTATTAGAAAAGTGAGGAATACAACATATATTTTAAAAGTTAACCTAATTTTTAAAGTAATTCAAATCATCAACCCAAAGCAATCATTACCAATTATAAAAAATATATATTAGTAAATTTATCTTTCTTCATTCTAAACCATAGCGGAGTCAATGGAGACATTAAATTTCGACTATAGACGATACGTGGCAGACTTGATATATGGGCGAGGTTCGTGCAGTCGATCCACTTGTAAGCCTTGCGGCGGTATAGTACCTTGTAATATTACTTGGAGAAATATAATAGAAAACGTAAGACGTATTTGATATCTTGTTTTAAACTATACTTTAATTTTCTTTTTTTGTCGTACAATAGGGTAATCAGAGAGAATCTAGTGTTAGGTCACCCGATTATTTGCTTTTATCCCGAATTGAAGGCATTGTGTGTGGAGTGGCAGAACTCAATGCCTTTTCTTTGAAGCTAGAGCGGAGAAATGAAAATAAGTTAAGATATAATCATTCCCCCGAGTGGAAATTAAACTCAAAACCAATCATATGTACAGTCTAACGCTGTTCCACTGAAAAAGAATGAAGATAAAAAAAAATTGGACACCTATGGGAATTTTTAGAGTTTCACTATTCAATTGAATGTTTACTTTTGTTTTCCCCCTTGTTGTACCTACCTACTTGGTAAAATGTCGAATACATAAAGTATTCGACATTTTACCGAGTGAGTATAAATTCGTAAAGGTAAAAAAAATAATTATAAATCTAGATAATCTGAGGAAGATGACCAACGATATTGATTAAATTAAGTATCTGTATTGATGATTTAAAACGTGTAGTATATAGAGAGAAAAAATACTACACACATAACCACTTGTGTAACACACATTTTTGTATAAAGTGGCATATGTACATATACGTTGCTATGGCAACGAGTATTTTACTCGCTAACAGGGTCTCTAGTACATTTTAGCACTTACCTACTTGACATCAGCTTAAACGAGAATATTTTAGGTCCACAAAAACTGTGATGAAATGATTTCCGACTGTCGTTTTAACAATAAAAACATCTCTTGCTGTAAGCATTTTCGTGCAGTCGACTCTGAATATGGAACATGCTTCTCGTTTAACAGCTTGCAAAGCAAGTAAGTTATTGTTCACTTCATTTGTTAAAACACTTTTTAGGTTTACCGAGACCAAATAAATATCACTTTCAGTTTTTAAGTTTATTTTTTAAATATGCACTCTAACTGCATTGAAGTCGTTACATATCGCACCTTTAGAATTGTAATGGCTTATCTAAAACATTCACAAAATTGAATTTCATACATAGAATGAAGTACGTAAACACAACAATTTACTCTGTTCATTTAAAGTAAACTAACCTTTTTAGGTCAGAAAAAGCCAAACGTGTTAATTAAATGCTTATCTTAAAGTATGTATTATAATTGAATAATTATTATAAAATGACGAATTCTTCAGTTACACTTTTATCGTTGAATTTTCAATTAGATCACTACAATTCTAAAGGTACGATCCCTTCTATAGTAATTTTAATACTAAAAGTAGAACAATCGTGTTCATAATCAGCTGATATCATTGTTTGCTCTGATAACATGATCGTATTTGGGCTTATCTCGGATAAACAGTAAATAATTATACTCATGTTGTAATCCTTCTTATTTGATAATACAGATATAGCGTTGAAGATCAATTCGTTGTAAATAGAAGTACTGGACCGGGAATGTTGACTTTTCGTCTGCTGTCTGATTCTGAGGTAAATTTTTATTTCTCAAATCGTCTTTGTAATCACTTACGTGAGAATATTACTAAATAAATAACCAATCTTTCGATTTTAAATTTACTCTCTTGTACCTCATGGTATCCTCTTGGAGGTCTTCCCAAAAGCTTAGATTTAGATTCTTATAAATAGCTTGACATAATAATAAATCGGAAGAAATAAGATTTTATAAATCTGTTCCCTTTCTTTAAAGCACTTGATATTTTGAATATCGTGTTTGTTATTAGTTTAAAACATTTGATTTTAGCTGCTCTTGTACGGAAATTACTAGTCGACTTTTTAACACGCTAAATTTATAAATCTATAAACGGGGCCAGTCGTGGTGCAGTGGAACAACGTGTGACTGTAAAGCGACTGGTTGTGGGTTCGATTCTCACTCGGGGAGTGGAAATATTTAATATTTTCATTTTCTTCGCTCTGGTGTGGAGGCAAAGCGCGGCGTTAAGTTCCGCCACTTAACACCAAATTCGGCGGAAAGTGGGGAACGGAGTGTCTTAATATTAGGTTCGATCTGCCTGCACTGCTGTGTGCGGGATGTAGCGTGAAGCTAAAAAAAAATTATGTATTATTTGTGTCATATCATTAAGAAGAACCGTCCCACGTACCTGCTATTTTATTAAGTACCAAATTTGCGGAGGTTTGTAACACTTAAGTTTTTATATATCAGGTATCGGTTCACAGTCCTGAGGAACTAAGAACGAATGTTCTAGATAAGAAACTAAGATTCAATGTTAAAACGAAGATTGATAATTATGTAGATTATTATTTCTCTATAATTGAAGTAGAAAATGATCCCCTATTGCGGGACGAAGATATTGATACTCGTAAATGTCGATATAAGGATGAAATACCGAGAGACCCCTTGCATGTATATAAGGTAAGTTAATTCTGAATGTTAGTAGAAAATTTGAGTAAAGTAAAAAACAATTTTTAGAAAACGTAAAAAAATTTCCAGTGGCCAGTCGTGGCCCAGTGGCACAAGCGTGTGACTGTAAACGACTGGTTGTGGGTTCGATTCCCATTCGAGGAGTGGAAATATTTAATATTTCCATTTTCTTCGCTCTGGTGTCGAGGTAAAGCGCGGCGTTAAGTTCCGCCACTTAACACGCAATGCCTCCGAATTCAGCGGAAAGTGGGGAACGGAGTGTCTTAACACTAGGTTCCCTCTGCCTACCCTGCTGTGTGCGTGAAGCTATTTAATTTTAATTTTTAATTTATAAAAATTTCAACCGTATGATTCAAACTCACAACTCTTGGAAGATAACTAACCGCTCTGACTGCTATCCCATGCGTTCTACTACCAGTTGCGTCGAAATTCTTATACGCTCTATTACAACTTATTTTTGTTGTTAACATCAATTTAGAAACTAACTTCTACTACCCAAAAATAATTCCACGAACAATCGTTTAATAAAGGAGAATGGTAAATGTGAAACATTTTTAACATTTTAAAGTGTTTTTCACATACTATGCAAATTGATTAAAGTAATTTAAAATCTACCGGGCATTATCAAACGTATAAAAACAATGATATTTTAAAATGTTATGTTCATTTAGTTACTCAAATATTTTTTTTTTAATAAAATGCTATTCGTTAAGAGAACCTAATTGAAATTCAGTCAATTTAAAATGTTATAGTAAAATATTGTTGTTCATACAGATTTAACAATTAATGAAATGAATTTTGATGATGAAAATAAAATGACAATACGTAAATACTAATGTATTGAGTGTGTGTGGATCTATATATACTTACATCCTGAGGTCATCGTGGCGCAGTGGGACTCTGCCTGCAAACATTATGGTTATGGGGTTCAATCTCTACTTGAATAATTATATTTAAACTAGCGGCCCGCTCATAGCTTCGCCGCGTGAACGACATAACTGTTTCGTTGTATTGCAACCCTCGGGCGAAATTTTAAAAAATAAAGTATCCTATGTTTAACCTTGGAATATCAACTATATTTATCCAAAAAATATCACAATCGGTCAAGCGGTTTAGATTTTTCATATATACTTTCATCCCTTACTTCTACGCTTTAGAGCTTGATTTTACAAAAAATAAGTAGTCCATGTTTGGCCCTGAATTTGTTACTATTATTATTCTAAATTTCATTAAATTCGGACCAGTATATTAGCCGTGAAAGCATGACAGACGAACAGGCTTTCACAGTTATAATATAAAGTATGGATTATTTTTCATTCTCAGTTCAGTTCCGTCACTTAAGATTTGAATTGGGGCGGGAGGTAGAGGGCGGAGTGCCTTCACATTAGGTTCTCTAACTACTCTGCAATGCAAAAAGCGTAAAGCTGAAAATAAAAGTATAATAAAGATTTGAACTTTAACAGGTTTATTCATATGGTGCTTGTCGGTCGGCTAATAGTATTATACAACTATATGACCAATGCAATTGCGTTCATCCAGTAAGAGATACAGATTGTAAGTTACTATTAAGATAAAAAAATATTTTTACTGGAATTAGTTGATATTGTAATCGTAAATTTGACTAGCTCATCTTTTCTCTATAAAATATAAGAATGATTCTTTAAGTTTTATTTATTTTATTTTTGTTTAATTATTATCGAAAGAAACCTACGGTATTATACATAATCTTATTATGTAACATCAAGAACATACTTTCACAAATTACAACTTTTAAAATTACCTCTAGCACATTATTACAAGCTTAGTTTTGTTAGTTTTTTCCTAACGTTATTATGTTTCAAATAAAACTTATCAAAATCACAATATTTGAAATTAAAACTTTTGCATGCACGCGACAGGAAGTTATTTGTTGTATACTCATAATTTTTTCTGGCCTTACACAATGCAAACAAAGGTTTATTTCGTGCACCTAACCTATGACACGCAAGATTTAGTTTATTTAAATAAAACTGGGATTGTATCGCCTTATTTAATATCTTGAGGGCGTCATGTAGTGGGACAGTCGTCTGACTGCAAAGACAATGATTGTGGAAAATTCGGGGAAATGATTATATTTAAATAATCATTTCTTTGCGTTTATAGTATAGTTCTGTAATTCAATTTAAGTGTCTCGATTTTTAGCCCAATGGTGAAAAGCGGAAAACGGAGAGCTCTCTGAGTATACTGCAGGAAAGAGCCGGAAGCTGTTGCAAATAAAAGCTTATTTGATTTTATTTGCTGTCAAATTGACAATTTGACCAACTGGGCAAATCATTCCTGGTGGACAAATTCGTTCGACCATGTACTTTAACTATACTCATACAATCACGTTTTGTGTATTTATACACAATTTTACTTTTTATTTTCAGATGCAAATTTATACTGCAATTATACGGGCTTAAATTGTTTAGTCATGTACGAAGGTAAAGTATAAAAATAAGTTCAATTTTTCATATAAATAAATGTATATTGTATATAATATTATGATTCTATGTTGTAATCAGCACTAACAGTAAGAGGCATAGTAAAGGTACTATTAGTTAAAAAAATTAAATATTTTCAATTTTCTCAGGCAATATTTAATATCAATTTGTTAGAACATTTTACTCCGTTTAAAGAAAATGTTTGCTCGGCAACAGATATAATATTTTCTGATAAAGTAGACATTTAAAATTAATACTTATATGCTCTCCAGTAAAATATTTTTAAAAAAAATAAGTGTAAAACATCTAAAACGAGGTCAATTTGGTATAGCACAACTATACGCAATGGCTGTGGGTTCGATCCCTCTCGGGGGAACGTTTCTATTTTATTTATTTTAAATTTCTTGCTCTGGGAAGACAAAGTGTTGGAGTTGAGTTCCGCCACTTGGTACACAGTCGCGAATTCCGATGAAAAGCACAGAAAGTGGGTACCTTATGATAAAGGTATTTTTGCTTTCCCTACTATGCTAGAAGAAGAGAAGGACTGTGTATATAACACACACACACACACACACACACACACATACACACACACACACACAATTAGGTATAAATGAGTAGGTGTATGTATGTTAGCCAGAAAAGAAAGGAAAGGTTGCTTTGTAAATATTATTAAAATTGGTTGGTTTTAATGAATAATCTAATAATAAAGAGTCCTTATTTAGGTAAACCTTTAAGTAGCAACATATCTATTTCGGGTGTAAAGTGAAAAAGGGAATGTCTAGAAAGCTAGTGTAGGTTCTCTCTGACTTCAGCGTGAAGGTAATTTTCATTCGAAATTTTTGTTCAACATCTGAATGTAATGTTTGTTAACAAAAAAAACGATTAAATAATACTTTAAATTATAGTATTAAAATGTATTACAGCACTGAAAACAAAATTGGGCAAAGATCTTAAGGAACCCGAGAATTGTTTACCGTCGTGTGTTGAGAGCGAACTTACTACTGTCTATATTTCAAAGTATGTTTATTTATAAGTTATATTTTAAAATTACCTTAATAATATTTCCTTTTTTATTTATTTTCTGAAATAAAATAGGCGGTTAATAAGAAATATCTTTATTTAAAGAGTCCAACGAAATTTGGAGAACGAAGTGTTTTGACACTGCGTGGAAAACAATGTTTCCTACACTTAAATAAATATTTTTTTTATTATTTTTTAAGATTATATTTAACTCTATTTTCAATACATTTCAGAAGTTCAATAACATTATCAAATAGTACTTGAAACTTAATACGAAAAAAATATTTCAAAATATCATGACACCATACAAATTATTAACATAACAGTGAAAAAGTTTCAAAATGGCATGGTTTAAAGTAAAGGCGAAACAGAAATGAGGACAAACGTGACAAGTTTCTTTTATACTATAAGAGATATTAAATAAATTTAATAAGTTGCTAATAGCTAATAGTATATTAGGCAACGTATTCTAGAGCCTAGAATGAATATAATATGTCTTGTAAGAATTTACATCTATCTCATTAATAATTCTATGAAATTATCAAAATAAAAATCGTTTTAAAGTTATGCCAGTTAGTGTAACCTTTAATTTTATGATCATTTTATATGTTAATTTTTTAATGCCTAAAAAATGGCATTGATGAAGAGAAATTTACGTCGAGCTGTCAAGATCATTCGGTTATGTTAAGTTTGGAATTAATTTTGTTCTTTACGCTTATTTATAAGATTGAAGGTTTAATGAAAGAAAGTAACAGCTTCACTATTGTTTCCGCCATGTTCGGAAAGACAATAGTGCTAAAACACTCCGTTTTCCACATTGTGAGGTGAGTTGATAGAGCCGAGAAATGAATTTAAATACATTATTATTCCGAGTGGGGTCGAACCTTCAACCAATCGTGTTTACACTCAAGTGCTATCCTACTGGGTCATGATAGCCTTATAAAAATATTCAAATCTTCCTTATAGACTATAATGTTTATAAATTTATAATTTATTTATAAACAATATTATACCAACAGTTTAAAAAAAACCTTACTTTGTTATTGGTCTTGAAAGTTGTATGATCTAATATTTCTTACTTGAATTTCAATCTACGACCTTATTTGAATATCACGCAACGATGTATATTAATAATTTTAATGATAATATAGAAGACGACATAGCGATAGCGGCACAACAGGAGGCAGTTTTGTCAACATCAAAATGCTAACATTGCCTACATTACGTTACCGACAGAATTTACTACGTACTAAAACTGATTTAGTCGGTAAGTCGGTGTTTGTATATTAATTATATTTATATTATTAATAAAAAAATAAGTAATATTCAAATTATATTAGCAGTGCCCATTCTTGCGTGAAAATTCTCTATAAAAGTGTATATAAAACACATGGGGTAGTTTGTATGTGTGTGTAGAATTAATTAATTTTATATACTGAACAAAAAAATACCCGAATAGCAGGGTAGTGTTAGAGAAAAGTTAGTGTCGAGACACTCCGTTACCTAATTTTTCCCAAAATCAAGACATTTCATGTTAAGTAACAGAACACAACGTTGCCCTTTATCTTAGTCACTAGAGCGTAAAACTAATTTAAATACAATTAATCTCTTGAGTGGGAATCGAATCCCGAAACAATCGCGTTCACAGTTAATCGTAGACGGCTTCGGATGTACTTGTAATGTATTATTAAGAAAAATATTGGCTTTCTGCCCTTTTCTTCTTGTAAATTTTTATCCTTACCAACTTTTATCCTTCTCAGCCCCCACATATTTCATGGAAAGGGATCGAAAGTTTTTCCCTCACGTATTAATATATAGATTTTCTCACTAGATAGGTAGCGTTTATCCAATGCTCAATAAAGGGTTATCATATACGTACTCAATTGAGAATCCCTTTTGTGAAGGCCTTGTTAGGGCGTATTTCTCAAGTTCAACTTGCAGTCAAACAAGGGACACTTATTTTTTCTTTTTAAATATGTAATATTGTATGACGAAACTTGTGAATGCTTTTTTTATAGTGCATTTACTCAATAAGTTTTTTTTTAACTTCACGAACGAGTCCTCAAGTGGGAATCGAACCCACAACCAGTCGTTTACAGTCACATGCTTGTGCCACTGCCTTTTCTATTATAAATATTGTTTTAGAAAACAAATAAAAACTGTAACGCAGCAGGATTCGAATCAACGCACCCTGAGGGTATAAAAGGCTTCTGCCCGAAATTTATACGATTATTACAATTTATTTTTGTTATTAACATATTCGTTTTAACAAAAATAAGTTTACGTTTTCTAAAAAATGTTTTTCAATTTTCTAAGTACCTATGTAAATAACACTTGAAAATGTTAAAAACATTTTCTTAATTTTTTTCTTGTTTGCAGTAACCGTAGGAGGAATGGTGGGTTTATTTTTTAGTGCGTCTATATTGAGTCTGGCAGAAATATTATATCTAATGTTAAGAAAATGAAATAAATTTATATTCGAAAGATTGTTTTCTTAATTACCTCCATATGCCTCCATGCGCAAAGGGTTCTCGCTGTCTCTTATAATATATCTACATAATATTATGGTAGACTCCCTGTGTACAGTTTGATAATGATTTTGATGATGGTAGTTTTATTATTTACATAATTTTATACCAGATCCATCCAATTCTTTTTCTAGATAGATTTTTAAAAATATATAGAAAGTTATAAAAACTATTTTTTCTGGCATTCCTATTAGTTGAAAGGAACCAAATGTCTCCGCCTTTCATCCGAATTAAGACGATACGTGTCTATTTATGGGACGTTATGATTTGTCTTACCATAAGAGAGAAAATAATTGAAACCCAAACTATCACGTTTACAGTAGCATTCTGTTCCAATGCGCCGCGATGGTTTTCGCTTTAATCAAATTATTATTAATAATCAATTTTCCAATTGTAGCTTATTTTTATCGACACATATTGACTTATTTTTATTGTAACTGCAATTAATCACTATTTCGTTGTCACTTTACTTAATGAATAAAGATGGAGCATAAAAATATTTTTTTAACTATTTTTACCTGTTTGGTGCTTGTTTTTAATGTCTTATTTGATATGTAATGTAAAAACACTTCGTCTATTCTGGTATAGCATACAGTTTATGAAGTGAATTTATTTCTTTAAAATTTCGTTTTATTCAAATGGTTTAGTGACGTTAGTTGAAATCCATCATTGACAAAAAAATACCTTATTTGTTCCTGGTCTGTATTCTTTTTCCTTAATATTATTTGATTTTTACCTTTACCTTACATTGCCACATATTATTGTTGAGGACTAATAAGTGATATTTAAGTTCAACTAAGCCAGTTATATATATTCTACTTATTTGAGTATTTTTATATTTAAAACCTTAACTGTATGAATAGTACATAAATATTACACGAAATTTGTATAAAATACCTTGTCACCATTAAATAAACAAGTTATCCAAAATCTAAATTCGTAATACCTACTCTACATATGAAAACTTACGTTAGGTCAGCATAAAATATAAGTACAGGTGTGCTATAAATTGCGGTTAGAGGGAAATCTTGTTTGCTCGATTATTCATAACCGCGGGTATTGTTATAGCAACCAGCTAGCTTTGTCAATCTTACCAAGGTTGAGTAGTTTCTATGAAAAGATCTTAATACCTAGATGTTTAAAAACTGCATTTAAAATCATATTTAGCATAATCTAAGTCAAGATTTTGGTTTCATTTTAAAATGGGTAATACGGAAAGTAATGTGACAAGTGGTGTTAAGAAGCAAGCTGGGACTTCGGAGCAGAAGCTTTATAAACTTATCGATGTCAAAGGTTAGATTTTTGTATTTTTTGCTAATTCCCGTATAGCAGAATAGTCAGAGAAAACCTAGTGTCAAGACACTGTGGTCTCCGCTTTCAGACCGTAATAGAAATATTGCATGTTAAGTAGAGGAACCTAACGCTGTGCTTTGTTTTAGGTATTAGGCAGAGATTTGAATTATAGCGAACTAAAAAGTATAAATATGACATATAACTATCGTCTTGTTTTCACTATGATAAGTTCCATTTTATATATTTTATTAAGTAAATACTAATTTAAAATATTTAGATAGATATATTAGTATAGATATCTTACAGTAAATATACTAGAAATATAGTAGTAGTATTCAATATAGTAGAAACTGAACACATTTACTGTTTTATCCAATACCGCATATAAATGGATAATTCGTTAATCATAGAATTATCTATAACTAATGTTAATGCCGAAACCGGTTTAACCGTTCAAAATATGATAATACTCGTTTGCTTCTCCTTAGGGATTGCTTCGACATAATTATAATTGGACCACGCCAGTAAATATATTAGTCGTACATTTTCGTTATAAAATATCGTTTCGTTTAGTGTTATCATCTTTTTTATCATCATACCTGCCGTCACACTTCTAAATATCATCTGCACTACCTAGATGCATGGTTTGTGTCTAACCTGCGTGCTTCAAAGTCGATTTTCCCAACCCCCAAAGTTGTGAACTAATCTTCTCCCTGAAGTTTTCCCTGGGGGCTATGACCGCAAGGGTGTTGTTAATGCAATATAACAACGCATTCACAACACCCTTGTTGTTGTACATGGGCGAACGTAACCACTTACCATCAGTTTGCGTCCTTTTTTTTTATTTTGTCTTCACGCTGTATCCCGCACACAGCAGGATAGGCAGAGGGAACCTAGTGTTAAGACACTCCGTTCCCCACTTTCCGCCAAATTCGGAGGCATTGTGTGTTAAGTGGCGGTACTTAACGCCGCACTTTGCCTCGACACCAGAGCGAAGAAAGTGGAAACATTAATTTCAACTTCTCAAATGGGAATCGAACCCACAACCAGTCGTTTACAGTCACACGCTTGTGCCACTGCGCCACTTGCCTCTTTTTGGCATCAATAATTACAATTTCCGTATAAAAAGTTGAGCGCAGTAGGATTCAAACCCGCGCCTCTAGAATGTACATGTAAAAGTCTACGTAGTCTTAGCGGTCGGAGCGCTTGGGCTCCTTGCGAGCGACGCAGGTTCAAATCTCGCTCCGTTGAACTTTTTACATATTCTCAAAAATTGTTTTTAAACATCTTTTCAATACATTTTACATACTATTTAAATGCATGTAGGATAACTTTTTGCTAGGTGGTGGCTTACTCGTGGATATGATGAAGAGGGCAGTGCAGAATAAGCAATATGCGGAGATCGATCACGCTATAAAAACTAAAGTGGAACCCTTTTTGTATAATAAGGGAAAAGGTCGTTATATACCGATATCTCATCTCGTTCTTCTGAGAAATAAAGAGAGATCTCGACACAAACTCGTAAGTGGTATTGTATATACGCAATATAAAAAATAGGAATTTTATTTGAATTTATTGTATGTACTTTTAAACATTTTTAAAGTTTATTGCACACTTAGGAAAATTGAAAAAGACATTTAAAGAAAACGTATAAAAATTTGAACGCAGCGGGATTCGCACTGAGCACTGAGCTCAGTGGTGAGAGCGCCTGGACGGTTCAGGAGGCGCGGGTCGAATCCCGCTGCGTTCAAATTTATATACGTTTTCTTTAAATGTCTTTTTATTGTATGTATTTTAAATTACCATAATAAATGATGTAATAATTAAAGTGTAACAAATAATATGACAATCAATTTAGGTATAATTTTGTTCACTATACTTTTGTGTGTAGTTGCCACCATTGCGTGGGATGGAAAATCCGGACGAAGAATTCGACATCGAAAAGGATTGGCCAGCGGTCGCACAAGAAGAATACGACGCTAATCCTTCCGCTTATAGGGAACTGTGTTGGGACTTAAGGGTAATTAAGCATTAAGTCATCTCTTAAATTTCAAAAATATACTTAGTAATTATGTATATTAAATATTTGCTACTGAGAAATTACTTTAACAATGATTGAGTACAAGCGCGGAACCGCATGCCCACAAAGTAAACTGACGTGTAATGTCATATTTTTTGGTCTTCATACTACTTCACTTAATTAAGTACTGTAATTAAGTACTGATGTGCCATCAGTACAACCTTAATTAAAATCAAAACATAACTGGTGTGAGTTTCTTCAATTGTAATTATCTCCGTGTACATTCTTCGTTTCGCACTTGTCGCTGTTAATGTGACTGAGACCACAACGTTGTTTGAGGGCTCCATCCCCGCGGATTGAGTAATTCATGAAGTTTAAGACCTTTATCTTGTAAATTTGCCTTTGTAAACTAAGTTGCAAGTATCAGCTCGATTGCAATCAAATAATGGTTTGGTGTGAAACATGAGTATGTACGAGTGTAAAAAAAAATATTTAGGCTATATGTCGATTATTACATACATACTTATATTATAAATGCGAATGTCTGACCGTCTGTCTGTCACGCTTTCATGTCTAATCTACCGGTCCGATTTAGATGAAATTTAGAATGAAAGTAGTTACAAAACCCGGCTCAAACATACGCTACTTATTTTTTCGAAAATCAACCTCTAAATAGGGGTTGAAAGTTAATATGAAAACCGTAAACCGCTTGACAGATTGTTATGATTTTTTGGATAAATATAGTTTATATTCCAAGGATAAGCATAGGCAACTTTATCTTTTAAAAATCTACCCCTGAGAGTTGCAATATAACGAAACAGTTCTGTAGGTTATACAACGAAGCCGCGAGCGGGCCCCTAGTAATATATAAATTAAATTGGAATTCCACAATAATAAGGAATAATTTTAAAAAAATTAACTAAATAATAGCTTCGATTGATCTTCATTGACACCAGGTCCATACTAAAAGCATCTACTTATTGTTTTGTTATAGGATCAATAGATAGACACAGGCGAACATAATAAGCGTGTTAAAATGAATAATGGAATTATGGTCGTTAAATGCGGTTTCTCTTGCAAAAGCTCTATTGTATTTTTATAACCATACGAATTCTTTTACAGTATAAAGTTGAAACCTTTACTTTTAGTTTATTTATGAAAGTTTGAGTGCAGTTTCGAAGTTTGAATTGATATTTACGTAGAATAAATTTTGAACTTGACATTTATATCACACAACGACAAAAACTTTGTAATAATAACTACATAGGAGCTTATAAAATTTTAAACTTATTATATAGATATTTTTGAGTGGATTTCTTCATGTATTGTAGGTAAATAATAATTAGAAAAATTACCTATTACATTATAACACTTATATATCATAATAGGTAATAGACTTTATTGAGTCTTTTTTAGCCTTCGAGGCATGGTGTCTGATCTTCATATTCTTTTGTATAGTCTTAAAGTTTACGATATACATATTTTGAGACCGTTGTAGCCCAGTGGGACAGCATCTACAATGCCATTGTTGTGGGTTTGATTTCTATGATGATATTTAAATTGTCATTTCTTTGCTTTAGTAACAAAGACCAACCGTGGCGTGATTTCCGGCGGAAATTAGAGGACGAGAACGTCTTGACAGTAATCCCGCTATGGAAAAAAGCGTGTATAAAAATTATTGTAGACGTTACTAAAATTTAAGGTTAGAAGACATCTTTCAGAGAGAAGGAGGAGGCTAAGTTAGAGACTAACAAGTTGTGACCTTAAATATCTTAAGTATTTCGTGGTTCTTTTGTTATAAATAAACAATACATGTTATTACAGGAGCGAGGAGCTGTAGGTGAAACAATTTTACATCTCTGTTTATTGAACGCTACATCTCTATTGGCTGATCTAGCTAAGAGATTGCTACGATTTTATCCGAAACTCATCAATGATATATATATGAGCGACGAATATTATGGTAAGTTGTATTTATTGCCATTTATTATGTGAATGTTTGTCCTAACACTAGATTCTATTTCAATTTCCTTGTATGCACTAAGAAGTATGACGCGGAAAAAAAACTAGTAATATATGTCTTTTGTTACATGATTAATGAATTATGTAATGGTACATGTAATTAGACGATGTGCAGCGTCATTATAGTTTAACCACTTAATAAGTAATGTCTCTAAATGAGTGAAAGAGTTGATTTACGTTCTACCGACTGGTTCAATGACATCTTTGTATATATCGCAAAATAAGAGGAAATATTTTAAAACGAAAGGAACAATCCTATGGAAAACATAAATAAAAAAACATTGAAATGCGTATAAAAATATTACTGGTTCAAAGTTATTCCAACATTGTTGAAATAAACTAGTCAAAATTTGCAAAATACTAATTAGGTTTAACCTCAAAATCATGGCTATCGATGGCCGCATTCATTTTCTTACACAATTGCTGACATTTTAACGAACTTTACGCAATGACCTTTGAACGGGCCTACTTGTCCACATCAATAGGTAGTCAATAGGTAGAGCAAATCAATCAATAACATTGTTTCCAATTAAATACTTACCTCGTCATGCTCTATCATTTAGTCACTGTACGAAACACAAAAGAGTTTCAATTATTTCAAGTGTCCATCTTTATAATTGTGAAAGGTATATATTATTTTTCAAGTGTTTACTTGCTGATTGTATAAAGTTATTCTCTAAATTTCGACATGTTAATACGTGTAACTGTGTTTGACTGTATTTGCGATGCTTGTAGGTTCGACTTCTACTCTGGGTAATTTGCACCTTCTTGCTTTTTTCCCGCGTAGTAGGGTAGTTCTTAGTAACACAGAGTATCCATTGGATACTGAGTGGACACTTTTAACGGCACGCTTTTTTATGTTTACAAGAGAGACAGAATTAATATAATTTATGATTATGAAATTATTACTTAAATTTAAATTATTTTCATTTACCCCCTCCGGTGACAAGACGAAAAGTGGCGTTAAGTGTTGCCAATCGTCCAATGTGTGGGAACCAGGTGGAAAGTGAATAACGAGTGTGTTAGCATTAGATTTTCCCTGCCTCAAAATCCATTCCCTGCTGAGAGTAAAAAGCGTGTATCTAAAAATAAATACCAGAGTCTATTTTTAATGTGTCCTTTTTGTTTTAAACTACATTTTATAGTTTGGATTGTGAACTCGTTGCTTTACTTTGTCACCATCAAAAAATAAATCTGCATTTACCTACGAATGAATGAATGATTCATTATTTCATTCATTTATATGTAAAATACAAAAAATATATTGCGTTTTTCAAAGTATAAAAATTCCATGTTTTGTACAAAATGTCTAATTTATTTAAAACAGCTAGTTCTCAGATTTGGTAAATATTAAAAGGGTAGTTAATATATGCTCGTTTCGTAATCTTTTCCATAATGCATTATATAGTGAATTCTGCATAATTTATCAATATACATACTTAGGTATCAAATAAAATAGCACACATATGTTCTTATAGTTTTTTGCATATTTTATATTTGGCCTAGAAAACGTCCGCATATTCAATACACGTTCATAGCATATCAGCTACTCTATCAAATTAATAGTTTCTCTCATGTTCATTTACTAAAGTACCGGATAAGTTGGTAATGTGGAATGGCAGTGATTTATTATTTCACGCTTCACGATACCCATATCATCCATATTGTTTTAGATAACATCATTTTTAATAAATAACGCTATAAAATGTTAGACAAAATGACGCCAAAACAACTTATATAATGCGTGACCTTGTTAACCTCTCATTTGTATTTTTTGTATAAATTTTGACTAGCCTATACGTTTTGGTGGTCTTTAGCCGGAGAAAGCGTGTTCAATGTTTTTCTTTTTTTTTTATAGCTTCACGCTGTATCCCGCACATAGCAGGGTAGATAGGGCAGTAGTGTTAAAACACTCCGTTGTCACTTATTTAGAGGCATTGCGTGTTAAGTGGCGGAACTTAACGCCGCGCTTTGCCTCCGACACGGACGTTTGACGGATTTCAATACTACACAGGCTCTTTGTCTAATTACATTAAAAAACCAAACGTTATTCTTAAGGAAATTTAAACTCGCACTTATCGTGAATATTCAAAGACACGGCATATGACACATTAATAAATGCGTGTTGCAGAATTAAGTTCTTTATGCATTCACCATTATTTATCATAATCGTTACGCCATATTGTGATTTAAGAAAAAGTCTATTCAAACGATCATCATCGTCGTGTATCGCAACGCCCATTTTTTATGAGCTCTATTCATGTTATTGCAAATTCGAAACCTATACAATGTCGTCGTCGTAGCATTTAGATTGATGTATTAGATATTAGTTTATTTGACATTTTGGTGTGAAGAATTGACATAAAAGTAATTTTACTATTTTAAATATGTTTTTTTTGTATATATCCAATTATCCATACTTATATTATAAATGCGAAAGTCTGTCTCTTTGTCTGTCACGCTTTTACGGCTAATCTACCGGTCCAATTTGGATGAAATTTAAAATGAAAGTAGTAAAAAAACAAAATTAAAAATTTTGAAAATACCCACGACGGTTTAATTGTAATTGAAAAAGGATAAAATAACTAGAAATCCCCCGCCTAAAAGAATATATGTAACGAGATGATGGGGACGACTTCGTCGGAGCTGCCATTACTTTAAGTTTGCTAACTTCTCCTAGGTTTTCATGCTGTTAAAACAGGTTTAGGAAAAAATTAAAATATTAATATGAATTTACAGTTTTGATAACTGGTATTCCTTTTAAAAACTTTAAGAACGAAATCTATACTGTTAGCTACTATATTTAAAATAGAGGTTGCAACTGGCAGCCCCCGACGAAGTTGTCCCCATCATCTCGTTACATATATTCTTTTAGGCGGGGGATTTCTAGTTATTTTATCCTTTTTCAATTACAATTAAACCGTCGTGGGTATTTTCAAAATTTTTAATTTTGTTTTTTATTTTAAACTTTTTAAAGTGAATAGATATACATTATATATTATTACATAATTTCGAAATACTTTATGTTAATCTTCATGCAAATCCAAAAAAAATTATAAGCCCAATGCTTTCTGGTTATCAAATGCCTATTGCAGCGCCTGGCAGATTGTCACCGCAACATTTTTAGGAAACTTAAGTTTAACCAAATCAGTGAAAATCACAAAACCCACTAGTAGTTTTGATTTGGAACAAATTAATTTATACTGGAGCGCCCAGTGGTAGTTTGTGATATGGCATATAAAAACACGCAACAATTAAACCTGAACCTATCACAGAAAACCGCATCTAAATAGGTTTCACACAAAAATACAAGCAAATGCTTACTACAGCGCCCCCTGGTGAGGTATCACCACGACACATATACGAGAACACGCGCTAATTGAGCCTGATCCTATCGTTGAAAACTGCATCAAATTCAGACTCGTAGTTTTAACTTTGCACCATCAAATGTTTAATGAAGCGCCCCCTGGTGAGTTCTTAACATAAAAAAAAACTAAAAACATACACCAAGTAAAGGTAAATCTAATACTGAAAACTCTGTCCAATCGGACTAGTAGTTGTGGTTTTACATTAAATATTACAAACAAATGTTTACTGCAGCGCCCCCTGGTGAGTTAACACGATAAAGCATATCCAAGAACATGCACTAATTAAACTTGAGCTTATCACTGAAACTGCATCCAAATCGAATTCGTCATTTTAGCTTTGCACAAACAATATTTTACTGCAGCGCCCCCTGGTGAGTTGTCACCGTAATATAAATTTAAAAACATGTACTAAACAAAGCGGAATCTAATACTGAAAACTCTTTCCAATCGTACTAGTTGTTTTTGTTATACACAAAAATGGAAGCAGCTACTTACTGCAGCGCCCCCTAGAGAGTTGACACATACTTGAAAATATGCACTAAGTAAACATACATGACACATATATGAAAATATGCACTAAGTAAACTTGAATCTATCATTGAAAACTGCATTCTAATCGGACTCGTAGTTTTAGTTTTGCACAAACAAATGTACTTACTGCAGCGCCCCCTGGTGAGTCATCACCGTAACACATATATGAAAAGATGCACCAATTAAACCTGAACCTATCGTTGAAAGTTTCATCTAAATCGGACTAGTAGTTTTTACTCTACATAAACAAATGTTTACTGCAGCGCCCCCTGGTGAATTTTCACCGTAACGTAAAAACAAAAATTTTAAAATATGTATAAAGTAAAGCTTAATCTAGTTCTGAAAACTCTAGCCAATCGGATAAGTAATTTCGGTTTTAGACAAATAAATATAAGAAAAATTTTGGTTTTACACAAAAAAACTCAAACAAATGCTTATTACAGCGCCCCCTGATGAGTGGTCACCATAACACATATATGGAAAGACGCACCAATTAAGCCTGAACCCATCCTTGAAAGTTTCATCTAAATTGGACTAGTAGTTTTTGCTCTGCATAAACAAATGTTTAGTGCAGCGCCCCCTGGTGAGTTTTCCCCGTAACAAAAAAAGAAAAAACTTAAAATATGCACCAAGCAAAGATAAATCTTTTTATGAAAACTCTTTTTAATCGGAGCAGTTGTTTCGGTTTTAGACAAATAAATACAAAAAAAGTACAAACAAATGCTTACTGCAGCGCCCCCTGGTGGTTTGACACAATAAAACATATCCAAGAACATCCACCAATTAAACCTGAATCTACCACTGAAAATCTATTGAAATCAGACTATTATTTTTTGAGATAATTGAAAACATTCGTTTTCACGTAAAATGCTTACTGCAGCGCCCCCTGGTGAGTTAAGGCAATAAGACATATCTAAGAACATACGCCAATTGAACCTTAACCTATCATAGAAAACCGTATCAAAATCGGACTTATAGTTTTGAAAATAATTGACATATTAATTTGCACAAACACACAAACAAACAAACAAACAAACAAACAAACAAACAAACAAACAAACAAACAAACAAACAAACAACCTCTCACCCCAAACACATATACAGTCGCCGTTCCGTCGCGGGTAAAAAACCCAGGGTCAAATATAGGCTACTTATTTTACCGAAAACCTCAATCAACACCTCAAAGGGTTGAAATAGGGGATGAAACTTTATTTCATAAATCTAAACCACTTGGCCGATTGTAATGAATTTTGGATTAATATAGTTGGTAATCCAAGGTCAAACATAGGCTACTACTTTATTTTTCATAGACCTACTCCCGATTATTGAATATCTCCGTTATTATGGTATTGCAACCCAATACCATAATAACAGTTATGTAGTTCACGCGGCGAAGCCGCGAGCGGGCCGCTGGTATTTCAATATTCAAAGCTTAACTATATTTATTAACAGCTTTGTTCTTCACAAATTCTGGTGAACGGAGTGTCTTCATACTAGGATCTCTCTTGCTACCCTACTAAACGGGAAAATGCACGAAGCTGCAAAAACACAACAAAAACAAAACGGGGTCCCTTTTGTGAATGAAATTTGGAACACCATAGTTTATAGCCTGGATTAGTGGACCGTGGATTTATTTTATACTCTTGGGGAATTTTTTGTCACTGTAAGACTTTACAGACTTAATAACTGTCATCAATTTAGGATACGAAATGTATGAAAATATTAGAAATTCTAAAAAGGCCATGCTGTTAAAGTTAGTCAAAATAAATTGTATATAAGAATGAACATTAAGATGTAAGAAAGAGGCAAAAGTCCAATACAAATTACGTGCTCATGCATATAAAATATAATTAGTTGCCATAAATAAGGTATATATTAAAATATAAGAAACTTAATCACCTAATATGGAACACACGCGAAAGGAGAATCTTCCTGTGGAGTTATAAGAAGTATATTTTATATTTCGCGTATATACTATAATTTCAAAATAAAATTTTAAAAAACTTTTAGCCGGACAGAAATAACTATTATTTTTGCTTCATGCTGTATCCCACACATAGCAGGGTAGGCCGAGGCAACCTATGTTAAGACGGATAGTCTTAACATTAGACTGCCTCGGTTCCCCACTTTCCGTATTAAGTTGCGAAACTCAACGCCATGCTCTGCCTCTACACCAGAGCGAAGAAAATGAAATATTAAATATTTCAATTCCTCGAGTGTAAATCGAACCCACAGCTAGTCACACTTTGTTTCCCTGCGCCACGGTCTCAATATGGAAATAAATAATATTTGAATAATACACAAATTTCAATCATATTTAAAACTAATAATATTTTCAGGAGAGAGCGTGCTCCATATGACGATAGTGAATGAAGATCCTACTATGGTGAAATTTCTGCTAGACGCCGGCGCGGATTACCACGAGAGATGCTTTGGAAACTTCATGTGTCCGGAAGACCAGAAAGCATCAAGAACTGATTCATTTGATCACGAATGGGTTAATGTGCAACTGGATACTAATTATGATGGGTTAGTGCTAAATAGTTATCTTCTGCTTCTAATTTATTTTTCACTTTCCGCCTGAAATCTAGACATTGAGTGATGAAACTCGGGCTTTATTTTAAGTACCAGATTAGAGAAATTAATATAATTAAATATAGTAATTCTTCCACAAATATAGTAACATATTTACAGTTAGACGCCGTCCCACTTTTTACGTAAATACAAAACTTTATATAAATAATATAAAAAATGAAATTAAATGAATTAACTTAGTCGATTCTGTTATTCACAATTTCACATTATTACAGAAGAGTAGAGTAGGCTAAGTAACCTAGTATCTCAGACAATCAGTTCTCTACTTTTTGTCTAAATTTAATCATTGCAAAACGAGAAACGATATTACCACTCCTCGAGTGGGATTCGAACCCACAACCAGTCGTTTACTGTATAATCAAAATCATAGATAATATTATTTTCTACAAAAATAACCAAGTAAAAGTTTAACTTACATATTTTATAAAATGAAGCGACTTGAACACACAAGTTTATTTTTAAAGAGGCAAAGACCGACTTTACTTACTATATAAACGAAGTTTTAACTTTTTGCTCATTAATCTGACTCAGGTAATGAATTTAATTTGTAAAAGCTGTTAAGTATGTAGAACTCTTGATTTTTTTTACTTGATAATTTTTTAAAGCTTTTACTTATCTGTAATTTGTATCATAACAAGAGTTCGAAATATATACTTAGTAGGAGATAGAGATAGAAAATGTGAAAGATAGATCACTCTATTCTCCGCTTTGCTTCATTCATATAGAGCCGGAAGAGTCAGAATATGCATAATTTAGTTTTCATTAATCTCTCTTTATTTTTTTTGTTTTGTTTTCAGCCTCACTCTCTTTTTTCCTTGTTGCATGTTAAATAGTAAAATCATTGTAAGCTTGATTTTGGCATGAAAATAATTTAAATTTATTAATTCTTCCAAGTGGGAATTGAACCCACAACTATCGCGTATACAGTCAAATATTATCACTTTGTCTCATAAAAGCTTCTATCAGTTTTTTTAACTACAAGAAATAAATAATCTATATATTTATTATATTGTTCTATTAGATACGTATACTGGGGAGAATATCCGCTAAGCTTCGCAGCGTGTTTAGGCCAAGAGGAATGTTACAGGCTGATCCTAGCTCGAGGAGCTAATCCCGACAAGCAGGATACTAATGGCAATACTGTGTTGCATATGCTTATTATTTATGATAAAATGGTGAGAGATTTTCTATTTTGTATTACAATTTTTTATTATATGTTCTTTTTAAGGGTTGAAATTCGATCATTAAGGGTGTTAGGGTCATAAGGGTCTGACTAAATGTCCACCAAGAATTAATTTTGAGACAGGGCCGGACTAAGTAGGACCAAGAACTCTCGAATTTTATATGATTTCTTTTGCTTCTAACCTAAATCTCATTGCTGCATAGACAAAGTCACGTACAACAGCTGGTAACTCATAAAGTCAGTTCAAAAACTTATTCATATTCATTTCATTATATTTAAGAGTACTTTTGATATGGCGTACGAAGTTGGAGCATCATTAAACATTCGTAATGCTCAACACTTAACACCTTTAACTCTCGCCGCTAAATTAGCGCGAGTGGAACTTTTTTTTCATATTTTAAACATTGAAAGGGAAATATATTGGCAAATTGGTGCCACTACCTGTGCGGCTTATCCGTTAGGACAGGTTGATACTATTGATACTGAAACTGGATTGATAAGCAAGGATTCTGCGTTGAATTTGGTTGTATTTGGGGTAAGTGTTATGTATAATTTACATGAAAGTTTATTTGTTGCATTTGAATATTTAAAACTAAAATTGCCTCCTTTTATTGATGGATTCATTTGCTAATGATAATGGTATATTATTTCCATGTCATCGCTCTGGTGCCTAAGACGAAAATCGCGGCGTAAAGTTCACCTTGAAATGTCTTGATTTCATACGGAAAGTGGAGAACGGAGTGTCTTGACACTGGGATCTCTCTGACTACTCTGCTATAAGATAATAAACGTGAAATTGCTTTGTTTAATTTTTTTCCTTTTTACTGCCCTCTATACTGAATCTATGTTGAAACCCAAAGCGGCCTCGATTCGATCTAACATTAAATATCGTTTTAAAAGGTGTGTGTACTATAAGTTTGATGTACTATAAAATTCTTATCATGTATGCTACGAAACATACGATAGATACGGAACATATGATATGCATAAGAAAATATTACATATGAAATCAAAGTTGATTTATTGCTTTTTTGATATCGTTTTTATTCAACATGGCCGAGAGCAAGAAAAAGCTAACATTTTATATTTTTCTTACAGGAAAAAGATGAACATCTTGAATTATTGGAGGGCATGTTGATAGATTTACTAAAAACAAAATGGAACACATTCGTCAAATTCCGTTTCTACCGTCAATTTTTCTTATTCTTTTGTTATTTTCTCGTATCCCTCGTGTGTTTCACTCTACGTCCGGGGCCGCCTGATCGCTCTTTAAACGCTACAGTCGTGAACACTACTATTGGATCTGGTAATGATACTGAACTACCGGATGTGGGTAAGTGCTTGTGATTTATTTTTATATAGTATAAAGCAAAGTCGCTTCCCGCGTCTGTCTGTATGTATATATGCTTAGATCTTCAAAATTACGTAACAGATTTTGATGCGGTTTCTTTTAGTAGATAGAATGATTTAAAAGGAACGTTTATATGGATAATATATGCACAATATAGTACTGATAATTTTAGAGGTTTAGTGTGATGACGGCGCGGCGGCGCGTGCCTATAGTGAAATAGTTGTGTAGTTCACGCAGGCAAGGTAAAGCCGCGAGCGG
This sequence comes from Dryas iulia moderata, assembly GCA_019049465.1. Taxonomy (NCBI): domain Eukaryota; kingdom Metazoa; phylum Arthropoda; class Insecta; order Lepidoptera; family Nymphalidae; genus Dryas; species Dryas iulia. The sequence continues at coordinate 5,717,653 of CM032417.1, forward strand.
GCCACTAGTATGTACATACAATATGTAATAGAACCCAAAATTATTTTTATTTTATTTCTGTTTGTCTGTGCGTTTGTGTATTTAAATGTAGTTTTGACTGCTGTATTTTGGCAATCTTATCGTAACATTTAGTGTTTATTTCATTTACACTGTTTATTATATTTATGAACATAAACAAATAAGTTATAATAGTTTTAATTCATTCAATAAAATCGTTTTAAGATAACTATTTTATCAAAACCAGGAACAGGTCGCTAGTTCTCGTACATACTCGTACATATATCTCTGTACAGGACAAATAAATATAAATAATATGAATATCGTTTTAAGCATCCGAATATATTAAAATTAAATATTAATATCAATAGTATAACAGTGATTTCCTTACTATAGCGCTTACTTCCAAAAAACCTATTTATTTTCAGAAAACCGTGTATTAGAAAATTGTACGCTTCCACGGTCCAGCACAGATTTTGATCCAGGTTCTGTTGAAGTTTTCAACGCGTCAAAGTCTGTTCAGTGTGGCCGTTTCAAAAGCCATCCAAAGGAAAAAGAAAAACGTATGTTAGGGTGAAAAATAATTTACTTAGATATTAAAAACCACTTTAAAAGTGTTGATAGTGTGAAATTAAAGTGTTATTCACAATAAAAGTGGAACACTTTACTGGTAACGTAATTATTTTTGTTTGACAAATGAAATATAGTAATTGTATTAGCGTTAGTCAAACTGAAGTTTAATTAATACTACGAACTTAAATTGCCCACTCCTGTAACGGTTATCACCGTTTCGTCATAATATAAAATACCGCGTTTTTTTAAATCATGTGATGTTTGTAATCTGCAAGGCTCAATACGCAATGTCTCGATTTCGGGTGGAAAGTACAACGGAATGTTTTGACACTAGATTTTCACCCTACTACACATTGTGATATTTATTAAGCTTGTATTTATGTGAGCATGTTAATGAAAACTGATAGAAGCATTATATAATTTAATCAGCAAAATGACTTTCTTAAGCCTTTGAAATTTTATTATAATTTCTACTTAGTACGCTACGCACGCGACACTCTACCAAAACTGTCTAAAAGAAAGATTTTTTTGACTTAAATCATTAATAATAGAAGTTTTGTACATCTTGTGGCAATAAAGTGTCGGATTCATTCATTCATTATATTTTTGAAGCTCTGGTGCCTTTGGACTTTGGTGGTATATAGGATTAGAGCTTGCACGCTTGCTGCTTTTTAAACGACTTCAAAAAGGACGAGGCTAACAATTCGACTAATTTTTTTTATGTGTAATTAAAAGCAAATTGGTCAAAAGTCGTAGACACAATAATATGTGATAATTTTTTTACTTTTTAGTGCATTTTATTTGAAGTCGCTTTACTTTTTTTTGTATTTTTTTTATTTACTAATATTAATACACTAGGGGCATATGGCCAGTAATATACTTTGTGTTAAATATTATATATTTTTTTTTATTTCCATTGTTTCTATTACTTAAATATATAGTGATTGATATGTTACTAGTGCGCAATAGTGAATGGTCTCAAAATACCTTATTTCAATTAACTTAATTAAAATTATGTAAACTTTAATTAAAATTCACAAATAGCTCTTATTTATAGCAACTGAAGCTCCAAAAGAAAATGACGTGGAGGGTTGGTGGGAGGACTTAACTGAAGAGTGTAGGTTGATGAACTTTGAAACTTGGCAAGCTAAAGTGAGTTTAGAATCAATACTTTAAAATTAGTTTTCTTTATGTAAGTTATTTGTTATGAAGAACGAACAATAAAATTCAATATTAAAAAAAGGTATTAAGATTTCGTTCTCCCCTCTCTAATATTTTTGTAGGGTCGTAAAAAGAAATTTAATGGTAAATAACTATTTTGCTTAAAAACATATTTTTTTAGAAATGTGTAAAAAATTGAACACAGACGGATTCGATCCCGCGCCTTAGTCCTGTCCCGTCTACGTGCTCTGACCGCTATACTGTGCGTTTGGTGAACGCAGCATAATCCAAGAGGCGAAAGTTTGAATCCCGCGGAGTACATATTAGTATCTAGTTTTATTAAGAAATATTTTTGAATTTCTAAGTACACAAAATAGCACTTAAATATCCCTTTTCTCATTCTTTCTCATAAAATCTGTCTACAGCTACTTAGTACATATTATAAACATATCTCAAATTGTAAATGAATCAATAACTATCGTGTACAGGAAATGGAACTATGCCACGAAAATTTCTATTATTCTTATAATGCATACATCTTGTATGTTATTCTGTTACCTTCCTACTTTTCTTTAGTCACAAAGATATTTTTGATTTTATTACTAGTATCGAGAGTATGTAAATAACAATTTATTCCCGACAATGTGTTTTTATGTATTCCAGTTACGTATAAGTGCGGAGTTATTGTTGTGGGTCGGCGCTCTGGCGTACATAGGGGCTGCTTTACGTGAAGCTAGGTTTTTAGGCATTAAAATGTTCATTGAAAACCTGAGCACGGTTCCGTCCAGGTAAGTTATATAAACATAAATTATTTATTAAATTTGCATAAAAACCTATAGAAACTTGAATATTTTAAATCAAGTCAATTCAAATTATTTTCGAAGACCCACGATTACTTAAAAACGTATTTTTCAAAAAAATAAAGACTGTTGTGCACAGTGACAGCGTCTATCTGTAAACGAAATGCTTATGGGTTTAATTCTCACTAGTGGAAATGATTGATTATTAATCATTTTATTTTTATTTCTCTGCGCTGGTGTAGAAGACGTTGAGCCATTTTTCTGCCACCTAAGATACAATGTTTCGATTTCTGATGAAAAATGGAGAATGGAGTAACTTGAAAAGACGTGAAGCTACACTAAGCATGAGTAGCTTTACGCTTTTTCCTACAATACTCTTGCAATAAAAAAATAAAGATCTTTAAACCCAATCCATAAACACAAGCGATTGCTTTGGCTATATGTCTATCACATTTCATCCCACACAATATTGTACGTCAAATAATAACTTAAATTTTACTCAACAATATTAGCGGATTCTTATGACGCAGTTTAATTACAACGATTCATAGACAGATTGTAAGGACGTCATTAAAAGTGTGATTACAAACTGTAATACGTAACGATAGTACATGTTGCAACTCTATTGAATTGATTGTATTGAAAAGACTGTTTATAAAATAATATGCAAGGGAATAGAAAGTGGGAACATCGTATCACAGTGTTAGAGCGTATGACTGTGTATGCGACGGTCCTGATGGTTTATGGTTGGTTGTGGGTTCGATTCCCATTCGGGGGAACGATTACGTTGAAAATAAAAATTAATTAACTTTCACTGTGGCCAGTCGTGGCCCAGTGGCACAAGAGTGTGACTGTAAACGACTGGTTGTGGGTTCGATTCCCACTCGAGGAGTGGAAATTATATTTCCATTTTCTTCGCTCTGGTGTCGAGGTAAAGCGCGGCGTTAAGTTCCGCCACTTAACACGCAAGCCTCCGAATTCGGCGGAAAGTGGGGAACGGAGTGTCTTAACACTAGGTTCCCTCTGCCTACCCTGCTGTGTGCGGGATATAGCGTGAAGCTATTTAATTTAATTTAATTTAATTCATTTATTGGTTCTTGTGACAAGAATAATTGCGGCGTCGAGTCCACCACTCAACACGCATTTTCTAGGATTCGAGCGAATATCGGGGATGGGAGTGTATCGACACTATGAAAAAGTGTGAAGATGATTTTTGTTTAAATTACTTAAGTGATAGACATAATTACAAATATAATTACTCCACCGAGTTCTTTTAAAGTTAAAATGTATTCTTCATTTCTCATCTATAAGCAATTATCTTATTATACTCGAAGGTGGATACTTACTTTAGCTCAGAGCAAGTTATAAAAGTTCTTCTTGTTATAAACTCTTCTTGAGATAAAAATATAAAATTTCTAATATAATTTTTACTAAAACATATATGGAGTTCTTTTTATTTGCCAGCTATTTTAATAAAGATGAGTTTTAATTTAAATTTTTTGCTAATTTCTTTTAAAAATGTTCATTTATTCTCTCCGTCTAGAAAATAAGCATGGAAAGTGATCAGGATTTAAAAAAAAATGGTTTTTTTAGAGACCTCGGCTTTTTTGTTGTTTATTATTAGAATATATCAATAAAGTCGTATTTATGCGCCTTTTAACTCTCATTACATAAAAGGTCTTAACCAATAAACGTACATGAATTTGGCATTTTCAATTATTTTTAATATTATGGCGCAACAGGAAAGAATCTGATTGTAAATGTGATTGACTGTGGGTTTGATTCTCAATAAGAAATTATTAAGCTTAAACTATTTTCATTGCTCTTGTCCGGTAGGCGCACGATAAATCCCGGCGTTGAGTTGTACCACTCAAAAGCAACGTCTCGATTTCGGTGCAGAAAGAGGGCGGAGTGTCTCAACACTAAGGTTCTCTCCGATAACCCTGCCAAGCGGAAAAAAGGTTGAAGCTGCAAAAAAATTCTTAATCTAACCGTATTTTACCTTCATTATTGTTAAGATACGATTGACTGAAACTCAAGACGTATATCAACCGAAGTGGCCAATTCACTTGAACGTTCTTAGATGTTGGGAGCGTTTGGATCCGTCCCTCGGCGCAATAACACTGATTTATGTGGACTTCTCAGATAGTTCGTGTTTGAAGGTTAACTTTTAGACCCTTAGGGGTGCAAATTAATAAAACCTTTCGCTTATATATAATTTAAGTCTAATGAGATACTTGTTCTTTATGTATTTTTTTTTAATTTTGAATCTTTTGCATTACTTTTATTCTACATGAAATATCGAAAATACATGGCGTACAAATATGAAATTTGGTAGAGTTTATACTTAATAAACATCGTGTAGTAACGGGTTTTGCCACAGGGCTTAACTAAGGAGGTCTAAGGAACCTCGCCTTAATTTTTCTTTAAAGTTAAAAGGGGAAGTCCCTAATTTTATTTGTTCTATAGTTCAATTCTGGCAGAGTCGTCTCTATTAAACATAACGCGAACGATGTGGGACTTTGCAATACCTAGTAGATTTAAAAAAAAAAAAAATTGTGTTAGATAAAATGAAAAAAAAATAGATGATCTCGAATTGAGGTATACTTTTTCTGTATTGATAAGATTGTAGAAAATGTAGGTAAGTTCGTAGTAAAATCTGTGAAATTGCTTAGTGCAGGATCTTGTGCAGTAAGAAAATATAAATTCACTGTTTTATTACGTAGCCAAAGTCACGAGTTGTACCTATATATTAGGAAGAGAAGTAGTTATTATATATACATTACTTATTTATTTAAAATCTCTAAGTATAAGGTTTTAATTATTTATATAGGTACTTGTTATTACAAGTAGAAATGATTTCGTATAATCTATGTGGGGAACGTTCAGTGAACGATCCTAAAAGTGGAGGATGGAGTGTCTTGACATTAGGTTCCTTCTATCTGCCTGCTGCTGTGTTTTTTTTAGATTTAACAGTCACAGGTTCGATTCCCGTTCTAATACATAGTCTAGTCAAATGATCTCGGTATGTTTTCTAAAAATATTTTTACATCTTAGTGTGTTTATAACACTTTCAAAACATTGCAGTGATTTCATGAAATATATTTTCAGCTTCTAACATTTAAAAAAGTACACTAAAAACTTTTAATATTATTTAAAACAAAATGGTAACATTCATAACTTAAATGAAAATATTTATTCTTCATTTAAATAAAATAAAATTGTTTCAGAGTAATGTTTTTATTCTCGTGCCTACTAATGATTGCGTTGCCGACGCTACGTCTGTGGTGCGCCGACGAGGAGGAGGACCACTTGGCCGTCATTATCATGCTAACCACGGCACCTTACTTTTTATTCTTTTGTCGGTATGTATTTTATTATGCTGATATTTTTATTTATTGATATATACAGGAAAGTCTTTTCAATGGTTTCTAAGAAAATTACAGAGTGGGATCAGCATTATGTTAGATACGTTTAAGGTTTAAGTTACTGAGAAGTAAATAAAACCAATATACTCGTATGTTATAACAATGCTTTAGACATCCACTGCATTATTGTGAATTTAATAAAAATACTCATTCTAGGTGATGTCAGTATGAGTTTAAAACTCAGGTTAGCTGTATGTTTTAGAAGGTTCCTTCATAGAAAAAATAATCAAAATTTGAGCTCTAAATCAATAATTTTCTCAGTTACTTACGATATTTCTTTTCTAATTTAATGGCTTCACGCTGTATCCCGCACGCAGCAGGGTAAGCAGAGGGAGCCTAATGTAAAGACACTCTATTCCCCACTTTCTGCCAAATTATGGAGGCATTGCGTCTTAAGTGGCGGAACCTAACGCCACGCTTTGCCTCGACATCAGAGCAAAGAAAACGGAAATATTAAATATTTCCACTTCTCGAGTGGGAATTGAACCCACAACCAGTCGTTTTGAACCCACACACTGCGCCCCTGTACCACGACTGGCTCCAATTCTTCAAATTATAATTTCAATTCTAATTTAATGTTAACATTTCTACCATTGGAAGAATTCAAAAGAAGTTATTAACTTTTATCCTAAATTATTTCTAGTCTGTCAGACAGCACCAACTTTCCATAATGATAAGTTATATGAAAATAGTTAAAAGACTTTTAAAAAGAAACTTTATATTTTGCATAAATAACTTAACAAAATTATTATTTCTATTCAGAAATTGAAAATAAATTTTGTTAACGCAAGTATTCAATAAGTGAGACATGATACCATACCCTAGAGAAACGCTCAAGGGCCCAGTCATGTCGCAGGTGAAACTTTTAAACAGTTACAAATCTAAGTACGATATTTTGGTACAAATCTACGATATTTTAATACGACTGTACTATCAGTCAGAAAGGCAGTTAAGATATTATTAAGGAGATATAAAATATATTCATTATTGGGTTTCATTGTTATGTTAAGAAAATTATAAAGCATATTTTCTTTTTATGAATAAAAAATTGTGCAGTTAAGATGTATGATGATGATGATGTCCTTTTATCCCTCATCAGGGACATAGGGCTCGTAGAAGGGAATAGATGTATAAATAAGGGTTAAGATGTATAAATAATATAATATTTAAACACAGCAAGTTTTATGTTAATGGAATACGGTGATTTTATTTATTGATATGTTTATTAAATTTCAGTGTTTAGTTAGGTAGACGAATGAGCTCGGACAGTGTAGGCGAGCGTTAATGCGCATTCTAAGGAGCCTTTTAGGCCTATACTTGCGTCGCAAATGCTCGCCACTATTCTGAGCTCCTGCAATGAGATAGGCATAGTGAATCCATGTCACGCTTCTGAATTGCTTCTTTGCAAAATACATATGTGCATGTTAATTTCCTTTTTCAACAGAGGATTCAAGACAGTAGGACCTTTCGTCGTGATGATATACAGAATGGTGATGGGAGATCTGTTACGATTTGTTTGTATTTATTTAGTGTTCGTTATGGGATTTTCTCAAGGTAATTGTATTTTTTTACGTTTTTTCCCCCTCATTTTAAAGTAGACAGATAGACCCTACCACGCACCGTCAAACACTTAGTTCCATCTTTTTTCCCGAATTCGGGACATTTTATACTAAAATTAAATGGCAGAATGGTTAGTTATACCAGTGTGGTTTCTTACCAGAATGGATAAATGAAAATAATTGCAATATAAACATTGCACAACAAGCACTGTAAATTGAACCTACAACCAATCGCGCCACAGTCAGCGGACAGCGGGGTCCCACTGCGCAACGATCACCTTAATTATTATCAAAAAAATATTATTTACTTTATAAATGTAAAATAATTTAAATACCATATATTTTTAGCGTATTACGTGATTTTCTTATCATTCGACAATCCAAATACACCGGAGGGCGTGGACGACTCTATATCGAACCCTATGCCTTCGCCCATGGAGAGTATCATGGCGATGTTCCTCATGTCTTTAACTTCCTTCTCTGATTACTTTGGTGCATTTGAACGGACAGATCACGAAATTGCTGCAAAGGTAAAGCTTGTCAAAAGCCAATGACTATATCTCTAAAAGTTAACAAGTTTTTATCATAAAAAGAAATAATATATTTGTGTCCTCCAGGTAATCCAGTAACTATATTTTGAGAACATATATAAAAATACAAATAAAATGCGATTATGTAGCTCACATTGTAATATTATATAATTTGTAACTTTATACAAACTTAGATTATTCAAAGTTACTAATGTAGTGTAGGTATACAATTAGTATACAAATTTCAATAAATGATAACAATAGGAGACCCGTATTATAACCGCACACATATTGTCATTTTTGTGAAAACTCAAGTGTCTTATAGAACGAGTATATAACACCCACAAGTGTCCTTCAAGAGATTGTTACGACAAGTGTTCTTGTCACAATCCAACTTATATTTGCCTTTTTAAACAAGTTACTTTATTTGTATACTTATATCTACTACATAATTTATATTTTCTTTAACTTCACACTTTTTCTGGCATAGCAGGAAAGCCATAAAGAAATTAGTGTCAAGACACTCCGTTCTCGCTTTCCGCCATAAATACATTTGATAAACTACGTGTTGAATGGCGGATATCTTTATTTTATTTACCAGAGCGCAGAAAATGAAATCATTTAAATTAATTATTTCCTCGAGTGGGAATTGAACCCACAACCAACCGTGTTTACTGTCAGACGCTGCCCCTCGATGATCTTAAGAATATATTTGTCTATATTAAAACACTGATCTTTATTTAAATTTCCACAAAATCTTACGTAATAGGTTAAAGCTCTCTATTTATATAAATCATTTCCAACCTTTAGTTCGAAACACAAGTAAACTAATACATAAGCGTTTTAAAATACAGTTTTTATTTTAGCATTGTGCTAATAAGCGTGTTAGATGGTTTCGCGGGATTCGAGAGATATTTTATATTACTTATTATATAACATGATTTATGAGCCTGTGGCTTGTGGCTTAGTGAGATAGCGTCTGACTATGAGTACGGTGGTTATGGGTTCGATTCTCATTTAGGGGAACGAATTATTTTAATTTATTCGCTCTGATAATTAGGACAAAGCGAGGCGTTAAGTTCGACTACTAAACGCTTAATGTCTTGATTACAATCATCAAGTGGTGAAAAGTTGTATGTGCGGGAAATATTATAAAGCTGCATAAAAATAACATATTTTAAATTTCCAGCTTCTATTCGTAATTTATATGATAATAGTCGCAATATTACTGGTCAACATGTTAATCGCTATGATGGGGAACACTTATCAAAAAATTGCGGAGACAAGAAATGAATGGCAAAGACAATGGGCTAGAATAGTATTAGTAGTTGAACGAGGAGTGCCTCCGGCGCAAAGGTTGAAGCAGCTACTCGCTTATAGTCAGCCGATGGCCAGCGGCAAAAGAGCCCTTGTTCTTAGAATTAATCAAAAGGTAAGTTCGAAAATAATTATCAAATATATAACTAACTGTAGTGTTTTGTCTTTACGAGATTTAGAATGTTGGCCTTTAGTAAGTATTTTCGAGGTTGGGAACTATTGAATTTGTCATATTCAACTATTATTTTACTTACAATCAATAAAACCTGAAAGGAAATTTATAACATTTTCCAGATTCACGCTTTTTCTCGTATTGCCGAGTACGTAGTCTCCGCTCTGTTAATAAGATAAAGCGCAGTGTTGAGTTGCGTTTTTCAACACGCAATGGCTCGAATTCTGGTGGAGAGTGGAGAATTAAGTATTTTGATGATATTGGCTATTTCCGGTATTTTGCTATGCGGGAAGGAACATGAAGCTGAAACTTATAATTATTAACTTTATGTTTATTTAAAAGTATTTGGTATATTATTAAGTATAGCTTATAGAGTAACAACTATTGACTAGATACGAAATCTTTAATTAAACTAGTGTTAAAATTAACATTAGCTTGATATCTCAGACTATATGTTTATTTCATTTTAGAATCCAACATTTCAAAGATTTTGCCATATGATAAAAAATAAATTTTATTCAATATGCGTAGCTATTGTGCAAAATCTACGAAATTTATCATAACACATTTATAAATTTAAATATAAATTTATTTAGAAATTTCTTAATATTTGATTAATACATACATTTATATATAAACCTGTCAAAACACTGCTCTTATATAAAAAAAACGTGACACCATCTCACGATGCATCTATTTTTAGGATGAAGACAAAGAAGAAATGAAAGAAATCTTAGAAATGAAGCGGACACACCAGCGCATTGTAGCCAAGCGGATGCAACGCGACGCGGAAATGAAAGGGGGCAAGCTTCCGCCTCCTCCGGTCCGAGATTACCCCATCAAAAAGAGTAATACTGTCGTTAAGAAACCAAATGTTATTATTTAAATTTACCTAAAATATACAAAAAGTAATAGTAAATAATATTTAGCACATTTCAAATGATGTTTGTACTTGTAGTATATTTTTACAGCGAAGTAGGACTAGAGACTAAAGTAAAGTGTTAAAACTCTTTTAGTTCGTTATACTAATTTTCAAAGTGTTTCACTACATGTTGAGTAGTAATTCCCAATGTCGCGCTTATGATATAATGGAAATGATTATGGGTGAGTGGGGAACGGAGTGTCTTTACACTATGTACCCTGCTGTGAGAGGGATACAGCGTGAAGCTAAAAAAAGTAATAATAATTTTCAATGTTACACCATCATTCCTGTAATGTTAAATGAACCTATAACTTAAGATATATATTTTTATTATTATTTATTTTATTTAACTTCAAGTGACTAAGACTCAAAATTTGTTAGTAACAATTGAAGACTTAAAAACTATGTTACTATTAACATTACTTCACCATCCCACTAGAAATGGCGCAGCAATGATTAACGTATGTACTGTAATCAAGTCCATTACATATCATATTTAGGATAATATGAGAGATATATATATGATATTAAGATATATGATAAGATTCCTATCACTGAGCCACGACGGCGTCAAATAATTAGTAGTTAGTACCGTATATTGCATCTAGGGCTGTGGGTTGAAATCTCCATAAGGGGTATTTAAATTTAAAACACTTGTTTCCACAGCCTAGTTAACAATCAGTTGCACCACTCAACATGTAATGCTGACGGAAATTAAGACACGTACTTTGTACACTAACTGTAACCGTAATATTCGTAACTCATTCATCATTCAAAGCTTAGATGAAATTGAATGAATGATTGAATGTTATTGAAAATACAAGACTATGTATTTTAATTATGCTATAGCCAGCTATAAGCTGAAATATAACATATATAATTTTATTTCAGGTTTTGTAATAACTTAACTTAGATTGCATAATAAATAATTAACGAAATAAAATAAGTGAAAGTGCATTATACCTAACCATGTACATAAAATTTCAATTTTTATGTGTTCTAAAGATGTTTCTGTTAAAACGTTAGAAACTTGCTAATCTTACTTTTAACTTATTCCACACATAGGAAAATTGAAAAAGACATTTAGAAAACGTATAAAAATTTGAACACAGCGGGATTCGAATCCGCGCCTCCTCAAAACCGTCCACCACTGAGCCATACGTTCTACTACCAGTTGCTTCGAAATTCGTCGAATCCCGCAGCGATCACATTTTTATACGTTTTCTAAATATCTTTTTTATGCTAATCTTAGTCAAGTAAGATATTTTAAGTTTAAGACCTATACATTATGTATGACTTATATACGTTCCTATTAAACAATTATAATAATGCTATGTTACAGAACTTTCATGTAAATAATTATTATTTGAAGACATCTATTAATATTGTATTCATTGTTGCGGAAACAAAAACTTAATTTGAAAAACAACAAGAATAATATTGAAATGTATTTTCAATATTTAAAATATTATTAAAAGCAGATTCGTGCTTTTTCTCGCATAGCAGAATAACCAGAGAGTTTTAGTTTTAAGTAAGTACTGAAATTGTAAACAAATAAATGTATTGCATGTGATAAAATAAGAATCATGTTAAAAAAGGTACAACAGACCTAATGTCCGTAGAGTGATAAAATAGAATTATAAAAAAAATATCCCCTAAGGGTAAAATTGAACCCACAATCATCGCTTTACAGTCGGACGATATCCCGCTGCACAACGACGGCATTAAGCATTATGTTAAACTATTTACTCATTTGCTTAAAAGTCTTCTTAAGACACAGTGCGTTTTAAGTTTTTCAATGAAGTTACGATACATCGGTGGCTTTCTACGTGAGAGAAAAAACATTCTTTAAAAAGAAACAGAGAGGAGGAGAAATTTGACATAGTTAAAGTATTTTTGAAATCACAAAGTCATTTTTTTTATAATAACGTACTAGAAAGACACTGTATTTACTAAAATACATGTCATCCCTTAGGTAACAAAATCGCGCAATTTTAACAAAAAATGTCGATTTCAAAAAGTACATAGGCTTTAAGGGTTATTGCATGATTTTTCATAGTATATGTTTAAGGCATATAAAAATAATATGTAACTCACACTAACATGTGTATAAAATTATTTAGCTTCACGCAACAGCGTTCCCGCACACAGCAGGGTAGGCAGAGGGAACCTAGTGTTAAGACACTCCGTTCCCCACTTACCGCCGAATTCGGAGGCATTGCGTGTTAAGTGGCAGAACTTAACGCCACGCTTTACCTCGACAACAGAGCGAAGAAAATGGAAATATTAAATATTTCCACTCCTCGAGTGGGAATCGAACCCACAACCAGTCGTTTACATACACTTGTGCCACTGGGCCACGACTGGCCACAATTAATACTATTATACTATTTATAATTTTGTATATAGTGGCATATATACTTTTGTATTAAGTTACATAAACACGCGTTGCTAAGGCAACGCATATCTTACGCTTACATAGGGCTACTAATTTTGTATTAATTGGTTAAAATTATGCCTAAACCGTAAAGAAACTTGCCCAATAAAGTTACAGTTAAAGTTAATTTAATCTATCGATTTGGAATTTGAATATTTATTAAATGATGTTGTAAGATAAAGTAGGAAAAGTGTTTTGAATAATTAATTATTAAAAGCTTTCGGGTTTCATTTCGTTATTCTAGATAACTACCTACCTATATGTTTTTATGCTAATTTGTGTGAAAAAGCATATGTTAATTTAGGTATAATTAAGAAGATAATCAGTTGAAAGTCAGTTGAATATTTAAAAAATAGCAAATTAGTTGAAGGCAGGTGTATAATATCTTCTATTTCACTATAACGAGCAAAATATGGGCAACATCAAATGTAAGTAATGATGAGAAGAAGGTAAATACTGGCTTTCCATGGATGCTCATCGCTTAGCAGAGCACAATGTATCGCCTCAAACTTTACCTTTTATTGTATATACAAATTACAAATAGACATATAAGAAATAATCAAGAATGAGCAATATGACCGTCTTATCGTTTAAAGCACTGGTCCCAACCAGTGGTCCGTGGCCCACCAGTGGTCCGCAGAAGGGATAAACTTTTCCGCGAACGATTTTAAATTTAGCAGGTACTGTACCCAGCTCCCCCCAAAGTTATATAACTCAACAAACTACAAAACGACAGAAACTGCAAGAATTACATACATTGTGGTCCCTGCTAGCAAGAATAATGTAAAAGTGGTCCTTGATCAAAAGAAGGTTGGGAACCCCTGGTTTAAAGCGATGTCTTCAATGCAACCTTTGGATGTTGCAAGATGTATAAAATAATAGTACATTAAAGAAATATATTAAGTATATAAATATATGATTATTAAAATACAAACACATAAATACTTGGGACTTGCGACCTAAGTGTAAGCTTTAAGGAACTATTAAAATGTAAGTAATTAACAACAATGTGTTCTTTCTAATAAAGAAAGCCTAAAGCTATAAATTATAGACGAAATTTATTAATCAAATGTCTGTTAATTTCACGTACTCGTAAAGTTTGAGATTATGACTTGAGAAAGCGTTCAGTACACACATATAATATAAATGGCTATATTTTTTGTTTTGTTTTTTTATAAGGTATCCTATTGTCACTCCTGTCCCCAATTTTAGTCCATTTAGTAGTCCCTAAGTAACTCCTTAACATTCCATGGATTCACCGAGTGACCGGAGGATTGCAGAAAAAGGCGTTCATGGAGCAGCACCTCGGGCTTACGGCTTTAACCCAAATGTAGGCTTAAGAGTTCACTTTAAAAAGCATTAACATTGGCCCTTCTCCACTGATCGAGCTTCTGTCTAAAACCAAAAGAATGTAAAAAAAAAATAATTGGTATAATCAATTAATGATACTGTTGTGGAGCAGTCAGATACTGATCTCATGACTTTGCTCATGATGTTTGTGAAAAGATGCACCAGCCAATCTGTAAAAGGGAAAATGCTACACGAAAAAACATTTTTATCTAACCAGACAAGGAGAACTAGGGTAGCAAAAAAGTATATGTAAAAAAATTTGTTTTTTTAGATTTTTGAATATTGCAAAGGGTTAGAATAACGAAATGAATAATAAGAAGGGTTTTGAATATATATTCGCCAACTAAATTTCGATGGAGTTAAGCCATTGATTTAATTAGCAACATAATAATATTCCTTTTTGCTTACAATGATGTATATGTCTAACTGACAGCATCAAACAAGTTTTCAAGGAAACAAGCAAGAGATTTTTATCATTTTATAGCGAATATAACTTAACCTTGACGAAAAGAAACGCGCCAGATACGATCAGGGTGATAAATGTATTATCATTTGTACTAGAGAAAATTTTGAAACATTTAATAGTTCTCAGACGTGAATTATTATCTAAGAATTTGTGTTACGACACCTCACATGGGAGTACACAAAGGTGCAAATTGTGACCGTGTGTCGCTCAAATTTCACTCTTACCTCATTGTTTGCAACCTTTGACTTGCCAAGTCGAATCTAAATTTATTTCAATACGATTTTGGCCGTTATTCATAAGCTACTACGAGCTTCATCTAAATTCAAACAGAAGAGATAAATGTGCGTGTTTAAAATTTACTTTTTGTATATTTCTAAGCTTCCTCTGGGACTAGGTTTTATTAAGAAATTTTGAGATTGATCAATGGATTTGTTTAGTGTTGCTTCTATTGAAGGTCAGGATTGAGGCGTGTTTCGTTACATTATATTTACGTTATAATGCGAAATAGACGTAGTATAGTAGCTTCTTCGCGTACACTATCAGCGAATCCTGGCTTTGTCCAAATGAATATTTTAATTTATATTTATATGTATTATAGAAATATTGCACAATGTGGTTGCGTTATTTTTATTGTAGGTAATTTTGTAGGCTTATCTGCAAAACCCTATCTACTTACTCTACCTTGTATGAAAAATTATACTTCATATTAAAGAGAATTTATAATATTTAAGGTTCATACTTTTTTCAGAGAGAACCTAGTGTTAAAATTCTCCTTTCATCACATCGACAGCATATTGAGTGGTGAAACTAAATACCGCGCTTTGTCTTGTTCACCAGAAAGGAATCATGAATTCACACATATACAACGATACAAAATTACCACTGCCCTACGATGGCTTCAATATTTAAAGAGAATAGCTATTGTATAGATTTGACAACGGAGTGACTAGATACTAGATTCTTTTGATTACCCTGCTATAAGGAAAAAGTGTGCCCATAACAAAAATATATATATATTTTTTTTTTGAAGAATGTGGACAGTTGTGGCGTAGTGCCACGAACGTGTGACTGTAAACGACTGGTTGTGGGTTCGATTCCCACTTGAGGAGTGGAAATGTTTAATATTTCCATTTCCTTTGCTCTGGTGTTGAGGCAAAGCGGCGTTAAGTTCCGCCACTTAACACGCAATACCTCCGAATTCGGCGGAAAGTGGGGAACGGAGTGTCTTAACACTAGGTTCCCTCTGCCTACCCTGCTGTGTGCGGGATACAGCGTGAAGCTATTTTTGATGAATAAATTCAAAATTAGTTTTACTTCAGTAGCAATCGCAACTGTAATTCTATCCGAAGTGTCATTCATGGACATAAACATTTTCCATATATTTAGTAGTATGGCAAAGCCATGTTACGCGTGTGAAAAAAGTAAATATTGGGAAACATCTATAATTTAAAACCTAAAAGATTATTTCACATCGTAGAATAAATCGTTGTGTAGTTAACATTTAGCTTATCGTGACAAAGCTGGTTAAGGAAAATTTGTCTGTAAATGACGGTTTCGGGTTCGATTCCGACTCGAGGGAAGGATCAGATTTAATTTACTCTTATATAAACGCTCTGATACGATAAAACGCGAAGTAGAGTTTCGTCATTCAGGACAGTTTTAAATTCAGGCACAAAACGGAGAACGGGCTTTTGTTATTATTTCCAATGTTGAGTGGAAAAAAGGGTGCAGCGTCTACATATTACTATAATTTAATAAAAAAAACAATTGTTAGGTTCTCATAGGTATGCTAATTTCTATTTTGACAAATGATGTTAGTGAACGCATCATTATGCCAAAGTCATATTAATTACACAATTTTCTTAATAAGCCACGCCATTCTCCAATACAATTAACCTAACTTTTAAATATATGACAGAAATAAAAAAAAACTTGTTAAACTATATATTGATGCAGTGGGACAATGTCCGACCTTAACAACGCTTGTGGGTTCGACTTCCACTCGGGGCAATGATTATATATTATTTTAATTTCCACTCTGACCTACGTAAAGCGTGTCGTTGAGTTCCACCATATCAAGATGCAATGATTCAATTTCGTGACAAAAATGGAGATCGGGGTGTCTTGACATTAGGTTCTCCCTGACTAGCCTGTTATGCGGGAAAAAACATGAAGCTTTTTAATTTTTAATAATAGAGTTCATTCATCTCGTTAATAAATGTACAATAGAGAAGATAGTTATTATCATGTACAATACATGTACAATATATTATATTAAGATAACTGTTATAAGTCAGTTATTCAGTTTTCTCTTCATGTGCAACAAGTGATGGAGCTTAACGCCATGATTTGTGTGACACAGATGAGAACAACAGTCTGAATTTTAATAATTTTCTTTTCCTTTAGTTTTTCTTATACCATTTCATTATGATAATCTTGAAATAATGGCCCTTTTTAATATTTTAAAATGATATTCACACTCTTAGACAATTGAACAAACATATTCAGAAAATGTACGAAAATTTGAAAGCACCGGGATTTGAGACCGGTTTGGGAAACTATCCAAGCCTTTTAAATAGTTTCCAAGAAGCGCGGGTTCGATTTCTACTGTGTTCAAATACTATACGTACTACACGTTTTTAAAAATGTTTTTGACAATAAATTACCTAATCTTCACTAAAACAAGATTTTTTTATTTATAATATTCTATATGTTAAGCCAATTTTAGTAGGCATTTGGGACGACTTAGAAACTAAGTAAATATTCGGTGAAGCAAGGATCCTCTCATGACTCAGTTAACAAAGTCAATTGAAAGCCGGATTCTCTTGTTTATTAATATAATATTCTAAAATAAAACTTACTATAGATATTATAGCATACATTTAATATACGAGATGATTATAGGTTTAATTTTCATTCGAGGAAAAAATGTACTTTTTATAAGGGTTGTCATAACCGAGCATAACTTATTGGTGAATTTACAGACAGAGAATTTTTTTCGCGTAACGGAATGTTTAAAAAAAACCTAGCATCAAGACCCGTTCTTCACTCTCACTGAAATTCAACGTCGCGATTAGTTTTATGTACCAGAGCAGATAAATGTAAATATTTTAAATATAATCATAACCCCCGAGTGAGACTCGAACCCACAATTGATCGTGTTTATATTCAGACTGCGCCACGATGGTCTCTAATTGACTTATATTGACTAATAACAACTTACTAGTTACCTTTCAAAATTCATAACAACAAAATCTATTAATTAAAAAAAAATGTACACATTCCATAAAAAAACACCATAAAAGCGTCTAAAATTAAACCATAACAATACATAGCGTCAAAATTATTATAATATGATCAGAAACTGGTAGTCGACATTACTAACGGTGTTTGTGCAATGCCATGTTGGGTGACGTAGAGGTGGACATTATAAGGCGGAGATGAGCCTGTTTACGTCGCACACTGATTTAGGAAACCAAACATGAGGAACGCGGTGAGTGACTGCGAACGAAAGTGAAAATTAACTCTAGTGTCAATACCGCGGCCGACTTTCTGCCTATTTAAATATTGTATTAGTTACGCGTTTGGTTTATCTGTGGATGTGTTAGATTTAATCATTTGACCTTCATTGTAGATAATATGTGTAATGTTAATAAACAAAATGTTTCTTTGGCGTCTCGCTGTATTCCGCTGGCAGGCAGAGGAAACTTAGTGTCAAAACACTCCGTGCCCCATAATAGAATATAAAATTAAAACATATTATTTGTCAATATAACTATGTCAATAACTTATCTTTTTTTTATTTTCAGGTGGTTATATTGTCGCTGATAGTGGCTGTCGTGGCGGAAGCTCCCTACCACATACCACGTCCTGCACCCAGTGCCCCAGTCATCAGCTACCCACAACAAGGTTCTCAATTCATTAGCCAGGGTTCTTCACAAAGCCAGTACAACAGCAACGGTTACAATTACCCAGTGCCTATAGCAAGACCTGCTCCGATCCAGCCTGCACCCCAGCCTATTTTCGTTTCACAACCCCAACAAGTGTACCAACCGATAGGTTTACCAGCTCCTCAACCCTCTTATCCGCAATCGTTCCCGCAACCAGCCCCTCAACCAAGACCACTCCAGCCCCAGCCTTTGCCTATACTACCCCAGCCTAGTCAATCATACGGACTTCCTCAACTTCAACCAAGGCCTCTTCCAGCTTTGATTCCTCAACCCCAGCCGATAGCTCCACAACCCATTGCTCTTCCACAACCAATTTACCAACAACCCATTTTCCAACCACAACCGATCGCTCCCCAGCCTCAGCCTATCGCTCCTCAACCTTTACCTGTCTTCCAACCACAGCCTATCTCCCCACCCAGTACTTCATATGGAGTACCTCAATTAATACAGCCACTTCCTGCTATAATTCCTCAGCCCCAGATCCAAATATCTCAGCCTCAACCAGCCCCCATCCAATATCAACCTCAACAGATATCACAGGGTTACTCATACCAGCAGTCGAGTCAAGGACAAAACTCTGGTCTGTCAAGCTACCAAGCAGACTCCAATCAATATAGTGGACAGCAAGGACAAGTTCACGGAGGGGTCCTGGATGATGTCGTGGTATCGCGTGTACAAAACATTATAAAAGACAGCGAGCACTCATCAGCTAAAGATGCTGGATACTTATCTCTAGTTTCGGGAGTTTCCTTAGAAAACGCGAAACCTAGTGTGGAAATTTTATCCTTCGTACACAATTCGCCATTGAACTTAGGACCTAGTCAGCAGTCATCCTCAATTTCTCAAAGTTCATTGTCATCGTCATCATCATCATCGTCGTCACTGTCAGTGTCAGGTCCTTCATACGACTACGGACTACCAAGCGGCGGCCAGTCAAGCGGGTCATTGAGTTCTAGTAGTTTTGGATTTTTACCTCAAGCTAAGCCTGCCGCAGCTTACGGTGTGCCTCGTTAAATAAATTGTTGCCATATAATTTGTAAATAAATTCTTTATTGTAAATAAATACTGTACAATTTTATATTATTTTTTTTTCTTTCTCTTTAGAGTAACATAGGTTACGCTAGTTTTTCTATAACTTATTTTTTCCGCAAGCGTTAGTACACATAAATTTCATTAAAATTGGATTTCCTATATCCTAAAAATAATTTTTAAAAGTATATTTTAGTAATATAAACATGTGAAGTACAATTTCTAGATAAAATTAATTAACTTACCTGAACTAAGTCAACCGAGTAATTAGAAGTTTGTGCACCACCATTCCTACAAGGAGCATTTACAAATTCGTTCCTATTATTAGTAAATTGTTTTCTTTTTGATTCTTCTTTATTGTCTTCATATGTCTTGAAACCAATTTCTCCCTTAAAATATAAAAAAAATATACACGAATTTTGTTACACTATAAAGTTATTAAGTAAAAATTTAGATATATAACTTTTTTTATAAATATTAAGTATTAAATATTGACACATCAACATCCGGTCAAATGCATAAATTATTTTCATGTTAAAATACGAGCAAAGCCGTAGCCATGGTTGACATACTTACATAGTAAACTTTATAATTTCGTAATTAAGCAAATCAGATACCTTTCGCAAGGCCGTTGGTTTGATATCGTCACACCAACAAACGTTAGAACTACTCATTTTATTTTCCATCTGGCTCGAAGCGTCCACTTTTGGGAACGTAGCATGGGAACATTGACATGCAATATTATTTTTGTATCTTTTCTTATTAACTGGCATAGAGTCTTTCTTAGATAATCTGGGTGTAGATTGAGGTTTAGCTTCCATACTTTCCTTAAAGTTTAAACAATCAATTAGCTGGCGTCATTTAAAATGTTATATAACAATAGATTATTTAGTCTTAAGCCATTATTACTATTTGAGTAAAAAAAAAATAGACTTCAAAGGCGCATTAGCCAAATACAAACAACTGAATAGTCATAACTTTATAAATATTTTCCTTTATCTTCACAGATCTGCTGAAGATCTTTTGTATCTTGTGGAATGACATTCACTTTATTTTTTTTTATTTTTAAACGCCTTTACGTAACCTACGTACCACATAGAGTAGGAATACACTGGGACCTAGGAATAGGAATAGGTTAGTTCAATGTTGTTTTTTTTATTTGATTAGAAAACCTTTGAGCACATGCGGACAAGCTTTGCCTGTAGGCATAACAAAGCCAATATCTTTTTTAACCATTTCAAAAAGAGTATCTTCACGTTTTCTTTCGCATAACAGTATAGACAATGACAACCTAGTGTAAAGACATTCCATTTTCAACTTTCCATCTGAATTCAAGACACTGCATGTTGAAGAATAGAAAGACGAAGTAATAATTTAAATATAATCCTTGCCCCGAGTGGGAACCGAACCCACACCCAAAAGTGATTATATTCACACGCTGACCCACTGCGCTACGATAGACTCAAACAGCCACAATGACCACAAATCAAAATTCATTCATTCGTTAAGTTAATTTCCATATAATATTTAGAACGAATTGATGTCTTGACTAACACGTCCAAGCGCAACTTGTATACTCATTTTGCGTATATGATTATTAAAATAGGCCATGGTGTAGCAGTGTGAAAGCGTCTGATTGTATATGCAAAGGTCGTGGGTTCGATTACCACTCGTGGGAATTATTATATTCAAATTCTTTCATTTCTTCTCTCTGGTAACTAGGCAAAGTGTGGCGTTGAGTTCTGTCACTGTCTTACACCCATTGTCTAATTTGGGCTGAAATTGAAGAATGTGTTGTCTTGACCCTTTGTTCTCTCTGCTTATCTGCTACGCGGGAAAAAGCGTAAAGCAATAAAAAAGATTTAATAATATATAACCTTAGATGACTTAATTTAACTAAACATTAATAATTAAATAAAAAAAAAGTAACAAAAAAAAAAGCTGAGAGAAAAAAACACGGAAGCCATAAGTCCGTGACGCAAAAATTTTTGAATAAAAAGAAAATATAAACCTTGTCGTCGGGTACTATCTCAAAGGGAATCATATATATTTCCCTTTCTTTAATAATACTCGTCAAGCTCTGAGATTTAGGCTTTAACTTTTTCTCGAGAACACTCGTATCGGATTGAGTCCTGCCATTAATGTAATTACGTGACTTACATCTGAAAATAACAGTGTATGGGAAATTTATTTATTTTTTATATTGATACAGATTTCTTTATATTAAATTAGATTTAATAATAGATAATATGTTGAAACTGTCTGACAGAGACTTATAGAGGGATAGCGTCTGACTGTAAGAGTTGTAAGTTCGATTGACACTCGGGGAATGAATATATTTAAAATATTTTGATTTTGCCGCTCACTTTTCTAAGATTTCGTTGAGTTCGGCCATATAACACGAATATGTCGATTTCTGGTGAACGTGAAAATGTTCAGAAAGTGGAGAACGGAGTGTTATGACACTAGGTTCTCTCTGTTTTAGCCTGAGCCACTATATGCAATCAAAAATGCGCTAGTCAATCGCATTAATGCGGCCTGTTCGCGACGACAGACTCAATAATATAAGTATGGATTTTACGTCAAATTCTCTCTGTTGAGACCTAGTACTGTGGCCGCGGTGGTCGTGGCTTCGAAATCAGGTCATTTTAATATTTTAATTTAAAAATATTTTCTTTTTCTCGGACTGGTTAGTAGGATATGTGTGAAAATAATAAGTTACCTTTGGCAGCAGTCTGATGTAGTGCGGGTTATATTCTTAGGTTTTAAAATAATTTTGAGGCTTTGATTAGATCTGTTAAAGTTTAGATAATTAAACTATTATTGATTAAGACGTGTATTGCTTTAAAATTTAATACTTTGAGTTAATGTTTTATAAGAAAATACTTTTTTTTTTTAGCTTCACGTTGTATCCCGCACACATCAAGGTAGACAGAGGGAACCTAGTGTTAAGACACTCCGTTTTCCACTTTCCGCCAAATTCGAAGGCATTGCGTGTTAATTGGCGGAACTTACCGCCGTGTTTTGTCTCGGCACCAGAGCGAAGAACATGGAAATATTAAATATTTACACTCTTCGAGTGCGAATCGAACCCACAACCAGTCGTTTACACGCTTGTGCTATTGCGCCATGACTGGCCCCACAAAATACTTAGAGATGAAATTATAAGATATAATATTATGTTAATGGAAATATACATTAACTATTTAGAAAATTGTTGAATATATTATATTATGGTCAATAAATGTTGATATCTTACTGAGTCCTATTCATCATCCTTGGCATTTACTACATTTTTTTTAAATAAAAATACATCGTTTGATTAGGCACGGTGTCAAATTCCGCCACTCAACGAATTATGGCTGATAACTCAAAACGGAGTGTCTTGACACTAGGTTCTCTCTGCCTATTCTGCGGTATTGGAAAAGCATGGGATAAATAAAAAACAACTACGAGTACCTCTTAACTTTTAAAGGTTTCCTTAAATCTTTTGCCCTCAAAACACTGCCACGTTGTCTAAAAAAAAACAAAAATAAAAATTAATAATAACAAATATTAATAATGACCATACGTTTATAATATGTTTAACTGTCATTATAAGAGTTGTTGTGAAACATGATAATTTTACTATAAATTAAGATGTGTAAAGAGTTATATGTGTAGATGTGTGGTATATTAAAGTAAGCGTTGCTTTAAAAAATATATTTTTAGACGTGTTACATAGTACAGTAGGAGGTGTCATAGGCGGACTGGATATTTTATTTAATAAATGCTAGTCTGTTAGGTAATAACGGCAAATTTCCATTGGCAGTGCTAATGGAAATTTTCCTTGCTTTTGTTTCTAATATCGAGCACATTTATTCCTTAGATAAAATTAATATAAATAATTTGTAATTTTTATTTAAATATATATATTTTAGAGTAATTTACACTATCACTAATTTAACTAAGTTAAAATTCGTTGTTGAATCGACGCTCTAATAAGAACTTTTCCTAATTCATATATGCCATTGGGACTTTATTCTTAATATATATTATATTCATTTTATTTAATTATTGTATACGTAAAACTTGTGACTAACAGACAACGGGCAGCCAAAATTACTTGACGTTTTTTCGAGAGTGTGTCGCAGCATTAAGGGCATATTTTTCGTAGTTTCTACGGGAACAAGTAGCGCAGTGGGACAATGTCTGACTATAAACGCGATTGTTGTTGGTGCAATTCCCACTCAAGGGAATTAAATTACCACTTTAATATTTTTTTTTTCCGTCCCGGGTTCCGAGTGTCTTAACACTAGGTTCCTTCTGCTTACCCTGCTATGTGCAAGAATCTAAAATAAATATTTTCATTTTGCGCCGCTTTGGTAGGACAAAGCGTGGGATTGAATTTTGTTAATCTACACGCAATGGGGTTCAATGGGGGCTCGATTTCGAGTGAAAAGTGAAGAAAGGAGTGTGTTGCCTCTAGGTTCTCTCTGAAAACCCTGTTAAACGTTATTATAAAATTATACCTATACGAAGAATTCATTATTCCAACTGTGGACGTCTCCTTCACAATACATTGAGTTTGGCCACTTTGCAAGAATTCGACATATTTGTCGTCCAGCCAAGTCGCAAAATCCTGCACATTACTATTTTTACTACTTCTATTCTTGACAACTCGTTCCTGAAATAAAGAAATAGGATTTCAAATAAAAATCTAAGTTTATGTATACTTAGCTAACTACAACTAACTTTCCGAAAACAATTATTTATATATGAATAGATACTATTTTTATATATGTTTTGTAAATTGATATATGCCTAATGTAACATTAGCTTCTTACTTTATCTTGCATAGTAAAGCAGAGAGAAGTGGAAAAAATGGACGACGTCCGACTGTAAGCTCGATTGGTTGTGGGTTCAATTTCCTTTGGGGAATGGTTATATTTAAATTATTTCCATTTCCCCGCTCTAGTACGTTAGACAAAGCACAGCGTTGAGTCCCATCTATGCATGGACTGAATGTCTCGACCTCAGATGAAAAGTGGAGATCGGAGTGCCTCGACACTTTCTAACTAGGTGTAAAAAAGCGTAAAGCTGTCTTTATATGACATAGGAGTATATATGTACGTATAGGATAAGACTTCGTCCATTTGCATATTGTTTGCAATATCTACATCATAACTAACTGACAAATCTACATCAAAATTAAATCAGGCGCTTATTTAAAGACTTGGTTTTAAAACATTTGAAGTCCATTTTACCTGAGTGTACCATTGAAAGGCCTTCACAAAACAATTGGGTGAATTCTTTTTCTGTTCTTTGATCCTTTTATGGCGTTTTGGTTGCTGTAGGAGATATTTATATATAATAAAAGCCAGTCGAGTAAAAAGTTTAAGGATTGACCAGCTTAAAAAAAAACCATTTCAGGCGTAGTCAGAGAGAGCCTAGAGGAAAGACATTCCGTGTTGAGTGGATTTTAAAGTTGCGCTTTGTCTATACTACTAGAGCGAAGGAATGAAAATAATAATGGTATTTAATCACTCCCTCGAGTAAAAACCGAATCACAACCAATGGTGCATACAGTCAGTAGCTTTCTCACTGTGCAGCGCCACTTGACAGTTGGTAATTTGTTACTACTTAAAATATTACGACGTTACGAAAATAAGTGTTTTTTTAAGAAAAGAATTAAAAACATACTAGGCGTGTTTTTAAAACTAAGGACCGTTGTGCCATAAAAAAATAAGAAGTAATTCTTTTCCAAAAATAATTTATTCATTTGAATATCGTATTTTGGCTTAGCTATAACAGCTCTAAATGCCAGCTGTATGTCATAGTCGAAGAAGCTTGCAGCTTTTTAAAGTAAATGTACTTTAAAAACACGCCTCGTGATGTGATTAAAACAGTAGTTGTACAACTGACTATGTGTAAAAGGCTTCAGTCTGTTTCTACAGGATACATGGATATGTCGCAAAATTGGAAATGAGTTAAAATCGAATTTAAAGTCAGAAATTTAATTAAATTTAAAAAATTAAAAGACTGAAGTTTACGTTTTTAATTTTATACTTATAAAATTATAAGTTTTAGTTAGTCGTTAATCATAAAAATCTTAGCAAAATCGCAGTAAACACTAGTTCTAAGGTTTCAAATAACTTATATGCATATAAATTCCCCATTTATTTATAGAATTGCGAAACTAGAAAAATAACACATCACCGTCATTCACAAAAGTATTTAATTAACAAGTAACAAAACAACACTTACAATTTGAGCATAATATATGAGTGGTTGACCAAGCATTGGACACCAAGGAACTCTTTCGCTGGTCTTGTAGCTACTGTAGATCATGTCGTTTTCATCTTCACTTGAGTATGACGAGGACATAACTATAAATTTTAAATTTATTTAACTAACTGAAAAATAAATTATTTATTATTATAGCGGCATAATTTGTGCATTTATAAATGTCAAAAATAATTGTCAGAAAGGAGGTTAAATTGACATAAATGTCAGTTTAGCAAAGTATTTGAATTACATCATTACATTACATCATTATTTTTGTTATCTGTAATTGTACCAACTTTTGCAGAGGTAAATTTCAGAAAGGTATTTGTTGTCTTAGTAGAATTTTTATTACATAATTACTGGATGATTTCTATCATTTAAAAAAACTTAAGGTTTCTCTCTGACTACTTTGCTATGCAGGAAAAAGCGTGAAGCTGCGTTAGTTATTTTAACCGAATATCCTTTATGTGTTCACACCATACAACGTGACATTTTACGAAAAGAGAAGTGCTCGACTGGCATAGAGAGACTCATAACTCTGTAACTAAATGCCGTCTGCTTCATATATAGCTTCACGCTGTATCCGCACGCACACAGCAGGGTAGGCAGAAGGAACCTAGTGCTAAGACACTCCATTCCCTACATTCCGTCGAATTTGGAGGCATTGTGTGTTAAGTGGCGGAACTTAACGCCGCACTTTGCCTCGACACCAGAGCGAAGAAAATGGAAATATTGAATATTTCCACTCGAGTGGGAATCGAACCCACAACCAGTTGCGTTTACATGACTATCTGCCACCTTTAAAAATGCTTTATTAGACAACAGAAAATTTAAATGTACTTATTATTTTTTTTGTTCATAGCCCTATGGATTAATGGAGTCTCAATATATAATTAATTTAACTTGAAATGACGTTGATCAAATCATTTTTAAGTCCTTTCTTCATTGTAATTTTAGGTATTACAATGGTAACTTCTTATAAAAACCAATTATTCACCATAACAACTATAGATGATATCAAACCTCAAGGTATAATAAATATTTGCTCATTAGATATCCTTTTACTAAATATTTTATAATAATAAAAGTATTCACATAATTTAATTACTTTCGATGTAGTGGACAAGATAAGGTGTCGCGTAGTTTAAAATGTGATACTTTGAATTAGGGTAAAAAGTAGAGAAGAGACTTTTTTGACGTTCGGTTATTTGTAACTCAGTCGTTTTTTCAGCTTTCAGTAAAGAGCAAATAATATATATTTAGAAATTATACATTTTATATCTTGGACAGGGAGTCTAGTAACATATCTGTAGTATGTTCTTATATATTTTTTTAAGTCAGTAGTCAAAGAGAACTTAGTGTCAAGACACTCTAATGACACATTTTATTGTCTCATTAGAAAAGGGAAATGAAATAATTAAAATGACTCTGCAACAACTGATTTTGCGTTCAGACAATCTTACTACGTTACCAAAACCTCTAAGACACATAACAATTAAAAAAAAAAATTATTATTTTAAAGGGGCCGGTAGTGGCGCAGTGGCACAAAGCGTGACTGTAAAGCGACTGGTTGTGGGTTCAATTCCCACTTGAGAAGTGGAAATATTTAATATTTCCATTTTCTTCGCTCTGGTATCGAGGCAAAGTGCGGCGTTACGTTCTGCCGCTTAACACACAATGGCTCCGAATTCGGCAGAAAGTGGGAAACAAAGTGTCTTAACACTAGGTTCCCTCTGCCTACCCTACTGTGTGAATACAGAGCGGAATACAGCGTGAAGCTAAAACAATAAAAAAAAATTAAATTTGTCTATGTATTTATAAATATTTTAAATGTATTTCAGAATTCAAATGTGCTCATTACGAAGTTGAACATAACAAATCCCTTGCGTTTATTAATGATAGTGAGAATGCACTTAAAACTTTTGTAAGTCCAAAATCTAAAGAAACGGAATCAACTAACACCCCAGTTATGTGTAAACTTATTATATGTTATTAGTTTTACAGTTTCTGTCTTGTATCTAAGATGACGTTGAGTTCAGCTATTTACCAATGTCTGCTATAATACCGATTTTGGGTGGAAAATATGAAGAATGGAGTGAATTGATATTAGATTCTCTATTTACCTTCACGCTGTATCCCGCACTCAGCAGGGTAGGCAGAGGGAACTTTGTGTTAAGACACGCCGTTCCCCACTTTCCGCCGAATTCGGAGGCTTACATGTTAAGTGGCGGAACTTAACCCTGCGCTTTACCTCGACACCAGAGCGAAGAAAATGGAAATATAATTTCCACTCCTCGAGTGGGACAACAGTCGTTTAGTCACACGCTTGTGCCACTGGGCCACGATTGTTCTCTATGCAGTCATGGGTACAGGGTAGCAATTACAATTTTAATACTTTTATACATAGATTAGCGGCCCGCTCGTGGCTTCGCCGCGTTGACTGCCAAACTGTTTCATTATATTGCAACCATCGAGGGTGGATTTTAAAAAATAAAGTAGCCTATGCTTTAGCTTAGATTATCAACTATATTTATGCCAAAATTCATTACAATCGGTCAAGTGGTTTAGATTTTTCATATAAATTTTCATCCCCTATTTCAACCCTTTAGCGGTTGATTTTTGAAAAAATAACTATCCTATGTTAGACCCAGTTACTTTTAATACTTTCATTTAAAATTTCATCCAAATCGAACCAGTAGATTAGCCGTGAAAGCGTGACAGACAAACACACAGACTTTCGCATTTATAATATAAGTATGGATTATATTAAATACTAGCGACCCGCTCGCGGCTTCGCCACGTGAACTACCACTTTCGTCCTCTATTGCCTATTTGGGATTGCTTTTTTTTTATAAAAGGAGGGTAGTCTATATTTGACTATCGTCACTTATTATGTTCATGAGAAAATCATCGATACATTTAGTGCAATGTCTATATTATTTGATAACATATAGCGACATATAACATATATTATTTGATAAGAAAACGTACGAAATCTGCTATCATATGATAGTAGATTTCGTACATATATACCATCTGGTATATAGTATTATAAACCGGTTATAATATCTTAAATAAACTTTAAGCTTTTTATTTTACAATTGTGTTACTTATTGATATAAAAAATAGCTTTACTTGCAAATAATCAATACAATTTGACTTTGCCAGTTTTTTACTTTTCTGCGGGAACTGTTTTGAATACCAGGGTAATTTTAAAAAAAGAGAGATGGCCTATGTTTGACCTTGCCTCATTAACTATTTTCCTGAGAAAATTCATTCATTTCAGTCAAGGAGTTTAGATCTTTCATTCTCACTATATACTAAACATACATAAGTTTCATCCACTGTTTCAACCTCCTAGGGTTTGATTTTTTATAAAGTAGCCTATATGACCCTGCATCTTCAACAATCTTCTTTACGAATTCCCGTCAAAACATAGCAAATAGAAGAGATACAGATTTTTGCATTTTTATAATAATAATTTTAATGAGTGCGGATATGTCTAATACAATGTCAACTATATAATAACAAATGGCGCTACCCGTTGCAGAAAACGTAGTGACATCTGTTGTCATATAGATTATAAAAATGTATAGATTATATAAAGTTTTATAGACCGGTCAAATGTATATTTAATAAATGTTATGCATATTTTATTTTATAATTATTTTAATTAGTGATATTGAAACAAATTTAGCTTCACTCGTGAACTATCGACATAATTTGAATGTTTTTTTTTAATTTTATTTTTCTGCGGGAGTTATGTTGAATACCGGTATAAAAACTATCCCACATGTTGCTCTAACCTCTAAGCTAACTCCATACAAAAATTCATTAATTTCTACCTGGTAGATACCGATATACAAATGATTTACTTATATCGGTTTTTTATTTTTTCCAGAAAAACTACAACTACTAAACGGGATAAAAACTATTCTATATGTACCTTGGGACTATAAGCTATCACCATACTAAAATTCATCTATTTCTGTCCAGTAGTTTTTGCGTGATTGACGAACAAATTAACAGACAGACAGACAGACAGACAGACAGACAGACAAAAATTCTACTGAGTGGATTTTTGGCCTCTGTTATCGATATATTAACGCACCCAATTAAAATTTTTCTGAAATTTTTCATGTACAGAATTGACTTTTCTACTCTTTTATTATATATAAATATTAAATGAGTTTTAACTTGTGATCTGCTCAAAACTGTCTGTCTATTTCGACCGTCGATTTCGTGTATCTCTGTCGATGTCCTTAGATAGGTTTATTGATTGCTGTTGATGAAAAATGGACATAAGCAGATCTTCTTTTTCTCCAGCATCACTGTCTCAAAATATATAAGTTTATATGTAAAGTAGAAGATACAGCTAATCATAGCAGATATATGTTTTTAATAATCAATTTTCTAAAATAAGTACTTTAAGTTCCGCTACTTAACACGCAATGTCTCGATTTCGGGCGAAAACTGGAGAACGGAGTGTCTTCACACTAGGTCCTCTCTGACTCTAGCATGCGCGAAAAAGCGTGAAGCACCTTTGCCTTAAAATAGGTAGTAATGTAAAATATAATTTTTAATTGAAATTAAATATTTTAGATCCCTTTGACGTCTTTGAAACGTTTCTACATAAATTTATTTACGGTGAAAATATAGAAGAAGACGGTAAGATATTTTTTTCTATGTCCCAGTTATCTAACATGGTTTATGTATAGTATTTATTGGACAATTTGTAGATCCATCAAAAAACATATCATATATATATGGGGAAGATAGAAACAATACGGACAGTTTGCGGCATTATGTCATGGGAAGCTTTATGCAGTTAGTTAACAGTATACATATTATATATTTTTTTGAATTGAATAAGTTTGGTAATAAAAATAGTTGACGACAAAAAATTCAAGGCCAGGGTAAAAATGACCTTACTCTTTTTCATTATATAGAAATAAGATAAAAAAGTGTGCTCGACCGATTTCGAAGACTTTTCATAGTAAAATAATTGATGACGCAAGAAATTAATTCACCATTAAATTTTTCAAAACTAATACCTTAAGGGCCGAAATAGTTAATAAAAATTTATATGAAAAAAATAAACCGCTTAACTTAATCGAAAAAGCTAAAGAAGATAGTTTACGCAGGCGAAACCGCGAGTAGATTGCTTGTGTATATAATATAATATTTTCAGTTCAGAATTATTCAACAACAAGAGCGGTGTACATCTTCCTCAATCGGAATTAATGCACCGCGGATATTGCGAGCTTGAGATTACAAAAGATTTTATGCAAACCGCAGTTAACGCTTTTGCGATTTTTCTTTATGGATCTATAGCAGATATATATCGACTGCCGGCTGATTATGTGCTACGATCTGTTAGTAGGAAAGTGCTATAAGAAATTTACTAAATGCTAGTTTGTATAACGAATGAATTCTTGTATTAGTCCTGCCTAGCAGAGTAGGCAGAGTCTAGTGTCTTCGACAACTTCGTTGTCCTATTTCCGCCTGAAATCAATCATGTGAAGTAGAAAATATTATGGACACTAATATAGCAAAGCAGCTTCAGATTTATCCTGCACACCAGTCAGAGAGAACTTAGTATTCTGACATTGCTATAATGTTCTTCCCGCCTGTAAATTAAGCCATTGCGTGTTAAGTGACGAAACTTAACGCGCGATTTATCTTAGGTGCCAGAGCGGAGAAATGAAAACAATATATAAATATTCTTCGGAGTGTGAGAGAATCAAACCCAGAACCATCGCGTTTACGATTACACGGTATCCGAATGCTCTATGACGACTTCAATAATATTTTCATAGTGTGATACTTGATAGAAAGAATAACAAAATAAACAAAATAATTTTAATAATTTTTCCTTTTAGTTATTTTTTTAATCTAATGGTAATACTATTTATATTTTTATTAAGTAATAATGAAGATATAATATTTAACTATATTGACTCAGTCCCGCGCTATATCCATGATGAAAATATCAAAAGAGAAGCTAGTAGCTACATGGCAAGTAGTCCGTGGGTCGATCCCTACAGTGAATGTAACGTATGAAACTCTGGAAATGTACAGACCACTTTTTAAACATATCAATGGAAGAGAGTTAGCAAGGTTAAATTTGAGCGACGACAGGATTTTGAGCTATATTGGGACACATGATGGACTGAATAGACATCAAGTTTGTTGATTTCTAGTTTTGCAATTTACTTTTTTCGCACTACTTAATAAGTCTATATGACGCACATATAAAAGAAAGATACTATATTTTTCTTTCTTTCAAAGAAGCTGCACATATAAAAGAAAAATACTATTTTTTTTTATATGTGCAGCTTCAAACTCTTTACGGATAGAAGAATATTTAGAGAGGACATAGTGTCAAGACACTCTGTCCATTATTTGCCGAAAGCCGAGACATTGCGTATTAAGTGGCGGAACTCTATGCATTCAACTTTATAAAATTTTTGAAATTGTGTAATAATTTTATTTAAAAGAATTATTTGAAGTTAGTTTTCTGATTTTATATCTGATATGATATTTTTTCACAGAGAAAATATCTTTTCATCTGGTTACTGAGTTACCGGGTTAGGGTGGGTACGAGAAGTTTATCGTTTGGGGGAATAATTAAACTTAAAAAAGTTTTTTTCTACTTTGGTAAGATAAAACCCGGCTTTGAGTCACGCTGGCCAACACACAGTTTCCCTAATAATATAGAAGTGCCTACACCAAAAACATTTCTCTACATATAAAATACCTAAATATAATATAAATGGTGGCCAGTCGTGGCACAAGCGTGTGACTATAAACGACTGGTTGTGGGTCCGATTCCCACTCGAGGGGTGGAAATTATATTTCCATTTTCTTCGCTCTGGTGTCGAGGCAAAGCGCGGCGTTAAGTTCCGCCACTTAACACGCAAGTCTCCGAATTTGGCGGAAAGTGGGGAACGGAGTGTCTTAACACTAGGTTCCCTCTGCCTACCCTGCTGTGTGCGGGATACAGCGTGAAGCTATAAAAAAGAAAAATAAATAAATAATATAAATATACTAAAGATTTTAAAAATTTTGTAGGTAGGAGTAGTAGCTAGCAAGTATATCCAAATAAACGAAGATTGGTCTGAGCCTAAATATTTGAACCTTATGAATAATTTGCTCTGCGGCGTCCCGATGACATTCATGCGTAAGCTTGCCGTGAGCACATATCTACAACTATCTCACCAGGTTTGTTAACCATAAATATATAATACAGTCTTAGTATGTGAAGAGATAAATAAGTTTATAAAGTATATAAACTTTTAAAATTTAAATACTAATACCAATTGGATCAATGGAATTTGGAAAATCGTTTTTTTTTTTTCGGATAATGGAATGACATCGACTCAGTCATGCATAGCATCTACACGTAAATGAAAACCATATTTATACAATTTTATAATTAATCGAATTTAAAAATAACGTAAAAATAATTAAACGAAACAATAAATAAAAATGTACTAGGCATAATTTATGCCCTAATATGCAATTTTTGTCAAAGCAATTCATTTCGCCCCATTTCTTTACAATTGGTTAGGTCGAGTGTTTTTTTTACTGATTGCTCTCAATTTCCGTTTTTAAACAACACTAGGCAATATTTAAGCCAAGTCAACGCTTCAGAAGAATCCGTAACATTTTCGGTGGCGTTAATTTTATTAGTCATGAGGTCTAAAACTTCGGAATCAAACAAAAAATGGGCTATTATTGGACATCTCTTTAACCCTACGATTAGCGTAGCAGTTTCAATAAGCTGTCATATGCTTAATCGAAGTTCGGAAAATTGAAGCTCTATTGTATGTATGTAACTATGTCATTATCTCTCTATCATACTTACAGGTGTTTTACCATATCCGAGCATGTGATCCATTGCAACGTCGTTTTTATCTTGCTATGATGACAAGAACTCAAGTATGTATTATTTCAAGTATAATTAACTAAGCGACCAAAAATATACGAAAAAAAAATTACATCGCCTCTTTGCGATGACAACTTGACATCCCAAAATCATTTTTCGCATTTACTTGAAATTCAAAAACGCAGTACTTTTTAAGCGAAAGATTGAAAATTACTCCATCAGCCCAAGCAATAAAGAGGTGAATTTCACAGGGTGTCACGTTGTCATCGCAAGGCGAAGGATATGTACTAAGTGGATTATTACGTCCGTGATATTAATACGACGAATATACTTTTTGCACGAGGTAAAAGTACGTAACAAGTCCCTGGTAAATTTTATCTAGTAATCTGAATTTTGATAAAAAAAGACGGAACTAAAAGGTAGAATTTGCATTGAAGAAGTGAATTTATTATTATATCGTATAATTTATAAATCCTGACAATATGGTCGTGAACGCGACAGTTATGTGTTCGATTCCCACTCAGAGATTTATGTGTTATTTTCAATTGGCCACTCTAGTAACTAAAGCGACGCGTGTTTATGTTTCACCACTTAACAGCAACGTCTCAATTTCGAGTAAAAAGTGGAGGATGAAGTGTTTTGATACTAGGTTCTCCCTGGCTGCCTGCTATGTAGAAAAAGCGTAAAGTTGAAAAAAAAAATTGAACACATTAACTTAATAAAAATAGCTTTATAAGAAAATATTGTTGTTAAGTCATTTTTCTGTAAATTTGCTATTAAATTCGTCAGGCACTTGGCAAAGCTTACAGTTGGAACGCGCAAGATGTTTTCAGATTAGGCTTGCTGTTAGCTGAAGTGGATGGTAGAGATCTCAGTGCTGTCAATCCAAGGGCGATGTCAGGAATAACTGCCCAAGTAATAATTTAATACATACATATCTTGTAGGAAAACCAAGGTCAAACTCAAGAAATTTTACATCTCTATATTAAGGCTTCAGATTTTTTCCTGCCTATTCTCTGCCTCCCATTGTAGGCAGAGTGAACATATTCACAAAACACTCCTTTACTTTTCGTCTATGCAGACAGCATATGTCTTAACATTGAGTGTTTCGAGACGAAACTCAACGAAGCGTGTTTTTACCTCATCACAACGGTGAGATATAAATAATATTAATATAAATCATTCCTCCGAGTAGAAGTAGAAAACATAAAAGTTTACATTACAATAACAGTTCAGCAATTTCGTGGGTTATTTATTTTTGCAGAAATTCTTACATAAATTTCTTGTAGTACAAGCTTGGATGTTGATTTTCTAATTCAAATTTAATAAATGAAATCGTGAAATTCGAGCTCTACCTACCTTTACCTTTCTTGCCAAAATATTATGTTGAGAAATAAGTTATAATACCTTATAAAACTAACTAAAACTACGTAGAATTAGAAATATATCGGACGGTAACAGTCGAATAAATTTTCGTTCAGATAGAATTATTGGGAAGACAATGTTTACATAATTATGTAGATATACATTGGTTAGCTACTAATAAAAGTAAGGGTGCCTATTTACATTCATATGAAACTTTTACTCACAGGTAATGCTTATAATGCCTCCAGAAAGCCTACAGTATTTAAGTGAACTTCAATTACAATATATCGGACAAAAACCAATGAACATTTTACGTCGTAAATTAAAGGCTTACCACGATCAATTGCAGTTAAGCAAGGTTGCAATGCCGAATACGTTAAACTCCTTGAAATGCATTTTAATAATAATTCTTTTAATTAAATAGGTATATTTTAAATGTCCTTTTTTAATGAGTTCGTAATGTTTTTGAAACACATAATTGCTTTTCCACGCTTTATTCCTAGATGGGTAGCCAGAGAGAACAGACCGCCAAGCACTACGGCCCCTGCATACTTCGTTCACATCGTCATCTACCTCTTAACTCCCCCCTCCGGGGGATCCTCATGCTTTTTACTTGATCTTCTATCATATCATCATTTCATCGATAAGCTGTTCTCAAAGGTCAACTGAGGCTTCTTCCTACCTATTTTGCTACTCACCTTTGCTTCATGATTAATTTGTTTAACATCTTTTAAAATAACGCTAGTAATTTGTTTGATTTATAATTGATTGGTTTAATATTGATTTAATATGGCAAGATTCTGAGGAAAAAGGTAATATGAAAACACGGGTACGAAAGTAAACTCTGATTATTTTGTGTCTACGTTATATTTTTTGAGTAAATCCAAAGGTGGCAGGCAAAATGTGTAGTGACCATCATGTTCCCGAATGACCTGCAACTAAAGAAAATACAAGCTTTATTAAATCGTTTTGATTAAGTTAATAAAAGCTTTACTTTTTTTTAAATTATATTTATAGGCCCGTACCAATGTATTCGACATGTCGGTCTGAGCAAAATTATCGATTTTTCCCTTAGGCTGTTGATCTTCTGGACGAACTGTGCCATTTGTTTTACATTTTTCTTCAAGTTTTGTTTGCAAACTTGTGTCTTCTTGTAGTTTATCTGGTTTTTCCACGCTCTTGTTATTGGTGCTAGTAGAACTAGATACCTGACTCGCTTTATCAATCATTTGTCCTCTAACTTCTTGCTTACTAAAAATCAAAGCAATATGTTCTAGTGAAATAAGCAATAAATATATAAAATATTATGACAATAATATAGAAAAGCAGCTTCAGCTTTATCCCACATAGAAATTAGAACGAACTTAATATTCAGGTACTGCATTATACTCTTCTTCCGCCTGGAAATCGAGTGTTTGGGTGTTAAAAGACGCCGCGCTTTGTCTTAGGCTCCAGAACGAAGAAATGAAAATCATTTACAATCATTTCCCTGAGTGCGATCGAACCTACAACCATTGTGCTTACAAACGGACACTGTCAACTGCACCACGACTACCTCTAAAATATTACAACCTTTTAAATTAATTAATTATAATACCCCTGGACACTTTGTTCTGGTATGGGCAGCAAAAATGCTAAGTTCATGTTCTCTTTGACGTAGTTTCCTGTCAGCATGTTCAATTTACTATCACATTTACAATAAACAACTATAAACTTATTATTGTGACTTGGATCTTGGTTTTCTTTAATATTATTTTGTGAAATAGGAGGATTTTCAATTTTAGGCACATTATTCACATAACTTATATTTTCTTTATTTAAAACAACGTCAAGATTAACTTGAGATTCTTTATGTGATATCAAAGTAATATTTGATTCACATCTCTTAAGAGCATTAGTACCTTCGAGATTATTATTTATAAAACCATTTAATTTTATATCTAATGTTATATTAATATTTTTATCTTTTTTCGTAAAATCTGTGTTATTTTGTTGAGATATTGTTTTATTTAGATCATACTTTGTATTGTCGTTGGCAGTTGATTTTAAAGGACTGTAATTACTATTTTCAAGTCTTTCATTATTGTCACTTCTTTTATTTCCACGTGGAAAAGGAGATTGTGGATTGCTGTCTGTCATGTTATCTGTTTGCTTTACGACAATATTTATTGGTTTGTTATTATTAAGCTCGTCCTTGGCCGAGTTTTTTATGTTTGAATTCTCCCTTGCTTTTTCTTTAATTTTGTCTTTGGTTTTATCAATATTAGTTACTTGACCATTTAAATTATTTTGAGAAGTTAATTGCTTAACTTGACTATTTGGATTAGCTTTACGCATCAAAGGTGAATTCTTTCTTTTTACAGGTACTTGGTCTTTCTTAGAAGCTTTTAAGTTTTGATTTTTCCTTGTCATATCATTTTTTAGGCTATCCTTGATGTTTCGTTTTGGACTATCATTTTCTACATTATTTTTTTTTAGAACTTTTGGCATTTCAGAATTTGCTAACTCTGTCTGCATATTATCTTTGGCTTGATCTTTATTAGGGGTTTGATGAACCTGAGCAAAATAATTAAATTAAATTACAAAGTTTGAACATAAAGAAACGAAACATTGAATGTGTTTTGTAGCCATCTAGTGTTAAGACATTACGTTGCCCACTTTCCGCCCTATTCATAGCCTCGAAGAAAAGCGCAGTTTGTGTTTGATAGTCTCTTCATTGAGAGCAAATTAAGCCATGTTAGCTATTAAGTATAACTTACCTTATTTATATTAGTAAC
Source organism: Dryas iulia moderata (assembly GCA_019049465.1). Lineage (NCBI taxonomy): Eukaryota > Metazoa > Arthropoda > Insecta > Lepidoptera > Nymphalidae > Dryas > Dryas iulia. Next base: position 5,755,644 of record CM032417.1, read on the forward strand.
ATCTCCTTCAGTTTTTTCTGTAGCAATTACGTCTGAATGCCTATAAGGGTTTATAAATTCGTTGGAGTTGACATCATCTGAAATAAAAAAAGTCCATAAAAATAGTATTAAACGACAAATAGTTATATAAAACTATAAAAAGTAAAAAGTAATATTTAACCTAATTTCATTTTAGTATTGCTGCTCGTTAGCTTCTCTTGGCGCTTTTCTCGTGACCTATCAAACAAGTATCATTATGTTATTTTGCATTAATCTACATGTACATATTAGGCTTAAAATGAATTGAAAATAATATTTTAATTTATAATTTACCACAATCGTAGAAATAAAGGAAAAATATATATACATTTTGAGTCCATCGTGGCTGCAAGCTGGTTGTGGTTTGTGGGTTTATTTCCCGCTCAAGGGAATGATTTTATTTAGATTATTTTCATTTCTCTCCTCTAGTAACTAAGACAAAGGCGGTGAAGAGTTCCGCCACTCAACATCGTCTAGATTTCTGAAGGAAAGTTAAGATCGGAGTATCTTGCCACTAAGTTATCTTTTACCACGATGTCTTGTAGGAAAAATGTGAAATAACTAAAAATATAACTTCCGTTTCTACTTAAAATTTAATTTATACAATTTACGAATAAAGGAATAAACATTGCAATACAATCTCCGCGAGATTAATCTTTTTTAGTATTATTATGTAAAATTTAGTTTCTGACATTACCTTGTAGCTTTTATAATGTATTCCTCATAACCTGCCCAGATAAAAACATCAGATACTTTGACCGCAACGTAAGCACTATCATGCCTTAGTTCTAGAGGGCTCTGGATCAGTTTTCCGTCCAAAGTGTAGAGTTGTATTATAGACGTCCTTAAAATATATAAGATGGATTTATAATGTGTTCTATGATGTGATTTTAATAACTATATTTTAAAAAACGTTTCTTAAATATTAATATTATTAATCTTTCGATTTATTTTATGTATATTACAAGTATTCTAGTGGCAAGCCACTCCGTTCTGCACTTCGCGTCCGAAATTGAAATATTGCATTAGGCCCAGAAGCGAGAAAGGAAAACATTCTCCCGAGAGGGAAGCAAACCTGCAACCATCGCGTTTACAGGCAGATTTCCTGTTTTACTCCACCGTGATATCCATCTATATTAATAAACTGAAAAGTGTATAATTATTATATTTTTATACTACATTCTTTTTTCTTACATGGACCCATATTGAGATTGCGCTAGAAAGCGAATGGTAGCGTCCCACCACCTTAGTTCCTCACATCTTAGATGGTATTTCCTTGGAGGAGAATACTGTTGGCCATTGCAAAATAAAAATATATCAATCGATTCCCAGGTCTTATCATCATCTGGAACTTTTGGGCCATCCATTTGGTTTGAAATAATAAATAAATAAATACATACAGCAAACACGTTCTATAGTATAAATAAGATTGTAAATTTCTCTTTGGGAATTACATTAAATAATATGATAAATTTGTCCTTTATACAAAAATAACTTGGAATTTTTGAAATTTAATTACATGAGTGATGCTGTCATCTCAGTATTGTGACATAATCTGATGATGTTTATTTTTTCTGTAAAATAATAAGAATAAATGTAGGTATTTTGGTTACGATAACGTCTTAAAATTTATACTATATACAGAGTTGATGAATATATTTACTTATTATTGTTATTTAATAATAATATTTTAATTGTAGTAAAAGTGTAGAGATATATAGAGGCTTTTGTGGTGCTGTGGGACAATGTCTAACTGTAAATGCGATGGTAGTGGGTTTGATGGAAATGATAATCATTTCCATGCTATTTTTCTTTCAATAAATGGATATTTCTCTTTGAATACCCCGATATGCAAGAAAAGGCGTGGCGCTGTAAAAAATATATATTTTAATTTAAAACACGAATTCACCGCTGTATTGACGTGTTTTGAGGTGAACGATCGCCGCACCCTTAGGGTGGCAACACTGACATTAAAATATATTGCATAACCCTTGAAAGGTTTGGGAAAAGTGGACTCGATACGTGGCTTAATGGCCAATTAGTGAAATCAAATAAGTTAAAAGTCACCTTTACATGTCCTTTGCTTTTATGTGGCATGTGATCGGTTTTTATATTATTCTTTATAATAACTTTATTTCGTGGTTATTGTTTAGCAAAATAACGTTTTATAATACATGAAACATAAAATAATAATATATTTTGTTTTATGACTGGGCGCGGCATTAAATTCTCCATCTTCTGCCAACTTTGTTTATCCAGAAAATTGAAAAGTCATTTTGATTGTTTAAACCGTTAGAAGGGAAGAGTATGTTGTGGCGTTGTGGTAATGCATCTGACTGTAAGCGCGATGGTTGTCAGTTCGATTTCCACTCGGCGAAGCGATTATATACTATTTTCATTTACCCACTTTGCCCGCAAGCGCAACGTTAAGTCTGCGTCTGCCACTAATACGCAATGATTCGACTTCGGACGGAAAGAGGAGAACGGAGTGTCTTGACACAAGATTCTCTCTGATTGCCCTGCTACACGAGAAAACCATGAAGCTGCTTTTTCATTAGCAGGGTATCGCATAACATATAAGACGAGTAACAAGATTATATACTCATTAATCATTTAAAAATTGCTTTTTGTAACCATTTAAAAAAGTCATATAGGTATTTATATATATGTACTTTTCTTAAAAAAGAGGTCATGATTTCACCACATAGGCATAGTAAAAGACGGCTTAACCCAAAATATCTTACGAGGCAATCTCTTCAATCTGACGCTTGTGGCAATACTTGGACCTCATTCCTGAGCTCTTGCCGGTTATGATAGTATTTTAAAATAATCCCTATCGATATCGATAAGTATATATATATATATATATATATATATATATACTTATCGATATCGATAGGGATTATTATATATATTATATATATATATATATATATATATATATATATATATATATATATATATATATATATATATATATATATATATATATATATATATATATATATATATATATATATATCTATATATATATATATATATATATATATATATATATATATCGATACTTGAGTACTCTTTAAAAGCATCTCTTCACCATAACTACTATATTAATTTTGAAATTAATGTATTTTACCTGGATTAATCGCGTAAGCAAATATAAAAAAAATCATGTTAAAAGCTTTGCTTCAAAATGTATAATAAATCGGCATACAATAAAAGATATTATTGAGTTGATAAAGTCCAAAATAAGTACAATTTTATAAATAATATAAGCATTAACATTTATTTTATTTAAAGGGCGATTAAACGATAAATCTATAAGACCTTTAAACGAATAAAACAGTTTTAGGCAAAAAGTATATATAAACTACTTATAAATATTAAACCTAAAACTTATAAAAAATTAAGCTTTAAAATAATGAATAGAATTTATTCATTATTAAATTATTCACGTCAGATATATTTTTAAGATGAGTCTGGAATATTCTTGGCATGACAATTATTATTATAATCTATTGGCAATTTTCAAATTACTTATAAATATACAATAAACATACAATATTAACATTAACATTTTGACGCAGCACGATGTGGAACGCATGGCTTAGCGGTAAGAGTGTTTCCAAGAGGCACAGGTTCGATCCCGCTATGTTCAAATTTTAAACGTTTTCTAATAATGTGTTTCAATTTCCCAAGTGTGTGAATACCCCTTTAAAAATTATTAAAAAATACCCTAATATATTATATCTTCTATTACTTGACATAACTACATCGAATTTCTTTCATATATTCTATTTTATAGTAATAAAATATAGAAAGGCACATATAAATCGAGACTTAAACGCTCCTTCATCTTTTTAACGGCTAAGTAAAACTATTTTATGACAAAAATATTCTGCTTCGTCTCGTTCTAAAGAAAATAAGGTTTTATATGTCATAAAAATGTATGAATACATTTGAAATGTTCTACATTTGATAGCTTAGCATAAACTTCAGGTATCATAATTATAATTTAAACGCTTGGCAAAATCTAATTATGGGTTAAAAACTTTTGTTGTTTTAAAATTAGTTTAATTAGTTAGAAACGTTGCGACATGATTTTTTATATGTAGCTAAGAATCTTCAAGATTTTTTTTCTTGTAATATTATTTTATTGCTGAAATAGAAACAACACCATTTTATTTATTTATAAACTACTAAAATAACTCATAATTTAGTTCATTTCATTGACAATATGAAATTATGTCAATATTAAACAGCTTAAGTCGTTTAATAAATAAAAGCAACATCACACCTTTTCCCGCGTAATTGAACACCGCATTATGTCTCAGATACGAGAGCAAAGTAAAAAAAAATAATATAAAATCATTTTTTCGATCAATATATTGAAATTTCAAATATTAAATATTTTTAGTAATCGCTGGTGCATCACAATACGTACTAAATCGATTTTGATCGTGAAAGCTATATCGATGTACGATGGTTCTCGGAAACGTGATGTTTGAGTAAACTTTCGAGACAAACAAGCCGCAACGTTTAAGTTGGGACGCTCAGTACTCTTATAATTATATATAAAATGTATATGAAGATAAGCTTTTTTTTACGTTATGTTGTCACTATGATATACATTTAGCCACTTAATACGCAATGTTAACGCACTCCGAGCTGATTTCGGGAGGAAAGCGGAAAACGGAGTGTCTTAATACTAAATCTCTTTTGAATACTCTGCTATGCGGAAAAAAAGCATGAAAGTGCTTTTTTAGGATATATAGGAGCGTGTATATAAATTCTAATTCAAAGTGTCTTTTAACATAATAGACATAGTTGCAAGCATTTTTGAACAGTCGAATTAAAATAAAGCTGAGAAGAGCTGAGAAGAGCTGGCGTGAAGTTCAGCTATTGCTCTTTTTAAATATAAAAGCTACATGTTTTATATTATAATGTTATTTTAAGTTATACAGTTTGGTGAACACAAGCAAAATTAATTTAGATCTGCCACCGTTTACTCCGACTCTACTTTTTTACTATATCTTTTGTACTTGTAGTTTCAAGCTCTTTTCCGCATAGCATAGGCAAGCTAGTGCTAAAACACTCCGTTCTCCATTTTTTACCCAAATTTAAAAAAAAACGTGTTGAGTGGCGGAACTTTACGCCGTGTTTTGCCTTGCCACATATTAGACAAAATTCTTTAAATAATCAAACCTTCACAAAACGCCGAAACAAAACAATAAAGTCAAGCATTCCTTAGCAGATATAAATAAACTATACGATTGTTCATCACTTTAACGTATTAAGGAATGATACGGGATCAAATGTAAGGTTTCATTTAATTGTATAACAGAAATTATTGACTTAGTCATGGCGCTTCAGATAGTCTTCGACGAATTAAAAAAATATATTAAATGAGTTGAAAAAGTAAATAGATAAAATTCTTCATTTTCACATTAAATATTACAGATATTTTGTAGAACTTAAGAATGAACATATAATGGAAAAAAGGCGGCCTTCTCACTAAAAGTGATTTCTTACAGGCTACCGACTTATTAAGATATAATGACAAGAACGGGCATAGTGCATTTAAATAACAACATAGATAGTAATAAACCTACACATATACATTTTCTCAAAAAGTACATAAAATACACATACATAATAAATAAATACACATATTAAAACATATATCGACATACTTCAGTACAAAGCATAGTAGTCAGAGAGAACCTAGTGTCAAAACACTCCCTCGTTCATTTTTTCTAAATTGAGACATTGCGTGTTAAGTGGCGGAGCTTAATGCTAATCTTTTTTTGTTCATCAAAGCGAAGAAATGAAAGTGATATATAATCATTCCCTCGAGTGGGAACCGAAACCACGACGTCCTGCAGGACGGTATAATATAAAAATAGTACAGCAAAAGTCATAAAGTCCACGCAAACAAATAGTATACTTATATTTTTTTAAATGTGTATGTTTGCATGTTTATATTTGTATATGAATGCAAATGCATGTCATTACGTGACTGTTTCATTGTAGCGTCACCGATAAATGTGGTTTTGTCTCATACAGATTGCAATACAATTATAACCGATATTAAATGTGATTCAGTGTATATATAGACTTTGAAATATTTACATTTCAGTGGTGTGGTAGTAATTGGAAAAGCGGAGAGTTACAGCTAAATTATTTTTGTCTTCTCTGGTATAAAAGTCTAATTTTTACTTGATGAATGCTTATCTATAAATAGTTATGTAATAGCCTTATTAAGTATGAGGAAAAATATAGATATAACCTACTATTCTAATCATAGCAAGATAGGCCAAAGAGAAAGTAATATCAATACACTTTGCTGTATACTTTCCATAAAAAATCGAAACTCTATGTATAGGCGTAAGTTAAAATCGCGTTTTTTTACTAGAGTGGGAGAATTAAAATAAAAAAATCTCCTAGTTAGGGTCAACCGCAACTGGGTTCCGAACCCATAACTAACACGTTAACATTAAGACGACATCCCAATTTGTCAGCATATTTTTACTATAATGTAGAGTTACACATTTTAATTGAATTGATTACTTATATTGAAAAGTTATGTTATATATTAATTATACGATATACATTACGTGGTGACTCCATTGCATGTTTGAGATTTACAGAATAAAGATGACGTGTTAAACCAATGAACATAACATTAATGGAAGTGATATGGGAGTGAAAACAGGTGGTCGTGGTGCAGTGTGACAGCGTCTGACAGTAACCGTGATGGTTTTGGGTCCGATTCCCAGTGGGGGTGGCTTTATATTATTTTAATGTCTCCAAGACAAGATCGCGAAGTTCTGTCACTTAACAATGTCTCGATTTATCGTGGCAATTAGAAGACGGAGTGTTTTGACACTAGGCCATATTTTAACAATTATAAGTTTTTTTTACAATTTACTTGTAGCTTGAGCAGGAAAAAAGTAAATAGTAACCAAGTTAAAGTCTGAATTATTTATCTAAAAGTGTATATCAAACGTGAATATCACAAATGTTTTATTTATATATTAATATCCTAATATAAATATTATGAATACATTGGGTTCGTTTACTCTATACTCTAAGGTATATTAAATTTAATACTCCGTCTAATTTTCGTAGAGAGTTGTTTCAAGTTTCTCCGTCTTTAAATGATGCAGTGATATGTAACCTTTCTTTTTAAAATTATGTAAACTAGAAATTAAAATTCAACATTGTATTATATTTAGTAATTTAGTTTTGATTGTTTAATAACTAGTTAGTTAAGTGTTAATTTTAGAAGCCAATCTACAAAATGTTCTTTACAAAATTCGTTCGAATTAAACAGTTAAAAGTCAAATAATCAATTTACAACTGTAACATTTTTATTTCTCTTTTTTCTGTGGCTACAATGTATCACAGTGAAATGAGTAAAAAACTAGGGGAGCGTAAATAAATAGGCGCGCGCTATTCGTGGCGGCGCGGCGCGCGTGCGCACTGCGCCATAGATATCTGTGGAACAGATGCGATTCGTTCTGTTATACAAACGAAAACTCATTGATAGGATTATTATGATTATTTGAAACGCTTGTAACATTCTGGTTTCGTAAATATTATAAAATATTTTATATTGTAAACAGGAACCTGGTAGAGGTAGAGACATCGCTCTTGTGCACTTAAATAAATATACTCTACTATATTTACAATATGCAATAAAAATATTGATAATATACTATTATTAGTTAAGAAACACAACTGTGGATAAATTTAATTGATAAGAAAACGCAATTGAAAGTTTACAGCTCATAATCAGTGTGGGAGCCGGCGATCGATTGATATTAAAAATATCGATACGTCTAGACCGAGAGTAGTAGTATAGTTGTAATTTTATCAGGTGCTAACCGAGTGAGCAAGGAGGACATGTGCCGGGAGCTCCCGCACGCCGCCGGCCGGAGGGAGCGGCGCGGGGCACGTCCTCCGTCCTCCCGACGCGCCTCGCCGCAGTGTCCGCGAGGCGCCGCCGCCGGCTTTACGTCTGTTGTATGTCTCTCCGCCCGCGCCGCTCGCAACGCGCCGCATACACTTTCGATACACCGACCGCCTTTGTTTACTCCCCACGCGCTGCCGCCAACAGCTGTTCTCTGTGCTCTTAAGTGACCATTTTAGTGCAATTTTTCACAAAGTGTTCAATAATTACGGAATTAGTGTGCCCGGTCTTGTGTTTGTGTGTTTATAGTGTGTTCATGGGGTGTGTGCCGAGCCCCTGAAGTGCAGTAGAGCTGAGCTCCCTAGGCGACGCGAGTGGCTTGGCCATGGCGGCCACTGCCCGCCGGGAGATCGACACCGGCGAAGAGGACATCGCCGCTATTGCCAAACAAATTTCAGATCATGCGGAAGCTATATATCAGACTTGGAAAGCACGTGGCCTTGCGCCCACGGAGATATTGTCATGCAGGCCTACGCCCGGGCTAAAGCTGGCCGACAGTCTACGAACTAAACCTAAGCCGGAACCCAAACCTGAAATAAAACAAAGGCCAGAGTTTCGCAGAGATCGTCCAGAGTTGCGAGAGCGACCAGAATTACGTGGCGAGCAAAGGCCGGAGCAAAGGCGAGACCTTCATGCGAATCAGGAAAGTGAAACCATTGAAGTAACCTTACCCCCAGATTTAGTACCAGAGCGTAACGGAACAGGTTCGGGAGCGAACGCCAGACGAGTTGATTCTGCTGCAATGCGGTTGGAAGTTGCTCGGGAGGAAGAGCGGCTTCTTAGAGCCTTACGTACTGGTGGGGTAGTGGCCGAGCGGCCAGCAGAAAGGCCAGATGTTGTTCCTCCTATATCATTAGTAGACTATGCAAAAAGCCGATATCAGGATAGATTAGACACAGGGGCAAGGAAGCCCGCGGCAGGGGCTAGTGGGGAGAGACGAGCATCTTTTGGCTCGCATGTGACTGAAGCCCGATCCAAGTTTGAGGCACGTGCTCGTCGTGCGTCGAGTGCCGGTGCAGGCGACTCAGCATCTTCAATGGCCGCTGCACCTGTGCGTCCCTTTTTAACGCGCGGCTCTGTCGCCGAACGTGTTCTTATGTTTGAAAGATGCCCCAGTGAAGCTACATTGGAATTGGCCAAAAGGAAGTCTCCAGCAGCCACCACATGGCGAGGACCGCACGATGTGATAATAAGAGCACAGGTAAGTTTTATTAAATATAATTTTATTCTTGCGAAATTTAAGATGAACGCCATGCGCGTATCTTGCACTATAAATATTTATACTTCGCTGTTTGTTATGCCGTCATACTGCCGGACACTGTGGAAAATTAAAATAGTAACATGGGTACTGAGTTATAGGTACATATGAGAATATGTACGTCAATATCAGATTCTGTCAAAAACGAGTAAGACATAAATATCGTTTATCTAACCAAATAGAATAATTTTAATGTTTCAGTTGGTATAAATACTGAGTCATTTACAATTAAGATTGTTATTTGACGCAAATACAAATAGTGAGTATATACCGACAAAGATTTTAGCTAAATTTGCAAGATTGAGTCAACTTTTTGCTAATGAGGTCGGCAGGATTAGAGGTCAACTCCACTCAAACGCTGTTGTATTTTATGATGTATATATGTACATATATTTTTAAATGCATTAAGTCATTGTATAAGTCATATTTTCTATATGTATCAATATATTGTAGGCTGGCGTGGCGCAGTGTCTGACTGCAAATACATTGGGTTGTAGGTTTATCAATGTCAAACACTCAATGTCTCAATTTGTCCTGTGGTTTATGCATTGGGCAGAAAGAACGAAATGTCTTGACACTAAGTTCTCTTTGACGACCCTCCTATGGCTGGGAAAGCGTGAAGCTAAATTTCTACTGTTAATACGAACTATACGTCAAATACGAACAGTTCTGTAATATATTTCTTTATAATATCGTTCAGTTGCATATTTGTCAAATTGCCAATATATTGTCAGATGAACTCAACGATACTAACACTGCTTACTCTATCTTACTAAGTTTCCACAAAAAGTTTTTAGTTTGTAGAGAACTATATAAAGTTATAAATAAAAAAATGTAATTTAAAAAATATATATATTAAAAAATATATATTTTAACAATCTGTTTGTAGTTTTCCTTTGTTGAAAAATAAAATTAATGCATAACCTACTATAACTATTATTCTATAGTACACATAATTCTGTCTATTTTCTACCTTAGCTATTTCTAAATGACACTTGTGCACATATAATAAAAAAAAATATTGCGAAAAAATAAACTATTGCTTATACGAGAAACAGTAGCGATTGTGTAAAAATAAATATTATCAGTTAAGGAAAATAAGTTTATAATTTTATTTGTAGGTCAGCTTATTTGTAATAATTGTGTGCGAAATATAAAAATAAATGATGAATGCAACAAATCAATAAGCTACCTACCTACGCACATTTGGGATATTGTTCAAATGTGACCTAAAGAAATTTAAATTCGAGACCCTATTTGGCTAGTAGGGCTCCATTTTTATTTATGAACGAATTGAAATAAAATAAACTAATGTTTGGGGATATTTACTGAAAAACAATAGTCAACACTGGTTTTAAGGCGCTTAAGAAGTTTCTGAGATTAGCGTGCACAAGCACACAAATAAAAACAAGAGAAATGATGTTTTGGGTTCTATTATATTAATAAATTTAGCTAATAATAATTTTTCTCGTATATTTTCCATGCACAAACAACGAACACACAAATTTTGTTATATATATAGATATCGTAAATGTAAATTGGATTTCACAACTTAATATTAACACGTATGCAGATATGTACCTACTCTCTTTCTATAAGGAAATTATTGTTTTACCACTAAGTTCCTACATTGTAACATGTGAGAATAGAAAACTAGCACGAAATTACGATACAATGAAGTAGTAACATAAATATTTACGTAATTCATACTTTTTAACCTTTAAAAGATTTAAATAACGAAGTAAAAGTACAAACTTGTTACAATTTCAGCGAATTAATGATCAAAGTTTAAAACTTAAGCTTAAAACGTTAAATTACCTAACTCTATGTAAATTTTAGAGGCATATTTAAGTTATAAAAGTGTTAATATCTCATTTTCATAGATATTATTACATTTTATAATTATATTTGTTTAAACTTTTACAAATAAGTTTTTTCAGAAAATCATGATTTCAAAAATAAGACGATTTGTATTTTAGATTCGATTAATATATTGTCAGACGTTTCCATTCCTATATCACTTATCCTTCTCCCTCCTTCACCCCCCAGGCCAGCAACGCATCCACAACTCCTCTAATGTTGTAGATGTCGAGTGCGTATCAACTTATCACCTTCTGTTCGATTATTAATAAAAAAAAACATACAAAAAAATTATCTGTTACCGTAAGTTAGCATAACATAAAGTCAAAGTCAAGTCAAAGTCAAATAATTTTATTCAAAGTAAGAAGTTACATGCTTCATTTTTTGAACGTCAAACAATTTACCGTAAGTTAGCATAACATAAAAAAATTATACGGAATTTTTGATAACTGAACATGTATTTATTAAAACCCAACGTTTCTAACACCTTACAGAAGTTACACACAGAGGGACCGAAATTGCATTAGTCTGTCAGTTCATATAACTATTGTAACAGTCTAAAACTCTCGAAAACTGCTAATCTTATTAATATCTAAAAAAAAGCCTATATACTATATTTGTAACCATAAATGATTGAAATTGTTTCAATTTCCTGGTAGCTTCGCGTGTTTCTAAAAAGACAATTGAGTCCGCAGATGATTGCATGTGAAGCAAATTACTTAACACCTTGTACGTCGTTTATGTAAGATTTGACACAAACGCGATAATCTCTAATTGGAGCAATTCTGGTGCCAACTGACATGTAACAGCGACGGAACAATTAAAAATTTATGTAACGACAAAATTGATGTAAATGTTTTATGTAGGTGTCTGTATTTTTGTGATATGACGTTGTTTTTTTTAAGATTTTAATTTTTTTAAGAAAAATATTTGAAAGACTAAACTTATGCTTATGACCTAGTACTTTAAATATCTATTAACGATGCGATAATTTAAAAATATTCATTACATATCGTCGTGTTGATTTCTTAATAACACTATAACTCAGCTAAATGTAAACTTCATAATTTAAAATTTTCTGCAAACCACCTCGCAACGATGCGTCAACACCATGGCTTACGAATATGACCTTCTGTAAAAACATTTAAATTAAATACGGTCAACAACAATTATTCACATGACTTTTCTTCGAAAACCCTAACCGTTCTACAAATAGCGCACTGTATCATTACAATTCGCTTAAACTAAGACGTTAACTATCATAAGTTATTGTTTTTGTGCCATACACAAGATTTAGGGAAACAATGTCGAATAATGGACTGTTTGTTATTTCAATCATCGACGGGAACCTTTTATTTGCCATGAAGGTACTTCCATGTAGGGGCCATTGACACACATTTTCGTGTATAACAGTATGTTAACGTGTTTAGAATTACAAAAGGCATGAGCAGGATACGATTTGGAGTATTCACGTCACGAACTGAATCGCATTGTAATTTTGCATGTACGCTACACTTTCTCAGTATTAAAATCTAGATTTAAAGCGGATTTACTTAAGATTTTTAATTCTGTCGTCTCTCTTTTCAAAAGAAAGAAAGAGATTATTCACCTCAGCGGACGTGTCTTTTACTACTGTACAGAAAAAAATAGTATTCCAAAATTAAACTTGAAACGACGGGAATGGCTTGGCTGACGCCCAGCGGCGCCGATTAGATGCGAGTGACAAGCCACTGCATACGAAGTTCCTCGCTTTTAGTTTTATGATCTACGTTGTTTTCTTAAAATAAAATATATGGAAGCTTCTATACGTTGTACGAAATATTTTATAATTGTTTTATTCTCAGCTCAGTTTAATAAGCGGCGAGTTTAGTAATACTAGGTATGTGTAGGTGTAGGTAGAATGGAAAATATGCCCCAATCCGCTGCTGCAATGCGGCTCGAAACGTAAATACGAAGTTTCATCTCGAAATTTCATTTTGCTTTATTCTATATTGACTCAATTTAAAAACTTACTTAATAATCCATTCTTCTTGACGTAAATTGAATTATGTATACAGTGTCGAGTGCCCAAAAGTATAAGATATATTATTAATTATAATTTCACGATAGAGAGATTAAAGCTAAAGTGTTACGTGAGCATTTATCGTGGTGCATGTACATATATCGGCCTAGTAAACAAAGGAAGCAAATGCGGTCAGTAGGAAATGTTCGTAAATCGGGCGGAAGCGACGAACAATGACTCGAACGAAAGCAGTGCTTCATGCAACAGTAATCGTAATCTTGGCACACGCGAGACATAATTGGAACATAACCGTTTACTATTATAATTTAATTATATCTATATGTCTTGTATTCTGATAGATTTTATTCTAGAATTTATTGCAGAAGTTGTGGAAAATTTTAAGTTAAAATCAAAATCAATTAGCTACAGCAAGCTACTTAGCATTCAATATCTTGATTTTTATGCGGAAAGTAAAAACGTGAGAGTGTCTTGTCAGTAGATTCTCTTTGTCATGCAGGGTTACTACCCTGCTACCCAAAAAGCAAAAGCGGGCAAAAGCTCAAAACTATTTTTTAATAACTAGGACAAAGGTTTTTCAAATTAAAGAAATCTGAGAGAACAGATGCTCTACTTTTTTGTAGATAAACATTTTTTTTGTGTAAACTTATTCTAAGTTTTCTTAGTTTATTCAAGAAAGAAATCTTTTATAAGAACGTGCTATTTTATCTCATTCACCGAATTTAAATAGGACGCGCGGATAAAGAGGTCAAGAATTTGTTAGGCGGAATGAGTACAGCAAGTGCAGCTAATATATTAAACATCTCATTATGACTTCAATGAAGTGCATACATTTCTTGAAAATGATTTAATTTCTTAAGGGCACAAACTTATAAAACACTTTATTTCGAGATTTTTGAGAATTAAAATAAAATAAACTTTCGCAGAAGTAAATTGTAATAATGTTTATCGTTGACGCAACGATAAACATTATTACAATTTACTTCTGGATTAACTGGATTACTTAGATTTGTTTTCTTACAAACGTCTAAAAGTAATTTAAAAAAGAATTCGACAAGACAATTAAGATACTTCGTTCCCCACTTTTCGCCTAATTCGGAGGCATTGCGTGTTAAGTGGCAGAACTTAACGCCGCGCTTTTTCCCGATATCAGAGCGAAAAAAATGGAAATAATAAATGTTTCCATTCCTCGAGTGGCAATCGAATCCACAGCCAGTCGTTTACAGTCACACGTTTGTGCCACTGCCCCACGACTGGCCATTTTTTTATATTTTTTTTAAAACATAAGTCATATCATATAGTAATTTCCAGACTATTTACTATTTTATTATTGTTTTTATGAAAGGTTATAATTTAATTACTTCACGAAGTTACTTAAGCAATGACATAATGTCTTCTCTTAGACCTTTGCAAAATGCTGACCTCAATCTCTCATAACGTATTCACATTGGTGCGTCATGCAAATTCGAAACTGTACCCAAAGCCAAATAAGCGATGTAGTTTCAAACGAATCATTAGGCGTTGCTTTGAAGATTACAGACAGATGCAATAATGGATACCATGTTATTATTGTGTGTATATATACATACATATGTTAATTGACATAAGATTGATTGCTCAATATCCAAAAATGCAAATAATAGTGATTATTTGCATCAGGACTTACTGTAACTGTGATGGTTATGGGTTTGATTCCCACTCGAGCGAATGATTTTATATAATGTTCATTTCTCCTATCTGTGACCTAAGACAAAGCGTGGAAAGGAGGTGGAATGTGAAGAGCTGTCTCTTGATATTAGGTTCTCTCTGACTAGCCGGAGCTACTTTTTTTAAGTAAATAATAAAAATGTTTAGCCCCACACTTTAACCGTAGTGGTATAGTTAAAAAAATTGAATATTCTTCGTTTGATGAATCTATAAAAATTGAATATGTTCGATTTCGTTATTTATTGGGTATAGAAATACTCGGCTTTCGTATAAAAAATATAATAAGCATAAAAATAATAATATCTATACCACTATCGGAATTCATTAACTTTAAATTTATTAATAATTTTGTAAAATAAATATCTTAAATTTATACCTAATCAACTAAGTGGTGCAATGTAACAGCGTCTAACTGTATACGCGGTGGACGTGGGTTTCGATTTTAGCTTAGGGGAATGGTGATATAAATTATTTTCATTTTTCCCTTTTAGTCAAAAGATACAGCGCTGCGCTTAGATTTGAGGCTTAATATGTATATATCTCGAAGTCAGGCTGAAAGTGGAGAACGGACTGTCTATGCGGGAAAATGCTTGAAGCTAAAAAAATAAATCTATATATCTTAATCTTTAATACAACCGTTACATCCTTGCTCTTGCAAGCTTGCCCCAAGGTAGAGTCATATCTAAAAGGATATTTTGACAGTAAAATTTAATAGATTTTTGAGAACTAACGTTAATTTTGTTGTTTGTATTTGGTGCCTATATCTCAAGGTCAATGTGTAGATGGCATGTGCCACGCTATTCTAGCGGAAGGCATTACCGATGCGATAAGAACACCCTTATATTATGACGTAGGTTAGTATTTATTAGTAAATTTGTGTTTTTTTTTGTGTAATTACAATTAGTGTTCTGGCAAAAATGCTACCTCGGAAATCATTTTGCAAAGAGAAGTATTTAAGTGTCATTGCACGTATCAATCCGGTAAGTTAGAGTAGAGTATTCTATAATAATAACCTACGAGTCAATAAAAAAAAAACATTTTAAATAAAATCGATGACAGCTAAATATGCCAAATCCACCACGAAAGTCGTTTAGGGTATTTTTGGCATCTAACTATTAAATAAATTTATTTTTTAAATAAGATCTGATTGCTCTATACTCATAGTATAGTTAATAAAAAAAATATAACATATAGTATGTATGTACGTGCTCAAAATCAAAACTCTTTTAGATATAGGGGAGTTTGTTATTTTTTTCCACATAACATAGTAGTTGTAAGTAGTAAGAGAGGTAGTCAGAGAGAATTTAGTGTTAAAACACTCCGTTCTCTACTTTCCGCGTGACAACTGTTAGATCGTCGAATAGTAAATGAACTCTATTTATGTATTTTTGTTATTATAAAGTAAAATATCTTGTAATAGTTATTGTAATTTATTATAATCAAAAAAAAAATGAAAAATGTGTTACTCCATAAAAAGGGCGGGAAAATTAATAATCAAAATACTGATACAATGTTAATGCTTAGACTGGCTCACTGATGAACTGTAATATAGATTATAAATAGCTAACACAACCAAAATATTGCATGTTGAGTGGCAAAACTCTTCTTAATCACTCCCCCCGAATCGAAATCGAACCCACAAGCAATCGGGTTCACAATCAGCTATCCCACTGCACTAATACGGCCTCAATTTTTGTTATTTCCTATTAATAAAATAATAAAAATAAGTGGTTCAAAATTCACTATTCTAAAACAATAAAATTGCGTGAGTAATATGAATGAGCTCAACAAACTGACATAGTTAATTATTTAATAAAAGTTACGTCATATTTATTACCAAAGTTGGCGGTAACATTCGTCATAATTTAATAGACAAAGTTTCTTATTATGTTTAGTTTTTTTTTAGCTTCACGCTGTATCCCGCACAGAGCAGGGTAGACAGAGGGAACCTATTGTTAAGACACTCCGTTCGCCACTTTCCGCCGAATTCGAAGGCATTGCTTGTTAAGTGGCGGAACTTAACGCCGCGCTTTACCTCTGCTACCAGAGCGAAGGAAATGGAAATATTAAATATTTCCACTCCTCGAGTTTGAATAGAACCCACAACCAGTCGTTTACAGTCACACGTTCGTACGACTGCGACTGGCCCCTATATCCTCTATTTAGTATTCCCAGATATAGATCTAAACAAAGATTATATCTAAATTGTCACAAGGAAAAAGGGTAAAGTGCAAGGTTATAAAACTTATACCTACGTACTCTGTTTTGACAATCAATTTTTTTTTTGCTTAATAGAAATTGCCATGCAGTTGGACAGTGTTTGACTGTAATCGTGATTGGTTGTGGGTTCGATTCCCACTCAGTGAAAAGGTCATAATATTTTTATTTTTCTTTCTTCGCTCTATAAGATAAAGCGCGGTGTTAAGTTCCGCCTTGACGCCGCTCTGTACAGCAGAGCGTTCAACAAACAATGTTTCGAAAACAGTCAGGAAGTGGAGATCAGAGTATCTTGACACAAGGTTTTCACTGTCTACCATACTATGCGGTAGAAAGTGACAGGTCGAAATATTAAATTAATTACGCCATGACATTTTTTAACGTAGCAATATGTTTTCAAAGATTTAAGATAAGCATTATATATAGCAAAATATAAATTTGTCTGTCAATTAAAATTACAAATATGTATGTATGTTTATTTACATAAACGTCTTACTCGAGAATTTTTAGCCAATTAAAATAATTGCTATCAAGATTTATCTGTATTTTTAAATTAAAAAACGACATTTTAAGTCCGACACGTTCATTAGATCTATGTATCTATACTATAATAAAAAAAGTAGAAACCGAATGTTTGTACGTGCAAATCTTCGGAACTACTGGAACATTTTTTTTTTATTGCAAAGCTTTTATATTTATATGTTTAGGCTGGACTAAGTCTATGATTAGGTTTCAAGAGTGGAATACTTGATGTAGAATAATAATGGTACAGGATATAAGGAAATTGCGCTTCAACAAAAGGTATTCAAAGCGGATGTAGAGGCTGTCGTGGTGTAGTAGGACAGTGTCTGACTGTAAACTCAATGGTTGTCGGTTCGATTCTAGCTAGTTCTGGGAAAGCATTGTATATAATTTTTCTAATATCCAAAAAAAGGGCAGCGTTGAGTTCTGGCACTCAACGCGGAATGTCTCGATTTTGCGCGGAACATCGGACGAAGTGTTTTAACATTGAGTCTTCTCTGGTTCAGGTGAAGCTGTAAAAAAAAGTTATTCAGCGTGACAAGTATCTCGGTGGGAAGGGTCACTAAGTCCACACAAACTGAAATCGCGGGCAGCCACTAGTCAGTTAATAAATTCTAAAAGAAAATAGCCTGGAGCTAAGGTACTTTCACTTTCGCACAGATAAGCATGTTGTAACTCAATTTGTGCCGTGTCACGCTATGACGTGAGATTTTTACACGTTTCATGGTAATTACTGACTTAAAACATGTCTCTTCAAATATGGCTTTTCTAAATTCATGGTGTATATATTATTTTTGTGAAATTTTATAACAATACAATAGTTGAGAGCCATCGTGGCGCATTGGACAGCGCCTGATCGAAAACATGATGGTTACGAGTTTGATTCCCATGTAAAGAAAAAGGTTGTAATAAATTATTTTCATTCTACTTTCAAACGCAGTGGTATTTATTTATTATAACAACGCGTTTAATTTCACTAATTAACATGCAATGTTTTGATTAATACATAAATAAACGTATAAACATAAAATATTTTATTGAATAATATAATTTAATAATACTATTTTATACAATAGTTATAAAAAAAATAAGAATAATATTTTTGTAAAAAAATACTGGCTATATAAGTTACTGGCCGCTTATGAAAGTTTAAAAAATATATAACCAAGCTTGGCGGGAGCCTGCGTTGGACAAAAAGTGACGCTTAGGAAATTTTTTTATTAAAATAGAAGAAATAATCTAAATTTAAGGCGATAAAGTCTATATTTGACTATTAAATTTGATATCTAAAATGCAATATAATTATTTGTGATAAGAAATATATTTTTTTGTGATATTCATGGATGTATATTTGTATACATATTATAAAAAGAATATTGGTGAGTTTTTATTACATTACATTATTAATGTAAAAGTTACATAACATTAATGTAAAATTATTAATAATCAGATGGAAGATATATAAATGCTTAGAATATTCATTTTATGAAAAATGGAAAATTTGCTGTACAAAAAAATTAAAGCGTTTGCACACGGCGCCAACATTCTCGCTCAAATGTTTTTGAATTTCACCAAAATTTATTTTTTTTTAATATTTTTTTAGTAGTAGGTACATAGTTTGTTATTGTAGTTTGTATTTAGTTATATGCCAACAAATTCAAATTCTTCAAAATATATGTAATTTAATAAATTATATTTTCCTTTATATAACTTAGCTTATTGAAATAAGTTTTACAAAATTTTAAATAAATTATTATTTAATTATTTATATAAAAAAAAAAACTAAATATAATATTTGTGAAACTGTTTAATATAATAATCCACAAGAGCGTTTAGTAACAGATCTTGTATTACCGTTCAGCTAGAAAATCCTTAGAAGCTCAGCTTAGTTATAGCCAGGCAATCGGCGAGCATTGGATTAATTTATAGGATTACAACGTAAGCGAAAATGTACTTGTCTTAATTAGGTACCTCAAGTTTTTAAAATTATTTATATATAAATTGGGCTAGTTGTGGCGCAGTGGCATAAAGTGTGATTGTTAAGCGACTGGTAGTGGGTTCGATTCCCACTCGAGGAGTGGAAATATTTAAAATTTACATTTTCTTCGATCTGGTGCCGAGGTAAAGTGCGGCGTTAAATTCTGCCACTTAACACGCAATGCCTCCGGAATTCGGCGAAAAGTGGGGAGCGGAGTGTCTTAACACTAGGTTCCTTCTGCCTACCCTGCTGTGTACTTGATACAGCGTGTAGGTAAAAAAAAATTATAATAACTTTGAGTTCAGCTGAATATTTAATTAAATTTTTAATTTTATTTTAAAATATCATTTTATTTTATTCAGTTCAACACCGGGCTTTTTGTGAAAAAGCTATTTTTCAAATGGTTTTATTTGAGAGTGATGTTTTAGTTTCATAGTGATGTTGAGATTCATACTTTTACCCACATACCAGCCAAAGCAGGGTAGTCAGAGAGAACCTAGTGTCAAGACACTAGTAGTTTGTGCTCCACCTTTCGGCCGAAGTCAAAACATTCCGTCTTAAGTGCCGGAATTTACGCCGGGATTTTGCGCCTTTATATAATTTACATAAAAAATATTTAAAAGAATATAATATAAAGTTTATAATGACATTTTCTTTTTATAAATTAACACTTTCAATTGTTTCCTTTAAGAGGTAAATGAATGACAGTGTTAGAATTTCACCTGACCAAACAACCACAACTCAACGTTCCGAGAACGTTTATCTTTGAGCAGTGCGTCATATTGTTATCAATATCGGTACAGTTCTTCATATTCAAATGACTAGTTGTGCGTTTTAAAGGATTTTGAGTGGTAATTATTATTTTTATTAAGGATCCATCATTCTTTCATATATTTTGCATATTGTATGCCATTGTCGCCATTTTGAATTCGATATCCACTCGATGGAATACAGTTATGATGAATTCTTTTCATTACTTCATTCTAGTATCCAAGACGTTGGCGTTAAGTTTTGCTATTTAAAACACTATGACACTAGACTCTCTCTCACTACCATACGGTAAAAAGTTATCGTTTTAAAAGCAATTTTCGTTTTACTAAAATACTTTTCAATATTTACGTCAAATATTTTTGCGAATATACACGACTGTTCCTAAATAGCACGACGTTTTAACGAAGTGTGAAACTGACGTAACTATTGTAAGCATTCATTATCATAAATTAGTCAAATTCCAACATTTATATAGAGGCTAAATAAAATTAGACTTACTATTATGTCATAAAAACAGTGCAAGTACTTAAAATATTATTAGCTATTAACCGTATTACTTAACTAATTAATAATTAATTTGTGCGTTGAGACCATCGAAAAGTGGCTCAGTATCTTATTGTTAATCTGATTAGTATGAGTATCAATTATTACTTCGTGGAATATAATAAATATTTTAACTTCTCTGCTTTGCTATAACAAGACACGGCGTTGTGTTCCACCTCTCAATTCGCAATGTGTAAATACAGACGCTTAATTAGTAAGCTATTTTTTTGATAAAAATACTCAAGTCAATTTAACTGCCGCATCTCTTAAAAAAGAAAAAAAATAAGAAACTGAACCAAAAGGAAACTCAACTGAACTATTCCCACCATCTTTATTTTCTGCATGTTAATGAGATTCTGATCGAGATACAGCAGTAGATAGGTACAAACGATAATCTAATTCTAACAAAAAACTAGTGTCACAGGTAATTTGTGCATATCTCACGCGATCTACATTAACAGAACAATGTAGACTTGGTGAGACAAAGAACAATAAAACCTTGTACACCCATTATACACGTACCTACAACTCCAGCTTCATTCCTCATTCGTACGTTCATTCACTTGTCTCAAACACTTTCCTTAAGTGTGTGAGCGTGCGATCTCGGTCATTTACCAAAACAATGAAACGGTCGAATTTTGTAACGTTCAAAGTTCTAAAAAAGCAAGTCACGAATGTAAAATGGAACGTAAAGTCTATCAGATCGAGATATAGTGGCAGAACTAAATGCCGCGCTTTATTTATGATATAATTAAATGAAAATAATGAAATTATGATCATATCACCGCGTAGGCATCGAAAATTTATTTAATATCAGTAAGAAATCGAATAATTACTTTTCAATTTAGTTTCTGAACACACCTAGTAATTTCTTACACATACAGTGTAACAGTTGAAACTTATGGAAACATCGTTTTTTTTTATATTATACTAGCTTTTACCTGCATCTTTGTTCACTTATTTCATTATTTTAAAAATATATCTACAAAATTTTATCGTAATCGGTTGAATACTAACAAATTGAAAGCGTAGCAAAACGTATGTTTAATTTTATTAATGCAAAAGCATATAAAGTCAAAAATTGCTCATCTTACTATGCTCACATTTATACTACAGAAATAAAAGCCTAAATATAACAATACATGGTTTATAACTTTGGACAATGTACTTAGTACCGCGGCTACCATATTTAAGCCGCTTAAGTCGCTGACCGTAAGCCACATTACATGAACAAGGACTTTGCTTCAGTGTAAAGCTCACGGCTAAAGTTCACTTGATGTTATTTCATAGCGTTTTAAATATTTTGACGCTTTTACTGCCTCTCTGTTTGACGACTGTACGACGTGATTGAATTTAAATACCTAATTATATTAAAGGGTAGGGATACGATATAGGGAAAGGTAAGGGATTTTACATTACAAAGGGTATGGATTATATATGAAATTTTGGAGAAATTATCAAAAATATAGTCCTAAATGAGTCGTAACTGGTCATGTTATCGATTTAATATGTTCTACAAGTTATGAGATCTATAAGATATCTCATGCAGGATTTTTGCATTGTGCGGCAACCTAGAACCTTATTTAAGGTAAATATATAATACATGCTTGCTTCGAAAGTACGATTGATAATTGAATATTAATTAATATTAAAAATGGATATTTAACTAATGTTTAATATCCATTTAAAATAAGGTATCCATGTTATCAGTGCGACGAACGAAGATTGGAGAACAAAGTCCCTTAATACTAGATCTTCTATACATGACATTTTTTACATATTTTCTATATACTGCTATATACTGCTATATACAAGAAATTATTAAAGTTAAAAACAATAAATCATATTATTAAACTTAAAAAAAATCTAATTTAAGTAAATATATTAAAAGAAGATATTTGTACATTTATGTTTTTGCTGTCAGAGAAATGCTTCTTTCATGAATGATGCTTCAGCGTTTAAGAGATCATTAACGACCGTGAAGCAAGGTACATATTCTATGAGTTATATTTAATTTAAATAAAAGAGATGTATAAATTATCAAGAGATTTTTAGAAATGAAAATATTAGTTGTTTAAATAAAATATTAATAATTAATAACGACTTCATTGACAAGAATAACTTTATGACCTTTATTATCTGTCATAATCATAAAGTCAGGTTATTTTTTTTATGTATATAATACTTAGGTACTATGTTATATATTTTTATTCGTATGAATATTAACATGCTACTTGTTCCTATACAAAATTTAAAGTGAACAATCGTTTAAGAAAGAAAATAAAAGGAACACGCCCAATAATATTTTCTCGTAATCCAGCGATCGTCTTGGCAAGGACATGAGATTTAAACCCAAATTTTATTATCCACTCTTGTATTATTATGAAAATTTTGCATTATATTTCAAATATCTTTGACCTTTAATTTGAAATTGTATTTTGGAAATCATTATCACTTAAGTGACGACATGTTGAATCATAAAAAGGTGTGTTAAATATTCATATCTCTTTTCTCTCTTCTCTTATGTCACTTTCTTAGTTTCTTCTCTTATTCTTTTAGATCCACGCTTTAATTCTGCATGTTTATCACATCTCTTTACACCTTACGTTCTCCCATTTCAACCTGAATTCGAGATATTTCCTGTTAACTGGTGGAAATCAACGCCGCGCTTTACATAACCAGAGCAGAACAATGAAAATAATTAAATCTTATTTTTTAATATTATATATATTACAAATAAATTGTTAAATCTACATATATAACGTTGAAAAACGAATAACGCATGAATGAGCGTGCGCCGGCGTGGGCTTTATGGTTAATTGACCGACCATCTGATACTTGACCACTTTACTGTATCACATTGCCGTATCGGAATACGTTTTCATTTTAAGAACAGGTATTTCTGCTTAAGTAATGTTATTGCGTGTATATTTCATTTATAAACTGTATGTAAATATTAAGATATTGTATCGCATTTGAAACGTGACTGGATAAACTCAATGGTTGTGGATTTTAATACATATTTAGAGAAATATATATTTTTTAATAATATAAAATAGACGGCCATGGCTTGGTTGGGTTCAATTCCCACTCGGTAAATTATTAGTATTACTATTTTGCTACGTGAGATGCTCCACTAAAATAAAGTGAGGCTTTAAATTTGATTCAATTTGTCTCGATTTTGGGCAGAAACTGAAGTACGAAGGTTGTCTAAATACTTTTTGAGCTGAATTTGTTTAATTTCAGCTAAAGAAAATATTTTAAATACCCAACAATAAATATTCAAAATACTCTTTTATCTGAAATTTATAAATTTAAAGTAAAAAAGTATTTAAACAATATAAAACATAATTTAGAATAAAAATTAAACTTTAAATAAAACAAATGAATATTGAATATAAAAATAACATAAAATATTGAATTTAAAATAATGATTGTAGAATTATTGCTCAGATAATTCTGGGTAGAAGTGATGAAGCCAAAATACATATCATATTCATGAAACGGTCCACCCTTCATTGGTGAATGTAATAAATATTCCACGGAGATTGATTTAACGCTACCCTTTTCTAGAAAATTTAAACCCATATTAAATCAACTGCTATATTTTTTTATTCCCATTGTTTATTTACGAGTGTTGTGGTTTAAGTATTATATTTTTAAATGAATTTTTAAAAATGATTTTAAAGATTTTTAAATAAATATCGTTGGAGTGTAGTTTAAAAATTATTCGTAATTTTTTTCTCTTTATAATCGAACTTCATTCTTTATATGCTTCGTGTATTCTCCATATTATGCAATATTGCGTTGTGCTCACCTTACACCTTCGAACCGTCATAATTAAATAACTCAATGAAGCTAAAAATATACACAAGGAGAAAAGGATCTCCTGTGAAACTGGGAAAATTCGTATCAGTGTAAAGCAAGAACTTAAGTTTCCTTTCCTCATACTAATATTGTCGCAGGCCGATTTATATGACATTCGGAATGAAAATAGTTTATGACCTAGGATTAGACATAAAATTATTTTTGAAAAATTTATTTTCCAAAATCACTTTTTGAGGACGGTAGACGAATTGTATGAAAAATATAAACCATTTAAGTTTCAACAACGGTGAATCCGCGAGCGGGTCGCTAGTAATAGGAATAGGTCGCTATTTAACACTAAGTTTACCTACGCTTTTTAATTACTTTGGACGTTAAGACGTGGAAGCACTTAAATTGATTAAATAAAATAAAAGGATATTGAGAGTTGTCGACGAAAAATGTAGCCGAACTTTTGTAAACAAAATATTCTATATACAGTGTTGTATGAAGAGTAAGTTAGTAATTGAAATTTCTGAACTAGATAAAAAAAATAAAATAAACATATTACTCCTTATTCCATAGTGGATTTCCACGTTCTGGATAGCAGGGTAGGTATACTTTCGGCGTAAATACGAGACATGTATTGAGTTTTTGACCTAAACACCGCGTAGAAGTCTCGCAGTGGGGATCCAACGCATCGCATCAAACACTGTTGTATTACAATCATATGCTGTCATGACAAGTGTTATATTTTATCTATACATACAGAAAAATTGTAATTGTTTGCTGTCTCTACATGGCAGATATATGAGAGAAATTGTCCTTCGGCATATTGATTATTGTAATAGAAACGTAAGCAATTTTTTTTTTCAGTTTGTCTGTGCATTTGTGCTTGCTAATCTGAAATCGCAATCCCTCAACATTTAGTGCTTAAATATAAGCGTTTCATACATAAATAAAATAATAGTTACAAATTTTAAAATTTATTCGAATAATAAAATTGCTATAACATCAATGTTTTATTAAATTGGCTGAAACTCAATTTACATAGGTGAAGCCGTAAGCGGGTCGCTACCACTGGCGGAGTGTGAAATTTTTGTAGAGGTAGGCCTAGTATCCTTGGATGAATAATTTACAATATATAATCGTGTATTATGAAAAATCATAGCTGCATATATGAAACTCTATATAGTTATGTATTAATACATTTTTTTTCTTTTTACCTTCACGCTGTATCCCGCACACAGCAGGGTAGGCAGAGGGAACATAGTGTTAAGACACTCCTTTCCCCCCTTTTCGCCAAATTCGGAGGTATTGCGTGTTAAGTCGCGGAAATTAATGCCGCGTCACCAGACCGAAGAAAATGGAAATATTAAATATTTCCACTCCTCAAGTGGTAATCGAACCCACAACCAGTCGTTTGAAATCCCCAATTTTCGGCCCAAACATTTTTAATTATAATTTAAACGCTCTTTACAAAAAAAAATTGATAAATATCAATTATTATGTCATAATTAGGGTATCAATAAATCGATTAATCTTATCAGTATTCGAGGAGCGTCAACAAACCGCCCACTGATACAAAACACTGTAACTGTTTCATGTTGCACTGTTATCTGTAAGGCACATAACAATTTATTGCTAAACTATCTGCATGTTCTAGAATGCGGGTGTTAAATGGCGTTTAGCCACAGAAATAAACGTAGAACTATGTTTATTGTATGTTATTATTACGCTTCGCGCTTTTTCCCACATAGCAGCATTAACTCAGGGGAATCGAATCCACATCCATCGCGCTTGCAGTCAGATCCTGTCGTAGACGCTTGGTTATTATTTTTTATGTGATGATTAAAAGATTTTTTATATATAAAACATTTTTTATATATAAAAAATTTGAGGCTTGATTTTTTAAATCTTGATTTCCTCATATTACGTAGAAAAATTTGACTATAAACGATAATCTTAGATCCTAATCTTTCTTAGTGAAATATTAATATCTTAAATCTTAACCAAATAAGGCTTCAATGGGCAGAATTTGAAAGTATAAGAAATAATCACGTTCTCATCTCATTTCCCAGGTGTTGTCTTATAAACAAGCATTTTTATTATTTCTTTCTAATTTTTCATGAGTTTCTTGATCATTAATGAACAATTTATATTATTGTACTAGTTGATGCCCGCAACCCCGTTTGCGTTTATTGTCATATTTACACGTCGTACAGATTAAAAATTCTTTATAATTCATAGTTATATTAAGGTGTACTTTGTGTATATTTTGAAGAGAATTCCAAACGTTTCTTTCCATAAGTACTAATACATCACATAATAAATTAAACTACTATTTGAGCTCAGCTCAGTTATAATATGCTGTAGGCGTTATTGTCATCTGTTTTAGATTTAATATACCTTTTAGAGCCAAAACTGCTCAACATTTAGCCATAAATTCCTCACGTTAGAAACAATTAGGAGCATACTTTAGTATAAAGGAGTGGTTAAATTATTCCTGCCCTGGTCGGAACATGGCAGAAATTGAAGACTGAGCTCATAAATATCAATGTAACAATGCGAGTAATCGTATTGTTGCATTTGATTCACAATGCGCCTTTATATTCAAGTTCAGTCAAGGGCATTAGAGTGTGCAGTCTGAAATACACCGGTCTTTGGGGGATTTTAAAATTTTAAACGATTTGATGAGAAGTGCATACAGCGTCTATGAATGTGAAATGTTTTTTTAAAGGCAGCTTTTCATAATACTTTTTGTTTGCTTAGTTGACTATATATTATATATAGAAGAGATATTAGAAATAAGAAAGTACATTTATATATGCCTAATGGAGGCTGAGAGTTTGAATGATACTAATGAAAATTAAATTTAATATTCTGTTATTTTTACCGTCAAATTTAAATAGCGTACCGATATCTGTATGATTGTGGAGGATACATTGAGGGGATGTTTTTTTTCGTCTAGTGCTATTAAAAATATGTATGTGCTTGAACTATAGAAAATATGTACTAGCAACCTGCTTTCGCCCGCTTGAATGTGTAGTTCAATTACACATATCTGCTTCGCAGTTTCGACGCCTCGCGTTCTTGCTTAAGTTAAGCGGTTTAGATTTTTCATACAAACTTTGATACTCTACTTCAAACTTTTAGAGATCATATTTTGAAATCAATTGAATAAAGTGGTCTATGTTTGAACCTATATCTTCAACTATTTTATCTCCAACTTCCATCCAAACAGACGGACTTTAATATTTATAATAAAAAAAAATTAAGCTCTGATGTTGTGAAAGAAGACAGGAACTAATATAAAAAAGATTATTTTAAATTAAAGGTACAGACCTTATGCCCGTAGTGATATAAATTAAATTATAAAAAAGAAAAACATTTATAGTATTAGTATGAGCCTTTTTGTGTAGTACTTAGGTAGGTATCGTAATATCACACACGAAATGTATTAGGTACTATGATTTACTTACATAATGTTAATATTATAATTTCCTACTAAAAATAATTTTCTATTAAAAATATAACAACATTGAGATTGAAAGTAAGTTATTAGAAAAGATGCGCATAATAGAGTGGATAGGAGGGCGTAGTGGGGCACTACATTGCGGTAAACTATGGACGGTTATAAATGTTCCACAGTGAAATAGCGAAGTGTCGTATTGGGACATAAAAAATATTCTTTCTTACTTTGCATGTAGCTATATAATATTCATGAACAATCACTTAAACCAACTATGTAATAAACTGAGTAGTTTCTTTTTAAAATGATTGCTTTCTTAGTAAACGAATTGTAAAGTTTATTACTTGAAGAAATTTTGTTAAAAATATGCATTCAGGTTTTACAGACATTTCCTGCATAGCTTGTGGTTGTCAGAGAGAGCCTAGTGCCATGACACTATGTTCTTCACTTTTTATTAATATAATTGAGGATACTGGGTGCTCAGTGGTGGAACTTAACGCCGTAAATAAATAAATTATAAATATGCTTATAAAAATTATGTATTTTATAAGAATATTTATTATTTATTAGTTAAACTTGATTCGTTTAAAACTTGGGTTAAGTTTTTTTTTATTTTTTTAGCTTCACGCTGTATCCCGCACACAACAGGGTAGGCAGAGGGAACCCAGTGTTAAGACACTCCGTTCCCCACTTTCCGCCGAATTCGGAGGCTTGCGTGTTAAGTGGCGGAACTCAACGCCGCGCTTTACCTCGACACTAGAGTGAAGTGAAAATGGAAATATAATTTGCACTCCTCGAGTGGGAATCGAACCCACAACCAGTCGTTTACAGTCACACGCTTATGCCACTGGGCCACGACTGGCCACAAGGGCTACGTTGTAAAATACTGACTGAGTTAAGTTGTAAAATATAAAAAAAATCATAAATCACCAAAAAAATGTATAATAACTTTTTACTAAATTTAGACAGTAAATTAATTAGACAATGTTATTGAACTATATGTAGGGGAGAGTTGCGATCATTGGACCGGCTCTTTCATTGGACCACCTAATTATTTCGAAAACTATGATTGTCACAAGGAGTTTAAAACGTTGCTTGGCAACAGTGCCGCGCCCGATATCCCCCTACCAAACCTCAGTTTGCTCGCAACGCGTTGCAAGTAGTGAAGTAGGCACCTGTGTTAGCGGAGACTGTGATATAAAAATCGACTCATCTACAAACTGATGTAAGTAGTATTGTAATAATTCTTTTTGTATTATTAAAGTAAATCAGAATAGTAAATATATCTACGCTTACAGAGAGTATAAAATTTTAACATAATTTTGCACGTTATTTGATTTCCGCTTTCATTCTGTTACCTGTAGCTTGTTGCCATCAATGGACCACAATGGTGACGCCATCATTGGACTGGTCCAATCAAAGAAACTTAGAAGTCATTCACTTATTTTCACTTAGTATAATACTAACAAATAATTTTATCTGTTTGACTATTATAATATATGTTTAACTATTATAATATAATTGATATTGCAAATGTAATATTAAAGTTAATAAACAAAGTTATACGACTGTTTCTTTTTATATATGTATACATATACATACATACCTTTTTACTGTAACTACATTTTATTTCTATGTTACAGAATGTCAACAGAGAAAAACAAAAGAAAATATTGTTCTTGGAATGAAACAAGCATGAAACTTGCTATAGAATCTTTGAGAAAAAAAATATCGGATTAAATGAAGCAAGTCGAATCTATGGCGTTCCAAAAGCCACATTAAAAAGAACCAATAAA
Source organism: Dryas iulia moderata (assembly GCA_019049465.1). Lineage (NCBI taxonomy): Eukaryota > Metazoa > Arthropoda > Insecta > Lepidoptera > Nymphalidae > Dryas > Dryas iulia. The sequence continues at coordinate 5,785,585 of CM032417.1, forward strand.
TAATAAATTTATATTAAAATTATGCAATCATTTATGATTATTATTATTATTATAAAAACTTTTGAATAAATTACTTTGTGTTTCATTTGAGTCACCTTAATTGAACCGATACTACTTACTCTACTAAGTCCAATCATGGCAACTTAGTGGTCCATTCAAGGTAACGGTGGTCCAATGAAAGCAACTTTTCATTGAAGAGTTTCTTTACTATACCTTTAAAACATCGCAACTATCATCATTAATAATTTATATATCATTAATTTACATAAATAGCTTTACTGTCCAACAATCGGTTTTTATTTATCGGTGATATTGCATGAGATATAATGCGATAAAGTTAAGTGGTCCAATCATAGCAACTCTCCCCTATGTCTTGTATTTAGTGCATGTCTTGTTGGACGTTGTGCACCTCCATATACCTCTATATAAACATGTATAATTACAAAGTAGCCTACAACGTCATATGCGTGGACTGTAGAGAATAAAATTCTCTCTGAGTACTTCCTTACACTCCCGAAGGAATCTACATACGAAATGACAGCTTTCTATGTCCAGTAGGTTTTTGTCATGTGAACACATTGTTTGTCATTCACTCTGCAATGAAATAGTTTATTATACCTAAATATATATATATCATTATTGTAGCAAAAAAAATTTTGTAACTCAAGAATCTTACAGTAGCAATCATATAATTAGTTTAATGTTTATTGCGTTACATTATCTCTGGTATTTCTATTTTTTTGCTAAAACTCTTACACACCGATTGCATTGTGCAAGCGGCCTCGCGCCCACGCTGCGCCGCAACGCCTCCATCTTACCTTGCATCGCCGATCTTTGATGACGTCCCAGTTTAGGGTTGTCGTAGGTAGTAAATAATTAAATACACATTATTACATCAAATTTATATATTGAGACATCTGCCATATTTTTAATAAAGAAAACAAAGAAATGTAAATTTTCAGTATATTTTTATTAAGACTTGTGATAAGATCTTTTGTTTTCGCGATTTTTACACATCAAAGTATTTTAAACCGAATAATTACGTATATTTTCAGATAGGTAAACCGCCCACCTGTTATCACGGACGGAGTTTTAAAAAGTTCGGTATTGTTTAATTTTGAAAAAAGTTTGAAGTGTCGAGTTTTCTAAAATATATTTCCGAACACCAAAAATATACGCGATTAATCGGGTTAAAAAGTTTCATTTCAAAATTGTATTATGTGTGGGTTTGAGGCACCTAACTCCGCACTTTGTTTTTGGAAACAAAGAAAATACATATACACGCTAAAAATACACACTTTTATTTCGATTAAAATAGTTTATTATCAAAATATGTAAAAATCGCGTACACGAAATGTTCTCCCCGTCAAAGACGTGTTTCCGGTCCGATGACATGTAAGCCAGCTCTCTTCTATCTCCCATTCTTTCTCCCACCTTTCTTCCTCCCCCCTTAAGGTCGGCAACGCATCCACAACTTTTCTAATGTTGTGGATGTCCATGGGCGCAGCTAACCACTTATCATCAGGTGGTCCTTCTGCTCACTTGCGGGGGGCAAGTGAGCAGTTTTTCGTCCATAACGAAAGATTTTATTAAAAAAAACTATTATTAATAAGAATTAATTAGTTATCCCCTCGATGAGTTTTGAACCTACTACTATTGTGTATTGCTTCAAGTGCATATTAACTGTGTCCATTAGATTTGATGTCAATAGCTGCAGTTGAGGCATGCTTAACATTCATGTGCCATTAAACGTGATCATTGTGGGTAAAATTGGATTGTAATTAATGGTACCCTGGAGTAATGAAATTTATCTCCTGAATATTGTTTTCGACTATATACTAGGAACCGCCTCTTTGCTCTGCATGGCCGGAAGAGCTGAGCGAAGTACATATTTAATGTTATTACATGTTAAAAAAGTTTGAAAAGCAAACTCACTTACAATTAATGGATAATGGCATGCGATTTGAAAACTTTCACAGCCTAAGTCTATGGGCACTTTTTGACCATTTAATTACCATTTATTCAAAAACTACAATTACAATTGTTACCAAAAACTTCACAGCACACAAGACACTTCACTTCGCTTCGCTCAGCTCAATAAGCACCTTTACGCTTTTTTCTACATAGCAGTGTATTTAGAGAGAATTTAGTGCCAACACACTCCGTTTTCCACTTTTCATACGATTACTAGACATGTTGTGGGAGTGGAAATATTTTAAAGCAAAGCGCGGCGTTAAGTTCCGCCACTTAGCACGCAATGCCTCCGAAATTCGGCGGAAACCGGGGAACGGAATGTCATAACACTATGTTCCCTCTGCCTACCCTACTGTGTGCGGGATACATAGCGTGTTGAGTGATTTGACTCAACGCCGCAAACACAATTTCTATTTTAAAGACACATCTATAAGTAGAAATCCACACGCTCTTACCGCTACGCCATATGTACTCGTATTCTATACATCTTATATTTTTCCACTTTGAAATTCTTATACTTTTGTTACGACTTATATTTGTTCTTGACTTCTCTGTAAAGAGATTTTATATACGGTTTTGATATAAAATTCTCTCTACAGAGAAGCTACAACAGATGTTAACTCAACTGAACACATAGAACATTTAATTATTTATGTCTTTGGTCTAGTACGATGAAGTGCTTAATATATATTGGCTAGCGAAGAATGGAGTGTCCTAACACTAGCTTTTCTCTATCTTCCCTGTTGTATATATGAAGATTTAAAAAAATTGTATTCAAAGTTTTATGAAATACTTTGTTGCTAATGTCATAAAAACTATACCGGCTGTAATTAAGTAATGAATACAGGGAATAGTGGAAATAGAAAACAAAAGAAGTATGTCTGGATTTTCCCCTACCCTTTGGGAAATAACGCTTATTAGTGGATAGTAAAAATATTAATTCAGCTAACATTTAAATGTTATGTGTAATACACACAACAATAATTTCATAAATAATATAAGCAAACAATAGGTAATTCTTTTTTGAGGAAATTTTTGTCTTTAAATCTGTATCAAGTTTTATTATTATTTGACATTATGAAAAAATTGCAAAAAATAATATCAAATCAATAATAAATTCTAATATATAATTAATATATTTTTGCAAAGTGTCAATTGCACACTTATATTTAAAAATATTTGCTGTTTGTCTCTATAAGATGCTAACAATAAAAATATGTTGCAAAAAGCGTACAGACTGATGTAGAATACATAGCTTTGCGGTCGGAGTGATTAGATGGTTTCCAAGAGACGGTTCGAGAGGGTTCGAATCCAGCTTCGTTCAAATTCTTATACGTTTTTAAACAAATGTATATTAATACCTTGTTTGTTTTATATGTATATAAAAATCCCCGATTTACTGAGCCATGACTAAGTCGGTCTGTCTGATTGTACATGCACAAAGTGTACGTCAGCGCGTGGTTGACCATTTATCATTCTAGTACAAAGCATTGAACACGTAAATAATACTTCATGTTAAAACCGTGTCATAGAAACGTTTAGACATTCCAGTACAACATTTCACTTGGGTAATATGGCTCTATCGTAGGTTTTAAAGTGCCTCTACAAGTAGGTAAGCGAATAGTACTTATAACCGATTCAGAAACAAAATTTTGCCTTTCAAAATTCGTATAAGCCAAATATTTTTACTCTTTTTAGCTTTTTTGAATTTTACTTTGTTGCTAGATTTGTTGATACGAATATGATTCGTGAGAAGGACAATCAAAAGAAGAGTGGCGTTAGTAGTAGTATATGCGATAGATGTAGATGCTAATTTTATTCCGCCCATACTCACAATGAGCCCTATGTAGGTACTAACAAATCTAGCGACATACATATTATATAGATATTTTTTCTTTTAGTTTGCTGTGTTACAATACTCTGTTCTCCACTCTAATGAAATCTGCATTTACAGTGGTGGAACTTAACGCCGTGCCGTGTTGTGTGCCTACATTAACCAGAAATAAGTTAAATATAATTATTTATTACTTCAAGTTTAATTAAACCCACGACCAATTGCATACTAAAAAAGACGAACCATACATACTACGCCACGATAGCTTCATATATATAAATAATATATTGACATATATTATGTCAACACACACCGCTTGTAAGTTACTTATGTTGACTCTGTCAGCATTTAATAATATCCAACACTTTTCCTCATTCTAACTGTGTATAAAACAAACATAATTGCTTCTTGAATGTATTCATATTCATTACGTTTTGAATTGCTCATCAATCAATAGAATTATTATTAAAGTATTTGACAAATATTTTTTAAGGCTAGAAAACATTGAACATAGAGCTTTACTATGGGCATGGTCCTTTTATAAAATGCCCAAACATGATAAAAATACAAAACTTTTAATAATCAATTAAAAAATAACAAAGCGGCTTTTGCCACATAATGTAGTCGAAGGGAATTTAGTTTCAAGATATTAAGTTATTTATTTTCAACCGAAAATCGTGAAATCGCCATATGTCTTATATACCAGACAGGGGAAGTTAAAATAATGAAAATATGATTATTTTCCCGAGTGGGAATCGAACCCAGAACCAACCATGTTTGCAGTGAGAAGCTGTCATATTGCGCCATAACGACCATTTAAAAACATTTTTTAATACCATTCGGATACTTCTGTGTATGAATAACGATATATGGTGCAACAGTGGCCCCTATAAGGCTCTTGCGATGTAGGTGTACTATCTAAAAGTCATAAATATTCAACTAGAGAGCCAGATTAAACGAAAAAGTTGAAAATAAACTTGAAAAGGGATTTTTATTTTACCTTGTAACTATCTCGTTTAGAAACCTATAACCTTGTAGAGACTTGAGAGAGATCGATTTACACAATAAGCCGACGTACGATTGTAATTCGTGTGGGTGGCAAATTATCCGCATGAAATAACTTATCCTATTTGGTTTATAGTTTATACGATAATTATGACCTTTAATATATGTATATTATGTAGAAAAGTTTTTTAAATTTTTTTTTAGCTTCACGCTGTATCCCGCACACAGCAGGGTAGGCAGAGCGTACCTAGTGTTAGGACACTATGCTCCCCACTTTCCGCCGAATTCGGAGGCATTGCGTTTACAGTGGCGGAACTTTACGCCGCGCTTTGCCTCGTTACCAGAGCGAAGAAAATGGAAATATTAAATATTTTCACTCCTCGAGTGGAAATCGAACCCACAACCAGTCGTTTTGAAGCCACACGTCTGTGCCACTGCGCCACGACTGGCCCCATAGAAACTAAACAAAAGGAAATTACTTAAAGATATTTTCCTATGTAGGCTTCAGGCCGTCGTGGCGTAGTGGGATAGCGTCTGACAGTAAACGTGATGGATGTAAGTTCGATTCCCACTCGGAGGAATATATTATTTTCAGTTCTACACTCTGATGTGGTAAGTTCCACAAACTGGAGAGTAGAGTTTCGTTAATTAACTCGTAACGTCTCGATTTCGGACAGAAAGTGAAAAGCGGAGAGTCTTGGTACTTGGTGCTCTCAGATACTCTGTTACTCTAAGATTCTCTCCTACTTATATATACTATCGATAGTTTAAAGATTAATATTTATCAAATTTTGTTGTTGAAAGAAAGCCGAGATTGTTGTTGTGTTCGAAAATTGTTTCCATTAGCACTTGTCAGAATGATGAAGCTTTCGTTGTTTACATCCAAAAAAACAATATTGCACGTTTAATAAAAAAATGATACTTTTTTTAGGACAAAATATAGGACAAGGGTATTAGAGCGCAAGATTTCTTCTGTTTTGGAAAGTGGAGAACGGAGTATCATGACACTAGGTCTTAATGTTATAGGATTCTATATACATTTCGTATAACCAATGATCTGCTTGAATTCGCGGCATAGAGAGAGAGAAAATCATTGCAAGATTTTATATTGATTTATAGAAAGACATAAGTGTATAAGTTACAGAATGACTTTAAGTGTGTATGTATATCATCTTGGAGTGCAAAGTTAATGCTCTATTAAGCGGTAGTGATAAAAGACTCGTTTACTGTCAAAGGCAAGATAGGAAATGAACATGCAATTTACTTTAGCTTGAAGTGTGCGAAATGTGATAAACCTTTACGATTAAATTTGAAGTTGCTATTTAATATTTATTTATTATATTAATTAAGTAGAGTTTTCTTTATATTATTTACTACTATAAAACTGTAAAAAACAGAATGTTTGTCAAAGTTTCCGCACATTTTTACCGAAACTACCTAAAGATGGATTTGAATGAAAGCTTGTTTTGTTATATATAGCTTTGAAGCTAAGGCAAGACTTGATTATAATTGATTTTGTAGAGTGGAAGCTTAAAATAATCTGTAATTGACCAGCTATACTCTAAGTTGAAAGAAAATTGCAAATTATGAATTATCAAAAGTTGTTCAGCCGGATGCTTTGTACTTTGGTGGAAAAAGTCATGAACCTACTTCAACAAAAAAAAATATTCTATTTTATTCAAATATTAAACCTAAAAGTCTAATCAAGCCTCAGTACGTTCTTATTATACGATATAAATCATCTCGTTGTGGCCAGTCGTGGCCCAGTGGCACAAGAGTGTGACTGTAAACGACTGGTTGTGGGTTCGATTCCCACTCGAGGAGTGGGAATTATATTTCCATTTTCTTCGCTCTGGTGTCGAGGTAAAGCGCGGCGTTAAGTTCCGCCACTTAACACGCAAGCCTCCGAATTCGGCGGAAAGTGGGGAACGGAGTGTCTTAACACTAGGTTCCCTCTGCCTACCCTGCTGTGTGCGGGATATAGCGTGAAGCTATTTTTTTTTTAATAAATCATCTCTAGATACGACGTTATAACATAATAAACTATGCCCCTATAAAGCTGAATAGTGCATGGTGATCTACTTATGGGAATTCAAAAGACGAGTATAAAGAGAGTGAAGAGGCTAGAGTGCAAGGTAAGCAGTGTAGTCCTTGCTCGCTTATTTTATTAATATTAAATATAATTTTAAACTAACTTTAATTTACAAAAGAAACCGTTGTGGAAAAATCTGACAGAGTCTGACGATGGTTGATGATTCGATTAAACGTTGACATTGCACATTCAATGACTCAAATTCGAACTTTAAGTTGAGAAAGGAGCTTAGTGACCCTAGATTGTTTTCTTTACCTACCGAAAATAATGCGGGAAGCTTCTATTTTCCTTAAAGGATTTGAACTCACAAATATTATGTATGACTATATTATATACATTTAAAATACTCCATATTTTCATCATCTGAAATTAAAATATTTTTTAAGTCACGCTTAAATATGTTTTTTAAATTATTTCAGTGTTTTAATGAATGTATTTAAAATTTAATTGAAAAAACGTCGCTTTCAAAATATCATATGATTTTAAAACGACAACTATTAAACGTATAAAAATATTTTATATTTTGATATTTCTATACTAACGTCTTGCTGTCGGCTTTGCCCTCATGAATATCGTATTTTCGTGTGCCCGCGTTCTCGCTTCAGTTGATAATGTTTTTCATACGAATTTTTATCCCTTATTGAAATAAGGGATAAAGGGCTGAAGACCTTTAGGGATTGATTTTTTTTAAAAGTAGTCTGAGTTTGAGTCTTGAGTCGCCTATTTTTGTTCCGAATTTTATACAGAAAAGCCGTAATGGCGTCACAGACAAATTAACTTTCGTATCTATAATATTAGTATAGATTCAAAAATCACATCTATTAAACGTGAATATCAAAATATAATATTCAAATATAAAACAATAAATTTATTTCAAAATTCAACATGAAAGGCAGGAATGCGAGCGTGGTCGATACTGTTAGCGTAATGAAGATTTATTTCGTCACAGTCGCTCGAGTGACGAACAACATAGAGCAAGTAATAGGGTAATCGAACGAAATGGGGAACTATTGTTGCTCTTGGCTTATTTATTAATGCAATTAGAAACTTATTACGCCGTTTGTCCTCGAATTTACGGCTACTAGATTAGAAATCTATAAATAGCATGATTTTATTGTGATGCTAAAATCTTTTTTATTATATTCGTAATTATATAATCCATAGGCCTCGACCTCTGTCGTCATGGCACAGTTGGACTTCGTCTGTAAGCGCGTTGGGTTGTGGCTTCGATTCCCACTCGTGGGAATGATTATTTATTATTTTCGGTTATTCGCCTAACCTAAGGCAATGGGTGGCGTTGAGTTCCACCACTTAACACCCAATGTGTTAATTTTGGGTAGAAAGTGGAAAATAAAGTTTCTTGACACTAGGTTATCTCTGACTCTGGTAGATCGGCGTGAAGATGCTTTTTTAAATATAAATAATAAACAAAAAAAATAACAAAGTTAGAAATATATTAAAAAACAGGTGATATTTTGCCTCGAACTATAAATTAAAACTAACAGAATTAATTACAAATGTTCGCCTTCCGTTTACAATTTACTCTCGCTTTTATCTAAACGTCAGATGAATGTAGTCACATTCTATACATATCTAAAGGGCGCCGACTTAATTCACAGATAAAGCCTCGACGACAGCTATTTTAAATGGCAACTTTGCATTTATGCTTAGTTTGTTTGACTGAGATACTATTGTGTCTATACAAATAAATAAAATTGCAATACAAATTAATAAAATTGGCGTGTCTGTTTGTAGTATTAAAAGAACCGCTTTTTATAAAATGCATGTACATGTATACACTATTATTATCTATCAGTCTCCTTACTTGTGTAGTGGCTGGACGGATTTTGATTGGATTTTGCATGATGAAGTCGCAGGTAGAGCTAATTGTTATTTAAAACTAAGCAAGAAGTCATGTAGGTCGATTGCTGACCAGTAAGGATGCATATGTTAAACTTTATTCTTCTTAAGCTATAATTGTGTTCTTATATTTTAAGTTTATTTAAATATTATAATATATAGAATAATAATTGAGCTCATCGCTTCGTAGTTAGAGAGCGTCTTACTTTAAACCTGATGGTCGTGGGCTCTATTCCTACTCGGGGAACGATTACTTGAAACGTAATGTCTTGATTTCAGGTGGGAAGTGCTTAAAAATTACATATTAAAACCTAGGGGCCAGCCGCGGCGCAGTGGCGCGAAAGAGTGACTGTAAACGACTGGTTGTGGTTTCGATTCCCACTCGAGGAATGAAAATATTTAATATTTCCATTTTCTTCGATCTGGTGTTGAGGCAAAGCGCGGCGTTAAGTTCCGCCACTTAACACGCAAATTCGGTGGAAAGTGGGGAACGGAGTGTCTTAACACTCTCTTCCCTCTGTATACCCTGCTGTGTGCGGGATACAGCGTGAAGCTATAAAAAAAACCTAGAAATATTTATAACTATACATAATAAGCACACATAATCATCTGACGGCTATTATTCTAGAGACTCCATCTCGTATGTGTGATGTATGTATGTATGCCTCTTATGTTGCCTGCCGTGTGAGAATTTTTTCAAAGCTATTAAAATGTATATAATTGCATAATGGTAAAAAGTGTCTTTAATAAGTTATTTTGACCTTTGAAGGCTATTAGTTATTACAGATGTATTGCAGGTGTCCATTTAACAATTTCTCGGGTATGTTGTTTTTTGTACACTTGAGAGTAAGCTCGCGTTTTGTAAGTAAATTGCCATGTTTCCAAGTATTGGTAGGTAAAGTATTAATAATATGTGCCCTAAGTATTTGTATTTGAAAACATACATTGCGTGTGTTATCACCAGATCAGATAAATGAAAATAATTTAAGTATTAATACTCCATTCCCACTCGAGGAAATATCCCCGAGTGGAAATCTAACCCATAACATCGTTTAGACAGTCTGAGGCTGTCACCGTGCGCTACAATAGCGTCGATATTTCACAGCCTCAAGATGTAAAATTTCATCTGTTAACGTGATTGGGTGTGGGTTCGATCCTTACTCGAAGGAATTTAAATTTAAGCATTTAAATTATTTTCTACCCTCCCCTAGTACGACAAAGTGTAGCGTTGATTTCCGTACACCAATCTATACGTAAGGACTCCATTTCTAGCAGAAAGTAGAAAACGGAGTGTTTTGACACTACGTTCTTTCTGACAAGTAATTGTAAATATACTTCAATACACAAATAAACTTCACACTTATTATTTAAATTCACAAAACGGAAATAAAACAATATAAATTCAATTTTACAATATCATAATTGGATGGACCAATAAAATTGATGAAAAATTTATATGTATACAAGTTTTAGCGCAGTGTTTGCTGCAGCGCCGCTGTTGTGTTTCATTGATTTTTTCATACAAACCAAGACAAGGGGAATTCATTATAGTGATAGGTTGCAAGCAAAATATTGGCGCAGTAGTTAATAAGGCAGAATCATTTGATTATTGACAGTTTTATTCCCATTATGGGGAAGTGTTAACATTTCAAATTAAAAAAACGCACTTTATAATGTATTTTGGTTATTTTATGTCTCTCCGATTGTTCAAGCAAGCATATATGCAGGTGTTTAGCAGGTCATCTATGTATACATTTTCAAGCAATGCGGTATGCAAGAAATTATACAAAATATTATTGTAATATGTTCATTATAAGGACTAAGGTAATATTGGGCATGCAAAGTCAATTCGCAATATTTTATACCTCTCTCAATTTAATTAGTTCGTTTTCAGCTTCATGCTTTTCCCACAGAACAGGGACAGTCAGAGAGAACCTAGTGTCATGACACTCCGTTCTTCACTTTCCGTCCGAAATCGAGACATTGCGTATCGAGTCGCGGAAATCAACCGGAGTAGAGATATCAACATTTTTTTAGAAATAATTTAATTAGTTCTTAAAGGAAAATAATTAAATAAAAGAATTCTATTGAGTTCGAATCGAACTTACAAACATAGCATTCTTTCAGTCACTCCCCAACTACAACACAATGGCGTCTAATTCAGTTTCAAATGAGATTTAAATTAATATAAAGTTACAAATCATCATTAATCAACAGACAATAGTCACATAAAAACTAAGGACGTCAGCGAAGCGAGATAGACTCCTTCCGCTGCCACAATATTCTAAACAACTTGTTTTTACATAATTTCATAAATTTTTGGTGAGAAAATTATTTTGTATTTATTTATAGATGTATAATTTACATACAATATGTATAATGTATATATAATTCTTCATTTTAGGACTAACACAGGCCAACTTTGCACAGTGTGACAACGTGAGACTGTAAACGCAATGATTATGTGTTCGATTCCTGCTTGAGGGAATAAATATATATTATTTTTATTTCTCCGCTTTGGTACCTAAGACCACAATATTTTAATTTTGGATGAAAGTGGGAAACGTAGTGTTTTAACATTAGGTTCTCTCGGACTACCCTGCTATGCAGGTAAAAGCGTGAAGAACAACATAACTATGAATGGAACCTTATCCCTGCAATCGAAGCGATGTATCGGTCAGCCCAAGATTTCGTGTTAATTTGCTTAATAAATAAAATATAAGCTATATCTTGAAACTAAAATAATTCTCCAAGATATGTCTCGCCCAGGACGCTAAGATAATCCTAACTTATAAATTATTCAGGACAAATATTTAAGACAAAATGGAATATAGAATATTCACATACATGGGTTGGCACAATATGATCCTTTTAAACTATAGGTGATAACTGTGGAATAAAAAGAAATCAAATACTAACTGATATATTCTATATTTATTTATTTATAAAAAAAAACAGCCATATAGCAGTCAAAGAGAACCTAGTCTCAAGACACCCCGCTTTTAATTTATTTAATAATAATAATTTAAATATCTTCTTACAATACTCACTGATTCTATAAACGTTCGTTAGTCATACAAAAAGTAATGTAATAATCTGAAGGTCAGAAAAGAATATGAATGAAAGACCTCATTTTTCTTATTATTGAAACTGGTGATTATAAAATTTATCACTTAATAATGTCAGTTTAAAAACTCAATGTCATTGAGTGGGTGAGGTGGACTTGTCTCTTGCGACGCCTGCGCAAACATACTACAACACGTCTTGTTCCTCAAACTTTAGGGCTTGTATTTTTAAAAAAGTAGCCTCTGTTTGATATTTGATATTCCAACAATATTATTTCCAGATTCCATACAAATCGGTTTGGTAGATTAGCTGTGAAAGCGTAACAGACAAAGAAACAGACAGGCAGACAGACAGACAGACAGACTCACAGACAGACAAACAGACAGAGTTTCACATATGTAATATTAGAATGGAAATTATAATATAACATATATTGTCGTTATTACTTTTTAAAATATTAAGTGTGTTTATTATATTTTTATATTGTTAAAATTCCGTATGTAATAATGAGTCAGGAATGTAAATACATTTTGCATTACAATAATTACATTTGCAGATACTATAAGTGTTATGTTATTACGGCCATCATACGACTATGATTGGCATTTCATACTTACATCATTGACAAATAAACTTTGTATTGTGTTTCTTCTTTATCTTAACACATAATGGCCCAAAAGTTAAAAAATAAGCGTAACAACTTATTTATACAAATTAATTTTTACATATATGTGATGTTACTATTTTAGTGGCTATCTTAGCACAGTGGGCCAGTGTTTGTTAACGCGTTGTTTGTGGGTTCAATTCCCACTCGGGGAAATGATTATATTACACTTTCATTTCTCAGCTTTCGTAAGAAGACAAAATGCGCTGAGTTGAACCACTCAATAGACAATGTCTAGCTTTCGGACGCAAGTGGACATAGGAGTGTATTAATATTCGGTTTTCTCTGACTGCCCCCGTATACGGGAAATATAGGTGAAGCAGTTTTTTAAAACATCGTATTAAATTATTAATAAATGAAATCAATGATAGTTTAAAATACTATAAAAATAAAACAAATATTATCAGAAAGTAAAACCATAAACCTGATTTACCATTTATGAACAGTAAACGTCAACTTCATTTCAAAACGTCGTTAAATAGATATTATTCCTTTGTGTAACGAAGAGCAATTTCACGGCGTGTGGTGTTTATCGTGAAACAAATTATTTGTAATTACTACCATTTTTTCTTACTTGTGGCATTATTGTTTGTTACAGCTACCCATTAGCTTGTACATTTTAAATGAAACATAGTAGTTTCATTTACTGTTTTAAATGAAATATTAGAAATATAGAGTTTTCAGCGTTATCTTGATTTTTCAAAATTATTAACGACAAAAAATTAAAATTTCTTTGTTTTTTTTTCATATAAATATATTAAATATTCTTGTAACTTAGAGTAAAAACACATACTACATACAGTAATGATTTAATTTACATAACAATCTCAGCAGTAGATAGTTAAACGCAAGAAAGTATAACGTGGAACGTACCGTTGCGCCTGCGCATGTCAACGTGATGTAATTCGTGTTCGCGCAAGGTCGTCTCGCTGCGGAACGACCGGTTTTCTGATGGACAGCCGATGTGAAAAGTTATATTTTTAACATTTATTTATTATATGGTTTTAATTTATTTATTTCATTTCATTTTTAATGTATCTATATTTTATATTGTACGTGATTTGTCTAAATTTAATAAGAACTACAATACTTCTTTAATATCTTTAAAAACTTAGTGACCCTCGCTTTAAAAGTATTTTTAACATTTTGAAGTGCTATTTAAACATATAGGAAATTGCAAACTATTTTTAGAAACTTTTCAGTGACTCAGAATAAGAATAATTATAAAAAAACGTAAATTTAGACGTTGAAGGTCGTGCTTCTTGCGTTTCTTACATTTAATATAAGCATTAGAGTGCTCAATTAATTCCTTGTAATTTTACAAGAATTGGTTCTTCGGAAAATATTACCATTTAGTTATCATTTATAGATAAGATTATTATAGTGAGTATTTGCTTATAGTATATTTTATTAACACTAGAAATTATTTATACTATACGATAATGGCTAAATCAATAAATTGTATTTGATTTTTGTATTCGAGTATACTTCCACAATATATTACGTAGTTCCTTTTCATTTCGATCACGGTAAATGTCATATTTATTTTATAAAGGATTGTCAATAAAGATATAAAAAACAGGTTTCAATAGATGTGCGGTAAATGTGTAGCTCATCAGTAAGTATCAATTTTGTAATGCTCTAAAAATAGCCACATCACTCTTTTTCCCGCAAAGTAGAATAATCAGAGAGTTTCTCTCCAAGGCACACTCCAATTTCCATTTATGCTCTAAAAAGTGTATAGGTATCTAGTCATATAGTTCTGAATTAAAACGTAAAGTAACTGTTTAAAAAAAAGTTTCAATATTTTTGAACCACTTTCCTAGTCTTTTTAAGTATTATTTTGTCAAAAGCTAAGGAACGTATTTCCATTCTTTGGAAAAGATAATTCTCCATTTTAGGAAATATTGATAAAACTATGTTCAATTAGCTCACTTAAGGGTCTTAAAAGAAAAAAAAAAATAGACAGAGATTGTTGCCTGGTGGAGTTCAACACTTTTCCATCCCGAGTAAGACAAGAAAACCAATAAATAAATAAATAATTGTAGTAGCTAACAAAAATGGTGATAGCATTTACTTAAAAAGTTTCGTTACAATATTAAATACTTCTTCTTCTTCGTATTACCACACTCTTTGTTAGAATAAAAAGGAAAATAGTCTAAGACTCGCTTAGACAGGTGAAACCTTATAAGCGTCGCGTTCTGAATACTTAATGAGTATTAAGAGCGCTTGCACTGTCCATATTTATTTATTACTAAATGTCTGCAATCAGTATTTTAATATACATACGTGTCTGTAATGAGTTTTAATATAAGGTAACTAAATGAAACGAATCTAGTTTTATAAATAAGATTTAATAAGTTATTTATGGTATCGGTAAATTGTCCAAAAAAAAACAATGGTCCATGAGATAACAGTGGAAGTTTTTCTAGAGTAACAGCGTTGGTTATAATATTTTGTTATACTTAAAATTATATACTTAGGGACGTTCAAATTATTCGTTACGTATTCACATTCAAATAAAGATATACTTAGTAATATAGTTTTAAATAAAATCGTAATTTTGTATTACACTTACTGACATTTATACTAAAATAAAGTATTGCCCTAATTCTTCGGAACTGATAGTCTTGTCTAGTTCCATAATATTTGAAGATGTCCATTCAGTATCGAGTGATGATAATTTCGGAGCAGCCGTTGTTTGTGAAAATGACCAGGGATCGTCGTTTTCGGGATAAGCATCTGTTGTGTAATCTTCATTTATTATATCAATCTTATCATTGTCAATCTTATCATTGTCATTTTTTATATTAATATTCTCTTCTTCGGGCCCTTTCCTACTGTCCTTAAGTTTCAATAACGTGTCAGAGTTTTGCTTTGGTGATGTTATGTTACTCAATTCAAATAAATCGGTTGTCTTACAAACTTCAATATTGGATTTGTAATTTGTATTTAATTTAGGTACTTTTGTGGTCGAAGTATTTGTTACAGCACAAAATGTATTAGAATCTATTAGTTTTTGAGGTGGCAAACTGGGTTTCTCATGCTCATACATTTCTTGTTGATACTCTACGTCTTTTAAAATGATGTCTTCTATATTGGAACTTAATATAGATGTCATTTCATCATTGAATCTATCCGCATACGTATTAATAGATTTATCAGCATATTTAAATTTTCTTTCATAATCAGAATTAAAGCAATCCCCTATAGAATCAGATATGTGTGTTTTAACTTTTGTATTGGGCAGTTCAGTGTTTTGCAAATATATACTATCAGCTACAGATTTAATTATTGATGTCATTTTATTGTTAAATTCGTCAGCATATAATGTTGCTTCATTATCTGTAAAACTTGGGTTGTAAGAGTCATCTCCAAAATTTATTAAATATTTTTTCGGCGAGTTTAAGTCATTAGTGTCATAACCTTCTATAAGGTTTCGTTCAGAATGCTTATTATAGCTTAAATTAATCTCATCTGCTATTGATTTGAGAACAAGTGACATTTCGTGGTTAAATTTATCAGCATAGGATTTTACAGCATTTTCTGTAGCGTTAAGTTTATCAATAGAGTTGAAATTGTCATTATTAATATAGCATATGTCATCGGAATTTGCTTTTGCTGGTAATATTTTAGAGTTTCTATTACTTGATTGTATTTTGGTGATTCTGTTATCTACTTCCATTGGCCTTAAATTTATCATTTTTTTATTAGAATGATCAGAGTCAGTAGTTACACATTTAGCTCCTTTATTATTTGATTTTGTATCCTGATTTTGTTTTTGTGTTTTATTATTTGTATTTTGTAGCTTATTTTTTAGCATCATAAAATTTCTTACAGGATCATTATATGATTTTGTTAAAAGGTTTCCGCAATTGTTAACTAATTCTTTGCGTGTAAGCGTTCTGTTCAATTTAGGACATATCACAGGTTGATCGGAATATAAAGTTTGTAAATTATTTTGGTAGCTCCAATAGTGTGGCTTCCACAATTCGCTAGCTGTCATCGGATACTCAATATCAGGAAAACTGCCTATATTGTTATAGCTCGTTACTGATGGGACATCTAATGTATGCCTATTATCTAAAGCTTTCGTATTATAATTTATGTTAAAACAATTTTTTAAATCACGTTTTAGGTAAGAATTAGTGTTCACTTGAGTTTTGAAACACGTTTTCTTTTCGATATCTTGAAAATTAAAAGGAACACCGGAAATTGACGCCAGAGGGTATTCCGTTTCAGGAAAGTTGAACTGATTACAAATTGGCTCGTTATTGAATATTTGATTCGATTGCAATGTGATATAGTTTTTTGCTGAACTTTTTCTTCTATTTTCCGGCTGTTCGTATAGATGTGGGTAACAAAATATAAGTGTTATCTGTAATTGAAATATTCTTTTAATAACAACTTAAACAATAGATATTAAATTAATTTAATGACTTGCAAACCAAAAATTATGTAAAAAACAATATAATATTAAATCTTATGTTACTTATTATGATATGATATGCTTATTCGTTTTCTAGAATGAGAAAATAAGTGATATTGTATTTTTCTTAACTCATAAATCCAAATCAAGTTTACACTGCATATTTATTGTATATTGGGGCCAGTCATGGTACAGAGACACAGAGTGTGACTGTTATGCGATTGATTGTGTGTTCGATACCCACTTGAGGAGTGGAAATACAATAACAATAACAGCTAATTAATCAAAAATCTTACCTGTAATATTATTAACACCAAAACTCTTTGTAATTGTAATTTCCCACAGAATTTCATGATCACATATTTAAAAAAATAAGATACAAGTCTTGTATTAAACACTTATAGTAAGAGTAATTAAGTTAAGTGTGATATTTCGTTTTTAAGATAACACTTATCTACACATCTAGAAAGCCTATGCGTAAGACTTGCGTAATTCAGATATTTCACTCTTGCGCATGAATTTTAAAGGGATTTATGAAATAAATAGTTAATATTTTCTTTGCTTTTATTATGCTTTAAATATTCTTTTTGTTTTAAATGTATACAAAGTTATAAATATGAATATTGTCATCGCCAAGTCATCGTCAATGTCATGTCTGTTTGAGACATTATTTCAATATTTCAATATATTTCGAAAGTGGTTGTATTTAAATGTGTACTATTTTTGGTTTATTTTTTACAAGGCTTGACGTATAGTTTTGTCATTTTACACACGAATTTCTGTATAGTATAGAACACAGTGCTAGTACTACGCGTACAAAGGTACGCGTAGTATAAGTAAAGTGCAGGAAATACATACATTATAAAAAAAATAATTCAGAATTTTTCTAATTTTTATTTAATAAAAAAGTTTAAAATTAATTTCTGTAAATAACCAATCAGCACACATATTTGATTGTTGTAACTGTCAATAATAAAAGGTATTTAATCTTTGTGAATAGTTTCTTGGTCTGCATTCAAACTGTACAATGTGATGTTATTTGTTTAGTCTTCCAATGGCATTTCCATGGAATTTGTTTCGTTTTTGTTGTCTATGTTTAGAGATTTCGTATCATTCATTTCACAAACAGAATCAAGAGAAAGAATTAGATCAAGAAAAAAGTCGCCATTATTTCTGTCTTGTATTTCTGAATCATTGCTGTTGGCGTCGGTATAATTATTACCATAGTCGTTTTCATCGATTTCCAAGTACATTATATCACTTTCATCACTTTCTAACTCATTTATACTGTTTTTATTATTTTCCAAATCATTTATATTATTATTCTCACTACTATGAGAATCGCTTATATTGAATGATTCCTCTAATTTTATTGATGGTAAATCCTCTGTAGTACCATTAAAAATATTACTAGTAGCGTTTTGACTTTCAAAACATCTCTCTGGCAAAGGTGGCAACGTTTCATTGAAATCCATAAAATATTTATTATCTGTGCTAAAATTTTGGTTTTGTAAGACTTTATTTTCTTTTGTGGGGTCAATATTTTCAAGCACAATGTCTTTTTCCGTTGAAGTTTCATTTAATTCATTCGTCGAGTTTATACTGTCGATTTCTAAATCCAACAAGCCGTGTGTTAGATCTTGAGTTATCAAATCTGGAATTATATCACAAGTTATATGTTTATTTTCTTCACTTGATATATTCAAATTTTCTAAACATTGCCTGTCAGATGAATTTTTAAGTGTAGTTTCCATATGTAAATACGATACATCGACTTTTACACTAGACTCACTGTCGGTTTCATTAACCAACATAGAAGATGAAAGACACGTATCTTTGTCCGAGGAAAGTTCTTCATCGTATATGTTATCAATACTTTCGTTAGATATTTCTGACAATATTTCTTCATTATCCTCATTTTCTGTAGACGTGGACTTACTACATATATTTGTTTCGTTTTCTGTATCAGATTCTAAATTTTCCTGAGACTGTAAAATATTTTGCAAAACTTCTAAGTTAATATTTTTATCCTTTTCTGTATTAGAACTTATATACTTGTAAGAAGATTTAACATCATCTGAAAACGGGCCTAAAACTTGATCTTGCGCATTTGCTCTATAATAAAATGGCTGAGCAACATCTAAAATACTGGTGGGATAAATAACATCCGGAAAATAATTTTCACTTGTAGTTTTTGTCGTATCAGATAATGTACGTCGATAGGTTGGCTTTGTTACCGATCCTTTGGGATATATATCATCAGGTATGTGTATGCACCAAATAACCTAAAACAACAATTTATAATAATAACTATTTAGTTTTGAGACATTAAACTTAATAATATTTAATAAAACATTAATTAATTTGTCACTTACTTCAATTATAACTAGATGCACTAAATACCTAAAAATCATGGTGGACTACATAAACGTACGCAAATTTGCCGATTTTTTTTTGAGAAAATCTTTTAAGTGCTATTATTTTATATAAAAAGATATATGCTGTATCTGAATGGGCGCGAAATAAAGAACAGATTAAAGTACCACTAGGTTTTTGTTGCTTATTACACAAAATACGTGAACTTATTTTATAGAGCTTCTACTATACCGACTCAAGAAATAAACGATTTCTAAAATGATTTTATACTAATAACTTATATAGCATTACAAAACTTTTCTACGATATGTATGTATGTGATGCATATTAGAGCAATACTTGGCAATCACAATAATTATCTTATCTTTGTTAAGTAATAAAAAAAATAGTATAATAAAATCACGAAACAGTTGCAAAAAAGTTAACTACTTAGTTATATTTTTGCTCTGTTACCAGTTATTTGTATTATTCGTATAACAATTCTTTATCCGGGAGAAAGATCTTTTTTTTAAGAACATCTTAATCATATAATGGATCATATCTTTATCACAAACGGTGCGAAAATAAACAATAATTAAAATTTGCAGAACGTTCTGATATTTATTTTTCACGTGTTCACATAAATGAGAGCTTAGCACCGCCCGCAGCCGCCACAGCCGCATCCGCAACCGCCGCCTCCTCCGTAAGGTATCGGTACAGGAGGTGCGTATCCTCCGAAACCACCCCAATCACCTCTTCCACATAAAGTCAAGAGGAGTATGGGTAGAATCATTTCCCAGTCGTCGTCATCGTCGTAACCGCCGTAAGGACCGGGAAATCCAAAGCCGCCGTAATTCCCAAAGAATTGACACTGTGCCCAGTGACACTGAAAGAAAAAAATATATAAATATGTCTGTCTGTATTAGAGTTTTTTTGATATTGCAATAACTAATAGCTAGCAATAAATTCAGATATACCATACTTAAATAAATAAATAAATAGCTTCACGCTATATCCCGCACACAGCAGGGTAGGCAGAGGGAACCTAGTGTTAAGACACTCCGTTCCCCACTTTCCGCCGAATTCGGAGGCTTGCGTGTTAAGTGGCGGAACTTAACGCCGCCACTACCATACTTCATTTAATAATTAGTTAAATTTATAAGGAATTATATTACAGTTAAAAAGGGGAAAAATCATCTTTAAAGTCCCTTTTTAAAATATTATTAGAATAATTAAGATTCCCCTTAGAAAAATTACATTGTTTTTTACTATAACGTTACATTGTTTTTTACAATAATTTGTACCTAAGTGAGATGCTTGCAGCAAGGTGATCATTCAATATTCTAGAACGCTAATTGGAAACTACGTTATTAATAAAGTTTCTGTTTCGCTCCTGTAGTTATGAATCTATGTCACCTTTACAATTTATATAAAAGTTTGTATATCCTACTTTCAATTATTTCAGTATTGTATGTAAACACCACTAGTTAAACGGTAGCCACGTATATAACACATTATTTAAGACAATTAACTATTAAAAAAACCGAGAAACTTAACACTACATGATAGAGGATATGTAAAATCGTCGGTTCTTCTTACCTTTAGGATGAAAAGCAAAGCCAACACAAGGACGACTTTCTTCGAAGCCATTTTGTTCGTTTGTTTGCAGTTTTACAAACAACTGCTTTTATATGTATTATTAATAACATTGACCAATGTACTAAGGTTTCGTAACTAGGAAATATGGCAATTAGGGCACGTAGGATGATGCCCTTGGACCTGATGTTAGCAATATTTATATTTTTAAACACACGTGCTGTAGCATTTTTATATTATCTCCTAAGTAATTATTATAAATATTATTATAATAACATCGTTTTATTAATTATTAAAAAATGGTTAATAATAAATAAGTAGTATTATAAATTTGACAAATGTAAATTAATGAAAATTTAAAAATAAAATTGGAATTACTCTTTAATTTTTACTTATAATCAAATAACTTTAACCAATTCGAATTTAGTTATTTTAACGAGGCTCCAGACTTTAACCAAATTTCATCAATTCATCTTAAGTGTCAAATACTTTACAGTATTCTTGTATTCTATGGTCACAGATAAAATTGACAGTTTACTACAGTTAAAAAAATCAATTTAAAACATGTAAAAATGTGAAAGCCAGTGATCAATCAATCAACCTTATTACTTTAAAACAATGTTATTTATTTTAGTCAACTTTTGCCTACAAAAAATCAAAGAAAAATATTGTAATAGAACAATCTACAAAAATAAATAAAATTCCAGTGTCTATTTGTAATACTAAAATAACCACTTCTTACTAAATGCTTATGTATGTATACGGTACATATACATATACCAAAACAATTTTTTTTTAGATTTTTTTTTTTCTGTCTGTTTACGTGTTTTGGCTAATCTCTGGATTTGCTAGATTGATTTTAATAAAACTTTACTTTTACTTAGAAGAAGACAGCTGACGAAATAAGGAGTAACTTGGCTACCTTTCTGTATATTCCACGGACGAAGTCGTAGGCACAGCTAGTCTTTAATATCCTTAAATTGTTGGGAAAAGCTAAAATAACTTATTCTGTTTCTAAAGTTAGATTAAATGAACTTAAATATAAGCTTAGCCAAGATCTTGTCTAGACATAATCTTCCAGAATAAATCTACAATATTGAGTATCTAGTAAAAAGTATTTTACTTATACAGATAAAGTAGAAAATGTAGATTTATCTTTCAACTTTTTGATGAATACAAATTTAAAGAAACTGTTACATATACATATTTCTTTTCTTCTTTCATACTACTTTAATTTCCAATATATTTTTATATTTTTCCTATCCAAGTGAGTAAATAACATCATAATGTTTAAAAAATATATTATTATTTCGTTTGTAGTCGTTTCGCCTTAAAAAACAAAAGTTGCCTTGTTTAAGTAATTTCTATACATAAATTTTACAAAATTATTTATTACAGAAAAACATTATTATAACAATTAACCCTTATCCAAGCCCATGGTTAATTTTCGCATACATAGACGGACAAAATAACTTGTTTTCTAGTAAAACAAAAGGTTTCCTCTGATCCTACTGTTGAAGCTACGACTAGGCTTAAAAGTTGATTAATTAACTTGAGTTTTTAGTTAGTCCCGAATTTTGAGTTCCGAGAAAAGGCTAATATATCGAGTTTATGTTGTAATAATGTGAAATATGTGACGAGTATGTAGTGTACACTATCACGAAAAAAGAAAAACTGAGTCTTATTATTTTTTTAAACTAGGCAAACCTCGTTAATATTATTTTTTTTGTAAAATGAATACCTGTGTAATATAAAAGAAATATGCAATTGCTTTTATATGAGTTTTCCTTCTTATTATTTTTTAAAATTATCAGATTGTAAAACTACGTATGTATATGGATCTTTTCAATAACTGTTATTTAAATTTATTTGTTTTTAAATGATTTAAATACAAATAAATTTATCTTTTCAATGACTATCATTATTTGTGTTTAAATCTCTATAAATTATTGTTTAAAAACTACCATAGTAAAATAACCAAGTTTAAAATCAAATTATTTATTCTCATCAATTACAATACATATATAAATACGTATAGATAGCTTAAATTAAATTTTGATACTGGACCCAAAAATATATACAATAAAACATAACTCCATTAATCCCTACAACGGCCGCATTTATGCTTGATGCTTTTACATCTATCACAACCGCAGTCTGAAGAACATCGATTGCCTGAACGGCATTTTGTTCGTCTTCTTTTACCCGAGTCACGGCAACTGTCACAGTTACATTCATAATCGTAATAGAAATTGTCACAATTTTTACAAGAACTTCCTTTGTTTCTACAACCACAGCTTGAGCTATCACCGTCCCAATCGTCAAAATCATTATTCCCATAAGGCATAGGTACTGGGTATGGTATGTATACTGGTCCATTATTATTTCCCCCATTATTTCCTTTCAGGCTAGCTATCGTTGACACGAGATCTAGCCAATCCCATTCATCATCATCATCGTCGTCGTCATCGACAACAACAACGATTGGTTGCTGTGTTCCTTCCGGATAAGAGCTGTATGGATATTGTAGGTAGTCGTAGCCAGGCGTTGGATATGAAGAATATCCGTACGATCCGTATGGGTAAGCAGATTGACTGTAGGCATATTGTGAATATGGATCAGAGCAAGTCCCCGTATAACCATACCACTGTCCGTGTGTGAACTTGAAAAGAAATAATTGTTTCTGTTAGTTTTTTCCTTTATTATTGTTAAATATACTAAATATACTAAGTATAATATACTTTGAATTTACCGTCATCCATAGCAAAAGTATTTGTGTAGCAATTAAGAACATGTCCTCCTTATTACAGCTGGTCGTGATGTAGGAGATTGAATTTAATGTGTTGTTCTTATATTCCTGTTTTTATACTAATAATGACTTTCAACTAATTGTGTTAACTATTTCACCATACATATCGCAATACAGCTATTTGTATACGAATATTTAACGTTACATTAAGTCTTTCCAAGAAATCAAGTATCTTTTCTCATTACTAACACTGTTTAATAAAAGATGTAGGAAATAAAATATCATATTTATTAGGAAACATTTATTTGCAGTTGTCAGCTCTAATTACTAAATTAATTTCGTTCCCATTACTACCGCACGCTTGCAAAGTTGGTAGTTGACAAGAGCATCCGTCATCTGATGAAGTGAATGCAGGCGCATCAGAACATCCGAATGTTAACCCTGAATTTGGGTAATTCATTGGAACTGGGATAGGATAAGGAACATAGGTGACTTTGTTGCCACAATCATCGTTGTATCCGCAACCGCAGTCGTCCTGATATCCGCCGCAACCACCGTTACATCCGCAGCTACATCCGCATCCACCACCACATCCTCCGCCGTATCCTCCGCCATATCCCCCATAATTATACGGATAACCATAGTTCCCTCCCCACCTGTTTCTCATTGCAAATATAAGGAAATACAAAAGATGATGCCAGTTATCATCATCGTCGTTGCAGTAGATTGGCACGGGGTGTGGTATAAATGGGCCACTTAGCCCATTAAAATTGTTGAAACCATTATAACCACTGAAATCATTGAAACTTGGGAAGTTAGGAACGACAGGAGCTACAGGCTCAGGAACTGTTTCAATAGGACTTATAAGAGGTTTGATTACAGCTGGTATGACGAACTGTCCAGTTGGTTGAACATAGGATGTAGTAGTTAATGTTGCTGGTGGAGAGATGAATTCCACTCGCTGAGCGAAAACATCATATTCCTGAAATATATTGTTAATTTAAAAATAATTATTTGTAGAATATATAATATAAACAGAGTGAAGAAATTTTTAATGTACCTTTAAGAACAGTAAAAATATCGTCAAAAATATTCGAGGCCACATGTTGGTGTAATTAAATACAGTAAATTATTGCAGTTCTTATATACACAATGGATTTCAAAATATAGGTTACAAGGTAATTTCACATGATGTAACTAAGGTATTTAAGGGCATAAGCACGTTTTAGTTACAGCACTTATAATAAACTACATATTGCGCCTTATATGGAGGATAATTAAAAAGGCTTTTAATAATAAAACAATTCTGTTAATATGTTTATTTATTATATTTTTATGATATACAATAATAGAGAAAATATTAAGAATTTACTATTGGATTATTAATAGGAATTGGGATGGGATAAGGTATGGGCACAGTGTTGCTACCAGAGTTGCCATTACAACCCCCGTTGCACCCTCCACATCCGCATCCGCCCCCGTATCCGCCGCCCCACCCGCCAAATCCGCCGTAACCACCAAATCCACCGTCAGCTAGTAATAAAAGTAGTATGGGCAGGATGCATTGCCAATCGTCATCGTCGTTGTTACCCATATAGACGGGATATGGTACGTGATGTCCATACCCAGGGAACTGGCACTGGACGAATATTACCTGCGAAATATAAAGTTTAATAGTTTAGAATTTGGATTGAATATTCCCTTGAGTTCCATCACTACGCAAAATCTCGATTTCTAGAGGTCTGTGTTGAACGGAGTGTCTTGACACTAAGCTCGCCCTGACTGTCTACTATGTGGGAAAACACATGAAGCTTCGAATTCTAATTAAAGCTTTTTAGAATTCGAAGTTTCGAACTTCGAACGTGATAGAACTTCTAAAGCTTTAAGACATTTAATTCTTATTTTTCAATGCATATAAGATACAGCAAGCAATTTGTTCTGCGACCGCGTTATATTATGATATAATGTACTTATGTGTTGTGGCAGAAAAAGTAAAAATTTAAATATATTTTTAGTGTTTTTTATATTAACAAAAGAACTTAAAAAATATACTTACATTGACGTTAGCAAAAAAGAGAACGAATCCTAACCACCATAAGTTAGACATATCTATTTAATTTAAACGAATTTCATAGACGGTACCCGTTTATATTGTCTTTTTATCTGATTTTGAAACCATACTATGAACTGAAATATATAAGCAATTTCATATATTACTTCATAATTTCCCTAAGCATTACGAAAAACATAACAGGCTTTGTGTTATATAATGTTGTGTTATACAATCTGAGGTAGATTGTGTTCTGATAATGTTATAATTGTTAATTATAATTAATTGAAAATCCGACGTACGACGCATACACAGCCGTAGTGACGCAGTGGCCTCAATGTTTGACTGTAACATCATGGTTGTTAGTTCGATTCCCACTTGGGGTATTAATTATGTATTGTTTTCATTTCTCCGCTCTGGTGCCTGACAAAACACGATGTTGAGTTCCGACAGTCGGTACGCAATATCTCGATTTCGAGCTAACATTGAAAAAAAAAAAACTTTTATTTATTTATTTAAGTTCCTATACGAAAATAAAATACATAATTGCAAGTTTAAAAAAAACACATGAAATTTATTACTTAATTTATTATCATGTCCATTTTATTATTATAGCTTTATCCAAGCTACATTTATATTTTTTAACATTGTATCACAAATTATACTCATGATAACATTATTAAAGTACATTATTTTTAAACATTTTTAAAGTGTTATTTCACACTTAGGAAAATTGAAAAAGACATTTAAAGAAAACGTAGGCGCTCTCACCACTCTTCACACTTGAACGCATTGCTCAGTGGTGAGAGCGCCTGAACGGTATTCAGGAGGCGCGGGTTCGAATCCCGCTGCGTTCAAATTTTTATACGTTTTCTTTAAAAGTACGTTATTTTTGATTTTTCATTTAAAATCCTCCATTTCCAGCGATGAGTAGTACAAGGAATGGAAGGATGTCTTCTATGTCGTTATCCCTCTCATACGGATAGGGCACGGGGACGGGGGTAGGCACGGGTACCACAGGTGCTCGCAGCCCACAGCCACCACCATAGCTGCACACACCACCTTCTGTTACCTTAATTATAAAAAAAAAATAAAAATATACTTTTTAAACTTGCAGTAACGGATTTGGTTCTCCATGTTGCAAATTTATATAAATTTATTTATAGTATATCTATATGCTTATTTATTTATGTACTAGAACTTGCTGCCTGTCTGCAACTTGGTTAGCGTGTTTAAAGACCTTTTCCATTTAAAAAACGTATCTCGCAGAAATTTTGTTAAGGCTTGCACCTTATATCCTAAAGTGAGCCTGGTCTATTATAGTTCTACATTAGGTGTTCCAATCTTTATAATCAATTAGAGCTAAATCCCGACTAAGCTTAAAGACAACAAAAAAAGTTTCATTAAATCCAATAATTCTGAAGATGTACGTATGTGTCTAAATTTTTTACTGTTTTATTATAGTATAAGATATACATATATAATTTCATATCTTAAAAAAAATAAATCTGTTTTATATAAATCACACCTACTCAAGAACATTTAGAAAAGATCAAAATACTTTTAAAAGGCATCGTCATATCAATATTAAGTGGGTGCAATATTACTTTCAAAGAACAGTTCGAGCTTATTTGAATTTTGATGCTAAAACTAAAGAATATAAAGAACTTTTAACTTCTAAAGGCAATTTCGAAAGTTACATGTTGACAGATCGAAATTTCTATGAATTTAAAAGTTTAGAAGTTGTAATAGAAATTCTTTTGCTTTGAAGATATTTTTGTTATTCGTTATATTATTGATATATTACGAATTTAAAATTGCTGTGATAGTGTGATAATAGGAATAATCATTATTACTTTTTTTTATATATAATATGCGTTAGAAAGGCTTCAATCTATGATTATTAGACCATCATGGACGTAGAAAGTACACCAATTTAAAAAGTAGCTTTACGCTATTTGAAGTGTAGCAGGGTAGTAAGAGAGAACCTAGTCAGTGAGTGATGGCACTCTAGATTTCTTTCTCCACTACGATACGACGACTACGAACGAGTATACCTAAATTTAAAAACATTATTATTAATAAAAAAGCTTGGCAATAATTAAGAAAGAAACTAAATTGCTTCGTTCGCAAAGAACAGATTTAGATAAATATTTAGAAAATATCTACCAAACGAAGTTTGGGTACAAGGTCGTGTTTCACAGAGCGATCAAACGGAATAAAGTAATTGATACAGGGAAATAAATTTGACGCTCGTTGGACTTTGAGGAGCTTACGAGATACAATTTCAATTTTGAAACGATATATTACTTTTATCACCATCGCAATCTTTATCAATACTAAACATATCATAAAAAATGGTAACTGATCGCTACCTGTATAATAGAAGATATGTGAGGAAAATTATTATTGGGGGCATTTATTAATGTAATAGAAACCCAAATCAATGTATATGAATTGTCTTTTTTCAATATCTCTTTTTCTGTTTGTTTGTGCTTTTGCGCTAGCGTACGCAAAATTACTTAAAAACGGCTTAACTGGTATAAGTATAATTTTGACTATGGTATTTAAGTAAAATCCCTTTAGTCAGCCTGTTTTATTTCTATTGATGTCTAAATAAACAATTTAAATTATATCACGGGCGGAAGAAAATCTAATAGAACCTACAACCATCGTGTTAACCAGTTTACACTGGTTAACGTCACGATTGTCCCAATTGAAAAAAAAACTACATACTAAGAAGTATGAGTAATATAAGTATGCATAGATCTAAATTGATATTGATATTGGATAAAAAAGAGGCCGTCCTGGCGCAGTTCCAACGTGTTAGACTGTAAAAGCAAGAAATATAGGTTCGATTCCCACGTGAAAGAACGATTAAAGATTATTTCCATATATTAGCTGAGGTACTCTCATCAAAGCGCGGCGTTAATTTCCGTCACTAAACACGCAAAATCTCAAAAGTAGAGGGCGTAGTGTCTTAACACTAGGTTCTCTCTGCCTGCTCTGATATGCGGGAAAAACGTAAAACTGCTTTCTAAATACTGAAAAAAAATAGTTTAAAAACTTACATTAAATAACACCAGAGCGATGAAGGAAAGAATCCACGTTATTGACGACATCGTTCGTATGCTACTATGATTGTTACACAACAGGATACCCTGATATTTATACTACAAATTTATCACGAAAATTATAGCAACTATTAAAGTGACACAGGTGTCTGATATAAAACAAAACTATAACAATAAAATGACTCATAAGAAAAAAAATAAATGTCTAGAGGATTATTGGCCTATCTTTTAACGAGAATTTCACGTACGTACATCTTAAACTGAGTATTTATCACTTAATGCGACTGCTCTGCTTATAGTATAGTTATTTTTTTATATAGCTTCACGCTGTATTCTGCACACAGCAGGGTAGGCAGAGAGAACCTAGTGTTAAGACACTCCGTTCCCCACTTACCGCCGAATTTAGAGGCAGTGTGTGTTAAGTGGCGGAATTTAACGCCGCGCTTTGCCTCGACGCCAGAGCGAAGAAAATTGAAATAATAAATATTTCCACTCCTCGAGTAGGAATCGAACCCACAACCAGTCGTTTACACACGCTTATGCCACTGCGCCACGATTGGCCACGCCACGTATGTAATATATTATATAATTTAAATTAAATAATTATTTAATACATATTTTGATCTTTAAGCAAAAAATGAAAATACAGTCAGTTTAATGTGATATATTTTATTATTCCTTAATATTTATTATTTTTATTAAAACTTAAATAACTCTTATTTACATATAAATACTAAATATATAAACTATAAAAACTAAAAATATAAAAACTTTTTAGTTAGAAGTTAATCTTGTTCTTCAGAATCGTCGTCATAATAGTTTTCTCTGCTCTCCATGCTCTCTACAGGGATTGAACTTTTTATTCTTTTACATTTTTTATGTTCTCTAGCTATTCTTGGTGTATCCTCATCTGAGTTGTTATCTCGGAACATTTCATCCCTTAAATTATAATTTCTTTTCTTCGAATAACCGCCACTGATCTGAGGCTCTAAATTTTTGTTTTGTTTATTTTTTCGACAGCAATTACAGTTGTCGCATCCACATCCTTCCCTTTTTTCTTTTATTAAATCAAACATAAGTGGTAAAAGGGATTTTAAGCTTGAGGATTTAGTTGGTACATTAGCATTATATGGAGCATAAGGCATATATGGATACTGACTATAATATTGTGGCTGTTTTGGCTGTTTTGTACTTTGTAGTAATGATAAAAGGAGGGATGTCAGATTGTCAGTTTCAAGCAAATCTTCATCTGTAACTATATTTTGTTGCAGTTCGATTGGATTACTTCCTACACTATATGCTTGATTCTGGTATGGAGTGACATTTTTTCCTATCACTGACGGATTTGACGCAGATAACACGGCTTGATACGGTACAGGGAAAGTCTTAACAACTTGCGTTTCTGGCATCGAATACGGCACCGTAATGTATTGCCTTCCATAATTACCTTCTAAATTAGGCATAAACTCTGTACGCTGGCAACCATAAGGAGACATTGACGCCATGGAAGGATATGGAGATACAAAAGAGTTTGAAAAGGGAATTTGAGATACTTGAACAGGTATTTTTTGAACCATAGATCCTACTGGGACTTGAGGGTAGTTGATATTCCCGTTTGGATTAAACGGCTGCACTGTAGCTTGCTGAATAAGGGGGAAAAATTGATTGGACGTGTCTTGAAGTATTGGTTTTTGAATCATTGGTTGTTGAAGTAATGGTGGCTGCGGTATATTTAAAGGTTGATATATAATGGGCATTTGTAGCTCAGATAATTGATTTGGCTGATTTATGATTTGTGGTAAGTTTTGTGGTAGGTTTTGCTGCAGATTTGGCATTTGTTGCGAAGGGAACGATTGCGGCAAAGCTGTTAGAGACGAAGGCTGCTGTATGTTGAACTGTCCTGGTGTATTAAAACTGGAACCTTTTGCAAAATTCTCATTTTGTTGTAAATTTTCATTAGTGTTCTTTAAATTTCCTTTGTTAGGAAATCCTTGGTTAAGATTGGATGGTCCTGTTGGATTGTTAGGCAAACCGATCTGTCCGTGGATAATCTAAAACATAAAAAAGTTTATTATTAATATATTCAAGCACTAATAGTAAAAAAACATGATATTTGTATAAAATTACTTGTAAAAAGGATAAAGCTGCGATTATTAGAGGCGACTTAAATTTTGCCATCTCGAGATATACAAAATGAGATGTGACTTTTACGGCCAATTATATATTTATTTTATTAAGACATTAAGCAACGTTTTATCTGTAAATTGATGTTATCATATAGATGATATAGATGTGATTGAACATATTCTTCTTAATAGTTATCAGTAATTACATTATTTTAAAGATTATTATGCATTTAGGTTAAGCAATAAGTTAGAATTACATTATGTTTTATTAAAATGACATTAACTTTACGTACGTCACTGTAGACTGTATGAAATCGGATTCTGCGACAAATCCGTTGTTTATTTTTTAAAATAATAGAAAATATACAGTTTAATCATGAGTGATTGACAGGCGACGTAAAATTGAAACTACTAGGCATGTTGGAATGGAAATGGGCTGGTAGATTTCCAGATACGTATAGGACAGCACTATTACATTAATAATTTTCGAAAACTTCGGCTGGAATTAATAAAATTGTGTAGTTTTCACAGCCAAAACTTGCATGCTCTAGAATTTAGAATATTGGTGATTTTAAAGCAGTAAATGTATTTCAATAAGCACATAACTACGAAAAATATAAAAATCACATGACGTTATTTTACAATTATAAAGATAAAAAACAACGAACAAAAGTATACTATATATAAGACTGCGTATTATCTTAAACTACCTATTTTTAAAATAATATTAATTACAATATTTAATAGTTTCTCATTGAATTATAACCATAATATTTCATTTTTATATTTATTTTTATTAAAATAGGTACGGGAGTTTTTTTTTTTTATTTTACATACATTAAACAAATTCCTTATTTCTTTCTGTCTGTTATTTCGTTTACATTTTTTTAATCAACTAGTATTTACAATTTTCACAAGTACAAAACTTATAAACGGGATAAAATTCTATGCTGACTTTAAACCGAATACCTGTGGCGGTAAAAGTACTATAATTGTAATTTTTATCTGTCAACGCTGGTTAAATCTTAAAAAAATAAACAGCTTTCATGTCCATTTGCGCATGGCAGAAGAAGACAGAGAGAACCTTGTGTCAAAACACTCCGTTGTTCATTTTTCGCCCGAAATCGAGACAGGATTCCATGTCAAATAAATCAAAATATATTCCTTGAAACTGACTGTCCGTACAATCATTTATAGAACGGGATAAAATTCTAAATACTACACATGAATATTTATATAACGTATATGTTATTAAAAAGGGAAGTAGACAATTTAATCTATGTCAAAAGTCAAAGACAAATAATTTAATAAAAAATAAGTTAAATGCTTTATTTTTTGAAACCCAATCAATTTAGCACCATTATGTTAAAAATAATCTCTTAAAGTAAATTTCTTCAAATAGTACCGTTGTTAGTATAACATGTACTTAAAAAAAAATACAAAACAAACATCGCTCCATCTATTTGTATTAGAATCTTTCAATTATTCTTTATTTAATAAAATATCTGTAACTTTATGACTATTTATTAAAAAATCTGTAACTTTATGACTTAACGACTGTCAAAACAATTTAAAAACCTAAAAAGACTTTAATATGACATTTCAAAAGTAGAAGCTAGCTCCCTATATTTTATAGTCATTTAGTTTCTCTCTTGGATTTCATATAAGGTAGAAATATTATATGACCAAAATATTTTACTGTCAGAGCGAGTATGCATTATATGGAATGACACTTCTATCATACTCGTACGTCCTTTTCATTAAACCCAGTGAAAACACTTTCAGATGACATCGAAGTCATTTATATTGGGCGAATTAAAATTCATAATTATATCATGAATGCGTGTCACTATTATATCAAGTTAAATTAATTATAAAAAAACAGTTTAAAAAAAAAAACAGTTATATTGTTAATTTAGTATATTTACATTTTGTAAATGTCAAACCCACTTCTTAATTTTTCTTTAAATGTATATTAATTACCGGGAAAATTATAAGCGCTGTATGTGCCTGTAATTAGCACAAGTTTCGGAACTGGAACTGCGTACACATCACTCATATGATACACAATATTACTTGTACTGTTGGCATGTCGTATAAATAAATAAATAAGAGTTTTTAGGTTTCTGAATAACATATCAAATATATTTGACTTTTTAAAAATACTACTTTTTCATCCTGTTTTCGATTTTAAATATTTTTCAAATATGTTGGTGTATCATTTTATCAATACTAGAGTGTTTACTTAGGTATATTTATTGAAAAAAAGTATGAAATGGTTATCTTTTAGCCGCCTGAATATAAAAGATCAAAGTCAGGATCAAAAAATAAAAGTAATGTGTGTTAAAAATAATTAGATTTAATAATATTTGACTTTCGTAAAAACAAGTTTAATAAGTTAAATAAATAATATTAAATAAATAAATCAATCACACTTTAGATCTATTAATCGGCTTCCTGTCCGGATCCTATTGGTACTGGGACATACGAAAGAGTTAAATTGGACGAAGATTTTTGATATCCACTCGAATCGCTGCTACTGTGCGACTCTTCTTCTGCCTCCTCACTCTCGCTTTCGTCTGAATATTCAGATCCTGACTGAGGATTATTAATAATAGGATTATTCGTAGGAAAAGGTATTGGAAATGGTACCGGAATGGTTTTAGTTCCTCCGCCACAATTATTACAATTATTACAACAGTTGCAGTTGCCGTTTGTGTTTCTAGCTGCCAAGAGCAATACAGTCAGTATAAGCCCGAGGTCATCGTCTCCGTGGTTGTCGTATACGATTGGCGCCCCGCCATACGGGTACAACGTTTGTCCTAAAACGTTTTCCTGGAATAATATTTGGGTTACTTCATTAGCAGGTTGTTGACATAATTTAGTTTTGAAAGATTATCATTTTTAATTTAGTTTCTTTCGTCAATTAAAGTCGTCTAAAGTCAATTTATTTTTAATCTAATTAACATATTTATTCATATACCTGATATATAACGATTAACAACAAAATCGGACATATTTGTAATATTATAGAAAATTTCATAACTACAAATTATATTAAACACAATTGTTTGATGTAAGAACTAAACAAGATTCCCTATAGATAAAATATCGAGTGTAAACGATGTTATATTGCTTCAGTTACGTCAGATTTCAATCTGATATCTAATCTTATAAATTACTTAACTTGTACTAAACGCACGTGCTATTTAAATAAAACAAATATTATCAAGATACAGTTACATATATTTTATAATATGTATTGCAAAATATGTAGGCGTTACAATTAAATAAAAAATCATACATTTGTAAACTATTCTTATAATTAAATTAAACTATTTACAACTTGCTATGCTTTTATATATTTACTATGAGCAAACATATTAAAGACATAAGTATTTATTTCGTTCCTTTCTCGCCTCCATTGCCTCTTTGCCCTCGTTTACGAGAGGAGGATGAAGACTTAGAATTATTTATAATAGGATTGTTTATGGGTATTGGTATGGGATATGGAATTGGTATGGGATTGTCTGAATCACAACTGCAACCACAATTACAACTGCAACAGCCGCCGCAATAACGACCGCCATCATTGAATAATGCTAATAAAATTATTGGTAGGATTTTCCTCCAACTTGATCTGGATTTTCTCATAATAAATGGCGGTGCCGGAGGAAAACCTCCAAACGGTAAGAAAGGCCCGTAATCTGGCTCTTTTTTTACTTCCGCTACTGGTTGGGGTGAAGCGGAAACCACTGTTATTCTAGGTGCAGGCATACTTTGGGATGGTAAATTTATTTGAAGGTTTAGAGGAAATCCATCAGAGTCATAGTCACTTATTAAATTAGTGGGCTCTTGAACCACTGTAGCCACATTTGGTGCACTCAAAAATTCTATAATACCACAATTAGTATTGATTTCTGGTAAGATAGGAGAAGGAGGACTTATTTGCAAATTGACTGGAGGTGGAGTTATTTCTGTATATGATACTGGTTTAGCAGGAACATAGCTGCAACCATCATTAAAAGGTTGTGGTATTTGCCATACTGTAGGGGAAGTTTGAATTGTATTTCCATAATTTTGTACAGGTATCACTTGAGGAACTGACAAATAGGTATTTAAAGATATTGGCTCTGGTGTTACAGCGGTTTGTATATTTCTCACAGGGACATAAGACGTAGATGGAAGAGGTGGGGTGAACAGCATATTTGGAACAGGATTGATTATTGAAGGTTGACCATTAAAATTTGCTGACTCTCTGACATATGAAGGTATTTGCGGCTGTATCGGCATTATATTCACTGTTCGTGGTATTTCGTTTATTATATTCGACGTAAAAGGGTTTTCTGGTATTGGTGTGGGTATAACTGGGCCTGTTCTATCAGGCACAGCTCCATTAGATGCCAGAGATAGTAATGTATTCATGAACTGTGCTTTCGACGATGGCTTTGACGCTACATTTGGAAATTCCCTCTTTATCTCTTTATCACTCACTGGAGCTGACGTGAAAGTTTGCTTTGATACTAACTCAGATGGCACATTTTGGCAAAAAATGCAGGCATCCTGTAAAAATAATCACATTTTAATAAAAAATATTGCAAAAATTATTTAAATATAAAGTAAATCCTTGATAGTTTCCTAAGTGTTATACGAGTATTTATATTACTCACTGGTATCAATAAATATATGAAACAATAAAACGTAGTCCACCGCCACGGGCTCTCCATTTCGAACAATTATTAGCACAGTAATTACCTATTTTCTTTTATACGACGACAATGCACAATGTTTATCTTGTCATCACTAATTTGTCATATTATCAAAATTAAGAAATACTGAATTACTTACTTAATCAATTTACATCAAAGTTTTTATGAAATCATATGAAATTTCACACATCGATATAGTTTCAAATGTTTATACTTTCTAGAAATTCATTTTTACGTGTTATAGACTGAAAGTAATAAATATTCTATTATGTTTAAAATATACTCAGATGTTGGGATGTTTGGACTCCATTTCCTTATTAGTATATTTAAGTGGTATATAACCATTTATGACTACCTGATGCCTACGACTGTTCTACGTTGCGTTTTCTATTTGAAAATAACGTCGCGCCATCTTAACGCAGTTAGGACGTACATTTATAAGTATGTTTAAAATATGTTATTTACAAATATTTCTCTTGACTGGTTAAGTTCTGCTTTTTAAGTACTTTTGAAAATTTAATTAAAATTGTTAAGATGCAGGAATTTATTTCATTTGAGTACCTGCATGACTTTTTCTGTATTATAATGCAACTTAACAATTTTGATAAAAGTTTCAACAGTGGTCACTAAACCGCTCTAGTAGGTTAAGCGTTAGCTTAGTAATATAAAAATTAAATTTGGCAAAACACAGCTTACGAAATGATTAGACTTAGATACGTAGAAAATGAGAACCAGCAGGAGCCAGTCGTGTCGCCGAGGCACAAAGTGTGACTGTAAAGCGACTGGTTGTGGGTTCGATTCAAATCGAAGAGTGGAAATATTTCATTATTCGATTTTCTTCGCTCTGGTGTCGAGGCAAAGCGCAGTCTTAAGTTCCGCCACTTAACAAGCACTGCCTCCGAATTCAGAGGAAAGTGGGGAACGGAGTGTCTTAACACTAGGTTCCCTCTGTCTACCCTGCTGTGTGCGCTATACAGCGTGAAGCTAAAAAAATGAGCACAATAAGTTTCAGTAACGTTTTAATTGATAATGTATAATATACTCGTATATTATACACCAATCTGAAATCAAGAATATAAATATTTCGTAATGAATATGTACTAGTCAGTTAAATATCTTTTTTTTGTTACAGGTGAGACGGTGATACATACAAATAAGTAAACAACCAAAGGTAAATTGAAATATTCTACATACTACTCGCAAAACGTTAAGTCTGTGTCAGAGCAAAGGAAAATGGAAATATTAAATATATCCAATCCTCGAGTTCCCACTCGAACCCACAACCAGTCGTTTACAAGTCAAACATTCGTGCCACTGCGCCACGACTGGTCCCTATTCAGTTAAAAAAGTGTACGGAATCCGTATATATTTTGTCTATAATCAAAATTAAGTCGTAATTTATGTAGAATTAATAAAATGTTAATTTGTCATGACATGAATGAATGAAAAGTTAAAGAATTAACGATGAGCGTTTTCTTTATAAGGCTTTAATTGCCTAAACAACTGCTGTAGGCGGTCACTGATATTTAATAAAAAGGTGTTTAACCCAATATAACTTCTTTATTTTAAAATACTTTATTATATTTCTTGTGATTTTTTGTAAAGTAAATAA
Source organism: Dryas iulia moderata (assembly GCA_019049465.1). NCBI lineage: Eukaryota > Metazoa > Arthropoda > Insecta > Lepidoptera > Nymphalidae > Dryas > Dryas iulia. The sequence goes on from CM032417.1 coordinate 5,822,780, forward strand.
TATAAATTTGTTTTTGTTAATCGATCAGATTATTTTTTTTATATATATTTTTGTAAACGACTATGAATATTGTGTACGTATTTATTATTAAGTTAGACAGACAGAGAAACCTTCCTGTTTAAATTATTGAGTGTCTGATATTTATTTCATTAAATTAATATATTTTCAATGTATTAGATACGTAAACTTTTTTTTCTATATAACCTTTATCTACCTATGCCAATTTTCATATCAGCATAATTTTTGTATAAAGGAGGGCGATTTTTTTCTTTTAGGTATTAATATAATGATACAACATTTATTTATCCTTCTAATATAATATTTTACTAGTTATCTATTTTTAAGCTACCTAATTTAATAAAGAAATCATTTTTAAACATTTTTTAAAGTGTTATTCCACACTTTAGGAAAATTGGAAAAAAAATAAAAAGCAATTAATAAATAGCATTCTCTTTTGTCAAACGATTGTTCGTAGAATAATCTTTGGGTAGCAGAAATTTGCAAAAATCTCTCTACAGAGATACTTACAACAATCTCTACAGAGAAGCTAACAACAAAAATAAGTTGTAATAAAGCGTATAAGAATTTCGACGCAGCTGGTAGTAGAACGTATGGCTCAGCGCCTGGACGGTATTTAGGAGTTGCGGGTTCGAATCCCGCTGCGTTAAAATTTTTATACGTTTTCTAGAAGAAATCATTGTTTACAATACTTAATATTTATTTGAAGCTGAGTTATGAACTTTAGCTAATACAAACTTAATAATACATAATAATATATAACAAAGAACAATCCTGTCACTTATATCGTGGTTCTTATTAGAAGTTTATTACTTCCTTCAGTGGAGGAAATAGTTAGCTTTGTTGTCACCGCCGGAGATACCGTGTTCGGACAGATAACAACATCCGTGGCCTGTCTGCGGCACGATTGATGTATTACTTATATATGTTTTAAAATTGTTTTACTGTGTAAAACATATATTCTTTCCTACATAAAAAGAAAATAAACTTAAAAAATTAAGAGATATACGTTTTTAGTAAACATTGAAAAATTTGAACACATTGGGATTCAAACCTGGGCCTTTTGGTAGCCGTCTAAATTGAATGGTTTCCAAAAAGTGCGGGTTCAAATCTCACTACGTCCAAATTGTTTATACGTTTTCTAAAAATAATTTTCAATTTTCTAAGTGTGTGAATATCCCCTCAAAATAAGAATAAGTTAATAAAAATATTATTAATATAATCTCTACAAATAGATAAAGTTGGAGTATCTAATTGTAATATTAAAATAACCGCTGTTTACTAAATGCAATATGTATGTATTTTGACGTTATTTTCACTGGTTGATGGACCGTTGGGTCTAACAAGGAGTAACTTCAGTTACTTCAGTTATATCATAATACAACTTTTTATGTGAAACGTATGAAGCCAAGGCTACAGCTAACAATAAATACGATAATAATAGGGATATAAATCTCAAATTTATTGTACTAAAGATGTGCACAAGGGAGGAACGCAGTGTCTTAACACTAGGTTTCCTCTGCCTAACCTGCTATATGCGGGATATAGCGTTAAGCTAAAAAAATAAAAAAAAGATGTCAAACAACATGTTAAAGGTATTAATTGACATACATACATATCTGTTGTATCGTATCGATACGATAGTTACATTATATACATTATATACATTATACATCACCACTAAAATGACAAATTTTAGAAAAAAAAAAGGTAGGAAAACAAATAGTTACTATGTGTAAGATAGTGGTTTTTACCAAAGTAATTTAAAGAGCTAATTAAGTCAACTTGACCTTTGCAGTTGTGGCCTACTTGCGCGGGCGCACTTGTGCATATTAATGAATAGTATTAAGGTTAAATGTGCTCTATGATTAACGAATATTAGGATGTTTGTGTCATGATGTCACTACATATATATTATGTTAAAAATATTTTAAATATCTATGTAATTTGTGTTTTTTTGGCATCGCACATAAATATAAAAAATATAATTTTAGACCGTAGTGTTTAGCGCTCCGTTATTTCTTACTATCCCGCAAGGGGAAAAAAGAAAGAGAAAAAAAAATGATTTTCACTCTTCAAACATCGCATTGTCAATATGAAACCGAAGAGATGAAAATATTATATTTAAATTATTTTTATATCTCCGCCTGGTACCTAAGACAATGCACGACGTTGAAATCCACCAAACGCAATGTTCCAGACAAGATTTTCTAGATCTTGACATTGGGTTCCGGTTCTAATTAATCTGCTGAGTAGGAAAAAATAACTATGAACAGCAACTTTTTATTAAAAAACGGTTGTGGATACACTACTGTGTATAGCAAGCTCAAATTAATAATGGTAGCATTACGGTACGTCATTTGCCATTTATCTAGAGATATACTCTCTTAATTGTTAAAAGTTTAAAGTTATTTGTGAACTTAATTTCCACTTTCATTATTTCAAAACTTACTAATATATTGCAAAATTTGAATTTAGAAATTTATAATATTGGATTTAGATTTTTTAAAAAAATGCAAATATTTACTTGAGTTTTCTATTTCAGAGTGACGTTCACAATCGTACTTCGTTGTAAAAAACATTTTTCTTACTTTTTTATACCACCTGCAATTTCTAAATCTTCTTAAATATACAGATAAAAATTTATTATCATTAATTATATTACTTTACTCCCTTGTCAGATTAATTAGTTATTTAGATGATTTGCACAAGTAACCAATCAACTATACATGTAATTTACTTCGTGGTTGTGGTTTTCATTATTATAATAGGCACTTAGTCTATTGTCGTAGTGACATTGACAAATGAATTTATAAATAAATCTAAAAATAATTGCATATTTAAAATCAACAGATTAAAAATATCGATTTTTTCTAGCATTATAACAATTCATTTTGCGCAGAGTCGATCGTAGCGCAGTGAAATAACGTCTGATTGTAAACAGTTAGGTAATTAAATAAAAAATAATAATAAAATATTTAAAATATATATATTCCATTACTTTGTTACGAAGACAAAGCACGACGTAGAGTTTTGCCACACCACACAATGTCTCAATTTACCGGTAGAAAATAGAGAATGAATCTTGACAATCGATTCTCTCTGATTAGCCTGCTATGCGGAAAAACGCGTGAAGCTGCAAAAACATTATAATTAAGAAAAATAAACGACTGGTTGTGGGTTCGATTCCCTTTCGAGGAGTGGAAATATTTTATATTTTCATTTCCTTCGCTCTGGTATTAGAGGTGAAGTGCGGCGTTAAGTTCCGCTACTTAACACGCAATGCCTCTGAATTCGGCGGACAGTGGGGAAGGGAGTGTCTTAACACTAGGTTCACTCTGCCTACCCTGCTGTGTGCGGGATACAGCGTGAAGCTAAAAAGAAAAAAAATATGAAGAAAAAAGTATAAGTAAGGAAGCGAAGTTGAGGCTAAAAGGAATGTTCAGTGTTTTCTTGTTGTTGTTAAGATACGCTAATAGTAAAAGCAAAGTTGTATCTTCACACTCACAATCTTTTTGGAACAAATTTCAATGTGAATTTTTAAGTTACAAAAACAGACACTTGCAGAAAATATCTGCATTTGTGTAAATAATTAAGTGGAGTCGAAACTTTGTTTACTATTTTACGAAATGAATTAACGTCATGAACTTCGAATTTAAACGGGATAAACTTGTTAATTGTGAGCTTAAAGCATTCACTGTGGTTTGACATTATGACATTTAGTACCTACTATTAACAGTAAAAAATTATAAAAGGTTCAAAACAATAATAGTGCATTGTCTATATTATATCTTTTATACATATTTCCTTAGTTTTATGGCTTATTTATATTTAATATTTACTTATTCATACAATTATTACAATAATTAAAATATATTTTGAATGTATTAAATTACTTTTAATTTATAAACTAAATAAATTTTAGAAACTATTTAACATTATTTACTAGATACGATGAATTTTGTATTTCTATAAATTTAGATTTAATTTATTTCTATAAATTTATATTTGGTTCGGGAAAAATTTAGAAAATCGATAGCCTTCATTTTTTAAATTATATTTAAACTCAGTTTTAAATTTACTTCTCCTCATACGTATGAATTAAGCATTTTTATTAAATCTACATTTATTTTTTAGTAGTAAAAATCTACAACTGCTTGTTATTTAAACTATGTCATTAACATGAATAATTGTAGAAACAACAGTTGTATTAGAAGAAACTCCTAAACATTCCATAGATTCACCGCATCCATCTTTATGGGTAGCCCAAAGAGAGGAGATCGAAGCAGTTCCTGGGGCTTGGAGTCTATTGTAGGCTTAGGGCTCCTATAAAATGCGCATTAACGCTTACTTCTACTGTCCGAGCGCCTCAATCTATCTAACTAAATTTTAAATACTTGCTAGAAATGAAATTATCATAGTTCTAGTTCTATTATTTACACAAATTAAGTGTCAAATTTATATATTACTATTCAATTACAGTAGTTTTGAAGCATTAAGGTACAATTGGAAAGAGAAAACAAGTGATAACGGGCGTTGCCCCCACCCTACCTGTTATCGGTCGCACGCGCGTTATCACTCTATGTAAAATTAACAACTTTAGTAATACACCTTAGTGCGTACGTGAGTGTTTTCAATTTTTATAATCTCTTTAAAATTGATAATTAAAAACGTGGAAGTGTCATTTTGTTTTGTTTTGTAATATCAGTGACGTCACTGCACGTGACTTGTGAAATGTTTGTCTGTGTGTTTGTTCTGAGTGTTATATAGAAATATATTTTATGATAATTGTTAATAATGTGGGGGCAGGTAGCCTTCCCTGTGGGGTGAGTCTGACTTGTATTAAATTGTTTGGACTTAATCTTATGTAACACAACATATACATATGTTCTTATGTACTTATAATTGTGAAAGATTTCATCATTGTTTGCTTTCTGTTGTCATATTTTTTAACCTTCTATATGAATATCTTGATGTTGTTTAGAAAATTGGTTGTTTATTACCCAAAAAGTAATATCGAACTAAGAATTAGAATATTATAAAGTATACATAAATTTTACACTATTGTAATTCTTAAAAGTCTACTTCAAAAGTGTCTGTTCAGTCGCTTTAACTTCAAAATGATTCATGACCTTTCATAGATATCCATATTCTGTACAGTTTCATACTTTTTCCGAAAAGCAGTGCAGGCAAAAAAAAATAATGTCGAGGTGTTCCGGCCTCCATTTTCTGCTGAAATTTGAGATATTCTTGTGTGAATGGCGGAGCTCAACGCCAAACTGTCTTTTCACCAAAGCCAAATAATTGAACCGATAACCATCGTATATATACCACTGTTTTATACATGGAATACGGTAAGACGCTATCACAGCGCGACATGACGGCCTTGACAGTATAGCCGAAACTTGCATATTTAAATAAAATAATGATTTAAATGAATAAATAAAATTATTTGTCCGATCCGCACACGGAACCGTTCAATTATAATATGTGAATAATTTATTAGATAACCTGAAAAATTTACGTTTTAATCCACTGTTTTAACATTCTATTTGAATAAAAATATTATTAGTAAAATACTAACTAGTACAAGATCAAAGATCGCTGATTACGTCAGAGGGATATTAATACATAATAGGTAAAGTACATTTTATATGAGTCTATTCATATCCATCGCAAAGTAAGCAGAGAGACATAGTGTCAAGACACTCAATTATCCAGCTTCTTATACTAATACTACAAATAGCATCATGCTGTATCCCGCACACAGCAGGTTAGACAGAGGGAACCTAGTGTTAAGACACTTCGTCCCCCATTTTCCTCCGAATTTGGAGGCATTGCGTGTTATGTGGCGGAAGTTAATTGCAAAGCGCAGCGTTGCCCTTTGCCTCGACACCAGAGCGAAGAAAATGGAAATATTAAATATTTCCACTCCTCGAGTGGGAATCGAACCTACAACCAGTCGTTTACAGTCACACGTTTGTGGTTCTGCGCCCCTACTGCTTACAAATCAAACAACAAAAATAAAACCAGTTAAGGATGTTTGTTTATATGTGTCATCCAATAATATTGGCTTCATTTATATTCTATCGACGCGGACGAATGGTAAATTGCTTTGAATACATGACATCTCCTAATGAGAGATTTTCAATAAATTTGGCTTTGACAGGCTCAGAATTCAGATAAGATTTTTTTATCATGCCTTAATTTTGAATGTGATATGTACTAAATATAGGATATTACAACTTTAAATAGTAATAAGGCAGTCGCGGCACAGCAGCACAAAGTGTGACTGTAAACGCGCCTTGTCGTAGTTTCGATTTCCTCTCGATAAGTGTAAATATTTAGTATTTCCATTTTCTTTGCTCTAGTGTCGAGGCAAAGCGTGGAATTAAGTTCCACCACTTAACACTCAACGTTTCTAGAATTCGACGGTAAATGGGGAACACCGTTTCTTAACACTAGGTTCCCTCTGCCTTTAATGCTGTGTACGGGATACAGCGTGAATCTACAAAAAAATGAAAATAATAATAATAGTAGAAGTCTCTATGTGGTAAAAGAATGAGAAAGTTAAATTTGTACGTACTTATACATTTTATTCTACCTGGTATTAATCACAGCTTAACCAGGGCCTGCCTTCCGATTTAATCTCCTCCACTTTGCACGATCTGCAATATCCTTAGTGGTTAAGTCTATTGATTCTAATATTCTGCTTCACAATATCAACATTATATTAGTAGGTAATTCATGAAGGAACATATTTAGATTATTTTTTAAGAAAATTATGCGAAGAGGAAATTTAGAATATAATATTTAATTTATACAGAGACTATAGAGTATAGTACAGAAAATCTATATTTTTTTTTCTTTTTTTTCAGCTTCACGCTGTATCCCGCACACAGCAGGGTAGGCAGAGGGAACCTAGTGTTAAGTCACTCCGTTCCCCACTTTCCGCCGAATTCGGAGGAATTGCGTGCTAAGTGGCGGAACTTAACGCCGCGCTTTACCTCGGCACCAGTGGGAATCGAACCCACAACCAGTCGTTTACAGTCACACGCTTGTGCCACCGGGCCACGACTGGCCACTATCTATATTTTTCATTATAATGTATAAGAAAAATAATAAAAGAAATATTACACACTTTACCATGTAACTAACATACATTTTTATGTAAGTAACTTACATCATTTACGCCAGTCTAATTGATACATATATCAAGTGATTTAATTTTGTATTATGATAAATCTATATCTAGGCACAAAATAAAGTCTAGCTATCTGACTAGGGAGACAAAATAACTTAATTATTCTAGTCAGCGTGTCACAGTTCCGTCAGATTGAACAAGACTGCTCGGAGCTAAAATCTCACGAAGGAATGTTTAGATTTAAAATATTGTCTTTTCAGTCTACTTGGGCAAAGTAGGCATTACTTTTCACTACCTAGCATGGAATATTACTTAAAATGAGAAAAGAGAGATCGAAAATAGCGAGAGATATAGACAAAGTTAAGAGCAGAGGGAACCTAGTATTAAAATACTCCGTTCCCCACTTTCCACCGAATTCGGAGGCATTGCGTGTTAAGTGGCAGAACTTAACGCCGCGCTTTACCTCGATACAAGAGCGAAGAAAATGTAAATATACATACCATTTCCACTAATAACATTTCCACTCCTCGGGTGGGAATCGAACCCACAACCAGTCGTTTACACTCACACGATTGTGCCACTGGGCCACGACTGGTTATGGCCACAACTTAAAATAATCTGAGATGAATTTTAAAAAATACAAAAGTTTTCACACAAAATGGGATTTCCATCATAATTTCAACAATGTCAAAGTTTAAAGGTTAACCTCAAATATTCCACTTTGGAAAATCAACAATGCTCGGTGTTCGTACTTTAATAAATTGTTTAATGAATTTTCATACTCTCTTAATCTAGTGGGTGGACATATGCTGACTGCATTACGACAAATGCTTGTGAAACGAAATTTGATCTTAAATCTATAGTCATAGAGTCTATTATTAGATATGGCTATCGGTTTGCAGCTTCGAATTACTTTGTGAATACTAGAGTGCAACGTTGTTAGTTAAATTGAGTTTATTATAATAGTTCTCAGTCGTTATAAGCAACTGGATCGAACTGTATGCTGTGTATGAAACTTAATTATGTAATATTATATGAAATCCTGTATGGTCGCCATCTTAAGTTGTAGAATTACTTATATATTACCTAATACACCTAGTCATCGTTTATATCTTTCAAATAAAATTTTAATCTCTTATTTCAGCCAGTTAGGAATTGATTTTGAAAATAAAATAGGTAGTCTATATTTGATCCTGGGTTTGTGGTATTTTCATTCGAATTCTATCCAATTAATAATGGATATAGACATTTCTCTGATTGAGTTAGATATATTCTAAAATGTAATCTGACTCATAAGATTATAATTTTATAATAGTTACTCTACATGAAAAATGTCTAATTAAAACTTAAAAGTTCTAATCTAATCTCTCTAAATATATCATTACGTGGTGTCATTGGTAGGTAGGTATTTCGTGGTACTCATTTTGTAGTCAACCAATCTATTAAACAGTTTATAGTCCAGACTCAGTGCGTTCCACGACAGTCTCTTATATATTTTCAAATCTATAAAAAATCTGTATAAATATATAATAATCAAGTTAATAGTCCCATCAAGGATACCAATCTCAACATCACTTGAATTGTGACGGTGAAAAGAGCAGACGATTGTTTAATATACCTTTATTGCCTTTAGGAGGAAGGAAAGTAAATGAAAAACCTTTTATTACAATGATTGCCTGAAGTTTATATATTTTTTCACTACCGACCTGCTCGCGGCTTCGTCCGCTTGTACTACACAACCATAGCTGCTTCGTATTTTCAACTGCCCACTTTTTGACTCTAAGTCAAGATGTTTATTATTTTTTCTACTATTTTTTTTAGTAAAAAACAAGTATATATATACAAAAAAACGACTCTGGGTCTTCAACAATTTCCATTACAAAGTCCATCGAAACCAAGCGGGTGGTATAACCGTGAAAGCCTAACAGACAGACAAATATTCGCGTTCTTAATATTAGTATCAATGGTAAAAAGCAATTATTTAACGACGGCGGCGATAAATAAACTTGTCTCCATTTATACCTAAGCTTCGGTTCTTAGAGAATACAATAAAACACTATAGGGAATTGCTAAACTCCCTTTCGACGTCTACTTGTTGGAAACTCTACGGTATTAAATAAAATCTAACTAAGCTTCGTTATATTATAATTTGTTTATTATATTATAAGTAAATAAATATTAATAAAGATATCATTTATACAAACGTAACCCACCAGTAATTTTATGTACGTGGAGTGTGAAAAGAAAATCGTGAATATCGAAAAAAATATATTAGTGCTTCCATATGCTACCTAATCTACATATTTGATAAGACAAAGCGCAGCGTTGAGTTCTACCACAGAACACAAAATGTCTTGCTTTCGCGCGGAGAGTCGAAAACGGAGAATCTTGATACTAGGCCCTGAATAACAAAAAGTAAAGATTATAAGTCCATAGTGAGCGAAACAAAAAAAAAGACAATAAAAATAGAGACATTCTAACCCTGCTAAATAAGAATGGCATTTTACTTATCGCATGTATCATATGTCCAAAACCTAGTGGCGTAGCTGTAGTAGTTCCAAGTTGTGCAGTGCATCAGGACCCTGAAACTCAGAATTCTCTCTAACCCCAACTTTGAGAGAAACACAAAAAACCTGGAAAAATGCTTTTTTAGATGTTTTCAAATAGACATCAGCGATTACAGGACTTTTTCAGTAACTGCAAACATTATTTTCCTTATGCACCAGAGCCCTTGACCACCTAGCTGCGACACTGCCTATATCTTTTGTGTATTCCAAAACCACGTATGAAAACGTTTAATTTAAATCTTCTTTACTATATCTACAAAGTATTTTCAATATTGTTCTAGCAATCTATTCATTTCTAATAATAATTCGACTGTTTTTGTATGTTAAACGGGCAATGATGTTTGAAACTTGATTTTTTTATCTATATTCAAATACGGTTTATAGCTTTGTACAAAAAGATATAGAGCAATATACAATAACAGCATTCTGAGATAAATTGTAACATTTTTTGTGAATAACTACTGGAAGAGTGCAGAAGAACTAAATAAAAAAGCGATGGTTTTAAACAAAATTTCACTTATTTCTTATACTTCGTTTATGATTTCCTCTTAAAGTAGTTTACTGTGTTCTTCAAACTTTTTACTTTCTTCTTATTTTAATAATAAAGTATTCTAGCTTCCATATTCCAAAGTTTTTACCAATTTTCGATTCTAGTTAAATATATATATGTATGTACATTAAATATATACCTACTACCTACATTAAAATTTAAAATATTATTGTGATGCACTGTGTGACTATTGCATAATGCAAGTCCTGTTAACCTTTACAATAAGGACAAGAACGCTATTAAAAATTAATGAAAGATCGTGGGTGGACTATAATTATATATAATATACGATCTGAATTTATGTGTACTAATAGAAAGGCGCACGTACCTTCGTGTAAGGTATTTCAATGTAAGAAGATATATGAACATTTTTCTTACATTTCTTTAAGTTAAAATGGAAAATAGTAAAGTAGTAAACGCTGTTTTGGGGTAATTTCAAAATTTTGTTAAAAGACCAAAAACAACCTGTACGTATCTGGTACTTGCTGATTACCAAATACAGTACGTCGAAAAACATTTTTGAAAAAGGCATAAACATTGACAGCTTAATGCTTTTATTTTTTCGGTAGTCAGAGAGGACCTAGTAGAGGACGGAGTGTCTTAAGAAAGACACTCCTTCCTCCACTTTCCGCCTGTAATCGAGACATTATGTGTTGAGGTGGCGGAACTGAACCCCACGCTTTGTCTTAAGTACAAGACACTCTACCTTTTCTTAAATGGTTTTTTTCTCAAGTTTGTAAATAACACTTTAACATGTTGAAAATATAATATATTTTTCATTATATTTAAACGAATTCAGAATAATAATTAAATAAGACTTAATCTAATGTTTTTTATATACTAAAATTATGTAATAGTTACATAGGTGTTGTTAATTAAATAATTAAAAACCTCGCCTGAAAGTAATACCGCTTTTGTTATTTAAATTAAATAATAATCTCACAAACTTTTCAAACATTGTTTCAATGTATATTACATAATTACAAAAATGATATTATACTTTTATTAAAATAGTATCAAAAAGTATTTATTTCTTTTTAAGAATATATAAGAACAATTGTAGGTATATGGGACCAGTGGTGGCTTAGTGGCACATACGTGTGACTGTAAACGACTGGTTGTGGGTTCGATTCCCACTCGAGGAGTGGAGATATTTACACATTTCCATTTTCTTGGCTCTCGTATGGAGGCAAAGCGCTGCGTCAACTTCCGCCTCTTAACACGCAATGCCTACGGAATTCAGCGGAAAGTGGGAACGAAGTGTCTTAACACTAGGTTCCCTCTGCCTACCTTGCTGTATGTGGGATACAGCGTGAAGCTAAAAAAAATATGCAACAAAATTAATGTATTTTTAAACTTCAGATTGTAAAAGTGATTGTGGATTCGGCTATTACTGCGTCATTTTGAATCTATATTTATAACGAATAATGTACAAATATTGTATTTACAATACTCATATATTAAATAAACGATTCTGCGATAGGAAAATGACTTTACTGGAAATGATTATCGATTAAAACCTAACAAACCTAATAATAATACAACTCATATTTTAAGCTATTAAATAACTCTATTATAAACTCTATAAATGATCGAGAAACGTTGAGCTCTTAGATCCTATTTACAACTAATAAATTTAAATTATAACTACGGCTACGGCGCAGTGTGAGAGCGTCTGTCTGTAAGCGTGATGGTTTTGGGTTCAACTGCCATTCGGGGGAATGATTATATATTATTTTTACTTTTCTTCTCTGATACCTATGACAAAATACGGCGTTGAGTACCGCCACTTAACATGGCGGAAAGTGGAAACGGAGTGTTTTAACTCGGGTCTCACTTACTTACTACCCAACTATGCGGTATGTGGCATAATGCGTCAGATTATAACATGTTAAATCTTAATAATGTTCCATATAAATATTAAATTGCAGTCGCTAACCCTATAATAATAGTCTTTGGTTACAAATTTTATAAAACTCTTATGAAATAATTGAATATTATCAAAATAAACAAACTGTTTTTGCTCCATACATTTGATTGTCAATAGACGCAGACGACTGCATTCAAGATGGCGCTCGATCAATGGTTGCCATGGTAACGCGTCGGGACTGCTCAGCTGTCATGAAAGTACTGAAACCATAACACAAGCGTAGGCTGCGCTCAGACTGCCCTAACTGTATGTGTTTACGAAACGCTGAAATAATGACGTGGCATAATACCGTTTAAAGGCCGGGCATTTTCAGATATTATATTTTTATATTACATTGATGCAAAAAATATGTTGTTTAGGAAGAAACTTTTAATATTTATTATAAACGTGATAATCACTTAAAAATCTTTATTTGGGAATATATTTCCATGTACAAAAATATTAAACGTGTTTAATATATGTACCTATATACAAACATTTGCGCATTGTTGAGAGAGGGAAATAAATGTTACTACTATACATTCGATATACAATATCTACACATATCGTAATAGTGTAACTGAACATTGTCTGTCCATAGAAGATAATAGAACTCAAAACAATGATTTTTAATTTTATTTTCCATTTGTCTATATTGCCTTCACGTAAATGTCCCATACCATTTTGTGTTTATCTTATTTCAATAGGTTCATGAAATAAAAATTTACTACAATTTAGATTGAAAACATAAGCAAAGCTTAAGTGAGTACGCGAACGAGCGAAAATACGACATCGTTATAATTATATAGCTTACACAGACGAAGAAACGAGCGGGTCGCTAGTCAATATAATAATATAAACATTTTGAAATGAAACTAATTTTAACCGAATTAATCTTTATATATAATTCTTTGTCTGCTGTCTACCTACCTAGGTAGGCTGTACCTGTGGAGGACGGACTACTGTAAAGTGTTCGAAACGTCGGGTTTTCAAAAAATATATTTTCGAATATCAAAAATATATGCGATTAATCAGGTTAGCAATTGTTTCATTTCAAAATGTGTAGTAATCGCGAAAACTAAAGATCATATTATAATATTAACATTTTAATACTGATATAAATTATAAAGTATAAATAAAAAAAACACCATATTATTATTATTTGTTTTTTTAAATGAAAGTCTGGTATTTAACAATGTCGTTTGTACTTTCCCTAACGTCTTTTCCCGTAAACGAAAGAGACAGCCACTCAATTGAATTTGTAAATAGTATGTGAGAAAGAGATAGAAAGCGGAAGATAAGGTTTAATTCGGGCTCAGACAGATTTTAATATAATTTCAAGAAGTTTAATCAATTGCTTTTGTTATCGTCAAAAGTGGAATAACTTAGTCTACTGTTGAAACTCTCTTAATTATTCCATTGTCGGGTTCACACTTTGGTTCTAGAGTAAAATTCGTATTTCCCGAAACTGAAGTCAAAATATTTATATTATTTTAAACAATTTGTAATTATTATTTTAGATCCATATTTTAATACAATATTAATATTATAAATACGAAGGACTGTATATCTGTTTGTCTTTTATGCTTCCACGACTATATAACTGGCCTAATTTGGATGGTAATCGGAATGAAAATAGATGAAAACCCAGAGTCAAAGATTGGCTATTTTTTTTCAAAAATCACGTATCTAAAACGTTGAAATAGATGACAAAAAATTGTATGAAAAATATAAACAACTTAAGCAAGAACGCAGACCGTCGAGAATACGTAACATCTATGTATAGTTATGGAGTCCACATGGGCAAAGCTGCGCGCTTAGGTAATATATTAGAAATGGTAATTTGTTTTTAAAACAGAGCAGTAATAAATCACTTTTAAAACCATTTCGTAGGGACCCAACCAAAAAGAGTGTTAAGCGAGAAAACTTAATAAGAAGAAAAGGAAAACAATAAGTATATCTTACTTTTGTACTTATTTTGGTGAAATATAAACCAATGGAAAACGCAACTTAACACGCAGTGCCTCCAGAATTCGACGGAAAGTGGGGAATTGAATGTCTTAACACTAGGTTCCCCTCTCCACCCTGTTGTATGGGAGATACCGTACAAAGTTAAAAAATATGCTAAAATGAATTTAATAAAACTAATATTTATATGCTAAATTAAAAAAAAATGTTAGAAAACTATTATATATCATAACGTAAGTTGATATATTTTTTATAAACATTTTACATAAATAAGGAAATGTTTGTACATAACAAGGAACATGAGACTGCGTCAAACTGACGCAAATACATGCTTCACGTTTGATTGATTCTAATATCAATATCATTTTATATTTGTTATCCAATAAAAGTAATGTTGGCAAAGCTTCCAAATATGGCCTGGGATATTGACGACAGATAAACTTATGTGATTTCGCAATATCGTCCGAAAGCTGTATTAAATGTATGAAAAGAAATACACGTACTTATATTTTATATAGATTAATATAAATCTGTTACACATCTCTGGAGGCCTTGGCCTTGACTAACTTAGTCTGAGAAAATTTTGTGGTGCTGTCATAGATATTTGCTGCCAACTGTTAACTTTTGTGATTAGTGGTGGAGTTAAAAAATATATAAGTATAAGTATATATACATATACACACATATTTTATACATTATAGGCCGAAATATACCAAATTGAACTGTATCTCTAAAATAAAAAGCTTCTTTAGTTTTTTTCCGCAAAGCAAGAGTCTTAGTATTCAGAAAGAATCTAGTGTTTAGACACTCCGTTTTCCGTATTGAGTATATCTTTAACGAAATAAAGCAAAGGAGAGGTTAATATGAAAGTCTCTGGAATTACCTTACCAAATACAGAACATACTAACAGATAAAAAAATGTAACGGATAGAATAAAATATATATCGAGATACACTCGAATACTACATTCTCAATCCACACAAAAAAAAAACAAATTTCTTTAAAAGAGAAAAAATAGAAGCCTCTCAGAGTTAGTTATTTCAAAATATTATTATAAATCGACCTCCAAGATCGAGCCGACTCTACAAAAATTACTGATTCGTTCCATAGCCTGTACACCTTTAATATACTATGTTACTTAAATATACTGTGTTTTACATAATGTAGCCTTTTATAAATGATAACAGCGTAATAAGAAATGTAAATTGTGAAAAAGGGAATCTAAAATGAGATGAGATAAAGATAAAAGCAGAATGGTTTTATTATTTCACGATATATAAGTAAAATTTTATAAAAGCCCGAATTCATGAAATATTACTAAGTAAACGACACCGTTGGTATTGTTGAGACAAAACAGTGATGTAGTTACAGGTTCAAATAAATAGTGTTCAGATAAGTTCTCAAGTTTCCGCACGAATTTGAAATATTAGAAGTTGTGTGGAGGATACTCAACGTATAAAATTAATATTATTTATATATAATTATAAATACTCGCCCGAGTGAAATCGACGATTGACGATTAATTTAACCATCGCGTTTATAGTGAGACTATCAGACTATCACGACAGCTTTAAAAATATATATAGCGGCTGTAAAAAAAATTAAAATTAATATAAATAATGTGTCTTAAAAAATATGTTTTTTGAAAGAAAATTTTAAATAATATTAATATTTTCCAGTCACATTTTCATTAAATTCTATGAACGTAAGAAAAGTCAGGGCAAAATCAAGATTCTATTAACTATCGGACATTGCCGTTTCCCAATTTGGCGTGAGGCAGCAGACATGCGCGTGCGCCTATTTATACGCACCCGCGCTGCTCTATCCCGTACTATAATTATAGATCAGAAACTATTGCGGACTACGTACCTAGTGTATGGTCGTTAGTCACTGCTTACGTTTATGTGAAATATTGTGAAATTATCGAGAAAATGTCTGGTTTAGGTTGTAAAATGTAGGTAAATTAAGAGATATTTGTTTTATTTTTGTAGGATATATAAATGTTAATATATTATACTATTTTCTCAAGTACGTATGGTTTATAAAAAAAAGAACAAGACACTAGGTAGGTACCAGACCCCCGAAATGAAAATAATATATTATAATCAATCCCTTAGTGAGAATCGAAACTATAATCACTGCGGTTATAGTCAGACGCTATCCGACTGCGCCACGGCGGCCTCAAACCACTGTAAAAAAAAAACATACTATGCTACATAAACTTAGAAGTTATACGCAAATTGTAGTAGCCAATTTTATTTCAGTCTATATGTCTATAATATTTTACATAGCGTACACAGTAAAATATTATTTTCCAACGTTTTACTCGTATTCAAAAAACCTATATTAATAAACACGCTCCTGGAAACGGGGTACAAGTAAATCCATACATTGCAGATTTGAGGATGAAGATTACTAATATTTGCTTCAATTATGTTTATCAATCAATCTTTTTTGGAAACTCTTGCAAAGCTATTTTGACCAACTTCGTATCACCCAAATTACTTGAAAATTTACACATCGTACTAGATTCGCTGACTCTACATTTTTTTTATAAATGGATCTGATTTCCTTGCCAGGATGACAAGATATGACACATAACAGGCATACTGCTGCTATGCAGTAATAAAAATATATCGTTACAATTTGTTTCTAAAAATGAGAAGAAATATATATTATATATAGAATTTCGACGCAGCGGGTAGTAGAACGTATGGCTTAGCGGTCGGAGTGCCTGGGCGGTATTCAGGAGGTGTCCCACTGCGTTCAAATTTTTATACGTTTTCTAAATGTCTTTTTCAATTTTCCTAAGTGTGGAATTACACTTTAAAAATGTTTAAAAATATATATTCTCTCCATCTAACGTGTTATAAGAACTAAATAACGATAGTTTCAAATTATTTTGTATAATATATAACACAGTACACAGTGACAGTATAAAAATATTTAATAATATTTAAATACTATTTTCAATAGCCTTCCACTGAGACAATACAAATACGATTTTACAAATGTTTTCATTTATAACCGTACTTATTTAAACAGAAGGTCAAATTCGCTTCGACTTTCATATATGTAGGTATATAATGTATTACATTTTCATCCTTCAATATTTAACAACCTGCCATATTGTTTTTGTAGCAAAAGTCATTTAATAATGAAATATTACAATATTCACCGCCTTTCATGTCAAGAATTTACTTTTGTTCTCTCGTAAATGGTTTTTCGACTCATGTAAAATTATTTATTAAGCAATTTTCTCCTTACTTGTAATTTCGCAAGTGTGTATATTACTACAAAGTGTGAATAATTACATATATATTACGATAACAGTGTAGAAATTAAGAGAAAAACATGTGTAACTAACTTTTAAACATTTTTAAAGTGTTATTCCACACTTAGGAAAATTGGAAAAGACATCTAGAAAACGTATAAAAAATATTGAACGCAGCGGGATTCAAATCCGCGCCTCCTGAACAGCTCAGTGGTGAGAGCGCCTGGACGCTATTCAGCAGGCGCGGCTTCTAATCCCGCTGCGTTAAAATTTTTATACGTTTTCTAAATGTCTTTTTTGACTTTGACAAATGTTTGAAATGCCTAGAGAGTACAGATTTAAGCATAAGAAAAATTATTTCTTGTAATAGTTGTTGTTCTTGTGTTTCTCGTAAGTCATTCTAAATAGCTACTAG
This sequence comes from Dryas iulia moderata, assembly GCA_019049465.1. Classification (NCBI taxonomy): domain Eukaryota; kingdom Metazoa; phylum Arthropoda; class Insecta; order Lepidoptera; family Nymphalidae; genus Dryas; species Dryas iulia. Next base: position 5,840,625 of record CM032417.1, read on the forward strand.
ATACTTTTTTTGTTTTTAATATTTCTATAAGATTTTAAAATAAGTTGCCAATATTTTTTTGTTGTTATGTTTTATCGCAAAATTACTAGCAAGTTTGCACGCTAAATATTCGTCGCCTTAGTGATGTATGATATATTCATATAAAGAGTATTTAATATGTGTAGCTAATGCAGTACTATTAAAAGATATGGTTTTGTGTACTTTTCCGTATAAAATTTGACTATGATAATTGTCTTACTATACCGTACACGCATTGCGTAAAAAGAGATAGAGTGAGAGAGAGGCCAAAAAAAAAGTATCTAGTTAAATATATACTATGTAGATGTTTTTATAGGCATTTATATTGCACTAGCGACGCGACGCTCGCGACGGCTTCGCCGCATGAACTTTATGTCTGTTTCGTTGTATTGCAACCCTCGGGTGTAGATTTTTTGTAAATAAGGTAGCCTATGTTTAGCCCTCGATTATCAACTATATTTATGCCAAAATTCATTAAAATCGGTCAAGCGGCTTAGATTTTTCATATAAACTTTCATCCTCTATTTCAACTCTTTCGAGTTGATTTTTGAAATAGTAGCCTATGTTTGACCCTGGATTATTTACTACTTCCATTCTAAATTTCATACAAATCGGACTTCTAGATCGGCCGTGAAAGCGTGACAGACAAACAGACAGACTTTTATAATATAAGTACGGATATATTTATTGATTTTGTTTGAAGATAATAAGTAAATCTCGATAAAGTATAATAATTATTCTCATGACAAAAGAGTGATTACTACACTTCCGAAACCAATCTGTGTAATTTCCAAGTCCGACTTCGATAATGTAGTGAAAACAGAGCTTAAGTTGTTAATTGCTTCATTCAAGTTTTAAATGCCGACTTTAAACCATTCATTTCGAAATTCTATTAATTATACGTTTATTTGATCTTTATGAATAAAAGATCAGGAATTATACTGTATACGATTAAAAATCGCAATCTTTTGCTATAAAAAGAAATATATATATTTTTAAATGTTAGATATTTTTTTATGAAACTAAAGTTGACTAAGGTACAAGTCGTATAAAACTACTAGTCACCTAAAAAAATATATGTATTAAACATGGAAATTCGTATTTGTCGACATTTTTTTGTCTAAAGCATTTTGTTAATAAAATCAGTTTATTGTGAGTATGTGAAATGTTTCTTATATTTGAACTTTTAGTTTCACGTTGTATCCCACATATCATTAGCCAAAACCTAGTGTCAAGACACTTCATCCTTTACTTTTTGCTCGAATCAAACGAAAAAACACGCCTTGTCCCACAAGAGCGAAGAAATAAGAAAGAATTAAAATAAATTACCCCACCGAATGAGAATCGAACCCACAACTTAACGCTTCCACCACCAAAAATCGCCAAATGCGCCAAAAATCTTTTAATATATATACATTTGAAACAGATGCCGAAAGGAGTCAAAGTTCAAGCTTACTGCACTGAACTCACATTGCAGTAAAGTACAATATTTAAGCGATCTGTTGAGCTACAAACATTTGGACGTGAAAGGAAAATATTTCAGTGGATACTTAAATGTATTACATTCCTCAATCCGTGTCAATGTTTAGCAAATATGCAACAAATATATTTATGTTTATCACAAATAAGAAGTTATATTCTTTAAAGAGAACACTTTATAATGGCGATTATGTTTTTAATGTTTTAAAATGTTATTCACACCTTTGGAGAATTAAAAAAGATATTTTTAAAAAAGGTGTAAAAGTTTGAATGCAGCGGAGTTAGAACCTGGGTCTTTTGGAAACATCTGGTCTTTAATACAAAAAGTCAGTCAGAAAGATTATTAACAACTAAATCTCGAACAGAAGTCAAGGTCCCTCTTTATTTTATGTTCTAGGGCGGAGAAATGAAGATAATTCAAATATAACCTTCTTTCTATAACCATTCGTATTTACAGCCAGTCGCTGACCGACTGCACCATGGTTATTCTTAAGTAAATAATTAATTAGTATCATAAAATATTAAGAAACAATAGTTGAACTACAATAGGCCAAGTCATTAAGAAGAAAATCTTACCTCTATTATAAAACCCTTGTTTTATTTAAGATTCAAGCTCATCTTAACTTCGTCATCAGTTTTAGTACTTTTTGACACTTTGCATGATAAGACGACCTAATAAGTTTCTAGATTATTTCAAAATTTTAAGATAATTTAAAAGGTGACGAAGCTTATTTTAGAAATTAAAATAGGCAAAAAAATTCGAGGCCGTCGTGGCGCAGTGGCATAAACGTGTGACTGTAAGCGACTAGTTGTGGGTTCGATTCCCACTCGAGAAGTGGAAATATTTATTATTTCCATGTTCTTCGCTCTGGTGTCAAGGCAAAAGCGCGGCGTTAAGTTCCGCCACTTAACACGCAATGCCTCCGAATATGGTGAAAAATAGGGAACGGAGTGGTATATAACACTAGGTTCCCTCTGCCTACCCTGTTGTGTGCGGGTTACAGTGTGAAGCTAATAAAAAAAAATAAGTATAAAAATTAGAGACCGTCGTGGCGCAGTGGCACAGAGTCTGACTTTAAACGCGTGTTTGCGTGTTTGTGGGTTTGATTTCCACTGAGTGGAATGATTATCTAATATTTTCATTTTTCCGCTCTGGTATCTAAGACAAAGCGCGGTGTTGAGTTTCACACGCAATGTCTCGAATTTGAACATTCGAGGACGGAATTTTTGATACTAAGTTCTCTTTGACGACCCTGCCATACGGGAAAATGAGAGACTGCAAAATTATGGTACAATTTAAAAATATTATATTGTATTTAAAAAGAAAGCTCTATTATATGCTATACTTTCCACGTGCAAATGTTCTCACACATAAAACTAGTTTATGTTGAATATTAAAAATAATATTTTTTAATTTTTCTGTTTAAAATAAAAACACATCTTAGAATGGGTAAAATGAGCAATGATTTTACGTTTTTTATGCAAGCTTGTTATTGTTTTGTTGTTTTATTTAAAAAAATTATATGTTTAAATTCTTGTTATTATATTTTTATTTTCTTTCAAGTTATCGTTGCAACAATCGTTATAAAGTCTTTATTAACGGAACCCAACTCATCCGATTTGATTAAAATTTAAAAAAATATGTACCTATATATTTTAAATATTTATAATTTTTCCCAAATATTGAATCTCGTCACCTGATTCATAGTTGAAAGAAAGTGGAGAAAGGAGTGTTTACAATTATTTCTATTCTCCGCATGATAAAAATAAATAGAAAATGATGTAAAACAATATTAGATTAGATACTGTATATTTTATATGGAGCTTGATAATTTTAGTTGCCAAAAAAGTCCCTAACTGCCAACATTACAATTTACGACTTGATGAAAATATTAATTTAAATGTAAATGAGGGGACAGAGATTAAATGGCTACCCAAAAAACAGGCAAGGACCGTTTAAATTGGCAATCATAATGAATTAATCAATCAAATCGCCAGTTAAAAGAGTGAAGGAACGTATTAACTAGTTGTGATGCGTAGGCGATGTCCATCATTTACAGGAGTCTCAATAGCTTGCCTAGTTGAATCATTTATGTTTTAAAAATGCAGCAATCTTTATAAATAAAATTCACATTAAAATGTGTCCCAGATTCAAAATGATTAATAAATTTTTGCAGCCAAAATATAATCACAAAATTTAATAATTGGGGCCATGGTAGCGCAGTGGGATAACTTAATGTCTGCTTGTAAGCGCGGTATGTTGTGGATTCGATCCTCATTTGTAGAAATAATTATATTAAAGTATTTTTTTAATTTGGTCTTTTGGTAAGAATAACCGTGCCGTTGAGTTTCGGCGCCCAAAATGTAGCTATTTCGCAGAAAATGAGAAATGAAAGCGGAGTGTCTGGATTCTCTATGACCCAGCGATGCCAATGATACTACACCAAAACTATTTATAGTACAGAAGGCAGTGCAAAACTAGTAATTTAAATATATATCACCTATATGAATAGATTTAAAATGGATATTTTTTTTTTATAATCCTGAATCTCAAAATAATTGGAACATTTTAATACACGTTAAGGATAATTAATCCTCATGAGTACAACCTAATTCCCTAAAAATTTTGTACGTAATTACGTGATGAGATTTTTACACGTTCTCTGTAATGAGATTCTAATTCGCGCTCTCTTTAATGTCATTATTGTTGTTGACGATACAAATATACTTTTATTTTTATATTATATTAAAATATATTTCAAAAGGTTATTATGATAATATCATTATCCTTGGAGTTAATATTTGGTGTTTTATGTGACAAAATGTTGTATAAAAATCATACAGGGAATATCAACTATAAAAAAGCAGCCTCATTTTTTCAGCCCCTCACAGCAGGGAAAAAAGAAAAAACCTAATGTCAACATCGAGATATAGCGTGTTAAGTAGACACTCCTAACGCCCCGTTTTGTCTTAAATAGAAGCAGAGAAAACGAAATAATATATAATCACTCCCCCGAATGGGATCCGAACCCACGGCCTGGCCTCATGTTGGCTTAACTATAAACTATGAAAGTTATGAATTAGATTTAATGAATTGTAACATCATCATTGCCAGTTCACCTTATTATTTTCTGCACAATAAACTGTATATAACATACATCGTTTATAAATTAACTGAAGCCCTAGAGACATATCCTGTATTGTCAAGATACCCCTGAGCGTTGTCTATAAATTGAAAGCAGTCAATTTAAATAAATGCTTGCAGATTGCACACCCATACGGTGTTTAATGTATCGATTTCGGAAAGAAGGCGGGGAACAATTTGTCTTGACACTAGATATAGATAGAATGGATTAAGCTGTGACTAAAATATTGTCTTACTTATACATATAAAATTAGTAAAACTTATAATATAAAAAAATGGTCTCAAAACATCTCAATGCCAGTTATCAAGATTTTGTCCGGTATATGACATTGACAAAAGTTTTTTTGTTTTATAAATAAAATATAATCAACTTTAACTTAACTTAAACATATAATAGTAAATACCCGTACCTCTTTGTATAAATTAGAATTTATTTTAACCTTAATAATAAAAGAAGGGACATTTAAGATGAGGTCCAAGAAGGTTGTCTACCGCCCAATCAATAGCAAGTCAGCTAATATTGCGGCCTTTTGAAATCTATCCTCAAGGTTGTCGCCAACGTCTGCAGATATAGAGAAAATTGTACGAAAAATTCTTGTTAGTGAAAACCAAACAAAAATTTGAACTTTGGAATATTCATACAGAGCTTTACCCAACCATAGTCACCTAGTAAACTGTTTTTACGTCTACATAATAAACACTATTCATTACATTATTGTATTTAACATACATTCATACATTGTATTTAACATTAGATTTCCTAAGTATTACAATATACCTATTTGAACTTACAAGAAATATATTTATTATCATTATTTTATATATAAAACGATGTGAAGTTTATTTTTTAGCTTGACGCGGTATCCCTTGCAGGGTAGTCAGAGAGAATGGAGCGCTAAACGCTACGGTCCCTGCATACGGTAAAGTTCATAAAATGTAAAGTTCATATAATTAATTCCTTAGTCCTAATACAAAAGCCATATGGAGAACAAAAACAACAAAAAACATATGGAGAATTTTTTTATTAGATTGACTTTTTTAAAATTATTATTAATCAAAAGGTTAAATTATCACCAACTCACCATCAATCAAGATGCAATTTCTGGAAATATGGAGAACGGAGTGTCTTGACACCAAGTTTTTTTTTGCCTACCTTACTATAAGAAAAAATTGAAAAAAAAAATATTCTCATTTCATATTAGAAACAGCAAGTGGGCGCACTAAAAGGCATTAAGCAACTACTAATATGGACTAAAATTTAGACATATATTTTATTGTTTTCTTATAGCGTCATAGAAACAGCCTGACTTTCTTTTCACCTTTTTTGAATATTCTAGATTGCGATCTCAGACGCTATTGTTATTACAATTTATTGTTTTTATATAAGTATCTGATATATTTAAAGACTTTTTGGAAATTGTCTATTTGTGTATTTTTTTAAGTAAAGCATCTTCGTTCAACAACCAACTTTTTTTTAAGTAAGTTATACATTTTTTTTTACTTCACGCTGTATCCCGCACACAGTAGGGTAGGCAGAGGGAACCTATTGTTAAGACACTCCGTTCCCCACTTTCCGCCGAATTCGCAGGCATTGCTTGTTAAGTGGCTGCCTTAACGCCGGGCTTTGCCTCTGACACCAGAGCGAAGGAAATGGAAATATTAAATATTTCCACTCCTCGAGTGGGAATCGAATCCATAACCAGTCGTTTACAGTTACACGTTCGTGCTACTGCGCCACGACTGGCCCCAGTACGTTATACATACTTCGTTTATATGTAAATATTTTGACCTATATTGACAAAGTAACAAAAATTGCTTTCAATATACAAATTTAATATGTAAGTTTATGACGCGAATGGACAGATTCCTCAAGGAATCCCACGCAATAGTCACTCTCAAATAGTTTATCTAGTGTCGAATTACGGAAGCACGAATAAAAAACGTGTATCCAATCTTTGATAAATTTAAAAAGATTATATTTTTGAAGAGGCTTAAAAAATTCCATTATTGTTTATTCTATGAAATTAAAGTATACTTTAGTTTAAGGACAGGATACATTTTTTAATGATTGCCATATTTTTCAAAATGTGTGTGTAACTATCCATATGAAGGAAAAAAGATGTATAGGCATAAATACACAAGCGTGTGACGTCGGGTTGTGGGTTCGATTCCCACTCGAGGAGTGGATTTATTTAATCTTCGCTCTCGTATCTAGGACAAGCGCAGCGTTGAGTTCCGCAACCTCTCGATTTTGAGCGAAAGTGGAGAACAAAGTGTCTTGACAGGAATGCGGGAGCAAGCTGAAGCTTTTGTAATATTATTCATAAATAATATATACGAATATACAAAAGTGTTTTTGTAAATTGTGAGGAAACTCAATATTTTAAGAACAATTTGTGTAATAACACCTCAGTTTTCCCCTGTTGAGTTTAATGCGCGACGGCTGTAAGCCTGAACTCTCCAAAGAAAAGTTTTTGTTAACATAAAACAAATTAATGGAGCAGTCTTAATATCAGTCGTTAAACATAACATTTTGAGGATTTCTCCCAGACACCAATTACGCTTTATCATTTAGGTCATCAAATTATGGAAGAAAAATATTATTTTAGCATAAGTTTGCCTCTCTCAGTGTAATTAAAACGTTAAAAAATATATATAGAAAAGCGACAAGTCATTGAAAACTCGAAACTTTGATCACTACATAGTATAAAGCAAAGTCATTTCCCGCGTGTCTGTATGTTGTATACTAAGATTTTTAAAACTACAGATTTTGATGCGGTTTTTTTTAATAGATAGAGTAATTGAAGAGGAAAGTTTATATGGTTGATATCATCGAGAAATACAGATAATTGTAGATGTTTCTAGTGTTATGTCGGCGATGCGCGTGCCTTAATAGTAAAATAGTTATAGTCATGTAGTATACGCAGGCAAAGCTGCGAACAGGTAACTAGTTTACACATAAAACTTGGCAAGGAGATAGATTATAGTCAGTAGAACTCCACCATGAGCGGATTTTGCGACAGGGCCAAATTAGGAACACGTTAATTATTAGTCTTTCCTTACATCCTATTATTATTCGAATTATTATTATTATTTTTCAAACTTAAACATTTTACCGAAAGGTGTTCCTAAGCGGACGTAGTTTTAAGCAACAGCTAGTAATCTAGGTAAGGCTTTATTATGTAATTGGGTTAAAACCCCTTTCACGAATATCGATATTTATAAATAGCAGTATCGTGACGTACATAGAGTTATAGGCCAAGGAGAATTCCGAAACTAATATAACTGGCGTGCCGATATAAGACTAGTGTCCGCGACTGAGACCGGAATGTTAAAGTAAACAATTAAAAAATATATAAATACTTTATGCTTGTTAAAAAATCTGTGGCAACACTAAGTATTTGATAAAGCACTTTCATTTCGTATTAGCATAGTAATAACAAAGGGTATTATTTGTTACCGAAATTGATTTTTCATTATTCTGACATTTTTGACTCTTAAAATCTAAATTATTTTATATGAGACATTAAAATATCTTAATTACAAAGAACTTTCTTTTATAATTAACTAAAGAAGAAGTGTCTTGAAACAATATAAAAAAAAATAAAAAGTTTAGAAAAAGATGAGTGCTTAGTACCTAACATGAAATATACTATTAATATAATTCATAAAATATATTTTTTTAAGTCTCGTTTCTTACAAGACGTTGAAAATTAATATTTTTTTACGAGTAACCAACTATTGAGGTTCTATTCACGTGATAAATTGTTAACGGTTAGTTAGAGCCCTTTTCATGATTTTTATACATTTTTTATGTAACTTTGTTAATCAGATTATTCGCCTATGTTTTTGATATTCAAAAATATATTTTAGAAAACCGAATACTTGTAACACGTCCGTGGCCATTGGTAGACTGTCCATACGGATTCAAGTAATAAAATCATTTGTTTTCACGATATTTTTATATTTGAAATAACAATATATTAACCGGATGAACCTCGTATATTCTGCTATGAGTGACTACGTGTCCGGGCTACTGTAAAGTATTGGAAGCGTTGTGTTTTCTAAAACATTATTTAATTACTAAAAATATACGCGATTAATTTGGTTAAAATAATTTCAAAATAGTAAGTTAATGTACCTTTTCAAAAATATAAAATGGCATACTTATGTGTGTATTCCCATGTATGCAATATTTTGATGGGACTGATCTTTCTACGGTGAAATGCACAACAGGGTCACAGACCGACAAGACTAGTGCTGTGTTCGAGTGGGGAACCACTTAGCTAAATTCAGCAGACTGCAGCTGCGGCCAGAAATAGCAGATACTGCAGTCGATAAAAACGCTATACTAAATTGTATTACAACATATATTTCAAGATTTGGTCTTAAAACTTGTTCTAGTACATGTGATTTTTTAATAATAAAGTTTAAAAAAGCAATTTGCTGCATTTTAGCTAATTATTATATTTTATTTGTTATCCTCTTTCCATTAATTTGAAGGGTAACGGTTGGTTAAACGAATTAGGTATAGTCGGATTTTGACTCCTCATGTCCTTGAAATACTTTATAAAATCAACAGGAATACGGTAAACGAATAAATCTATATATTTTTGATGTATGTTACTTCTAAGCATTTGTTAAGCGCTACACTGATTAATGGCTATAAATACAAGTGTAAACGATGAAATCAGACGTTCAAATTCACACCAATATGCACTAATTCATTCTCAAATGAGATCGCGTCTAACCACGCCGCCGACGACGTTATTTATGTTGTGATATTTCGGTCTGTTTAAAAATGTACTAAACAACGCTCTAGACTGAGATATTGTTATTTTGTTTAAACAAACTTCAATTATAATATATATGTAGAGAATTTAAATTTATATTTTTTGAAACACTCCGCTGGGTGCTGTGTTCCCCATATGGCGAAGAAAACAGAGAGATTTTGCGCTACCGAATTCTCTCTTCGTATTTTTTCTTGTCACACCTGTATAGTATCTGTGGAAGATAATTGTTTTAATGTACGTGTTTATGTGTACAGTATTCTAAATTTATAGCTGTGTAAGCGATTTTTGATGAACATTAGTCATATACTACTCACATGTAATATCTCAGGGAAAATTCAGGGGAAGAGTAGAAATGGAGTATCTTGACACTAAGTTATGTAGCTACGCGGGAAAAGGCGTAAAGCTGTTTTTTTAACAAATTGAAAATAATTGGTATTTAAAGCTTTTAGCATCGTGGTTTTCTGACACGTTAAAACTCCTGAAACAATGTTGTCAACATGCTAAAGTCAATAGTAAAACGTAACAGCTAATTTTTACCTTTTGAAGTAAACTTTTCTCTCATCTTAAGCTTTTCATACTGACGAACGGAATGTAGGCCAGTAGCGAGTGAGTCTGTGAATAATCTTATTACGCTAGTTTCATACGTTGACTCAAAATATTAACTATAACTAGCGTTGATTGAGACGTAGGCGTTGCCAAGACGATCCACCGTGTTTCAGTATCAAATTGACACGAATATTAAATAACTAACCAAATAGTTACTGCTACTCAAGCAGTCGTGGCGCAGTGGGACAGTAACTGACTGTGAACGCGATTTTGAAATGAAACTATTATTTACCGGACTAGTAGTCCGTGGTCACAGGTCTGTCAGACTGTCTACCTATGACCATGAACTTACTGTAAAGTTTTCGAAAGGTCGGGTTTTCTTAAAAATGTATTTTCGAATACCAATAATATACGCGAATAATCCGGTTAAAAATAATTTCATTTCAAAATGTGTAATAATCGCGAAAACAAATGATCTTATTATATAAACACTTTGTCTGCGAGTTCGATTCTCACTTGGGGAAACGATTAAATATATATTTTTTTTCATTTCCTTGTTCTACTACGACAAAGCGCGACATTGGGCTCTGCCACTCAACACACTGAGTCTCCAATTCGGGTTGTAAGCACAAGACGGAATTTCTAGATACTATGTGGGATAAACAGCATACAATTAAAAGAATAATTGCCCGACAATTTATTTAAATAAATATTATGAGGTGTAAATGAATCTCCACACCTTCATTAGGAATCCATTTACTTATTTAACATAATTTCATTCCATAAATTAGATCTGTAACTTCACTGAGGGATGAAATTGATATCAGAAATGTTAGAGAAGATTATTTTCTCTCTCCTGTTGAAAATATTTGAAGTATATAATATCACTAGCGACCCACTTGCGGCTTTGCCTGCATTCTGGCTAAGTTTTATTTTTCATACAAATATTCATTCCCTATTTCAACCACTTAGTAGTTGGTATTTTAAAAAATACGTAATCTACGTAGTTTGACTCTGTTAAACTAGTCCCATTCTGAATTTCACAGACTTTCGCATTTATAATATTAGTAATCAAAGACACAATGCAGTGTTAACTTCCGCTACTTAACACACAAATGTTTAGACTTCGGGCGGCAACAAGACAACAAAATGTATTGACACTATGTTCTTTCTGACTACTCTACAATTACATGTACAATGTAATTACAAAACAAATAATATTGACTTAATTTTACTGCATTTCCCGACAATATATTTTAGGATAAAAAGGAAGGACGAAGACAGGATTATGAATATGAAAAGAAAAAAAAAACCATTCTAACTTATTCTAATAAATGTAATCCACACTATAACCTCTTTCAACCTCAATGGCAGATTTGCCCTCGAACGAGGACAAACATAAAGATAATAATATATTTTCTTGTGTCCATAATATATTAAGAATATTATTAAAAAAAAAAAATTAAATAGCTTCACGCTATATCCCGCACACAGCAGGGTAGGCAGAGGGAACCTAGTGTTAAGACACTCCGTTCCCCACTTTCCGCCGAATTCGGAGGCTTGCGTGTTAAGTGGCGGAACTTAACGCCGCGCTTTACCTCGACACCAGAGCGAAGAAAATGGAAATATAATTTCCACTCCTCGAGTGGGAATCGAACCCACAACCAGTCGTTTACAGTCACACTCTTGTGCCACTGGGCCACGACTGGCCACATACATATGCTGTACAGAATATTATACATTAACATATGCTGTTATATGTATGTATATGTTATGTGTAGCAAAATAAAGTCGACATAATCTTCATTCTGGTACCAAAGGCACAATGCAGTGTTAACTTCCGCTACTTAACATACAAAAGTCTCGACTTCAGACAGAAACAAGAGAACGAAGTGACTCTATGTTCTCTCTGCCTACCCTGCTATATTCTGAACAAATGTTTTATTAATGGGTTCGAAATAAGTAAAATAAATTCATTGAATAACTTTTCACAAGTTTAAAATAAAAAAAGATTTGAATAATCAAGTATAAAAATAAAAAAAATACTTGTAATTATTTTAAAAGAAATAAAAATATTAACACTTATTTACGTACTTGTTTTATAAACAATCAATTATACTTATTGTTTCTACGGAACAATAGGATGAAAAAAGTAAAACTTTTGTAATATCCAGAACATTTTTTTTATTGTGTTACATTTATAAAATATATGTAGATATAAATATAAATGAAGTGTCTATTTTTAATATTATACATACCACAGTACATATACCAAAATTTTATTTTTTACTATTTTTGTCTATATGTCTGTTCTGTCGACTGAACCGATTTAGATGGGACTTTTACTGGCTAGCTGATGTGATAAGGCTTAAGACTTAAAGCTGCTTTTATTTTAGAATTATATTTTTTTTGTCAAATTCTACACAGCTGAATTCGCGGGCACAGTTAGTAAATAAACAAATTAACGATGTGAGTTTCACATAGCAACTCATACTTTCGTTATACATAAACACGAGCCATATAACAGTGGCGAAATATCCATATAACACGATTCTTTTGTAATTTATTTATACAGGGTTCCTAGATTTTTAACATTTTTAACGCCAGTTTAACACTACAAAATGTAAACTTTACCACTGTATAATATAATGTATTTTAAAATAGATTATATTTTAAAATTGATCTTCAAATATATTTGTATTTTTTCATATATCTAACTGTTTTTTTTTTATATAATTAACTAGTTATATCTTTTTCTTTCAGAACTACGCAGCATCCACACCTCCAAAGCCGTCGTCTGCGCCCGCGCATACAACGCTACAGCGCTCAGTACGGGCAGCTGGTCCCTCCCGAGTGATACCGCGCTTCCACTTCCCCAAAGGCAGACCGCCGCCCGCCCACCAGCAAGACCATGCTTTACACAAAGTACAATCTGCCTTCGCGACCTTCCCTAACAGCCAGGTAATTATATTAATAATTTTTATATGTGTTCGTATTAAAATATAAAGGAAAAACGTTTATCTCGTTGGTTTTTTAGTAGATCATATCATGGCAATAAAAGTATTATGTATTATGTGCTAAGAAGAAAACGAGTGCACTTTATTTTACTTTTACAGTTTGTCTACAATAAATTATTATAATTACTACAATAAATTATTATAAGTATTTATATATACGCTAAATGTAGGTAATTATTACGCCACTGAGATGCGCATTTCATCTTACTTTGATGTAAAGTGACATTTGTTAGGTCCTCTAATAATATATTATAGTCTGTAGATTACTATGACTTTAGAGGAAACTGATTTTATATTATAACTAGCGGACCGCTCCCGGCTTCGCCGTGTGAACTATTTCGTTATATTGCAACCATTGGGGGCGCATTTTCAAAAAATAAAGTAGCCTATGTTTAAGCTTAGATTATCAACTATATTTATGCCAAACTTCATTACAATTGGTCAAGCGGTTTAGATTTTTCATATAAACTTTCATCCCCTATTTCAACCCTTTAGAGGTTGATTTTTGAAAAAATAAGCATATGTTAGACCCAGTCACTTTTACTACTTTCATTCCAAATTTCATCCAAATCGGACCGGTAGATTAGCCGTGAAAGCGTGACAGACAAACACACAGACTTTCGCATTTATAATATAAGTATGGATGTCATTAAATTATAAACATACATACAATATATTTACATTTTACATAAAGCCTTGAGTTTCAGTAACAGATAGAGAATAAAAAAATCGCCATTGACTTTCAAACGTTTTTGTCTAGACATATAACAAGAATAATATAGACATCTGGACACTGTCCAAGAATAGTTAATCCCATCTTGAATTTCTAAATAGTAGGTATAACATGGTGACAATTGTTTTATGGGCAGCGTATGATGTTATCAGTAAATCAATTCTTTGTTCTCTCATGCCAATTTATAATTTATAGATACGCTTAAATTGAGCTTAAAAATATATGATATACAATAATGAGACCGTTGTAGTAGGACAGCCGGGACGCTCTTTCTCTAAACGCAGTAAATGTAGCTTCGATTCTCACTAGAAACATTATATATTATTTTTATTTCTCCGCTCTGGTACTTAGACAAAGCACGACATTAAGTTAAGAGATACTTCATGCGCATTGTCCCGATTTCGGACGGAATGTGGAGAACGGAATATCCTGACACTAACTCTCTGACTATCATCTTTGCGGGATAAGTCATGCAGTTACATAAAGTATTCATTCAGGGTTGTATGAGCCATAATTACCAAAATCCACATATTTAATTGATTTATTACCCGCGACGGAACGGCGACTGTATATGTGTTTGGGGTGAGAGGTTGTTTGTTTGTTTGTTTGTTTGTTTGTTTGTGTGTTTGTGCAAATTACTATGTCAATTATTTCCAAAACTATAAGTCCGATTTTGATACGGTTTTCTATGATATGTTAAGGCTCAATTGGCGTATGTACTTAGATATGTCTTATTGCCTTAACTCACCAGGGGGCGCTGCAGTAAGCATTTTACGTGAAAACGAATGTTTTCAATTATCTCAAAAAATAGTAGTCTGATTTCGATAGATTTTCAGTGATAGATTCAGATTTAATTGGTGGATGTTCTTGGATATGTTTTATCGTGTCAAACCACCAGGGGGCGCTGCAGTAAGCATTTGTTTGTACTTTTTTTGTATTTATTTATCTAAAACCGAAACTACTGATCCGATTGAAAAGAGTTTTCGGAAAAAGATTCAGCTTTGCTTGATGCATATTTTAAGATTTTTCTTTTTTTGTTACGGGGAAAACTCACTAGGGGGCGCTGCAGTAAACATTTATTTATGCAAATCAAAAACTACTAGTCCAATTTAGATGTAACCTTCAAGGGTAGGTTCAGGCTTAGTTGGTGCGTCTTTTCATATATATGTTATGGTGACCACTCATCAGGGGGCGCTGTAGTAAGCATTTGCTTGTATTTTTTTGTGTAAAACCAAAATTTTCTTGTATTTATTTGTCTAAAACCGAAATTACTTATCCGATTGGCTAGAGTTTTCAGAATTAGATTCAACGTTGCTTGCTGCATATTTTAAAATTTTTGTTTTTTTGTTACAATGAAAATTCACCAGGGGGGCGCTGCAGTAAACATTTGTTTATGCAGAGCAAAAACTACTAGTCCGAATTAGATGAAACTTTCAACGATAGATTCAGGTTTAATTGGTGCTTCTTTTCATATATACGTTATGGTGACCACTCACCAGGGGGCGCTGCAGTAAGTACATTTGTTTGTGTAAAACTAAAACTACGAGTCCGATTTGAATTCAGTTTTCAATGATAGATTCAAGTTTACTTAGTGCATATATTCATAT
The DNA here is from genome assembly GCA_019049465.1 of Dryas iulia moderata. Classification (NCBI taxonomy): domain Eukaryota; kingdom Metazoa; phylum Arthropoda; class Insecta; order Lepidoptera; family Nymphalidae; genus Dryas; species Dryas iulia. Next base: position 5,855,963 of record CM032417.1, read on the forward strand.
ATGTGTCATGTATGTTTACTTAGTGCATATTTTCATGTATGTGTCAACTCTCTAGGGGGCGCTGCAGTACGTAACTGCTTCTATTTTTTTGTGTAAAACCAAAACGACTAGTACGATTGTCAAGAGTTTTCAGTATTAGATTCCGCTTTACTTAGAGCATGTTTTTGCATATTTTAAGATTTTTCTTTTTTTGTTACGGGGAAAACTCACTAGGGGGCGCTGCAGTAAAATATTGTTTGTGCAAAGATAAAATGACGAATTTGATTTCGATGCAGTTTCAATGATAAGTTCAAGTTTAATTAGTGCATGTTCTTGGATATATTTTATCGTGTTAACTCACCAGAGGGCGCTGCAGTAAACATTTGTTTGTAATATTTAATGCAAAACCACAACTACTAGTCCGATTGGGCAGAGTTTTTAATGTTAGAGTTGCCTTTACTTGGTGTAAGTTTTTAGGTTTTTTTTCACGTCAAGAACTCACCAGGGGGCGCTGCATTAAACATTTAATTATGCAAAGCTAAAACTACAAGTCCGATTTGGATGCAGTTATCAAAGATAGGATCAGGCTTAATTAGCGCGTGTTCTCGTATATGTGTCTAGATGACACCTCACCAGGGGGCGCTGCAGTAAGCATTTGCTCGTATTTTTTGTGTGAAACCTATTTAGATGTGGTTTTCTGTGATAGGTTCTGGTTTAATTGCTGCGTGTTTTTTATATGCCATATCACGGACTACCACGGGGCGCTCCAGTATATATTAGTTTGTTCAAATTCAAAACTACTAGTGGGTTTGTGATTTTCACTGATTTGGTTAGACTTAAGTTTCGTGAAAATGTTACGGTGACAATCTCCCAGGCGCTGCAATAAGCATTTGATAACCAGAAAGCATTGGATTTATAATTTCTTTTGGGTTTGCATGAACATTAATATAAAGTATTTCGATATTATGTAATAATATATAATGTGTATCTATTCACTTTAAAAAGTTTAAAATAAAAAGCAAAATTAAAAAATTTTGAAAAAACCCACGACGGTTTAATTGTAATTGTAAAAGGATAAAATAACTATAAATCCCCCGCCTAAAAGAATATATGTAACGAGATGATAGGGACGACTTCGTCGGGGGCTGCCAGTTGCAACCTCTATTTTAAATATAGTAGCTAACAGTATAGATTTCGTTTTAAAGTCTTTAAAATACCAGTTATCAAAACTGTAAATTCATATTAATATTTAATTTTTTTGCCAAACCTGTTTTAAAAGCAAGAAAACCTATGAGAAGGTTTGTGCAAACTTAAAGTAATGACAGCCCCCGAGGAAGTCGTCCCCATCATCTCGTTACATATATTCTTTTAGGCGGGGGATTTATAGTTATTTTATCCTTTTACAATTACAATTAAACCGTCGTGGGTTTTTTCAAAATTTTTTATGAAACTGTTGAGATTATATCGCACGAAAGCGTAAAATGTTTCAGCATAAAAATAAATCTTTACTTTACTTTGATTAATTAAAAAAAAATGGCGTCCAATGCCCCGTCTGGCGTCTAACAAATTATGTCGCTAACGTACGTACTTACTTCATAAAATGTATAAGGCACGTGGAGATCTATAACGACATTAAATGATGAATCTGCATGGTTCTTTGATTGATGACTCTATATTAATATTGCTTTATGAAAAATGTCATTCGGATATCAATTTAATATAAGAGTGGTACAGAATATAGTACTATTATATTATTTACCTACTGTTATCTACTAATATTTAGTTTAACTTGGTTAGATTTTATTTCGTCGTTCAAAGGAGTGCTAAGCAACTTTACGCTTTTTCTCTAATGGCACGGTAGTCAGAAGCATCAAGTATATAATATCAGGACATAGTGTCAAAACATTTCGTTCTCCACTTTCCGCTTGAACTCGAGACATTCCGTGTTAAATGGCGGAACTTACCGCCGCGCTTTATCTTAAGTACTAGAGTGAAGATATGAAAATAATGAATGATCATTCTCTCGAGTGGGAATTAAAGCCATAACCGTCGCCGTTACAGTCAGACATTTCGCCGTTACAGCCAGACATCACATTGCGATTTGACAGCCTAACTGATGTCAAAACCTTTTATTGTAAAAACGTATCCACATAAAAATTATTGCATATACTAAAATATCATTATTAATTTAAAACTTATTAAAAACTCTCTCTGACTCCCCCACAAGGGATACAGCGTGAAGAAAAAATAAGAAAGGAGATACAAAATTTGAATTCGTAACCTCCTAAGCCTTTCCCGTTTAGAAAACCTAACGCAAGCACCTTAAAACACCATTAGTATTGATTGCCAATTAATGACTCGGTAAATTTAAACTTAAAAAGATGAAAGTTTTAACTTTAATGCAAGTCACTTGTATCGATTACACAACATCTCTAATGTAAAACGTTAGACAGAAGCCACAAGCAAATAGCGTGAATGTATATATATGTATTTTATTTATTTTTTGGGACCAGTCGTGGCACAGAGGCACGAACGTGTAACTGTAAACGTATGGTTGCGGGTTCGATTCCCACTCGAAGAGTGGAAGGGAGCGAGGTAGAGTGCTCTGGTATCAGGGGTAAAGCGCGGCGTTAATTTCCGTCACATAATACGCAATGCCTCTGAATTTCGCGGAAAGTTGGGAACGGAGTGTCTTAACACTAGGTTCCTTCTGCCTATCCTGCTGTGTGCGTGGTACAGCATGAATCTAAAAAAAACTCCGTACCAGGATAGTTAGAGAGAGTGTAGTGTCAATACACATTTTTCTCCACTTTCCGTCGAAAATCGAGGTATTATGTGCTGAGTTGTAACTGGTATCCCCCCCCCCTTCATTGAACTCATCCCTTCATCGATCTGAAATGTTTGAAAATATACAAATAAGTAAAATATTAGTAAAGTATAACAGTGGCTCATGATACATCTCGCGGTTAGGACCTTTATTATTGTTTTCGTAAGTAACTCAAGATCTTTAAGAGATTCAGAGGTAACAGTGTTAAGAAACGTTCAAGGTATAATATATTAAATCCCTTCAGGAGAGTTGACAGCAATTGCAGTATCATAAACTTTTCCGTTGTAATCGACCACAGCTTGTCTTAGGGAAAGCTGAGGTCACGTCTTATTTATCCTCTCGTTACAGCTATCTAATTTGAGAATCATAACAAGGGGAAAAATAGCTTAGTGGCCCCACCCCGCCACATGCCGTGAATTCCGACCGATCGGCGGACCCGACCGACCAAATATTGAACCCTCCGAGACGCAACGGAACAGTTCACGTATATGATACTTACAATGCCTCAGCAAAAGATCAATTATTAGCTAGCTGTCCGTCCGTAGTCGTCCCTTATCGTTTTATGCGAATAATTAATATAATTAGTTACCTTTTACTCTTTATATTTAAATTAAATATTATATTTCTAAGGTACTTGTGACGCTTCTTATATATTATGTTAGATTTGTGATTTATGATTTGCTATTGATTGGTGTGTGATATCAATATAATTCATCGGGTTGTGAGGCCGATATACGTCATTGATTTGTGCGATCAATATACCTAATTCATCGGGTTGTGAGGCCGATATACGTCATTGATTTGTTCGATCAATATACCTAATTCATCGGGTTGTGAAGCCGATATACGTCATTGATTTGTGCGATCAATATACCTAATTCATAGGGTTGTGAGGCCGATATACGTCATTGAGTTATTCGATCAATATACCTAATTCAGCGGGTTGTGAAGCCGATATACGTCATTGATTTGTGCGATCAATATACCTAATTCATCGGGTTGTGAGGCCGATATACGTCATTGATTTATGCGATCAATATACCTAATTCATCGGGTTGTGAGGCCGATATACGTCATTGATTTGTTCGTTCAATATACCTAATTCATGGGGTTGTGAGGCCGATATACGTCGTTGATTTGTTCGATCAATATACCTAATTCATCGGGTTGTGAAGCCGATATACGTCATTGATTTGTTCGATCAATATACCTAATTCATCGGGTTGTGAAGCCGATATACGTCATTGATTTGTTCGATCAATATACCTAATTCATCGGGTTGTGAGGCCGATATACGTCATTGATTTGTGCGATCAATATACCTAATTCATCGGGTTGTGAAGCCGATATACGTCATTGATTTGTTCGATCAATATACCTAATTCATCGGGTTGTGAGGCCGATATACGTCATTGATTTATGCGATCAATATACCTAATTCATCGGGTTGTGAGGCCGATATACGTCATTGATTTATGCGATCAATATACTTAATTCATCGGGTTGTGAGGCCGATATGCGTCATTGATTTATGCGATCAATATAATTCATAGGGCTGTGAGGCCGATATACGTCATTGATTTGTGAGACCAATATAATGTAAGTCGCTGGTTTGCATATCAGTTCGAACGCACAACCACTCGGTGGCTGTTTGATTTATTTAACCGCACAGCACACGCGTAGCAGTCGTTTGTCAAAACCAACATTTAAACTTAGTCAAGCGTCTCCGACATCAGTTATCAGCTTGCTTTAAGCTTACGGAACCCCGACAATCGTATGTCACGAGTTATACCAATATCCGACTTTGTACAAGTGCTTATGTAACACAAGACAGCATCAGACAAGGTACCACAAACTAACATTCACATAGCGGATCACTTTACCAAACGCGTCAGCCTCAGTGATGCCAAGCAGTATCGGGACACCGACATCGGTTATCAAAAAGCTATAAGCTTATTGAACCCACGACAATCGTGTCACAAATTATACCAATGCTGTCGCCGTACGAACTCCCTCACGGAACGCAAGACAGCGTCAGACACGATACATTTAACCAATACTGCTATAGCGGTTCACTTTACCAAACGCGTCAGCCTCAGTGCTGCTAAAGAACATTAGATCATGTCAACGACATCGGTTATCCGCAAACTACCAGCTCCCCAAGCCCCGACAATGTTTTACGATTGTATGACGCAGCGTGCTATACATTTAATTATATTATTTTAAATTTTACCCTTTTAAATACCATCTTGCTATAAAACCTTTATTATTTAAATGCATCTTATATATTAATATCTTACTAGTAGTTCCTAACCTTTCAATATACCAATACTTTATATATTTCATAATAATAACGATAATGTAAACTAAAATGCCCATACAACACTATTTAAATATGGCGGTGCGTCACGGCATACTCTTTTACTTATAAATATTGTAAATTTGAAAAATCTCATACAAATAACATTATTATCATGTAATATTATTATTTAATACTATTATTTACCTTTTAATATTTATTATACTATATAAGTTATCATTTCATATTCGTTTTATGCTAATTTCCTACTAATAATACAAGAAAACTTACCAAAGAAGTCTTCATAATTTACAAATATGCATCTTACCAATCTTGAATATCATAAAACTATTATATTTCTATTCCTTTGCATTTTAAATAATAATTTTACTAATTAAATATATGCTTCCTTGTGTTAAATTCATATTATTTGCATTTTAATTTCAATAATTTCCTAAGCGTCCTTTTATTGCGTCATCCTCCCGCCAAGCTCCATTTCTTTTTTTTCTCTTTTTCATTTACTATAAACTATAACCTGCCAGTATGGAATTCAGCCTACATAACATTTATAAAAATATTAATTACTTTTTTATTAATTATTTAAATATATTAAATAAAATAATATTTTTTATATTATTATTAAATTAAATTATATTATTCAGTAAAAATATTTTATAAATATTCCTACGTATATTTATGTAGAGTATGGATTGTTACATTCAACCCCCTAAATTCTATGAAGTTTATCGGAATAGAATTTACAAAATCTTTTTATTAAATTAAATTAAAATATATTATTCAGTAAAATATTTTATACATATATTTCTACGTATATTTTAGTATAGTATGGATTGTTACATTCAACCCCCTAAATTCTATGAAGTTTATCGGAATAGAATTTACAAAATCTTTCAAATTTATTACCAACCCCCAGACTTTATACGCTCTATCTTACACTCTTTTTCCCCGATGTGGATACTACTAAAACTGTCAACCCCCTGACCTTACAACCCCCCAACCATAAAACTTCCAAACACTGTAAACCTCCTCTGTCTCATTCCATTTCACGGACAGCAATTGTAGGCATAAGCCCATTTTTAATATTTATTATAAAGCCGTTTGACCATCCTGGTCACGGCACCAATTGTAACTGGTATCCCCCCCCCCTTCATTGAACTCATCCCTTCATCGATCTGAAATGTTTGAAAATATATAAATAATTAAAATATTAATAAAATATAACAGTGGCTCATGATACATCTCGCGGTTAGGACCTTTATTATTGTTTTCGTAAGTAACTCAAGATCTTTAAGAGATTCAGAGGTAACAGTGTTAAGAAACGTTCAAGGTATAATATATTAAATCCCTTCAGGAGAGTTGACAGCAATTGCAGTATCATAAACTTTTCCGTTGTAATCGACCACAGCTTGTCTTAGGGAAAGCTGAGGTCACGTCTTATTTATCCTCTCGTTACAGCTATCTAATTTGAGAGTCATAACAAGGGGAAAAATAGCTTAGTGGCCCCACCCCGCCACATGCCGTGAATTCCGACCGATCGGCGGACCCGACCGACCAAATATTGAACCCTCCGAGACGCAACGGAACAGTTCACGTATATGATACTTACAATGCCTTAGCAAAAGATCAATTATTAGCTAGCTGTCCGTCCGTAGTCGTCCCTTATCGTTTTATGCGAATAATTAATATAATTAGTTACCTTTTACTCTTTATATTTAAATTAAATATTATATTTCTAAGGTACTTGTGACGCTTCTTATATATTATGTTAGATTTGTGATTTATGATTTGCTATTGATTGGTGTGTGATATCAATATAATTCATCGGGTTGTGAGGCCGATATACGTCATTGATTTGTGCGATCAATATACCTAATTCATCGGGTTGTGAAGCCGATATACGTCATTGATTTGTGCGATCAATATACCTAATTCATCGGGTTGTGAGGCCGATATACGTCATTGATTTGTTCGATCAATATACCTAATTCATCGGGTTGTGAGGCCGATATACGTCATTGATTTGTTCGATCAATATACCTAATTCATCGGGTTGTGAGGCCGATATACGTCATTGATTTGTTCGATCAATATACCTAATTCATCGGGTTGTGAGGCCGATATACGTCATTGATTTATGCGATCAATATACCTAATTCATCGGGTTGTGAAGCCGATATACGTCATTGATTTGTTCGATCAATATACCTAATTCATCGGGTTGTGAAGCCGATATACGTCATTGATTTGTTCGATCAATATACCTAATTCATCGGGTTGTGAGGCCGATATACGTCATTGATTTGTGCGATCAATATACCTAATTCATCGGGTTGTGAAGCCGATATACGTAATTGATTTGTTCGATCAATATACCTAATTCATCGGGTTGTGAGGCCGATATACGTCATTGATTTATGCGATCAATATACTTAATTCATCGGGTTGTGAGGCCGATATACGTCATTGATTTATGCGATCAATATACTTAATTCATCGGGTTGTGAGGCCGATATACGTAATTAGTTTGTGAGATCAATATAATTCATCGGGTTGTGAAGCCGATATACGTCACTGGTTTGTGAGACCAATATAATGTAAGTCGCTGGTTTGCATATCAGTTCGAACGCACAACCACTCGGTGGCTGTTTGATTTATTTAACCGCACAGCACACGCGTAGCAGTCGTTTGTCAAAACCAACATTTAAACTTAGTCAAACGTCTCCGACATCAGTTATCAGCTTGCTTTAAGCTTACGGAACCCCGACAATCGTATGTCACGAGTTATACCAATATCCGACTTTGTACAAGTGCTTATGTAACACAAGACAGCATCAGACAAGGTACCACAAACTAACATTCACATAGCGGATCACTTTACCAAACGCGTCAGCCTCAGTGATGCCAAGCAGTATCGGGACACCGACATCGGTTATCAAAAAGCTATAAGCTTATTGAACCCACGACAATCGTGTCACAAATTATACCAATGCTGTCGCCGTACGAACTCCCTCACGGAACGCAAGACAGCGTCAGACACGATACATTTAACCAATACTGCTATAGCGGTTCACTTTACCAAACGCGTCAGCCTCAGTGCTGCTAAAGAACATTAGATCATGTCAACGACATCGGTTATCCGCAAACTACCAGCTCCCCAAGCCCCGACAATCGTAAAACATTGTATGACGCAGCGTGCTATACATTTAATTATATTATTTTAAATTTTACCCTTTTAAATACCATTTTGCTATAAAACCTTTATTCTTTAAATACATCTTATATATTAATATCTTACTAGTAGTTCCTAACCTTTCAATATACCAATACTTTATATATTTCATAATAATAACGATAATGTAAACTAAAATGCCCATACAACACTATTTAAATATGGCGGTGCGTCACGGCATACTCTTTTATTTATAAATATTGTAAATTTGAAAAATCTCATACAAATAACATTATTATCATGTAATATTATTATTTAATACTATTATTTACCTTTTAATATTTATTATACTATATAAGTTATCATTTCATATTCGTTTTATGCTAATTTCCTACTAATAATACAAGAAAACTTACCAAAGAAGTCTTCATAATTTACAAATATGCATCTTACCAATCTTGAATATCATAAAACTATTATATTTCTATTCCTTTGCATTTTAAATAATAATTTTACTAATTAAATATATGCTTCCTTGTGTTAAATTCATATTATTTGCATTTTAATTTCAATAATTTCCTAAGCGTCCTTTTATTGCGTCATCCTCCCGCCAAGCTCCATTTCTTTTTTTTTTCTTTTTCATTTACTATAAACTATAACCTGCCAGTATGGAATTCAGCCTACATAACATTTATAAAAATATTATTAATAATAATATTAATTACTTTTTTATTAATTATTTAAATATATTAAATAAAATAATATTTTTTATATTATTATTAAATTAAATTAAATTATTCAGTAAAAATATTTTATACATATTCCTACGTATGTTTATGTATAGTATGGATTGTTACATTCAACCCCCTAAATTCTATGAAGTTTATCGGAATAGAATTTACAAAATCTTTTTATTAAATTAAATTAAAATATATTATTCAGTAAAATATTTTATACATATATTTCTACGTATATTTTAGTATAGTATGGATTGTTACAGAGTGACGAAACTCAATGTCGGGCTTTGTCTTAGGTATCAAAGAGATGAAATGAAAATAGTATATAATGTAGTCGTAACATATAATGTAGAATCAACCAAATGAGAACCCAAACCCACAACATCGCGTTTAAAGTCAGAGGCTGTCCCATTACACCATATGTACAAAATTATCCTCCCGTTTTTCACTTTACGGTAATTGATATTAAGCAAAAAATAATTGATCACAGTAGCAATCGAACCCACACTCATGTGTAACATAACAACATGGGTAGATAGGTATACAAAAAGACGTTAATAATAATATTACTGGACTCGTAGTCCACATATAAGAATAATAGACTATAGTAGTAGACTAATAGTCATGTTTGTTAGACACTCCAAAATATAAAAATATTAAATTAATTATTGTAGAGCAATGATAAAGCAAAGCAAAGCAAAGCAATTGCAAAGCCTATTTTTAATGAAGAGTTATACAAAAATATTTTTTAACGTATAAGATGAAAATATTTGTGATAACTATCATCGTGGTGCAATTGGAGAACATCTGACTGTAACATGATGGTTGTGGGTTCGACTCCTACTTGAGAGAATAATTATATATTATTTTCATTTCTCCGCTCTCGTACCTAAGACAAAGCGCGGTCTTAGGTTCCGCTTCCGGCGTAAACTGGTGTCCTCTCTAACTACCCTCTTATACTGAATAAAGTGAGAAACTGTAAAAAATATCACGTTTGAGAATGTTAATATGATTGTCAACCGCTTATGCATTGACATTTGGAGAGACTTAGCAATCGGTCCCAGATTCGTATTTCACACTTTCTACTATTAATGTGAATTTGTATTTTAATTTCGTTTATAATCCGCTTCACTATATTTATTCAGTCATGAATCAAATATTTTAAATACATAAGTATTGCAGTGTAAACACAAGAAAGACTGATTTAATAAAAAAGTGCATTGCAATGCCTTTTTTATCGATTTACAAGACTTACAAGCTTTTTAATTACTTTGATAAACAATTAATTAACGCATAGCAGGGTTGTCGGAAAGAATATAGTGTCAAGATACTCTGTTCTCCACTTTCCAATGGAAGTCGAGACATAAATAAATAAGTGATTCTTCTTCTTCTTCGATTTAGTGAATTCATTTGTTTTACTCATTTTATTTAAAAATTTTAAGACAAACGAATTTTCTTCAAAAAAATATGCATCCAAATAAAACCAAGCAGATCTGTCAACGCCGTTTTATATAGAGATCCTGTTTCAAAGACCCCATGCAAGCGAGTTCTTGCTTTTTGGCGTCCGTCCAATATGAAACATGCCGTTGCCTTGTTATTCCCATTGCCGTCTATTCTGCCTGAGTGCGTCAAATGCACTCCGATAAACGGATATGAAGATATATTTGAACCATCCTTGCTAAGTTTAACCATTTCAGTTTGAACCTTTAAGACACTGTCGACTGAGAATGTCGGACGCTCGACGAAAGTATTCTTGAGTGTCAATCTAGCAACGAGACCGTGTCTAAGATGTGCATTTTGTCTTTTTTTAAAAGATACTGTTCTTTTACTTAAGTTACACATATTATATTGAATTAATTAAGTAGATTAAATAAATAATTGATATACTTGATACTCAATGTTTAAGTGTTGAAAATTTACAAAAATATCTGTTTGCTTAAAAAAATTATTACTGAAATCTATATAAAAATGTAACTGATCCCCATATGGTCATGGAAGATATTTGAGTAAACGCTTATTGGGCATTTATCAATGTAATGGAACCCAAAACTTTTTTCTGTTTATATGTTTGTGGGTTTGTGCACGCTTATCTCAGAAACGGATCAACTGATTTAAATTGCAGTCCTTAACTATTGCATTTTGGTAACCTTCTATTAAAATTTACTGTTTAATTTATAACAAAAAAATTAAAATTAAAAGTTACAAAAATTTAAATTTTATTCGACTAAATAAATTGCTATAACAGTTTTCTTTAATCGGCTAAAACTCCTTACTTAAACAGGCAAAGCTGCTAGCGAATCACTAGTATATGATGTGTTGTGGCACTAAAACGTTTATGGCTTAAATATTTGTTGTCCTTGACTTCATGCAGTAAAGCTTGTAATTAAGTTAGCATATACAAATGCAATATAGCTTGTATTCTACCTTACATACAATTTCCCACGCAGTTAAAGAGAATCTAGTGTCAAGAGCCTCCGTTCTCCACTGTACAAAATCAAGACATTATGTCTTTGTGTGGCGGAACTCAACCCCGCGTTATCTCTCTCTCTTGTCTTAGGTACTAGACAGGAGAAATTAAAAAAAAAATAATCATTTCGCGGTGTGAAAATCGAATGCGTAACCATCTTGCTATTTCAACTGTCTATAATTTATTAGAAACATAAAAGTGTGTCCTATGAGACAAGGCCTGATATTAAATCTCTTGTCATACCCCAAGAGACTATTAAATTTGTGATGAAAGTTCGTGAAAAATAGATCTAGAATAGGACTTGTTTTGACTAGGATTTGTTGCTCCAGCGGGTAGTAGTTTAATTAATAAATTCGGATATTACTTTTATAAAATGACAGCTTCTGTTATAATTGGTATATTTAAATAAAAAATTGGGCCAGTCGTGGCGCCGAGGAGAGTGTGACTGTAAAGCGACTGGTTGTGGGTTCGATTCCCACTCGAGGCGTGGAAATCCATACTTATATTATAAATGCGAAAGTCTGTGTGTTTGTCTGTCACGCTTTCACGGCTAATCTACCGGTCCGATTTGGATGTAATTTAGAATAAAACTAGTAAATAACTATGGGTCTAACTTATTTTTTCAAAAATTAACCGCTAAAGGATTGAAATAGGGGATGAAAGTTTATATGAAAAAACTAAACCGCTTGACCGATTGTGATGAATTTTGGAATAAATATAGTTGATAATCGAATGTCAAAGATAGGCTACTTTATTTTTCAAAACCCACCCCCGAAGGTTGCAACATAACGAAACAATTAGGCAGTCCACGCGGCAATGCCGCGAGCGGGCCGCTAGTATTTAATATTTCCATTTTCTTTGCTCTAGTGTCGAGGCAAATCGCGGCGTTAATTTCCGCCTCTTAACTCGGCCAAATTCGGCGGAAAGGGGGAAATGGAGTGTCTTAACACTAGGTTCCCTCTGCCTACCCTGTTGTGTGCGGGATACAGCGTGAAGCTAAAAAATATATATATGCATATTTTAAGTATATTACAAACAATTACTTTTACTATAAACAATTTGTGCTAGATGTATATATTTTAAGCATAAGTACCTTTTACGTTACTTTTTAATCTTTTTTATCTCTGTTTATACAAGCCAGAAATAATATTCAGTAAGATTTGCTAGCATTCCTCCCGTGGGATCCTTTCGCTCGAGATATCTATTTTGAGCAATTCTTAGTACTACCTCGTCTACTGAATTGTAAAATAGGTACCACTGTACTATATATTATCTCCTGTCACATAAATTTCCTTTTTCTTGAACTTAAGGTAATTTTTAAAAAAATGATAATGATACTAGGGTAGTCATAGATAACCTATTAAGTATTAAGACACTCCGTTCTCCGCTTTCCGCCCGAAATTGAGATACTGCGTATATAATTGGCGAAACTTAACGCCGCACTTTTATTTTAGGTACCAGAGTAGAGATATTATAATTATTCCCTCGAGTGGGAATCGAACTGAATTTAATATATTTTACAAGAATAAAGTATTTCAAGTTCCAATATAGGCTATCATTTTTAAATCTAATTTTGCTTACAAAAATCGTGTTATGGGAAACTAAGCATATATGATTGGGGATATTTATTTAGCTATGCACTATAAAATATAAAGCCGCAATTTCACCGCAGCCAGTGCCGGTCAATTTCCGCAGTATTTTAAATTGTAAAGCTTATTGCTAACTATAGGCCTTTGTGTTTTTAATTTTCATAGAAAATTCATGCTACATTTTGTGTTATTGTATTTCTTTTTATTATTCATATATTTTAAGCTTTACGTCTCTCCGCTAAGCAGGATAAGTAATATAACACATTCCATTTTCCACTCTTTGCCAAATCTCTATATATTACGTTTTGAATAGCGGTATGGCGAAAGGGGCCAGTCGTGGCGCAGTGGCACAAGCGTTGATTGAAAACTACTGGTTGTAGGTTCGATCCCCACTCGAGGAGAGGTAATATTTAATATTTCCATTTTCTTCGCTCTGGTGTAGAGGCAAAGCGCGGCATTAAGTTCCGCCACTTAACACGCAATGCCTCCGAATTCGGCGGAAAGTGGGGAACGGAGTATCTTAACACTAGGTTCCCTCTGCCTACTCTGTCTTTGTGGGATCCAGCGTGAAGCTAAAAAAAACAAACTATTCATATATTCTAAGCTTTACGCTTCCCCGCGAAGCAGGATAAGTAATATAATATATTCCATTTTCCACTTTTTGCCAAATCTCTAGATATTATGTTTTGAATGGCAGTATCCAATGCACTTTGTCTTTCTAGAATGGAAGAATAAAAGTATGTAGTCTAAAATCTATAAAACCAATTCCTTAAGTAGTGATCGAACCCTTGGGTTTGTGTATCTTACTGTATTCACTTCATACACTAACCCACTGCGCGACAATAGTTTCTCGTCATTTATTTGTTCATGTCAATTAATTACTTAGTTACATTTAAACAATTGTTAACTAAATTGAGTTCAGTCTTCCATGAATTAACTGGTTACAGATGTTTATAAAAAAAATGCTATCATATAACCTCTAAGATGACTCGTAGAGTAGTATAGAAAAACGCATACATAAGTGCTCCAACTTGTACGATAATATTATATAACTTTAATTGGGGAAAGATCTTCCTTCTGAGGTATTCTCTGAGAACTACAATTTTCGGGGCATTCAAACTCGAGTGGACCTACTATTTCAAGGCCGGCAACCCACTCACAACTCTTCTAATTTTACTAGATGTCAATGGGTGAAGGTAACCATTTACGATGGTAGGTAGTCGAGGTAGTCTTTCTGCTCGTTTGCCTTTTTTTAATGAAAAAATGTTTATAAAAAGGTTTTTTTTTTTTAATTTAGACTACTTGTAGATTTTAATTTAGACTGATATTAGAGAAACTATGATTGGGGATATATATCAACGTAATAGATCCCAAAACAATGAATTCAATTTCTTTTTCTATTTCTGTCTATTAGTCCGTGGATTTTCGCGCGATAAAAAAACGGCTTAATCGTTTTAAATGCAGTTTCGACTGTTGTCTTTTGCCAAACTTTCCGTAACATTTAGAGTTTATTTTAATTCAATCCGTTTATAAATATTGAAATATTTATTAAAAATTAACATTTTGAATAATAAATATAAGAAAACTTTGCGATTTAAGTAAGAACGCGGACAGATGTAAAACCTAAATAGATAGTTGTGTAGTTTTCACGAGCAATGCCGCGAGAGGGTCGCTAGTTATAAATATAAGCTTCACGCTGTATCCCGCACACAGCAGGGTAGGCAGAGGGAACCTAGTGTTAAGACACTCCGTTTCCTACTTTCCGCCGAATTCAGAGGCTTGCGTGTTGCGTGCGACACCAGAGCGAATAAAATGGAAATATAATTTCCACTCTTCGCGTGGGGATCGAACCCACAACCAGTCGTTTACAGTCACACGCTTGTGTCACTGGGCCACGACTGGTCACAATAAATATAAGCGTATACCTAATTAGCTAAAAGTATTTGCAAGTCAATCGTATTAATAAAATAAATTTGTTAAATTGTATAATGGCAACCTAATACATAACTAACAACATTCCTCGCAATAAAGATAAGGGTAACTAACAAAAGGTGATTCAACATCGAACGTAAAACGAGGGAAATGAGCGCTTTATTGCTCTTCCGAGTAAACTTGCAATGCTGAAGTAACTTTATTAAGTAGGTATGTGAAAAATGTGAAGATTTATTATAGAAAAATTTTCACCCAAGTTCATGAAATACATTAAATTTTGAGGGTTTTACATAATATAGGAAATATTTAGTAAAGAATCGTGTTTTTTTTATATTTTTTTTATGTAAGTGTTTTTCGCACATAAAAAGAAAAAACATAAAAAAACGAACACTGCGGAATTCGAACCCACGCCTCTTGGAAACCGTCCAAGCGCTATAACCGCTAAGCCATACGTTCGAAAGAAATGTCTTCTCAACTCTAATTGAAATATTGTAACATATTTTAACCACTTCGACTCTGATGATGAGACAAAGTACGGTTCTGAGCTCCGTCTCGCAGCATAAGTAGAGAGTGGATTGTCTTGGCACTAGGTTATATCATATTTCCTTAACAAACGTGTTAAAAGCGCACTTTAAAGTTCTCTAAAATAAAATATGTCAATGTTGCCATTTAATAGCCTTAGCCATATAAAGCAGATTAAGGTATTTATTAAGAACAAATTTACCTAACCCCGTTTCATTATCATAGTTAAGGCAAATGAGGGCATCGTGGCGCAGTGTAACGGCATCTGATTACTACCGTGATGTTTGTGAGTTCAATTCCCACTCGAGGGAATGGTTATGTATTACTGTTTAAATGCAGTATCTCGATTTCTGACGGAAATTGGAGAACAGAGGGTCTCCACACTAAGGTTTCTCTACTACCTTGCTTTGCAGCAAAAAGCGTGAAGCTACTAAGGTAATGTAAAGATATTCTTCATGTTATCAAAATATCTTATAAAGAATGGAATATTCGCAAGATTGCCAATCATAAAAACATATTACACTGTTAAGCTTTTCTTACACATTTTCAATGTTTTATTCTTCAGAAACGCTGAAAATCACGTACCCTATTTTCCTCAAAGAAAACAAATGGAAGGAGTATTAGCATCGAGATTTATTTTTTTAATATAAGCACGCTTCACATTGACTGTGATTTATGGCTCTCAGTCTACTAAATTTTCCACACTATGAACGTCCTATTATATTTGCATACTGTGCTTGTTGTGTCAACACAATTGAATAAGTTTTTAGGTGACATTGCCTATTACGGGTTCGATTTCCGTATTATTTTGTGTTTTAGTGAATTGTATTTGAAAAAATGTTTTAGAAAAAAAATCATTTCGCCATCATGGCGCAGTGGCACAGCAACTGAATGTAAACGCAAATGGTTGTGAGTTCGATCCGGCTAGGAGGAATGAGTACATTGAAATTATAAATTATTTTCTTTTCTTCGCTCGGGTTTTAGAATCCAATAAAAATAATTTCAAATGAGTTGTGGAGCTCAACACAAGCTAAAAATTGACCCATATACAAAATTATACTATAAATCGATCATATTTTCAATACGTTTCAAATAGTTTTTACTTTCATACATGTGCCAAATATTGAGTAATAGATATTATTATTATAAAGTACCAGTCACGGTGCAGGGGCTCAAAGTATGACTGTAAACGGGACTATTTGTGGTATCGATTTCCACTCCTCGAATGGAAATATTTAATATTTCATTTTCTTCGCTTGTCACTTCGCTCCAGAATTCGGCGAAAAATGGGGAACGGAGTGTCTTAACATTATTTTCCCTTTGCCTGCTGTCTGTCAGATAGCGTGACCCTAACTAAATAACATCTAAAACAAAATATATTACAAATATTCAGCCAAAATTATAAATCGTAAACATATTTTTTATCTGTCCGTCATTATCTACGTGGGATTGTTCTCACGAATATAATAATCCAAACAGAAGTAAATGACATCCTCGCACCATTGTGCCCCTTCCGTACGGACCTCGTGATTATGCATAGCAAGATTACTTCTTAATGATTATGATGATGTTAAAGTTATTTTTGTTGTTCCTTCATTTAATGGAACACAAATACCAGAATTCTATTAGTTGCGACATTGATTTGCGATTGTAAGTGGAGGACGAAATGTCTTGACACTTGGTTCTATCTGACCCTGCTAGGCGTAAAAACAGCGTGAAGCTGCTGGTGCTAAAATATAAATATATAATTTTCAGATATTTTTTTTATATTATTATAACTTTGAAATAAACGTTACGTCGTCAAGATATTCTCTTTTATAATTATTATTACGTATTTAATTAGATCCTAGACTAGAAGTACATTTAATCTATACTTATAATAAAAATATATCAGTATATGTAGGTAAATGGAAGATATATAAGAAAAATGTTATTTGGAGCATTTATTTGTTTTCGTTTGTGCATATTTATGTCTGAAACAGCTTAACTGATTTAAATGCAGTTAGTTGACTATTTTGAGACATTTTGTGATGATTTCATTTCAATCGATACATAAACAAAAAAATTACAAAAGATTACATTTTGTTCGACAAAATTGCTATAAAATATAAAAACCATTTTATTAAATTATATGAAGCCTTAGTTTACGCAGACGAAGCCGCGAACGGATCGCTAATATAAAATATGATTTACCCCAAATGTAAAACAATATTTTAAGTATTTCTAGGTTAAACAATTAAAATGGCTGTCACTTGATCTCACATATTATCTGTTTACCTCATTGTTATACCTATTTAGGTATCTAATAACAAGCAATTACGTATGTGTTATTTGTTCATTTGTATCGTGTAACGCATGAGATACAATACCCTTGCAGGGGCATTCTCGCATGACTGACAACAATGACAAGATCAATAATACGTGTACGTATACGTTTCATTAACTTTGCTATTATTTTTTATTAGATTAATGACGTAATTTAAAATCTTATCTAGTTCAGGATATTTTAAATTCGAAAAACTCTACTTTTTTAGTTTTATGAGAAAACGTAGTGTTATGACACTCTGGTCTTTCCGATTTATGATAAAGCACGAGTAGCGGAGTTGGCTCTGAGATTATTTTAATTTGATCGTATTATTCCTCTAAGTGGAAATTGAATCCTTGATTACGTTTACAGGTTGACACTGCGCCACGATAGTCTTAATAATGGTTATTATTGCCAAAATAAATATAGTTTATGTGTACTTGATCACATAAACAAAATTATAGGTATGTTGTTATGAGTTATAGAAAAATGAAATATATATTTGAAAAGAGCAACTGTTGAGTTTCTGGCCGGCTCTTCTCAGCAGAACTGCCTTCCGAGTCGTTTTAGTGATAGCTTTATGTACATTTGACGATTCAAAAGTGCTTACAAAACTCTATTTGAATAAAGATGTTTTGGAATTTAATTGAATTTGAATGATGTTTTTTAACTAGCTCACGCTATTTTCCATATAGCATCAGAGAGAATCAGAGAGAACCTAGTGCTAAGACACTAGACACCTAAATTAGAGATATTGCATATATATAATCATTTCAACGACTTCCCACTCATTGAAAGGAATCGACTTCCCACTCATTGAACATCTTAAATTGAATACACAACCATCGCGTTTACCGTCAAACGCTGGCTTATGCCTATTCAATTATAAATTATTAAATACTTAAATTATGTATCAAAAGATTCATTTAAGATACAATGCTCTATTTCTCGCTGTATCGGAGGGCGGCCCATCAAAGACACGCTTAGGCGAACCCACTCAGCGGCTTCGTGACCTCATTCCTTATATTTAGGTCGATCGCTCATGAATTTTAGCCAAAATAAATCCTGATAAAAGCTCACTTGTTAAAATCGTTGAGTTAACAAAATTAGCCATTTGAACGTGGACTCGTTTAGATGGTCTATTTATATAATATAATTATATTAGTGTACAGGAAGTATATTTACGTCTTTTTAGATAGATTTTCCGTAATATTCAATATTCTGTTATATTTTATTTCAATTTTAATACTTAAGTATACTGTAGTGGGGCCAGTCGTGGCGCAGTGGCACAAAGTGTAAATGTAAAGCGACTGGTTGTGGGTTCGATTTCCACTCGAGGAGTGTTAATATTTAATATTTCCATTTTCTTCGCTCTGGTGTCAAGGCAAAGCGCAGCGTTAAGTTCCGCCACTTAACATGCAATGCCTCCGAACTCGGCGGAAAGTCGGGAACGGAGTGTCTTAACACTAGTTTTCCTCTACCTACCCTATTGTGTGCGGGATGTTCATTGTTGAATGTGGATTGAACAATGATGTAATTACGTTTCAGCTGTTTCTTTTTAGAAAAAAATGTATTTCAAATCATTGTGTTGAAATTTTATTACATATATGTACTAATTTTCTTTTAAATATATTCTATAAAAACTTCAAGAGAAAACACTACACCAAACACCAAATATAACTATATAACTCTTTTATAATTGTGTCGTTGTTTTATTGAAGGAAAGATATGTGTATACGTTGTAGAGATTATGTTAGATATTAACATATTCTCACATTTAAAACCTTTAAAGAACATAAATCAATATGTAATCATAAGTCCTAATGGTCATTCATCTAATTTCTGTCTGTACGTACATTTCATACAACTATATATCTTACGGCCAACTTTCAACTCGTAGATTAACTGTTATGATCGATTAGATTAAAGTAATTGCGTGTTACATTAGGTTTAGAAAGTTATTCATTATGGCACACCCTGCCTCTAGACCAGCTTAGGAAGCATACAATGTTTATTATATGTTGAATAATGTGAGTATGCTAAATTGCCTATAAAATATTATAAATATTTGATAGTAGAATGAATATGTTTAATTTTTGATTAATAAAACATGGCATATTATGTTTTAGAAATTAAATCAATTGCTACTGAACTGTAAGCCTTATTTTAAGTATAGGTGTTCCCGCGAGTGAGAACCTGGCGACTGGAATACAGGCTCAGAGCTTAGTACAAGCGTCAGTCTCAAATAATTAATTGTTAATTATATTGTGATTCCAGTTGTGGTGCAGGTTCGATTCCCACTCGAGGAATGGAAATATTTAATATTTCATTTTCTTCGCTCCTCGCTTTTTTATTTTTTTTAGCTTTACGCTGTATCCCGCACACAGCAGGGTAGGCAGAGGGAACCTAGTGCTAAGACACTCCGTTGCCCACTTTCCGCCGAATTTGGAGGCATTGCGTGTCAAGTGGCGGAACTTAACGCCGCGCTTTACCTCGACACCAGAGCAAAGAAAATGGAAATATTAAATATTTCCACTCCTCGAATGGGAATCGAACCCACAACCAGTCGCATACAGTCACACGCTTGTGCCACTGGGCCACGACTGGCCACTTTTTTATTTAAATAAACATTTTATCAATTCTTCAAGAGTTATATAAAGATCAACTATCTATTTACTCTAACTTAATAGCGTTTGACACATTTTCAATTCAGCAGTAATACGAGAAGTGTCTAGCGCCTTGAGGCTTGAGAAACTTGTAACTTCTACTTCGGTTACTGCATCAAAAACTTTTCCATTAATTTAATCTATACTTACTTTCCTTAATCTATACTTACTTTCCTTTGTTATATTACTTAATAACTTTATTACTTAATTGTTATATTACTTAAATTGCATTACAAGAAAATATAAAAAGAACGTTTTTCGAATAGCAGCTTTTCGAATGTCAATCTATCGGATTACGGGAAAGTGGAGAACGGAGTAACAACTATACGGGGAAAAAGCGTGAGGCTAAAAAAATAATAACGTGTAGGTACTTCAAGAAACTACATAGATTAGAATATACTCTATTGCACACAATAGAATCAGAAAACACGAAGAATAATCATATACGAATATTATATTATAAATGCAAAAGTCTGTCTGTTTGTTTGTCACGCCTTTACGGCTAATCTACCGGTCCGATTTGCATAAAACTTAGAATGAAAGTAGTAAAAAATCCGGGGTCTAACTTCTAAAGGGTTGAAATTGGAGATGAAAGTTTGTATGAAAAATCTAAACCGCTTGACCAATTGTAATGAATTTTGGTATGAATATAGTTGATAGTCCAAGGTTAAACATAGTTTACTTTGTTTTTCTAAAATCTACCCCTGAGGGTCGCAATATAACGAAACAATTATAGTAAGTAACGCGGCAAAGCAGCGAACGGGCCGCTGGTACTAATATAATATGTACGCAAAGAAGGTTTTATTGGTTCAAACCATCTCTTACAGACAAACTTTGGTAAAGGGAGGTCTAATTATAATAAAAAACAAGAAATGGGCAATAGCGTAAATGTTAGGATACCTCTATCTCCTAATGTAGGTACAGGCGCACTTGAAACTCCAATTAGCTTTTAGCGTTAGTATTTAACATTAGGTACATAGAAATGGGCATAGTATTTAACATTACATTTAATATAAGTTACAACACATTATTTACATCTCTGAGCGCCAATTAAAGTTTAATTAATTATTTACAAAAATAAAAAATGATAAACAGAATACGAATTATGAAATCTTGAATACTGCAAACATTTATTATATAAAAGATAATATTTTAGTACCTAATAAATAAGGCCATTGTGGTACAGTATCAAACGTGAGGGTTGTGTGTTTTTTTAGCTTCACGCTGTATCCCACACACAGCAGGGTAGACAGAGGGAACCTTGAGTTAAGACACGAATATCTCCACTCCTCGAGTGGGAATCGAACCCACAACCAGTTGCTTTACAGGCACACTTTGTGCCTCTACATCACGACTGACTGGTTGGCACGGCCCCCAACTGACTGGTTTAATTCCCAATTGAAAAATTGTTATATATGAAGAGGGAATAACCCTGAAAATGAAGAAATAAAAACATAATAAATATTCACCACGTAGTATTAAGTAGTAACTAATATTTCGGTATGTACCTATATTACAGCATCAACTTACATAAAACGTATTCAGCATACTCGTTAAAGATTTCTCCCCATATATTATGTAAAAGCAGTCGCCTTTTCTAATCTTAACAAAGATTAGCTTTAAAGTTTTAGTCTCATCACGTAGGATTGGGTAGAAACCACGTGCGTAACACTTAGAATGTAGCTACAACTGTTAATCTAAATAAAGCTGATATCCATTGATTTTTTAACTTCACGATTTTTCCGCAGCAGGGTAGGCAGAGGGAACCTAGTGTTAAGACACTTCGTTCCGGTTCAGGGTAGCCTCTGCCTACCCTGCTGTGTGCGGGATACAGCGTGAAGGTAAAAAAAAAGAAAAAAAAAATATCGTTGACTCACGTCCATAACGGGAAACTAAAATTTTGACGTTTCGTAGTTCACATAACACAGCAACTACAATTAATATGGCTGATAAAAAAGTAATCACGATATAATTATATATATATTTACATTTATAACTTCATTAGTACACCACATTTAATAAAGATAATAATAATGACTGAAAAAAAATGTCTTATAGCTAAATACTAATTTCTTCATTTTAAATATGTAATTTATTATGTAGCTTCACGCTATATCCCGCACACAGCAGGGTAGGCCGAGGGAACCTAGTGTTAAGACACTCCGTTCCCCACACATTTATTATGTGGTTTGGTTAAAACAAAGTAGTGTTACATTCTATTAAGACTCAATATCTCTATGAATACTCTGTGTTCACCACAAGATCCATATTAAGTTGTTAGGCTTAAATGACACCGCCGTTCTCTCATATTTTAGACGTGCTAGAATTAAAAATTTTAGGCGGATATCATTTTAAAATAATTCTGGACTCAGGTCACTAAAGTAAATATAATAAATAGATAAAAATATAATTATAATAAATATTAATAAAGTGTAACATGTCATTCGAATTCTATCCCCAAAAATGATACAAGTTTTGAAGTCTTAAGTGGTTTTACTTTTGTCTTTTCAACATAACCAATTTGGAAACTAAAATTATAAACTTAATTAAGTCTGACAGAACGGATTTAAAGTTAAATAAGCATTTTAATTTCAAGCAGGTGGCAGAAAGGAACAAAACTCAAAAAATTAAAATATTTCATATGAACAATGGATAATGAATTTTCAACAAAAAGTCTCTTGATCTTAATCTAGTCCATTATACCCAGCTTTATTACATTGAAAACACCTGCATAGTTTTTTCGGCATAAACTATGATAAAATAGTAACAAACTTCAGCAAGGTGTTGTAACAGTATCGAGGTCGCTTTTCTAATATCCGCCCTTGAGAATTGAGTTGTCTTGCATTTGTCTGTCGTTCCCAGCCCTGAGGTGAGTGGCCGCGAAGTAGGTCATATCTATTTATAGCGAATGGGCTACTTTGACAGACCGATGCCTGTTACGCAAGCCGCGGAAACTAGACGATGGTATTCCGGTTAAAGAATTCCGTGACAACTACTAGTTATGAATGGTCGAAAGCTAAGTTAATGATTATGTATATGATTTCTCACATTTTATTTATTTATTTATATATATTCTTTTTTGTACATCACAATTACAATTGACAATCCAGCAAAGAAACAATTACAAATGTTTGAGGCACAAAAGCCGGTCTAATCATTAAGCAGCGATTTCTTCCAGAAAGGGATTTATTATTGGTTAGAAAAGAGGACCTTTTGATATTTGATTACATTTTTTTCTTCCTGTCATTTATACTAATACTAACCCTAAAGACATCGGCTATACCCTAATCACTTTCAATCACAAAAAACAGACAACTTAGTAATAAATCACTGTTTTTCCAAACATAACATTGAGCGTTTACCGCTTACCGCTTACCTGCCCTAAAGTAATCTTTGACCCTACCACTTTGACTTAACACGTCCTAATATAGTGGAAAAGATTAATTAACCTAACACTTCAGCTTTGGTATTGTTTTAGCTTCACATTTTTCCCAGCATATTACACTATTATATATGGGCAGGGTTTCTGCTTAAATTCTTGCGTCCGGCATTGTATGTTGATGGACGGAACTCAACGCCGCGCGTGGTCTTTCCAAAGGGGAAAAATTGAGCTATCGTAGCGTAAGTAACGTTGTCCACGTTTGATTACAAATGAAATTGATATTAAAATCATTTTCGTTTTAATTTACATACATATATTCAAATAAAATCTTAAATATGTATTACTTTTATTTCAATAACATTTTTTAATCATAAGAATTGAGTGAACACGTTAGTTTTTGTTTATTTTATCATAAAATCATTAAAACGCATTCCATTACCGTAATAGTCTACTCGTATAATGTATAATATGATAGTGTACTAATACACTTAACAGGAAGTCGTCTTCAGTGTCTTTATCTAATATGGTTAGCGTTTGTCCTTATAAAGAAGTACAATTTGCACTTGTGTTTTATTTTCTCATTCCTTATATGCTCTATTAGTTTATTTCTTGTTATAAAATCTTGTTTTTAGAAGTTTTTTGTATATCATATCATTAACATATATTTTTGGCCAAATAATATATGCAATATGTAAAAGCCACGCAAGTAAGGTGTCGAGGAAAAGCCCGGCGTTAAGTTCCGCACTTTCCGCCACGCAATGCCTGCGAATTTGGCAGAAAATAGGAAACGGAGTGTCTTAACACTAAGTTCCCTCTGCCTACCCTATTGTGTGCGGGATATAGCGTGAAGCTAAATAAATAAATTTAAAGTATTAAGAAACAGTAACCTATAGTGAATTAAATCCAAACAATACAATGTTGTAACGTTATGGGATCAGAAGTTGCGTTAGTTAAGTGGATTACAGGTTCGTGGCTCGTATGAATGAGGTTAAGTAGACTTCCCTATTAGTTTAAGTCACAGTATGTATATTATAACTATCGACTCGTCCGCAGTTTCGCCCGCGTTAACCACGATTTTTATCCCCTATTCTTGAAAATAAATAAATTTTCAATATTGCATCATCAACTGTGCCTGAGAAAATTCGGCGAAATCAGTTAAGCGGTTTAAATATTTTTATATCAACTATCCTCACCTATTTTAACCCTTTAAAAGAGACAGACATTCGCATTTATAATATTAGTATGAATAGTCAATTTAGTTTTAGCCTACAAGCAAAGTTGTATGATAGGGATAGTGATCATAATTTAGAACCCGTCTTCTAAAGTAATATAAGTTTTCTTATCCTTTTTCTGCAACTTACTTACTTACTTTTCCCCCGCATAGTAAGTTAGTCAAAGTCAAAATCAAAGTCAAATATTTTTTTTTAGATAAAGTTTTTTGAATAAAATGAAGTTACATACTTCATTTTTTGAACGTCAAACAATTTACCACCGGTTTAGTAATATAAGTTAATGCCTCAGAGCTGAGAAGAACCGGCGCAAGAAATTCAGCGGGACGATTTTTTGACGCCAAATGGAGGTGTCAATAGTAGTGTCAAGATACTCCGTTTTCCACTTTTTGCTCGAAAGACAAAGAAGACTTTGTCGTAACGTTGTCTTGTCACTAAAATAGACAAATAAATTTCTTTAAATATAATTGATAAACATAACAAATGGGAATCGAACCAACAACCATCGCGTATACAATCAGACGCGTATAACGTACAAATTCTCACTTTATTGTAATTCATGACATTTTTATGCATTTCTTATCCTAACTATAATATATAAATAACAATTCAATAATATTAAAATATTTGCTCCACTGATATTCATAACGACTAAATATAAATAAACGTGAAATAAACGAGCTACAATGCCTTTTTATCTTGATAAGACTGTTTACACCTCACGTGTCACCGACCCATATTTCGTAATAGAGGAAGTTGGACAGTCGACCGGTCGAGAAATCAAGATATTGCGTGTAGAGTGGCGGAGTTCAACGACGTGCTTTGTCTTCTTAACAGGTGAAGGAATAAAAATAATTTAAATATATATCCCCGAGTGGGAATCGAACCGTGAACCTGAAAATGACCTGAAATTGCGTTTAAATTCAAACGTTGTCCGAATGCGCCATGATGGCCTCATTTTGAAACTTGCAAACAAATCATCAACTAGTTACACTTCACGTGTCCCATATTTCGTAATAGAAGAGGTCGAACAGGCCACTGGTCGAGAAATCAAGATATTGGTGGAACTCAACGACGTGCTTTGTCTTCTTATCAGGGTGAAGGTTTGAAAGTAATTTAAATCTAATAATTTCCCCGAATGGGAATCGAACCCTGAACCAATTGCATTTACAGTCAAACGTTGTGAACAAATCGTCAACTGTTTACACCTCACGTGTCACCGACCCATATTTCGTAATAGAGGAAGTTGGACAGGCCACCCGCGGGACACGCGTGACCACGTACTTACACTGATGGTTCAGTAGAGCTCGCATAATACTCTCTATTCCTGTTACGAGCGATAAAGGAAATTAATACTTATATCCTGTATGTATAAGGCTGTGATAGTAAAAAGACATGCCTTAATTGTATTTTTTGTAGAAAAGTTTACAGTTTGTTTCCAATTACAGGACAGCATATCTCGAATAATATTTCTGTTACTAACATAAAGGAAATTAGTATCTATATCCGGTGTGTATAAAGCTAGGATAATAAAAAAATACGCCTAAATTGTATTTTTATATTAAAGGTCACGACTGTTTTAATATCGTCTGTTTAATTTAAATTCACCCACTTATTATAAATATTCATAGTAATTTTATAAATACGATCAACTGTCAGACTGTCTGTCTGTCTGTTATGTTTTTACATCTAATACACAGTGAACAGTGCACAGTGTGAATGGAATTTAGAATAAAAATATCGAAGACACAGGGTCAAATACCGGTATGGCCTTTAAAGGATTGAAATAGAGTATGAAAACTCTAAAGCTATCACTAATTTCGATGAATTTTCTTAAAATAATTTCAAAGTCAAAAATAGACTACGATTTTTTAAAAAAACGAACCCTGAAGTACCTGAAATGGAGGGATGAATGATTTGTAGAGAAAATATAAACTGTCGTTAAGCGATACGCTGTTATGAAGTTGCCAATTATAATTTGTATATTTACTTAGTAGATGATGCAGAAGATACTCAAAGATCAAAATGTAAAGATCAAAATTTTGACAAAACTGCTATACTTTTTTAATTTAATGGAAACTTAGGAAAAAATCGTGTGTAAGATACGTTAGTCAAGGGACGTACTAAAATTCACTTGGATAAAATCCGTAATCTAGCCGTCCGTAATAAGCCCGATAAGAGATATTTATATTTAATTTTAGCGCGAAACTTTAATATAAGTTTCGCATCTACCTACGATATAAATTTGAGAATATTTACATTCCTGTAACAATAGACTATACTCAACCTGAAAGTAGTAGTTTTCTAACAATGTACACGAAACTCGAAATTTACTTTCAAACTAATTTCCAAGTTTGAAAGTAAATTATCAACAGTTGAAACTTAACTTCCCTTCTTATAAAAAATCGACTTAATGCTTTTTCCTTCATAGCAGGATAGTCAGAGAGAAACTAGTATCAAGACACTCTGTTCTTCTCTTTATTTGCGCACGATCACAATCGAGACATTGTGTGTGGAGTGGCGGATGTCAACGCCGTACTAACTTTGTCTTCTTATCTCAGTTCCCCCGTCGATCCCCGAGTGGGAATCGAATCTCGTACTTTCATTTCGTTGTCCAACTCCGTCATGACGGCCATATTTTGAAGCTTGCAAATAAATCATCAACTCTAGGAACTTAAGTTCACTTATTGTAAACATCTTAATAATTCGTCGCTTTCATTTCAACTGAAATGTATATTTTGTAAAATTAAATTAAATATTTAAGATTATACTATATTTCGAGATTGGGGGCTCCTTTTCCGGTCGAGGGATTGTGTTTATACTATTTTCACTCCTCGCCCTTGTAAGGGGCGGCGTTAAAATCCACCGAATTTAGGCGGAAAGTATAGAAGGGATTGTCTTGAAAATGTTATCTATCTTACTCTCCGCTAAGTGAGAAAAACCGATTACAAACTTGCCTACCTAATTCACTATATGTTAACTAAACAAAATTCAATAATTAAAGAAAATAATATATCTATAAATTATATTCTAAGTAGAAATTAATGAACAATATAATAATAATATAAGAGGCGTAATTTCTAATAAGTAATTAACATAAATTATTTAAATTCCCAGGTGCCGAGAGAAAGCTTCAAGCATATTGTGAAAGCGTGCGAATGTCCACTCTACTGGAAGATGCCTTTGTTCCTGGCCACACAACAAAACCTCAATGCAGCGGTCGATGGACACAAGTTCATTGATTTTTGGAGAGAGTAAGTTAGAGTCTGTAGATTCATATTTAAGATAGATATAGGAAGTTATATAATTTATTATTGATATTAAACAAAAATAAGAAATAGATAATAGCTGTCGTGTCGTAGTGGGATAGTAGCTGACTGTAAACGAGATGGTTACGAGTTTGATTTATATTCGAGAGAAACGTTATAGTTAATTTTTAACTTCTACGCTCTAGTACTAAAGACAAAGCGCATCATTGAGTTCCGCTAGCTAATACGCAATATCTCAATTTAAGGTGGAAAACGAGAAGGAATACTAAGTTCGCTCTGATTACCCTGCTGTGGGAAAAAGCGTGATGTTGTAAAAAAATAAATACCTACACACAGACAAAATATTTTGCGCTCCTAATTTTTATACATTATATAATTTTAAATCATTACATATAATATATTGCATAAAATACACAAAAAATACATAAATATAAAACATAATTATATGAGAAATCTCAAACGGAAGAACCTGTCAATAGCAGCAAGCAAATACACGATGCCGACTGACGTTTTTAAACATTTTATTGCTTAATTTACTACTGTAATTAAAGTGATCGTAACTGGTTGCGGCGTACCATGTGCACTTTTACTACTTTTGCCCGCGAAACCACTTCTGCTATATCTAAATGAATTGAAATATCTTTCATTTTGTTGTGACTGTAAACGCGATTCGTGGTCGTGGGTTCGATTCCCTCTCGAAGAAATATTTAATTTCTCCGCTGTGGTATCTAAGATAAAGCGTGGCATTCGATTTCGAGCGGAAAGTGGAAAACGGTGTGTCTTGACACTAGGTTCAATCTAGTCAGATTGAAAAAGCCCCAAACTTTTTTTTTTAATAATATTTCCTTAAACACTTGTGTATTAAGGGACATTACCAACAGTTACCATGTTGGTAATGTCCCTTAATACGCAAGTTGTATACGCCAAGTACATAAGAGAGTGAGTAATAAATATTCTATAGATAAAATATATGATTATACAAAATATTACTAATACTAATAGTATAATATATCTGTACAAATACATATTTTTGTATTAAATCTTCGATTTCACTTTTTCTGTATTTATGATTAACTGTGATATCCGTTCACGAATGCATATTTATTTTTACAAATTAATCTTTCAAACTATAAAACTCTTTATTATTAATACATATCTTTAGTTTTTTTTAATTATTTTCTATTTAGCGTAGAAAATATACAGATTTTTACTTAACAAACAAAATTAACTTTGGCATTATGCTAATCCTATTCTTAAAACGGCTACATATAAGGGCAGGAAAATGGGAAAGGAAATAAATAATAAAATATTTAATTTCTATATTCATAAAAAACATTTTTTTATTCAGAATGACATCACAATGCCACGATCAAGCATCCCGTTTCGTCTACATCTTAACACGAGGCAAAAGTACAACGCTGACTCCAGAAGACTTTGTGCCGCTAGTGCAAGACGTCGTCGACACACATCCTGGGCTGTCCTTCCTGAAGGAAGCCACGGAATTCCACTCTCGTTATGTTCATACTGTGAGTATATAGTAATGTAGTTAGATCTTTTATTTTCACAATTATGAAATAAGCAATCTTCAGCTGATTAATCGCTTATTTTTATTCAAAAATACATGTTTAGAATATGATCCTAAAAACTTTGAGGTCTCAAACCCACCACACCAGGGAGAAAGAATCCAGAGTAGTACGCGAAACAACTAAAAAATCGTTGACTGTAGTTTGATATATCGTTGACTGTAGTTAATTATATAGGTATACTAACAACTGACAGACGAATACCACCTCAGTCTACTTGTGACTTCCAAGTATTCCAAACGACGGGTTTTCCAAATATGTATTTTCGAATACCAAAAATATAAGCGTTTAATCCGGTTAAAATAGTTTTATTGCAAAAAAATTATGTAGTTTTCTCTCGTAACTTTGTTAACGTAAAATCCCACCCTCATAGGGTCTCTTAGGGCTCCCCTAAGCAATTTGGCATGTATACTATATTTTATATGACATATTTATGTACTGTATATTGAATAAAGGACAATTTACCTCAATTCGACTTGATCGCTCTGATGTACAAGACAAACCGCAGCGTTATGTTCCGTTTTGCTCCCCCAATAAAACGATGTCGCAAGCCGAGGTTCGAGTCTCAACTGAAGCGCCCTTGCCACGCCGTCGTCGTCATTTGATGGCTTCCCTCACAAACGAGGATTCCAAGCTAAAGTCAGAGCTCATATAGCTCGGCCTCCCCCAAAGCCCGGTGACGCTGTCGAGGCCACTCTGGCCAACAGCATACTGCACAGTTGAAAAAAAAAGTTATGCTCCGATACACGCAACTGCTCGACGTAAAGGGGCAGACGGAGTGTCTTGGCCATCTTGCCGCTTGCCAGGCCAGCTTGGTTCTCTCTGACTACCCTGTGTAGGTAAAAGTGTAAAGCTACTTCTTTATCTCGAGAATAATACGTAAAATAAGGAAGATGCCAAAAATATATACTATTTTAAATTCATAACCTAAATTTAGGTATATTAATAGGGTGTTATTGGCTTTGTAATAACGGAATATTTCCTCTATATTATTGTACTATCGTTAATATTACAGAACTTCTGCTATTTGTGTTAAGCTCGCCTTGACCCATCTCTAGAAAGTTTCTGACAGCTAAACTGCGGTTAATTGAATTTTCTAATTATTATTTGCGTAGATATTATATTTTGGTCTATGCTTTAAGTATGTAATAATAGTTTTATTTTCTATGTAATATAGATAAAGTTATGAAATGTAAAAAAATGTATCATCATTATATCATCAAATGATTTAAATTTTGAGCATAGAAAAATAATTTGATTTTTTTTTCATTTAGCTTAAAACATAAGCAAGTTATCCCTGGTCATATTACAAATTTATTTTATCAAAATGAAGCCTAAGAATAAAATAAAGCACTTTTTTTTTCTTCCTCAAATACCTACTAAATTTCACGATACATTTTTAAGTATGGACGTAACAAGCGACCGACTTAAGATTTTATATGGTTTTCGTAACTTTTATCACCATTTGTTAAATTATATTTCAATTTTTGAATAAAAATTTTATACCGCTTAACAATTTACCCTTTTGACATGCGAAAATAACTTTTGCAATAAAAAAATACCGCCGACTGTTTGAAGTACGCCTTTTACATACATTTTACAGTTGCCGTAAATAAACTTTTAAAACGTTTTTTCCTGCTTTCTCCAAAAATATTTGTACGGAATACATCAGTCATGTCAAAAACTCTTTACTTGTCACATTATTCCCGCGTACATGGAAGTCGTGTAACCCTAATTCGGTAAATTGCTGAATTTTATTATAAATAAAAAAAAATCCCTTCAATACCTTAGTGTGACATATCACTGCCTATTATTATTTTTAATAGGTTTTTATTAGATTTAAATTCAAACTATTTCATCATTAGATCTAGTCGATCTATCTATTAATAAACGTACGTATGCTTAAAAAAATGTTGCAAGTCTATATTGATTCTTATTGTCATCTGGCTTGGTTTAAAAATTTACACACCGCTCAAATATATATTCTACTATTTATTCATGGCATAAATCTAATATTCTTATCAGGACGACTAGAATAAATCCATACTTATATTATAAATGCGAAAGTCTGTCTGTTTGTCTGTCACTGAAGTAGTAAATAATGCAGAGTCAGACTTAGGCTACTTATTTTTCAAAAATCTACCTCTAAAGGGTTGAAATAAGAGATTAAAGTTTATATGAAAACTTTCAGTTTAGTTTATATCTAAACTGCTTGACCGATTCTAATGAATTGTGGAATAAATATAGTTGATAATCTAAGGTTAAGCATTTTTTTGTGAAAGTCATCCATATAATATCGTATCGTATCTCACAGGTGATCGCTAGGATATTTTACTGCGTCAACCGATCTTGGTCCGGAAGAATATCTATACCCGAACTTAGAAGATCCAATTTATTACAAGTTATTCAGCTTTTAGAGGACGAGGAAGACATCAATCAAGTCACACAATACTTTAGGTGAGTTATCGTTGTAATAACATTATATGTATAGGTATAGGGTATGTTTAGATTTATTTACCTGTTTTCTTTTGACTTTTAAGGGCTCTTTAGGATTTTTATCTCTGCTTGTCAGATTCTTTTCACCATATTCCTTCCAGTTACTGATTTAAGTGCTAAGCTTCACCATTACTAATGTAGTATGGTGAAGCTACTTTGTTTTTCGAATAAACTCAGTAGATTACTTCACTCGTTTCTACTTTCTACTTGTAAGGAAATTGCATCAAACATATTTATTTAGTATCTATAATGTAATTGGAACCTGCGATGATTTTGTATATTAAAGTGTCAATCTAAACGGGGATAAATATGCAAAATGGAGTAAATTATCATATAACTCAATGAGTTTAAGGACTGTATAAATATTAATGATTTCATAAATCTTCTACCTAACAAACAAATAAATTTTCTATGTATTCACTTAAATATAAGATCTATTATAAAAAATTTTACATTACTAGAACAATGCATAAGTTCTTCAAGAAAAACTATTGACGTTATAATACTCACAGAAGTTAATATTTCAGATAAAATAAGTTGTTTATATAATATTAGCGGTTATAAAATGTTCACAGCATTGCGAAAGTCACGTAAAGGAGGTGGTGTAATATTATACGTAAATCAAAAACATAAATGTAAAACCTTAAATATAAAGACACGAAATTTTGAAAGTATAATGTGTAAAGTTACAACTGAGTCAAACTACACGGCCACGCTCCTCGCTGTGTATCGTCCTCCTAACTCAAGTAAAAATCTCTTTATTCAGGAACTGCGTGACACAATCTCAACTAATTCTATTAATAATGAGTTATATTTGCTAGGTGATACAAATATCAACATTAAAATAGATTGTCCTATAAAACACATCTACAGCAATACTCTTCACAGTTTAGGTCTCCTATGCGGGATAACTGAACATACTAGAATCGAAATGTGTAATGGTAAACTTAGTAAGTCTTGTATCGATCATATATATGCTAGATCCTATACACAAGACGTGTACACTGCGGCTATCGGAACTACACTGGCCGACCACCGTGCTATAGTGTTGGCCTGCTTAGGCGTGCATATACAGGCGGTTCCAAAATATAGTTTATATTTAAATAATAAAAAAGTCTATGAAAACTTAAACTTAATAGATTGGAAACAAATAAATACCTCGACATGCCCAATAGATACATTCGATTATATTCATTCAAAATTTACGGAATGCTACAAAAAAAGTACAGAAAAAGTTAAAATAAAATCTAATATAACGCGTATAAATAATGTATGGATCAATAAAAAAATTATTAGAGCATGCAAACACAGAGATGAGCTTTTCATACAGTGGATAAAAAATACGAACAACTTAATAATAAAACAAAAGTATAACAAAGCAAGAAACTATGCAAATAAAATTATTCAAAAATGTAAAAACAGTAATATAAAATCAGACATCATTAAAAATAAAAATAACACTAACAGGCTTTGGCAAATCCTTAATAGGATCACTGGTCGAATAAAACTCTCCGTCGACGAAGTTATACGAAATGCTTTTGAAATAGAAATAATAACTTGTAAAGATATAGCGGATAACTTTGCAATAACATTTAAAAATGATATTAATGAAATAATACCGAAGTGTGCGAAACCATTACTTATTCAATCATCTTACAGCCAAGAGGTAAATATGAGCATGCGTTACAAACCAGCATGTCCTAAATCTATAAAAAGAATTGTTACATCCATGAGTACGAAAAAGTCTGCAGGTATAGATAAAATTAGAGCTATTGATATAAAAGTAATATGTAAAAACATCACAGCGGTTATAGCAAACCTAATCAATACAAGCATCCAAACTGGTAAATATCCTGATGTATTGAAGACTGGAATTGTCAGGCCGATCTTTAAAAAAGGCAGCCGAGATAATTACGCTAACTTTAGACCAATAACAATACTACCGACTATTGACAAAATTGCAGAAAAATACATAAGCCAACAAATATATAAATTTTATGCGGATAACAATATTATAACACATAAGCAATATGGCTTCCAACCTCAAAAGAGCACAACTCAACTGCTATCGTCGATAAGAGCTAGATAATAAAGAACACGTGCTAATTGTATTTATTGACTATACGAAAGCATTTGATACGCTAAGACATGACAAGCTGCTGCAATCACTCTGCGATAGTGGGATCAGAGGAAAGTTACTCGCATGGTGTGAAAATTATCTTTCAAATAGAAAGCATATAGTAAGGGTCGGAGATGCTGACAGCTGCATCGTGCAGCGGACAGAAGGTACTGCACAAGGCTCGGTATTGGGTCCACTCCACTACCTGACTTACGTAAATAGCCTTTCGAATGTAATCACAAGAAGTGAGATGTATCAATTTGCAGATGACACCTGCCTTATAACTGCGGGCCGTAATATTAGAGAGGCTCTTATCAAACTGCAGGAGGACTTTGATATGCTTGCCAAATGGTCGCATGACGTCGGACTGGTACTCAACGCAAATAAAACCAAGTTGATGTATATTAGCACTAGCCAAAATAGAAGCTCTTTTAAACCAGCAATCATCATTCATAACCACGAATGCTTACATCAAAAGAAGGAAGTGCTATCTTGTGAGTGTAACGAAATAGAGTTGGTAGACACAGTCATACTTACCTAGGAATGATAATCGATTCTAGACTAAACTGGAAAATGCATATAAATCGAGTATGTGACAAGTTGAGAGTGATACTTGCAAAATTCTCCTTAGTGAAATATAAACTGCCATACAAAACGCTTTTGCTATTATACACGTCTTTGGCCGAATCAGTAATATCTTATGGACTCTCAAGCTATGGAAGAACATATAAAACACATTTGGATCAAATATACTACCTACAATTGCGTATTCTAAAAGAGATAATTCCGTGTAATATTAAAAATCGTATTAACAACAACAGCGAAAAAACTTTTGAATTTTGTAAAATTATACCAATACATGAAAAAACGGAGTTAATATTACTATCGGAACACTTTTTCAATGAAAATTTTAAACTTTATAATAATACGAGCTCAAATAAATTGATAACTCGTAGCATGTCTAACTCAAAACTCTTATTACCTAACTATTGTAACATGTATGGTAAAAGATCTTTAAAATATGTAATACCTAAACTTATTAATCAACTTCCAATATCAGTGAGAAACACAATAACACACAAAAATATAAAACATGTATTAAAACGTCATTATCAAGAACTACTAACTGTGAAAGTAAAGGGTTAGAATACCTAATAATGCATATAAATAATAGAATAAAAAAATAATAATTTAATTTAAATAAAAAAAAAATAAAAGTAAAAAATAAAAAATAAGTAATTTAAACAAAAAATAATTAATAATTAGTCGTAAAATGTAAATCAGCCTGTATACGCTAATGCACTCGAAGTTTGTTTATTATATAAGAAGTGAATATTGTGAACCTACCTACAATTTAGTTATTTAATTTTAAATTGTTTACATATAATAAGATAGAAACTTATTTTTAAACCTGTTAGACGTATTTGTTATGTATACGTGTAACGACACTGGTGGACGGTAAAACTCGAATGAGTTTATGATTGCACCTTAAATGGTATATTTTTTGTATTTTTTCGTATTAATAAATAAATAAATAAAAATAAAAAAATATAACTTATTTTCATAACATGAAAAAACTTTTAAAATTAATTTGAGCTTTTAGTACTATTACATTTAAAAAAGCCCTTTTCTTATTCTCATGACAACATCTGAATTTGCATAATTGTATTTTGCCTTGTTGTAAAGATTTTAGTAATTAATGCGTGTTATTTATGTTTATACTTCCAGTTACGAGCATTTCTACGTCATTTACTGCAAATTTTGGGAATTGGATAAAGATCACGATCTGTTTATTGATAAACATGATCTCGCAAGACATAATGACCACGGTGAGTTTAAAAATATGATCTTAAACTTATATTTTAAATGTTTAAGTTAATATCATAATTTGCTTTTAAAATATTAAAAATGAATATTTTTAATATTTTTGTTTGGAATATCTCTTACCAACTTTTGACTTCAAATCTTGTCGCGATAAATTTCGCTTTGTTACCAGAAATGTATATATATGTAATGTAAATGTATGTACTATTTAACTTTTAAACGTGTTTTTTTTTCTATTTTCGCTTACACATTTTGCTAAGAAGCATTTGATAATATGATATCAGTTAATTATATACCATTTATGTTTCCAAATTCAAGATAATAATGGACTTATATGATTTAATCTTAAACAATCAATACATTTATAAGAAAACATCAAGTTATTTTAATTACATGTCGCCTCTTAACTAAAATACCTCTAGCTCTAGTTATATACTTTTAGTGAATCTATAAAAAAAATGTCTATTAGTTAAATATTTATAAAATTTATAGTATTCATAGTTAAAAACATATGATCTTTTACATTTATAATATCTAAAACAAAATATAAGTATGTAGGTAATGACTTGGAAACGGTGAAGATTTACAATGATTGATGTGACAGTGACAGTTCTAGTAACTATTGTCATCATTACTTACTATTTACGTACGTACTAGCCTCGTACTACATTCGTTCTATAGTTTCATTTAATATTCGTTGGTACTACTGGTAATAAACTTTAAATTTCATAGTAAGAAATTAATACAAAACGTATTAAATTCTTACTATGAAATATATAACGACTTTCTAGCTCTTAGTGTAATTCTGTATCAACACTTGAGTTTTTGACCAAAATACAGAAATTAGTTGGTGGAAGTTTCTCTGCAGTCAGTTAGTTAGTCAGTCAAATAACAATACTATTCACAAACTGAATAGAATATGATTTAAACTACGAAACACTAAGTTGTATATTTCATTGTTTTAAGCGAACAATTGACAAAGATCTTAACTTTATCTAGCTTAAACGAGATATACAAAGTTTTAAAATCTCTCATAACTTTAAGCATCTATTTCATGATTCTGATTATCAAACGTAGCTTTTAACGAATCAAAACCTATACATTTGTGAAACGTTATAATTTGAACTATGAAAGAATTTTCATTTTATTTCAGCGTTATCAAGTCGAATGATTGAACGAGTGCTGTCCGGCTGCGTGACGCGCGGCAACCAGAACAGATTGACCCCCGATGGAGAACCAAGAATGTCCTACACTGAGTTCGTCTGGTTCTTACTTGCTGAAGAAGATAAGACTCATCCAACTGCCATCGAATACTGGTTCAGGTGAGCCCGAATTTGAATCATATCAGTTGGAGGTGGAAGGTAGTTAGAAAGAATCTAGTGTCAACACATTCCTCTCTCCACTTTCTCTTCGAAATTGAAACATTGCGTTGAGTGGCGGAACTTAACGCTTTGCTTTGTTGACATACCAGAACAAAGAAGTGAAAATAATTATAAAAGTTATATAATCAATCTTTCGAGTTGGAACTATCCCACTGCAACACGATGATCTCGATAGTAAAATTTAAAATTCATTAATCAGTAAATTAGTATATCAAGTTTCCTTTTCTGACGCATCGAAATAGTAATTTTATTACGAATTTCAACCTACTATAGATAACACTAACTTGGTGATACTAACACAAGTAAATTGAACCAATCGTAAAATTTACTTGTGTTAGTATCACAAATTTTCAGTTTGCCTAAGTGTGGAATAACACTTTAAAAATGATCAAAAGTATGAACCAATCATTTTTGATTTATAGATTATACATCATTTTAATTTACAATGCCTGTCAACAAAATTCCCTAACATATTTGGTACTAAATTGCTAATAATTGAGATCAATCACACAATTGCGCATTCCCAGCATTGACACTTGGACTTTAATTAGCAGAACAATGTTGCCATATAGGGTTGAGAGAGAAAGACATTTAAAGAAAAAAAAATCCTATTCATTGCCAGTCGTGGCCCAGTGGCACAAGCGTGTGACTGTAAACGACTGGTTGTGGGTTCGATGCCCACTCGAGGAGTGGAAATATTTAATAGTTCCATTTTTTTCGCTCTGGTGCCGAGGTAAAGCGCGGCGTTAAGTTCCGCCACTTAACACGCAATACCTCCCAATACGGCGGAAAGTGGGGAACGGAGTGTCTTAACACTAGGTTCCCTCTGCCTACCCTGCTGTGTGCGGGATAGAGCGTGAAGCTAAAAAAAAAATCATAAGTATGGAATAACACTTTAAAAATGTTTAAATGGGTTGAGAGATTTTGTCGGTGTACACTCCTCGTTTATATAGATAATAAAAATTTAAATATATTTTGCAACATTTATTTGAATTTACAAAATTTCAAAATTGTTATATTAATACGTGAAGGAAATACTTTGGGGCCATTTCTATAAAAATTATGCGAAATATTTTTTTTTTTATGAAACGATTAAAATAAAATAAAACTAAATGTTAAAGGGAAGATTACCGAAATACAGTCGTAGACAAGAAAAATAATTTATTACATTGATAAATGCCCCCAAAAAATATTTTTTTGTCAAATACCTTCCATGTATATACAACGATAAATTTAATTTTTTATGCTTTTTACTTGGTATCCTTAACCAACAGTGTATAAAATTCGTTTATAAAAGTGTTTTACTCGTACATTAAAACGTAAACATTCGTGCCATTAAACGATATGTAGGTTCTTAAGAGCCGATCGCTTATCAAGTGTAACAGCAACAGTGGAGAAATTACAAAAAACATTGCATGCATGGCGGCGCACCAGTGCGAGAAAGTTCTGTATGATCTGGTCACGTAAACATTATCATAGTTATGTTATTTGTGCGGAAATAGACCGGCCATGATGCTTTAATAACCAAATATAACTTGATAAAGATTATCATGGCAGAGTTAGACAGCGTCCGACTGTATCGGGTTGGTTGTGGATTCGATTCTTGAGTTGAGTTCCACTACTTATTTTATTTTTATTTTATTTATTTATTAGACTCACCAGTGGCTGACTCACCCAATGACCTTTTACAATACACTTTTTATACATTTCTTTAATCTTCTATCTAAATGCATTACCTTTTAGGGTGAGTACCACATGCATGAATATGGTCATTTAACATACAAATATACACAAACATAGTAAAATTATTAATAAATTTAAACAAGGAAACAAATAATCAAATTAAATCTAAGAAAAAAAAAGAAGAAATGAAAATTAATAACATAAAAATTGAAAAATACATAACACGAAATGTCTCGATTTCAGACGGAAAATGGAGAGCGGAGTGTCTTGACGTTAGGTTGTCTCTGACTACTCTTTTATGCGGAAGAAAAACGTGAAGCATTAAGCTTAGTTATGTTGCCGTGTATAATATTTATTTTGTTATATTTAAACTTAACATATGATATTTCTAAAAAGGGGAAAAAAATATATCATTCGCGTATACAAAATGTAGGTAACATTTAGGATATCATATTCTGATCATCCAAATTAATAAAGTTTCCTTTGTAAAATATACTCTTTCATCCTCTTTAATAAAATTGGAACTTACGAAAGTATAATAAAGCTTAGTTCATTTTCCAATACGAATGTTCAAAATAAATTTGATTTTTACTTGTGAACTTGGGATCCTATTTTGCAAAGTTTTAATAGAAAATGAACATATACTTTGGGGGTCTCTAATGGAATCTTATATTAAATACGAAATATATAATTAACTTATTTCTTTATAAATTCTCTTTTCAACTCTTAAATTCAGTAACTATTTAGATATACATACTGCTCTTAATATTTCTATTTCATTAGCTGTGACCGTGACTTGGTCGGCAAAAAAATGTATAGTTCTAAGATAAACGTAATCGTAACGCCGTAACGCCTAAAGTACTTCTTATTACTTCAGCTATCTGTTCCGTCAAAATAGGTCCAGCCATTTCAGAAATTAGCCCGAACGAACAAACAGACAGATCAAAATTGTAAAAATATTGTTAAAAATTCATTATTTTATTATTTCAACCAAACACTCCATTCAACTTTATTTATTTGTATAAATTGAATTATATATTTTTAATTATTTTAACATGACATATCTGCTTAATAATATAAGAATATAGTATTGGGCCAGTCGTGACGCAGAGGCACAAAGTGCGACTGCTAAGCGATTGGTTGTGGGTTCGATTCCCATTCGAGGGGTGGAAATATTTAATATTTCCATTTTCTTCGCGTGGTTCCCGGTAAAGCGCGACGTTAAGTTCCTCCACTTAACAAGCAATGCCTCCAAAATTCGGCGGATAGTGGGGAACGGAGTGTCTTAACACTAGGTTCCCTCTGCCTATCCTGCTGTGTCCGGGATACAGCGTGAAGCTAAAATAAAAATTTGTTTTGAATTGTTTTAACATCACATATCTGTTTAATAATAATAAAAATATAGTATTAAAATATTCCTGCACTGTTACTACACCTCTATACGTAACATCTCAAGTTCTGTGAAATTTAATTCACAATAGATATAATTGAACTAAGCGC
Source organism: Dryas iulia moderata (assembly GCA_019049465.1). NCBI lineage: Eukaryota > Metazoa > Arthropoda > Insecta > Lepidoptera > Nymphalidae > Dryas > Dryas iulia. The sequence continues at coordinate 5,896,943 of CM032417.1, forward strand.
TCTGCGTGATTAAGTGCGTGTGACAGAAACCAAGCGAAAGCGCACTGACACAGTTGATTTACCCGATTAACCGACAAGGCTTCCACTGTAGCGTAAAAAATCCTACGTATATATGTATGTATTTGAACATGCTATATCCTATATGGATATCAAAATTTATATTTATGATAATTATTAACGTATTTTTTAAAAAAAAAAAACCTTTTTTTATTTCAATCTTGTTTCTAATCTACATCACTATATTTAATCACAAATTTAAAATCAGTAACGCAATATGAACAAAAGAAAAATAATAAATCAATACAATTTTCCTATTTTCTTATAGTACAAGGTTTTTTTTACTCTGATAAATAAATAATTCGCGCTTCTTCGCACATAGCAGAATAGTCAAAGAGAATCTAGTGATATGACACGGAGAACACAAGAACGGATTCTTCACTTTCGGCCCGAAAAAAATGACTTTTACTTTCTTGTCGACATTGATAAATGTAGATCTCTGTAATAGTAATTTTTTGTCGACTCAAAGCTTTGTTTATATAATTTTAAGAACTTTTTAAATATTTTTAAAGTGCTATTCCACACTTAGGAAAATTGAAAAAGACATTTAGAAAAAGTATCCTAAATGTCTTTTTTTTTTTTCTAAATAACATTTAGTTAAGCGATATCTAAAGATTGGAATATAACTCCTGGATCATTGCAAGAAAAATAAAGTATTATATAAAATATTATATGTATTTCAGATGTATGGACGTAGATGGCGACGGATACATTTCTATGTACGAGCTAGAATACTTCTACGAGGAGCAAATGCAGAGGATGGAAGCTATTGGTATTGAGACACTGCCATTCAATGACTGCTTATGTCAGGTATTTGATTATATCTTGAAATATAAAATAAACAACTATGATATTTTTTATTCGCCTACTTTATAAATCAGTTTACTATGTAAAAACCTATACATTTCTATTTCTTCACTAATACTTCTTATAAGTTCATTTTAAATGTTTCTTTAAAGAATTTTGTTCCATAGGTTGTGTAGGTCGAAATTGACATTATAACTCCTTTTTACGCTGTTCATACCACTTATGGCTAACTGTATATTATATATTTTTTCATTTTCAGATGTTAGATATGGTCCATCCCGCAGAAGAAGGCAAAATAACACTCACAGATCTAAAGAAGTGCAAGCTCACACCAATCTTCTTCGACACGTTCTTCAACTTGGAGAAATACCTCGACCATGAGCAGCGCGATCCGTTTGCAACGCAACGTGATTCAGATTCAGAGGTACAGACAAAATTACTTTTCATTTCAGCTTTATGTGTTTTCCCACAGTCAAGTAGTCTCCAGTTTTCATCTGAAATCGGGTTATTACTTGTTCAATAGAAGAAGTTCAAGAAGTCTCGCTTTATCTTCGGTACCACAAAGGAGTAATATATATTTTTTTTAAATATAGTCGTTCCTCCGATTGTAAATCGACTTACAACCATTGCACCTACAGTCAGACGCTGTTCCGCTGCGTCACTACGGCCTTATTACATACATGTAGGGCCTATACAAAGTCAAAGTCAAGACACGCCACTTTCTTGAAATTTCACATCATATTTTTTTAATCTTTAAAATATTAAAATCAATTTAGCACCATCAATCTAGAACCAAGCTTTTTTATATTTTCAAAAGCGCTAATGAAGTGTTAGTGAAACAAGTTGGAAATGAGCCAAAGCATTGAAATGTTCATCTTAACTTAATTGTAAGGCTTCACAATTTTACACTCTGTTTTTGTAATTATAGATGTCAGAATGGGACAGATTCGCTGCAGAAGAATACGAATTGCTCGTAGCTGAGGAAGGCGGAAGCGACGCGCAGGACCAAATGTAAGCATTGCATATATTACTATTATATATTTAAAACACACTATATATAATAATATTTTTCTCTAAAAACAGGCAATTATATAAAATATATAAAGAGTCCGAGAAAAGGAAATATATTAATCGTTTCTTTGAGTTGTGCAGGAGTAATCATTTGCAAGGACATAAGTCAAACAAATAATGTATATTTGGTAAAGTACTATTACTTAATGGTCCTGATAGTAAGCATTGTGAAGCACGTCGCTCCTAGACGCTTTACCCTGCACACGAAACACGAATAACAGACGACACTGTACGAATATGTTCTGAATGCACATAATACCAGAGTTACAGATATATCTACATAAACCTAAACCTCGAATCGTTCTCTAATCTATTGCTGTTTATTTATTCAGTTTTGCTTTTAGTATATTCAATTATTATTTATAATATTTATTTATATATGTAACAAAATATGTAGTTATCATATCATTGGTCTAATTTCTTTCATCAGGGAGGAAGATAGAACTGGCTATGCTAGGGTAAGAAAGTGTTGTATTGCAGTGTATGTCTTGTGTTCCGCTGCATTGAATTTGCACAAATATGATATAAAAAATATATTTATTTTATAATCGTCATCAGAACAATAACATAAAAATACTAATGCTATTCCTTGATTAAGTGACATATACAATATCATGACTTGTTTATCTTATTTCAATAAAAATATAATTAAGAACTTAATTGGTTTTTCAAACAGTCATATTAACTATCTGTATGTAACTTATAGTGATATATATATATATATATATATATATATATATATATATATATATATATATATATATATATATATATATATATATATATATATATATATATATATATATATATATATATATATATATATATATATATATATATATATCACATTAAAATCCACATTAATTTTTGGAATTAAATGTTGAACCTGATCTTTTTTGTATTTTTTTTTACTTTTACTTTCGTGCCTACACGTATATACTTTGCTAATTTAGATATTTAGCTTCTCTTGAAAGAAGACTTATAAAAGTATATTTATTAAGGAGAAATAATTTTTGCGCGTCATACACGTCGATAAAGCTAGTAACAAAAAATTTAATAACATCCTTTATGAATTAACTTGTAAATTAATTGATGCCCAAATACCTAAAAGACCATAACTGTATAATTAAGTTATTTAAAAATGTTCAATCTGTGAATATTAAACTATATTGAATGTTAAAGTTTCTTCTATGTTGAGTGTTGTGTTCCAATCGATTTTCAACTGTATATATAATTTAACTTAAAAACTTTTAAATCTTAAAAGTAATATTGTTATTAATCTATTAAAAAATATCAAGGAATAGTACTCTAGTATTTATCATACCATCCATGTGTTCTGATTTCGAAGCCTGATACAAGCTTGAGTGAGATAATAACGTTACGACGTGACTTGAAAATATTTGCATTTTGCTCCACAAATATATCGCTTACGACACTCCAGTACGTGCAAACTGAATCACGGCATATGTTTGTACACTCGTGAAGTTTGCTTGAAGTCTGCCTTACTGATGAAATTTGTATCATTTGTACACTATTCATAATATGTATTTTGTTTTATTTTGCCTTTTTTCATCTATAATGGAACCGCTTTTGACGAATTATTAATCAATCGAATCAATAATTAGCTTAAATTTAAGATTTCTATTTAAATTAAAGATGTTTATAATATACAATAACTGACGTATTTTAATTCTAATCGTCTAGGGTGGTTCCATTGAACATAATATCCATACATCATATATGTATTTCATCTTCTTATATTCATTCGGCTTTTGTTTGTAAATAATATCCATACTGCCAGCCATGAAGGCATGAAGCGACTAACAAATACAATCAACTTTGCAAATCTGATGCATTCAGTACATATGCCATTAACATAAACAGTGGTTTTATTGCAAATTTGTAACTTACATTTGTGTTTCAGCTCATACGATGAGACAGATGAAGACTGTTTATCACCAAATTTAGATGACGTAACCAACACCGAGGTGATAGAAGATTCTAGTGTTGAGGAATCAACATTGAGCGAAGGCTCTATAGCAGCAGCGTGTCGTAAAGACCCTATTGTTAATAAAGCTGCACCCTCATCAGGCTTCGTTAATCTTAGCTCGATATACTCTATAGGCAATAATGAACGGTGGATCAACCAAAATAAAAACCCCGTGCCCGAAAGAAAAGGGGAAAAACCAATACCACCCGAAAAACCAGTGAGCTTAATGATGATGAACGGGAAAATGGATAATAAATTTGGCTTTGGAAACAATAGTTTTTTATACTCACAACTCCTCAACACTAATGGCGGTGCGAAGTCGAAAGATCCACCTTCTTACACAGCAGCTACCACTGACAAAGAAGCTAAAAAAACCGTCACATCTCCTGTCAAAACAGTGAAGACTCCAACAAGCCCAGTCAATGGAGTTAGCAAGATATCAGATAATTATGAAAGAGCAGTTGCTGAAAGATTGAGCCCTCAGAGAGAAATTTCTAGAGTAAATCGAAGCAGTTTATTCAGTAAAGTTAATACAGGCGTCGTCTCCGGTAAAGTGAAGAAGAGTAACCGCCACGAAGACGACGACGATTATGCTCGTGACAGTGACGAATGTTCTATTTAGTTTGGTAAACCAAAGATTGTGTGCAATTAGTTTAGGGTACTTTATTGAACTACACGGATCAGACGAGAGGTGATTTTGTGCAATCAAGACGTTTTTACAACAACATTGTTTCAGAGAAAATATTTTTTCAGCGTATCCTAGATTCGATACGTGCCTTGAACGTAGATCAGTAGACGTTTGAACAAAATGTAGCAGTAGTTTTTGCATTCGAGTTACATTAGTGCGAACGGTGTGTTTTAACATCGCTTAAGTTTCAGCATTTTATTAGTATTATGGACATAAACAGTGTTACTTTAAATAAACGTTAGTATTAAGTATAACATTGTAAAATAAGTATGATTCATGTACTCTGTATCAAATAGATATAGATATATCAAAGCAGAGGTATCAGGATTAGTATATATAACGTTGAACTTTATAGCCGTTCTGAATGTAGTCATCATCTAAATGACATGAACTTAAAGAGAAAAAAATTATAAGACATAACTCATTTTTGCTCTTTTAGTCCTTTGGAAGAAAATTAATTTTCATTCGAAAATTTTGAAAATTATTTATTGTCTATGCCATCTCTAGGTTATATATATCTAAATTATATAGCTACATATCTCATAACGGCCGTAAAGTTTAGCGGTCTATGTATACAAGAACATACGTCATTAAAATAATTCATAGTAAAGTTATTGGCTCACAGTGCCTAAAAATTTAGTTTGAAAAGGAAGTTGCGATGAAAGCTTATTTAAAGTTCTAATTATAAACTGAATTTTAATTGTAATACTTCAAATAAAAAAAAACGGTTAAGCGATACATGAGTAAAAGCTTGAATAAGAACTTTTACACTCGCTTGTTGACTTTAAATAATAATTTTATACGTAACTCTACTTTGCAATTTTGAAATTTTGTAGCTAAATTATACCATATTTAAAAAGGAGGCCTCGATATAATCCGTCATCGCTAGTCGCTAAATTAATTACTCATATCATCACTCCATCCACAGATAACTATTTTGGATATAGAAAATTACATTTTAAAATCAAGAACATAGATAAAAAATCACCGCCAAACGCTTTTATATCAAGATTAAAAATAAAAAACACGCACAGGTTAGATATCGAAATATTTTTATAAGACGTTTTCGTAAACGTTCTCTAGTTTTCTAAATATAGTGTCAAATTAACTCGATATCGATGTATCGATTGTTGCGTATAGCCTTAATTGTTCGATTAATGTAGTATAATTCAAGTATTACGTAATTTAGTTACGATAATATATTGGTCGTAGTTTTTTACATAGCAAAATTTATCTTTTTCATTAGAGTAATGTGATCACGGAGTTCTTAATGAATCTCAATTCTCAATTTTCTTAATTCAATAATTATGAAATGTTAAAAAAAAATAATTTAAAGGTAAGTATATAACTTACAATGTTCTTTACAATTATCTATCAAATTTTATATTTTTAAATTTTCTTAAGATGATAACCGCTAACAGTTTCTATTTAATGTATTTGGTTTTAATTCAATTTAAAGTGTGTTACTCCTAACTGAAATAATGATAATTATTAATTACCTTATGAAAATAGTGATTTAGTGTAAACGGCAGCTGTAAATAAGCTTGTAGTTAATGCTAGGTAGATCTAACGTTTTCTCTAGTCTACAGGGTGCTGAATACGAGCTAATTGACGGTCTACCTTTCTTATATTTTAGTTTCACAAAAATATCACAGCCAAAGAATGGGTTGTTTAAATTGCCTATCAAATGTTGACTAATCGTATGTTTGGTTTTTAGATATATATAGATATAAATGTTTTTTTAATTTACTTTTAAATAGATTTTTTATTACGCAATTACCACTTTTAAATTGTTTTTAATATAAGAGGATGTATACCAAACTATACATTTAAAATAAAGTTTGTGCCTCATTTTGTACGAAAAATTAAAAAAAAGAAACGCCTAATTTTCTATACTTTCACAAACCTTACGTTACTAAAACCTAGTCATTTAAAAGCTTCCTCTAAACTCCAAACAATAAACTAACATTTACCAATTATTAACCAAATTGTTTGTTCACAATTTTAATAAATTTTATTGTTATGTTGTATTCGATGTAGGTTGTTTTAATGTTTAAGATTGATCGATCTATTTGATGCATATCATGCATTATTTAGAAACAAAATTTAATAAAAAATATTATTAAATACGTGTGATTAATAAAATTTTATTAGTAAGTACGAAAAACATGTTGCTTTTAATTTTTTTTATAGGTACTTTGATATTTACTGAGGGACCTTGTAACACCTAACTACCATAATTTTCTTAAAAAACATCTAACAATTATAGAAAATATATACATTAATAATGTATTAGGTGGATTAGCAAAATTATTGATTTAAAATACATTTTAATTCATATTGCTTGATGAAGAATTTAAGGTATTCAGCTTTATTTCTATGTAAAATAAAATATAACTTTGTATGCAATATTACATTTTTAAAACTAATATCTTCCAAATATAACCCCAAGCCATTATGTGTAAGTAGTGCCATTAAAATATAATATTATACTATCTTATATTCGCATGTGACTGACATTATGATTTAAATAAGCCATTTTTTTATTTCACTAACAAGTTTAATGTATATATAATCTGTTTGATACGCGGTTAACTTAGTAATTAAAAAAGTAAGCTGTATTTAATTTCATTTAACTTTTGTGTCTAAATATTAATATGGTTTCAACATTCTTTTTCATTATATTTTTATTATTATGCTCTACATCTACATAATATATAAAACATGTGTTTCCTATAAGTATACCTATTGTTAATTATAATTTAACTATCAATTTTACTTGATTACGTGAAATAATTAAGATTATTGTTATATACCTAATTAATAATAAGTAGATGTTTATGTTGTAACATTCTTTTTGAATTGTATTACGATCTACGATTATTATTAGACACGGTTATCATAATGACATTATGTTAAGAGATGTTTGGTTTATATTAATGTTGTATTCGTAAGTATTAAATAGAGTAGATGTTTCGGACTTTGATGAATTAGAGAAATTTATCGAGTGATAAGTATCTCCTCTAAATTTTTATTACATTGGTAGGTAGGTACCGTAACAACTCAATAACATTGGCTCTAACTTCGCTACTTGTATATTTATTAGATGCAAATGTTCAATTTGACATAACAATAAGCAAACTTTCTTTCACGTGAGATACAAATATGATGGTAGTGTTATTAAGTAGTTAATAAGCCATGTATCTCTGTGGTGTACGTCCGTACATTTAAACATTATGTTGCTAGAATACTAAAAACCAGATTTTTTACAAATGTTAGGGAAATAGTAGTTTTGATGTGTTAACACGAGGGTGACAGAACTAGTTAAGACTCCTAATAAAGTACATTATTGTATTAAATTTGATGTTTTATTTCAATTATTTGACATAATGTATATTTATGATAAAAATATAGCTGATCGGTGTCTGTACATGGAAGATATGTGAAAACAAATATTATCATTGAAATTCATCAATGAATTTTTAAATATCTTTTCTATCTGTCTGTACGTTTGATTTGATCTCTTAAACGCCTTAACCAATTTAAATGCTGTTTTGACCAGAATACGGTAAACTTGCACTAACGTTTACTGTGTATTTTAATCCAATCAAAAAAAGTCTTTAGAAAACCTATAAAATTTGAACACAACGGGAGTTGATTCCGCGCTTTTTGGAAACCGCCCAAGCGCTCTGATCCCTAAACCATGCGTTCTACTATCATCGGCTTCGTAATTCTTATGTGCTTATTATAACTTGTTTTTGTTGTTAATATTTCTGTAGAGAGATGTTTACTAGTTTTTGATACGCAAAGATTATTCTTCGAATAATTGTCTAGCAAGAAAGAATGCTATGTATTAAATACTTTTAACATATTAAAGTATTATTCACACACTTAGGAAATTGAAAAACACTGCTTTAGAAAACGAATTGTGTAAAAATTTTAATGCAGCGGGATTCGAACCCGCGCCTCTTGAAGTTCGTAAACGCGCTATGGTCGCTAAGCCATGCGTTCTACTACCAGCTCCGTCGAAAAGTCTAGTAGGTACATTTTTATTACAACTTATTTTTGTTGTCAGGACTTTTCATAGTATAAATTGGAACACTTAACAGCCACTACCTTAACACCCTACTATCTGTTACAAAAATAATGTTAAACCCTAAACAAAAATAAGGTAAATTATAAATTTTAATATAATATACCACGGATGATGTTATACTAGGTAATATTACCCTTGCAAATTACCTTAGCAAACTATTGGCAATATTAACTTAAGATTATCAATGTTACTTATTTCTGTGTTTTATATACTTTCAATATTTAAGGCCATCTGTAAACAATTTGAATACTCTTGACAAGAAATATTCGAATAAAAAATCTGAATAATAAAATATGTAATAACATATTCAATTATTTTTTTAATTATTTTAAAATTGTTTTATTTTTCCTTGTTACAAAATCAAATGTCAAACTCAGGTGACAATTGACACTTGACAGCGATTATTCGACAGTGACATTTTTCATGTTAGCGTTTTAACAACAACCGTCAACAGCTTTAGAAAAAAATTCGATGTTATGGAAGGTATTTACTCATCATCGAGTTTTAGGATCCTTTAGAACATTAATAAAAGCTGATTTTATTTCGAAAATGCCCTTTTACGCAGTAGCTAAAGGACGGACTCCAGGTATTTTTATGACTTGGCCAGATTGTGAAGCGCAAGTCAAAGGCTTCCCTGGAGCAAGATATAAAAAATTTGAAAATATTGTAGCTGCTCAAGATTTTATAGCTAATGCAAGTGGAACCATAATTTCACAGAAACAAAAATCTTCAGGCAGTCGATCTAGTTTTACCAACAACACTTCTAACCTCAAGAGATCTTTTGCTACAACATCAAAAAATTATAATGATGATAGTCATATACCTAATAAAAAAGCCAAATCGAAGAAGTCTACAAGCAGTGACAATGATTCTGATGATGATGAACTCAGTTTCCTGCTATTGAAAGAAATGGATGAAATCGAAAAAAGGCTTAAAGGTTTTGAAAAGGGAGTTGACAAAATAATTAAAAAGGGCACAAAATCTGATCGTAAATCTATTCTAATTGAGCCGCAGAATATGAGTAGTAGCTTTCAAATGGATCATGATAATTATGTACAAGTTTATACAGATGGTGCTTGTTCAGCTAATGGTCGAAATGGTGCAAGAGCTGGGTTAGGTGTGTATTGGGGTGATGGACATCCTCTTAACATCAGTGAACCAGTCTCAGGCCGGGCGACAAACAATTGTGGTGAAATACAAGCTGCAACTCGAGCAATAAAAGTTGCTGTAAGTCAAGGGGTGAAAAAATTGGCTATCAACACAGATTCTAAGTTTCTTATTAATTCTGTAACCAAATGGATGCCAGGTATGTGATTTTACTTTTAAACCTATCATTTGGGGGGCCAGTTGTTTCGCAGAGGCACAAAGTGTGACTATAAAAGAACTGGTTGCGGGTTCAATTCCCACTCGAGGAATAGAAATATTGAATATTTCCATTTTCTTTGCTCTGATGTCGAGGCAAAGCGTGGTAATAAATTCCACCACTTAACACACAATATCTATGAACTCGTTGGAAAGTGGAAAACGGAGTGTCTTAACACTGCCGGCTTCACGCTGTATCCAGCACATAGCAGGGTAGGCAGAGGGAACCTAGCGTTAAGACACTCCGTTCCCCACTTTCCTCCGAACTCGGAGGCATTGCGTGTTAAGTGGCGGAACTTAACGCCACGCTTTACCTCGGCACCAGAGTGAAGAAAATGGAAATATAAAATATTTCCACACCTCGAGTCGGAATCGAACCCACAACCAGTTGCTTACAGTCACATGCTTGTGCCACTGGGCCACGACTGGCCACTATTAATGTAATATATTTGATTGTATAGAAGTGAGAATTCCTCTCCCATAATATAATGTTACAAATTAATTTTAACAATGTTAATTATTTCTAGGTTGGAAAAGAAAAGGGTGGAAACTACAATCAGGAGAGCCAGTCAAAAATGAAATAGACTTTAAAGACCTTGACAGTGTGCAAAACAAAATTAAAATTAAGTGGAATTATGTAGAAGCTCACCGTGGCATACATGGCAATGAAATGGCAGATCAATTAGCCAAAGCAGGAGCTGCTAAGTATAATGTATAATTTTTCTTCATTCAACTTTAATAAAAACTATTTTGTTTAAAAATGTTCTCACTGTTATTATTACTCTTATGTATTTTTTACTGTTACTAATACTTTACTTTGTCTAAGTCCTATATTTACAACATGAAGTTTCTTGACATGTTATTGATTTTTCTTCTTAAATATTTTGGTAATACTGCAGGTCAGTTAATGATTCACACATTATACTCTTTTTACTGTCAATTTTGTGTGACTTTGTTATTAATATTAATGGGCTGATGTATGCAATGTAATATTAATAATTATATACAACAAAAGCTTTGACTAATTAATAGACTGATTTTATTAGTAAGCTGTGATATAAACAATGTTAATTTCCTGTATTAATAAAGAATTAAGAAATATTTTGGGTTTATGTTCTTATACATTGTTTGTTATGGAAAAAAACTGTTAAAAGTTTTGGTTAATTAGATAAACATGGATTGTTATATTATATAGCTTGAAAAAAAAGTGGCAAAACAAAGCATAGTGTTGAGATTCATCACTCTTAAAATCGGACTAAAACATGAAAAATGGAGTCCTCTCCCTTCTAACTTAATGGCCACATTAGGTTCTCTCTGATACTCGTTGAGATGGAAATAATAATAATATGCTTACTATCTTAAAGGTATGTACAATATGTACCAGTACCAATACCAATATGTACCAGTGGCCATAAATCCATACTTATATTATAAATGCGAAAGTCTGTGTGTTTGTCTGTCACGCTTTCACGGCTAATCTACCGGTCTGATTTGGATGAAATTTAGAATGAAAGTAGTAAATAACCCTGGGTCTAACATAGGCTATTTATTTTTTCAAAAATCAACCTCTAAAGGGTTGAAATAGGGGATGAAAGTTTATATGAAAAATCTTAACCGCTTGACCGATTGTAATGAATTTGGAATAGATATAGTTGATAAACCAAGGTCAAACACAGGCTACATTATTTTCCAAAAATCTACCCCCGAGGGTTGTAATATAACGAAAAAATGACCGTGCTTCCACGCGGCGAAGCCGCGAACGGGCCATAAATAATTAATAATTACATTTATTTCTGCTAAGCAAAAATATATAAATATTAATCATTTCTTCAAGTTATGCATGTTTTTAGTTTATTACTATTTGAATAATATTATAACTAAGTTAAATTAATAAAAGCAAATACCTTGACAATTTCTTTATTGAAACTAAAACATTTCGTATCTTACATACTAGAAGCGACTTGCCTTCAGAAGTATTTATTAACTTCGCTAGATACAAGAGTGCCAAGACCTTAATCAATAATTATTAAAAAATTATCTTATTTGTACAAAGAACACTAAATTAATGAGATAACGAACTTTGAATATTAACTTCAGTATATTACGCTAATACTGAAAATAAAATTCTATAAAAAAACCTAACTTAGGTTCAAACATTAATATATTTTAATATATACAATTAAACAGTAATTCTATAATAAAATGGCCCGCACCCTCTGTCGATGAAACCTCCATCATCAAAATCATGCTAAATGATTAATTTAGTGTAAATAGACGAACGAGCCTGTCTCACATATGAAGAATGTTATTCCAAAATTTAAAAAAACAAAACCCAAGTATTATTAAATACGACAATATTGCTGTGGAGGCAAAATTATATAAAAACTGAGCTTAAAACATAATAATGTACCATTAAGAGGCAAATATACACATGAGAATATCAACTAACCTAGTGAACGTATCTAGTCTACCAGCATATTTTAAAATTAAAAGTCTACACTATTAAAATTTAAACAATCAATATAATATGCAAAACAATGCATCATCTACACTAAATAATAAAAGTATCTGAAAATCATTTTTTGAAAAGGCATAATATTTGAACCTAGCGGGATTCGAACCCGCGCCTATTTTAAAATCTCCGTTTCCGTTTAAAATGTCCGTCCCTTTCCGTTTAAAATGTCCGTCCGTTTTTTAAAATGTTTTGCAATCTCCCGAATAACACAAAAAAATATAAAAAATAAAATTATCTATTGACAGTTAATACAATACCCACTCGGTATAAATTGGCACGAGAGGTACAATAGAGAAATTTCGGCCTGTCTAGAACTAACATCAATTAATTTCTAGTATTTACATAAACTGAACAATTCAGCCAATAGAGGCGAGCGTTAGTGCCCTACCCTTCGTTCACTGGATGTGAAAGGGACACAAACAAGGAAAAAAAGAGTATTAGAAAAATTAAGTCTAAATATTGATTTTAGCCTCGTTTTTGAAGATATTTTTTATTGGTGTCCTCTTTCGCATCCAGTAAGCCATTTGTGTTGCAAGTAATGTTCCTTCTATGAACGTGCAGTGAATGGCATATGGAATAGTGAGGAGTTATTTTTCAAGTGAATTCCATTTGTAAAAAGCTGTCATCAATTTCATATTCACATTTTTTTTATGAAAGCAAAATAAATTTGTTTAAAATCTTTAGTTTATAATACATGAACAATATTTTTATTCTTTCATTATTCCATTATAATGAGCATTGTAAACTTTTCCTATATACATAATTTCAACGTTTTCTTATAATAAAGTAAATTTCGTAAATAAAAAAAAGCAGAAAGTAATATGAATATTTATGCATATAAATTTATCTATTATGTATCATAATTATGTTATAAGAATATATATATTGACACGTTTTCATGACATGTGTGAAAAGCAAGTGTTCTTCAAATATAACCAGTCTTAAAACAAAATATACAACAAATGTATTTAAAAAAATGGAAATCTATGACACACAATAAAGAGTATAAAGTTTCAAACGCAAAGTGTCTTAGAGAAATCTTGGCAGAAGATTGACAATAGCATGTATTGCTGTATTTAAGTAAGTATGCTTAAAGACAAACAATTCAATTTTTATTTGTACTATTTAAATATACGCTTTTGTATTAAACTATGTAACACAGTATTACTTGACTATTACAGTATGTATATAATTATAGATAATAATAATATCTAAGTTCAAGGGTGTTATGAATATTTTAGTTTTCGAAACCATATTTGTAGTTAACATATTCTTATGATGAACAGTTTTTCAAATGCGTATTCTCATAAATGACCGTTGCGATATAAATTAGGGAAATCTTTAATTGATAAAGTAATATATTGAATAAATGACTTATAATCCGTGATAAAACAAAGTTATACATGTGAACATTATTATAACTAAGTAGGTGTGATTTCGCGTAAGGATCCCTTCATGTATTACGTAGGGGACTCTAGATGATGATTATGTCATCTGAAACTCTTATAATATTATAATTATACATAAACACAATACATTAATTGAAAAATGTTTACGTAAGCGTGGGGGAGGGGGGTAAGAGCTTTGCTTACTTTTGCTGACAAAGGGGATGGGGGGTAAATAATTGTAATAAATCTGCTTACGTAATACTTGAATGGCCCCTAAGAAATAGTTCCAGCAATAAGTTAATATAGTACAAGCTTCATATTAATAATGACATTATTTGAATTTTTTGAAATCAAATAGATTGGTTTCTATTTGATACTATTACTTTAAGCCCATTCACAGAAACCGTTTATTAGTATATAAAATATCAAAACAACTGCATTTAGAGTCATCATAACTGTTATTTAAGTTATCTGGGTATATTCAAAATCGAGATATTATATGTAGATGGGAAGGGCTCAACGCCTCGCTTGTCTCGTTGAGTACCAGAGCGGATAAATGAAAATATCCAAGGGGGAATCGAACCCACAACCAGCGCACTAGCAGTCAGACGCTGTACCACTACTCCACAATGATCTCAGCGGCTTGACGGCTTGAGTGCTTTAATAACTAGCACTTATAAGGAGCAATATATAATAATATATGTATATAGTATCAACACTAACTTACCCTCTATCTTTTGTAATACACGGTCACAACACACAAACAGCTATTAAGGCATTACTTGTTCGACATTTTTGCGTTATAAACAATTTTTTTTTACTACATTTCCGGTATTATATATCGCAAATCCTCAAATAGTATTGTAATTCATACAATTTTTTTATGAATTTAAATGATCTTTGAAAATTTTATAAACATAAAACAAAATTCATTCTAACTAGTATGTAGCAGTATGTATTTCATTTGTGTAAATTTGATGATAACACCTTATTATTTTAAGAATAACTTTATGCTAAAATTATTGCACGATTTTTTTTATTTATTCCAATTTATATGTAAATAATTACATATAAATTTTAATATATAAGAAAAATCAACAAACTATTTAATCGGAATTGCGATTTGAAAACACTAAACTGTTGAATCTACGACTATTGCAATACAAAAAGCGAAATGGCAACAGTAATTCTAATTTTCCAATATTTGTTAACCTCTAACTAAATATTACAAATATTTTTAATCTGTATATAATATTTAATCAAAAATATAACTAACAATTTACACTATTTACATTATGTCACCTTCATTTGGAGTTGGCAATTTTATTTTATTTTTTTTACATTAATAAAACGAACATACTCGACCAAGACAAAAAAATCATACTGTTATACAATTTAGATATACCAATGTATAACAAATAAAGAAAATAAAAAATTCTTAAAGAACTATAAAATAACAATGACAATTTATCCCTTAATTTCGATCACTAAATTACTGTATAACATTATTTCCTACACTAGGGGGGTTCCGCCATATTTCAACCGTCAGTATTAACTTAATCTATTTCATTATACTATTTAAACTCGATGCTTGTATATCCATAATAATTGGATAATTTTTAATATATTTAAACTTTATTTAAATAAAGTTAGGCGATAAGCATTTCTCAAGGCATATCTATTTGTTAAATGATGCCTGAACATAGCATGGAGCATATTACATAGTCAATATGATAGGCATACAATATTTTGTAAACAAGTTTTATAAAATACATTCTTGACCAATATTAACTGCCAATATTTTATTAATAACAATAATTCATGTTATTATTATAGCGCAATATCGATAATCGATAAAGTAACATATCGATTTAATCAATTTAAATGTAATCGATCACGAGTTTTGACATGTCAAGTAACGGTATATACACAAGCATTTCATTATATGTAAAACTCAGTTCTAGACAAAATTGTTTATGACTAAAACCCTTAAATCCAATGTTAATGCAAATTATTAATACTTTTTTAATATACTCGATCAAAACAGTCACTAACCACATTTCTTTAACAAATAAATATTTACATCTTATTAGAAATTGTCAAATAAAATCTAAGTATAACTACCAAAACAGCTGTATTCATATACAGTTGAGCCTTTCAAAAATATATATACGATCATAAACACTATTAGATTCATGACTTCGAGATTATTCTAAAAAATTCTTACTAAGTAACTTAAAAACGAAAAATCTGTCAAAATATATTTTGACGTGTAGCACATTTTCGACTTCATGTACCTCACAAATCACAAAACTATATTACACACATAGTACAAATTGAAGTTATCCATGAATGAAGGTAATATATAGCATTTTTGAATAAATTAAAAAGATCAGATTTTTTGCCTTTTATTGTATTCAAAATGAACAAATTAAATTCATTTTTTACCATAAAAATGTTAATAATTCAAACCAGGGGAGCGCGACACGCAGCCTGCTTAATAATTTTATGAAGCCCGCCAAGCGCTTCTATATATATATTAGAAATAGTCTACCGCTACTTCCTATTAGTATAGAAAAACAACAGTCTGTTGCTAAAACAAATTGCCGTTAGTTTAAACCATATAAACATCATTCTAACAATTTTAACAAAACCTAACTCAAATCCCTATACAACTCGAACTAAACGTCATATCACCTTCATCCACAGATATGTACATCAAATTATAAAAACAAAATACACTTCATAAATAGTCCATTATTATATTAACTCAGGTAATAACAAGACATATTGTCCTCATGTGTAATATTGTATCGTGTGTTGACGTCGGGGTGGCGCCACTAGCGGCTGGTTGCCACTTCCGCCGCCCACTATGAGGTAACCACCGGAAGTGACCACCTTTTTGGCGGCGTTCTCTTCGTTATTCATAATCTGGAATTGCAGAAAATAAATACTATAAAATCTCATATATTTATACTTTTATGAACTTTGTATCATGACAATGAAATACTGTATAATGAGTTTAATTATGTAATTTTTTTTTTTTTAGCTTCACGCTGTATCCCGCACACAGCAGGGTAGGCAGAGGGAACCTAGTGTGAAGACACTCCGTTCCCCACTTTCCGCCGAATTCGGAGGCTTGCGTGTTAAGTGGCAGAACTTAACGCCGCGCTTTACCTCGACATCAGAGCGAAGAAAATGGAAATATAATTTCCACCCCTCGAGTGCGAATCGAACCCACAACCAGTCGTTCACAGTCACACGCTTGTGCCACTGGGCCACGACTGGCCACATTTTTTTTGGTTTAACTAGCCTTTCATTTCTTTGTATGTTTATTTTGGTTTTTCATTGTCATTATTGAAAGGTAAATATAATATTAAATAAAGTAAAAGTTACAAAACTAACATCCACTCGACTGCCACTTAAAATACAACATAAAGACATAAACAACATGCATAAACTAACATTATGAACAGTAACATACTAAAACTAACAATAACTATCACCCTACATATTTAAATCTACATACACAAAAAACCGACATTTAAAAAACTCGATATAACGTTCTCATCATAACTTTAAAAAATATGTATGTACCATATAATTACAAATATAAGTTAAAAAATAACTAAGCACTAATTATTTCAATATTTTAGCCTATTTATAAAATAAAATATTTGGCAAAGAAATTTCTATAAGAGACATAAGATATCTTACATTTATGATGCATCTTTAAAATAAAAAAAAACTAAAACAAAAATACCCACTTGCTTATTTATAAGTAATGGTGGTACCTGCTGGGGTGGAGTGGGTTTGTATGTGCCGAGACACTTCACTGTTTGATTCCCACTTTGATCTTCCACCATGCTTACTGAAAATATTAATGGTGTATAAGTTTAGCATTGCAACTTAATATCCATATTTAATATAAATAAGGATATTAAGTTGCAATGGTAAACTTAAATAAATGCGAAAGTCTGTGCGTTAGGCTGTCACGCTTTCACGGCTAATTTACTGGTCCGATTTGGACGAAATTTAGAATGAAAGTAGTAATTAACTATGTCTAACATAGGCTACTTATTTTACAAAAATTAACCGCTAAAAGGTTGAAAAAGGGGATGAAAGTTTATATGAAAAAACTAAACTGCTTGACCGATTGTAATGAATTTTGGAATAAATATATCGAAGTTGATAATCGAAGGTCAAAGATAGGATACTTTATTTTTCAAAAATCCACCCCCGAGGGTTGCAACATAACGAAACAATTAGGCAGTCCACGCGGTGAAGCCGCGAGCGGGCCGCTAGTAATTTTATATAGGAAATAAGTAATAAGTTGTATTTTTTTAAACTTAAATTTTATTTCTTTACCGTTTTTCGTTGTTCATTCCTTGAAAAAGTTAAAAAGGATAGATTCAAGTTAAAATAATTGAAAACTAAATATATAGCAAAATAAAACAAATTTAGTATAAAAATATAATGTATTACAATTAAAAATAATAGAATAATAAATTTTGATAGAGCAAAAATTCAAATAAATTCTTAATAAAGAAAAGTAAAAAGTAAAATTGATGAATTTCTTAAAGAGCGGCCATAATTCATTGGGTCCTTTATTCTCAGTAATAAAAAATAACATTTTTTGTTTAAAAAATTAAGTAATACATAATATCAAAGCATATTTTAAAAAAATATATATATATTTTTAGTTGTATTATCGCGTATTGGCTTTGAAAGCTTGGCTATATGAGTTTAAGTTAAATACAAAGCTCATTCTATTTTATTTCTTTAGTGCCATATTTGGTTAATAAATAAAAAACGAATTCTAGTATATAAATATGGATTTCTAAAAAGTTTTATTTTGATTGTGATTATTTCTTCTACAATATGTCAAGTAAATATAGAATTTATCTAAGTATAAATTTATAACACACCTATAATAGACGCTTTCGGCTGATGATCGTGGGTGAAGTTGCGGTTCGAAGCAACTTTACCGCCCACTGTGAGTACGGGCGCCGGTGTGCTCTTCTGTAATAACGATATGAAATATAATAGGATATTTATAATGTGTACTGTATAACAATCAACAAATAAAGTTAAATTAAATACGTTAAAGAATTTTCTTAAGGAAATTCCTAAAATAATAAAGAAGATAAAAGCAGCTTCACGCTCTTTTCGGCTTTGCAGGGTAGTCAAAGAGAAACTCGTGTCAAGACATCCATTAGAGCGGAAGCGGAAGCGGACTCAATGCTGCGCTTAGGTATCAAAGTTGTGAAATGAGAAATGAAAATAATCCATACTTATATTATAAATGCGAAAGTCTGTCTGTTTGTCTGTTTCACGGCTAATCTACCGGTTCGATATGGATGAAATTTAGAATGAAAGTAGTAAAAAATACGGAGATAATCATAGGCTATTTACTTTTTTTTAAAATTAACCATCAAAAATTTTCTAAAGGGTTGTATAAGGGATGAAAGTTTGTATGTAAAACCGTTTGATTGATTGTAATGAAATTTGGCATAAATAGAGTTGATAATCCTAAGTTAAACATTACCTACTTTATTTTTCAAAAATCCACCCCAGAGAATAATGAATATAAACATTTGCTATACTATAATAATAAATTTATTTATAAAAATATTATAATAATAAATTTATTTATAAAAATTGTAACTCACAGGCAGGTTTTCAGGTGCTGGCTGCAGTCTTTTTTCTAATCCATTACCATTTTCATTACTATTGTTATCCTGAAATACAATAATTTTAGTGATGTTGTTGGGAAAAAGTTATTTATAATAAACATGCCTGAAATAATGTATCTTTTGCATTCTATGAATTAAAAAAGAAAGATCTATTAAAATAACCTATATAACCGATGACCTCAAGTGAAGCAACTGTATTTACCAATACCACTGAGCAAAAAATGACTAAAAAAAAGATTTTCAAAGTCAAACATAGACAGTAGGGTAGCTATAGTATGGCCAGGCGACTCCGAAGCTTGGGGGGCTTCTAACCCCAGCTTTAAGGGGAGAGGATCACAAATAAAACAGAAAAAAGTTTATTTAATTTCACGTCTGCAATCACACATATTTTAAAACATTTTTTTAAAGTGTTATTTTATGCTTTTTTTTATTGTAAATTATCCTTTTTTTATTATAAAACGGTATTCAGGAGTCGCGGGTTCGAATCCCGCTGCGTTCAAATTTTTATACGTTTTCTAAATGTTTTTTTCAATCACACGTATTCTTGTCAGTATGCAGCGCGGCCCTTGCCTACCTAGCTAGTTTTTACAAAAAGCAACCTCTAAAGGAATGAAATACTCTAAAGAAATTGTATGAAACCATATAATTCGCTAACTTAAGCGAGAACGCGGACCGTCGAAAATACGAAACATCTATAATTATGTAGCTTACGAAGGTGAAGCAACGATTTAGTCACTAGTGTTATCATATACGACTATTTTTACCTGATTTCGTTGCTGAGTGCATACATTAAAATGCTGCGTCCAGTGCGCCTTCTGACATGGATAGTCGCAGTACGACGTGTTCCAGCAACAGTAGAAATGTGCTTCTTGACTGCAATTTGCACACCTACAAGAATCATTATTTAATGAATATTAAAGTTGCTACTAATAATTATATAATATTTTTGGGCTTACTTTACCCTATCTTTTGACCTAACTAGAAAATAATATTTTAGAATTTTTGAAACCGAATTCTGTTGAGTGTAGTACTACCGATTCTTTTGTAAAAAAGGAATAAACTCATTGAAATGGTTCTTGAACTGGTGGTATTTGACTACTGGTCATTTTACCTAATATCGAATGTTAAAAAAGTTACTTAAACAAATAGTTACTCTTTTTAGCTAAATTTAGTGTGCATTCTTTCATATACCAAGTAGTATCCATTAAATGAGCTAAAACTGGAGTGTTTTTTTATTGACTTTACTTTAGCTTCACCCTTTTAGGGAAGGCAGGGTAATTAGAGAGAAACTAATACCAAAACAGTCTGTTCTGCACTTCCCATCTGAAATCGAGACATTGCGTGTTGAGTTTCAGAACAACGCTGCGGCTTTTAAACCAGAGCGAAGACATAAAAATAACAAAAATATCATCAACATACACAACCAAAAAGCAATTAACCATACCATTGCTTCGCCTTCGCCGCTTTGACAGCCGCTTCTAGTTCGACTTGCGCAGTGCGCCGCGCCTCGCTGACTGCGCGAGCTGTCGCCTTGTCGAAGGAGGCCCGCATCTCCGTTACTAATAGATCTGTAAGATTATTATTATAAATTTAATAAGCATAAGTATTTTTGAATAACATTTTAAACTTTACGTAAATTGTATAATAGTTACAGGGTGTAAGTAAAGTATACTGAAATATTTAAAACCAGCGGCGCACTCGCGGCTTTGCCGCGTTATCTGCGACTTTTGGCAGGCCCTCAAATGGAGGATCCATTTGAGGCCCTTTAGGATTCTCTGAACTTTCTCATAATAATAAAATATAGCCTGTGGCACCCCTGAAAAGTGTAGTTTTCTAATCGTGAAAGAATTTTCAGGATCGGTTCAGTATTTCTCTTAGCCCTTACAAATTATTATTATAATTTTATTTAAATTACGAAGTTTACCATCCATACTTATATTATAAATGTGAAAGTCTGTGTGTTTGTCTGTCACGCTTTCACGGCTAATCTACCGGTCCGATTTGGATGAAATTTAGAATGAAAGTAGTAAAAGTGACTGGGTCTAACATAGGCTACTTATTTTTTCAAAAATCAACCTTTAAAGGGTTGAAATAAGGGATGAAAGTTTATATGAAAAATCTAAACCGCTTGACCAATTGTAATGAATTTGGCATAAATATAGTTGATAATCTAAGCTTAAACATAGGCTACTTTATTTTTTAAAAATGCGCCCCCGAGGGTTGAATATAACGAAATAGTTCACGCGGCGAAGCCGCGAGCGGGTCGCTAGTTTTAATATATATTTATATTTACGTTTAAACTACTAGCGACCAGCTCGCGGCTTCGCCAATTTGCTCGATTAAGGAGTTTAATTTTTTATACAAACTTTTACCCCTTCAAGGGTGGGTTCTATTCAATCCTTCAAGGGTGGGTTTTTGAAAAAAAATAGCAAATATATAAATGGAATATTTGACCCTGGGTATTTAACTATTATCTGATTCAGCCCGATGATATAGCCATAAGAGCGTCACAGACAGACAGACAGTCTTTCGCATTTATAATGCCAGCATAAATCATTTAAAAAATCTGTAAATAATAACTAATAAACATACCATGATTGTGTTTCAACTCGTTAATTTCTTGCTGGTGCCTCCACTGCATTTGCTCCATTTGTAGCCTGAGCGCCGTCGCCTCCGCTTCCGGTTCATCTATTCTATCTAGCGAATCTTCTAACAGTGTTCTGAAGAAATCTGCCAACTGAAAGAAAAATGACCATATTATTAACCGTCTCACGGCATTGCCTGCTTGAACTACACAATTATAGCTTTTTCGTATTTTAAACGGTCGTCCTCTATTTAAATCCATTACAGGTTGTTTTCTTTAAAGTAGACTATGATGGACCCTTGGTCTGCAACTATTTTTATTCCGATTTCCAAACAAATTGGAGCAGTGGTTTAGTCGTATAAGCCTAAAGGACAAACTCTCACATTTATAATATTGGTATGAAAGTATTAGACAAGTAGCTGTGTTGATACGTAAAATACGCGTTGTCTTAACAACTTTGCTTGTAAAACACTAAACCTGTGTGTGTACTTTCTTTACATATAAATTACTAGCGGCCCGCTCGCGGCTTCGCCGCATGCACTATTTCGTTATATTGCAACCCTCGGAGGCGCATTTTTAAAAAATAAAGTAGCCTATGTTTAAGCTTAGATTATCAACTATATTTATGGCAAAATTCATTACAATTGGTCAAGCGGTTTGGATTTTTCATATAAACTTTCATCCCCTATTTCAACCTTTTAGAGGTTGATTTTTGAAGAAATAAGTAGCCTATGTTAGACCCAGTCACTTTTTCTACTTTGATGCTAAATTTCATCCAAATCGGAGCGGTAGATTGGCCGTGAAAGCGTGACAGACAAACACACAGACTTTCCCATTTATAATATAAGTATGGATAACTACGCTAAAATTCATACTCTTCATCCCATAACTGTCGTTAAAACAACCTGTTACACAAATAAATTGGGATAAATTGAAATATACAATATTTTCTTAATATCTTAATTTACCTTTCACATATGATTAGATAAAAA
This sequence comes from Dryas iulia moderata, assembly GCA_019049465.1. Lineage (NCBI taxonomy): Eukaryota > Metazoa > Arthropoda > Insecta > Lepidoptera > Nymphalidae > Dryas > Dryas iulia. The sequence goes on from CM032417.1 coordinate 5,920,189, forward strand.
ATACGATTTATATAAAGACAAACGTATGCTTCTTTTAATGTATTTATTGATTAATTCGATTATTGACTAAAGTAGGTAGGCAAGAAGTTCAGCACTTGAAACATTGCCTTAAAATACATTCCTAAAAAAACCATCACTTTATCTTCGAGAAAAAATATATATTTTGCACAAAATTATAATACCTTAACAGCATTTTGATTTAACTTGGCAGTAAGAGGTCCAGCAGTCGACGGCGGTGGCATTGAACCAATCGGTGTATTAGAGTCCAGAGGGTTGAGAAGTGGCCGTTGTTGCAGGCGAGGCGGCTGTAAAGAACATAACATTAGTTTACAAATATACATGTAAAAAAACAGCTTCACGCTTTTTCCTGCATAGTAGGTACAGAGAAAACGAAGTGCCAAAACACTTCGCTTTCCAATTTCTCTCTTCAAGCTAAATGCGAGAATGGCGTGTTGAGTATAGGAACTCACTGCGCTCTTAGTCTTACGCAACAGAGACAGAATTATCATTCTCCCGAGTGGGAATTGAACCCACAACCAGTAGTGTTTACAGACGCTGTCCCATTGCGACATTATGACCTCAATATACATGTAAACTACAATAATAAAGATCAACATTCATTCATTTATATAAACACATATAAAAATTGACATTTCATACAATACGTTTACTGCTAAATTTGAATATGGCAGAAACTTTAAATATGGCTAAGTACACAAAAATATTTATTTATATACATGTCAGTCGTAATGTTAATTAAAAATCGTATATACGCACATTCTAAATCGAATGGACAGAAGCTAGCTACAGTAGACTTCGCAACCCGATTTTTATGGAGTGATTAGTGGTCATATGCCGTGAACGAGACGGGTTAGAGACAAATGCTAGCGATTCTATTAGATGTTTTGCATGTCTATCAATCTCCAATTCTGATTGACAGCTTTAATGTAAACCAGAGAAATTTTCGAAAAACCTAGATAATATTATGTCCCGTCAACATAAAATGCGCGTACTGTAAATGACTGACATGGCAGTTAACGTATTATCTACTACATAACATTTACATTCTTTATAAAGTAGTATGTACTTTATAATTAACATTTTAAATAGATCACATTGAAATGCACTAAATAGGAATACATTTAAAGCACTTTCAAATAATCAAGTCAAAAAGTAAATCATAGATGCCAAATGAAAACTAAAGTAAACATAGCTGTTTTAATATTGAGACAGACAACATTCTCAAAGTAAAACATGTAGATTGAAGATAATTTAGCATAATTGGCCATTTTTTTATTCATAAGGTCTATATAAAAATGTATCCTAGTACACTTTTCTTAAGCGTACATCTATATTACCGAATACTTAATTTTCTTGTGCTGATGATAATTTATCAAACATATAATATAATTTAAAATATAAACTGTGACTAGAAAATCAATTTCTTATAATTAAATTATAATATTTGATTTTGACATTGATAGAGAAATTACACATATATCTCTATATATAATAAAAGAGTAGAAAAGTCTATTCTGTACATGAAAAATTTTCGAAAAATTTTAATTGGGTGCGTTAATATATCGATAACAGAGGCCAAAAATCCACTCAGTAGAATTTTTGTCTGTCTGTCTGTCTGTCTGTCTGTCTGTCTGTCTGTCTGTCTGTTAATTTGTTCGTCAATCACGCAAAAACTACTGGATAGAAATGAATGAATTTTGGTATAGTGATAGCTTATAGTCCAAAGGTACATATAGGATAGTTTTTATCCCGGATTTCCATGTAGTTTTTTTGGAAAAAATAAAAAACCGATATAAGTAAATTATTTGTATACTGATATCTACCTGGTAGAATTTAATGATTTTTTGTATGGAGTTAGCTAAGAGGTTAGAGCAACATATGGGATAGTTTTCATCCCGGTATTCAATACAACTCCCGCAGAATAATAAAATTTAAAAAAATACATTCAAATTATGTCGATAGTTCACGAGTGAAGCTAAATTTGTTTCAATATCACTAATTAATTATAAAATAAAATAAGCATAACATTTATTAAATATACATTTGACCGGTCTATAAAACTTTATATAATCTATATATTTTTATAATCTATATGACAACAGATGTCACTACGTTTTCTGCAACGGGTAGCGCCATTTGTTATTATATAGTTGACATTGTATTAGACATATCCGCACTCATTAAAATTATTATTATAAAAATGCAAAAATCTGTATCTCTTCTATTTGTTATGTTTTGACGGGAATTCGTAAAGAAGATTGTTGAAGATGCAGGGTCATATAGGCTACTTTATAAAAAATCAAACCCTTGGAGGTTGAAACAGTGGATGAAACTTATGTATGTTTAGTATATAGTGAGAATGAAAGATCTAAACTCCTTGACTGAAATGAATAAATTTTCTCAGGAAAATAGTTAATGAGGCAAGGTCAAACATAGGCTATCTCTCTTTTTTTAAAAATTACCCTGGTATTCAAAACAGTTCCCGCAGAAAAGTAATAGACTGGCAAAGTCAAATTGCATTGATTATTTGCAAGTAAAGCTATTTTTTAATATCAATAAGTAACACAATTGTAAAATAAAAAGCGTAAAGTTTATTTAAGATATTATGACCGGTTTATAATACTATATACCAGATGGTATATATGTACGAAATCTACTATCATATGATAGCAGATTTCGTACGTTTTCTTACTAGAACAGTTATCGCTATATGTTATCAAATAATATAGACATTGCACTAAATGTATCGATGATTTTCTCATGAACATAATTCGTGACGAAAGTCAAATATAGACTACCCTCCTTTTACAAAAAAAAAACCAATCCCAAAGAGGCAATAGAGGATGAAAATGGTAGTTCACGTGGCGAAGCCGCGAGCGGGTCGCTAGTAACAAATAAAAAAGTAAGGTAAAACTTTAGTAAAATATTGTTCACTTAAAATGTATAAACAATGAAATAAATAAAAACGTAAAGAGGCTAAACTTATTCTTATAAAAGAAATAATGTTCATTCAGCCAATATAAACATTTATACCAGATTAAAAAAATAAAGTCTAACACCAAATAATAACAAGTTCCTATCAATGCCTTGACTCCAAATAGTTGAAAGGATGCATGTTTGAAGTCAATATTATGATGAAAAATCATACCATGAATTATTTTACTCATACATAGAGAAAAAAAAGTTACAATCGCTGATTTACATAGAATTACAGTAGTCCAAACAATTAAAAGATAGAATCCGCGAAGATAAAATTGTTTTTTCTTGTTTTTTCCTAATATAGCTTTATAACTTCCTGAGTATAGCTAAGCTAATAACGAATAACACGTCAAGTTTCCTAAAAATGTATTTTCATTTTGGTTAAAATAGTTTTTGTTCAAAAATGACAGAAAAACTCATTAGTTAACTCATTGTCCTTAAAAAAATTCGTTTGGAATAGACCACTATAATTCCAAAAGATACGAACACCAATATCCCGCTTACCACTTCGGGAATATATCAATAGCTATTACAGTAACTAACTTGTACTCTCTTGGGTTTTGGCTGTATAGGCACATAAGTAAGCGGTTCCGATCCGTTTGCGGTCAGAGCGGATCTGAGGCGACTCGACCGTCGTATTGTTTGAACGTCCTAGAAAATAAAAATACTTACTACGTCCTGAATGCTATGACTGTAAATATTATTAGTATATACAGCTAGGGAGACTAGATTTGTGAAAATGTACCAAGTCCACTCACCTCCAAATATAATATTATACTATAAGATTATATTTAATATTTTTAGGAGAACCTTTGAAGTTTCATCCAGAAGCGAAATGTCAATATGATTCGATTTCCACCAGCTTACCTTTTGTAACTTATTTGTCACGGAACCCTAGATTTTCAATATTCATTCTTCAAAAAGTTTCACACTTTGCCACTCATGTTCAATAACCTCTATATATGACCTTTTATCAAGTAAAAAGAAGTTTGAATATAACTCTTTCTAGATTCTAGTATCGATTAAAACAAAATTTAGTTTCACTCACCACCAATGTCTGCATTGCCATATATAGAAAATTGTTAATTGATATAATTTTTTTAACTAAGTTTGTGTATTATAAATTGCTTGCTATCCAAAAATAATTTTGCTCTACTTGAATTCAAATAAAACTTGTTATCAAATTGATAGTTATTTTTCGATGTATAAACATTGATAATTTAAGGGCCTTGCAAATCAAGTAATAAATAAAATAAATACACAACATTAAAATATTATGTGGTTTTCATATGCAAGCCCTATACCAGGGGTGTGCCTAATAATTTTATGCGGCCCACAATGTGTTTATTTATATGATAGATAGATCGATCTCCTGTTACTTTTAAAAAAGAAGTAAGGAAAATTAAGAACCTAGATTTTGTCACCTGCCAAAAACATTTTTATAAATTAAATATCAGCATCCTAACGTTTCACCTATACCGTATGAAGGCAGTAGATGGGCGAGGAACATGGAAGAAGATGAGGAATACTGTTAATAGTCAGATAGTAAATCTAATATCTTACACAATAAAGCAGCTTCACGCTATTCCTCCTATAACAGGGTTACCTAGTGTCAAAACATTCTGTTCTCTGTTTTCAGGCCGAAATCAAATTCTAACCTTCTGAGAATTCTGATGTAAACACAACAACAACAATGGCTTACCTGAACCGTCGTTTCAACACTAGAACTACACATTATGTTGTTTTTCGTCGACATATTTTTATTTAGGTAGACTGGAACCTTTTTTTGTACAATCGAGATCTAAAAAAAGTGGACCACTCACCTATTAATGAAATTGTATAAAAACTGTAGATCGCTCTTCTTTGGTATTTGATTAACATTTATACATTCTAGTTGTATAAGTAGTATAAGTTAGTAAATAAATTATATAATTCTATTTAAATATAGTAAAATGATGTTAATCTCTGAATTTTTGATGTGCACGAGTAAGACCAAGAATTTTAAAAATGACACAAGATAAACTTTTGAAACGAGTAACTAGTAACTTTACATTAGCTTTCAGCAGTAGGATTGAGAATATGAGTGAGTACTATTAAGAATAAGAAAGGAGATATATTTTAAAATTATTTCGTTAAATACGCTTACAAATATCTAACAAACATTTTTGTCCCCAATATTAAACAATTTTATTAACGACAATTTGTTAAAAAATTACTCATTTATGAAAAAAAAATATTTCAAATTTATTGAGCATGTTTAGCAAAAATGTTTATATAAGGCAAGAATAGATGAGAAAAAGTTAAAAATTGACTTAATATAAAACTAAAAATGTATACAATTACATAAAACATATACTTACTCCAGGCGGGGTTTCATTAGTATTATTAGCTTGGGGTTGAACTTGGGGCTGTACGACTTGTGCAGGTTGTGTGGGATTCAGTACTGGCGCGGGCAACGCTGCGGGTAAGACTGCGGGCAACGCGGGCGTTGCTATGGGAACCACTGCAGTATTATTTTTGTCCGTTAAGCCGTTTATTATTGGCGATGATGGAGGTCCCTGTAAATAAAATCATATTAAAGTCTTGATAAGCTTTATTTAAGATATTTTTTTAGTGTTTAGCGTTTTTCCGCCTTGCGAGGTAAGCAGAAAAAAACCTACTGTCATAACACTCCGTCAATCAACATATAGTCACACTCCCGCAGTAAATGGACCTAAACACCGCGCTTTGATATAAAACTTTATATACTAGTACCGAGACCCTTTACGATTCTCTGAACTTTTTGTTCAATAAAAATTAGCCCATAGTACTCCTGAATAGTGTAGCTTCCTAATTGTGAAAGATTTTTTATAATCCGTTCAGTACTACCGAAGATTACCTCTTACAAACATAGTTAAAAAAATATCTCTTTATTATGATAATAGTTAAAAAATGTATCTCTTTATTATGATTATGATACATTTTAATTTCATGTGCCATAGATGATTGGGCAGAAATAACCTACATTAAAACCTCTTAAGTCATTTTTAACACAAGCAAAACTAGTCAAATTTATTGCCATGCTAATAACTATCAGTCTTTCATCTTTAATATAACCAAAAGCATTTAGCAAATTGAAAAACTCAATTTTTTATACATTTTCTAAAAAAACTTTCTAATTTCCTAAATGAATGAATAACACTTTTGAAAATATTAAAAATAAAAATACTCACATCTATACCACCAACAGACATGATCGGTTGCAAACTGAACGTCCATTGCCCATTCACTGAAGTTATAAACGGTACAGTTTGCACCGTAGTGGGCACATGCCCAACAGTGGGCACGCATATGGGGTTGGTGATACTGTTCGTCACTATGGAGGACGTGGCGATAGTGGTGGAGAGTGAAGACACTGGTACGGTTGGTGTCACTGTGTTCACTATTGTGCTTGCTGCAATATGGACAAAAATTTTATTATTTTACTTATAGTATGACCATTTTGTACTTTTCTTAATATTAAATTAGCCACTAACATGGGCTATGAAGTTGGAAAATTATGACAGATTAAATAACTGTTTTTTTTCTTCAGATAAATAGTGAATTGAGCAATGAAATCATAGTTAATTATGGTTTTAAAAAGTTTAAACTCTGCATATCTGGAGATGTTATACACGAGTGAATAACTCATTTTTAATAATAAAAAAATATATTATATGCAATAAGTGGCAAGATTTGTTTTGATTTTTTTATCAGGAAAGAGAAAGAAATATGTACTGACATTTGTGCAACTAAAATTTATCTTTAGTTAAAATTATCATGAAATATTAAAGTAATAGATTTGAGTATTACTAGAGTAATATTACAGAAACAGAGTATATTACCTATACAAGAAGTACTGGATACTTGTGGCCTTATAGTCTGTGAGTTGGCAGTACCGTTAACTGTAACAGGGCGGGTCGGTCGCACTGGCGCTTGTGTACTAGGCGGTTGTATGGGAATGTACACCATAGAATTCTTACTATTTAACTCTGACCTTCCATCATCAGGTTTCCTAGGTTGAGGAAAGGTTTTCTTCGCCTTAACACGAATTTCCGGCGGTTTCGTGGTCGTTTTCCTCGCAATTGGCGCTACAAGCACTTTATTTATTCTCACTCCACGTAGATTAGCCGCCGGTGGGTTAACTGGACGCAAATGAAATGCATTCATTAAGTCCATTTTCTCAGAGTGTCGATCTGGATCATCAAACTCGATAGGCTCTGACTTAATTTCGACTTCAACATCTTCTCTAGGTTTCTGACGGTCTGGTGACGTCATACGTGCAAACGCGCGCACGCCCACCCTTCCTACTGGAGGATCAGTATCACTTCGTAGCTTTTGCAATTTGTTGACAGCTTCTTTCATATTTCTTACATTATCTGTACTAGTTGGTGTGAATATACTCGAATCTGAATTGACAGATATGACATCACTATTTTTGCTAGATGAACTTTGAGTTGTGGATAGACTGCGAACGCTGCTAATGGTTGGTAAGCCTGTATTAGTTTTGGACTCACGAGCTAACACTGCTAAACTTGTATCATCATCAAACTGAATCCTATCCTTGAAAGATTTGGAATCACCTTTATTTGACTTTTCATTGGTTTTCTCCTCTCTTTTGGAATGAGAATCTCTTTTATCCTTACTTATACTAGAACTATCAATTTTCTTATCCACAGGCTTTTCTTTGGAACTTGAACTGTGATTTGTATTATCGATTTTCTTTTCAGACGACCCCTTTGAAGTAAAACTGAAATTTAAAGACTTATTTCTCGAGTTTCTTCGTTTATGCGATTTTCTATCGTCTTTATCTTTTTCTGTTGGTGTCGATTTTTCTGACCTTAAAGGCCTTGCTTTTGGCGTACTTGTTTTGTCATCCTTTTTTTCATCTTTAGATGTGCTTGATCTTGTTGGTTTAATCTTAAGAGTAATTTTAATAGGTTCTTGTTTTTCCGAAGTCTCAGTTTCAGCATTATTAGGTACATTTGTTGGTTTTTCAGTGGATTTCGCAATAGCTTCTTCGCTATTTTTTGTGTTATTTACAGTTTGTATTGGTTTATCGATTATTACAACATCATCAGCGGTACTTCCATTAGTATCTTCTGATTTATTATCTGGTGCATTTTTATCATTTTCATCGACTTTGGGTCGTTTTTCACAGAAACTACTTTCTATGACTGTTAGAACAGCTTCCTCCAGATCAGATCTACGCCGTTTTCTATTGGATTCTTTTTCTTTACTTGGAACTTCAATTTCTCTGTAAAATTAACAATTAATTACAATAGCAAGATACCATTGTCAAGCAGTGAGAAAGATAATTTAAATTACTTTCAATTATCCGCTTTAATGCCTAAGACAAATTGCGGAGTTGAGTTCCGCTACTCAACACGGAATAACTTCATTTTAACTAGAAAACGGAGAATGGAATGTCTTGACACTAAGTTTTCTCTGACTATTCTTATATGTGAGAAAAAATGTTTAAAATAATAGTTAAATAACTAATGTGACGAATAAATAGCTTATTTATAGTTAAAATATTATTAACGCTTAACATCGGGCTAGGTGTGGCCAAATGAAATCCTATTATTATTCTCATGAAAAAAAAAAAAAATCATGTCAACAGATAAAGAAAGGCTTTGGAATCCGACATTCATCAAAGTATGTTAAATCGTTGTTTTTTCTTAAGTTAAATGCCAAAATGATTTGAAGAGAAATAAAGAAAAATGTCAATATAAGCTACTTACTTATCCATAGAAAAATCTTCTTCCTCCCGAGCTATTTCCGCTCCATCTGCCATCTTGCGTAACGGAGTTTCACGGCATTCTTCATTTTCACTAATATCTCTGAGTAGAAAGTAATCAAAAATTATTTATTAAAATCAATATAGTATTTGATAGAAGCGTAAAACTAAAATATGTTATATTATAGGTCATCTTCAATTGCAAAACATATATTGTATCGCAAGCCAAGAAAAGTATATCTTTGCATATGAAGACTATAAATTAAGATAAGTTGGTCAAGGCGTCAAGGTTGTCTGTCAAGGCTGTCCAAATGACATTAAGTCTTGATGACTTAATGTCATTTATTATTGCGCATTATCCTGGCAGAACTACACACTGTCCTAATTTGACTGAGTGTAAAATAAAAATAATTTAAACATTCCACCGAGCGAGAATCGAACCCACAACTCCAATAACAGTCAGACAAATGATAAGAAAAAGATACAAAGAACCAAAATTGCAAGTAAGTATAGATATACCTTAAAATTTTTAAATAATTTTACCTTAATTTACTGACTAAACATATCTTACCCATCATTAACAGAACTCTTGGAGCTTTTAGAATTTGATCTGCTTTTATCCTTAGTACTGCTATTTGGTGAATTTGCTGGCTTATCTTTGACAGGTGCTCTTAATTCGCCTTCAAATGTTGGTATCTGGAACAGATTGTATATTACAATTATATTACATAAATTTTATTAACTATCAGCCAGCTCGCGATTTCTCGTCGTGTGAACTATGCCATTATATAGGCTATTTCGTTATATTGCCTGGGCTATTTATGCCAAAATTCATATTAGATTTTATGTAAAGTTTCAATTGCTATTTTAAATGTTTCTTTTTTAATTAGTATTCTATATTTCGCAGACAGACTTTCTCATTTTAAAATTAGTATCGATAGTAATCTGCAATCACGCAATAATATCGGTAATTTTATAATTTTAAAAGTTTCACATATTAGAACGAAAAGCTGAAACGAAAGGATTTTACTAAATTAATTATTGCCATTTTATATTAATTATTTATTAAACAAAATCTCACCATCATCTTCAATTGCTCCGTCAATTTTGTAGGGTCAAATTGTGTTTTGAAGGGTGGGTACACGAATTTACCGTATTTTCGAGATATGTTGCGGATGTGCTGTTCCGCTTCCTAAAGTCAAAAAAAAGTTTGTAAAATAATTACAACATATATAATGTGGTACAAAAATATAACCATAAACAAAACTATATACGATAACATCATAGAATATTACTCATCGTAATTGGCTAACTCTACATCTCAACATAATTTAAACAATAAAACTGTAAAACATTTTAAGACAATAAAATTTGAATGTAGCGAGACCAGGACTCGCGCCTATAATATAAACACTTTAATAAATATTTATATAAGGACATCAAATCTAGAATTTAAAACATTTGAAAAAATGTGTGTGAGGCATGAATATGCCACATTCATGGGCAAACATCGTTCTCTTAATTATCTTTTTCTTAAAATCTTGGATTTTACTCTACTATCGTAAATATCATAATTCTTTTAAATAACATTAAATTAAATAAAGAAAGACAACTAAAAATATTTTGGGACTCTCATAGAAAATTACCTAATACTAATTTTTTATTTTGGGACTCTCATAGAAAATTACCTATACATACATAAATATTATCTACCTCAGTCTAAATAAATAAAATACATAAGCTTCATTTTACACACCTGCATACTATCCAATATATCCTGCCGTTTAGTTCTAAAATTATTGGGGTCCTTCTCGCAATATAAGAAACAGTCGCGAGCTGGAACCCACGCCCTGTCGTGAGCGCCGAAGAAACGAACATCGACTAGACCAGCACTACTCACCGACATACCCTTCGCTGGCCAGTATGGGAAACCTTAAAAATAAATATATCGATGGCTTAAATAAAGTATTGTATTTTAATGGTAATTATTATAATTTAAGAATATTGTATTAACTGTATTATATCAAGTAAGGCTAGAAAAAGATTGCTATACAGGTTTTCAATTAATTAAATTTCTTAAAACCATAGCCAATGTTCAATATTGTTGAGATAGTATTTTTAAGCCATTAAGTTAATTCCTAATAAATCTTTTTTCGGCTTTATTGTAACATTGTTAAAAAAAACCATTAAAATATATTAATTAAAAGAGTTGTTACTAGTAAAATTGTAGTTTGTTTCAAATTTCTCAACAAAATAAATGACTAATGATAAACACAAAAAAGGTTTTTATCTAACCTAACGTCGCAGAAGGAGCACTGCTTACACTATTATCTAAATTAGCCAAGAGGTATATAAGGATATTTTACATTCAAAATGATACCCCTGAACACTGCTTTTATTACCAAATTATTGAGTTTTCCCTTAACAAGAAATAACATATACATATGTACTTTCAAAATATTTTGCTTAATATCTTAAAAATACCTTTCAACTTAGCCCACAGCAACATATGCGGAGTAGAACACACATCTGTGAACCACGTAGCTCTGCGTGCGTGCGCCGCAGCATAGCATTCCGGGCACGCTTCTATTTCACCCATCTCTGTTCTACAGGACCGGACCAGGGCACGAGCACCGGCTGTCAGCTTTGATTGCACTGAAATTCAAAAGTAAATATAGTTAAAGGCAAAAAAATTACATTCGTCGTATCTAGGAACTGAAGATAGACCTTTTTTTTATTTTTATACATGTCTAAGTCTGATAATAATATTGACGACTATATGAAATTATTGTAAAGCTCTAAAATAATTTTAGAAAATGTATATTTTAAAAGTTTTAAGTTAAGGATTTAAACCCGCGCTTCCATGATTTGTTGTAAGTGTTTGCTGCACTTCTTTTAAGACTAATTACATATCTTTTAAATATATATTATACTAGCGACAAGCTCGCATCTTCACCTGCGGTAATTGAAGTTTCATTCCATAAACGAAAACAGTCATTCTTTAACAATTCTTTAATACAAAATTTTAATTATTCTAACTTTTCTTCATTTATGAATGGATTGAAATAAAATAAATACTAAATGTATATTAACCAAGGAATTATTCAAGAAAATGTAATAGTCAAAACTGAATTTAAATCGGTAAAGCTGTTTCTGAAATTTGTGTGCACAAATAAACAGAAAAAAATATGAAATCATTGTTTTGGGTTCTACTATATTGATAAATGCCTCAAATGACATATTTTCTCTCATGTCTTCCACGTATAGACATCAATCAGTTACATGTTTATTATGTGTACAGATTAACTAAAAAAAGCTAAGCTATGAATAGTAAAAGTACGAAAAATGCTTCTTAACAATAGAATTAAAATAATAAACATTCAAATAAAGTAATTACCATTTAAATACCTACACGTATTGAATATGATACTGTTGTGCAGTATCCATTGCGCATCTGCAAGGAACGCTTCAGTACTGCCGTACAAGCCTTCAGCAATGTTGTTCTTCATAAGTGATAAGTCCATTGGGTGAACAACGTATTTATCGTAGTCCGGAAATGCGGCGCGGTCCACCGTTTGTAGAAAGGGATCCACCTTAAAAAAAAGAAAAATATTACTTATTCCTTTAATGCATAATATTATTACACAAATTAAAATGTCATACAATTTATTATTTTATTATTCATACATAATAACGACAGAAACCTTTGGTGGGGACATCCAAAGGTAGCGCAGAGATAACGCCGCCCTTTATTAAAAACTATTGTTAATCTTTAGTTGTTAGCTTAATGTATTTTGATACATAGTAGGGCAGTCAGATAGGACCTAGTAACAAAACATCCTGTTCTCCACTTTTCGTCGGAATGCAGAATGAATTCACTTCCAATAAAGACTACAGTGAGACGCTGTCCCACTGTGTCCCATTGCCCTAATTTTCATTGCAAATCAAACACTTTTTAATATGAACATTTATATATCATTGTAAGTTAAACTAATGTAACTACACAGCCTAAACCAGAATATATAAAAAAGAAATAACTAAAAATCAAATATTACAGCATAATATTACATAACTCTTTTGTATGACATATATTAGTTCCCCACAGCGCGGAGAACAGCATGCAGCATGCAACAGAACAACAGTATGCAGTTTCACATAAAAAATTGAAAAAAAAAAACTAAAAGGAACACGCTTGTAATTATTATTACGTTTAATGTAGATTTGTGTTGTGAAAATAGTAGATAAATCAAATTTTAAAGTGTCAACAAGTGGGCAAAAATCAAAATAAGGTTGTAAAAATAAGTTTTTACATAGATAGATAAATACAGTTTGTAGCTAATAAAGCGTGTTAAAAACATATCAACTTCTTGGAAGCAACCAAAACAATTAAATAAATTCCAAATTAATTTCCTAAATTATGTAAATTACCAAGATGTTAAATTATTAAATATAATGAAACATATGTGTCACAAATAGTGTTAAAAATGCAACATTCGTGGTATATAATTTATAAAACGTTTTTATTATAGAATTTTGACATAATTATTTGACAGATAAATATACGTTCAAATTTATGTACATTTATGTTACTTAATACCTTTTTTTAGCCAGAATATAATATAACAAATACCGAACTGAGAAATGCAGAAGAAACGTAACATCAATCTACGTGTATCGTTTATTATTAGTGCAGAACGAGACAGATAGCGACCAGCTTTATTGATTAGTTAATGTTAGAAAGAGATAGCGGCCCAGTCCCGCCTATGATAAGTAGCAAGGTCATTTTACTTCTAAGCGACAGACGGCGGCGCGTTTGCTTTTCGTATACATTTCGTGCACATTATTACATTCACAAAGTGAAAGTCACATTTTATTAATATACATAATAATTTCATCAATTTATTAGTTCATTAATAACGCCTCGATTTAAAATAAAAAATTTCGTAACTACGATGTCAATAACGATTTCCTTAATTTGTTTGCTAAGTTTATTTAAGCACTTTTTTTTTTATATATTTAATTATTATGTTATATTATTGTTAGAAACAGAATTAAATAAATATTCATTGAAAAAAAATGCTATGTAAGAAAAATAGCAAAGCACGATGGAAGCCATTTTGTTATTCGATTCGTGTGCACGAAATCATGTCATGATTTCTATGTCAAAGTTGATTTATATTTATCTAAAATTGTCAAATTTGCTTAATTCTGAATATTTCGTCAACATACTATAAAATTATAATTTTGGACTAACCTACAAAAACATGTTGTTTACAAAAATAATAATATTTAGCATATAATGTTTTTTTGCAAATCAATACGGAAGCTCGAAAATAAATTATAGTGCCGAAATTACAGAATTCATTAGACAATTTCGCATAGCATTTTAAAATTACTATAAAATATAAATCATTGCTTAATAAATAATACATTAAATTAATATGAGTAAAATATTTACCCCATTAACATCTTTCATGCGTTCTAAGGCATATTGTAGAAGTTCACATAGATGACCTAAAGATATTTTCTTCATGGCTGGAGATCTGAAAGAAACATTTTTAACAAATGTACCCTATTCTTTACTTATTTTTAGTTATTTTATGAAAATTAATAGAAAAGATATTATTTCAAAGTAAAAACATATCATAAGATTATATGTAACTTACCTAGTCTCAGAACTTTCTGCATTCAAAACAGACAAACATTCTGGACACACCCAGCTCTTATCAAAAGTTATTTTATTTCTCTCTGTACCCGACAGACACTTAAAATGAAACGATCTAGGACAAACTGTGCAAAGCATTGGAGGATGTCCTTTATCACTGGCTGCCTGTTCTACTTGCCAATGACACCTCCAGCAGTATGGGTCTGACCTCAGCTTATGATTTTGGCCTGGACTCTATGGATAAAAGAAGAAAATCATGTTAACCATGAGTATAAATATGATATTAACAAGTGTACAATAATTTATTATTATTTTTTTTTCAATTTTAGTAAGTACAAATAATATTATTACAAATTGCAGTTTAGTCTAAGTATAAAAGATAGAAAATGTAGAGGTGATAAAACAGTATTTAAACATGGCATGAACACTTACATATTCTTATATGTATATGTTAAATTAAAAAAAATAAAAATTCAGCTACTGTATAGTGCAAAAAATTAACTTTTTCTATATACCATACTTACCAATTCTGGCAATGGTACTTCATGCCTTTTCTTTTTCGGAGATGGTGACATTGATGTATCTTTTTTATCGTCTGCCTCCTCATCATCAGTTTCACCCTTTTGAAACTTTCCAGTTACGGAATTGAGAAATTGCTTTACCTTATACACAAATTCCGGATTCTGTGACCTCATAGACCTTTTGATAATCTTCTCTGACTTTTCACTGCTATTGCTTTTCTGAGAATTATTACTACTACGCCTGAGCCCTTGGATTTTTTCTGCTTCTACAGATGTATTCAAACTTGTGTTAGAACTATCTAAATTAATTCTTGATTTTCTTGTCTTTGTTGTTAGTTGAGTACATTCACTAATTATCTTAGATTCTTTGGCTGACTTAATGAGGGACTTTAGCTCTCTGCTGATGCTCTTATTGTGCTCTTTTTCTGAAACATCAGAATTTGTCTGAGAGTCATTAGACTTTTCACACATATCAACCAAATTGTTAAAAGTTATTTCACCTTTCTTTTCCTCTTTATTTTCAGTATTAGAGTTGTCTGATGTGTCCTTAGTAGGTGTCTTTACTTTTTCTACAGGAAGCTCCTTTACAGGAGATTTTTGGACAGGGTCTGTTTGATTTGCTACTACTTTACCAGCACTTTCAGGTATAATGTTTTCTGATTTCTTATTACTTTCATTATCATCCTTAACTTGGTTTGAGGAATCTATACTTTCTTCTGAAAGTTGCAAATCAATTGATATAATAGGTGGGTTCTTAGGTGTTTCTTGTGGCTTTTCTTGTTCTGATACAAGTAATGGTTCTTCCTGCAAATCTAGAGTGACATCTACATTACATTTACTGACTGAAGTTACTTCATTTTCAGATAAAATATCTTTCTTCATTTCAGGAGAACCTTTTGGTTCAGTACATGTAGCAATGTTGGAACTATCTTGAGGTGTAGCATCAGAGCTTACTTTCTTTGATTCCTCCTCACTATCTTGTACTACAACCACCATTTCAAAATTCGATTGTGCTTCGGTGGCCTCCTGAGTATCAGGCACGTCGCCAGTAGTCGAAGACACGTCTGTCTCCATATGAATATCAGAATTCTCCTCCATCTCCTGAATGAAAAAGAAATTTATATTAAAATACAAACTTGAATGAAAACATTGACAACAAATAGTTTTTATATTTGACATATCAATAACAAACACTAAATATTAGCACCGGTCATTACCCAAGCTCAACAATCCAGCCAGCTACTTACCTACCTACTTTCAATACAATCATATAAATTCATGAAGAAACTCACCGCACGTTTCGCTTCTTTTAGCGTTCTAGACAATAAATAACTTGAAATCGAGTTATTATAATTTTAAACAACCTTTTGTTTGTCCATTAATGTCACCAAAGTAATAAGTCTAGCCAAAAATATTACAACGAACGAAAGAAATCACACATTGCTATAGCAAAATTGTCTTCACTATATTCAACTATATCTTTCTATCTTTAGTATTATTGGTTAGAGCACAGATGGAGCTACACAACCTATATCACGCCGTACTTTGAAATGTGTTGCGTTCCTTTTGTTTACATAGGATTTATTATTTCCGTCCCTTTTACTTACAACTGTAATACAAACTTTCTGCCATCTCTTTCCCTTGGGGTTAGTGTCTTTGATACAGATTGCACAACGAAAAATAGACAAATTATTTAAGCTAGTTGCCAGTTTATTTTGTACTTTTTAAAATAAAAAAAATCTTTGGGCTACATATATTGCACGGAACATTAAATAATAATTAATTAAATCAGTTTTCACGTAAGACAATAATAAAATAATATATAATTTGAATTACACACAATATAGCTTATACGAATGGTAAGGAAAATTTATATACTATCTTTATTCTTGTTATAAATTGACAATTGGATAAATGAAATGTCAGTTGCAGTAAATAATAATGAGAAAACTGAAAACAATAACATAATTAATTCGGTAAATTATAATTCGGTCTAATGGAATTTATAGAGCTTATACTTATTAACAAATTAGACGGCGTTATTCTAAAATATCCTCACCATGACAATGTAGATGGGACAGTCTGCATAACTGGACATCATTTAATTTTAAGTTCCAGAAAAGAAGGCGTAAGAGAATTATGGGTAGGTTTGAATGTAAAAACAAGCATAATACTCATCACAGTTTTGTACCTATACTAGAGGCATTTAAATGTATTCTTGTTATGAAGTAAACAAATTATAATCGAGTTGTGGTATACGAAGAAAAATTTACTCTTAATCGACGAGCGATTGATGAAGGAAGATTTGTAATTTAC
The DNA here is from genome assembly GCA_019049465.1 of Dryas iulia moderata. Taxonomy (NCBI): domain Eukaryota; kingdom Metazoa; phylum Arthropoda; class Insecta; order Lepidoptera; family Nymphalidae; genus Dryas; species Dryas iulia. The sequence continues at coordinate 5,937,449 of CM032417.1, forward strand.
AAATCACTAAAATTCGATTTTTTCATTTCCAAGATACAAGACATCATTAAATATATGTACCTAAACTTATTTTAAATGCGCTTAAAGAATGATTTTTTATTATATTTTTACAGCTGTTACACAAAAATATCGACAGTATAGAAAGAAAAGAAAACAAAGTTAGTGGAGGAATAGTTCAAGGAGGATCCCTATTTTTAAAATGTAAAGATCTCAGAATATTCCAGTTGGACATCAGCAATACAACAGAACTAAATCTAGTGGCACAGACACTTGAAAATCTATCTAGCATACAGGATCCTTCTCTCTTTTATCCATTCTTTTATAGACATATGCATCCTATCATGGAGAATGGATATACATTATACAGGTAAAAAATGAAAATTAAGAATAAATAATAATTTTAATTAGTATTAAAATAATAAAATATTAATAATTTCTGGCAAGTTCCTGTTGTTTATTTCTGAAATAATGTTAGTTCTGAACATATTGCTAAAATTATTCGAAAATGAAAAATATATGTAGAACAATAAAAATTTTACTTCTTGTTTGTTCTTAGTATTGAAGGTGAATTTACAAAAGTACTGGCATCCGAAGAATGGCGTATATCAAGAGTCAATCAACACTATACAGTGTGCCCTGCATATGGTAAAGGAGTAGTAGTTCCTAAAAGCATTGATGATGAAACTTTAGCTGCTGCAGCTAGCTTTAGACAAGGAGGAAGATTTCCAGTGCTCTCTTATAGACATAATAATGGTGTAAGTTTTTGCTATTTACTTAACATTTTAGTTGTGATTTGATATATTCTTAAATATTAACCACAAAGCCATCCTTGTAATATATCAATACTTAGTTCTTCAATAATCAAGTTATTGAAGAAATAAGTATTGATATATTTTTAAACATTCTAAATATTTTACTGAGACCAATTTATGGAAGTCAAATTTGAAACAATGCAACAGCAATTTGTTCAATTACTAGGGGCCCACTTGTATCTTCACCTACATAAATTGAGTTTTCAGACAATTTAATTAAACAGTTATTTTATAGGATTTTTTTTAAACAGCATTTAAATTGTCGTAACTTTTTTATTTATCGAATTCGCCAAGTGATTTACATTTTTTTATCCTCTATTTGAATTCTCTTTTATGAAAATTGTGAAAGAATTTTCATGATCATCTCAATTTTTCTGAAGATTACCTTTTACAAACAAAGTGACAAACTTAACCGCTTTACTATATTAGTATAGGGATACTAATCTTGTAATATTATAATTCTTAATGTAATTTTTAAATTATTAATTAAATATGTATGTATTAACATATTAATTAAATTAAATAAAAATTAAACTTAATAAAGATAAATATAGTAAAAAAAACTTTAGTGATAATAAAATATTCTTATTTCAGGCTGTATTAATGAGAGCAGGACAGCCGTTATATGGGCCTAAACATCGCCGCTGTCGACCTGATGAGGCAATTTTAAATACTGTAGTCAATGTCGGAATGAAAGGAGTAATATACGATCTTAGAAGTTCAAATTCTATATCACAACAACAAAATAAGGGTAAGTTTTCTAATTATCAGCAATAATGAAAGCACCATGTGTAAAAATTATAAAAAACTGCTTAAAATTAAAAAAAAAATAACTAAACAGGTTTGTGAGCATAATGATGTAGTCAGAGTTGATTTCTCCCTGAAATTGAAACATTGCGTGGACATGGGTGGCGGAATTTCACTTTGTTTTAGGTACCATAGCAGAGAAATAGAAATAGAAATAATATTCGACTCCAAGGGAGAATTGAACTCGAAACTATCACATTTTCAATCAAATGCTGTCTCAATGGATTACTACAGGGTAGTGTCAGTGTGTTAAATGTCCTAAACTGCTTGAAAATCATGTAATATTAACACAATTAGATTACTTGTAGTAATTTATTTTTATTATGGGGCCAGGCATGGGTCAGTGGCAGGAACGTGTGACTATAAAGCGGCTGATTGTGGGTTCGATTTCCACTCGAGGATCGGAAATATTTAATATTTCCATTTTCTTCGTTCTGATATCACAGGTAAAGCGCGGAGTCAAGTTCCGCCACTTAACACGCAATGCCTCCGAATTCGGCGGAAAGTGGGGAGCGGAGTGTCTTAACACTAGGTTCCCTCTGCCTACCCTGCTGTGTGGGGGATACAGTGTGTAGCTAAAAAAATATATATTTCTTTAAAAAACTACTATGTTACAATGTTGACAGGTGGTGGGACTGAAAGTGCTTCTAACTATTCTCAATGGAAAATATACAACAGATCAATGGATGAAGTTGACAATCAACAACAACTGCTAGAAAATTTTTCAAAACTAATTGAGGGTATGTCATTGAGTTGATTTATTTAATTAAATATTTATATATAACATGTTCTTCATATTATTTTGAAGCGAATTCATCCCCGTCCCTATACATTGCTAAGAAATGCGTATTTTAAAAATCAAGTCATCTATGACGTGATTATTTTTTTTATTTTACACTTTATTATAATTTTTATGCATTTCATGAAACATTGTATGTGTCTTTATTGTACTTCTTCTAACTACTTAAAAATAAAAATTAGGTTTAACTGTGCGAGTTTCATACTTTTTCATCCATATAATTTTCTTTTTATAAGTTTTTTCACATATTACTATTTAGATTTTTCTAGTTAGGTAATTTTTTTTTATTGCTTATTTATTTCATATTTTTCATTTTCTAATAATTATCGAATTGCAGCTTGTGTAGATCGAGATATATCGTGTGATAAATGGGTATCAAGGTTGGAATCATGTGGGTGGCCCGAGTCAGTGCGGAACTCATTGCACACCGCGTGTATAGTTGCCCAGCATATTCATCAAGTTAGTATATAAATAAATAACTAGCTTAATTAAGTAAACTATGAGAAAACATTTAAATATTATTTTAGCTCCAACTTGCTGGCCGACAGTACGAAACTGGAGAACAGAGTGTTTTGACACTAGATGATTTCTAACTTCCACTGAATTGTACCTATACCTTGTTGCTTGTAGCTATTTGTATTGTTAAAAAAATAGATATTAAATGTGATTTTTTTAAATGAATTCTTATTAGTTTAGTTTTTACCTATATAGTAATCAAGGCCAGAAATTCTTGGAACGTTATTTTAACGCCTTTTTGTCTTTTATTTAAAACAGCAGGATAGATAGAGAGAGAGTGTAGTGTCAAGACATTGAGTTGGGCCCTTTTGCCAGGGACTGAGACGTTGTATGTTGAAAGGGGGAATTCGCCACCGTTCTTTGTTGCCAGAACTGAAATGTAAAAATAATTTAAATTTCATCATTCCTCCGAGTGAGGATCGAACCCTCAACAATCCTGTTTACAGTGAGACATGAATACATGAATCACAAAGTTGTGATATCCGATTTAATTCCGATTTTATTACGATAATATTTACAGACTAAATAACTAACCTTTATGACCTAAAAAACCTTTAAGTATTTTATGATATATTTTTATTATAGAAAGCAGAACCAGTTCTCATACATGGAACGCGCGGAGAAGATGCAACGTTGCTCGTTTGTTCCTTAGTTCAAATTATTTTGAATCCAGATTGTCGGACTATACGAGGGTAATTATGAGTTGTATGCTTGTTCTATTATTTACATATTTTTTAAATGTTAATTTTTCAACAATTTTTGTACCTATTTGTATTATTATATAGTAAATTATCGTTAAATAAAAATATTTAAATAATAAATTCTAAATATTTATCTATTAAATTTTTAATTGTATATTCATAATATTAATTAATGGCTACTTAGTGTGTTTTCATGTTTTACCATTGCATTTATTAGTTGATGTAATTAAATTATAAAAGTACACAAAATTCGTATTATACATATTATTTCGTTTATTTAACATAATTCTTATTTCAATACATTTATATTTATATAAAAAATACATACAAATATAAATATAAAAAAATAGTTCCCCCCCGACGGAGGCTTTACAGCCAAGCCACCGGTGGTCAGGGTGACAGACTGAGGAACCTCCGCATGATACGTGCCGTTCCCAAAATAGCTCCCTTTTGAATCCGGCCCTTGATCCAGGTATGTAGCGAAAGCCTCGTAAGATGTTGATTGAGGCTCTTCGCTACAAGACCGTTCACACTGACGACTATCGGGACCACTATTGTTGAATCCACATCCCACATGTCGGTAATCTCGTGAGCTAAGTCTATGTTATACATATTATTATTTTTCCCACAGTTTCCAAGCTCTAGTTGAACGTGAATGGCTTCAAGCTGGTCATCCATTCGGTACCCGACACCGTTCAGGGGCATACTCCTCACAGCCGAAGTCAGCTCCAACATTCCCTCTATTCTTGGACTGTGTGAGACAATTCTTGGAGCAATTTCCCTGCAGCTTCGAATATAGGCAGAACTTCTTGATAACCCTATTCGAGCATGCGTATGCTAGTCAATTTGGTGAGTTCCCTTTTTTATAAAAAAAGGAGTTTCACACTTTTTCCCGTATAGTAGAAATTCTTATGCGGTTATTGTAACTTGAGGTCAGTCGTGGCGTAGGGGCATAAAGTGTGACTGTGAACACGACTGCTGTGGAGTCGATTTCCACTTTGCTCTAAAAACAGGCATCTTAACACGAAATGCATTAGGCAGAAAGTGGAGAACGGTGTGTCTTAACACTAGGTTCCTTCAGCGTACCATGCTGTGTGACCCTGGAAAAAAAGAATAAAAAAAGCTCATTATTACTTACTGTTGTAAGTCAATTTTAAACAAAAATGTTTATTACAGTTTTATATTTGTATAATTACAACTGCTGCGTGCGGGATACAGCGTGAACTTGAAACAAAGTCACTATTTCTAACAACAACAATAATGATTTTCAATAAAACATGTATTTATTTATAACAATTTGCAGGCACATTCCTCTGCGACAGCGACCAGGAGCGCGAGACGCGCGGCGTGTACGCGCAGACCACGAGCGTGTGGTCGTGGATCAACCACACGGACGAGCTGGCGGTCTACATCAACCCCATGTACGACCCCACGCCGAATGTTATATGGCCGTCTGTTGCTCCCATGAGCTATGTTGTGTGGGATGGTGGGTGATATTTACTTATTTTTATTTTTTTTTTTTTTTAGCCTCACGCTGTGTCCCGCACACAGCAGGGTAGGCAGAGGGAACCTAGTGTTAAGACACTCCGTTCCCCACTTTCCGCCGAATTCGGAGGCTTTGCGTGTTAAGTGGCGGAACTTAACGCCGCGCTTTACCTCGATACCAGAGCGAAGAAAATGGAAATATTAAATATTTCCACTCCTCGAGTGGGAATCGAACCCACAACCAGTCGCATTACAGTCACACGCTTGTGCCACTGGGCCACGACTGGCCACATATTACTTATATTAATTAGTATTGATTATTTTTAATAAAAAATATGCATATTTAACTTGGAATTAAAATTATGTATCTGGTACAAAAGCTATAGTTCCATGGGAGACAAATATTCCAAAAGCGGTTCTGTCAAAGTAAATAAGTGCTTGGATCTATCTATTAAAATGGCCAGAAATAGGTTTATAGTTAATCTTTTTTTTTTCAGTATACAGTAGAATCTCAATTATGCGACTGACAGTTATAAGCTTTCATGATTATTCAGACTCTCCACCCTGATTGAACAACTTTATAATCTTCGATCACAACTAAATATTAAATTTAATTAAGATTAAGGTGTGCAGTATTTTAGTAATTTAAGAAAATCTGGTCTAATACATTTTATAAAAATTTATTCTAATATTAAGTTGGACTTGTTTTATTGTTTGTGTTTATGATTATCTAACATTATGTATTACTCTATAATAGGTAAGAGACACTTTTCTTTCCACATTTTGCTATCCGGATGCCTAAGGACAAAAATTTGTCTGGTTAATAGAGTTTCTACTGTATGTTTGTATGTTGTTCAGTACATTAGGTTCTCTCTGCCTACTCTGCTATAAGAGATAAAGTGTGACATTAATTTTATTTAAATTATATACTTAAATTTCCAGAGCTCTATTTACGCTGGTTAGTGGAACAACATACTGAAGAACGTGAAGAACAGTATAGAGTGATCCGCACAAGAGAACAGCACCTCAGAGCGCAAGCATTACAATTGCGACGGGAATTACTAGATCTAGCCAATCAATACTATGCTGAAAATAAATAAGGTCAAAGTAACACTCAGAAATGTCAATTAGCGTTTAACTGCCATTAACTGCATTTATTCATACTTATATTATAAATGCGAAAGTCTGTCTGTTACGCTTTCATGGTTAATCAATTAGCTCTATTTGGATGTAATATGTATTAAAAATAATTGAAGACTTAGGATCAAACGTACGCAACTTTTTTTTCAATAATTAACCACTACAGATCTAAAACGGGGGATGAAAATTTATATGAATTGTCATTTCTATCTATAAAGTAAAAGTTAAGCGCTAATGAATTAAGAGTAATTTTGTTATACTATGTATTTTTTTGTATATTTGCGAATTATTTTTATTATTTTAATGTTAATATTAATGCTGAATTGTAAAAAAAACATTTTTTGGAAACTTTAGGAAGTAAATCTAAACACGAGGCGATTCAGAGAATGAGTAAAAAATGACACTGTCTGTATTAAATTAATAAAAACTTATCAATCATTCTTCAATAATTTATCAGTCATATAAAGTGCTATCTCTTAATCCACTAACGAATTTTAATTTAAAAGTAAGTATATTGCTTTTTTAATACTTCTTTAGTCATTAACTAATTACGTAATTATATGTATTTTAATGAAAGGCCTAATTATAAAATCTTCTATGAGGGGTACAAAAGCAAAGACGCTTCAGTCCAAAAATGCAGTTTTCTAACTGAGTATACGAAATTTTAGAGCTCACAGTCTATTAAAAAAACATTTAGAAAATAACGCTTACGTGCAAAACAGCTTCGATCCAAAAAATCACAAAAATCTACGAATCAAAAGTCGTAATTTCAAAATATCTAAGATGGCGAATCTATCATTTTCCATAGTAAGTCGATTGAGGATAGTGGCAGTCAGCTTTCGTACAATGAATATTAACTTGCAAAGCCACTTCGATCCAGAACAGTGAAAAGCAAACGTGCTTTAGTCCAACGTTTAAATACAAAGACACCTAAGTCCTACAATATTTCTCAATTCTTATATGGTTACTGTAAAGTTATTTAATTTGAATTAATGTCATATTAATAAAGTTTTCCAATAAAAGAACCAACATATAATTCGGGTAGAAATATCGATTTATTACGAAACAGTAGAAATTTGCAGTTTACTCGATTTAGGTATTTTGTGGCTGAAGCGCCTTTGCTTTTATACCCCTCATATATAATATTAAGAATATATGAACTATATATAATCAAGGCTTATTTTAAAATATATTTAACGAAATTGTGAATTTATGTTACGCAATTGTATGACATTTTGATTGTTATTTGTAAAAAATGTAAGCTTTTTGTAGAACATAATCATAACATATATGTACATACTTCTATTATTATGTACAATAATTAAAAAAACTAAATAATACACACAATCTGCATTGATCTATTCTATATAATAATGTTAAACAATAATTATTATAGGTTTTTGCTATTTTTGACATTTCAGCCATTTTGAGCGGCGGCCATCTTTAAAGAATGTATTAAATTCTTCTTTCTAAAAAAATGCAATATAGTTTCAAAATTTACATGAAAATAAGAGAATGCATTTTGTAACTACGTACCAATATATAAAAATATAAATCTGACTGTTTCCTCACCTGTTAACTGCCAAAAGTCATATGATATATTGTAAAATATATAAATACTCTGGATAAATTAACACTAGGGCATAATAAAAACTTAAATGTAAAAGAAATAACTTTTGTTAAGAATTTAGTGTTTATAAAAAAATATTATAATTATTTTATAATTATTGACAAATTTTCAAAATGGTGGATTAAACTTTCATCATTGAGAGATTTTCTCAAAAATGGAGGTAAACTATTTACTTTTGTTATTTATATACCTTTAAAATCTTGGTTTAAGCATAGAAATGTGAAAATCGTAAGTGCTTGTCTTCAAACATGATTTCATCCTATCATATAGTATCAAAAATATGTGACTCTAAAATAATGCTTGGAGAAAATAAAAAACCTTTTTGCAAACATGTCCTTGGAATACTGTAATAAAGAAGCTATTATATAATTTTGTATAACTATTAAATTATTCCTTAAATGTATTGAAAACTAGATATATATGGAGCTTACTATGGTATGGTAACCTAAGCTAAATAAAAAATCGAATATTGGCGGTATCTTAATGGTAACTGTCAATAATTAATGTTTTAAAAAATAAAGAGTGACATTAATGTCAGCGGCGTTAACGTCTCGATTTTTCTAGATCGAGGCGTAAAGTGAAGAACGGCGTGTCTCTGGGTTCGCTCTGATTACTCTGCTATGAGGGTTTAAAAAAAAAGTTTAAAACTGAAGCTGAAATTATACTAAACTGTTTTATATACTTAACTGAAATCAATATAGTGTTGTCCCTATATTCATTTCCATATATTACTTGCATAACACCCCTATGCAATAGAGAACTTGTAGTTTAAAAAAAACAGTAGAAAACTTGTGATATATGTATGTTTTTAAATGGCCTACAATTGTATATGTATTGTAATAAATCTATGTAAAACATGATTAATTCGAAATATATTTATTTCATTTTTCCTTTATATATTAAAATATAATAGTAAGTATTGTACATACATATATTGAAATATAATATTCAATACATTAAATTAAACACTATCCAATAATCAATTCTTGTTTTTGTGTATATTTGTTATAATGTAACAAATAATAATTGTAATTTAAGCAATCTTTGATGTGCTTATTGCAATTTCAAATCAGAATGTTCAAGCTTTTTTCCGCAGGGTAATCAGAGAAAACCTAATTTCAAGACAGTGTTCTCTATTTTACAGACATTACATGATGATAAGTGACAGAACTTAACGTCGCGCTTGGTTGGTACCTTTCCCCAGTGTGGTCACTGGAGAGAAAAAAATATTTAATAATTCTCCGGAGTGGGAATTGAACCCACAACTATCACGTTTACCGAATTGTGCAAAAATGAATTGATGTACTATTAGAGTTATATTTTCAAAATATAAGTCTATATTATCTGTTTAAAAAGGGAGAAATATGAGTGTCATTATTTTATTTAGTTGAAAATGTTAAACGGCTTTTGGGTAAAAAATAATAAGAGTTTTTTAAGAAATATTTAATAAATAAGAAATCAAGGAAACAATAAGAATCAAGGAAAGTAGAAGTCCTCACAAGGACATTAAGTTTATTATAAAATATTGTATTGTCATCGAATCCGTGCACGCACGTGTGCCAATTTTCGAGCAAATAAACGTCAAAAAGTGGATCAAAATAACCGTGCAAGGTGTTTTTGACATTTTGAAGTGTTTACACACCTAGGAAATTAAAAAAAAATTGGACATGTAAGAATTTAGCCGCATGGTTTAGCGGTCGGAGCGTCCGGACGTTTCCCAAGAGGCGCGGCTGCCAATCTCGCTACGTTTTAATTGTTACACGTTTTCTAAAATATTCTTTCGCATTGCAAAATTTTCTTACATTGATACATAGATGCAAGTAAAGCTTATAACATCGTGTTAATATAAAACGCTTATCTTATTAATCGCTTACTTTCATACGTTCCTGTGTTAGTACTAAGTTTTTAACATTCCATATGCCAAATGTAAATTAAAAATATTAAAAGTAATTCATGTAAACTGTGCTTACATGAACTGTACCTACAAAAATTGTTAATTTAGTTTATTTTAATGAATAATCAAATTCTACTTCCATGACAATAGTTATTTTTTTTAACCTTCGAATTTATTATCTTTTTTAGGTTGAGTACGGTAAGAGCATTTTATGCTGACCGGCTTTTAGAAAATTTTGCGCATGTACAGTCAATAAGAGTTCGAAGTGACTGAACCACAAAACGCCACGCGTAATGGAATTACTTCTATTTATCCCTCGTGTCGCTTACCACGTTTCACCACCTTCTAGAAATCATTTCTGCGATATCTATTGAAGCTAACTTCCGTCTATTCAATTTGAATGGCCTTACTATATAATAAATACTTTACTAAATTTGTTTTATCTTCCCTACTACAACGTTGTCGCAAGCCAAAGCTTGATCCTCAACTGAGGCGCCCTTGCCACACCGTCGTCGTCATTTAATGGCTTCCCTCACAAGTGAGGTTCCAAGCCTAGCTCGGAGCTCATACAGCTCGGCCTCCCCATAATCTGTCGCTGTGACGCTGCCCAGGCAACTCTGCCCAACAGCTGGTATACTATACACATCAGAAAAAAATGTATTTTATCTTTGGTCAACAATTTGGAAGAGATTTTCAGTAATTTAGTAATCTACAAACCTCTTAAATAAATATTAATATAGGTTTTACACATATTGTGGAATAACCTCGAAACTCTTAGCCTAAACCATCAGAAAAATGATTTAATAATGGTTTTATAAAGAATTATGGACCACCATGCTTTTATTTAGGTTTTAAAATGTATTTAACAACATTTATTTTGTATAAATTAGTCAATTTAATGTTGCAGAATTTGTTTATTGTCAATTAAATATTTGAAAATGAATTGTGTTTTATTTGATAAGATAAATGTTTCTTTTTTATTTATTTGTTCGTTTTTGATAAGATCATTTTGATTTTTTTGAAATAATTGATTATTTGTGAAATAATTATATTTTTGACCTAGTTTTAATTTAAATTGACTTTGCAACAAAAATACATTTTAATCTAGAACAAAATCTCCAAGCGTTCATTTCTTAAGATCCCAAATGGGATATGGCCTTGCAGTATCATTTGGGGGTCATATAATTTTTACGTTTAAAATATTTATTATTAATAAATTATAAAAATTGTTTTCGACTTGTCACTTCAACAATTTAAAACTAGGGGCGCAATCAGGCCCTGAATTTCGAATCGCTGCGCTCGCGATGTCTCTGTTACCGTTTACATTTGAGCGAAGCGAGCACACGAAAATTATTTATTTATTCAGCACGCTCGGATCATTGTAGCCAAAATTTTTCATGCGAAATTTTTCCGCCATAGACTTCAATGAGAAATCACTTTTTTGCTGATAATACCTCAAGAACATATTTTTTTTGAAATTTTTTTTTAAGAATCATCTCTATACTAGCATTAATGCACGTGTAAAATATCATAAATTTCTGACGTGTAGTGTTCGAGCGTTCTGGTGAACGAAGAAATGAATATTTTAATACTATCATCCCCCCAAAAAGGAATCTACCCCATAGCACGGTATTTCCAGACTCAGTTGCTCTGAATTGAACTTAATACATTAAACACAAAATGAATCACAGTTTTAAAACTAAATTGAAGTCGAGACATCAAATTAATCAATCTGTGCCGACAGATTTTATGAATAACTTCGCGTATCATATCATCATATGTACCTACCTATATCTACGTGTACCTATGTGTTTACTGACCGTTATGCATTATAATGACGGTTAGAACAATATTCAAATACATTTTGTGTACAACAGGTATCAGCCAAACAATAGGGGAGATTTTGTGATAAAATAGCAACTATGCTTGGTGAATAAGCGGCAAAAAATGAGTACGGCAAAATTATATTATCTATGCAGATGGTTTTGAAACGTCGAATTTTATTTAGATACTAGAGACCTACCCTCGGGGCTTTACTTGCGTAAATTGAAATTCTATAACATAAGACTGTTCTTGTAGCAGTTATGTCAACCAACATTTAAATTGTTGTAATTGTTTTATTTATGAACTGATTGAAACAAAATAAATACTAACGCCTAATATAAATAATCAATCTTAATTCAAAAACTACAACCTTAGATCTAGCAATCAATTTTTTGAGTAAAGTAAAAGCTGAAAATGCAATCCCTCGATTGCTGAAGTGTAGAAATTTAAGGTCACAGATTGTTGATTAGGATCTATTATTGATATTGGGCGTAAATGTTGGGGCAAGTGTATCAGAATATAATAGTTAAAACTGTCTTTGGAGATTTGGACGATTTAGATAAATCGTGGAGTTTCTGAGGTTAGTGTGTACAAACGAACTGAAAAACAAGAAAAAATAAATATCATACATCATACAGATCACTATCAGTTAAATTTTACTTATATGTAAATAGCGGCACCGTTGATCTCACACAATGTTGTAAGTTCCCTTTTTTTAAAAAAAAGTAGATACCTACCTATATTTAAATTAAGTTACTTGTTACTTTAACTTTCTCCTAAAAGAAGAATGCTTTAATAATTTGGTCACTGGCAACTTCACATTTTTTTAGTTAAAATATATTTTATTTTTCCAACTTATTTGAATGATAAATACTGCCCGATATCGAAATTTTATATTGTGTTAAACGTAAATTAAAATAGAGATTAAGAATAAAAATGGTATAACTATTCAGTATAAACAATTTCTATAGAAAGTCGAGCCAGTTAGGTACTTACTTCATTTCAACGATTATAATAGAATTTATCGACTTACTGTTGTTTTGTCACAATTTCTTCTCTTATTTGAGAAAATTACTGCTAACGCAAAAAGTGGTTAGTAGATAAAATAAGCAATTGTTGACTGTAAAAACTAAGTGAGCGATGCATCAGAGACATTGAGAAAAAAATTATGAAAGTCGAAAATTTATATAATTTGTCACTTTTACGGAAGTTAACAAAAGCGAGCACGTCTTTGCCATCCACATAAAACTAACGTAAGTTTTTCTAAAATTAAATTTAAACAATTCTTGTTCGGTGGCCAAATTCAATGTCGCGCTATATTTTCTTACTAGGACGGAATATATGTAATATCCCCCGAGTGGGAATTCGAACTCGCAACCCATGTTTATGTTCACAGTCGCTGTCCAACTGCGTCACGATAGTTTTAAAAATAAAAACTTAATATTGATATATCTATCAGAAAGCTCACAAAAGCTGTTTCTTATCTATATTATCTTTTCCTCCAGTTAATAACCTTATTTTCTTCCTGGATAAGTCTAACCTATAGCGTAAATCGTTGAATTGCGCTGCAATAAGAAAAAATGAAGATATCTTAAATATTGAATTTAGTATAAAAAATCTCGATGAAACAGTTAAGTTTACTAAAAAAATGCGAAACACGAATGCGATTATGCAGCACCTACTGTTGTTAAAAACGTCGTATATCATGAGGAGGCTCCTTATTCTGGAACCCTAGCCGACGATGGTTTAACATTGCTAAAGAAGCCATTAGAAGGTGTTTTGTTATATATTTTTTTATACATTTCGTATTGAATCGTATCGTAAAAGCAATAATTTAAATGCCCATGCTATAGTTAATGTGTAAAAAATAAATAGTGGCGACAAGTACGGCATTGGTTTTGTCTAATTGTCTTGTTCAGCTAGTATTATGACAGCTGTTGATTTCAAGCAATTATAATAATTAACCATAGGACATATAACAAAAGCTGTAGGAAGTATATGTAGGCAGGTTACGGTTACTGGATCTAGCTTATAGATTATATTATGACTAGCGACCTGGTCTCGGCTTCGCCTGCGTGGACTACAACTTTCATTTCTTGTTTCAATCATTAAGGGGTTGATTTTTGAAATAAAAAATCTATTCGTGATCTTACAATATTTTCAATCCGAATTGCACACCGCTTCTTGCTTAGTAATTAGCCGTGAAAGCGTAACAGACGGACAAACGGACAGATTTTCGCATTTATAATAATAATATGGATAGGTAAACTGTATATTTGTATATAAATGTAGATTTGTCGTCTACCAAGTAAAAACTGAGTGACAGAGAAGGCTGTGGAAGTGTACTCGTACACTGCGGCCCAGTAATGATGCGGTTGAGGTAATTGCGCGGAGTCATTCACCCCGTGTTATGATGTCTTTACATGGCGTTTTATACAACGCTTTCCCACAACAAAAATCTGGATACACTTATAGTATAAGATATAATTTGTTTTCTTGCTACATCAAAAAAGCTTTTATGAATCCCTTCACATTTCCTGTGTAGAATTGTATTTACTCTAATAAGTGGACTGACATTTAAGGTATTATAGTAACTATAGACAAGCTTGCTTGTATGTAAGGTTTGTAAGATTAGATTTTACTACTTCATTTGTTTTCTACTAAGTTTTATAAATATGTTATGTGGAGGAAAAGATCGAGTAGCGATCCTCTCGCGGCTTCACCGTGTGACCTCCGACTTTTATACCTTATTTGAGGCCCTTTGGGATTCTCTGGACTTTCTGTTCAATTATAATAAAACATAGCCTACTCAGAAGCGCTATACGCTTCTGAGTAGTATAGCTTTCTAACTGTGTAAGAATTTTCATGATCTGTTCAGTATTTCCGAAGATTAGCCCTTAGTATTTTCAAAGTTGAATTCGATATATGTACATATGTTAATTTTCATGAAAGCCTGTTCTCATGAAACAGATACCTATTTAAACAGAGAGAGGAGAGTGTAGAATCCACACTCTCCTCTGCTTAAATAGGTATCTACACAGTAGATACATACTCGATACCTAGTATTAAATTAAGACATTCACTTATATTTTTAAACTATTTATTTGAACGTAACAACAGTTGGGCCCGCGCCTCTTTCAAATTTTACTTTTCTAAACTTTCAAATTGTACTTGATTGGTTATTTATTAAAGAATACTTAGAAGTTTGAGATCCTTTAACACATAAGAAGGTAAACACTAATATGACGAAGTTGAGAACAAAGTGTTGACACTAAGGTTCTGTCAGACAATCAAGGTACACGGAAGAAAGCGTGAAGCTGAAAAAAGGCAAAGATTTTCTTAAAATAAGTCTGACTTTCCTGCATTAGCGGATAGATTAGGATTTTTAAGCTTCACATATTAATGTGAAGCTTAAAAATAATACTTTATATAGTAATTACTTAACAAAACCAGAAGTTTAGAATTTGGCTTACAATTTTATCCTCTAAAAACATTTTATTAATATTCTACACTACTTCAAATAAAGTTTAACAAAGTCACTGTTAATTACTGAATAATGTTTATTTAAATCAGTTGTAGCATAATTATCTCCTGGTATTTCATTCGGAAAATACATATTCATTAAGCATAGTTGTACAAGTTGTAATGTAATAACAAGATAACTTTTTTTTGCCTGACTTAGGACAAAGGCATTCGCGGATGTCCGCAAGACTTCTTATGCTGTAATTAATCAAAATAAACATGCTCAACAACATGACTAGGTATGTTATTTTTTGTAGCTCCACGCTTTTTCCCCGCACAGCAGAATAGTCAGAGAGGAGAGAATAGTGTTAAAACACTGTGGCAGGACGGAGAAATGAAAAAAAATATCGTTCTATCGAGTGGAAAATAAAGCTACAACCAGCGCGTTTGCAACCTGACGCTGCCTCATTGCACCACGAGGGCCTCAACTTGTTCACTCAATAAACTAAAATGTATCTTTTCAAGCTACTCTTTTACAGCAAAATTTTGAAACTGTTTCAATATAAAAACTTGAATTAAGATATAAAACTATTGTTTTCTTACCTTTTTAAACTTTTGGCCTCATTGCAGCTTAAAATACGTTGTCTAAGCAATCTATAGCAATTTAGCACTTGTTATAAAAATGTAAATTCATGGCACGGTGCATAATATTTAAACCTAAACATTGATATATGAAAGGTAAACTTTAGTTTACATTTTCCTAAAATTATGCAAACAGAATAGTCAAAGTTGAAGTGGAAAAGAAATACAGAAAGCCCATTTTTTTATAATAATGCATCACAAATATTATTAATTAAACAAAACTAATGAAATATTACATACACTACCTACTTCTACTATAAATCTGACATATAAATGTACTACTTCTACATAAATTTAAATATGTGCCTACATGTTACTAGAGCAACGTGTATTATATGTGTCAACTCGACTACTAGTTTTATTGATGACTTAATTACTAACGTTATAAAAAATATCTGTTTTTTTTTATTTCGTACAGCTCTTGTCCGCATAATTTTTGTAAACAAGGATAAAAAAAACATTCTACACATATTCAAATATAAATAAAATGTATAATATCCACGCACGAGCGTGCAACTGTAAACGACTGGTGTGGGTTCGATTCCCACTCGAGGAGTGGAATTATTTAATATTTCCATTTTATTCGCTCGTGTGTCGAGGTAAAGCGCGGCGTTAAGTTCCGCCACTTAACACGCAATGCCTCAAAGTATAATAACCCTCATTATATCGTACTCCGTCAGTTTAATGTACAATTTATCAAAGTAACATATTTACGAGATCGCTAACGAGTATCGAATACAATTAAACAGTGGTAGTCACAAATGGAAACTCTGTTATATAGTAGTCCACTTTACTACTAGCAGTCTTTACTCTAGGCAATAGTATCTATTAGGTTCACACACTCAGTCGTAATGAATTATTCACGAAGTAAGCATGAGGCGTAAAAATCGTGGGCGATTATTAAAATCGTACGCATTGCCCGTAATAATTGGTTATAATTGACTGCGTCATTTCAATAATCATTCCCTTAGGAAAATAGTTGGCATTTAAATGTTATATAAAAACTGTGGTTACTTTAACAATTGCAAGTTTGTAGAGTTATATAGGTATATGTACTGACTCTATACTACTATTTTTTTTTAATTATAAGCCTTAAGTCAAGCTGGATTTAGGCCGGACTTAATAATATTCATATTGAAATTAACTAATCTTTATGTGAAAGTGGTGGATGATAAGGCTTATCCACCTGTTCTTATTATTAATTGCACAAAATGGAGCAATTGTACGAAGATTTTATAGAAAGTAGCATATTTTCCAATGGATAGCACGTCACCCAATGGATAGCAGCTACGATAGCACCAATAGATGGCAGCTAAAGGTCAGGAAAAACAAAGGATCCTTTTATCTTCCTTCCATTTCCATTGAACCTTCATAAAATTGCCAGGAAAGGATGGATACAGAGAGCGCAGGATAGAAAAGAATGGAAATCCTATGAGGAAGCATATACATGAGTTCATGTCTTAAATGTTATGTTAACAGTAGTGTATTATTTAATTTTAAGTATTATCGTAAATAAAGGCTATATTATTATGGTAATTTTCATTTAATCACGATTTATATCTTTTAAATAACGTTAAATCAGATTTCAGATTCTTAAAATTATTTTAACTTCACTTATTTTCACAGAAAATAGTCGAAGTATATATTTAGATTTTTATATTTACTTTTAGTTCTTACCAATTTAATGTGGTACTAACATGGTCTGGTAGAGCTTGTTTAAGCTGTATCAAAGGTCAAGATCTAATCTAGAGACACCAAACACAGAATGCTGTAATAGTGGACGCTTTCGCTGTTCGTAGCTTGCGATTTTCTATACAAGTAGGTTGATGGCAACATTTGGTGTACTTTCCCCATTTACTCTACGTTTAAACATTAATTTTCAAGTACTATTACTAGATAAATTCATATTTCGTTTATAAAACTTTAATCTTAAATTGCATTTCGTTCAAAAATTCATTAATAATAGTATTATTCCATTTTCTTTCCTCTTAACGCATAGCAGGCAGAGGCATAGAGGATAAATAGAACCTAGAGTCAAGAAGACACTCCGTTCTCCACTTTCCGTTCGCATTCACGAATATTCCGTGTTGAATAGCATTGCGCAAAATTGTATTTTGTTTTATTCCCAGCGCGCAGAAAAGAAAATTATTTTAATAAAATCATTCCTGTGAGTGGGAATCAAACCTACAACCAACACGTATAAGTCTGACGTTGTCATATTGAGTCACCATAATCTCATGTATACGAATATATAGATAAAGAGGGCTAAACAACTTATGAGACTTATGAATTCAAATTGTGGTCTGGAAACTGTTTGATTTTATTATACGGGCGTTTTCCCGTTGTAAATATAGAAAGCATATATTCGTACAACGACGAGCACACAATGTCTGTAAGCGACAAGTAGGTATAAAGGGGATAGCCTAGGTCACTACATTTCTGTATCTCCCTCATGAAAATTTAATGTATGAGATATACTCGTATGTTATTTATAACATAATATCTTGATTTCTCAAAAAATGGTTAAGTTAGGAAGCCGTGTGGTTGGTTGCTTCGGCAAATACCTGCACCAGATTGCACGTCGGGAGATGTCGCCGGTATGCCATGAGTGTAATGCGCCTGTTGATTCGGCGTATCACACTCTGGCTGAATGCCCCTCTTGGGCCCCACAACGTCACGCCTTGATGACTGTAGTGGGTAGGGACCTCTCACTACCCAGTGTGGTAGGGGCTATGCTGGAAAGTGAGAGGAACTGGTCGGCGATGGTCTCTTTCTGTGAGTCAGTCATCGCATTGAAAGAGGCCGCGGAGCGGGTTCGCGAGTCCAGTAATGCAGGCCCGCTCCGTCGTCGGAGGCTAGGGAGTAGAAGAAGGCAGTATGCACGTCTTCAACTCCCCCTACCTTAGAGGAGCTACTGTAGGAGGGTCAGGGTGATTCTCCTGCAAGTCATCAAGGCTGCGGGTGCTCTGTTAGTAACCCCGGAGCACCCTGAAGACGACGGTGGCCCGCAATAGGCGGGCTGTCCACCGAGGCGTCGTAGCAGAATGCGCGAGCGAACCTGCGACGTCTCACAGGGGTGGAGAGGGTTTCCGCTGGGTTTTAGTGGGTAGTGTCGACTTGTCGATGAGCCCCACAGTATCATTCGTACGTAAGGTAGTTCTGCCTGTCATACGTACGAATGGTCTGCGTAAACTGCATTTCCCAGCGATAAAAAAATAAATAAATAAATAAAGGAAGCCGTGTGGCGCTGTGTGACCACGTCTAACTGTATAATGCTACTTTTAAACATTTTTAAAGGTTATTCCACACTTAGGAAAATTGAAAAAAGCATTTCGATATAAGAAAACGTATAAAAATTTGAACGCATCGGGATTCGAACCCGCATGAGCATGGCTCAGTGGTGAGAGCGCCCGGACGGTATTCAAGAGCCGCTGCGTTCAAATTTTTATACGTTTTCTAAATGCCTTTTTTGTAAAATATTATATCCGTGGGTTCGAATTCCCACTCGGGGAATGATTATATTAAAATTTTCCTTCCTAAGGGAAGTAACACAGAGTAAGCTCTGGTATCTAAAATAAAACGTGTATATAAAACGAGCTCCACCACTCAACACGCAATGTCTTGATTTCGGATGGAAGTTTTGATATTACGTTCCCTCTGCTTATCCTACTATGGACGGAGTGTTTTGATATTACGTTCCCTCTGCTTATCCTTATGAGAAGAACTTGAAGCTGTAATTCAATTTAATAAGTTTTAGAGTTTAGTACAACATGTTGATCAAAAACACTATCCCGTAATAACGACACTATTATACTTTCCCTCTAATTTAAACTTTATGTCACTATAAATTTTACAGATTATTATCTAAAATCTAATTATAATAATTATATGGCACACAATAACAGGGTTCATAAAAGATGCATATTTAAACTTTATAACGAGGCAATGATATATTGTTTTCCACTACGCAGTTAGGAAATTACCAAGCAAATACCATGGCATTTCGGCCAACAATACACCGGCATACACCACGATTCGTAATTACCTTTATACAAATGAGGCACCAACAGTTTTGTTTAACAGACTGTAAAGCCTTTGTGTTCCATACAACCAACAGCGACCGAGTTTTCTTAATCCTCATAGAAGCCGTCATTTTTTTGTCAACGTATAAATAACATGACTAAAAATCTTCTTTGTAATTTGTTACTTACAATATGTATGTTATGTATGTATCTAGAAATAAAGGCAAAGTGATTATTTTCGTAGTATAGTAGATACTATTTAGGAGTGTTGTTGGTACGAACATTGTATTTTCTTAAAAATAAAGATTTTTAGACTATTATTAATTATTTGTCGTTATTTATTTACATTATTATTTATTTAGATTATTTTTTTCAGTTTTACTCTTTTACGTATAACAGCGTAGGCAGAGGGAACCGAATCTCTAAATTCCATTCTTCAGTTTACACCCCACATTAGAACAATGAGTGTTGAGTGGCGGAGCTCAACGCAAAGCTTTGTTTCTTCAGAGCACGGAAATGAAAATAGTTTGTAATTGACTCTTTGTAAGAAAATGGTGATCGATGAAGTTAATCGATCTATTATCTATATCTGATATACATATAAATAATAATAACAAATAATAATCTACATAAGTCGTGGTCAAAACCATAACCATCATAATTATATGGTGACCCTCGGCATTTTTAAAATATTTAAGTAATATACACTTAACGACCAGTCCAGGGCCAGTTGTGGCGCAGTGGCACAGAAGTGTGACTTCAAACGACTGGTTATGGGTTCAATTTCTACTCGAGGAGTTGAAATATTTAATATTTCCATTTTTTCGGTACCGAGGCAAAGTGCGGCGTTAAGTTCCGCCACTTAACACACAATGCTTCCAAAATTCGGCGGAAAGTGGGGAACGGAGTGTCTTAACACTTTCTCTCTGCCTACCCTGTTGTGTGCGGGATACAGCGTGAAGATGAAAAAAAAACTTAATAACACATGAGTTGTGATTGTTATTTCTTTTTCTAGGCTATTTTAAGTCACGGGGAACAGTATATAATATATAGAAAACATTTTTGTAAGTATAATTTACACCAACAATATTAGCAGGCACTGAGTTTTTGATTATATATATTAATAATCGATTCTGACCCAAAAAGTTTAGATAGATCTAGCAATTACTGTTTGAGTAAATATTTTTTTTAATTAAAGTAAAAGTTTAATATTCAATCTTTCGATTGCTTATTGTCAATAACTTTACCTACTTTTAACTTTACTTTCAAAAAATTGATGCTAGATCAATCTGAGATTGCAGTTTTTGGATTAGGATCGATTATTGATATTGGTCATAGGAAACTAGTTACTGGGTAAAATAAGGTACAGATACGTGTATTTTTTTCAGCTTCACGCTGTATCCCGCACCCAGTAGGGTAGGCAGAGGACGTTAACCTAGTGTTAAGACACTCCGTTCCCCACTTTCCGCCGAAATCGGAGGCATTGCGTGTTGAGTGGCGGAACTTAACGCCGCGTTTTGCCTCAACACCAGAGCGAAGAAAATGGAAATATTAAATATCTCCACCCCTAGGGTGGGAATCGAACCCACAACCAGTCGTTTACAATCACACGTTTCTGCGCCACGACTGGCCCCACAGATACGTTTAGATTTTAAATAATAAAACTAAATTAAAATTCTCGTCTATCATCTACACAGTTTTATTTACTTACTCGTATATTATATTCTACAATAGAACAGAACAACTTGATTACTGTATTATTCATTATTTGTCAACGTCAAGCGAAACCACGCCGTTCCATCATCACGACGCTGCACCGCCCCTTGCCTTCCGGCTTTTGTTGTACGGCATTATGCTGTCAAGTAATTTAGCCTCTATCTCTGGGGTTATAAGAGTTTATATTTAAGTATAAAAAAACATAATTAATAATACTCTGAAAATTCAAATTACAATTAATTGTCAAATAGATTAAGTCCGCTGTAGGTGTTTGGTAGGGTATTTCTTTTGTTTTTTAAAAGATATTTTTTCCCTGTCGATCGTATACGTAGTAAAAATTAAATATTATATTTCTCATTAGAAAGCTTCAGGCAATAGGTATAAATGGTTCATTGCTGCGGTGGTTTGCCTCTTATCTGGATAGAAGATCTCAAGTAGTTGCAGTAGATGGATACGAATCTCAAGCGTATTATGCGGAATCCGGCGTTCCCCAGGGCTCACACCTGGGTCCCATTTTATTTTCAATATTCGTTAACGATATAACTCTGGTAATTAAGCACTGTAAGTTCTCTCTTTTTGCAGACGATTTAAAAATTTACAAATTAATTGAGTCTCAACTTGACGTAGCCTATATGCAGAATGATATAAACAATATAAGCGCATGGTGTAAAGACAACCTGATGGATTTAAATGTTGGTAAATGCTCTTATATAACATTCACTAGAAAGAGGAAGCCAATTGTAACATCTTATAACATTAATGGAATTTCTCTTATAAAAGTTAACGAAATTCGCGATTTAGGTGTTACAATTGATAAAAAACTGACATTTGTGTCCCATGTAGACCATATAACTAAAAAATCTTTTCAAATGCTAGGGTTTTTAAGACGCAATACAAAGATGTTTAAAAATCCCCACACCAAAATTACATTGTTTAACGCATTAGTACGCAGTCAGTTAGAATATGCTTCATCGATATGGAATCCAACTTATAGTATACACAGTCAGCGCATCGAACGAGTCCAGCGAGCGTTTACTCGTTACTTAGCTTTTCATTCTCATAAAATATCATTCAGATGCCCGTACGAACAACGTTTAATTCATTTTGGTATGAAGAACCTGCATGCTCGACGTTCAATTCATGATTTAATCATTATGTACAATATCATAAACGGCAACATTGATAGCAGCCATCTACTAGCTCAGCTTTCTATTTCAGTACCTTATAAAATTCCTCGTCAACGCATTACTAAAATTTTTTACCATCCAAGAGTTCGTACAAATCTAGGTGCGCATTCTCCACTTGCTAGGATGTGCAACTTATACAACTTCTTAAATAAAGAGATAACAGATTTGGACATGTTTCATGATTCATTTTCAAAATTCAAACATACTCTGCATAAATATTACTCTCTAAAATTGTAACTGTTTCACTTTTAATTTAATGTGTAGTTGTTTGCATAACTTTATTTATATATATAATGTTGCTTTTTTTTTGTTGTAGTAATTTAATTTAGTTGGATTAAGGTGTTATCGTTGTTATAAAACTTCTCGGACAATGTTGTGAATACCTGTAATTGGTGTACATATGAAGATCAGATACTTTTGACTGTATATTTAATATAAATGTTGCATATGTGTACTGTTGGTGTTCCTAAATAAATAAATAAATAAATAAATAAATAAAAAAAAAAAAAAAAATAGCTTCACGCTATATCCCGCACACAGCAGGGTAGGCAGAGGGAACCTAGTGTTAAGACACTCCGTTCCCCACTTTCCGCCGAATTCGGAGGCTTGCGTGTTAAGTGGCGGAACTTAACGCCGCGCTTTACCTCGACACCAGAGCGAAGAAAATGGAAATATAATTTCCACTCCTCGAGTGGGAATCGAACCCACAACCAGTCGTTTACAGTCACACTCTTGTGCCACTGGGCCACATATAAATAAATAAATAAATAAATAAATAAATAAATAAATAAATAAATAAATAAATAAATAAATAAATAAAAAATTAAATATTAGCTAAAATTCTATTGCTAGGCCGCAATCAATAGATCATGAAATAATATTACAGATGCAAACTCGTTTTATTAGTCTTATAGGTATGTGTAGTTGCTGCTGGGTAGACAAAGAGAACCTAGTTTTAAGACCTTCCGTTTCTGCCCGACTTTTAGGTATTACATGTTCAGTAAGAAGAACACAACGCTGTGCTTCGTCCTAACTGAACCAGGAAACGGGATTGTTTTTCTAAGTACTTTTAAAATTATAAACTATTTTCATAAACCTGTGATTTTCATTTCCATAAAATTACACATGTTTAATGATAATTTCTTTGTATTACAGAAAAGGAAATAGTAGTTGCTATATTTATTATTATTATTATTTTTATAGCTTTAGCTGTATACCGCACAGAGCAGAGGAAACCAAGTGTTAAGACACTCCGTTGCCCACTTTCCGCCAAATTCTGAAGACACGGCGTGTTAAGTGGCGGAACGCGGTTGACGCCGCGCTATAGCTCGATACCAGAGCGAAGAAAATGGAAATATAAATAGTTCTACTCCTCGAGTGGGAATCGAACCCATAACCAGTCGCTTTACAGTCACACTTTGTGCCACTGTGCCACGACTGGTCACTTATTGCTTCATTAATAGATAACTGAATTATATGTTTACATATAGGTAATATAATATTTAGGAAAAGTTTAATACGTTTGGATACAATTCGCTACTTCACTGTTTTTTTATTATATAAATTTCACGTATTTCCTTATTATTTTACGATATATCGAAGTGTCAAAATTTTGGAAATAACAAAGATAAAATAACATGTGTGCCCTTAAAAATCTAAACAAGTATACCATGAATGTCTATAATTCTATATTCTAATACTTAAAAAATAAAAATTCTGTATAAGAAATAAGCGTTCACATTATTCTGTCGACTAACATAGATACCTTTTAATTTTAACATATTTTTTCTGGCGCCAACGGCAGGTTCAGCTGGTCTATTGAACCAGTTATATAATTTTACGACTTAATTATATCCGCATATGATTGATGTAAATACTACAAGCATCTATGAAAACAGATCTAAGAGTTTCCAGCTTGCTTATTTTTACTTGTGATATTAGTTTACTGAGAATGCTAAAACATTTTCATATTTATTGGCCAATAGATTTATAGATCTAGTCCGTAAAGGTCTTATGCAGATCTTAAACATCGACATTTAGAGAATTTCTTGCTCGTATCGACCTTAAGCGCTAATACCGTACATAGCTACAGCATTATTGCACTTGGTATTGCTATAAAAGTTTAGCCTTTGTTTTAGTTAATTAATGAGACAGTGAACGGTCACGTTCTCGTACATAACTAGATATGTGCAACACTAAAACAAACGATTAATTTAAAAATATATATTTTTTAGTAATTCTAATCATTTATAGTATAATTCCTTTTTTTTTTTTTTTTTTTTTTCTTGCACCTCCATTATTAAGAATATGGAGACCTTATTTTCTATGGATTATAACTATTATATATTTTACAAAGAAAATCAAACTTATAATATTACTGTCTATCCTACGTGCTTATCTACTTTTATTTTATACCTAATTCTTATTGCTATCCCTATATGATCCTGCAGAATAACTTTTATGTTGTGCTGGGATCATACTCGTATAACTAATTACTATTTTTACTATAGTATAATTCAATGATGCCGTTGTGGCGCAGTGGGACAGTACCTGACTGCAAAACGTGATAGATGGTTGTAAGTTCGATTCTCACTCTGGGAAGAAATGTTAATTTTTTTTTTCTTTTTATCGCTCTTACACTCAAGACAGAGCACGGCGTTGAGTGCCGCTTCTTATTAATACTAGGTTCTCTCTGACTATCTTGGTGTGAAGCTGCTTATTTTTAGTAATTTCAAGCGTTATTAACATTTAATCTCTATTATTAATATAAAACAAAAAAAAAAATCGCATTATAACAAGGCTTATCAGACGCTATACCTCTTACAAAAGACAAACGTTACATAGATTTTAAAGAAACATTTTTTTAACATGACACTATCTAATTCGAAGCTCTGTCTAACAAGGAATGTTATAGAATCTTATAGCTTTAGTGTACCTTTTCATTAGCTGATAATAATCGTAACACGATTTAGCTGAAACCATTAGAGCTAATAATAATGAACACCCGCGGTATATCTTAAAGTCAGTAAAAGGTCATTAGAAGGTCTTCTAAACGCCTACACTGTGAAGAACTTTAACACTATTGATACGATATCGATTTACATTATACTACGTATAAAAGCGTTATTATTTATTTTATACTAGCAGTACCTGTGGGTTTGTCTATGTGGAAATAACAAAAGAGGTTATAATTCTGCAATAAAAGTAGTCAAAGTTAAGTTCACTGGTTCCTCATTTCATTAACTATCTGCCATTGAATTTTCATTTATTTATATATTATTTAAAAAAATGCTTATTCCGTCTTTATAAAAATATAACTGCGCCAAATTTCAAACTCAGTAAAAAGGCAGAAATTTTTTGCATCACATATTATATAGATTATTATATCAGTCATATATCAGCTAACAAACGTATTGCAGAGATGACCTTCCTCAAACGTTTATGATTGTATAAAGAATACAGATTTACGGACTTAGTCATATAAAATACTCGCTTAGCAACAAAATGTACAGGAAAGCCTTTAGTTTAAACAAATATATACTTCAAAGCTATCGCAATAGACTTTAATTTCGTTAAACATAATTTGAAGAGGCTCTATTAATTATGAAATAAAAATACCATTAAATTATATATATTCCATTTGAACTTGTAAAGTTGTCAGTTGCTGTTATATATAATTAAAATACAGGTAGATATATTTGAGGAAAATTACTTTTATACTCATGCTATACTTTGTCTGTAAAACGAAAAAAATACTATGTGTACTTACCATATATAATAATCATTATTATTTTTAGCTTCACGCTGTATCCCGCACACAGTAGGGTAGACAGAGGAAACCTAATGTTAAGACACTCCGTTCCCTTCATTCCGCCGAATTCTGGGGGTATTGCGTGATAAGTGGCGCAACTTAACGTCGCGTTAACATATATGTGTTATACACTCTAAATAGTCAGTCATACATCTAATAAAACATAAGTTATAATATAAATTAGAATCAATTTCAGTAACCTAGCTGCTCTACATTACAAATAACCCATAAACCTTCTGAGATCACATTTTAACTAACCTGTTTACACTTAACCACTTAAGGCAGGTTAGGAGCCATCCAGAAGGTTTTAATTTGAATGTTAAACAGTCATCACCATGCTTTAGATGACCGCTCGCCAAGCGCGACCACCGGCGCCGCGTCTCATATTGCCTCGTGCGAAATTCTCTGTAAAAATTAACATGATATTTATAAAATTAGCTCAGGTGTCGAAACGTTTTGTTAGCTTCGTTTAACATAATGGTTCCGATGTGTGGACTCAGCTTAAATCGTGTCTGAGATAACATAAAGCTGCGCCCACACGTGAACGTGCTTGCCCGATTAGAAATCGCCTAAGATTAATTTTCAGTGTGTAGCGAAATATAATGATTATTTTTCTTTATGTATACTGTATTTATCTTGAAAGATAATGTAGTTTTAAATTTTAATTTCTAATTTTGTCTTACTTGCTCAATGTAGTTATGACTGGTGGATCTTAATAAATATACCTTTTAAATTGTTTTAAGTTATGAGGCATTTCAGTTCTAAGTATTGATAAAGTTGCGTGTTTTTCTTCTGTATAAAATATTTAATTGTTTGTCTTGAGAACCTTGGATTTAAATGTTAACTACTTCTACTTCTGTAATGTGAAATTTTGGTTGGTTTTTGAGTTTATACTATAAATGCAAATGAAGTCAAATATGAATCTTTTGTCAATCATACAAAAATTGTATACATATTATATGTCTAGTATATGAAGATAGATATACAATAAATATTTTTATGAAGTTTAAACCTCTAATAACCAAAATTACTGATTTAAAAAATGAAATAATTACAGAGGCCATTGTGGCCCATCGGGACAGTTCCTAATCGTAAACGCCATTGGTTATTTAAACACGATTGGATATGGGTTCGATTCCAATTTAAGGGAATAATTTTATTTAAGCCATTTTCATTACTTCACTCTGGTATCTAAGACAAAGCGCAGCATTAAGTTCCGTTAGTCTACACTACACACACCTCACTATTGCGGGCGAATATGGAAGACAGTATCTTGATACTATGTCCTCTCTGATTACTTTACTATGCAGAAAAATCGTGAAGCTGAAATAATTATTGAAGCTTAACTAAGTGTAATTATATTTAATTTTAAAATCTTGTCAGCTTTTTAGTTTCCTCTATTTTGGGTTAGCTACAAATACAAAAACTGTTTAAATGTCCGTATGTCCTGTATCCATTAAGAGCAGTGGCTGTATTAAAACTTTACTCAGATTATAAGCACAGTTTCGCGCAGTGTTTAGTTCCACAACAGCAGAAAGTAACTAAGAACGTCACATATCATATAATAACCCTTACAAATTCAAATAGATAAGTATTAATAAATAGAAATGGGGCCAGTCGTGGCGCAGTGGCATTAACGTGTGACTGTAAACGACTGGTTGTGGGTTCGATTTCCACTCGAGGAGTGGAAATATTTAATATTTTCATTTCCTTCGCTCTAGTATGAGAGGTAAAGCGCGGCGTTAAGTTCCGCCACTTAACACGCAATGCCTTCGAATTCGGCGGAAAGTGGGAAACGGAGTGTCTTAACACTAGGTTCTCTCTGCCTACCCTGCTATGTGCGGGAAAATAATAATAATAAAAAATAAAAAAATAACACTATTTGTACAAATATATTCTAAAACACATCAAATAGAATATTTTATTCTTACTAAATAAAGAAAAAAGAAGCAACTTTCATTTTAAAGAGAGCATAATGTCTGCGTCAGCATCTACTTAATGGTTGTCTAATTTCACGCCTGGTGGCCCACGAAAACCATCGGGCGGTTCATATGGGAATGTTAAAATGAATTATTTTATTATATTTTAAGTCTAGCTCGTGACTTTATACATCATTTTATTTATATTTCACGTGTATGTAAAAAATACTTACATTTAATACGTAAAATTAATTTAACTAAATTGTGTTTATTTATGTATAAGCGGAATTATATTTTATAGTATTTTTCTTAATTTAAGCTTTACATTTTTTCACAATGCCGTAGTCAGAGAGAATCTAGTGCCGAAACACTCCGTTCTTTACTTTCTACTTAAATTCAAGTCATTTAGTGTTGAATGGTGAAACTCAATGCCGCGCTTTGTATTAGATACCAAAGAGGAGAAATGGACATAATATATATATATATATTCATTTTTCATTTAAAATTATTATATTTATGTTTATAATTCATGTGTAGAACCTATGCAAATTGTATTATTGTAAGGCTCAAATTATTATTAAGGATATATTACACGTTCGACAGAATGTCGTGACTGTTAACACATAATTAGAAAATGATTAATGCTGTTATTACTATTATACGCTGACTGTTGAACTGTCCTTTCGCTAGCATAATATAATACTTGGTATGATAAATGCCGCTATAAAGTAGCGCTTGCCTGCCCAGTGAGTACGGGCAACAAAAAACAAAGCAATAAAATAATTTGTGAACCACTTAAATAACATAAGTTTTCTAGTTTCTCACACAACACATTCTATTTAATTAATTACGATATAAATCATTTAAATGGACTCCTACACGATTTTAACAGCTCATTACGGTTTATAGTGTTTCAGGTATCAATTAATCTATCACTCCGCTAGGTCGTTTACCAATTTTAGTCGTATTTTAAAACTATCCATAAATAATTTTATATCCATCACAGAGGCTCGCGTGACGGCAGAAAGCTGTCGGACGAGGCAAGGAAATTTGAGCCCATCACTGGCGTCCATTCGATTCGTATTAACGCTCAAGTAATGTAACAAATAAAGGGGAGGTCGATGCCCGGAGCGAGGCACGAACGCAGCAAAACTGAGTCTGGTCCTCTCACAAAAGAAATAGTTAATATTAGAGCTCGGTTCTTCACGAGTGTCATTAGTAGCGGCACAAAGCTTCGGAGTCATTCCACGGTCCTACTATTTGTCAGCGGCAAAAAGTGCCTTGTCCACAATAATTACGAGACCGGCTTTCGAGAGCGCTCATAATTCGTCATGTTCTGGTCGGTCGCGCCGTTTCCGAACCCATCCATAATTTGACATTTCCCGCGACGTTTGTTACAATACAATCCGAACGAAAAACATTGTTTTATAATTTATTTCTAAAGTATTACACAGTGAAATATAAGTACTTCTAGTATATAATATCTAATAATAATAAACTTTGTACATATATCAAGAGTAAAAAGAGTAATTCCAACAATCTTGATCATTTCGCATTCAACCAATTTCAACGTCAATAAATCAAAAGTAAACACAGGCAAGATTCGCTGTAAATGTTACCTTAAGAGAAGATAATCTATTGCGTACGTACGAGTACATCCTTGTTTTATGCTCGGAGCCTGCTTTGAATTGCGGAATAGAATACTTGATATATTCAGCGTAATTATTTTAAAGTAAACATTGTAATATTGATTGCTGTATTTTTAGTTTTGTTTTCTGTTAGCTTAGGAAGAATTTATTAACTGGTTTCAAGTGTGAATACATAGTGTAAAACATATAACCTTTCCAATACCTGTATTATAACTTTAGGCAACGTATATGCTAAAATTCCGCTTTTTCTAACTCTAGCTTGGTCCAAGACTCAATTAATGTAAATATGCCTGTTAAGTAAGTAGGAAACGGAGTTTCTTAACACTAAGTTCCCTCTGCTTACCCCACTATGTACGGGATATAGAGTAAAAATAAAAAAAAGTAAATCACGTTGACAAAGTTCTATATAGCAAAACTTCTTAAATTAGTTAATGCGTTAAAAAAATGGCAATAAGGCACTATAAATTACATCGACATTTTAGTAGAAATACTAATTTAAGTTTAAAAAAGTTAACAATAAATGTTTTAATTATATTCGTTTTTCTAAAAATAATTTTAAAATAAATACTCATAAATATAAATTAGCTAACTTTTCAATAGAGTACAATTTGGAAGACATTGTGAAATAGTGGCTAGTGAAAATCGACCAATAATGGGAAGTCGGTGACCGGTGACAACTGGCAGTTTACCAATTTTGATTGTACTTATTATTATGCAATTGTCTAAGTAACTTTTTACAATTTAAATATGATATGAAGTAAAACAATATTTTTTTTTGCTTATCGCTGTATACAGCACACAGCAAGGTAGGCAGATGGAACCTAGTATTAAGACACTCCGTTTCCCACTTTCCGCCAAATTTGGGGGCATTGCGTGTTAAGTGGAGGAACTTAAAGCCTCGCTTTGCCTCGACACCAGAGCGAAGGAAATGGAAATATTAAATATAACTCCTCAAGTAGCAATTGAACCCACAACCAGTCGCTTTATAGTTACACTTTGTTTCTCTGCGCCACGACTGGCCCTAAACAATATATTGTAAACATTGTATGAAGATCTTAATAAATCTTGTTAGATATTGTTGTATTAAAAAGGGCCACACAAAGCAAATGACACCAATTTTAGTTATTACTACGTGGCTCGTGGTTTCGTCTGCTTTAACCACACGACTATAACTAAGTATTTCTTGTCTTCGTCCGCCTGCATTCTCACTTTAATCATAAACTCATCATTTTACTTAAATTTGTAATTTAAATTATTGTAACTTTTTTATTTTGGAACCGATTGAAATAAAATAAATACTAAATGTTGAGAGAAGTTAAGCATAATACAATAGTTAAAACTCCATTTAAACCAGTTAAGACGTTTCAGAAATGAGCGTCTACACGAAACAAGCTAACAGAAATTTACAAATCTTTATTTTGGGCTCCCTTGGGTTCTATTAAATTGAGAAATGCCCCCAGTAATCTTTTTTTTATATATCTACCATGTACAAACAGCAATCAGTTATACTACTATTATATCTATAGACAAATTTATACTTTAATAATGTGCAACAAAAGTTTATATTACGTTTAACTTTAATGCATGCAATTAAATCGCAAAAAGGCAACTTTATGCCTTACACTTTAGAGAAAGAAATACTTCCATGCAAATCACTTCTAACGTGTCTAAATACACACATAGGTGTTAAATATAAGGGTCAATGCTCGCGAAGTTTAGTTCGTTGATTACGCTAGTTTGTGTACTTACTTACTATTGATGATACATACGAGTACATATGCTGGGGTTTTTAACTTTGCATATTTTTGCGTGATGTACATGGAAAGATATTTAATAGATCCTTCAAAATATTTTAATATGAATTCATTCAAACGTCTAATTGCTTATTGTCTATTTTAAAATATCTATCCATTTTGACCGCCGCGTGATCTTTATAGCTGTTTCTTTATATTGCAACCCTCGGGGTGAAGAGGTTGATTCTTAAAAAACTATTTATGGCTTAGTTTTCGTTTCATAGTTAGAGGTTGATTTTTAAATATATATATATTAGTTTTCTAGTCACTACCCTCAATTTTTTATACGTTTTAAAAAATGTCCAGAAATTTACACTCGTTTCTGACAACATTTGCTTGGAATTGATGCCAAGTGTAAGTGTGATACCTACCTAAAAGTTAGTGGACCAGGATAACTTAATAGATAGGTATTAATAGATAAGTATTATTAAAATTAGTTAAAACATTAAAACGTGTTTTTATATTTTAAAATAAATGATTTTCTTTTTAACTTTCGATGTTACTACTTCTTCGTTCAGAGTGTTTGTTGCAAGTAAATGCATCAAAGATAATATATCGTTCAACTAATAGAACAATGACGTAATTAAGTTTTAGCTTCTTAGAGAACTTCATAAATTGCTTATTAAAAATATGTATAATGTACCTATATCCAATAATTGCGATGAAATCTTATAATACTTAAATGTGGTAATTTACTATCAAAAACATTGTACCAACTTCGTTAGAACACTCTGGAAAACTTAAGAAAACAAAGTACAGAATAAATCTTACAAACTTTTTTATAATTACGTCGTTGTTCTACTGGATGAGCGATATAGTTACAAATATGTTGTACATAATACATTGTTTGTGGCCATTCGTGGCCCAGTGGCACAAGCGTGTGACTGTAAACGACTGGTTGTGGGTTCGATTCCCACTTGATGAGTGGAAATATTTAACATTTCCACTTTCTTCGCTTTGGTGTCGAGGTAAAAGTGCGGCGTTAAGTTCCGCCACTTAACATGCAATGCTTCCGAATTCGGCGGAAAGTGGGGAACGGAGTGTCTTAACACTAGGTTCCCTCTGCCTACCCTGCTGTGTGCAGGATACAGCGTGAAGCTAAAAAAAAAAAAAAACCTAATACATTGTATAAAAAAGAACGGTAAATTCATAATGTATGTGGCGTGTGAAAATCTAGAACGATGGGGGTACTCGGCCTAATGACACGAGGGAGTGTTCACGAGTTCGCTGATAACTGGTGTAAAGTGAATCCACCCGCAGCAGCCACGTGCCGCGATGCGGGCGCAATATAACTTAAATTAATACTTTATTACTATGAACTACCTATTGTACTGTTATAAGATATGATTGATATTATAATTACTTGAGATTAAGTTGAGGTTATTTCATTAATAATAATTGTTTTTTTATTTTTTCTCATAAAGCTTGGTCTTAACTAAATTTTAAAATTAATCGAATTTTGTTTGAATGAAGACTTTAGACTATTCTTTTCTTTATGCTCAGCTTCCTCATTTAACTTGTACAGTAGTGTAGCTAAAGAGCATCTAGCGTCTAGATGCACTTTCCGCCTGAAATCTAGACATTAAATGATCTGAGGTGGAACTCAACACCGCACTTAGTCTTACTAAGGTGAAATAATGGAAATAATTTAAATATAATCAATCGTTCCTCAGTTCGAGTAGCGGTTAAACTCATAAATATTGTTAAAGGTTATTTCACTGCGCTATGATGGCCTTTATAGTAAAGTAATGGGTATACTTTTTTATAGTTTTACGTAGCGTTTATCCCGCTAGAAATTCAACGTAAAATTGGGATATGGACCATTTGTTCTAAACACAACGGTCTCGGCATAAAATAAATGTATGCTTAATATTGTTTATGATATTTTTGTAGAATAGTGTGCTTAATTCTATAATTATAAATGAAAATAATAAATTATGATCATTTCTCCGAGTAGGAATCGAAACTAAAACCAATTGGGGTTACAGGCAGACTTTGTTCCACTGCACTACAATGCCCTCTATTAAATCTTGTATCGTTTAGGTGGCATTACAATTACGTAACTCATATTTTGTGATGAGTACCATACAATTGAATGGGAACCATCTTTTGGTCAACCATAAATCCGAACTTTGTTTACGATGATATATTGAAGCTCTTTTCGACCTTGTGACTCATGTAGTACCTATTTGCACGATACCAAATAATTGAATACCGATTGCGGAATGGAAAAACCTATTTTGACAACGTTGATTTCTTTGTTAGACTGGAAAGTTATAGACATACGTGGTTATACGTCGCTTAAAAATGTATTATAAAACTACCAAAGACGAAGCGCGGCGATGAGTTCCACCACTAAACGCATGTTCATTGTCAAAGTCTCTATTTTGGCGAGAAAGTGAAAGATGGAATGTTTTGACAGTAGGTTTTCTCTGACGACCCCGCTATGCGGGAAAAGGCTTTCGCTGAAAACTATTTGATGTCCGCCATATAATTTTTGTTGGCTTTATGGTTGTTGGGATCTTATGATATGTTTATTATTACTTAGCTGTTACATGACATTAGCACTATGTGTACTGTTTTATTGTCTCTTAAACTTTCATGTTAGAGTTTCTGATTTCAGTGCCCAAAGTGAAAATAATGTAAATGAAGCACTAGCGGGTCCGGATTTTTGTAAGCAAATCAGCATTAACAAGGAAAACTATTAATCAAATAGTAATAAAGAATTTCAAAGGATATTCAAATTTAAGTCCCATTGAAAAAGGAATAATACGAATTACTCCCAAAGAGAGCCATGTTCTTTGATATATTTAAAAAAAACTCGCTTATCAAAGATAATCTAATGTCAAAAAACCATATTGCCTATTTTCGAACCTAATATAATAGTTGAGTGGTACAAGGGCGGATTAATGAAAATATTTTAAATATATTATTTCTCGAAGTGGGAATGAAAATATTTAAAGTATATTTTTAATTATATTTGTTTTATTATGACAGAATAAATTTCTTTTGTACCTTGGAGTTTTAAAGGTGTGGAATTTACTAGGTTATTGTTTTCTTAGGCTTCAGGTCATAACTATTTTCATCACATGAGAGATTTTAAGAGCATTTCTATGTTACAAAGATTTTTCACATCATCACTTCACATACATATGTGTATTGTTTATTAAATTAATTAATTTAGTGTATTATTACGACAAACAATATGATTATCTTTACGTCTTATTTTATTCCTTACACCAAAACCTCACAATCAGATGGAGTAACACAGTGAGTTGCCAAGAAATGTTAATTTAATTTAAATAGGAACTCCATTATCATTTGTAATGAAGAAATAATCGATATCAACCAATAGGAAAGACATGGAAAGATCTATAGGTTTATAAATTGGGTAGTGGTTGACAAAAGAGGTAGAAGTTCGACTCGACATCAAGCCATTGTTGGGTTTTGACGAGAGAGCTAAGTATGATAATTGTCTCAACTGATAGAAATTCTCTCTCACCTAAGCCGTATGTCTGTGACCTTAATGACAACTTACAGCAGGCCAAACAGACTTGGTCGAACTGAATGCGCGGTCTAGGTTCAGCTGCAGTTTTCTAATACAGCTGATGTTGCCTTTTGGTCAGCCAGCAACGATTAGCAACAGTTGGACCCGAATATTTGTTGCTTTTTGTTAAATTTTGAAATATTTGTACAGTAGTGCGATTAAACAGAGGAATTATTTTATTAACACGGTTTAAATGATTTCTTGTACCTTTCTTGTAACCTCCAAGGCTTCCATTGCATAAAATATTTAGTTGCCAGCAGTATTTCATTTGGAGAAGCAAGTGGTTGAGCGAAACCAAATTTTCGATGGTCATATTTGTTGGAAAAAGTGGTATCTTTGTTAAAACTATATTATTTACTTCTTATTTCTTTAATACAATTATTTATTTCTAGAAGAAGAATTTGTGAGCCACAAACAAAATTGGCGTCATATTCAAAGCTTTGCCTTAGGTAGATATGTATTTTATATTAAATTAACTATTCTTTAATTAAAAATATTAAAATAATTATATATTATAAAATTCTAAAATATATACTTGTTTATATACATATAAATTTATAAGAGTGAGACGAATAAAACCAGCAGAAAAATAACATGCAATGTGCCTATTCTTATTTAGTATTTAGAATGAAGAATATTTTTTTATTGTTACGTTTTATTATTTATATCCACATTGTTAGAAATCGCACACAATCGTGTAGTTCGAGGTTACTTCAGACCATGAGAAGCTGTCATATACCTACCAACCTATAGCTGTAGTATAAGTACATATTATGTAGAACAAAAAACAACTTTTCCACGTAACAACACATGAGCATTACATCATCATAAATTACATGTAATTGTATTATTATAAAAATAGCATTATTTTATATTTTCATAGCGTAGTAGAAACTTGACATAAACGGAGTTACGCAACTGTGAATAGGTAGCTAGTAGGTGCCTATGAGATACTTTTAAAACACTTCGTTCTTTAATGTCTACTCGAAGTTGAGACATTGCGTGTTAAGTTGCGGAACTCCACACCGCGACATTACTTAATTTTTTTTTATCTTCACGCTATATTCCGCACACAGTGGGAGGGCAGAGGGAACCTAGTGTTAAGACACTCCGTTCCCCATTTTCCGCCGATTTTTGGAGACATTGCGTGTTAAGTGGCGGAATTTAACGCCGTATTTTGCCTCGATACCACAGCGAAGAAAATGGAAATATGAAATATTTCCACTCCTCGAGTGGGAACGAACCCACAACCAGTCGTTTACAGTCACAGTTTGCGCTACTGCGCCACGACTGGCCCCATATAAATATAACAGTAGAGAAATGAAAATAATATATAATCAATCCCCCGAATGAGAATCGAACCTACAACCATCACATTTACACTCAGACGCTGCCACATGCGCCACAATAGCGTCTTGATACCTGTGACCCGCAAAATAATATTCTTTTCTCACATTTTAAGCTGTAGAAGGTAACGATTTCCTTTTTTTTACTTAAATAAAATAATAAATATTTAGAAATCGTTTTAATTGAAAACCAGAGTGACCTTGTACTACAGCAGAGGTCATTACAATTAGTGTTCAGTGACAACTTAAGTGGCAGTGAAGTTGTAAAAAACTTCGTATAACTCGTAAACCGCTTTATATGTTTGTTTCTACGCACTGTGCACGAGCACAAAGAAATAGATATAAAACCAATTTATCTTGACCTGCTAAGACATAAAATTTTAAGAGCATTTGTACATGTACAAGTAATGTAAGTGTTAAGATCGAGGAGCTCCCCGTTATCTGGTCGGGACTACGCGGCAAAATAGACGAAGACGAACGATGGTATCTGCACGTGGAACGTGGTACAATCGCCGCATTTCTGTAATTGTTTATCATCTACAAACAATTATAATATATAAAACTTTAGCATTAAGATCTATGTTTCAATGAATATATATTTTTTACAAATTCAAAGTGCTCAAGGGCCGTGATGAACCGGTTTTGTAGTAACAGGCGTAGGGTCTTTACGCTGTACTCCGTAGTCCCGAGCACACTTTTTATCGAGTCTTTTATTTTCATTGACAATTCAATGGTGAATGGAAAGTTTGAGAATAGGCATAAATTGTAGAAACCAGTATATAATCTTGTGATATACAATGTCACTGGCATTTATGCTTCAGATTGACTTACATAACCTCTAATAAAGAACAGGTATTGAGGAAGTCTCACTCCTACGCGTATTATAGGAATTTAATGTGTCACAATAAATAAAATGTTTTATAATAAATTAAATAGTATTTAAATTTTACTATAAATAAGTTAACATCGATATCACTGACCATCACTATGAGTTGTTCGTCGACAAACAAAGAAATAGCCAAAATTCGTCCAGTCACGCCGACTCTCGTCGCTCCACCGCCTAAATAACAACTTAAAACTAATCGAAAACACCCGAAACTAATCATTTTTTAATTATAAAAAAATGCGGATAACGTCAAATTCCTCGTCTCGGGTAATTCTAAAGTTTTATGCCATATAAAATGTATTAGTTGATCCTAGTCTACACGGTGGTATGTTCACGACTTGCAAAGTGCAGAAATAATTTATTTCCATTTTTTTATAAAATAGTAACTTTGTTTAATTCTAATCATTAAGAAATCATATTTATATACAAGTAAATAATGTAATTTAAGAAAAATAGCTTTAAAAACGACAAGACATTGAAAAATTCAACATAAAGTCCGTTAAAACTAGTTCCCCACGCAACCCGGATCCCCCGCTCTTTTTGCTTGAGAACTTATAAAAATATAATATTCAATTCTTTAATTTTCTTGCAATGCAAACGCGACTGGTTGTGGGTTCGACTATTACTCGAGGAGAGGAAATATTAAATATGTCCGTTTTCGTCGCTCTGGTGTCGAGGCAAAGCGCGGCGTTGTTTCAGCCATTTAACACTCAATGCCTTCAAAAATCGGCGGAAAGTGAGGAACAGAATGTCTTATCACTAGGTTCCTTCTGCCTACGCTGCTGTGAGCGGGATATAGAGTGAAGCTATAAAAAAATCTTGCAAAATCCGCGGGGTTGCTCAAAATATCACACCTTTTAGTTAAATATTAGTACCGTATCGCGGTCAGTGGTCCCTACACGTCAGCGCCACGTGATGAAATATTCAGTTTTACGATATAAAATACACAAAAACATTTACATAGCAGCAAAAAACATTTCAAAAGGCACTTATTACTAACAAGAAAAAAGTTTTAAGTTTTTTTATTTGAAAATAACTTAATATAATTTGACTTCCATTTTTTTTCTATGACAAAAATCAACATTTTTATATGTCATTTATTACATTTGATTAAATTTATATAAATTTTAATTCAATATAAATATTATTATTACAATATGTTATCTTGCATCAACTCGCCTCTATATCAAATTGAATGCGTGTGAATTTCACCATTCAGGTATCGACCCTGCCCGTAGCGTCCTTTTATTGACCCTTATAATTATAGAGTATGTGCATTAAAATATTCAAAGTTATTTACCATACCATAAAGGAGGGTTTATGGTATTTAAATAGAGTGGTTATGTAGTCGTGGTCAAAATGTAACATTTTATTGCTTTCACATAGATTTTGGGTATTAAAATTATTTAAATGATTTTTAAGATTTTTCCGTTTATATTACCATCTTGGGGCTGTTGGTAACGTTTGACGATAGGTTTGGGTTCGATTCATTGCGTGTTAAGTGGCAGACCTTAACGCCACGCTACCATGGCACCAGAGCGAAGACAATGGAAATATTAAATATTTCCACTCCTCGAGTGGGAATCGAACCCACAACCAGTCGTTTACAGTCACACGCTTGTGCCACTGGGCCACGACTGGCCACAAATAGTATACAATGATTACATATATAATTTTGACAATTTGACATGTGGACAAGTTCAATTTGTGGCCAGTCGTGGCCTAGTGGCACAAGAGTGTGACTGTAAACGACTGGTTGTGGGTTCGATTCCCACTCGAGGAGTGGAAATTATATTTCCATATTCTTCGCTCTGGTGTCGAGGTAAAGCGCGGCGTTAAGTTCCGCCACTTAACACGCAAGCCTCCGAATTCGGCGGAAAGTGGGGAACGGAGTGTCTTAACACTAGGTTCCCTCTGCCTACCCTGCTGTGTGCGGGATATAGCGTGAAGCTATTAATTTTTTTGACAATTTGACATGTAATTTTGCCTTTACAAGACGTAACCGTCGAGGGTACGCTTATCTATCAATCACTTTGCCGGATCCTAGCGTTGTATTTAATCAAGACTCGTTTTGGTAGTAACATTAATAATAATTTTTCGCAAATAAATTATAATAAAATTAATAGCCTTATGAGAATACTTGGAAAAAGAATTTTTAATTACAAATTATTAATTGGCAACTAAGAACGTGTCTATGGCATTTAATAATAAAAAGAGTATTTACTACTTAATTTCGTTATAACGATAAGGTCATGTTATAAGAAATGAAGTATAAGAATTACTGTTTATGCATTTGGCAAATTTACAAATACAATGGCAGTAATAAAACGCACCTGGTAAAATAGCTTAATAAGAAATTCATAAGGGCAGACAATGATCATAAATTCGAGCGGCGCGGTGCGGCGCGCCTTGCTTCCCAGAACCCTCCAACTGAATGCTTTGTCCAAATAGATTCCGTCACGCTACCTTCGCGAATATTTTCTTGATTCCTCATATCTTTGGACCTGTAAAAAATACAAAGGAAATTTTAAACATAAAAAATATTTTAAGGATGAGGTTTTGTTTAAAAATAACAGAATACCATTTCGATATCAAATAGAATCTTTATTTGTCGAGATTTTTATTTTAATTTTAGTTAAAATGTTAGACAGTTAATTTGGTTTTTATATAAAAAGAAATTGAAACATTCGATACAATAAGTATCTTAAGCCAACAAGGTCCTTTCTTTTAAATATTTTAAACATGTTTAGATTAACTAACGCATACATAAATAAATAATTGCATTACATTTTTGTAAACTGTCTTAGGAGTAAATGAAAGCTTAACTATTTCTTTTACTTATTTGTGTAGATATTACAAGCGCCATACTCGTATTCTGTATTTATTTCTTTAATTAAAAAAAACATACAAAAATTATACTATACGAATTTTAATATTTTGAGTGTTGTTCTTTTTGAATATACTCGTACACAGACGATTATTCCATTTACTAACAACATTATCATAGAACCGGATCAAACAAGTGGTTCAATCTAAGTTAAATCTCTAAATGTGTAATTCAAATTCAAAACATACCTACGTCAACATAAATAGATTATCTTATTCTTTTCTTGTCCTTCATTGGCCGTCACGGCACGGGGTCTGTTCGTCAGGTTAATAAACGAGAAACACAAGGGGTCTATAGAGGTATAAATATAGAAATTCAAGGGGTGCGGGGAAGGTACTATTACGTGATGTTGGACGTAAGATCGAGCGCTGTCGTAGTAAATCGTCCGTAACCTGAGCTAAAGTACCGTCTATCTAAGACGAATATTTTTTTTGCCACAGATACTAAAATATAAGGATATTATAAATTTCAGTAATAAAAATAATGTAAATACACCGGCTATACTTATATGACCATTAAAAACACATTACATTTTTCTGTTCCACATTCACTGATTTCATTTTAAACTCTCAGATATTATTTTATTTGTAATGTGGTCGCAGAATAATTCCTACCTGACTTAGCTGAACAAAGAAGGTTAATATAAATTTTAACGTACCTATATCTATACATATACAGATATACATTTTTTTAATTGTAAATAGCATGTCAAACAATTAACTAATACCTACATTAAGAATACAATAGAATTTAAACTGTAAGCTTATTACCATATAAGTAGATAATAGTTAAGAAAAAAATATAGAAGAAACTATAATCAAAAAATTATTTAAATTATCTACAATACTAGTACAATGTTAAAATTTTCTTTATTATTTATTTTTTACTTAATTTGCCAAGATTGCGTTGCAAAGACAGGTAATAGATATGAATAAAAAAACTGGTTTTTACTCGTATTATATAATTTCGTCGTCAAAAAGAACAAAGCCGTACAAAAATTCGACACAACGAGGCTTGACGGTGACTCACGGAGCATTGAACCTTCGTGGCGGCCATCTTGCGCCGGCGCAGCCCTCGCGTTAAGCGGCAAGGGTGGATTCCTTCACATCCCCTTCGGTTATTTCTTTACCTTTGTAAGAAAGAAGTGAACTCAAATATATTTCGACTTGATATGATGAAATTGAAACGAATTTAGAAGATATCTAGATTTAATACGTTAAGCATTGGTTTATAAAACCTGAATAAATATATATACAGGTTACTACCTATTTCATTCAACACATTATACATTCTAAAGTAAGTCTTTATATCAATAATAATAATATAATAGTCAAGCTCCATTTAACTATTTCATACTCCTACATTTGTGATGAAGAGTCAAAAGTACCTAATATTTTAAAATTTACTATAAACTTGTCACAACTTAAATTATTAAAGAACGACCAGTGTTGCTTAAAATCAATTACAATTGTCATTTGCCTACAACAAATCGTCTTAAAATATCGTAAATCTTTCTTTTCCCACAGTTATATTGACTATTTTGTGGCCGCGTTACCATTTTATGCTTTTGTAAACTACTGTAATCATCGTAAGCGAAACAATTTAACCGCCACGGGCCTCTCTGACGTCATTCGCTACAATAAACGTGAATTGACCTAATGCCGGTACTAAAATCTACCTACAACAAGATATTGTACCAATCGATTGGCTCGAAGCCTGAGAAAAGACGGCAATAAGTACATAATTCTAAATGACGGCGACACGACGAATGGATGAACCTGTACCATTCGTAAGATTTATGCATTTTCCTAGTGAAGTTTTACGAAAACTTGTATTAAGCTTTTTAAGTTTGGCGATAATTATAATTGTGTGTTTTGAAATATCAAAATCACAATTATTTTAAAAGTAACAATTAAACTAAGTAATTTTGTTAACCTTTATACATCTCTTCTTATAGATACAGCTATTTCTAGGCTCGCGTTCTTATAAGTTATCCCAACCTTAAATATAAAGTAGAGAGTTCATGGATTTCAGTTTAGATTAGGAATTCTTTTCATAAGAAAATTCACAGAAAAGAGAAAGTGAAATGATCTCTGCTTGTCTAATACATTATAATTATTTAATTTCAATTTTAA
Organism: Dryas iulia moderata; assembly: GCA_019049465.1. Lineage (NCBI taxonomy): Eukaryota > Metazoa > Arthropoda > Insecta > Lepidoptera > Nymphalidae > Dryas > Dryas iulia. The sequence goes on from CM032417.1 coordinate 5,980,059, forward strand.
ATAACATGGTAAAAATATTAATATAACTTTTTTATTATTTAATATAATATAAATAATTTCTATATATCTTAATTTACACGTTATATTAAAAAAGTAATTTTAAAATATGTTTTTATTATCTTATCTAACACAACACATTCTCTATGAGTCTATTATACATAGGTATAGAAGGAAAAATTGAAAATCTATTAAAACTTACGTTTTGTATTTTGTCTTCCTCAATACTTATAAGGCAACGTTGCAACCCGCTGTTTTATTTAAATGAATAATCCCACGGACTCACATATAGTCATTGTAAGCATATTTGGTAATACAATCCATATCACGATATTGTGTGAAGCCAAGTTCAAAAAGAGTAACTGTCAGTCTAGTTTAATTTTACACGCAATTTATAGACTATTCTTGAGCTTTTAATAAGTAAATCCGCTTACGTTCAGTAATTTCATATGTGCTTTGTTTGACAGTCAATCAATAGCAATAATTTTGTATACTATATAGAATTATATATAAAGCAGAACTTCTACGCAAAATTTCTTTTCAGAATCTCTACGCAACCGAATGTAGAACTCTTGGATTAGTGGTCAGAGGGCAACGACTGTTTTTAAGAGCTACGGGTTCGAATACCATAAAAATTTTATACATTTTCTAATAAAAAATCGATTTCTTAAATATCTTAAATATGTAATAAAATTTAAAAAACGTTAGTATATTAAATATATTTCATTCTCTCCTGAAATTTTCAATGTATTGCGTGTCAATGTAAAAATATATTTTTTTTTTATATATCTAATATAAAACTCTATATAATTATTACAAGTAAGCAAGTAGCATCATGAGATACCAGCGTCATACAACTTTCATACTAATATCCGTTTTGCCAGGAAGTGATAGCATTTGTCCGTTCAAAATGGTTTTAACTCTAAACGCTAATGTTTTCACTTTTAAATGTTATGTTTATTTATACTTACCTACTTTTAAAAATGTTGTTTAAGTTGGTGGCCATCGTTGCGCAATGTGACTGTGTATGACTGTAAAACGATTGGTTGTGAGTCCTATTCCCACGAGGGGGAACGATTATATTACAATTATATTCATTTCTCCACTTTGGTAAAACAAATGACGGTGAGTTCTGCCACTTAACACGCACTGTCTCGATTTCGGGCAGAAAGTAGAGAGCAGAGTGTCTTGACGCCACTTTTTCTTTGTCTAATTTTCAATTCGAGACATAGCATGAAGTAGTAAAATTGTTTATTTTGTTCTTATTGATTGTGCAGTAAATATATGTACCTACATACATAGTAGTAGTTATCTATGTGACTTTTATACCAACCTAAGAAAAATTTATATTTATATGAATTCATCAGTAGTTATGTATACTTGGGATATTTCACCAAAAAAAAAAATGTTTCGGGGATTTAAAACTACAACATCTAAAGTGGTTTCTACTAAACCATAACAGTCAAATAATACACCTATATAAAGCTTCACACTTTTTCCCTCAGTGGGGTTGTCAGAAAGAACCTAGTGTCAAGATATTCCGTTCTCCACTTTCCGCCCGAAATCGAGAGTTTACATGTTAAGTGACAAAACTCAACGTCACGCATCAAATAATCACCTAATTAATTATGATTGATCAAAATCTTTGTACTCTTTAAGTCATCTCCAATGACATATAAGGAAAAGGTAGAATTAACACATTTTAATTTAAGCGAGTGTCGTAAAAACACTTATTAAGAGAATTAAGATGCCAGTCAAGTATCTCTGCTTCAATTTTGTACCTCTCGTAAGTACGCTAAAACATTTTCAAGGCTCATTAAATGATTTAAAATAGTTTAGCTTTCACAATTACGGTGACTTATTATAAAAACTAGTCACCCGCCCGCGGCTTCGCCTGCATAAATTGAAGTTTCTGCCAATTAATTAAAACAATTATATTATATATAGCCATGTGCGGAACAAAATTTAAATTGGTGTAACTTTTTAATTTATGAACTGATTGAAATAAAACAAACTTTAAATATTAAAATACAATAGTTGAACACTTTTAAACAGTAAAGTGTTATTCCACAGCTCAGGCAAGGCTCAGTGGTGAGAGCGCCTGAGCGGTATTCAGGACGGTGTCTAGAAGGTGCGGGTTCGAATCCCGCTGCGTTCAAATTTTTATACGTTTTCTAAATGCCTTTTACAATAGTTAAAACTGCATTTAAATCGAGTAAGGCATTTGAGAGATTAGTGTGGTTGAACAGACAGAAGAACTTAAAAGAAATTTAAAATTCATCATTTTGGGTTCTAATTACATTGATAAATGTCCCCTATAATAATTTGTCCATGTCAAGATATATTTTTATTTTATGTATATAGGTCGTTTTATGTAAAATTTAATATTTAAATTATTAATATGTATAAGCATTAAAAATTATAATTTTCTTTTAATTAATTATGAATATTAATGTTAATGCTATTTGCATTAATAATGTTTTTGCATATCGGTACTCTATACTTGTATGAGCTGATCGTTATTGAAAATTATAGATTCAAGTGGTTTAGGTGACTTCGTTTGCGTGGACTAAATGTCCCTTTCCACCAATATATCGGTCACAGTGAACAACTTCTTTTAAAGAGTGACTTTTTTATATTTTAAAGCTTAGCTGGTCTGTTATGATTCTACATTAGATGTTACATTTTCAAAATCAATTATAGCCGAAGTTCCGTCTAAGCTAAAAAACCTATACAACAAAAAAAAAACAAATCTATTCAGTGCTTCTGAAGAAGTGCTCGTACAAGCAGATACATTTTAAGCGAAAGTAATAATATAACGTAATATCTAGAGACACAAAAGTGAGCTTCAATTTCCCATCAATTGAGATGACACAAATTATACTTTTCTTATAAATAACTCTGTTAATAATCAGAAAAAAACTATAAAAGTTATACATAAATTCGGTTACTTTTTTTTAAATTAAAAAAAAGAAGTATGCAGGGACTAATAAAACAGAGTCCCTGACGGTTGAAGGTTCTTTCTCTGTACACGTAAAGAAAAATATATAACGTCCCTTAGCTAACAACACCCTCATTCATTTTCGCCAACTTAACATGTGGCAGAAAAAACTGTCCATTTCAAAAAATGTAAAGGCTCTATGGATTATATTAAAAAAATATTTTATACACTATGTATAAGGTCCTTATCAAAAGCCTTACCATAAAGCCTATTATTTTTTGAAAAACACATTAGCGAATATATTAACTAAAGGACGACATGAATATTAAAAGGAAAAAAAATAATTTCTACGAAAAACGATTGAGCCAATTTCAGACAAGAGGAAAACCAGCTTACATTAATATATGAAAGTGTGGTAATATACGGTGTCAACTTCCCGACTACAACTTAGTCAGCGGTTTGCAATAACCCGCAACTGCCAATAACAAGTCTTAAAGAGATTTTATGTCATCTTACCGGTTTGGATGCTGCATGGAGCATGCACTGATCGGAATGATAACTAACTACTTTCATGTACATAGTCAACGCAACATCTATGAACCTATGTATGTAACGCTTTATATAATTGTTAAGATTGGTTACGTTATTTGCTTTTTTGTTTTTGGCATACAATGGCTATTGTTTTTATTGTTTTATGAAATTAAATCAAGTTTTGAACTTTTGGCGGAAATAGGAAAACGAAGTGTTTGTTTGACTACCCTTCAATTAAATTGTGATTTAATTTTAATTTGATCTGTGGATCCGATTTACTCGATACAATGAATATATTTGAGTTAATATAATTTCTCCGCTATGGTCAGACAAAGCAAAGCATTAAGTTCCATTCCTCCACACGTAATATCTCGAGTTCGGGCGAGTAGAGAATAGAGCGTATTGTGACTAGATTCTCTCTGACTAGAGTAGCAAAAGCCGCCTTTGACGCCTTTATATGCAATCGGATTATGTTTAACCAATGGCACATAACGTCTCGTTATGGGCGGAAATAGGTGAATGAGGATAAAAATGATATAAAACCCCAGCTAAGTAAGCACGTTCTAAAATTGTTAAAGATATGTATATGCTATAATAGAACCAAGACATATGTATAACATACCGATAATATTTAATGTAGTTTGTAAATAGCTTACGAAAATGAAGCAAAAGATTAACTCGTGTATAAAATGACAGAAATTACCCTTAACGATTCAAAGTTTGAATTTAGTATATTATTATTATTATTTTTAGTTTCACGCTGTATCCCGCACACAGCAGGGTAGGCAGAGGGAACCTAGTGTTAAGACAATCCCCAATTAAATCGCCGAATTCGGAGGCATTACGTGTTAATTGGCGGAACTTAACGCCACACTTTTGCCTCGACACCAGTGCGAAGAAAATGGAAATATTTAATATCTCCACTGCTCGAGTGCTTGCACACGCTTGTGCCACTGCGCCACGGCTGGCCCCTAGTAAATTATTTATGAATGTATAGCTATACATTATTTTTGAACTGTAAATATTCTATACAGGTCACAGTGGGACAGTTTTCAACTTAATTTCATGCCCCTGCTCTGGTGAGCTAAACAAAGCCTGGCGTAGGGGTCTCGGATATACCCTGCTATGTGAAAAAAAAATGAATCTGATTTGATAAAAAAAAAATCAACTAGCATAGGTTTTATTGTCATTCTATTTAAAATATAAGTAGATACTTACTACGAAAATATGGACACAGCTAACCGTGACATTCCATAGAACAATAAATATTTCCCACAGGATAACTGCATTATGCAAACAAAAGCAATTATTAATTCACGGTACATCCGGAAACAATGTTACATTCACAAAATGACGGCCCTTCATAGTATTATTCCCTATTGTCATTTGTTTTGTTTTGAATATCGCACTGACGCAAATATGCTTTCTTCCTGTTATGATTATTAATTATTAATACTTTCAAACGTAAATATTTAAAACTAGCGTCCCACTCGCAACTTCGTCTGCGTAAATTGAGATTTCGGCTAAGTTAATAAAGAAAACATTTACTTCATAGGAATTCTTTCGAACAAAATTTTAATTCTTGTTACTTTTTTATTTATGGACCGATTGAATTAAAATAAACATTAACTATTATGGGAAAAAGTCTACACTGCATTTAAATCAGTACAGCCGTTTCTGAGATACGTGTGCACAAACGCACAGACAATGAAATAATTTTAAAAATCATTATTTTGGGTCCTATTACACTTATAGATGCCTCCAAAAATATTTTTACTCATATATCTAGTATAAATATGACGCTTACATTTAACTATTAATTAGTCTCCACGTGGATAAAACCATGTGAAGTACGCAATGTAATTATAAATATTATTTTATTCCATACATATGTATATATAAGAGTTAATTTTTACTTCTGCTAGCGATAGCAATTAGAGGGAAGTTACACGATCGTTTCAAATTGCTTGACGACAGCTATTTTTAACTGTCAAGTGTGTGAAGTGACGTGTCACCTTGTAGGTTAGCCATTATTTTAATTTATATTTTAAATAACTTATAATATACTATTACGTTTATTTAAAACATAATAATATGGATAAATTTTAATGTAATATTTTTTATTGTATAATATAAGGAAAATAAAAATAAATAAAGTACTTTTACAGATTAGTAATCGAATTTAAATGTCAATTTTAACATGACTATGATAAGTTCAATATACTTATTATATTCTCAATATTGGCTGTGAATTGTATGTTTTTAATTATACAAATTGTAAACGAAAGTTTACAATTTGTATAATTAAAAACATTACTTGATAAATTTACAACCAGTAATGACTTTTTTAACTTTGCCTACTAACAGCTATAGAGATAGACTAGCAGAGTTAATAATTTAGATTTTGGTAACGAAAGGTACATAGTGATTAAATAAAACCATAATAAAAATTTTGAAAAAACCCACGACGGTTTAATTGTAATTGTAAAAGGATAAAATAACTATAAATCCCCCGCCTAAAAGAATATATGTAACGAGATGATGGGGACGGCTTCGTCGGGGGCTGTCATTACTTTAAGTTTGCACAAACCTCCTCATAGGTTTTCTTGCTGTTAAAACAGGTTTGGCAAAAAAAATAAATATTAAAATGAATTTACAGTTTTGATAACTGGTATTTTAAAGACTTTAAAACGAAATCTATACTGTTAGCTACTATATTTAAAATAGAGGTTGCAACTGGCAGCCCCCGACGAAGTCGTCCCCATCATCTCGTTACATATATTCTTTTAGGCGGGGGATTTATAGTTATTTTATCCTTTTACAATTACAATTAAACCGTCGTGGGTTTTTTCAAAATTTTTAATTTTGCTTTTTATTTTAAACTTTTTAAAGTGAATAGATATACATTATATATTATTACATAGTATTGAAATACTTTATATTAATCTTCATGCAAATCCAAAAGAAATTATAAGCCCAATGCTTTCTGGTTATCAAATGTTTATTGCAGCGCCTGGCAGATTGTCACCGTAACATTTCCACGAAACTTAAATCTATCCAAATCAGTGAAAATCACAAAACCCACTAGTAGTTTTGATTTTGAACAAACTAATTTATACTGGAGCGCCCCGTGGTAGTTCGTGGTAGATATGGCATATAAAAACACGCAGCAATTAAGCCAGAACCTATCACAGAAAACCGCATCTAAATAGGTTTCACACAAAAAATAAAAGCAAATGCTTACTGCAGCGCCCCCTGGTGAGGTGTCACCATGACACATATACGAGAACACGCGCTAATTAAGCCTGATCCTATCTTTGATAACTGCATCCAAATCGGACTTGTAGTTTTAGCTTTGCATAATTAAATGTTTAATGCAGCGCCCCCTGGTGAGTTCTTGACGTAAAAAAAACCTAAAAACTTACACCAAGTAAAGGTAACTCTAATACTAAAAACTCTGCCCAATCGGACTAGTAGTTGTGGTTTTGCATTAAATATTACAAACAAATGTTTACTGCAGCGCCCCCTGGTGAGTTAACACGATAAAACATATCCAAGAACATGCACTAATTAAACTTGAGCTTATTATTGAAACTGCATCCAAATCAAATTCGTCATTTTATCTTTGCACAAACAATATTTTACCGCAGCGCCCCCTGGTGACTTGTCACCGTAATATAAATTTAAAAACATGCTCTAAGCAAAGCGGAATCTAATACTGAAAACTCTTTCCAATCGTACTACTCGTTTTGGTTTTACACAAAAAAATAGAAGCAGCTACTTACTGTAGCGCCCCCTACAGAGTTGACACATACATGAAAATATGCACTTAGTAAACATACATGACACATATATAAAAATATGCACTAAGTAAACTTGAATCTATCATTGAAAACTGCATTCAAATCGGACTCGTAGTTTTAGTTTCGCACAAACAAGTGTACTTACTGCAGCGCCCCCTGGTGAGTAGTCACCGTAACGCATATATGAAAAGAAACACCAATTAAACCTGAACCTATCGTTGGAAGTTTCATCTAAATCGGACTAGTAGTTTTTGCTCTGCATAAACAAATGTTTACTGCAGCGCCCCCTGGTGAATTTTCACCGTAACCAAAAAACAAAAATCTTAAAATATGCACAAAGCAAAGCTAAATCTAGTTCTGAAAACTCTATGTAATCGAATTAGTAATTTCGGTTTTAGACAAACAAATACAAGAAAAATTTTGGTTTTACACAAAAAAGTACAAACAAATGCTTACTGCAGCGCCCCCTGATGAGTAGTCACTGTAGCACATATATAAAAAGATGCACCAATTAAGCCTGAACCTATCCTTGAAAGTTACATGTAAATCGGACCAGTAGTTTTTGATTTGCATAAACAAATGTTTACTGCTGCGCCCCTTGGTGAGTTTTCCCCGTAACAAAAAAAGAAAAATCTTAAAATATGCATCAAGCAAAGATGAATCTTTTTATGAAAACTCTTTTCAATCGGAGCATACTTTCGGTTTTAGACAAATAAATACAAAAAAAAAGTACAAACAAATGCTTACTGCAGCGCCCCCTGGTGGTTTGACACGATAAAACATATCCAAGAACATCCACCAATTAAACCTGAATCTATCACTGAAAATCTATTGAAATCAGAATATTATTTTTTGAGATAATTGAAAACATTCGTTTTCACGTAAAATGCTTACTGCAGCGCCCCCTGGTGAGTTAAGGCAATAAGACATATCTAAGAACATACGCCAATTGAACCTTAACCTATCATAGAAAACCGTATCAAAATCGGACTTATAGTTTTGGAAATAATTGACATAGTAATTTGCACAAACACACAAACAAACAAACAAACAAACAAACAAACAAACAAACAAACAACCTCTCACCCCAAACACATATACAGTCGCCGTCCCGTCGCGGGTAATAAAACCATTAAAGACAGGAATAGACGTGTTCATGACTTCATGGCGTACATAGTTTTGATCCATCTATTAAAAAAATATGGTTACCACATTTCTTAGAAAATATTTGATGCATTAATAATAACAGGTAGTGATGTCAAATTGACATTAACGAAAGAATAATTTCGTGTGTGTAATTATTTATATGATATATGTAGCTGGTATTTTAATTTAATAATAGTCTTTTTAATATTAAATATCTAGAAGTATTTAAAAAGTAAAAATGAGACTTATTCATATTAATATCTTAATACCAAAATTAAACGTTATAAATTTCATTAATAAAGATCATAATATAATCAAATAAATAAAATAAAATAAAGTTCGTAATATATGATAATAATATTGTAAAGGACTTGAGGTTATTTTTTTTTTATGGAATAAAGGAGGCAAACGAGCTGAAGGCCCACCTGGTGTTAAGTGGTTACCTTCGCCCATAGACATCCACAACATTCAAGTTATGGATGCGTTGCCAGCCTTGGGAATGTAGGACAGAAGGAGGGAGGAAGGATGGGAATGGTGGGAATAGGGAGAGCTGGCTTACATGCCATCGAACCGGAACACATCATAAGATATTTGGCGGTTCGTCTTTGACATGATAGTCGCGAGCCAGTCGGAGAACGAATCTCCTACCACCAAACTACTGGGTTACCCGCCTTTTACGGGACGCTACCCAGCGGCGGGGGGAATTGTATTCTTAACCCGTCCCCCCACGGGTTAATTAGCCTTTAGTAAAACAAAAACAAACGCAAATTACAGCTTTTTCCTCTATTGCAGTGTTGTCAGAGAGAATATTGTGGCAAGGCACTTGACTTTCCACTTTCCGCACGAAACAAAGGTATCCGAGGGCATAAAAACAAATGAAATGTAATCATTATTTCACCGTGTAGGTATTGAACCTGAGAAGGGAAGTTTTATGCGGCCACTAGTTTTAGTGGTTAGTTATTTATCAGTTCTTTTTTAAACATTTTGTTATTCCACATTTAGGAAAATTGAAAAAGACATTTAAAGAAAACGTATAAAAATTTGAACACAGCGGGATTCGAACCTGCGCCTCCTGAATATCCGCTTCTACTATCCGCTGCGTCGAAATTCTTATACGCTTTATTACAACTTATTTTTGTTGTTAACGTTTTTTTATATGTTTTCTTTAAATGTCTTATTTATCAGTTACTTAGTAAATAACATATAAACTTAGTAAATATTAATTGATAACAAAGCACTAAATAGTAATCTATTTTAATTGCCACTTAGTCGTTTATTAGTTATAAAAATAACTTTAGCAGTTGTATTCTGCTTAGCAGAAATATTCAAAACATTGTAAGAGCAATTGCAGTATCGCAAGAAGTCTAAACATAAGAAAGTAAATGTCAATAAACTACCTGTTTTAAGAAGTACTTAAAAAGATATAATCATTACTTTAAGTATTGAAATCTTAACCGTAATCTTAAACTTATTTTAACAAGTGAGTGGAGTTGACAACTAGCGAGCTTCTGTTTCCCACCGTCCGTCGCTTTGCAAGTACTAATGATGAGGTGTGACCGTGTGGGAACAGATGTCTTCCGCGTCGCGATACGGCCTTATGTGGAGCGAGATCAAAATAACTATTTATTTGCAGTATATAATAGTATATACTAGTTAATGTTTGATTGTAGTATTATTTATTTTGTTTTAGCTTCACTGTTTTTCCACATAGCTGGATAGACAGGGGGAAGTTAGTGTTATAAAGCTCTGGTCTTCACTTTTCACGTGAATTCCTGAATGAAGATTTGCGTGTTAATTGGCGGAATTCAACGCCACTTTTTCCTAACAAAGAAGAGAAATTAAATTCACTAAAATGTAATAGTTTCCCCTAAGTGGAAATAAACTTACCACTATCGAGTTTGCAATCAGACGTGATGGTGGTACACTTAAATATCATTTTTGCATGTTTTTTTATTAATTATATATCTAGTCTATTTATCAATATAAGGATCCCTTACTATTTTTTGACCCACTTCTTACGATTTTCTTATTTGATTTCATTTTAAATAAAATTCGAAATAAAATCTAATTTGCTATATTTTCATAATACTATTTAGGTCATATTTGCATTACAATGAGCAATAAAAATCTGTAGAAGGTTAGATCATTCACAAACAGTAATAAAAGAACATATCAATTGTGGCTAAGCTTACGTATGAATATTTTAAAAATGTAACGATCAGACTACAGAGAGCTATAAAAGGTTTTCAACTTAATTTATTTTTGTTTAATTCATGTCTTATGGTCGGTTTTCTTTTTTAAAAAACCGTTAAACACTTGAACGTAGCGACATTAGAACCTGCGCCTCTTGAACATTCAGCTGCTCCAACTGCTGTTAAGCCATGGGTTCTACTTTAGGCTGAGTCGAAATTCTGTTAAGCTTATTGCAACTCAACTTATTTTTGTTATTTGCTCCTGGAGAGATAGAATTTTATTAATTTCTGCTACGGAAAGTTCATTCTATGCACATTCGTTTGGCAAGAGATCTATGCTATTCACTTTTTTTTGCTTCTGCTACTATATATTATTTATTCAAAGTTTTGAAAAATTTTAAACATTTGCGAAAAAATGTGCGAATAATACTTTAAAAATGTTAAGAAGTGGGTAAGAAGATGGTAAGTTAAGTCTTAAGGACTAATATCGTAAATCTATGTAAAGTGAAAAATTATTCACAAGGCAACACCAGTAGTTAAAAGTCGTTAAGTTGTTACATTTATTTTATTTATTACCGACCGTTAGCACTTTCAAGCGCTCATAACTTAGCTTTCAATGTTTATAATCAATTAAATACTAGAATTGCCACAATACCCTTTTTAATAAAAAAACAGCTTTACGTTTTTTCGTTCATACCAAAGTTGTTAAAGAGAACATAATCTTAAAACACTCCGGTCTCCTCACGTCGCGCTTTGTCTTAGGCAAGGAAATAGGAAAAAAAAATTAAAATATAATCATTCCTCAAATGGGAATCGAACCCACAACCACTACTTTACAGTCAGAACGATGTCCCACTGCGCCACGACGGCACTTTACTACTCTACCACTGCTGAAATATCCTTAAGCCTATAGACCTTTTTTTTATAGCTTTACAATATTCATATATGGTAAGGTACAGAGAGCAAGGATACTGGACGAGAGCTTTAATGCACTTTTAAGGGGGGCCCTTAGATCTGTACCTGGGTCGTCTTAAGTTCCAAACACTGTTTCGAGCTCCTTTTCTACAACTCAAAGGTACCTTAAGACGAACCCATGGAATACTAAAAGTTTTTTCTCATTGGTTAGCCAATATCAAATTCTAAAAAATAATAATTTTATAACAAATACTAAAAGCAAATAATAAAAAGCTACTCGTAAATCATAATTTATATACTTATGTATCACCAAAAGCCAAATAAGCTTAAAGCCATCATTTTAACTTATTGGATATAATTTTGATATCTGTCGTTAAAAGCATTTAAGCCTCGATTTATTGTCCTGAATGTTATATATATTTATTTTCAATATAAATATTTTAAAATGTCGAAAACAAACAAGTTGATATCTTTTTCTTTTTATAATGAGTATATGATTATGAAAAAAAAACGATTAAATCTAAACTGTTGACTTAATTTAATTTTCCATAAGTATTGTTAGTATAACTCTTTAAATTATGTAATTTATCATTGATTACTTTTTATATTTATCGAAAGAAATTTATGAAGCAACGGCGAATTTGTCCCTTTTTTGTCTTCCATAGTATATATTACCTACTGTAAAAACACAAAAAGCAGCTGCATTCTTCTTCAGAGTCAGAGTCACTAACGTTGACTCAGCAAGAACTTAGTGTGGAGACACTCCGTTCATCACTTTCCAGCTGAATTTGAGACATTGCATAGTAAGCAAGCGAGGAAATAAATATATTTTTAATAAAATCAGTCAGGGGGCCAGTCGTGGCGCAGTGGCACGAACGTGTGACTGTAAACTACTGGTTGTGGGTTCGATTTCCACTCGAGGAGTGGAAATATTTAATATTTCCATTTCTTCTCTCTGGTATCAGAGGTAAAACCGCGGCGGTAAGTTCCGCCACTTAACACGCAACGCCTCCGAGTTCGACGGAAAGTGAAGAACGAAGTGTCTTAACACTAGGTTCCCTCTGCCTACCCTGCTGTGTGCGGGATACAGCAAGAAGCTAAAAAAAATATCATTCCCCTGAGTGGTATAGAATTCAAAACCGACCGTATTTACAATCAAACGCAATCCTGCTGAGCTTTTAAAAAATAAAATGTCGCTTCATCCCGATTCAAATCAATTAAATAAAAAAAAATCGAAATAACCACTGATAGATATCTCTTATAACTACGATTTGAACGTCCAATTTAATGTAATCTTTGAAATCGACGAATGTAACTATCGGCGAGCTATCACTCAGTTTACACGTAACTACTACGGGCTACGAGTGAACGAGATGCCGTCCTTAAATAGCCGGTCATCGAACCCGTGGCCTTGCCCTTCGTATCAACTATCAAGTCACTCTTCATATTTCAATCCCGGTCGCCGACAGCCAGTTATGAGTATAAGATTTATTACTTACAAACTTACAACGTTATTTGACTGAATTTGTATGAAAAATACGGTTTTTTAACGTTTTATCGTATTATTTGCATTATTAGTTTTGTAGTCTATATATTATCTTAATTTTTAAGGTTATTATATATTTTGAATATTAAATATATATTACTGATTTTACCTACTGTAAAACTTGTGATATTCGCGGCGTTAAGTGTCGTCACTAATCACGCAATTTCATCACGATTACGTGCGGAAACTAGAGAACGGAGTGTTTTAACACTAAGTTCTCTCTCTGAATACCTTTGATATGCAGGAAACAGCGTGAATCTACTTATAATTTAATAGTAAAAGTTAAGTTGATCAACTTTGATTCTACTTCTAAGAAAAACGATAAATGTTGATAAAGTTAGGTTTAATTAGAAACAATTCAGTTTTAACATTAAAATTAATGGGAATAAAATAAAATATAAATTTATTAAATATTATAAAAAAGAAACATAAAGGTGATGTCATTGCCTTAATAATAAAATGTAATATCTTGTGAAAAGAAACTTTAAATATAAAATTTTTAATTTTTGTCGTAAATTTAAGTCTAAATTATGTTTTTATTTCAAAATTCTTTAATATTAAACGTAGTACAAACTTTTAAAGTATTCTATATAGATAACATCACTAGCGACTATCTTGATATGACGAAATGTGTATTACGTGTTCTCGTAAGAAGGTTTCTAGGAATCTTTATTAAGCATTTATTACTAGTTTATGTAAACTCACTGTATGTTATAAAGTATTTATATATATAATGTATAATTATGATGAAATATTATATTTTAAATGAAAAATATTACTTAAGTTTGATAGTTCTAAGCGAAGATTTGTGTGGATTTAAAATTTTATTTTCTTGACGTTTTATTTTACGACTTTTATTGTCTTACGTTTGTTACAAAAATTGTATTTTTTTATTTTTCATATACCTATACATATACAGGTCTCTTTCTTTCTTTTTACGTTTTTACTGTATAAAAAGTTTAACAAGGAATTTGAATCCACAAAGGCTACACTTAGTAGTGCTTCGTCGCGAGAACATTAAAAATGCTTTAATCTAACATTTTAGTTCACTATAAACTTTAAACATTTCATTATTAGTTTTCGTTATTGTAAATAAAAGTAAGGTGATCGACTTCTAAATCATTGTAATAATTTCGTTCCGCCCTCTCGTACGTAGTACGTTTTATTTGCGCTACAATCAAATTACCTACTTCTAGTCGAAATTTTTGTCAAAACGCAAAAAAAAGAGATGTACATTAATTTGTCGACAACCAGTTTAATTCACAATAGAAAGGTAAGATTGTCATGTTTATGGCTAAAGCTTTTTAAAATAACAATATTATTATACTTAACGCAACTTGAAAATGAAGCCTCAACGCCTATAGGACGAGCATCAAGTACGTACACGTTTCAAGTTCATGCCGTGCAACTTTTTGTTACAGCTATTTGCTACTAATGGTTCCTTGATATCGCATCGAATGACAAGTGGTAGAGAGTAGAGAAATGATTGAAAATTCCCTTCTGAGAAACGTGAAATGGGAGGAGGGTGGCGGCGCCGAGCCGCCGGCAGCGCTGCATTCCTTTTAACCGCAGCCCTATGTTTAGAGTAGGGTTCACATGATTTATACTATAGTATAAAAAACTTGACGGATTTTTCTGATTTGCTATGTTATATTATATACGGTACACAAAATAATTATATACGTATATAATAATATTAATTTTAAAGTTACAAGATAGAATTTCATAAATTTATATCAATATAAAATGTTTGTACATATTTAATTACAGTAAAAATTGAACTTTCCAATGACAGCTATGAAAATAATCAGTATAGAATTAAGAGTGTTTCAAGTTAATACTCTTTACAGTAAGTCATTGAAAATATATTAAATAAATAAAATAGACACATTGTACTATACGTATATATGACTACACTTTTTTACAAAACCACATTCACGTTGCTCAAGTAATAAATGAATGTCTACAATTTTTCCGTTACCGCATTCGTATGTATATAATATACATACCTATGTGAAATCATAGAGTGTAAATAGCGACGAGAACTGTACTTAAGACGTATTTGCATTTTCCTTTATATCATTTAGAAATATAGGTACCACATAAACTAAGTTTATATACTAATATTATAGGTAAGGTGTAGAATTTGGTCAGAAAGTCAGAGGTTCTTTCTGAACCTAACGTTAAGACATTTTGCTCGAATTTGAGATATTAACTGCTGAGTCGTACGCGCGCATACGCACTTTCTTTTGTTCGCCAGATGAAAGAAAATAATTAAATTATGATCATTCTTCCCAGCGGAACAATCAATTGTGATTCTGTAATCCCAGAAGCTATCTCATTGAGCCACGATAGCCTTTATTCTACTACTACTACTATATAAACTATTAAATGAAGTACTATGTATCAAGAAATATTATAAAATAATTAATAATTGGTATAATTGGAATGTTCATGAAAGAATAAAACTGTCCGGGAAAAAATATAAAATGATGGTTGCTCTGGTCTAAAGTCACTGCCTTCCCACCACTTCTCAGTGTTTCTAAGATTTTTATTCTTTAGTATTATCGTAGGACTTGGCAGTATAAATAATATTTATAATCTAGTCATTTAATTTATTAAATTAGAACGGCTGTTTATGAAAATGCTAGCCACATTTTTCTACTCGTTTATATGTTAGGACCGTTTTATTATAGCACATGTAATAATTTGTGTAGGTATAGGTACAAATAATAGACATTGTATGTTGCAAATAAATATTTATATTATCCATAATTTCCATACTTATATTATAAATGCAAAAGTATGTTTGTCTGTCCCGCTTTCACGGCTAATCTACTGGTCCGATTTAGATGAAATTTCGAATGAAAGTACTTAATAATGTAGGGTCAAACGTACGCTACATATTTTTTCAAAAATCTACGTCCGAAGGGTTGAAAATTTATATAGAAAATTTACACCGCTTGACTGATTGTACTGAATCTTGGAATAAATGTAGTTGATAATCCAATGTTAAAAATAGGCTCCTTTTTTTCAAAAATCCACCCCCCAAACGTTTATGTAGTTCACGCCGCGAGCGGGATGCTAGTATTACATAAAGATATTTAATATATTATTACTATTATACACGTTCCAAGAAATGCAGAGATGTAGATTGAGTAATCATTTTTTTCAGCTTTACACTTTTTCCGCATACAAGGTAGTCAGACACAACCTGGTGTCAAAACACTCCGTTTTCCGCCTTCCTAGCGAATTCGAGACATTGTGCGTTGAGTGATGAACCTCAACCTGAACGCTGCACCTTGTCATTTTAACCAGAGAAATAAAAATAATTAAGTTATGGACATTCCACCGAGTGTAAAACGAACCCACAACCCATTGGGTTTACAGTCAGACACTATCCTATTTCATGTCAGCCTCTCAATTTTTATCCCCTTATTTTAAATATTTTGTTGAGATTTTTTTTTACATTAAAAAATGAAAACGAATTGTCATATATTATGCCAATATACATATATTCGATCGAAGTGTTTGGCACTCCATTCTTTCTGGTTACCCCACAGGGCTACAGCCAAAAGTTTAAATAAGGCCAAACGTGACAATTCAATTGTACGTAGGTAATTGTCAATAGCCATACCAATACGTTTTGCTTAGTTGACTAAAGAGGCTTGAGTTCTAGAAATGTTTTATATACTCTGTGTATGTGAGTAATATTTTAAAAATATCAAATATCCTATAACTTTTTTATGTAGGTATGTAAAAGCTTTTTTTTTATCGCGGGGACACAGTAAAAGAACCCAGACGTATTTTTGAAAAATTTCTTATTCTCTTTTTTTAATTTAATCCCGCAAATGATTACTCTCGTCCACTTCCAGAGGTTGACTAGAAGGGATCTTTCTAAGGATAAGTCCACCTTTGTTGACTAACATATATCTTTGCTTTTATTTTGTAATTTATTTTTCTTATACAATCCATACTTATATTATAAATGGGAATGTCTGTGTGTTTGTCTGTCATGCTTTCACGGCTAATCTACCGGTCCGATTTGGATGAAATTTAGAATGAAAGTAGTAACAATAACTGGGTCTAACATAGGCATCAACCTCTAAAGAGTTGAAATAGGGGATGAAAGTTTGTATGAAAAATCTACACCGCTTGACCAATTGTAATGAAATTTGGCATAAATATAGTTGATAATCCAAGGTCAAACATAGGCTGCTTTATTTTTCAAAAATCCACTCCAGAGGGTCGCTATATAAGGAAACCGTGACGTAGTTCGAGCGAGCGGGCCGCTAGTACAGAATATAATATGTCTTCAGAAATAAGCAATATTACATAAAACCACAGTGTATTATGGTATATAAAAGATTACAAACTACAACAGATTGACACGTTGCACAATAAAACGATTACGACGGAGTACAATGTAAAAATGAATGGCGGACAGGAAACGGGCGAACTGGACACGCCAGCACAATTAGCGAGTCTCCTTCTGTGATTACCAACACGCGATACGTTATTATAAACCTTTCTAACATCTAAACGTATCTAAATAGCCTAAGATCATATGTAAGTGTAAATTAGACTATAGCTTTTATTTATTTTTATAGCGCAATGACAGTCAGTCTTTAAATGTTTTTTTTTACTGAATAATCTAGGTACTATGGGTTAGAAGGCTTATTGTAGGAAGTACAAAAAATAAAATCAACTAGTAGTTGACTTGGCATTTTTGGTTGCTTTCATATATTTATAAAATTTTATTTTTTTAATTGACTTGAATTTTGTAATTATAAACTACATAATTTTTCGTAACACCATTGTGGCGTGTAGTGTCAGCGTCTGAAGCGAATTTTCATTTCTCCACCCTGTTGAACAAGAAGCAAAAAACTCAAATACGGGCAGATAGTGTCGAACAAAGTGTCTTGACACTAGGTTCTCCCTGCCCACCTTAAAGTGTGAAAGGCTATCCAGATAATTTTACGCGCATTAGGAGAATATCTGACTGTGACTGTGATGACCACAATTCCACATGACCACATTCAGATAGTCATTCGATGTCCACCCTACGACATAGTTATATTTATAGTGCTTTCTCGTTTCTACTCTGGTAAGACAAAGCACGGCATTGAGCTCCGCCAGTCAAAATTAACAATAGAAAGTGTATTATTTAATTTTCTACGTAATAAATATTTATATTCTTGGACAACACCTCACAAAACAGCTAACTAAGTAGTAACTAAACATAATTTGCATTATAAAATCTAAAGACAAGATTACAATAATATCACATCGCCATTATAATGGTGGGTAGAGTTATAACTTTACTTACGCTTCATTTAAGAAATAAGTAAAGCTTCAGTTTCACAGCCTCTCTCACATTGCAGGTAGTCAGAATCAAAGAATCATAGAATCAGAATCAATTTCCGAAATCGAGACATTGGGTTTGCATTGCTAATGGTCAGACTTAAAGCCGCTATTTGTCTTCTGTGTGTTTGTGGATACCAGAGCGGAGAAATGAAAATAATAAGCATCACACTGGTTGAGAATAGAATACACAACTACCGTATTTACAATCAGACACTGTCCCACTCCACTTCAACGGTTTCAACGGTGCCAACAAGAAATAGGCAAATTACAAAACAACACAACAAATAAAATACAAGTTTTACTTAGAAACTATTTAGCACTAAATAATGTTGAACAACAATTTATTAAGACAAAATAATTATCTGGAGCACAGGTAAGCAGTTTGCCGGTGGGCTTTAGTCCGAACTGTCGGCTGAGAGCACGGCCGATTGCGCGCGCGCACATTTCTCAGAACCTATGTTTACTGCAAATGGTAAATTTTGTTGCCAAGACCAAGAGAATTGTA
The DNA here is from genome assembly GCA_019049465.1 of Dryas iulia moderata. Lineage (NCBI taxonomy): Eukaryota > Metazoa > Arthropoda > Insecta > Lepidoptera > Nymphalidae > Dryas > Dryas iulia. The sequence continues at coordinate 5,999,002 of CM032417.1, forward strand.
AAACTTTCATTCTTATTACGATTACTAAACAGTTATTATAAACGATATAGTCGAATAAAAGTTGTGATAGTATTTGATGTTTACAATTCTATAAGAGCTAGTTTTTTTAAAATAAACATGTATATGAAACCAATAACCAATAGGGGCCAGTCATGGCGCAGTGGCACAGGCGTGTGACTGTAAACGATTGGTTGTGGGTCCGATTCCCACCAGAGGAGTGAAAATATTTAATATTTCTATTTTCTTCGCTCTGGTGTTGAGGTAAAGCGCGAGGTAAAGCGCGGCGTTAAGTTCCGGTAGAGGTCCACTTAACACGCAATGTCTTCGAATTTGGCGGAAAGTGGGGAACGGAGTGTCTTAACATTATGTTCCCTCTGCCTACCTTACACTGCTGTGTGTGAGTTACAACGTAAAAAAAATGAAACCAATATACAAATATTTGAAACATTTATGCTCTTTAAATCTTATATCAATAGTCAGAGAGAACATTGTCTCAAGACACTCCGTTATCCACTTGGGTACCAGAACTGAGAAATGAAAATAAGTGAAAGATTCCTGAACCATTCCTTAAATCGGAATTGAATCTACCACCAATTTGCGTCTGACGCTGCACGACGATGTATCAATCAAATATTATTGTTGCAATATACTCGTATGTTGCAATATAATAAGAATAATTTTGTTTAGAAGAAAAAAAAAGTAATTTAACTTATCAGTTACCGTTTGTCTAACGAAATAGAAAAAACCAAAAAAAAAATGCGAAATTACGCAGAATAAATCATTTTAAACAATCACACTTGTAATTACATAAGTAATCCCAAAAATCTGCGGAATTACTATTTAATTGGTAGCTTGTAGTTTTATTATTTAGTATTTTTTCTCATCTAGTTCATCGTACACAGAATTAGTGAGCAAAAGAACAGTTATCAATTGTGGTAGAAGTTGGGTCGCATGCGCAGGCGGCCATTAGCGGCGCCGCTGAGCACGACGGTCACAGCGCCTAGCGCGTGACACGATGGAGGTACCTTGCGCGCTAGGGATGGGATATCCACTTTCAAGACGGTTTCATTGAATATATTATCTATGAAGAATCTAAATTAATGTAATATATTAAGACTACAATGAAATGAGTTCTAGTTCGGTTGTTTATAAGTAGGAGGTACTATTACTAAACTAGTTAATATCTTTTTTTGTATTTATTCAACAAGTATAGAAATCATACACTCTTTTATATAAATCATATTGTTAAAAAAAGACTTTATTCTGAGCTGTTCATTTATAATCATTTTTTAAATACAGAGACTCAACGATCGTGAGTTTTTGTTCCACAGGCATAATTATCAGCTGTCTATCCATTACAGTTGCAGATGTGCCTAATTCTTGATCTAGGGACGTTATAAACAACACATAATTACATAAATTACGTTTTTCGAAGTATAATGTAAGATTATTACTAATGAACGGGGAATCCTGACTGCGATCTTTGTGACTCACCTGCTATGCGGAAAAAGCTTGCAGATATATAATATTAGAGCATACTATTACCAGGTATCTACTATTGCTAGCAGGCAAGCATCGATTATACGTTTTCATTTTCGAATATTTGTTAAATTTGTGAAACACAAATGTGGTAAGTGGTAAGAGAGGCAGGGGGAGACCTCGGTTGACCTTCGAAAACACAGTATCGACGATACTCGAGGAAGGTCACGTAAAAAGCATGAGCACCCCCCGGAGGGCGTGTATGAAGAGGTTAATGACAGTGGACGAGGCGAAAGAAGTATGTAGAGTATGAAGAGACCTTAGCGTTGGGCATTCCATTCTCTCTGACTATACAGCGTGAAGCTAAAAAAAAAGAAAAACTCAAAATAGAGTACTACGTCTAAAAATATGACTAAATGACTAAATGAAAATACCTGTATGAAAATGTATCACAGTTACGCTTTTTGATCTTGTCATTACACTCGTCGGCAAACTCGCTGTCCACGGCGGGCTGCCTACACAAATTAGGGCTGAAAAGTTAAAACGCTTATATTTATTCCTATTATTGTATGTGCAACTTTGTGTAAATCCATGAATGTTGTGACCACGTCATCTTTAGTCATTATTAATTTAAACTCTGTGTAAGTTGTGTTGTAAAATGAGTAAAGCATTTGTATAATTTTATACAGATACTCATTAATTTGACTCTTCATAATTATATTGTGTCCTCTTATCCTGAATCCTGCAATCCCTGCTTGTAGTTTTTAGTGTTTACTCGTATTAAGAAATAATAGAAAGAAGTGCATATCATGATATCAGTGAAATATATTAACTGCTTGTATACCAATAATATAACAATTTTAAATTTATTATAATTCAATCTGTAAATCGCCCCTGTAAGTGCATACACAGAAAGAAAAATGCAATTTCAATGCAACCTTCTTTAGGTAATTTTTTATGTAAAAAATTAATTGTAAAAAGGGGTCAATACCCCCATAATGTTTAAAAAATCACTTTAAAATGAAATTCCTTATTAGGTATCTATATTATTTTCATAGTTTAATTCATATTAAATAAGGCATATCTAATTTATACACGAATATTAGCTGAGAACTGTAAAAATCTTTACTTTAGTGCTTGAAGTCATCGGACGTAGTAGGAGAGTATATGACAATAAACGCGGTTGGTTGTGCGTTCGATTTCCACTCGGTAAAATTAATACATATTAACTATTTTTTTTTCGCCTTGGCATCAAAAACAAATACGACGTTGAGTTAACTATACACGCAATTTTCTAATTTCTGAGAAAAATGAAGAACGGAGTATCTTAACTAACTGCCCCAGCTATACGGGAAAAAGCATGAAGCTACAAAAAAAGTTAGTTTCATTGCCATCCCTAACACTGAGTTCGGGCCCCGGGGAAGTCAATGAAACATTGCTTTGACACGCCGACAGAGCGAGCGGCGACACGCACTATGCTCGCAATTTGCCTCCCCAATGTTACGCAACAATAAAATTGTCGCTGACATAGCAATCCGTTACGTGTCCACGCTAGCAAATATTATAGCTACAGGTCACGTATTATAGTATATACTATATAGGTACTATCCATATGTTCTTACAATTATTTAATGAAAACATGCGCATTTAATTTTATTACGAAATAAGTAGGTACTTCATTTTACTCACGTGTTTCGTTATTTAGATCAAAAATAATATGACTGTTTGTCGAAAGAAGAGTAATAGGCAAAATATTAAAAATACTGTCATGGAATGTACTGAAGAGCATTGGCGAAGTGTAAAAAAGGTTGGCCTGCATTGAAAATATATTAAATTCTAGGATGCCTGGACACATAATTTGCAAAAGGTAACCCAGTAAGAAGTCGTGTTATATGGACACTTCGTTGCAACTTCATGTTGTCTGGCGCGAATCAAACGTTTGTTACCTACTACTTTGTGAGTACTAGTGTAAGCTTCAGTAAATTGGGGTGAGAATATATTTCATATACTAACAATCAATATTTTTATATACATGAATAATTATATTCAACAACATTCAAAGATCATCAATATTTGAAAGTATCCTCATGAGTATGCACATTCGTAGGGTAGATCTTTTTTCTTATCAAGAGGGACGACGATTCCTATTATAATTAAAGTTAGGCAGCTTTCGTCACGCTTTTTCCCAAATAGCGGGGTAGTTAGAGAGGACCTAGTCTCAAGACACTCCTTACTCCATAAACAAGAAGTATATAAAGTTAGGAAATGATACTCATAGAGTATTAGACCCATAGAATATTTAGAACCATCTCTTAGATGGTTCTTTTTTTTATAGAATTAAGGAGACAAACGAGCAGACGGCCCACCTGGTGTTATGTGGTTACCTTCGCCCATAGACATCCACAACATTAGAGTTATGAGTAGCCAGCCTTGGGGAAGTAGGGCAGAAAGAGGGAGGAAGGAAGGATGGGAATGGTGGGAACAGGGAGAGCTGGCTTACATGCCTACGAAACGGAATACATCATCAGATATTTGGCGGCTCGTCTTTGACATGACAGTGGTCGCGAGCCAGTCGGAGAATGAATCTTCTACCGTCAAGTTACTGGGTTAACCGCCTTTTACGGGACGCTACCCAGCGGCGGGGGGGAATTGTATTCTTAACCTATCCCCCCACAGGCACGGGCACCTTTCTTTAGTTTACTTGAAAGCCCTAGCCTAACAGTTAGCGATATTTTCTTGAAATGTTGTAAATTTCTAACTCTATTTATATATAATTACTGTAAAATAGATTTCACAAGAGTGATAAACCTCTAAATTACAAACAAACAGAACAGTGGCATTTAAACGTTAAGCAAGTACTCTTCTACACATTATTATTGCGTTATACAAATATTAAGTACCAGTAGAAGGTTCTAGGTCTTATGCAATACGACACTCAAATAAATCCCACTCTATATTTGTGGTTTTGCGCTTGATTAGACTTTCATACTAACTGTTAACAGTAATTGCGTTGGAACTCGGTGTAAACCCACAAGGTGAGTCCCCACAATTCTTATTGCTATGATTATACAGCATAGAACTTAACACGCAATGCCTCCGAATTCGGCGGAAAGTGGGGAACGGAGTGTCATAACACTAGGTTCCCTCTGCCTACCGTGCTGTTCGCAGGATAGAGCATGAAGCTTAAAATATATACAGCAGGGAAGCAAGGTAGGTGTCGATATTATCTTTGTAACTATTTGGCCGTCCATCTTTCATAAGCAGAAATAAATAAAGTTATAAGCGCCTATTTATTTTCCTCTCGTCTTAAACAATATATTTTTATAATAAGATCTTTCCTTTTCGTGATTATTACACATTTCCAAATAAAACTTCGAAAATAAAAAAAAAAAAAAAGTAAAAGTATTTGAAAGTATATTTTTTGAAACCCGACGTTTTAAACACTTAACAGTTAGTCCGTGGTCCATGGTCACAGTCTACCGGGTTACAGGGTTTTCTAAAAATGTATTTTCGAATACCAGAATTTCAAATACCAGATTATCAAGCACTTTGTTGTCCACTTTCGCCTGAATTGAAGATATTGCGTGAATTGTAACTTTGTATGTTCAGTGGCAGAAGTTGGGGATCGAACTCACAACCAACCGTGTTTACAGAGAGATCGTCCACAGCATCCTAAAGGGACGAAAGCTTCTTATCTTGTGAAAATAATTCAAATTTATAGTAGATAGATACACTCTCTTGAGTAGAATACGAGATGAAAACCAGAAGTAATTAATTACAAGTAGAATCGATTAACAGTTCACAAATGGTACGCAAGTAGATAATATACAAATGATATATGTCTTATATACAAATCAAAATAAATATACAAAAGTCATACTTACAAATTTAAGTCCCAATACACGCAACGTCTCGATTTCGGGCGGAATGTGGAGAACGGAGTGTCTTGACACTTGGTTCTCTCAGACTTCCCTGCTATGATGAAATAATGTGAAGCTGAAGTCATACTTACAAGTTAGTTAGTTTTGAGGCAACTCGTGGCGCAGGGGCACAAAGCTTAGCTGTAAACGCGACTGATTGTGGATTCAAGCACGGCGTTAAGTTCCGCCACTTATCACGTAATACTTTTAGAATTCGGCGAAAAGTGAGGAACGGAGTATCTTAACACTCCCTCGCTCCACTCCCTTTGCCTACCGTGCAGCGTACGGGATACAGTGTAAAGCTAAAACAAACTAACTACTAACCTAATTCATTATATAATTACTAAAAAGAATTTTAAGAGAGTTTTATACATTTTCCGTTAATGTTGATAATTCTGTTAAAAACTTGCATATCATTATTGTTGAATAATTGAGATTTTTAAATATTTCCTTAACGTACAAACACAAGTCGCATACAATGAACAATTAACTAAATTAGTAACAAAGAATTGAAAGTCCCCTTTCAAGTACTAAATACAATTTAGTAATAAAATGTATGCCTAGTGGAGCCAGGTTTCCACGCCAACAATTATGCACGTGCAGATTGCAACTATCTGATGCAGGATTTCCGCTCGAAGCTGTCTACTACATCCTCTGCCATTAGAATTATTTATTTAATTCATATCTTATGAGACTTCTAGGACTATTTGAATGTAGTTTTAAATACGCACAAAAGCTTAGATTTTAAAAAAAACATGTAATTTTTTTTTATATTATTCTGACAGAGACATCAGGTTCATACTTTAAAAATTAAATACTGTTTTATCGACAGGACTCCGGACTTTCCACATGTTAGCAAATTTACAAGCAAACCAGTCATCGAGAAATGACTTATATGATTTACAAATATATAGGTTACCTTTATAAATACAAGGGTGATCAGACGAAACCAATAATAATAAAAGAGTATTTTACAAAACGTAATTAATACACCAATAAGAACCACCATACAATCTATGTCACGAAATATACCAAACGAAACACAATAGTACCTACTTTCAAATTGGTATAGAACCAAACAAATAATACTATTTACGTGCATTGAACTATAAATCAAATAGCTTATTTACGAAATAACTAAAGTATTTTAATCAAGACATTTGAATTCAGGTTTGCAATTAATACAACACAAATTGTCAGTAGTAGTCAGTAAACAGGGCCGCAGCAGCGTTGTTCAACCTATCAATTAATCCGTCCAATTGAATATCGGTCACATCTAGAGCACATACCTTATTGTTAAAATACCTACCCACTGGCCTCAATCGACTGTAGTACAATTATAAGAAAAGTTTGAAATCACATTTTTTTTTAGTTTAGTAAAGTGTTTATATAATCTTGTTTAGTTTGTTATATTTACAGATCTATCGCAATGATGACGCAGTGACGCAGGGTCACAAAATTGCGACTTGTTGTGGGTTCGAATCTCAAATGAGGAGTGGAAATATTTTATATTTCTCTGCTTATCCTGCTGTGGGTGGTATACAGCGTGAAGCTAAAGAGAAAGACGGAGAAAAATCTATCGCAACATATTGTGTAAGGATAAAAATTACCCGCTATGCCACTTAAAGCATAATGTTACGATTTCGAGCGGAAAGTAGAAAATAGATTGTCTTGACACTAGGTTCTCACTGATAATACCTGATATACGGGAAACTGCCTTTTTATAAAATTGGCCTATCAGTAGCTTTAGGCTCTTAATTACCGTGCAAGACTAATCATTTCTATGCAGTAGTTTTTGCATTAATAATGCGAAACTAACAGGCAGACCCTCCGTTTTCAGCTAAGTGTATTTCTAGAAAACTACATATAGATATGTAGTTAGCCGTTATCTTTGTCTTAAGAGAAAATTAATATTTCCGATATAAGCTTTATTATGAATTGGAATCGAACTCGTAATCATCATGTTTATAGTAAAACGTCACGTTGGTGTGGTATTATTTTTAAAATTTGGGTTTTATATATTTCCATACCTCTTTGTAGATGTGTTTGTAATTCAGGAATATGAATTAAAATTCATCTATTAAAATAATTGAAGCAAAAATATAATATAGCGAAATTGGACTACTTTATACACATGCTCGTTTAATTTACATTCAACATGTTTAAATTACACACGTTTTTATATCAAGTATAATAAATTAACAAGAATTTACAATTAGTAGGTACATTAAACTATGATTAAATTAAATATAATAATGCAATTTTTTTAGCGAAATTTTACTTTTTAAGCTTTTGCGAAGTGGGTAGGCTAGTGTCAGACACACCGTTCTTCAAGAATCGAGAATGGTACTATACATACTATTGAATGCATGTGCAGTGGTGAAATTCAACGCTGCGCTCTTGCCACCAGAGTTGAGAACTGCAAATAACTTAAATATAATCATTTCCTTGAGAAAGAATCAGATTCGCAACCATCGCGTAATCATTTAGAAGCTTTCACACTACGCCACCATGTCTGTAAATTTATACATTCAATAAAAATATAATTGATCATTGTCTGTACTTGGAATTTGGAGCAAAAATACTATTGAGGGCAGTTTTCAATGTAATAGAACACAAAACAATGATTTCTAAATTTGTTTTGAGTTTGTCTGTCCCATTATCTGTAGGTTTGTTCACGCTTATCTCTGAAACGGCTGAGTCGATTTTAATGCAATTTTGACTATTGTATTTTTATAAACTTCCCTTAACCTCTAGTGTTTATTATTTTTCAATCAGTTAATAATTTAAAAAGTTAATCAATTTAAAATACAAAGGGCAGGCAAAAAATTAAATAATTATAGTCATCTAGTTCACACGGGCGAAGCCGCGAGCGAGTCACTAGTATATAATAAATATATTTATTTCAACAACTTCAAATTAAGTTGAATTGTATTGAAATGGCTGCCAATTAGGCGCTCAGTATAAAGTGAACAGTAGTTTATAAATTTAAGAGGCACATAAATCGTGATTGTTTAGCTCAGTGTTGGTAACACGCCGCTGAAGTTGTAAACTAACTTCCTGATTAATGCACTTGTTCATTATAAGGTGTGATTTTAGATAAATTGATGGCAATTTTATGTGGGTAGGTTGATAGAAGGTATTGAAATCATTATTTATCTTGAGGTATATAAGGTTTTAGTAAAAGCATTCGAGTATTTATGGCTTATTTTACAAGATTCTTATGTTTACACTAAATTAGTTTGCGTTTATATTGGACTAGTGACCGCTTGCGGCTTCGTCATCGTGATCTACACAAATATCTTTTTGTATCTTCTTATACTCATTTGTACTGGCTTAAGTGATATAAAAATGTTGATATAAAAGCTTATATGTGTTATAAAAATTTTCATCCTCTATTTCAGCTCCATCCTGTTGATTTAAACTATGCTCCTGAGAAAATTTCTTATTCCACTTAAAAAAAAGAAATTAGAAAAACAAATTAAAGAATGATCTAATTCATGTCATTTTCTAATAGTTAAAGTAAGTATTAAGCGTCTAATATAAAACACACATACCTACATATGAACCGAACAAATAGTAATATTAGGTACATTAAGAAACTTGTAACGCATACAAGTTAGAACAAACATGATCAATATCAGAGTCGCATGAATGAACAGCTGTTTATAACAAACGGGCAATGGAGCGGACATGGATTAGAGCGACCTACTTGTTAGACGTAGACGTTAATTAATTCCATCCATCGTCCTTCAGGTTGCTCCCACGGCACTGCTCAATCTAACTTCTTGTTCTAAACTATATTGGTATAGTGTAATTGACATCGCTGTAATTACAGATACGCATTGGAAGCGGCAAACGACATGCAATGAGTATTTTTAATTATCTATTAGCCATATATATTCATCCGTTTTGCACTCTCCCCCCAAATTCGAAATGTTGCTTGTCTTGTTCATCAAAGCGGAGAAATTAAAATAATTAATTTAACATTGTTCCACCGAGTGAGAATCGAACACGTAATGTATCGTCATTATATAGTCATACACTGTTATAGGTACTGTACGACGAAATTTTGCCATTACAATATTTTCATGGAACGAACCTGTCGTCACGTCGTCGGAACGACTAAGGTAACGAAAAAATTAATTTAAAGTAGATATGCTTCTTTTTAATTTTCTAAACTAATGTAATAATTATATTATAACCTTATTACATTTTTTATAGAAATTAATCATCCATACTTATATTATAGATGTGAAAGTCTGTCTGTCTGTCTGTCACACTTTCACGGCTAATCTACCGGTCCGATTTGGATGAAATTTAGAATGAAAGTAGTAAAAAATCCAAAGTCAAACATCAATTTCTAAGGGGGTGAAATAGAGGATGAAAGTAAAAATGAAAAATCTGAACTGCTTGACCCATTGTAATGAATATACATTATTTTTTAAATATCTTCCCTTGACTTGATTGCAACCCGCAATATAACGAAAGTGATTCTAAAATTTACTTTAAACAATGAATACTCTACTATTTTACCATAATATTTTGACAAACAGGACCTAATCTACGTTACTTCGTACTCCACATTACACCTTAGATATTTATCTGTATTAATATAATATATTATGATGTATCTAAAAGTGCTATAATGTACGTCGTCGTTGCACGTGCAATATCGCGGAAGAGCAGTTTGTAAATATCGCGTAACGTAATACCGATAAGTGCAAACTTTAAATTTTGTGGCTGCCAAGTCTAAACGCTGATTCACTTATGTTACTGATTGCACTATTTGAGTTAATAAAAATATGATTATGATTGTGAAAAAACACCGTTGAACGTTACTTGTGTTACCAAGTTATTAATTTTTCTTTGTTCTTGAAAAATTCCAAAAATATAGATGCGTGATATTTCTAAACTGCTCTTCAGCGGTATTGCACGCGCCATGTGATATACGGCCAATATCAATAATCGATCCTTATCCAAAAACTGCCACCATAAATTGATCTTGCAATCAATTTTTTAAGTAGGTACATCATTTTTTTGACTAAAGTGAAGGTGAATATGCGTTTACTTTACTTGGTTATTAAATAAATAGCTTCACGCTATATCCCGCACACAGCAGGGTAGGCAGAGGGAACCTAGTGTTAAGACACTCCGTTCCCCACTTTCCGCCGAATTCGGAGGCTTGCGTGTTAAGTGGCGGAAGTTAACGCCGCGCTTAACCTCTGATACCAGAACAAAGGAATGGAAATATTAAATGTCTCCACTCCTCCAGGAATCGAACCCACAACCAGTCGTTTACAGTCACACGTTCGTACCACTGCGCCACGAGGCTACATGAAAGAAATAAAAGACTTATAAATTCGTGTAAGATGTTTATTAATCATAAGCTTTGTTAATCACACGTTTTTTTGTTGTTAATTAATTGAACGAGTAATTTCATTTTACTTAAAGGATAATATTATTAAATTATACATGTAGGTACAACTCCTTTCTTTCTTAATTGTTCTAAATAAACATAAATAAATGTTACGGGGAACGGAGTGTCTTAACACTAGGTTGCCTCTGCCTATCCTGTTGTATGCGGGGTACAGCGAGAAGCTTATAATAAAATTTCTATAATCTCTTATCGTGACTACATATTTACATTCAAAGAACACATCCTACCCACTTAAAATTAATATCATATAAATTTGTGTTTACTCTTAATAGTGTTTAGTTAAATTGTAACATCTACCCACTACTTGCTTATTTCTACCGTTTCTCATAAATACAACCATTGTGCAATTATTAAGTATTAATAAAGATTAAAATTAAATGTTATAATAATAATCAGTGAACTTTAGTTAATATTTCCATTTAAGTGATTATATTGTTTTTTAGAAATAGGTACTAATCTTCGAATACACAGCCGCATGCTTTTTTCTCATAGAAGGATAGTCAGTGTCAAGAACCTAGTGTCAAGACACTCCGTCATCCACTTCAGTATAATATAATAAATTAAAATTTATTTTTATTACCACGTAAAGTTTCCTTGTGAATGTTAGCTTAGTACAAGACGCTGAAGGTTTTCGTGATCATTAACGAACGTTTATGTGTATGCAAGTCAAAAGTCAAATTTAATCATCCAAATCTATTTGCCTATACCAGCTTTAATACAAACTAAAATTATATTCTTGTATAATATGCGTTATTACATTCATTGCATATATATTACAACTACATATCTATTACAAAACAATATAATATGTACCTATATATACACGAGTAGGTACATTATATTTTTTAATTTAAAATAAGAATAAATTAGAATTGAAATAAAATAAATTAGAGTGTGTGTCCAAATACTAAATCTAAAGCATTTTGTAAAATAATGATATATATTTACTAAAATTCAATATCAAAATACAGAAATTCGTGGACCAAGCGATGTACACTCGGTGACCACGCGGCGTCAATTGTTGACCGCGCGAGGTCCATCCGTGGACCATCAGTCAACACCGAGTGGAGTGCTGAGTGGGTACCGGGTCGCTTTTTTTTAGCTTCACGCTGTATCCCGCACACAGCAGAGTAGGCAGAGGGAACCTAGTGTTAAGACACTCCGTTCCCCACTTTCCCCCGAATTCGGAGGTTTGCGTGTTAAGTGGCGGAACTAAACGCCGCGTTTTACCTCGACACCAGAGCGAAGGAATTGGAAATATAATTTCCACTCTTCTAGTGGGAATCGAACCCACTACCAGTCGCTTACAGTCACACGCTTGTGCCACTGGGCCACGATTGTGTGGCCTTATTTGCACTTAGAAAATTAGCAATAGGTAGTAGAAACTTGTAAAATCTCTCTACAGAGATATGTACAGAGTAAAGAGAGAGAACAATATAAATTAATTGTAATAAATTGAATTGTTATACAAAATCCAAAACAATATCTATCATTTTGATTTTAGCTTCTTCTTTCATATAATAGTTAGATAAGCCTAGATAATTATACCTACTCGGAGGACCTTTATTATTATGCATGATTGTAAAATGATCATGATCTAATAATTATTCTTTTAATGGAATAATACTTTATTAATATTATTATTTATTAACTATTGTTTTATGCAATAATACTACACATAGGATGGGAAGAGTCAAGGATCTAGTGTCAAGATACTGTTCTCTAATCCCCGTCCTGGCGGTACCTACTCAATGCAGTACTTTGTCTTAACAAAAAGCTCAAATGTAAATAATTTAAATAAAATAATTTTCTCGAATATAAATAGAACTCACACCCATCCTCTACAGTTCTTATCCCACTGTATCAACTATTTTCATGACTAATTTTTACTTCATACGGCACATACAAGAGCTAAACCTGTGCCTGAACAAATATAATATGTTAGCAACTTTATACTAACACCTTTGTGAGACAAGGAAGTGCCGTTATAAGCAAACAGGTAACAAAGTGTTAATACAAAACATTTAACTACAAAGATTTAATATCGACATATTTAATACAATTCACTTTAACTTGCAATAGACTGGTTATAATCATTAGGTTTAAGTGATATTTTGTATCGCTTTCATATTTATCCTTATCGAAACAAGCTAAGCCACTTTACTGGTTAAGATAATCAATTTTAATGTATCTCATATGATTTACTTCTGTCTTAATCAAGAATGGCAAATTTAGTGCGAACGAACAAAGGTAATGACACGAACAAGTTTGATTAATGGTCGAGAGCTGGCCAAAGGCTTTGATAGCAAAGCAACAAGTTGACAGTAATCGTGACCGTGGCAGGGCTGTGTAGATCAAATGTCTAGGCCGTGTTCCGATGTCGATACATGGATATTCCCACAATCTATACATATAATAAAAATGTAAGTGATCGCTGTATGTACATGGATAATATAGAAGGAAAATTATTATTGCGGCATTTATTAATTTAATAGAATTATTTTCATTTCGTATTCCATCCAATTTCGGCTGGTAGCCTATCCGTGAATCGTAATAGACAGACGGACAGACAGTTTTTTGCATTATTATAATGTTAGTATAGAAGTATAGATTATACATATACATAATACATCTATGTACTTTAAAATTACATACCGATTGATAAATGTTATATAAATGTCTTAAATTAGTGGTAAACAAGTATATAATTCGTTAACTGTTATAAAATAAGAGAATTAATAGAAAACGTGTAAAAAAATTGCACCCAGCGGGATTCGGACCCGCACATCTTGGAAACCATCCAATCACATGCGTTAGTATCGGCTGCGTCGAATTTTTTATACTTAAAATTATGATTTTATATACAAAATGATTACTACAACATAATTTTTATACGTCTTTTAAAATAGTATTTTCAAGATTGAACCTACATATCGTATACCTCTTTTTCGAAAGATCCATCCAAATAAAAGTGAAAAGATCCAAAGCGACTGCGCTTGATAAAACTTTACAGTTTACAGTTGACAGCTTTATATACGTTTTCTAAATAAAAAATACCTTTTTTATTTACTTAAGTGTGTTAAAAAACGTTAAAAGTATTCTAAACTAAAATAAACTTTACTAAAACATGAAATTAATAGAAAATAGTAGACAAGCGCGAAACATCGCATCCCAGCCGAGTGGCTGAGGTCCACGTAATGACAGCTCCGCCGCCATTAGCCCTCATTACCCCCGAGTCACGTACTGCAGAAACGGATTGTCTTTGCGAAAATGATTGCAGATTGCGGCCCGCCTCAGAGAAAATTAGATTCGACGCGTAAACAGGACACGAGATGTTTTCAAGTAAAACTTACTTTTTTATATTTAATATTTTGTTTCTACGATTTACACAATTTGAGTATTTGTATTATAGATTGAGGCTATCGCGGTGCTAACAGCGTTTCATTGTAAGCACGCTTACAATGGTTGTGTGTTCAATTTCTAGTTGGGGGAAAAATATTTTTATTTTTCCACTTCGGTACCTAAGGAAAAGGGTGGGGTTGATTTTCGTTACAATCCACGCAATGTTTCGGTTTTGGGGGGAAAGTAGAAGAGGCAATGTAGCCTGAAAAAAACGTCATTGTATTAAAGGTAAACGACATTCTATTTAAGTAAAATAATTTAAAAATAACTTATTCCCTTTGTAAAGAGGAATCCTAAGCATACGAGGTCTTGATTTGATTCAATCTATCCATACTAATATTATAAATGGAAAAGTCTGTGTGTTTGTCTGTCACGCTTTCACGGCTAATCTACCGGTCCGATTTGAATGAAATTTAGTATGAAAGTAGTTAAAGTGACTGGGTCTAACATAGGCTACTTATTTTTTCAAAAATCAACCTCTAAAGGGTTGAAATAGGGGATGAAAGTTTATATGAAAAATCTAAACCGCTTGACCAATTGTAATGAATTTTGGCATAAATATAGTTGATAATCTAAGCTAAAACATAGGCTACTTTATTTTTTAAAAATGCGCCCCCGAGGGTTGCCATATAACGAAATAGTGCACGCGGCGAAGCCGCGAGCGGGCCGCTAGTGTTATTATAAATGAATATACTATTATTTTTTTTAGCTTCACGCTGTATCCCGCACACAGCAGGGTAATGAGAGGTTACCTAGTGTTAAGACACTCCGTTCCCTACTTTCCCCCGAATTCGGAGGCTTGCGTGTTAAGTGGCGGAACTTAACGCCGCGTTTTACCTCGACACCAGAGCGAAGAAAATGGAAATATAATTCCCACTCCTAGAGTGGGAATCGAATCCACAACCAGTCGTTTACAGTCACACGCTTGTGCCTCTGGGCCACGACTGGCCACCAATAATTCTACGAATGGAATAATCATTTGTTATTGTATTATTATTATTATTAGATATATATAATAAATTGTTATTCCACACTTAGGAAAATTGAAAAAGACATTCAGAGAACGTATAAAAATTTAAACGCCGCGGGATACGAACCCGCGCCTCCTAAATACCGACCATGCGCTCTTACCACTGAGCCATGCGTTCTATTACTAGAATCTATAATCATTTGCTTCTCAACAGTTCAATATTAAAGCTATGCATATCTACAGGTTATGATAACCTGTAAATATTACGTCTATAAATGGAAATGCAAGCTCAATTAACTATTTTAAATCTCAACTTTCACAGCATATTTTAGAAAATAATTGATATACTAACGATGTAACACACTTGTAATAATATCTTGCTATCGTTAATTGAGTTCTAAATAATTTGGCGACTATTTTTTGTATTTCAACTTTTGTATGTATATTCTCATGTAAGTGACTATGTCTTTTGGGAATAAATTTCTATAAATGGAAATAGCAAGACGCCATATGGATCAGTCAAGATTTGCTTAGTAACCGGCCGATTTAAGGGCCGGTTATTTATACAAGTTCAAATACTGCTTCCAATATCGCTAAATAATTTTCTCTGGTTGCCCTGTTATGTCGGAGCTAAAAAAAAACTAATAGCATTTTTTGTAATTTATTATATTTAAAAGCACGGACATTTTCAGTAGGCACTTAAAACTAAGGCTTACAAGAAAGACTTAAAAAGTCCAGTTTTAGTATATTTTAATTGCCTTTCTTAAAACTTAATAAACATTAAATTGAATAGAACTAATAGTGTAGTGGCCAGTCGTGGCCTAGTGGCACAAGCGTGTGACTGTAAACGACTGGTTGTGGGTTCGACTCCCACTCGAGGAGTGGAAATTATATTTCCATTTTCTTCGCTCTGGTGTCGAGGTAAAGCGCGGCGTTAAGTTCCGCCACTTAACACGCAAGCCTCCGAACCCTGCTGTGATACAGCTAAAAAAAAACAAAGAAGAAAATATAGAACTAACATAAATTATTACATATAACTAACATACCTACATCTATTACATATATCTTATTATTATAATTAACATATTACTTATTTAATGACAGGAACGGGATATAAATGGTATTACCGCTGTAATAAAGGATATGACCGCTTCGTTCATATCAAAAATAATTTGAAGATTTTATTTGAAATAAACAATATAACGAAACATCACAAATAACATGAGTCTTACAAAATCACAAGTACAGGTTACCTGAGGTTACCAAGTAAATTGACTTGTGGTAACCCGTTTCGCGTCGGAGATTTCTGATATATTTCTATATTTGGCAAGCTTTCCTTTATTTAAATATTGAAATAACAATATTTGTGTTTTGCTTGCCGTATTGTAAACAAAAAAACTTGAGTCTGGTGGTGGTACCAAATTAAGGCTTTCTGTTATTTTTTAGTTATCAATCTTATATATAAGAGATGTAAGTCGCGAGTTTATAAATAAAAATAACACATTTAATAGACATATTTATTGTAATATAATTCAATAAGATTTCGCTAGAAATCTGTATTTTATATAAAAAAAACTTTCTCAATTAAGTACCCACTCCGATTGCATTAAAGTGCATCAAAAAAGCATATTGGTAAATGAAATTTATTATTATAGGCTCCAAAAATATAAAACAATATTAAAAATATAAAACAATATTAATAACATATAGCTTGATACATTAGATATAGATATAATTTATTAATATTATGTATAAAGTGATTATTATTATATATATAACACACTAGGACTTACCTGCCCTTACCAATCTGTCTGATAAATCTACACTTGAAAATGACATTTGACCAAAATGGTATAAAGAAATGGATATTATAAAACTTTTATATTAATTACTCAGTGACTGTTTTACTAAGTACAAGAACTATTGGAATGAGAAAGTTTAAGTTTGGCAGGAAATATGAGGAAGCACTAAAAAGAGTTTCTCGAGAAATACAACTTTATATTTTACACTTGAAAGAAATAATAATAATATGACAAGAGTGGTAAAATCTACAAATCAATTGACAGTAACCAGAGTTCCTTCAAGAGTCAGGTACGGTGGACTTCTTGAAAGAACTTCAGTCCCCAAACCAATGAAACTGATTCTTCTACTCCTTTAAACAGAAAGATGAATTTTAAGGAAGTTTCTTCGAGACCTCTAAGAACCATTGCATAAATTTTGTTTTAATCTTTGCCAAACGAGATAATGTTCTTTAAATAGTAATAATAAAAGACATGAAACAAAAGAAAAAAAAAGAGAAAGACACAGACACTAAGAGCCCATGGTGTTGAAATTCCTTTAAAAGTACCTTTTTCCTTACGCGCCCCTTAACATTTATCGTTTAATTTTGTACCAATAACAAGTCCTTACGCGAGGAGTCATTTCGTATTATATATTATAGTACAGCAAGAGATATTTCTGACGGTTAGCGTGGCAAGATGCACTTATACTTAGATGATTACGCCAATAAACGTTATTGAGGCACGCTACCCATTCACAGTCGACGATTTAACTACGCTTGAATATCTCAAGTACCTACTTACTTTCATATATGTTTTATAGATGTTTAATTTGATATTTTCCTAGTCTATTTTATTCTTTTGAATTAAGTTGTAAAACCCGATAAATAAATATACATTAAACTTTGTTTTTTAAACTTTTAAAATGTTATATTTAGGAAATTCAAATGTACAAAAATTTGAACGTCAAATACCACTTTAATCATGTTAAAAATATTTTTAATAGGTAAATAGCATTCTCTCTTGCCAAACTTATGTTTGTTCGTCTATGGGTAGTAGAAATTTATAAAAATCTCTCTACAGAGATTCTTACAAAAAAAAAAATAGTAATGGGCGTATAAGAATTTCGACGAAATCAGATATAGAACGAATGGCTTGGCGGTCAGAGCGGTTGGACAGTTCCCAAAAGGAATCGCAGGTTGGAATCATTTTATTGTTAATATTGTTTCATTAAACCTTATTTTTGAAAATTTGTTTATGTTTGGACTTGCCTTTATAAATTCATAGATTAAGACTTATGCATTTTGTCTAATATGCGTCTCCATTAATCGATAGCTTTAACTTTTTATACGAAATCTCACTAAACTTCCAAGAAAATCGTGAAAATGTGTATATTTGTAGTTGTCATCCTCCTATCCATCAATCATGTTAAGCATTTCGTATCTCAATTTTACATTAATTTATTCATTCGAGGGGATCGTGTAAGGAAAAACAACAGTCGCCGCTCAGTGAAGGCATCGACCTCGTACCGTCAGCATCGATACGCAAAAGAATTTCCTAGACCGAACACTGATTGAATATCGCCTTTCGCCATGCTCGGTCAGCGATCATCTGTGCTTAACATCTGAAAAATTTTATATTTCACAGAACATAAAAATGGTTGTTAAATTTCTTTTAAATTTGAAATAAAAATGTGAACTTTGTTATATTTTAATTATTTTCATTTCTTCGCTTTGGTGCCCGCTTAATCCTAGATGGTAAAGCGGCGTTGAGTACCGCCACTCAACACGCATTATCTCCACTTCAGATAGAAAGGAAAGGAGTGTCTTGACTTTAGGTTCTTTCCGACTATCCGGCTAAGGAGGAAAAAGCACGAAGCAGCAAAAAATAAATAATTAACGCCATGATATATAACTAATGTTAAAAAAATGATATTTTCTGTAATTTTTATTATAATGTCAAATATTCAAACGCAAAATTATTTCCATAGCTTGCTATTTCCCAACAAGCATGTTATTGACGGCCTTCAAGTTTAATTAATGTTTGCGTTTTCGTTTTTCCAACTGTATGAACGCATGTACAATAACTTATTTACTAAACATTTTACACCGTTGTAACACAAACGTTGTTTACTATAGCCAATGGTTATAAGATCAAATTCCAGACTTAAGGATTCCGATCTTTACTTTTGCTCGAAAACGTGACATTACCGGTCAAGTGGCGTAACTGAACGCCGTGCTTTGTCTCACCATACAAAATTCACACAGCAAAAAAAGGGAAATATTGCCGTACTAAAACCACGGAGTAGAAATCGAATCCACGGCCAATAGCGTTTACATTCCAAAGCTGCCCTTCTGTACCTTCTTACTTTATATACTCGACAAGTGTTTTAAAATTTCCCAGTAATAATTAACTTCAATTAGTACAAAATGAATATAATAACATAACTTACCGGCACGTGTCCGTGAGACCGCGTGACTTATGTGATTATAAAAATGCAGCTGCTGCGCTCGCAGATTGCATCCTGATGTATCAGAGTCAAGTGATGTCCATATTAATATTATAAGTGCGAAAGTCTGTCTGTTGTTTGTTATACTTTCACGGCTGTTATTGTTTCCAGCGAATAAAATCAAGGGTCAAGCGTAAGCTATTTTTTTTCAAAAAATATACAAATTGCACTTGACCGATTGTAATGAATTTTGACACAAATATGGTAGAAAATGCAGAATTATCTTTTTAGTTCAAAATTGAGCCCATAGTTTAGATATATATGTATTTAGAACGGAACGGATATAGTTATGTGTAGTTCAAGCGAGCAATGCTGCGAGTGAGCCGCTAGTGTACTCATATGATCATTTTACTTTATTTGCTGACACTACTAATGCATAAATCGTTTTCAAGGAATCGAGCCGACAAATTACACGGCAACAGCCGACTGGACCGTTATTCGAATAATTGGTGACAATCAAGCTACTACTAGTTTTGTGCTGGATTTTTTTTTCATTTGCAATTATTTTAATAATGTTATAACAGCACAATCATCAGCTTGTGGTTATTAGATAGTATCATCACATTCATTACAGACAAGTGTGTAAGATCATGTATTTAAAAATATCTCTGT
Source organism: Dryas iulia moderata (assembly GCA_019049465.1). Taxonomy (NCBI): domain Eukaryota; kingdom Metazoa; phylum Arthropoda; class Insecta; order Lepidoptera; family Nymphalidae; genus Dryas; species Dryas iulia. The sequence goes on from CM032417.1 coordinate 6,019,112, forward strand.
TAAAGGAAAATATTACAAGAAAATCATATGTTACCAATTATACTAGATACTTGTCATATCCGCCATGTTGATTATGTAATTTTTTAAATATTTCTTAAAGCATTATTGAATGGTTAGGTTTAAAATAACTCTGAGAGGTACAGGTTATAGAACCTGAACCTTTAAACATGGCACGGTGCCACAAAAAAATGATATACTCGTAGACACGTTTCCAAGTTATGTCGATTTCTTCTTATCTTAATATTTGTATAAAATTATATTTTTTCCTTTACCTCACAATATTATTTTAATAGTATATTCATAGAACGTAATTTTAAATATTTTCTTATTATATACATTTGATAATAATTATGTACTTACCGATAGGTATACAGCGCCTGTGTAGCAATAATTGGAAATAACATCGAAAAAATACTTTTTAAAACTTGGTGTTTGGACATTTCAAAATTATCTATGATGATGATCCTTTTTATACAATTTACTTCATGCACAAACAGATGAATATTTATATAAATATATATGTACAACCTCATAACATTAACACGTCCATTCTTAACGAAAAGTTTAATGGTGAAAAAATAATAAGCATTATTAGCGCAAAAGTATTGAGACTAAACAACCTATTTTAACCATTATTACTGGACATTCCTTGAAATAAATAACAAAATTGGCTCCCCTCATTGTAGCGTTTTAATAACTTAAAGCACGAATATCTAGCAATTAGCACTGGGAAGTTCCCACAGCCATAATGCGTTGTTAGTTGTAAACCGTTTACGATTTGCCAAGTCGTGTAGCGGTTTCTAAGAGCTTAAAGTCAAACAAAAGAAAGTTACGCTAGGTCGGGCTGTTCCCTCAACCCTGTATTCACACGGCCCGCGGAAGTGTTTACACAGCAAAAAGTAAACGCACAATACCATAACGTACCCATGAGCCATGGGAGCGATGTGCTGATGACTTCTATACGCCTACTTTGTATTTAATTATTTAATGAAATTTGTTTGTTTTCCATGTCTAGAACATTCTTTGGATTGCCTTGTTGGTTTAGTGGTCCGTAATGATTTGCTGGGAAGAAAGAATTGTTTGATTTCCTCGTGTGACCAATTATTTGTATGAAATTAATTTATTCGTATCTGTTCAATGGCTAATAGTAATCATTTTTATAATTTATGTCATTTCCATTAGCTGTTGCATGGACAGAATGTCTAGTCTTAATAAAGAGGGAATTGTTTTTTCAGTACTTTCAGACTCTCTCAATTCCTGTTATTTTTCTATTTTTATAACTACACTAAACGATGTATGAAAAATATTGAAACTGTATAATATGAAAAGTTAAAAATATTTAATGTTTGGAGGCCGTTTCATTTGGATCAACGTGGTGAATGAGACTCACCTCTCGAGTACAAAGGTTTAATATATAAGACTTGAGTACTTACCATATATCTTTCTCTAGTCCTTTTCATTTTACTCCGTTGAATTTTGCTCGAAAAGTTAGTGCAGCAACGTAGCAGTATATTATTTGCTTCATGCCATCTCTAGTCATAGCAGTACAAAGAAAACAAGTTTTACTACAGTCGATTCAGGAAACTTTGAAGTGTAGCCAGAGGTCAATTCTCTTGTAATCTCGAGAAATTGATATTTGTAAAGATAAAAAATATTAAGCAACAGATATTAATATCTGTTATATTAGATTCATTTCCGCTTCACATTTTGCTGTAAGTACATCAGGGTCGGCAAAGAGAACTTAGTGTCAAGAAAGTCTGTTCTCCTTTATTCCAAATGCAAGTCATTGTGTGCTGAGTGTTGGAACTCAATGACACTCTTTTCTTATTGTTAATAATAGTTAAAATATTATTATTACTAAATGGACCACTTTTTGACAAGCAAAGAAATATGAATACACCAATACATCCAATACTACATAAAAATTATACAAGTAGTTTTTAATATTACCAAATTAATTAAAATCGAGAATAACATTTACTTATAAGTCATTATAAAAAACAAAAATAGCAAAATACAAGGTATTATTTTATCCAATTCTACGAAATCATTTAAATATGCTTAAACTTAAAGTTATTAAATAATATATTACGTCCGCTTACATTACCAGTACTTGCCACATAAATAAAAAAAAGAATATGTCTAAGAATTATAAAATATTATTTTATATTAGCAGTCCTCGTAAACAGAACAGAACTTGTGCTGGGGTTTCCCCGAGAGCAATAAAATTAGCAATTATATATATCGTACTAAAAGGTAAATTTAAAGTATAATCCTTATAAGACGATTAATATATTACACACTAGGTTCCGTCTAAATGACCTTATGCGGGAAAAACGTGAAGCTTCTTTTTATTATTCTTAAGTTTTCCAAACTTTCTATATCTATTTTATAATTACTTTAATGAAAAAGAGAGTAAAGCGCGGCGTTAAGCTCCGCCACTTAACACGCAAGCCTCCGAATTCGGCGGAAAGTGGGGAACGGAGTGTCTTAACACTAGGTTCCCTCTGCCTACCCTGCTGCGTGCGGGATACAGCGTGAAGCTTGAGAAAAAAAAAAGACAGTGCATTAACTTAGTTCTTTGTGTCCATCCTGTCAATTAAGGATGAGTGACGCCTAAATGAAAAAAAATCTACTAGAAGTAAGGTAATTACTAAATGTTCTACTCAAAATAAGGCACTGAATCACTTCATGTTTCTTCAACATATTGTAAAATAGTACTGTTTATTAAACTGCCCAGTTTTTTTAACTTCATGCATACACCGATTTATATAAATATAAGAAGGAAGGGGCAGATATATAAAATATAAGAATGATATGAATATGAAAAGAAAATGAAAAATATGAAAAGTATTGTTTTAACTGAATTGAGAAATTTGTCAAGAAATTAACTCTGCCACTATACATTGCTATATAATTTTAGATTTTTATTAGCTTTACTCAAATCAAAAATAGATATTTTCTAATACTACTAAACACACATAAACGTTGACCAACTCCAATTAAATTGAATGCCATTAGAAGCATGACTGGGACTCAAAATAGTTAAAAACGTTAAAAAAAAGTGTTCTTTATAAAAAGAAATCAGATGCTAATAAATTTTCTGTAAAAAAAAGTAATTTAACAAAGGATTTCAAAAAGAATTTAAAATTTTCAAAGGATCGTTATTATAAATAATTTGTATTCTTGTCGGCTGTTTTGAAGTAACGCCTATTCGTTGGCTTCAACCGGGACGCTTTTTTTACATCTACCTGTAAACTACCTGCCGTGTTATGCCAAAGCAATGCTATGTGATCCAATTTCAGAAACCGTCAAGTAATTAAGTTTGTAACTTTTTATCGAAAATAACTTAAATATAGAGAATGTAATAATTTTAAAATAATTTAAATTCATTTTTAAATATTTTACTAAGACACGTTTTTTTTTCGTTTACCGCCAAGTTTTCTTGTGTCACATTTTTCTGTCGATTTTTTTTGATTGACGAATAGTGTCATGTATTATTGTAATTGCAATAGTTAAATTGGTATTTAACCAAACTTGATTTTATATAAAGCAACCTTTCTAGAACTTATACATAGAAGCATTCAAATTAAGCTTAATAAATATTTTTACGAGTGTATTAAATGTAAGTAATTAATATCGTTAATAGTATTTTTATTACCGAATATAATCTCAGCAGTATAATAATTTTGAATTGTTATTAATGTGAGATCCACAGACCCCAGTAGATATTTATAAATGTCCAGTTCTTTTTAAATTCTTAAAACTTCTTATATAATCGACTTAAGATTAATGATTACTTTAATGACTAATGGCTGGGCTTTAAATTTTTAAGCGGCGGTACATTTTAATGAAGGTTGACGACGAACCAAATATAAAATTGTTAGTGGTCGCCCATTACCTGCTCGTTAACTGGAAATTGCACAATAGCGTGAAACATAAAAGTCATCTCAGGTATTTTTATATATACCTATTTTATCATAAGCAAAGAATTAGTAGTGATATTGTAAATGGAAGGTTGTTAGCGTCAGGTTGTCGGCCCCAGCCCGTGACGTCACCTCACTGACCACTCCGGGACCGGCCACAATGGTCTTTCTTAGAAGGAGCAGATGCGCTTGCGCCGCTATTTGCCGCACCCCTCCCTTCACCCTGCACTTGCCCCGCCAATACAATATTGAAGACGTGAGAAAGGAATTTTGATGATATATTATCTGGCTCGACACAATAAACAGCCTTTATTATTAACGACCAGCAAAAAATATTGCAAAAACTCACTCTTTACAAGCGATCGAGTTCGGCGAAGTTTTACGACATGCGAGCGGCGCGGTATCGGGCAGGTAGATGCTGATTACCTCTAGTACGGCGCGTACCCGCTCAACGTATCATTAGTACGGTACACAGTAATGATACACCTCCGTAATGATCGGCACTCACGCCCCGTGTCCTTGTCGCTCCGTGGCCACTCGACGAACATCGCAACTTCCATGGATGAGTGTGGATCTAGTCATGATGTGGAAACATGCACTAAACCTCCACTCATCGAAAGAAATTGACCTTTGGCGGCCGCATCCAGTACGCACTGCACGCACTCACATGCATATGCGACGTCACGTTGCACCGAACCGAACGTTAATAAATAAGCACGTTTTGAAAACAAGCGCGGGGCGGGACGCGGCACGACCGCGCGCTACGAACGTTCACCGCGAAATAAACGGTCGAGATTTGAAATCTTTGAATCTAGACGCTGCGCGTGCGACGGGGAGGGGGAAGCGGGACGCGCCAATGGCGGACGAGCGCGCGCAAACCGTGACGCGGTGGGGCGAACCGCCGCTCGAATATACTCTAACATCAAACCCACAGAAGTAAAATGGCCTAACTTAAAAAAATCATGTTGTAATACAACCTTAAAATAAGTTTTTTAAGGTAGTTTTTAGCTAAACGCGACATTTTGAGCTAGGCCAGTTTAATTCTGAGCGTGTGATATTATCTTTTCTTGAAGAACGTTATTTTCTTTCTTTCCTACTCGCTCGCTCGTCCGTTCAACCGACAGCGGAAGTGAAATGAACGTGCGCGTAAACTGTAGACGTGATGGTAGTACAAGTACACTGTAGCCACGCCGTGCACCTGCCTCGATGCTTCCATGCCCCATCACAGCCATTACATACTATGAATATTTTAAAACCCATAATACCTATTGTTGTATAACTATTTGTATTATAACTTACATATATTTCTAGCTATGGCTGTGTTATTATTATGATAATAAAATAAAGAATAAGGTTACACAAGCGCATATAAATGAAAATCCAATTACATTACAAAACATTTATTACCGAAAATCATAACAATGGATCGTTTCTCAGAACACAAAAATTAAAGCAAATCTCAACAATAATGTTTCACAATATTGATTTTTAATAATCGTGCAAGGCGATCGCTCTCCGAACGATCTTATACTTTATAAAGACGACGTAAAGAAGAAATTACAAAAGCCGAGAAACAATTCGGTCTCGGGGAATGTTACATAATTTAATGTATAATCTTTAGGCACAACCGGCGTGAGAATAGTAACTTCAAGCACTTAATACGATGAGAAAATTTTGTATAAAATAAAATTTCTTATAAATTTAAGATTATACCAAATTCAGATACATATATGTTAATATGAAATCAGAATTCAACAAAAATTGGAAATATGCATTCAATAAAGCTAAGTTTTAACGGAAAACGGTTAAATTTTAATACATAGTTAAAATAGTAGAACAGTAACGCCATCTATTAAAATATTGTATCAACTAAGGATCATTGTTTGCAGTTATAATAGTGCAACCCAAATCGCTTATTTGCATTGTTTCGGCAGCTCCATCCAAAAGTCTGTGAGAGCAAATGGCTAATTTCTCACTTATGACGCATTTTTGTTTGTTTGTTAAATGCCCACTGTTGATAACAGCAGCGCTTAGTTGTTCCATTAGTTGTGACGCTGAGTAGGCTTCCATCAGGAAACTAAAATAAAATAAGCAAATGTTATTTTTTTACTATTAAAAATACTATAATTTATTCTATATATTTTACTATTAAAAATGTTTACACACAGGAATTTGGCAGCCATTTTTAGAAAATGTATTTATGAACACAGCTATATTCGAACCCACGCCTCTTGCAAGCGTCAAATATCAGAGATTATACGTTTTCTTTATTGTAATTGTTTTTCAATATTCAATTCTTTTCGAATGCTGATCACAAAATCGTATAAAAACAAAATTAAAATTTTAAACGTATGCAAACTATACCTATGACAATTCTAGAATTAGAAAATCGACTAAATCGTATTGAAATCGCAACTTCTAATAGCACGGAACAAAATTATTTACTTTTACCTGAAGGGTGTCGGGTTGTTAACCCCTGCTGTAGAACAGAGTGAACAAACAAAGAGTGAACTAGAAAAATGGGCAAAATTCGCACTTACTGGAGAAGACCCATTTAATATTTTATTTCTATACATATCCGACATTTTTATAGCAAAGAGATGAAACTTAACCAGTAAATTTATTTATCATCAGGGCAAAGAAAAGCAAAGGGAATATAGTGACTAGGCATTCTTTTCTAGGATGAATCTTAAACATACAGTGCTAAAGCATGAATTCTACAACAACGTTTTGTCTTAACAAAATAGTGAAATAAGAATTATATAAATATAAACATTCACATGATACTGACGTCGCACAGTTGCACAGCGTCTGATTGTAAACGCGACGGTTGTGGATTCAATACCTGTTCGTGGGAAATGAATTTATATTATTTTCGTCTCTCTATTACGGTACCTAATGCAAAGCGCGGCGTTATGTTCCGCCACTCAACTTCCAATATATCAATTTCGGATGGAAAGTTGAGAATGAAGTGCCATGATACTAGCCTCTGTATGACAACCATGCTAAGCAGGAAAGGAAAAAGACAGACAGACATCCTTTTATTACAATGGCCGTAGTCATAATGTTTTAAATAAATAATTTTATAAAATAGTTAGTATATCCACTTACCTTGCACGAAGCTTATCCAAATCTTTATAATTATTAAGACTCAGAAATTGATTCACAATATTATCTGGCACAAGCCCTGTGACCTGAAAAATAAAAAAAGTGTAATATTCTAAATAGTTAATTAATTTTAATAGATAATTACAAAACTAAAGTGAAGTTTTTATGTTACAAAAACTTTATATATTTGAAGCCATTGAGATGATATATGAGTGATGAGATATTGAGTATGCCAGCGATTGACTATAAATGCTTTGTATATAGTGTATTTATATGGTCACAGGTTTGATTCCAACTTGGGGTAATGATTATATATCGTATTTATTTCTCCACCTTGGTACCTAAATCAAAACGGAATTGCGCTCAGTTGAGTTGACACTTATATTGCAGTGTATGAAATTAGGGCAGAAAGGGGAGAACAGTGTCTTGAAACTAAGTTTTTTTTGGCTGCCCTGGCAAAAATGCATGGAACTGTTAAGCTTTATAAAGGCAGGTTAGGTTAGCTTATTCCCTATGTTATTGACCATGGCTAGAGTGGCACATACACCATATTAGGTAGAGCATCAATTCTCTGAATGTGAGCTCTTTAGATGACCAAGACATCTGAGAAGAGCAACGGATGCGTTTCAAACGATTTACCAGGCTTTTCCATTGTGTTGAGGGTGGCAACCGCAGTGGTTTTAGTGGGTAAAAATCCCATATAACCTGGTTACCCAGACTTGATCTTTGAAAGATCTTTGGAAACTTTTTGTTACTTTCTTATTACAATTATTCAAATTGCTTATACAAGCTCAGCTAATACCAGTAGTTTAATGCTTTTATTTTCTTTTTTCAAGTTCAAAATTTTTCCCAAACAGCAGAGCATTTAGTGCTAAAATACTCCATGTCCTGCCCAAATCCGAGGTATTGTTGAGTGGTGGTACTCAAATACTTTGTATTGTTATCAGAGAAGAATAATAAAAATATCATTCCTCCAAGCGGGATTTGAACCTACAACCATTACCATTAAATACAATCAGGTTGTCAAAAGTAAACCATGTAAATTAAAACATAATAAATTAACTCTCATAAAAACCTCAATCAATCCTTCTGGAGTTATTTTGCCCAACAGACGTTGGCAGCATTGTAAAGCAGTGAGTGCCCGACGTAAATCACCTTCACAGGTATCTACAGCTTGGTGAAGTACTTCACCGTCCCCAACTTCCACACCTTCAGCCTTGCATACTTCTTGTAACCTATTTTTTACATTTTTAAAGTGGTATTCACTAATTGAAATATATGTTTAGAAAATGTATAAAAATTTGAATATGGGAGGATTTAAACCAAATATTCTCCACACAAAGTGATACTGGTTAAGTGACTTGTACTCAATTTGAGTTGTTAAACCTAACACTATAATTATTAGTAAGCTTGAGTGTTTTATTTATGCTACATACTTTATAGTACAAATTAACTCTAATATACTTACCGTTTAATAACATTATCTTTAGATAATGGCTTAAATCTGAACTTAGAACATCTACTTGTTATTGGAGGTATAATCCTAGACACATAATTGCAAATGAGGCAAAAGCGAGTAGTTCGAGTTTCCCTTTCCATAGTTCTACGTAATGCTGCTTGTGCAGCAGTTGTCATGGAATCAGCTTCATCAAGAATTACCAATTTGTAAGGAGGACAAGGTCTACCACTAAAAGAAAATAAAGTTTTAAATATCAAGTTAAAACTAATATACACAAGCTAAATTTTAAACTAATATAAAAAGCAAAACAAAATATTGACATTTACATTACGAATTACTTAAAATATAAACTTACTCAGGTCTAGTACTACTAACGGTCTGTTGGGCGAATGATTTAACTTTGTCTCTTATCACTTGTATGCCACGTTCATCAGAGGCATTAAGCTCCAGCACACGATCCCTTGTAATATCCCCAAAGAGCTGTCTAGCCGCAGCCAAGATAGCACTCGTTTTGCCTGTTCCCGGTGGTCCATAAAATAAAAGATGTGGAAGATCGCCACCAGCCAAACATTCTCTTAATACTTGAACCACTTCTCCTTGATCAACAATGTCATCTATAGTTTTCGGCCGACTATAAAGTAAAAACGTTGTTTTAAAGCAGAAAATAATAAAAAATGCACAGTTACGGAAGATACATACTATTTTTCAACCCATGGTGCAGGAGGTTTCTTTTTCGCCGGTTTAACACCTGACGTAGAAGGTTTATCAGTGTTGGAAATTTTTCCTGTTTTTAAAAAGGCTTGCATTTTACTTTTATTGACTTTTTAATTAAAAAAAACTGTAACTTCGTTGTACTTTGACTTAGTTGAATACTTTCTAGTTTCTAAAACCGTAACAAATAGGAAAGGCGGCAAACAAAACGTAAATGAAGTTTAACTGACAGCTGTTTCAAAAGTAAAACTTCAAAGTCAACTGTCAAACAACTACAGTGTTGCACAATCTCTTTCAATATTTTATTAAATAATATAAGTTCGTCTGTATTTCTTACCAAAATTAAAAGAATTCATAGTTTGTTATTTCAAAAAGTTTATTTGCAATGTTTAAATTTAACTCTATTAAAATATTTTTACTGACAATAGATAACATAAAAGATTTACAAAAAGGATAGAATCATAGATGATACACTATATTTAGTATGGTAATATAATAATTTCTGAATCTTATAATTTGATTGTTAATTTTAAAAAATAAAAAATAAAAATAGAAGAAAAAAAATGCTTATTTGTAAAAAATATAATACTAGTAGTTGTCGACTGTTCTTTTTTTACTGCTTCAATTGCCGTGTGCTGCAGGTACTGTTAACTATAGAATTATGATTGGGAATTTCAAGAAATGCTTTCTTAGTGATCTCCTTTAAGATCTATTTAAAGATACTAAATTTCCATTTCTGAGCCTCGTAGTTCGAAGTAACAGGTGTACTTGAATCTTTCGTATTGTTAACGTTTAATTCTAGAAAAACAAGATTATATTGTCGCCTGTATACTAATTGTAGCCGGCGGTTTAATTGTTAATACCATGCTCATATTATTTATAAGAATGAGCACAGCATAGCTTTAAAGTTTGGGTTTGTTAATTATTAACAAGTTTTCTAAATTTGATGAATGAGTTTTAATTCAGTCTCAATGACATTTATAAACAAGCAATAAAAAGCTCGCAACTGTTATCAAACAACTAAAAGTATTTTAATGATATACATTTTTTCCTATCAGTATTAGAGGCCTTAACAAAACAACTGAGTAGCAAGCACCGGAGAAGGAAAGGTAAGATATGATGTTTTCTTTTTATGTAATTACATATATTACCTACACTGCAAAGTAAAAAAAAATAATAAAAAGGAGAAAAAAATAATGCTTAACAACGTCTATGACAGTTTAATCCAGTATCAATTGAACTTAATACAAGTTCACATAATTGTTACAATAAACAAACACTGCAGTTACTATAAAATTAACCTGAGCCATAAAATTTTTAAAGCAGATAAGGATTTTGTAATTCAATAGTCTATTATAAAATATAAAATAATAAATCTTAAATATTATCCCTGTTGTAACTAATGTTGACAACATAAGTAAAAGTGGTACAGCCAAATAGTATCAATACAAAGCTTTAAAAAATGTATATGGTTACAGCTGGCACTAGACAGACACAATTGCCTTGAAAGTAAATTCATTATTAAATAAAAAAGGCACTTGAAAAACAAAGGTGGGGAACTTGTAGTATTGTAAATTGACAGTGACTTCGTCACTAACACAGAATTGTCTTAACAATTCATAGATACAGGATAAAATCATAAACTCCCTCTTCAACCTTCTCTCGTTACATGGCTTTTGCACTTAATAGTAAAAAATATATGTTCTCAATTGATAAAATACATATTATGTACATATGATAAAAAAAATCAATAGCTTTTACTCAAAATCAACATGTAAAAAAATAGTTTACAATGACTGCAAATACAACTTGTACTGCAGAAAATTATGATTATAGTTAAAAAATAAAAGTAAAACAAAATGAGCTATATTAAATATACGAACAAGTCAATGTTACGAGAGAATTCCTGTATGATTATAAAACTGTATACAAAATGTTCATTGTACATTTCATATGATTACATTAACTCTTGTATTATAAAAGTTTTACAAGCATCCATTGATTAGTATAAACAATTAAGGTATTCACTCATGTAGGAGGTACAGTTTGAACACTACACTCATCAGTGCACAAAGTTGATCTTTCTCAAGTACCTCATTTTCACCAGTCTCTAATTAAAAGGATCAACTCCTCTCACCACAGAATTTCCTAGTTATAAAATTACTATATTTCATTGATTTAGTCCACAAATTTGAAATAAAGTCCACAATTCCACACATCATGTGCTATGAAACCAACACATGACAATTTATGATAATTAATTAATGTTCTGTTCACTAGTCATTATTTTAATAAAATGTTCTTCCAGTATAAAACATTATTTAGCACATTTTAATTTGTTGAATGTTTTTTTCCTTAGCAAAGCACTGTTCAAAACAATTAATAATCTATTATATGTAACAATAGTTCAAGTTGTAATGCAACTCATTTAAGTCACAATAATTATATGAGGTTTCTCATTGCTATTTCATGTACGTCAACTTGACACACACATCTTGTAGCTCTGTACCAATTGTTTACTTGAGTACTAGTCGTCTATGGAGAGAAGCCAGTCCTCACATTGTTCTCACATAGTTTAAGACACGATCAGTTGCGGGGGCGACCACGACCGCGTGAACCGTCTCGGTGGTCCTGTAAAATATATATCACAGATTTAGTTAATTTTCTGAAATACAACTAAAAATTGGTGAAATATAATATCTGATAAAGCAAGTCACTTTGAAGGATTTTTTAATGTCTGATATGAGTTTTGGCACTAAATAGTTAGAAGCAGCTTTTCAATGTAAAAAAGATTTTCGCAAAGCAAGAGTGAGAAGCAAATATAAAAATATAAAAAATTAAACCTAACCTTATGATGTGGTCTATAACCTGAATCTCGATCACGATAGCTATGGTCCCTGTTATCGCGTCCATCACGATCGTCCCTGGGGTCTCTGGAGTCTCGTGGGTCTCGCGGGTCACGGGCGTCTCGAGGGTCACGAGGCTCCCGATTGTCTCTATATTCCCGAGGCTCACGTCCATCGCGTTGTTCCCGACCATCTCTTCCATCGCGATGCCCGTCCCTAAAGTCCCGATAATTTCTGTGTCCACGACCACCTTCGTGTTCTTCACGATTATTTTCGGGCGCTACATGTACAGGCACTTTACGAGAATCCTCTTCTTCTTGACGACGCTCGTAGTGAATAAAGTCATCGAAAATAGAAGTGGAATGGCAGTAACTATGCATAATACGCAACACCTGAAGCCCCTTTGCGTGTGGCACTTCCTGAGTGTCACGAGAGTTAGTCACCGGTTTGTTTTCATTGTTTTCTAACTTGATATGACGGAGCTGAACATTAGGAACATCTTTAACATAAATCCACCTAACGCGAAACTGTCCCTTCCACTTGTCTTGCGACCACACGTTCGAGTTGGAATTATAATCTACGGCACTTATCATACGCGCCATTCCACAGAAATGACCGCTGCCATTTACCGAGAAAAATAGATATACTGCACCACCTTCTCTTTCACGATCACGAAAAGCAGAGTCCAGTCGTTTGTTACCATGCTCCGTACTACACCATATTTCGTATTTGATACTACGATGAATATCATCTTCAGAGTACGATTTGATGACGAAAAAGCGCGCTAGAGGTGCACCGAGATCAAACTCTTTCGGATTATATTCATTTTTAACGCGTAGCTCCTCTAATACTGGGTGTGGAGTTTGCGGCGCAGGGTTGGCGATAACAGGAGCAGGGACGACAGGTGGTGCCGGGTGTGGCGGGCGAGGCTGCATGGGCGGAGGGGCGCGGGGCGCGTGAGCCCACGCGGGCGGCGGCTGGTGCTGCGGCGGCGGTCCGCGCTGCATGGGCGGCACGGGGGCGGGCGCCGGAGCCGCACTCGGCTGCGGCATCGGCAACGGCGCTGGCACTGGCGGCGGCTGCAGAGGCGGAGGCGGAGGAGCCGTCACTACTGGAGCACTCTTCCCCGCATCCCACGTACTAATGTCCATATTATGCTTCCCTGGCACTATAGGTGGCGGAGGCATACCGGGACCCTTCTTCTTCAGTCCTCCGCTCTGGGCGGACGGCGCTGGCTTTGCCGGTTGGCTCGCGATCGAAGCCCATGTCATCTTTTTGGGTTGCGATCCGCTTGAAACGTCTTTGAGTTCAGGTGTACGATCTTTGTCGACCTTACCATGGTCGCTAAGAGAGAGAGCTTGTACACCTGTTTCCATGCCCTTGATTGCATCAGGGACGTAAAGTCCATCTGTTCTGTAATAATCGTCATATTGCTTTGCGCGTCCTAATTGACCCCAAGTAGAATAATCACCATTTCCTGGGAAGTAGTTAAATGTTGATGGCTGCCCAAATGCAGCTGTTGAAAATGGTGTGGTAGACGGTCCGAATACACCTGAAACAAAATCATATATAGAAAATTATACATAAAGAGAATCATTCATGATAACAAACCAATCAGAATCTAATAATTATGTTATTCTAAATAAAATTTAATTATTTATTTGTGTTGATTGGTATTAACACTAGCTACCATCCATGCCATAAGTATTCTCGTGAGGATTGTATCCTCCTAGAAAAGTCATTGGGTCTGTCCCATTGGTGGACCATGTTCCATCCCCAACACCAAAGGCCTGATAGGGAAGTGCTGTTGTACCATAATAACCTGAAAGTAAAAATAAATACTTTTGAATATGCCACTCAATATTATATATCTTTAAAGTATAGTTAAAACACAAATTTTATTTGGCCATTTACATATAAAATTTTTAATATATATAAATAAAAAGCATTTCTATTAAACAAAATAATTATATTTATTTAATATTCACTACAACAACTTGTACACATCATGCATACACCTATTATGAAATAAAATATAGTTACTGCAGAACATTTACATTTAAGATATGTTTAAGAAAGAATGTATCATTTGCTCCTACATAAAATATCTTTATATTACCTATGTTACACTGAGGCTGGTAAAAGATTTGTATATATCTTTCAGCGCTAATATTGCTATAATAAAGTTAGGTTACTCATTGTATGGGCCATTGATATATTACTAACATACTACCAAAACTATAGAAAATCATTTATTATATTATTGACACTACAATATTTAACACTACAAATATATATGATGTAGTTAACATGCAAAAACATAAAATATAAATTAAGAGTATTCTACACATCAGCTTGGAAAGTAAAACTAAATAGTATTTATAATTTACAATAAAAAGTGTATTAAATAAAAAAAAAGTATATGTACCTACCTGCTGCGCTGTACGGATCTGCTGCAGATGAAATTGGTGGAGCATAAGATGGTTGCTGTTGGTGACGCCATGACACTTCGGCCAATTCATCACCGCCACTTTCTAACTGTTGCTCTTTAGGTACATTTGTCACTGTAATTAAGTATAATTTTATTTACTACAGAGAAATTTACATAAACTTTTAAAATACATACAAGGGAAATACCTAACCAAAACATTTTTAGAAAACCTACTTCATTTATTCTTACTAAAACCTCTTTTTATTATCAACACTTAATTACTCATCAATATGAAAATGAACTCTTGTAAGATTATACTATCTTTTATACTACTTAGTTGTAATTGATATGTATTAGATTTCCTTTTTGCTTAGCCTATGTGATAATTAACATTGTTTGTTTAACACAGAGAAATACAATGTATTATAAATAATGTTTTTAAAGAATTTATATTTCTAAGTCACATAAATATATGGTACTTATATGAAGTTAATTTTAAAGCAATAACTATCTATGTGTAAACATAACATTGATAATTACTCAACAATGTGATTAGTAATGTAAAAATTATTTTGTCATTAACAGTCAATTAATTGAAAATATAGTAGTTTTTGATATAAAAATATGTACCTATTAATGTAAAATATACAACTCAACTTCTAGAATACTATATTTCAAATATCACGAAAATGTGCAAATTTAAATTTACTAAAATATTTCTTAATTAGTTTGAACAATAGGCAAATGATATTATAAGATATTACATTTAAAACTGATGTTCGAAATTAGCATCAATAAAAAATATAAGCTGCAAACTATATGTTTATAAATGCTTTGTTTCTGGCATATAGAGATGAAATGTTGTCCATAATATTATAGTTTTTCTGTATTATGTAATCTTATTGCTAAATAAAATAAAAAAGAAATATTATACACTGTCTATTAAATATTAAGAAATTAATATATCATATTATTTGCAAAAGAACATATTAGTCAGATTTCCAAGAACATCATAATATATTTATTGTCTAATAAAATCCATATTTATTCAGTTGTGAGTTTTTGCTCATACTTTATAGAAAACAATATCACCGAGCATCTAAACTATAGAACAGTCACATAAAATACATTGTGAAATTTAGCTGACGCTCGTCAGGCATCGTTTTAGCAAACACCGGACGCTAGCCGACCGGTACGAGGTCCTTCCCACTAAGAAAACACCTGCAACGTCATAATGGCAAGTCTTTACCTTGGTTCCCTTGCCCTTTCATCCGCTACACGTCCAACAAACATGAAACAAAAAAGAAAACGAATAGTTACAGTCGGATAATTATCTACAAATGGACGTAAATAAAGTATAAATAAGAGTAAATGCGAAATACCTGATCTGACACGCCTGCTGACATTGGCCGCGATTTAAACGTATTGAACACTTATCAAAGTCCTTACTCACGATAGTCTAAATAAATCACATTAGTTACACTACACAATGTCCAAAGTGTCCTATAATCACTAAAAATAATAAAAAAGTCAGTATTAAAGAAAGAATCGACGAAAGTCTGAAAAGAAATAGGAACGATACGAACGTAGTAATGGCGACCGGACTATGTTGCCATAACATGAAAATTTCAAGAAATTATTTGATATAGCAATATTTTTACTTAATTTCTCAATTAAGTAAAAATTGTCTTTTGAAATTATAAAATAAATGCAAATATTTTTATTAAGAAATATAATTTTAATAATAATTATTAATGACAATATATGTAAAGTAGGTAATAGTTCATATAATTGACAAATATATAATGGTTTAACTATTTTTTTGAGAAAAATGAAGATATGGTTTTGGTTCCACTTGCAGCTTTTTGTCTGGCTTTTTCTTTGGCTGATAATATTTTTGGCTTCTTTATTTCTGGTGTTAACGAATTAAACTTAAAATCTTCAGTATCATCTGATTCATACTTTATTTTCTTATTTGTTTCCTTGATTTCTTCCATTTCTGATTTTCTTTTATTTCCCAAGTGTTCAATTAATTCTTTTTTAAAATTAAATCTTGTTTCTAGTAATTCTACTAAATAGTCTTCAAGATATTCTGATATAATACCATGAGCATATTTTAGGTAAAATTCTAAAACAAAGCTTTTTTTAAAACATACTGTACATAATAAACTTAAGCAAAAATATATTATACTGATAATAATTACCTTCATCTACAGTTTCACTGTGAGCATTGCTTGACACATATGTAGCAGAAACAGCTCCAGATGTAACGTGTATGTGTTTTTCCTTCAGCTTTTTACATAAAGTATGTACTTTACTTTCAAGCCATGTTAAAGCTTTTTCCTCATTATATTTATATGCCATTACCTCAGCTGGTCCCTTAAAATGTTTAAAATTTAGGTTTAATAAAGTAAAATTCAAAAATAAAATAATTGTCATATGTTTATCCACATAAACTACCTTAAGATCCGCAACAGTATCTATATTAGAAATAAAGCGCAAGATTTTATCAAAACCTTTTTCAGAAAGCAAGTCTTCTAATGGAATGGCCCGCTCACTGCACTGGCTTCTTAGACGAGGTAAAACTGAAAATATAAAAAAACTTTTTCAAAATTAAGATTTCTATTATGTAGATAACATTTACCTTCATCTTAACCAAGGTCAGTGTTATCCAATTCACACTCCTACTGTTTCAAAGGATTATAGTAGTATTTATAAACAAACTACTTTATATTTAAAAGATTACTTTAAAAAAAATTGCTTACATTTTTTAATTGAGAAGAACTTTTCATTTCTTATTCTAAATGGGTCAAATATAATGAAAAATAACTTAACAATTAGTTCGTAAATTTGCATGAATTTTAAACAATTAGCCCATACAGACCTAAAAATACAGGATTTATAGGTGTAGCCAGGAGTAGATTTCCATCCGACTTTACCGTGTCTTCAATAAACCAAGATCGATATGGTTCATTAAACGTTATAATTTCATATATTTTGTTTGTGTTTTCATCCAAGCAGAACTTCGTAGGACTGCCGGTTGAAGGATGAGGAAGAGTAATAATGTTAAATCTAGCATTAGATAAAATTGACTCTGAAAAAGGAATAAGAAATTAGTGTTTGCAGTGAATTAAACTGTTTAATGTTGTTTAAGAATAAGATTAGGTTAAATTACCTTTTATGAGAATAATCCAAGAATTTTCGATGTGCTTCTTAGTTATTTGTTTTGTTTCGTTGGCTATTGATTTACTTTTAGATCGTGTAGACATTCTAAAAGTTAAAATTAATTTAAAATGTCAAAAACCAAAACTGCACTATGCAGTCGATTACAATTTTCGCGCTTGAATCTAAACATCTATCAATCAATCTAAACTTTTGACATTATTTTTTTTTATGGGAAGGTAAAGGAATTGTCTCAAAGAGTTTTTCTTGACATATTATAGAAATTATAAAACATTTTTACATGTTTAAAAATCATATTATTACATATATAATGTTATATAAATAATTGTACATATATAAACGTAAGTAATACGATAAGTTAGGAAATATATTATATATTTGTTGTTTCCGTATGAAATTTTTTTATATCTGAAAATTGTTTTGGTTACGATAATATTGTATTAACGTTTTAATAATAAAATAGAAATACATGAAGAGTATTTTTAAGGATACTAAATAATACTTTTTGATCTCTACATATAGGTACACAACATTTCGCATATTTATTATCTTAGGATCATTTTGACTCAAGTATGACATATGTCAAATACATAATGTCAAACGTCAATTTTGTTATAAAACGCTGAAAATGAGCCCCATTTATTTATGTTTACTGCCTTAAAATTGTGTTTAATATTGAAAAAGTAACCGTGATTAACTTCTTGATAATGTTTACCGTCCGTATGTTGTTTAAGGTTGTGAAAATATTTGTCTAAAGAGCAAAATGCGTTATGTTTATGTTCAGTTGGTGTTCTGTCATTTATATACTCTCAGTATCCTAGTCACCACTTACCATCGATGCTCTAGACTCGCATTGTAGTATTGGCACTGCCGCTGATACAACGCGGCTTATGTGATATCAAAACAATGTTATCGAACTCGTATCATTATCAGATATTAAAAAAACTATGATAATTTATGAGTTTCGTGCCCGATTTCTATTTATTACGTACAATATGAAATATAAAAGACAAAAGTGAGTGATCGTTTAAAAAAAATCAAAAATGAGACATGCATTCATCCGAAATGCAAAAAAGTGTTTCAGTGCAAGTAGATAGTGATTTTGCCCTTATCCTTCCTAGTGGTGCATATGAGATTATGAAAATGGAGCCAAGATCTAAGCTACGTAAAGTGATACTCTTCTGTTTACTACTTTCACTGTTTGGTATGGTGGCATTTGGATATTTCTGTCCAGATCAGGTAATTAAATTTAATTTAATATTTGTTTTTAGTATATATTTAGTTTGTGTTTGATTATTTTATATAGAAAATTGTATCAAATATATTTTTTTAACAGCAATAATAAAAAAAAATCTTAATCATATAACATGATCTTTCCTTTTCAATATACATATATTTACAGTAATTAATTTATACTTTTCAATAGAATTCACAATTGAGTTAAACTAAGTTTTTATACATTATTTATATGTAATATTAATTATTAAAGTAGATATGTTTCGTCACCAATAAAAAGAAACATTATTTGACATTTGAATACTTCTTACTATTAAAGAAATACTAGGTCTATTCAAGGAACCATTTAGTGATTGATTATTAACTTTCAAATGTTTTGTACCAAGATTAAGTAAATAATCCTCCGGCAAAGTGGTATTATTTTAGGTATCTTAAAATGACAGTAGAATATGTTGTGCTCTTTAAAAATTTAAAGAATGTATTCATAATTTTGATAACATTCTTTGATATAAAATAATATTACATTTATAGTATTACTTTATTATATAATTATTGTATTAATGTCATTGATTCCATTGTGACGACTAACTATAGAATATACAGTGCATAAAATTACTGTAAATTCTTATATTTTTAGGCAGGCATGAATAGGTTTAAAAGTTCAATTATATATAAATTTTATCAAATATTAATGAGCATTAACACATTGGTATTTTTTTGATAATAAGTAAATAATGAACAAATTAAACAAATAAAATAATTTCTCATTAAAAGGGTTTATAACACATTTTTGCATGTTTAAAAAATCATATTATTAGTTACATAATGTTATATAAATAATTGTACATATATAAAAGTAATATGATAATGCTAATAACATAAATAAGTTTTAATAAGCATATAAGAATTTAGAAGTAGCGATCAGAGCACTTAACCATTTCCAAGAGTTCTGTGTTCAAATCTTTATAAGTTTATATAAAAATATATTTATATAGAAAAGCCTTTAAAAATCACAAAAAGAGAATGTACCAATAAATGAAAAAAAAAATATCTTGAAAAATAAAACTACAGAAAAAAAACAAGCAATGACAACAGTCCAAAAGTATAAAAATATATTAATGAAATATTCATTAAAATATACATTCAAATTAAATTTTGTAAAAATAAATAAAATTTGCCATTGTCAGGACTAAATAAATCACCTGGGTTATTCAACAGTCCCAGTTGTACTCTTCACTAATTAAAGAGGGTGGCAGCCATGCAAGTGGTTTTCATTTGTTTCTGCCTTCTCAACCAGCCAGCAAAAAAAAAAACCCGCTCGCAACCCCTTTAAGCGGCTTACGCTCGTATTATAATATAACATGTATGTACATAGTTGCGGTTGCTTTTACTGGTAAATGTAAGAGTATACGAAAAAGTTTTTAGTTTTTATCTTGAGGCGTCTTGCAGCATCCTCAGTTTTTGTAGGCGATTGCGTCTTTCGCCCAAATCGAGAAAAGAATGTTAATTTTGTCTATATATTTTTTTATATTTATTTTGTATTCATAAATGCTTGCGTGTATTTTTTAGAATTGGTTATTTAATAGAGTACTAATTGCGCTGTGGACGCGTTAATGACAACGTTTTGTCATTTCATTTTTGCTTTAAACTAATTAATTGAAAATAAACGGAAACCTTTTTTCTACAGAAAATCGAATTAATTCGCCATAGAAATATTGAAAGCGTTAAGACCGTAGCACTAACTAATTAGATTTCGGCAACGAACTATCAATGCTTAAATATTTAATAACGTTTGCGAAAATTGGAACATTTGCTCGTATTGAATGTATCTCGCTTAGTAAAGGCCTTTTGCTCTATTTTCAAAGTCGAATGGGCTAGGTCTTCCAAAAATAAATGCATTTCATGAATTAAAAGGTCGATCAATATTTGGATAACGTGACAGCGCATATTTTATTTTCTCAATTTTGAATACTAATTTGTATCAAGGCTATTTTATTATTAATTAGAAATATATTTTTTTATCTTATAATAAAACTAGTGACATATTCGCGGCTTCGCTTGCTTAAATTGTAGGTATAGCTGTTATGTATTTTCGGCAACCCGCTTTCTCGTTTAAATGACAGACTGACGGCTCTAATTTATAATTATAACGAATTATATATTTTATAGAAGTACATGAATACCGACGTAAAATATTTTCGAAATTTTCCCGAATCTACCGTATAAGTGTCAATTAATCTGGCTGAAAATGAATTATTTTAAAATAAATATGCCCATGCCTAAATCCATTAAGGATAGTGTAGTTTTTGACAGTGTAAGAATTTCTGAAATGATTTCAGTAGTTTTGGAGATCACCTTAAACATACAAACTCACAAACACTTACCTCTTTATAATATAAGAGATTTATTAAGTTAATAAAGAAAGCTATCCGTTGTATAAAAGAAATATAACGGTAAGTCTTTTTACTTGTAGCTTTGTTGCCCTCATCGAATTGGAATAGGATTAGCCATATATGGACACTCGTCGTTCAAGTTCCATATTGGATTGTTTCGAACACGGTTCTGCCTATTGGTGATGGAAATCACTCTTCCTTACCCATTGTGTTAAAGTTAAATTAAAACTTTTAAAAATATCGGCTTTTCGTGATTGAATTTGAAAATTGTCTTAATAAGTTTTCCTATTTATTACGTTATTTTAAATTTTAATAACATAATATTGTGTATTTTTCTTTATTTGTTTAGTCCAATTAACCTCAAAATCCCATCTAGCAATCTAGTCAGATAGAACCTAGTGTCATGACACTCCGTTCTCCAGTTTCTGCCCGATATACTTTACTCTAGACCTTTCGTGGTGAGTGGCGAAACTCAACGCCGCGTTTTGTCTTAGGCACAAGAGCGGAGAAATAAAAATATTTTAAACATAATTATTCCTTCAAGTGGCAATCGAATTCACAACCATCGCGTGTATAGGTAGACCTCGTCCAACTGCGACACGATGATTTAATACTAAACACATTTAATTACTGAAATTATTATTTTAGTGAGTTCATCTAAAGCTTTTAGCTAGGCAGTTGTATAAATAATTTTAAGCCAAGTTCCCACGGTTTGTTTCTTAATAGTATCATTATAACTTTCATAATAACAATAAGAACAGGATAAATTATTGGTATTATAAATTGTTTGAAATGTAATTGTGTAAGTAATTTTAACTGTAAAAAAATAATTTAATATATCGTACACTAAATACAAAAGTAAAAAATATATAAAACGAGATAAAATAAGTTTACTTTAAAAATGAAGTCTAAATAATGATTTCTTAATTAAATCAATAATAATGTTATTTTTAAAATAAAAAAATACCTTTCTTGGTTTATAATCTTTTTGTATTCAGTGAGCGATATTTTGAGAGAGCCAAAGAGCAAAATCAGTTGCAAGCACTGACAACGTTAGTGCAAACCAGTAATTTGACCTGATCGACTCGAATTACCACTTCCCAGTTCCTCTTTTGGTTGAACGCTTTAAATTCAGTTTGGAAGACAAAGAATGAAATTGTCATTTTGTACGGCACGCAGTTTATGCACGATGGAAGAGGTTGGTAGCCCCTTTTGGTGCGAATGTGCTGTGAGTCCGTGAGTCCGTGGTTAGGATTGCGCAGTGCATTATAATGGATAGGATAACATCTGGCCTGGCGTTCACCCACGATGTGCCGCTACCAACGCCTCGTATGTCTATATGAATGAATAAAATTGGAGTGTGTGTTTGGTAATATTAAACTGGATACCGCCATACATTTTTTTTTATAATTTTGTCTGTCTGTTCCCGTTTTTCCCACTAATGAGACGGCTGGGCCGATTTTGAAGGAATTTTCAATGGCAATTAACTGATGTAATAGGGTGTAACTTAAGCTATTTTTTCCTTTGTTAAATGTTAAATTCCACGCGAACGAAGTCGCGAGTCACAGTTAGTCTTTTATAATTTTTGCCTATATGTCTGTTTGTTCCTGCTAATCTCTAAAAGGCCTGAACCGATTTCAACTGGACTTTCCCTGACAGATAGCAGACGTAATTAGCAGTACGTTAGGTTATTTTTATTTAAGAATTGTAACGTTTTTGTTAAATTCCAAGCGGACAAAGTCGCGGGCACAGCTCGTACAGACTAAATGTTTTACTCCGTTATAAATACCTGAACAAATCAAGTTGAACCTATTGTTGTTGGGTGGGATGTTTAAATGTCATTGATTAGATAAATATAAACTATGGTAGAAGCTGACCTTTCCGACCGAATAACTTTGTCATTATTTTTATCTCCCTCAGTGATAAATAGAGATTGATGTTGTCTCTCATAAAATTTTTCATATATAACAAAATTTAACTTACTTAGTTTGTATTCTGGTCTATTTGTGTCATTATCTGCCTTTTTTTATAAATATGACGGTGATTAATTTAGTTTAAACGAGTCGAAAATATTTTTGAAGCTTAGCCGGTCGTAAATACGAATGGCGTGTTGTGATTAAGCGAATATAAAGTAAACAATGTAAATAAATAATAATATATTGTAAAAAATGTTAAAAAACAGAGAATGAAAATTCTTAAAATTAAAAGAGGCTTAGTTAAATTAAAAAAATATTTATCGTAGTATAGATATTTGAGTACTCAATGATATTTACGTTATAATTATACATACCAATGCATATTTTTAAATTTAGCCATACTTATATTATAACCGCGAAAGTCTGTCTATCTGTCCGTTACGCTTTCACAGCTAACCTACCGGTTTAATGAAAATAAGACACCATACACAGACTCATAAATAGGTAACTTCTATTTCTAAAAATAAACCTCTTCCTATTTGAATCAATCCGATTTAAATAGGGGACGAAAATTTTGTATGTAAAACTTACCCGATTTCAATTACTTTTCTCAGGAAGATACTTAATAACACATGATCAAACTAAAGCTACTTGCTTTTTTAAAACCCCTGAAATGTACGGGAGGGAACTGAAAATTGTGGTTTACGCGGACAAATCCGCGAGCGGGTCGATAGTACGTACATAGTTTTAAATCTAACGCCCATTTTACACTACATGCTATTGCATCGACGTAAAAGGAATCAGCTGCATGACTGCGTTTCGCGGAAAAGCTTTTATTCTTGTTAGGCATATGAATATATATTTTTAGTTGCGCCAAAAACTGAGCAACGTAATGTCACTGTCACTAATTTCTGATCCTTTCCCGCACAAATTACGTTTTCAGCTTCGTTGAGTGAACAAGTTTATCATAGCGTTCGTATGAAACTTTTGCCACATTTGCTTTTATGTAGCCCCTACAAACGAATATTCTGACTACGTGCGCATTTAAGTACCTACGTACTCCATAATTTTTGATGTTACTATTATTATTTGAAAATGTAATTGGAGAGCTTGGGAATGCTTATTACAGTAAGGCTACTTCTATTACGCATTATGATTTATTTAATAAGATTAGTCATGGCGCCGTATCGTGTCGTATTTTATTCATATTCATATTATATTAGCATTGAGGCGGCTGTCGATGCATCAATGGTAAGCCGATACTAACCCGCATGATAGATGAGCAGATTGATCTCATTTTGTAAAAGAAGCTGACATTAAATTATGTTTTAAATGGCTTGAAATATTATCACTAAAAAGTTTATCTAGTTGATAATCGTTAACGTTGTTTTTAAATGTTTAGTTATAATTGCTTGTTGAACTCTTAGTTAATTTTATTGGTAATAAATAGGCTGTTGTGGCGCAGTTAGACGCGTCTGACTGTCAACATAATGGTTCTGGGTTCGATTTTCACTCATATATGTTATTGCATACATACTATGCTAGCGGCCCGCTCGTGAACTACATTACTGTTTCGTTGTATTGCAACCCTCGGGGGTGGATTTTAAAAAAATAAAGTAGCCTATGTTTAAGCTTCGATTATCAACTACATTTATGCCAAAATTCATTACAATCGGTCAAGCGGTTTAGATTTTTCATATAAACTTATACATAAATGTAGTTGATAATCGAAGCTTAAACATAGGCTACTTTATTTTTTTAAAATCCACCCCCGAGGGTTGCCCAGTCATTTAAACTACTTTGATTCTAAATTCCATCCAAATCGGACCGGTAAATTAGCCGTCAAAGCGTGACAGACAAACACACAGACTTTCGCATTTATAATATAAGTATGGATACATATTATTTTTATTTCTCCTCTCTGATACCTAAATAAGGCGCCAGTTCGCAATTCTCTGTAACTACCCTGATATGCGCTGATGCTTCTGTTAATAATAAGTTTAACATATCTCAAGCTGAGAACAAGAAGGAAATGTGTACGGTTTTCAAGAAAGCAGTCTATTTCTAGTACAGATGTCTTAGATAAAGCTCACGTCCATCCAACGGTGGGACAGTAATAGCCTATTGTAGTGATAGGACCAAAATAAACGGCGCAGAGAATTGTTCTCACCGTGTGCTGTGTATTTTGGTGAAGTGAAACGAACCTTTTATGGCAGAAGTTAGGTTTAAATGTGTTTCTATAAAAAATAAATGAAAACAGCTAAACAAATAACTAAGGTTTTTACTGGTTGTAAATTTGGTAAACCGCAGTCGTTGTAAATACAAATGGGCGTATTGCCTATTTATAATTTAATTCCGTACAACATGCATTTTAAGTCTTAAAATTATAATTACATAAAAAACAGGATAGGACAGGAGGAAACAGCAGGATAGTCAGTGTTGCTATTCTCGCTAGTTATTCAGTTTTTCACTTTCCGCCGGAAATCGAAATATAGCGTGTTAAGTGACGGAACTTAACGGCGCGCTTTATTTTTGGTAATAAAGCAGAAAAATCGTATATACTCATTCCCCGGAGTGGGTATCAAAACCACAACCATTGTGTTTACAGTCAGACGTTGATTAATTCATGTTAAAAATAGTTTAAAATGGTAGTTTGATATAATAATATAGAAGTTATAGTATTTATACTCATTATGAATTAATAATATAAAGTAAAATATTTAACAGTAAATAAATACTTTAATGCTAACTTTTAGTAAAATGTTATAGCTTAAAGCTATTTGTACAACTGAAAGCTTTATATATTAGTGATTTCAAATAAATGCTCCCTTGGGCTAAATTTCCAAAGCAACAATTACAAACGAAATTAATTTGTTAACAATATGAACTCTCATGTAGTTTACGAAAGTAGTGTGTGTAAATTATTAAATTGTAAATATCTTATTTAATTTTTTTTTTAAACTTCATGCTGTATCCCGCAAACAGCAGGGTAGGCAGAGGAAACCTAATGTTACGACACTCCGTTTCCCACTTTCCGCCGAATTCGGAGGCATTGCGTGTTAAATGGCGGAACTTAACGCCGCGCTTTACCTCGACACCAGAGCGAAGAAAATGGAAATATCAATATTTCCACTCCTCGAGTGGAAATCGAACCCACAACCAGTCGTTTACAGTCACACGCTTGTGCCACTGCGCCACGACTGGCCCCAATTTGTTGGATAAATAATTATCTACAAAAAAGTGAGAGAAGAAAGTCGAAAGAGAAGAAAAAGATAAAGGAACTCGGGTCAGTGCCTAAGATTTGACTTTATATCAAATCTTATATAGTAGTGACCTTTTAATTATATATTTATTTTTATATATTTTTAATTTATGCATTGTTATAAAGCTGAATAATATATTATAAATTATATTTTTATGAGACAGAACACGACGCTGCACCAAAAAACCAATGTATATTTAACATACAATCATCACATTAAATCAGGCAAATTTCAACTGTGTTACGATGCTGTTAATAATATGATATGCATACTTGCTCATACATTTGCATGTTAACCTTACTAAAAATATTTATATATTCATTCTATGGATGAACTAGCGACCCGCTTGCGGTTACGTCTGCGTAAACTAGACGCCTATAACTATTATGTTTCGGACGCTCGCGATATAATTTAAATTCTTGTAACTTTTTTATTTATGAACTGATTGTAATTAAATATACAAATTATAATAATTAAAATTGCATTTAAACCGGTTAAGCCATTTTTGAGATAACGGCCACGAGGTAGCGAGCACAAACGTACAGATAAACAGAAAAGAAAATAAAAATCATTGATTCGGGTCTGTCACATTGAGTAATGCCGGCAATAATAATTTTTCTCACATATCTTCCATGTACAGACAACAATCAGTTACATTTTTATTATATGTATAAATTAGCAGTGGATATGTAAAAACATATCTAACCAAGGTACGGGACAAACCTTGGCCGAATAACGCTCTGAAGTGCTGATTGCGACTGTATATTAATGGATGAAGGCTCGGCCCACTTCATTAGAGCGAACAAACAAGAGGGGGTGCGGATAGGCTCTTTATCTCGTCACCCTCTTAACCTTCGCGTCGCTACCCTAAACATTGATGTTACAGCTAGTTACTTTTTGGAATGGGGTACCCATTTGGCAGTCCATTTTTGTTTTCATCTAAGCTGGTTTATTTTTAAGATTTGTTTTGGGGGCTTTCTTCACGGTAGCTTATAAAATATTCATATTTATTATAACTTGACATTATTTGCCGTATAGCAGGGTAGTCAGATAATCTTTTCTTGTGTGTTATCCATTTCACGCCCAAAATGAGTAAAAGTAACATTTTCAGATTTAATTTTTTCCAGCATAGATATTTTTATGTCTATGATATATATAAAGAGAGAATATTTTATATATTATCATTTCCCCGTGTGGGAATCGATACCTCTATTATCGCGTTTACAGTCAGTCAGAAATTGTCTAACCACGTCCACGTTGGTGATTATATGATATCATTAAAGTTTCATGTGTATATTATAAATACTTTAAGGTTAGAAAAGTCTTTTGCTATATTTCTGTAATAATCGCAGGTTAATTTATTTTTTTTGTAGAGTAAACTACTCAATAGAATCTATAAGGGTAATCGATGACTAGAGAAGAAAATATACGCTTTAGGAAATAAATACGCTTTAGAAGTACGCAAAAATATTGTTGTTTTTTATAGTAAACAAATATAATAAAATGAACGTTACGCCGAGCAAACTAATTGAATTCCCAGTCGTTAACAATCTTTTCCTTTCAGTAATATAATAAACTTAATAAAATCAATTGTAACTTTGTTTATTTAACTACGAGTTTTCTAATGAATAATTAGGCGCTTGTAGTTTTAAAATATCCCTACAAACTTGAAAACCTTTTAAATATTGATTGTTTTTCAGCTTCACAACAGTGTGAACGTTACGAACGGAGGGAACCTAGTGTTAAGACACTCTGTTCCCCACTTTTCGTCGAACTCGGGGGCGTTGCGTGCTAAGTGGCGGAATTCAACGGTGCGCTTTGCCTCGACACCAGAGCAAAGAAAATGGAAATATTAAATATTTCCACTCCTCGAGTGGGAATCGAACTCCCAACCAGTCGCTTTACAGTCACACTTTGTGCTTTTGCGTCACGACTGTACTCAATATTTATTAGTTATTATTATGCTTAAAATAGATTTTGCTACATCCAAATATAACTCAATAACACTCAACAAATAAAAGTTAATATTTTGAATATAAAACTTACGTAATACGTGAAATTAAAATTTGTTATCTTTTCGTAGAACAATGTTGTAAAAATATTCTTAATGTATATTATGCATAACATACATTTATATGAACATAAGAAAGTAAATAAAAGTTTTTGTTTTAGATGTGTGCTATGACTCCAAGGGAGCGAATGCCAGAATCTTTTGCGCTCTCATACGCGGAGGCTCCAGGAAGGCCTTTACCTGATGTGATTGCACAACCAGGAATTTCATATGACGAAGTCCTTCACGATGACTTCCGGTTTGATCTCAATGCCCACGATGTCATGGTGTTCCTTCATATACAGAAGACTGGAGGCACGTCTTTTGGGAGACACCTTGTGATGGATCTTGACTTAAAGGTAATATATCTATTTTTTTATGTTTTTTTTCGCTCACTACGGACTTATGGCCTGTGGCTTTTGCTAATTAATACTGTTTTCATTTATAACTTTATATTATCTTTGAAATTAGGACTCGACCTCTAACTAAGTGACTATAGATATTATACCTATAACTTCCTTAAAGAGTTGATTATTTTATCATATAATATATCTAATTAGTACACACATTTTTACTTTAGATTAGCTTCTGCTTTTGTATAAATCGTGATAACAAAAGATCTAGTTATTTGATAGTAATTTTGTCTAGCAAAGGTTTAAGTTCTTGTAACTTTTGCTGAAGTGATTGAAATACAATAAACTGTAAATTTATGTATGGAGATTACCAAAATAGCAATAGTCAAAACTATATCTGAATAGGTTAAGCCGTTTCTGATATTATTGTGCACAAATGCACAGAAAAATATAAAAAATATATTATTTAGAGTTCTATTACTTTCATAGATGCCTCCAATAATAAGTTGATTTCCATGTACGGATAGCTATCACTTACATTAATATATGTTGGTATAAAAAATAGTCAACATTACTACTGTACAATATTGATCAGTTTTTAGTCTTCATAATATTCGAGAATTAATTTAATTTATTTGATTATAAATGATCAATGATTGGTACCACTTAAATATAACTATGCAAACTCGGTGCCGCCTACGCAAGATATCGTAAATTCGTTAATAAGCTTGTCATTTCATTGATTGAGTGTCGCCTACAGGGCGCCTGTGAAATATTTATAAGAACACGTCCTAATTATATATAACATAAAAATATTATAACAATTTGGGAACGTATAAAAAATAAAAGAATGTTTGTTTTCTAACATGATAAATATCGACACTGTGAGGATAAAAGCGTTATACGTTTTTCAAGCATCAGCGATCCATTTTTTTAAAGACACTCCATCAACTGAAATCTAGGGTGCCGAGTACGAAATCCCCTCGATCAATTTTAAATGGAAAGTCTATGAAATATCTTGGAAAACGTGGGGAACATGTGAAGTGGTGCTCAGCCAACAAGCTATTAGTGAAGGCGTGCGTGCAGTGACGTCGCAAAAATCGACGATACGAAATGGCCGATGCTTGGAGAAAATTTAACATCATGCCTTACTAAAAGGAACCTCTTTAAATGTGTTTTAAATTCATTAAATAATATCCGTAAAAGCATCCGTTTTTATGCAAAGTTTTTCTGAGATTAAAGTTGTAATGGGCGGTAAATGTAAAGGTAAATTATATCATTTCGTTTTACATTACGCTTGTAATTTTGAAATTGTATCTGGTGTATTTGTAATGTAATAAAAAACATGCTTTCTCCTGTATCTGATATACGGTACGGTAGGCGGAGAGATTCTAATGTCATTACACTCCGTTCTCCACTTTCCGCCTGACATCGAGACATGGAGTGTTACGTGGCGGAGTATAACGCCGCGCTTTGTCCAGGTCTGAGAACGAAGAAATGAAAATTATTTAAGGATAATCATTCCCCCGAATGGGAATCGAACCGACGGCTATCGCATTTACAATCAGACGTTGTCACACCGCACCACGACCTCAATTTAAATTGTAATTTAATATTTTAATTGTGTCTGCCATTTATTCGTGACGAGGGGACAGCACTTACTTGTATTAAGTGGCTTAAGGGCGATTATTAAAAGAGACTTGTTATGAGCTTATATAACACTATCTACGGCTTAAAATTCCGTAGACAGACGGAAACTTTTTCATCGCCACGAATTATTAACGTGGTGGGTTTTTACCTAGTAATTTTCATTAGATTGTCAGGAATTATTATATTTAAATTTTCGTTTTTTCCCTCTGGTACTTAAGAAAAGCGCAGCGTTGAGTTCCGCCACTTAACACGTAATGTCTCCATTTCGGGTGGAGTGTCTTGATACTAGCTGATCTCTGACAACCCCGTTATGAGGGAAAAAGCGTGAAGTTAATTTTCATTTGTTGATCGAATCGGATTAATTGAATGACTTTAATATTGATTGCCACTACTATGGCTTTAATTATGCCAATACATACTCAGTATAGTCAATTATATTACCGTATCAGGCGTGAATAACTTGATAAATCGAAAAAGCATACCTTTTGGTGCGGGCATTTTAAAGTTCATTTGTAAATTTGGTTTTGTTATTTGAAATTTTACGTGAAATTGTTTATTTTTTTTTCATTTTTCTTTTATTCGCCCTTTAAATAACTTCTAATGTTTATTGATATTTAAAAATTATATATGCAGAGGCCGTCGTGGCGCAGTGGGACAGCGCCTGACTGTAAAGGTGGCTGGCTGTAAAGGCTTTGGGTTCGATCTCTACTCGGGGAATAATTGTACCTATATTATTTTATTTTCCCTGCTTTGGTACAAGACAAAGCTTTAGTGTTTAATTGCCGCCTCGATTTCAGGAGGAAACTGGAGAACGCAGTGTCTTGACATAAAATTCTTTCTGATTACTTTATGAAAGTTGCTTTATTTTAGTATATGCAATTCGTCTTGTTAATTTATTCACACGTAATGTCCATTTTATTTACGACAACCAGACTACTTTGGCGGTTTGAAACAAAAAAAACTCTTAAATTATTTAGGTTCATGAGTCAACGATGCTATAAGACGATCAGTATTCATTTATCAGCTCTTCATCACGTTTGTAGCCGTCAGTTAAAAGATATTGCCGGTTTTTATTTCTTTTTCTATTTAATAAAAACTTTAAAAAGCTCCAGCTAATTAGTTATCTCGTAATTATAAATCAGTGGCCTGTTTTTAATTGTCTTTTATATAATTAAGATTTACTGATCATTGTTATCGTTACAGTGTTTCTACTTTATCAAAAGATTAAATAGTGAGGTTGTTTTTAAAGTTATTTATAAATATTATTGTGGCTTATATAATAATATTTTAAATTTATACATAAAATAAATACAATCTGTATATGGAAAAAAATCATGTAAAACTGATTATTGGAAGCATTTATTAATAGGCAACTATTAAATTAAAACAATGATGTTATTTTTTGTTTGTCTATGCGTTTGTGCACGCTTATCTTAGAAACAGCTTAACCGATTTAAGTACACTTTTTAAGTAAAATTTGACAATCATATTTTAGTAAACTTCCTTTAATAAATAGTATTTCGGTTAATAAATTAAAAATTTCAACAATATAAATCATATCATATCGGGCAGGTGAACACACAACCATTTAGTCGTATAGTTTACACAGGCGAAGCTATGAGCACGTCTCTAGTTAATAAAATATATTTCTATAGTATTACTATACTCACTAAGATAGCCTAGCCAATAGTTACTAAAACGGTAGGTACCTACTTACTTACGTAAGTACACATGGCATCTTTACATTAGGTAGAAATCGGAGAACGATTTTTTTATGCCAACCAATATATTATACAGTTCTCTCGTCTAAAAGCGACGAATAAAATATGAATATCATTAAAAAATCGTGAATTTACTTCATAAAATTTAGTTCACTGATGTTTTACACTTGTAGATTAGAGAAGATATGATGAGGAATGGCCGGTAAAACTAAAGATAATACGCTCGTTAAGCCAACGGTTAAATTTATTGTGAACTTAGGTACATAAAAATAATTAAATTTTCGAAAGAGACGCTTACAATAGAAGGAAGTAAATGCGTTTTTCGTACAGTTGTTCTTCTGATATTTTATTAGTACACCATGCTTTTTTCCGCTCATCGAGGTAGTCAGAGAGAACCTAGTGTCAACACTCCCCTTTTTTCACTTTCCACCTGAAATCGGGACATGGCGTGCTAAGTAGCGGAACTAAATGCCACGTTTTGGTTAAGTAGCAGAGCAAAGAAATTAAGATAGTCGTTCCACCGAGTAGGAATCGAACCCACGACCAATAGTATTTTATCAGTCTGAGAAAAATTAATAATAACGAATTCTATCAGATACATTATTTGTGAAAATAATTTCTATTTATAATTTAAAGTAATGTTAAATATAATACTTTGTCCAATTTAAATTTAAATGCAGGATACTAAAATTACTTTAATTAGTAAACAGTTAGATTCCTAGTTTCAGAGTTAGGTCACTAAGTTGCAATGTGTGTTTTGAACCGCACTGTAAATATTTAACGCTTTGTTAGTTTTTACCCGCGACGGAACGGCGACTGTATATGTGTTTGGGGTGAGAGGTTGTTTGTTTGTTTGTTTGTTTGTTTGTTTGTTTGTGTTTGTGCAAATTACTATGTCAATTATTTCCAAAACTATAAGTCCGATTTTGATACGGTTTTCTATGATAGGTTAAGGTTCAATTGGCGTATGTTCTTATGTATGTCTTATTGCCTTAACTCACCAGGGGGCGCTGCAGTAAGCATTTTACGTGAAAACGAATGTTTTCAATTATCTCAAAAATAATAGTCTGATTTCAATAGATTTTCAGTGGTAGATTCAGGTTTAATTGGTGGATGTTCTTGGATATGTTTTATCGTGTCAAACCACCAGGGGGCGCTGCAGTAAGCATTTGTTTGTACTTTTTTTGTATTTATTTGTCTAAAACCGAAACTACTGCTCCGATTAAAAAGGATTTTCATAAAAAGATTTATCTTTGCTTGGTGCATATTTAAAGATTTTTCTTTTTTTGTTACGGGGAAAACTCACCAGGGGGCGCTGCACTAAACATTTGTTTATGCAGAGCAAAAACTACTAGTCCAATTTAGATGAAACTTTCAAGGATGGGTTCAGGCTTAATTGGTGCGTCTTTCCATATATGTGTTATGGTGACCACTCATCAGGGGGCGCTGTAATAAGCATTTGTTTGAGTTTTTTTGTGTAAAACCAAAATTTTTCTTATATTTATTTGTCTAAAACCGAAATTACTTATCCGATTGGCTAGAGTTTTCAGAATTAGATTCAGCTTTGCTTGCTGCATATCTTAAGATTTTTGTTTTTTTGTTACAATGAAATTCACCAGGGGGCGCTGCAGTAAACATTTGTTTATGCATAGCAAAAACTACTCGTCCGATTTAGATGAAACTTTCAACGATACGTTCAGGTTTAATTGGTGCATCTTTTCATATATGTGTTACGGTGATCACTCACCAGGGGGCGCTGCAGTAAGTACATTTGTTTGTGCAAAACTAAAACTACGAGTCCGATTTGAATGCAGTTTTCAATGATAGATTCAAGTTTACTTAGTGCATATTTTCATATATGTGTCATGTATGTTTATTTAGTGCATATTTTCAAGTATGTGTCAACTCTCTAGGGGGCGCTGCAGTAAGTAGCTGCTTCCATTTTTTGTGTATAACAAAAACGACTAGTACGATTGGAAAGAGTTTTCAGTATTAGATTCCGCTTTGTTTAGTACATGTTTTTAAATTTATATTACGGTGAGTAACAGTCACCAGGGGGCGCTGCAGTAAAATATTGTTTGTGCAAAGCTAAAATGACGAATTCGATTTGGATGCAGTTTCAGTGGTAAGCTCAAGTTTAATTAGTGCATGTTCTTGGATATGCTTTATCGTGTTAACTCACCAGGGGGCGCTGCAGTAAACATTTGTTTGTAATATTTAATGTAAAACCACAACTACTAGTCCGATTGGACAGAGTTTTCAGTATTATTTACCTTTACTTGGTGTATGTTTTTAGTTTTTTTTTACGTTAAGAACTCACCAGGGGGCGCTTCATTAAACATTTGATGGTGCAAAGTTAAAACTACGAGTCTGAATTTGATGCAGTTTTCAACGATAGGATCAGGCTCAATTAGCGCGTGTTCTCGTATATGTGTCGTGGTGACACCTCACCAGGGGGCGCTGTAGTAAGCATTTGCTTGTATTTTTGTGTGAATCCTATTTAGATGCGGTTTTCTGTGATAGGTTCAGGTTTAATTGTTGCGTGTTTTTATATGCCATATCACAAACTACCACGGGGCGCTCCAGTATAAATTAATTTGTTCCAAATCAAAACTACTAGTGGGTTTTGTGATTTTCACTGATTTGGTTAAACTTAAGTTTCTTAAAAATGTTGCGGTGACAATCTGCCAGGCGCTGCAATAGGCATTTGATAACCAGAAAGCATTGGGCTTATATTTTTTTTTGGATTTGCATGAAGATTAATATAAAGTATTTCGAAATTATGTAATAATATATAATGTGTATCTATACACTTTAAAAAGTTTAAAATAAAAAACAAAATTAAAAATTTTGAAAAAACCCACGACGGTTTAATTGTAATTGTAAAAGGATAAAATAACTATAAATCCCCCGCCTAAAAGAATATATGTAACGAGATGATGGGGACGACTTCGTCGGGGGCTGTCAGTTGCAACCTCTATTTTAAATATAGTAGCTAACAGTATAGATTTCATTCTTAAAGTTTTTAAAAGGAATACCAGTTATCAAAACTGTAAATTCATATTAATATTTTAATTTTTTCCTAAACCTGTTTTAACAGCATGGAAACCTAGGAGAAGTTAGCAAACTTAAAGTAATGGCAGCTCCGACGAAGTCGTCCCCATCATCTCGTTACATATATTCTTTTAGGCGGGGGATTTCTAGTTATTTTATCCTTTTACAATTACAATTAAACCGTCGTGGGTATTTTCAAAATTTTTAATTTAGTTTTAGCCTTTTGCAGCGACTGTTGCTGCCAACAACATTGAAGTCGTTTAGGACTAATATTAAAATCTAAACAAGTCCTTTGATGTTAATGTTGTATTGCTTACAAACACTGTTTTTACTTTATCTTATTTGTGTACTGGTGATCCGTTCGCGGCTTTGCCTGCGTTAACAATACAACTATAACCAATTTCACCCATCCGATTTATCATTCAAATCCCTAACATGTCTTAAATTTAATATATTTTTTTATTTATGAACAGGTTGAAATAAAATAGACTTTAAATATTAAAAGAACTGTACCATAATACAATAGCCATATCTATATTTAAATCAATTAAGTCGTTTCTGAGATTAGCGTGCACAATTAAACACAAAAAAAAATTTTTTTTTTTAGCTTCACGCTGTATCCCGCCCACGGCAGGATGGCAGATAGAGGAAACCTAGTGTTAAGACACACTGTTCCCCACTTTCCGCCGAATTTGGAGACATTGCGTGTTAAGTAGCGGAACTTAACGCCGCGCTTGCCTCTATACCAGAGTGAGGAAAATGGAGACAATAAATATTTTCACTCTTCAAGTGGGAATCGAACCCTTATCCAATCGTTTACAGTCACACGTTTGTGCCACTGCGCCATGACTGGCCCAAAATTATTGTTTTGTGTTTAACTAAATTGATATATTCCTTCAATCATATTTTCCCATATATCTCCCATTTGCAGACAGCGATCAGTTACAATTTTATTATATTTATAGACAGATAGACTTAACCTAAAATAATTTAACAAGTTTCTGTGTTTCGTGAAGGATTCTCTTGTACGAATACGAAATGAGTATACCATCGGATGCGGCATCGTCGGCGTATTTGTTTTAATTCCTAGAAAAACGAGGATTCGAATATAAATGTTTGTCATTTACAAACGCTATACACGTAGATGTTAAAAGTTTATAAAATAACAATAGATACAGTCTAAATATCTGACTAGAATCTCACGAATTCTTATTAAATGTACAGATTGAAATTTTTTGCCTTATGTTTAGATTTAAGGCCGCCGTGGCCCATTGGTACGTTATCAGACTGTATACACGATTGGGTGTGGGTTCGGTTCTCACTCGAAGGAATGATTATATTTAAATAAAATTCATTTCTTCGCTCTGGTGCCTAAGATCGCTTAGCGTTAAATTCCGATATTTAACACGGAATGTTTCGAGTTCGGGCAGAAATTGGAAAACGGAGTGTCTTGACACTAGGTTCTCTATGTTTTGCGTGAAATGCGTGAATATAAAAGCTACATATTACTAACACATGTGATATTTATTTTTTTTATTTTTAACGACTAAATTATATAATGAGTACCAAGAGCTTAATATAAATCATAATAGAGTCCATTTATATAATCTTTCTGCTCTTGCAACCATTTTACAGACTATAATCGTACCACCACGTCGTTACACTGTAATCTTTTCCAGTTCCACGTTTCCAACAAAGGATAAATGTATTCAGACCCAACTTTAATTTTATACCTCATGTATAACGTGACTACACGTTCCGTTTTCAATGAGACTGTCCTGGTTTTTGGTGATTTACCCCGGTGTCTCCAAAGATAGCTCCGGGACGAAATATTTTCCATTTATGAAAGATTTTCCCGCACACAGCAGGGTAGGCATAGTGAACTTAGATCATCCTGAATTTCGGAGGCATTGCGCGTTAAGTGGTGGAACTTAACGTCGCGCTGTACCTCGACACCAGAGGAAATGGATATATTAAATATTTCCATTGCTTGAGTGGGAGTCGAACCCACAATCAGTCACGTTTACTGCCATACTATTGTGCCCCTGCGCCACATAAGTTTTTGAAATCGATGTCCCGTTTTGAATCGAGAAATGATGGTGACGTTAGTCATGTATGAATATGAACACAGTTTCGTATAAAATCCTGTTAACTCCGCATTGTTCTTTAACACCACAACGTCCTTACACTTGTTAAACGTCTATTGTTACCACTTGGTATGCGTATCTAAGTATAAGGGTTATTTTAATGGTAACGAATATTTTATCTGTATTTTTTTGTTTGTTTGTTTGTTTACTTTTATGTATATATGGATGGTAGATTTCTTATATTTTTTTGTCGTAAAGTAAAAGAAACGGATTGTCGCCGTCGTGGTGTAGTGGAAAAGCGTGTGACTGTAACACGATTAGTTTTGAGTTCGATTCCCACTTGGGGGCATATCTATATTTATATTATTTTTGGTAAGAGAAAGCGAGGCGGTAGGTTCGACCATTGAACAAGCAGTGTATTGAATTTACGTAGAAATTGGAGAACTGAGTGTCTTGACACTGAATTCATTCTGGCTACACTGTAATGCGGCAAAAAGCTGCATTTTTTAAAAAAGAAAACCATTAGGATAGCATCTCATGACGTAGAGAGAGAAAATTTAATGAGTCTTCGTAATGTACCTTGAGCCTTGGCAGACTAAGAAAGTACTTACATTTTAAAAGTATCTCAAATGAAATTGGTTTCATTCTGTATAAACATTTATTATAAAGTTACTTATTATTACACAGGAACTTAATTAAATTTTCTTGTAAGAATAATATTTAAGAGAGGATAATATTAAGAAATTTTTCCTTTATTAACCTTAATTGGTTCGAATAGAAATATGAATACCTTTATTTTAAATGGTTATTGCTGGAAATTTACGTACTCGATATAAGCAAGATTATTCCTTTTCTAACATTAGTATGATAGAATTCTTTGTTATGTTAAAACCAATTTATATGCAGAATTAAATGTTTTATTATGTTTAAATAAATGAAATAATAAAATGTCCTTATAAAAGTTCAGATTCGAAACTTAGTCTTAAAATTTACACTCGCTGTCCCAAACGGCGTCGGAGGAGGAACTTTATGCCACGCTTTGTCTCAGATACCGGAGGGGAGAAATGAAAATAATATGTAGTTATTCCCCCAAGTTGGTAGCGAATCCACAACCGTGGCGCTTACAGTCGACGCAGCCCCACTGCGCCACGACGGCCTCCATAATGTACAATAACACGAAAATCTATTTATTAACTATTATTAACATGAAAATCAAGTATTCGTGGTTTGAACAATATTGTTTAGCGAAATTAATGATATTAATGCAATCAAAAATTAACTCTGCAAATTCATTATGTACAAAATGAAAGTGGTTACATTATTTCAACAATATTCAAGTATCTCTTTGGTTTTTAACATTTCGAAGATTTTACTGAGTTGTCCGCTGCGGACTTCCTGTCTCTAGCAGCGTTACCGATTTCACTGGTAATTTCCGTGCTCGGTGCGAGCTCGCTTCAAAGATACGCCGGCTCCGCTACCACTCTGTCTATTGGAGGAAATGAGACCATTTTGAATTTTAAATCTTATAGCTTTTAGCTTATTTAAAATTATCTTCACGTTTTTTCAAGTATAGCAGGCTAATCAGAAAGAACTTAGTGGCATGACACTCTGTTCTCCACTTTCCGATCAAAATCAAGACATTGCTTGTTGAGTGGCGGAACTTAACGCCGCGCTTTCTCTTAGGCGAAGCGAAAGCGAAAAAATATCGAAATTATTATAATATTAATTAAACTTATCTTCGCTCTACAAACGCGACATTGATGTTTGTTTGTTAACTATAGTATTTTTTTAATGATTATTTTTCTTTGCAGAGGCCGTGTAACTGTCAGCGGGCGCGTAAACGTTGCCATTGTTTCCGACCGCACAGCAACGAAATATGGCTCTTTTCGAGATACTCTACCGGTTGGAAGTGAGTGCCTATTGTTTCCTTTTACATTCCACAGCCCCATATGGCGACAGACAAGATTATAATACACCTTAAATAAAAATTAAACGATTCCCACACACTTTTTGTTGTCACACACTATAAGTGCACGTGTTGTTTCTTAATCTCTAGACAAAAAACGGCATGTCAGCTATTAGCTACCATATTTTTTATTTCATCTCAACTCGTAGCAATAAATGTATGTCACAATAACAATTTCGAGGGCCGAAAATTATATTCAAATCATTATTGTTCTCACATTCATTTGATTACATCAACTCGGCGCCGAGACGTGTCCTCGTAGCTGACGGCGACTCGTCCCGTTTTGGGCATGCAAATGTACCGAATATGCGTACTTGGTACATCCATGCAAATTGCCTCTCCAGACTATTGTCCACCGCCCTTGGGGATTATACGACCGTTCCATTAGACGTGGAGCGAATAACTAATTGAAAACGATTTTCAATTTGGCTAGACGACTAGAATTTTCAATTCGGTACTCCGAAGGTTCACAAATCACAAACCTTCTTGTACTTATTGCTTTCCGGGGCCCAATGGGTATTGCTACGATATACATACAAAGGTTTCGTAATAATGTATTCGGTCGCTATTATGTCCAGACCACGCGTACCCAATGTTGATTACCCCAGACGGTTATTTTCGTGTTAGGCGTGAACAATTGGTGTTGAATTGTTAATCGTACATTTGATCAATTTCATAGCTACTGATTATGTTTGATTCGTATGCTGGCCGTGTACGCTGTGAATTAAAAGTAACGCGGAAATGTTGACGCTCGTATCGGTAGTCCGTTAAATTTAAATTACGTGTACATATAAAATGAGGCCCTACGATTAGTGCCGTGTGCCATGTATGAATAGCACTTTGAATCAATTAATACGAGTATCGTGGCGCCGATTTTTCAATTCGTGGTCCGATTCTAAACGCGATATTTTCGGGTTCGATTCTTACTCGGGGAAATCATCATTATTTATTTATTTATATCCTTTTACACACAATTTTACAGTCAATATGTATAAATGACGGGCTTAACGCTTAAGAATATTTTCTACGAGCCAACCTTGTCATGTGGGAAATTTAAAATATTTTAATTTTTCTCTCTGGTAGGACACAGGACGCAGAATGGAATTCCGCCATTTAACAAACAATCTCTCGAATTTGTGCGAAAGGAAAAGAACAAAGTATCTTGACACTAGGTTCTCTCTGCTTACGGGATATTTGCGGTATAAAGCGTGAAGATACTTCATAAATTAATATTAATTTATTCTTACCATCTCTGACACCATAGAATTTTATAAGAATGTAGTCAGCTAAAATTCACTTCTTATCTGGTGAATGAGGCTGCCAGTTGTTTGTTTTATAATGTTTATTTTATCTCGTCGAGGGTTCACAACAACGAGACTTTTAATATATGACTATTTTAAACAGTCATTTGTTTCTGAATGAAACCAGCATAAAATGTCCTTTCTTAAGATTTAAGTTATTTCATTTTTAGTGTCAACGATGCGCACAAAGGCTCATCATTCCTTTAGGTGGTACAGGAAGAGGCTATCTTACACTAGCGTCAATATAACGATCCATTCAAATGTTCTTCACAATGATTATTTTATTCAAAATGGTATATTTGTAGACTGTTGACTGTTTTTTCTTTAAATTATTGCTTTATTTATTTAAAATATTCTTAAGGAATACTCATTCAGTCGTGTATATTTTACTGCTTACAAGAAAGCATTGCTTTTATCAACTAGTAATTCTGTACATATTATATTTTTTGAAAGAAGCCTTCGTAACACAGTGTAACAGCTTCTGACTGTAAACATGACGGTTGTGGGTTCCATTTTTATTTGGAGGAATGATTATGTTATATATTATTTTCATTTCTCCTCTCTAGTACCTATCACAAAATGCGGCCTTAAGTTCAGCCATTTAATACGCAATGTCTTGATTTTTGGCGGAAAATGGTGAGAAAGTGTGAAGCTGCTCTTATATTTTTTGTTTCGATGGGTTTCTATAAAAGGTTGAACTCAGATCTTAAAAATGTAATTCAGTTTAAGATTTCAAAACAAGGTAATTTTAATACTGTTTAATATCGTTAAGGCATTCCCACGGGCTATGAAAGTGGCGTTTCTGCCGCCTAAGCTTGTAGCTATTAATTTGGTTACTCTCCTCCAGACCTCCCAAGGCGTCCCCTGGCAGGCGGTCGCTTAGCCCTTTTACAAACTAACGATAAGCTATACAACTGAGCAAGCGATTAACACTCCTAATACTTTAGTCATTAGTTACAAATATTTTAAATTTCTCATAGGTTTTTCGTGGCAACGCCGTTCTAAATTCTAGAGATTAAGCCCTCGTCATTGTTGTTTGTTTGACTAACGTGGTTCGTGTAAACTTTACTTTAAAGATAATCACCAAAAAAGATTTATAAATAACTTGCATTTTATAAATAATCTGTATCAATTTTTGGTTTTCTTAAGCATGGGTTTTATTTGGCGATATGTTTTATATTTAATCTTCTTAAACTAATTTAACGTATTAAATGACAGTGAAAATCTGTGGCATCTGATAAAACATTAAAATATTCTTGCAACAAAATATACCTAGATCTCTTTTCTTATCAACTGATGAACAATGCACAACTAAAACTACTGGACAAGGAAAGCTGAATTTATGCATATGGACAATTCGTATACTTTATCCAAGATAAAATCTTTGTATTTTATTTTTTATAGTTTACGCAAACAAAATTGTGGGTTACAACTTGTTTTCAATTATTGCAAGTATATTACTAATTTAACTTGGTCACAGTGTTCGATTGCGTTCACTTTTAACGAGTTCGGTGTCTATCTCCGACCCAATCTATCACGTCGTCGTACGCAGTTATCTTTCATCGTAAATTAACTTAAATTATCTGTCGCCGAGCCTCTACTCTGTCTCATCTTTTGGTATATTGAAAGTCATTACTTATATTCTAAACACGACGCCA
The DNA here is from genome assembly GCA_019049465.1 of Dryas iulia moderata. Taxonomy (NCBI): domain Eukaryota; kingdom Metazoa; phylum Arthropoda; class Insecta; order Lepidoptera; family Nymphalidae; genus Dryas; species Dryas iulia. The sequence goes on from CM032417.1 coordinate 6,061,424, forward strand.
ATGTTCCGCTCTGCAAGGGGATTAGAGGAAAAAATATGTGCTACCAACTTTCTCGTTATTAAATAAATGTGTTATACCTGCTAACGTAATTTTTTGTTGTAGTTGATGAAGCTTCTAATATTTAGTAGTATATTTTTAGTAGTATATTTTCTACTGTTTTTCTGTATAGTTATGGTTTGTCTGGTTTCGTAGCCTTGTTCGTTATATTTTTTTTACTGTACAGTAAATTCAAGTTACCCCTTAACTAACTCAATTTAAACGTACATTGTTAGGAACGTCTATGCAACCCTTTTTAATTTGTTTTCTTAATATGTATTATATATTTGTATATTGTATATATATTTTTTATTTTGCCAATTTTTGCAAAAACGTCTATCAATAAATCACGGAGGTAAATCGCTCGCATTTTCTATTTTTTTTCCCATTCAAATTCTTACATTTGCTATAAATCACAACATACATATTTTTTTTTTTTTTTTTTTTAGCTTCGCGCTGTATCCCGCACACAGCAGGGTAGGCAGAGGAAACCTAGTGCTAAAACAGTCCGTTCCCTCCTTCCGCCAAATTCGGAGGCATTGCGTGTTAAGTGGCGGAACTTAACGCCACTCTTTATCTCGACACCAGAGCGAAGAAAATGGAAATATAATTTCCGCTCCTCGAGTGGGAATCGAATTCACAACCAGTCGTTTACAGTCACACGCTTGTGCCACTGGGCCACGACAGGCCACTTTTCCTATTATTATTCAAAAAATATAACATGGAAACATAATCATGAGGCGTGGTTCAAAGTTATGCATATACACGTTCCTTGTGATAACAAAAAGCTAAAAGTATCTTATTCGCTTTTAATTCCTCGCTAAGGATTAATCAGCGTCTGTCACCGCGGCGCACTTAGCGCTGTTTGCTTTTGACATGTTCGCTACAATTTATACGGTGTAATGTCACGCCTGTCTGTTTTAGCGATTTTCACTTGTATTTAAACTTTATTAGGCCTTTTTTTTGTTTACTAAGTGTATATAAAGTAAGAGGATATTTATTTGTTATTACATTTGTTGTAACATAATACTTATCGATGGAAACGTTGGTTTTTCCACTGCTTGTTAGTGTAAAGCGTGGTAATTATATCCTACTTAATTAAATAAATTATAATGGAAGTTGAATGTTTGTGTACGTGTCAAGTTTAAATCATTTTTTATTTTTTTTAATTTAAATTACTTTTTTGGTAATTTTATTGTTATAAGTTTATGTTATAAAAAACGGTAATATTGAAAGTACATTCTTTTTTATGCTTCTTCTTGCAATACCGGGGCAGTCAAAGAGAACTTAGAATCGAAACATTGGATTCTCTAATTTTCACCCGAAATTGACGTAATGCATTATGAGGGTTGAATACAACTACCTCTATTTGCCAAAGTACAATGCATATCATTAAAATATAATTATTTTCCGATTGGGAATCGAACTCACAACCAATCGCATTTAAAGCTAGTTGCTGTACAGGGTGGCCTCGAATAGATAATTTTTGTAAAACAATTTATAATATTCGAATGTCATAAAAACTGAACACGTATTTGTGTGAAGTTGGATAAGCGTTCCCGCAAAAAATGTCATTTCCGATTTCGCCTCCAATCCCATTGGATTTGACGCAAGCGAAATTGTTAGAGCACAATATTCGTAAATTAAAATTGATTGTATGTGAAGTATTAAAATAAGAATTATGACACAATGGCATTCGTGTAGGATAAAAATTTTAAATTGACAATTCAGCTGTGTAATGGCATGACAGTTATATTTTTTATGCAGCAAAAGCTTTTAGTATTGATGAGATTTAATATTTCAGTCTGTTTTTAATAACGGTGTTATTGTCGGTGTCTCCTTTATTTGAAATATATATTTGTAGGAAGTGCTTCTTGCAAACAAAGCGAAAATGTACTGTAGATTCTTCTAAAATGAATTTCTGCGATAACTTTTTTTTTTCATTTTTTTTTATTTTTTGCAATATCCGGCACTGATTTTGTTATTCTATAGGTATTTAGTATTCTTCATGCTAATATTTTTAAGGTTAACTATAGGTTCTTAGTTATTTTATGCGAATTTAGCAAAGTAGACTTTTGCAAGCACTTTTGAATTGTCGGATATTATTTAACATGTTACTATGAATAATTTTAATTTTAATTAACAGTAATTGATATGGTTTACAGTAAGTTATGCATGTTAAAATTAAATTTTAAATATAGTCTGTTAGGTTATTTATTTTTATGAAGATTTGAATAATGATATAATATTAAAAAAACCTTTACACACTCACTATCGGCTCTACAGAAAAGCTATCTTATTTATAATATAATATTTTAAAAGTATTATACATCTAAATGCAATATTTTTTTCTATGAGGAAACGTTATAAAATAATTAATTAACAATACCACAACCATAGTAATGTGGAATAGTAGTGATAATAATATAATTAGCTTCATTAAATATATTTTTAAATTAAATAGGTATATATGTATATAAATACAGATAAACTATGCCATTTTGTTACAAAACGTGCTGTAATTTTTGAATATTTTTTTGATTTTTGAAGGCAAAGTTGATATATTAAAAAATCATCGACAGTAGTTTGATATAATAATTATATCAGCTGGATGACCAACGCCATCTCAGTCTACCTGTGACCATGTATTACTGTTAAATGTTCGAAATGTCGGGTTTTCGATGTGTATTTTCGAATACTAAACATATACGCGATTAATCCGGTTAAAATAGTTATTATTTATTTCCACTTGAAAGAAATATTATTTGTCATTTTTTTTCTATGATATGAATAAGTAAATTTTGTACTTGTGTATAACTTGTTCCTTGTTACCAACATCACCGTTGGACGCTAAACAACAGAATATCTTTATTAGTATGATAAACAAGAAACTAGAACTATCGAGGAAATTAATCGGTCGGTGACCTATGGGTATATAATTATATCACCATCTTGCATAATTATATGACAAAAAGCTTATTATTCTATTCAATTTTTATTTAATGCATACATGCGTATGAATGATTTCTTTTGTTTACATTTTTTGTAGATATCTAACTGATTTACTTTAAACTTTTGCTTATTAAGATATTATTCTTTTTGTACATTTATTCTACGACTATATATTGTTGTTAACATAATACAATTATGAAAAAATGTAGGAAAGTCGGGTTTATGGCACAAGTATTAATTTCATATTTTGCGATATATGTATGGTCCCGGCAATACTACTAGTATTGCCGGGAAAGAGAGAAGATGATAATTTCATAAAACACCTATTATTCCCAAACAAAACGTTATTATTAGTATAAATGTAATAACAAATGTTATAAAATATTTCGTCCGTATGTAAGAAAAAATTATAAATTCACTTTTGTGTTCTAACAAAGAGAAATCATTTAAAGTAGATAAGTACATCACAGTTAGGTTGTTTTATATTGCCTATATATAATGTTTAAATTAAAAAGAAGAAAGCGACATGCGCAATAATTTCTTATCTCACGTTTTTCCCTTGTAGCGGAGTAGTTAAAAGGAACCTAGTGTCAAGAGTGTGCATGCTGTATCCATCTTCAACGATAATGCATTTAGCTTTAAGTTTTAATCTGTGTAACACTTTTTGATGTATAATGTAATTATCACTGATGGTTCTAAATACATAAATAAAGACACTCTGTTCTCCACTTTCCTTCCGAAATGGAGACACTGCACGTTGAGTGGAACTGAGTACCGCGCTTTGTTTTTAATACCAGAGCGGAAAAATGAAAATAATTTAATTATAATTACCTAGAGCGAAAATCGAACCCAAAACCATCACGTTTAAAGCCAGACGCTGCCACTACGTCACGATGACCTTGAATTTGAATCAATTACCTGAATTTTATGTAAAAGGACACTTTTTTGTGTTTTCATACGAAAAAACTAATTTATTCATTCATTATACGATTTGCTATGGCCTTTTATTAGTATATAGCACCTGGAACTAGACTAACGTATTTTTTTATAAATTCTAATCTGATTAATTAATTATAACTTTGCAATATTAATTAACATTTACATATTTATTTTATATTTCCTCTTTTGATTACAATTTTGTTTCCAGTAAAATGTGTATTATATACACATACGATAGTCTTTAAAACAGCGATATCTCATATATTTAAATATAAAAATATGTATAACTTCAACAAGTAAATGCAAGAATATCAGTGAAGTAATTTTCATTATGGATAAAAATAGGTAATATGAGCTCCGATAAAGATCAATAAATAAAATCCACCGTTGCGCAGTGGAAGAGTATCAAACTGAAATCAGAGTTGGTTGTGGGTTTAATTTCCATTGGGTGGAAATCTCTTAATTTAATTATTTACATCGCTTTTGTTCGCTACAAGACAAGAAGAAAGCGCGGCGTTAAGTTCCGGAGAGTGGATAACGGAGTGTCCTAACACTAGATTTTCTCTGACCTATGGATGAAAAAGCGTGAAGTAATTATGGTATTGTGCTCATGATTTTTTCTATTCTTTTACCCACACATAAAACAAATAAAATATGTTTGTTACATACGCAAGCAATTAATATTTCGTTTCGTCAGAGATCATCGCCATTCTAAATTATTGTGTGACTCTGTCTCGTTTCTTGCTCCCGGCTGTGTAATATTATTTAGGGGCGGCAATAGACGGCACTTATCGAAGTAAAATTTTAATTTTTTTAAGAATAGCTCGCCTATACATTTTACCTTATCACGAAACTGGCAGGGGCTTCCTATTTAATTAAATTGTGAAGAATAAATATTTTTAAGCAATATTTCTGAGAATTATTTTTTACAGCTACACATTTTTCTCCGTTTATGATAATTACTGCAGACTGATAAAACGTAATGTTAAAACACTCGTTTTCGCACTTTTCGTTGATTTTTGTTAATTAGTGGAAGCCAACCGAGATTCTACCTGCAATTTGATCGTAAAAGCAATTTAATGTAGCAATTCCTCTGATTAGATGGAACCTACATCTATTGCATTTCAGGTAAGAATGTTCCACTAAGCTATAGGGCCAGTTATTATAAATAAAATTATTAGTGGATATTCTTTGTGTCTATAATATAAAAAAATATACAATAGAAAATTATATTTAATCAGTACCGGGAATTTTATTACTCTTTGTATAAATTGATAATGCGTCTTCTCCTTTATTAAACTTGAAATAATTAGACGTATCGTTAGACATTATCGCATCAACCCATGTTATTTGTCGAACACCTTATGTAGATATGTATTAAAAAGCAGCTATGCAAGTTTGTTAACTGTTTTCCCGTCCTCAGCCCGCGTAGGATCTATTCATACGCACCCACGTCTTATCTGTTTGCAGTCAATAGGTACTTCATTTTATCTAACGTTAAACGAGCAGGTACTTTGAGTGTATTGGAATAATTAAGATAAGTGTTGGTGTTGATTGAGATAGTAACTGAATAAAGTGATCGGGATCGATAAAAATTAGACAGTATTAGCCCTTTTTAATGTAGCCTGATATTAAGTGGAGTTACTCCGATTTTTCTCTAAGTATACTAATTTTTGATCCTAAATCAATGATCGATTATGTATGTATTTAGATTATTTTCTCACTCTGATAAGAAAAAGTGCAAAGAAAGTGAAGAACAAATAGTATTTACACTCAATTTTCTCTGCGTGTTCTGCTATTTGTGAAAAAGCTGCAAAAAAGAGACTCATTTATACAATATTTATATATTATGTTTTGTTAGAAACATCTCAATTCGTGATCTATGGGCCAAATAGAAAGCTGATAATTTATTCAAACCTCAAATAAAAGTCAATATAAAATAATGACCACCGTATTAAGATTTTATTGTATACCTAATTGGTGTAGTAAAACGAAATTGTTAGGAAATTTAAACTAATTGACTTACATTTGATACCAAGATTACTGATGTTGATTAGATATATCGTATAACGTTATCTTTAGATATTTCGATAAAATGCTGTTGTCGTTTAATGTTACTAAAAACGACTAAACAAGTAAATATACTGGACATCAAAATGTAAATCAAATTACAACATATTACTCCTCGTTAAGTATTCTGTAAGACAGACATATCAAAACAATGGAATCATTGATTGAAATATTGCCTGCGGAGCTTTTTAATTAGGATTTATGGTGTGTCTGGAAATTGCGTTACAGTCAACTTCTTCTTGACAAATTATTTTCACTGGTCTCCCGTGTGACTTGCACATTCTGTGAAGCGTATTATTAAAATTCCCTCATGAAACATGCTCCATTAATAATGTACTACGAAAATGTTGTCTAATTAGTGTTGCCGAATAAGAGGAAGAATCATCATATCTATGTTTATGTAATCTTACTAATTGGTAAATGGCAAATGTGTTTCAGCTGTTTAATCAAACTTTAAGTCTAAGTAAGCTAGTCCGTAGTGTCTGATTGTAAACGCAATGATAGTGTGTTCGAATTTCTTTTTGGGGGTACATTTATATCTAAGTTGTTGTACTAGCTTCCATTTCCCTTCACAAAGTACAGCGTTGGGTTCCGCCACTCAGAACGACTTGTTTTGAAAATGGTCGACATGTGGAGAACGAATTATCTTAATACTAGATTCTTTCTGCCTATCATATTAAAAATATGGAACGACTCTTACTCAGTATTCACGTTAAATAAAAAATATCGAATGTAAATAATATATACAATATACTATGTTTTATTTGTACTCAAGCGGAAATGATGTTTAATATTTGAGCATTACGTAAAGCATCGTGAGCAGAGGATGTATCGGATACAATTACTTCCTATTGTTTCGTTCTGCTCAATTGATATATCGAAATTGAGGGGTAAAACCTGCGCTATTAGAGAACGCCGAATGATTTAGTTCTGCCATTTCTCCGCTTGCTGTTGACGTGCTTCCACAATAAATTAACGACAATTGCACTAATTGCGCGGCTAATGGGCGCATTCACAAACGCATTGTCTAGTTTTCCTATTCGAACATTAATTGTTACGTTTGCCATACCAATACCATCGGGTTATACAATACACGTGACACTCGGTAAAGCTATTAAACGTGCTAAGTTCATATTTTTCTTCCCATTCCCTTATTGCGTTACGTGACACGAATTTTTATATGACATTTCTGAGGCTATGAAATCAATCTATGTTATTTTTGGAGCTCCCTCGAGAAGATAGACGGTAAAACAAATAATTATATTTTTGAATTCATATTTTGCTGTTAAATGTAGCACTGGAAGTAAAAAAAATATTCCAATATTGATAGACAGTTCACGTTCCGCGCCAATCCCTCTCCGATATAAATCTACAAGCTTGCCGAGTTTCAAATAGATTGCCAGCTACAAGGATTGCCCCTGCAATTCGTTCTACAATTCACCCTCACTTGGCCGATGGTGGTCGGACTACGCGAATTCGACAGTTTGTCACGTCAGCTTTGACTGTTTTTTGTTGCGTTTCGCGAGAACAATACAAGATGCAGAGATGCGAGCGTTGTGGTTTTTCTTACAAGTCAATTATCTTTTATTGTATCGATTTCCAATTATATTTGTTATCATATAAATCAGAAAAGAAATGCTCTGATTATATTGTTCATTGGAAATATAGTAAAAAATGTCATGTATGTATGATGCGAAGTGGTTTTAAATGTAATGATTGTGGATCATTACTCATTTGGTATAAAATCGAAATATTTGCACTTTGTCGACCTGTTAAGTTAAATGCAGCGTTGGCCTGTTGTCAATGTCTTTAAAATTGGCGTAAAATGAAAGAAACTGGTTTATCACTTTAAAAAAATCATTCAAATACTTAATCGTAAATGAAAAATGAATGGACTAGCTTTGCGTATCTAACATAACACAGACAGCATAGTGCGAGCATTGAAAACTACAAACAAACGTTATCTTGCACGCCAATACAGTAGATGATTCAGTACTGATGAATGGCACGGCGGTCATGAACTTGTCGACGGCGGCTTATTGTATCGTTCAATTGTGCTTGTTCTTGTTTTTTACTATCAGACCATTGAATTGCTGGTGCTGCTACAATGTGACATTTATTTTGGAAGAGCTTTCAGGTCTTCTAATAGTCATTATTTTTTCTTATACCATAACAAAAACAATGTATAGGATAGGATAGGATAACGGAGAATACATAAGAAAACTGACCAGTCCCCTGAACGTAAGAGATTAATTAGTTAACTTGGTTTGGACGTATCCCGACATAGCCATCTGTCTGGTTCAATGAAACGTTCAAGCGAACCGCCTGAATCAATTGGCTATGCTGTTGATATCTACACTGGCTCGTTTGCTTTTCTGATTTAAGCACAATGAATGATCATTCGAGGCGGTACAAATGACTCGATGCTTGAAAAATGTATCGAGTGCGACTCGTTGACTTTGTTTAATATTCAATATTGATTATTTAAATTTAAGTTCGTCTATGCGCTCTAATTATAGAAATATATTAAAATGCATATTATATATTTTTTTCTTGTATTCATTTATTTAAAGCCACAGACATTTAGCTTAACAGTTTGAAGAGAATATAAGCAATAAGAACAGATTTTTCAAAAATCACATACTAAATAAGTACAGCACTAAAAATTTATGTATATTATTATAAAAAATGTTTAGAGATAAAGTCCAGATATTGGCTTTATGATTAATCTTCTATATTTTTATATAAAAAGCTAAAGCTTGGCGCGTGTGAGCGGGTTGGTAGTGATGTAATTGTTTTGGTTCAGGATGGGAGCACATGGTGTTGACAGCGGGTCTAAATAGGGTTGTCTGTTTTTCGTCTAGTAGTTAATGAGAACTGCAGAAGGGATGGGACATTATATGAATATTTTAACTTAGAGAATCTAATATATAATTAAAAAAATATATAATTATTTTATAATTTATATTTGTATTATTAAACAAAACAGTACTATTTTTTATATTTTTTATTTAGTATTTGTATTAACGTGCACAAATAATTAGAAAAATATTACATTGATAAATCCCAATAATAACAATTTCTCTTGATCAGTTTCATTTTTATTGTATTTATAGATTATCATTGATGCAGCTTTATCCTTTTTCCCGTGTTTAGTGTTGTCAGGCGTCAGGATAAAGCCAGACATAGTTAGACAATTTGATTGCGTGTCCAGTCAATATAAACGGTGTCCGGTTAGCCTTTGTTAGGCATAATTATTAATAAAGTACCTAGACTGGTTTGACATTCGATTTTATATAAATTTTATGAGAATTTAAGAAGATTTATTTCAATTTTATAAGGTAATTAATAGCTTTTTTACATATGTTTTTATGTCGTATGTCATAAGTACTAAGACACGATATCCACAATAATATAGGATGTTCTGCTAAGGTGGCTGGTCTGTCTGAGTATATTTGGTTTGGCAAATCTACTCGCACAGCTGATAATCAGAGAGAACCTAGTGTGAAAACACTCCACTCTACACTTTTTCCGCCCATATTCGAAGAATTTCGTGTAGCGAAAATCAATTATTATTAGTATAACATTTAATTATACTTTTTAACTAAACACAATGTTAAACAAATTTTCAAACTTAATATAATCTTTTTCGCAGTGCCATACTTTTTGTTACAATTGGAAGACTATAAAGTGAAAATTTGTTAGATAACTTTTAAATTAGAAAGCTTATGAAAGTTTAAACGGAGAGTTAATGAGGCTCGTGCAAACACATCGCAGCCCTAAGCGTTTTTTACTCGTTTGTTTTTCTAAGGAAGGAGTTTGTACGATTGTTTGATCTAAGTACACGCGCCGGCTGTATTTTATTCTCATTGAACTTAAGTAAAATATATGTTGTACTTTTTATTATTATTGTCTTTACATATAATATTAAAGTAAGTTATCGTTGTCTGTGTATAAGAATATATATATATAAGAAAATATATTATTATGGGCATTTATAAATAGATCCCAATACAATATTTTTTATTGTTTGTATGTGCGCTTGTGCACGTGAGTCTCAGAAACTGCTGAACTGATTTAAATACAGTTTTGACTTTTGTATTTTAGTAATCATTCCTCTTAACATTTAGTGTTTATGTTATTTCGATCTGTTTATAAATTTAAAAAAATCAATAATAATTTAAATATTTTCGACAAAATTGCAATAAAACTTCAATTTATGCAGGCGAAGCTGCAAGCGGGTCTCTAGTATTTTATATATTGAAACATTGTTGAAATATATGTCAAGACAGTCGCTCAATACGCAGTCTAGTATTGTGATTATGCTAATATTTATTTTCAAGTAAAAAATTGTTTGTATTTAGATGGTTTTCAATAGAGATAGATTTCAGGAATTTCATTGTGAAACTTACTTTTGAATATCTATTTTAATAACTAATAAAACATAAAAATCCGTAAAAAGACTAATCTTAGATATAATATATACAATACAGATCAGACACTCAGACTGAGACATAATCATGGCAACTTATTTCGCTTTTAAGTTTTTATATGAGAAACAAAGTTATAAATACATATTGCTTCTCACTAAGAGGTACCTATATAAACCAAAAAGCGTATTTTTGATAGGTTCTTTACTTTGCACTTGAAAAGAGAGACTTCGCTTTATGCTACAATGGAGCATTGAAAATAAATTCCCGAATAGAAATCGAACCCACAGCCAATCGCTTCAAAGAAACACGCTTTAAATTATTTTCTCATTAACCTAGTTATATAATATATCTTTGAAAATATGATGTTGTTGTCAATATACATTGTACAAGTCTTCAACTAAATCGCTGTTAGTATTGGATCAAAAAAGTTCAGTCATATTTTCTTTACATAGTACAAGGGTTTTTTTAAAAACGTTTTAAAACGCAAGCTTACTTTTTAAAAGCTACAGTTAGTATAAAAATATGCACAGTACCTAACTATAAAATCCAACGTCGCAGCGTCTAGTAAGTAGGGAGTAAGATCTCTGGAGACGCGATAACGATGCTGCCGTCGGAAATAATGTCTCCCATTTGCACGCGTCATCAGTGTCAACACCTTTTTGACCCTATGCGAGCCCCCAGCTGCCTAGTTTTTGTATGAAACTTGGTGTTTTACTTATTTTAAATTTACATTGCATAAAATTATAGTAGTTGTGTATACTTAATATATGTAGGTGTAAAGTTATATAACTCAGTCTCAGTATTATCAGTTTTCAGCTAATAATGGTTAGTACATTAACAACAATTAGGAATAGAGTAAAATTATATTTTAAAACACTAGCAAACTGTTGGTGGCGCGCGATTTTATTATTATACGTAATACGTATAGTCAAAATGGCATTTTAATCGATTAAGCCAGCTTATGAGGTTAGCGTGCACAAATATACACACAAACAGACAAACAGACAGAAATAATATTCTAGGTTCTGTTACAAAAATGCCCCTATAATATTTTTTCAGGTTATCAGTTACGTTTTTATTTATTAGTAGATTATCCATGATACAGTGACAGCATTTATTCAAATCAATTTTGCAATGAATTAAAGATGAAAAAGGTTAAAAAGCTTATACTTAGGGCGCACTATAAAGCTTTAAACGAGCTTATTCGATTTTCCAAACGAACCTTTCCTAAACAGGCAGCTTGTAAGCAGAATAAATTGCTAAATAGCTGTGTCAATAGTTCTGCATGTCATTCTAATCTTTATATATTTTTCTTTTACGCTCTTATATGGGTCAGCGTGAAATTGCACCGTAATATTAATTAAAATTGAACGTGCTCATGTCAATTTATACACATACTTGTTTCATATTTTGTAAAATATTGAACATTAATAACCTACATGTACCTATTAAGACGTTTTTTAATATTCGTCACCTCGAATTCCACCATTTTCTTCGCTCTGGTGTCGAGGTAAAGCGCGGCGTTAAGTTCCGCCACTTAACACGCAAGCCTCCAAATTCGGCGGAAAGTGGGGGAACGGAGTGTCTTAACACTAGGTTCACTCTGCCTACCCTGCTGTGTGCGAGATACAGCGTGAAGCTAAAAGAAAAAATCCACCGTGTTCCACTTTATAACCAATCTGGGGATATAGGGTAGCAGAAGCACACGAAAAACGAAAATAATTTTTATATAAAAAAATTAAACGTATTCGAATCTATAGTTATTCCGTGTACACTAAGAATTTAAAACTGCACTACGAAGGTAATATAATACATAGTAAAGCAATCGAAAAATATAATACAAAGAAATATAAAGATTACTAACCTGGGTGTACTATATAGGTATCTACAATATCTGCAGATTTTAATGAGATTTAAGGTAAAAAGTCTTTAGCAATCTAGACTCAAAGTAGATTAGTTTTCGGTTTTACCAACCATCTTTTTATTTGAAACGAATTTGCGAGGATAAAATTAGAAAATAGAGTAGGTATTTGGTTTTACGCTAATTGGATAATTTTCTTATTATACTCGCCTAAACGTTTTAATGTAATATTAGGAGAGCCTGCGACTTCGTCCGCGTGGAATTTAACAAAAAGTCTCATTTTAAAACAAGCCTGATTTAATCCTTATTACGTCAGCTATCTCACAGTGAAAGTTCCGTTAAAATCGGTCGCGCCATTAGCTGGTAGGAACATTATTTTGGAACATACTACATATGACATGAATTTAATAAAAAGAGGGTATTTTAATATTGCATACGAACACTCCAATTTTTTTTTATCGTATATATTTGTATAAAATTATGTTTTAGCATCTATACCAAAATAACATTTTTAACAATTTTTGTCTGTCTGTTGTTCCTGTTAATCTCTGGAACGGCTGAATTGATACCTGATACCAGGTGATGATGGCAGATAGCTGACGTTATAAGGACGTTATATAACTTAGGCTTTTTGTTATTTTAGTATTAAATATATTTTTTTATTCCACGCGGACGAAGCCGCAGGCACAGCTAGTAAATACATATAGCAATTCAGATACTCAAAGGTTTATTTACAAATGCGTAATTCAGATATAATGTTTTCAGTGCTCGAAACGGAACGTAGTCTTTGTTTGACCGCGGATGCTTATTATGGCAAGTCCGGAAAATTCGTTTCAGCATGAAAGAGCCGGACCGTACTTAGTGGGCTCCTATTGTGCAGGGTCTCAGCACCGCCTCGACAATGTAAACCACTTTTTGTTTTATTACAGCCATGTATCACCTTCCCCGACACGCGTTTATTTAATGGGCCGTCGTTTTTGACGACTTACTGTGATTTTCTGGGGACATACGCATTTCGGTAGTTACAGCGCCATTGTGGTGACTTGATGAATTGAAATTTCTCTAATGGTTTTAAGTTGGCGTTTGCTGGAGGAAAAGAAAAGTGGTTTGGTGAGGTTTTTTTGACAGATAATAATAGTTATTTTTTTTTAGCTTCACGCTGTATCCCGCACACAGCAGGGTAGGCAGAGGAAACCTAGTGTTAAGACACTCCGTTCCCAACGCACCGCCGAATTCAGAGGCTTGCGTGTTAAGTGGCGGAACTTAACGCCGCGCTTTACCTCGACACCAGAGCGAAGAAAATGGGAATATAATTTCCACTCCTCGAGTGGGAATCGAACCCACAACCAGTCTTTTACAGTCACACGCTTGTGCCACTTGGCCACGACTGGCTTAAAAAAATAAATAAAAGATATATATTTTTATTCGTAGCGGGTTTCAAACCTGCGCCTCTTGAAAATTGCCCAAGCTAAGTCTATGCTAATCCAAGCATTTTACATCCGGCTGCGTAGAAATTCTTATGTTTCTTGCGTTTTAAATTTTTATACACTTTATGAATATGTTTTAAAATTATTGAATATTTAGAATTTCATAATTATTTAGATTATTAATTAGTATGTAAATTTAACTACATTTATAAATTCATATTTCTAATTACAAAAATAAATTTCAACCTTTAATTCTTGTCTTAAACGCTAATAGAGATGATTTCTTTTTGTTCATAAAGACTTTACTGTAAGACATTAAGAAAATGTACAATAATACTTTAACCTGGTAGATAAACATAAAATATCGAAAGGTTTAACAATTTAAAGGAAGAGAATTTATATATGTCTGTAGTTAGTTAGATGGCCTACGATCTCCCGCAAGTCCTCGAGACAAATCGAAACATTCCACTTGATTAATTTAGATACCCCTTGAACCTTAAAGTGCACTGGTCGAGAAAAGTGACTATAAAAAGCAGCTTCAACCTTTTTCACGCTTATTTAAATGCAAACTTAGTGTTAAGAGACTCCTTTCTCTGCTCTTCATCATTATTTGAGGCATTGCTTGAGCTCGTCTATCTGACCACAAGAAGGAAATTAAAATAATCGAAACATGATTAACAATTCTTCCGATGGTGTGATGTGGCCAGTCGTGGCCCAGTGGCACAAGCGTGTGACTGTAAACGACTGGTTGTGGGTTCGATTCCCACTTGAGGAGTGGAAATATTTAATATTTTCATTTTCTTCGCTCTGGTGTCGAGGTAAAAGCGCGGCGTTAAGTTCCGTCACTTAACACGCAATGAAAAAAAAAATCTTCCGATTGCGGATTGAACCCATCTTTATTGTATCTACAAACGTCGTTTTGCCACTGCACCTTGATGACACTAAATTGCTTCACGTTTTCACTTTTTTTCATTAAAATTGTTGCGAAATTTATTATTAGCATCGTTTTTACGCTACTGTCGTATACATTCGTACACGGAAAGACAATTTCAATGACACGCGATATGACTTCAACGGTAATCTCTATGAAAACATTAAAAAGGTAACGCGTAAGAGCATTTGCTACTTTTAATGTAATATTATATTTTATTAATTTTTGTAACTATGGAAGCTCGACATGGGAAAATGATATGTATTTTTTTCTATTTCCTGTAATTTACGATAATCCATAACCACAAAACTAACCTAGTTTTGCCATATACTACATATAGATTTTTTTTTTATTTTCACACATTTACCCAGCTTATAGCAGGGTAGTCAGAGAGAACTTTTTGTAAAGATAAAGTTGTTTCTGTTCACTCCGTTCTTAACATTCCGTCTTAAATCAAGATAGTGTTGAGTCTCGGACTCAACGCCGTGCATTATCTTAGTTACCAGAACGGACAAATAAAAATATGTAATGTACCTACATATAATCATTCCCCTGAGTTGGAATCGAACCCACAATCGTCGTGACAGTCGGACCAACTGCGCCACGATGACCTCTATATACAAATGTGTGTATATTATGATTATAATTATTATGTTAATTGTTTGCGCAGCAACTTGTTCAGATACGTAGGTATGGTATATAGAGATCGCGTGTGTTACACTCATTTCTTTTAACACGGAATATCTGACGTGTCAAGGTCTTTTTATCACAGCTTCCTCTTCTACTTCCACATTTCAAATTACGGATCAATAAAATAGAAATGTTTTGCAGTTGAAAGCTCGTTGCTCTTTTGTATATGTAGGTTTTTATAATAATATTATGCATTTATTGTACACTACTTTATTAAAAACAAGTGTATTTACGGCGCCAGTCGTGGCGCAGTGGCACAAACGTGTGACTGTAAACGGCTGATTGTGGGTTCGATTCCCACTCGAGGAGTGCAAATATTTATTATTTCCATTTTCTTTCGATCTGGAATCGAGGCAATGCGCGGCGTTAAGTTCCGTCACCTAACACGCAATCCCTCCGAATTCGGCGGAAAGTGGAGAATGGAGTGTCTTAACACTAGGTTCGCTCAGCCTACCCTGCTGTGTGCTGGATACAGCGTGAAGCTAAAAAAAGTGTATTTATGTGTAGCCTTTAATGGTTAGCGCTGTGTTGAATTCCGTCACTCAACAAGTAATATCTTCAATACGGGCAGAAAGTGGAGAACGGAGTGTTTTAACAGTGGAATCTTCCTGACTACCCTGCTATGCGATACCCTGAAAAAGGGTGTCTATGCATTTTACACTTGCTGCACTTAGGTATTACTCATACGTAAGTATTTATTACGTATTTTGAAATTGATTAAACAAAGTAGTGGCTCTCTCGCGGCTTCTCCACGTTAACTACTTCACTGTTTCGTTATGCAACCCTTGGGGGTGCATTTTTGAAAAATAAAGTATAGTAACATAGGCTTTGTTTGACTTTGGATTATCAACTATATTTATGTTAAAATTTATTATAATCGCTCAAGCGGTTTACATATAAACTTTCATTACCTATCTACTTATTAAAAAATCAACCTCTAAAGGGTTGAACCTTTAAAGGTTGATTCTTAATAAGTAGCCTATGTTTGGCCCTGAATTTTTTGCTACTTTCATTCTAAATTTCATCATTGATATGAACATCCACGCCTTCAAAATTATCCACGCAACAAAACAACGTCGCCGTGTTCCTCTTACCAATATGTTGTTCATGAGACTAATATGTACATGCCCAAAACCTAAATTGGAAAAATAAGTGTTTTTGTTGTGTTAGTAACATTAATAACTTAATTAATAAGGTACTAAAATTTTAGATGACTTTCAACTCAGGTTTTGAAAACATATGGATTATTTAAGTAGTATTTGGTGTGTTGTAAAATTGAAATGAGCAGCAACCTTTTTAAATTCATTTCTCTTATTACGATTTCATCATTTATATTTCTGCTTGGTGTGTTTAAGAAAAACTGTTATAAAATTTAAGTACGCTTTATTACAAGTCTGTTAATATGAAGCTTGTGTTTAATTTTAAGTTTCTGAGTAATCGTCAATATAAGCCCGACAGGCGAGCTTTTCACCTTGTGTATATGTATTATTCAGTATAACACGTATTATTGTAGTTTCAGTGTCATTTTTACGCTTTCTTATCTTTTCTTTGCTTTTAGTGATTTTTTAATTTGTTGAAGTTTTAGAGTAAATACAGGATTTCATACAAGAAATTATACAATAGGGGTGGGCCCCAAGCTGCCTAGAGTTAGTATAATGTGTTGTTTAATATACATAATAGTCCAGTTATAATATATTGTTTATAGACTGAAGGAATCTGTTCATTAATGCATTTGAACGATTGAAGCACTCCCTTCCGAGAGTCAAATTGGGTGGACATCAAATGGATCGTAGGATCTTTTATTACAATCAACTCGATTGACCATTTAAGAGCCCAATATGATCAGTCAAGATCTAGTAGGCTATATGAAAAATAAAGCGGTTGCAAAAACTTTTCTTTCATTGAAAATTGTTTTCAATAGGTACATAGGTATATAATAACTAATACATATAATTCAGTTGACAAGCTTTACACGATGCCAATGTACGTGTTATTTTAGTAAAATTTTATAAAAAATATCAGTGCGTCACACATACTATTTAAGATTGGTAATGTCATCTTTCACAAGAAATATACTTATAGTTTTGAATGTATACTGAAGAAATTCGTCCTATGTCAAGTTATTGTTGTTAGGTAAAGAGTAGAGGCTGTCGTGGCATAGTGTGACAGGTCCCTACTTAGGGAGGTTCGATTCCCTTTAGAGAGGGATGGTTATATTTAATATATTTTCGTTTCTCCGCTCTGATGACAAGGCAAAGCGCGGCATTGAGGTTCGCTATTGAACACGCAATGTCTTAGACGGCTGGTTGTCTATTGTGTAGGAAAATAGTTATTACTGGTTGTGATTCCTACTCGAACTTTAATATTTCCATTTTTTGCGTTCTGGGACGAGGCAAAGCTCGGCATTAAGTTTAAGTTAACACAAACGCCTCTCTCGGACCTCGCAAGAGATACAGCGTAAAGATATAAAAAAAAACGCCTCTAAAAATGGGGAACGGAGTGTTTTAACACTAGGTTGTTTCTGCCTATCCTGTTATTTGCGGGATACAGCGTGAAGCTAAAAAAGATAACAAATTAATAATATCTGAATATATTAATACGATAACTGGAAATGGAAAGGGAAATTGGGATATATGACAAGCCAGTTCTCAAATGAAATCGTGCATCTGGGCGCATCCACGTACAACATTGTTTTCCCACGGATTGAAAAAGCGACGCCGATTCAGACGCACCTCATTATCATAACAAGCAATATTACGATGAAACGACGAATGCCTACGCATTCTTATTAAGAAGCGATTCTCGTATTGGTGACGATTGTCTTTCTTTTTATAAATTTATGTTTATATAAATAATTTCATATGATTTATTCTTCTACTTTGTTGATTGGTATTCGTATATTGTGGTAGATATTGTAAGTTTTAATGAATGGATGACTGTTGTTAACTCTTGAGTGATTATAAAGTATAATATATTCTGTATTTTTCTGTCCACTGATCTCTACTTTCCACTTGAATTTAAGACAGCGTTTTGAGTGGTGGAACTCAACGTCAAGCTTTGTCTTAGATTGTGCGGGGTAATGAAAATAATTGAAATAAAATCATTCCCTCTAATGTGTGGATGGGACCCAAAATAATTTGTGTTTACAGTCAGACGCCGTCTCACTTCACTACGATGGCCTCTATATATGTATATATACTTTAGTACAAATGGATTAATATGGAAGGTGAAATACTTTTAATTAGTTGTTTAACTCAGTAGTTTAAAATCCATTGATGTCTTTACATCATTACTTTATTCGTTGGCATTTGCGTCATTAAAAATTTTCTGCATTTTAATAAAAATAGGCAGGCAGAATGTTCTCATGAATCACAGCGCGGAGGCTATAAACATAACTATATGATTACAACTAAAATTTGGACATACAATCATCACGTAATCATAAACTTCTCAATTAACCTATTATGTTATATGATTACAAACATTCTATCTATCGTATACATAACAATTATATAAGTCACTTACACAGAGCAGATGCATCAAGTTCACCCAATTAATTGAACAAATTAAGTCAATGTCGGAGGTTAACAAGATAAATAACAGGATTCTATATAGCAGACACGTTCAATAAATGATTGGTGTAATAAGGACGTTGTGATTGAATAATGGCGCCTATTGTACTTCATTTCTTCGTAAACGTTGAAAAACGACGTCTGATGTCTTAAGTTATGATAGTAGTAACTCTTCTGCTTATTTTGCTTTTATACTCAGCTTCACGCTTATCTCCGCATAGCAGGGTAGTCAGAGAGAACTCTACTCCACTCCACTTCCCGCCCGAAATAGGGACATTGTGTGTAGAGTTGTGGAATACAAGTTCGTGTTTTGACTGGGATACGGGGGTGAAGAAATAAAAATAATATATAATCTTTACCCCGAGTGGAAATCGAACCCACACCTAACGTTTTTACAACAAGATACTATCCCACTCAATTATACCAAACAGTATATTCGATTCAGTTATCTAACGTAATATTTAATTTCCTTACAGAGATTATTCTTTTAAAAACTCGGTAAAATATATTTAAACAAATATAGTTATCCTCCATTCAACGTAAATTCTTTACTGAACGCTCCCCCAATAAACACTGAATTGAAACAAAAGCTAAATTAAAGCAATTGAGCGCCCCTCAATTGATACGGATTGCCCTCCGAATTTGCACTTTGTGCTATAAAACACTTAATGTCCTATGGGTGTACTAGACGGTAGACTGTACAATGTCTTATTTAATTTTTATTGTCACACGGGGCTATAGAATAAAAATTCACGATTAGCTATAATATACCTTATTTTATTATTAGTATATTGAGCCTGTCACTAAGTGTGACTGTAACTTGTCTGGACTGGTTGTGGGTTCGATTCCCATTCGAGGAGTGAAAATATTTATTATTTGCATTTTCTTCGCTCTGGTGTCGAGGCAAAGTGCGGCGTTTAGTTCCGCCACTTAACACGCAATGCCTCCGGAATCCCGCGGAAAATGGGGAACGGAGTGTCTTAACACTAGGCTACCTCTGTCTAGCCTGCTGAGTACGTAACACAGCGTGATGCTAAAAAAGAAAAATTAAAATATTAGTATCGTTGATGGAGGTATTTTATATCTAGCTAAGCTATCCAGTTGCTCTCCAGTGCCTTAATTATTTGTTAAACATTAATAAAAAGCAAATACATTTAATGAACACCCAACACGCAATGTTTGAAATTAGAGTGAAACGGATTGTCTTGATACACCATCATCACCTTTCCACAGTCAATATTGTGTAACACATTCAATAATTTGTACTTAAATGTTACGTAATTTCCAATTAATTCTTAGAGTTCTGTTAATAAATAGTTATTGTAAACTACTTGAATAAATAATATATTAAATTGTATGTTCCAAAAACAACGAGTAAACAAAATTAGATACCAGCGTCAGATCGGTATATCAGCTATAATTACTACTTTTGATATTTAACACGGACTTCTATTTACATTTGGTTTTTAGTTGTGCCGTAAATAGAAACGTGCCATTGAATAAAACAATTAAACAGTTGAAAATAACATTTAATTACAAGATTTATAAGGTCTAATACGTTTTACGATCCAAGATAATTAAATGTTTTATCACTGTTCAATCGAGACTTGTTCCGTTGCCGTTGTTGATTTAACGAGGCAGCTTCCATCTCCAACATTATTTACTTAATCATAATTAGATGAAAAATGTTTGTTTCGAAAATCTTTAGAACCACATTCACACCCCCACTTCTACAAAAGCGATACTTTAGTATCTATAGTAATAAATAAATTGAAGTGTTTGTTTGTAATATTAAAATAATCGCTTTTTATTAAATGCATACACATATGTGCGTGTGACTACACGGTACATACATATGCCAAAATAATATATTTTACAATTTTTATCTGTTTATTTGTTCCAGCTAGTATTTTGGATCGGCTGGATCGATTTTGACAAGAATTTTACTGAAAGGTAGCTGAAGTAATAAAAAGTAACTATATCGTTGTTTTTATATTACGGGTGAACAAAGTTACGGGTATAGTTCATTTTTTTATAAAAAAAATGAAAAAAAAATCCGTTTTACATATCGCTATGCAACTTGTATGTATTAGACATAAAGCGACGAAGACAGACTATTCCCTGGACTAAATCATAAAAAGTATAATGTTAATTTAATTTAGTATCAATTGTTATATAGCATTTGAAACGAGAAAGGACCACCGGTACCATTTCCTATCACATATATAATGTACGCAAGCATTGTGTAAAGATGTGCTCGGATCTCCTCATTCGTCATCAGGTCACGTTCCATGGTACCTTCTGAGAGACGTCACGCATGTCTCTTCCGCTGCCTACCTCGTCATAATGACATACGTCGGTTACAGTCGGTTGAAGGTATTTTTAAGTAGCTCCCGCATATGCAAATCATTTGTATAAATTTATACGTTATTCCGACGGGTTGAATTGTTGAATGTGTTGTTTGTTAGCTATTTTGTTACTTCTTTTTATTTTTAAAATGCCATCTATCGAATATTAGAAGACATGTCTTTAATATATTTTTTTTATTTTTAACTAAGGGTATTAGGAATATTTTGTTCGCTAGTCGTATTAAAAATTCAGTCATTATTGAAAGCACTATGTTTGATGAGTTCGCTGTAATTATTTCAAATATTCATATAATGAACCATACCATATTTTATGGTATCGAATCTTCTATGGAAATAATCAAAATTGGAATGTCTGTTTGTAATATTAAAATACTCGCTGAAGCGCCAACCGCCAACCTCCAACCGCCTTTTACTGAATCCCTATGTGTAAACGGTACATATACCAAAATAACATTTTATATAATTTTTGTCTGTCTGTTTATCTGTTTTGGCTAATCCCTAGAACGGCTGGACTGACTGCTACGTATCTCCCTTTTTTTTAATTAATTATAACTTTTTTGTAAATTCCACGCAGACAAAGTCGCAGGCATAGTTATTAAAAAATAAAAGTGGTTATGCTTAAAACTCAATAGAATTTTCTTCATTAAATATTTTTCAAGGCTAATTTATAGTTTGCGTTTCAACTACCTGGTAATTTCATAGCATGACATTACAGTTTTACAATCATGCTCTGTTTAAATAACCTTGACCTTACAAAAGCTCATGTATTTAGGGGTGTATTTATTCAGTATGAATATTTGTTTAAAATATATATTCAAATACCCTTAATTCAAAAAGACTTTTGTAAGCACTTTTGAATTGTCGATTGAATATAAAACTCGGAAATCAGTTCTGCTGAGAGGAACCGGGGAACTTCAACAGTTGCTCTTATTAAATATTTCACAATTTTATTACTTAATACAATCGTAGCTAACCTTTTTTTTGTGACTCTGAGAAATGCTTTTGGGACAATTGCAGACCAGCTTCTCTCACTATCCAGCATGGCCCCCACCACACTGGATAATGAGAGATCCCTACCCAAATCGTAGCTAACCTACGCTAAACTCAAATCATATTTCTTCCACACATTTGTATCCTTTAAATATAATTATATAGACGTGTTATAAGAGTAATAAGCTTTATTTATGGTAAATCTAAAATACTTTGTGGAGTTATATGCGTATACTCAGACTCACAAAAGACTAATTTGCTTTTTTTGGAGGCTATACTTAGCGCTATAATGCTATACAATACGTTTTAGCTTCACGCTGTATTCCGCACACAGCAGGGTAGGCAGAGGGACTCTAGTGTTAAGACACTCCGTTCCCCACTTATCAAAGCGAAGAAAATGAAAATATTAAATATTTCCACTCCTCGAGTGGGAATCGAACCCATAACCAGTCGTTTACAGTCACACGTTAGTGCCACTGCGCCACGACTGGCCCCACAATACGCACATAATATGCAAAATACATATTATTTCTATAATTTATATCAATCCGTCAAGACAAGATTTATCGCTTCGAAAATAATCAGTATTAGAAAGGTTAAACTACATTTAGCTAGAAAGGTACTGTTATATACAAAATATACTGGTCGGTCGCTTTACTTAACTGCCAAGAAAGGCATTTCTTTCCGAGGTTTCTTTTATACTTTATAAAGACCTATTTTACTTTCAGAGTTTAGTTTATCTTAAGAATTTGAAACATTCTTTTGTTTTATTACTTTTACAAATCAACTTTCAAAAATCTTTTTTTTTTATTGTATTGTAAATTTAAAAAAGAAATCAACCATTTTTTGAAAATTAAACGAAATGTTTGATAATACAATAAGTTATTTAAGAAAAATAAATGTTAGTTAAGTAAACTAGATCAATAGTCTTAGGGTAGCTTTAAAGTCGGGGTAGCATGCGTGATTTCATAGCTCCGTGCTGCACGTACGGTGTTGTTTATTGTAGTTTACCTCCTCCTTGTCCTACGCTACAGTATGATCTCATACACAGTTTCATTACGTTTGTTCATAAATTTACGACAGTCGACGCTCGCTTGCAAGTAGCACACGTAGACAAATTCGACGCTATTATTTTATTGCACCCGTTTATTATGAGTTTCCGTTTGCGTTTCAGTGACAAATATTCTCGTGGGGTTTCATATTTTACTTGTTAATATGACATTCTTATATAAAGTTTAGGATCGGGACGTGTTATATCAACGTTGTGGTCTTATGTGTTTATTATTTTTGTAAATATTGTAAACTTTTGTTTAGAAATAGGTATTAGTATATAGTATGCTTAGGAATTAGCAAATTACACTGTATTAGTTTGGTCTGTTCAATAACAGACGTAAATGTTTTCTGCCTAAGAAAAACATAAAAGAATCGATAAAACATAAAGAAGACCAGATCAGAAAAGTAAACTATACAATGTAGTGCCCACTACATAATGTTATTACTTATACAACATAAAAGACAGTGCTACTATTATTAGTCAATACATTTACCAATTATCAACACTATGAGCAATAGAAGTCAAATCAAAGCGCAGTGCTGCTATATCAAGTCAATTGAGATACTTACTTAACAAGTTGACACTATTGACCAAGCTATGTTAGTAATAAAATACGTTTAACTAAGTAAAAGAACATTATCCTACAAATTCTATTGTCTCCAACAGTCACTTAATGTTAATTTTAGAAGAGAAATTCAAACGGTTTACGCTTTCCTGCCAAGTGACTGAATCTGATTAATATGTAAGAGAAAGGCTTGTTCGCGCGATTAGAACAGCAATAGATTGGAGTGAGGCGCGTGACGGACGGACAAAGGGATTTCTGAGACAAGTCGTCGGGTTGCAATAATGAACCGAGCCCCCGGCAAGTACACCCTATTGTATGCGGCCTTAGGGTTATATCTCCTATCTCTGTCATAAACCTTTCAATCAGACCTTTTCAGAGTGAGTATTATTTCAAAAACTCGAAGTTTCCCCAGACAGCCTTTGAATATAGAGAACCATTTGTTGCAATCGCGACAACATCGTTAAGCCTTAATGAGTATTTTTCCATGGAAACTGTATCTTGAGCCTGCTCAACAGCCAGAAAATTAAAAATATAATACCTCGGGAGACCAAACCGTTTATAATTTGTCTGCGTTATTAACTTTAGGGTTAAACAAATTTGTTAAACTGCGTTTACTGCGTAAACAAAAATTAATTATGAAATCTTTATGATAAGCTTAGCTTTGTGTTATTCGCTAAGAATATTAGAGTCGATTTAAGTGAAGAAAATTGTAAAAGGATCTGCTGATCTACAGGAAGTTTATTTTAGAGTATAACGTGGGCGATCAAATCATAGTCGTCCATGTCGTAACTCGCTCGGGCATCAGCAAACTTATTTTACCGAACTTCCATTATAAATTTCCAAGTTTTACTCCGATTTGGTGAGGTGAATTCAAGTTTTATCATTTAAATCTTCCTTGGTGACAAATGGAAGAACTAGTTTTGTGAGTAAAATTCACGGTCACGATAAATTTTTAATGTTTTATATTTAAGTAAATGTTATGTTAATAAATGTATTATATTATGTCATATCAATCCTGGAACATAATAATTTTTTTAGTAAAAGTTGTATTAACTAACAAACACGTACCACAACAAAACTACTACTAACCTCATGTTATATCTGCACCTGGAGAGAGTACCTGTGACTACGCAGTATTAAAAACTGTTCAGAACGCCTGATTTTTTAAAAATATATTTTCGTATACCAATAATATGTGCCATTAATCCGATTAAAATAGTTTTATATCAAACGGTATAAAATTCGCAAAAAACAAAAGATCTTTTCATATATTAATTTTTATTCATATGCCAAAATACGTTATAAATCCATTTAAAATAGGTTGATTGAATCGACAAACGCAAATATTAGGTTACTCACAAAGGTACTTTTTTTTTCAATTCACTATTATTCGTTATTCAGTTAAATATTTAATTAGCTTTTACTATTTTTATAAAAAGGACCTTCTATTCATTACGTTAACTTAAAGCAAATACCATTTATAATATTTTTAATGTATTATCTACACACTTAGAAAATCGACAAAGCATTTTTTGAAAAACATGAAAATTTGAACGCAGCGGAATTCGCATTCACGCCTCTCTAAATTTTTAAACGTATTATAAAAGTCGCGGGTTCGAATTCTGCTGTATACACATTTTTATACGTTTCTTTTCTTTCTTAAATAATTAAATATGTTATGTTTCGTTATCTTTATTAATTATTAATTAATTAATAACTTTATGTGGCAAAATGGTTATATCCAATTTAGATAAATTCGCAAAAATTTTACACGTATGTACGTAAAAACGTATTCATTGAATTACTGATTAAAGTCCTTGAAACTAAGGTACAGGAGCATTTTATTTTACAGATTCTTATTAATCATTACCTCCTATGTACATTTAATTACAACAATGATAAATACTCAATGAGACAGTTCCATTGGTTAATTTTACTGCTATTGTATCAGGGCCGTTTAGTGTCACGCAATGTGAATTTGCACGTAACTCCACTGCCGCACTCACATGCTAGTAGTTACCTGGCATGCAACATACTTGCAAACTAACTATGTTTACTGTTTTAATAGAATAATTTGTCTTGTAACTTGAAAGTAGGTAATGTTCTTCTTTAAACTTGATAAAAAGTTTCTTAAGATAAATTGTTTAAGCGGAAACCGCTTACAGGAAGAAAGTAGATATCTACTTTATTTTTTAGTATTCTTTTATTAATTTCTTTTGTATCCACCCAGGTAATAAATTTGACTACGGAAAAAAAGTTATTTGAAAAGCAAAAATAATTATTTTTTTTTTACTTTATTTCTTTCAATTTACTTGTTGAGTATTGTATTGTATTTTTAGAAATAACTTTTTTGAAATAATAAGTATTAATCGCAACAATTTCAATAATTATTGATTTTGTTGTCTTACTAATGGAGAATGGAAAGTCTTAACACTAGATTCTCTCTGACTATTTATGTGGGGGAAAAAGCGGGAAGCTGGTATTTTGACTAATGTATTAATTTTGGATTTGCTTCGATTCGATAACAATACAATAGGTATAACTATAATATGATCCAAGTTCTTTGCCACAACGTTCAGAATAAATAGAAAATACGTTTAAGTGCATCCTAGTTTTTTATACTATTTAATTTATCAGTTCTCGTAATTAATATGAAAATAACTTTGAACCGACTGTTGAAGTACCATTATATAATACATGAAAGACACCTCAGTAAGTTTAATAAATTATTATATTAATTAATTTAACTATATTTAGTTCTATGTATAATATATAAGTAATAGTACTAGCAATGTGTCTGTCAAAGTAGAGATTCAATAGAGCTTTGACTAACAAGATATTAATTAACGTTAGCGTGAGTGGCTTTATCAAATAAAGCAATGTTAAAGGGTTTTAGTATCCATTCGTAACACTATCAAATTAATGAAATTATTACAATTTTAAGACATATTATTTTAACTATAAGCTAAAAATAGTTTAACCAGTAAATTGAAAAAATATAAAAAGGTGTAAATATTTATTATATCTGTTTAAATAACTATTTTGTAACTTTACGCTTTTTTACGTATAGTTTTACTAAATTCTCACTGTCTAGTTTTTAAAATTGCCTAATTATTTTTGAATTATCACTTTTAAAAAGGATTTAACCTCGTTAATATTTTTTAACAAATATATACAACCAAAATCATAACAACAAAGCCGGAATATAAAAAGGTAAACGCATATATTACATTAACAACAAAATAAAAATGAACAGCATGTCTCATCAAATCTTGTCAGGGACGTGCCATTTCCAACGCGAGTGCCAGACAATTTGTAACCTAACAAGGTTTGGCCTGTATTTAGTTATAACTTCAAAAATTTTTCTTTGCCCAATACACTAAAAATACAGCATGCACACGTCGACCACGTCCATCGAGTATTTTAGTCAATCTCCATCGAGAGGTATTCGTTAACACGTAACTGACTGGAGAGACAAAGGCACTCGCATTTTTCACAGTTTTTTGGTACGGCTTTTTACATTCTCTCGTAGCGCTATACTTGATTGGCGATTTCGGATCTCAGTAATTATCTCAGCTGGAAACCGCTTTGAGTGAAGTTCAAATGGTTTTTTAGCTTTTATATAAATTGAATGCAGTATTGTACATTACAATACGATTGAACTACTGTGTGGATGTATGCATTTTTTATATATGTGTTATACATACAATGCATATATGTCTGTATGTATGTATAGACATATGTATAAAAAAGGATATATCGGTGCAATGGAACAACGCCTGACTGTAAACGCGATTGGTTGTCGTTTCGATTCCCACTTGGGTAATGGTTAATATTTAAATTATTTTCACTTCTCTGTTTTTTTAAGCTAAGACCAAACGAGGCATTGAGACTAATTGAATTGATTTCGGAAGAGAGAAAGTGGAGAACGGAGTGCCTTGAGATTCTAGACTCTATCTAACTACCCTACGTTTTGACTTACCAGACCGAGATCAATCTGTCCCACTTCGCAACAATAACTTCATAATTATGCTTTAATTAAAATTGTATATGGCATAAATATTATTATATTTAGTAAGTGATATAGGGAATTGCTCAAATATCCGTCAAAAGATGCCGTGCAACTAAGTCGTTTAAGCTCGAGGCTCCTGCAGACACAAGTTGCTGGATAATCCGGATAATACCATTACGCTCTACTCTGATACTCTTTATCACTAGATGCTGCTAATACCGGATTATATGAATATACTAATAAATATATTAAATATACAAATAAATTAATGATTTTGTAAATGTATATATTTTTTCCCAATTTTAATAATTTTTTCACTTTGAAAATTAAAGTGAACCATTTGCTAAATAGAAATCGTTGACTGTTCACTTTAGTCATCTTTTAGCAAGGTATTAGAACAATCCACGAGCATTCAACGTATTGTAAACATGCTTTTATAAAAAAAGTGTTAAAAATATTTTTTATGTAACAAGCAAGATTTGATATATTTCAATTACTCCTTCAAAAATAGTAACGGAAACCGCATAAAGAACATCAAAGCTTACTACATCTATCATTGTGAAAATGTTTGTAATATAAACCCTTCAAAAACTTTTTTGTTATAGTTACGGGCTTAAAATTCTGAATCTGTGTAATAATAATGCAGGGTATTTAAAGATAAATCTCTCCGCTTTTTACTTCACGCCGATAATACAAAGTTGCAATGTATAAGACGAACTTACGAAAACCAAATTATTTTTAAAATCAGATGTATTTTTTTTTAAGTGAAAATCTAAACCACAAACATCGCGGATAGATGCTTACCCTTCCATAATAAAATAAGACGTTTTTACTTTTCATTTTGAAACCAAATATGATATTTCTTTTTGAGATTTGAATTTTTTATCTCCAACCTTATTCTATTACAATCGTTAAAAAATCCTATGTTAACTTTTCCATCTTTAATATTCATAGAAGTAGCAGTATATGGCATAGCGTAAATTACCACAAATTCCAATTATTATATTATATAGGAAAGCCATAAAGTCTTTACAGTTTCAACATGGGATAGACAAGTTGAAGGGATAATCTGGATTATATAGTTTGAGTAGATCGAGTTAAATTGTTATACAAAAGGCTTATTACGTCAATATATTAGTTATTAGATAGTTTCATAATTTGGATTAATATTACATTTGTTGGTTATTATAATATGCAAAAGATCTTAGCTTTTGTTTTTGCGTTTTTTACGCGTTTTGAAGTAAAGTTATATGTTTTAACCGAATTAATCTTGTCTATTTTTGGTGTTCGAAAACATATTTATAAACATATTATCAATTTTTAGAAGACTCCAACCAAAGACAAGGCCAAGTTGAGTTCAGCCGCTCAACTAGTAGTATTTCGGGGGAAAAGTGGAGGACAGAGTGTCTTGACACTAAGTCTTTAAGAAAATGCAGTTTTTAAGAACATCCTGTTTTTCGACCTCTTTACAAGTAGTTCGTGGTCACCTGTACACCTGACATGGATTACCAACAAACATACACGATTAATCCGATTAAAATAGTTTTATATCAAAATAATCTAATACACTTTTACCTCTGTATATACTAATATATTGTAATCAGATATTAAAGAAATGTGGAGCGCTTACGTAACAGTGATCTTGGGTTGAGGATTACTTTGATAAAGGTTTTCATTAGATGGAAAAGGGAACGAAATAAAAGATGTAATTTCGTTCTCATGTTTTAACCGCGTTAATATGGCAAAGGGTCGAGGGAAATCTTTCGCTGAGAAATTAGTGCCGGCCATTACTTTGGCTTTTCGTCAACAATTCTAGTCCATGCTAATGTTAGCTCATTATATGTTATATCTTTTGTTTTGTCGAGGGTTTGCTATAAAGCGACTGTCCTCGAAAGAAATTAATTTAATAAGCTTAGTTTTTATTGTATTATGAAAAGTAAAAATTTAATCTCAATGTATAGCAAATTTTATATTAAACATCGAGACGCAGTGGGACAGCGTCTGGCTGTAGATGCGATGGTTGTGGGTTCGATTTCGAATCGGAAAAATGATTATAGTTTATTTTTATTTCTCCGCTCCGCGGTACCTATGACAAGGCGCGGCGTTAAGTTCCGCCATTAAAGGCACAATGTCTCGATTTCGATATTCAAACTTATTCAATATGTAAAAGTTATAACTCCGTATATTTGATAATAATCTTTTTATTTAATTATGCTTCAGCGCATGATTCTTTTTTTACAATCCTATCTTACCGAATGAACATTAAAATCTAAATGGATATTCCCGATGGCATTGATAGCTTTTCAAAGTCGGGCTGTTCCAAACTGAAAAGATTTGTGAAAAGCAGTTTAAAGAAAAAATTGCAGCTAGAAATGCAAACAGCATTTGCGGATATTCCTATTCTTATGTATTTGAAAGTACCAGATGTTGGAACTCGGATTTTCGAAATAAAGATTTTATATTTTTTGTGATATTTGTCCATAATATGTAGCTCATTTTATCCTGTTTTAATTTGTTTATCACTCATTATAGGACAACATAAATTTTAACATTATTCTTACAGCTTTGATTGAGGGACGCAAAAGTTGTTGAAATGCCCTGGTTGCGCTTTTAGTATCGTGACCTGTTTTCGCATTGCAAGGACTTGAAAGTAGTACAGTTTTACACTACAGTTTCCATGTTAAAAATTGAAAACGAAGTTTGCGGTTGCACTACGTAACGCCATGCTCTAAGCGTGGAAACAAAAACTCTTTTGTTAAACTACGAAAGGGACCTATTTAGGTGGCTCCGTTTCGTAAGGAAGTAAGCATCATTTGTCATTGTCGCCTGTCAATCTGACACTCAGGATAGCTTAGATTTGACGCGATAATTATATGTCCTAATGTAGAAGTTGGAACTTCTTTTGAACTTGGATGATATATCTTTTTTGTTATTGCTCTTAAGTTATTATTAATATTTAAAAATGTCAAAATTGTCTGTATATATAATAAGATTATAGATAAGAATAAAGAAGAGACTCTCTTTGCATAAAGACAAAGAAATTTTATTTTTATTTTAATTTGTTGAGACAAATACGAACACCAGAAAAATCTTGATTGTCAGTTCTATAGATGTTGAAAAAGTAAAGGATCGCGTGCATATCTTAAAAAAACAACTTTAAAAATAACCTTTTAAACAAAATCAATGTGTCTAGTAGTCTAGACGGAAATCGTTTCGCCTGTCATTTTAATCTAATCGCGTGTTTGCAAAAAATAGTTAAAACATTCGTAAAAAATCTGGCACTTATGGCGAGAAAATAGATCTAAAATTGTATTTTATTAGTTTTTCAGGTATGTTAGACAGAAGAAAGTTCTTATTTAGCTTTATGCTTTTTTCTACGCTGAATATATGCCGTGCTTTTTCTCAGGTACACAGCGGAGAAATGATAATAATTTGAATATTATTATTTTACCGATTGTTTTTAAACTCGTAACCATCATGTTTGCTAGACACTACCACTGCCTAGTGGCCACAAAAGGCCTTAACTTTTAGGCGGTTTGCTATATAAAATTATTTTTTCAATTTCAATAGTATATTTTTTTTGATATAAAACCAATCAGTGCTCACATATATTACGACTCAGCTGAGTGTATAGTGCGCACACTCGCACAGGACTTATCTAGCCCATAATGAACGTAATAACGAACCTGTCAAAGCATATTACGCAAAGCCCACACAAAGGATCAGATATTAATAGCAGTATCGGCATTGATAATATCATAGCAGTCTAAATACAATATGGATCACGTCAAGAGTATTCAAAGCCATGTGTTAGTACAATTTATTGAGTTACGAACTTTAGTGTTAATTAATAATGCTTTTGCTTGTTTTGATGTAGTATACTTAATAATAATATGCATTAATAGAGAATGGTAAGAGTAAATAGTCTTAACAAATATTTACGTACAAAATATTATGGAACGTTTGCTAATTTACCATACCACAAAAACAGTCACCTTCCTCCAGTATCATTTATACTATGTTCATGAAGGTCAGCCGAAGTTTTCCCCTATCTCTCTTACCACTCCGTCATATAGTTTTCTTACCATAACTTTATGCCAAACGACCTGAGCAAGTTCTTCTACATTCTTCCTATAACATTCTTCACTGGCAACATATACAGAATGGCGGGTGGCAGTGAGAATGTTGTAAACTAATTGTGTTTCATAAGTAGTTCTTTCCAGTTGTACCTGAAATATGCCAACTAATAGAGTCTCATATATACGTTCACTCATAGAAAATGACGCTAAAATATCAAGTATATTTTTATGTTTTGTAAATAATTATCTTAATTTTTTTAGTGATAATCAGTGGCTGTCATTTTAAATTATGTATCGTTATTACACATTCACTGCGAAACAGATTACTATTATCACGAACAACTAATTTATATTATGCGGGAAGGGGCCCCATGTGTAAATTCCATTATATTAATGAATCGAATTAAGTAATTTATAAAATAATGCTGTCATGTCCATTTTTGATGGATGTTTTTTGCTTGGCCGTTGACATATAAGGAGGAATAGATGAAAAATAAGAAAACATTTATTTTTGCTTCTTGCTTTTTCTAATTGCACAGAAATAAAAATAATTTAAATGTAATTGATTATTTAAGTATAATTAAAATCTTTCGAGTAGGGATCGAACCCACAACCAAGCCAGTCTTTTTTAGTTCAACGCGATGGCTTCACTGATAATAATAATGAAAGATTTCGATTGTCACGAAGATTTTAAAGGTACGTGGTCGAAGTACGATATTTTTTCTCTAGTTCCGCTGTAGATTGGCGATGAGATAACATTGTCTTGAGCACCCGGCTTAATAGAGCAGGTAGCCCTAGGGAATTTGCTTTGTTCCAGAAATTCTAAGTTTCGCAAAAGAGAATATTACCTTCCTTATAAACGTAATATTTTAATATACCTACATAATCAGATATAATTATGTTTACAATTTTTTTCTTGGCGTTTTACCTATACATGTATTTTTATATTTTTTTATATTTAAAATTACTAGTATAGACTAACAGTCTCAAGCAGAAATATATTTATTAGATAAATATTGGCAAATTATAAAATAATATCAGTAATATACTAACAAAAGATTTTTGATAATACTTTGTAATACTTGTATATACATATAAGATAAATGTAAAGTCTATTGGAATAAGCTTAATGCGATCACGAAATTGAGAATTTCTGAATAGGTTTAAGAGCTTTTAGAAATTGAAGAATCCATTCAATGCAAAAACATAGGAGATTACAGATTGGTAAATAGCATTTTGGCTCCGGTGAATGAACTACGGTGTAATGGGTAGGAGATCATTGGTGGCGTTATGCCAAACGCTGTATCCCCTGCAAATGTTATCGATATTGCCAGAACGTAGTGTTTGTCAACGTATATCTTATCTTTATTTTAGAATTTAGATTCGTAGTCGAATTTTCGTTTATTTAATAAAACATTTTAATTTAAATGCTTATATTTAGTTCATCTCAGACTAGCTCACTATTCAAGACAACGAGATAGATTTATCCAAATAAATTGGAGTATTGTGTGATTATCGACTAAGTGAGGACATACCGTACTTTCTTCCAACAACTTAAAGACTTATAAAAGGTTCAAAGTATTAACTTTGGTGAAAAACCCAACGAAATTGTGGGTTAGATTTCCGCGGTGGCGTTCTGCCAAACCGCCCGAATATCCTCCACGGAAAACCTTATCGAGTAACACTTCACTTATACGACCACCAAATAGACTGTAATATTTGCCAACATACAGTAACATTACCAAACCAGCCGTAACCTATTTGCGGAGATAAATAGTACGTATGACTTGAATATTTTGAACAACTTTTACTTCGGCTTTTAGATAGATAGTGTTATCTTAGTAACATGTTTTTATATAGGATTTTGTATTGAGGTAGATGTTATGGAGTAACCTTCGTATAAGATACATTGTTGAAAAGTAATGCAGAATTTAATTTTAAATTTAAATATTTCCATTTCCTTCGTTCGCTCTGGTTTCAGAGGCAAAGCGCGGCGTTAAGTTCCGCCACTTAACACGCAATGCCTCCAAATTCGGCGGAAAGTGTAGAACGGAGTGTCTTAACACTAGATTCCCTCTGCCTACCCTGCTGTGTGCGGGATACAGCATGAAGCTAAAAAAAATAATTATTAAATATAAATTCGAGGCATCCGTGGCGTCTGACTGTAAATGCATGTGATGGTTGTGGGTTCAATTCCCACTTGAAGGAAAGTTTATATATTATTTCATTTCGTCGCTCTGGTACCTAAGAAAATGCGCGGTGTTGAGTTCCGCCACTTAGTACACAACGTTCGATTACAGGCGGAAAGTGGAGAACGGAGTATTTTGTCGCTATATTATCTCTGAATGTGCAGGAAAAGGTGTGAAGCTGCTTTTAATTGCAAATATTAAGAAATTATGTGTATAATGTGACGTTCAAAGTCAAAGGAAATTTATAATGTGAACTTCATTATTTCATAAGCATATCGGAGGTGTTCCTGTTGCTTGAATCTTTTATTTTGCCAACATTTAAATTAATTTCTTTGTCAAATTCTGCACGAACGACAAAAACAGAGTCTGGCCGATATTTCAATTATTTGTTTTTGCTTCCATACAATATTTGCCTATTGGAGCGCTAAGATTGCCATTGAAAGATTACAATACATTTTATATTTTAGTATGTTCTAAAAATAATTTAATAATATTTCACTATTATAAACATATTTTTTTTTTTTAAATTGTGTTCACGGGTGTTTTGCCATTGTAGGGTAAGTGGGTTCTCTCTGAACCCACTGTCAAGATACTCCGTTCTTTGTCTTTCGCCTGAATGCGAGACATTGCATTGTCTTACTAGAGCGGATAAAATAAAATAAATGTAAACCGACAGGCAGGACAGCCCGACAGGAAATTGAACTTACAAAAACTGAATAATATTACGGATATTATACATTTTAAAGATTAATATTGTTATTTCTTGTACATTATAACATAATTAATTTAAATATTCTTTGAAAAGATAGATAAAAAAGCGTGGCGTTGAGTTCTAATTAATATATTATGTCTCCAATTCGGACGTAAAGGAGAGAATGGTGTACCAATTCCATGTTGTTTCTGCCTACAGTGCTACGTGAAATAAAGCGTGAAGCGTGAAAAACTGTAGTTAAAATACTTTCTTAATGGTCTGTTAAAATCGCATTATAAAAACAGAAGTTTTCATACACATATTGACGTGGAACTGTTTCGTGTGCTTATGTTAATGTTTGTGGTACTAAATGATGTATATAAAAATAAAATATTTCGCATTCTGAACATCCAACTTTGGCGGCGTGCCAGAGCTTTAAAAACAATGTTTTACAAATGTTTGACGTGTCATGTTTATATGGTATGGTACAGGTAGAAGCCACATGCAATTTTACACAACATTTTATAGGAGTTTTTCGCTTGGATTAATATTTCAGAGTGATATCATATATGTTTTTTTTTTATATTGATTTTGTAATTTTTTAGGTGTTACTAGTGTTTTATATGATAACGTATCGTAAACAATGAAATATAGATTTATTAAAATTTATAAGAACTAAAGCTTTTCCAAAATAAGCGTTGGTTAAGCAACATGTGTTCGACTCGTATGTTACTTAATAAAAAACTTAACATACCAAACGTACGGTAGTCTGTGTAATATATTATTTATTAATTTAATATATTTCTAGGGCTTCTATATGAAAAATATGCTGCATTTTATACTCTTCCGTGCGCATGATTTTTATAAAAAACGGGTCGAGAGGTTTTCCTGGATGTAAAAAGGTATAGATATATAAAAAGCAACTCATGCCTTTTCCCATATAGCTTCATAGTTAGAGTTAACCTAGTGTCAAGACACTTCGTTCTCCAATTTGCGCCTAAAAACGAGACTTAGCGCGGAACTTAACACTGCTCTTTGTTGGCACGTAAACAAATTAATTTTAAATATCAGTTTGTCTGTTGTATTTGTGCGCTTATAGTATGAAATATTAATATCAATGCAACCAAACTCTGAACAAATGTTATATCTAAGTTAAATGAGAATCAAATTTCAATTACCCCTATACAATGACCCATTTGAAATATT
Organism: Dryas iulia moderata; assembly: GCA_019049465.1. Taxonomy (NCBI): domain Eukaryota; kingdom Metazoa; phylum Arthropoda; class Insecta; order Lepidoptera; family Nymphalidae; genus Dryas; species Dryas iulia. Next base: position 6,097,490 of record CM032417.1, read on the forward strand.
CACCACATTTCACCAGCAGCTTTCGTTAGCGGTGAAAATTTGTACCAACAATGTAATTTGTGCATTCGATGATCCATTAAATTAGAATAGTAAAATAACGAGCATGGGTAATTTGTACCGGTAACGGTTATGGCGAGGTGCCAGACGCTGTTAAGCTATGTATGTGTTCGGAGATAAATTATGATATAAGGAAGAAAATTACTTTGCCATATACTAGCCTTATACGATCTACACTGAAATCTTATTGTGTTCTATAATATATAGCTTGCTATAATTTATCCGAATATTGTGTCTAGTGGTATTGAACATTGTGTACGTACAATTTGGTTATATATATTTTTTTAATTTCACGCTGTATCCCACACAGAGCAAGGTAGACAGAGGGAGGGAGGTGTTAAGATATTCCGTTTCCAATTTTTGCGCCAAATTTGGGAGACATTTCGTGGTGTTAAGTTGTGGAACTTAACGCCGCGTTTTGGCTCGACACATGATCGAAAAAAAATCAAATAATTATTATTGCCACTCCTCGAGCGGGTTTCGTCCCCACAACCAGTCGCTTTACACTGTGCCCCTGCGCCACGACTGGCATCAATTGGTAATATTATAACAAATTATATCTTTAATTGTCTGAATTAGTATAATGGATCGAATAACAATAACTATATTTATATCCGAGTAAAACCAGGACGGGAAGCATTTCCTTATTGTATTTGAAACAAAACATAACACTCTTGTAACATTTGTTTATATTATGACATGAGTAACAGTAATTAAGTGTTTTTTTTGAAGGTAACATAAATAAATTAATGTTTTTAATGCTTCATTTAAATATTCAGGGTATGAAAAACATTTTTAGAAAGTGTATTAAAATTAAAACACAGAAGGACTCGAACCCGCTCCTTTTCTAAACCGTCCAGTTGTCTTTAACGGCTTGCAAGAGGTTCGGTTTCAAGTCCCGCTGCGTTCAATTTTTTTTATTTAGCTTCACGCTGTGTCCCATACACAGCAGGATAGGCAGAGGGAACCTAGTGTTAAGACACTCCGTTCCCCACTTTCCGCACAATTTGAAGGCGTTGCGTGTTAAGTGGCGGAACTTAACGCCGCGCTTTACCTCTGATACCAGAGCGAAGAAAGTGTAATATTAAATATTTCCACTCCTCGAGTGGGAGTTGAACCCACAACCAGTCGTTTACAGTCACATGTTCGTGCCACTGTGCCACGACTGGCCCCAAATTATTAAAAATTAAAATGTTTATTTGATTACTATAACATAAATGTTTAACTACATAAATAGTAGTTATACATAAAATAAATATTTAGATTTTAGTTTATATTTTAGTTCTTTGTTTCAAATATTTAATAATATAAACAACAAGATATCATTGTACATACTTAATAATATTTATTACGCCATTGTATTAATATCTCTGAGTTACATTGTAATGCATAGTTAATGAATATTCAGCCTCGATTAGTAGGTATTTTATATATTTGACTATATGTTTACTACTACTTCACAGCTGATTGGAATATATATTTACGGCCTATAAGTCCCTAGTCTCAGTCATAAAATTAAATTGAACTTAAGTTCAGATCTTCTCGATCTTGATCAATTCAGGTTAGTCAAAAAATCTACTTGATTTTTTCAGTTATTGCTAAACGAATATTGCCAACATATTTCTATAATTATATTATAATTTATATCCATACTAATAATAATAATAATAATAATAAAGCTTTATTTAATTCCATACAGATAAATTACATGTGTATTAATTACATTACTAGTTACCTAATTACAATATTACTAAGTTAGTTTTAGTTATATTAGTTTTAATCATTTATTTAGGTTTTTATATACATTTGTTTTTTTTTTTTTCTTTAATTAATAACTGTATAATTTCATTATTATTTAGCTGTTAGTAAATGTTAGTTTGGTTAGGATTTTATTTTAAGTAAAAATTATTATTTGAAGTGTTTTTTTTTTTCCTTTTTTTTTGAATATTATTATTTTTATTTTTTAATATATATTTAGTTAATTCAATTTAATTATTATTATGTTTTTTTTTTAATTTCAAGTGGCGTTATTAATTTTAGTAATATATGTTTCTTTTAATTTTTATTTGAGTTGTACAAGTTTAATTATTAGTCAATTTTAGATGACATTGTTAACTTAAATTTCATTTTATCTTGAGTTATTTTAATTAAATTAAATTATTATTCAATGTTATTTTTAGTAGTGTTTGTTTTTATTGTTTAATTATTTGTAGTTGTATTTGTGACGGATTTCGGAATGAAATAGTTGAAAACCTGAAAAAGGTCAAGAATACATTACTTTTTCAAAAATAAACCCCTAAAGAATTGAAAAATCGGGAATGAAAATGTGTTGAAAGACATAAACCCAACTTAAGCGTTAATGCGGACCGTAAAAATACGAAACAGTAAACTATAGTAGTGTCAAGTAAACTATAGTATAGTAGTAGGGCGAAGCCGCAAGCCAGTCGCTATTTCTATATTATATATATGTACAAACTGCTATAATATAAAGCCCTATTGAAGCTTGTGAAAGTAAAGTCATCTCAAGAATTAATTTGAACTTCCCTAATGTCACCTAAACTTCAAGGTTGATTTTGATTAATGATTTCACTGATAAGAGCCACCCCTTGTGGGTTACTTGATTAATTAATAAGATTTTGATAGTATGTACATATTATGTATTGTATAACACAATTTATATGTGTATCTTATATATATTTTTTAACCGAACTTTGAAAAGTTGTTAATAATATCGCTACAAATTTCTCATTTTCCAATTGCAATCGTAGAAAATAATCTGAGTGCTAACATTAAATTCTCCTAACACGTTATCTTGATCTCGATCAAACACGAGTGGCCATAAACCCGCCCACGTCGCGTCGCCAGGCAGTCTGAAGGCAAACCTCTTCAACAATTCCAATAAGGAAATCTATCTGTTACATATTTATGGAAACCTCATGCAAAACACACCCGTATATCGTCCTGATGAAACCGGTGCGGTCAATAGCATATATATACGTACCTTCTCTCTATACGACTTCTTGTGTGTACGAGTCATTAGAATTATATTGGTTATTGATATGTTTAGGTACTCGTTGATTCTGTTTTATGAATGTAATGACAAAGATACGTTCCTCTCCACGGCAAAAGTAGCTCCACACTTTTTTCCACAGTCAGAGGGAAGGGAAGTTAGCGTCAGGACACTCCGTTCTCCATTTTCCGCCCAAAATTGAGACATCGCGTGTTGAGTGGCTGAACTCTTCTTAAGTACCTAAGCGGAGAAATGAAAATAATATATAATCATACCTCGAGTCGGAATCAAATCCACGACTATCGCATATCGAATCAGGCACTGCTCCACTGCGCCACGACGGCCTCTAGATAGACCTCGGAGATAAATTTAAATTTGCTAATTTAATTATTAAACATTTTTAAAGTGTTATTCCACACTTAGGAAAATTGAAAAAGACATTTAAAGAAAACGTATAAAAATTTGAACGCAGCGGGATTCGAACCCGCGCCTCCTGAATACCGTTCAGGCGCTCTCACCACTGAGCCATGCGTTCATGCGTTATTTTTATACGTTTTATTTAAATGTCTTTTTCAATTTTCCTAAGTGTGGAATAACACTTTAAAAATGTTTAAAAAGTATTTAATAAATAGCATTCTCTCTTGCCAAAAGATTGTTCGTAGAATAATCTTTGGGTAGCAGAAATCTGTAAAAATCTCTCTACAGAGATGCTAACAACATAAATAAGTTGTAATAAAGCGTATAAGAATTTCGACGCAGCGGCTAGTAGAACGCATGGCTCAGTGGTGAGAGCGCCTGAACGGTATTCAGGAGGCGCGGGTTCGAATCCCGCTGCGTTCAAATTTTTATACGTTTTCTTTAAATTTAATTTGCTAATTTAATTATTGTTCTGTGTTTTTGTATAATTTGACACGATCATGGATGAATGTTTTATAACACTGAATTGAAAATGTTTGTAAACTTCTATTTTTGGCGACAATAAGGTTTAGGGCTCTTCTAAAGTCAATCCAATTGTTACTTAACGCTTCAAAATCGTTAAGCCTACAAGTTTTAAGAGTTGAAGTCAACTTTGTAAATCTTATGGAAAGCAATTTCAACTTATGTAATTACTTGCCCTGCGTCGATATAAATTGTAAATCTTTAAATTTATAACATTTAAATTAGGCATAATACTTAATGTTCTCTAACAAGTCTTTGAGAATTTATTTAATAAATAATATTGATGAACCCTGAGTGGAATTTGTAACCACAATCAGCCAGACGATGCCAACAAATATTATTATATATGTTTATTTTTAGATGCAAAATAAATGAGAAACGGACTTAAGTATAAAAATAAGTAGGTGTAATTGATATTAAAGAATGGAGGAAAATAATTAAATGGAAGAATGTTTTTACAATAACATATATGTTCAGTAATTTCGTCATAAGATAATACAAAAGAATATATTATCTACATTGACACGTCAATTTTAATAAAAGTAATTAAAATATAATTAATATTATAGCATATAAATACTTTAAATATTTTTTCTATAAAATTAATATTCTGTAAGGCGCTTTATACCGGAATACAAGCAACCAGTCCGGGTACAGAGGAAATCTATCTTTTTATACCTTTTTTACACTTTTCCTTAAGCGAGCGTTAATCAAAGTTATTTATTATTAATTTGTGCGACCTAAAATCTCAAAGTACAGTTTACATTTTACATTGAAACTTTGGAAGGTTTACCATTAATAACTTTTTTATTATTATAGTTTAAAACAGATCAACAGTATCAGAGTTATTCGACAAATAAACAGTCACATGTTGTCGAACAATCTGCTTTACGCTTCAATACATTTCGCGGCTTGATCGAATATTGGTATCGGACGACCGCGGCGTGGTCTTTGATACAAGCCGGATTTATGTGCAGATCGCTGTAAACGGAACACACACGTATTATATTTCCTCTATTGTGCCCACTTAGATTACTTCCACGTAACATTGGACTGTAAACATATATTATACGGCACTGTTTTGTTCAGAAGTTATGCCTGGCTTGCGGTGTTTGAGACCAGCCACAATAATGTGTATAGCACTCGATGCACACATTAATAAATTATAGTCCTTTTGTTCGCTTTAGCTTCGTGGGTAATAAACGTGTGTTCTAATGCCAAACTATATGTTTCATGCTGCAGTACACTATCGATTTCTGTTTATTATTTATATATAAAGTACTACTGGTTTTGAAATAGATGCTAATTTTTTATTTTATTTTTTGTATGTCTACTTTACTTTTTTACTTTAACTTAGCACCTTCACGCTTTTTTGTACTTAGTAGGATAATCAAAAAGAACATAGTGTCAAGCAACTCCGATCTCCACTTTCTGCACGAAATCGAGACATTGCGTGGGAACTTTAACTTTCGTTTTCATTTGAGTTTTAATACCTTTAAAGGTTTTGTTACGTATAACAAATATTTAGCCGCCAGTTACTAAAGCTATAAATATTGTGATTTTACACCAAGTCATATCTCATTTGTCGATATTTATGAACGTTCTGCATTTGTCCTTAGATGCGGGCTTCACGCCGATTTCACGGAGCTGACAGCGTGTGTGGGCGGCGAGCTGGACCGACACGAAGGTTCCGCTGTGCACAGGCGATATTTCTACATTACACTATTGAGAGAACCCGTCGCCAGGTTAGTTTGATTATCGATAATATAAAGGATGCTCTGAATTGGAACCATTTGTGTGCAAATATATTATATGCGTCATTTGAAATGTGGTTGTAAATGAAGTAAGGTGTTCTAGTATTTCAAGTTTGATAAGTTGTATAGAAATAAAATGAAGCTAATTGTTTATCGAACCAGGCTACTAATAATAATAAAAGTATTGTCTTTTCTCAAATATTTTTTATCAATTTAAAATTATGTTTCAAAATCATTATAAGTAATTTAAAATGTAATACTTAAAAATAAATCGAAACGACTGGTTGTGGGTTCGATTCCCACTCGAGGAGTGGAAATTATATTCCCATTTTCTTCGCTCTGGTGTCGAGGTAAAAGCGCGGCGTTAAGTTCCGCCACTTAACACGCAAGCCTCCGAATTCGGCGGAAAGTGGGGAACGGAGTGTCTTAACACTAGGTTCCCTCTGGCTACCCTGCTGTGTGCGGGATATAGCGTGAAGCTATAAAAATCATAAGAATAACTCAAATAATTGAAAAAGGAAATCAAATGATTATTTCCTATAATTTTACTATTACCAAACATCGAGAAATACAAATATTTTCTTATTTGTAAATAAATACAAACGTGGCGAGAAGAGATACATAAAAATACCGTAAAGTGAACCAACGATATTAGCTATCATACTATTTCATATGTAAGCTCATATAAGCCCAAATAAGTTATGAAAATCGCAAGGTCAAACCGAAATAATACGGCCCCGAGTTCGAAATTATGCATGACCTTAATACTCGACTTACGATATGGGCCAGCGTGGACTAGGATCGCAACCAGCTACCTAGCGTGTATAACTTGTTGATCTAAATATATATCCGGTTTTTATTTCTTATTTTTATATAAATGACTATTATATTGATTATAAAAAAGTGTGACTACTGCTAATTAAATTTCTTGCCCTGAGTATATTTCAGGCTATCGTGGCAAAGTGCGATAGTGTTTGACTGTACATAAAATAGGTTTTGGGTTCTATTTTATCTGTGGGGAATAAATTATAAAAGTACTATTTTAAAAATTATTTAAATTACTAAGATGTTTTTTTCCGCCATTCAACAGAATACTCAGTTAATATTTCAGCTAAAAACAAATATCCTTTGTTTCAGATATCTATCCGAGTACCGACACGTCAAACGTGGAGCAACATGGAAGGGATCGAGGCACTGGTGCCAAGGCCGCACCGCCTCTGGTAAGCATCTACTCCACAGCTCCACATAACATTTATAATTCAGAGCGGAAATGTTCCACGTCTGTATTAAATTGCTGCACGCTATCGCCATGTCAATGCTTAGTAAGTACGTATCTTGATCATCAAAATTTATTTTCCCTAGCGACGGTGTTGAATATTCCTTTGAAATGTTCAATAAATGGTCGTCGTGGTGATGTGACAGCGTCTGGCTTTAAATGCGATGATTGTGGGTTCGATTCTCATTTGGGGTAATTATTTTTATTTCTACGCTCTGTTATTCAAGACAAAACGCGATGTGTGGCTTTCAGGCGCAAAGTGGAGGACGGAGTGTTTTAGCACTAGGCTTTCTTTGACGGGACGGACTTCTCCTGTTATACGGGAAAAAGCTCGAAATTGCGTTTTATTATATCAATAAAGTGACACTTGCTATCGTCGATAACTTTTCCCGCTATGTTGTTTACTAAATACTTACATATTTTTTTATAGAATGCTCCATCATTCATATTATGTCACGAGGACTATTAGAGAAACAAAACATTGACAACTTTTCAAACTAGAATTGTATGATTGATGTGTTAAATGCATTAAGTATTCTGTGACAATAGTAATATAAAAATGTTTCCAACTTTTATTAATGTTTACTGCTTGTCTATATATTTTAATATCGTAATTACCTAATTTGACGTCATTATGGCGCAATAGGACAGCTTATTAGTGTAAACGCTATTAGTTGTGGGTTCGATTTCCACTAGAGAGCATGATTATATGAATTATTTTCATTTCTTTTCTTAACTTCTTTCTTCTTTTTAAAGGTTTCTAGATGAAATCCATCATAGCACAGTGTTACAGGGTTTTACTGTTTGCGTGATTGAGCTCTTACTGTTTGCGTGATTAAGCTCTTACTTGTCAAAAGTGTGTTTCGTTGTAGTTTAACTCTTCCTGGGCTATTTGTAGTAGACCTCTGAAATTTGTCAGGGATATCGAGCACATTGTCTTGTGTGCTGTGAAGTTTTTTGGTGACAATTGTAATTGTAGTTTTTGAATAAATGGTAATAAAATGGTCAAAAAGTGCCCATAGACTTAGGCTGTGGGACGTTAAGTGTTATGTTAGTGTTAAGTGTTTGCTTTTCAAACTTTTTTAACAAGTAATAACATTAAATATGTACTTCGCTCAGCTCTTCCCGCCATGCAGAGCAAAGAGGCGCTTCCTAGTAGTTGTGGAATCAATTTTCATTGCTCAATTAGTAAAATTCAAATTATTACAATTCCTTGCACTGTGCTATGTTTTACCGTCAGCGTTAAGTTTCGCCATGTAACACACAACACCTACTATTAAGTAGAAACTAGTTTATTGTAATAACTTACTTACGCGGCGTTATGTGTCGGAACACTTAACACGCAATGTGTCGATTTCGGGCGGAGAACGGAGTGACACTAAGTTCTCTTTGACTACCAACTGTGCAATAAAAGCGTCAAGCTGATTAATTTATAGTAGAAGGTATATTGTATGTATGTATATCAATGTTCATATGCATAGTGGTCCGGAAATTTGAATATACGTATATATCTAATACCAATTTATTATTATCTAAAAAGACTAATCTTTAAATAGCTTCACGCTATATCCCGCACACAGCAGGGTAGGCAGAGGGAACCTAGTGTTAAGACACTCCGTTCCCCACTTTCCGCCGAATTCGGAGGCTTGCGTGTTAAGTGGCGGAACTTAACGCCGCGCTTTACCTCGACACCAGAGCGAAGAAAATGGAAATATAATTTCCACTCCTCGAGTGGGAATCGAACCCACAACCAGTCGTTTACAGTCACACTCTTGTGCCACTGGGCCACGACTGGCCACAGATTATTATCTATTTTGAGCTAAATGAGATTATACGCATTATGTAAATTAAGTAAATTTAATATATACATATATAGTCTATCAAACTTGGCAAGGTCTTTCGTCACACAAAACATTCTTCATATTTAATTTAAATCCAATATTTTTATTATATATCCGTTACACGTTGAATAATACAGCTTTTATCGTTATTTTTAATAATAAGTGATTTAGAAATAAATAGTAAATTAAGACAATCAAAGATTAACCGTTAGGTCGAAATAAGAAAACTAAACATATTCGTGCGATATAATAGAGGCTATCGTGGCGAAGTAGGAATATGTCCGACTATAAAAGTGATTGGTTGTCGGTTCGACTTCTACTCGAGGAAACATAATCAATTTTAAAATGAAATAATTTGAAAATCATTATTATTTCTCCTCTCTAGTACATAAACAAAGTGCGGCGTTAAGTTTCGCCGCTTTCGATACGTAACACCTCTATTTCTCTCTGACAACTCCGCTATGCTGAAACAAACGCAAAGCTCAATAAAGATTCGACATTTTAATTTCTTTTCCTTATCATGAAAAAAATTGTGTTCTATACAAAATTAGAAACATTTAAATATTTTATTGAAATCGTACGAGTAGACCCAAAAATAGAAATTATGGTTATCGTTATCCACGCTTCCATACAAAACGCGATCGGTATAAGTGATTGCGAATATAAGCGGCACGCGGTAGCATCATACATACATACATATGGATATATGCATTGTTTATGAAATTTCGTTTAACGTTACGTCACTGAAGCTGTCTGAGTTATAAAATACTAGCGACCCGTTCGCGGCTTTGTCCGCGTAAACTACACAGTAACATAGCAGTTTGTATTTTACATGGCCCGTTTTTTGCTTATGTTAAGCGGCTTATATTTTTTTATACAAGTTTTATCAGAACCTTAGGGATTGATTTTAAAAAATAGGTGATCTATGTTTGACCTTGCAACGTCTACTACCTTCCTGAAGAATTTTATCAAAATCGGTCAAGTGTTTTTAATTTTCATACAAACTTTCATTCCGTAGGGTATTGGGTCTTAAACTATTTTTATTGTTTGTATATCATTCCAAATTTCATCCAAATCGGACCAACAGACTTGCATTTATAATATTAGTATGGTTACTGATGTATGCGGTTGTAAATCATTCCGCTAATTAAGAAATAATAGCCGATCGGTTTGGATGTTGAAGCTATTCGCGAACGTTGATTTGATGTATCATCGAATAATTTGAATATCTGATTTGAATATAGCAGTTCTTTACTAAGAACCTAACGTCAAAACACTTCTCGTCTGATTTCGAAATATTGCATGTTGAGTGGCGGAACACAACGCCGCGGATTGTCTTACTAGAGTGGAGAAATGACAACGGAACCGAACCCACAACCAAAGGTAGTCAAACGCGGTTTTAATCAATTCTCAATGAATTACTAGCAACGCGCTGGCGACTTCGCCTACGTAAATTTAAGTTTTTAGCCAATTTAATAAAACTGTTATTTAGGAGCAATTTTGTTAAACGAAATTTAGATTGTTGCAACTTTTTTATTTATTAACCGTTTTAAAAACATTAAACACTAAATGTGAAGGGAAAATTGCATTTTAATCAGTAAGCGCATTTCAGAGATTAGCATGCATAAACAAACGAAAAAAAATTAAAACCTAAAAAAATATTTTTTTAAATATTACTTCATGCACAGACAGCGATCAATTGCATTTTTGTTATATGTATAGATTTTATAATTAACCTTAAATGAAAATATTTTTATTATAAAATTATATAAATAACTTAAATTCAGCACTTTTTAGAGAATATATGTATGTTAATAAGAAGTAGTATTTAAGTATGGCGCACGTTTGATCTATTAACAGAGTAGGTATTTTAAAACAGCAGCTAATTTGCAGCAAACATTGTAGCACGAATACTACTTTTCGCTTGTAAATTCCTCACAGTGAAAACTTCTAACGTGTTGACTAAAACATTACCGTTGGTAGACTATGTATATGATTTTGTTCCGCATAGCAAAGTAGTCAGAGAGAAGTTAGTGTCAAGACACTCCGTTTTCTACTTTCTGCCGAAATTGAGATACTGTGTATTAAGGTGGCGGAACTTCTCTTCTTACTAAACATACTAAAGCGATGGAATAAAAATAATTTAAATTTAGTCATTCCCCCAAGTTGTAATGGAACCCGTAACTATTCGGTTACAAATAGAGGTTACTCTGTAGAACTGCGCCGCAATGGCCTTGTTGGTATAGTATAATTATAAATAATTTTAACTGGTTTCCTCCTCTCAATATTATAATAGCATTTGATTAAATAAGCTGTATTTTCCTTTTTATTAATATATTTAATATAGTTCATAGCCAACACTGTTTTAGCTATAACCAAACTAATTTAACCATGCTATAAAACTATAATTTTCTACCAACTAAATCATATTGTTTTTATATTTTTCTATACAGCTGCCGAAGTACCACCATGTTATACGGGTGACTCATGGCGTGGAGTGACGCTGGAAGAATTTGCGGCTTGTCCGTGGAACTTGGCGAATAACAGACAGACCCGCATGTTGGCCGACTTGGCCCTAGTCGGCTGTTACAACGGCACGTTGCGACATCGAACATCTGACACCGATAGGGTTCTACTAGCATCTGCCAAGCGAAACTTGGTAGCGTTATCTTACTTCGGACTTACGGAGTTTCAAAAGGTGAGTCTATTGTTTTTTTTATTTTATTATACCGGTTTTGTAGTTTTTCAATCTTTAATAGATTTAACTTTAAATAAATTAAACTTGCAGCTTTTTTCCGTACAGTAAGGTACTCAGAGAGAACCTAGCACTATCAAGACACTCCGTTTTTTACTTTTCATCCAAATTCGAGACATCGCGTATTGAGTAGTCTTAAGTACCAGAGCGAAGAAATAAATATTAAAAAACTAAAACTGAATTGAATTGAAATTAAATTGATTTGTTTAACAATTACTTTTAAATTATAAAATCCATGTTTATGAATTAAATTTCATTACTAATGTATTAGAATAAATTTGAAATTAATTGTAAAGTTTTATAGGTGTTCTATTGATTCCAATCATATATTAAGATATATTTAGATATAATTAGATATATGGTAGACATCCTTAGATATAGTTAAAAGTGGAAATGCCCTTAGATATACTCTTTTTTAACCCTTTAACTACATTTATAATTATAATTTGTCCTACAATAAAAAAAGCTTGACGTTGTCTGACTTTAAATTCATAGTTTTTGTCACTTAATTCATTTCCTATTATGTTTTATCTAATTCGGTAGCTAACTGCTTAAGTTTGGAATCGGATTATGCGTTTAATTTTTAATAAAAATCAATTTGTCACTGTCAAGTTATCGTGAGTTGAAAGACGTTAAGAACTCCAATATACATAATCTGTTATTTCGTGTCATCAAAATTTATGTGAGGCTGAATATTTTAATTTGTTAAGGTTATATCGTAATATCGCATGCGTGGAATTGACAAGGGGTTCTATCGGAGAATATCATATGTAAATAAATTATGAGTAAAGCAGCTTCTCTTGAGCATGAAATATATTTAAATCACTCATAACTTATAACCATAAAATATTCGTATAATGAATAAACGACGTTTTGTCGGTATCATTTAATTTTATTCAAGAAAAGTCCATTTTTTTATAACTTTATCTTTTCATAGCGAACAAGTATTCAAGGGAGATAAAGAAAAAAGGAAGTGTAATTAGTATGCTATTGTCTGCAAGGCTAAGGCTTCATTTAATTTGAAGAATTGAAGGGTTATGGTCAAAGCTTTGTGGAAAAGATCTCATTTTCTACTTTTTATGTTATTTAATTCAGTTTAGAGTTTTTCTAAGAACGTTCTCTGCATTTTATTAACTTGGGATTTATGCATTTTATTTTCTTGTAAGCTAAGCTTACTTTCTTACTTGGATTTTAAGCTGTGCAAGGAATTACACTTTGAAATAAAAGATAAAAATTTAATCAGCTTCAGAATTTTTAATCCGGCCAGTATATAATTAGATTAAAGTCAGATGCTCTAGTTGTCCGCTTAAAAATTGTGGTAAATTGGCAATTGTAAAACATTTTCATTTATTTTTTACATCTACTGGCATTAACCACTAGGTCATTGTAATCCACAATGACCTATTCATGGTTAATCATTTTGTTCTTTGTTTTGCCTACATTTGGAGACTAAGTTCTGATTGGCTTTAGTTAAAACCAAGTCTCGTCATTTGGAAAATAAGAAAACATTTTCGGCATAAATGAAACACTTGGTGTAATTCAAAGTCATAGTTTGAATTTAAGATAGCGCTTGTACCTAAATCATGGTTTTAATACAAGGAACAAATTAATGATATTATCGTTATTATAATAACCATACACACCTCGAAAAGAGAGTAAAGTAAATATGAAATAAGCACCCCGGGAAATGTCAAAATACATTGGCATACAAATGTCCCATTCAACATACTCCCGTCCAACGACCCTCAGCGATAAGTGTACCCATTATTTGCACTTAGTTCATTGTTCGTATCTGCTCTGCCGGCTATTTGCCATCGTATGAGCCTCCATTGTTTCTATGAATATTTATTACATGCGTGTACGAGAGATGAGGCTACAGTGTCATTAAAATGTTTACGTTTTCATTGAACAAGTGAATAGGAATTAGTTTTTATAATATTATGATTTTATTTATGATACTATGATTTTTATTCGTGTATTAGTTTTTTGGGGAACATAGTGACGAGGTATTCTGTTCTTCACTTTTCCTTACGAATTTAGGGTCATCAGAACGAGGTTTTTGCATAAAAATATAATCTTTACCTCGAGTAGATAATCAAAATCATTAATCGAATCTATAACGCTGTCACATTGCGCTATCATGGCTTCATTAATAAAAACATATAACATTATTTTTTTCACTTAACGAGTTTATAAAAGTATTAAAATACTAGTTAATGAAACATGAAAATAATAAGATTACGAACATTCCATCGAGAGGGAATCGAACCCACAGTCAAATTCAGTTCCAATGGATTTTAATGTTAATGTTTGTAATTATTGAATCATTACAATACAAATACCTTCCACCTTAGAAGAACTGGAAATCAAAATAACACTTAAAAATAGACTGTGGATTTGAACCTCCAATACTGTAGATTTTCATTGTGGTATTTTGACACACTCTCGGTTCCCACGTTAGTAATAAGGTGATTGGATAATGTTCGCATTTGCAAAATGTATATTTACAAATGAACGGGTATTGCGACCCAGATGCAAAGTGAATTGTTATCAGATAACTCATGTGATAGCATCTGACAGTTGCATAAATATTTGAATTAAGTTTACAAATAGAGAGAGAATTTTGTATCTCACGCCTCGTACCGCATAGCATAGCCGTCAGAGAAAACCTAGCGTTAAGACACTCTACTTTCCATCCAAAATCAGGACATTGCGTGATAAATGGTGGTATTTAACGCTGCGCTATGTCTACTTAATGTCTATTTCCTTTTCTATATAACATTTAACACGTTTTGTGTAGATTTTATCAACTTTTTTTCGTTGATTGTATCAACGCCTGGGAAAGTGTTGTAAAGAAAAAAGTTTAAAACAACGTTACGTGTGTTCGACCAATCTAACCTTGAGTTAATGTGCGTGGTTTTATGTAATATTCGTGCATTTTATTTTATTAAAGGAAGCCTTAGAGTGCCGGATGGGATACTTCTGAATGTAATTATATATTGTAATATTTTCTTAAATTCTCGCTGCTATATTTTTTAAGCTATCGTCTGTTTGTGATCGCGTTTGTTTGTGCGGTCGACCTCCACTTGGAGGAATGATTATATGTTATTTTTCATTTTCCCACTATGGTTACAGCGTTAAGTTCCGCCACTCATCATGTAAGGTCTTAAATTCGGGCGGAAAGTAGAGAACAGAGTATCTTGACTCGAGAAAAAACAATTCTTTTTCATTTTTAGATTTTATTTGGAAGATAACGAATCAAATGTGAAACTTTACATGTGCTATGATATTAAAATCTGAAATGGAAATAAAGCAGAACATTATAAGTAATAGTATATATTGAATTCGCATACGAAGGTTTCTTTCGCTATAAATTCCGGGAATAATCAAGTATTATATTTCCTAGTATTATTTTTTGTTAGGAAAGAGGCCATATCTTTTGGGTAGAAATGTAAATAATATCTTGTCCTCAACGACGACGAGGCCAGTCGTGGCGCAAGGGCACGTATTGTGATTGTAAACGGTGGTAGGTTCGATTCCCATTTGAGGAATGGCAATATTTAATGTTTCCATTTTCTTTGTTCTGGTGTCGAGACAAAGCGCGGCGTTAAGTTCTGCCACTTAGCACGGAATGCCTACAGAATTTGGTGAGAAATGGGGAACGGAGCGTTTTAACTAGTGTTAAGACACAGGCAGTTAAGAGATAGGCAAACCTAGCATCCCGGTGTGTGGGGCATATAGCGTGACACTAAGAAAAATCTTGTCCTCAGTCTGTATAGATCGATAAGATTAAGCCAATCGTGCAACCCGAAACCAATATCTAAATAATGAGACTAAAGTAAAGTAGAAGTTGTTGACGTTAAAAACTACAAAGGTGTTGCGTGTAGTAATACAAAAAAAAGTACTATTTAAGTATAATGAAAGATTTTTTTAATGAAACATTTAATATTATTTATATTAATTAAGGCCGTTGTGGCGCAATGGGACGGCGTCTTAGTAGAAACGCGATTGTTGTGACTTCGATTCCCATTCGGGGGATAGCTAGGTACCAGAGCGGAGAAATGAAAATAATATATTGATATTATTTTCTCCGCTCTAGTACGCAAGATAAAGCGCGACGTTGAATTCCGCAACTCAACATGCAAAGTCTCGTTTTCGTTCGGACAGGCTATGACGGAGAGTAGTGACACTAGGTTGTTTCCGACTACCCCGCTGCGGGAAAAAAAGAAAAGCTGCTTATATCTTCTATGTATATTAGTAACGTCATTAAAATAATTTATTGTTTTTATATATTATGTATGTTTGTATATTAATACATACTATTTCTTCCAGATATCACAATACGTGTTCGAAGAAACATTTAATCTAAGATTCGCGGTGCCATTCACGCAGCATAACGCAACAGTATCGGGGGCAACTTTGGCAGCTTTGTCGCCGGCGCAGGTTGCACATATTCGAAAGCTCAACTCGCTCGATTTGGAGTTGTACGACTTCGCTAAGAACCTTATGTTTAAAAGGTTAGTATATATTTTTAATACCTACTTTCTAAATAATTGATGTTTTTATGTTTTAGATCAAATGAGTAAAGTAAAGCTTCTTTAGTTCTAAGTATATGCATGTGATAAAGACAATATTCCTGCACTGTGTTTTAGATGCACAAAATGTAACTGGCCATTAGAAAAAGAGAGAAGGAAGATGTATGCTCGCACCTCAGTCTCTTGTCCACTACAATGATATATAAATCGGAACTCTCCCTTTCTATCTGCGCTAGTTTATATTTCCCATTCAACTTCCGCTAGCCTTGCCCGATCACACTTTTCATAACGCTTGTTACCTGTTTAACAGCCTACACCCTAAGTCAAGGGTGCTTAAAGAAGTTTTACTTTAATAAATATTCTTAAAAATTTATATAGGTAGAATTTAAATGAATATGCATCTACAGAATAATAATTTTCATAAACTCGAAAACACTTTTATCATTGCTCTAAATGTTGCCCTTAAAAACAGTTTTATTTTAATTTATTATAAACGTTCTCGAAAATGTGTAGCGTGCCACATTTTTTGTCGCGTAGCGTATCTGTATACATGTAAAGATTACAAAACGTAACTATATTCGTTTTGTAAATCGTGATATTTCTGAACAACCCTCGCTGCAGTCGTATATTTTGTTCAATTCACACGACATAGTGCTTTACGAGTTCGATAACAATCTTATGTTTTAAAGGTCAACATACAAGTATTCTTTTGTAGAGAAAATGTCTCAGCAGAGTATCGTTGAGACTTTTTACTTTAAATTGTGATATTATTATAGTTTCAAGCTTTATTCCATAGCAGAATAGAGAGAACCAAGTGGCAATGACTCCAACACTCCGTTCTCTGTCTTACCAGATTCACTCTGTGTCCCGCACACAGTAGGGTATGCAGAGGGAACCTAGTGTTAAGACAGTACGTTTCCCATTTTCCGCCAAATTCTGGAAGCATTGCGAGTTAAGTGGTAGAACTTAACGCCGCGCTTTACCTCGACATCAGAGGGAAGAAATTGGAAATATTAAATATTTCAACTCCTCGAGTGGTAATCGAACTCAAAACCAGTCGCGTTACAGTCTGCTTTGGGCCCCTGCCCTAGGCCCCACCAGAGCAGGAAAGTGAAAATAATTTTAAAATTAATTTCTCTGAAAAGGAAAGGAATCTGTACCGCATTGCGATTACAGTCAAACCCTGTCTGACTGCGCCACGATGACCTATATATATTTTAGTACTTTTTAGTTTTGGCAAAAAGTTGCCTTATAAAATAAAATAGCTCATAGTGTTATTATTCTGTTAAGGTCCAAATGGTTCACAATACGTTTCATTAATACGTATATAATGATCTAAGTGATATCATCCGTCGTCTAACAATAAATGGACTTTCTAGAAATCTTCTCAATGCCAATTGCGAGTTCGTTCTATGTGCGTGTTATTACATTAATAAAATTAATACCTACTTGCTAGCCGTTAGTAAAGGGTAATGGAATATTTTTATTAAATTATAAATTAAAAATGCATTTCTTTAGATGTAGTCCAGCTTATTAATAAATGTAGTCGATAGCAGTTCCAATAACGAATCAACTTACCTATGTTATTTATACAAGTTAGATTTTAAAGCCTTGGTTTGTCGTTGACATTGAGACTGTTATTAAGTGATTTTAAAAATTAAAGATTCGAGGAGTGGAAATATTTCATGTTTACATTTTCTTCGCTCTGGTGCCGAGGCGAAGCGCGGCGTTAAGTTCCACCACTTAACACGCAATGCCTCCGAATTAAGTTCCCGCACTAGGTTCCCTCTGCCTACCCTGCTGTATGCGGGACACAGCTCAAAAAAATATAAAGTGATAATGCAAATTAGTAATCTATAAATATTAAAGAAAAAAAAAAATTGTGATGATGAAACTCATACTTAGTTTTTTTCTTTTCAAACATAATTAACAATTAAAAATTATATGTCAATCAGATTCGAAGCCTTAAAGAATCGAGATAGCGATTTTGAGTTCCGTTGGCGGCATCTCGGCGAGGTAGCTCCAAGAAGTGGCGTTACCGAATTCGACTGGGACAGTAATTTGGAGGACGCTACTACAGAAAAATATAAAGGCAAGTAAGCATAGGTATATGACATTTTTTAGTATTTTTATTCAAAAAATTCTACCTTTAAAGTGTTATGAAAACGTGACTCCATTATGGGGTAAGCAAGGAAAATGTGATATTGCACTTCGTTTCCCCTTTTTCTGAATATATTGTGATAATGCATTTTGTGTGATGTCATGAAATAATAAAGGACAAATACACATTTTTACATTAAACGTAACTACCGCATTGCGAGATGCTCTTCTGTCATGCAGTAGCAATATTTCCTTTTTAATTTAAAAAGTAAATTTTCTTTCAGTTTTTAAAGAATTTTTGAAAGTATTAAATATTCAACAATTTATTTCAATGGTCGCCATGAGAGCTCACAGTTTCGTCGCCTTTTTTTATATAAATAAGATCGAATCCCAAGAGCACTTCGGTCAAATCGAATAAAAACAATAAATAAATGTCCTATAAAAGTATGCCCTTGGTGCCAATCAAACCATGCATCCGATACTTGCCGGAATGCTCGATGTCTCTATTTATATAAAACTGTTGTATCGATCGCTGTCATTCATTTACCCTTAACTCGATTGCACTGACGTAAAGTTACATGCAATTACAAAATGGAAGCGTGATTATGTATTGTTCATACTAATAGTATTAACGCAATATTCATTTGTATAATTGATTGACGCTCTAAGCTTCTATACGATAATTGTGACTTGTGATTCCTACCGCTCTAGGGAAGGATTTGTTCTATGATTAGATAAATTTGGTGTTGACTTCCACCACTCAACAGAGAACTGAGCAATATTTTACGAGTTTATCACCTTATACATATCATGGAGATGCGTAACAATTATTAAACTTAACACTATTAAAGGTAGAATTTTTATAGTATAAACTTCCATTAAGCAGTACCAGTGGATTTTTATTATAATTTTGTCCAAAATTTATATTTTTGCGTGAATAGTTCCTATTACCAATTTAAATATTTCAGCACTTTAGCTGTCGTTAAGTCTGTCACCGTTTATATACGTGCATATACGTTGTGGAGATTCGAACAGCACGTTTCAAAATCCCCAAGCGTTGGAAAATGGCAGTAGAAAAATATATGGGGAATATTTCTCTTCTACATTGAAAATTCTGTCTAGAAATGGATAGGGTAGTTCCGCGATGTCAACATCCCTCTCCAAAGTATATCTATTGCCTCTCAAGTCTGCCTTTAAGATATTCTCATATATTTTTCTTTAGAAATGTCGTCTCGTAAATTAAAGCAGTTTAAAACGTTATGCAACTATGGAACTATATGCTTTAGAGTTGAAAGTTGTATTCGTGTTCACGTATTGCAGTAAAATTATGTTTTTCAATTTTAAGCTATACTGAGCTGTCAAAGCAAATCATTTCAAAAGGCTTTGGTATTATGAAAGTATATAAACATAAAATATTATGTGATATTACAATTAAAATATTGTGTTCAGAATTTTTGAAATGAATCTATTTTACCTTAGTATGCTTTGCGTATGCTTTTGTACAATAATCTCTGGTCTAAGGTACATGGTTTACCTATGACCACAGACTACAGTAAAATTTCCGAAAAGTAGAATTTTCAAAAAAAGATTTCTGAATAACAAAAATATAGGTAAATAATCAGTTAAAATTAGTTTCGAGTTAAGTTCCGCCACTTAACACGCAAAGCCTTTGAGTAAGGCGGAAAGTGGGGAACGTAGTGTCTTAACACTAGGTTCCCTCTGCCTAACCTGCTGTGTGCGGAATACAGCGTGAAGCTATAAAAAAAAATAGTTTTATTTCAAAATGTGTACCCGCTAAAAAGATAAAGATCTTATTATATTGTTGGGAACACGGAAATTATTGTTGGGAACAAGGAAATGCATTTTTTAAAATTGTGCCCATTACGACTGATTTGCATTGACAGCCTTATTTCCAAAGTTAAACATACATACGTACATTCCAATAGTTATATAGTTGTATAGCTTATTCAATTTTGCAAACTAACAAAGTTCTATACATACTAGAGTGTTGTACTCAATCCTATTGTAATGGTACTTACACTTGGTGTACAGGCAAATCCTTTAAGTCGAAGAAAGTTTGAGGTGCGGCGAACCAGAGTGCATTGAAGATAAAGAAAATAATATGAAATGTTGCATTATAAACTCGAAATTTTACTTTTTGCAACTTTTAGTGCATTTTGTTACGGTTGATTTTATTATTAAGTTACTTCGTGATCTATGTTTTAGTCCAAAATTGGCTATCAAAAGATAGAAGTAATATATATCGTAATTCTATAGAATAAAGTCACAATAACAATTTTCATTATGTTGTTGCTCAACAACGTAATACAATTTAACAGTAGCGATGCGCTCAGAGTTGTTAAAGGTAAATAGGACGTTTGTCGAGTGCATAATACACTAGTCAGTCTAAACTACACGTCTGAAAACACATTAAATTAGAATACTCGCATAATGGCAGTTTTGCGACATCTACTAGATAAAGAAGATGGCAGCTTTCAAATATTTGTTGTTATTTTGTATGTTTAAGTTATAAATGTTAATAAAACTGTGGGTCTGTTTGTAACACGTATGATATAACGCCTAATATCAATAATCGATTCTAATTCAAAAACTGCAACCCTAGATTGATCTAGAAATCAATTTTTTGAGTAAAGTAAAGTCTGCAAACTTATTGGCAATAATCAATCGAAGGATTGCATTTTCAACTTTTACTTTACTCTTAAATTAACTACTCGGTAAATTTACTTTTTATTGATAGACAGATTGATTGATTGGCGTCGATTATTGATATTGGCAGTAAATGAAAAAGATGGCAGCTACAAATATTTCTTGTTATTTTGATTACATTTAAGTTAAAAATGTGAAACTGTGGGTCTGTTCGTAATACACGTACGCCATAATTGGATAAGGAAGTATATAATGTGACAACGTGTGACGTTCTGACTAGGGGAATATTGACATGTGATACAGGGGTTGGGATATATGAAGCGCTGTCCCTTGGTATTCAACTGTGTGCGTAATTTATATGAAAAGTTTTTAACCCAAAATATTATGATACAGTTCGGGATATTTATTAACGTAATAAAATTTATTGGAGGAGGAGCGGGATTGTAAACGCGATGATTGTGGGTTCGATTCTCACTTAGGGGAATGTTTATATGTGGTAATTAATTACCACTCTGGTATCAAAGACAAAGTGCAGCGTTAAGTTGCGTAACAGTTAACATACAATGACTCGATTTCAGGCGGAAAGTAGCGAACAGAGTTGGTTCTTGACACTAGGTTCTGAAGTTTCTCTTTTTTTTAAATAAAATGTACTGGTGTTAAAAAAGTAACATTTGCTGGCATATTTGTCCAGGATACTAAGTACACCTCAGGGTTGCATTTCACTAACTTAAAAGCAAGATATTTAAGTACGCATAAAAGTTGAATAACAGGGTGACCTGAGACTAGATTTGCATCTATACATCTAATAAATACCAAGACACGGTAAATAAAAAGAATATAAAAATACATATACTTTTTTCTCCAAGTCAAAACACTCGAAGGTCATTTTTATACTTTAGACAGTAAATATAAAGCATGACGTGTTTTATAGACAGTCCCGCATTTTATGTGTTGTATTTTATAAATGGCAACTAAATATTATATCATATTAATATCGACTAGCACTCGACATTTGATCGAGGGAATTGACAAGTTGTAATAATATTTAGAAAAGATGGCTATGCTCAGAAAAATTGTGAAACGAGTTAAATTAAATTCGATATTGTATGTTTTTAACATTCTAAAGTGTTATTCGCAAACTTAGGAAATTGAAAATCATTTTTAGAAGACGTATAAAAATTTGAAAGCAGCGGGATTCGAACCTGCACCGCTAAATCGTCCAAGCGCTCTGGTTGCTAAATTATGAGGACCTTTTCATAGAGGTGCGGGTTTGAATCTTGCTGCGTGCAAATTTATATACATTTTCTAAAAATCTTTTTCAATATTAATATCAAAACGTTTAATTGTTTTGCTTAAATATACATAGCCTCTTTTTATTAAATTCTTTGTATTCTTATGTACAGTACGTATTAAATGCTAGTTAATAAATTATTTTCTATGAGTGATTATTTCTTTTGTGAATGTCTACAAAATGTGCTATAAATCCATCCCTTAATATATATTTAAGGTTATTTAAGTAGTCATTGATTGGAAGGGTTATATGATAGTTACAGGGTAGGTTATGTGTGTAGAAAGACCCCAACGAAATATGAACCTAGTGCATCTATATGTGAAGCATACTATTGATTAATGAGCAGTGTTTTTTTAAATACATTATTATGGATATAATACGCTGTATATGCAATTTAATCTGTTTAATTAAGTGTTTTTTTTTCAGAATGGATACTTTTGATACTCAATTGTAAGCAATTAAAAGGATTTCACCAGTTTTTTATGTTATTAATTTAATTCTTTTTTATAAGTATTTAATATTTTCAAAGTGTTAATCACACACTTAAGCAATAGATTTATTTTTGAATACGTATATATTTTTTTGACACAGCGGAATTCGATCCCGCGTATCAGACGTACAACGAACAGTTGAACGGAACGAAGAGGCGCGGGTTTGAATCCTGCTGCGTTCAAAATTTTTATACGTCTTCTAAAAATGATTTTTTTAAAGATTATCTTATATTCGAGTTTAAATCTCACTGTGCTAACATAGCTTTGTATAATTTTAAAGCTCAAACCAGCCAACCTCTTTGTAGGTTAATCGAAAAATACCAGGTTAGGCAAGCAAGCGACATTCTGGTGAAGAAAAATATTCTTAACAATTTTCCCTAAATTTCTAAAGGCATTCTAGACTAGAGCTTTCAAAGAAGCACACCAGGTGCTGTGAAAAGCCTAAATATCTCATGTGAATATGTCTTGAATATTTTAAGGCCGGAGCGCATACGCGGTAATTTTATACGAACTACAACTGCGCGTTCGTGCACTTGCATCACTCAATATTCTAAGTGATATTCGTTTGTTTGTTGTTTAAGGGCATTTTTTTTATTAGTTTACTGAGAAACTGCGCTGAATGAAGATTATCACAACTACGGTATATGAAAGCCTAAACGGTATTTTTCTGTCCCTCGAATAAAACAAGACGTAGACAGTATGAGATATTCAGTGAAGGTCAACTTACATAATTCAGCCCCCTTAAATTATTATAGTATATAATTTTTACTTTATCTTTATTAAACCACAAAATTCTAAAAATTGATGAAAAACAGAATTTTATATGCCATAGCTTTGTCATATAATATTATAAAATTAACACACTTAATAATTTACAATCGCTACGACCACGAGCTTTGAACCTAGTGACAAATTTCTCCGTCCTCTTTCTTCCGCCCATATGGCATTGCGTGTTGGGTGTCAAAACCCACCGCAAATTTAAAAAAAAAATGTTGTTTACGGATTTTTATTTAATTTACGTAAAATATTGGCACTTTATGAATTAGTTAAATTCTTCACAATAACGATATTACAATATTAACAGAAATACATTTAGAAAGGTAATAATAATTAAATTTTACTTGCATATCGTGCTGCTATCAGATAATATTTTAATAAGCTCTTATTATCTTTACGTACTATGTTATTTACTCTGTTTAGAACATATTTTTAAAAAATTAAACGTCAATTTATCGCCAATAGATGTATAAAATGGCTACTACAGAATATATTATACGTAAAAGATCTATCGGTTGATGACAAATTAAGTACCACAGAATGGTGCGCTGTGAAAATTATGACTTTAACGTAATTTTTGTCTCGAGGACATTTCAAAAAATGTATCAAAATATACGTATGGCAGCATAATATAGTATGTATATTAATCTTACCTAATGATGCCGACTAAGCCAACTTTTAATGCGACAGTTGTTCAAATAACAACTGGCCCGCTCCCAATTGTACGAAAGCTTAATAAAAGTTTGTAATTAAAAAAATGTTTTCGCGTCCTTCGTCCTTTTTTCACCTATTTTTGTGTTTATTGCTCAAACAAAAGTATATTTTTTTCATAACATCCTTTATTATTCAAACACTGCTCACTAATCAAAGTTATTTTACTCTGTTGTAATATTCCTGATATTAGTATATAGTCTGTAAATAGTTTTTTTTTAATATTTAGGCTAAAATCTAAACGGTTGTAGGTACGTATTCACTTGACACTCTTTATTTGTAGATATCTGTATTTTTAGGTCTCGTTAATAAGCATTGTCTGTATTAATACAATTTCCAGTGAATGTAACCAAAGAACAAATTCGTGTGCTATATTCAAGTGAATTGATTTTTTACCGGAACATTTTTTTTATGTTATTTTTAATTATTATATATTTTGTTTCATTATATTTTAATTGTAAAAGCAAAAAATGACAATCTAACATTTTTTTTACCCCTTATCAATTTATTTGAAATGGTTACAAATCAAATAATTTGGCAGCATAAGTTTATATGCGGCAGCTCTAAGTTCGTTATATTCTAAGCTTATATTAATTTTGTTTTTTGACCTCGATCTCTAAAGCATTGTAAGGCATTATGCCTGATACGTAAAAATATAAATAAGTATTCATATGCATTTTTGTGTATTTCCTACTAATGTTCAACTTAAAGTAATTTAACTAAAAATTACTTTTGAAACGGTTTACGGTATCTTCAAACTCTGTGTTATCGTAGAACTTTCGAGAAGTAATAAACATTAAGCTCCATTGACTGAGCGGAACGAGTCAAATATCGAACTTTTACTCACAAATCCTTTAATCTATGTACGATAGGGAGCTTTTATTGTACTGATCATATAAAGCTCAGTTTTTGGTGTCATTGATTTAATTGAAGACATGCATGGATGAAGGTATGTCGAGAAATTATAAAAATTTTGCGTCAAAATTTCAAAATGGGAAATTTGACGACTTAATCGGTCAAATGCTGTTATGGTAGAAATGAAAGTAATATATAAAATAAGATTATACAAATACACCATGTATTTGAGTATAATCTTATTTTACATTAAAATTTTAAAATTAATTATATTATTAAAAAAAAATAAGGGCTTAACCAATTTATTTGCAATATTTCATCTAAAATCAGTATATCATGTTCATCCATGCTTATCTTCACCGATTCTTAATTTTTCTATAGCTAGATCATCACTTTAATGTTGCGTTAATATTTATAATGTCTAAATCAATATTATTATGATAACCTCTAAAGACAGTAAGGTATGAAAATAAAAAACAGTAAAATACTCTCGTTCGTATCCTAGTTTTCAATTAAGTTGATTTTTTTGAACTAAAAAGAATTAAATTTTATTGTAAATATTTAATTAACATACGTGTTAAAAATTCGTGTAAGCACATAAAGTATATTTTTATGAATTGGAGAGTGTTTCTAGTGAGCTCTAGTTAAAACGTAGGTGGTTGTATAAAATGATATACTTAGGCTTGGATTTGTTAATCTATTTTAAAATGACAATATCATGTCAGTATTATAAGAAAATATTTGTATTTATCTGTGGAGAAAAGTTAACTGTGGATGTGGAATTTAATAGTTACTTTGGCGCCATTTCTTTTGTCTGTCAAAAGAATGACAGATAAAATTATTTTTGATTTCAGCTTTATCAAGAAAAAAGTTTTGTTTCAACGGTGTCTAATAACCGTGCTGTAGTGCATATATACATATCTACTTAATTTCTTTTTGATTAAATAAAAAAACAGGAGGATTGTAATACAATATATTTATGTATCTGGCAACATAAAGTCGTATTTTAAGGCTAACGTGTACAAACGCACAGACAAACTAACATAATAAAAAATATATAAATCATTGCTTTGTGTTCTATTACATTTTTAAATTCCCCCAATAATGTTTTCTGTCATATATTTCCCACGTACAGACAACGATCTGTTACATTTTTATATAGACAATTTTGCTATTGAATTCGATATCTACAAATATTCATAAAACTCATATTTTGTAAGCATTATTTCTTCTTAGAGAGTATCAGTGATTCTAAAGAGGTGCTAAGTTTTACTTTGGATTTGAACTTCCCGCTTAAAGTTTAAAGAATTCGCGGGTCGCAATCGCTTTTGTCGTAACAACTTTGCCCAATACAGTTTTAGACTGTTCTAAGGCGTACCATTTACCTTGTTTCCTTCTTGTTTATATTATGTAAGTATAATTTTATATATAAAAATAGTACAACATGAGTTGTACCTAATTTTTACATGTTTTGTTAATTTAAATTTATATTTGTATAATAAAAGACAACTTTTATATTATATTTATTCTTTTGTAACCTCGAATATAGTGTAAATAGAAAAGGAATTGTTTATTATTATTATTAATAATATACTTAAAAGAATTTACTCTTTATAGACTTAAACTTATATTTAAATTTATTCATTTAAACAATCAGCTATTCATATTTAATATTTAAATATTATATATTTATGACTATGATATTGTCCTATGTACATACATATTATTTTGTGATAGTATCAACTGCAGGTTAACTAGAAAGTGATGTATCGCAAAATATCTGAATGTAAACAGTTCGTAATATAGTCGTCTAAAAGTATTAAGCTCGTTTTTCATACCAAATAAATGAAAAATCGTTAAATTTTGATTTAATGTACTTGTTATGCAAAGAAATTGTTATCAAAATTGGTACAGCTCCTTGCTTAATATTTAAAGACGGCTCACAATGATATGTAACATGTAAATTTATATACTCTATTTAAGCTAAGACACTACCTTAGTAACTTGAAAATGCAGTTTTTATAGATCGATAGTGTTCTATAGCTCTTATTCTAATAAATGTTTAGTTAGTAATACAAAAAGCTGAATTTTGTGTAACTTAATATGTAAAAATTAGGATATCGTACTATTTTAAAGCTGCATTTGTCGGGGACTGTTGTCCGTTCATAAATGTTCGTGACTTGTTATTTGATAGATCTAATATAGTCGTGCATATTAAATGATATGCTTCTAGTACCAAAATCTAGTATTTAGTTTTTTAAGTTTCCGACTGAACCAAAATGTAGATATGTGTGTTAAGACACTGGATTAATAAAATATATGAAATCGTGACGCTTTTTTATTTTTTTCCTGTTGTGATTATTATACAAAGATATAAATCTATTCAATTAAAACGACCAGTACATAAATCAACTCTAGGGATGTCACATGTGTGAGATGATCGTTAAAATAGTATAATTGTGATAACGTTATAATTACTGAATCTATTTTTTATTATTTATTATTATATGTTTTGAGATAAAATAAACAGTGCTTTAAATAAAATTTCACAAAAAAATGAAAATAATTGTCTAAGTAATAAGTAACTTGACAACCCTAAATGAATTATATGAGAGTCGCAATCTCAGTCCAATTAACCGTTAAAAGAAAATAAATCCAGAAAAAAATATGACGGAAATGACAACCTAATTAGAGGTCCGACCGTTCGTTAGACATTTCATTTGCCCAGATATGGTATTTTAAGCGTTTTAATAAAGCAGTCCAGTCGTGGCGCAGAGGCAGAAAGTGTGAATGTGAATGCGACTGGTTGTGGGTTCGATTCCTACTCGAGGAGTGTAAATATTTAATATATCTTTGGTGTCGAGGCAAAGCGCGGCGTTAAGGTCCCCCACTTAACACGCAATGCCTCCAAATTTGCCGAAAAGTGGGGAACAGAGTGTCTTAACACTAGGTTCCCTCTATCACTGCTGTGTACGGGATACAGTGTGAAGCTAAAAAAAGAATAATGAAGCAAACGTGTTGAAACGTAGACAGGAAGCTTGAATAGTCGAATTTGCATTTATGTTATTAGGACGCATCCGTCCCGTTGGGAGCGTGCACCCCGCCTCGTAAAGCCCCCACACAGGAAACGATGTATCGTCCGATGTTGTCGAAACTTGAATCTATCAATCATATTATATACACTAGAGACTTGCCTTGGCTTTGCTCGGATGTTAATATCATTCTTTATGATTATGTTGAACTAATTAAACAAAAGAAAAGAGAGATCGATTGAAAAAAAATTTTTTTTCTATCGACCAGATAGTCTAGGTCATGTTAAAATTGAAAAAAAACATCAGATCACCGTTGGTAAGTAGGTGCTTCAGTAATGACTAACAAAAAGGTTTGTATATAAATAAATGTTGCTTGATATTTTTCCCGCATGGTGGGGTAATCAGAGAGCACCTAATGTCTAGATTCTCCGCTTTCGGCCCGAAATCAAGATATGGCGTGTTTGGTGGCAAATCTCGACACCATCGTCAACCAGAATGGGTATATGAAAAAGATTTATAATCTTTTTAACCCGAGTAAGAATCGAACTCATAACATAGCGATTACACTTACGTATATAGTAACGACGACCTCTAAATAAACAAAAATAATAAAGTAGGATATATAGAATATAAATAAATAAAATTAAATATTTTATCGCCTTTTTATTGATCTGGCTTGACAAGTGTCCAGTCCAATGTGTCTAATTACAAATTAACGTAAGACAGAGCGATTTTTATCAATAGGTTCTCTTCGGAAAGAAGCGTACACAAAGAAAGAAGTATTATAGTTTTTTTTTTTAACTTCACGCTGGAACCTAGTTAAGACCCCCACTTTCCACTTTCACTTTTACCTCTGAAACACGAGCGAAGAAATGGAAATATTAAAAATTTCCACTCCTCGAGTGGAAATCGAACCCACAATCAGTCGTTTACAGTCACATGTTCGTGCTACTGCGCCATGAATGGCCCCCTTATTTTTTATAATTTAGTTTTTAATTTTGCAGATGAACAATTCTATCTTCCTTGGGCGTATTAATTTACATATACACATATATAGTCGATTGAGATTAATTCAGTCACCAGCTCTACGCGGTAGTTATGACTGTACGTGGTCTGTTTGGTTTACGATTTTATGTAAATACGTATAGAGAACTAGTGACCACTCGCGGTTTCACCTGCGTAAACTACACAACTATAACGGTTCTTTTTTTTTATGCCCCATTTCTCCCTAGAAGAAGATATAAGTAAGTTTTCAAAATCACTAATAAACAGTATATGTTTGACCTTGTGTTATCTACTATAGGTTGTAATTATTGTATAAAAAAACCGTCGAAATCGATAAAACGGTATAGAATTTTTATATAAATTTACCCTGGATTTTAAAGTACATACTTTCATACCAAATCTCATCTAAATTGGGCTGATATCTTTAAAGTCTGATTATCTGTAAAAGCGTAACAAACAAATCGACATACTTTTGCCTTTATAATATTAGTACGAATATGCCAATTGTTGATGCTTAAATGCAAAATGATATGAACAATATTTCAATACCAACCTTTAGCATAATATGAGTGCTGTTGCAATACTTTAGGTACATTAAATACGCCATTGCATATTGTATTGCGCCATTGTACAATAGTTTCGTAAACCAATATGATTGATAAATTCATTCAACATATATTTGGTTATAACAATCGATTATTCGGTAGAATTACTTGCTGGGTTTTAATGCAAACGATCTTCCTGTCAGATTTAAAAACACAATTTCTGTATAAACTGGCTTTTGTTTTTATAATACGTTTAACATTTCATGTCCGTTGGTGGAATCCAATGGCCGGCGGATGTTGAGGTAATAAGTTTTGTATATTTTTGTTTATATTACAGTAGCACCTGCTCCCCACTTCGTCTGCGTTAACTTCACAGTTGAAATCAAAGAAAAGTGGTAAATGGATATTTTTATATAAGGTATAAACGTATTATATACGGTTATCAGCTGAAGGCTTTTTCCTGTATAGCAGGGTATATAGAGAACACCTAATATCAAGACATTCCCTTCAGTCCATTCTTACCCAGTTTTCGTTCGAAATTGAGACATTGCGTGTTAAGTGGCGGAACTCAATGACGCGCTTTGTCTAAGTGTCAGTAGTAGTACTGGTAGAACGCATGGCTTAGTGGTCAGAGCGCTTGGACGGTTTCCAAAGATTATTAACGATCAATCGTTTGGCAAGAAAGAATGCTATTTATAGAAATCGCATAAAAAATTGAACGCAGCTGGATTCGAACCCGCGCCTGTTCCCGCTGCGTTCAACTTTCCTAGCTGTGGAATAACACTTTAATTTTTTTTTAAAACTGTTTAAAAGTTATTTAGATTGTTCGTATGTTGTAAAGGATCACTTTGAGTGTGAGAACGCACTTACGTAATGGGTCATCTATCCATTTGATTTAATAGTAGTCCATTCGCCAGTAGGCTGATAGCTGACTGACTCTACAATAATATGTTTTTATACGTTTATTTTGTTATTATATGTAATTAATTTATAGTAGGCGCCAGTCGTGGCGCAGTGGCAAGAACGTGTGACTATAAAACGACTGGTTGTGGGTTCGATTCTCATTCGAGGAGTAAACATATTAAGTATTTTCATTTCGTTCGGTCTGGTATCAGAGGCAAAGCGCGGCGTTAAGTTCCAGTTAACCACTTAACCCGTAATGCCTCCGAATTCGGCGAAAAGTAGAGAATGGAGTGTCTTGACACTAGGTTCCTTCTGCCTACTCTGCTGTGTGCAGGATACGCTTTAAAGATATAAATATTTGACTGACATGCTGATTAAATGCAGTGTTGAATCGTTTTAGTGTCTATATATTAAAGATACGAAGATAATTCAATAAATATTATATACAAATGACTTTAATGTATCAATTAAATAACTTTTTATTAATATTTTATTACATATCCTTAATATGTTTTTTCTAAGATAGCATCGTAAATCGTATTAAAAGGTAATTCTTTAGTAAAACGAAATAAAACTTGTGTTACATAAATCAAAGTCCAACTTAAGCCACATTGAAAATTGTGTAGATAAGGTAGTTCCCTCGTCTGCCATATCATGACGTATTCTGATATAGTTGAAAACTTTACTAAATGTAAAACATCTAGTATATCAAAAGAAAAAGATTATACTCGTAAGTTATGCATTCTTTGAACATATCGATGAAGGTGAAGGAAAATATGGATTTTACACCTTTTATTCGTTTCGTATATATTTTCGATCTCCACTCTCCTCTCGAAATCGAGATATTGCGTGTTGAGTGGCAGAACTTAACGCCGCGTTTTGCCTAGGAGTTATAAATAAAGGTACAATTTACTTTGTTTATATGATTGTTTCGAACACTTTACAGTAGTCCGTGGTCACACGTAGATAGATAGACGAGTCTACCTGTGACCACGGAAAAATATACGCGATTATTCGGTTAAAAATAGTTTCATTACTTTGTTAAGTTTATCGGAGTTCTTTTGTATTATCGTTAACCATCCTTTGAAGGCATTGATGCAGTTGTAAGTTATCTGTGTCATATAATGTTTGTGTTCCTTCTGCCTACCCTGCTGTGTGCGAAATCCACCGTTAAGCTTAATAAAAAAATATGAAGGAAATTAGTAGCCCTGTTGACGCGTAAAATATACATTGTCTTGGGAACGGGTATGTCATAAAAGCAATAGTTTTTCAAATGCTTTCCTTGTAAAGTTTAATGCTTAGTTTTATATTTTGCCGTCCGCCTAATTTTCGTAAATATAGATTACCTACGAAACAAATGGTTTCCATTATTTTCCGCTATTTACCCTTTTATTATTTCTTATACATAAGCATTTATATTATTTAATATTATAAAATAGGTAATGTATTTAATTTTGAGTTAATCTATACATAAGTAAAACAAATTATGAATTAGAATGAGACGTTCAAAGTAAACTGTCTGAGCTATTTACATACATATCTTAAAGAATTTAGAAAACAATAGAATTCTATCACGTTTCTTTACAAGTATAACATGTACAAACAACGAGCCGTGTACTATGTAGGTACATCCCACCGGAAGCAAATACATCTTTTTTCATACAAATTACAAACATCATGATGAAAAGATTGAATCATAACGAATGCTAAAGATTTTTAAACATACATAGCTGTTTTTAAACTTGTGATGTCTTTTGAAATTTTGTTAATTTAGGAATCTTTAGGAATTTTTCGACTTTATACAAGACTTTGTTACTACATATAAAAAACTACTGCTGAAGACTAGTTAGATTTTGAAATTGTTTAGAGAATAGATTTAATTTTAATCTTGAAGATGTTGGTAGATTTCAATGTATTCTTGCTAATCCCGTTGCATTGAGTGCTGAATCCTTTTTTAAAGAGATCATTATGTTGTTTAGATAGGTAGATTTATATGTTAAACGATGGGTCTGGCATAATCTGAATAGACTAAAGACCTTTATTTTTTCTAGAATAAAATAACTACTGAAATATCTGAAAGAACCTAATAGCAAGACGCTCCGTCCTTCACTTTCCACCTGAAATCGAAACATTGCGCATTAAGTGGCGGAGCTTAACGTCGCTGTTTGTATCAAGTGCTAGAGAGTAAAGAAACGCAATCATTTCCTCAAGTGAGAATCAAACCTACAACCGACAGTCAGACGATATCACATTGCCTATGCGGCCCCACGACGGCCTATATATAACACATGTCACAAAAATCGAAGCATATCATAAAATATGCTGAGTCGGACTAACTAAGTAGCAACTTATCTTCACTTGACTCGCTTATGAAGTGGATAGATCGCAGTGACATTGAGATCACAAAGTAAGTGTAATAATAGTACCGTGTTCTGGGCACACTACCTCTGACGTAGAAAACGCTTATATGTATATAGTTATTTGTGTTTTTTAAAACTAGTGCCTTATATTTAGGCCTTTGGACCAAGTATAATCAAGATTTGTACTACGGCTTTTCCCGCATAGTAAGGGTTTCAGATAAAACCTAGTGTCAATTCGTATTATTCTTCATTTTCAGCCCGAAATCTGGACATTAGTTATTAAATGGCGGAAATTAACGCTGCACTTTGTCGTGGGTACCACAGCATAAAGGAAACAATAATATATAATAATCCCACAGCCATTGCTATCATCTAACTGTAAACAGCCAGCGATCTCAGAAGAATTAGATAATATTAGAAATTATAATTTTAAACTAAAATATGCTAGATGTTTTGAGGCCGTCGTGGTGCAGTGGAACAGTGTCTGACTGGTAACGCGATTGTTTTATTTCGCATTGCATTTCAATGCTCTGACAAAGCGCGGTGTTAAGTTCCGCCACTTAAACAATTTGTTGAATTGGGGTAACTTCAATAGAGAACGGAGTGTCTTTAGGTTTTCTCTCACTAACCAGTTATACATGGAAAAGCTTGAAGCGGGAAAACATTTCAGTAAACATTCTTTTAAGACTATCTAAAGTTTGAGAAAGTTGCAGTGTGTGACGTGCTATACGTACACATACTGCATTATGTTGAGGAATTGTGACGCAACTCTTGCACTCATGTGAAACAACAAAATGGAATATGTTTAGTATAAAAATAAATTGCTCGATTCTTATTACGTTATATACAATATCAATAAATATGATTACGAGTTAACTTATAAACCTCAATTAGTATTTTTTTGGCTTAGGAATTTTATTTTACGTATAGACTACCTTTTTCCGCGACATCGTCCATAAGGAATTTATCAAGAAGCTTATAAATTTGCTTAAGTTACTCTCCATTTCATCACTATCTACCAGTTCCTATCAAATTTAAAATTCCTATCAAAAACGGCCCAGTTTCAAAAGTTCCAGAGGCTAGCCGTAACAAATAAACACACAAAAATTGCTAAAACTGTTATATAGGTATTTGGTATATACAAATATCAAAAAGCGAAATATAATTTAATATTTCGCCAGTCTGGCTTAAAGTGCAAAGCTATAGAAAAAAAATATATGTCTAATAAATATAGTTTTGTACATGTAAGAGATATATGTAGGTAATTTACACCGTAATTAATGTAAGACAATTCATTTGTGGACTCCGTTAATTTATTCCCATGCTTCATGACTAATGACACAATCTGCCTAGAGTATATACACACGAGCACTTTGTACCCGTCTTCGCAAACCAACCCGCTAGTCACATATTGTCTCCAGAAATGATATGTCATACTCCAAAACTGCTCTGATAAGTTACCCATAGTTTGTTATAAGAGTTTTATTTTGTCATATGTTGTAAGTCTAGTTTTATTTTAGTTAAGACTGTAAACGCGAACTCACAATCAGAGTTTGATTCCCACTCGAGAGAATGGAAATGTTTAAATTTTCATTTCTTTGCTTTGGTGCCGAAGATGCAGTGTTTTGATTTCTGACGGAAAGTGGAGAACTAAATATCTTAACACTAGGTTCTTTTTATCAACTACGATCAGCGGACTCTTATAACATCATCTACATTAATTTGATTTTTTTAAAAAAAAAAAAATAAATGAAACATTTAACTAGTCTTTTTTTTAAGCTTCACGCTGTACCCGCACACAGCAGGATAGGCAGAGGGAACCTAGTATTAAGATACTCCGTTCCCCACTTTCCGCCGAATTCGGAGGCATTGCGTGTTAAGTGGCGGAACTTAACGCCGCGCGTGGCACAAGTGTGTGACTGTAAACGACTGGTTGTGGGTTCGATTCCCACTCGAGGAGGTGGAAATTATATTTCCATTTTCTTCGCTCTGGTGTCGAGGTAAAGCGCGGCGTTAAGTTCCGCCACTTAACACGCAAGCCTCCGAATTCGGCGGAAGGTGCAGAACGGAGTGTTTTAACACTAGGTTCCCTCTGCCTAACCTGCTGAGTGCGGAATACAGCGTGAAGTTAAAAAAAAATCAAATATACACATCAGGGAATCTAGAGATCTAATTAGATGTTTATAGTTTTAACGCTTTACTTTTATTATATTTTTCCATTCCACAGTATTCAATTAATTGACCTATTAATTGACAACTACGATTTATTATTTGCTTGTTAAATCTCACTACCATTCACGAGTGTTCAGATATTATGAAAGAACAAACATAATAATTTTTACTATAATATACTACATATAAAAGAAAATTTGCATTCTTTGAAATCATATTTTTTTCGCAAAGCAGGGTAGTCAGATAGAGTACAGTATCAAGACACTCCAGGACACTTGATCAAGGGTAGGTACCAGAGTAGAGGAAAGAAAAAAATAAAACTATGATCATTCCGATTAAAAATCGAACCCACTGCCAATCGCGATTACGATCAGACGTCACTCACTGCGCCATGATGGCGTCTAAAAATATACTACTTATAAAAGATGTCATAATCTTACAATCACAAAATAAACATACTTTTTTTATACCTTAACGCTGTATTCCGCACACAGCAGGGTAGGCAGAGGGAACCTAGTATTAAGATACTCCGTTCCCCACTTTCCGCCGAATTCGGAGGCATTGCGTGTTAAGTGGCGGAACTTAACGCCGCGCTTTACCTCGCCACCAGAAAGTCGCGAAGAAAATGGAAATAAAATTTCCACTCCTCAAGTGGGAATCGAACCCACAACCAGTCGTTTACAATCACACGCTTGGGCCACTGGGCCACGACTGGCCACATAAACATACTTTATTTACAATATTTCAATTCCGCATAGTGGAATACAATCAATTTTTTATAACAGAAATTTAAATAACATTCATAATTCATAGACGTCTAATGTATATTCGATGAACACTTGCATTCCGTAGTTTGTTGTGAATAGTATACATTAATTAGTAATTATCATTACCAGGTAATTATACTAAGCTCGTAATGAGCACGCACGGACCGAGATTAAGCTCCATTTTGTCTTTAGATTAAATTTATAATGTCAAATTTCAATTGAAAGTTTTGAAAAATATTTTATATATTTTAATATTTTTTATATTATTTAGGGCCAGTCGTGGCACAGAGTGTGCCTGTGAAGTGACTGGTTGTGGATTCGACTCCCACTCGAAGGGTGGAAATA
The DNA here is from genome assembly GCA_019049465.1 of Dryas iulia moderata. Lineage (NCBI taxonomy): Eukaryota > Metazoa > Arthropoda > Insecta > Lepidoptera > Nymphalidae > Dryas > Dryas iulia. The sequence continues at coordinate 6,133,678 of CM032417.1, forward strand.
TATAGGTAATATTTTCATTTTCTAAGTTCCGCCAATTAACACGCAATGCCTCCGAATTCGGCGGAAAATGGGGAACGGAGTCTTAATACTAGGTTCCCTCTGCCTACCCTGCTGTGTGCGGGATACAGTGTGAAGCTAAAACAAAAGAAAAATATATTCTGTTAACTTTGGAAATTAAAGAATAGGCGTAATTATATTTTTTTTATCCTTTATGGTAAGAGATACAAGTCGTTTGAGATATACAAAGCTCATATGTTTTTGTTCTTGTGTTTTTTTAACCCATACAAATACTATAAATGCAAAAAGTCTGTCAATTTCTCTGTTACACTTCCACGGCTAATCTACCGGTTCTATCTGAATGAAATTTGGAATTAATATAGTTCAAGATCCAGGGTCAAACTGTACTTTTTTCAAAAACCGACCCGTGAAAGGTTGAAATAAGGGATGAAAGTTTGTACGAAAAGTCTAAGCCGCTTGACCACTTTTGAGTGAGTTAAGCATAGGTTACTACTTTTTCAAAAATCACTCCAAATGGTTGCAATATAACGAAATAGCGATAGTGGATTTTTTTTCACCTTCACGCTGTATCCCGCACACAGCAGGGTAGGCAGAGGGAACCTAGTGTTAAGAGACTCCGTTCCCCACACACCGCCGAAATCGGAGGCATTGCGTGTTAAGTGGCGGAACTTAACGCCGCGCTTTGCCTCAACACCAGAGCGAAAGCGAGCGGGCGAGCGTTTACAGTCACACGCTTCTGCCACTGCGTCACGACTGGCCCCAATGATGGAATAATGGGGAATGATTATATTTAAACAAAACGAGCGTCGAGTTCTGCTACTCAACACGTCATGTCTTAATTTTCGTCGGGGCGGAGTGTGACAAACAGTATCTTCACATTAGATTCTCTTTGACTATCCTGATATACGGAGAAAAGCGTGAAACGTGAAGCTGAAAATAGATAATTAAAGGAAACTTATTTCATAAAATAAAATAAGAAATAACTAAAGATTTAACTTATATGCTACTAGAACACACTATACCTAGTTATTATCTTAGTTTGTCGATTAATAACGCATTTTAACGTTTTTGTTGAACGATCAAAAATGTGTTATCTTTTTATAAACATATCATTCCTTCTACTTTTAATTACTTTACAATACACCAAGACATACGTAGTTTCTAATTGTACCGTATTTGTATAAATTGTATTTAATTTAAATAAATAATTATGACACCCATGTAAATGAGTTTCTAAGCACACAACAATTTAACATGCTAATAATGTATTACAAAACAAACTTCTACCCATATAAATGTTTAAAACGTGCTCGCTGTATAGATTCTGGATACTGTATACTAAATAAGTTGCGAAAGAGTGAAGGAGCTTACGAGCATGGACGGTGCTTGATAAGTAGGACATCCGGCCTCCGGACGGATACCGCATGTACGTTCAAAATCGATCCTGTTGAAAAGACTGGATAACGATACTGTTCGCTTTTGAGTTTCAATAACGCTTTAAAAATTGATTCATGTTTGTGATTCTGTGAAAATTGTGAAAGACTTCAGTTGGTCAACGAATTGATTATGCTTTAATAATTTCTTTTGATGATGGATTTTTGTTTTCTTTGATTTTGATACGAATGTTTAGAGAAGTTTTTACAAATATGTCTTGCTTAAGAGGATATGTTTACAGAACAGAGAAAAAGATTAGATTTTTAAAGAGATTTTTAAACTGGCGACAGGAATAAGGCAAAAGGTAATAAAAGTTTCTGTCAAGATACCTGCCTACATACTCTCAGTACGTAGGCAACAAAAATATATAAGACAATAACATCTACTATCTTCGTCACAATTTTCATTAATTTGAACCTATGTTTCCTCCGAAACTACAAAATATATATGTATCCAGTAAAACGATTTGAAAGGAGCTTTTAAATATTTGCACAACCAAGCGTCTGTCTTACAATGTTTTTCTGGAACATTCTTAACAGTGTAACAAATCAGATAATTGAAACAGATAAAGTTACTAAAACGATTTAGAGCACGATTAAAAGTTATAAAGAAACGTGATATCAATTAAAATTCGGTTTCGAATGTCTGTCTGTGACGATATGAAGTAGCTAAGTGACAAGCCGTCACACTGGAAACATATGAAGCCCAAATTTATCTTGCATCAGCTTTTTATGGTCAATTAGTTGGTAAGTACCGATGTAGGGTTATTTAAGTTTATTACACAGTTAATTTATGGTTTTTAATAAGTGCCGTCATTTGTAATGTTGACTAATAAACAAACAGAAACTAAATACAACAGTATTCAGTTTCTGTTAAGTACTTAAGTCATACTCTAATGTTTGTCAGTTCTATCCTTCTCTATATAGAAGTAGGAACTTGTCCATTTTTCAGCTACTAACATACGAGTACATATACTGGTGGCTCCATTGACGTATAAGATATGCATCGAGTCAATTACGTGTACATCGTTCAAAATTCATAAATTAAGGAATATATTGTCTTGTTCTTGATATAAATAAACTTTATGTAAGCAAAATTTCATATCTCGTCTAGATAATTTTAGCAACAACAGGTCTAACGATATAACGAAGTAACACAACTATTTTATTAATACTAAACTAAGATAAACAGACATCTTTGCTTAAATTTGAAGTAGTATTGTAACTTCAACAACGCGAGTTGATAAAATTACCAGCAGTGCTTTTACTTAGGAGTTCGCCAATAAAATGTTTATTACGATCGTAACATACAGTCCAAGCTGGTCAGAGATAAAGTTGCTTTCTTATTACCAAATAAATTATATTATGTATCAGTGCTATATATAGAGCTTTACAAAAGCAAAATTTAGTTTTGTCATCAATTTTTAAAAAAGGCTTTACTTTTTTTACTGCACAATAGGTTAGTCAAAAGGAAGCTAATGTCAAGACACTGATTTGCATTTCTTGCCACAAATGGAGACATGGCAGCCAAAGGCCCGCCTTGTCTTATATATCAAAGCGGAGAAGTGAAAATAATATGTAAGCATTCCTTACAACACCGAGGACAGAGGAAATCGAACCCACAACCATTCATCCAGAGGCCATCACAGCGCAGTGGGCTAGCATCATCACTATAATGTAAAAATTTCAGTCATTGACAGCTTTATAGCCCGTCCTTCATTTCTGAAGATCGTGGCTCTAATAGGAGGTAAGTCTGGACCACTAATGCACAAAACTGATATTCAGCACGAATTTTCACTAGGATTACTGGGGATCTCTTAACTAACTAAAAAAATCTTCATAATACAGATGGAACCGTTATTAAATACAATTTTACTCAGATTTAAAATCGGAAGTAGGAAAAATAGAAATGAAAACAATAAGTCAAGGGTCTCAAAGTCCACGCTAACTTAACTCTGGGGAAAACCTCGTTACTATAATAAAGTAATTTCAAATCACCCCTGCATCTAAGTGCGTGCAACACGAGCACTAAAACTAAACCAGCTGTAATTAAACTATGTACAAATTAAAACTGTAATTTTAGCTGCTAGTAACTGCACATAATAGATTGTGATGAGCTTTTACATAGTTGCTGAGCGGAACTTTGCGAGATATTCAACTATATTCATTGTTCTTGTCGCTGTCATCGCGTTCATCATTAAGTAAATGCAAAAGAGCAACTGTTGAGTTTCTCGCCGCTTTTCTTGGTAAAACTGCCTTCAGAGTTCGTGGTAGCTTCCGGTGGGACTGACAATACTGACATTTATGTTAATTGGTAATTCAAAAGTGCTTGTTTCAAAAGAGCTCTATTTGATTATTTAAAGCGACTATTTAGAAGAAATGAACTTCCATAAAGAATAACACTATTTGAATAAAGATGAAGAAATCAAAACAAAATAGATTTTTTAATAAAAAAAATCTCGGGTATATAAATGCTCGAAGACTAAAAGAATATTTTGAATTCGTTTTTTTGTAAATGAATGCCTTGGGTATCCCAATGCTTCAAAATCAAATCAACAATATGACATATTAATATTATATCAGGAAACTAATACAGTATGATGCTGTACTTACTTTGTGTAAGTATAACATCATAAATAAATGTTTCTAAATGCAAATGAATTTAATTAAATGCTATCATTTTAATTTCTAAGACAGAATAACCAACTTCTTATGATAACGCTAAGGAGTCAGTGTCATTTAACAAATTGTTAAACCCTTAAATTACACAACGGCAATGAAGAATTCTTTAGACTTCGCGATGTGGCGGCTCTTTTGCTAGAGACACGATGATTAATTTGCAACTTGTCACTTAAAGTGGAATCGTGCAGATAAAATTCTTTATTGTTCATTATAAGTTACCTAACTTTTGTGCATGTATTTTAGTTGGCTATTCATACAAAACCTAGTGTCAAGACACTCTGTTCTCCACTTTCCGCCCAAAATCGAGGTCATGTCAAGTGGCAGAACTCAACGCCGCTCTTTGTCTAAGATACAAGAGCAGAGACATGAAAATAATGTATGTATAATCATTCCCCCGAGTGGGAATCGAACCTACAACCATCACGATTACAGTCAAATGCTGTTCAACAGCGCCACGACGGCCCCATTCCATATTATTCATATACCCAGATATTTAACAATTTCAAAAATTAAACGTTCTCAGAGAAACAAGTACACTTTAATTAGTATATATAATTAATACATTTTAAGTAAGTTTAATTTTTTCTATTACATTTTATCAAGATGCTAACTAAAACGATTCACCTGTTATTTCCTTTTTTATCTCCGATCATCTTATAACCGATAATGAATTTTAGAAACTTGAGATGAAAATCTCTGTAAGACTAGCTCTACCAAATTGAGATTAAAATACTATTAAAAACTAAATGAAGTGTAAGACCAATCTAAGATCTATAATATAAACAGCTCATACATATTACATAGTAATGTACATACATAGTAGGTAATTAGTATTTTTTACAAATTACAAATTATAGGTATTGCTTTTTAAAAGGTTTATTAATCTGACTTGTATCAGTTGAAAATTTACAACGATTTAACGGAGAATATATTAGTCTTTGTTAGCTTTTCTATGCCGCATAGCAGAGAGGTCAGAGAGAATCTAGTGTTCACTCTGTTCTCCGTCGTCCGCCTGAATTCGAGAAATTACGTGAGAATTATCGGGCCAGTCGCAGCGCAGAGGCACAAAGTGTGACTGTAAAGCGACTGGTTGTGGATTCGATTCCCACTCGAGGAGTGAAAATACTTAATATTTTCATTTTCTTCGCTCTGGTGTCGAGGTAAAGCGCGGTAAAGTTCCACCACTTAACAAGCAATGCCTTCGAATTCGGGGGAAAGTGGGCAACGGAGTGTCTTAACACTAGGTTCTCTCTGCCTACCCTGCTATGTGTGGGATACAGCGTGAAGCTATAAATAAGTAAATAAACAAAAACGTGTTGAGTAGCAGAACTTAATGCCACGCTTTGTCTTATGTATCGAATAATCAGAGAGGATAAATAAAAGTAACTTAAATATAATCTTTTCCCCGAGTGGGAATCGTATCCACTAAACACGTTTACAGTTAGACGCTGTCCCACTGCACCACACTGAGGAAGAAACTCTATGACTTAATAAATGAGTATATTCCTTTATATGCTTAACACAAAAAAATATTTATTATTAATAACTTAAATATTTCTTCTATTCAACTATCGAATTCCGAACCATCGTTCTCCAATTTTATCGTTACCTCCAAAACTTGCAAAAAGCGATAAAAATATAACAAGCCGTTGGGATTTAAAGTTGAAAACTGATTAAAACGTCACATAATGAATAGTGACGATAAAAGTAATTTCCAAGGAAGTTTGCGAACTGAAAATATAATAAAGTGAAACCAACCAACCAACGTTGATTGCGTTGTAAGAATTTAAAAAACTTTGAATTACAAAGCTTTTCTTTGTGTTGTGTCCGTACTAATGTTATAAAGGAGGGAACCTGTCTGTCTGTTTTTAAGGCTTATCTACTGTTCTGATTTGGATGGTGTTTGGAATGAAAATAGTTGAAAACATGGTCAAACAGAGGTTACTTGTTTTTCAAAAGTCAACTTCTAAAGTGTTGAAATAGAGAATGAAGTTTTTATGAAAAATCGCAACCAATTGATTGATTTGTTTGAATTTTCTCAGAAAGATAGTTGATGACGCAAGGTCAAAAATATGCTACCAATTGTTTTTCAGAACTAACCACTGAGGTGGTTAAACGGGGATGAAAGTAAGTATGAAAATCTAAACCGCTTGACTTATTTCGATAAATTTTCTCAAGTTGATCAAATATCGGCTACCAATTTATTTCAAAACCAACGTACGTACGTATAGAATGGAAATTTGCATTAAAAATACAAACCGCTTAAATTAAGCGAGAAGGCGTCCTGTTGAAAACACGAAACAGTTATTATTGCGTAGTTCACACAGACAAAGCCACAAGCGGGGCGCTAGTTCTCTATAAATATTTAGGTGCAATGCCACCGCCCAAGCTCTATGAATAAGGAATTGTTGAGGATTTGCCGTAATATAGGTCATGTGGACGCAAGACTCGGACCGTATTGATATGTTAAACAATTGACTTGACTAATGAAGACAATTGGAATCAAATCGTTGACACAGAAATTAGGTCGCCGTAATTATTTAGTAACGCATCGATTGATCGTCGTTAAAAAACAAAACCCAAAATTATATAAGTGTAATATATTATTCATTGATCTTTCATCATCATCAAATCTTTATTAATGTCATTTAATAAATTAATGTTCAGTTAAAAGTGAAAGCGGTGTTAATTGTATTTTAAACATGTCATATCTTTTTTTTTTCTTAAAACTCTCATGAAAATAATAAAGCACAGTGTCTTGACACTATTCTCTATGCCAATACTTCTTTGCTTGGAAAAAGATGTGAAGATTCTTTTTTGTTATTAATAAAATATAATAAAAACATCTGCTGAGGGCACTGGATTTAATAGAAATAAATATTAATATATAGATAGAGGTCGTCGTGGTCCAGTGGATCAGCGTCTTGTCAGCGATTGTAAACGCGATGGTTGCAGGTTGGAGTTCAACTCGGGGGAAAGATTATATATTATTTTAATTCCTCCACCTCCGTCCGTCTGGTACCTAAAAAAGTGAGGCGTTCAATTACACACTTCGATTTTGGGCGGAAAGTGGAAAACGGATTATCTTAACACTAGGCTCTCTCGGAAAACAACGCGAAATAGCTTTTTTTATTAAAAACATACAATTAATAAACATAATGTGCATTATAATAAAAATTAAAATCCTCGCTAACAGACACCTATATAAGCTTTTTTTACACACAACATAAAAATATAAATCGTTCACACAATCTCCCCATCCGTCAGATTACATCAGGCGCATAATAAAACGATCAAATTTCCAGTAAGTGTTGAGAGCGCACATTAACATGCACCCGGACACTTCTCCAGTTACCCGAAACGATTCTCTGAATGCCGTCCGGAAATAAACACTAGTTTATATGAAAAAAAGCTATAAACAAACTGATAAAATACTGTATGGCGGTCATTTAATGGCCAAATATAAAGATCCGGTTCAGCGGAAGCGTCTCTTGATAAAAGTACTTAATGTGGACTGAAGCAATGCAATGGGAAATAGTCGTGTGTTAATAGCTTATAAAATTAGTAAGTTGGTGGTTCTAAAATCTGGACATATAATAAAAATGTAACTGATTGCTTTGTGTACATTGAAGATATATGGGGAATAATATTATTGGGAGCAATTATCAATGGAATAGAACCCAAGACAAGCATTATTTCCATTTGTCTGTGCATTTTACACGCTAATCTTATAACGACTTACCAATTTAAATTTAGTTTTGACCATGCAGTTTTGGAAAACCTTCCCTTGTCGATCAGTTTATAGATAAAAAAGCTACAACAAATTAATTATTTTTCGACAAAATAGCTATAATATTAAAATTCTGAAATTTCAATTTACGCAGCCGTAGCCGCGAGTAGGTCGCTAGTAACAAATTAATTCTTACTTTTGAATTTTAAAACAAAATTATAAAACATGACACATGAAATAATTATAAAAACAAAAAAGGTATTTAAATATAATCATTACTCTAGTAGGAATCGAACCAACAGCCAATCGCTGTCACACTACGCCACGATGGCTTCTTCAGTAGTAAATTATAAATTTAATCTTCGACTATACAATTTAATAAAAAGCATTAAAATACTAATTAATTATACGTTTACCACTATCTTTATTTCGAGATATGATATACGAATACACTACACAGTCCATTAACCAGATTGATTTCATATACATATAATAAAGCTTCCCCTAATTAACAACAATGGGAAGTTATTTAATAAAGGCCCTGCGGTTTAATACCTCTGTCAACATTTTATTGTAAATAGATATTCATGTATGCACGAAAACTTTCAGGAGCTTTTAGTAGCTCATATAGTTTCGGATTGTTGTGGTCTGGCCTAGGGCTATTAGCAAGCTAACCGTAAGGGTTAAGCCTAACTTAGTATTAAGTGTGTCAACGTACAATTGCGCTGCTTTAATATGTTGGGAGCTTTCAAAATTAGTATACATTTGTTGAAATTAGTGCCATTTCGCGATTTAAAAGTAAATGTTTTTTTACTGAATACTAAAAAAGATTTTAAGAAAACTATATATATTTGGACGCAGCGGGATTCAAACCCGCGCCTCTTTGATACCATCCAAGCACTCTGACCAGTGCATAATACAGTGAGTAATAATACATTTTCTAAAAATATTGTGCAATTTCTTAATTGTGTGACCTTGAATAATACTTTAAATATGCAAAAAAAAAATTAAGTACTAGTAAAGTACTAGTAGTTAAATTAAATACTAGTAGGTACAGAACGGAGTATTTTGCCACTATGTTCTGCGATCTGCTGAGTGAAACAAAGCGTAAAGCTGATTGTTAAATATTTACATTTGTTTTTCTTATTTTGTATAGAAACATACTATAAAGGTCCTAAGAGCGTCAGAGTTTTGAGGCGGCTGAATACAAGAGCGAAATTAACTAAGTAATATCTTCTGGGGAGAGTTGCAAAGTAGCCGCATGGGATTCGAGCATTGTATTGGTTTGTATACATTTTGTTTTACACATGAACTCTAACATATAGTGTACACATATAAATTTCAATATGATTTTTATTTGTAAAAATGTAATTAATATTTACATTTGCTCTTATTAACTTTATCTATACATATAATAATCATAAAGATTTCGCTTCGCTTAAAAGTACGTACTGTTTTTAATTTAATTTTAACAAAATATATTACAATTTATGATGAATCGACGTTATTAACTTTTTGTCATTCTTTTTATGCCTTGTCCATGGTGTTTGTTATCAATACGTTTCTAGCCAGTGTGCTAGAGAATTTGCAAGTCTCCGAATACTAGGACGACCAGAATAATGACAAAATTACTTTAACACGTTTGAACTTAGTTTATATATTTGTTTTTTTTTTTAAACTGAAATCAATAGCGTGGAAGCAAAAAGCAGTACAAAATAAGCATTTGCAAAGTTATATTTTTTGTAATTATACATACTTACACAAAGAAAATGGAAACGGTTTCATTTTATTATATTACGTTGAGAGTCAGGGCTAGCCACTAGTTCATTATATGTCACTATAATCTACGCTCAATATAAGAAAAGATAAAGTAATGAACGCGCCGATATTGTAATCTTAAAAAAGAGATTCTACTAAACTCTAATTAAAATTATCTATATCGTTAAACAAGAACTCTATTAAGAAGCAGATGATTACATCAAATTAATAAAGGCCTAATAAAAATCATCTTATTAATAGTTGATATAGATAATAGTTTTTGGTTATGAGAATGTCTCAATTAGGGAAATACTTATAGAAGGTATGGGACAAGAGGCGGAACCTTTTCAAATATTCAAGAATATGCTGCCGCTGATAGGATCGCTTACGCCTAACTTATTTACAATACAATTTATACTAGGAACCGCTTCTTTGCTCTGCATGGCGGGAAGAGCTGTGTGAATTATGTATTTAATGTTATTACATGTAAAAAGAGTTTGAAAAGCAAACACTTAACACTAACATAACACTTAACTTAACGCCACAGTCACAGCACATGGGCACTTTAATTACCATTTTTTTCAAGAACTACGATTATAATTGTCACGAAAAAACTTCACAGCACACAAGACACTCTGCTCGATATCCCTACTATATTTCAGAGGTAGACCTCAGTGTAGTAGACTACAAATAGCCCAGGAAGAGTTAAACCACAATGAAACACACTTTTGACCAGTAATACATTGCTACAATATATTTATATTATCAGCTTCACGCTTTTTCCCGCATAGTAGGATCAGAGAACATAGTGTCAAAACGGAGTGTCTTGACACTATGTTTTCCCACTTGCTGTATGAAACCAAGACATTGCGTATTGAGTGGTGGAACTCAAGTTGACATTAAAATAAATAAAACACAAATGTTAAATAATAATATTTTTACATTTTTTCTTACCTCATTAAAGTCTTAACCTCTTCTATATTTTCGTTTCTTATACAAAAATAAAATTTTAGTAGGCGGAATCCGATACACCCTTTGTCAAACCAGAATAACATCATCTATATTTTTAAATTATAAATATAAAACACTGGCATTACTGAGTGATTGACAGACAACGTGTAGACGAAACTACTGCGCGTAGAAAGCTGAGACTTGCCATGGGAAGTGCGGTAAAGAACGGAATTTTACATTTTATATGACGTACACACGTTAAGTTCTGTCACTTAACACATAATGCCTCCAAATTCAGCAGAAAGTAGGGAATGGAGTGTCTTAACACTAGGTTCCGCCTATCTACCTTGCTACTTGCGGGATACAAAGTAAAGATAAAACAATGATGCATACGAAGTTCCGGGTGAAAACTAGTTAAATATTTAAATCTTCCCTTAACCATACTATAAATAATAGACAACGTAGACAACGTACATCCAAAACTACTGAACATGGAAAACTGAATTTCAGCATTTACGTTCCTAAAAGAGTGCTGAGTAGCACTTAGAAAAGAGTCTGTGCAATTCCTACCGAAACGGAAGATACAGGATTTTATAGCCTAAAGTAATAAATATGATAGTGAACAGAGTGCCTTAATACTAGGTTCCCTCACAGCAAGGTAAGCTTGCTGTGTTCGGGATACAAAGCGTGAAGCTAAAAATAATAAAAAGTAATAAAGATATAATAAAAAATGTGTGGCCAGTCGTGGCCCAGTGGCACAAGCGTGTGACTGTAAACGACTGGTTGTGGGTTCGATTCCCACTCGAGGAGGGGAAATTACATTTCCATTTTCTTCGCTCTGGTGTCGAGGTAAAGCGCGGCGTTAAGTTCCGCCACTTAACACGCAAGCCTCCGATTCGGCGGAAAGTGGGGAACGGAGTGTTTTAACACTACGTTCCCTCTGCCTGCCCTGCTGTGTGCGGGATACAGCGTGAAGCTTAAAAAAATATAATAAAAAAGTTAAAAGTTAAAAATAACTACTTTTTAATAGAAAACAATCTCTAGAGTCGTTTTTAAACACGAAACAAGTAAAAATTGCTCTCCCATATACAAAATCTACGTAGAATCAGTATATGTATTGCGAAATGTAAACTGTAATATACTGTATAGAACTAGAAAATTGTAGGAGAAAAGTTTTGAGAGGAGACAGTACAAATATTGTCGGTTGGCGGACGCAAGTTTCATGTTCCGCTCCGAGTCTAAATAAAAGAATTATTTTGATAACAACCAACCACCCTGTGTGACTTTGTTACGAACTTTCCGCGCGTTTATTCTCTTCAATTGGGGAAATATACGGTATCCGCTAAGCATCTGCTACAATACAAACTTCGAAATAACTTAAGTGAAACATTCTTATTTTATTTATCTTTTTACTTAACTAGTTTATTGAAGTGGCTTCGTCCTCAAAAACTGGCAGTGTTGAGTTCAAAAAGTGTGTTTTTTGTTCAATTTCAAGTATTTTAAAAACTTCCGTGTTAATATCGTAAGTGATGATGATCAGTTATCTTTAAGTGTTTTAATAAGCGAAGCTACTTTTAAAAAAAAAATATTTATTTACATCTACTACATATTCTATACTAGAGCAAAAGTTGTCTAGCAATTTTAAACAAAATATGTTTAAAATTGCTCAGTTCTTTTCCCGTGGGGGGAAGTTAAGAATACAATTCCCCCCCGTCGCTGGGTAGCGTCCCGTAAAAGGCGGGTAACCCAGTAATTTGGTGGTAGGAGATTCGTTCTCCGACTGGCTCGCGACCACTATCATGTCAAAGACGAACCGCCAAATATCTTATGATGTGTTCCGGTTCGATGGCATGTAAGCCAGCTCTCCCTATTTCCACCATTCCCATCCTTCCTCCCTCCTTCTGTCCTACATTCCCAAGGCTGGCAACGCATCCATAACTTTAATGTTGTGGATGTCTATGGGCGAAGGTAACCACTTAACACCAGGTGGGCCTTCAGCTCGTTTGCCTCCTTTATTCCATAAAAAAAAAAAAACAAAATAAAATGGTTATCAATTATGTTTTCAAATGTCGATTATATTGAGTTAGCATTGCCTCGACACCAGAGCGAAGAAAATGAATAGTAAATATTTCCACTCCTCGAGTAGGAATCGAAACCACAACCAATTCTTTACACGTATGTGCGACTGCGCCACGACTAGCCTCAATTTTCTATTCGCTTTCTAAAAATGTGTTCTTCAATTTCCTAAAATGTTAAATGTAAAAAGTAAAAGTTTTCTATTTACTGAAAACCTGATCTTGATTCGAAATCATCTTTACGAAAAATGTTAGTATACAGTACTTAACCCATAAACATGCATACAATGTGGTTTACAAACAATTCAGGTTAACGCTTGTGGTTTTCGTTTTGTTTCCGCTATTCTTTCTATTGACACATATTATTTGAAATGTCAATAATCAATATCACTAAAATGATATTGTCTTCAATATTTCTTTTTTACTTATTTGACTTGACAGTGAGGTGTGAAAAACATTTAAGTCGAGAATGGACTAGGTTCTCTTTGACTATCCTGCGTGTAGACCTAATGTCATAATATTCCGTTTTCCGATCAGTTTCCTACTCACTCCGTTCGAACATTTCATCTTAAGTAGTTAGCTAGGAAATATATTTTTTTTTACATACTCCCGCACACAGCAGGGTAGATAGACGGAACCTAGTATTAAGACACTCCGGTTCCCACTTTCCGTTGAATTCGGAGGCATTGCGTGTTAAGTGGCGGAACTTAACACCGCGCTTTGGCTCGACCCCAGAGCAAGGAAAATGGAAATATTAAATATTTTCACTTCTCGAGTGGAAATCGAACCCACAACCAGTCGCGTTACAGTCGCACTTTGTGCCACTGTGCTACGACTGGTCCCAACAAAATTAAATAATTGGAAATATAAGCATTTTCCTTACTGGCAATCAAACTAACAAGCACCAAATAAACAGATATGGAATATAGTAAGCGTTGTTTTTTTTTTAATTTTCGTTATTTTTCGTATACTATTATTTGCCTTATAATTATATTTTTACATAAATTCGTAACATTAAAATTTAAAAGTTCAATTTAGTCATAAAAATTGCTAAACGATAGGTTTAGTCAATTCATACAAGATACATAAGTGTATACACATATAGATAAATTTATAGCCTAGCCGACATGGCGTAGTAACATAGCATGTGAGTGTAAATCGAGAACTGAGTTTTGACACCTACAAAACTTCCACGTGGAAAAAAGCGTAAAGCTGCCAAAAGTCCTGAGCCGATGTCGCGGGTTCGAATCCGCACGCTCCGTTTATATGTTTAATACGCTAATTAGTACGTTTTCTAACAATGTCTCTCGGTAATAATACGTTTTCTAACAACGTCTTTGCGTTTATGCGATTGCATTATGAAAATGTTAAAATATTTTATTATTTTTTTTGACTTGAACTTTGACTTTGAACTTTCAATTCTTTAATTTATTATGATAATTAAAATTATTTTTTTTAAATTCTAATTATTTTTAACACAGTATAAGTTCATTTCTTTTATTATGGCGCTTTGAACGTAAAAGTTGAAAAAATATTATAATTAAATTAGTACTTCTTTTCTATTTTACGTTTTTCTTACATAGCCTAGTGTCAAGACACTTCGTTCTCCACTTACCGCCCGCAATAGAGATATTACGTGTAAGCGGCAGAACTTAACACCGCGCATTGTCACTGACCAGAGTGCAAAAATTAATATACGCATAATCATTCCCCAGTGGGAATCAAACCCCCAACCATTGCGGTTACAGTTACACGTTATCACACTGCGCCACGACACCCTCGAACAAATTGAGCCATATGTCAACTCAACAACAAATTGTTTTCATTATATTTTTCATATCCGCCGTACAATTTATATTATAAAAGGAGCTATTCTAAGTTGTTTAAATGCAAATGACTACTGCATAACTGTGAAGCAGAAGAACATTTTGAGATGGTGGAACGAGAATTTTTCTTAGAAACTGAGTCCCATAAGAAACACTTCACAGTTTTAAGTATTCGAGATTTTACAAAGGAATGAAAGCATCCTTCAAGTTCTACGCAACGTTGCCAACTTCGAAGCTTTTTCTCATTTTTTTGGCTGGAAGTACGTAATTTATATGTGATTATATCATTTGATAATATATGCGTATTGTTATTAACTTTAAAAAGACAATTTTAAATTCTTAAGTGTATAATACTTTAAAATGATAAAAGTTCTTACTAACTTGTATGTACTCACGTTTATAATATTTGAGCATATTATATTTGACCATATTTAAATAGAGGAATACAGTACTTCTAAGCAACTTAACGCTTTTTCCAGCAGATCACGGTAGTCAGAAGAACCAAGTGTCAAGACTCTCCAATCTCTATTTTTTATTCTAAATATAAACGTTTACTTAGCCTTAGCTAGAAAAACATATAATTTCTAGCAACACTGGTACTTTCAAAAACCTTTTGAAACTCCTACTGTTCTAAAAGCTTTGCACTCTTTGTCTTTTGTTGTTCCTTAAAGCTATTGTACCCTTATCGGTACCGATTCGTAGTTATTATGCGGGCTGAAGGAGCTGAGATCCACTTTGCCTCCAAACTGATAAAGATTCTTGACTAAAGTTATGCGTCGGCTTAAACCTCTTGCGGCTTTGTCTTTTTACTGTTTCAAACTGATTAAATTACGATTGTACTCGTATTGGGTGGTGATAAGTGTTGGGAAACTTTAATTAAAGTTTTTCCATTTATTTTTTTACATATATTTTATATTTCACTTATTTGTTTATGTTTATGTTTATAAGCCTTAATGGCTCAACGGAGTAAGAAGTTCTAAAAAGTGATTTTACAATTACTCTTGTAACTTAGGTAAAGGTACTTGTTCTATTTGTTTTTATCTAAAATTGAAGCTGTTATAGAAATTATTAAAGATCAGATCGGATTGAAAAAAATACTGCAAAAAAATATATAAATTATATTAAACAATATAAATTATACATGCTTTCCCGTGGGGGGACGGGTTAAGAATACAATTCCCCCCCGCCGCTGGGTAGCGTCCCGTAAAAGGCGGGTAACCAAGTAGTTTGGTGGTAGGAGATTCGTTATCCGACTGGCTCGCGACCACTATCATGTCAAAGACGAACCGCCAAATATCTTATGATGTGTTCCGGTTCGATGGCATGTAAGCCAGCTCTCCCTATTCCCACCATGCCCATCCTTCCTCCCTCCTTCTATCCTATATTCCCAAGGCTGGCAACGCATCCATAACTCTAATGTTGTGGATGTCTATGGGCGAAGGTAACCGTTTACCACCAGATGGGCCTTCAGCTCGTTTGCCTCCTTTATTCCATAAAAAAAAAAAAAAAAAAAGCAGCATCAGTCATTCACACACTTAAGTATCTTCAGAAAACGTATAAAAAATAAAACGCAGCGGAATTCGAACCTATGCTAAGCTGTGCGCTCCAAGAGGTGCTGGTTCGAGTCCCGCTTCGTTTAAAATTTTATATCATAATAATATTTTTCAAAATGTTGTACCTAAATCAACTAAATTCATTCTCAACATCGTCATTTAATAAAAACTAGTATGCTATTATACAGATATTAATTTCATTCTTGATAAATAAACGATTTCGGAAATTATTCGTTCACATTCATTAAGCAGCCTCCAGCGATCTGTCAGCTTTCAGTAAACGGCAATTAGTACAAATTTCAATAAAATAACACGAACGGTTGTTTACTTAAGTATTATATGCTTGTTACTGATATATTTTATTACCATCTCCTTTTTCATTTTCTATGGAATTTCTAATATTATTATTCTTATATATTATAAGAATGGATAAATAAATGGAGAACGGAATGTCTTGACACTACATCCTATCTGACTTTTCTACTATGTGGGAAAAGCGTAGTGTTTTTTTTTTACTTTTTGTATTAGCTTCACGCTGTATCCCGCATACAGCAGGGTAGGCAGAGGGAACCTAGTGTTAAGACACTCCGTTCCCCACTTTCCGCCGAATTCGGAGGCTTGCGTGTTAAGTGGCGGAAGTTAACGCCGTGCTTACCTTGGAATTATAATTTCCACACCTCGAGTGGGAATCGAACCCACAACCAGTCGTTTACAGTCACACGTTTGTACCAGTGGGCCACGACTGGCCACTTGTTTGACTTGTTTTTATCCATACTCATATTATGGGAAAGTCTGTCTGTTTGTCTATCACGCTTTCACGGCTAATCTACCAGTCCCATTTGGATGAAATTTATAATAAAAGTAGTAAAAAACTCAGGGTTAAATATAAGCTACTTATTTTTTCAAATTTTATTGAAAAGGGGGATGAAAGTTTATATGAAAAATCTAAACAGCTTCACCGATTGTAATGAATTTTGGCATAGATTTAGTTGATAAACTAAGGTTAAACATAGGCTACTTTATTTTACAAAAATAATAAAACAGTTGTGCAGTTCACGTATTAATATAACATAGTGAGTGATCTAGTGGACCAACAATCGACTTTATACGTAAAGCTTGCGAATTGGATTCCCACTTAGTAAAACGTATATAAACAAATTACTCATATTTTTTCGCTCTGATGATGAGAAAATGTGCGAAGTTGAATTCCGGCAAATATCAGGCCATGAGTTTCGAATTCGGACGGAAAGTTGAGAACGGAATGTCAAACAATTAGGTTTCCTCTGCATACCCTGCTATGGGAGAAAAACTAAAATTTATATCAATATTATTTGTTTGATTTATAAATTTAGCTCAATCACTTCTAAATATTTAGTACAGGAAGAATAACTGTTAGTCTCTTTTTACGAAAGTCGATGTGGTAAATTTGGCATAATTAATATGGATGAATATACGGTGAAGAACTACTGGTATTAATATTTTTCATAATATTGCATTTCAAGGTTATACATTTAGGATATGGAATATTTTTTATGATGGAGGTATAAAAGTTGAAACGCAGCAGGATTTGAACCCGCGTTGAATCTTTTGGTCCGCGTCTTTTGATCTGTCTGTAATGAATAAATTTAAATACAAAAGTATGTTTTAAAATAATATAATATATTTTATACATACGTAAATCTGAAAGAGAAATTATAAATGAAATATAATGAAAACTCAATATCACGAATCAAGTTGTATAATAATTAATTCAATATAATATGTACCTTGCACGTGCATGTATTTCAGCAACGATCAGCCTTTGATATTTCATATGTGAAAGCCAATAACTGATGTACATTCATACTACTATGTATTATAATAATAATAAAACTTTTTTCTTTTTTCGCTTTATTGATTTACATTATTTTTAATTGATTATTATTTATATCCACACTTATATAATAAATGCGAATGTCTGTCTGTTTATCTATCACGCATGTCTACCGATCCGATTTGGATGAAATTTAGAATAAAAGTACGTAGTAAATAATCCAGGGTCAAACATAGACTACTTATTTTTTCAAAAATCTACCTCTAAATACTTGAAATATGGGGATGAAATTTTATATGAAAAATCTACACCGCTTGACCGTTTGTAATGAATTTTGGTATGAATATAGTTGGTAATCCCAAGTTAAACATAGGCTACTTTTTTTTCAAAAATAGACCCCCGAGGGTTGCAATATAACGAAACAGCCATGTAGTTCGTGGGCCCCGAATACCTCACTAATGGTACGGGTAATATGTGCAATGCTTTATGCTGTGCGTTAAAAGCATGAAGCCAAAAAAAACTTTATATAGTAGAATGGAAAGACTAGATAATTTTTGTTGTTATGTATCTTAAATCATATAAAGTAGGAGAAGAGGCATTTCATTTTAGTCAATTCTTTTCATCTTCCAGGGGCCAGTCGTGGCGCAGAGGCACAAAGTGTGACTGTAAGGCGACTGGTTGTGAGTTTGATTCCCAATCGAGTGAAAATATTGAATATTTTCTTTTTTCGATTGTGTCGAGGCAAAGCACGGCGTTATGTTCCGCCACTTAACACGTAATGCTTCCGTATTCGGCAGAAAGTAAGGAACGGAGTGTCTACACTACCTGCTGTGTGCGGGATATAGCGTGAAGCTAAAAATATCCATAATTAAAAAAAATATATTCAAAAAGAGTGTACACTTACTAAGTAACTTCAATTCAATACAATTCCAATACATTAACAAAGCTTACCTTATCGTTTTGTTATAGATAAGGCGTAACGACCACGTGTGGTGTATTAAAAACACTCTCACACAAATTACAAATGAACAACTCTTTGCAGTTTTAAATACGTATACATAACTATGTTACTTACGTTTAATGAAGACGATTACGGGCAATGAAACTTTGCATGTTTAATCTTTTTGATTAACACTACATACGCTTAATAGACCATGAGAGGAATGTACCACCCACAGTTCCTTTACGAATAATTAAAGTAATGACCATTAAATTAAACGTTATTTCTACGCTATGGTGGCGCAGTCTTTCGATATATGTGATGGTTGTGGGTTCGATCCCATTGGGGGGAAATATTATATTAAAATTGTTCTTATTTTCCTCCTTTAGTAAGAGAAAACGAGGCGTTCCGGCATTCAGCAATCAATGTTTCGATTTCGGCCAGAAAGTGAAGAATTACTAAGACTATCCGCCTATGCGGAAGCGTCAAGCTGCTTTTTTATATATATGTATCTCAGGTCTTATCAGACCACTCTCTTGGACAATCTACATTGACCAGTTTCAAATAAACTCGTGGAGCGAAAAGAAAATCGATTTTCTAGTGACAATTTCTCTTATGCTTTTGGTTTACCGAAAAATACATGCAGAACTCACTTTAGTATAGAGCACTATAGTACTTTGTCCAATCCTTGAATAATCCTTGCTTGTACCTGACTGAAAGCAAGCTAACCAGCTCACCGACAGTTAACACCTCCGTTCTTCACTTTTCGTCCAAAATCGAGACATTGCGTATTGAGAGGCGGAATTCAACGCCGCGCTTTAAAGAAAGAACTCTCAAAGAAGAAGCAAAAATAATATATAATCAGCCACAGGGCAGATAATTTAAGTAATACAGATATATTTAAAAAAATATATTTCATTATACCTACTTTGAAAGAGCTTTTAACATCAAGAGTAACATGTGAATATGAAGAGCCATTGCAAGCGTTTGTAAAAATTTAAAGTGCACTTTCGGGCTTATTATAAAGCAAATAATATAAAAAAAAATACTTTGAATTTCATTTTACTTAGAAAACGTTGCTCTTTGTAACAATTACGTTGCTTGAAAAACTGTTTGTGAATAGTCATCTCAAGCGCGGAGTGTTTACCCCAAGCTACCTCTATTTCTGGCGAACACTAGAAACGGGTCAACTCTGCTTGGTTATACCTCTCGATATATAAGCGCTAACTGCTACTTTTTGTTTTCATGCCTTTTTAAGTTATAATTAAAGTGTTTCAGTCCTGACTTTTGCTTTGATAAGAAAAATAAAAAATGTGCCTGATTATAGTGACTTAGATTTGAATTATGATCGTTAATCTTTAGATGTGGACTTACCTATATTACAATTTTACTTTGATTTTTTTTAATATTTAATATATTTTTTCGACCTAAATACAATTTCTGTTTGGTTGAGAATTTTCATTATTTTAGAATATTTACCACGCCCTGGTAAAAAGCGGCGTAGCGCGTCGTTAAGTTCCGCCACTGTGCATGTAATGACTCAAATTCAGACGTAAAATAGGGAAGCATCTCTATACTACGTTTCCTTTAAGTATGCTATGCGCTATACGGAAAAAAAGTGCCCAGAAAAGAAAAAAAAAGTTTAATATATGTACAACAAGGTAGAAAATTATTGAATTGGCATATTTTATGTAAAAAATACTTTTCCTCAAATGACAAACATATATGACAAACATTCTTGATCGTTAGTTGTTATGTTAAAGTTCCAAAGAAAAGACAATCTGTATCACTAAAAAAAAATCACATCACTTTTAAAGGCTAATTACAACGTTAATTAGAAGTCAGTGGATGAGCTTTATTAGTTTTGCACAGCTTACGCTGTGGGAAAAGGGTAGCAAAGCTCCTGAAGGCTCGACCTAATTACTAGAAGATAAAAGGTACGCTATACATAATAACCGCTATAGTCTTATTAGTATTCTCGAGGCTTTCTTACAATATACTCGTATGTATATTGTTTATGTCATATACGGGGAGTCAACACTTACTATTATAATATTAGTTTAATAATTTACAATGTATTCCAACTATAATTTAGTAAATTTTAAATATAATATTTTTAAAAGTATAAAATGAAATTAAGTATCCAATCCATCAACTTGAAGCAAATTGAAACGACACTGTTTCCATGATGTGTATTACGAAGAGAGCTAAAATGTAATGTAAAACTTTTGATATAGTAGTTTCAATATTTTCTCGCTTACGATAGTCAGAGAGAACCTAGTATCAAGACACTCCTTTCTCTACTTTCCGCCCGAAATGAACACGAATTGTCAAAAGACGGCACCCAACGTCACGCCAGAACGGAGAAATAAAAAAAAATCTATTCATCGGGTGGGATTCGAACTTGTAACCACGCGGTTATAGTCGAACGCTGTTCACCTTCCCCATGATGGCCTAAAAAACTTAATATAAACTTCTATTACACAAAAAGACTTTTATTTGACATACGTCTGTTATACCTGTAAAGAAATGATTTAGGTCGACCTGACAAAGTCACACCCTTGAGGTGAGCTGCTCAACTGTACTGTAATCTTCTACTTTTATGTTTCTGCTCCAGTAGTAAAGAAATCAGGTAAAAGACGGATTTTAGGTAGACAAAACACATTTTTAGAATCTATATCTGATTTAATACAAAGATATTTCTTAAACTTCTTATTGATCGTATACAAATAAATAAAGTTGGGATGTCTGTTTGCAATATTAATATAGCCCCTTTATACAGTACATACTCGTATACCACAATAACTATTTTTTATTATTTTTCTTTGTTTATTTGTTACGGATAATCATTGGAAAGACTTAACTGATTTTGACAGATAGCTAACCTAACAAAAAGTAACTTATTCTACTTATATTTTAGAATTGTAATGTTTTCCAAACTGTATGGCTTAAAAAGCCTGTCACAGCAATAAGAATAAAGGCAAAAGCTTATTATATAGTAATGAACTATACCCTGCAACTTCATTTGCATGGACTGTTAAATGTATAATTTCGGTTCCCTTAGGAATTTCGAGAAATCCTCTTTTAATGGAGGCTCTCCAAAAAACTTGTGACCATAAGACTGCAGAATTCGCACCCTATACATTAAGCTGGGCATTGCCTGTCATCACACAATAACAACAGAGGTATGTAAGAAACTAAATAAATAGATTCCAAGAATTGTATTTTCCTTAATAATGAAAACAACTCAATCGATGAAAATGAAAATGATTTTATACAGTTTTCTGCGAAATACGAAATCTAAATCATTCGAAGTAAACAAATATTTTCTTAGAATTGAATACTAATTAAAGTGGAAACTATGGGTATTTTTCGAAAATCGCTTTGCTATAGAAAAACGATTTAGCGAGAACCTAGCGTCAAAATCCTCCCGTTCCCCACTTTCCGTCCGAAATCAACTCCTTGCGTGTTGAGTGACGCAAATGAACACTGCGCTTTGTTTTAGTTTTTAAGAGCGAACAAATAGTAATAATAATGTATTATTTTCTCCCGAGTTGGAATCGAACCCACAATCATTGCGTCTTCAGTCAAGACTGTCTAACTGTGCCACGACGCCATTCTGCTCAACATAAATTTAATACAAATTGTTTTTTTAAGATATTCAAATATAAGTTGACGCCGGTCGTGGCGCAGGAATACAAAGTGTGACTGTAAGTGTGTGTAAGTGTGACTGGTTGGGGTTCAATTTCCTCTCGAGGAATTGAAATATTTAATATTTCATTTTCTTCGGTCTGGTATCGAGGCAAATCTGTATAAAAGCATGGCGTTAAGTTTCGCCACTTAACACATAATACCTCCAGAATTCAGCGGCAAGTAGGAAACGGAGTGTCTTAATACTAGGTTCCCTCTACTACCTACATGGGATACAACGTAAAGCTATAAAAAAAGGATAACTTGCTTCATAGGTCTTTTCATAAATCATTTTAGTCATATCGACATGCCTACAACTGTAGCATGTTAGATACGCTAGGTACAGTCGAGTCGGTATCGCGGCACCCCGCGTGGTTAACACGGACGTGAACGACTCATAAAGTAACCTCAACCGACGTTGGTATCAACTAACAACAAGCAAATTTGAATGTAGATACAGCGGAATGCAAAGTATGAATATTTTCCCTCGCGTCGCCATCTTTATCTAACATCTTGTGTAATAAAATGTGATACCTAATTCGAAGTATTCGATATACAATCGTTATTTATAGTTTAAGGTAATTCGTTACTATTCACCGAACATTCCGAATTTATTTGTTTCTATTATAATCGTGTTCTATAATAATGTTTTTGAAAAGAGCAAATGTTGAGTTTCTGGCCGACTCTTCTCAGCAGAACTGCCTTCCGAGTCGGTGGTAGCTTTATGTACATTTGACGATTCAAAAGTACTTACAAAAGTCTATTTGAATAAAGATATTTTGAATTTGAATTTAATCTAACTGTTAGCTTCACGCTTACACTTGTATAGCGAAGTAGGAAGAGAGAATCTAGTGTTAAGACATTTCGTTCTACAATTTTCACCTGAGCTATTTGAGTGACGGAATTAATTTAGCATATAACTTTCAAAATATTTTTATGATAAGATATCACTTATTGTAGAAGATAAAGGTATGTATACGAGTATATATATTCTGCTACTTAACACGTAATGTAATCATAATAATAATTCAAGCGGAAAATGAAGAACGGAGAATCCTGTCACAAATTCTCATTGACTTACAGCTTATTTCTCTTTTTTAAGATCTTAATGTGGCAGCTCGAAATCCATATATTTTTTTCATATAGCTTGAAAAGTTGGTGTATCTAAAAAATGTTAGTCACCAAATCGTGAGTCTACGGGGGGTCCACCTGCATTGTGTTATCTGTTACAGTTATTCTTACATATACAAGCTAATGGCCTGTCTGCTGACAAACACATTTAAAACTTAAAATATGTTATAATGCATTCGTCCTGTTTCTTAATATGGTAAAGATTGCGGATACTTCAAATAATATTGCGTTTTTCTAATTAAAAAACAAAAGACTAAATTCATATATATTTTTGTTTCTTTTCCTTTCGTTTAGATCTTAGTATTTCTTTCTTTTAATTTTAATCTAATTTCAAAGTAGTAAAAACTCACCAAGTGAAAAAAGTGGGCTGTAAATATAAATGAAAATAATTTAAAAATATTTGTTCAAATAAGCTATTAAACTTACCTTCATAATATTTAAGTATTGACAATCCGTAGGGAAGCTCCTAGAATCAGATTGGAAGGCTATTGCGAAAAGCCGACTAGGAACTTAATATTCTTTTAAAATATCATCAGTATATTGGGGCCAGTCGTGGCGCAGTGGCACAAGCGTGTGACTGTAAACGACTGGTTGTGGGTTCGATTCCCACTCGAGGAGTGGAAATATTTAATGTTTCCATTTTCTTCGCTCTGGTGTCGAGGCGGCGTTAAGTTCCGCCACTTAACACGCAATGCCTGCGAATTTGGCGGAATGTAAGGAACGGAATGTCTTAACACTAGGTTCCTTCTGCCTACAATGCTGTGTACGAGGTATAGCGTGAAGCTTAAAAACACACACACACACACACACACACACACACACACACACACACACACATACACAGACACACACAAAAATAAATAAAATGTAAAATTGGAGACATTGCCCGTTGAGTGGCGGAGTTCGCTTCACACTGTGCCCCACACACAGCAGGGTAGGCAGAGGGAACCTAGTGTTAAGACACTCCGTTCTCCACTTTCAAATCTAAATATTACTTTTCATATTTAAATACAATCATTCCGAAGTGGGAATCGAACCCATAACGCACAACCCGTTTTCAGTCAGACGCTCCATTGCGCTACAATGGCGTCTTATTTTATTTATTTTTCATATTATCGTTGTGTATTTCACAGTAAAACATAATAAAGTAATTATTTGATCTAGTTACAGAAGCAAAGTGAATCATGCTCAAGTTAGAATTGATTTTTCGCTAAATTATAATAGACCCTTAGTTGAAGGCTTGAATTTCAAACAAGGATAAGGGCCTCGGGCTAGAAGTTTAGTGCAGTCATTTAATAATATGGGCTCAAGCGGTTGTAAAGTTTTCTCTTTCAATTTGATCTCTATATTGTTGGAACTTGTTTTTGATTTGGTATAACCAAAACGTTGTTTTCGAACATGTTGAGTTGTTTATAAATTACTTATGAGTAATTAAACTATGTATGTATGTAATAAATTGGGGCCAGTCGTGGCGCAGAGGCACAGAATGCGACTGTAAAGCGACTGGTTGTGGGTTCGATTCCCGCTCGAGGAGTGGAAATATTTATTATTTCCATTTTCTTCGCTCTGGTGTCGAGGCAAGGCGCGGCGTTAAATTCTGCTACTTAACACGCAATGCCTCCGAATTCGGCGAGAAGTGGGAAACGGAGTGACACTAGGTTCCCTCTACCTACCCTGCTGTGTGCGCGATACAGCGTAATAAATATGGTTTTTTTTTTGTATAATAGTGATAAATGTTACTGGAAAGACCTAAATTTACTTGGGAGAGGTATTAGTCCTCCTTAATCTGGCCCTGTTGCAAAATTTATTCCAATTGGACGTCTACTAAATATAACCTACGTCCTTGCCAAATTTTATCTTTGTACTTCAAACAGTTTTTAATATTTTGAATTCATATACAGATAAGAATATATTAAAAAAAACAGCAACACACTTCTTTCTGCACAGCAGAGTCAGAGAAAACCTAGTGTCAACATTCCGTTCTCTACATTCACCTTCAATAGCGGAATTAAACTCTGCACCTTGCCTTAAATACTAGAAAGGAGAAAATAATATTTGAAATATATAAAATAGAAAGTTATCCTCGTCACACGCTCCCTACTATAATCCGATTAAACTATTTCATGTACCTGCGCGTTTGAAGTGGTACGCACAATGTGGTCGATTACAACGGCTCATCCGATCTGTCTGGCAACGATTGTGTTTACTTATCCATATTATAAGAAAAAATAAATAGTTTTCTTTTATCTATATATTCAAAATAATCTTTAAAGTACTTTCTTCGCTTTGGTACCGAGGCAAAGCGCGACGTTAAGTTCCGCCACTTAACACGCAATGCCTCCGAATTCGGCGGTGCGTGGGGAACGGAGTGTCTTAATACTAGGTTCCCTCTGCCTACCCTGCTGTGTGCGGGATAGAGCGTGAAACTAAAAAAAAAGTCCTTAAAATGCCTATATATCCGTATCGATCTGTCATCTATACAAATGAATAAATTGGAGTGTCTGTTTGTATTATTAAAACAACAGCTTTTTACTAATTGCATATTTATGTCTATACGGTAGGTACCAATACCAAATTTAAGTTATATATTGATGTGCGTCTGTTTGTTCCGGCTAATCTCTTGAACGGCGGACCGATTTTGAAGGAATTTTCATTTTAACTTAGGCATTTCTTTTGTGTTAAATTACACGTGGATGAAGTCGGTGTCTCGCCTTATTTTCAGCTTATGTAAATATTTAGGGCTCCATTTCCGAATTGCATGCACTAGTAAAATTTGAAATAAAATATACTTCACACTCACTACCAATTTTTTTGATAAGTTCTTCTTCTATATTTTTAAAACTTTGCTATATTGTATATTTTTAACAAATCAATTGTATTAATTATAATCTATATCACAGCTTTACGCCTTATAATGCATAGTAAGGTAGGCACTAGGTAGAGAGAACCTAGTCTAATGACACTCCATTTTCCATTTTTCTATCTTGTTTTATTCGTCATATTTTAACGCAGTGTTTCATCTTAGCATAGCAGAAAAAATCAATAATTTTATCATAATCATACCCACGAATAGCAATCGAACCCCACAACCAGCGCTTACAGTCAAACATTGACTCACTGTTTGCACTGTTTTGTAATATTAAAAAAAATATGCGTATAAAAATTTTACGTATAAACAAATTAACACAACAGAATTCAAACTAGCACTTCTTGAAAACTGCCCAAGCCAGTTTACCAAATATTTAAATAGCACTTTGAAAATATAAAAAAAAATCTGCTTTCACGATTCTATAATATATTTATAATAGTTATTTTTCAATTCTACACACAATTACAAAGCGAAGTAGGATTTGTTTTAATGACAATGCCCGTATTGTGGCGTACCACATAAGGATGCTTCACCAAAGGTTGACCCCTTGACTCCTTGGGAGCTTAACTTTTGCAACACTTGAAGAGCCAACTTTGCAATTTGCCTATTGCCGATAATGGCATACGTAATTAGTTAAAGCAAATACCCAAGAATATATACGTAAGTGTACGGCTTTAGCATTTTAATAGTGAAACTAGTTGTCCCGTTGAAGCGTAAAATACACGGTAGTGAAAAAAAATATATGTGTCTATTGTTTATTTTACTTATTTTTAAAACATTATAGTGAAAAATATTTGTTTTTTTGCACTTTTTTTCTCATAATAATAATAAACTTATTCAACTTTCATAGTAATTCGTCTGAGGGGTCAAGAATCACGTTGTTGTTTCATATATATTCATTTAGCAAGAATTTTAAAAAAAATACATACATATATACATACATAGAATTATGGTGTAATTAAAATTAAACGTATTAAAACCAACAACATACAAGTTATGCTAAATGCATAAGACGACTTAACAACTGTAACTTTTTTTTTAAGCTTCACGCTGTATCCCGCACACAGCAGGGTAGGTAGAGGGAACCTAGTATTAAGATACTCCGTTCCCCACTTTCCGCCGAATTCGAAAATGGAAATATTTCCCATCCTCGAGTGGGAATCGAACCCACAACCAGTCGTTTACAGTCACACGCTTGTGCCACTGGGCCACGACTGGCCACAACTGTAACCTATGTTAAATATTTTAATACATTTCCATGTACAACATATTTGAATATCCGCGCTCTGATAAAACAAAACACAGCGTCCCAACGCTACTTAACGGTACTCATACCGGCACTAAACGCACAATACCAGTTTTGGACAGAAAGTGGAAATCAAAGTCTCCTGACTCTTTGAAGGTTTTCTTCGAAGGCAGATTAAAGCTTTTATTAATATAAATTTGATCTTTATAATAGTAACTAGCGGCCCGCTCGCGGCTTCGCCGCGTGAACTACATAACTGCTTCGTTATATTGCAACCCTCAGGGGTAGATTTTTGAAAAATAAAGTAGCCTATGTTTAAGCTTAGATTATCAACTATAGTTATGCCAAAATTCGTTATAATCGGTCAAATGGTTTAGATTTTTCATATAAACTTTGATTCCCTATTTCAACCCTTTAACGATAGATTCTTGAAAACTTTTACTACTTTCATTCTAAATTTCATCCAAATCGGACCGGTTGATTAGCCGTGAAAGCATGACAGACAAACACACAGACTTTCGCATTTATAATATAAGTATGGATAACATAATTTGTTTTTCGTTTCGCATTAAGTTTTCTGAGCGCTACTCTTTGTTCTATTAGTTAGTTTATTATCATTAGCCTAAGGGCATAGACAATGCAAAGTTTGCGTATTTGACTACTTAAGCTAATTAGATTTAAATCGAAATGCCGACTATGTATTTTGTTTCAATAATCTACGATTATATACTAGCGGAAAAAATTAAAGGATCGGAAAAAAATCCAAATTTTTTGACGTTTTTTAAGTGGCTGTATTTTTCTCAAAAATGGTCGCATTGAAATAAAAAAATCTTTACATTAATTTTAAAAATCATTAAAAAAAGGACTTTTTGTGGTTTTTGGGAAATCAGGCGCTAAGTTCAATATCAAGAAAACTGGTAATGTTGACTGTGCTTTATACTGTTCCATATGTTCACAAAAACCCCACAAGGTCTCGATTAAATCCATCAAGCCGTTTTTTTTGTTCCATTCGATTAAATTTTTGAAGAAAATTAAAGGATCGCGATTTCGACTTTAAAAAATCACCTTTAACGAAATTAAACACGTGACGATTTTTCAGATTTTTTCTTCCTTTTTTATTGATAATAGTGTTTTTATTTTACACTATAAATTTAAACACTCTTATCAATAACAAAACATAAAAAAAGCTGAAATATCATTTCGTTTTTTAGTTTCATTAGGTAATTTTTCATTATTTCCGCTAGTGTATATAAGAATGCTTGGTCTATACAAAGTATTAAAAGCTTTTCATATATTTTAGTCATATTAAAGTTACGTTAACATTCCATGCATGCGCCAATGATGACAGCCTCTTTTGACACATCTGAAATTATGCCCAAACATTTATTATTAATTATCATTTTTTATTACAATTTATTATTATGATACATTCACTGTTTTATAACTTAATACTGATAGCAGCCGAAGTGCTAATGAAATGGTACCTCCATTTCATTTCGTATAAATAAATTCTCAATCCACAAATTAGTACCTACATACTAATAAGAGACATTCTGTTATGGGATATTATTAAAACATGTTTAAAATATCTATTTATTTAAACCTTAAAACTTATTTTCAAAGTTATTTGTTACTATTATAATTATTACTGATTTCAACTGTAGCTCGAATAAGACTGTACGTTAAAAAAGATACACTTGTATTTATATAAATGAATATAAAATTATGCGAGGCATAGAGGGGTAAGGGGCATTGTGTAGAGATATACAGTACTATATACAAGTACAATGTACAGAGGCCAATTGTGGCGCAGAGGCACAAAGTGTGACTGTAAAGCGATTGATGCGATGCTGGTTCGATTTCCACTTACAGAGTGGAAATATTCAATGTTTCCATTTTCTTCCCTCTGGTGTCGAGGCAACGCGGCGTTAGGTTCCGCCATTTAACACGCAATGCTTTCAGAATTCCGCGGAAAGTGAAGAACGGAGTGTCTTAACACTAGGTACCCTCTGCCACCCTGCAGTGTGCGGGATATAGCGTGAAGCAAACAAATATATATAAGAATTCGTTGAAGCTTAATATAAAAACATAGTATACACAGTACAGTGTCATCTTCCAGTTATATTATTCGAGTTAGGGATTTACATATTAGCTAAAAGCACACCAGGTGCACGTTACGGCTCGGCAAACTTTTTTACAACCCTACAATAAAACCATGAACGCGCTTGATAATAAAGTTGGAAATGTGTAAATGTTTGATTAATGGAAGAAATGGGTTGGAATTATAAATATATATCATAAAAAATGTATTTTTATGTGATAAATTGAATATTATATATTTTATATGATTTTCTTATTGAATAAAAATGTGTATTAATATTGTTAATAATCAAGCAGCTTCCCTATTTTCCGGAAGATCGGGACAGTGAATGAGAACTTAGTGTCGAGACACTTCTTCTCCACTTTCAGTCCGAAATCAATATATTTCGTGTTAAGTGACGGAACTCAATCCCAAAAATAACATATTATTGTTCCCCCCAGTGGGAATCGAACCCGCAACCATTGCGTTTACAGTCAGGCGCTGTCCTACTGCGCTACATTAAAGAACAAGCTCAAAGTTATTTTTTAACAAAAAAATCAAGGAAGGTGTAAAATGTAATTTTATAGATTTAAGTTATACCTCTCTAATTGCATACTTCACAATAATATGTTACTTGTGTTATATCCATAACAAAATAATTAAGTGTCATTTAATTCAATATTATACGTTATTGCAAATATTACATACATACATATTTATATACCCATACGTTTTACAGCATTTTATATGGACAGGTTTTAAAAGGCTGACTTGTTAGATTATAGAATATGCATTATGTTAAGTTTCTACTGTAATTAGCTGGCTATGGCGCGTGCGTAACTAGGAGTTATTTATTCTTGGCATTTTGTTTGACAGCATTTTTATGTGTTTGAAATTGTTTTATTTATTAAATAATAATTAACTATTGCTGTGGCCAGTCGTGGCCCAGTGGCACAAGAGTGTGACTGTAAACGACTGGTTGTGGGTTCGATTCCCACTCGAGGAGTGGAAATTATATTTCCATTTTCTTCGCTCTGGTGTCGAGGTAAAGCGCGGCGTTAAGTTCCGCCACTTAACACGCAAGCCTCCGAATTCGGCGGAAAGTGGGGAACGGAGTGTCTTAACAGTAGGTTCCCTCTGCCTACCCTGCTGTGTGCGGGATATAGCGTGAAGCTATTTAATTGTGGCGCAGTAGAGAAGAGTTTGACTGCAAATGTTGTTGATTATGGGTTCGATTCGCACTCGGAAGATATTTAAATTATTGACTTTCTTCGGCTCTGGTAAAAGTAAGTTACCGCCACTTACCTGACTTCGGAGGGAAAGTGGAGAACGGAATTTCTTGACACTAAATAGTCTCTGACTATCCTTCTGTGCATTGTTATATTTACATTTGTTCGCTCTGGTATGTCTAATGGTATGGCTTTAAGTTGCCCACACAAAGCACTATATCTCGAATTCAGTTGGAATGCCGAAAACATTTGCAAAAAATCGTGACTCTATAGAAAAATAATTACATGTAACGTTAGTTAAATACGTATTACAAATAATATTATTTATAAGAAGCATAAATTTGTCCTTTTTTTAGCTTTTAAGCTAAATCGATATAACTACAAGCTTCATCCTAGATTGGAATTGAATGGATTACTTATGTAGAAGCAACCTTGCAAAAGAGGTTAATTGCCCTGTAATTATTATGAACATAATTTGAAATATAATATAAATTTATTAAATATAGAAAAGGCAATGTAAATAAATTATAAAACATAATGTAAGTTATACTAAAAAACGATTGATTACCTTCGTTTTAATTCAATAAGACCGCAAAAATGCTAACAACAAGAATTAGTTGTAATAAGCTTATAAAGATTTTGATGCAGTCAGATTAAGAACGCATGGCTTAACGGTCAGTGCGTTTGGACGGTTTCCAAGAGGTACGGGTTCGCATTCTACTGTTTTCAAATTTTATATGTTTTTAAACATGTTTAAAATGTTATTCCACACTTAGAAAAATTAAAAAGACATTTAGACAACTTATAAAAATTTGAACGCAGCGGAATTCGAACCCGCGCCTCCTGAATACCGTCCATGCGCTCTTATCACTGAGCAATGGCTTCTTTCGTCTTTCGTTTGCTACATGTCGTTTTTTATACGTTTTCCAAAAATAATGGTACATACCCCTAAGTGTGTGAATAACATTTTGAAATGTTTGCGAATCTTCTTCTCATAAATAAGCGTGTTGAGGAAATTATAGGCTTTCATTCTCAAACTTAAGGTTCAATCCGATGAAAATAATAGGATTTCATCGTTCAGTGAAGTGTAAGCATTGGCGTAAATCTTGCCTGTTATGTACTAAGTACGTAAACTCAATTTTATTATACCGTAATACGTATCGGAACCGTCGTGGCGCAGTGGAACGAGTGTCTGACTGTAATGGTTGTGAGTTCGATTTCCATCTGGTGAAATAATTATATATCTTTTTTTACTATTTATTATACATTTAGAAATAAAACTATTTTTAGTGTATTAATTGCGTATACTTTTGGTATTCGAATATTCATTTTTAGAACAGGTAGGCAGATGTCTGCCTGTGACAACAGACTACTATAAAGTGTTCAAAACGTCTGGTTTTCTAAAAATTTACTTTACGTTACATTTTTATTTTTCCTTTTTGGTATCTAAGACAAAACGTTGGCGTTGAGTTCTGTCTATCAACCCGCAATGTCTAGATTTTTGGTGAAAAATGAGAACAGAGTGTCTTGACACTAGGTTTTCTCTGACTTATTTATTTATAAGGTCTGAACAACAGAATATACCTACACGTAACATCACATGAACATATTATATAAATACAAAAATACAAATATTGCAAGGTGTTTTCCCAAATACAGGCAGACACAACATGCACCAACAATTTTCACACACATAGATTAAATAAATTATAATATACCATTATGTTAATATTTTTTATGTTATAATAATAATGTAGAAAATAAGTTATACAAAAAAAAATGAAAGTGCAAAAACAAAACAAAAACAAAAAAATAGTGAAAGCTTTTATAACAAACAGGACAATAAAAACAGATGCAATACAAAAACTAAAACTTCCCTGCTATGCGGAAAGAAGCATGAAAGTGCTTTTTTATAATAGGTATATATAGGCTTCGTCTTAATAATCTAGCTATAAGACCGTTCACTGCCTCAGTAAGCAATAGATTGATCTACGTCCCGCGGGATATTATTTTTGCAGCACAATTCCACTAAGATAGAAGATTAATGGGAAGTTGTTTCTCTATACATTTTAAAATAGATATATAGTTTATTATGCGTATGTATAATAAAGTTCGAAAACATCGTGGCAGATTGGTTGTAGGTTCGATTCCCACTCGGGGTAATGGTTATATTTAAATTATTTTAGTTTATGTTTTCTGGTACCTAAGACAAAAAGCGGCGTTGCGTTCCGCTCAACGCACGATGTCCTGATTTTAAACAGAAAGTGCAGAACGGAGTGTCTTGACACTTGACACTATTTCAGATTACCTAGCCTAGCAAGAAAAGTTTTTTTTATTATTATCATCTTGCATCTAGAGATGCCAGTCGTAGCGCAGTGACACAAACGTGTGACTGTAAACGACTGGTTGTGGGTTCGATTCCCACTCGAGGAGTGGAAATATGTATTGTTTCTATTTCCTTCGCTCTGGTGTCAGAGGTAAAGCGCGGCGTTTAGTTCCGCCACTTAACACGCAATGCCTCCGAATTCGGTGGAAAATAGGGAACGGAGTGTATTAACACTAGGTTTCCTCTGCCTACCCTGCTGCATGCGGGATACAGCGTAAAGCTAAAAAAAAAACTAGAGATAACAATCTGTTGCTTTCTGTCCTGTTATCCCCATTTACTTTATTACATAGAATAAAAGTAGAAGGAATTTAAACTATAATCAAAGCTACCATATTAAATCGTTAAGTTCCGCACATAACACGCAATGTGTCGGTTTCAGACGCAAAGGAGAACGAAGTGTCTTGACACTAGGTCCTCTTTCAAAACTCCGATATGCGGTAAAAAGAGTGAAACAACTCATTACAAATTAAGTACTTTTTTTTAAACACTTATAATATAATGTAGGTCAATTAAAACACTTAAACAATTTTAACACATCGTCATTCTCACAATGCTTTTCCGTTTACAATTTAACACATTCAATTTCATTATTTATGTAAAATAATTAAAACTTACTTTCGTATATATATTTATTTGATACTTGTTACTTTGTGGACTTGTAATACACATTGTTACAGACCTGGTTAATATAACGGAAACCTATTTTGAGGTGCGACGGTACATGCGAGCGTTTCATGAAATTGCCTGAAATTACGAGATTAATCTATCTTCTGAATAATATAACGTATTTACAATACTACTTTGAAAATACTGATTTAATATCATTTGTTAAAATATGAATGCGTAATTGATTTTTGCAAATTATTTACTATTTGGTTTTAGTAGTGATTATTTGTATGGAAATAAATAAAATTGGAGTGTGCGTTTGTATATTAAAATAAATATGTTTTACTAAAGGCTTATATATCTGTACCAAAATAACATTTTTACAACTTTTGCCTGCCTGTCTATTCCGGCTAATCTCTGGAACGGCTGAACCAGTTTCGATAGGACTTTCACTGGATAGCTGATGTACCTAATAATGAATAGCTTATTTTAACACACGGATGGAGTCGGTACTGGTACACAGCTAGTATTATTATAGAATTATTTTGATAGTAGTAGTAGTAATAGCAGCTTTATTCTACATTGCATGCATTCATATTCTTACATATTTTTATTTAGCTTCACGCTGTATCCCGCACACAGCAGGGTAGGCAGAGGGAACCTAGTGTTAAGACACTCCGTTCCCCACTTTCCGCCGAATTCGGAGGCTTGCGTGTTAAGTGGCGGAACTAACGCCGCGCTTTACCTCGATACCAGAGCGAAGAAAATGGAAATATAATTTTCACTCCTCGAGTGGGAATCGAACCCACAACCAGTCGTTTACAGTCACACGCTTGTGCCACTGGGCCACGACTGGCCATTCTTACATGCAAAACTCAAAATACCCGCCTATAGCATTACATAGTTACATAGTTGTATAGAAAATATATTGTAAACTAATATTTTCTTAAAAAACAACTTTCAATCTTATTTAACACAGTTTAACATTTTTTTAGCCTATAATCATAAAAGCAAGTAACAATTTTGTATCTGTAGAATATGCTAATTCTACTCCGTTGACGCCCAATATAGAGATTTGAATAGATAATTTTACTTTAAAGTTGTCTGGTTCGCCTTGTCCTCCAAGCATACAGTTATGTACTCGCACATGCTAAAATTATATACATACGTTCTCCAATTACAGTAGTTTCTAAAATTTGACATTTCATGTCATGAATATGCATGTTTATTAATATATGTGTGTGACGCAGATTTTGTTAATTACATTTTACATTTTACAATATTTGTTTGCCTCTATAGGCTATAAAGGAGAGTAAGAATTAGGTCGAAAATAATTTTTTTGAAATTTAGACGTTTCCGAGAAGCGCGGGTTCAGATACCACTGTGTTCAATTTTTTATGTTTTCTAAAAAAGTTATATAATTTCATTTCTTAATTACACAAACGAATTCCTTTAAAAATGCTTAATAAGAACAGGAAAAAATAAGTCACTATTCAAATTTTAATACTTTAAATGTCAAGATCTCATGATATGATTTTTTAGAAACTTTACTTGAAAGTAAAAAATGAAAATACTCTGTTTTAAAAAAAAATATTCCAGCAAAACTTTCTTAAACAAAGACTCGCCATGTTTCTAAAACTACACAAAATTAGAACTCTTGAAAAAAAAACCTGAAAGTAGGTGAAATTAACTTCGCGAAACAAAAGAACCGATGTTATATAAGTGAGCGGAAGTCAAAAGTGGTCTAAGCTCCCACTATACTAAAAATAACATGTCTAGTTGTTCGCCATGAACTAGTTTCTCTGTTGCGGATTTAAATGTCCAGCTCGCCGCCCATTCAAGCTCGTTATTCCAAAAACATAAGCTTAACTTTCTTAAACATTAAACTTTGTTACGCTATGTACGATTTAAACTGTAGGTATCTATATATCTATCTATATATTATATGTATAATATTCACTTTATTATTTTTTTAACTTCACGCTGTCTCCCGCACACAGCAGGGTAGGCAGAGGGAACCTAGTGTTAAGACACTCCGTTCCCCACTTTCCGCCAAATTCGGAGGCATTGCGTGTTAAGTGGCGGAACCCAACGTCGCGCTTTGCCTCGACATCAGAGCGAAGTAAACGGAAATATTAAATATTTCCACTCTTTGAGTGGGAATCGAAATCCACAACCAGTCGTTTATAGTCACATGTTTGTGCCATTGCGCCACGACTGGCCCCTACCTTATCTATATTATTGTTTTAAATATATATTTTTATTTTTATATAAGAATAATGAATTTAATAATAATTAATTTTGCTACAAATATGACAATTACCTACGAATAGTCAGAGAGAAACTAGAGTATTAAAACACTCCGAAATCTCTACACTCTATGCCAGAAATCGTGAAATTGCGTGTTAAATGATGCAACTAAAATCCGCACTAGGTATACCTAAGATACCAAAACTAATACATAATAATTTGCTTGAGCGGGAATCGAACCCACAGCCTTCTTCCCACACACAATCTTTTCACATATGGCTATTGATTATAACCAGCTCTTACTTAACAATTCAGGTAGTGGGATAACACGTGTAGCTTAATTTAGATTTACTTAATATATCATAATATACCCTTCCGTTATAGAAATAGACGAATACTATTAAAAATAGATGAGCAGAAATATTATATTAGATATTTTTTAATTAATAAAATTACTCGATTTGGTCATCTTAAGTTACAGCGTCCAACTGAATCCAATACAGTAAGTATCTATGAGTTCTAATGTCAGTTTCAGCTTCGCGTGTTTCCTGCATAGCTGGGTAGACTAAGAGGAATTAGTGTTAAATCACTCCGTCTTCCACTTGACACAGACCTTGCGAGTTGACTGTTGAAACTCAACGCCACGCTTTATCTTAGGTACCGGAGGAAAGAAGTGAAAATTTAAATATAATCTTTCTCCGAGAAGAAATCAAACCCACAACCATCGCTTTACAGTCAGATTCTGTCCCATTGTGCCGCGACGGCCTCAAGTCACATGGAGAGATATATATTCAAATAATATACGTGACGTCATCGTTGCGCAGTAAGACAGTATCCGACTATACTCGTACATATGTAACTTATAAATATATAATTCGGTCTCAGTCTAACAAGACCAAGTTCGACGTTGAGTTTTGCCACCCATCACATCTTAAAATTGGGTAAAAATTGGGAAACGAAAAGACTTTATAATACCTTTCTTCTTCCTTACCTGCTATTCTATATATAAGAGATGCACAAAGCTGAAAATAATTCTAATTAAACGAAAAATGCGCGATGTTTGTATGTGTCGATTCGCCACTCAGTTAAATGATTATATATAATTTTCATTGCTCTGCTCTGGTACCTAAGGCAAAGCGCGGGTTTGAGTTCCGCCAAATAACACGCGATGTCTTGATTTCGTTCGAAAAGTGAAAACAGAGATTTCAGAAAACCTTGATAGACGGTTTTCTCTGACTACCGTGCTACGCGGGAAAGCTTCCTCATATTATTTCACTCAATAAAAACGATTTTTTTGGCTTAAAATCAAAGGTAAGCAATAAATATTGGCAATAAGCAATACCGTTAGGGTTGCAATACAAAATTATAATAGCCGGTAGAAAGTATCGCATCGTTAGCGTGCAAACGAGGTGTACCAGCATTTTCGCTTAGCGGGAGGAAATGGGAAATATACTCGATTCCAAACCGCTGATGTTATATTTCACTCGCAATACGCAGTAAAAGTCAATAATAATATTCACTGGCAAGCTACCTGTTACTTTACGTACATAAAACATGGAAGAAGAGAGAGGGGAAAAAAGGATACATTTCAAAATTGATAAGATCAAGGTTATCTAATTTTTTCTTTGTATTTTATTTTAAGATATTATTTGTA
This sequence comes from Dryas iulia moderata, assembly GCA_019049465.1. Lineage (NCBI taxonomy): Eukaryota > Metazoa > Arthropoda > Insecta > Lepidoptera > Nymphalidae > Dryas > Dryas iulia. The sequence goes on from CM032417.1 coordinate 6,171,598, forward strand.
TTTAGTTTTTTACTCCAATTTATTTGTAATCTATAAACTACGAATTGAAAACCGCAACTTCATTTGCGCGGATTATTTCCAAAAATAGAAGTAACAAAGCAAAGTATACACTTTGCTTAACCATAAGATTTAGATTTTTTTTAAGCAAATTATACATGTATTAGCTAATCTCGTCTCTCCAATAATAAATATGAACAGTATACCTATACTTTTATAGTTATGCAATTATTATAATTCAAATATTTCAATATTTTCTTGACCTATGAACTAACTAACTTCATGAACTCTAAAATGTATTTAAGCTACCTACGTCCATTATTTTTGGATACGCAGTGTCTGTCAATCAGTCGGTAACTCAAGAGCTTTCTATAGGTACATAGAAGACAGATTGAATCTTCGTAAACTATTGCATTACGCATTGAGGCCTGTTATAGCGCAGGGGCACAAACTGTTATTGTAAACGAGTCTGGTTGTGGGTCCGATTCCCACTTGAAGAATGGAAATATATCACATTTTCATTTTATTCGCTCTGGTGTCGAGGCAAAGCGCGGTGTTAAACTCAACCACTTAACACGCAATGCCTACAAAAATTCAGTGGGAAACGGGAAACGGAGTGTCTTAACACGAGGTTCCCTCTACCTAGCATGCTGTGTGCAGATTAGAGCGTTAAGCAAAAAAAAAATAAGCTAAACTACTAAGTAAATCTCTTTTAAAGCAATTAGAATTAAAACTAAAACTTTAGCTTAATAAAACAGTGAGTTATATTTTAATTACATATTAAATTTCAAAGTAGTATGCATGCAGGTAGCTCGGTGTCGAGGTGCTTTTAAATACTTTTATATTATATGCGTAATTGCTGCAGCTTTGGATAAGGCGTTGACTGCGGTGCTAACATAAATAAAGTGGGATTAAGTATAAAATATATGAAGCCGTTATAGTGCAGTGGGATAACGTTTGACTTTAATGAGATGGTTTTGAGTTTGAATTCTACTCGGGGTTATGATTATAAATTATTTCCGTTACTCCCCTGATATATAAGACGAAGCGCAGCGTTAAGTTTTCCAAATCAACGAGCAATGTCTCGATTTTTTGGGGCGGAAAATAGAAAACAGAGTGTCTTGACATTTCGTACCCTGTGACTAAACTGCTAAAAAGGCGTGAAATTGCTTTAAGAAGCTTTTTTAAGAATATAATATAATGTACTGAAGCAAGGTTTTGTAGTCTACTTTAGTAATTAATGATTAGAGGCCATTATGGCGTAGTGGGACTGCGTTTGAATGTAAACACGATGATTATGGGTTCGATTCCCACTACATGGAATGATTAGGTATATTTAAATTTGGAATTATTATTATATTAATTTCTGGTACCTAAGATAAAATTGGCGTTGATTTCACCTCTCAACACGCAATATCTCGAATTCGGGCGAGAAGTGGCGAAAGGAGTGTCTTTTAAGCTGCGTTTTTTTAATGAATTTACCTGGAAATTATATGTAGTTCTTGCTAAAATATGCTTATTACATATTTCAGAAAGCAGTGTTCAGTTCAGTAAGTTCAGGTCGACGATGCCATAGTAAAATTAATAAATATGGCTGAAAAAAAATATTTTAATATATTTTTATATTTGTAAGAATAAATTAAAGAATGTGAAGTTAAGCAGTTGTGTAGGGTAAAATAACATAGCACGGTGTTATTTCTAAGGCCAAATATTCTTTCGAGTGGTTGAACTCACAACTATCGCGTGTAGATACAATCAGGTAATTTTCCAACCGTACCACAATGGCTATATATATTTTTCAAACCAAAAAAAGCTTAGATTTTTAACTTTTTTCTAAATAGCAAACACTCCCTAGTGTAAAGAGTTCCAATTTCTAGACATTTTGTGTTGGCTGGCAAAACTCAGCGCCTCGCTTTGTCCAGGACGGGACAGTAAAAATTATTTAAATTTATTCTCGATTGGAAATCCAATTATAATAATCACGTTTAAAGTGAAGCGCTGTCCCATTGAATGTGAATCCGTACTAATATTATAAATGCCTGATGCCTGCCTACTTGCCTGTCTGTCTATGACACTTTCACGGTTAATCTACTGGCCTGATTTCGATAAAAATTCGGAATGGAAATAGTTAGAGCTAGAGCTACTTTTTTTTTAAAAAAATAATCCCAATTTATTTGAAAACTTGTATAGTTAGGCCAACCTGCAAGCGGTTGCTGGTTGCTGTACATCATTTTATAAAAAATACCCTTAACGTTTATTAAGAAAGAAATTCTTAAGTAGTTAGCGCAATATGCTCTATTGCTGGTATGTATGAAATTATTAGCAAACGCAGACGGAATGCAGTTTATGGTATTTTGAGTTTATGAGGCGTCGGGCGTTAGCACAGACGTCATAATTATGTGCATTAACCGCTTGCACACAACTATATAGGAATGAAAGAATGACCTATAATTAAGGGCTAGCAACTAAAGATTTAAAGTGTAATTTTTTAAAGATTCACAATTTTTTGAAAAAGCGTAAAGCTGTAAGAATGGACATTTATTAAATTGATAGAGTGAATTGAGGAAAAGGTAAGTTGAAGAGTGAAGAAAGTAGAAAAAGAGAGTTTCTAGACATTAGTGTCAGGACACTCCATTGTTGACTTCCATCCGAAATCAAGATGTTGCGTGTTGAGTGGTGGAGCACAACGCCGCGCTTTATCTTAGTCGCGGAGAAATGGAAATAATACATAAACATAGCCACGAAGGGAAATGAATTAGTAAATAACAACAATAGTGTTCAAACAGACGCTATCCCATTGCGCCACGATTTCCTCATATGTACCTAATCTCAACGCATTGCTCAGTGGTGAGAGCGCCTGAACGGTATTCAGGAGGCGGGGGTTCAAATCCCGCTGCGTTCAAATTTTTATACGGTTTCTTTAAATGTCTTTTTCAATTTTCCTAAGTGTGGAATAACACTTTAAAAATGTTTAAAATGTACCTAATCTGTTTAAAAAACTCTGGACTGATAAAATGTATTCTGTAATCTGTAAAAGTTACTTAAATAAGGTAAAAATATGTGTTTTTTTTGCCTTAAGAAACGTAAGAAATGTTGAAATTAAACTATTTTAACGCGATTAATCGGTTAAAAATAGTTTACTTTCAAAATGTGTAGCAATCACAAGAATAAACTAAAGATCACATAACGTAAGAGATGTTAAGAAAAAAATACGTCTTCTTATCATCTAGACATTTGTTGTCAATATAATTAGCTAACTGACCTAATATTACTTATTCATTGTAGATGTTGAACACACAAGGTCAATTCTATATCGATTAGGTCGACTATTATTTTTCATAATTTAGTTATAAAAAGTAAAACAAACAGTAACTATGTTATTAGATTAAAGATAAGCATAAGTCATAACTTCACTTAGCATGTTTCATTTAATAAAGCTATATATTATAAAGTTAACTAAACAGCTTTCAAATTTTTCAAGCACAAAGAAAATATGTCACAATTTATGTATGCTAGTATCTATTTATTGCAATATACACTTCTACTCAATCTTTGATCATTATATGATCATTATAAGTTTTGAAGTATATTAAAATTACATCTTAAACTGCAAATTCATCCGAATTCGGCCGAAAGTGGGGAATGGAGTGTCTTAACACTAGGTTCCGTCTGTCTACCCTGTTGTGTTCGGGATACAGCGTGAAGCTAGAAAAGAAGAAAGAATCTCAAATTTAAGTTACCTTAGTTACTTTTTGTAACTCATAGGAGTTTAGAGAGAAAGAATCAAGTGTCAAGATAATTTCCTCCGAACTCGAGACATATTACCATTTAAGTGGCAAAACTCAACGTCGCACTCTATTTTCTTGATTTCGGGCAGAAAGTGGAGAGCGGAGTGTCATGACACTAGGTGTGCCTTATTACTATAAGGCAGTAAAAAAACATGAAGTTGAAATTATAGTAACTAAAGTACTTAATGCGCAACCCTAAGTATTTCTTCCGTGTTAGCATGTGTTAGGTTAATGGAATACAAAGTGTAATCTTCAAGTAGTATGTACTTAGTTCAAGAAGCTCCTTGCCGCATTAGCGATAGCTAAGATTGTTAACCTGATAAGCGATAATACGATCAAAATGTTCTGAATAGAATAAATAAACAATTAACACCTATAAATTGATTTTTGTACATACTGTTTTTTTTTTTGGTTCACGCTGTATCCCGCATACAGCAGGGTAAGCAGAAGGAACCTAGTATTAAGACACTCCGTTCTCCACTTTCCGCCGAATTCGGAGGCTTGTGTGTTAAGTGGCGGAACTTAACGCCGCGCTTTACCTCGACACCAGAGCAAGAAAATGGAAATATAATTTCCACTCCTCGAGTGGGAATCGAACCCACAACCAGTCGTTTACAGTCACACGCTTGTGCCACTGGGCCATGACTGGCCACAGTACATATATACACATTGCATTCACGGTTTTGTCTCATAGGAGGGCAATCAGAGAGAACGAAGTAGCAAGACAGTCCGTTCATCGCTTTCCACCCGAAATAGAGATATTGCGTCATAAGTGGCGGAACTTAACGCCGCCCTTCGTCTTAGTTACCAGGAGGGAACAATGCATTTATTTATATAATCACTATCTCGAGTGGGAATCGAACTCATTACCACCGCGTTTACAGTTGGAAACTGTCCAAGTAATAATTATTGTAATTAATTTCAAAGTTGGTTATCAAGATCGTGTAGCAAGTTGCATGTTGCATAAAACCATGCAGTATGCAATTTGTTCCGGGATTTCCGCTGACTAAGCTAGTTTTTTTCGAATGTTATGTACAAGAAGTTAGTAGTTTACTTTATTCTTTAGCTTCATGTTTTTTTCAGCTTAGCAGCTTAGCTAGAAACCTACTGTCAAGGCACTCCTTCTCTACTCTATTTGTTGTGTATGTTCTAACAACTCAACTATCTTAAAGTTATAATGAAATATTGTAAAAAACTGAAGATATTTGTAATTTAGCCGACTCCTATTCATTCATCTCATAGTATACTTATAATTTTAATAAAACTAATCTCAGGTAAAGAGTAGTATAGGATATGTATATTTTACTCTTTTATACAGTTGTATTTTAAGTAAATCCGAATCTAGAAAACACTTGAAACATAAAAACAATGAAATATATAAAGAAAAGTTTTCCATTACTAATGTTCGCATAAATTTGAATTTTAGTTTCAAAAATTTATTTTAATCTCTTTAGGTGTATGAAATGAAAGCTTATGTGTTTTACTGAAATGTAGGTACGTGATACTGTTTCTCTACTTTTTCAAATTCAAAAAATTGCACATTGAGTGGCGGAACTTAACGCTGCACTTTGCCTTAGCAGAACGGGAAAATAAAAATAAATTATCTTAAATTTCACTGAGTGGGAATCAAACTCCAACTACCGTGTTTACAATCGGTTATTTCAACATTACAGAGAAATAATACATACATACATAGATTAAAATTCATCATGAAATCTCAATTAAACTTGCAAAATATCATTAATATATCATATTATAATATTTAAATTATTCATAATAATATTGAGGAAGTTTAAATTAAATGCGACATGCATATTTTCGTGAGTGTACGCCCCCAGGCGACAATGTCAGTCATTAAGATGCATGTACGAGCGCTAGTTTAAAACTAGTGGTAGGAATAAATAACACATCCGGAAAAGACATTTTATAATGCTACGTTGTCTACAAACGCTATTTATATTCTACGGCTTAAAAATCGTTATATAATATAAAGCAAAGTCGCTTCCACCGTCTGTCTGTTCTGTATGTTTATATGCTCAGATCTTCAAAACTACACAACGGATTTTGATGCGGTTTCTTTTAGTAGATAGAATGATTCAAAAGGAAGGTTTATATGTAATACATGCATAATATAGCAGAGAAACACTGATAATTTTAGAGGCTTTTAATGTGATGTCGGCGCGACGGGGAGTGCCTATAGTGAAATAGTTGTGGTTCACGCAGGAGAAACCGCGAGCGGGCGACTAGTAATTTATATAGCAACTACGAGTATAAATGTGGAGGTAAAGTTTATATCATACCAGACCACTTGGGAAATAATTTTGAAAAACTGTAACCAAGCACGTGTTTTTTATTTCTTTTAAAGAATCAGGCGTTAAGTTTGTGAAAGAATCGTTCCACCGAATAAGTTTGTGTTTTAACACTCATGTTTCCTCTAGGGACGAACTTTCTAGAGTTCTTGATACCGTGAAGTGGTAATAATGTACATCGTTTCATGTTAACTCGTATATATGTATGAATTTAATATTATCTTTACACTTTTTTCTGCATTAAAGGAAACCGAGCAGTAAGGGAACCTAGTGTAATGGCACTCTATTCTCTGCAACGTCGAGTGTGAAGTGAACACACCGACTTTGTCGTATTCCTAAACATGAGGTTTTGCCGTGCGAATCTAACCTACTATCGTCGCATTGACAGTCAATCGCTTTTCTACTTCGGCACAACGCACGGCATCGATACGAATCAATAACGTTTTTTAATCCATACTTATATTATAAATGCGAATGTCTGTGTGTTTGTCTGCCACGCTTTCACGGTTAATCTACCCGGCCGATTTGGATGAAATTTAGAATGAAAGTAGTAAAAATTACTGTATCAAACATAGGCTACTTATCAACCTCTAAAGGGTTGAAATAGGGGATGAAAGTTTGTATGAAAAATCTACACCGTTTGACCGATTGTAATGAAGTTTGGCATATATATAGTTGATAATCCGGGGTTAAACATAGGCTACTTTATTTTTCAAAAATCGACCATCGAGGTTTGCAATATACCGAAAGATCCAAGTAGATCACGCGGCAAAGCCGCGAGCGGGCCGCTAGTTAAACATAAATAAAAAATGTAACATATCGTTGCTTATTAGTGATGTGCATTAATCGCATTAGCTGCTCATTTGTGCAGACTACAAAATAGACCGATCAGTTTATAGCTTTTCTTTGTGTGTTACAATATATTTTATTTTTTATGAATATTGTAATAATATTGTTTTTAATTTATTTTTTACCAAGGGCCTACTGCTATACCACTTTATTTCATTTATACAAACATTAATAGTAATTTTTGAAAAATTAAGTAGCCTATTTTTAGCCCTGAATATTTCGTACTTTCGTATTTACGAATACGCAAGTACGTCTACATCAATATTACGATATTATGTAGATTTATATCAATAAATGTACTTATTTTTCATAGTGTTGCGTTGAAAAATCTGTTAATGGTATTACAGTAAAAGTTAAAAGAGAAACTGTAGAAAATAAAGCATTACAACAACATAAATAAATCGTAATGCGAGAGCAGTGGTAATAATGTGTGTGGCGATCTCGCTTGACCTCTAAAAACCGTACCGATGAATATTAGAAGCGGATCAGATATAAATCTTAAGGATCAGCCAGATGGTGTTCAGATGCGTGTAGGTAAGCCCTAAACGTACAATTTGGCACTCCATACTTTATTGATTTCCATCGATAATGTCAGAACCAAATAATACGACATGTAATAGAAAAAAGAAGCGTTTTTCTTGCATAGCAGCATAGTCAGAAGGAACCTAGTGTCATAACACTCCGTTCTCCACTTTTCACCCTGAGTTTTTCTGAGTAAAAATTGAACCCGCAACCATCTAGCAAAAAAATAATAAAACGCGCTACAGCGCAACAATGATCTGACAGAGAACGTTCATCCATACTTGTACGTGTATTTACATTATAAATGCGAAAGTCTGTTGTTTGTCTGTCATGCTTTCTCGGCTAATCTACCGGTCCGATTTGGATGAAATTTAGACTGACAGTAGGAAAAGTTACTGGTTACTTATTTATTAAAAAAACGACCTCTAAAGGGTTGAAATAGGGGATGAAAGTTTATATGAAAAATTTAAACCACTTGACAGATTGTAATGAATGAAAGCAAAGAGCGGAGTGTTTTGACACTAGGTTCTGTCTGCCGACCTTTGAGGGAAAACGCGTGAAACTGAAACAAATTGCATATATTTATTTTATTACAACTTTAGATATTATATTCACCTCTAGATAATTAATTTTTTGTCCTAAATATTATCAAGTTTTTCCAACTTGTAAATAAAGCCTCCATTCAGTCATATAGAAAACTACGAAAGTCACGTGACAGCGCTCTCACGGTGCCTTATTATGCTAATGTAATTGAAGACCAATGAACGACACTCGCAAGCCAATAAACCCTGGTCATCAACCTCATTACCTAAGTCCTATACACATTGTACTTAGTTAAGGGAGTAGCCACCTTTACTGTACATAAACCTTTAATACTTCATGAAATTTCATTTTCTAAATACTTAGACTTAAAATTAAATATAAGGTATATTTATTTTTTTATACTGAATGTTATTAAGGCTATCTGAATGTTATTAAGGCGTAGGCGTAGTGAGATAGCGTCTGGCTGTAAAGGTGCTGGTTGTAGATTCGCTTCCCATTTGAAGGAATGATTATAATTTATATATATTTTTTTTTCTCCACTCTGAACGAGAAAACAACACGTAATGTCTCGTATTCGGACGTACGGAATGTCTTGAAGATATATTCTACTAAGAAAACGCATGTCTATAAACTTGAATATGAAAAAATTATTAATAATATGAAAAAAAAAGTTATTGAAGCCTTCATGCCTCAGTGAGCATTTATGAGCATGAAGATTCCATACCCACCCTAGAGGCAATAATTATTTTTCTACTAATTTTTCATTTCTACGCATACTGGATAGAAATTGTCACGAGTTCGAGCAGAAAGTGAAGAACAGAAAGTCTTTATGACTTTCTGTTCTTTCTGACTATTCTACTATATGGAAAAAGGCAAAAAGCTATTTTTCGAATATTACAAATTTTGCAAATACATGAAACATTCAAAGTCTATAAAACTTGAACTTGTAAACAAAGGGAAATCAGTTTCCCCTAACCCCTTTAGACACTTAATGGAAGGGTATCGTAATTTCCAGGGGCTTCAACAAATATAAACTATATATTCGTAGGTATGTTTTGAAAGTCATTATTTCCGATAACTTGCAATATTTTTTAATTATATTTTAAAGTGATATTAGAAATTGAAATATATGTTCAATTTACACAAAAAAAACAGTAGATATCGATATCGTAAATACCCAACCGTTATTGACGCAACTGTATTATATGTTCCAATACTACTGTAATGCTGGGAATTTAAAAAATAGTTATACAAAGAAGACATTGTAATATCATTTGTTACGTAATTAAAAAAAAAGAATTTATAAATGAAATTCTATCTAAAATTAGATACCTACAAAATTTTTATTCAATCAAAAATTAAATTAAAATTAAATAGCTTCACGCTATATCCCGCACACAGCAGGGTAGGCAGAGGGAACCTAGTGTTAAGACACTCCGTTCCCCACTTTCCGCCGAATTCGGAGGCTTGCGTGTTAAGTGGCGGAACTTAACGCCGCGCTTTACCTCGTCACCAGAGCGAAGAAAATGGAAATATAATTTCCACTCCTCGAGTGGGAATCGAACCCATAACCAGTCGTTTACAGTCACACGCTTGTGCCACTGGGCCACGACTGGCCACTTTATCCAATCAATAGAGAGAAAAAATAAACTGTCACAGTTTTTGTCAAATGAGTCTCCTTGTCTGTCTAGGCACTAGGTACACTTGATATATGACTTCAATATGACTTGTAAATTAGCTAATGGTACATTAAGCACGCCTTCATTTGTGGTACGTAAATATCGATAAATTTCCTTACGAATACTTCTTCTAACCTGCATTCAAAACGTTAAGCTACTAACCTACGTTGTAGTATTAGCTTATTAGTGTATGTATGTATATTAGTGTATGTATGAACCTAGTGGCAAGACACTCCGTTCTCTTAACGAAACCAAAGCTTAAAAGAAATGAAAGTAATATGCATATAATGATTTCCCTGAGTAGAAATCAAACCTATAAACATCATAGGTAAAATACCATAATTCTATAATTTAAATTCTTAGGTGTCAATCTATGATTATATATTTAGAGTGAACCTAGTGTTACGAAACACTCCGTTTCCCACTTTCCGCCGAATTCCGGAGGCATTGCGTGTTAAGTGGAACTTAACGCTGCGCTTTGCCTCGTCACCAGAGCGAAAAAAAAGGGAAATAACACATATTTCTACTCGTCGACTGGAAATCGAACCCACAACCAGTCGCTTTACAGGCACACTAGGTGCCTCTGCGCCACGACTGGCCCCCATGGCCTTTAAATATAATCTACCTGTGTTTCCTAACTTTATGAAGAAGTAAATGCAAAAAGTAAACATAAAATATTTCGAAGACGCTCGCCATCGTAGCGATGAAACGATTAATATTAATTAAACCAGGAGCTTAATTTAATTTTTGCGCTGCGATTCATTTTGAGGCTTTGAAAATTTCCTTTGTCGTTTAACGTTACATTTTTCATTGTTATGGTAATTATTATTAAGTAAGAGGTAATGACGGCCGCGCCGCATTATTGAAGTGTGTGTATAAAGACGGTGATTGGGGGTTCATGTCCCGTTTCGGGGAATTTTATTTTTTTATTCTACATGCCAAGCGTACATAGTAACATTTTATAATATACAAATAATATATGCATTTTTCTGGTTTTGAAGGTAGTACTAATTTTAGACATGTACCTACAGCGTTCATCATTTTTTCGGATAAAACAATGAAAATTAAAAAAAAAATAAAGCAATAATTCATGTCAACTTTTAGAATATTTATTTGTGGAAGAATTTTTTGTAGAAGAAATGAATATTACCACTTAAGCCATGGTGGTTTTTTTTAAAGTGGACTAGCATGCATCATAGATTAGTATCACAGTCGGATTTTCTCATTAAAAATGCTTCCAATATAATACATGACTTGGGTACTACGTATATATACTACTTTGGGTACTACGTATATATAATTGGGTACTACGTATATTACGCATTAAGTTAACAAATAATCACATCTAGGACAAACCAAATAAATTAATAAACAACTACTTTTAACCTAACGTATTTACAAATAACAGGGCATTGACACCCGATTACTCTTTTTATCGAAAAAGGAAGTTTTGATACACAATTCTTTTATTATTATTATTATTTTGGCTTCACGCTGTATCCCGCACACAGCAGGGTAGGCACAGGCAGGCAGGCGAATTTGGAGGCATTGCGTGTTCAGTGGCGGAACTGAACGCCGCAATTTGCCTCGACACCAGAGCGAAGAAAATGGAAATAATAAATATTTCCACTCCTCGAGTGGGCATCGGACCCACAACCAGTCGTCAGTCACACGTTTGTTATAGTACACAAATTGTACTTTCAAATAAGATTTTTTATAAAATATCGACTACTTTTCGTCTAATTTTAATAACTGCGGGTAGATAGATAAAATGTTGTATTTTATTCTTCTTACGTTCCATACAATTTATATTCGCATACCTCCGTTGTCAATAATTTGTATTAACAATAGACAAATAAGCAAATAACAGTTACACTATCTTAAATAAACAAAACCTAATTATCTCAATATTCCAGCATGGTCTAAGAGGTTAAGTCATTTATTTATAATTTGTTCTTGCTAGTAACAAGCCACAATGTTAACGTTGTTATTAAAATTCTATTTAATTAGTTTCATGTCTTGTATAGTATATTGTGAGTATCGGATGGTCGAAATACCTCAGGGTCCAGTGCGTGGATATAAAGACCCGTATTATAATATATATGTGTTTCATAGCATTCCTTACGCCACAGCGCCGACAGGCAGGGACAAATTTAAGGTAACTTAAATAAATTATTTTTTCTAATTATTTTCCTATACTTTTTTCGTATTATGCACTGTATATAAAACTTGCGTATTATATGTAGTACCTATATGGTAATAGTTTTCTAATAGATATGTAGTGTCACTTAGTTTTTTAGCAAACGGCTGTTTTCTGTCAGTTCCAAGAAAGCTGATCTAGTCATTATTACATTTTGTTTTTTGTATAATTCAAAGCAAAATTAAATGTATTAAATATTTTTTTTTAATTTCTTAAATAGAGAATATAAACCATTAAAAATAAAATATAAAAGCAGTCTCACGTATTTGGCCGCATAACAACGAAGGTAGTCAGAGAAAATCTAATGTCAAGACTCTCCGTTTTCCACTTTCAGCCCGAATAAAAATAATTTAAATACGATCATTCCTTCGAGTGGGAATCGAGTCCACAACCATATGTTTACTGTCTCGATGCTCCACGATGGCCTCTATATGCACTATAATATATTTATTAAGTTCACTATTATCTACTTTTAAAAAATGAATCTATACAAATTATTATTATCTACACATATTATTCGTATTACTTCTAGGCTCCTTTGCCTCCACCGAGATGGAACGAACCGTACGACGCAATAGACCGGGACGTGATATGTCCACAAGTTGACACTATGGGGGTTGTTCCAGATAACAAAATTCCTCAGGAAGACTGTCTTCTTGTAAATATTTATGCACCAGATAATAACAAAACAGAACTTCCAGTCGTCGTTTACGTCCATGGCGGAGCATTCATTCAGGGCTGGAGCGACCTATTCTCACCAAAGGGTTTAGTTGGTACTGGAGAAGTAATCGGGGTTACATTTAATTATAGAGTATCTGCACACGGCTTTCTATGCTTAGGAACAAAAGATATACCCGGAAACGCTGGCATGAAAGACAAAGTCGCATTGTTGAGATGGATAAAGAGAAATATCAAGTATTTTGGTGGCAACCCTGATGACGTGACGTTATCCGGATTTAGTTCTGGTGCTACGGCTGTTGACCTTTTGAGTATATCCAAAATGACGGAAGGTTTATTTAATAAAATAATTCCTGATAGTGGTGCTAGTACAGCGGCATTTAGTGTTCAACCAGATCCACTAAAAAATGCCCAGCAATATGCAAAAACATTAAATTTTAATGATGTCGACAACATAGAAGCTCTGGAAGAATTTTACAAAACTATTCCATATGAACAATTAGTATCAGGCTCCGTTTTAAATAGAACCGACGGTATGTTTTTACTGTCTCCGTGTGTTGAGCGTGACGTTGGCCAAGAAATGTTTCTTGAAGATAATCCTATCAATATATTAAAAAGTGGTAATTTTACTAAATATCCCACGTTAATTGGTTTTTCTAATATGGAAGGATTGTTCTTTATACAAATGTTCAATTATTGGAAGGATAAAATGAATAAAAACTTTTCTGATTTTCTACCTGGAGACTTGAAGTTTAAAAATGCAAAGGAGAAGAAAGAAGTGGCAGAAAAAATAAAACAATTCTATTTCAAGAATAAATTGGTTGACAAAGAATCTGTATTATCATACATAGATTATATATCTGATTCGGTATTTGTTTACTCGCTATTAAAATCAGTGAGATTACGAGCTGAGGCTGGAAATAATCAAATATATTTATACGAATATTCCTACACAGTTGATAGTATTTCACCGGTACCTTATACAAATATACGAGGCGCGATCCATTGTTCCCAAACATTTGCAGTTCTAGATGGCTTTTTTAACGGTACCATGATTGAAGAAAAGGATATTTCTCAAGATGTTAAATTAATGAAGAAATTTATGAGGAGGATATGGCTAAGTTTTATAAAAACTGGGTAAGTTGTTGCATCCATAGCTTTACTTTTGTTTTTTATATATAGGAGCAGTAGAAATAGAAGCATAGTATAACTGCTATAAAATAGTATCTGTATTCGTCAGTTATTACTAGTCAAATTAATGTCCATGCTAAATTAAACAGTCAATATCAACCCAATTCCATTATATTACATTTTTAAGTATAAATTATTTTATATATTGTTTATATATTTTTTACTTATATTTATATATTATAATATTATATTTAAATATATATTCATTAAATAATCACAATACTTATTAAATTTGCTACAAAATGTGAATGAAATTAACCAAAGCCCGTAATGTAGGGCGGATCGAAAATAGCCATACTTCAACTGACCACTTATAAAATCAGTTGTTTCTCGCTTATCGGAGCGCTTTAGCTGTTCCCACGACTTCGTCCGTGTGGAATTTAACAAAAGAGTTATAATTCTGAAATAAAAGTAGCCTTACTTCTTATTACTGCTACTGTTGCTATCTGTCAGTGTTTTCAATGGCAGATAGCTACTTAGCTTAAAATTTGTCTAGCCTTTCCAGAAATTAAAGTAATTTTGGGTATATGTACGTGTATACATACATAGCTTCACAGGGATACAGCATCCCGCGTATGCGGGATATCAGAATATACCCTGTTGTATAGCAGGGTAGGTAGAGGGAACTTAGTCTTGTGATACTCCGTTCCCTATTTTCCGCTGATTTTAAAGGCATCGCGTGTTAAGTGGCGGAACTTGACGCCGCGCTTTGCCTCGTCACCAGAGCAAAGAAAATGGAAATATTAAATATTTCCACTCCTCGTGTAGAAATCGAACCCGCAATCAATGGTTTACAGTCACACGTTTGTGCCACTGGGCCACGACTGGCCACTATAACTCATGTTTATCATAATATTGTCCATAAAATCAGGTAGAATTTTTAAGAAAAAATAACTTATTAGCTGTATCCACGTTTAATAACAGAACAGCTTTTACAATAAATATGGGCATGAAGAAAAATAAGCAATGTTGGCGAATATAAAAACATTCACATTATTTATACAGCCACAAAATAAACTATCATATAAAATATTTATATAAACAAGTATAGCATTATCCTCGCTGCGATATATATAAAACTAGTCAAACTTGGTGCATTGTTCATTTTATAAAATCATACCTGAACGCACGAACGTGTGACTGTAAACGACTGGTTGTGGTTCGATTCCCACTCGAGGAGTGGAAATATTTAATATTTCCTTTTTCTTCCCTCTGGTGTCCAGGCAAAGCGCGGCGTTAAGTTCCGCCACATAACACGCAATGCCTCCGAATTCGGCGGAAACTGGGGAATGGAGTGTCTTAACACTAGCCAGGGTAGGTGTGTGCGGGATACAGCGTAAAGCTAAGAAAAAATAAAGTAACTGTTTAAAATGTATACAGTTTTCCAAATAGCATTTTTTCTTGACATTACTATTATTTATGTAATTTAAAGACTTAATAACAAAACAACCAAACTCGTTAAATTTATACACATTAGTGTTTTTCCAATATCATTAAGTTAAAGTAGAATAATACTACCAAATGTATGTACATATATTTATGTACTTAAAAATAAAGAACAAATATCGTTAAATTATCGATGTTTAATTAGCAAAATGAGTCATTTTATATAAATAAAAATTTTTTAAAAATAAATAAGAAAAAGCAGCTTCACACCTTTTCCCACATAGCAGGATAGTCAGAGAGAAACTACTAATACACTTTATTCACCGCTTTCCACCCGAAATCGAAACAATTCGTGTTAAGTGACGGAACTCACTGAATTTTGTCTTAGCTACCCAGTAAAAACAAACTTGTTACCTGTTAGAGATCACTATTAGTGATAAAGTCGCCTTTGTATGCTATATTTTTGGATGTCTCTGTTCCTTTTATTTGTTTTTGTTTTTGTGTGCAATAAAGAATGTTATCTATATCTATATCTATATATGTAATTTTTATGATTGCAGACATCCAATACCCGAAGGCTCCAAGCTACCAGCGTGGCCACCAGTGGGACCAAATTTATCACCACACATGTCTATTAATAAGACCTTAGAATTAAGAGGATCGTTAATAAATCGAAAAATTTTATTTTGGGATCGGATCTATGAAAAGTATTACCATTTACCTACAGCTCCTCACATATCTACACAGTGACTACAATTTAAATTTCGACAATATGATAGTATCAAAATAAAAACAAATGAATTACTCGTTTTTAATTATTTGTTACTACTAGTAGTCCACAATTTCCTTGACAAGACTTCATGAACGTTCCTTATAAAATACCCACCATGCTGAACAACTTTTGTTAAGGTGCAATTACAGCAGGTATCAGGTCTCCATATCCATGAACCATGCTGCCTACGATTAAAAGTTATACAACAAAAATATTTAATTCAAATCGTTATGAAAATGTGCGCGTACAAATAATCTGTTTTTACTGTTTTATATATAGTATAGATACATTTACCATTCACTGTATACCATAATTATGATAGGAAAGCTCTAGAAGGATCACTATATAAGTAGTAAGTCAGGTTATTTTCTGTAAGTAAATTTTCAGTGTTATAAAATTTAAATTTCTTAATCTCTAAGCCTGTTTGTAATTTTGAAATGTAGATTTTCTTTCAGATTTGTACATTACTTAAAAGAAAATTTCTAAAAATTTTCTACGTTATGGTCAGGTTTAGGATTTCTTTGTAGAAAATTAAGCCTTTCGTTCTATGAACCTGTGTAAAATCTTAACACGTTTTTTTAACGTTTATATTATTTTTTTGTTTGTTAGTTTATATTAGTAAATAAGTATAATTGAGTGTACTAGAATAAATAACTATTGAAATGCATTACAAATTTTAAGTAAATTGCAAGTTATTTTTCTTAAAATTATAATAAGCGAAAGAAGACTAAATGTGTTTAATCGAATTCTAATTATATACTTTGAAAATATATACGATATTTATGTGAAAGAGAAGATTAACGATTTTTTACGTTGCCACTTTTATTATTTACTTTTGTAAGTAAATTAACATGATGTTTGAATATACCATGTTCCATTTATTAATTATTTTTTTAAATGGTTTTAAATATTTTTTATCGTACTATTTTATTTTTGTACGTTAATATAGCAATGTTATTAAACAGTGTTACGATGGAATGAACAGGCGTTAACTTAATTTTTGAGACAATGCAATATATAATATACCATTATGTTTATTGTTTAATATATCTAATAAAACAGCAAAAAATCGAATAAAATGTAATATTTAATTAAATTATTTTAATATAATTTAATAAGAATTATATAATAAAACAGTATAAAAATGTGCATAACATTAAATGTATTTTTGAAAAAAATAATATAAGGGAATAAAAAAAATATAGAATCTATCAATCTATGATTAAGTACATAAATATTTAATTGTCTGTCTGCGTGTACGCGCACACCTTGGTGATCTACTGAATAGATTTAAATGAAACTCTTTTTATTATAGACATATGTAGTTTTTAACTCTGTAGGGCTTAGGGTATATTAATTTTTACCTGAAGTAAAATCGTAATAGACCATTCATTATAATAACTATAAAAAAGTGACAACTGCCTAGAAAAAAGAAGATTCGTTCAGCGTGATGTATGTACCTACATCTCACGTTTACATATAAAAATAAGTTAAGCTCTAAAATAAGTGATCAAATCAAAAATACGTAAATGCACCTCTTAAAAACTGTTGCATGTTATCACATTTAACAGTTTGGCATTTGCCTACGTTAACATTAAGGATCTGGAACGTCTGATGAACGACCAAAGGTAGGAAGTGATAATTGTGGTATCTACCCGTAGATTGTTTTAACTATTAAAATATTTTTTTTTTGTTTGTGGGTTCCATTCTCAACTGGATGTATAGTTATATTTAGATATATTGTTTTTGAGTACTGGCATTTAACACTGAATATGTCCAATTCGGAATGCGAAGTACGGAGCATCACTGAATCCTCTTTGTGTGCCGATAGAAAAGATTGTTAATAATATCTGTGAAAGTTTAAGGGACAAAAAAATTACCTTATAGTTATAAATAAATATTACGTCCGAGATCAATGTCAAAAGGAGGTCAATTGAAGCAATATGTTATAAAGCCTACGGCAACTGAGTTACGCGGGAATCAAATAGTAAAAGAATACATACTTTAATTAATTCAAATATTATCCTCATCATTAAATCTTTACGCAATTTTATCGCATCTTTGTCATTATAGGCAACACTAAATGCGTAAATGATAATAGAGTAGCTTTGTAGACATTTATAATTTTTCCTGCATATTAAAAGAAATATGCCTACTCGATGACACCTAAAGTTGAGACACTCCATTCGTTGATTACCGAGATGATTTGAAATAGTGCACTATATGTGCAAATATCATTTTTTTTATATGTTAGTATTCTTCATAGTGGGGTTAATAGTAAGAACAATATGTTTTTTAAACATTTTTAAAGTGCTTTTAGTGCTATGCAATATACCAAACATTCCAGGTAACTTGCTGTGTGCTTTGTGAGTGATGATGACGATGTTAAAATTATAAAGACAATGTGAAAGTTTGGTATCTAATTCAGAATTTAATTTAAGATGTAACCTTGAATTAGACACAAAATCTTTTATACCTAAAAAGTATAGATATACTAAGTGTCAAAAAAAGATTCGAGCTTTAGTTATCAATGTATAATAAAATATTTTTTATATATTTGCTACCTACAAGCTACTTATTTACTTTGTATTATTATTTTTTTATTTTTAGCTTCACGCTGTATCCCGCAGCACCGCAGGGTAGGCAGAGGGAACCTAGTATTAAGACACTCCGTCCACTCCTCGAGTGCGAATCGGACCCACAACCAGTCGTTTGCAGTCACACGCCCGTGCCACTTCGCCACGACTGGCCCCAATAATTTACTAAATTTAATCAAACTCACAGAATATATAGAATGATAGTGTACATTTAAACATTCATAGAAAATCTAAATCTTTTACAAAAATTCTTCAGTGGCGCTACCTTTACGCTGCTGAATGTTTTTATACAAATTGTTGAAAACATTATACGTACGAGTATTACAATGTCATATTAATATAAAGTGTGTTTAAAACTGTGTTTTAAGCAATAATCGTAAGCGTAAAAGAGTGCTTGGTATAACTTATCATATATCTAAACTGCCTTTATCTATTTCACAAAAGTACACTTACACGACTAATATGTTGATATTAGTCGTGATAGTAAATGATAGTAACAAAAATATTGTAATTTTTGCACAAATTGATTTTCTCATTGTCATAAGAACTAGGTAAAACCCCAATTGAATTTTTGAAACAGAGAGAATATATTTTTAATTTTATTTACTAGTTAATGTTAATTTTATTAACTAGTTTTTCCCGTGGGGGGACGGGTTAAGAATACAATTCCCTCCCGCCGCTGGGTAGCGTCCCGTAAAAGGCGGGTAACCCAGTAGTCTGGTGGTAGGAGATTCGTTCTCCGACTGGCTCGCGACCACTATCATGTCAAAGACGAACCGCCAAATATCTTATGATGTGTTCCGGTTCGATGGCATGTAAGCCAGATCTCCCTATTCCCAACATTCCCATCCTTCCTCCCTCCTTCTGTCCTATATTCCCAAGGCTGGCAACGCATCCATAAATTTAATGTTGTGGATGTCTATGGGCGAAGGTAACCACTTAACACCAGGCGGGCCTTCAGCTCGTTTGCCTCCTTTATACCATAAAAAAAAAAAATAATAATAATGCATTGTTACAATATTTTTGTTTTATTTTATTAATAAAAGAAATAAAAAAGTACTGTATATATGATTACAGAGCAGAAAACCTTGTGATATAGCATTCCGTACTACACTGTTTATTCCAAAAAACCAACGAGAAAATTTAACAAAATTTTAAATGAATGTATAAGACTAAAACGTAATTATTAAGACACAGTTGCAGTGATTTTTTTAGCTTTTTTAAAAAAATGTTATAAGAACATTAATACTTAGATATTGCATAATTAATCTTATTGATAGGTATATACATAATTACACGTATATGTAAATGATACACTTTGCCATAATAATATAAATACAATGTCATTTATAATTTACGCCATTCGTTAGTTTGCTGCCTCAAGATGTGGAGGCGCATATTAGTGAGTCTTTGCTTCGTAGCAGTTAACGTTTCTTTTACGGAACAAAATGAGTCAAGATTAGTGCAAACCGCCCAAGGCCCTGTCAGGGGCTACAAGGATCCCTATGAAGACATCACTGTTTTCTACAATATTCCTTATGCTAAAGCTCCCACTGGAGAAGATAAATTTAAGGTACGTGGAACTATAAACAAATAAGTTTTTGCTAACAAATGCTGAACTATTTTGCTGATTTTTTTTTTACATTTTCTTAAAGTAGTATCTAATTAGGTATCTAATCCGCAAAACCAGTAAGGATTATTTGTGTGCAAGATTATTAATCTCTCCTTGTCTTTTGCCAGAGGTCTCCACCAATGCAAAAGCATACTTTTTTTTAATACTAGCGACCCGCTCGCGGCTTTTGATTGAAATAATTATTTAAAACAATTTCTTCAAACAAGATTTTAATTATTCATCCTATTTTATTTATAAGCCGATAGCTATAAAATAAAACCTAAATGTTAAAGGAAAGTTATTAAAAGTACATTTAAATCCGTTAAGCCGTTTCTGAGATGAGAGTGTACAGACAAACAGAAAAAAAATATTGATTCTATTACAATTATAAACGCACCCAATAATAGTTTTTCTCATATATGTATGTAGGTACATATGTTCTATGCAAAAACAGCGATCAGTTATATTTTTATTGTTTGTAAAGATTTGTAATTAATCTAATAGAGCTTATGTCTTAAGTTTGAATTGGAGTAAATTTCAGTCAAATTTTTGAATGGCTTGTTATTTAACATTTAAAACCAGTCACATTAGCATTAGACTTATTGTTTCTTGAACAAAGAGCGTAACTGATTCTAAAATTCTTTTCAGCATACCTACATCTGTATTGTATGTGATATATATTATATAGTTAAATAATATACAGATTTCAGGGACAAAATCTCTGTTACAGTATAAACAAAGTTTTTGATTTTCATGAATAAGTAGTTCATCCATACTTATAAATGCATGTCTGTTTGTCTGTCACGCTTTCACGGCTAATCTACCGATCCAATTTGGATGAAATTTAGAAAGAAAGTCACTGTGTCTAACATAGGCTACTTATTTCTTAAAAAATCAACTTCTAAAGGGTTGAAATAACGGATGAAAGTTTATATGAAAAATCTAAACCGCTTGACCGATTGTAATGAATTTTGGCATAAGTATAATTGATAATCCAAGGTTAATTATATTTTTATAAATCCACCTCCGAGGGTTGCAATATAACGAAACAGCTACGTAATACACGCGGCGTAGCCGCGAGCGGGCCGCTAGGATAGACATATGTACCTACTATAACAGCTTTATTTTTAAGAATACTTCCAATAGTAATAAAAAAATATTTCATTTTCCTATATATTAACAAAAATAAAATATAAAAGTATGATTTTGAGTTCCGCTACATAACAAACTATATTTTTCGAGTGAAGCACGGAGGGAGCGTCTTGACTGAATGGAGTGACTAGGTTACTCTCGGGCTACCCTTCTAAGGTTAAAATCATATTGATTCATAATTTTCAACAAACAGTTATATCATTTTTAAAAAAATATTTTGAAAAACATTAATTTGAATAATAATTTTTAGTCTATTTTATTCTAATAATGAAGAATAAAAAAAATGCATTCAAACAAATTATATTAATTTGATACAAAAATAAGTTATTAGTTTTAATAATTTATATCCAAGAAATAATTATTTCTTGGATGTAAATTTCTAACATTTACTTAAAATTATTTAATAATTATAGAAACAACTTTATATACTGAAAGAGATACTATTTTTGTGCTAATCATAATTTATGCCGATTTTTCGACTGTAAGTAAAAAAATATAATATTATACCCTTATTCTAGGCACCACTCCCAGTATCTGCGTGGTCAGAGCCTTTCGAAGCCATAGACCGAAAAATAATATGCCCACAGGCGGAAACAGTTTTTGTGAACCCATCTAAAAAAAGAAATATGCAAGAAGATTGTCTTGTCGCTAATGTTTATATTCCGAACACAGAAGAAAAAAATCTTTCGGTTCTCGTGATCATACACGGAGGAGGCTTTATATTAGGATATGGTGACATGATGACACCAAAAACAATAGTATCCAGTAAAAAAATTGTAGCTGTTACATTTAATTATAGGCTTGGCGCACATGGTTTCCTTTGTTTGGGTACAAAAGACATACCGGGTAATGGTGGCATGAAAGATCAAGTGGCATTACTGAACTGGGTTCAGCAAAACATCAAAAATTTCGGTGGAAACCCTGACGATGTCACGATTAGTGGTTATAGCGCTGGAGCCTCTTCAGTTGATCTGTTAATGATATCAAATATGTCGCAGGGTTTATTTCACAAAGCGATCCCTGAAAGCGGAGATGCTCTATCACCTTATAGCATACAAGTAAGACCAGTTGAGAGTGCTAAAGAGTATGCGCGCTTGATAAACTTTGATAATGTGGATGATTTTGATGCTTTAGAAAACTTTTACAAAAATATTTCACATGAAAAATTGTATTCGGGTGATGTAGGAAGCAGACCAGATTCTACGTTTCTGTTTGCGCCTTGCGTAGAGCGAGATAATGGTGAAACAAGATTTCTTGATGAAAGTCCTCTCAGTCTATTAAAACGTGGTGAATTCAGTAAAATACCTATACTATCTGGTTTTAATAATATGGAAGGTTTAATGCGTATACCAAATTTTGATGAATGGAAAATAGAAATGAATGCAAACTTTTCAGACTTTTTGCCAGCTGATTTATATTTTGAATACAGTCAAGATAGAGATGAAGTAATCCATCAAATTAAGCACTTTTATTTTAATGATAAGCCTGTAGATAATAATAATGTACTTAGTTATGTTGATTATCAATCAGATGTACTTTTTACTTGTCCAACATTAAGAGCAACAATTCTGCTATTAGAAAATGGAAAGGAAAATATTTATTTTTATGAACATTCATACGTGGATGAATATACTCCAAAAGTACCATATACCGATGTACGAGGTGCTGACCATTGTACGCAATCAAAATTCGTTTTAAATGAATCTTATAATAGTACTGGCAAGGGTCCTATTGTAGAAACATCTAAAGAATGGAGGGCAATATTGCGGGAAACTTGGTTAAACTTTATAACAACTGGGTATGTATATGATTATATTATTTTTACTAAATTAACAAAAAGGAGCCAGTCGAGGCGCAGAGACACAGAGTGTGCCTGTAAAGCGACTGGTTGAGTCCCACTCGAGGAATGGAAATATATAATAATTGAAGAAAAGCGCGATGTTAAATTCCGCCACTTAACATGCAACGCTCGGAATACGGCACGGCGGAAAGTGGGGAACAGAGTGTCTTAACTCTAATACTCTCTGCCTACACAGCTGTATGCGGGATACAGCATGAAGCTAAAAAACAATAAAAAAGGAAAACGGCTACACCATCTGAATGAGTGAGCTTCATTGATCGAGAATTTGATCTTTAATTATTCAAATTACGATATATAAATTGAGCCAATGCACTTTCGGCTACGAGATGTAAATCTCGTAACCGAAAACGCATTGAGTTCCGTCGCTCAATAGAAAATGTCTCGATTTTGTGAAAATGGACAACGGATTTTCTTGACACCTGGTTCTCTCTGGCTACCCTGATAGGCGGAAAAAAGCGTGAAGTTATAAAGAATAATGAATGATAAGAAAAATAACATAAAATTATTTTAACTCTAAACTTCTATGTTTCTTTTTTTTTCTTTTGTGTAATAGAAAGCCTGAAAGCTCAAGTCTACCTGATTGGCAGCCGCTACGTCTGGAGTCTTTTAATTATATGGAACTTAACTCAAATTCAAAGATTAAAAA
The DNA here is from genome assembly GCA_019049465.1 of Dryas iulia moderata. Taxonomy (NCBI): domain Eukaryota; kingdom Metazoa; phylum Arthropoda; class Insecta; order Lepidoptera; family Nymphalidae; genus Dryas; species Dryas iulia. The sequence continues at coordinate 6,195,380 of CM032417.1, forward strand.
TCATCTTTTATATCATAGATGCTCTTTTTGGAATAACATATATGATAAATATTACAAAACACCACTCCCGCCTGAATATTAAGAGGTGCAAATAAATAATTTAAGAAGAAATAATATGAGTAAAAATATTTATTAATTGAAAGTGAAAAATATTAATTAATTAAAAGTATTTTCACACATATAAAATATAATTATTTTAATCCTGTAAAATTCCGATCTATATGTAATTTTTATAGCTAAAAATGCTTAAGATCGTACATTAAATGATATTTTAATTATACACAGGCATAGTATAAGTAAATAGAAAGCTAAAATAAAATAAGCACGCAGCATTACAAATTAAATCTTTACACAAATGTTGAAAATTCTTTTAAATAATATTTTATGAAATATTTCTATTCTGTTATAGTCACGGGTCGATCAATGTACGTTATTTTGAAATCTGAGACTACTCGTTTTTCTTAAGTTAAGTAAGTAAATTTAATATCAGTGTGTGTATTTTTATTTATTTTTGCTCTAGAAGTATTTAAGAATGCATAATAATCCTCTACCTTTCAGCATATATTAGGGTTTAAGATATTATGAAAAATGTCAACTTGTCTTTATCTAAAAACAGAAACAAACACGTAAACGATAAGTAAAAATAATAAAATGAAAAAGTTTGGCATTGAAACTTTTTGCTCACACTGCATAATCAACGCACCTCTCGTACTCGTACATTGCGAAGTATATTTATTATTTTATTTATCAAATAAATCACGTTTGACTTTAAGTAGTATAAAAATGCAATAATTTTTAATATTGATTGATTACATTAAACGATACCTTTAATTCATATGTCCCTACAACCTTTGACACAAAAACGTTGAAATAAATTTAATAAGTATTTTGTAGAAATTTATAAGAAATCTCAAATCTTTTGAGTACAGTACGAAATCGTTTAGTTTTATTCATTCCACATTATATTTTTTTATTTCAATATTTAATGATCAATTTTATTATATTTGTACAATGTGCATAAGCACCGAGTCCATCGCGGCGCAATACGAGTATGACTGTAAACGCAATTGCTTGTAGGTTTGATTCCCATTCAAGAGGAATGATAATATTGAAATTATTTCCAATTCCTTACTTCGATACTTAAAGGCAAAGCTTAGTTGATTTCTACCATTCAACGCGTAATGTCACCAATTCAGGTGGAAAGTGGAGAACAAAGTGTCTTGATATTAGATTCTCTCCGACTAAAAATTAAATAAAATAGCTTCACGCTATATCCCGCACACAGCAGGGTAGGCAGAGGGAACCTAGTGTTAAGACACTCCGTTCCCCACTTTCCGCCGAATTCGGAGGCTTGCGTGTTAAGTGGCGGAACTTAACGCCGCGCTTTACCTCGACACCAGAGCGAAGAAAATGGAAATATAATTTCCACTCCTCGAGTGGGAATCGAACCCACAACCAGTCGCTTACAGTCACACGCTTGTGCCACTGGGCCACGACTGGCCACACTACTAGATTTGGAAGTTTTAATCAAACTTCATTACGAAAATTATTAGCTTTTTCATCTATTAATAACATTGGTTGATTAATTTCAGCTTTATTAATTAGCGAAAACTTATGATTAATTTATTTTCTATTTTATTCAATATTTTTATTTATTTCGTGTTTCTTATTTTATATAATTAATGTTTTTCATATTAATCAATTATTTAATTTCAATTTTAATTATTTTATTAAATTATCTATTATAATTAATTTTTTATCAGATTATAATTAAGTTAAAGATGGATTACAATAAATTTATTTAGGTGAATAAAATATTTGTAAAATATAATTGAAATTGGATTTAAATGTAATTTTAATTAATTTATTAAAATGATTAATAATTAAAATATGTACATATTGCCCGTCACTTTCATTTTAAAATTGAAATAAGTCGTAACAAAGTAGGACTAGCGACTACCTATGCGGGGTACAGCTGGTTTTTTACCTATATACCAAATGTTATATGTAAAAAGCCATATGCAACTGCTTACATACAAGTATATATACTATATCATATCATATTTATATTTAAAACAAGGTCACAACTTTTTCTTATAAAATTATATGGTTCAATGTACTGTAGATAAAGAATGTAATAAATAAATAATTAAGTGCACAAAAAATAATGTTTTTATAATTTGTACTTCTGTTATTAAAAAAAATACACAAAGTGCTGAGATAACTTGTAGTTTGATTGACTTTTACTCATCGTAGTTTGTAATTTCCCCATACACGGAGCGGATAACGTCTGACTGTGAAGATAATTGGGTGCGGGTTCAATTCTCATTCGAAGGAATGATCATATGTAATTAGTTACCTGTTCTGTTAAGGACGGTGCAGAGTTCCAGCACTAAAAAGTGTCTTGAATTCGAGCTGAACGTGGAAAAACCTGAAATTGAAAGCCCTAGTAACACATTTCGAATAATTTATAAACAAAATAAGTTATATATTTTTTAGTTTGAATAAAATACTTGTAATAAATATAGATTTGTCATAAATTATTAATATCTAAGTTTATATCAAATATCCGAAACATGTTATATACATTAACAAAACATGTTGCCATATATATTATACATGTGGGTATATACATACAGGTATACATTTGGAATCGTGACAAACTCTGTGTCAAATAGGAGACAGGACCCGACGTAACTTCACAAAAGCTTGGGATTCCTGTGGCCTTAGCTGGTGGCAGTCGTGAAAGATCACCATAAGATTTTAGTAGGTATTTAAACTCTCTACCATCTTAACACACTAAACTATCTACCTGTTCGGAATCCCATATAATTATGTCCGAGTACCGAATCGAACTGGTATCCGTAACGGATTTTCTCACATTAAAAAAGGTAACTCAATACTAAGTATATGGTAAAACCCAATGAAGTGTTACGGTACTACAAATCCCTAAACCATGGGAGTCGTGGAAACTGTCATCAACAATCTATACAAATATAATAAAGAGGTAAAGTTTGTAACTTTGTATGTAAGGGCTAATCTTCGGAAATACTGAACCGATCAAGAAAATACTTTGATACTTAGGAAACTACACTTTTCAGGAGAGCTTAGGCTACATATTATTATGATGAATCAGAACGTTCAGAGAATCAATCCTAAAGGGACTCAAATAAGAGATAAAAGTTCCAATAAACACATGAGCATAAAAAAATGGCACGCTGATTACATGACAGCAAGGTAAACTTCCTCGCAACTGAGATAAAATGCTAAAATTACAATTTATCTTAATTACCTAACTTAAGTTAAAAAACGTTATCTGTTTGGTACTTTTTTAATTCCTTAGTGTCTATTTGTTTTAATACTTGTTTTTGTTAATATCAGATCATTTAGTCGTTCATTTCCTTTTAAGCTCGAATCTCTGTCACATATATAGAATACATAAATATGATTTTTACAAAATTTGTGTAATGTTTACTAACAACTTACTGTTATAATACCAGAGTCGTTATGAAGTCGAAATCATGATGATTTATTGACGTCGCGTCTGTCATATATTCCACGCAAAAAATCGGGCAATCGATAATATAAGAAAATATACAAAGCATAATCCTTTTTTCTAGGTTCACGCTGTATCTCGCATACCGCAGGGTAGGCAGAGGGAACCTAGTGTTAAAACACTCCGTTCCGCACTTTCGGCCGAATTCGGAGGCATTCCGTGTTAAGTGACGGAGCTTAACGCCACGTTTTACCTCTGACACCAGAGCAAAGAAAATGGAAATATTAAATATTTACACTCCTTGAGTGGCAATCGAACCCACAGCCAGTCTTTTACAATCACACGTTCGTGCCACTGCACTTTTATTTTCATCCTTTTATTTTGATAATTTTCCTTAAATTAGAAGCATTAAATGAAAGAATAATTGTTAATTAATTTGTTAATTATTCACTTAATAAAAAAACATTAAAAAGAATATTGATTAAATTTATGTGGCCAGTCGTGGCCCAGTGGCACAAGAGTGTGACTGTAAACGACTGGTTGTGGGTTCGATTCCCACTCGAGGAGTGGAAATTATATTTCCATTTTCTTCGCTCTGGTGTCGAGGTAAAGCGCGGCGTTAAGTTCCGCCACTTAACACGCAAGCCTCCGAATTCGGCGGAAAGTGGGGAACGGAGTATCTTAACACTAGGTTCCCTCTGCCTACCCTGCTGCGTGCGGGATATAGCGTGAAGCTATTTATATAGCGTGAAGATTAAATTTAATAGGTGGCTTAATGTGCAGCTTAAGCTTAGCTGAGCTTCTGAGCTGAGTTTCTACTGGAAAGTGGAGACGGTAGAGTCTTGACACTCAGTTTATATACATACAGTATATATAAAATGGTCACAACATTTTATGTATAACATGTATAAAAAGAAGCTGGTTTTTTTTTCAGTTATGTTGTTACTTCAGAATAGCGAAATATTAACTGACATGACAAAAAAGTAGTTTCAATTTTTTATCTATAAATATTATTTTCCTTTTAAGCCTGTTAGATAAAGTATATCGTATATTATCATTGAAAGCCTGCTAGCTTTTACCTTAGAAAGCTACAAATACTTCAAAATCAGTCTGCGCCAGTTAATACAGCTAATGCGACGAAAGCATGTGCTCTGAAGATTTATAGGCCCGCAGCGCACGGAGCATCACGGAGTTACTTCGGATTCACTATATTATTGGAAATGCTATCGAATGTAGAAAATTAAATCAAATATTTTTAAGTATTTTCAATAGTATTTTCATTTCATTTCAATCCACTTAAATTATTGTATGATTTTCTTCTATTTTTTAAAAAGTATTAGGTAAATAAAGAAATAAACAGTGTAACAAACAAATGATAGTTTAAAATTTATAAACGTTGAAACAACGCTTAAACACTTTAAATATTTTAAAGTTTTATTTACACACTTAGAAAATTGAAAAAGACACTTTTAGAAAACATATAAAACATTGAACGTAAGGGGATTCAAACCCGTGCTTCTTGAAAACCGTTCGTCTTGGACGGTTCGGATTCCGTGACCTTAAATTTTTTATCCATTTTTTAATAATGTATTTTTCAAGCGGTTAAACAGTTGTTCAATGAACTGTTATTTGTTTACAAGTAAGCTATTTTAAATTTAAATTCTTAAGTAGTAAATTTTATGTAAAATATTTCTCCCTAATATCTCTAAAATCGATAAAGTATCTGAATTTGGTAGTTCTCGCGGGCAAATCTAATATGGTAACAATTTTTTCCCCATTTCCATTATTATCCATACTTATATTATAAATGCGAAAGTCTGTGTGTTTCTCTGTCACGCTTTCACGGCTAAACCACCGGTCCGATTTGGATGAAATTTAGAATGAAAATAGTAAATAACCCTGGGTCTAACATAAGCTACTTATTTTTTCAAAAATCTACCTCTATAGGGTTGAAATAGGGGATGAAAGTTTATATGAAAAACCTAAACAGCTTCACCGATTGTAATGAATTTTGCAATAGATATAGTTGATAATCTAAGGTTAAACATAGGCTACTTTATTTTTCAAAAATCCACCCCCAAGGGTTGCAATATAACGAAATAATTAGGCAGTCCGCGCGGCGAAGCCGCGAGCGGGTCGCTGGTACAACATAAATACGAAATACCACTTCCAAAAGATTTTTGTCACTTGTATCGAATTATAAAAATACTGCACGAGCATTTGCTATCGGCCAAAACTTTATTTATGGTTAGTCTTAGCAAATGATATACTCCTTTGTTATTTTATCACCGTTCCCAAAGCTTATATGAAAATTTCATCTCGTTATAAGCAGACCTTCGTAGCGCAGTGAGACAATGTGTGAATAGACACACGGTAGTTGTGGGTTCGATTCTCACTCGTTGGAATGATTACATATATTCTTTTATTATAAAAGAAAAAATAAATTACAAAGTAAAGCAAAGAGATCTCTTCCAGTCAACCTGTGGAAGAGGATAAGAGTAATCATTAGATTATATTTAAGTTATTTTAATTTCTCTACTTAGGTGACAGGACAAAGCACGACATTTTCTTCCGTCACTCAAAACGAAAAGTTTCGGATTTGGGCGAAAAATTAAGAACGTAGTGACTTGACACTAGGATCTCTCTGTGTCTACACTGCTAAAAAATGTTTACTTTATTTCATAGTGCACTATAAAATTAAAATAAGTTGACATTATGTTACTACATTTTAAAAAATCCTTAAAATACTGAATGACTTCAATTTAATATATATTTGTACAAATATCTGTACATATTCATATTGAAATAGCATTGCAATCATAAAATTAATAGGTTTTTTAAAGTGCAAACTTCCATCTGTTTAAGTTACTTAGTAACAAAAGATCGACATTCAGTCTTTAAACAATTATATTTCGTAACATAATAAAACATTCAGTGGTTGGTTTTTATATTTATTGACCAAAAATATAATTTACGCTGGCTTTTAAAAGTAATTGTGTATCTTTATTTACTAATTGGTTTAAATTATAATTATGATGCAAGTGTACCTAAAATTATTATCTTTCGTTTAATATGTCATGTACTAAGAAAAACGCATATAAACCACTAGCAGCCCGCTCGCGGCTTCACCGCGTGAACTACATAGTTGTTTCGGTATATTCCTACCCTCAGGGGCGGACTTTTAAAAAATAAAGTAGCCTTTGTGTAACCTTGGGTTATCAATTATATTTATGCCAAAATTCATTATAATCGGTCAAGCGGTGTAGATTTTACATTCATTTTCATCCCTTGTCTCATTTTTTTTCTTTTTTTCGCTGGGAAATGCAGTTAAACTTTCATCCCCTATTTCAACCCTTTGAGGTTGATTTTTTAAAAAAATAAGTAAGCCTATGTTAGACCTAGTAATTTTTACTACTTTCATTCTAAATTTCATCCAAATCGGACCGGAGCCGTAAAAGCGTGACAGACAAACAGACAGACATTCGTATTTATAATATAAGTATGGATTACATTGCATAAAAATCGCATTACGTTTTTATATTTACCTCTTTACTTGGTATTTTTTTACTTTTTTTTTCAGTTTGTAGCTTTTTTTGCTTAGGAGGGTAATCAGATAGGACCTAGTGTCAAGACACTCCGCTCCACTTTCAGCCCAAAATTTACACATTGTATGTTAAGTGTCTTAAAATTTGTTTTAATATTATATGTATTTTACAATATTCCATACTTTTCATCTGATAAGTGGCGCACCGATACGTTTTATAGAGAACGGAAGTCGTATAGTTTAGATTTACGACTACGGCGTAACTTTGACAATCTCTTAAACTTTTTGTCGTCTAGTCATCTGTCTAGATGTTTGATAAAAATATGTTGTAGAAACTTAGGTACATATTATTTTGATAAGACAGAGCTACGTACGAGCTACTTGAAAAAGTTTAACAAATTAAAAGATGTAAGTTATTTTAAAGTGTTACCCACACACTTAAAACATTGAAAAGCTTTTTAAGAAAACGTATATAAGAGACACAACCAGATTCTGATTTGATCTGGATAAGCAGAGCCACTTGGACGGTTTCTAAGAAGCAACGGTTCAAATCTGGTCGCTACGTAGCGCTAATTATAAAAAAAATATGTTTTTCTAATTGTTTTAAAAAATCTAACAAGGTTGTAATAAATAGCTTAATCAAATAATAAACAATACTTAATATAAATTAATATGGATTACTTTATCACATCAAGGATAAGTAAAATTCATATATTCTCTATATACATAGATGCAGAAAGACTTATTTTTCTAAGGCATGAGATGTTAAATAAAAGTAACTATTTTTACATAAAGCAGCTTTACACTTTGTCCCGCATATTGGGGCAGTCAAAGAGGACCTAATGTCAAGACTCTCCGTCCCCCACTTTCCGCCCAAAAAACAGATATTGTGTATTGAGATTTTAGCGGTGGAACGCCACGCTATATCTAAGATACCAGAGCGATGAAATAAAAACTTAAACATAATCACTCCTCGAGAGGGAATCGATCCTACAACCATCGTTTTACAGTCAGACGCTGTGCCACTGCGCTACACCGGGTAACTATCATAATTAGACTTTATAAATTAAATTTCAAGAAAGTAACAGCTTCCCAACTGTCAAGCAATTAGGTGACATTATTTATATAAGTCACAACTAAAAGCATTGTTCAATTTACTTTCCTCATTTTATGTTTATTAATAAATAATAAGGATTCGCCGCGCAGTTTACAGGGAGTATCTTTTTGGATAAGACGCTTGCTGGCATAATTATAATAATCAGAAAAATGTTGAAAACACTTATCAATTATTGACTATGATGCTGATTTAAATATTCGACATAATTGCAACTGGTCAAAAATGAAAAAATAAAATGTCATCACTTTCTGGAACTATTATTCTTAGCTTGTAGGATAAACAATTATATAGCTTATCCCGGCGACAACAGGATTGTACTAATAGATAAGTATATATTGTCAAGGGCACGTGAACGAGAACAAATTTTTAGTTAATCGATATAACGTGCAATTTTTAAGGTAAAATACAAAATATATAATTAAATAATTAAAGGTATAATTAACTGTTTTGTTAATCTTATAATTTTAATGAGATTAAAGTAACATGCTAATTAACCTACAAACTACAACTCATATTATCCAATAATGAATATTTTTTCAACTTTACGCTTTTACCCGCAATGGGCAGAGAGAACTTAACGTCACCCAAGCCGAATTCGACACATATAACGAATATATACGAATATATCTTAAAACAATAAAACATAAGTCACAATTCCTTCTCAGAAAATGCTATATAAATGAGAAAGCAGTTGTTTATTAGGTCATCTTAGAAGTTAATTATCGCGAGGTCTCCCCGAGTTAATTAAGAGTTTATCTTAACCCTTAGTTGTTACAAAGTCTATACAAGTGAAATGAATAGAATACTTTGTGTTACTACTTGCTAGTCCTGATGAATTGCCCGGCATCATATACGTACATATTGCATGTAAAAGTTTATTAAAATAAATTTTATTATTTCTCATCAAAATGATTATAATTTCCGTTACTGAATGCGAGTGAATAGTGCCATCGTGGTGTAGTTAGACAACGTCTGACTGTAAACGCAGTGATTGTGGGTTCGATTTCCACTCGAGGAAGTATATTTTATTTTCTTATCCTTTGACGAAGCTATTTTCTTTTCTTCGCCTATGACGAAGCGAGCCGTTAAGTTCCAACACTAAACACGACATGTCTCGATTTCTGGCGGAAAGTGGAGAACGGAGTGTCTTGACACTAAGTTTACTTCCTAGATATATGAATGAAAAGAAGGTAGACTACCTTGCTATGCGCTAACAAGCGTAAAGCTGTTTTTACATGTAAGAATCATTACACACGAAGTTTTTTTAATACACTAAGAACGCGCGTTTTCCATAAACATCTACTGTGTACCGATATCAATTTTTTTTACATAAATTAGCGTACTAGTGCAAAATTCAATGATTTTTTAATATAGAAATAACAAATATACATACGTACATACAAATCGTTTATATATTATTATGCATATAAAATAATAATAGCAAAATTGTTACGTCATATTAAAATAATCTATATGCACATATGAATGAACATATACATTATTCCAATTACATAATCATAAAATGTATATTTAATACAAATCATTCGTCATAGCGTGCCATATTGTAAATAGTTAATGATATTTATTTACACAAGGGATAACGTACAAATGTGGTATGAATTATTAGTTTGATAAACTAAAAACTAAAATATTTTTTTATGCTTTACTTTGTATCCCGCACACAGCAGGGTAGGCAGAGGGAGCCTAGTGTTAAGACACTCCGTTACCAACTTTCCGCCGAATTCGGAGACATTGCGTGTTAAGTGGCGAAACTTGATGTCGCAAAAGGTCATTTTCTCGTTTTAAATAATTTAAAATATAAAAGTAAAGCATTGAAAGTGATATGTTGTTTAATATTAAATAATAATATTATAAACTCCCTGCTGTAGGAATTTGTATTGTAGCCACATAATCTGGTATTCTGGTACTTAAAATAAAGCCCGGCGTTAACTTCCGCTACTTTAGACGCAATGTCTTGATTTTAGACTGAAAATGGAGAACCGAATTGGACCGAATTGGATCTGGACACTATTTTCTCTGTGACTATTCGAGAAGCTGATTCACATCTTCATACTTGATCCAAGATATGATCAAACAACAAGAGTTTTATTCCAAATTTAGTCGACTTCTGCGTTTAACTGCTTATGTATTGAATACGTTTGCCTATTTAAAAGTTACTTTTGGTCGTTACACACACAGTGGTTGGAAATACCCTCGAGGATACAGAAATATAAATTGCGAGGGCGCCGGCGTCCTCGTCCACGACGAATTTTTTCTACTAAAATCGTAAAACCGTCACTCTTGCGTCCCTGAGACGCTTGACAGTATAATATTTAAGCCTGGTCTACACTAGTTATCTATTTCCAGGACATTTTTATTACACCCGCGAGGGCTCTGCGTAGTGTAAGGACGCAACCCCATTAAAACGAAGTGATTGTTATTGCGTGTTTAATCTCGCTTTTAAAGTTAGAAAATTATACACTACCTCCCTTAAAACGTGTTTGAGTATGATTTTCGTTTCGTATCCACTTTTCGTATGTAGCTAGCTATATAGGTATAGTAGCTCCTAGTGTTCAGGTAAGGGCATGAAGAGTACACAAGTACTCTGTCTAAGTTACATAATTTTTCATAAAAAATATTACTTTTGGTAGGAGAATAGATTTGTAAATATCGTTTAATATGATTATTTATGTTCATAAATAGGTTTAGGTTTCGCCATCTAACACATACATTTATTTTTCACATTGAGTGATCGATGTCCTAAAAGTCAACAAATGAATAACATGTAACTTTATAAAATAAATATTTTCTGTATTTTCCTAATTATATTTGTACATTAATGGTAATAAATGAATCGTCCTTAATTTACTGAAGCATAATTATAAAAAATATACGATTCAAATTCAACCTTATGCGTGGTAAGAAAAGGTTCTAAAAAGTATTAAAAATGACTTAAAAAATTTAACGGCAATTATCACTTTTAAAACAAATTAACACAACACAGTTTCAGGGACAGTAACATTTACTGACGTCACTTTAATTTTCAAAAATATATCTTACGGACTTGACCTCGATTTCAATTTCAGTTTCAATGTATTAACATATATTTATATGTACTGCATGCATTTTTAAATTTCTGTAGGTCTTCAGTAGGCTGTTTCTATTCACAAAATTGCTAAAAAGCAAAGACTACTACTTATCCTAATCGTAATGTAGTATATGGCAAAGTAATGTCTTTGCTATGTTCAAAAAGACTTTATTTCGATATGCTTAAAAAAGTACTATTTGCTATTGAATAAATAACGTACTTTTTACATAATATTTTACCAAATATGTATAACTCAAAGATCAAAATTATAACGTTGAGTCATCAACATATTCGTATACCTAAATTAACTACCCAATACATAATGAGATGCAGTTTTTTATTCATATATATAAAATGTTATAACTCAATATTGACTGATAGACAATGCACTGCCAAAACTACTGAGCGTAAAAAGATGAAATGTGCATAAAAGAAAGAATTTCTTTTGGGACTGCGACAATATTTCATGTTTTATAGTGCAAAGTATGTAGGAAAGCTCATAAAGCAAAAATGAAATTGCAGGAGCACAAATATAACACCGCAGAATCTTTAATCCAGAGAGTATAGAGAGAATAGAGTCAAGAAGCTGCATTGTCACCGTAATTCTTGAATAGAATAGTAAGTAAGTAATGTTTAAAACATTACTTACTGTTTATTCGTTAGTTTATTAAAGAATACTGTACATCTTATTTTAATGTTAATATGAAAATCGAATACATTAAGGGCTGTAAGGGCTAACCACGTGTACCAGATGTTGCCAAATGCCCTAATTCTATTGGCATTGGACGATATTTTACACCTAATACAACTTTCTGGAAAGTCACACAATATAATAAATAATATATTTTACATTTTATTGGTAAGAATTATTACACTCTCTTGACAATACCAGCTGCGCCTGCGCCTGTGTCTGTGACTACCTCTGTGCCTGTGATTTCTCTTTTCGATTCTTCATCGAATGTACAGTAACTGATTTTTAGTTAGTTTTAATTAACTTTGTATACATTGAGACGACTTGTCCTACACTTATTATATTGAGAAAAGACACTTCCATAGCTATAGGTGTATTTACATTTTTATCATATCACTTTATTAGTCACTTGTAGTTAGAAATAACACTTAACACTTGCTCATTAGTTACTTTGAGCTTGCTGTTGTCTTAAGGTAGCAAGACTGTGTATGGGAATTTTCATTCCTTATTGTAATTCTACCCTCAAAAATTTTACGAACGCATGTAATAACTTTTTAATCATAAATAGTGTCAACATAAAATAGTGAAGAACATTAATTAATATTATTACTTATGTATTTTATTTAACTCAAGTTTATCATATTAACAACTTACAATTTCATCTTATCACTAGTATTATAGTAAAAGTACTCATTTGACTTACAATCGGCTAGTAACACTACTTCATTTAACATACTAATTCATAACAAATCGTCCTTATTTTTAACTAGCAACTCTTAAACTATTTCGAAGATTCGAATATGACACCAACTCTATTGTATCAGAGGTTTTACACTAGACTGAACCCAAATAGACATAAATGACATTCGAAGAATCCCCATAAAATCGGACAAGTTTTGAAGTACTTATGCCCTTTGAAAATAAATTAGAAACGAAGGAAATGATTTAAAAATATTTTTGCGAACTAAAATGACCAAAGTACATATTTACACTTATTTTACAGTAATCTCCGACTTTCAATTTCAATGCGTTTAGTTGAGAAGAACATTACGAAAGAACATTAATGATTTGGTCCATTCTAATTCTATACAAGGAAATTGTCGAAAGTGTAGTAGAAAATGTTTGAAAGTAACGATGTGGGCAAATACCGTATTCCGTCACAATTCCTCGAGCAATATGCGGTCTACCTCAGTTTTAAGCGAGTGATAAATTGTCGTACTAGAAAGACTCTTTAGAATAAACTTACAACGTCAAATGTTATATCAAGATAAATAACTTTATAATATTATTATACAAAAATATAATATAAACAAACATTTGTACGTTAATATTTATTTATTTATATATTTTAAACACAGTCATAGGGATTCATATGAAGTATATTATACACTAAACGCTGCACACATTAAATGGTCAATTACAGCTTCGTCAAGTAATCGTTAACGTAAATCGGGGGCACGACAGAGACATTTAAAACGCTATGATATGCTCCGCAAAGACCCGTGAAAGAAATCTAAAACAATGAAATTACTTTAAGATAAAATATATTGAACGTTTTTACTTCCTCCTTACCTTGTACTCGTTTACAATTTTATATTTATTAAATAATAAATCCGCTACAATAAACTAAAATACAAGTCCTCATTTCATTTTACCTCGCAAATTTAACATTTTATGCTCTGCCATTGATTTTAATTAATTTAATTAGAGAGATCCGATTGATTCAGGCCACACCGTTTTCTATTTAAGACCCAATTAAGAAATTTAATTTTGCGAAAATATTAGGACTGAGTAAGAAATTTGGCATACTAGTGTTGAGACGGAGAAGAAGTGCAATAAGCCAATATTTAGCAACAATGATGCATTATTATCCTTACTTCTTAGCTTAATGACACCTAAACAACTGAACTGATTTAAATAAAATTTGGTACAGTAATATTCTATATACTGACAAAAGACACATGCTACTTTTTAATCCAAAAAAACGGGCTGTAAGAGGTTAAAAATTTGTTTAGAAACGATATAATTATGGCTAGAAGAAGTTGGTCTTAACTAAAAAAATACTAGACCGATTAAAATCGGTCTAAAAATAGAAAGCTACATTTTCACGGAGTAATAAAGATTATATTCATTTCCAGTAATAATTAAACATACTTTACTTGAATAATTTGTCATGGTTGCGCTGCTAAAACTATTGGTGATAGAACAAAATAATGTACAATATTACAGGACATATCAAAATTCAAAAAAGGCGGCGATGGCATATCCCTGTCGCCGATGGATATCTCAAAATAGATAATTTTATTATTAAAAAAATAGGTTAAAAGGCATTAAGTTTTGCGAGGCTTATTTAGTCCGAGGCTTATTTAGGGTTATTTAGCCCCGCTACATGTTGTTTTTTGTTTTAGCCTCTCGCTGTATCCCGCACACAGCAGGGTAGGCAGAGGGAACCTAGTGTTAAGACACTCCGTTCCCCACTTTCCGCCGGATTCGGAGGCTTGCGTGTTAAGTGGCGGAACTTAACGCCGCGCTTTACCTCGACACCAGAGCGAAGACAATGGAAATATAATCTCCACTCCTCGACTGGGAATCGAACCCACAACTAGTTGTTTACAGTCACACGCTTGTGCCACTGGCCCACGACTGGGCTACATGATTATGATATTTATCTATATCTATAAAAATGTGTCGCAATGAACATAAGTAGGGGTATTCTGGCCTTCGGGACTTATCGATATTTAATTAATGTTTTTAGATATATAAGAAAAATATTAATTAAACCGACAACTGAAGTAAAAAATATATTTTATCGATTTTTCCATGCACTAATCACGCAATAAACTCGGGTCTTTGATTTAGTTCAAAGTAAATCGGTAAAAATACCAAATAGCTATAAAGTTGTGTAATTCAAGCGGGAGAAGCCGCGAGCGGGTCGATAGTGCGAAAACGCGTGTACATTCCTGTACAAATCTCTATTTTTTTATTTTAAATAATAATAATAATATGTTCTTTATTTAAGTGACCATGACTCATTAAATAGATATTTAATAGAAAATAAAGTACAAAATAAAATATAAGGCTAAGAATACCTGTAATTGTCCTCTATTTTCTGATAAAAATTTTGAGACAGCACGTGTTTCTGGCTCGCTGAATGGACGTGGACCGGCATAATTCTCAGCACAGGGATCTTTTGATGAGTCTTTTTGACCCCAATGATAGTCCCAATTGCGATCTGCGTCCACGCCCACGCATTCTGTGCGGCCCCAGTTCCAGGGAAACCTGAGAAAGTATCTTATATGTACAACGCTCAAGTTCCAGGTCAGTCCTCGTCATTGTCATTTGTTTTGATTATGGCTAGGAATTAATATTTTATGTACAAAAATATGAATAATTCTTGTACTGAACTGGCAAGGAAATAAAATCTAATAATATAACATGATTAGATGGTATGCCTAAGTTTAATAGCTTATACAGCAACCCGCTTTATTACATAAAAAATAAGTAAATATCTACTGCGGAAATACCGCAGTAAAGCTAATAGTCACTTTTGGCAAAAAAGAACTAGGCACGTATGTGTCATAGAAATTAAAGGTATTTAACATTTAAAATACTAGATCTCTTAGTTGCTGTAAATTCCGAAGTAAATAATCGACGCTTTCACAGGAAACAAGTGTTGGAGTGTCTTACTTAAATATAGTGATAAGCTTAAAACTTCATCCGGTTTTTAAAAGAAACTTGCTTTAGAATACTTTTGCTACATTTTAGAACACTCTTGCCACAGTGACACAATGTTTATATTAAGGTAACCTATACCATAATTTCTTTTGTATTACATATATTTTAAATATAATATTTCTAATAATAAAATAAACTAAATCGAACACTAATATAATAAGAATATTATTATCCCATGTGCGTAGGTATTAAAAATCGCCGTTGAAACAAAGAGATAGTAAGAATTGAAAAAGGACAATTGAATTTATGTTCAAGTCCAGCCTTCAATATTATTAGCACATCTATCGCTAGCCATATTTTCTTTTTTATGTAGATTAGTCTATTTGTGCCAATGCTAAGTGTATGTATACATGTCCTATAGCTATCTATGGGAACAGTATACATGATTACTAACCAGCCAACGTAATAATCATCTGAGTGGTCGGGCTTGCGTGAACGAGTTTTTCTCCAGAGTCGATCATGAGTATGCGAATGCTCGTATCCATCCGGATTCATCACTGGCATAATATAAAAGTCAACCATTTGAAGTGGTTCCCGATCTGCACCTAATTTGTAAAAGATATACACTAGTAAATTAAAATATTTTTGATGAATTTGTTAAATTATAGGAATTTTGGAAAATTTATGTTTATATACCCGATCCTTTATCTCCTTCGACTAGGTTGTGAATTATCCAAGTCGCTACAGCGGGAGCTATCCATTCACGTGCATGAGCACCCCCTTCTAACCAAACTGCAGGTTTTAGATTCGACCGCAATTTCCATTTCTTCTTTTGAGTCTTATTGTTTGAGTTTCTCGTTTGAGTTTCATTTGTAGGAGCGGAAACCTTGAATAATCTAATAAGTTAATTAACATTTTAAAAAGAACTACTTTAATTATAAACATAAACATTATACCTTCACAGCTACAAGAGGTAGCCCTTCAGAGGATAAACCCAGTGGCACCAACTCTACAATATCAGAGTACGAATGATGTAGGTATTCTAAATATCTCATTATGTCTGCATATCGATGATAGCGTCGCCAAGTCATTGGATGACCGCGAATTTGCTCTAGCTCAAGACGTTGTTTTTTCGACATTTTTGGATTTTCGTAAGCAATAGCTTTCTGGGAAAGGAAATCAGTCATGATATTTCAAACAAATAAAACCGTTTACCAAGTATGTTGAATGATGTACGGTAAAAATAATTTGAAATTTACCTGCAAATCCCAAATAACTACTTCAAAGTCAATATTAGATGATTTTAAATGATCCTTCACATCTACAAGTAAATCTGGGGGCACTAAAATGTCGGTTGTTCCATTTAAAGATGGGGAAGTCCACCACATGAGCCCAGATCCTTCCGCCTCTTCTTGTAAATCTAGTAAAGAATGCACTTTCCATTGCACATCTGGATATACTCTTAGTAGTTGATATCCTGTATATGCTTTTTTTATCGATTTTTTTGCAGATTTTTTTACTAGAATAGAAGAATTATGTTACGAGTGGTTTTTTTTAAAACCACATTTAGATCTTCAATATTTATATCATTTTTATGATATAAATATTGAAGATCTAAAACTATTTTATAATATGAATTTGAACTTTTACTAACTTGTTTCACTTTCCGTATTTGTATTGAATGTATCTTCAGAATCAAGAAATATTTGAAACCAATTGCCAGTTGAAGTCGAAGGAGGTACAGGTGTCGTAGTTGTAGTTACGTCAGTTGTTTTCTTTTCAAACCATCCATTGCTAAACCAAGAAGATTCAGATTCTACAAACCAGCTATATATTCTGGAGAATATACAAACCAGCTATATATTTAACATTAAGTAAGTACATTGTTTTGTTCTATTATTTAATAAATTTTTGCTTGCAATGAACGATTTTTTATATTTTTTACACCATTATATTTATTACTCAAGGCATATTTTTATTTATAGAATAGAATAGTATTTTTCTAACGGTGATAGAATATAAAATCACTATAGTATTTTCTCAGTTACAAATAAACGACCAAATCGTTTCTCTTTATGATATTAAAATAATATATATTCTATAAATATATATTTAAACGACTTTATAAATACATTATAATACAAAATATAAAATAATTAAATTAACATTACTTCCTACAAAATAAATTAATGAATTTAGAAGCAACAGAAAAGTAATTGGGACAATTTTAGCTCCCTGTTTCCCGTTTACGGTACTGCCGACCGGCTTTCATCTTGTCTTTACGGAAATAATCGTCTTAATGGAAAATATAAACATATCGCTACAAATTAACGACTCGATGTTGAGATAAGACAATACTGTAGCAAAGTACTAGAACAGTATTTTTAGTCAAATGAGGCTTTATGAAGCGAAATTTTTTTGACCCGTGAGAGGGACGGGTTGACAGTAGTTTGGTGGCAGGAGACTCGTTCTCCGACTGGCTCGCGACCACTATCGTGTCAAAGACGAACCGCCAAAAATCTGTTGATGTCTTCTGGTTTGATAGCATGTAAGCCAGCTCTCCCTATTCCCACCATTCCCATCTTTCCTCCCTCTCTCTTTCCTTCATTTCCAAGGTCGGCAATACATCCACAACCCTAATGTTGTGGATGACTGTGGGCAAAGGTAACTACTTACCATCAGGTGGTTCTTCTGCTCGTTTGCCTCCTTTATTCAATAAAAAAAAACCTTCATGTCTTTTATCGCATAGCGAGGTAGTCAGTGAGAATCTAGTGTCAAGATACTCCGTTCTCCTATTTAATATTCATTTACTATAATCTAGTTATACTCTTCGTAGCGCAGTGGGACAGTGCCCTACTGTAAGAATCATTACTTGTGGGTTCAATGCCCACTCTGAAGAACGACAACTTGTTAGATATTATGGTTATATTTTCTAGCATGGCCACATCACCCGCACCATGGTAGTCAGAGAGAACCCAGTGTCAAGGTACTTCGCTATCCACTTTCCGGCCTTGCTTTATTTGTTAACCAGTATGGAGAAATAAAAATGAATAAAATATATTTTTTCACGACTATATTTAAACTATTTAAATTTTTCCTTTGATTAGAAAAACGCCTTGATTTTCTCGAGTGGAGAGCAGAGTGTTTCGATACACCGACTTTCAAGCTATTCGGGAAATACGCTCAATATTCTTTAACCATCTAAAATAGTGCTCATAAATTATTATTTTCTTAATACCCAAGACGAAAAGAATTTGTATCGTTAGTGAAAAAGTATGACGGTCAACTCAGAAAGTTCTTGTTCCTTAAGCGCGCTACGTCGCAAGTTGCGGCGACCCAAGGGAGGCTTTGTCCAGCGAAACCTGCTATCCTACAAGATAACCATTAAATATAAGTGTCGTAGAGCAAAATATTTAGAGCTTTGTGTAGTACTTTTTAAAGTAATAATTGTAAATTTTTATTTTACTATCTAATTTTCCTTTTATAGGTAAGGCTGTTTTAATGTATAATTTGTTTTAGTACCACATATTGCAAAATTAGATAAATATAACGAACGCATGCTAAACTCTAAGCTCAACTTTATGCTCTGAGCGCTTGAGATGTTTTCACGAGTCGCGGGTTCGAATGCCACTGCAGTCAAATTTAAAAATGGTTTTCAATTCCTAAGTGTGTGAATAATACTTAAAAATATTTTAAATATTTCATTTGCCAAACGATTGTTGAATCTTTAGGCAGCAGGAATTTGTAAAAGCTCTTTCCAGAGATATTTTATTTCTGTTTTTTTTTGTCCCCTAAATTATTTTTTGGTAAATATGTTAAATGTACAGACACAATTTTATAGTCTTTTATATTATTGTAGAAATTTTATAGACAAAATAAACTTCCTTCATTCATGATTTCGATAAAAAAATCAATATTATTAGTCCTATTACAATCAAATATAAATCTACCTAAACCAAATGCTATTATAAATTTGGTAATCCCCAAACCTCACGTAAGCGAGCAGCCTAGCCAAGCTTGACTAAAGGTACGCATAGTGCAGCACTTTTTAACACAAAATTCAAATTTATAGCGTGAAATGGCATGGAAAGCGCTCGCTAAAGCACTCTACAATCTCTACATGGCACTTCACTCGACAGGAAATTTGCAATAGATTTAAGCGAGGGAAATATTCAAAAATGCTTTTACGATGGAATCTCGGCCGGCCGTTCGGAAATTGTGCAATGATCGAAAAAATTACATACGATTTTTGAGCTGTTGATTTATACGGTTGATCAATTATTATTCGTTTACCGCAGCTTAACCGTAATATAGCGTTTCATAAGGTGTACGCGTGAACGATTTGACGACAAATTCAGAAATACGGAATATAATCTGAATGGAAATTTTGTAAATTCATTACAAAGTAATAACCACCGGTTCTAAATATTTATACAATCATTAATTGAATTATTAACTGTAATGGGTTATACAAAAGTTAGTAGTTACTGAATAAACTTCTATTATGGCTACTTAAAGCTTAATTAAGCGCTACCCACACGTATAAAAATATCTAAGTTTCTACATGAGCCGACGTTAAGAATGCTAATTTGTCTATATCTCCATGAACGTTCAGCTCAAAGTTAATTGGATATAGAGTGGAACAGTCGGAGTTGGGGAAAACAATTATTGCGTGGATTCAACTTACTCGGTTACCCCTACTAATGTATTATTTCATTGTTAATATTTGTGACATTGAAGTTAACTATAGGCTTAAAATTTCATTTGAGAACCTATTTTTTA
The DNA here is from genome assembly GCA_019049465.1 of Dryas iulia moderata. Taxonomy (NCBI): domain Eukaryota; kingdom Metazoa; phylum Arthropoda; class Insecta; order Lepidoptera; family Nymphalidae; genus Dryas; species Dryas iulia. The sequence goes on from CM032417.1 coordinate 6,215,773, forward strand.
ATGTACATCCTTAGTTAATATTTGTTAAATAGACTAAAATAGTAATAACGATTATAACTATAAATTCAACACGAATATTATATTTCTTCTTCGTATACAATTTATCATAAATTAGGTATTATTTCATTCTTTTGTAATTTATTTTCGCCCACGCTTGGTGGGTTTAATATTAAACGATCAACTTACTCCTGCAAAAGTCTTATTCTTTCAAGTGATAAGTTATCTCTTCTTAACATTTAACATTTACTAGAGCAAGGAAATGAAAAGAATTTCTGAAGAAAATCTGAAATTCCTACTAGTAAGCCTTGCCTTTAAACTCTAGAATCCACAACCTATCTCCTTTACAGTTACACGCTGTACAATTGCCTTCTTTATACCTTCTGTTACGAATCTATTACTTAAGAAATAGAAACAAAAAGGTGTGGTGTTTTTTATTGACTATGGTCTGTAATATATTTAATCTTGTTCTATTAGTTAATACAAATAATAGTAAGGGCCTTGTACAAATAATGTACAAATCCACTCGACTGTAATATAAGCCTCTAGGAACGAAGTTAAGTGTTCGGATGCGAAAAATGATCATGGATCAGCGCTCTGACAAACATGGATGATTCTTATGTCAAAGTATGGGTCGAATTGCTTAAGCGTATCGGAAAAGAACATTATTAATATTCTATTGTGCTATATGTAAACAACGTGATCACTTAACGACTGTCACAGATCTGTATTCATAGGTATAACCTTGATTGATATTTTTTACATTTTTTAAATGATATTTACACACTTAGGAAATTGAAATACGTTTTTCTCTTATCTATGCTATAGGAGTTACTTTAAGCTAAATCGCATTACTTTAATTAAATTATTAGACGTTTTTATCCTTCATCTCCATCATACGACCTCCCAGTCGTATTCATTAGAGCTTCATATTAATGTAAAATATGAAAGAAAAGATTTTAAAAAATGTTTTAGTTTTTATTTTAGTAAAATAACAGCGATATTAATTAAAACTTGCAAATCTATGGAAACTTGTTTTATTTATTTTTATAAAAAAACGATATAAATAAGTTTAACTGTAATATAACACAATTAGTACAAATCAGTTTTCTTCCCTTATTATCTCAAAAATATAACTAAGCAATATTACCAACACGCAGGCTTGTATATTAAGTTTACAGTGTAGCTTGAAACTGTGTAGCAACCATGTAATTAACGGAAGCCCGAGAAGTGCACAACGTTAACTTTTCATTATATTACTGCCTATGCCTATCCCTTAAGTAAGTACATGACAGTTAATTACGGCAAACAGCATTTAAAAGAATAAAAAAATGAAAAACATTATTCCTTTTAGCGTTAATTTTTAATCATTAGCGTCTATATATATGCTTTTGAATAGACCATGAAGAACGACAAGAACCTTCCAGAACATCCGTAATATCCATTTGCTATCAGCACCGTTGAAAAAAATTATTGCAATCCTAAGTCTTAATATTAATCTAAAAATTTTATAATATGCATGTTTTTTTTAAAAAAGTATAAGTATATAACCTTCTTACTCTTATTGATATGATATATAAGTTAATAAATAAAATGGTGGCAATTATTTTAATTTAGTTAACGAATGAATTTTTACTTTAGCTCAATTATAAATTTTAATATTATAATACATTACAAATTGCAGCTAGTCTACCTGTGACCACGGACTACTGTAAAGTGTTCATAACGTCAGGTTCTCTAAAAATGTTTTTTCGAATACCAATAACATACGAAATTAATGTCGTTAAAAATAAGAGAGTAGTAGAGAAAATATAGTACAATATCTATAAAAAACAAAATTAAAAATTTTGAAAATACCCACGACGGTTTAAATGTAATTGAAAAAGGATAAAATAACTAGAAATCCCCCGCCTAAAAGAATATATGTAACGAGATGATGGGGACGACTTCGTCGGAGCTGCCATTACTTTAAGTTTGCTAACTTCTCCTAGGTTTTCATGCTGTTAAAACAGGTTTAGGAAAAAATTAAAATATTAATATGAATTTACAGTTTTGATAACTGGTACTCCTTTTAAAAACTTTAAGAACGAAATCTATACTGTTAGCTACTATATTTAAAATAGAGGTTGCAACTGGCAGCCCCCGACGAAGTTGTCCCCATCATCTCGTTACATATATTCTTTTAGGCGGGGGATTTCTAGTTATTTTATCCTTTTTCAATTACATTTAAACCGTCGTGGGTATTTTCAAAATTTTTAATTTTGTTTTTTATTTTAAACTTTTTGAAGTGAATAGATATACATTATATATTGTTACATAATTTCGAAATACTTTATATTAATCTTCATGCAAATCCAAAAAAAATTATAAGCCCAATGCTTTCTGGTTATCAAATGCCTATTGCAGCGCCTGGCAGATTGTCACCGCAACATTTTTAGGAAACTTAAGTGTAACCAAATCAGTGAAAATCACAAGACCCACTAGTAGTTTTGATTTGGAACAAATTAATTTATACTGGAGCGCCCCGTGGTAGTTTGTGATATGGCATATAAAAACACGCAACAATTAAACCTGAACCTATCACAGAAAACCGCATCTAAATAGGTTTCAGACAAAAATACAAGCAAATGCTTACTACAGCGCCCCCCGGTTGAGGTGTCACCACGACACATATACGAGAACACGCGCTAATTGAGCCTGATCCTATCGTTGAAAACTGCATCAAATTCAGACTCGTAGTTTTAACTTTGCACCATCAAATGTTTAATGAAGCGCCCCCTGGTGAGTTCTTAACGTAAAAAAAAACTAAAAACATACACCAAGTAAAGGTAAATCTAATACTGAAAACTCTGTCCAATCGGACTAGTAGTTGTGGTTTTACATTAAATATTACAAACAAATGTTTACTGCAGCGCCCCCTGGTGAGTTAACAGGATCAAGCATATCCAAGAACATACACTAATTAAACTTGAGCTTATCACTGAAACTGCATCCAAATCGAATACGTTATTTTAGCTTTGCACAAACAATATTTTACTGCAGCGCCCCCTGGTGACTTGTCACCGTAATATAAATTTAAAAACATGTACTAAACAAAGAGGAATCTAATACTGAAAACTCTTTCCAATCGTACTAGTCGTTTTTGTTATACACAAAAAATGGAAGCAGCTACTTACTGCAGCGCCCCCTAGAGAGTTGACACATACTTGAAAATATGCACTAAGTAAACATACATGACACATATATGAAAATATGCACTAAGTAAACTTGAATCTATCATTGAAAACTGCATTCAAATCGGACTCGTAGCTTTAGTTTTGCACAAACAAATGTACTTACTGCAGCGCCCCCTGGTGAGTCATCACCGTAACACATATATGAAAAGATGCACCAATTAAACCTGAACCTATCGTTGAAAGTTTCATCTAAATCGGACTAGTAGTTTTTACTCTATATAAACAAATGTTTACTGCAGCGCCCCCTGGTGAATTTTCACCGTAACGTAAAAACAAAAATTTTAAAATATGTACGAAATAAAGCTTAATCTAGTTCTGAAAACTCTAGCCAATCGGATAAGTAATTTCGGTTTTAGACAAATAAATATAAGAAAAATTTTGGTTTTACACAAAAAAACTCAAACAAATGCTTATTACAGCGCCCCCTGATGAGTGGTCACCATAACACATATATGGAAAGACGCACCAATTAAGCCTGAACCCATCCTTGAAAGTTTTATCTAAATTGGACTAGTAGTTTTTGCTCTGCATAAACAAATGTTTAGTGCAGCGCCCCCTGGTGAGTTTTCCCCGTAACAAAAAAAGAAAAATCTTAAAATATGCATCAAGCAAAGATAAATCTTTTTATGAAAACTCTTTTTAATCGGATAAGTAGTTTCGGTTTTAGACAAATAAATACAAAAAAAGTACAAACAAATGCTTACTGCAGCGCCCCCTGGTGGTTTGACACGATAAAACATATCCAAGAACATCCACCAATTAAACCTGAATCTACCACTGAAAATCTATTGAAATCAGACTATTATTTTTTGAGATAATTGAAAACATTCGTTTTCACGTAAAATGCTTACTGCAGCGCCCCCTGGTGAGTTAAGGCAATAAGACATACATAAGAACATACGCTAATTGAACCTTAACCTATCATAGAAAACCGTATCAAAATCGGACTTATAGTTTTGGAAATAATTGACATAGTAATTTGCACAAACACACAAACAAACAAACAAACAAACAAACAAACAAACAAACAAACAAACAACCTCTCACCCCAAACACATATACAGTCGCCGTTCCGTCGCGGGTAAAAATAAGAGTTTTCAAGAAAAAATAAAATAATAGCTGAATATCTTCCGACATATTATACAAAAAATCAGTCTTCGTTTTTTGTTTCCTTCACGTAATGTAAGAATAAGTTCCTAACTCAGCAAAAGAAAAAGTATAAGAATTCTTTCGCTGACTTACGAACTTATTTTTACACGTAACTTATTTTACTCGAAGTACAGCGCTTATTCAAGTGTCCAGTGGTCAGGAGGCGACTTATGTGTATTCATGTGGCAACAGATAACCCGCGCAGTACAGTCTACCACCAAAGTATATTAGTCTAAGCTGAAGTTCTTAAGTTATAATGAATAAAGTTCGAAATAAAGGGAATATTATATGTGTTGATTACTGTATATACCCCCTGTCCTTCCTCACAGGCCGATGCGCAAGTGTGCCACGTACTAACGACGGAGATTAATAAGTAGACGCTCTGCAGGTAAAAACCAAGCCAGCCTACTTACTTCACACGCTTGTTTAATATGTATGTATATCTCGTGCTTAATTAAAAGAAATTTACATATGGAGTAAAACAAGTCATAAAAACTGTTTCAATTGCTGTCTTATTCACTTTAGTGTAAATATTTATGTTTAATTAATTGAAATAGCAAAATCTTAGATAGTGTAGTGAATTGAAAAAATAACCCACAATAACTAGTAAAGTTTATCTTGTTTTTTTTTAGCTTCACGCTGTATTCTGGACACAGCAGGGTAGGCAGAAGGAATCTAGTGCTAAGACCCTCCGTTCCCCATTTTCCGCCGAATTCGGAGGCATTGTGTGTTAAGTGGCGGAGCTTAACGCCGCGCTTTTGCCTGTGAAACCAGAGCGAAGGAAATGGAAATATTCAATATTTCCACTCCTCGAGTGGGAACCGATCCCACAACCAGTCGTTTACAGTCATACGTTCGTGCCCCTGCGCCACGACTGGCCCCAAAGTAAAGTTATCTGTTATTTGTAAAATAAAAATTAATCAGGGGACAGCCGTGGCGCAGAGGCACATAGATGTAACTGTAAAACGATTGGTTGTGGATTCGATTCCCATAACATGGAGATGCGGGAAATAGTTGAAAGATATTAAACTATGTATATGGGCTTTGCATCATGAAACATTTTGCATTGAATACATAGAGAAGGCCTACGTTCAGCAGTGGACGGCAACAAGCTGAAAAAAAAACAGAGAAAGTACTTAGTGGTAAATTATAACCAATACCCACCTCCCAGTTTTCATACTTTTCATCGACATGACATGGTGACGGAGTTTAAAACAGCATCTTTTTTTATTTTTTAATCTTACAAGCATTGTCGTGAAAGTAAACCATGACATTGCATATAGTTTTAAATATATTGTATCTTTTTTACAAATTTAATTCAGTGGCAGAAAAATAAATAAATTTCTATTTTAATGAATATTAATGTAAGCGTGTTCCCACTACGCGAGCTACGAAACACAAGCGAAGTGATTCGATATCGGCGAGTGCCTCATTAAAATGTAAATTGTGCTTTTTTGACCCGAGCTTTAAAAACTATTCACAATAAGTACTTCCGGACATAACCACCCTTATTGTTACCGAATTAATATATTTTTACCGGGCATTTATGATAAGAGCTGGGTATTTTTTAATTTTAACGTTACATATACCATTGTTAAACTAAATTACTCGAAAAAACAACTTCTACACACTTTATCTCACACAGCAGAGAAGACACAGAGTAACTAGTGTTATGACACTTCGTTCTCTAATTCTAAATTCGAAACTTTGTATGTTGAGTGATGGAATTCAACTTCGCTTTTTGTTACTAGAACAAGAACATGAAAATAATTTATAATCAATTAATGTAATTATTCTTCCAAATGGGGGTATTACCAATCGCTTACAAGTCCCATGTACTCCTATAACCACAATGACCTCAAGAATAGAAAATGAGTGACATTTTTAATATATAAAAATAAGCTTTTGCGTAGGCGCTAGATAATACCTACTTTAAGATTCATTATTTTAAATTCACATGAAATGTAGTGACCGATACAAGTTCATGATTAAAATACATAACAAAATTTTATATTTTAGCCAATTTTTATTCTACACGGTAGAAGCAAATTTAATCAAAATCATATATTTGTTTAAACATATGAAAATTGGAATATTATATTATATTTAATATGTACCAATGTCAGAATAAAAAACATTTCAACTGTATATTTCATTAGTAGCTATTCCGTGTATTATTGGGCGTGCATAAAACCCACGTTAGTCCGTCTGAAACAATAGCGCGTATTGTGGTAAAATATTTGTAAATGTACGGCCGGCTACTGGTTATTGCAATTTGGTTCGCCATAGAAACTTTTTGTTCCGTTCCATGAATACTGAATACAGATGAAAGAATGTTCACGTCCGCGTTGTAGTAGGTACCTGAAGTGAATGTATTATGAGATGTATGGTCTAATTTACAGTTGAAAAACAATTAAACTGTTTATTAAGAGTCGTAGAGGCCATTGAATATAGGGTACTTGTCTATCGTAGCCTCACTCAGAGAGGTCGTTTATCGTTCTAATGACATTTATTATGTACTGTTTCATATTTTTGTGCCATTTACTGGTTGCCAGTTCAAATTTACAGTATTTCCAAGCACATCGATTAGGCACGATTTCTCTCTGTAAATGTAGGGTAAAAAAAATATTATTTAATTAGCGATAATCGAAAAATGGACATAATTGAATATAACATAATTTTTCCATTAATGTACATATTTGCCTTCAAATAAATTATTCAAGCTTACCAAACGCTGTATCGTATCGTAAAACACTAATAAAACTATTTTTTTAATTAAATATAGGTAAGTAGTAGAGTAAATGAAATTTTACATTGTTATGAAGACTGTAAAATGTAATTGGAGAGTTTGAACGTTTGTTTCATTTTCAGACGCAGTTGTAGGCTTAATAACCCGACTGGGTTGCAAAATTTATTCAAATATAGTTAGTGAATAGTACTTATATTATATCTGAATATACGAGGGCGGGTCAATAAGTCCGTGACTTTTGGAATTGAAAACCCAGTTTTTTTTTTATAAAAAAATATTTCATTTTTCAACATAGTCTCCCTTGAGCTCTACACGCTTTGTCTAATGATTTTCCATTATTTTTATCCTTTCCAAAAAATAAGTTGTTGAGTTTGAGAGTCCTCCAAATAGGCCTTTGTTTGTGAGATGATGTCATCATTGGAGTCAAATCTTTTTCCACCGAGCTATTTCTTCATTGATTTCATTGAGGTTTGGGAACAAGTAGTCACTTGGAGCCAAATGGAGCCAGGGAGCAATTCATAGCTTTTTGCTTGTCCAATTGAGGTAGGTTTTTTTCAAATCGCCATTGAATCAGTCCAACAAGTTGGCATAATATTCGTAATTGATTGTTCTTCCCTTTTAAAGGAAGTCAATGTCGATTATCCCGCGCGCATACAAAAAAACATTTGCCATTACTTTAATGGCTGATAAACCCACCTCGGCCTTCTTTGATGCCAGCTTACGCAATAGGGAGGCCTATTGCGGCAAAACTCACCTGTGAATTTGTTATACGTTTGTGGCCGACTGTGAGCAAACGCGGCACTCATCTTGCAGAAAGCTTTTTCATACCCAAGTGATCATTCAAAATTGAAACCACTGAGCCATGTGAGATCCCTACGGCTTCTACAATCTCTCGCACTTTCAATCTTCGGTCGGCCAAAACCATATCGTGAATTTTTTCGATAGTTTCGGGTGTAGAGACCTCAACTAGGCGTCCAGGACGATCGGCATCTTCAATGCTTGTATGGCTACAACGAACCACTTCAATGCTTGTATGGCTACAACGAAATTCAGTAAACCACTTTTTATTATGAAATCGACGGTGCGGAGTCTCTTGATCAGAGAGAGTTGGTCTGAAAGAACAGAAGTTCAAAAAGTCACGGACTTATCGACCTGCACTCGTTTATAAAATTTGACTTTTGAGAAATTTATATATAGTAGAAGAAATGGTCAAAATAACAAGAAATTGTAAAAATTGAAAATTAAATTTTAATCGAATTTACAAACATTTCATTTGCCATAGTAATTTATATTTTTACCAAACCAATAACAACTTTTCTTTTCTGATTGAAAGGAAAAGCTTTTTTTGGTATATAAAGTTATCAGTCAATCAGACAACCTATCCATTGATCAATGAATCAATCAATTTATACGTCAATCATTCAATCAATTTATCGTAACTTAAATTTCATTCAATCATCAAAATATCTGTAAGTAATTTGTTAAGCACTGTAGAAAAAGCAGCTTCACGTTTTACCCCGCATTACAGGGCAGTCAGAGATAAGCTCGTGTCAAGACACTCCTCAACTTTCCATCCGAAATCGAGGCATTGCTTGTTGAGTGACGGAACTTAACGCCGCGGAATCATTGTAAAAAAGGGAATTTTTATTCAGTAAAACAGTATGATATATTAAGTACGATTATTTATTATACACAAAAAATAAGTTATTACATTGTTATTTTTAGGCGTATTATACATATATGATATTACGTACGTAAGTCTAGAAATTAAACCAAATCAGAAATTTAACATAAAAATAACAAAAAAATTAGATAATATTTATAAATTAATAATAAAGTAAATGTAAGCAGCACAATTACCTATTACTAAGAATACGATAGCACAGTAATAATTCGTGGATATATTAATAAAGTCTATGATAAACGCTTAATGCTCTGAGATCAAGTCAGAATTTTTAGAAAAATAGAATATATCAATATAATGTATGACAGTATTTATTAACATATGCAAGTTTGAATAAGTTAGTTTCTATGCATCTCAATCCGAACATTAAATATTACCAATCAAAAAGTACATCGTTATTTAAGAAAGAATAAAAATGTTGTTTTCTATTATATTGAGTAGCTGTGGTTCGAAATATCCCTAGAGAAAATTTCCTCTGTTTCTTTAGTCAGATTAGACATCATTAGGTTCTGCCACTCACTATGCTGCTCTAAATTATCAGATGTGACGCACGGAGTGATTTATCTATATTTATTATTATTTATACTATCCAGTGGCCTACCAAAGTTATTTGAAGCCCTCAGACTGACTGGCTTAAGGCTCTAGGCATTTTGCGTCGTCACCCAATTTTTGCGGCACAAGTACATTCTCACTGCCAACTCCCAAAAACCCTCTGTTTCCTTTATTTTTTCAGTGTGGTCTTACCAGTAATATTACTGGAACTTACTTTACTAAAAATACTTAGTCTTTCTTACTTAGTTTCCCAATAATACTACTATCAAAATTATTCTCTATTCTCGACGAAATGGTGACATTTTAATTATTTTTTTATAACGCTGATGGAATATACCGTTAATCTAAAATACATGTAAATATGTAATAGTAAACTAAATCCACGCAAACCAAGATGCAGGTATCAAGTCATATTTTATATTAAGTCATACATTAAAGTTCTCCAATCGCGTTTCTATCAATAAATAAATTTATTAAATCAACATGTTGATTCTGTTAAACTAAGTCTACTCGGATTAAAATCCCCAGTAGTCTTTCCTAGTAAGTCAAATGAGAAGGAAACTCCCAGTAATACTACTGGTAAGTAGCTAGTATAGCTAATGGAAGTAGACTCAAAAGCGGATATATATAAAAATATATTTGAAAGATAAATATTTAAGAAAGTATTAAAAAAACAATACTATACTATATAATTTGTTACATATATTTATATTTGGTCATTAGGTACTTGGATCCATTGTTTTAGTAATTTTATATAATTAGTAATACTTCAGTTTTTTATTAAAATTATTTAGTTGTAACTGATCAAACTGTGATTGAGATGAATACAAAAAAATATTGTGGTAAATGAAAAACATAAATTATGTTTTCAGTAGTTACATATACTGTATCATGTTAAACTTAAATCTTCTATAAGTAATTATTTTTTTACCTTAACTTATCATTTTATTATTTTTTTCTCAAAGTCTACAGTATTCAAACTTATTGTTCCTCGTAACGCAATTAGAACATATAAAATTTTTTGACACTTATGACTCATAGGCAGACCCCTAGTCATACCTGGGTCCTCTTTGAGAAGCTCTGAACCGGATATAAGAATAGCATAATTTCGATTGTTAGCAAATGTTTATATAGAATATTACAATCGGATCAATTGAAATATAAAAGTACAATTTAGTTAGTTTTGCAAACATATAATGTATAGAGAATGATTATGTACATTAAACATAGTTTTAAACTATCCTAAGAAAATAATGCAATGTGTTAATTTAAAGTTTAGTATCTAAATAACGTCTGTGTGGAACTGCTTTGAAGTCTAGTTTTTATATTATTCTATTAGTACAGAGTATGCTGTGGCATTTGATTATTGAAAATTTAATTTAGAAAAAAGTTGGTTTAAATTTCAAATTTTAAATTTATTTTCTTCTATGCATTTACTATTTTTAAGATCGTCAAGATAAAAATTGCTGTACATATAAATCAAATTTATTTTTTGTATGTAATTAAATAAATTTATTTAGTTTTCACCTTCAATTTAGAATGCGCTTATTATATATCTAATACATCAGAGAATGTATACAATATAACTGTTTGTGACATTAAAAATATATGTAATTTACTAATCTGTTGTAACTTGAAAGGTCGGAAGCTAGCTACAATAGGCGTCGAAGAATCATCTTTTAGGAAGTAATAGGTGTCAGTCATGAACGAGACTGGCGAGATACAGATACTAGTGATTCCATTAAGCACGGTGTCGTGCGTCTCAGTCACTTGTCAACTCTGATTGGCTGGTTGACTGCACCTGTGCGAAAATTTGGAAACCGTAGATATGACTGTTCAAGATAAAATGCGCGTACTATATACCATATAATGTCTCAATATGGGAAGATTGATTACATTATATGGGTGGTATTAAAAATAAGACTAATGTATAATAAGGACATGAATAGATATGTGACATGCTTACTTAAAAAAAATAGAATATATGTAATAGAAAATATATTTAATTAGCAATTATCATAATCTCTTCTTTGAGTTTGCTCTTCTACTTTCAACATCTAAAAGTTCATTTTAATGATAATTTTTGTAAATGTATGGATGTAATTATGGTACACATAGGATGTATCAAATGGAATGATATTAGAGGGTTCAAAGTCACTATTTATATTTACATTATAGATATATTTCACCTTCTTTGATAGGTAGAAACTTAAAAATACTACAGTGTTAAGATATATATGTAGCAACATAAATAATACATACTCATACTACATTACTCTATTATAAAAACATTAGTATGGTTTGTAAAGACAGGCAGGTAAGTGATATGTCAGTTTTATGAATATGACATACATTATATAAAGTATTCTTCACTTAATCTTTATATATTATTATCCATTATATTATATATATTTAAAAGTCTGTCTGTCCGTGTGTCTGTTTGTTATATGTACTTTGTTGGTGTGAAATCTCCATACCATACCAGCCCTGTTTAAGACTGAATGGCAGACATAAGATACTTCTTTAAAAATAACCTTGAAAGGGATAAAATAAGAGGTGTAACCTTGTATGAAAAATCTAAACGACATCTAGTATACATATATGTTACTATGAATACCAAACCCTACTATGGAATTCTTAACATTCTGAACAATCCTCCTAAGTTGGCTAACATTTACCGTGTTTCTTAGTTTAACCATTATAATGGGTAATCTGCAATTTTACTACAACACATACATTAGTTATTACAAACTAAATACATTAGTTTGTATAATTCGGAGACTTACAATAATATACATCAACTTTTAAAATGTTGTGATAGTTTTATTTCAATTATTTGTCATAAAATTACACTATAAGAAAAGCTAATTCCTTTTAATGTCTAGAAAATTTCATATATAAACTTCTTAATGATAAAACTTATAAGTCCGAGACCAAAACCATGCTAACAAAAATGAATATAACAGTGTGCTTATTATAGGAAAAATTCAAGCCACAAATGTCTACATCACTTCTTTAGTGTAAAAATACATATTACTTGCACTTGTTTTATAAAGAGTTCATTATACTAGATATCTTAATCACAGTTTTAGACATAATAGTTTAAATTTTTATTTGAATTATTACTAGGAAATATTGAAATGTATAAATTGATATCTTACAAACCACAGATGTATTTCAACTTAAAATTTATTTTAACTGTATGTGTGTTCAACACATAATTAATTAATACTATAATAATTACAATGTATTACAGATTAAAATTTATTAATGTGAAGGAAATTCTTGTCAATATCCTAAAATAGTGCAATGGAGAATAAATTTGAATTTTAATTCATTACACTCGGCCAAGTAGAAGAGCAGATACAGTCTTAAATTTTACACTACATACTCACATTAAACAATCACATTTAAAGCGAGAATATATAATTGTCCTTGCACAAGCCAATTTCTTTAAATTTTAATTTATGTTAAAGTAAAGATTGTTCCACCATAATTTTTTCATATCCTGAAGGAGGCGGGTATCTAAAGTTGTCCAATATAATGTCGAGAATAGCACCATCATCAACTGTAAACAAGAAAAAATTGCTGGTCTATACTTTATTTTAAAAAAATAAGTGTCTTCATGCTTCTCCCCCATTGTGGGGCAAGTCAGAGTGGAGTGTTAAGACACTCCATTGTCCACTTGCTGCAGGAGACTGAGACATGAAAATTTTAATATAATCATTCCCCTGAGTGAGAATTGAACCCACATCACAATCAAATTTGTTTTAAATTTATCTTTTAAATTTACATGAAATAATGCCAGACTAAAAAAAGTAAAGAGATAATAAAGTAAAACTACTAACCAAAAAGTGCAGGAAAGACAGTCCCTCTAATATTTCTCACAGGTATCTCCATATTTTTTCCGTTTAAGAAGAAATTGAGTTCTACATGGTCATAAGCTACACCAATGACGTCACCTTCTCCTGGCATCAATGCTTGTTTTTCATTGGCCCTGTCACTTTCTGTTTTCTCATTCTCTACTTCATTTTCATTGGGTGATCCAGTGGTAACCAGGAGTTCTGAGGTAGGAGACTCTCGAGATGCTGGTTTGAGATGATAGAGTTCCACATTATCATGTCTTACAGTGCCATCACTGTTTAAGCACCAAGACTCTTTGTCTACTCCCCCTGAAATATTATTAATAATTTTGATCAGATTAATCACATATTTTTTGGTATTTCAAAATAACAATAAATATATAATTATAAAATATGTATAAATATATAATTTATTTGTTGCATTGCATGTAGGCACAAAAAAAAATTAAAATTCAATACAAGTTTCCATTTCTAACCTGATTGCAATCCAATCACATAAAATTGAGCATGAGTGAATAACAAAAATTATGCAAATAATATACATATATTGTGTCACTTTGGCAATGTTAGGTTTATATCATCAGTTTCGTGACCTCTAATGTAATTGACATTGACCCAAAGATGTGCTGCAGTGCATATTGAATAATAAAATGTAAATGTCAGCAGTAGTTGATCTAAGGTAAATAATGGAATTACAGTAAACCAGTTGTATGCCATGATATCTATGTATTTTTAAAAATGATTGTACTATAAAATATTTATTATTTAGTGTTAAACAAACAATATAAATATAAATATGTTGTAACAATGTTGTTAAATTATTTTATAAACATTTTAAAAATATGATATTATTTAAAATAAAAACATTAAAATTTAGATATATACCATGAACTCTGTTTAAGTCAGCTTCTCTTGTAGCTAGTCCTATCGCCCATACTCCTCCTTGTTGCAATTTCACTTCAAAATACGCTTTATTTTGAACTAACGGTGCATTGCCCAAGGCACATCCAGATCCACATACTCGCTGACCACCTTTTACTATCACCACTTCATGACCTGAAATAATTTATAGATTTGTCATTATAAATTGTGATTTTGTATAAGTGCCACAGGAAATTCTCTTTATCTACCACCTACACATATGTACATTTACTCAACATAACATATAAGATATAAAATCAATACGTAGTTTAAGTAAAACTATAACTAAAATTACTTATTTCATGAAAGTATTTTATTTTAAAAAGTAATTTTACCCATATGTAACGTATCTAATTGTACTGGATTACTCTTCACCCGGATGGGCACAGTTGGCGTCAAAGAAAATCCATTAACACAGTTCTTTAGACAACAAAACATTTTGTACTACACAGTAAAATATTTAGAATAAATCAAGGTATTTTATTTTATGAATATTGATATTAATATAAAATTTATTTATTTGAGTTTCTCAACTAACAACGTCATTTTCAAGTGACAATTTGGAAGAATTATGACATTATGACAGACAAAACCGATGACAGTTTCGTTCTTTATTATTTACAGGATTATAATGTGCAAAATTTATGAAATAATAAATATGGAATATATTATTTATGAATAAAATAAACTAGGTGTAATGGGAAGAAAGGATTGAATTGTTAGTTGTAAAATTATTTATGACTTATTATTGTTTAATCAAAAGTACAATTTTTTTTTCTTGAGTGATACACGTACATATTTTTTAACTTGCACAAATAGTTAAAGGATCTTGGAATTTTCTGATAGACAGTTGTTTTAAATATCTACCTACTTTCATGCTTAAATCTTTTAGGTTATACATTATAAATAATAATTATTAAAAGGCTTCAAGGGAATCCCTTCGGTATATCTACTGACAATTTTGACTTTTGTAAAAATATTAAAAGTCCTATCCGTAGATAAATAACAACATGTAATCCAAAACTTAATATTTTTTGTTTAATTTCCGACTAAATAGAAAGGACAAAGCTAAGAAAACACTGTACCTACGCTTAAATTAAAAAGTTTTAAGCTATAACTACATTTTTGCGGTGTATGTAAATAGAGAATCAATGATATTAGGTATTTAAAGTTACCAAACAATATGCATTTTATACATCATAACATTCGCATTTTATGCAAATGTTATTAGGATAGTATTTTTGTGTTAAAATTTCGTTGTAAGTTATTAATATAAGGACTTCCGAAAAACATTTTGTCTCAAATTCGTATAAGCATAATTAATCAGTGTTTTGCATTATCTAAAAGGTTACTCTAAAAAAGGCTAAAAAGATTAAATAATGAATTGTATTAATCTAATAAAATGACATGCTATATGTTATTTTTATTAAAATAATATAATTAGTCAAACTTAGTGCTTAGTGTTAGTCGAAGTCGGGCTCCACTTGGGAAAAATAGAATATAATTAAATTATATAGCATATATAATTTAAATAAGAACGAACGTGTCTCGGGGCTCTCTGAGACGGTAGTCTCAGGGAAGCTGGAATAAAATTTGAAATTACAAAGTTGTCATATCTTTAATTATTTCCTTGCAAAATTTGAGATTTCTTACGTGGACTATCAATCTAAGCATAAAAACAAATTCCTAGAACTAAGGACTTACAAAAGTTGACTTACCTATTATTAATACTTGATTGTCGTGAAAATTAAACACAAGGTCAGTAGTGAAGTCTTGTTGTGATATTAAATATTTCGTGCATTAATTGTTTACATAGAATTAACAGAGCAAATAATATAAGTCATCTGCTTTATTAACATATCTCAAATATTGATTATTAATTATAATTGATTGCGCAAAGTAGAGCTAGATTGCCGAAAATTTAAATAATTTGTCAAATAATAAAAATCAAAACCAGGAAAACATTTACTTATGTAAGTTATTCCTATTTCAATATAGGAAGGCGATCGTGGCGCAGTGGGCGAGCGTCTGGCCGTTACGCGTCGGTTGTGGGTGCGATTCCCACACGAAGGAAAGACTATATGTAAATTTTCCTTCATTCAGTCTGGTACCAAAAACAAAGCTTCAAACTGTACTATATTTTCTTACAAATATCAATATTTACTAGAGACTTTTTTACTGAATCTGATTCGGTAAGAAACTTGGAGGACGTGAAATCCCGCAATAAGCTAGTCTTACCATGTTCCTATCTATATATTTTTATACAAGCTATTGTGATTTGATAAAACCAAAAGAGATACATTCTTACACAACATTAATATGTATGAGGTAGAATAAACTTTACAGAAAAAAACAGATAGGTTAGTGAACTTCCAATTTTTATTCAAAATGTTGTCACCGTGAACTTATATACTGTTATTTATACAAATAACTAAACAATCCAATCATTTTAGTAAAACATGCTTTTTTTTCTTCATAGCAATATTTAACTGTTATGTATGGACGTAGATACTATTATTTATCGATTTCGATAAGCATATTTGTTAAAATCTCAATATTTTACACGAAAAAAAAAAACTTCTTATTTTAACTATATGCTATTTATGAACAGTGGTCTTATGTCTGTTCTTTCTACCTAATATTTTGATACTTGATTTTATTATATAGAGAAGATAACGTCAGTACAAACATGTAATTTGTACTGACGTTCTCTTCTCCTTATGACTATACATGTTAATGCTACATGAATAAAACAAAAAATATGTAGCGGAGTTCCAAGATCAGTAATTTTTGTTTAAAATACCTCAATATTGCACATAGGTAATGAAATAATGTGCCGCTGTGGAACAGTAACTGACTGTTACCGCGATGGCTGTGAGTTCGGGGTTCGGGGATTCCCACTCGGGGAAATGATTATAATAATATTTTCATTTCTCCGGTCTGGCACTCTTGCCACTATTATCTCTCTAATTACACTGCTATACAAGAAAAAGCGTGAAGTTGCCATTAATGATAAACTCGCCATAGGTCAGGTAAGTTTTTCGACCACCAAACATTTATACCTACTTAAATATGGCAAGAAGAACAACGTTCAAAGAAAGCCGTGTTTAGCAGTACACGCACGTACGAGACTTCTGCCCGTAGAATGTTCTAGACTCATTTCAATAGGTGTTCTCTACAGCTTACTATTGGGTAATTACAATTTTGGGCTCATGAACAAAATTAAATTTTTAACCTGAACTAAAATATATTTATGGCACCTGGACATTTATTTTTCGAATCTTTTTGTTTCTCTAGCTAAAGGCAATTTCACTACATAATAATACGCAGGAAAACGGAAAACACGTGACGGAGGGACGTAATCCCTTACATAACACTAATTTTCTGCTTATATTCAAAAATATTTAATGGTATGTGGTAGGTTAACTATATAAAATTTAATATTAATGAGTAAATTACTTATATTGTCATAGCTATACAAATTCATCAGAACACAAAAGTAACAACATCTACATTTTATAAATTTGTAAGAAATGGACTTTAAGTACACTTTCCTTTCATTAAATAGTATTGTTATCTTTCCTGTCTTATCAATATTGTGTAAAGACTTACTCATCCTCGCGCTAAAGATGTTTTGCCAACAAATTTCTCCATGACTAATTTTGTGGACTTCACAAGCTTTGTATTCAGTTTTCTGTCTTTGCGATAAAGTTATGTAGAAACTTGTTTGATAAATGTTATACTAATGTGGGTTAAACTAATATTTAATAAACGTAAGATGCTCGAAAAAAGTATATTAACGCTACATTCTGCTTTACCAGCTCATAAAATATTTAAGATGTAGGTACCCACCTAACATGTCTGTCTGTATGCCTGTTACACTTTTATGGCTAATCTACTGGACCGATCTGGACGAAATTCGGACTGAAAATAATTGAAGAATTAGGGTCAAACAAAGTATATAACTACTTTTTTTCAAAAACCCATCCCTAAGGGGATTTGATAAAAGTTTGTATGACAAATCTAAACCGTTTAACCAATATCCATGAATTTTCTCAGAAAGATAGTTTATGTCACAAGGTGAAAATAGGTAACATATTTTTTTGAAAACCAACCCCGAAGGGACCTCAATGGGGGGTGATTTTTTTATCAAAACCATATACCTACCACCTAACTCAAGCGAGAACGCGGGCAGTCGAAATTATGGGTTAATTCCCGTGGGGGGACGGGTTAAGAATACAATTCCCCCCGCCGCTGGGTAGCGTCCCGTAAAAGGCGGGTAACCTAGTAGTTTGGTGGTAGGAGATTCGTTCTCCGACTGTCTCGCGACCACTATCATGTCAAAGACGAACCGCCAAATATCTTATGATGTGTTCCGGTTCGATGGCATGTAAGCCAGCTCTCCCTATTCCCACCATTCCCATCCTTCCTCCCTCCTTCTGTCCTACATTCCCAAGGCTGGCAACGCATCCATAACTTTAATGTTGTGGATGTCTATGGGCGAAGGTAACCACTTAACACCAGATGGGCCTTCAGCTCGTTTGCCTCCTTTATCCCATAAAAAAAATATATATATAATTGTTTTACGCGGACGAAGCTGCGAGCGTGACGCTAGTTACAAATAAACATTTAGTTATATTACAAACAAGTTAAGTTTGAGCTCTTGGCTAACTCTGTTAATAAGGAAACAATAACGTAGATGTGTAAAGCTCATCATTTTTATATATAGAATACTCGTGGTATTTTTAGTTATATCATTACGACGCAGTGGGTATGCGTCTCTCTTTAAGCGTGATGGTTGTTTGTTCGATCTGTACTCAAGAAAACGATTATAATATTAAAATTATGAATAATTTCTCCTCATACGTGAACTCTACCAATCAACACACAAGATTTTGAATTCGAGGTTAAAGTGAAGAAAGAAAAGTGTCTTGACACGAAATTCTTATTGCATCAGTTCAATTGAATATACGGAAAAAGCGTAAAGCTGTTTTTTTCACTGTTGACATATTCGTTCAGTTTTACTACTCAAAAACACAAAGTCTCTAATTCAAGCACAACGCAGAACACGAAATATCTATACATAGTAATTATTATCACTCGTATATTTAATTCAGAATTTAAGGTTTAATACTTACGTTCAAAAATGTCTATTGTTTTTACTTTAAGTATGTCTGAATATGTCTCTCTTTTGTTAATGTCTATCCTTTGGTCTGGCCACTCAATACACAATATCTTTCATTTTTACATGAAGAACAGAGTGGTATATAGGTACTAGGTTCTCTCTGACTATCGTACGTATCTTATGATATAAGAAGATAAAAAAATATTTTATAATTTATAAAAAATAAATGTACATCTTATAAAAAACTCGAAAGTAGTGGAATGTCATTAGAATATCAATAATAAATAAAATTAAACTTAAAAGGTAATTAAACATTTTTACATAGCCTACTGCTATCTACTATCAGATCAACTCATCTTCTAATTAGTTATAATGACTTAAATTTCCTTTTATTTTTAAAACAAATATGCTATACAGCTTAATGTAGAGTAAATATATAAATAGATATAAAATGAACAGCCGTATGAACGAGTACAATATACTCGTGGTAATATCTTGGAAGACCAACAAACTGTCAAACAAAGAGTCTTCATTTCTCTTTATTTATTTATATGGACTCATATTTTTACTTATTTAGGATACAACTTTGATTATTTTTATTTTTATCATCACGCTATATATATCTCATGCTATATATATCGCTATATATATATATCCGCACACAGGGTAGGCGGAGGGAACGTAATGTTAATGCCTTTCCCATTTTCCACTGACTTCTGGAGGCACTGCGTGTTAAGTGGCGGAATTTAACTTATTTAATTTTTTGCCTTGAACAAAATGAAAAAAATAAAATATTACGTAAGTGGGAATCAAACCCACTACCAGTCGCGTTTACAGTCACACTATGTGCCTGTGCGTCACGACTGACCTCGATCCTTTAAACTATTTATAATATAAAAATTAATTATTAAGAAAATCTATAAAAATAAAATATTAACAATATAATTTATCAATAGGCTTATGTCTAAAATAATTTAATATCTTGTATGAAATAATACAACAACCCCACGGGGTGCTCGCATACCTCAAAGGTCCGGACGCCCAGTGCTTCCTACATATAAAACGTCCACAACGCGCCGGCGCATCAGTTAGTGACGGATACGAGAATCAGACACACCATACCGTGAGTACCTACTGTTTTGCTATATTACGATAAAGAGTATATTTCTTTATATATTTAAATGAAAATAAATAATCTATAAAATATATATATAATCACATAAGTTTATATAAACCCAGAACTATAAGAGGAAGATCCATATAAGAGCTCAAAACTTATGAAGTAGCAACATTTTATGTTCATATTTCGTATTGATTGTTTAAATAATTTCATATCTTTTAAAACAAAACAAAATCATAATAAAGTGATAATATTGTTTGACATTAGTAATTAAAAAAAATAAACACAAGATTAAAATATTTTGCCCCCGTATCAACTTAGTATGTAAATGCAATGCATTATTGAATAACTTAACAGAAAAATAAACAAATACGCATTTATAATTTGAATATTTTGACTTAAATAAAATATTTAAATTTTTTATGTATGCGTATATAAATTTTATTGTTATTAATAATATAAAAAAAAAATAGAACAGTCGACAAAGGTCAGAATTGGTCAAGAGAGGAACGAACCATCTTGAGGGCAAGGTCACTTTCTATAGCCCTAGAACCGGTCCACATTATGACTTCTTATGTAACCCATTGTAAAATATTGAATGGAAAGTGTTTGTAAACAACTTTACGTATTGGAGCTTCTTGTCTGCTCATCGCTCAAAAAAGGGGATTCACATTGTGCAGTAGCATTTGGAAAAATAGCGTTTTTAATTTTGAAGATAGTAGCTTGTAGCATTAATGATATTGTTTTAGCTTCCCTTTTTCCCGTACAGCAGCGTAGGTTGACCTTATATTTTACAAGAGATAAACTATTCAAACAAAAATTGTTTTAAAATCCCTTTAAATATGGATTTAAACATAAGAATTACTATATACATTTTTAAAAACATGAAATTAAAGTTCCGGTTAAAACTCTTGAACTTAACAATTAAGCGACTAACACATAATGACATAATCTGTAAATCCTAACATACAACTACAAATTTAACTTATTGTTGAAGTGATAATTTGACCTTTAACTATACAAAAAATAAGTGACATTTAACACTCACGACAAAAAAGGACGTAGTAAAATTTAATTAAATCTGCATCCTCTGCTGCCCTGGTCAATCATTGTTTAGAGAAAAAAAATCTAAATACCAGTTTGTAATCAAAATAATCTAACTGTAGAACATGTTATATTCGAAAGTATCCGTGAAATATCGTTTATATGAATCACCTTTATATTAATAAAAAAATTCTTGAGCCCAAAATGACTTAATCGGCCGTTGAACTCTATATTTTTTTTTAACAAAAACATTTTACATAAAAAGTCATCAAAGGAATTACTAAGAAAAAATGCGGCGTTGTGTTCTGTTACTTTACACGTAATGTCTCGATTTCGGGCATATTTCGACACTGAATTCTCTCAGACTACCCTGCTATATGTGATAAGCATGAAGTTCATATTTAATAAGGTTTCCGTCTTTATCAAATCAGTATTTTAAAGGTTTATTCATAAAATTTACATCATATCTTTATCATTATAGACTATGAAAGGCCTACTAATATTGTCGGTGCTCGCCGTTGCGCACGCGCAATTTCCCAACGGACGTATCCTGGAACCCCCAGTACCTGCACAATGTGCACAACGCGTAATACACGAGAGGTTTGCCGACAGTAAGTATTTCTAATATGCTACAATCATTCGAGTCATATTTCAAACACAGCCAATGACCGAATTGAATTTATTTATTGAGATTTAGTTTATATTGTTTCGTTATGTACCTAAGGAGCCAGTCGTGGCGCAGTGGCAAGTGTGTGACTGTAAACGACTGGTTGTGAGTTCGATTCGAACTCGAGGAGTGGAAATATTTAATATTACCATTTTCTTCGCTCTGGTGTCGAGGCAAAGCGCGGTATTAAGGTCCACAACTTAACACGCAATGCCTCCGAATTTGGCGGAAAGTGGGGAATGGAGTGTCTTAACACTAGGTTCCCTCTGCCTACCCTGCTGTGAGCAGGATACAGCGTGAAGCTAAAAAAAATGTACCTAATACTTAGTTGATGGTGTCTTCGTATATGTATATGAAAATTTAGTACATGACACTTTTTTAAACTTTTATTAAAACAAAATCCTTTTAAATATCTACCTGTACAAACGACAAGAAGAAACTAAAAAATGTACAGGTAAAATTAATAATCTACCAAAACTACTAAGATACGCTTATCAGTGTCTCCCGGATACCTGATAACAAACAAACTTGTTTCTAAACGGGACTTTTGAAATGCCTTCCATAAAAAGTAAGATTAACATTCTAGTTGGCAACGTGATTAGGAGCTTCCTAGAAATATTTTTTGTAGACATCCGTAAAACTTATATTTCTCATTTTTGTAAACGTTATATTTTATGGGTAAAGTGAACTAAATTTACCACGATTCAAAACCATGTCTTTTATAAATATTATATTATATTATCATAATATTAAGTCGAATAACGTCATCCTATGCTATAATTGTAAATTTGGGTCACACGTTTACAGCCCGGATAGCTCAGTCGGTAGAGCATTGGACTTTTAATCCAAGGGTCCAGGGTTCAAGTCCCTGTTCGGGCGGCTCCTTTTTTTCTTTATTTTTTTTTTGTTATTTTTTTCTATTATATTTGTTTATTAACAAGCACAGCAGCACGCAGTAAAACATTCTACTGCAGTTATCACAGAATTTTTAAACAATAGCTACTTTTTCTTTCATTAATCAATTATGGAAAGCTATTTTCCATCGGCAGGTGTTCACATGGCATTTATGTCAGCGTCATGCAGAATATTATTTATTAAGTTATACATTATTCGTAAACTCTAGTAGAGAGTAAATGCACGTAAGTTGTTGCTAAATTATCCTTCGCCTGGAATTTTATTTTATGTATAATATTTTAATTTGGATACATGATATATGAGTTAATTAAGCAAATATTAGCGAGGGTATAAACAATGACTTTCTAGTTTATATCAAACGTCAAAATAACACAATGGCTTCAAGACCAAAAATTAAAAACCATATAATTATAAATCTGCCAAATAATACTACATATATTTGTATAATACTATCATGTTTATGTTCAATTACATATTTAAGTAATAATGTTTACTTGTTTTATTAGATAAGGGCTACTTCTTCTCATGGAGAGACCCGGCGTTGCGTGGAGTAGAAGAAGACTGGCTAAGTGCTAGGAACTACTGTCGCCAACGCTGTATGGACCTTGTTTCATTGGAAACAAGCGATGAAAACGAATGGGTGAAAGCCCGCATTGCACAAGATAAAGTAAGTTTTACATATAGCTAAGGTTTTATTTTTATTGGATAGCAAAATTGTGGTATATTCGGCGGCTCTGTATTCATTAGAATTTTCATAAAATTAGAGTTATATTATAAAGTAAAATAATTAACTATTTAATACAATTTTCTCATTTTAACTTAAAAAGACGGATAATATTCAAGATTCTAATGGCAACGAAAGCGTTTCAATTTTATAACTTTTACGTAGACTCTATAGCTTATATATTCTAATATTTTCAATTGCACATGAACAGCAATAATAAGTTTCTATTCAACACTTATTCATTTAAATACCGCAGACATTTTAAAAAAATGTTTTTTATCTAAACTACAAATGAGCTAGAAGCAATATGCTCAGAACAAAAAACAACAATGGCTACAGTACCCTTGACACACATGGTTTGAACTGCAGCACCAATTAGTCAAACAGAAAAACAGTCACGTATGTCACAATTTGAAAATTTACATATCTATCGCCTATTACTTTTATAAAGTGAAAATCTTTTTTCAAACGAAAACAAATGAAATAGAAAGTAGAGCCTGGAATTGTTTAAAGCAATTCGACGTGCTTGTTATGTGTAATGCTGTTTCAAATATTTATGAAACACGTATAGAATTTGACAAAGTTTGATTACATTGTCATGCAACGCCAATACCTAGTTTAAGAACAATGGCTAATTTTCCTTTTCTAAATTTCACTTCATGTACCTAAGTGATAGCGTTTTTCACCGTGGGATTGCTTCATTTGATGCGACGTCGATGTCATTAAAGCAATCATGTCTATTACAGGCGCCTAGTTATCTTTTACAGTCGCGTGAATATTATACCTATTCGGATACCTTTATTTTTTAGCATCATATTAGTGGGATCAGTATATTTTATTTCAAAGATATTTTAAGAAAGATAAATAACCATACAAGCATTTGAATGCCGGTTTCCTGTTACTATGAACAGAAAACAATATGGGGTCATTTGCCACAAATTTTCAAAGTTCTTGTAACTATTCTAAGCATTTTTTTAGGTGAAATACATATGGACCTCAGGTCGCTTGTGCGATTTCAAAGGATGTAACCGCCCAGACTTACTGCCTAACGAGATCAACGGTTGGTTCTGGACCGCTGAATTACAAAAGCTGGCTCCCACCACTAACCGACAACAAAACGACTGGTCTGAAGGTGGTGGCATCGGAAAACCACAACCAGACAATCGGGTAATTACCTAGTTACCTACTTGATAAGTAACTTTTTATTTTCAAGTAATGAAAGTTTATATCGTTACGCTTACATTTTAATATAAGTTTTTATTGACTAATTAAAGTTTATAGCCATAAATAGTAATTTACCAAATAAATATTAATCAGACTTAACACAAGAAATGTATGTCAGCTATGGCGACATATATTACATAAACCATAATTACTAGTATGTTAAGTAATATTTGTTGTAAACTATGTGTTAAAACATGGTATCGCGTAATGAAAAGGAAAGTCGTGTAAATATTTATAGGCCTGCGAATTATTCACCGAAGGGCGTACCCGCATCAACCCACTTTCTACAAACAACCTGTATAACAAAAGCTCATCGGTATTCCGCGTGTGTCGCTACATTCTGTTTGGTACCACTTTCGCCGCGTCGAGTGAGCAACAGTAAAAATTTAAAGTTGCACAGTTCTGCGGTTCTCCGGATCATCCGCATCCGCTTTGCGCCACGATTGCTCACAATGCATTCAAGGCCCCCCATTACGCGGTTTCTTATATAATAATCTCACTTCCTGTTTAACGTCATCACACAAAATTGTATGGCGAGATTCGGTTACGTAATAAATTTTATGGCATTAAATGTCTACCATTTCTTTTTATTATAATAACTATAATTAAAAAAGGAATTAATACCAATGATATAACAATTACGTATTTTTATACAGGAACTGATCCAGGGTGGAGCTGCTGAACACTGTGTGGCAATCTTGAACAATTTCTACAACGATGGTGTCCATTGGCATGATGTCGCCTGTCATCACCGCAAACCCTTCGTGTGCGAAGAAAACGACGCTCTTCTCAAATACGTTAGATATACGAACCCGAACTTAAGAGTTTAACCAAATACTACAAAGTCGAAATTCATAATTAAATCAAGAAAATCTCATTTTTTACATTACAAATAAAAAAGCATCTCTATTAATTTTTAAACAATATTAGATTTTGGTAAAAGTATAATGTGTAAAAACGTTTTTTAAAGTAGTAATATTTTTGATTATATTATGAACCCTAGATTAAGATTAAGGTTTTACCTCATTCATATTTATTTCAGTATTTAAGAAAGTGGTCAGTACATTATATTGTATAATAAGTGCTATTTAAAACTTGTAATAAAGACTGCTGGTAATTTATTTTGTTTTCCATTTTATTTCATCAGACCTGTATATAATAATAAAAGCTAGCCATAGTCACAATATTTACTTTAAGGGTAAAACATTTTTTTTTATAATTTATAAAACAAATACTACATGTGTATTAAGAGGAGTATAATTTAAAAGATAAACTTTAAAATATAAATGCATTTATTATCATTAGTAAAGGTTACATATTTAATAACATTATACTAACATTAAATTTTTATTTGAGAGCTCTGGATGGAGCTTTTTGAGCCAATAAAAACCAGAAACAAATGTTGCAAAAGTATGTAAGTGCAAATATCATAGTTACATACATCAGCCGGTACAGACGTAAAAAGCTCAACTTCAGGCTGAAACTGTAATAGTTAATAGTTAAATTAGTATCACAAGACAATAATATAATCACTATGACATATAAAACTTACTCTCTATTTACAAAATCATCATTAATAGAGCTTAATGACTCATTTGATATTCTTGGATCAGGCAATATACAAAAGTCTTTATCAATTTGTTCATGTAAACAACATATCCTTTCCAAAATAAACACTAAAAGAATCACCCAGAAGTACTCAAATTCAAAAACAGTCCCGCTCATTTTTTACCTTCAACCATTATAATGTGGTAACCAAATTTCGATTTAACTGGAGGGTCTGTATAGATAGGATTAGTGACTGATGATATGGGCAAAGCAAAAGCTGCATCCTGAAATGGCCCAACCATAGAGCCTCGGGTCATCCAACCAAGATCACCACCTTGCCTTGCTTTATCTTCACTATAGGCAGCAGCCACATCAGGAAATTTCTGTCCAGCTTTTAATTTTTCCAATGCTTCCAAACATTTTGATTGTTTTTCACATAAAATATGTCGAACTTTGACAGCTGTCCCACCTTTTTTCTCTTTTGGTGCTGTTTCTAAATTTAAATAAATATTATAGTTTAGCCAGTATATAGAAAGTCTCGTTTATTGTACCAAATTCTACAATTAGGATAAATATATAATATAATAAAATACTAGTTAATTAAAAAGAAAAAACCTAACCTTTTGTATCGCCTTTACCTCCAGCACCTTTTCCACCAGCTTTACCTTTTTCAGGCTGTTTTTTAGGAGGCATTTCGCTTTACAATTTACAATAATTTCAGAAACTATCAATTTATGAAGAGAAATATTATTCATATATAAAAATCTATTTGTAAGTAAACAGTAAATTTATGTTCATATCAAATGTTTCTAAGTTTTATATCAATACTGTAAGATATAAAATCAAATGACACGTTAACATATTACAATCATGTGTCCCTTTTGGGTAATGTGTTCTGTGATCATGTGTCAAATTCTGATCGTATATCTCTTTGATTGCCAACTGTCAGAAAATTACCTTCTATCTGTTGTACGCTTACATAACATAATTTCTACTCACGTCACTTGATTAAATGTATTAAAGTACATTATTTATAGTTTATATTTTTGGTACTTTTTAAAATAAGATAAGTTATAAAAATGTTTTTTTCATGTGCATAGTGCAAATAATATAATAATTATGAATGGCTAACTTAACTTTTCAATTATACATTCATTTTTTATCTGTCTTACAGCTTATAAGAGAAAACGTCAGACAGACTAATCAAGTAAATTAGTGTTTATTGTTTGTAAGATATATACATTTATTAAAAAATAAACTAGGGCGAAACGTCGTATCTTTGTATATTTTACAATAGTAAAAAAATGTATGATATAAATTAATTTTAGATGAAAGGTAAGTCTAATAATTGTAACATTATGAGATGTGATAAAAGCTTGTTCTGTAAATTTTGTGACGTTATTTACAAGGATAGTAATTTGTGAATTATGCAGATAAGATCCCATATTCTGATACAATGGGGATTATGTATGAGAAACGGCCTTTAAAAAGGCCTCGGCTAGGACCACCGGATGTGTACCCACAAGAACCTCGACAGAAAGAAGATGAGCTTAC
The DNA here is from genome assembly GCA_019049465.1 of Dryas iulia moderata. Lineage (NCBI taxonomy): Eukaryota > Metazoa > Arthropoda > Insecta > Lepidoptera > Nymphalidae > Dryas > Dryas iulia. Next base: position 6,243,845 of record CM032417.1, read on the forward strand.
ATCAGCTAACGTTAAACATGGATTTACCACTACTCCACAATCTAGTGACGAATTTGGAACTGCAAGGAATTTCAACTACTCTGCATCTAAGGTGAATCAATTGTTATATATATAAAACAAATATATTGATGAATAATTTGAAGCTCATATAGTAATTAAGTATTCAAAACTTAATTTGTTCTACACTTCAATAATTAAGTACTCAACTTTTAGATTGGACAATTTTTTTCGGGAATTTTATCTAAGAAAGAGGAGTTAAATACACTGCCTGACTGTGGTAGAAAAAGACAACAAGTTAATCCAAAAGACAATTTCTGGCCAGCCACTGCCAGAACAAAGCCACAAATTGAAGCTTGGTTTAAAGATTTAGCAGGTGTGTATAATATTCCAATACATTTTTATTAAATGACAAGAAAATTCAACTAGAATAAATGTAACTGTGAATGTAATTCTTCCTATAAAAATATACTTTTACTACTTGAGAGGTGAACATATCATTACACTAAAAGTCATCTTTTTTTATAGAATTTTTATTTATAATAGTAAACAATGATATTTCTGATTATGTGTATTGTATGAAAGAAAAATAGGCTGCTTTTGGAAGTTTTAACCAATTTTATTTATGTAACTATAATATATTAATAAAATTAGATGCAACTATAAATTGTCATTATAGGTTAATACATATGCACAGATAAATATGAGGGGTATAAAAGCAAAAACGCTTCAGTCCAAAAATGCATTTTTTTAACTGAGTATACGAAATTTTAGAGCTCACAAAGGGCTACACTATATGATGAGAGGCAACCTGATATTCCACCCCGATCCTATAAAAAAAGCACTTAGAAAATAAAGCTTACGTGCAAAACAGCTTCGATCAAAAAAAAGTTACGAGCAAATACGCCACAGTCACATTCTACCAATCAAAAATCGCTATTTCAAAATATCTAAGATGACGAAACTATCATTTTTCATAGTAAGTCGATTGTGGATAGTGGCTCTCAGCTGTCATACAATGAATATTAACGTGCAAACACGCTTTAGTCCAACGTTTAAATGCAAAGACACCTAAGTCCTACAGTATTTCTCAATTTTTATATGGTTATTGTAAAGTTATTTTATTTTAATTAATGTTATATTAATAATGTATTCCAATAAAAGAACCAACATATAATTCGGGTAGAAATATTGATTAATTACGGCACAGTAGAAATTTGCAATTTACTCGATTTAGGTATTTTGTGACTGAAGCGGATTTGCTTTTATACCCCTCATATAATCTTATATTCATTATGATTGTTTTATGTGTTATTATGAATTATTAGTCTATTCTGAATGTGATACCACAATACCATTATAGTAATATGTGAAGGAAAACTTTGGACCTGTTTTAAAGAAGATAATAAATATAGAGTAATATGACATTAGTTGTAATTGAACTTTATAAGATGAAAATAATCTATTAGAATTATATTAAATTAATAAAATAAGTATTACACACAACAACATATGTTAGACATATCCTTATGTATGAAGTGAAATAAACATTGCCAAGATAACATATTTTATGTGTCAATGGGAACATTAGTTTATAATTATATTGTGACAGTATATATAAGGAATACAATTGATATATAAATAATGGATAGAGTTTTACTTACCTACTATATTTGCTTCTCCATTTTTTTTCAACATCACACTGTTTTGGCAAAATATGGTGAAAGTGAGAACCAATTGTCAAGAGACTTCATTCCTTACTTTCTGTCCGTATTCTAGACATTGTGTGCTAGGTAGCAGAATTCAATGCCATGCTTTTTCTTACCAACAGAGCAGAGAAATGAAAATATTTTATGTATAATCACTACCCTGAATAGGAAATTGTTATTTTAGTGAATCAATAATTTATTATAGAATATTAGAGACAATAAAGAAAAGTAGTAAAACAAAAATATAAATATATTACTTCTTTCAACATTCTTTGTTTGCTTCAGGAAACAAGCCTCTTTCCCAGCTTGCTAAGAAGGCACCAAACTTCAATAAAAAGGAGGAGATATTTATAACATTAACGGAGTATCAAGTAGCAATGCCAAGAGCTGCTTGGTTTATTAAACTTAGTTCAGCATACACTGTTGCAGTGTCTGAAGCTAAGATTAAAAAGAGACAGTTACCAGATCCAACAACTGGTAAGCACTGAAGTTATATATATTGTTTTTTTTTCTTTTTAGACAACATGGCCAAGTACTAAATTTGCATCATATTTTTTATATCAAGATTTTTATTATAATTTGTTTTGTTAACAACTTCATATGTATTTCCAAAATATGATACCCAATAACAGAACAGAGAGAACTCTGTTCTATACTGCTCTCAGTTCTTGCCACCTGAAGTAGAGACATTATGTAACCAGAGCAGAACATGAAAATAATGTAAAAATAATTGTTCACCAAGTTAAAAATGCACACAAAACCATTGCATATACAGTCAGACAGCCACAATGGCACAAATATATTTTTGAAGGCACCATTTTACTATGAAATATCATATTTCTTATTGCATATGATTATATTTTTTTAGAATGGACAATAACATTGATAAAGTTCCTAAAAGATCAAATACCAAAGTTGGCAGAATATTACCAAAATGCAGCACCAGGAAATATTTCTGATAAGACTCCACCATCACAATCAGGTAGTAAATTCCCTTTCTTTTTGTAAAAACAATTTTGAGGTTTATTAATATATTGTAGGTATAAAAACACATACATAAAAATTTATTGATTGAAATAAAAATATTTAAAAAAACAAAAAATATGTATCTGTGTTCATTGAAGCTTAAAACTTTTTCCCGTACAGGGAGGGTAAAAAGAAGATCTAGGGTCAAGATACTGTTCTCTATTGGTTGGTCAAAATTGACTCACTTCATGTTGAGTGCCTATTACATATTAAAATCAATAATTTTTATATAATATAATTCAGGTCAAGGGACACCAAGCCACAACTCATCAGGAAACCCACCGGGTGGATCCACTCCAAATAGTTCCACTGTATCAAACTCTATGCATTCCCCAGGAAATTCTAGTGGTAACTAAAAATTTATTTATTTTATATAAACACATAAAATTATTAAGATGTAACAATATAATGATTTACTTAATATTTTTATAAAACTTTATTACATTTTTTAACACATTTCATATATTGAGAAAGTTAAGTGAAAAATAACTTAATTATAAGATATTACATTCTAAAGATTGTATGTGTGAAGTAGGTAATCTGAGAAATCACTGAACCGATTTCAAAAATACATCCTTGATTATTATTATACGCATAATTATAAATGAATGGGAATTGAAAATTTGCTTTGCCTTGTTTGATATTTATAAAGTTTTTTTTTTAGCTTCACGCTATATCCCGCACACAGCAGGGTAGGCAGAGGGAACCTAGTGTTCAGACACTCCGTTCCCCACTTTCCGCCAAATTCGGCATTGCGTGTTAAGTTAACGCCGCGCTTTGCTTCAACACCAGGATGAAGAAAATGGAAATATTTAATACATATTTCCACTCCTCGAGTGGGGATCGAACCCACAACCAGTCGTTTACAGTCACACGCTTGTGCCACTGCGCCACGACTGGCCCCAAACCTCATTAAAACAATTACAACAATTGGAACCTAATTAAAACACTTCATTCCTCACTTTCTGCCAAAGTATGGACCCATTACGTGTAAAGTGCAGCAGAACTTAACGCCGTGCTTTGCATCACATATTAAATATGTGTGAAGAATCACATATTAAATATTTCAATTCCTGTAATGAGAATCGACCTCACTACCAGTCACACTTTGTGCCTCTGTTTTGGCCTCTGACGACTGGCCTCAATTTTTCAGTATTTATATGAATCAAATCTCATTAGGTCTTGGATCATCAACACCAAATTCAAGTGACAACACGGACTGGAGACAAGCCCTCCGCCAGTGGAACTACTGTTGTCGACTTGCGAGATACCTCTTGGATGAAGGTCTGCTCGATAGACATGACTTCCTTACATGGATCATTGAGCTGCTGGACAAGAGAGCTCCTGATGATGGACTGTTAAGGTTAGTTTTGTTTTGATTATTATTTTCGTTTTTTGGCTTTACGCTTTTTGTTGCTTTGGTGGGTAGTCAGAGAGAACTTACTGTCAAGATGTTCCGTTTTTCACTTCCCGCTCGAAATCGAGACATTGTGTGTTAAGCGACGGAATTCAACTCCATCATTTATCTTACGTACCCGAAGAAATGATTTTTTTAGTAATGATTCCCTCCAGTGGGAATTGATCCCATAATCACCCTGTTTACGGGCGCTCACCACTGTGCCACGACGGCTTTATTTACACTAGTACATCACAGATTAATTTAATAAGTTTATTAAGTGGTAAAAGCGTATTTAAACATTACATAAGTATGTTTTTATTATTATAAAAAGACATTAATAAAGTCCACAGTATTTAAAACTTATGCTATAATTGTTTGATCGCTAAAGAGTAACATACTGTAGAATAATATATAAGCTACTCAAGAATAATATATAAGCTACTCAAGAATAATATATAAGCTATTTCCTTAGAAATAATAAAACATAACCATTCTAGATTGTTCTTACCACTGGCTTTGCAACACATGAGTGAGTTCGTCTGCTGCGAAGGATTATCTCGGCGCCTCGCTGCTTCTTGCGCGAAGAAAGCAGCAGCGATATGTTCTGTATTATCTGACACCACTCTAAGGACTCTCAATCAACCGACAATTTACAACAAGTCTACTGAAAGGAATGGAGGTAAGTTTTCGTTTTCTTATAATTTACAAGCCCGTTTTATACCCGCCATTTCGTCCGTGTGTAATTTATCAAAAAAAGTTATAATTCTGAAATAAAAGTTAAGTCTATGTTACTCCTTATGACATGAGCTATCTGTCAGTAAAAATCCCATTAAAGTAAGTCAAACGGTTTCAGAGATTAGCCGGAAAAAACAGACAGATCGACAAAAATTATATTTTATTTTATTTTTGTGTACACGTACAGTAATATTAAAATAACTATTTATTAAAAAATGGTCATTTTAATGTTACTGTGAATATACTTCACCTTTCTAACAATAAAAAAGCATTGTCGACAAATGTGTTGTATATTTGTAATTATTCTCTAGAATTTAAATTGCTCAGTTAATGGTTGAAATTTGTATATAATTGAAAAATAAATATAAGAAAAATAATAAAAAAACAACCATTATTTCCAGAAGCTAATGGAATTCCAATGTCACCAGCGAATGAGGCTAACGGTGACGTCAAGCCAAATGTATCACAGATCAAACGTTCAGCGACCCCTGCGGACACCAGCCAAGGGACCCCTAACCCCAACCACTCCCTCGGGACTCCCAACCCCAACCACTCTTTGGGGACTCCTAACCCCTTGGGAACCCCAAACCCCCAACAATCAATGGATGTGCAAGTGAAGGAAGAAGCAGGTTCCCCACCTAGAGATACTAAGACAACATTAAATACAGTTATTACATCTGCATTGAATCCAGTTCAAGTTGGTTTTGGAGAAATACTCAATTGCTCGTTTCATAGAGATGTTATTATACAGCTTGCTACAGTATTGCAGGTAAGTGTTTAACTTGCAGTAAAAGAATGCATTTGAAAAACAATTAAGTTTAGAGCTAAGCTGAATTGTTTGGAAGTTTGGTCTATATAGACTTTTACTTCTTCTTTTTATTGGTGCTTTTCGTCAAATGTGATTTATTCATTACACACATTTATTACAATATAACGTATGCATGCATATATAATATTTTGTTACGTTTTTTATATAATATCATTTCTCCACTCTGGCAAGACAATGTTTCGTTTTTGAGCGGAAAGTAAGGAACGGAGTGTCTGGACTCTGCCTACTTAAACTTTGTTCCATTGCAACTTTAGTAGAAAAAAGTCTATGTTTGACGCCAGATCTTCAAATATCTGTAAATATCAAATAAATTCTTAATTTCATTCAAATTAGATTCATCCACTGGGGGTCGTGAAAGCGTCACAAACAGATTTTTTCATTAATGACTAGTGTGGATGTGCTCGCGTCGAGGCGCGGCATTGAGTTTTGCCGCTTAACATGCAATGCCTACAGAATTCGGCAGAAAGAATAGAATATGATTTTTTTACAAAACGTACAAAATTTGAACGCATCGGGATTCAAAGTCGTTCAAGCGCTCTGACCGTTAAGCCATGCATTCAAATTTTTGTACATTTTCAAAAAATATTTATTTCAATTTCCTAAGTGTGTGAAAATGTTAAAAGTATCAAATAAAGAAATTATACTTAAACTCAGATAATCTGCATCGAATGCCCAACCGCGATGGTGTGGTCGGGCTGCGGCTCCGCGCTGCAGGGCTCGCCGCTGGACGTGCTGCCGGTGCCGCCCTCCGCGCTGCCCATGCCACAGATGGACTCCGCCCTCACTGAGGAGCACCGGCGATTGGTAATATTGTAGTTGGTATAGTAAACTAAATGGAGGCCCCCATTTATAAAAAAAAACATTTAGAAATCGCATAAAAAAAATTAAACGCAGCGAGACTCGAACCCGCATCTCCTGGAAACCGTCCAGGTGGTTCAGGTGGTAGTTCAAAATTTTTATACATTTTCTAAATGTTGTTTTCAATTTTCCACATTTGTGAATAACACTTTGAAAATGTTCAAAGTAAATGTTTATGCCATTATAGCAGTTACTTGAAGTTAATATGATATAACTCTGACAAAATGTGAAAGTGACAGTATGTATTGAAAATTCAACTTATAACTAACCTATGCTTACACCAAAATAATGGAGAACGCATTGATACAGGGTGGGCAGAGCGCTCGGATGATTGATTATCCAGATATGCGGGTTCGAATTCCGCTGCGTGAAAATTTAAACTTTTCTAGAATTTTTTTCCGTTTTTATGGGAAAACAATTTAAAATGGTTACTTTATAATATGACATAACATAGTTGTTTTAATGATTGCGTTTTTTTTGTATTAGACAAAAATGTTGACACATCAATGAAAGGGATATGTTAAGGTTATTAAATATTATATACTCTGTAGATATACGAAGCGGAACAAGAAATCTCAGCAAGGAGTAAAAAAGCTGAAAGCAAGTGGTGTACAGATAAATGGCAAACAAGCTCTCAAGGTAATTTATTTTATTGTTATCTGTATATAAATTTAAATGAGAAACCATTTGAATTATGTTTACTGTATTGCAATATTTAATTTCACATATCTTATTAACAAGTTACTTATATACGGAACATGAAGTAATTTGGTAGCTTCACGTCCTCCGTATGACAGAATAGTCAGAAAGAATCTGGTGTCAAGTCATTCCTCACTTTCCTCAATTATTTTAAAAAAGCAACCAATATATTAGTCAAATATATGTTGAAAATATGTAATAATATTGTTTTAATGTTTATATGCACAGCTCGAGTTCTAGCAGTACTGGAAGCCCTGGACAGGCACAGCTTTGATTGCGTAGACCCCAATAATAACTTAGATACACTGTACAAGGAAGTGTTCGCGAACTGCGTCACACCAACTAAGGATGGCAATCCAGATCCTAAAGATCCCGTAAGCATTATCTGTTTTACATGCTATTTATAGTCATATCTACGCTTTATTTTAATACTTGTGACCACTCTGGTTTTCGCCGGCATAACTACATAATTTTTCATACAAATTTTGCCATTATTTCGACCCCTGTTTGAACTTGGGTCTTCAGTTTTTTTATTCCGAAATCAATGCAAACCAGGACCCGATTTTAGCCAATATAAGTGAATTTACAATATTAGTATGGATTCAAGTCTAGTTATGTAAGTGATTATTAATTCAAGAATAAATTCTTGAATGAAAGTATTTTTATATTTTACATGTATTGGATTACAATTACTCCCACTAATATAAGATAAATAAAAATACTTCCCTTGAATGATTTCAACTAATAACCACAATTTAAATGAAAACATGAATATGATATGTCGCAAAATCCTAATTTGGATATAATTATATTTAGAGACTTGAAAACTGAACTGCAAATTTAATGAGCCATGTTTAATATACTAACCCATATTGTTGAAGGAGTACGCGTGCTCGTACTCGGTGGTGCGCGTGCTGTGCGAGTGGGCGGTGTGCGGCGCGCGCTGGGGCGAGCACCGCGCGATGGCAGCCGCCGCGCTGCTCGACCGCCGCCAGCACCACCACCACCACCACGACCACCAGGGTCAGTACCACTGCTAATTTATGTTGAAAGTTTTGTTTTTGTATGTTCATTTTGTTATGATAATATGTGCTGCCTAAAAAATATGTAAATAATTCGAATACATCAGGATTAGAGGTCGCGTCGGGATAAATTTTTATAGCTTCACGCTGTATCACGAACACAGCAGGGTAGGCAGAGGGAACCTAGTGTTAAGACACTCCATTCCCCACTTTCCGCCGAATTCGGAGGCTTGCGTGTTAAGTGGCGGAACTTAACGCCGCGCTTTACCTCGACACCAGAGCGAAGAAAATGGAAATATAATTTCCACTCCTCGAGTGGGAATCGAACCCACAACCAGTCGTTTACAGTCACACGCTTGTGCCACTGGGCCACGACTGGCCACTAAATTAAAAATATTTTTTTATAGGTTTTGTAAACATGTTTTTCAACTTTCTAAGTGTTCATGTTAAAAAAAGTGGTTTTTTTTGTCCTTTTAGGATCGTTGTTACTGTTATAATTAAAAAAAAAAGGATTTTTAAAATTATTTTTTAATATTATGACGATGTCTGTGTAGACAATAGAACTTTTTGTTAATTTTAAATATTATTTTACAGGTTTAGACGACAAAGAATCAATAAGTTCTGGAACTGGTCTTTATAATGGACCACCCATATTCCAGAATTTACTGCTGCGATTTCTCGATAATGACGCCCCTATATTAGGTAAAAAAATACTTCTCTATTTTCAATTCCTGTCATATTCACCGGAGACTAATACTTAATTTTTCCAATGTATTTAATTTTTACTTTTAATATGAATATATAAAATTAATTTATAACTAACAAATGTGTTGAAAAATTTATAATTTTCAGATGAAAGTCCAAATGCTCCACCTGGAAATAGGCAACAATTTGCAAATTTAGTGCATTTGTTTGGAGAACTGATCAGACGTGACGTGTTCTCTCATGACGCTTATATGTGTACTCTTATATCGAGAGGTAAGTGTATTATATGGTTATTATGTAAATAAAAACCTAACTCAATTAACGAAGAATAGTCTTGCTACTATTTTGACGTGTCTTATGTAGACTAGTACAAATGTAAAAAACTACTTTGAGAAAGTATTCAACTCATACTCTCTCTTGTTACTATGTGTAATAATGAAGTGAAGGAGAAAGAAAATATAAATAATATATATTAATACAAATGGTCTTTTCATCGTAGGTGATATCAATATTTCTTTTAATAATAAAAACAATAGAATGTGTTTTTGGTATCCAAAAATATAAATAATATTTTCATCATTTTGTTTATATATTTAAATATAAAGATCTTACAATGGAGAAATCTTTAATATTGGTCTCATTTTTTTCTAGGTGATTTAATCTCTCCCACTGAACCTACGTCTACTGTCACATCTTCATCGCATACGGTGGCGCCTCCCGCGAACAGTACCGGCACAAATCACAATATGGACGACGATATATTCGCTGGAATTGATCTTAAGCCTAAAATGGAGGTAAATTTTGTAGAATTAATTCAATTATTTTTTTGTAATATTCAATAAAAAATCAATAATATCATGTAGCTGAAATCTAAGTGGCTAAATAAAATAATGAAAAATCGATTTTTACTTATTTTCCCAGTAGGTTTTTAGTAGAGAGTTTAGTCACAAGTAATACTAGATATCCTTAGAATATAATTACAACACTGACTATATTAATGCATCAAAATTATTCTATTTAAATTATTTATTTATAAATTGTGCATATAGAATATAAAATGGCAACATATTTAACTATTACTCAGATCATTATAATGTAACCTCATATAGCATATATTTTTTTAGGAAAATGTCCGAATGGATTTGGATGACTCAAAAATAGACGACGATTTGGACAAACTCCTGCAGCACATAAAGGAAGATCAACAGAATTCTATGGATGCGCCTGATAGCCCCAAAGATCCTGGAGAACCTTCACATAGGTATTCATAGTAATAAATAATAAAATTTGTCTTTTGTCAACACAAATTTTCACATACAGAATAATACCACTTACCCAACAAATTAACAGTGGATTGAATAGTAATACAATTTTTTATGTGATGCCCTCCTGGTATGGCCGGTATTTAATTGACTATACAAATATACTGGAGAATTTCTGTTTAAATAATATAAAACTTCGGCGTTAGGTTCCACCTTTGAATATGCCCATTGTAATTATTATTATGCTAAAAGTGATTATATTACAGTGTGAACTCTCCTATGATGGGTGCTGGTGGTATAAGCATCCCCGGAATGCAGACAATAGGCATGGGTCCTATGTCTGTACCAGGTAATTTTATCCCTTTTTTTACTTATTGTGCTAAGTATATTCATTATTAATACTTTAAATGACTCAGTTTACAATTGGTTCGAGAACATCTTTAATACTAATAGTCGTAGAAATCTGAAAATTCGACAAGTACGTTTCTTGGGGAAAGAAAGAATTTCCTGAAATTCCAACTGGAGCAGCGAAATTTTGTGTTTTACAGTCGAAATCAGATAGACAGACTAAAAAAATGTTTATAAAATTAACGTAAACGAAGTTTCAAGCGACAACTAGTATAATATAAACATAATAAATACTACGAAAATCCTTGTAGGTTCGATTCCTATTCCCAATGATTATATGTTATATTCATTTTTCTACTCCTGTACCTAAATAAAGCGCGGTGTTGACCTCCACCACTCATCACCCAGTATCTCAATTTCATGCAGAAACTAAAAAAAGTGTCTTGACAACACTAGGTTTTCTCTGACTAAGCGAAGCAGCATGATTAATACAATATATGTACGTATTTCTATAACCAGGCATGAGATCATCAAGTGCAAGCGGCGGTGGCGCAACGGGCACAGTGTCGCGTCACTACCACTACACGATGCACTTCCCGCTGCCGCCCGCGGAGCCCGAGCACACGCCGCACGACGCCAACCAGCGACATATACTGCTGTATGGCGTGGGGCGACAGAGGGACGACGCTAAACACGCTGTCAAGAAGATGACTAAAGGTTAGAGATGGGGCTTGGTGTATGGTAATAGATGCAAATGTTAGTAATTTAATTACAATTAATAGCTAACGAAAGCTGTGTTATTTAATAAATGTGTTGTGAGTGAGTTCACAATAATGAATAAAACAAAAAAATGAAAAAAATGATTAAAATTTCAATAGCTGATTGACCACTTTGGTTCGCTGGTTTTGTGTTAAAGTTATCTAGTAACCAACCGAAGCTACATAAGCAGATTGCTTATGTAGTATTTTATTATCACAATAATACACTTTTATATATCATTTTATAAAGGTAAAACTGTAATTTCTCAGATATTATAAAGGCCCATTTAATAAACAGAGCTTATTTTTTAACTCCATTAATTTCATTGATTCAAAAATGGACAATCGTGTATTATAATCTAAACTAGACATTTTAGAATACTGTTTAAATGATTATTAAAAGCTCTAATTAAATCCCCTTGCCCCATTGAACTCACGTTTAGGCAACTCGTGTTAGTGTACCTTATACAGGCTATAGCTTAAAACATTGGCTTTCTGGACTTCTCTTTATAAACTTTAATCATATCAAATTGCACATTCTGACTTGCAAAATAACTTACAAAGTTTTTCCTTCGCGGTTTAACATAATGATTTTATTGTTAAAGAAATATGCAAGTTGTTCTCCAAGAAGTTCTCGATTGATGTCGCTGAAGGAGGTAAAATCAAGAAGCATTCACGGAGCGAATTTAATTTCGAAGCTGTTACACATAAATTTCAGGTAATATTATTAATTCCTAGTTTTGTCCTACATTAAAAACTATACTTGTCTAGCAAATACATCTAAATCTATAGTCTAGAAAGATTTAATGCGTTTCTTACTCATTAGGTAAGGGTAAAGCAGTGATTTACCCTTACGTGTGACTCAAAAATAAAAATGAATATCTTGAGCTTAAATGCTATGCAAGGAAATATTTTATATTTATGTTATATATATTTCCACTTCTAGTACGACAAAGTGAAGTATTTGTTTATTACTTACAATTTTTATTAAATAACAGTTAGATAGTATTGTACTGTATTTATGATATTGTATTTATATTTTTACAATAAAACAAACAATCGTTTCCCAGTATGATAGTGTCAGTCTGTTGTGGGTTCTGTTACCATTTGGAGAAATTAATATATTCAAATAGTTTTTATTAGGCGGCTCTTCTCGATACCATGTTCATTCTGCTCAAACTAACTAGACAAAATAAATATTTTTGGGGCCAGTCGTGGCAGAGGCACAAAGTGGGACTGTAAAGTGACTGGGTTCAATTCCCACTTGAGTAGTGGAAATATTTATTATATTCATCTTTTTCGCTCTGGTGTCTTCTTCACTTCACATGCAACGCCTCTAGAATTCGGGGGAAAGTGGAGAACGGACACTCCATTCTGAACAATAGGTTCCCTCTGCCTAACCTACTGTGTGCGGGGTACAGCGTGAAGCTACAAACAATAATTATCATTATAAACACGCAGGCAATGTCAATGTACGAACAAGGAGCAGTGTCGTGGGCGGTGGGCGGAGCTGTGTGCGAGGCTTTAGCGGCCTACGCTGCAGGCGCCACTACCTATCTCCCGCAGCCTGAGCACGTGGCTTTTGCCTTGGATCTAATGGAGATTGCTCTGAATGTGCATGGACTTATTGAGACTTGTATACAGGTAATTATGTATATGTGGTGTCTTTTGGAAAGTGTTCTTTCTTCGTTCTTCTGTCTTTGTTAAGATTTGAACTGACCCCTGTTTGTTCGAAATCGTTTTCATATAAGCCATTTATTCAGCTACGTCCATATTCTTGTACAATAATATGGTGTTATAACTTAGTGATAAAAATAAATGGTAACAAGCCTTTATAATATAGATGTATACACTTGTTATAATCTTATAAGAATTTTGACGTAGCTCGATAGAACGTATTGTTTAGTAGTCAGTGCGCTGGGGCAGTTTCTAAGAAGCGCAGGATTGAGTTTCTCTGCTTTCAATTCATTTCAGAATGCTTAGAATGTTTTTCTTGTATTTAATTATCATCTTCTTGAACTTAAATTTTCCGCAGGCCCTTGTAACAGAATGAATTGGCTTGTGGCCCTGTAATACCCTGCTGATTGAGTATCTTATACTTTTATTTTACTTGACGATCCAAAAATTCTAGTAAAAGTAGTCAAGTAGGATAAAGAATAATTTGAATGGATAGCTTTTTAACTATTATTTCAAGCTCTTGTTAACAATTCATTAGATGGATTATTTTCTGTCTTTATTTTCTTCTACATTCTTTTTTTTCTACACAACTCGACAAATACATGGTCTTTTCCTATATATCAACAGATACTAAAAGAGCTGTCTGAAGTAGAAGGAGCACTTATAACACGAGGTGCGCCCAGCAGTGGACTTGCGGCTCCTCGGGCATACACGTCGGCGCTTGCGCTGTACACCGTTGGCGCGCTACGCAGATATCACTTCTGTTTGTTGTGTAAGATATAATGGACTAGTCCTTTACAAATTCTACACTTTATAGCCGTTGGTTGTAGTTAATATTTACTAATACATACAATTTTTAGCACATATCATATTCATCACCTTTTCAAATACTTTTAATCCAAACTGTTTGTTATTTGAATTTTATCCAATATAAAATCGACACGATTTTAACAAATTCATCTAACACTGCCGCTAATCATTTATACGTTCAATATATTGACACATAATGACTTATTTATTTATTTATTATTTATTTATGATTTATTTTATAATGACTTATGTAGGTCAACTTATATTTACTAATAGGGAGACCGCGTGGCATAATGAGAGAGCGTCTGACTATAAGCACAATGATTGTGAGTTTGATTCCCACTCAGAGGAATGATTATACATTACTATCATTTCTTCCTGATATCTAAAACATAACAAGTCTCAATTTCGGACGGAAAGTAGAAAACGAAGTCTTGATACTAGATTCTCTTTAAATACCTTGCTATATGAGAAAAAGCGTGAAGCGGCTTTTTTTTTAAATAATAAAATAAGATTAAATACCTAATATTAAAATTGTATTACAGTATGCGTAGAACAAACGTCAGCAGTGTTTGAGCAGTTATGTCGTCTAGTCAAGTGCGTGGTGAACCCCGGTGACTGCAGTTCGGCGGAGCGATGCGTGTTAGCGCAATTACACGACCTGTACAAAGCCGCTGCCCATCTGTTTCACGCTCCCCATGCTGATACCTTCGCTAATGCTTACCCTAAGATTAAGTAAGTAATTTTGTTAATATTATTTTAAAATGTACAGTAATTTGGGCGCAGCTGGATTCGAACTCGCACCTCTTGGTAACAGTTTAAGCGCCCTGACTATTTTAAGGTAGCTGCGTAGAGAGCATAGGTGAAAACGGCTTCCAAGAGACGCGGGTCCAAATTTTTTATATACTTCTTTTAGCCTTTTCAATAAAATAATAAATTTTATGTTTAGTTAAAATTTTTTTATGTAATGTATAAAAATATGTTTTTAACGTTGATTTTTTTGTTCTGGAAAAATAGTACCATATTTTTAGGAAAAAGGTTAGACAAAACTGGTTGCATATTGTTTTATTTTTTACAGACAAGCGCTGTACTCGCCATTAACACCTACTCCATCCAATTATATGTATAATCCACAGTTCTTGAGTGAGTTCTTCACGAATCCCCGGAAAGGTATGTTTGACTTGATTTTTACATAAAATATATTTATAACTAGCAACCTGATCTCAGCTCACGTCCTCTATTTCAGCCCCTCAGAAGTTGGTTTTTAGAAAAAATACGTAGCCTATATTTGACCTTGCGTCATTAACTTCTTGAGAAAGTTCATCAAAATCGGTCAACCAGTTTACGATTTTTTGTACAAACTTTTTCCCCTATCGCAATTCTTTAGAGATAGATTTTTAAGAAAAACCTTTGCATACTCTGGGTCTTCAACTTTCTTCATTCTTAATTTCATCCAAATCCGGCTAGTAGATTAGCCGAGAAAGCGTAAGAGACTTTCGCATTTATAATATTAGTGAGGATAGTGTGATATATTAGTAACTCATATTTTTAAATAGGTAAAATCGAGATATCGTGGGCACGCCAGGTGGCAGAGTCCCCAGCGAACAGATACAGTTTTGTGTGCTCCGCCATGTTAGCTGTTTGTCGCGAGGTGGATAATGATCGGTGAGTACAACTTAAAATATTATTAATAATGGTTAGAATAAATACTTTTTTATCTCATTAATACAATGACACAGGGCGCAATTAGAATAGAGTTCTTTATAGTTAGTTGCCTGTATTTAATTAAATAAACGGAAACATTTTTTTGACGTCCCTTCTTCACTGTGATATAAATAAAATTCAATATATATTCAAATGGGTTATTATAAAATGTCAGTATTCTCAGCTCTACCGGAAGCTGCCAACAGCTCGGGAGGCAGTTTTACTGGCTGAAGATTCAGCGGGAAACTCAACAATTGTTCTTTTCAAATATAATTTCATAATAAGTTTATAGTCAAAAGCCTTGAGCATTAAACTATTAATTGATTAAATAATTCATTCTAAAGAATTCAATTTTTTTTAAAAAGGTTTTTTTAGATAACGTACTTTAACACCGTGGGATTCGAACACGCACCTATAGAAAATCCTAATCGTGAATAGCACTTAACAATAGCATAAGATATTTAAATTTTTAGTATATATACTACTTTCTATACCCGCAGCACGCAGATCGTGTTATAACACGATCCTTTTTTCACGATTATTGCTCATTTTGTAATCAAGCTATTTTTAACAGGATTAATCGCATATATGTTTTTTGGTATTCGAAAACATATGGTAGTCTAACACCAAAAATATAAAATATATATATTTTAACTTTTCAATAATAATACGCACAAAAAAATACCTTGTCTCTTAAAATTCCTTGTCACTCTTCTTCCTTCTACACAAATTCCTTTTTTATTACATCTGTACGCCTGTGGAACTCTTTACCGGCACCAGTCAGACAAGATAAAACTGTGCTGACTTTTAAAAAAAACTTAAGGAGTATTATCTGTCACATTAAGAATCTATGTAAGAATGTCTTCTTTTTTCTTATGTATATAATAATTGTATGTATGTATATATGTATGTATGTACATATGTATGTATTTATTTACGTATGTATATATGATTTTAAGTATTTGATATTTAAATACTCTGTACACCCCTTCCTCTTTTATTTATTTATTCTCTCCTCTACCTTAAGGTTGGTTGGAAGAGATCGTTCATTTAGCGATAAGGCCGCCTATAGTGCTACTAAACGTGTTGTTATTGTTCTATTTCTTTTTTTTTGTTTATTATTTAGTGTACAATAAGAGTATTTCATTTGATTAATTTCAAACACACCAGCGTGAACGAGCTAGCAGTAGCGTGCGCGGAGATGACGGCGTGGTGCAGCAGCCTGGCGGCGGAGTGGCTGGGCGCGCTGGTGGCGCTGTGCGGCGCGCAGCTGCACCCGCAGCACGCGCAGCACGCCGCGCCGCCGCTCTACCCCGACCTGCTGCACCACAGGGACCTGCATGATGCCGCTGCGCATGATGCGTTGGCTGTGTTTACTTGTATACTTGTTGGTGGGTACTTGTGTATTTCGTTTGTTTATTTGTTTAATTAATATAAAAAATATATGGTCCAAAAAATATTTTTTTAAATTAATTATAAAAAAAGTTGTTACTTTTACGAACACTTTATAAAAAAAGATGTACTTTTTGGAAAATCTTTAGTTTATTCGCTTTATAGTTGCCGTTAGCTCTTTTATATAGCAGCTTTATTCCTTTGAGTTTATAATGCTTTGAGCTCTACCACTTAATGCCACATTAGTTTCCCTCTGCCTACCCCACTGTGGGTGCATACAGTGAGGTGTTTTTTCATGATATATTTTTCCGTAAAAAAAAATTAATAAGTAATTAGTAAAAAAATAATAAGTAAGATCCAAAAAAGGAAGTTGACAGCTGATGTATCGAACTCATTTAGTACGTCTTTCAAAAAAGGCCACTTCTATAAATCTTCTTTTTATTATGCCCTTTGCTATTTGGATCTGTCCTGTCCATGTCTATTTGAGAGTTCCACAAATTGTAAGCACATTTTTGAATTTGGTTGGAAAATATATATGAGTGAATCGCATTTTGTATGCATTGGATACCACATCATAATTAAACTAGTTGTTTTAGAAATAGTTGACAAAAACTTCAAATTCATATATTGACTCCGTTTCCCCGCGGTTAATAAATATATATTTATAAGTACACCTGCAGGTAGGTAATAGGATAATAACTTTTAGGTAAAACGCAATTTAATAAGAGCAATCAACATTTATCTATCCCAGCACGTCACTGCTTCTCGCTGGAGGACTTCGTGCGTCACGCGGCGCTACCGTCGCTGGTGAAGGCGTGCGGCGGCGGCGGCCCGCTGTCCCCCAGCGCGCCCTCGCCCGACGCCGGCGCGCGCCTCACGTGCCACCTGCTGCTGAGGCTGTTCAAGACTGTGGATACTCCACAACCTGGTATGGTGGTGCTTGAAATATATGTGGATGATTCCTTTTTACAAATATTAAATCTATAAGTAGCGTCAGGTAGATCGGATAGAGCATACAATATTATACTGTAGACATTGTATGTATACAGTATAAAAATGTTAATTTTGTTATACTACAAATAATTTTACGCAATGCCTCCGAATTCGATGGGAGTTCGAAGTGGCCTAACACTAGGTTCTCTCTGCCTACCCTGCTGTGTGCAGGATACAGCGTGAAACTAAAAAAAAGTAATTTTAGAGATCTTTACTACAATATGGTATAGCATAACTTGCGGTGAGCGACCTATTTTAGCAATAAGTTTATCCGCATTTTCATTTTTTTTTTTAACGGACCAATGTCAATATATATGTTTATATTATAGAAATAGATTATAAGAGTACAAAATATTAATAGAAATGGAATACATAGAATAATTAAGAATACTATACAAAGTAGTACAAGTCACAATAATTTGTTTGAACTTGAAGTGGGCGAGACGCGTCATATTATTAAGTGGACCGTATGTTGTTCATCCTGGTACGGACTATAAAAAAGGAGTTATCATTAATATTTAATTATATATGTATATATTGAACCAATTTTATACAATTTTAACATAGCCATAAAAAAATGTAATTTTAAAGTATTCATTCAAATATTCATTTTTATATTTATGTTACTCTTATAGGACTATACAGCGTGTCAACATCCCCCGGGCCGGGGGGTGCAGGCGCAGGTGTCCGGTTGTCCTGTGACCGTCACCTGTTAGCTGCCGCGCATAAAAATATAGGCGTTGGACCTGTGCTTGCAACTCTTAAGGCTATATTAAGTAAGTAATACTAATGTAAAGAATAATGTAGAAAATAAGAAAAATATCCAAAATATTTTTTGCTGCATTGCTGTTTTTTCCACAAAGCAGGATAGTCAGAGTAAACCTATGTCAAGACACTTTGTTCTCCATTGAAGTGTAAATCTGTTTCACACTGTACCTAACATACTTATATATAGTGAAGGTATCACAAATATATAAAGAATAAACAGAAAATTAAAGTATAAGGTGCACGTATGCCTTGTCGTGTGCTAGGTTAA
Organism: Dryas iulia moderata; assembly: GCA_019049465.1. Taxonomy (NCBI): domain Eukaryota; kingdom Metazoa; phylum Arthropoda; class Insecta; order Lepidoptera; family Nymphalidae; genus Dryas; species Dryas iulia. Next base: position 6,262,804 of record CM032417.1, read on the forward strand.
AATTTAAGAACGAAACGCAAGTTTCAACTTTAGTAGGTATTAAAAGATATTAAAAAAAACTTAAGCTTAATAAGCTTTATATAAGACTGAGATAATATTGTCTTTAATCAGTGGTTGGTGATTCCACTGCCCGAGATGGAGGCAAACCCGGAGGAAAAAAATCTAGCGAGCTTTCACACATATTAGGAACAAGCGACACAGTGCCCACTGACGCCCAACTGGACCTCTTGTCGTAAGTACAAACAATAATATACCTTAACTTATGTAGTTATGATTCAATTTTAATTAGAAAAATAATTAAATATTTATTTTGCCTTACGCTTAGATATGTATAATTATTATTTTCTTTTTAATATATATTAAAAACGAGTCGTTTATTTTTATGTAACATACAAATGTTTTTTTATTCTTAGGATGGTAGATACAGAGATGAGTGGGGGCCATAGAACTCCTAGGTTTGTTTTTGATTTTATGAGTTATGAGCACATTCACGTACCTTCATGGCTTCACATTACCGTGTGGTTGTCACCTCATCCCTACCTCGGTCCTCTCGCCTAACTTCAAAACTAATTATATGTATAATAATCGATGTTAAATATAATAATTGTTTTATTTAGCAATTTATTGATATATTTCTAAATGTTACTCATACATTTACAATAAGAATAATATTGTAGAATAACGTGTAAAAATTTCGACGTAGCCGGATCTGCCGCCTCTTGGCTACCGTCCATATTCCATCCATAGTCCATCATCTGGACAACTTCCATAAGGTGGGGGTTCGAATTCTACGTTTATTTTTTTTTATACGTTATTCTAAAATATTGTTTATTCTTGAAATCTTACATATTTTTATATCAGAACGTCTTACGTTCAATAAGATGCAAAATAAAACAATGCTAATTGTACTACACTGTACATATATGAGTGAACTTATTGGAGTCCTTCCTTTGTTGGGGTCTGTTTTTCTGTGAATAAAATGTGCAATTGATATTTATATAAGCCTAGCTTTTCTTTGTTTGCTGGTACTCATTTTCATTACACCTACATAATATATGTATGTTAAATGTATGTTATTTTTTTAAATTCTTATTAATGATGTCATAAGTAACTTTATATTCTTCATACAGTGATAACTTTTTGTTATCTTACTTTCGTAACTAGATAACGGTGGTGTTGTCTCTTTCTAATTATTTTAAAATTGAAATGACAACGAAGAATACATCACAGTTGTAATAACAACACAGTTAATTTGGTGCACCAATATTGAAACAATTTTGTGACAAAATTAAACTAAAATATTACTTTTAAAATATCACAGAAAATCTAAAATATTACATTTACTACATTCATTTTGCTTTTATTATTTTAAAGAATTTAATGTTAATTTAAAATAATAAAAAAATATTATGTAATTAAAATGAACTTCTAACAATCTTCTATTATACACATGTCACTTGACACTTTCATTGTACATCTTATTATTTTCCTTTCATGTGTGGGAATTAAATTGTAAATAACTGTATTTTTATGTGTTTTTGACATGTTATTTTTAAGTGACTAATAATAATTTCATTTAAAAAGCTCACTATGGATGTTTTCTTATATAATAGATTTTTTTATATTTTATAATAATCAAATTACTTCACAGAGGCAGTGGTGGAGTCGGATCTACACTTCTTGATTCCTCCCAATCTCTATCTTCTCTAGCGAGACGAGTTCTTGCTGAGATTTGCTCGGAAGAATGGGTACTACAGAAATGCTTACAGAATCCCGATGAACTGTATCAACCCGATATGCTGTTAGATTCTATGTTAACGCCTAGACAATCTCAAAGGTAAATCAAGTTACCAAATCTTTTTTTCCGGATCAGGATAGAAGACTTAGTGGTATGGCTTTGACTCACCGTTTTTCATTTTTCACATAAAAACATTGTGTGCCGAACTAAACGTAATTCAAGTGGCGAAATTCAACGCCATAATTTTACGCCTCTTTGCATTACCAAATAGAGAAAAATTAAAAAAAATTGATATAATTGCCTTTTACTAGAAACCGAACTTACAATCAATCACCTTTATAGTCAGTGTCTAAGTGACCCATTGTACCACAATGGCTTCTTAAACATTTTACACATATATTTTAAATTAAATAGGACATACATATATTTTATATTGTCTGTTTTTTCTGATTATTTGCTATATCCTTTTATAAATATGAATATATTGAATACTGAAAGTAAAATGTAAAGTGTAATATATAAAAGTATACTTACTGAATTTGTTTACAGATTACTTCATATGATATGTTACCCCGATTCAGCCAGTCACACCCATCCTGATCTTGATCAAAAAACAATGATCACCCGTCTGTTAGAGGTAATATTATTTAATGCTTATAACTTTAAAAAAACTGGAATAGTCGCATTGGATGATTTCATTTTCATTTTGATATATTCGAAATAGACGTACGCTATATATACATATAGTATGCTGAAAAAGATATTTTTAGAAAACATATTAAAATTAAGTTGTAACAAGTGTATAAGAATTTCGACGCAACCTATGGTAACACGCATAGCTTAGCGGTCAAAGCGCTAGGACGGCTCCAAGAGGCGCGGGTTCAAATCCTACTGGGTTAAATTTTTTATACGTAAAAAACGTATATGTATAGTACCCGGCAATAAATAATGCACATCGAAGCTTAGAATGAAACAATCGGTTAGCTTCGACTTCGTAGAGCGTCGTCTCTGTCGCTAAAATAATAACTGTCCGGTATCTATAAAAAGCTGTTAAAGCGATAACAATAGTTGTCAACTTCAATGAAGTTGATTCCTTTTTTTTTTAATTAAATTTGAGGCTTGAAAAAGAAAAAAAAACTAAACGAGTGGATTACCTCCACCTTTTTTTTAAGGTGGTTAAAAAATAAAGAGAAATTGGAACTATTCGGGACCCATTATAATATTCATATTTATTTTATGTGTAAATGGATGTCAATTAAACAGCTTGTTTCACGTGACGTAATTTCACGTGACTGATCGTGCAAAATTTTTCTTCTTTTTGTCAAAGATGTAATTAAAAATAAAATTTTGGGGACAGTAACAACTCTATATACCTATATATTTGAACCTGAAACCGACCGTACTCTACCGTATCTGTAGAAAGACTGAGAAACGTCACATATCAACTGAGTGACAAAGACAGCGCTCTACGAAAACGAAACTGACCGACTGTTTCATTCTAAGCATCGATGTGCATTATTTGTTGCCGGGTACTATACATATTTTGTCTTTTAATTTCCCAAATGTGTAAATAAAAAAATATGTAATGTTACAGAACCTAGAACAGTGGTCGCTGCGTATGTCGTGGCTGGACCTGCAGCTAATGTTCAAGCAGTTCCCCGAAGGCTCGTCGGAGCTCAGCTCGTGGCTGGACACGGTGGCGCGCGCCGTCATCAACGTGTTCCAACAACCTGCACCCCCGCCGCCGGATAAGGACAGGTCTCTCAGAACTTTAGTTTTCACGATTATTACATACTAGCGGCCCGCTCGCGCCTTCGCCGCGTCAACTGTTTCGATATATTGCAACCCTCGTATGCACATTTTTAAAAAATAAAGTAGCCTATTTTTAAGCTTAGATCATCAACTATATTTATGCCAAAATTCATTACAATTGGTCAAGCGATTTAGATTTTTCATATAAACTTCCATCCCCTATTTCACCCCTTAGAGGTTGATTTTTGAAAAAATAAGTAGCCTATGTTAGACTCACTCACTTATACTACTTTAATTCTAAATTTCATCTAAATCGGACCGGTAGATTAACCGTGAAAGCGTGACAGACAAACACACAGACTTTCCCATTTATAATATAAGTATGGATTTTGAAATTAAACCACTTTTAACAGATTGACGCGTATATTTTTGGTATTCGAAAATACATTTTTTAGAAAATACCTCGTTTTGAATACTTTACAGTAGTCCGTGGTCACAGGTAGGCAACAATTGGTTCTAAAAATGTATTTTCGAATACCTAAAATATACGCGGTTAATCCGGTTAACAATAGTTTTATTTCAAAAGGTTTATATTTTGTTAGAAACCAATACTAAATCACATCCCTTCTGATATAAGCGACACAAATAAGGAGTCATACTTTTGATGTCGCTAACGGATATGTAGGTAGATCGATACGCAATACACTTAACACCGGAGGAACTCTGTGGCAGTGCCTGGGGCTGTTAGACTTGAGGAGCTCCTTTATAATGCAATAAAACCTCCACTGCTCAAGCTCCTCTCATTATCTAGCTAAAACACTTAATAACATGACGTTATAGTTACGGTCAACAGATAGTTCACCACAACTATATTAGATGGCGGTACATTATCTCTTTACTCTTCATACAAACTTTTATCATTATTTCAACCCTTTAGGGGGTGATATTTTAAAAAAAATGTAGCCTATGTTTTACCAATTGTTTTCATTCCAAAATTCATCCAAATCTTACCAATAGATGAGTCGTAAAAGGGGTAACAGACAGACAGGCAGACTTTTGCATTTATAATATATTAGTACAGAATTAATAAATAAAGTGGCTATGATACTAGGATGGGCACGGAGCGCGGGGTGGTCAGCACCAGCAAGTGGTCGGAGTCAGTTTGGTTGGTAGCGCCGCTTGTTGCCAAGCTGCCTCCCGCAGTACAGGGACGTGTTCTTAAGCAGGCTGGTCAGGTACTATATTTTGATTCATATTTATTGTATCTAGATTATTTTTGATCTCTTGTCAAAATTTACTTGGAGCTGACAAAAACTCTTTGCACTAATATAGTGAAGATATTCCGTTCTTCAATTTCTATCTGAAATCGAGACATTAATGATGGAGTGGCGGAACTCAATGCCGCGTTTGGTCTTAGTACCAGAGCGGAGAAATGAAAATAATTTTAATCATTCCATCGAGCAAAAATCGAACCCTCAACCAATCGCGCCACGCTGTCGTGGAAGGAAAATTAAATATCCCTCATATTAGTAAGTTATGAAACATGTTATATGTTCAGTTAAATCTATGTGAACTACGATATTTTTTTTCTAATAATTGGATTAAATAAATAGGAATTAGAGTTAGCACATTTTAGTATTTTTTTTTAACTGAAAAACTGAGGCAGTTGTAGCCTTGTGTTCATTCGACTATTTAAAAGGGAATGAAAAAGTTGATTTAATTAAGGATATTTTTAATGTGAGCCATTTCTAATAAAGTTATTATTTTTTAAGATATTGGAAAGTGGTTGGGGTGCTGGTTGTAGCGGAAGCTGTTCTAGCGGAGGCGGAGGCGGTGGCGGTTCCCATCGAGACTGCAAGAGCCATCAAAGTCCTAGCTACAAAGGGTAAACTATCGATGTATTTAATTAAATTGTCTATATTAAAGCGCCCAAACACTAATATTAAGTTACATTTATGAGAAATACGGAGCCCATTAAAATCGGATATTTTACGATTATTGGAACATAAAAGGATTTTTAGAACACACATGTAGATATAGATTCTCCTTTTTGGGTTCAATTTTTATGTTTATTTAGGTCATATTAATAAAAAAAGTGAGCGGTGGAAATCCCAAGAAGAATTCAAACCTACCAGCCTTCGCCTTTCGCTAGACGCTGTTAATATAATAAAGCAACAGTTAAAGCGGCGTGCTTACGGCTACGTCTGAGTGATTATTTATACAAATTTTTATCTCATATTTTTAGACCCTTAGGGGTTGGTTTTTGAAATAATCGGAAATAAGGTAGTCTATGTTTGTGTCAGCAACTGAGAAAATTCAAGCAGTTTTTATTTTTCATACATACCCACATTGTTGAAGTTGCCTATGTTTGACTGGACCTTTAACTATTTCATCCAAATCGAGCTGTTTCCGGACAAACGTTACAGACAAACAGACAGACTATTCGAACAATATCTCTATATAATATCTCTCTTTATAACAATATTTCTATGATATATCTATATAATTCAATTTATTATACAGATCAGCTGGCCCTGGTGGTGGAGGAAAGCGAGGTGTGGGTGGCGGCGTGAGCTGCTCCTGCGGGGCCTCCGCTGTGCGCCTCGCGAACGAACCACTACTCTCCCTCGTGCTCACTTGTCTACGTAACCAGGATGATCAAAAGGTGTTTGTTTGTAGAGATATCTATGTAAAATGCGAAGATAGTCGATGAATTATGTGGTCGATTTGGTCGATATGGTTTAGTTTATGTGTTATAAAGGTAGCGCTATGTTCCGCCATTCGAAATATAATGTTTTGATGTCGGGCGGAAAATAGAGAAAAGAGTGTCTTGACACTAGGTTCTATCTAAGTAATTTTGCTATGCGGAAAAAAGTGTAATTTTTTTTTAATTCTACGTGCTATGCGTGAGGGGTGTACTTTTATAGAAAATGACATAATAAAGATCTTAAAACACACAATCTTATCCTGCATTATTTATCAAAGAAACATCTTACCTGTAATCAAAATCAATGTAACAAGACATGAAAAAGCAATAATAGCATTTGACAATTTAACAGAAACACTTCACTTTTATAGAAAATGACATAAAGATCTAAAACAATGTACTAAGACATCATAAACATATAGCAATTAACATTTTAATAGGAGAGCTTACTAAGCTCTATTTACCCCCAGCTCTAACTACGCTCAGCTCTCCGACTACTTAACGAGCTCAACACGTCTGGCGGTGTACCCAGTACCTAGTTTTATAAAATGTTACATAATAAAGACAAAAGGCTGCCTTTGTCTTAATATAATGATGATATAATATGATGATGATATAACAATTTGAGTTGAGTTTCTTGCGCCGATTCTTGTCAGGTCTGAGACTTTAACTTTAGTGAAATGCTGGTATACTATTTGACGTTTAAAAAATGAAGCATGTAACTTGATATTTAGAATAAAATTATTTGACTTTGTCTGTCTGTCTGTCTGTCTGTTTTGGCTGATCTCTGGAACAGTGGAACCGATTTCGATTAACCCTTCCTTGACATAGAGCTAATGTAATAAAGTGTTTACTTAACTTAAGCTACTTTTATTTTGGAGTTATAGCAACTAAACATTTGAACAGGAGAGCCTCCTAAGCTCTATCCACGCACAACTGTCGCACTACCTGACGCACGCGCGCGACCACGAGCGCAACGCGTGCGGCGCGGGCGCGGGCGACGCCTGGCACGACGAGGCGGCCCCCGACGCGCTGCAACTGCGCTTCTCTCTAGCCGGGGGCATGTTTGATGCGATACGACGCTCCTACCAGCTCACTGCGGACTGGGCGCTGTTGCTGACCCAGCTGGTCGCTCATCAGCTGATCGATGCTTATAGTAACAGGTATTTTGTTTGTTTGTTTAAGTTTTTTGAGTTTGATTAGTTATTGTGTAATAAGTATTAAATCGGTTTTAGAAGAGCGGAAAAATTATGAAGATTGTTTTGTATGTACTCATACAGGCGGAAATAATTTGACATAAAAATTTGAATGTATGGTAAAAATTAGAAAGGACTCGAACACGCGCTTCTTGGAAATCATTCAATTTTTTTTTGTTTTCTTACTTTCGTCAGGATAGCAGTTGAGAAATGTTAAAATGAATACAAAATGTTCAGGTTAGGTGAACAAAATTGTGTTAATAATTTTGATTGGTGGCAGTTTGATTGCAGATATAAATAAAGATATATTGTCTGATTTTTAGTTTTAATAAGATTTAGGTAAACACTTCGTATCCGAATATTACGTAGTGGTAAGAATTGAGTGTACTTAACTATGCACTTTTTCATACTTTTCACATACCATTATTTCATCGGCTCTATATTGGTTACTTAGAGATATTGTGAAATGTGTCCTAAAAAAAACACAAAAAAATAACTGTCATTAAATTTTCCAACGCATTAACATTATGGTGGAATGGTGTTCATACGAATATATGTTTCAAAATAACTACGCAGCAAGTCGATCCATTGCAAACGCTTGACGCTTACTTCCAAAGCTAACTTCACTCTTAACAAAAAAGTTTTTACATCGCTTCTGACGTCACACACGACTTGCTGCGTAGCGTGGCTCAATAACTGTCAATCTACAGTAAATTTATTGTAGTCTGTGTCACAGCAACTTGTTCACGACATTGATCGACATGCTCGCAACTCTAATACACTCGACGCTGGCGGAAGGCGGCGATGATAACAATAGGAAGCATTACCAGAATCTCATGAAGAAACTAAAGAAAGAAATCGGTGACCGACACGGACCGAGCGTGCAGGCTGTTCGACAGCTACTGCCGCTGTCTAAAAATACGATCATTGAGGTATTAGTATTGTTATATTCTTTTTTTTTATTCTATATTATTCAAAGAAGACGGATCGCCAAACGCTACAGTCTCTGCATACTTCTTTCGCCTCGTCCACTGTCATCAACCTCTTCGTACACGCCGTCTGGGAGGTCCTCCTACTTTTTAAGTGACCTTCCTGTAGTATCAGATCCAGATATCCAGATACTGCCTTCTCAAAGGTCAACCGAGGTCCCCCTGCCTTCTAGTGGAGAATTGCTATTTTCGTTATTTTAAAAATAAGTGATTAGAGAATGACAATAACAAAACATTTCGGTTATTTTTTATTTGCACACTCAAAACTTATAACTAATTTATAAAAAATATTAGTAGGCAAAGAATACAAATAAATATTTTAGTATCAGATATTTACCGTCAGGCGATGTTGTACTGCGCCACGATGGCTTCCCTTTTCCCCCTATATTTAATTATTTTGAATATTTTCAGGTCATCGCCTGTGAACCATTAGGATGTCTCGTAGACCAAAAAGGAAATAAAATTACTGGATTTGACAGTGATAAGAAACAGGTATGTATGAAAAAATAAGTATTTGTTTTAGTACTTTCTACCACCTGGGACCCAGTTCTAAAAACTTTGAAATCTCAAAATCACCACACCAGAGGGCATGATACAGTCAGCTCATTCTGCAAGAATCCGAGGCAGTACGCGAGGCAACTAAGAAATCGTTGGCGGTAGTTTGATATAATAATGTATCAACTGACAGACGAATGCCACCTCAGTCTACCTGTGACCACGGACTACTGTAAAGTGTTCGAAACGTCGGGTTTCTAAAAATGTATTTTTTTTTTTGAATACCAAAAATATACGCGATTAATCCGGTTAAAAATAGTTTCATTTCAAACTAAGTATTTGTTATCCAAATGTTTTTTTAGTATAATAGGCCTACTTAAAACGATTACATAAATAACTATAGTAATATATAAAAGTGTATAGTTAATTTTAATTTGTTTCCAGGGTCTACGCCTCACAGACAAGCAACGTGTTTCGAGTTGGGAGCTGGTGGAGGGCGGACGTAACCCTGCGCCGCTATCTTGGGCGTGGTTTGCGGCTACAAAGATTGAGCGGAAACCTCTTACTTATGAGAACGCTCATAGGTGATATTTATTATTAATTTTGTTGTTTTTAGTATTTGGCTGTATTTACTTTAAAAATAGTCGGAACTTGTTAGAATAAATGGTGATTTTTTTTTTACTGTAAATGACTCTTTACTTATTAGCAGCTAGTATAAATTTATCTTGTATAATTTAGTAATGTTGTATGGTACTTTGTCCCATATCTTGAATTTAACAATTATATATTATATATATATATATATATATATATATATATATATATATATATATATATATATATATATATATATATATATATATATATATGTTATATATATTTATTATGAGGAAAATGTAGGAGAATTGTTTTGATTAATTCGTGTGATTGTTCGAAATCTATGATTTCTTCCTTCTTATTTGTATCTTTCAAAAAAATGATTAGCACATACATATATGTGTATATGTGTTTATTAGTTTTTTAATACGTGGTTTGTATGTTTTAGATTGTTGAAATATCACAAGCACAGCCTGGTAAAACCGTTAAGTTATTACTTAGAACCTTTACCATTACCTCCTGAAGATCTCGATACCAATGACAACAAACAGGTAAAACTATGCTTTATGTTATATTTTTAAATAATAAATTGAAATCAAATATCATTTATAATTAATATCATTCCAGGACAATGGCAGTTTGGATTCCAGTCCCACAGGATCTGGAAAGGGCCGCAAAATGTCTTGCAAGATGAATAACAAAATTAGTAAAAAGCCCAAACCAACTACACCGGTAATTTATTATTATTGACCTTCTTTATTATTAATCCGTAATTGAATTATTCTCATTTGTTTATATGAAAGATTATTTTTATTAGATTTTCTTGTGTTGAAAAAACTATAAGTTCATGTTATATTTTCATTCGTAAATAATATTTAATATGTTATATTTTTATATATTATTTACATACAATAATTTATCAAGATAATTTAAGTCTATTTTACATCTTATTTATAGCTTTAACTTTCGCGAATTAAAAACATTTTTTTTTTTCCACCAAAAAAGTAATATTTTAAAATATTATTGTAGACAAATGGCTCAACTACGCCCGGCGGTACAGCTACGAACGCGGCGAACCCTCAACAACCTCAGTTCTTGCAACAGCAACAATGGTTCCCGCCTCCTGGCCAAGGTTACTACAACCCACCTGGTAATTAAGATTATTTTGTTATTTTAAACCTTTCTATCTCTTTTAATACATTATGATATAGAGATAATGTTTTGAAAGGTATAAAGCAGGGCAAGAAATATGGATATTTATCAATCGAAGTTAAGTGAAATCTCTCCTAGCAAATTTAAGTAATTTGTAATCAATAAGTGATAAATTTGTGTTTTCTACATAACTGACGTGAAAAATAGTATGTACCCAAAAAATGTCATGTTAGAATATACACACAAGTTAAATTAAATTTATATAAATATCATTTGTAGTAATAACATCATATTATTATTAACGTATTATAATTATGTTATAATTCAGCCGGCGTCAATCCTCGTGGTGTCGCGCCACCATCCAACACGCAGTCTAAACAAGCGCTTAGCAACATGCTGAGACAGCGAGTGCCTTATACACAGATGTCTCAGATGCAGGTAATGATTTAAGTAATTAGAATTAGAATTAAAAAGCTGATGACCCGATGTTTCGAAAGCTTTAGGCGTGGTCAAATATATACGCAATTAATCTAATTAAAACAGTTTAATTTCAATTGCTTAATACCTATGAATATATCGGCAGACTACTGATATTATATTCATATTCAGAGTGGAGGGTATCCCGGGGCACCGCACCCACGGGGACCATTCCCACGACAGGGCATAAGGCAGATGCAGCCCAACCAGATGGGACAAATGCAGCCCAAGTGAGTAGATACTATGTAAAATTTTATATATAACAGATATGTTAATATTAATAAATATATATTCTATATGAGGCTTCTGTAAAAAGTAAAAACAAACAGTAACTTTATATAAACATAAAATATACAATATTATATACAATAAGTAAAGTCCTTTTTTACAATTTAAAATTATTTTATATTAAAATAAAAATTGTCTTTACAAAAAGTATATTATTGCAAGATTAATATCCATATCATATATTATTATTTCATAATTTAATAATAAAATCTTGCAGCCAAATGAACCCAATGGGTGGAATGGGCGGAATGGGCCCAATGGGGCAGATGGGTGGTGTCCAAATGGGACCGGGACAAATGGGTGCTCAGATGGGAGGCAATCAAATGGCAGGAGGACAAATGGGTGCAGCTCAAATGGCCGGAGGGCAAATGGGCGCAGGCCAGATGGGAGGAGGGCAAATGGGCGGTATGAGCGGTCAGATGTTTGGCGGTCAGTATGGCGGCATGCAACAGGGGTACGGCTACAGTCAGCAAATGATGCAAGGTGGCCAGCAACAAATGATGAATCAGGTATTACTTTATACTATATAATCATTATATTAATCAATAATTAACCAAAATATGAATACATACAATATAGGCATCTGTTTTCATTCAAATAATAATATCACTATCGTTTCCTTGTCGTTATCAGGAACTGTTTAAAATGATTATAATTCCACGCAAAATATCACATTCGCTATATTTAAAACAACAATGCAACACTTTCACATTTTTCAGGGTATGGGCCAAACTGGACAAATGGGACAGATGGGCCAACAGGTAAATCCAATGGGCCAGGGAGTAAACTCAATGGGACAAAACGTAGGACAAATCAACCAAGGTGTAGGACAATCTGGTCAAATGCCGCAGGGTATGGGTCAGATGGGCCAAGGTATGGGGCAAATGGGTCAAGCTATGGGACAAATGGGGCAAATGGGCCAAGGCGGTGGTATCGCCGGTATGAACAGCCAAACGGCGCCAATGGGACCACAAGCGGGAAATGCTATGGGTGGATTCCCGGGACAACAATCTTTCCAACAGGTAAATATAAGAAATTATATAAACTATGGAAGTTATCGAAGCACTCTACAGAATTATTAGACGGTTTCCAAGAAGCTCGTGCTGCATTCAATTTTTTATACATTTCTGTTATATTTTGCTTATTCTATGTGTATAACACGTTAAAAAATGATAAACTAAACGAATATTTTTTTAGTGTAATAATAATTAATTACCAAGCCAAATATTGTATTAACCTTACACATTACAATGTATGTATTAAAGAATATAAAATAAAAATAGCCTTTATTGTTGAACTAAAACTAAAAATAAAATATAAAAAGTTATTAGGGTGTTGCGGCAACTTCAACTTGTCTTCCGACATAGGCCTCCTCCACAATGTACGTATTAAAGAATATATGCATATTCATTTTATATAGGTACATATGTTAATTTATCTTCTGCGTAATGTTGAAGAGAGAGTGATATTTATTATTTTTGAATAAGGCACATAAATAAATTCAATTAAAACAAATATACGCTATATTTAGGTTAACATCTTTATGGAACTTACTTTTGTTTCAGAATATGATGAGTGGTCGAGCAAGTCAAGAAGCCTACTTAGCGCAACAGAGGCAAAATGCTAGACCACAATACATGCAGGTAAATATTTGCAATATATTAATTGTTGTGCTGTATTATTTTTTTACCCACAGTTTACTCGAAGAGAACATAGTGTTTAGACACACCGTTCTGCATTTCTCCGTTCTTTGAGACATTGCGTGTTGAATATCGTGAATCAAAACAAAGCGTGACTTTGTCTTTGTCACCAAAGCGAAGTAATGAAAATAGTTATTTTTTTAATATTCTTCCGAGTGGAGATGGAACCTACTAATCGTTGATTCCATTTCTAAACACAGATAAATATAGACTATAATGCGTTTATTGATTGATACATTGAAATGACGATAAATAAACAATATATTTAAAACAAAATTGAACTTAACCATAATTAAGATTTTTTACGTGTACGCATATACCGTCTTTTACGATGTATTTAGTGATGTGTAGTGTATAATTAATGCACTCCATTCAACAAGTTTTCCTATTTTCTAAATGCTGCTTAGTGAGCAATTATTATAACTATTCCCCCAATTGGTTGGTAAAAGCGTATCGCGGTAATGTCAGACAGAGCACTATAAACTTACGGCTATATATAATAGAAATTCACCTTTTAATATTTTTAATTTATAACAGCAGGCACCAAACGTGACAATGGGTGGAATGGGAGGACCAGCCCCTCCATACCCTCGGGCCATGCAACCAACTCAAGGAGGCCAGTATCCACAAATGCAACGCATGCGACAACAAATGCTGGCCATGCAGCAACAACAACAGCCCCTCGTACAACATCTCCAACGACAACAATATCAAACACCTTACTAGCATCAGTATGAATAAATGCTAGAACAATGAACACTTGAGTGACGACTAGCATTTATTATTGTTTAGAGTTTTAAGTTATTTGTATTCGTTAATATAGTTTTATTGTTGTGTGTTATGTATGTGTAAGTGATATAGTACAATTGCAAATAGATTGTGGTAAGTTATGTTTATGTGTAGGCTATGATTATTGTGAGACGAGGAGTATTTTTATATGCTTTTAGTATGTAATTTATTAATAAATGTACTCATGTTAAGTTAGTGTTATGATGTTATGTTCAACATAAATGTATTCTTTTTTAATTTAGAATTTGATTATAATATTATATTTTAAATTGCTGAATTTAACATGATTTGTTAATATTTATATATATTTTGTAGTTTTAGTTATTATTTTAAGTTATGATGTAACTTAACGCTTAGTCTCGACTGTTATTACGCATTTGTCTTTTAGCAGACTTTACTAATATATGCTTAGTATTGTGTTTCTTGAAATATTGTATATGATTTTCTTATTATTTTTATTATTATTGACGGCCGATCATATCTTGAATGACTTTAGTAATAGTTTGTAAATCATATTGCTTTTTCTTAATATTATGTTTAAAAATCACATCCAAGACAAAGCAGCAATTTTTATATAGTTATATACAGAATATATTAATAAGGAATTTTATAACTTTATTTTATTTAAAATATAGAACTATTTTGTATTTTCGTAAGTGTAAATATAGTCGGCAAATAAAATGTGTTGTAGTATATGAAATATGATTTTTTTTTTCATCCTATCTCTGCTATTAAACATGAACATTTTATTACATACATACTTCTTAATATACCGTATATTATGTGTTATCTCATTATATATTGATGTCTTGAATTGGTGTGTCTTATCTTCTAATTGAAAAAACTTCTACTAAAGACAGAGTTAAAATAAAGAATGTTGCTAATTTTCCCCTGTGTACAACTTTATCTATTAAAAGCGGAATGTGATTGTGATCGATGCGGGATTACGATTAAAGCTAACCAAAAATCTTAGTACTTCATATTTACCTTACCTGCACTAATTAAGCGCTGACGTTAAATTCTGCTGTAAATTACATCAAAAAGAATAGAATAATACTGTATATCTGTTGTAAATTACATCAAAAAGAATTGAATAATACTAATGAAAGCTATTTTTTAAAAAAATACAAGGAATATTAAAAAACTTTTTTATATTCTTCACATATTTCGTTTTACTGACTCGTTGTTGCACAATTAAGTTACTAAGTAGGTATATTCTTCAGATATTTCGTTTTACTGACTCGTTGTTGTACAATTAAGTTACTAAGTAGGTATAACGTAATAGCTGTGACCTGTGCCTTGTTAAAAGTTAATTAATAATTAGTAAGTGCAATAGAGGAAACAAAATCGATTTTTTAAAAAAGTTGATGATTGTTATTTCTGTGATCTATCTGTCAAACTGTAAAACGTAAATACAAAATACAAATGTCAAACGCGAAATAAACAAAGATGTGCTTTTGAGGTTATATTTACAATTTTGTTTATATTTATTAAATATTGTAATGTATCAAATTGTTAGGATTAATAAATTTTGTAGGATTAAGCCATACTTTAGTGCTATAAGTGAAATCAGAAATATACATAATGTAGATTTAAGTGATATACCTAAAATAGCGGTAACTGATATTCGTAAGCTTTTAAGACAAAAAGGGTTTGCTGTGCAGGACGGCTTTACATCGCTTAGTACAAAATGTATGTTATGTTCAGCGGAAAAGTCAGATAGCAAAAAATGTGAAAATAGGTTATTTGTTAATAAGAAAACAGGTAAAACATTTTTTCGCCATAATTCATATACATTAGCTTAGCCTGTTGCAAAATTGTGTGTAACATTATTTGTTACAGGTTATTTCTTATGTCCAAAATGTAATACACATGGAGACTGGAACATACTTGAAAGGCTAATAAAGAAAACTAAACTAGAAGGAACAATAAGAGATTATATTGATGGTTTACACAAAAATGCAGAAGATTTCAAAAAAGACTGGGAAAATATTATCAACGAAACTACCTCTATAAATGATTTGAGTGAAGACAACCTGTTAGAACTATTTAGGCTATTCGAATATCCAGTAAGCCACACATTTTTTTCAATCAAAATATATATAATACCATATATATGTTATTAACATTTGTAATTTTGTTTTAGTTCCATCAAGACTGTAGTAAAGTATTATCAGATGTAAGAGTATCATTGAATCATACAGTTTTATATTTTCCTTTAAGAAATTCATTAGATAATGTTGTTGGATACCGAAAACTAGAAGCAGGAAAAGAAGAAGAAATTAAAAGTTTTGGTTTACACATGGCTGGCATATTTTATTGCAGGGCTGCAAAAGTAAATCGTAATGATCAAGCTATTTTAGTGCCTAGTATGCAAGATGTTCTTCATTTGGCTGCTAATAAAGTGCCAGGTGTGTTTATATTTTGAACACTTCATTATGTAGAATAAAAGTATAATTTGGCTTCATTTGAATTATTATTTTTATATTATGTATGACAGGTACATTTATTTGGCTAAGTAACTGCAGCTTACCTCCAGTGTTGCTGCCAGCTCTTGAAAATTACCAAAAATTATGTTTGTGGGGACATTGGGATAATATGAGAGCTGTTGCTGAAAAACTGGGAGAAGAGAGATGCCGCTTTGTAAGGTACAAATGCCATTTTGTTATCCTAAAAAAATATTAAAAACATGCCTTCTCAAGGATAGTCAACTGTAATACGTTTTTTTTTCTTCATTCTTTATTCCTAGCCGGTCTGTCAGAAAGAAAAAAAACCCAAATGCTATAGTCCCAGCATACTTCTTGCCTCGTTTTGCCGTGTTCACCTTTACCACTCTATTTACACATAACCTCAGAGGGATCCTTATGCTTGGTACCTGATCTTCTTTCAGTTCCATTGATATACTATGTTGTTGACAACAATGAGGTCAACATACAATATCAATTAACCCTTATGTCACTTTCACTTCCATGTCTTTTTGTTTCATTCTTTGGAGACTTAATTGAAACTAGCCAAGCTAGTGTGCCATACTCCTGTTTCATTACTTGATCAAATTTATTAATTTAATTTATTCATTCCTTAAAGAATATTTTTATAGAAAAAACTCTTTCTATTTACCTTGAAGTTATTAACATATATTATTGTATAAAAACTTTCAAACATGTCTTTATCAGACCTACAGATGGATTGGTGACCGCAACTGAAGCTGCACTAGCTAATTTGTCTTTAAAGGATCTAGTGTCAGAAGCAAAGCCGGCTGCTCACCGCTCTATTACTACATTTGCCGCTCTTAGAGATGATGTGTATGCCGAGCTTACCAACATTGATAAGGTAATATTATTAAATAATGGAAATAAATTGAAATAATCCTCTTAAACATCATTATTGTGTATTTTCCCATGTCATAATATAGTATACGCGATAAATGATTTCTATAAAAATATAGCTAAATTTTATGCGTATTTATTTGCATATTATTATTTCAATACACTATAGGATAGGATATGGGAGGGATTTTTTTTGCAGTTTAGGCTTTTCCTGTACATCAGGGTAGTCAGAGAAAACCTACCGTCATGACACTCCGTTCTACACTTTCCGCCCGAAATCCGCGCGTTGTCTCCGGCAGCAGAGCGAAGAATTGAAAATAATGCAAGTATTAACAAACCTTCGAGTGGGAATCGTTCCACACCCATCGCATTTACAGTCAGATGTTGTTCCATTGACGAGCCTGAGCCATGATGCTCGAAACTACAATGACCTATTTGTTAAGTCTTAAAATTCAAGTAATACCTACTAAAATATAAAATAGTTTCTATGTTATTAAACATTATGAGATAATATGTAATAGATATAAGTTACATTTAATATTTAGGAGATTACATTAATGGTAAAAAATTAAAGGAAACTGGATTCTCTTATGGTGTATTTTATAATCTTAGTTAAAGCTTACTTAATTTTAAGCTCCGATATTATGAAAAAAAAAAGGAATTTATATATGAAAAAGAAAATATAAAAAAAGAAAGTCCAAAACAGACCTTTTATCCGTAGTGATATAAGTTAAAATTATAAAAAAAAACTATGAGAATTAAAACTTTAGGTATACGAGAATATGTAAAAGTATACGAGAGTTCTTTAACTTACCGAAAATTAGAATACCCATAGCATTTGTGGGAAATCCTCACTTAGTGTCTTAAGGTGTCCAAGAAACCTACATACCAAATTTCAGCTAACGTTGTTGTAACATTGTCTGTCACTGAGTGAGTGAGTAATTAAGGAGTTTTATAAGTATCAATAATAATATGATATTGTTTAATGTTTTAAGTACATTTATATATTAATTGAAATCAATTTATCAGTAAGTAGAAGTAGTATCTATAAGTTATTACTTAGACGTGTGTATGTCATAGAATAAACTGTGTAAGTTTATTTTTATTAAAAATATTTTTTGTTATACACTTTCCTGCTTAACAGGGTAATCAGAGAGTGTTAAGATACTTTGTTTTCCCAGTTTCCACCTGAATTTGAGACATGGCGTGGCTTCTGCCATAAGTGGCAGAAGTCGACGCCACGCTTTGTCTGAAATGTCAGACCATAGCGGAGAATTGAAACATTAAATATAATCATTCTACCTAACTAAGGAAATCGAACCCACAAACATCGTGTAACAATCAAGCGCTGTCCTGCGCCACCACGGCCTAAATCTAAAATAACATATAAGTTTTATTTGAAAAAAAAATCATAAACTTTTCTTTTGCGGTAGTCAGTGAGTGATATTACCTACATCAAAGTCTTAAGATACTATTAAATTGGGTGCTAAATTCATTATTTTTATACGAAATGTCAATTGTAACTCATAAATACACAACATTAAATAAAATATAGCAAATATCATTTAAAATTACAAGATATATTACCAATATAGGTGAGAGGGGTAAAATGGAGACGGTTTCCTGCGTTAACTCGTCTGCTGGGCGGACACCGGCGTGGGGAGCTTACTGTACTGACAGGGCCGACAGGGTGCGGCAAGACCACGCTCTGCGCTGAAATGTCCCTGGATCTCGCACAACAAGGAGTAAGTGTTAGAATTATAGAATATACTAGCAAACCGATGGTTTTCCGTTCCTCACTGCGTGAGTTGAAGTTTTAGCCAATTTAATGAAACGTTTATCTAATAAAACTATTTTTATATTAATGTGTATCGCAACACGTAGAGCTGTGACCACGGACTACTGTAAAGTGTTCGAAACGTCGAGTTTTCTAAAAATGTATTTTGGAATATCAAAAATTTACGCGATTTATTCTGTTAAAAATAGTGTGATGTGTAATAATCGCGAAAACAAAAGATCTTTATATATAAAACAGTAATTTTATTAAGTAGTATTTATGAACCCGATTGAACTAAAATAAACATTAAATATTAAGATAAAATAACCAAAATACATTAGTCAAAACTACACGTAAATAAGTTAAGACATTTTTTAGATTAGTGTGCATAAAAGCACTGCAAACTCAAATTGACAAGCAAGAAAAACAATGTTTTGGGTTCTATAACATTCATAAATGCAGCCTAACATGTTCTTTTCTTATATATCTTGTGCATACTAATATCAATTAGTTATATTTTTATTATATGTATAGATTTCTCCGTTCTCTTGAACTACCCCGCAGGAATAAAGCGTGAAGCTATATTTGTAGATGTTATGTTCATAGGAAATAAGGCTATAGTCAAAGTCAAAGTCAAATAATTTTATTCGAAATAAGAAGTTACAAGCTTCATTTTTTGAACGTCAAATAGTTTACCACCGGTTCACTAAATTTAATGCCTCAGACCTGAGAAGAACCGGCGCAAGAAACTCAGCGGGACTTCTTTTTTTTTAAGTAATTTTTATATACAGATTTATTGCTGACAGTAATACTTTTGAAATAGCCTGGAGCGAGCATTTCATTCCCAAGGCGTGTTATCATTTATAAAATCTTTAATTAGGTAACCTTTAACACACAAACGTCTTTTCACAACTTTTTTAAATTGTGATATAGAAAAATCTTGGACGTTTTCTGGGATCCTATTGTAAAGCGTATACACTGTCCCATGAATTAATTATTGACTCGATGTAATCGAGTCACAGGTGTAATCAGTTTATGCTTATTTCTAGTATTATTATTGTGTGTCGCCGATTTTTGTAACATCCTTAATATTTTTCTTAACATACAATTGGTATATTAATTGGATATAACTAAACTATATTATTTTGTAGTGAGTTCGAACCTTCTACCAATCGCTTGCATCCAGATGTTGCCCTTTTGCACGATAATGGCCTCGTATTTAATTATAATTTCCTTAATTATAGGTAACAACGTTATGGGGCAGCTTCGAGATTCGCAACTCCCGCTTGGCTCGAACTATGTTACAGCAATTCGCCGGTGTACCTCTCGAACAGAATTTGCAAGAGTTTCAGAAATTCGCAGATGAATTTCAAAAACTACCTATTTACTATCTCGCGTTTCACGGACAACAACCGATTAAGGTTGTCATGGAAGTAAGTGTGACGTACAATATTTATTATATTAGGTCGAACATAATACTTTTATGTTGTTAAATTGCAGTTTTATTTTTTGCAGAACTTATATATTTTAAGTTACTACTATCTACTGTAAAATGAAAAAGCTCGCTAGGTAGATTGGAGGGGACAAAATGCCACCACATTCAACGCCTTATTCTTATATTCTCGAGAGCGGAGAAATGAAAATTTAAATATAATCATTATTGTTCTAGATATCGTGTGACTGTAAACGACTGGTTGTGGGTTCGATTCCCACTCGAGGAGTGGAAATTATATTTCCATTTTCTTCGCTCTGGTGTCGAGGTAAAGCGCGGCGTTAAGTTCCGCCACTTAACACGCAATGCCTCCGAATTCGGCGGAAAGTAGGAAACGGAGTGTCTTAACACTAGGTTCCCTCTGCCTAGGGTAGGCTGTGAGCGGGACACCGTGAAGCTATAAAAAAAAATTTCTAGATGGACATCGGGAATATAGCAAAAATTGGTCGTGGCGCAGTGACACAGCGTCTGGTTGTAAAGCGATGGTAGTGAGTTTGATTCCCACTCGGGGAATGATTATATTTAGATTTTGATATCTTCACTCAGACAAAGCGCAGCTTAATTTTTCGATTTCGGGCGGACAGTGGAGAACGGAGTGTTTTGACACTAGATCCTCTGTGACATAGCGGGGTACGCTATGCGGGAAAAAAAACGACTAAAAGAAATTTATTTTAGATTAAAAGTGACTGCTATTGAAGATTTTCGTAAAATCTATGATTTTAACAATAACTTATTTCTTAAACACCTCACTAACGGAGTGACCGGCACAGATAGTCTAAAATATATCCAATATTTCCCCACAAGGCGGTAGAACACGCGCGCTACATGCACGACATATCGCACGTGGTGGTCGACAACGTGCAGTTCATGCTGGGGCTGGACGAGCGCGAGGACCGCTACCTGCGCCAGGACGCCGTCATCGCCGCCTTCCGCACCTTCGCCACCGCCAGGCATTGTCACGTCACGCTTGTTATGCATCCTAGGAAGGTAGGTGACATGTTGATAAGTTTTGTTTTGAAATATTTAGAAAAGTTATAAAAATTGGAACACAGCGGAATTCGAACCCGCGCCTCATGGAAACCGTCCAGGCGCTCTGGCCGCTAAGGCATGCGTATGCATGCGTGCGTCTACTACCAGCTGCGTCGAAATTCTTATACGCCTATTACTCACAAGAGGCGCAGGTTCGAATCCCGCTGCGTTCAAATTTTTATACGTTTTCTAAATTTCTTATTCAATTTCCTAATTGTGTAAATAACACTTTAAAAATGTTAAGTTTTGTTTAGTTTTCGATGTGGGTACTTCGAGAAAGTGGGCTAGGTGTTTAGCTAATGTTTGTTATTTTTTTAGCTTCACCCTGTAGGAAATTTTGACCCGTGGGGGGACGGGTTAAGAATACAATTCACCCCGCCGCTGGGTAGCGTCCCGTAAAAGGCGGGTAACCCAATAGTTTGGTGGTAGGAGATTCGTTCTCCGACTGGCTCGCGACCACTATCATGTCAAAGACGAACCGCCAAATATCTTATGATGTGTTCCGGTTCGATGGCATGTAAGCCAGCTCTCCCTATTCCCACCATTCCCATCCTTCCTCCCTCCTTCTGTCCTACATTCCCAAGGCTGGCAACGCATCCATAACTTTAATGTTGTGGATGTCTATGGGCGAAGGTAACCACTTAACACCAGGTGGGCCTTCAGCTCGTTTGCCACCTTTATTCCATAAAAAAAAAAAAAAAAATACACACAGCAGGGTAGGCAGACGGAACCAGGGTAGGCAGTGTTAAGACACTCCGTTCCCCAGTTTTTGCTGAATTCTGAAGGCATCGTGTGTTAAGTGACGGAACTTAACGCCGCGTTTTGCCTCGACACCAGAGCGAAGAAAATGGAAATATTAAATATTTCCACTCCTCGAGTGAGAATCGAACCCACAACAGTCACACTTTGTGCCTCTGCGCCACGACTGGACCCGGTTTAGTTTGCGATGTGGGTAGTTAGGAAGTTAGGTGCATTTATGTATTGGTAATTTTTGTTCAATTTTCTACGTGGGCACTTAAGGAAGGTAGGCGCATTTATTGCTGACTTTTATTTATTTTTTAAAGTATTTTAGTGATTTTAAAGTCTTTTAACATATTTTAAAAATGTTATTCACATATTGCATTGGGTAAAGATATTAGAAAACGTATACTTGTAATTTTAAAAATGCTATCAACTAAAATAAGTTATAATTGAAACCTGATGGGTTATTTTTTTTGTATGTTGAGATTTTGTACTATGAAATATCTAAAGCTTGACCGATTTCGATTCGAGATAGTTGATGACGCAAGGTCAAATGTTAGTTACCTATTTTTTCAAAAACCTACCCGTTAGGGCCAAGCCAAAAATGTAAATGTAGTTTACACAGGCTAAGTAGCAAGTGGGTCTAGTATATAATATTTCTCTTAATAATTGCATTTGAATGTTTAACACTACATTATCATTTCAAAAACTTTAAAACTACGTTATGCATCTAATTATCTATATTGCAGGAACGGGACAGTGAAGACCTATCAACAAGTTCCATATTTGGAAGCGCAAAAGCATCACAAGAAGCTGATAACGTACTCATTATACAAGTACCTATTATTTTCCTTATCTATGACGTAACGTGCCATTATATTGTAAATACTGTTAACGAAAACCATTAACAATATATTATTATTATTGCAGGATAAAAGACTCACTGCAGTCCGAGGAAAAAAATACCTACAGGTTGCCAAAAATAGATACAGCGGAGATCTCGGTATTGTTCCTTTGGACTTTGATAAAGACGCTCTCAGTTATCAAGCGAAAAAGAAAACGAAAAGTAAACAGGATGAACCAGATAAGCTTTTAGATGAATGTTTTGAAGAATATAATTTGGAAAGTTCTCATTCAAGTAACACGAATAAAGCCTCGAAAACTCAGAAAAGTAAAACTAAGCAAGATATTGACACCTTTCTTAGTGATATTTTAAATTTGAATAGAACTCGATGAATGTTATAAATTTAATTTGAATTATTATGTCTAATTACAAGAAAATCTTGAACTTGAAAGTGAAGTTTGAAACCTTTGTATGAAGATTTGTAAGAAGTTATATAAAAAAGATGCATTAACAATTTACAATTAATTTTCACATTATTTAAATATTAGCAATGAAATCGTAAAAAAATTAAATTAAATATTTTAACTAATTGGATAGGGTGATATTTTATATCAAGATCATTTGCAGAGAGCCAAAGCTTTATAAAAGGTGGTAAAAAATAATTATTGCAAAAATGATGTAAGCATTTGTGTAGTATGTAGGTATTGTATACTAATTTGAAATATAAATTTGTGATATTTATAAATATTTTTTTGTGGAACACTGTCTGATTATAATCAGTGTAATACCCACTTGTGTTAATGATAATAAAATTATTTCCTCGTTCTCATAAGATAAGTACATCGTTTCAATTCTACCACCTGGCATGAAATTGGAAAGAAAATTGAATGTATTGAAACTCTTGTTTATTTTCTACGAGCGAAAAAGACATGATTTTTTTTGCTTTGATTTTTAACATGGATGTACATATTCACCGAAAATCTACTCAGTCTTTTGAATAGATTTTCAGTTCTATGGTAAACCATAAATGGTTTCAATAATATTTAGATTTCCAGTATTGTAAATGAATAACTATCATTTGTAACTTATACCAATAAAACTACTGAGAAAATTAAATATAATTTTATTTATCTTTTATATATTAGTTATCATATTTCCCTATAATTAAGTCTTCATAATATAGCAGCTTAATACATTTTGTATTAATTTTTATATCTACTTATATATGTATATGTTAGATGCACCTGAGCATTAAATATTTTTGCCTATTTTATACTATTATGCATTATTTAATAGGAATATGTACTAAAGTGCAATATAACATTATTTGTAGCAAAAATGTAATATTTGCTAATGATAAACCAACCGTCACATGTACTTGTTTAATGTGTCCAATTGTAAAATGGAATATTAATTACAAAAGCAATTTTTAATTACAATGCATTACTCTTATCTATGCTATGAACTATGATATTGGTTTAATGACCTATTTATTTTATTTTAATAATGTAACCCCTACTGTATATCAATCTATTTTGTAAATATTTTCTCTACATTAGAGCCAAATTATTTCACAAAACTACTGTGAAGGGCATCAACCAGTGATGTGTCGGTTGTTCGTTCTTGCCTCCTCTTGCATTTAGGACAAGGCAAACTTTCATTCAGGCATTTTGAGTGAAACACACTTGAGCACTCATCACATCTGTATGTTAAACTTGTCTCAAATGGATACAATATCTTTGAATCACGACAAACTTCACAAATGAAACCTTTCTGACTGCAAAGCCAACAGTCAAGTACATGTGATTTTGCAAAATTGACTACTTTTTCCAACTGTGAGGCCAGTGAGCCATTTGGTATTTGAGCCAAATCAGAGATTGTGTATAAATGTACATGATCATATAAATATTCTCTTGGCCAAACTCTTTTTTGTAAATCTTCTATGACTGGTTCCCTACATGTAAATATATATGCTCTTAAAAAATTAAGTTGTATTCTTAACTCTTGCAACTGCGCCATATCTGATACCCCACAATAAATTTTTGGATTTAGCTTTTTCATGTCTATCCATGGATGATGTTGAAATTCTAATAAAAATAATGCAGATTTCTTCGAAACTGGATATCTTTTGAAATCCCAATTATGTATAACCCTAGCTGGCACAATAAACACATTTGGATCCATGCAATTTGAACAATAATATTCACCAGTATATGCACAGACTTTGGCCTTGGAGATAGTGCTGCCCAATAAATCCTGGCAACCTTTGCATTGATAGTTTTGATAATCAAGCCCTTTTTCACGTGATAATAATCCTAATTGCTTAATCATTTTCTGCAGTTCCTGAGGAGTGAATGAGCCTGTTGTTGAACTTGATACTACCTCAAAATCAAGACCTTGTAAAGATGTATCTTCTGGTACCACAGGTGTATCTACTTGGACTTCAAGAATTTCATTATCATCAGCTGTTAATTTTAATTCCTTATGTATATCTTTCATTATGTCTCTCAAATTAGGAGTATTACTATATGTTTCCCCAAATGTATTTGTATTATCTATTAGAGATGATAAGCTTTTTATTTCTGGAGTTTTAATCATACTGCTTCCATGAGAGGAATTTGAGTTAAGTGATTCATTTAGATCATCATGGCTATCATTAGACCAACCTTTCCCAGAGAGTGAGTTGCCAGTTACAAGGATGTCAGAGGGGGCTACAAAATCTTCTGAATCTACAGATGAAGAATAAACTTGAACAGAATCAGTTGGCTCTTGGCTAGTAGTTGGTTCTTCATCGAATGGATTTTTTGGAGGTTCTGGTTTAATATTGATTTCTTTGTCATGTTTTTCACACTTTTCATCCATTTTTGCCTGATCATTTTTAGCTGTTAGGTCACTTGAGTCTTTTGAAAGTATAAATTTCAAAGCTTCATCTTCATTCAACGCTAACATTCTACCTAAGCCTGTAATATTTGTATTGTGTGTTGGGGTTGTGGCTAATTTAGGTTTTGTGTCATCTAACAAAGTACTTGCTACATCTAGTCCTGCAGATATTGGTGCTACTCTCATAGTTGGTACCCAGATACCAGCCTGCATTAGAACTTGTTCTGGCCAAGTATTCAACAAACTGGAATTTATTGGCAAATTAAATTGAACACATGTTTCCAGGCCCTGAATTAATTTTTGAGCAACTTCTAATATTTCTGAATCACAAACAAATGCTGTTTTTGCATAAAATGGTTTTACTGCTGAAATATTTTTAAGTAATGTTGACATATATGAAGACAATAGACATTCATTAAGAGCTATTCTCAGCCAGGCTCTACATTGACCTATCTCTGTGTTAATTTGAGGTAATGATGAAATCTGATCAATGTTCTGTCTATGTGAAAGCACAAGTATAAGAGGCCAAAAACTAGACTGTGGACGGTAATCTGGATCGCCAGAAATAACATTTTTTGCTTTTCTTAAAAAGGTGTCCTTGAGACCATGAAGAAATACAGCTTCCAAAGCCATACATAATGTATTTGTAGAATCTGTAGATCCAAGAACACTGTGAAAATTTTCTTCAAATTGACTATTGTATTGAATATCTTTTACGCACTCAGATAAGTTATTTATAAGAGATTCCTTGAGAATTGTGTCGCGGCTCCGAACTCCAAAGCTCGATGTAACATTTTTAAAAAACGACATTATTTTTGAAAGCTAAGTTTTGTACACGGCACCATATAAACAATTTTATATCATTAAAGCACTTGATAACTTTGCTGTACCAAACTAAACAGCCTCACAGTTGGTACAATGCTAAAAAAGTAAACAACATCAATAACACAGGGACTTTGAAATGTCAAACTGGGTTGCCAATATTTTGGCCATATAAAAATTCTTAAAATCCGTTCAAACAATTTATACAATACAGTAGAAATAGCATAAAACAGTCGCATTACATCAATCTTTAATACAATAGACGTAATATATTTTTTCTAATAATATAATCGAGCATTTGATTATCATAATTATAAGTGAATCTGAGTAATCTTAATATTATGTTAAATACATTATACAGCTTCATTATAGTCTACCATACTGAGTGCGAATTCGTTTCCTGTTTCTTTTTACATTGATTTTGTTTACAAAGTCAGACGACGTAATTGGTCTAAAAGCATCGACAGCTGACTGTCGAAACTGACAAATGACAGTTGACATAAGTCATAGGAAACTAAGCCCTACGGGCTAAGCGACAGCTGTGATTTTCAATAACACAATTGTAAAAAAAAAACAATTTGAAAAATTTGATATTTATAAACAATAATAAGTATACTCTTATTTTTGGTGGCTATTGCGGTTTTGATGTCGAAGAAATATTTAAAGTATTGTCTACAAAAGCAAATGTAATATTTGTAACAATTAAATGAGATTTACAAACAACGTTGACATGCAATCAAAAATTTATTTACTATTACTGTATACAACAAATTGGCTTGCCACAGCTGACAATAACAATATAAGAAGGCATGGTCAAGGTATTGAAAATTAAAATCATCTCTTTTGAATTCTTAAATTCTTGATACAGACTAAAGCATTTAATTATAGAACTGTTCATTTTATTTGATTACAGAGTTACTTCTGTGTAGACAATGTGGAGCCGATGTTGCTGATTCTTATTACATCTTTACTAAAATTAGTCCAGGAGCTCGAAAAAGTGAAAAGCAAAATTTATTTGGCAGACAAAATTTAACAGTTCAAACTTTAACTAATCCCTTTGGTGTAAAATTTGACATAGTCACTACTGAAAAAGCAAGATGTATGAATGTGGGCCCTGTAAGTTAACAATTGAACTATAATCTTTCCTTTAAACACAAAAGAAATTTTATTATGAAATGAAATTTTGCTCATGTATGGTTTAAATATTTCAACTAATGAATCTATATATTTATAATTTGTACATAGAAAGAAGAAATGCATATTAGTTTGAGTTTGTATTCCAAATAATAGTTTTTACTTTTAGAGCCATAGAGCAGATTCATGGTTTCCTGGCTACAAATGGCGTCTTTGTACGTGTCCACATTGTGGTCAGCATTTGGGATGGACATTTGAAAATTCTCTTGAATCAAAGTCCGCAAATAATGAAAAGGATGAGCTTGACTCATTTCATGGGTTAATATTAAAAAATGTTCTTGGTGAAAACTGTAAGTTTAATATATTTATTCTATATTTTATTGACATATTTATCCTAGCTTACATATATCTTGCTACTAGCATGTAGGCATAAAGATCCAGAATCATAAATAAGGTCATAATGTTAAGTTCTGAAGGTTTAAAAAATTAATGTCTTGTTTATTTTAGTTACAGATTCACTTATAATGATGCCAAAGATGTATAAAATGTGAAGTAAGAAAACATGAGAAGAAATTATTTTAAGAGTATTGAGAAGCATATAACGATTGTGATTTTATAAATTTTAGGAAAACAAAACACATTATTTAAACTATTTATTAGTTATTTAGCAGTAACAAAATAGTTTTTGTAACTATCACCTAAAAATGATTTTTAAACACTGTATTTAATCTTAAGTCAAAATAAAAATAATACAACAAGACACAAATAATTTTATATTAATTGTGTCACACATTTGTTAATTCAAAGTTGTTTGCAATAAAACTATCCTAAACTTTTTTCTGAATGAGATTGCACCTAAAAGTAAAAACAAACACACAAAATCATTTTTTGTCATTGCTATGAAAAGACAATTATTCTTATCAAATTATGTATATGCTATGTGTTATAATATTCTATGGAGTTGCAAATCGCTCATGCAATGTTTGTTTAGTTGCAGCTGGAGTAGGTGTAAAATTAACACCAGCAGGAGCTTCTTGGTTTGCCCCAAAATTTTTACCCTGAATAACAGCAATTTCTTTCTGTAGCTTTGGATTGAGGATTTGCTTATTTACAAATTTTCTTCCTATACCTCTACCACGGCCTCTACCTCGAGATTGGTTTGACCGCTTGCTTGAATTGGAACGGTTAGACCTATTTGATCCTACAGATTTCACACTTCCAGGTCCTCTTCTTGTATTGTAACCACTAAAATCACTATTCAGTTTTGCTAAAGTCTGCTTATTTAAGTAACCTTCATTTCCTACACTGTTTCGGCGTCTTTTTGCAAAGTCATTAGCCACACTGACAGTCAGTTGTGAAGCTGAATTCAGTGAATTATTCCTGGAGCGTGTAAATGTCTGAGATCTAATAACATTATTATGTAATAAATGTTGTCGTTGCTCTTTTAAAATCTGATCTGACCTAAGACCCACAGTACTGTATTTACTTCTAGTAGTAAGTCCTCTTCCTCGTTTTGATATACCTCTTTTAGCTACTGCTAGTGGCTTGAAACTATTATTAGCCCCACCTCTTCTTGTATTCATTCCAAGCCTACTATGTACACCACCTCTTAATTGCTGAGTAGAATTAGATCTCCGGAATCTGCTTTGTGGTCCACCTGTCAAATTAGATCAGATTAATATATTATGTTAGGTAAGTAATAATGATAACATATTACAATGATCAATATATACCTCTATTTCCTCTGTTAGATCGAATTAATGCTGGCATATCATTTGTGGCATTCTCTAGACCTGCTCTCCCTTTAGGAGTTAAGCTTCTCAATTGTGATCTTGATCTAGACGCAGATCTCGTTCTCGGAAAGGAAAATCTTCTCTGTTGAGACCTGGGTCTATTTCTAGATTGAGAACGGCCACGCGATTGTGATCTTCCTCTGGGGCCACGGGAACGGGAACGTGATCGTCCTTGCCTGCTATTACTATCTCCTCTTGACTGAGACCGACCGCGTGCGTTTGCACCGCCTCGCGCTCCACGTCCTCTTCGGCCGCCACGACCGCCTCCGCGTCCCCGAATGTTACCACCACCTCTGCCGCGGGCACGACTTGTCCTATTTTGTTGATTCTGTTTAATGATGTCATCTAAAATATATTATAAAACATTAATATTTGTATCCTGCTTGTAAGAGAATAGCTAAATTCAGTACTCATCAAGTGAAATAAGATTATTCAGGTTATATAAATATAATATACATCAACTTTGTTGTTATATAGTATAGATTATACCATATTGAATAAAACAATTAAAGTATACAATTAAAGTTGCTTATACTTTTTTCATTTGTAGAAGAATCATTGCAAACAAATAACTTACCAAGTGACATATTGACGGAGTCGGTCATTTTTATTTATATTCTCAAGCTTGAACGTTTATTTTACTGTACCGCTAGTAAATATTGAAACCATTTGCATCAAATGTATATAATTCAATAGTTTCTTATGTATATAAGATTTAAATAACATTAATTTCTACTTTCCACCCAAAATAGTCATCGAAAATCTAAATATGGTCACTACTTCACTATTCACCACAGATAATGTTGTGAAATATGAAATGGCATCAGTAGCTACAGACTACAAAAATAATTTGTATAGTCTGTAATTAACCCTTTACGGAGTAAGAACGTTCTTTTTCGTCATTTTTATATATTAGGTAGCAAATGATGTGTGTTTAACAGGAAAAATAATATAAAAAATGTTACATAAGAAATTATATTCATTTAAAAAAAATCTTTTGTTGCAGAAATGCAACACGGCATCATTTAAAATTTTTATATAATTTTAAAATACATATTATTTTAGCATTATTGAGTGTGGAATATTTTGAAGCAGTTATGCCTCTTATTATAAATTAAGGCCACTAATCATCCAAACTAGCCAGTTTTGATCTAGTCTTACATCTTTCGGTGGAATATACTAAACTGGCCCATTCTTTTTCTTTATTTTGAATGAAGCATGAAATAATGCGTATGTTTTATGCGGTTTTATGCTTTGATTTTGCACTGAATGTAAGAAGAAATGTGAGTTTTATGCATATGTTATATGTTTATTAAAAGCAACAAATCCTATCAACCTTTCAGATTAGAGTGCGCGTAGAATGCCAATCCAGAGATGTTCATGCTTGCATAAATTCGACTTGATTTAATGTAATTGGTCTCTAGTCGAGATAATCACAATTCCGTAGACGGCTGAATAATCGCGAATCTGTGTAACCATGGGTCGGATAATCGAGTTTATACTGTATAAAATAATGGTAATTAACTAATTATGATTGATAAAATGAAATGATGATAAGTATGCGATCTTGAACGTGAAAGGTCGGAACCGAGCATAGCAGGCGTCGTAGAACCGACTTTTAGGTAATGAGTGGTGAGGAGATCGAGATGAGCAAGAGACAAATACTAGTGATTCCATTGCGCACGATATGTTGTCTCAGTCACTCGTCAATCCTCACCGGCTGCTTAACTGTACTTATACTGTATTTCGGAATGCGTAGATATGACTTAAAGATTACGCGTACAATAAGAATTGTCATTTAGAAATTTGTTAATTGTGTGCTTCTGTAATTTTGCGCTATGTCAAAATCTGTTATACTTTTTTGTGTTTTTTAGCTTCACGCTGTATCCCGCACGCAGCATGGTAGGCAGAGGGATCCTAGTGTTAAGACATTCCGTTCCCCACTCTCCCCTCGTTTCTCTTTTTAAGGAACAATAAATAAGAAATATATGTGGTTACAATTGCGTATATATAAAATAATTCTTTAATACTTAATACTCTTGTATTAATGAGGTTCTTTTATTAAGCACGAGGAGCTGATTTTTTTTTATTTTGTTAGAAAAAAATAAAATAATTACACCAATTCAAATTGGAACTTATATGTATTTTATTAACAAAGAGAAATAGGTGAAATAAATAACATAATAATATATTTTTAAGAAATATTAATTTGTACATTACATAAATTTTCTTAAAATTAATCAATTTATATTCATAGGACCACAATTAAATTTTGTAACAACTTTTAGTTTGTTGCAATTAATTTAAGCTTAAAACAAATACAAATTTCACAATTTTATAATAAAAATGCTTATATTATATTAAAAAGTATTTTTGTACAGAAAACGTAATTATAAAATATCGGCTGAGTTTGTAAAGTGAATCACAGTTTAAAGTGTGGTGTTCCCGAAGGCCATCGAACTAGGTATGATAAAAGGCCGTTATGCGTCGTAACATTTAGAATACTCATTTAGTTTAAATACATTTTCACAGTAATGTTTACAATAACAATTTTAAGTACATTGGGTAGAAGTGCAATTTTTAGCTGTGTCGTTAATACTTAAATCAAGACGATAATAATGCATATTCTTTTAATATTGTTAAATCATCACTGTATATTACAAATCTATTAATGTTCTAAACTAATATTAAGAGAGAACGATTTATCACATATACATAATGATACTGTTTCCTACCTCTTGAGCGTGCAAGAGCTACATTTTACATAAGAATTTGGTTTTATTAATATAATTTGATATTTTACAATAATCAGTGCTGGAGAGGAATAAAAATTTGAAATTTAATAGCGTAAATCTATGTATTAATTTGTCTAAAATATAATATACATATAGTATGATAATTTTCGTAGATAGATTCACATTCGGACTATAAACACCAATCACAGAAAAGATAATAGTTAAATCTTTAGTATATTTAATATTTATATTTAGCTCTGCAATATTATTGTGCTAGAGGAATGAGAGTAGAGCCGCCGACGGGCGAGGTCACACAACACTTGGCACCTTTTGAGTATTAACGCTATCATAATATTAACCGTATCGATACACTCGTTCAAAAAATACTACAACTAGAGGAGGCACATACTTCAGGTCGACGAAAAGAAGTTCGAAAAATATAGCAATAAATACAACCATAGTTCAAATAATTTACAATCGCACCATCACCGCGCCGCCTACAGTCTGATGTCGCTGGTGGCGGCGAGCAGCGCGCCGCGGGGGCGCCGCCACGCGTCCGCGTCGGGCTCCGCCCCCGCCGCGCCGCCGCCCCCCGCGCCCTCCTCCTGCGCGCCGTAGCGGTGCAGCGTGAGGAACTTGAGGTTGGCCAGGATGGAGGAGTTGATGGGCCGCGTGGGGATGTTGACGGTGGTGGCGGAGCGCTCGATGCGCTTGGCGCGCGTCTCGGGGCCCGCGAACTCCAGCGACTGTCCGCGCCCGTACAGCCGCGACTGCCCGAAGCGGGGCGTCAGGCGCCCGATCAGGTTGTCCTCCTTGCGCGTGCACTTGGCGGCCTGCGAGTCGTCCGGCGGCTTCGGCTTCTTCTTGAGAAAAAACGGCGTCAGCCTCTCCGTGAGCGGCCGCGACGAGTGAGATCCGGCTTCCTGAACGTTGGACGTCGAATTGGAAGTTTTGAGAGGTTTTATCGAACTCGTCTGCGTCTTAATCGGGTTCGATTTTCTCTGCAAGCTTATTCTCGAGAACATTCCGTACTCCTCCTTGTCCTTCGTGTCGAGGGTTTCCTCGGGCTGGGCGTCGTCCGGCTCGATGTCGGGCGGCTCGTCCTCGCACACCTTTAAAACGCAATAGGTGTCGCGCTGCAGCTCGTCGAGGAGGCTGTCGTCGTTGGACACGGTGTCGACTTTGCTGGCGGGGCGCGGGTCGCTGCCCGTCGTGTTGCGGCGCTCGTCGGCGCGCGTGCCCTCGGGGAGGCTGGTGGTCGAGCCGCAGACGTTCTCGGGCCTAAAGGACGAGTGCTCATCTGACTTGGAGACGTTAATCTCCACAGGTTTGGGTTGCAGTCGCACTCGAGGCGGCACGGCGGGGGGCGCGTCGTCATCGGAGGCGTGCGCGTGACTCATAAAGTTGGCCATCAGCTCGTACTCCTTGCAGTGGTTGGGCGCGTCGTGGTCGGGGCGCTTGGGCCTGCGCAGGGGCGGCTTGAGCTCGACGTCGACGTACTCGCAGAGGGGCGGCGCGGGGAGGGGCGGCGGCGCGCGGGAGGGGGACAGCCGCACCGGCTTGGGGGGCCTCGCGGGCTTCTCTGTAGAAGCGTCGCTGTCCTCGGAGGGCTCGTGCTTGATGCAGGACATGGTGAGGTAGCCGCTGCCGGCGGACTTGTTGGACTTGCCGGAGGAGCGCTCGTCGGCGTGGCGCGCCAGTTTGAGGGACTCCGTGCTGGAGCAGATGTCGTGCGAGGTCTGGAGGGGGAACGCCTTGCCGTCGAGGTCGATGGTGGGGGACGAGTCGCCGCGCCAAGGCCGCCAGAAGAATGAGCCGTTGTCGTTGTTACTCGCGGCTCCTGCTAGGTGCAAATAGTTGTCGTCGCCGATTGGGGCTTGCCTGTAAACAATATATTCCAATAAAATATCTTTTAACATTGGATGAGTCAGTCTACTTGTGATCATGGACTAAAAAAAAAATATTATAAAATGTGTAATAATGACGAAAATAAAAGATATTTACTATTATATAAATCCAAATAAATATTTAAAACAACTTAATACTTACTTGCTGCCATATTTAGTTTCTCTCGCCAGCGATCTTCTATATATACAATGCCTATGTTCAAGGTCGAACATAATTTTTTGTAACTCCCTTAAAGTCATAGCCTCGGCTTCGCGTTCTTCTGGATTCATGTCATCTAAAAAGTTTAGAGGCAAAATGAAATCATTTTATTCAAAATAAGAAGTTACATTGTTCATTTTGTGTGTGAACCACAAATAATTTACCACCGGTTCACTAAAGTTAATGCCTCAGCTGGCGCAAGAAACTTAGCGGGACTTTTTTTCTCCTTTTTTTTAGCCTACAATTTAGAGTTACATTTATTTTATAGTGATAATGATATCTTTGAATTAGACTGGAAAGAGCATTTCATTCCCAAGGCGTGTTATCATTAAAAAACCCATTAATTAGGTAACCTATCTTTAATAAATATATATTAAATAAGAAAACAGTTGTCATTAATGCTACTAAACTTATATAGACATTTAAAACAATACAAAAAAAAAACTAAAATCACACTAACCAGGCGGTCGATGCAATCGCTCATCTAATCGATGCACGTGAGCCACCAACAACGCGTGAAGACGTTGCAGATCACGCGCGGGATCGAGACGGAGGGCTAGAGACGATGCACACGCATTTTCACGCTCCGAACTTTCTTCCCCGCGACAACCTTCTGCTATTGGTTCTGGTTGACCGCAACTGAGAATTAAGAAAGTATTATTAAAACCAGGTCTATTCTTTCACAGTATCAAGTTTTGAGTCTTTCAACGAAAACACAGACATACAATTGGTGAAACGCAACGAGACTCTGAAAACATTATTTTTTAAGCTTTCCAAACAAGATTCTGATATTACGTATTAAGAGTAGCGAAACTCAAGGCCACGCTTTGTTTTAACAGAACGGAGAACTGAAAATGATTAATGTTTATAATTATAAACATTAATAATTTTCACCGGACACCGGTTATTCGTCCGTTTTCCACACACGAGAGTAATTACTCTAACCGGTGTCCCACTACGTCACGATGATCTTATGTAATATATAAAATTAGTTGACATAAACAGTATTATTTACACTCAGATACAACTAAAAAAATTACAATAATTTTCCCGAAATAAAAATTTGAACGGTTGCTGCGTTCAAATTTTTATTTCGATATTCGAATCGCCTCTTAACAAATAATTTATCCTAAAAATGTCAATAGATAGAAGTTTTTCTAAAAATGTTTTTCACCTACTCTCTAACTAGTGTACAACTACTAGTGTAGAAAAATCTATCATCACAGATATAAAGCCAAAATTATAATCTTATAATCTAACAGTTAATAATCAATTATTTAACAGCCCAATAAAATTATTTCCATTACTATTTCTCCTTTCTTCTATAAATAAATCACAGTAAACTCACCACGTCCACCGATTTTCTGCGTAGTAGCCGGCGTGTACCGCACAGGGGGCGCGACGACATAACGCCGTTAATAGCCGCAACCATTCTGCACGCTCTACGCAGTTACTCGCTTGAACAAATAACACGCGTTCACGGTGTACTGGAATAACAATAAATTATAAGATATAAAAAATACTAATATAAGAGAGTGGTAAACGTTTGTATGTTTGAGGTAGGTAATCTCTAAAACGAATGCATGGATTGCAAAAATGTTATTAATTATTTATAAATTATCCTTGATTGCTATAGTCAACGATTTGTTGGGAAAGTGTTGACAACAGTATATTTGTCTTGAAAAAAGTTCTCAGCCAAATCTATCACAAAAAAAATAATTCAGGGTTTTTTTTTCGTGTTCACGCTAGTCTATATATACAAAAAAAACTCTTCTGGTTCACTGACTGACAAATTCATTATCACAGAGCCTAAATTATTTAACTTAAGACGAATTATTTTTTCTGGATATAGTAGATATATAGATAGATACGTAGTTTATGGAGTAGACGCTCACTAAGAACGGATTTTTGGAAATTAAAATCCTAAGGGGCTTAAATAGGAGTTGAAAGTTTATATATGAAAGTTCATCAGTTTTAGAATTACAAACAACAAAACAAATTTTATATCTAGGTTGTTCACTATAAATTAGTACAAGTCTATTTAAATGATTTTAAGTTAAGTTCGTATAGAATTCAGTCGAATATGCGGCCGAATCCATCGGTGGTATAATATAATAAAAATATAAAAACCAATATAAAAAGCAATATACCTATTTGAAATATATTATTGGCATCGAGCGGCGCGCCGGCTGGCGGACAGTCCACCGGCGACACGCTGAGCACGCCCGCCAGCGCCAGGCGGTGCGCGCCCGAACCCTTCGCGCCGCAACGCGACCACGACAACTCACCACTGTAATGTTAAAAAATTACATTTTATTTTATATGTATAGTACACATAGAATTTAAGTACATATAACGCATAAATTTTCATCAAAAACTAATAAATATTAGAGCAAAGCAAACAATAAGTAATGAATCGCAAATATTTAATTTATAGTACATTTAAGAAAAATAAAAAAAAAAACAATTAAATCACATTAGTTATAATGAAATTGGAATACTCAAAAGAAAGTATTTAAAAAAAACATTTAATGGCATCTTGTTATTAATAATGAAAATAGGGAATATAAAAGTCAAACGGTAGTCCTGATTCACTGAAAAACATTATTAATTTGATTATTGGAATTTTTATTGTGAAAGGAAGGAGTTTAGTTCTTTTTTTATAAAATAATAAACATACGTTAGAAAGAAAATTAAATTCATATCCTATTATAGTTCTAATTGATGATTACACCATTACCTACAAAATTCAAAATTGCTATTTATTTATTTGTACTATAAACCATTTTTATTATATGAAATAATTTAAATAACTATATTCAAATATGTTACTTATCTACATACCTCGTAAGACGAAAGTGTCTTCTCTTGCAATGCGCATGACCGGAGCGCGCCCAACGCCGCCGCGGTGAGCCAGCACCGCCACGAACGCCTTCAGATCGTTTAATCATCGTCCTGTTTAATAAAAAAAAATCTTTAAAATGTAGAATACAAACACAAAATCAAACTATTCAATCAATAAATTATTATAGATTACATTCGACCGTAAAAAATATTCACATTTACGTTCATTTCGTCATTGATCTCTTAATTTTAATGTATTTATTTAATAATAAAAAATTAAATATTTACGTATTGTCATGTTTATGTGTATTATAACTTTTAAACATTACCCATATACCTCCAGAACATGAAAATGAATTGAAACTCAACTCAAAAAACAAAACATACGAAGCCAAATTAAAAAAAAAAGAAATACACAAAAAAATAACAACACACAAAAAAAAAAAGAAAAACAAACAGACAAACATGGCAAAATAAATATCAAAACGACAGTTAACTGAGGAGAAAGTTAAAATCAAAGATACATACCCATAACTGTTCCAAATGATGCATAAACAAAAGCATAATTATCGATTATAGAAAATTTCTTAAGACAAAAATGAAGTGCTAGCAGTGGAGGTATTAATAATATGACCGAGCTCACCCTTCCTTTAGTAGCACTGGACTCTCTTGTATGTTGTTGTTCTGCGTGTCCGAGC
Organism: Dryas iulia moderata; assembly: GCA_019049465.1. Taxonomy (NCBI): domain Eukaryota; kingdom Metazoa; phylum Arthropoda; class Insecta; order Lepidoptera; family Nymphalidae; genus Dryas; species Dryas iulia. Next base: position 6,300,905 of record CM032417.1, read on the forward strand.
TGCTTGAGATTATTTCTAGAAACTGCCTTATTGCTTGCACCTGAATAATAAGGTAGGAATTTTAGAATTTTAGTTACTTTTATATCATTTATTCGTTATTTATAGAAGAGTGGTGGAGTTGGACAGACTGTAAATACGATGGTTGAAGGTTCGATTTCCATTAGGGGGAACAATTATACTATTTACATTTTCACTGTTTCTGGTTACTAAGTGGAGTTCCTCCATTTAGCATGCAATGTCCCAATTTCGAGGGGAAAGTGGAGAAAGAAATGTGACATTATATTCTCTCTGACTCATACATAGCAAGGTGCTATGTGGGAAATAGTGTCATTAGGTGTCAATAATAAATCTTTTGTATAAAGTATATAAAAAACATTAGGTTAAATAATAAAATTAAAAAAAATATATAATATATTCACAGTAACTGTGAAAATAGAATATCGAGTGACACATGTTACCTTTTTGTTGAAACAGTTTTTAGTCATAATAATTATTACTTTCTTTATAATTCATATTAGTCATATTAATTAATTATAAAGAAGAGTAAAATAATATTTTAATTCTAAAAAATGATCGACAATTTCTCCACAACGAGTGACGAAACAGACTATAATTATATTGACTAAAGTATTAGTCATGCCATACTTTTATTTTAATTGACCTTTCCTTTAATAATATCTCTTCGACATCCCTATTAAGTATATATCACATTGAATGCTTTGATCAGATAAGCTGGTTGAATGAAATTGCTATAATAGTTTAATGAAATGTTATTTTAATATTTTCAATATTTTTTTTTATTTTAATCTTTAAAAGGCTTTGTAGGAAACGATAATTTATTCAATAATAATTTATTACACCATATTCTTCTTGAAGCTGAGCAGAGTGTCTTAACACTAAGTTTTCTGTACATTCTTTGCAAGTACAGCGCAACCTCTATATAATTTCCTTGATTTAACAAATTTTTTATGATCCCCTTGAATTGTCCATAAGAATTGATTTTTTTACCAGCAACCAAATTATAACGAATTTTCAAATATCAAAAAAGTTTCTATTTAACCCTTTATAACGAATTTAGACAAACCTTACTTTAATATAAAAAACAGCAGTTTAACGAATTACTTAATAAAAAAATATTAACTTGTCTCAATAAATCGCAAATTTAGATATATCGAGGTTGCAATGTATAACAAAACCTAAACAAACACCAGTAACATACATTGAAAACACTAATTTTTAGAAAAAATATAATATTTTTATACGTTTTCTAATAATATATATTTTTTAAATTACTTAAGTGTATGAATAACAGTTTAAAATGTTAAAAGTAACATACATGTCTGGGCGTGCAGAAGCTGCGGTAGAGCTCGGCCATGTACTCCTCCTTGCAGACCTGCTGCGCGGAGCGGCTGCTCACCAGGTTGCCCAGCGACTGGATCGTCTTAGAGATCAGGGTTAGGGTGCGATTCGTTTGAGGGTCCTGGAAACGATTTGTATAGGTTTTGATTTATATATTTTAATTTACATGTTTTTACTATATTAATATTGTTATAGTGGAGACAACAATCTTGTTTTTCTTTTGTAATTATTCAAATTCATATACTTGTTTTCAAATTTACTAACAGTTCCTTTAACATTTTATTTAATTGTTGCAGTTCTATGCACAAATTAAAATTTTAAGTGCATTTATAAAACTTAAGTCACACATTTCTAAGTCCATATTTTCTTTTGATATATTATCATCAAAAAATATAATACAAATATTCTACATCAAAAAATATAATGTAAATATTCCACACCGAAAAAAGATTCAATCGTGGCGCAAAGGCGCAAAGTGTGTATGTAAAGCGACTGGTTGTGGGTTTGATTCTCCCTCGAGGAATAGAAATATTTAATATTTTCATTTTCTTCGTTCTGGTGTCGAGGCAAAGCTCGGCGTTAAGTTCCGTCACTTAACACGCAATGCCTCCGAAATCGGCGATAAGGGGAACAGAGTGTCTTAACACTAGGTTCTCTTCTACCCTGCTGTGTGCGGGTCATACAAAGCTAAAAAAAAGAGATTCACATATATTTTTTTTATAACAAAATAATCAACAACTATATATAAATAAAACAGACTCACAATCTGTTCACTAGTCAGATCAAACAACCGGGGTCCAAGTATGGCGGGCGCGAAGAACCTCAGGAATATGAACCCCGACACGACCGAGTAGCGCACCTCCGCGTTGGCGGGGAAGTGTCGCGACGCGCACTGCCGCAGCGCGTCGAACAGCCGGCACATGGCCGCCGGGCATAGCGCGTACGACGATGTTATTGCTGCGAATACCTGCGACATTTTGGTTATTTTAATTGTAAATTTGTATTCTCGGTTTTATAAAAATGTGAAATATACTTCTTTTCTCGTATAGTAGAGAGGACGTAGTGTAGCTTGAAATCGAGACATTGCGTGTTAAGTGGTGGAACTCGCTTTGTCTTTGGTGTTAGAGAAAAGAATGAAAATTTAAATATAATCATTTCTCTGAGTGGGTATCGAACGCATAACCATCGCGTTACATTCAGACGTTGTCCCACTGCGCCACGACGGCCTTGGCCTTGTTTGGTTATAAATGTAATAAATAATATGTCAAAAATGAAAAAAAAAACATTATTCCGAGTAGAGGACGAAAGCAAAACCAATAAATATGTAACCGTAAAACTTAACATATAACACATTTTAAAATAACAGTCTTGAGCAATAAAATTATTTAATCAATTATACAATTATATAAACTAATATTAGAAAAAAAAATCAAAATCAAGTCAAAATTAATTTAATCTTTTCCTTGTGAACTCAAAAAGTGTACCTACAGTCAATTTTAAAGGCCCGAAGCTAGTCAAAAAATTAAAAACAATAATTAGTGTAAGTACATACACACGAACTCATTTATCGGCCGGAAGTTAGCAGCGATAGTAATTGCAGATAAGTATACAGACAAAACATAGATGTGTGCGAACACACCTTTACTACAGCTTCGTCGTCATTAAGCTTCATATTTACTTTACTACAATCATTAAAGTTGAGTTCAAAAAAACCTCTCTTGGGCCAATTACGTTTTGCTGGTCTCGAGCGTTCATTATAAGTAATTATAGTTTTGGAAATTTTATTATAACATTTTAAATATTTTTTATGCTTCTCGCGAAATACTTAAATAACATAAGTGTTATAACACTTTGCTTTACTTTTCAATTATTTTATACAAATTTCGCAGTGAACGGCTGAATGAACAGGACACACATAAGATAAAAAAAGAAACAGTATAAACTTGTTAAAATTACAAAAATATGTTTAAAAACAGCTACAATCTATTTATAATCTCACATGTAACTATTTATGATCCTAAAAAAGTTAATTAAACCATTTCTATTAGTTATGCATATATTAACTTACTTAGGTAATATTATCATTTTTAACGTTTGGGTAAATTTTATTTTGTCAGATTTTTCTGGTATTTATCTTATTTACATAATATTACCAACTTAGATTATCTGTCTGTCACTAAATTCTACAAAGCGAAAAAAAATCACAAACAAACACCTTCTCAACATAATCCTTCAGATTCGCTAAATTAGCAGCTATAGCGGCGGCCGGTTTGACCCTCGCAGGGTCTATTTCACAGGGGCGGCGCTCCGCCAGCACCGCCGCCAGCGTGGGGCGGAGCACCCCGCGCAGGTACGACGCGCCCGTCAGGCGCATCGCCTCGTCCATCATCTTGGAGACTAGGGTGTTGCCGCGGAAGATTGTTGTTGCGTCTCTGTGGTATAAGGTATTTATTAATTATTATTATTTCATACAAATAAATGCGCGCAAATGCTCATCACGCTTTTATGCTATGCCGCCATTTCATTATTTCTAATAGATTTACTGAATTATTATGGTTTGTCGGCAGGTGTTCCAGTTTTTTAATTCAATTATAGCCAGGCCCTCCTCAAGCTTAAAAAACTATTCACCAAAAAAGTTTTACTCTAACGCGTTTTATTATGGTATAAAAATCTATTTTAGCTCTGTTAAAGTTTGCTAATAACCCATAAGACCGGGTTTTATTCCTGACATAATGTGCACTTGTTTTTCTTCTATTTCATTATTATCTAAACATTATTAAGCATATATGTATAGTAAATAAATAGAAATTATAATTAAGGTTTTTCATATATACATTACTTTGCTGAGCAAACGGAGAATACCCCAGTCATTAGTCATTACGTACTTCATTTCCTGCCCATTTATATGATGAACCCTAATGCCACATTCTACTGAATCGGACAGGAAAACATCTTATTATCATAATGATCATAAAGTATTTAATATATGTAAAATGATTAACAAGTAGGTAAATACTATTCCTTATAAATTTAAGCCCACAAATTTAACTATATCGAATGACAAGTTATTATAAATGTAAATAAGTTACAAAATATAGAAAGGGAAACGCTGCTTTTTTGAAACAGTAGTTTTCTTGCAATACTTTTAGTAAACTTTGTACTTAGAGAAAGAACTCTGTACATTGTTATATGCAAACATCAAAATTATTGTAATTCTAATTATATTAGTTGTTTCTGTCGTTATCTTCTTAGATCTCACCTTAAAACTACAAGACAAATAAAAATTCAATTATATATATATTCAATTCAATGGTGTGAACAAAAAAATAAATAAAAATCGATAACAATGTAGTCAAGAAACAGCTTTATTTCCTCACAAAGCAGGATAGTTAGAAAAAACTTAACGTCAAGACACTCCGTTCTCCACTTTCGTTCGTACTCAACGTCGCATTTTGTCTCGTTTACCAAAGCAGAGAAACGAACATAATTTAAAACCAAAAACCAATTATACCCCCGAGTGACAATCGAGCCCACAATCATCCACCATTATAACCTCTATAGTAAAATTAAAATAACATAAAATATATTCAAAACCCATACAAAAGCGCCACGCGATATCAATGTCGATTTGTTTATAAGGTTTATCGACGCTATTACGTTACATTCACTTCCTGTGAGCGCTGAGATCGCTGAGAACATTTATTGCCTTGATAAGAGAGCGTTATCTTTGCGAAAACAGAACAAGAATCGTATTTATTAGTCTTATTTGTTTTAAATAAGTTATATTTACAATGCACATATATATTCAAGATATTGAATAATATTTTTTTTACTTCATTCATAGCTGATTCTCTTTATTAGGTGGTTTCAAAAATAATATTATATACATAAATAAAGCAACAGCTTTTCGTGTAAAGTAGTCAGAGACTACCTAGTGTTAAGACACTCCGTTGATGGAGACAGAGCATGAGCGATGGAGCTTAACGCCGCGTTTTGTCTTCTTACCAACGTGATGTAATGAAAATACAATACACATAAATAATCTTCCAAGTGGGAATCGACCCCCAGCTAAATGTGTTTACAAACAGGCGCTGTCTCGACATTGTTATATTTCCATTATATTATTTAATTCCCATATAATTTTAAAAAAGTTTTTAACTCTTTATCTAATTGTTTTCTATTATTATACTCTTCGTTATAAAATTCTTTTAATATCTATAATTTTTATCCTAGTTTAAATAAAATTTAGTTCAGTCAAAACGAAAAAAAAATAATATGACGGGCATTTTACAGCACAAAAGAAAAGAAAAATTACAAAATTAATCGAAAACATATTCAATACATTTTAGCTTCCATTTCTGAATAAATAATTAATTAGCTCGCAATCTAAAATAATAAACAAAATATAATATTAATCTCTTCAAAACCAATACTTAAGAAGAAACGAACACTAAACAAGAATTGAATATAAGCCTTAGAACAAAAGTAACAGTCACTTTTATGGGTACTATAACACACCGTGTTCAAGTAAATGTGGTCAAGGCGATGTTGCGAACGAAATTGCTGTCTAAATTCACACAAAACCGTCCCATTGCATTGTGAAGGCGAATCGCAATTTCTTCACGATTATAAATTATAATTATAAAGGTACATAGTTTATTTCTTGTTAATGATAAACATCGCTTAATGACATCATTATAAGATGATTGCCGCTCTCTTTACGTCTACGTATTTCTATATCAATTTTGAGATTTTAATGACAATGAATAATCATTGTCATTAAAAATCTCAAAATGTTGGGACGTTAAGTTTAATGATAAAGTAATGACCGTGGGTACACACATTGCGTTTTGATAATTGTTGTATTGGGAAATGTGTATTTGTATATATTTTTTTATTTATATATAAAATACGTTTAATAACCTTGTCCTAATTATGAAAATGTTGGCAAATCCAAAATTGCGAAGACGATCTCATAAAATCTTAATTATTGAAATAATAATGTAACATTCAAATTATTACTTTATATTCAAATTACAGACATAATTGAGGTCACCACTTTCGTATAAGGTATAATAAACAGCGTGCAGCAAAGCTTATATGATATTTTTAGTTTCTATTTAAAATGTAATATAACTTGAAATTGAATTAAATATTATAATAAAATTTTATTATATTTAAGAAATATACAATCAGTATGGTTCAACAACTTTACTTTTCTAAAGTATATAGAGTATAATTGCAGTTAGAAATCGTAACATATAAGGTACACTAGCGACTCGCTCGTGGCTTTGTCTGCGCTAACTTCACGGCTATACTATTCTTACATTTATACTATTCCTTACATTTATAATTAAAATAACTTCTTTTATTTATGAACCGTCACCGTCAAGGGATGTTTAGCAAAATGTAATAAGCAAAACTGCATTGAATCTCTTAAGCTGTTTCAGAGATTAGCATGCACAAACGCATAGACAAACAGACACACAGATTGTATTGGGTTCTATTACAATTGACAAACGCCTCCAATAATGATATTTCTCATCTACCTTTCATATACAGACAGCGATAAGCAACCTGATAATATATATTTTATTAGTATTATACTTACGTTAAAACTGAAATCTCAGCATCAGCTAGCTCCTTTACAATGGGCACTATGAGATCGTGGTGAGTGAACAGCCTCACTAAGGGCTGCGCTGCATCTGTCTTACTTGACACAATCTCACCCAGGATGTACACCGCAGACGTGGTTATAGGCTGTCGACAAATAAATTATTAATATTAACCTACAATTTAACTATCGTCCGTTAAATAACAATGTTGTTCATATAATTTTCTCCAACTTAACAGGAGACGGAAACACTATGTACGTATTTACAAAAAATCTTTATAAGTTATTATTTCTTGACAAGTTATCCGTTTTAATGCTCTAAAGAGTTGTTTATCAAGCAGTAAAACATATTTATTTTTTGAAATGACGGGTTTTGTCTCCTCTAAAGCTGGTGAAAATTACATAAGGCGATGTTGTTAGCTAAGGGGCATTATGTCCTTTAGCCCTTTATCCCAATATCAAAAATTGATCCTAAACCAAAAACTGCAACGTCAGACCTAGCAATCAATTTTTTGAATAAAGTAAATGTTGCACATGCAATGCTTCAACCAATAACCAATCGAAAGATTTTTGATCGTAAGACAATTTCAATTTAGAAAAGCTTTTTTTGCACATACATATACTATTTTAGAATATAGACTTTCACGCTGACACATACATTATCAATAATCATATAATAAATGAATAAGCAAAATACTGCGCAAGTTTTTCAGTACATACAGCCTTAAACGTATTATACACACCTTTTGTTGTACGCTTCTTAAGAACAGTTCCTCCAAGTGTGTATAATGGTGTAAAGGAAACACATGGTCCACGGTGTACTGTAACAGGAGTCTCAGGGAACCCAGTGTGGAGTTCCCTGCCGCAGACAGCCGGGTGCCTGGCGGCGTTGCGCCCCGCGATAATGCACCCCCCGCCCGCGATGTTAAGAAGAACCTGTATATAATATATCGATTTTATATCTGTGTAGAAAAAAGTAGCTAGAAAGGCAATTTGAGTTTAGGAAAATTGGACTCTCTTAAAAGCTTATGTTTTTTTTATAAGCCAAAAATGTAGTTTGTATGAAAAGGAGTAGAATATTTAAAAAAAAACACCAATGTCCGTAATGTAGTAAATAAAAATAAAAAAAAATTATATCGATTTCTTAAACTTTTATTATTAACTTAGTGATGGTTATTGTTCATTTCTTTGATTTAAACAATGTTGCAAGATTGGAATGCTAGATAATTGGACAGTAGAAAGTCTATTTAATTAATGAATTAGTCTTTCAAATTAAATTATAATTCAAAACCATTTGCCGCAATAACTATGATCAACTATCATATGTTTAATAATTACAAATATTGACAATGTTTTGTTAAGTAAAATTTTTATTTCTAATATACCGTAAATTTGCAAAGTAACTTGAAACCAAATAAAAATTAAACGGAAAACAAAAAAGATTGAGCGATAATTATAAAATGCAATGTTTCTCGGTATCGATCGAAATCACCAAGATTAATAAAACAATGCATAAGAGTCCAGACGTGAGTAAGATACGCATTTGGCCAATTAGTGTCAGACTTGTTAGTTTAAATAATTTACCATGCACAAAGAGGCGCCGGCGCCGGTTGCCGCAGTTGTAATCGCACCTCACCGAGAAACACGGGCGTGGCTCCGTCGTGCCACACAGACACTCTCGCTTCACATGCTACTCCTGCCTATCAACAAAATATTAACACCGAAATTAGAAAAAAACACAAAACAATAAACAAATTATCAATTTCACTCCTAAAAAACCTACCGTTTGTGATCCGTCTTTGTCCTTCGGATCCGCTTCCATTACGAGATCGAAACAAAAAATTTCATCGAATTGAGGATTAACGGTTTTCTTTCTCGGCTTTGTGCGCCTTTCGATCCTTCTACCGTTAGAGTATAATAAGGTAACGAGGGCAAAAGGATCACATTGACCGTTTTTCGTAGTGAGTTCAGAACATTCGAGAACGCGCAGTCGCAGGGTGTCGGGCCCTACGCGGGCGGCGCAATGTCTTTCTGGGTCCGACCAGTAGTCGGCGGCGGTGGGTGTGGGAGACGCGTCGGACTCCGACATGGCGTGCATGGGCGGCTTCGTCCTCACCGCCCATTGCGCGCGGTCCTTTAGGCTTTCCGATCGCGACAAGGCCAACGCTGGCTCCGTCGAAACCGGACTTAAATGCTTTTTACTCGTCGAACTTGAGCCCGACCCGAATCTTATACTCTCTTTACAATATTCTGATAACCTAGTGAGATTGTTTGCTTTCGTCTTCGTCGAGCAGTTGTCGGAAGGCGGGTCCGGATCTGGCGGTTTGGGGTCCATACGCAGCCGTTTCCGGGAGTCTTCGAGTGTGAGTTCAATGTATGCCTTCCCCTGGACTTCGGAGTCGGCGTCCACCGGTCGCAATGCGAACCAGTGATCTTTGTTGTTGTACCGTTGCAGGTCTTCTCGTTTGATAGCAACTTTTCCGAGGACTTTGTCCTGTTTGAGATGCTTGTCACGATCGAACACGTATATGGATAAATATCTGAATCGTCGTGGTACCTCGAACTGAAATTCTTCGCCGAAGAATGGGCTGTAACAATGTTTTTCACCAAGTTATTTTAAATTATAAAATTTTATATAAATGTTAAGAATACATATTGTATACCTACGTGATTTCAATTCTAAATAATAAGAAATAAATATTACATAGTACATATATAGACATGTTTATGTACATCTAATTATTAAAACGATATCAAAGTGATGATGACTGTTGTCAAGAATAAATTGACAGAGTTCTAAGTCTTATCAGTAGAACAAGTGTGATATTTATTATAATAATAACAAACACAACATAATTTACACTTTATTTATAAATTACTACAATAATTAATAAATAACAGTCATGTATCACATGCTATTTGCTTTTTGCTATTATTTATATGTTTGTACTATTTTTTTGAAACAACGCTTAATTTTTACTAAATAAATTTAAACCCTTTTTAATTAATATTGTAAATTTAATATTATTGCACTCTTAAGTTTAAATAATTTTAAAATTAAAAATACCAATATCACTTACTCTACGGTCTGGTACAATTTCCGACAAAGACTAACCCAGACCTAGACTAGACCAATTTCGTTACATACATTTTATAAACAATCAGAAATGATGCTATCAACAAAGATTTAATATTTAAAATAAATATAATATACTTTTTTAAATATATGGATATGTTAGTAATGTAGACAGATTAACTATTTTAAAAATGTTTGACTTTCCTCTGTAAGGAGGAATTAGAAAGCAAACTTGTGAGCATTTTTATGGTTGTGTATCCCTTCAATGTGAACATGATAATCATCGTGGCACGGATTTGCGTGGGCTCGCATCGTTCACGACAAAGGTGAAAGTTTTGACACTCACCTTTACTGTGATTATACTACACAACTTTAAATGCACAAAGGCTATTATGAAAATTAACGCGGAGAACGTAACAATGTGGAAATTATGAATTGTTTACGTAGTTCGTAATCAACTATTATAATCATATTAATTCAAAAGTTACGATTATCAGCACTGAATAAAAACTGTGCGACAGATATTACTTTTAAGATATTTAAAAAGAAAAAAGCTTTCATACATAACAGGGTAATCAGAGAGAGCCTAATGTCATAGCATTTCTTTCTGCACTTTTTGTCCGAAATCGAGACATTAAGTATAAAGTGGTGGAACTCGATTATCTTATGTACGAGAGTGGAGAAATAGAGAAAAAATATATATAGGAATCGAATCCGCAATCATTGCGTTTAAAAATCGATGCTGTCCTACTACGCCACGACGGCTTCGCCATGAGATTATCAGTATTGATTAAAAAGAGTACGATAAATTTTACTTGTAAAATATTTAAAATGTCCCTTTAATACTTTTGTAATAAACAAAACAGCATTGCAATAAAGCAGGCTGGCATGTACATCCGGCGCCGCACCAATATTTATAAACCGGAGGCGGAACAGCCACCAGCTGAGCGGCGTATTATACACATTCTTTATCGTATTTTGTGCACTGAGGCTTAGGGAGAATTTTAAATTATTTGAAATGAGTTTTAAAAGGATTACTAGATCTATTATTAAGGTAGAATTGTAGAAGGATTGGACAAATATATTATTGTAAATTTAGATGTATACAGACAGCAACAATATTACTTTACTTTATATTTCATTTGATATCGTGATTTACAGCAAATTTTTGATATATGTTAGTAAAACGGTGTATAATATCCACAAAATATCTATTTATATCCGCGTTGCACCCACTGTCTCTATACTGTACGTACGTGGGGTAGTATAACAAGATACACAGTTTGCGCCCTTTTGAAACGAGTGTCTAGTCACTTTGTTCTGTTCTATGTTCGCATGACTTCGAAACATTGCGTAATATATAAAGGTACCCAACATCGCGACCCGACATCTGAAGTATTTAACTACTATTTCAAAAGTTTTCAAGCTACACCTATTATGCAAATACAGGTACGACATACGAACCTACATTACAGTCCGTTTAGCAAAGTATAAAAATATAAAGATACAACACGAAATTTTAAAACTGACTTTATTATTTAAACAATTCTATAAAGTGAACAGTTAATAATTGGAAACGACCACACCTACACTACCTACCTATAGTACACCGGTCATAATAATAAAAAAGGATGATCAATACGAGGAACAGAGCAATGCACTTAAGTAGTCGACTGGCCCGCCCGGCCGTCCGTTTTGACGCAGCGATGATCATTTTACGCCACGAGGTTCCGGCATCAATTTATCACTTAAAAGCTTCCGCCAATGCAACGACACCACTAGATTTGAAAGGATTAATTTTTATGACGATCCCGAGACGAAACGGTTTCTGGAAATGACTTCATACGATGAGCGCTTCTAGTTAAATATAGGGCTAAACTCATACACTTTTGACTTCCTTTTTGTTAGTCTCGTTGAGTATAAATATTTGTATATTTGAACTAACATAATTGAACAAATCAACAAAATTATTTGTATATATATATGTATATATGTTATACCTAAGCTAAAACGCGGCCTTGAGATTCGCTACTCAACAGGCAATGTATGGATTTCGAGCGGAAAGTAGAGGACGGAGTGTCTAGACACTAGGTCCTCTCTGACTACATCGCTATGCGGGAAAAAGCGTGAAGCTGTTATATTATATGTTATTATTATATTACACGCAATTATATCAGTTAATTATGAAATATGAATGAATATTATCATCTTTAACATGGTACATTAGTACAGTGTTGCGGAGCTGTGCATTGGAAGTCGTCACTGATAACGTATCACGAGACAAAGAACCCATTAAGCGTCTATGAGTGACGTGACATTTCCTTTGATATCCGCCACTGCGTCCTGCTCACCTCCGAGGGTCACTATTTAATCAATCATTATTGCTTCCGTCCGATTAGTTAAGAAATATTAGAACAGACATGCTCTTGTCATGAGTTTGTGTGATTATTAGCACTTGATCGGGAATTATAAGCCATATTTTTGACGTTAATTGTTACTACCCTTCTCGTATTAGAATCAAGTATATAATGAGTTAAAAATATTTCTTCTTTATAACGTTTTTGAGAAAAATAACTATTGTAATTTATTACATTAAACCTACCCAAAGACCAATATACACAATATTGCTTTTTCTCAATGGACACACTAAGAAATTAACCAACAATAAAGTGTAGGCAACTGTCTCATTCATTCCAAAAACTGAATGGCGAGGGTGTAGCGGAAGGGACGTTCCGCACCGACGCACACACACCGGAAACGCATCCGGGACGTGGTGCGACGCCGCACCGCCCTCCTCGAGCTTCCCAAATCAAATCCTCCCTTCGGCAAAATTAACTTGTTCAAGTTACAATGGATTCACTCCGATTTTTTACTATTTGTGTTAAAATATTTACACTTAACTTTTTTCTTTCCGTTGGGAATTATAAACGGTTATTATTTTTAACGATGCATATGTACTAATAATATCGTCAGTTATCCAAAAAATCCTTTTCAAAGCTTTTATAGAAATATTTTATCCTTTATCAGCGCCTATAAACAACTAAATTACAAATTTCAGTGTATTTTTTTACATTAAGAAAAAATACATACAGTAAGATATTGAAAACGATTTTAGTAGTAAATGTTTCTATTTTTACTATATCATAATATTATATTAGCTTACTAGCTTACTTATCCAAACATTATATATATATATATAGAAAAAATGAATAAATTACAAACGAAAGCTAGCGAAAACAAAATACAATAAAAACAATAGAATTGCACATTCTACAAAATAAGTGAAGAATAAAGTGCTTATTCCGTAATACACACATCTACATATAAAGCCGAGTTAGTGTACTCATTGTTAATTATTCTTAATTCAGCATTTCTGCGGCGTAGTATTACGTAGATTTTATTTATTCATCCATTCACAACGTAGTGAACCTTGACCCACTCCGCAATAATTTGGCGCCCTAAATTTAATACGCTATACGTTACAAACGTTTCCCACCCGATAATAGTGGCCGGAAGATAGCCCGGAAGTTTTATAAAGGGACCGTTATAAATTGTCCAAATATGTTACATGTTACAAGAATATTAATTTGATAAAAAAACTTTATTACTTTTATTAATAGCAAAAATTGACTTCTATACATGTATATCTTTTCTATATTGGATTTGTCTTTATCTGAAATATTATAATATGTATTAAAAATGGTGTTCATAATTAAGATACGATCATTTCTTATTAATGATGTAACAAAACGAAACTGACAGCAAACGTAACGATCTCTATGTTTTATTTTAAAATAAATAGGTTGACATTGGCTAAGTAGACTTAATATAATAAATCTTGTGCCTATATTATTATTAACAGCGCTGCTGCGGTTAAGAAGATCTCATTTTTCCTGACGAAGCTGTAATGCAATAAGAGAAACTGAAGAATGCCACCCTTGCCACTACATGGCCAATAAAGCAAATATTTTACTAGCAGTTTAGATAGACATTTAATTTTTTATTTTATTTATATTATTCTAAAAAAATACCTTAACAGGATATTAATTTTAAAAATTATAAATTGTTCTACTAACAGTTCATCTGTTAGGTAGAACAAAGTTTGCTTTTGGGAATCTAGTACAACAATAAATTTACTCACTTAAGTGTCCTCTCCATAGTGGAAGTGCGAAATATTTCTTCTTGGTCAAGTGACAGCACACAGTAGATGTCACGGTGACAGGCGGCGCCATTATTGCGAGCTGGTAGATTCTTTGCTTCCCCTATCAAACATATAAACAATATTAACATTTTTAATTTCATTAAGAAATTTCATATCTATATTTTATAATCACTTTGAGTCTGTCGTGGTGCAGTGTGACAGCGGTTATCTGTAAACGTGAGTGGTTCTGGGTTTGATTTCCACTCAGGAAAGCTTATATTTAAAATATGTTAGTTTGTCCACTTTGGTGCCTACGACAAAGCGCAGCGGGCGAAAAGTGAAGAGCGAAGTGTCTTGAACCTAAGTTCTCTCTGATTACCCTGCTGTTTAAAATATTATTAGAAACTTAGTTGGCTTTTATTATATATTATCTGTATGTATCGTAAAAGTTGTTTTGTTGTCAGAATTTTTAATACAAAAATAATGGTAACGTTTAATAAACTAAATTTGGTTAAGCTAAATTATGACAAAGACATAAATGACCTGTAACAATTAGGTAGATTATAATTGGTCGATAGTTATTGATTGCAAATCACAGTTACATTTATAAAGAACACTGGCATAAAAATCGCCACTAAGCAAGGCACAACGATTCATTACACGTTCCTTAAGTTTTATATGAAATGATATACAATATTCTTAACAAGGTATCTACAATCACACGCGTCATTGGTTTACCTTATGGCTAAGCTTGTGTGTCACCATAGTATTATATTTACGGTCATAAGTACCTTGACATCAAAACAATTATTATATTTTTTGTTATATTAATATTTATATACTTTTGTCAATGCGGTGCCTACTATTAAATATAGGTATATTAGGAAATTAATTTATTTTCTCTATTAAATAGTAACAATTCAATTCAAAATCTCGTCAAAACAGAGACAAAAAGAAGACATCAGAACACTAAATTTTAAGTTGTAAATATGTGTAGGTAGGTAGGTTAAGAAGTTGAATAATAGCAATAAAAGGAAGGTTTATTGATTACGCAACTATCTATACACTGCGACCTCGTAAGATATAGCTTTATACGGCAAAGTAAGGCGAGGTATTGAACGGCATGCCTCAACCCATAAGTGACACCGTTGACCACACGACAAACATTCAAGTATGGGTACAGTGAAGTATGTTTTTAATTAATTTAATTAAATAACAAAATACGAGTTTATGTAATTACAGTTGCTAAAAAAGTTTATTCGTTATAAACGATTAAAAAAATTCGAACAATTTTATATATTTTCAGTACTAATTATGATTAAATAAGTAAACACCTAACACATTATCATTTTACGAAGTAAATTAAAGTTAAATATCTGTTAAAATGAATATTACTATACTATAAAATAAATAATATTCATTATGCCAAAACTTTGATAAACACAATAGCTAACCCTAGGCCCTTAGCTTAAATCGTAAACTTGTAACTATTAGAAATAGCGCCTTTGTGCATTGATATTTTTATAGTAGTAGATTCAAATTAAACGATTTATATCATACATTAAATAAAATATATGGTATTCCACATAGAGATATCCAATAAAAATAGTAGGAGAATGGTTAGATCATGTTAAAGATTTATGATCTTTGTAAATGCATATTTAATAAAGTACTACTACTTATAGGCATCGGCAATAAATATCAATTAATTACATAATTGCTAATTCATCATGAAATATAAAAAAACACTATTGTAATGAGGAAGTGACTTGAGCTCCATTATTTGACCGTGACCGATATACCCATAATAAGTACTATTAGCAAGGAACCAGCGCTACAGTTTATATGCATTCAACGAACAGCAAGACAAATTAAAATAACTGAGAGCTTATAACTTCATAATAGCTTTACATTTAAACTAGTTAAACTTTTGCAGCTGCCACTCAAAACATATTGCTGCGGCCGTTGAAGGTCGTTTAAAACGATAAATGTCAGGGAAAGTCTGTATGTAATACGTATGTATGTAACTTATACACCTTTCACTTAATCGCCTGTCTAAATTACAACTCATCATAACACGCATAATTGTGGTTAGGAAAGATCTTGGCGATTGTTAGGGCCAAACAAAGACCTTGTGGCAACAGAACACTGTACACTCCCACAAACTCATAATTGGAATACGAGAGAAACTAGCTAGTTGCGACAAACTGCACATAATTGTTGATGCAAAAACAACCGTCATCATCAACTCTACTTCGGTAGCACACGCCACAAACTGGGCCGTGGGAGTGAAACGGGAATCTTTGAATAACGCTATGGTTGCCTGAGGAAACGCGTCTTGTGTTGGTTTTGCACTCACAATAGCGAATATCGTCATTACGTTTGTTTCCACACTTGTGCGTAGCGCACCTATTTCGAAATCGACACAAGGTATTTTCATTGAATAATTTAGAAATACGTTTGTGTACTTAAAGATACAATGGACTTTTATTTTTTAAAATAATCAACTGCGTGCTAGTAAATCTAAATATCGAATAAACAATGATAATTATTACCAATATGCCGTATACATATAATAAAATGTACCTACATATCATCGTATTATTCAGGTTGTATACTTTTGTCAATATGCATATACCACCTACATAGTGCCCAGTGGCAGGTTCTAATCTAGGTCCTCACCCACCTAACTACCTGTAGGTCTACATTCAGAAAGCAATAGTGTAATTTTTAGTTTCAACATGGTATAACAATTAATTTACTTGTATTCTACTCTCAATGCTCTTTTCTTTCGTTTAGAGACGATTGCTATAGTGGGCCATAATTGTATACAGGTCAATAAAAACATAATATCCTACTAAACAATTGTCAATAGTTTATAGTATTGCACCGAAAGTGAAATCTAAACACCTCATGCAAATACCTCATTAAACCAAAATTGGTTAAGAATGAATAACTGCGAGCATACTATCGAGGCCATTGCCCCGCGAGACACGCCTGTAAAGATAATTACAAAAACAATTTCGCAAATACCAGTTGCTAATTCATGCAATTGCATTCGTTAACGATGGTAAGAATTGATAACGGAGTGTACGGTAGTCTTATCACTGATAGTCCTTTTGAATGGAAATATTGTGAGGCACGTGAGCAAACGTTAAGGCGAGAGCGCGCATCGATAACGAACGACGATAAATGAGAGCGTTTTTCATTAACGGGGAGACGAGTTTCCATGAATGGTTTGGTTGAATGGAAAACGCCAACCCGCCCCATTCATGGAGTGTGGTCTATCGCAGACACAGCGGTAACTACCACCACACCCCCCGCCGTCGACCGTCACGACGCGACGCGGCAATCCACTATGCATATTATGATCATTCCACCACGAATATGTGAGCAAAAAGTAATAAAAATGCATTGGAAATACATTAAATTAATAATATAATTATCACACACACTATAATGAGTTTGACAAACTTTTGTACAAAGTGTGATACTCCTTGTAGGCGACGCGTATTTTACTCATCAACATATCTTCTAATATAATATATAAATAGTATTTAATATATTATGTATATTCCAATAAGTATCTAACATTAAGTATTTTAATATGTTTTATATTATATAATAATAAAAAAGTGAAACACTAGTTGCTTGTTACTTGTTTTAGTAGGTAAGTGTAGATAAACACATTGGTTTGACTACCGAAACATAGTAAACTATATTTTTGACCACCTAATGCGATCCGAAGAGTCATTGTCTAATTATTGAATTTATAAGGCAATTTTTATATATAAATTTGTAGAGAATCAAAAATACGTTTGTACTAAACAGATGTAGGTATACTGAATTCGCCGTTAAATTACGCTGCTAAATAATATAGGATTGAGGATCTTTTTCAGTTTAGTAATTTTTGCTTTTTGATAGCAAAATCAAAACGCAGACATGAAAATTAAACCACACATTACACTACAATGAATATCATATTGTTAGGTACGTATATATTGTACATATTAATTTCCTCCATTCATTACATAAATAAACTATAGACATATAAGTAATCTTTATTAAATAACATTAAATTGGTTTGATGACACAAAACAATAAAAATATTCTTGTTTAACTTTTAGTTTTCTTAATTTGGTCTACACGTTCGTTCATAGATAAAAGTGGCAAAGCGTGAGCGTTATCCAAGGGCTCATCTGAAATATTCGGATATTAATATTCGCAGTATCTTAACATTAGCTACTCTATGCCCACCCGTTAGTGCGTGAGCCTACCTACGCAGGTGCATGAAGATAAACATGTATGATTAACAATAAAACTTGAGTTACCATCTACATATTATATAAGTATACAAAATGTTTGCATTATTGAGACTGACAGACAATGCATAGATAAAACTACTAGGTGGAGAAAGCTGAAATTCTGCATGTAGGTTCTTTGGCCAAACTCAACACCGATAAAAATAATTAATATGGGTAATCATTCCCCTAAATGAGAATTGAACCCCCAACCATCATGTATCCAATAAAATTTTCAAACTGCGAGCATGGCACCAACAATGACTTATTAATATGAAGTATTTATAGATTATATTCTAAAAGTTCTATTGAAGAACTAGTTACTAATAAAAATAAACATGTAAAACTTAATTATTATATTAAACAATGTATTAAAATATGCTACTATTATGTAATAAAATTTCAATTTCAATTTCTTTTTGTTCATTATATATATTTTTTTTACAAAATAACAAACAAAGTAGTGGAGGTTAACAGGTTTCATTATAATTTAAATATTCATGTTGTATAAAGTTGATGCAAAAGGTGTTGGAGGGTGAATCATTTAGCTCATTAAAAGTAATAGGATTCAATTAGCAGTGGCCTATTTGGATGGGTTAACTAAGTAATGGCAGGAACAAAGGTGCAGTGTAGATAAGGCACAGACTCAACGGAAGTTACCATAAGCATAAAGTATAAACTTGCCGTGTTTATCGCTGGCACCCACAACCCACACAACAGTGTTCAACATACATATCCTATGAATAATTTTGATTTGTTAAAAATGTTTATATTCTTTGTAGTTTCATAAAAAGTTAAAAGAGATAAGCTTATTAACTCTTTAATATCAATTCAGCCACACTGTTATACCTCATATGTTCACCATTTTAATTAATTAACAGTATATATATAAATATCAAATATAAATATATAATTCACACACATTCAAAATATTTATTCATATATTAATATTGAAGTAAAAGCAACCAAAATGTTGTAACATATAAACAAATTATTAAAACTATCCATATATATATTAATATCTGAAGGCAATATATCGTTTTGACACTGTTATATATATAAAAAGGATATAAAAGTTGGATGTTTGTCATACTTAAAGTTTATTTGATGATGAAATACAGAGAGCCACTTTTTTCATTAAATGTATAAGATTAAATTGTATACTACTTCTATCGCAGATTTACTACACTGAGATTTGTTTTCATAATAAACTGTAACTGATTCACTATTGAGTATCGTTAAAACTTTTGTAATTAGAAGCATTGAAGAAAATATAGGTTATAATGTAAAAATAGGATGTAATAATCTCATAGAATTTAATAATGAATCACAAAAATAACAATAATACATCTGTTATAAATAAGGTTATCACAAATATAAAGTTTAAATATAAGTTTTAGTATGAAAGTAGCATTCTGATATTATGAGTTAAGGTTCATTGTATGTTATATCTAACAGCACAGTCGAAAGGGTCTAGGGTCACGCCCCGGAAGGCATACTGCACCCTTATCACGTCAGACACACTTTGCGTTATCTATAGATTTATGAGTTCGCGCCGCTACCGACACAAATCAATCATCCACATTTTGTGTAATAATTAATTCTGGTGTTTTACTTTATGATGTAACAAAAGAAACTAGTTTATATAATACAGAATATGTATGCACATATTTACCGGGCAAATAATCATTAAAACAACATATTTTGAATTTTAAACATAAATAACTCAATAATGGCTCTAATATAATATATTATCACCCTATGAATTTGTAAAAGTATCAAAAATATTATATTCAAATAATCTTTATATTTTTCTTAAAAGATTTTATTTTACTAAGAAATAATTTACGAATAAGTAAGAAGTGAGTAAGAATTATTTTACTGATTACTCAGATGTTATTTGCAGAAATCATCCCAATTATATTTTAAATATAGAATTAATAATAGCCAAATATGCAACACAAATAAATGAAGTAAATAAAAATAAATTGATATTATAAATCTATTATTTTATCCTTACAAAGTGACATGAAAATAATTATAAAATTGAAATGTATTCTTCCTGGGTAGTATACAAAAATTCTACATTACTTATTTAAGAAATATTTCTCACATAACAGCTAAGATATCATAGAATCAATAATACTGCAATAAAAATAAATACATGTGGTTACATGTATTCATGTCACACTAACATGACAAAATTAAAATCATTACTTGACATAAATTATGGTACATAATATATTAGTTATGTATTATACTCAAGTACTATAGTAATTACTTACTTTGTTATAATTGACCATTATTGTAATGTTTACTATATGTATACTCATATTTTACAGTTATATTAGATTAGTTTATAGGTACAAGTATTGTTCAGAAATGGTCAAATATATAAGATTTTAGTAAACTTTATACATTTATACATTTCATATTTTATACATTTCATTTGTTGGCAAAAAAATAAAAACGAAATATAATATATATTTAATTATTTCTTTTTAAATTTTTAATACTAAATAAAATAATTTAAATCAAAAGGCAATATTTTTTAACATAAAAACTATCTCTGTAGTTTTAAATATGTAAATAGTATTAATGTGGTAAATGACTAATACAATAGTATACACCAGATATCTAATCTAATATGATCTTAGCACGAGTTCATTGTGTTCACGGTATTCATTCATAAACTGTGCGCGAACTGTCAAAGTAATCAATGACAAAAACAAAGGATTCTTACCCTTGCCCTGTTTAATTAAATAAGATCTATTATAAAAATGTCTATCAAAACTACCTCGTTATATCCGTAAATTTAGTTAATCCACAGTATCCTTTATATCTAGACAGGAAATCTCAAGAGATCCGTAGTACCACCTGGTCATCTTACTGACAACAATTCATTTGTCACTTAAAGTAAAACACGCATAGACTATAGTAATTTTAAACAACCTACACAAAATAAAAAGATAAATATAAGAACAAAAAACAAATAGAAATGTTGCTTACCAATCTTAATTTTCAATCTTTCTTCTACTCGCACTTTACGCGTTTCGTCCGCCATGTTAAATCCATAACTGTTTATCTCTTTCATCCGCTGTTATCTCTTTCGGAACGAGCCCCTCGGCCGGCTTGTCCCGCCACTTCCGGAGTGTCGTAATGTTCTACTTGAGCCTGTTTTTAACAAGCTACAAGTAACTAGTTAGTTTTACAGTGAACACTAGAAAATAAAAGGGTAAATTCATTTTTCCACGCTGTTTTTCAGTGTTTAAAACAAATGAATTAATTCTCGCATTGCGCATGTGCTCTATACGTGCGCTTTATTTTATCAATGAATGCACTTTATGTTTTCTTAACACTAATAATCACTTCACTGGAATATTGAGCTAATTATAACTCATGTTGGAATTGACTTAGACAGTTACAGTTGTAATTTGATTTACACAACACTTGGTCAATAAAATATTTGTCTCATTGAATGAACAAAAAGTATGAATGGACAATTACGTCACGTCATAATACTGCGCCTGCGCGACCGCAGTTTCATGCACAGACAACCGACACATTAATTCAACTGACAACTCTTTATGAACAGGTAAACAATCTGCTGTCACACTGACGTTTGTATATGAGGTCTATGGTCATCTCATCTGATGGCTTTAGCTGCTTTAACCGCTAACTAGCGGTTAATTAAATCACAGTAAAATAGTAAATAAGTAAGTAATAAGCAAATAAAATATATAGATACATAGAACACTATTCTGTTTATAACTTTATATTGCTTAATCTTGTTTAGTTTATTTTCTGAACTTCAACATCTTCAATAATATTTTATTAGTGAAGGCTTTTTTCTATAAAAAATTAAAGACAGAACTTTGAAGTATATCTTGTAAGATTGACTTTTTTGAATTTGAAATACGTCGGCATGTTCCATGTGAAATATCGAAACATGTCATACGTGTAGAATATCGATATTGACAGCAGGTTTGTTTTCTAAAATCATAGATAGGATATTCGACTTAAGTAATAATAACAAACAGTCTTAATATTGAGTATAGTGTATCTAAAAGCAAATTATATTTTTTTATATAGTTCATTTAATTTCAGCAAGACTCAAGACTCCAACAGTAAATGTGACCATAGACTATATTTACCATTTTCATTTGTTACTTGTAAAATTGACATTAATTTTCTAGTTTACTGTCATTATAAAATATTTTAAAAAAGTATTCATAAACTTATCTATTGATATATTGTAACTCTTATATAAAGCATACTATTTATGACTATAGAATATGTTTTTTAAAAAAAATGAATTGGTCACAATTTATCAAATATCCTATGGTAAGCATACTATAATCTGTGGTTTGCTTTATTTGATTCGGCTAGCGACCAACCATTCCACCTAGGGATGCATATTGCCCATAAATACACATCGATATTTTTATCGACGTGTATTCGATCGTAAGTCGATATTTCAAATAAATGACATTATATAATGAATGTAATTTGTGACGGGATAATTTGTTATTTACAACAAACGTTGTAATATATTATCGCTCTATTACATGAAGAATGATGTATCGTCGATATTTTTGGTGTCAACATTGATTCTTAAGCGTCGATTCTTAAAAATACAACAACCTTAAACAAAAGCAATATATCATTTGCATCCTTACTGGCAGGACTGTCTTAAGGTGCGTCCTCCACCGAAATTGTTGGGAACTCCTGTGGTTCTAGCTCTTGGTAACTTCATAAAAAATCACCAACTTTTGTTTCGATTGTGTCTCCACCAAATCGAAACATAACAAAAATTTGACAAACATTTTAGTTGACAACAAGCTGTCATCACCAAAATTTATTTGTATACACGTGAACTAAGCCTAAAAGTAAAAAAAGTAGGAAGAGATATATTAAATTCTTTAAGTAAAGATTTCAGGCGAGGTTGAAAATGAATAAATAAAATTCGCTCTTAAAAAATGTACGCTCATTTTTTTTATTTTCCCTTGTATTTCAAGCTCGCGTGTGTAATAATGTGGCAAAATACTTTTCACTACATATATAAATCAATTAACTTGTCGGTTAATTCGTTTATCCATGTGACAGACATGGCTCTACTTGTCAATAACGTTGCCAACTGGAAGCATCTCATCCCTGAGTGAATCATTGCTGGCAGCACGCACTATCCTTTGATGTTTACCGCCACAAATGGTAACACGGCTTCCAACTTTTGTTTACTTGTTTACTAATTTTCTTGCCAACACAAGGTAAATATTGGAAATTTTATCACCAACACGTGTTGTCATCAGAAAAGTTGGCAATTTTTGCTCGGTGGAGACGTACCATTATATCTTTATTTATCAGACAGTCACACTGCGTACTTATCACTAGGGATGTTGAAGTGGAAAAAATCGATTTATAACCAAATATCAATATGTATATTGATATATCCATATTCTTTTCTGGAAATATTGACTTGAAAATAATGAATAAATACTTTTTCCATCAAGAGAGAAGGCGATCTGCCGCATTCTCGTCCTCCACATATAAGCACACACACTCGCAGGCACTGTTTCATAAATTAAAATATATCGTTTTTTTAGGCAATTCTCTACACGGGATACTTTATATCGATATCGAATCAAAAATATCGATACATTGATATTCCATACTTTTTCGAAATCCTATTTGTCAAGTTGTCACTTTCATATCTAAAACTTCTAATAGTAAATATTTTACACGCTGTACCTGCTATATATTTCTTAATGTTTTTATTTTAATCACTTTATTCGACTTATATAATAAAATGAAATAATTATGTCTGACGATTATTCACACTCTGATTATGAAATATTTTATATTGAAGAAAATATACTTGGTCCAATTGAGAATAGCAATGAGTACAAAAGTTTGACAGAAAATTTTAATTCTCAACTGAGACATTATTGTAGATGTGAGGGGAAATGTGAGAAGGAATCTTGCTATTGTCTTAAAATATCTGGTGGAGCGAATTATATATCTTTTCAAGAAGAAAAAACAAATATAGATTTGTGTATACTTAATAAAAAGAAAAGCATGAAAGATTTTCCATTTATTGAATGCAATGAATTTTGTCAATGTTCTGAACAATGTGGTAACAGATTAGTTCAAAAGGGGCCTCTTAAAAATTTGTTGGTCAAAAGATGCTCAAATGAACTGAAAGGTTTAGGATTATTCACAAATCAGTTAATTTTAAAGGGTTCATTTATATGTGAGTATGCAGGGGAGGTAATAACAAATGCACAAGCCTCACACAGACATAACTTGAACCAAATTCAAAACAAAATGAATTTTATATATTGTCTCCAAGAACATGTTAATGGAGAAACTATTCAAACTTTTGTAGATCCTAGTAAATTTGGTAACATTGGCCGCTATATAAATCATAGTTGTGAACCCAATGCTGAAGTATTACCAGTTAGAATTAATAGTCCAATACCTAAACTATCTATATTTAGCTCTACTGATATACTCCCTGGCAGTGAAATTACTATTGATTACAGTGCAAATACCCTAAATAATACTTCTTCAGATGCTGTTCACCAAAGAAAGCCTTGTTTATGTGAAAGCCAAAAATGTAGATACTTAATGCCATATGATACATATTGTAAATAAACCTAAATAAGTGGATTTGCTTTAAATTGTAAATATGTAAAAAATATAATTAATAAAAAGTTTTAATTTTCTTTTAGTCCTTTGTTATTTGTATTTATATATTTAAATTTAAAATAATATTGTTTCAAACATATATGTGTAGTAGAATGATTTGTATGATTTCAATTTGTGAAATTGTCAATATATTTTGACAAGAATCAATTTTTTTAAATATTTACTGAAATTGCCGAAAGACGCGCTAGGAGCGCGGTTTTGCATGTCAGGTGTTAGTAACACAAAATTTCAAATGAGTGTTTCAAAAAAATTACCAAAAAAAAGAGCTAATACACTTTTTGCACTCTATTTTGTTTTTTCATTAGTGAAAGAACTTTGCTTAGTCCAATAAGGATTCTTGTTTTCCTCTTATCCTCACAAAACCTGTATCTACGATTCAGTTGTTAATAAACATAGTTTCTAAATATGTTTCTGTGATAATAAAAAAAATGCACTTAGCATACATTGCATTTATTGTGGCAAAATAAAAATAATATCATCATTATCTTCACCTCTGCGCTCTCAAGCTTTGCAAGCCACTTTGGATAGATATGTTGTTTTCCCACCTAGCTGGAAGGTCTACACTACGCTTGTTAAGACGTTTATCCCTACTATTATCGGTTTTGCGACAGTAAAATCAGCCCACTACCACATCTGTCTGCTAATCTGTAGCGCTACTTTACAAGGAACCGCCTCTTTGCTCTGCATGGCGGAAAGCACTGAGCGAAGTACTACATATTTAATGTTATTACATGTTAAAAAGCAAACACTTCACAGCACACAAGACACTGCTCGATATCCCTGCCAAATTTCAGAGGCCTACTACAAATAGCCTGGGCTATTGAAGATTTAAACAGCAAACAACGAAACAAACTTTTAATCAGCAAGAGTTTTTAGAGACCAATTAATTAACTGGCGACCCTCCCGCGGCTTCGCCCGCGTAAACTACACAACTGTATCCACATTGTATTTGCAACGGCCCGCTTTCTCGGTGAAGTTCTTTATATTTTTCATACAAGTTTTCATTCTCTATTTCAACCCCTTAAGGATTCGTTTTTGAAATAAAAGTTAGCCTATTATTGACTTTGCCTCATTAAATATCTACCCAATAAATTAACCAAAATCAAAAAAAATTACAAAATGTTGCTTTTAGCACTCCAGAAAAGTTTGTAATTTTTTAGTCTGTTTGTACACGAATATCATTTGATTTGGTCGCAAGATTTGAATGAAACTTGTTTTGTTATATAGCTGTTAACCCTGAGAGAGGCTTTATGGTATAAATAATTTCGAAAAGTTGAGCGCCTGAAGTGTAAAACCTCACATAGTACCATAATTGATTAACTAAACTATAAGAACTATTATTAGAGTAGGTAAATAATTGATAACAGAGTGGCTACTAGGTCCTTTTTACTTACCGAGTTAATATAATTTTACGTCTAAATTTCAATTTAAATAGATAGTCAATAGAAATAGTAGATATATTCTAGTTATAAAGTCCACACTCTGACTGTAAAGACGATTGGCTGTGGGGTCGATTTCCAATCGGGAAAACGAGTATATTTAAATTATTAGATTCATTTCTTCGCTACGTATGATAAAGCGCGGCATTAAGTTCCGTCACTGTCATCTCATCGCAATGATTTCAGACAGAAAGTGGAGAAGGGAGTGTCTTGACGGTAAGTTCTCTATAATGTGCGGGAAAAAGTGCGTAGCTCTAGTATTTTTAATCTTGTTTTTTTTTCATCCAAGCCAATGTGTGCGCCTTATAGCGCTTACGCGCAAACCGCTTGGTCGGCCGCAGAGTCGGTTATGTCTGCTTTTACCGTTTATTAGTCTCCTTAATTATTGTTTTTTTTCGAATGTGTAGTATGCTGTTGACCAGAGTGGCCTCGACAGCGTAATCTGTTTTTGAGGATGGCCGAGCTATATGAGCTCAGACCTTGACTTAGAAACCTCACTCGTGAAAGAAGCCATCAAACGACGACGATGGTGTGCCCTGTCTCAGTAGAGATACCGTCTCAAACCTCGGCGTGCGGTACCATTTTAGTGGAGAACTTTGCTTAATGCTGTTGGTTGTAATAAAAAGCGTATAAGAATTTCGACGCAGCTGGTAGTAGAACGCATGGCTTAGTGGTCAGAGCGCCTGAGCGGTGTTCAAGAGGCGCGGGTTGGAATCCCGAAATCAAATTTTTATACGTTTTCTAAAAATGTGTTTTTCAACTTTTCTTTGTTCAGTCTGACCTAGGTCTAACTAGGGGCCGCGTTGAAAAGCTGGGACCTTGTCTCTACCGGCGGGGACCGTGTGTGTATTGTGTGCGTTTCCTTGTGTGTTTGATGTTACCTAAGTCTAGTAGTGGCGCCAGCTTCTTATGATAGAATTGCCATGGGCCGTGCCTGGCCTCGTGAAGTACGGTTATCGGTATAATAGTAAGCATTAACCGCCTTCTGGTTTGGGTGTGTTGCTTTATTGAAGTAGCTACTGGTAGCAGTACAATGTATACCGTACCGGATGAGTACCGGGGACGTCATACAGCACACGACATTCACAATGTGTCAATTCGGTTTGAAAATGATGAAATGTGAGAACCAAGTGTCACTAGGTACCTATTCTTTGTCGAGAGAAAAGTATGAAGCTGAAAAAAGAAAATAATCATAACTATAATTAATCATTATAATGTTGGATCATGTTTCAATGTCAGCTCGCAGTAAATGGAAATAGTAACTATATCATAAATGCCATATAAACTCACAACTGGGCATCAACTAAATATTTATATCAACATCAAGTAAATATAATAAATTGTTGGAATTACGCTAATATAATGTAGTATGGGGAGTATTTATTTTAAATAGTTCTAAGTAAAAGTCTGCGAAACATAATACCTATCGCATATGTGGAAGACATTATATCATAAATAGTAAGCCTAAAATATAATAAAATAGGGAATATATTGAAATGTAGAAGGCATTGTATTTTTAAAAATGCACATTATTATAGAGTATTTATCCAATTCTTATCAAAATTGATACATTTTCTCTTTCAATATTTAATATAGGTGGACTTTGCCTTAAACGCAAAGTAACTTGGACAAGTAACTTAAAAGTTATCACTCTAAGATTGACATGAATGGAGTGCCTAACTTTCTTTTTGTTGCAGAAAGGGATCTAAACGAGCAGAAGGACTACCTGATGGTAAGTAGTCACTTTCGCCCATGGACATCCACAACATTAGAAAAGTTGTAGATGCGTTGCCGACCTTAAGGGGGGAGGAGGAAAGGAGAGAGGAAGGATGGGGATGGTGGAAATAGGAAAAGCAGGCTTACATGCTATCGAACCGGAAAACATCATCAGATGTTTGACATGATAGTGTTCGCGAGCCAGTCGGAAAATGAATCTCCTACCACCAAGCTACTGGGTTACCTGCCGTTTACGGGACGCTGCCCAGCGACGGAGGGGAATTGTATTCTAACCCCGGGGAGAAATATCATTGTATTCTAACCACGGGGAGAAATATCACGAAGTTATACGACTACTTATATTGTAATAAGTAATCTCCTTCAGTTAAATTGAATAATATTTGAATTTAAAAAAAGGAAGTTACTTCTATCTGTCTGTCCCTTTGTTAATCTGTGTAAATGTATGTTTTTCAAACAATTTGTGATGAAATTTATTATACTAATTTGGATAGTAACTTGAAGCCTGGGTGGATGCTGCATGCTGGATGTAGTTTAATTTTTATCAAATGCAGGCGGAGCCACCAGCAAAAGCTAGTTTTACGATGTGGCCAAACATCAATGGCGAAATCGTTAAACATTGCCAATTCAATGCTATAGTCAAATTCATTTGGTTATTTGCAGAAATCGTCAGCGATTTTATGAGATAGTCAATTCTACGATATAACCACGACATATTATATAAAAATTATAAAAAAACATTTTAAGCAATTTAAACATCCATCAAATTTCCCAACAATTAATTTTATCTTAGGTCACATAATGGGACTATTCTTAGCCATTAATATACTAAAAATACTTAAAAATAAAGTAATTATGGTATCTCAATTCCCAGATAAAAAATATTAATTATTAATTTAAAATTAAGTTTGATTTTTATTTTCGTTTTGAAATATATTTGTTTTATATGTATGTACGTGTATTTTTTTTAGAAATCGAGTTTTCTAAAGATACATTTATACCTATTAAAGAACACCCTCTTTATGAAAGGGTTCTTTATGTTCAATTAATGAACTCATATTTTTGGCAGGTGCATGAGCTAAAATTAAATTCTCCTTTGTGTTGAACAGTAAATTATTTAACTGTGAATTTATTATTATTTACCACTAACTTATCAGTGTTTCCTTACATTTATAATTAAATTAATTCGGACCCACAGAGAAGGTACCGTAGAGGGCATATTATAGTGGCCAGACACATTTTGCTCAGCTTTCCGTCCAAATTTGAGGAAACTCTTACCAGAAACTCTTACCAGAGCGAAAAAAAAATACAATTAAATATAAGTAATTATTTCTCTGAGTAAGTTGAACTTATAAACGTCGTCTAATTGGAAGTTCATTCGCTAGACGTTGTTCTACTGGGCCACAATGGCAATAAATATGAATAATTTTTATTACTACATTATAAAACAGATGGTTAATTATGGTCTTTCATCAGATTTATAACATATTTAACAGTTATAATACGTCAGTGGGAAATGCTCATAACATTAAACAATTTTTACTAAGACGATATTTCCTTATTTTATAGCTAAGCCGTAGCTGGAGTTATATAATTATTTGTCAGGCGTTCCATATCCCTTATGTTTTTCATCTCAATGAATAATTCGCTATATCCTACGATTTTATTTGAACAAATAAACGCTATAAATATGATATATAAATATTGTATTTACTTATTCTCGACTAGCTAACAGTTACCTTATAAAACGTAATCGACACCTATAGACATTATCAAGTGACCAAATGAACATGACAATTTTGTTGTAGTACATAAGGACAGTTATTACCTTGTGTAGTACATAAGGACAGTTATTACCATGTAATTAATGTTGAGAAGTTTTAGAAATAGGATTGAGCATATATGAGAATACCTTTCGTAAATTTTCACGCTTCTTTCTTATATAGTATAGCTAGAGTAAACAAGCGAAAACTTTCCGCCTGAATTCGAGACAATTTTGAGTAGTAGAACGCAACACTTTGTTTTAAATTTCTCAAAATTATATAAGCATAATCGTACCCCTAAGTGGGAATCGATCCCACAACTAAGTACATTTACAGTCAGACGTTCTCTCACTTTGACCCGAAAAAATGCTACATTCTAGATAAAAATATAGAACTAGAACTTCGTGTAAGTAAAAGAAATAAAACATTTAATACTTGAACTTTTGCGTAAGTACGTATGAGGTTGTCGTGGTGCTTGTAGATGCTTGTGGGTTTGATTTCTGCTCGGGGGAATGATTAGGTTTATTTAAATTTTAATTTCTTCGCTCCCGTACCTAAGATAAAGCGCGGAATCGCATTCCGCCACTCAACACGGAGTGCCTCGATTTCAGGGGGAAAGTGGAGGACGGACTGTCTAGACATTAGGTCCTCTCTGACTAAGCTGCAAAGACAATATCTGCTATTAATAAGTAAGTTAAGTTTTCTTGTATTTTCAGTTTATAAAATTGAAAAGCTTAACCTTCTCTTAAAGCATAAGGACCGTCGTTTTATATTATTAAGTAATCGGTAAAAGGTGAGTGAATTGAAATCTTATCTTGCCATTAATAAATAACTAAGTATTTTAAAATTATTTTTATTAAATGCAATAATAAGAAATCGTTACCTCCCATAAATTATACCTCCCCTAAATTAAAAAAAATTGGGGCCAGTCGTGGTGCACTGGCACAAGAGTGTGACTGTAAACGACTGGTTGTGGGTTCGATTCCCACTCGAGGAGTGGTAATTAATATTTCCATTTTCTTCGTTCTGGTGTCTAGACAAAGCGCGGCGTTAAGTTAACACCACTTAACACGCAATGCCTCCGAATTTGGCGGAGAGTGGGGAACGGAGTGTCTTAATACTAGGTTCCCTCTGCCTACCCTGCTGTGTGCAGGATACAGCGTGAAGCTAAAAAAAAAAATAAGTAAAATAGACAACATATTTTACTTCTTTTTTATTCCTATCCTTTCATATCCCTAATTCCTTTTTGTCTAACATAAACCTAAGACTGAATTGTGCATAGTACTGTTTGGTTTGGTTATTCCTAAAATACCGGTGTAATGTACATAACTGTAGATCTTAGGATAATTTTGAGATCGAATTACTTATCATTTATAGACGCTTTTCATTTACCCAAATAAAAAGTCTTGAAATGACAGCTTTGTTATTTATAGAGGGTTTTTGTTTTTGTAAACAAATGTGTCATAACTGACCTAAACCAGATAAATTGTTTTATATACGTCATAATCAATATATACATCAGTTAGAAAGCCCCAATAATAAAGATAAACGTCAAAAATATTTATACAACACAGTCTCAATTAAGAAGAAGAATTCCAGAATTCCCATTGACAGCGGTGTTTCAATGCAAAAATCTCGGGATCTCATTGCAACCGTCACTAACAGAGGTTAATCATTTATCGTAATCGTAAATCAACTTAAGCAGTAAATTCTAACATTCCATTTTATATCTAAAATTGTTAGTAAAATAAACTTATATTAAATAAAATCAACAGTCTTCTGTGAACTAATTAGGAATATGATCTTATAAATAATAATTAAAGAACATCCGTGACCCGGTGTTAGAAAGATCCAATGTTCTCTAAATTGCTTCAAAGATTTATTTAGATACGATTTAAGTATAACATTTAATTATCGGTGATGAGTACATAAGGAATTTACACACAACAATTAATTGTAATAGACAGTAATTATGTATTAGCTTCTTACTTTGACTGATGGTGATTTATAGTATAGTAAAAGATCGCAAAACAATTCATCGAACTCTAATAAAAAAATATTGCTATCACAATTATTTATTTACGTATTATTATCAAAATTCTAATAAGCACAAGTAAAACGAGATAAACATCCTGGAGTTGAATATATTTCTTTAGATTACAGTATGGAAAACCCCGTCACATCTACGGTACGGTTATACGCTGGTACGGGCGTCATCCAAGAATACTTGTATCAATGTACATATATCAATATATATAAGTCGACGCTTGTGGTTCAATAACAAGTTTCACGTCGCTCGACGGAGGGGACACACGCTTGTTGCCTGCTTGGTCCAGCTAGTAGGAGCTAGTAGTTTATATTTACATATCTTCTAGCAACCAGAGGACTCGGAACGTGGTAGAGTGAGCGGCAATTGTTGCAATCATCTTGTTGAGCATAAACAAACCGGTGAGTACCGTTGCTTTTATGTAACTACGAGCCGGCCGGTATGCGAATTACCACTTCACTTCAAACAATGAGGATAGATTTTGATCTATACTTCTGTGTAGTTGTTATTTAATCCTTGCAATCCTTTAGAATTCATTGTCGTCCAATAAATAGTAACAATGTTGAGTAATTTTATGATGATTTCTTGTACGTCTATGTGTTAATAATATTTTATCTCGAATGGATTATTTACCTATTGGTTATTTCAATTAGAGTTAAAATATTGTCCAGTGAGGTATAGATTCGATTTAATACATGGTAAAATAAATGTTAAAGAATATATTTATCTTAAAATTAAGTAATCATAAAAAAATTAAAGCAAATAACAAACGTAATAAAGTAAAGGTAGAGGGAAATGTCTGCCCATCGATGATGTAATTAACATCAAAACTGGTTACTACGAACATTACCACTTTTTTATGTATAAGGTGAACCCCCATTTTAATATATATTTCAACAAAAAGTAAAGAAATATACAAAATTATTATTACTTTCCAATATTTAATAATAGGTACTTGTGTATATAGATAGGTATATATCTTAAATATTGATTCCTTAATTTCAAATAATGACAAAAGAATTGAGCAGCCAGCAGTTAATGTTCTAAGGTTTTAAGATCTAAGCTATTAAGAAATACCCATTCATTAGCGATAAGCGATAACAGATTAAAACTCGATCATAATGACTTATCTAAACAAAAATACATTCAAGTAAAATTCCTCATTACGATTTTTAGAGTAGAGTAATTTAGAGTTAAGACACTTCTGATTATTATACCAATTAATGATTATAAGAATTATTTAATTCGTTGTATTGTTCTGGCAAAGTGCAATGTAGAAATTCGCCACTCAGCACGCAGTCCCTAAATGGGTACAAAGGGAAATCGCTTATTACTAGGTCCTCTCTGTCCACTCCGCAATATGCGAAAAATACGTAGAGATAAAAATATCTATATACATAGCTATGAAAGTAATTTAACGTGTAATTTTAATAACTGTTACCAAGCATGAAGATAAAAAATGAACATATATATGCGTTACCAAAACTGATTGTGAATCATTATAGTAATATATTTGAATATACTTTATTTGCATCTAAAACACAGCTTGGATAGTTTTACGGAGACCTAAAAGTTTTAATCCTAAAAATAAAAAAAACCATTAAAAAATATTTGAGAAAGTAATAAAAGCATTCATTTAATATATTGCTCGATATTGTTAATGTCAGTTTAAATATAAAAGACTAGTAGTAAATTACACAACTGTTTCATTATAGGCACATAGATATCACATTAGAAACCTCCGAAATTATTAGTGTTTTTCTACTATATTATACATGTATTTAAACCTTCCTTTTGCATCATTTTATCTATTAAAAGAAACCGCGTCAAAATCCGTAGCGTAGTTTTCAAGATCTAAGCATATACACATACAGACAGACGCGGGAAGGGACTTTGCTTAATACTATGTAAAGATTGTATATTAGTGGTTAACCATGTGAATATATATGTGAATGAACCTATTTATATTAGCAGCGCGTATAAAATTTAAATTCGTTTACATAACAAGAATTTGAAAGAAAACGCATTATAATTTATCTATAACGGTAAAACTAGTGAATGACCGTCGCGATCGAGGTGTTGTTTATTTAAAGGACATTCTGCCATAGCTATAATTTCATAATTGTCAGTTTCTTCTAAATAGGGTACTATTTCTATAATTTAGTAAGTATTTTTGTATTTTTATAGCAACTCTCTATTTACATTTTATTTATTTATGAGTATAGTTTTATATTATTTCAGTAACAGGAATTATGTCTTATTACGTATTATGTCGTTATAATTATAACAATAAAAAAATCACTGAATTATTATCTACATATATATTTTTTAATAAATTTAATGTATTTCCATTGCATAATAAACAAGTAGTAGGTATAAACCATGAATAACAGTAGTTATGTGATTTTTATTAAATCTGCCGTGGCATATTTATCATGTGCTTCACTGACGAACTCACGCTGGAATAAATTATATTGTTATTTATTTGTATTTTCGTATTTTGATTAGATAAAAGATTTTTTGGATAACACCATCCCTCATATAATGTTTTGGACGGAAAGTGGGTAACTTATTAATTTATTGACAGGAGGTTAATAACAAAATTATAAACATAGGAAGAACGACCGAATATACAATTTTTATACCAATTTTATACATTTTAAATATTGTAATTCATTTACTATCTATATTTAATAATAAATATCTTTATCTGCACTCTTTCTTGACATTGACTAAATACGTAACATGAAAGCGGGGAAAAATAATGCGAGTTAATCACTACATAACGTTATAGGCTACGATCTTTAACCCTTTTGAGCTGATTATGTCTCTTAAGATTCAGTGTGAAAAATTATTGTAAAAAATAGCAATAATTGACTGATTTGATTGATCCGAATCTCCATGATCATTATATGCACTACGCATGTTTTAAGGAATGCTATGTTCATATTTTACTCTTTGCATTCAAAATAAAAACTAAACTTCATTAATTATTTTATTGCATCCAGTTAAAGTTCAAAAAAATAAAATCAATTCAGTTAAAGTTGTTTATATTTCTATAGAGATCAAAATTAAATGAAGATCTCCTCTGAAGAGAGTAGAGATAAATTTTCAAAGATTCAATGGACCTAATATGGTATGGTAGCTATAAATACATATATAAAATATGATTTATCATTGTTTTTTTATTAATGATTGATGGAACAATTCTTCGAAAAAAATTAGATAGCTATATATTGTACCCCGATTGTAAATACATTGCTATATAAATTATTAAATCACTATTTTTTGTGATTTTCAAATCGTAAACGTTTGTATTATAACTGCTCATCTTCCTCAATTAAAGTAGGTTTTTTGCTTTACAAATTTTCAAAGATTTTTTTACATTCGATGAGGATAATTATATTCTAGTACATAAGCATGTATTTAGTTCACAGCATAAATACACATATCTAGTAGATATCCCTCAATAGTGATATTCGATAAATAAAAATCTTTTTTTGTATAAAATAAAATATGAAAAGCACTTAAAATGCTTTAAATTATAAATAGGTATGTTAAAATTTTACAATACAAGTTAATCGCGTCTCCCATTTATTGTATGGATTCATAAAATATGTTGTAAATGATGAATAAAAAAACACCATTATTTCATTCTATCAAAAATATATGCAATTAGGTTTTACCTATTACCAGTTATAAAACAATTTTGAATCTTTATAAATATTAACTTTTATCATAATAGGGAAAATAGGTAACATGTTAATATTTTAATTGACCGCGTCCATTTTAAATAATTTCTGCATGCGTAGCGAATTACATTTTGTTACAAGTCACGATTTCATAAAGTAACATCCATTAGAGTTAACAATAAAAAATATGCTCAACAGGTTTTTGATATGCAAAGCTATTAAAGTTCTAAAAACTCTAAGCGTCGGAGAAGGAGGTAGAACGTCTATAATACAAATATAATTCATGCGTCGATGTCGGATAGTATTCTAATCCAAATATGAATAACGTTTTAAATTTTTATTAAAATAGGAGTGAATTTTCAAAAAATAAAGTAGCCTATGTTTAATCTTGGATTGTCAACTATATCTATTCCAAAATTCATTATAATTAGTCCAGCAGTTTAGATTTTCCATATAAAATTTCATCCCATATTAACCTTTTGGTGGATATTAAAAAAATAAGTAGCCTATGTTTGACACTGGGTTTTTTACTATTTTCATTCTAAATTTCATCTAAATCGGACCGGTAGATTAGCCGTTAAGTAGAGTCCATCACGTCACGTCATATACCACACCAATATATATGTAGTGTGGTTTCGATTCCCACTCGTAGCAGACATACAGACAGACTTTCGCATTTATAATATAAGTATGGACTAGTGGCCCGCTAGTAGCTTCGCCTGCGTAAATTGAACAAGTTGGTTTCGAATTCCGCGGCGTTCAAATTTTTATACGTTTCCTGAAAATATCTTTTTCAATTTTTTTATTGTGGTAACTTTATTTATAAAACGAAATTGAAATTGAAACTATATTACCAAAATACAATAGTCAAAATTGCATTTAAATCGATTTAGTCGTTTCTGAAGTTAAAAGACAGATGGGGATCTCATAATAATAATCATTGTCATGTCTCTTTCATGTACAGAAAATTATATATATAGATTAGTAGCCTATTTACTAGGGCTCAGTGTTGCAACATTGCCTTTCTTTATAAAAATTGTGAAAGTGATGTACTTATCATAATTTTCATGCGTATGCTGACGGTATTGTAAGCGATATCATGTTAGTTCCGCATGTGTTTCGTCAATTTTAATGCTGAGTTTAATATACATTACCCACTTCCATTTTAAATAGGTTATTGTGTGCATATACTTATGCTTGCATCAGGTAATTAATTACAATTATTTTATAAATTATTTCTACTTATCTTTTATATACTAAAATATCAGTGGAAACTAGGAACTGTGTCTTTAGTGGCTATTAATACAAAGATTATAACCGCAACAATCCCTTATAATATTACACATAGCTACAATTAACGAGTACCTAATCCAGTAACTATAGTCTGAAAGATAAGATTATAACTTTAATAAACAGTACATAATTATTGGTCACTGTTGAAATTATAGTTAAATAGAAGAATCCAATTTAAATCCGTAAATGAAGTATGGTGGTACCGAAGGATTAAAAAAAATAACAAATTTATAAAATACTTCATATTATAACTGTTAAACGCGACTACGTGCTTGAAGTGAGGAAATAAAAGCGAATAATGACTTAACTATTATAATTTACATTTATAAAAACAATAGCTTTTACATGTTTTACATGTCTTATTGTTACAATTCCTGGATCTGATGAATTGTATTGAATAAATTACACGGAATCCTGTTTAACAACAACAGGGCAACCATGACATTTAGCTGTTTAATGTTGACAACCAAAACAAAACATTTATTTTGCTAAAAAAAAATACTTGAAAACAATGAAGATTTGAGCGGTGGTATTTTATTGGAACAGCGTCTGACTGTAGACTCCATGGTTGTGGATTTGATTCCCACTCGAGGATAGATTACATAAAATGTAAATGATCGTCATAGCTTTAACATGTGACTTTAAGAAGTCTCATTTCTTCGCCCTGGCAATAAAAATAAAGAACGATTTAGGGGGGAAAGTCGAGGACGGAGTGTTTTGACTCTAGATCTTCTCT
This sequence comes from Dryas iulia moderata, assembly GCA_019049465.1. Classification (NCBI taxonomy): domain Eukaryota; kingdom Metazoa; phylum Arthropoda; class Insecta; order Lepidoptera; family Nymphalidae; genus Dryas; species Dryas iulia. The sequence continues at coordinate 6,338,808 of CM032417.1, forward strand.
GACTTCCCCACAATAAAAGAATAAGTGTGAAGCTGAAAAAAATACGTGTAATAAAATATATCATGGATAATATTAATAATGTGGAATATTTAATGTGTATTTAATTAATTTTTCAGATCGGTAAAATGAAGCCTCCATTATGTATACTGTGGACACTAGCTGCGTTTGTGATCTGCGTAAATTCTGCTACCATACCAGCTGAAGATGAAACCATTGTAGTTGCCAAAACCGACGGTGACGTCAGTGAGGTATGTTCAACTTTTCTTTTTTCTTTATTATTTCATGAATCTTTAAAATAATATCGTTTGTATAAATATAGTTTGTGTTTTTAGAATTGTAATTAATATAAGATATTTAATGTAATTAATCTGTATTAAGTAGAGTCCATCACGTCACGTCATATACCACACCAATATATATGTAGTGTAGCTTCGATTCCCACTCGTAGCAATTATTGTATTTAGATTATTTTCATTTTTCTGCTCTAGTAGAATAAAAAGGCAAGTAGTTCCGTCACCCGAGTTTTGGGGAACAAAGCATGAAGCTCCAAAAAAGTATTTTAGAGTTGAGATACAAACCCTAACTTTGATTATAACAGTATAATTTAGATTAATACATATCAATATTTTAATATAGGCTACAGTAGCAGAGGCAGAATTGACAACAGAAGAACCAAACCCAGCTATTAAGCTGACAGAAATGTTAGTGCAATCGGAGGTGTCCCTTCGTTACGCGCATACAGCTGTAATAACACATGTTAGGAATCCAGCTCGTCGGTCACAACAAGCCACATTCCATGTTTTACTACCAGACACTGCTTTCATCACTGGATTTGTTATGTAAGTTTCGACTTGATTTTTAAAAATCTAAAATTATATCCGGTACTTCTAATTCGGTACTCCCGAATGCTTAAACTGAGTAATCAAAAATACTTATAACTTTTATTTCGTTTCAAAAAATTATTAAGTAACCACATATTGTTAAATTAACTTAAGACTTTCTACGACCATACTTTCGGTTAAGTTTCATGAAACAATTTATATTTATTATTGAAATTGCACCTAACTTAAAAACAAACAAAGGTTTATTTATTTCAACGCATACCAGATATAAAACAGTTATAGATATCATATAGAGAGTAAAAAGGCCTTAGTTCCTATATCCGTCATGTCGCCACAATTGTGCCTATTGATTTCCAGGTATCAACTTTCATACCCACAAAACAGCGTATAATCACATAGCTATGTATTTATGTAATGAAATTTAAAGTTAAAAGACAATAATTATTCGTAACTCTTCAAATTTATTATATAAATATATTAATAGGTACATCCAGAAGCTTATTTGTAAACAACTTTTCTTATTTTCTCAAAATTCACACTTACTTTATGTTTATTTATAATCTTCTACTATGAAAAACTTTTATAAAGTAATTTAAGTGCATGTTTTTTTAAATATTTTTTTTAAAAGCCGATTTAAAAAAAAGTAACGTAGAGGGAATAACGTAACGAGAGCCTTTAGTTTAGCCTAATACTCTCTATTTATATTTTATATATTAAAATATTCTCATTAAAGGACGCTGAGTGGAAAATCATATAAAGCATATGTTAAAGAAAAGGAAGAGGCAAAGAAAATTTATTCTGACGCTGTTTCTCAAGGAATTGGAGCTGCCCACGTGTCTGCGAAGTAAGTACAGTTAATAGTAATTATTCATTGGTTTTCTTTTATAATATATAGCTTCACACGGCAGGGTAAGCAGAGGGAACCTAGTGTTAAGACACTCCGTTCCCCACTTTCCGCCGAATTCGGAGGCATTGCGTGTTAAGTGGCGGAACTTAACGCCGCGCTTTGCCTCGGATACCAGAGCGAAGGAAATGGAAATATTAAATATTTTCCACTCCTCGAGTGGGAATCGAACCCACAACCAGTCGTTTACAGTCACACGTTCGTGCCACTGCGCCACGACTGGCCCCCAATTCTTTTATAATTTAAAACATAATTCTTAATTTAAAACGTTTTAGAAAACGTATGTAAATTTAAGCGCAGCAGGATTAGATCCGATTCGATATTTTTGATTTTTAGCATAATAAGCTGTAATAAAATGGCTTGGCAATCAGAACGGTTGAAATGTGTCAAAAAGGTGCGGCGTAGAATCCCGCTAGATTCCATTTTTTATACATGTCCTAAAAATGTTTATCTATTTCTTAAGTGTGTGAATGAAAATGTTAAAAATCTTCTTCATAAGTTTATTTTAAAACATTTTATATATTACAGAGCACGTAACTCTAACCACTTCACCGTAACAGTGAACGTAGAACCTAATAGCAAAGCGACATTCAATCTGACATACGAAGAGCTTCTCGTGAGACGCAATGGTGTCTACAACCACGCTATTAATCTACATCCCGGTGCTTTGGTGCCCCATATGGAAGTCCGTGTACATATTAAAGAATCGCAAAAGATAAAGCTACTTCGTGTGCCTGAACTTAGAACTGGAAATGAAATTGATGCCACGGAAAATGATGCTCGTAAGAATTTAAAATTAATTTCTCTACACAATACAAGATTCACAAGATTGTTATGTATAAAATAGACTGAAGTAAACACATATTATTTTTCATTATTATCTAAAATATGTTAATTATTTCAGAAAACTCTGTAGCCGTTATCAAGAAGTCTGATAACGAAAAAGAAGCTACTATAACATTTACTCCTGATTTGGAAGAACAAAAACGACTTGCTCGCGTATTTGCTGTAAGTAATACACAAATTCGATTTACACGATTATTTAAATGTTTTTTTATTAACAAACATTATATAACCAAATAAATTGTGAACTTTCAGGAAAATATTAAAAAATCACAATCTCATTGGTACTCTGGTATTGATGAAGACAGCGATAACGAGGGTGCTATTGGACAGTTTGTAGTCCAGTATGATGTGGAACGACCCGATAAAGGAGAAATTTTAGTAAGTTAAATCGAAAATTACGAATTTGTTATTATATAAATCCCTTACAGATTGTAAATATACACCAGTCATAAATATCAATAATGTTGTGCTTAACAATATAAATTAATGTTTAATTTTTATTATTTTTTCAGGTAAATGACGGATACTTTGTCCATTTCTTCGCACCACAAGCCCTGACTCCGTTGAGCAAGTATGTTATATTTGTATTGGACACGTCAGGTTCTATGGGCGGGCGCAAGATAGACCAGTTACAAGCGGCCATGCGCGCTATTCTTGCTGATCTCAACCCCCACGACTACTTCAGCATTGTGGAATTCGATTCTGATGTTAAGGTAAAATAGTTAGCATACACTTATTAATTTTATTTGTAACAAAAACAATAATGATTAATTTATGTTTTAATTTTATTTTTTGTCCTTTTATAGATAATATTATTAAAATTTATCTATATATTCTCTTGAAATTTAAACATTATAAATGCAAAAGCGGTTTATGAATACCGCGTTACGTAACGACTCAAAACTTGACGCGTAACGTATAGACGAAAAGATTAACACACGCAATAAATTAATTTGATAGATTATAATAAGACCTAGCAGCATGCATATATTACTAAGAAGAGATTACCAAATATTAACAAATGACAGGTCCATGAATTGAAAGAAGCTGATGAACCGGAAAAGCCGCGTACATATTCGTACCACTCATGGAGATCGGAGCAAAAGCCGGTGGTATTGGTGCCACCCTCTCACGCGTCGCCTGAGAACATCGCTAAAGCACAGATAATCGTGTCGAGACTGGCTGCTTCTGGAGGTAACATAAATTTAAACAATAGATATATTTAAGAAGTTGTAAATCTTCTACTTATGAAATGGTAAAACATACTTTTTGAACTATGAATAGTTGGTATATTTACGTACAGGTGCCGCCCTATCATGAATACGATATGTTAAAATGACTCTAGCGAAAACGAATATTATTTTTTAAATGATTTTAAAAAATTATATGCTGTGACTGCAAAAAAGCCAGCCTTATCACTAAATGTGATCACCTCCAGGCAATCGACTTATTAGGATTTAAAGAGTAATATTATTTTTTTAACCTATTTTTAGCGCAGGGGTACAAAGTGACTGTAAACGCTTCCCACGCGTTCCCACTCGCGAAATTTAAAGTTTCCTTTTTTTCGACTTCTCGCCACTTAATATGACTTCCAGAACTCGACAGAAAGTGGGGAACGGAGTGTCTTAATGTTAGGTTCCCTCTGCCTATCCTACTGTGTGCGGAATATAGCGTAAACCTAAAAATATACATACACATAAAATACACATATAATAATATATTTTCGTATTAAGGTACAAACATCTACGAAGCTCTTAAAGTGGCACTAGATCTGATCCACAAGGCATATGAAAACATCAGCTCTGACGCCAGCAACAAGGAGATTCAAAGCGCAGATATAAGTAAGAGTTTTTATCATACATATGTTATGCTTTAATTAGTTCTAAAGGCTTTTTATAAAATTTTTAAACAGTAATAACTGGCCAACCTCTTACCCATTAATGTATCTGTAATATCACAAGAGTCGACTTAGTTAAATTTGGCTTTTAATGTTAGTTGTGGCCTAAATATGGCCACTGGCCACGCTTTCTATGTGAAATTTGAACAAGTGATACTCAAGCAGAAGAAAGTAACATTTTAATGAAATATAAATATTTTTTTACATTATCAAAGGCGATTTGGAACCTATCATCATCTTCTTGACTGACGGTGATCCTACCGTTGGCGAGACCAGCACCCAGCGCATCATTTCCCACATGACTGAAAAGAACTCTGGTCCAAAGAAAGCTTCAATCTTCTCACTTGCTTTTGGTGAGTATATTAATTAAAGATAAATTCTTAAAAAACGTGAATTTACGTTAATAAAATAGAATTCTCAAATTACTTACTTTGATTATTAAATTTAAACTTTTTGTGTTAATTGTTTTTTTTAAAGTGTTCATACACTTAGGAAATTAAAAGCCTCTTTTTAGAAAACGTATACAAATTTGAATACAGCAGGTTTCGAATCCCCACCTTTTAGAAATTACGCTACGTCTTAGTTTATTTTTCTCGTTATCATGCTAACGGCTATTTTTTACAAGTTTTCTTAAAATATTTTTTAACTTTTCTAATTATTGTTACTCAACAGGCGATGACGCGGACCGTACTTTCCTGCGTAAACTGTCACTGCGCAATGACGGCTTTATGCGACACATCTACGAGGCGGCCGACGCTGAGCTCCAACTGCGTCACTTCTACCGGCAGGTGTCGTCCCCACTGCTCGCCGGCGTGCACTTCGTCTACCCACCTAATCAGGTTGACTAATATTAAAACATTTTTAATACTTTAAAGTATTATTCATACACTTATGATATTGAAAAACGGTTTTATACGAAAGGTGTTAAAATTGCAGCAGTCACAGCGCGGTATAGCAAGTAGCGCGGATACGAATACCATTCCATCGGATAGACTAATATTATAAAAATATTTCTCTAATTATCTCTGGTTTTTTTGATAGTAAAAGTTTCACAGTATCGTAAATATATTATAACATATTGGATAACGGAAAAAGTCATTTTTTTCTGTTATGGATAGATGATTTTATATCAAAGAGAATTCAAAATTAACTTTCATTATCTTTTATTTTACAGATTAAAGAAGGATCAGTGACTAAAAGCAAATACAGAGCGATATACGATGGTTCGGAAGTGATAGTGGCAGGGCAGCTCGGGGCGGGCGTCAGCGATTTGGAACCCACCGTGCAGGCCTTCTGCGCAGATCCCAACGACCACCGCAGGGTATGAATATATTTTTCATATTTATGGTTTCGTTTGTATGAAAGTTTCTTAGCAATGTTTTTAGGAGAATTTGATAAAAAGAAAATTAATTCTTAAGTAAAAGGTTGCCTATTGATACTTCTTATTATATTAGCTATGTGCCAGTTACAATCCCGTTAAAATCGATCCAGTCTTTCCAGAGATTAACCGGAAATAGGCAGAGAGATAAAAGTTATAAAAAATGTTATTTTAGTACATGTACCGTGTACACATACACTTTGTGCATATAGAAAGACGTAGTTATTTTGATATGTTTTACAAATGATCACTCCAATTTCATTTACTTGTGAGTGTAGATTAATGGAAACCATTTCAAAAAAACGAAACGAAAGTTTAAAGAAGAGAAATTATGTGAAATATTAACACAATAAACATTTACCAACAGAAACCATACGAAGTGCGTCCAACGCTGACAGCAGGGCGGGCGGGCGACTACCTCCCGCTGGAGCGCATGTGGGCGTACCTCAGTGTTAAGCAGCTTTTAGACGAGCGAGAGGCGTCTGACAACCCCAAGGATATCGAAAAACGTGCACTTGATATAGCTCTTAAGGTAATTAATATGTTATTTCAAATGTGTGCAGAGTAGCAAACTATCATGTTTAAAATATAAATGTGTCACTAGCGGCCAGCAACTTCGTTTGCGTGAACTTAATGACTCTTCCCATCTAAACACTAATCACACTGAACAACTTTGGTTTAGGCGAAGTTTCCTTATATCTTATGGTACAATGGGCTTATTATAGTTCTTGGCCAGATGTCCCATTCTTCAAAACCAAATATAAGCCTCAGTCCTTTCCAAGCTTAAGAATTATAAAACAAAAAAGTTTAATTTAAATCTGACCAGTATTTCCGAAAATTCTATTCTTACTGTTTTATTATAATACAGAAGATATATAGATTACTATGAAGTAGTATCAAGTATTTGATTTTAAAATATCTGTTATCATTAATAATTTATTTTGTTCTTTAGTATGCTTTTGTGACACCGCTGACATCTCTAGTAGTTGTTAAGCCCAACGCGACTGACGCAGTTAATGCAGAGTCTGTTGACAATAACAACAAACCCTGTGAGTATAACTTATTATTTTGTATTATAAATCACCTCATGACAAAATACTTGCTTGCTATTTCAGATTAAGTTACAAATTATCTATGTTATAAGAACTATATTTAAAGGGATTTATAATTATTAAATTTACCAATTCCTTTAGGATAATTTAATATAGAAATATGTAGATTAATTATTATATTAGGTACCTACTATTTATTCAGTGAAACTAAATATTTTTTTCGTGAATATACATATTTGCTAGACATAAACTATTTTTAACTAACTGAATCCCTCTTAAACGTTTAATAGTAATAATAATGTGTCTTATCAACAGCTTTCGGCTCGTTCCTACAAAGTCCAGGATTCGCTGCATACCCTGGTAAGATACCAATTTCATTATTTTACTGCATATAATATTTTATTATACTTAGATATACTCTAAAATAGGTACCATCGCTTCATTTCAACACGAAATCCTAATTCTCCATATGCATGCTAAACTCATGAAAATTAATATTATTTACACACAAGCTTAGTAAGTATTTTTATTATACAATTTTATTAAAAATATATATTAAGTATTTATATTATACAATTCTTTCATTAATATCGTAATAATTAATAACGACGTCGTAGAATTGATGATATTCGTAAATAATCATCAAGACTTTTGTATGCCGAATTTAAAAATCTTTTTACTGTTACTTCACGCTTTCTCTAGCCTGTCAAATTGTCTGCAAATTAAAAAGAGTATATCCTATTTACTTCTACGCCACTTAGTAAGAATAACGGAAATTAAAAGACCTATTTCCTTTATCCAGCAGCACACGGATTACCCGGTATTCCAGCACCTGGTTACATGCCTGCTCATTATTCAGTTTCTGGTATGAGTCAAAAAATGAATAAAAAATCGAATTTCTTCTCCTAATTCTAACAACTCTATTATTAAACAAAATTTAAAAAAACAAAATAACCTAAGACGGTTAGTATTCTTCGTTTTTCGACTAATTTATGGAAAAAATCTTTCTATATTACTTAATAAATCAATTGAACTGCTAATAATACTTACTATAATTTAAATTCTATATTATGATCTTTCTATATTCTTCTTGTAGGGCTTAAAACAAAAATACTACCACAATCTGCATTTTTCTTTTCCGGCTTATTTCTTGAAAATCTTTCTTAAATCAATTAATTGTTTATTCAGTAGTTCTTGTATAATTAAGTTTATGTATTTTACACAATATTCAATAGCCAAAGATCTATAATAACTCGTGGATCGTAATATAAATATTTGTAGGGGGCCTGTCCTTGAGTGGACAAGCGTACTCGTCTGTGGAGCAAGAAGAGGAAGACTACTCTGGTGAGATATTCTTACCCTATAACGTTCTATATAAAACTTAATACATTACGTTTAATTTAAATAATTTAGTCCACGAGGCTCATGAGGACGAAGTTGAGAAAGATATATGTACAATGATTCACTTTTTATTTGCACGTATTTTGCAATAACACGGCTATTTCAATAAGACGGCTATTTGAATAAGACTGGAACATTTTAATGTGATCAATCGTCGCATATGAATATTCGTTACCTTAAGTTATTATTCCGCGTTTATATTATTTTAAATATACCAACAACGGAGACTTTAAGTATAACACGATAAAACCTAGATAATATTTAGTGCTCAAAAACATCCTAACTATATTCGTTTGGTGTTCATCACACATTGGAAATTGAAGATCATGGTACAAAATTCATCATGGGGTAATTTAAGTGTTTTTTTTTATTACAATTCATATATAAAAGGTTAGTTTTTATAAATTTGATATGCGTATACCTATTCTATTTTTCCTTTTTTATCTGTTTTCCTTTACTTGTATCATCTTGTTTTATTTTGCATGATTTTTACGATGTTTCATAATTTATTATGCTTATTTCATATGAAACTAATAACTTCACATTTCTATATATTATTCTTTCTATTATTTTATTACTGTTGTTCTTTTCTTTGTGCAGTGACGTGGCGTGACCGTATCTAAAATTTATAATTGTAAAATCACGAATTATTTTACCATATTCTTGTTTATACACAAACAAATAACATTTTTATGCTATGAAAAAAAATAGTAATTTTGCAAGAGAAAAATTTAATAGCATATCGATGGGTAGGTATATATACACTTATATAAACAGATGTTTATTTTACAAATTGTAGCAAAATTTTACAACAATACCCCTTTTAATGTGAGGCCGATTGCAATTACAGCCCACTTCTGTAAGCCTAGCTTAATTTTTCTTCACTCAAAACGGAACATACTTAAATATTAAAAAGTTATGATACACTATTTATTGCAGCAATCAGTGAGATATTTGGGTTTGATTTCTTTAATTTTATTTGGTTTTAACAAGCATAGGGAATAGGGACCACTGTTTGGTCCCAGAAGAAGTACGGAAATAAACGGGACAGTCACATTCAAAACGGGTCACGTTTCGTATACGTCACTGCATTTATTTTACTTATACTTAACATTTTGTTTGCTTCAAGAAGACTTTCGTTTTGTTTCTGAGCAAAAGCTTTCTTATTTTCAGACATGTTCAACAATAGGTACGCGGTGCCTTTATCTATTGGAGGTATTGATATGACTATTAATTAATTTTCTTCATATAATGCTTTATAAAATTAATATTTACTATATATTTTCTTCTTTACCTAGGTGGAAGACAAGATTTAATAAACACTCGGTTTATGGGTAAGTTTGCTTTATAAATTTATTATGTAGTAAATAACTCATTGCTTTCCTTTAACTCTTGTAAAAGACTACCTTCTTATTTCTTAACTAACTGCATAATAGTAATTAACGAGTACCTAATATGTAAATAGATTTTTAACACGGTCGAGTATTTAAGCACAATAATAGAATTAGATATATATTTTTTATATATTAAACACTAGCGTCCCGCTCGCTGCTTCGCCGCGTGATCTACGTAACTGTTTCCTTATATTGCAACCCTCGGGGGTGGATTTTTGAAAAATAAAGTAGTCTATGTTTAAGCTTAGCTTATCAACTATATTTATGCCAAATTTTGTTACAATCGGTCAAGCGGCTTTGATTTTTCATATAAACTTTCATCCCCAATTTTAACCCTTTAGAGGTAGATCTTTGAAAAAATAAGTAGCCTATATTAGAACCAGTAACTTTTTCTACTTTCATTCCAATGAATTCCAATTCTAAATTTTATCCAAATCGGACTAGTAGATTAGCCGTGAAAGCGTGACAAACAAACACACAGACTTTCGCATTTATAATATAAGTATGGATTTCAGTAAAAATATAACATTTTTTTGTATAAATGCATACAATATGTATATGCAATATTTTTTTTATAGCGTCTCATGATTATGATGCCAGTACTGATGCCTTACCTGAACTGAGCTTACGTATGTACCTATTCATTAAGTAAAATATATACATATATACAATTCCTTCGTAGTAAAACATTAAATTTTAACGATTTTAGAGGAAAAATAAAGATTTAAATACTTATTAGGGGCCGTTCAAGTATTACGTAAGCATATTTATTACAATTATTTAAAGACCCTATAGTGCTCACGTAATACATGAACGGTCCCTTATGCTATGTTTTCAAAATATCGAAACTTTTTAAATACTTCTTAATAAAGAAATAAGCAGTATACGGCCCTGTACATAATCTAATTTAAATCACTTACACATTTTTAGATATTATTGGAGGGGAATCAGACAGAATGGACGGTATTTCCGGTACGTACATAATTATGTAGTATAATACATTTTACATACCTTATATTATAGAGGCATTAAGATTACAGAGTATGAGATTTTTAAAGAATTATTAACTACTGTATATCATAATAATATTAATAGTACAATAAATATCGAATCACATCTCACTTCGCGTTCGGCACTCGTCGCATGCGCTCGTTCGTTCCATCGCTCTTAACCGGTCCATCAATGCTAAGAACGCTGATGGCGTACGATTAAAAATTCAGGAGCTCCTAAATCTAGCTGTGCATTCTGTTTGAGAAACAAAACTCTCTTCTAATGTTCCTCTACTCAGAGTTTATGTTGTTTCCGTTAAGACAAACACGGTAGTGGTAGAATATTAGTGTATTGAACACTCAGTCATCAACATACCTCCTACTACAAATATCGAAGCGGTTGGCATATCTTTGAACATTTCTGAGACTACACATATTGTTGTTAGTGCTTACCAATCACACAATTTGCCTATCCTACCAAGTGAAGTTTTGATATACTTCTTACCTTGTCAAATCACATCATTGTAGCAGGTAGACTTAAGTTCACTGAAAGGCATGCTTATTGCTACAGAAAGGTTGTACTGTACTTGACAATGCTGTCGACCATCTCCAAAAAGTAACAATCTTCGCTAAAGATAATGCTATATCTCTTAGACTTAACCGTAACTGTTCAAATAAATTACTACCTTATATCAAACGGCTAATATCTTATAAAAATATTTATGAGGCATTGATCTTAAACTGCCTAAAGGTCAATTGAAGCGCAGTATTCGCTTCACTATTAACAGTCTATATGCTACTATTTCGTTGCAAATGACTGGCGCTTGGCGGAAACTCTTAAGCCCAAATGCCATAAAATTCCACCCTTAATGTACAGTGACGACTGAACAATGTGATACCTCACATCTAGTGCTCACGTAATACATGAACAGACCCTTATGCTATGTCAATATATGGATTTTTTCTAAATACTTCTTAATAAAGTAGTAAACAGTAATACGGCCTGTACATAATGTAATTTAAATTACTTGCACCTTTTTAGATATTTTCGGGGGGCCATCGGACAGAATAAGCGGTGGTGGTTACAGTAAGTTCCTAATTATGTAGTAAAATACATTTTACGCACCTTATATTATACAGGCATTATGATTACAGAATATGTATTAGATTTTTAAAGAATTATTAACTACTGTATATTACAATAATGTTAATACTACAAAAAATATCGAATCGTTATAATTCGTGGTGGTGATTTAATGTGATACTTGTTAAATGAAGGTGAAAATCGCGATATTAAGTTCTACTACTTAACACGTAGTGTCTTGGGTTCGTAGGGACAGTGGAAAACAGCTCTTCTTGTTGCTGGGTTCTCTGCTTACCCTGTTATGTCGGAAAAAGTATGAAGTTGCTTACTTACTAACTGCTCTTGACTAACGTTAGTTAAACTCGGTTTTAACTTGGTTTTCTGTTCTTTCGTTCTTGTTTATTAGGTTCCTTCTCCGTTGCTATGGTCGACATTGTACCTAATAATTAAAAAGATACTTAATCATATTGCTAATTTATATTTTATGCTAACAATAACTTATTAACTGTGTTTCTACAAAAAAAAATGATGTGTGGTGCATTTGTAGTATATAGTATTCAGCTTATGTGTATTGTTTGTGGCACTTTTATTTTAATTAACAATCTAATGACTGGGTTAAATGTATATATTTTAACTACATAACACGCTTTTCTGTATAGATTTTATGTCTCGGGGTGGGGCATATAATCATAACTATTTCCGCGGTGACAGGCCTAACCATTGTAAGTATATTTAAAATTACATCTAATTTATAAATTTATTGGTTTACCAGCCGTGACGCAGTGGCTCAAGCGTGTGACTATAAACGACTGGTTGTGGGTTCGATTACCACTCGAGGAGTGGAAATATTTCCATTTCCTTCGCTCTGGTGTCAAGGCAAAGCGTGGCCATAAGTTCCGCCACTTAACATTCAATGCATTCAATTCGGCGGAAAGTGGGGAACAGAGTGTCACTCGGTTCCCTTTGCCTACCCTGCTGTGTGCGGGGTACAGCGCGAAGATAAAAAAAATGTTTACTCAGCTCGCAATGTTTCCACTTCTCGTCGGAAAGTAGAGAAAGGAATATCTTGACATTAGATTCGGACTACTCTGCTATGCAGGGAAAAGCGTCAACTTGAATAATTATTCCTTTTTGCTTTACAATGGAAACTACTACTATATACTTTTCTTTTTCAAAATGGATACCTTCTTGGTGGAGAACCATACCAAAAGTGATGTAGGCAGCGTATTTAATTTTATTTAAAATCAATGTTGTGAATTATTGTTGTCAAGTGACACTGAAGATAAATTTTACCTGTCTTACCTTGCGTTTTATAAGTTTTTTTTTGACTTGAGAGTAAAAAGTAAACATAATTTAGAAAGTTATCAAATAAGTAAGTAAATGAATGACTGTGGTTATGTCGAGGCTATTGGGGACACTTGTCAACTAATTTGGTCTTAGCAATAGATACCTAAATTATAACAAACTACGATCTAATTGTTTAGAGAACCCCAAGAACTCGGAGGTGTGGTCATGACCACCCAACAAGCTATGCATGCAACACATAGAAGCCCAAGTGTACTTATTTTTAAGTTATTATGTATATTTGTAACTAACATTTCGTTCTATGTTTTTAATATCTTCTATCTTTTATATACTTAGTTCCTCTTCATGGGCACAGGGGTGGTATGTTCGGTGGTCACTCCTTTTACGGTAAGGGTAAATTATGAATAAAATACCTCAGTCAATGAGACGTATTAATTCATATACGTACTTGGTACTTAATTTGTGATCCAGCCTATGTAGATGGTTGTAGAATTAAATCGTAACATCCTAATCGTAAAATTAAAATAATTAATTTACAATTTGGTCTAATAATATTGAGAATTTCATAAATAATAGCTGCGGAATAAGCTGATCATGTCGTTAAACGACTGATGATCTTTAATTATCTGTTCAACGATAAAACGATCTCAAAACGCGACGTTGAGGGCCGCCACTCATAACGCAACATCTCAATTTTCGGGTGAAAAATGAACGACATAGTGTTTTGGCACTATTTCCTCTCTGACTATCCCGCTATGGGGGACAAGCATGGACACAAATCATTAACTGGTCAACCGACAATTGAGCAATTCTTAACGTACGGCCATCTCTCGACATCGTCGATGAATTCATGGAACGAAGAAGCGATTAGCATATTACTTCTGTACCTCATAATGTTGTTATTTAATTGTAACTTTTAATAAAAGGAAAATCACAAAACATTTTTCTTGTCCGTCCTCTTTGTTTAATATTATTTTTTGACGCCTTAACATGTTGCACGTAAGTGCCTTAGTAGTATTATACGTAATTGTAATCATCAGAATTGACTATTTTTAGATTATCAACAGATAAATAGAAGTATCTTCTCTCAACTTCGTCCTCAAACCGAGCCCTTAAAATGTTGCATTATTAATTATTAATTACCTGTAACAAAAAGCAAATATATATTTTATGCATGATGCACCTACAATTTAGTATTATAAAACTGTTACTTTACTTTTGACAGATCAAGATTCTCTTTTAATAGCTGCCACTACTCCTGCACCTTATCAACCACGACCATCTACGACTGTTCAACCGCGGGAAATCAAATACCACTTGCAAGGTTTCCCTTGGGCATTAAGTTTACTTGACGACGCCTCAGGTTCCCTCATCTTTTCATCCAATGGTAAAAATGTGTCGTTGGAAGTTTCCAAGGATTCAGATGTAAGTTTGATGTGTTTATTTTGTTAAATCATGTTTTTTTATATATTTACATCCCAATCATCACAGAATATTGAAAGAGAAACTAGAAATTTGGCACTTTGTCTAATAAGATAGTAAAAATACATGGCTACTTATGTTATTTGTATTTCAACATTGTTAAAAAAAGAAATTTCGAATATATTGTAGGTATCTTGCAAACCGCCATCACCTATAAACTTTTACCTTATTTTTTGCGGCGGCACTTTTAACTTATTTTTTTTTCTATTGTTCTTTTCATATATATTTGTAATCGTTAGTGCTTGTTATGTTGATGATCAAAATAAATAAATAAACAATTTATATAATAAATATGCATAAAAATTCTGATTGCCTTAGGTTATGGATTTGATTTACCAGTTAGTATTTAGATATTGTGACAAGCTATATAATATATAAAAACCACAACCGCGAGGAATATTTTCAATTTTTTTGTTAATATTTTGCAGCCACCAAAATCAAGCAACGGCGATGAAGCATGTTCCAATAGTGTAGAGTTGCAAAAGGGAGAAGCGGCCTCTGAGGGTGGAGCGGTATGTGTGTACCTCACTCGCTGCGCCGCCGCAGCAGATCTCGCTGTGGATGCCTATAGTAGCTCATATTGTACCGTTAATAACAGGTTTGTCTTTTATTTTTTGCATTCATTTTTTTATAAAGACCCTTATTTGATCTGCAAGATTAACGTACGGCTTCCGCATTTATTTAAGTTCATTTAAACTTTAAATTTTATATATGTTGCTGATTTATACCGAAACTTAATAAAAAATAACATTACAATCTATACTGTTAATACATAATCCAAATACATAATCCAAATACATAACCTTTAATAAAAAGCAAAGTTTTTTGGTATTGGCGAACTAGACCCTTCAAGTCGTAAAAATTCACTGCCAAGAAAACCTACACGCGTCCTAAGGATTGTTTTTTCCTTATCGTCTTTTTGTCGCCCTAGAACTAGAAGTAGAAGTAGTTTTAGTTATGAAATGACAATCAAAGTATTAATTAAGGTATTTTTTAAGTATTTTTGCCGTTTCTAATAATAAAACTATTTTTGCAGGTATGCAGGAGTTTGCTGTCCAAGCAACCAAGTTGATGTGAAGAAGGCATGAAGCTCTTAAGAAAATGTTATTTGCCTTTAACTGAAATGTGATAGATATTTTTAATATTTTAGTGAATATTACGAAATGTATTTGTTGTAATACATTCTGCGTAAAAACGTAGATTCCCGTAAAATACGAGATTTATCTTCGTTTTCAAGTTAAGCATTATTAAATCTCAATTATAATTATATTTTCATATAAAACGTGTTTTCTTTAACCTGTTCAAATCCTATAATTCCTGTTAAAACAATTAAGTAACAAGGGCAAGTACAAATAGAAAAACGATAAACACTTTTTTTAAAGATAAACACTTTTTTAAAAGATAAACAAAAGATAAACACTTTTTAAAAAGATAAACACTTTTTTAAAAGATAAACACTTTTAAAAATTAAACACTTAAAAAATAAACACTTTTTAATATTTATTTTTTATGTTTGAGGCCATCCTGGTGCAGTTAAAAAATGTCTGAGTGTGTAATCACAACTGGTTGTGATTTCAATTCCCACTCGATGGAAAGAGACAAAGAGCTGCGTTGAACTCAATTCGCTGTGTCTAGAATTCAGGCGGAAAGTAAGGTTCTCTTTGACTACTGTTGTCCGTGCTTCGCCGGAAAAAATAAAAGAAACTTCATGTTGGAACCAGTAGTGGCGCAGTGGCACAAACGTGTGACTGTAAACGACAGATTGTGGGTTCGATTCCCACTCGAGGAGTGAAAATATTTGATATTTTCATTTTTTTCGCCCTGGTATCGATGCAAAGCGCGGCGTTAAGTTCCGCCATCTAACACGCAATGCCTTCGGTAATCGGCGAAAATTAAGAAACTTTTAACACAAATCATATAGACAATCAGATTTTAGACAACTTTACAACAAAAGCACAGATTTTCAAATTTTCAAAGCCAAAAATTCTCATATCTTGGTAGTGTAGTGTCTAAGACAGTGGGTGCGGAACATGACATCAGTTCACGTATTGCCAAAGCTCGAGTAACCTTTGCGCAATTGCGACCTGTGTGGCAGTCGCGTAAGTTGACCCGCAGAGTCAAACTCCGAATTTTTGGGTCCAACGTAAAGTCTGTGCTGCTGTATGGTTCTAAAACGTGGAAGGTAACCAAGGCCATCTCGCATCAGCCTCAGGTTTTCATTAATCGATGTCTTCGCCAAATTCTCGGTATACACTGACCCAAGAAAATTTCCAATCACCACCTTCGAGAACTCTGCAATTAAACACCGGTCGAACAGCAGATCGGTCGACGCAAGTGGAGCTGGATTGGCCATACCCTCGAAAGAAGATCTCAAAAGTAAGCCTGCAACCTCCGCAACCGCAACAATGCAATTGTTTTTAAATCTTATAATAAAAATCTAAATATTATAAGGAGTAACATTGAATTAATTACATTATTTATGCAATGTTAAAAGCTGCAGGCAATGGCAGTGATGGAGATACAAGGGAGATAAAACAGACTTTAGAAACAGGAAGAATTATTAAGGCTTGTGTTTTGTTTACTTGAAGCAACAAGAAAAAAGTGTTTAATACAATTGCTACATATTTCCAAAAGCACAATAATTAAAGACAAACATTATAAAGTTTTCAGCCCAAAAGCAGTTGTGATTTAAGATCAGAACTGCTTTTGGGATATTTCTAAATAAATATGATTTTAAACATCCTTAAAAGATTATACAATTAAACATTAAACTAGTGTAACTACTATTTAATTTTTCTACCTTAAATTCCTAATCTATGGTTCTTAGAACTTGTTGTTATGTTACTCTACTCTATTTTAATAGACTAAAAGTTGACATTTGATTTGACAATGAATTGATATTTTTGAGCACCATTAAAATTTCACATTGGTGTATAATTCTTTTTTTGGACTTAACATAAGCATTTTTATTTAAATAATAAAAATAAAGGTATGGTTAATTTAGTCGATACTCTTATGATTAATACGGTGACGGAAGGAGCAATGAATGTTTTACGCAATATCGTAAGTTTTCAACTTGCACAATATTGCCCTCTGCATGTTTTCTTTACTAGATAAAACAAAAGATAAGGAGATTATTATTTTAATAAATACTTTATATCAATTCGTAATTTACAGGGTGTATTTAAAAATAACACAGTGACTCCACCCCCTCCAATTTTAATTAAAATGCCGCTATGGGAGTTAGCTCAAGAAGCTGGGCCTTTTGTGAGGCTTGCAGGTATAAGTGGAGCAGCAGCTGTGGTTTTGGGTGCAATGGGTGCTCATCGCACCTTTCCAGAAACAGAAACCAAAGAAGATCTTAGGAAAATATTTGAGACCTCAAACAGATTTCATTTCTTACATACCTTGGCACTTATGACTGTGCCACTTTGTAGACGACCATATATTGTAAGTTTGAATAATTTCAAATGTGTATATGTAAAAAATGCTACATATCATATTTCATAAGCAATGTAATTGCTTTTTAGATATATTCCTAGTTATAAATTTACATATATATTTAAAAAAAATATATACTTTAAGTAAATGAAAAATAATACTAGACTATTGAGCTTTTATTAAATGAAAACAATCTCAATATATTGTGAAACCAAATGTGTTTTTCTTGAAATTAAGGACACTTCACTTTGATGCTTGGAGCAATCAAAGCATGATGGGATAGTGCCTAACAGAATTTCAATGTTTATTGGTTCCATATGAATAATTTGCCACTTGAGCGGATTGTATATTTACTGTTTATTCAATTGACATTTATTGCACCAACATGAATATATTAATTATAAATGTACATAGGGTAGTACAATTTTAGTGTAAAGGCAACCTTGTTCAACTCTTTCTATGTAAAAGATCAGAGGATCATTATTTTTTCCCATTTTCCATGGTTATCTTATAAGAAACCAACAGGATACCATCAACTAATAAGTAATATGTGTCAATATTGGGTGGTAAGTTTATTTTTACAATTAGGTTCTCTCTGCCAATGTTCTTATATATCTGACATATCATGAAACAATTGATATATTATAAAATAAGGAAAGAGGAGGAGATACTTATACAAATAAAAATAATCATTTTCTAATTTGCATACATTTTTGTCACTTTGCTTGACAGGCTGGCAGCTTCTTCATAGCCGGAATGGGTCTCTTCTGTGGAACTTGCTACTATCACGCCTTTACTGGTGAAAGAAAGTTTAGACGTCTCACACCTATCGGAGGATCATGTCTTATACTGGGTTGGATTGCTATGGTATTGTGAAATTTTGATATTAAATTCACTATATCCATAGTAAGTATTTTTGGGTGTTAGGTAAACAATGTTAAGTAGTCATTCCAGTAATTGATTATATAAATGTGTGTAGTGTTTGGTTACTGCCAAATTTGATTCCTTGGTCTATCATTATCATATTCTTTTTGATTGTAAATAATAATTTTATTGACAAGTTATTGTAGGTGTAGTAAGTTTTATCATTGTATAATTATACTAAGTGAATGTAGGCTTGATTAAACAATTTTAGATTGAAACTTTTAAAACTGTAGAATATCACTATTTTGAATATCTTATTCATAGTATACCAACAAAACCAAAAACTAGTTCTTTACACAGTTTAATATTTTTATTGACTATCAAGTAATGCAAATTGTATATTTAGATTTCTGTAAAATCAATTCCATTCTTATTATCTCTCATTTTTCAAGGTCTAAGTTTTAACTTAGAAAAAAAAATGTTATATTGAAATGGTAAACTTTAACTTGCCATAGTAACTGTATCTAAATATATCACAAAATGTTGTTGTTGTAAATGTGATTGTGAACATTTTAACTTCTTATATTATTACATATTACTTGTTAAAAAGAAAACTTTGTTTTATTCATACCTATTTCCTTTATCAGGTGGAATGTGAAAACTTCATACATGCTATCTTCTTCTTGACTACCATACTGCCAGTATAATTCCCAAGTGATAAGAAATAAAACACATTATTGGATCGATATTGTTTACATGGTTTTTATTGACATTGTTACATATTAAATTTTGCACTTTCTCTTATTCTTTATGTTTCTTAAATTTTAATCAAAACATACATGGTTTGGTATTAAATGCTATGTTATGTGGGCTCTCGAAGGAGACCTAATGGTCCTTCATAAAGTAGCTTATAATAGTAAAATATATTGATATAAGAATATTAGGGGGTGGTGATCACCAGTCGCTTACCGGGCGAGAATCGTCCAAGGATCTGGAGTAGCATACATCCCCACCTTAACCTACCTAAATATTGAGAGTTTTTATCTAAATAAACAAATATACAAAGCTATCACATTAAATTAACACAAAATACAATTATTAACATATCTCTGTAAACTAAAAATCTAAAAGAAAAATGAAATCATAAAAGTGAGCACTTTAAGTGTCCGTCACGTAGGAAAGAAAAAAGAAAAACACTGATTGCACATAAACAGGTCCGCTGCTATTACAACGAAATGATTAATTATATCACTAACCGCATTCACACAGATTATACAAGACAGTTAGCAGTAACGGAGCATGGGGGGGTAAGGGAGGCTGTTCACGACAGGTGGAACGAGTGCTGGCCCTCGGAGGCGGCGAGGCGCAGCTTGGCGCGCATCACCTCCGCACTGCTGTAGTCCGGCAGCTTCAGGTAGTTGACGCACGTCATCACCGACGGCAGGTACTCGTCGGGGTCGAGGGACGACTCCAATGACTTGCGTACAACTGTTAGAGGCGGATTTAACGCCTTAAAACCTGGAAAGTTAGTTTTATAAATTAATGTTACTTCTAAAAAATGATATACATACCATATAGACTTTAAAATCAGTGCGAAAATATCGTATACTATATACATTTCGAGCTTTAAAATGAAAAAGGATGCCTTTTAATTTAATTATAATATAATGTTATAGTACCTCCAGTCGGCAAGCGTGGGCTTCCGGTAACAAACTGTAAGAAAAGGCGTTGCTCCTCTCGATTGTAAGATGCAAGGATATCAATGAGCATCCGAATAGCGCGTGACTCAGCGTTGTAGCCGTGGTCAGGACGTATACATTCCCCAAGCATACGGGGATCCCACCTTTGATCGCGCCCACCTAATAAAAAAATCAATTAATAAGCATAAATCATTTGCTGTTAAAAAGTTTTAGTCAAATTATATATACTATTACAAATCAACGACGTCTTTGTAGCACAGTTAAAAAATTGCTTAGAGAAAATATAGTAATAAAAAAAAATCATACCTGACGGACTTCCACAGAACACTTGTTCCAATTCTTCAGGGTAAAATATTTTTAGATTATTTAAAGGAAATACAGATTCAAAACCTTCTTTAAATGCTTCCATTTGCTTAGATACACCTGACGATAGAAAACACACATTTATTTTATAATTTATATATGAGATACTTTATACATAAGATAGAAAAGATATTATATTATAAAAATTTTGCAAATTGTAAAAAAATAACAAAGTTGTACCTTCATAAAGTAACCAATGTGTGACAAGAGCTATGTACTCGTGCAGGTTGTGAGCAGTGACGGGCAAATCTCGACCGCCTCTACGTAATTCTGTGCAACCATCGCCCGGCAGGATGAAGTCCAGGCCTAACTCTTCAATCGGACATCCATCAAGCTCGAGGGCATTTATCTGTTAACAAGGAATATATAGTTTACATAAAGGTTTGACATAAGACAATATTGTGTAAGCTATGTTTAAAACTTTTTTCGGTTGGTATATTAGTAAGTAAGGTAAAAAAAAACACGTTTTGTTAATGCAACTCCCTTCCGCCCTGTGTAGTGTAAAACTAGTTAATGCCCGCGATTTTGTCCAAGTAGGAATGAAGTATAAAGTACTATGTAGATTACATTCCAGCCCTTAAAAACGGCATTGTCGTAAAGTATATATGTACTTAACGAACGTCTGCTATCTATCATTGTCATATTTCATTTTTATATGTAAGACAGTTTTGAAATTTTGTATTATTTCGCATTTCCTTCACTTTGATATCAAAGCAAAGCGCGGCGGTAACTCCCACCACTTAACACGCAATACCACCAGAATTCCGGCAACAAATGAGCACATATAACATAGTGTGAAACAAAAAAAAAAAACCAAGACACTAATTCACCAACCATCTGCGTACGTTGATCAGGAGAATGCCGCGAGTCAGCAGCCAAACTCAAAGAAAAAACATCTAAGTCACTAAGTCACTAACCATCTGCGTACGCTGATCAGCCGAGTGTCTGGAGTCACCGGCCAGTGACTGTGCGCGGTCGGCCACGCGTCGCAGGCGGCACAGCGAGCGCCACAGCTCGGGCGCCACGTGGCGCACGTCGCTCAGTCCCAGCCACGCCTGCTCGCTGACCACCCAGCGGTACATGCTGACCGACAGCGGGATGTCCACCTGTGGTTATATTGTTATATTAAATATTAAATCAAATTAATCATTTTTTGCTTAAATAATGATTATTATAATTAAACTAATTTCTAAAACTTTATTAAAATAAATTATCATGATATAATTAAATGAACATAAAATTACATATGTAATATTCTGACAAACAATTTCTCTGTTTACTAGTTAGTTAGTAGTTTTTTTGTTCTAGTTTTTAATAGTTATTAGACATTGTTTTCTGTTCTTTTCCCTGATAAATCAAATTAATTAATTTATAAATTGCAATTGAAATATGTAGATATAAAGAAAAGAAATTGTATACTAGTGTATGCAGAATCCATCTTAAAGAATAATTTACTTAGTGTTAAGTTTTATCTTGTGCTCTTCTTTTTTGTGCATAATGTAATTATCATTTATGGATATAAATAAATAAATACTCTGCAAAGCCGTCTCAGAGGTACTCGAACGGACGTCGAATCGAACCCACAGGTGGTTTCAACTACACTCGGAAGAACCATTTTATATTATTTAATTTTTTTACCCTCTGGTAGCCCGAGGTGTCTAAAAATTGAGGTTTTTCTGTATACCTCTTAAACATAAAGGAACTAATATGAGGCTTACTGCGACTTTCTTAAAAAAATAATACGAACTATAAAGCAAAAATATATAACATTACCATTCTCGAATCCATAACTGCTTTAGCCATGAACTTGCCAAGGAAGCGGAATTTAGCTTTCACTCTAGACAAGTGTGAGGCGCGGGCGTTGCGCCCTATGGCCTGCGGGAACAGGCCACAAGGCCATGTCACATATGTCGCATCGGGCGCTGGAGACGGTATTGACGTCTCTTTTTCCAAATCAGATGGTTCTGGAGAACGTTCCTCATCGAGATTCAAAGCATCGCGCACTGAAGATGCTAGTCTTGCCGCGGCTTCAGCTGACCTGTCTGTGACTACAGGTGGTTGACTTTTCACGATTTCCCCACCAAAAGTAGGCTTCTGTTTGAAATTTTCACTGCCGTGCCACAGATCGAGATCGGCGCGTTGTAGCTCTTGAGAGACTAAGGCGTAGAATTCCAGAGTGGGTCCGAGTCCAGTACCCACTTCGTTCTCATATTGTATTTCAAGTAGAGCCTGAAAAATATGTTTGAGTAATTAATTACAAAGTTATAAATAACAAAGAATTAACTGTGTATTACATATAAGAGACCATATCGCTGCTTCGCTTTCATAAGATTAAGTTTTAGCCAATTTAATGCGCGAATTAAATCCATTTTATCAAACAAAATTTAAATTGCCGCAACTTTATTTTTATTTATATTTTGTTTTATTTATATTTAAAAATAAATTGAATAATAAATGTTAAGTTTATTTCAACAATAAATAAAAAAATTATTAAATAAAATGGCTAAAAAAGTTCAGCCATTTCTGAGAGTTCATCATACACAAACGCACTAACAATCAAAAAAGATAATTATTTTGAGTTCCATATATTGACAAATACTCCAAGTAATATTATTTCTCACATATCTATTATTCACATACAGAGAGCAATCAATTACATATATAGATGTAGCGGCCAGTCGTAGCCCAGTGGCACAAGAGTGCGATTAAAAACGACTGGTTGCGGATTCGATTCCCACTCAAGGAGTAGACATATTTAATATTTTTATTTTCTTGGCTCGGGTATCGGGGCCAATGGCAGCGTTAACACGCAATGCCTTCGAATTCAGCGGAAAGTGGAGAACGAAACGTCTTAACACTAGGTTCCCTCTGTCTACCCTGCTATGTGCGGGATACAGCGTGAAGCAATAAAAAAAATTGTTAAAAAGAATATAAAATAAACATTAAGTTTGCCCTGCCTATCCTCCTCTGCGGGGCATATATCCTAACGCAAACCAACCTTAGAATGCGCAAACTCGTGCATAACGTGCTCGGCCTGCCGCAGCACGCTGTGGCGCTGCACGGTGCGCTTGCGGCGGTCGAGGCGCGGCGCGACGCGCTCGTCCGCGCCCGCCGCCGCGCGCTCGCCGCCCGCCTCCAGCAGCCGCTGCAGCGCGCGGTCGCGGTCGAACGACACCACGTAGAACAGCAGGTGCCGGCATTCGAATGGGAAAACGAATGGGCTGCAATTATACAATACATTACTTTATGTTTTGTTTTTGTACGTCCAACATATGAACAAGTATTGCATGTAGGTGACCTATATATGGATGTATGGTTATATATCATTCATCATGCTTTATAAAATAACTTTAAGAAGTTAAAACTTCACATTTTTTATTTTACGCTAGTTCACCTAGTTATGCAACATTTAAATAACACCAAATCACCTAATAAAAAAAGTGGTGCGAGTTTCTCAATTGTAATTATCTCAGTGTTTATATTTCTGTTGCCACATAGCCCATTTTAAGAAGGCTGTTACCACAACCGTTTTCGTAGGTTGGGTCCGCCCCTGCGGTCGCAAGACTTATATATATGCGACACTCTCACTGTCGCTAAGAATCCCCTTCTCTAATCTCTACTGATGCTGATATTACGACCAATAGAATAGCATTAGCTTCAATTTAAAAAAAATCTAACTCACCAAGCATAGGCTATCTTTTTCAACCATGGAGGAAGATTTCCTGTCATTATGACCAATGGATCTTGTAGTTGTCTATTAGCCTTAGCAGCAAGCTGTGAAATGAAGAAGCAATATTATATTTTTAATATAAAACTATTTTTACATACATTACAATTCTTAAGATACATATATCGCACTCCCACAATTAAACTGACCTAACTTAGAATTCAATTCAACGTTTTGCCAAATAAACACCTATTCTTAGGTACTTTATTTGCTGTAGAATTTAACCGTGTCCGCGTGAAATTTAACAAATAAAATAAAAGTAGCCTAAGTTACACCAGTTATCTGCCAGTGAAACTAACGTTCCGAAATTAGCCAGAACAAACAGACAGACAATTTGTAAAAAATGTTATTTTAGTATGTACCGTGTATATATACATATGCGTTTAGTAAATAGCGGTTATTTTAATATTACAAACAGATAAATTGCAATTTACTGAGTTCGGCCACTTTAATTCTAAAGACATATGTGACACTTTTATACATATAATAGATAAAACCAACCTTAGCATTAATAAAATCCGCATTAGACACAAGCGGACGGTGGTCGGGCAGGCAGGCGGCGCGGTACAGGGTGTGCCAGTGACGGCTTAGCGCGTGCAATGCGCGTAGCAGACTGAGCGCCGGTAGGGATGCGTCGCGAGTGTCACCCGCCACGCCTTCCCCGCCCCATAGTGATGTACGCAACATTACTACTAGCGGTGACGCGCGTTGTGGTACTATTCCTTCTGTAATATGAACATTTAGATAAATAGTTACATAAAATAATAACATAGACGAAAATAGAACATATATAATCATAATAACACAAATAATTCATTGTAATATGCGAAGGCGACTTTATCACTATTAGCGATCTCGTACAAGAAACCATTTTTTTGGAAACAAACAGTAAAAAGTCGTATAACATTAAGTGATATAAAAAAACCAACCAAATTAGTAGTTTAAATTTATAAGAACACATCACACAATACAATTAAGAAAGTTATGTTATTTACACTGCTTATAACTTATATAACGGCTGGACTCATATTATAGTTTTTGTGTTCTTGGTTATTATATGATACTTATCATTAAAAAAAAAACAATAAAAATATCAGTCTAACCTATAGTGTTTCTTTCGGGAAGATAGCGTGTATTAACAGTGAACAAGCGGAAAGAAACTAGAAGGGACTAGTCTCACAAAAAAAATTAAAATCGTAAATGAGTACTTTTAACATTTTTAAAGTGTTATTACACACTTAGGAAAATTGAAAAAGATATTTAGAAAAGAGCAATGCTGCTCAGTGGTGAGAGCCTAAACGGTATTCAGGAGGCGCGGGTTAAAATCCCGCTGCGCTCAAATTTTTATACGTTTTCTAAATGTCTTTATCCTGTTTAATGAGCTCATTCATAGAATATTAGGCAGAACAAAATCTATCAGGCAAAAATCAGCTAGAAGTAATAACAAAAATTTTAAAGTAAATTAGAAAGATTAACAAACCATTCCACAAGAGATCTGGTTTCCGTCGTGATGAGAGCTTGGTAGGCTGTCCTTTGCCCTTGCGCGAGGAGGTCGCGTCAGTACGTGGGGGCTCACCCGCCTCCACTGCACGGTAATAAATTGTGTGGGTCTGCACCCATATGCCCGCATTCGCTATAAAATAATGTTTGGTTAAAATAAAGTCATACTTATTATCATTCTCTTAGAGGTGGTTATAACTTTGGAGGGAATGATTGTATTAACTATTTTTATTTCTATACTCTGGTACCTAAGACAAAGCATTTAGCTCCGACATTCAACACAATGTCTCGAATTCGGGTGGTATCTGATTATCCTGCTATGCAGAAAAAAATATAAAGCTGAATTATCTCCTTGTTATAATAATTACATGCCTTAAATGTTAAAAGCTATGTTATTAATTGTTATTAAATTAAATTACACAAAATTATTACCTAGAGGAGTTTCTGTATCAGTGTCTGCATCTGTTTGTTCGCCAAACTGCCTCACGGCCTGATAAACTGTCATGTTATATGGTAGAACCATATCGCCAATCAGGAATTCTAGTTTATGATCAGATCTGAAATTAAAAAATTTAAAATTTATAATTTTATTTTAATATATTACTTTTTCGATACACGCATAATGCAAATATATGGGGCAATCACCAATCAAAGTATTCCTTTTGTGTCCCCATAAAATAAAAATGAATATTTTTTAAATTGTAGACATAAGATAGAATACGATTCTCTGAGATGTTACCTTATCATTACTTTCTTTGCAACTTTTTAAATATTTTAATACATTTTTGTAGAAAGGCAGAAAAACGATGTTTATTTTCACAGAACACTGCTTGCAAGGCAATAAAAGAGGAATACAGGTTTTTCAAATAATCTCAAAAAATAATGAAAATTTTGCAGCTACTATTAAAATAGCTATAAACGTTTTTTTAACAAATTATTTTTATAATGATTATTGTTTGTTTATACTCAAAAGTGGTTTAAAAATTGATTAGGTTAATGACCCCATATACGACAATGTTAATTATAACGTTAACATTAGAAAATATACTAACTCAGTAGAGTGATGAGCGGGCGTGGCGAGTGCGTCGTCCACATCATCGTCGGAGGCGGGCTCGTCGTCCGACTGAGCTCCGGCGCGACGCGCATATCCTCGTGTTGCTAAATAACTGTAATACATATATTTAGTTGGTACCATTTCTGTAATTTACATTTACATAGAAGGGTCTAATATAAGGGTTTAAAAATGCATTGAACCCATATCATAGTCATCAAAGCGTTTGGACGGTTTTGAAGAGGCGCCAGTTCGAATCCCGCAGTGTCCTAATGTTTATAAACATTAGGACACTGCGGGATTCACGTATACGTGTTAATGTAAATATTTCAATGATCTTATTACTATTTTCCTTAAGCCCACTGTTTAAATAAATATAGATTGAAAAATATTTCTTTGTAATATATTTTTTTAGCCAGTTTCTAGAAATATAAAGGTACCACTTACCGCTCAATGGCTTGGACTAAAGCTAAGGGGTCTATCCGGACAACACCACCTTTCCATTGTTTTAGGTTGGTGCAAGTCGGATGACGTTTGAGATCACACTGAAAACAATAAATATATAATATTCATTTTCTGTTCCATAACAATATTTATACATAAGATTATGATTGCAGATGTCAATAAATATAAAAACTATACAAAAAATATACAGGCAAGCATTGCTTAAAATTTATATTCAGCGTATTTCTAAACTAAAAAAAAAGAAAAAAATTGTAAGAATAATTTAAGCATTGTATATTACAATAGTACTGTATTATATACAAGTATCCATCAGTTACCTACCATTACAGTACAGCAACATTTTAATAAATTGAAAACACAAAACAATGTTTGTTGAATAGTGAAACTCAAAGCCGCAACTTCTCCTCTTACCGGGGCCATTTTCCCTTAGTGGCAATGAAACCCACAACCAACCCCTTTACAATCGGGCACTCCCACTGCACCACGACACCCTCACGGCACAAATACCCACACACATATAATAAAACAAAACATTACCATAAGCTGATGGGTATTAAAGAACTTCAACGCAGACGTGGCAGGACGCGCGGGCAAGTCATGCACGCGCACGGGGAACTGCTCCAGGTGGGACACACAAGCGTTCACTTTGCCCACTAGCGCCGCTAGGGCGCCCGCGCCGTCGCTGACCAGCAGGGCCTTCTCGCCCCATTCCACGTCGCTGTTGATGATCGAATCGTATATATAAGCGAATTATGGTACATTACATATAGGACCGTATAGTATTGGCAAGGATTAACACTATTTCGTAATTCCTTTATAAAATTGAACATAGAAGAATCAGTTTGTCAACTTAAAAATAGATTAGAATAATTTATTGCACACAACATAAACCAAATGCACAAAAACAAAATACATATACAAATATATAATGTGTGCAAAGGCGATTATTTCTTGAAATAATATATGTAACTTCACGCTTTTTTATCGCCTAGAAAGGTAGTCAGAGAGAACCTTGTATCAAGACATTCCGTTTTCCACTTTCTGCGCGAAATCAAGACATGTGTGTGTGGAAATCAAACCCACTTTACTATCAGAGGCAGTCCCGCTGCGCCATGCCGGCCCTAATATAATACGTAAAAATATTAAAATTGACACAACACCAATCTAACACTACTTACTCGGAATCAAGTGGCATGTCAGCAAAGACATGAAGGAAGAGCCTAAGGCGTTCCTCGCAGGCTGCGAGCTGGTCGGGGGAATCCCTCTCACCCTCTTCACGCTCGGCTTCCGCACCAGCTTCACTATCCTGCTCGCCAGTGAGAAACTGTAGCAGAGCGCCAAGTACGCCGGAGTGATTCACCTAAGATAGGGATAAAATTAACAACGTGCTTAAAGGTCCTTTTCGGTAGTACCATGTAAGTTTAAATTTGGAACAGAAGTTAAAATTAGATTTCCTAGAAGGGCTTTAATTTACCTTCTTAAATCACTACAATAAGCTTGCTCTCATATTAAATACATTAACTGCATTATATATTACCATTATATATAAGATATAACATAAGAAAAAAACAAAAAAGGCACAGATTTTTGTAGTCTGTGCCTTTTTTGCTATTCAAGTCATAAACAAATAAATTAGAATAAAACCACCACAAAAATACCTCAAAAGGCGACACGTCATGATTGAGCAGCGTATCACGCAGATGCGTGAGAGCGACACGCTGCTGCGTGAAAGCGCGTGTTGGCAGCGCGGCCGCCAACGCCGCTAGCTGTTCAAGCGCGCCCGCTCCACCCCCTAAGGCTCCCCATTCACGCTGCAGTCGCGCAGCACGCCACGACACCCATTCGCGAACTTTCTCCCTAGTATGGCAAGTTTTAATTAGTCTTTGTATATAGATGTGGGTTTCATTTTTACCTTGTTGCATCGTTTTGCTAAATAAGAAAATTATGTGATTAAAATGAAAACACTGCATTTTATATACAATATAACATATAATAAGATGGCGGTAGAAACTTACTTAATATTTTTTTGGTTTTCATAGTTACTACACATTTTAAAATGAAACAATTTTAGCTGAATTAATGGCGTATTTTTTGGTATTCGAAAATACGTCTTTAGAAAATCCAACGTTTCAAACAATTAATATAAATATTGATATAAGAATTGTATCAGCTGTCAAACGAATACCTCAGTTTAGCTTTGACGATAAACAATTGTAAACTACTACATAATTTTCTAATAGCAATACACAAATACACGCAATGAATTATATAAAAAACACTTTTAAAAACAAACTTACTTATTCTGCACAGTCAAATTAGCAGCATGAGGTGCGGCCAGGAGAGCAGAATCTTTATGCGCATGGGGTGCTCTGCCCCAGCGTGAGGGGTTGAGTGATGAAAGGAACGAAGACGTCTTGGAAGCGCCGGCGCGCGCCCCAGACCGCGCCGCGGAGACAACTGTGGAAGCTGGTAACCGTCACTAATTGATTATCTGTTACTCTATTACTACTTATTTTCATTTTATTTTGTTAATTTGAACTATATATATATTTAGCTATGTAATATTTAAACTGTATTTGAATTAATTAATTATACAAAATAAACTTTTTATACATCAATATTATTACAAAAAAAACATAGCCTTCCTAATTCTCTTGTATAACATCTTACAGTTGAATAATATAAAGACACTATAGGATAAGATACGATACGATACGATAAGATACACTCGCGGCTTTGCCTGCATAAACTACATAACTACGACTATTTCGTTTCATCAGCCTCTATTTACAGACAAATCACAAGCTTGTTTACTTTTATAATTTAACTCTTGTTTTTTTTTTTATATATGAACCAATAGAAAATATATATTTACTAAAATATTAAAGGAAATTTATAACAATATAATAGTCAAAACTACATTCAAATCGGTTAAGAGGTTAGTGAGCACAAACAGACAAACAGTGAAGACAAACAAAAACGAAATTAAAAAATCATTGTTTTGGGTTCCACCACTTTGATAAATGCCGACAATAATATGTTTTCTGATATATCTTTCGTTACCAGTAAGATTTTTATGATATAATAAAGAAACAAATACTAACAGTGTGCCGTAACAGCGGCAGCGGAAGAAGCAGGTACGGGAGCGGCAGTAGGTGAGGAGTGAGCGTGTGGCGCGTGGGGCGCGTCATCACGACGCCCGCGCTGTTGCCGCACTCCGCCTGACCGCTTTACTGCTCGCTTGCGCTTGAGCATCTCCGCCAGCTGGAGGGGACTGCCGGACCTGGACCAAGTATTTTACATTACAAGATCATTTATATTCGTGATTTTTACACAATTTCAAAGTAAACTATTTTAACCGGATTAATTGCGTAGATTTTTGGTATTTAAAAGAACATTTTCCACAACAAAGATACTATATGAAGAACCTCAATAACTGAACACATAGACACCATTGAAACACAACAGATAACCAATGTTAGATACCAAGCGCAGAACTGACTGGTAAATTATTGCTTACCTAAATTCGGTTAAAAATGCGTGAAAAATGTATGAACAGATATTTAAAAAAAAAACAAGTACTTTATTTTATGGCGTAGAAACTTAAAATATATTTAATATTTACATAATACAATGTTAGCTCTGAAGTTACCTATGAACTGTAGTAGAGGCTTGTTGATGGCTGGAACCTGAAGCTGCAGGGCCAGCCTCTGAGCTACCACTCTCGCTTGGAGCAACTATTAAATAAAACATATTTAATACTTATAGTTTAAAATTATTAATTAAATTGTTTTTTTATTATCTATTTCTTATTTTGTGTTATTTATACTTTAATTCTAATTCTATTAAAAAACTGTTTATCTTTAAATATAACATGAAAGTACGATTATGGGTGGGGTTATAAGAAAGTATACATATTTATTAAAATACAACCAAACGTATAAAAGAACTTACAGTTACGCAAATTTCGTTCATTAGGACTAGCTATGAAAGATCCCGATGCAGAGAATGTGAGCGACAAACTGTGATGATCCAACGACGATGCCGATGTGGAAGCGGGAGGGGAAGATCCGCCGCTACCACGCACACTTGCTCCGATGGGAGACTAAAAGATGTAACAAATATTACATAAATAAAACACAGTAATTAGTATATTTACATAAATATTTATAAATATACAATTAGTAGCACAATGGGCGCCTTTATCGCTAAGTGAGCTATTCTTTTAGACAGCCATAGCTAAGGGGAAAGGGGTATAGAATTAATAAAATAGGCGGAGGTGTTCCAAATATAATAGAAAGTATTTTTGTATATTTTATAGATACAAAGTAAAAATGTATGAAATATTAAGTAAAAACATAGAAAAATAAACAAATTATATTATGCTTTTATTATTGGTATATTTTTTATTACGAAGTAAAGTACAGAATGCTTTGTTGAGATTTAAAATATAAACCTCCGAAACGTTGATCGAATCCAAAACTATTGCGAAAACAGTCAGACCCTAGGTAAATTAGTATTCAATTAATTTGCTGTTTATAAATAAATAAAGTCCGAAGTTAAAAACCTAATGAAACGTATTCCCTCAAAACTAACTAAAAAAACATATTCATCAAACACCCACCTTCAACTTCGCCTGTCTAGGAGTAGGCACACCAGGTGCACGGTCAGCGAGCTGTGCCACCTGATGCAACACACCCTCACGACGAAACTGAATGCCCATCTCTTCTGGAAGCCGCTGCATCAGTATCTCAGCTAGTTGCAGCGATCCGACCACTATGCGAAGGTCACTGGACGCCATCATGCCCGCGATGTGAGATGATATCACCTAAAGTTAATTGTTTTGATTAATTATTAATTTAAAGTGAGTTAATATAAGAGTAAAAGTGATGATCAATATCCATTACACAAATATAATAATATAATAATTTATATGTAAAATAATGGTATGACTAAAGTATGTAGTTTTGCGAAAACATAAAATAAGAGAAAAATGAATGATTGACTTAAGCACGCACTTCTTTTGAAAAAGATCCAAGCGAGTCACAGAGATTCAGAGATCAAATGTTTATGTTTTATCAAAAACCTTTTTTATTGCGTTAAATGTGTAAATATCACTTAAAAAATACAAAAAGTTGTAAAAAAATAATTATGACCATAAACTATATGGTAAACTATTTGACGTTCGAAAAATGAAGCTTGTAACTTCTTATTTTGAATAAAATTATTTGACTTCGACTTTGACTTTAATAGTACATATTATAATAAATTTATACTCATATAATAGAAAAGCTTAAGAAAACATATACAGAGACAGAGGGCCTATTTGTATGTTAGGCATAATTTTCGTTAAACAATTATCATTTTGCATATCATGCGAATTAAAATGCTGAATGAAAACTAATTCAAAAGTAGTATTACCTATATTGATAAAAATTATATACTTAGTTATAAAAAAACGCACCTGAGTCTTCAACACCTGACGGAGCAGAGTAGCATCAGCATAGTAAACAGCGCGCAGGATGGCTTTGAGCGCCTGCGCGCGCAACGCCGGCCCCGCAGAGCTCCAGTACACCTCGTGCAGCACGCCCAGCAGCGCGCGCACCAGCGACGGGTTGCAGCGCACCATTGCGATACGCGGATCTGTATGTGAACAGATATTAGTAAACGTTTTTAATTCTATAATTGCGGTAAGAAACGCATGGATTAGCGTTAGAGGGCGATTGGACTGTTTTCAATATAGGTGGGTTGGAATACTGCTGCGTTTTAATTTTTATACGTTTTTTCAAAATATTTTTCAATTTATTAAAAGTGCGCAATTTATTAATAACACTTAAAAATGTTAAATATACATACGACTTTATTCGCGTAGTAATGATCAAAAATCTCTTAGCTTAGTTGTTACAAAATTACGTTTTAGCAATTTTATTCTATGTATTTATTCTTGAGCTTACGAGTACGTTTAGACATTAAATTCGACCATGTAGCAAAATTCGTTTTTAGTAAACATCTATCACCTTCATATCTGTATATAAAACGATTTTCTAATATATCGTATTTCTAAAGAATAAGCCATCTGGATCCATGCAATTATACAATTTGCCTTTTTGCAATGAAAGCCTCATTTCTTTAACCTCATTTCTTTTATTGCTTGATGTTCAAGATTTTTGATTTCTTCAATAGCAGGGTATTTTGTCAATAGTTCGCATAAAAAAAATGTTTTTTTTTGTGAAATATAGAACTCACCATCGAAACTTCAAACGTCTAATAGTAACAAAAACAATTTAGAAACACCACGAAGCCATCAACAAAGAGTCAAATGACATGACACAAACATACCCGTCTGATGAGCAGCCGCGGCGGCACCATCGGCGGGCCCGGGCGCGGGCGCGACGCGCTGCACGGGGCGCGCGGTGCCGGTGTGGTCGTTCAGCTGCTGCATGGCCGTGAGGTCCACCGTGTAGGAGCGCCCCAGCGTGCTGAGGCACACCTCCTCCTCGCCCGCCGCCGCGCCCGCCTCTAGCGCACGACATTCGGCCCATGAGTATGACCTCCATACGCCTATAAAGTGTGTTATGGAGTATAATTTGAACGAAGCCTATCTTATAACCTACAACCTTTCCCTTTTTTTGTTCTCCTGCAGCTCATCCCAGATTATATTAATAGAATAAAAAATTATAAAAACATCAGTTGTTATTAGAAATAGTTTAATCACTTAAGCCCTCGTATGCCAGAAAAAAAAATGTTATTTATAGTCTCATGTTAACGTAATGTGCATCCAACGAGTCCGAAACAATATACGACGAGATCAATAAATATCTCAACGTTACTACAGTTCAGGCAGAAATAGACAAATACAAGAAGAACTGAACGGCTTGGCAAATGATCTTTAAAAAAATCTTCCCTTATGACTAAAAGGCTGAAAAGGTAGAATGTGAGAAGTATGTAAGAAGGCAGATGAGACGCTGGTCTCTTCGCCTTACCGCCATACAGCTCAAGTCATCTGCTTATAGTCTTGCGACTGATCGCAAATCAAAACCAGAAAAAAAATTGTGGTCTGAGTATGTCTATATTAAAATGCAAAGTATTTTCAACTATATTTTAAGTGATTTTCGATAAATTATGGGCTGTGTTATCTACGAACACATACGATTTTTGACACTCAGCTCGGCGGACAGACCTAGGCTAAGGCATACGAGGGGTTAAACCTAAGTTACCTCTGTCGTCTCTCCACTGCCATTGTGCGGAGCGGTCGGTGGGCGCGGACCAGGGCCGGTCCAGATGAGCGTCCACAGCGAAGATGCCGTCAGTTGGTAGTCGTGGCATCAACTCCCCTATGAGACACGTTATCTCGTACAGCTCCTGTGGTGGTCGCGGAATCAGCTCGACTTGCTGCGTACAAAAGTATAAATATTGCATATTTTAGTTCATGTTTATTTTTATATTAATATAATAATTAACCAAATAAGCCTTTTTTTAGCGTCACGCTGTATCCCGCACACAGCAGGGGAGGCAGAGGCAACCTAATGCTAAGACATTCCATTCTCCATTTTCCGTCCGACTTTAGAGGCATTGCGAGTTAAGTGGCGGAACTGAACACCGCGCTTTGCCTCTGCATCAGAGCAAAGAAAATGGAAATATCAAATATCCCAATTCCTCGAGTGGGAACTGCATTCATTTCGCATTTCTTTCATATTCTAATAATATAAAATATTCTCTTTTGCAGCAATATTAACCAATTTGTCAAGTAGTAACGGAACTCACAACCAGTTCCACTCACACTTTGTGCCCATGCGCTAAGACTAACCAGCCAAATTAGTAATAGTAACAATTATCCTCTATTTTGTTTTATCTTCACCCTGTATTCCGCACTCAACAAGATAGGCTGAAGAAACCTAATGTTAAGACATTCCATTCCCCGCTTTGTTTAATATCCTCTATTCATATAAATACGACATAATAAATCAAATAACACAATAAAAACGACCTCTTGGTGCAGTGTAGAACCAGTGAGCAGACACAACAGCGTATCGGCTATGGAGCGCTGGTGGAGCGCGAGCGCGAGCTGCGGGCACGCGCCGCACATCACCCACAGCAGACGCAGCACCGTTATGAACGTGCTGCCCGAGATTAATGGCGGCTGGACTACCAACTGTATCAAACACATGCTTATAATAATATAAAATCTACAATATATACAACGTATAATAATATACAACCCACAATATCACCCTTTTAAACTATTTTGCTCAACACTAAGTTTTGTTTTTCAATTCTTTATCTTGTATGAAAGTAATCGACTCATCTCGGCCCATTTATAAAGTTTTAAAATTTAATATGAATGGGTACGTATTGACAGTATTCTATATTAAACTTTCGAAACAATTTAACTTAACAATTAGGTCTTTTAGTTTTGATTTTCGTACAAACAAAAGCTTTCATATTACTAAATTATTTAATACATACATTGCTTAGGGAAACAACTGGGTCATTTATAAAGTATTCAAATATAATAAGAATAGGTAGATTGGTATTGATAATGTTCTATATTATCCTGTGTTTTCAGGACACATCAATAAATTATCAAAGTATTTAAATGGGATCAATGTACAACATTTTGCTTAAAAACGTAAAAACAGTAATATAAATGTTGAATTCAAAAAACATGAAGGCGTAAAGGAAACTATACTTAAACGATGCGTAAGTTATTTGGACTTCATATACAAAAAAAAACCAATAAACTTACAAGTTGTTGTAAATTCGTAAGTAGCTCCGGTGTAGCAATCTCCTGCAGCCGCGATGGATCGTGCTGGAAGCTGTCTACAAGACGGGAGAAGGCCAGACAAACGCATTCCACAGATTTCTTATCTTGAATGGTTAATCTGAAAACACATCAAATGTTACGTTCTTTTAAACCAGTTTTAAGACACTCCAGTCTTCATTTTCCACGCATTTATTTATTTACATTTTTTTTTATTTACATTACAGATTTAAATTGTGTTAAGAGCAATATAAAGTAACACAAAATTAGCGTTTACACGACCGTGTATATAATGTTGAAACATTTTGGCCCCTGAGTAAAGTATCGAACTGTATTTTACAAATATTATAGTAGAGGTAGAAAAAGAATATAAAAAATACCATGAATGTTGAAATTAAATTAATTGCTTCAAAAGGAACATAAAATAAGTTGTATGTCTGTAATAATATAATATCGGTAAAATACAGTCATATTTTTTTACTTTGTGGTAATGGACATATATAAAAGAATGGTACTGTCTCTGTGTACAACTAACCGATTAGCCAATAATTGCAAGGAGTCCCTGACGAGGTGGAATTCGTCTGGAGTGAGGTTCTGGCAGCAGTTGGCTGTGATGGACAGCGCCGCACGTTGAGCATTTATAGAGAAGAAGTCCAGGTAAGTCAAACAAGCCGATACACCCCTCTGTTGAAAACAATAGAAATATAAATTTTAGTCAAACACAAAATATATGTTATAATTAGTGTCCGACCGAAACTGAGTTTTCAGCCGAAACCGAAACCGAAACCGAACCTTCGGTTCTGACTTCAGTTTCGGCCGAAACCGAAACCGAAACCGAAACTGCTGATGACGTCATAAAATTTGAATAATATGTAAAAAAATACATTTTTTATGCTTTAAAAATTACACGTGCATTTGAATTATTGTGATTAAGTTGATTTTATTATTTATACTAGCGGAAATAATTAAAGGATCATAAAAAAATCCAATTTTTTTGAGGTTTTCCAAGTGCCTGTATTTTCCTCAAAAATAGTCGCATTGAAATAAAAAAAACATTTTAAAGCCTAAAGTGTCTAGTTTTGAAAACTTAAGATGAAAAATATCTTCAAACGACGTGTTCTATCCTGATAAATACTGAAAGAGAAAAAAAAATCGAAATTTTTCAGTTCATTTTTTAATCTAAAAAGTTGGAACATACTTTTTCAACTTGACTACTATATGGATCGGATGACTTGTTAGTCTAGACCTACGCCAGTTCTCTTTACCCAAGGCTCCTAGGGATTTATATAGAGGTTTTTTGAGCTGTTGCCCAGGGATCTGTGGGTTATCAAGGTCCTCGGTCGCCACTTAAGATTGGCAACAATTGGTTAATAGGTATTTTTTTACAAAATGGCTTTCACCTTTAACGTAACTGTGCATTTCTTGCAGAGAAATGTATGTGCTCATTTATGATAAGATTTACATTAGATATATGTATATTTATATTAACTTATTGACTATATACTGTGTAACATTTATATAGAAAACGGTTATGATTAAATAATATTAAGGCAGGCCTCCTATATAGTAACTAGCCCAGGGTTCGCAAAATATCAATCAATCATAGGTATTCGACCCCTGAAAGGAGCTACACTTACGCGAACAGACACACAGTTTCGTTACAGACTAACAGGGATAGTTCATTTAATCTGTTGTCAGCAGTTCATAGTGTTCTCATCACTAATTTATAATATATAAAAATTTACTACATCTTAAAATTAGGTTCACAAGCTATAAAAACACCCAAAAGTATCTAAGCTACGTGAAAATTCTTGAATACGTCATGAGTTTCGGCATTGCCGAAGGTTCGGCAGTTTTTTTGCCGAAACCGAAACTACGGCCGAAACTACAAATTTTTGCCGAAACTTGCCGAAACCGAAACCGAAACCGAACCTTCGGTCGGACACTAGTTATAATTAATGTTTTTAATACTACAAAATTATTTACTGTTCATAATACTACAAAATCATAGAAAATAAATAATTTCAAAAATGAATTGATTTACTAAATAAAATTTCTAAATTATTATAAAAAGCAGATTGACTACATTATTGAAATTTGGAAGATTCAATTTGTAATTTCCAATTATAGACATCCTTATACATAAGAAAATTTTTAAATGCATTTTGCAGGAGCACACATTCGCAAAAGTAACAAAATTATTGAATCAAAAAATATCAATTTAAATTTAGTACAACCTCCAAAACCACATAATAATAAACAAATACAATATTAATAATAATAAAAACAAACAAAACAACAACTGACCGCTTGCAATATAGCCTTAGAGTGTCTACGTGACAGCATATCTAACGCTGTAAGGCTCTGCTCAGCTACATCCATACAGGTGATAGCCTGCAGCTTATCAAGGAAAGCAGGCACGGCCAGTGCAACTGCACCGCTGCTGCGGGGTAACGCCTCCAACATGTATGTCAGCGCTCGGCACGCATGGTTCATCTGAAATTATTAACAATTGTTATCTATATTTTCTTAAGTCGAAAATAGATAACTTTTAATGATAGGTAATTTAAAGTTTTTATCTATAAATCCTGTTTACTGAAGTGTTGGATTAGCTTTCTTTTCTTTATTAAGTCATTTATTTGCAATATTAATAAAAGAAATCCTAGTGTTTATTATTATTTTAAAAATTTAATATAAAAACTCGAATTATATTATATATTTGTGATTGGCATATATACAGTACTGGACAAAAAAAAGGACGCACTCTGTGAAATTTTGAATTAGTGCTATTTTACTTATGAAAACAATAAATGACACACTTCCACAACCGTTTCAACCATAGTTTGTGAGAGTGAGTTGCTCATCCTTACTGAATCATAATAAAAATAAAATAAATACGGCACAAAAAAAATATATCACCCGCAGGGTGCCAATATTGGAGTGGACAAAAAAAAGTACGCACTTATGAAAATAACCAAATAAATGATCAAATCCCGTTTGTAATATTTTGTATGATCACCTTTTGCTGCGAAAATAACCTCTTAACGTCGGAGCATACTTTGAACAACATTAA
This sequence comes from Dryas iulia moderata, assembly GCA_019049465.1. Classification (NCBI taxonomy): domain Eukaryota; kingdom Metazoa; phylum Arthropoda; class Insecta; order Lepidoptera; family Nymphalidae; genus Dryas; species Dryas iulia. The sequence goes on from CM032417.1 coordinate 6,378,327, forward strand.
TTAATATTGCCGATCGATTTTTCCCAGGTCTTCAGTCAAAAATTCGAACAACTTCTTTTTATTCGACACGTCACTTTTTTTGTAGTTCTGGTCTAAAATTGACCATAAATTATCATTCGGATTTAAGTCCGGTGATTGCACAGGCCAGTCCAACAATTTATTTTGGAAGGTCGAAAAGAAATTATTTTTCCGAGCCACATGTTTAGGATCGTTCTCTTGTTGAAAGATGAATTCATATTCTTCATTCTTCTTTTAGCGACGATTCTTTCAAAATTTCATTGGTTATATCTATATAGACATCGACGGTCATAATTCTCTATATATAGAGCACGTATACGTATGAAATTGACGACTTCAGACCAGGCAAGACACCCCATAACTAATACACTACCTCATCCGTATTTGATTAACTTATGAAAAATTTTTTTGGAGAGCTGTTCCGTCGGTTTGCACCAAACTCAGGATTGTCGTTCATGACCAAATAAATAAAATTTGCTTTCGTTACTCTAAATAGTTTTTTCCAAAAGGAAATCGGTTTATAAACGCGTTTTTTTGGTGAATTCAAGGCTCTTGATTTTGTGCACTTCGCGAATCGGAAGTTGACGTTATGTGAAAACTGGTGTTTAAGTTCGCTCGTTGATGTCTCTTCCGAATCATACGATCACATACATTCAAGAGAGTATTCTCGAGTATTGCACGCCTGGTTAATGGAGGATTTATATTCACCTCTTCGATTATTCTACGATCATCCACCGCAATGATTTTTCTATTACTCCCTTTTTCGTTGTTATTTTTGATTATCACTATTTATTCAACTTTTTCGCAAGTGTTTTCACATGGCACCTTCACTTATTTCACATTTCCGGCCAATCTGCCTTTTCGAAATACCTATTTTTTGGACTTTTGTCACCAGATTTCTATTTTGAATTAGTATTTTCGGCCTTACGGATTTCAAAGATTTTACTCGCACTTACAGAAGAGATAACTCGCTGAAAAATTGTGAAATTCTTACGTTTACATTCTATTTGCCTTGCTAAACTTCGTTGGGAGAAATCGCATCGCAGTCACTCTTGACAATATGACAAGCTTGGGCGCGTACTTTTTTTTGTCCAGCACATAAGAGACAAGTTTTAAGGTTTTAAATCGTTATTTTACGGGATTATTGTATTTGCAGCCTGTAGCGATGAAAGCATAAAGGCAAAATGATGATCTTTCGATATAATCACTCAGGGTTTCATTTATATATGATATTTTAAATAGGAATAGCATATAAAAAAGACATTGAAATGTGCGTACTTTTTTATGTCCAGTACTGTATATATATATATATATTTGTGGTTGACATGAAAACTGCTTAGTACACAAATATGAAAATTGGCCAGGATGTTTAACAAGTGTTAGACATCCGCTAAAAGTGGGGAAGAGGGCTGCATTAAGGATGGTCCAGGCCTAGCGCACCTTTAGCGTTTATGAGTAGGTGACATTAACTAAGAAATAACTTTATGCAAACCCTCAATTACAGGACATTACTATGCGGACGACGTTGCTGGCAACAGATAGTTAGATATATTTTTTTGTTGTAAATGCTCATTCTTTTCTATTAAATATAGAAAAGACCCATAATTTCACACAGACAAATTGATACAGATAGTAATGGTGTATGAAGTAAAAGCTTACTTCATACTTTTTAATACTTATTGTCCTCCTACAGAATAGACATTGGCATATCAAAATATGAGACAAACATATGTATTAAAAAATAAGACATATAAGGCGAAACACGATTATCTTTGATCCAATATATATATGATATAAAAAATTTAATACCAATTTTATCAAATTAAATAAGTCAAAATACCCACCATATCAAAATTATGTTCAGCTCCCAGCAAATTGACAAGTGCTGGCACAACCTGCCGCACGGGGAACCCGGCCAGCGTGTCCTCGTTGCCCATCACCAGCAGCTGGCACATCTCTATCACCGCCTGCAGCTGCTGGCCCTCGTCGCCTGTCGCTTGCAGGCCGGCGAGCAACTGTGCCGCTTTTGATGCAGCTGTTATTTAATAATACAATCAATAATACAATCAATAAATATATGTTACATATATAAAATCATTTGTATTTTGAGTTTCAGAGAATTTTGGTACGAATATAAAACCTTTGAGAAAATGTGGACTGTAATAAGCATAATAGAAAAAGAAATTGATATTTTTTTTTAATTTCACGCTGGATCCCGCACACAGCAGATAAGCAGAGGTAACCTGGTGTTAACAATCCTGGAGGCATTGCATGTTAAGTATCAGAATTTAACGCCGCACTTTGCCTCGACACGAAAGCGAGTAGGTGTGGCAATCGACCCCACAACCAGTCACGTTTACACACAATTGAGCCCTTGCGCCACGACTCGCCTGAATAAATTGATAAATCATTATCTATTTATTTTAATGTGATTATTAGTAAGTACTTTAATGTAATAAAGCACCTTTCAATTGTCCGTAACTTTTATATCAAGTTCGATTAAAGTTAGAAACAGCTTTTAATTAACGAAATCCAAAAACTTCGATTACGTGACCGTAATCGAAGTTTTTGGATTTCGTTAATAAGTACAACAAACATCCTTCATAGTCAAAGACAACAGTACACACAAAAAAGATTTTTGTACAAAAAATACATTACACAACACACACACAACAAAAACCAACTTACCCGAATTAGCAGTAACAGTTCTATGCAACAAATGCTGCATACGCGGCCCTAACGCCCCCAGCAGATGCGGGGGCAGACCGCGGGCCTCCAGCAGCGCCTGCAGACGACCCACCTCGCCCTCCTCGGAGGAGGACTCCTCGGCGGCGGCGGAGGAGGCGCCCCCCACCGCGCCCGCGCCCGCGCCCCCGCTGCCGCCCACGCCCGCACCGCACTCCTCCGCTGTTTGTGGGGAAATTGTTAAGTATTATATAGGTAATCTTGATGTGTTCATGAAATTATTATGAGGCAACTTCACTTTTGTTTCTATATATTTAGCTAGAAAGAGAGAAGTAGAGTAGATAAAGAGAAATAATGCGTTTTGAATATCCAAAGTTAAAGTTTAATGGCGCGGGGAAAAATAACTTAAGCATATCTATATCAATACGTTAAAGGTTAAAGTTTATAATTTTTTTTGTAAAGGCTAATCTCCAAAAATACTGAACTGATCACGTAAATTCTGTTACCATTTTATTCAGATTGAAAAGAAACCTTAAGGAATCCTAAAGGGATTCGGATGCAAGGGGATACAAGATTCAGATCACAATAACACTTTAAAATACACAATAAGTTAAATTTTAAAATAATTATTGGGTAAGTCTAAACTATTACTAATATACTCAATTATTTATATAAATATATTTAATATTTACCTTTGCCCTTGGGCTTCGCATCGTTAGAAGCGTTGTCAGGCATGGTAGCGGCCGAAGCTGTCACAGGCGGTGTGGACGATGTAGATGGGACGGCACCCTGCGTTATTATAAATAAATGACTATATAATTATAATAACGTCCTTACTACACTTAATGTTCATAACGCTCATAATTATTATGAATATAATAATCATTAAGTAACAACTTAATAGCAAATTAAGGAAGATGCCAAATTAAAATAAGTTTTGTTATATAACATATTGTATACCGTGTATAAAATTAAACTGTGGATATCGTTTAATACTAAATCCGTACTAATAAAAACCTTCCATCCTTCTATATTTTCAGTAATGTCTTCTTCCATTCCATTACACATCGTTTTGAACCCATTATACAAAAAGAGTTCTAAAGAGTAAGTGTGCAGTATTTACCGTCTTATCCAGTAAAATTATATTGTAAAAACAAAACGAAAAGTTAAAAGAAATCGGCTCGGAACAAGCAAATTATGATTACGCCTTCCGAGGTGGCACTATGAGGACGATACAGGTGTCCTTTAAGAAGCGGAGGTGCTATCAAATAATTTCTATTTATGCTATCAATACACCTTTGTTAAACGTGTACAACGAACGTGGGGATCACACTCGAAAATTAGCCTGACGGAATCAGCATGCATAGACATATTATTAACAAATCTGCTTTATGTTAACGATATCACTTTATTTTCGACCAGCATAAGAAAAAGGTAAAAGCTACAGAGAATTTAACAAACGAAATCTCAGTAAAACGACAGACGACGGTAATGACTTTCGACAGTGCCTCGTCAGAAGTCCCTGACTCGGATTGTTGAATTATAACAGGATTTTTTTTTAGCTTCACGCGTATCCCGCACACAGCAGGGTAGGCAGAGGGAACCTAGTGTTAAGACACTCCGTTCCCCACTTTCCGCCAAATTGCGTTGCGTGTTAAGTGGCGGAACTCATTAATACTACTTTGTTAACAGTTAACAGGATTGTAATGGAGGATATACATGTGTGAGGCCATAGATTATCTTAAAATAGACATTCGCCGAAGAAAGAACATTAAAGCCCAAAAATCGTTAATTTAGGACCTTGGTGGGGATCAAATTTTTTACACTTATGAGAAGTAAACACTTAAAGACCATGATAAAAAGAAACCTCGATGTGTGGTACTGGTGAGCTGGAAATTCACAGACTGAATTCATAAAATTAGCATCAAAGAACACAATTAAATAGCATCTGTCCTGCATCGTTTTTATTTACATTGCCACTTTCTGCGCATACATTTCTCGCCATGGGCGGCCTCGTAATACAAAATAAAGGAGAAGGCTACAGACCAAGCGGCCACAGTTGTGACGGGACTGATTAAGTGCTGTTATTAATGGTCCTCCTTACGGCTTAGCATAGCTTACGTAAAGAATAGACCCATAATAGAATACCAAGATGTCACTGTCAAGGATGTCGACAAAAAATATGGAAAAGGAAAGAAACATTACGTTGAAGAGGTAAAAATATGTTTCAAGCTATCAAGTATTCTATTAATTATAAGTATTCTATTCTAAGTGATTTCCTACAAATATTTTATTTGTGGGTTAAAACAATAAAAAGATTTCCGTTTTAAATATCGTCTTCTTAATTTGATGTATGTATCTATTTGGAAAATTCAACAAATAATTGTATTGTAACAAACTAAAAAGGTGTATTATGTCTTACCGTGGTTAAAGGCTGGGGATGGGACCGGCTGGACGCGCCACCGGTACTAGCACACGAACCCAGGCTGCTTTTACCTGCTTTCCAAACAAATATATATATGTATATATGAAAGTGTAAACAATATATTTTAGTATAAACTTTATTTAAAATTATTTAAATATTTCCTATTAAATAATTTAATATACTCTGAATATATACAAAAAAAAAAACAGAAATATAAATTAATACTAAACTAATAAATACTAAAACTAAATATTTTGTTTGAATTAAACATGCTATTTTTTAATAAGAAAAATAAATTATATATAAGAATAGGTTTAAGTACTTGATTAACCTTAAATGTATATTTATAAAGTAGTCACCAACTGAGTCTATTTTTGATGACAGCTAATCGTAAGCGGAAATAATATGGCAAAGGTCATAACGCAACAAAGTTGCGGGCGACAACTAACTATATATAGATCTATACCAGTGGCGAGGTGTAAATATTTTCAAGGGCTTATCCCCGGCTTTAAAAGAATTTTAAAAAGCTTAGGATTCCTATAAGAATAAGAAAAGAACATATATGTTATCTTAAATAGTTACATCTTGTTTTTTGAATATTGCGTAGGTACAATCAGGTAATGAGAGTTGAAAAGTGACTGACACAAGACACAGTGCGTAATGGAATCTACCTGTTACCACCATATACAAATCACTATCTAAAAATTAGTTCTACAACATGTATTGTGCTAAGTTTCAATCTTTCAAGATGTGCATTTTATACAAAAAGTAAGCTGGTGGGATTCATGTTATATCGTATGGATTCGTATTATATTTTTTTCTAATTATTTATGAAATTAACACAACATCACTATTATGAAATAAACTGCAGTTATGAAGATACGTCTTTTTATTATGGGATTTTAGCACACCACGTATTTTTGGGGTCCATGTTCTTTTTTACTCTTTTTTTTTATTTTATCGATTATATTTGTATAGTAATGAATGTAGTGTAACCTCGTTTGTCACGTCTGGTGGAGGGCGTGTGCGGCTGCGGCATGTCGCGCGCGCGCGCCCGCCGCCCGCCGCCCGCGCTGCTGCCCGCCTCCTCGCCGCCGCTAGACTGTATTACAATATACATACATTACATTTTATTATTTTGTATAATATTTAATAAATAATATTCTCTCTTGACAAACGATTGTTGGCAGAAAATATTTGGGTAGCAGAAATTTGTAAAATCTCTTAAAAAAATGCTTGTAGCAAAAAAAGTTGTAACATGTGTTTGAAAATTTCAACGCTGTCGGATGTAGATTGATTTTCTTTCGAATGGATAGTGCGCTTGGATGGTTTCCAAAACGCACGGGTTCCAATTCTACTACGTACGAAACGTTTGCTTTTCTAAAAATTTATTTTTTTATTGTGGTATTTTTTTACGCGCTCTAAACGAGCTCTAACGCTGGCTATCGGCAGCTAACATGGTTTATTGTGGTCAAGGTTACAACATGGAAATATATCAATTTAATAGGCCAAATCCACAGCCACAAACAGATATTGAAATATGAAAAAAAAAATTGCCCATATTAAGTTCATAAATATCACATAAATCACAATATCACATAAATACATTAAAATATTAGTCTCCTTAAATTTTAAAAGCATATAAATGAGTCTATGAAGAAAATCACTTCATTCCTTTATAATGTCATATCATAATAAGCATTCTTAATGAAATGGCTTTTATGTAGTGCTAATCAATTAATTTATCCCTACAGTGTAACAACAAACAGTGTCAAAAAAATACCATAAATGAAAGGACATTTCAAGTGAAATACAAATACATAATGATGACTTGCTAAAACAACCAATCGTAATTGCATCAAAAAAAAAAATATAAAACAAACAAAAATATAAAACGAAATGAATTATACCTGTCTTTTAGAGGCAGTTTCCTGTCTCTGACGTTGTGAAGTACTGGCCCCCCTCGTCAAGCAAGCACCCAGGGTCGCACCCGTTGCAGCAGCGATACTCTTTAAGAAGAAATAAGCTTAAATTAGTTAATTGTCTACTTAAATTAGATGAATTACAGCATAAAATAAATGTAAAAACTAGTGTTAAGATATTTCATTCTCTACGTCTAGAGAGATTTACCATACACCAAAGTAGAGAAATTACGTTTATATAAACATAAATATTTCCCCATTTAGGAAACAAATTCATAATTAATTAGAAACTTCAACAGTTTCCAAACTTTACTAATATAATTAAAACAAAAAGAAGCGCTTTATACAAGTTAAACAAAAAATATAATATATTAAATTAAATACATACCCTTCTAGCGTTAGTTTGACGTAAATATGGCAGATCGCGTGGTACTATTAGTAGTTTACTGTCCGCACTATGTCCTTTAGATGAACTTGCTTCTGCAAATAAATATAGTTTTTAAATTATTGTATTTGTTTAATAAGGGATATACAAATACAATGCTAAATACAAACTCAATGCTAATTTTACTAACCTTGCAAATCTCTATATGGCGGTGGAGTGTTGGTCCTACCGCGGTAATCTTGGAAGCTTTTACGCTCAGCCGCTGTAGGTGTGTGAACCACCTCACTCGTCGAAGTACTCGCTGTAATAACACAAATATAACTATTGTTATCTGCTATGAATGGCTGCACTTGATATATGATAAGAACAGCTGATAACCTGCATTAAACGTAACGCAGAGGTATAGGTTTAACAATTAAGTATTATCGACCGGAATCATAATACACAATATGAAGGACAAGATGCAAGAAAATATAGTAATCAATACTTCGTATGATAATTACTGTATCTTTGTTACATTTACATGAGTTTAAAACGTTACCTGCACTATCGCTGATAACCGTTGAGGTGGGTGGTCCGAGGTCACGATTGTGTCTGTTACGTAGTCGGTACGTGCAGGCCTGTGCGGATGAAGCTTCGGCTCTTTCAGTATCGTTTTCGGAGTTTAAGCTTTCCGCTGCCTGAGTTTTCGTCTCTGGAATATTTTTATGGGAGTCTATTTTAATCTTCTTCCTGTAATCTTCGAACTCAACGATGCAACTGCTCCTTTTACGTGACAAAGATCGATGAGTTGACCGTTTCCTTTTCTTGCCTTTCCTACGGCTAGTTGTAGGACTGTAGACAGAATAATCAGAATCGAGTAAATCTGTGATAGTCGAGGAGCTAAACGGGGAATATGCAAAATCCCTCTCGTCCAAAGGTAGTAAGCCACCTTCTGTCTGACTGGCTGCAAGTTGTGTTGAGGTCTCTGAGGCGCCTTGATTAGATGAGGCTCGCGTTTGTGAAGTGGCTTTTAAGCTGTTCGTAGTCTGCTCACAAACACTCTCAGTAGATTTAAGAGCAGTCCGTGAGCGCGTGCAGTATGCAACGCAATCGTCTGTGGAAGCACTGCTTGTTGTATTATGGCTTTTACGTTTTTTTCTGTCATGCGACGAAGTCCGACTTCGCTTGGCCTGACTGGTCGAGGGTTTGGGTGTATCTCCGTGTTTATAATGAGTAGTATCGTATCGTGTTTCGTACACGTCTGTTCCGTATGACCAACGCTCGGATATGGAATAATCAGAACGAGGGAGTGTATTGACGAAACGTGAGCTTCTGCGAAGCTCAACCTGTGTTCGTTGCTCTGTTTCGAAAGTGCGACCTGAGGAATGGCGGCTAGTGCGTGATGACGGTGATGTAGCGTTGCGTCTGCTCCGACGACTGCGGCTTGCTTTACGTACTTGACGCAACCACCGGCCGCCCACCACCCTGCTAGGAGAAGACCTGTACATTCATATAGTTTATTAGTTAAATTTATACTTAAACGAGTTTTTGAGGTATTATATAAATAAAGCAAATCGGTCTTGAAGTCCTGATTCACTAAGTAGAATTTTTAGTTTTTTTAAATTGTATGGATTCATAACAAATTAATGAATTTTATTATTTGGAATCATGAGTAATATACTTCATGTATTTAACATAAAAATTATAGTTTAATAACATATTAGGCATTCTTGCAGGGTCACAAATACTGAGAAAAGAACCTTTTTAGTATTTTTTGTATTCATAGTGTTATTGCTTTCGACTTGTGACAGAAATGTAGACATTGAGGTCCTTTAGAATGTGGATTAGCGCTTACTTTGACTGTCTGAGCTCCTCTATCTCATATCTAACCTATCCAATAATAGGAGAATAGCATATGTACAAATATGATATTCTAAACTCTAAATTTAAGTATCAAAATTGCCATATTATTTATATAAATACATACTAATGGCTTATGATAAGATAATTAGAATTTTTACTTGTTAAGTAATTAATAAATAAACATTAAAAGATAATATTACTAATGATTTACCATTAGTTATCAATGATAATAAATCATAAAAACAATTTTTATTTTGTATAAACTTTAAATATTGCCCACTTACTTTGTAAAAATTATTTTAGTTTAAAATATATTTTTATAATATATTTATAATGTATTTATCAAAATAAGGAATAAATTAAAAAAGGAAACAAAATTTACTAGTAGAATCAAAAAATATGAATAGAAATCTCTTGAGAGCGAGTCCAGTAGCAGTCTATAGTCCAGTGTTATCTATGTATCCATTTTAAAGGCTAATCAACAAAACAAATACTAAACATTCATACAAAATTTCAGGTGACCATTTTGCATTTTCTGCTAACCACTAAATAATACAAACAAAAAAATATACATAAATAAGTTGATTGGAAGACATCCAGTGTGCAACAGGTGTTAATTTATTCTGGTTTTAGAATGTATTACAAATATATTTTATGTGGTGCTTTATTATAATAATAAAATCAGACATTAATTTTGTTAATTTAATATGAATAGCAGCAGTTATTTAAATTAGTAGTATATTACTTTTTAATGAGTGTATAACTAAATGGCAGAATGAAAAAAAAATGGCTGTCAATGATAAAGTTACTAAGAATAATATTTACAAAAACATATATGTTATTAAACATATAACAGACATTTTGACACATAAAATATGGTTTAATTGAATTTAAAACAAGAGTCGTAGTATTTGTTTACTATACTTTTTTCTCCAAAAGCAGTGTCGGCGGAGAGAACTTAGTATTAAGGGAGTGTGTAAGTTTAAGAAACATGGCATTGCATTTCATTTCATGTTTGTCTATTGCTGCACAACAATGTCAAGTATTTTTCCATAGAATAAGTGATAGGATAATATTTTGTTTTGTAACAAAACATTGCACTTTTCAGCTTTGACATAGCATCGAAAGCGAGCACTGATTAGATGGTGAGGACTGAAAAGAGCTATATTAAAGTTATTCATGAAATCATTGAGCAATAACAATACAAAAGTGAAATGTCACCTGCTGGACTCTCTCGTTAGTGCAGAGTGCGACGACGGTGTAATGTGTTGCTCGGCCATAGACGACGCTGGGAAACACACGCGGCTGCTTGTGTGGGGCCTGCGCAGGCCGCCCGCGCCCGCTACCTTCCCGGCACCATGCCCGGGCAAGAGCTACACCGCTGTCTCTTCATCCACCAGCTCAAGTCTTTTCACAAACACATCAACACACAACACAGCTGTCCACATTCATACACTGGAACGTACTTTATTGTAACACTCCAAACGTTTACGTTTCGCTTTTTGATATACTGGAACAAAGACAAAATGCACGCTCAGCAATTTGGACAATATTGCGTTACATAAACATTTCAACAATTAATTAGTACCACTACCTGCCACCGGAGCAAATTGTTTATTTTATCAAAAAAAATAATAAGGTATGAAATCCAAAATTGTATTCATGCAAGGGACATTTATCTTCTATTATTAACATTGATTTTAACACCACGTTTCGTAGAAATTATCACGATAGATGACACATCAAGGACAGCTACACTTTTCAACTTATTTTTCATTACATTTCATATACAGCTGTCTAGCTGTCAGACAAGTAAAATGTTGCCAGTGAACTATTCAAATTCTACCATTAACGATTGAAATTATGATAAACTCGAAACTCAAGAAACGCTTTAAAACATTTTATAATCACATTCACTATTATTATTATACTTTAAAATCACATTCTATTCAGTAAGTAATACTCTATACTAATAAATTTAATATTTATTTACAATATTAAAGAGAGGCTTAATTTGGGTATAATTAAAAATATAGCAAATTTTTAATTTGCTAAGTTCTCGAAGATTTCCGAGTTAAATAGCAATAGTTGAACTTACTGAAAAGTTTCTTAAGTTTTTTCAACTCTCCTCTATATGGTTTGATACAAATAAAATATGAACATTTTCTTTTGAAATCAAAACATAGTAAAAGAACAGAAAATGTTCATTTTAATTTTATTGTCTCTTCTAAAAAATACTATTGGTAGAAAAATTTCCAACTAGTGCAACACTGTTAAGATTTTGTATATTGGCAATTCCGTGATTCAGTGATCAATCGGACGGACTATGGAAACAAAAATAAATCTGATATACCTACATGTACACAATTCATTACTGATCATACCAATTGTCGTCATTTAATATTTATCATAATTAAACAAACGAATTTTCAGATTGTTGCCAAAAGGTTGTATTTCTTCCAAATTAGTTTGTTCTAATTTAAAAATATAACCACTTGTTAACTAAGCAATATTAATAAAAGAATTATAGTTTCGTTTAAGTGACTGTACTTTGTTATTAAAATGAGATAGTTAATATATGAATTTGAAATAGGAGATACACGCATAACGTTATCTCGCTGCTTGGATTTTTCTTTGAGATTCTTTTTTTTATAACACAATATTTTTATAATATGATGAAAAATATTTTTTGTGAATCAACTTTGGGAAGCACAGTACGTCATCATTAACTTTGTACCTTATATACATATATTATAAAAATCACTTTCTTCTGCCATCATTTTATAAATTTTATACAGGTAGAATTACATTTTATGTACCTAATAATAATGTATTACACGGACCGATTTTTTCCTGTCATACCTACCATAAGTAATAAATAAGATATAATATGGAAATTATAATTTTAAGAAGGGATATAGGTACATGACCACTATAGTTTGTCAAGTTTAGTCATATACCTATCTACGTCTTTATGTTGTGTGACTACATATCGTCTTGTAGGCGGGGCAAAGGGCCACTAGCAGTGGTTAATGACCGCTAAGGTCTTGCAGTCCAGTTTCGTTCAGTATATAAACAAAAAAAGCACACGATGTATAATTACTGTATGTAAAATGTAAATAAACAGATACGAAACTGCTTGTAAATGATAAATAATCAATATTAATATGTTTATGATAATAACATTTATACAAACAATTTAGATTATAAAATTCGTTTCAATGATCATTTTTAGATTAAAAAAAATACGTCATAATAAAATTTAAATTAGGATTGCCGTACTGGACAGATTAATCATTGTATTTATGAGAACACCATTGGGAACATCAAAACAACCAGTCTGACGTTTATATTGAGACTAAACTACTTTCTTCGATAATCAATGAGTTAAGTTAACTGTTTACCGTTTTAAAAAAGTATATTCAGGGTTGTTAAGAACATAAATATTATAAGGTACATTCACAATTCAATGCAGGGCAAGCAGGTTTTAAATATATTAAATACGTTTTGTTACCTGAGGAAATCAGGTAGCAAAATATCAATGCACCATCAAATAGATGCACGGATACTCGTCAAGGCGAAATATGGCTCGCTTTGTTTCAAATTAATACACCAAATGGCATAAGTTACGGAAGAAATTGTATAAATAACAATGAAAATCGTATCATAAAACAACCGACCGAAACCTTATTGCGACGTAAGAATGACCTTCTACTAATCTAAACTACTGCCTAATCTTTGCCTTATTGTCCAGCCGAACGTTAAAATATAATTTGTTTTAAATAATAGTCTATGTGATTCTATATTTTATTTATAAAATATATTATTAGGATCTCTTTTTTTATTCTGCCACTTATAATGTTACTATGTAGGAAAATATGTAAATTTTTCAATAACAGTGACTATGCATGTCGATAACAATGCTTATTCTATAAGTACGTACACATATTTCTGCACGCAGGGTAAAATTGAAAACGAGATTCACAGACAGTTAATTTTAACAGAAATTCATCCCGTCTGAATAGGTGGTGATTCATTTGTAAATTAAACACTATATCAATATAGATAAGGTGCATTTTGGGACCTTAAAATTTGATTTGATGAGGGGTTACACCCCAAGGCCGGCGCGACGGTCGGCAACCTGACAGTGTACGGGCTTGGGGATATTCAATTTTTGTAAACAACCAGATGAAGCAAATGGACATGGTATAAAATCGCTGATTATAGTATTCAGTTTATATATATTGACTCAAGATTTAGAAAGTGTTAGAGTTCGTACTTCAATATCTTGGACGAAATATCAAAATAGCCAATTTAGTTACTGTCACAATTCTACATGGGCACCATTCAGAACGATAAAAAATAAATACCAAGCACTTGGAACGATTGCTATGAATATGTGTGTTGGATCTTAATAAACGTTCAATATCCTTATGCATAATATCATCACATCCTACTGAAAATGCCATAAAAATTTTGTTAATTAATACATATTAAAATATATTATAAGCATTGCAAAACTTCATTTTAAATATATTTATCAATATGATCGATCCTATTAGTTTGGATTATGTAATAAAATACTGTGAGAAGTTCTCCTTGAGGATTTTTCTAACGTTGACATCAGAAAAGCTTAAATCACTACCACACGGAACCGCACTATGCTAGATCAATATAAAATATTGTCACTAACCAACATATTTCACAACGATATTCAGGGTTATTTTTGTTTCGTTTAATAAATAATATAGTTAGTTTTAGCTGATTTAAAATTTTAAGTAGTTCAAAGTAAGTTTATAATGATTTATTGTGGTGAGATTGTCTCTGTACTTGTTAATATTCGAAATGCAATCTGTAACTGTGTATGCATTGGTTTAATTTTATTCCTTAAACCGTTAGATTGCTGGTCGTGTATCTTTACTGGCATTCACTTCTGAACTATTAATAGAAGGTGCTAGCACTAAAAAAGACTCGTAACGGTATCACTATTAAGTAGTATTTTAAAACAATTTACAAGCATTAAGTAAATTAACAACACGCAATTTTAATTCGTAAATACCCGAAACGCCAAACAACCTTGCTAATATTATAATTTTGTCTAACTGACTAGAATTTGTGAGTTTGATAAAATCAATCTGTATCGCTTATGAGTGCAGCAAGGGGGAGTCAACGACCGGCCCAGTGCAGCGTCCGCGCCCCCGCTGACACCGAAACACACGCGACTCGCAACTCTCTGGATCCCTACAAGTTCAATGAACTTGCCACCGACCCTTACAATGAACCCTTACAAATAATAATGAAAAACTAAACCAAATCTGATGTAAAATATGTTTAAACAATACTTTTACTATGATATAACTTAACAAAGAAGAACATTTCAAAAATATAAACAATAGCTTTTTATAGGTATGTATATTACATGACTATCATATTCGCACAAGCTCTCACGAACCAGAAGCAAATCAAAACTGTGCTGCTCGTCGTCAAGTGCTCTATAAACCAGTTTCCACTCAAGTCCGCTATACGCTCGCAAGGTCGCATCGTAAAATCAACATGCAACGTAAAGTTTATACTTATTAGTGGCTTTGGGTAGCTACTATCAAACGGCAATGTACAACAACATTAAAGACATTTAAGTATGAGTATTACTTACAACCAAACAATTGAGCTAGTTTTGTCGAACGTCCCACCGTGTGCGACAGAAATAGCGTACGTTGTAATCATTGAAATCGATTTGTGCATAATAAACGATGCTGCAACTGTTAGACAAAACACGTAGCAGATCTAATAAAACCCTTTCGCTGTTTTTTTTAATGTTAAGCAAATTTAGTAATATAAGAAGACAACGAAATAAACACTGTATACAATATTTGACATACATCACGAACGTTTCTTTGCTAAAAGAATATATATTTTGAATGTATAAATAACAATGTAATATAATATATGAATATTATTACATATTGTAATCGTATTGGATTGCAACAAAGCAACTTATTAAGCTGTTACCAATAAGGTACATTTATACATATTAAAATATATTATAAGCATTGCAAAACTTCATTTTAAATATATTTATCAATATGATCGATCCTATTAGTTTGGATTATGTAATAAAATACTGTGAGAAGTTCTCCTTGAGGTTTTTTCTAACTTTGACATCAGGAAAGCTTAAATCACTACCACCACCGTACCGCACTATGGTAGATCGATATAAAATATTGTCACTAACCAACATATTCCACAACGATATTCAGGGTTATTTTTGTTTCGTTTAATAAATAATATAGTTAGTTTTAGCTGATTTAAAATTTTAAGTAGTTCAAAGTAAGTTTGTAATGATTTATTGTGGTGAGATTGTCTCTGTACTTGTTAATATTCGAAATGCAATCTGTAACTGTGTATGCATTGGTTTAATTTTATTCCTTAAACCGTTAGATTGCTGGTCGTGTATCTTTACTGGCATTCACTTCTGAACTATTAATAGAAGGTGCTAGCACTAAAAAAGACTCGTAACGGTATCACTATAAAGTAGTATTTTAAAACAATTTACAAGCATTAAGTAAATTAACAACACGCAATTTTAATTCGTAAATACCCGAAACGCCAAACAACCTTGCTAATATTATAATTTTGTCTAACTGACTAGAATTTGTGAGTTTGATAAAATCAATCTGTATCGCTTATGAGTGCAGCAAGGGGGAGTCAACGACCGGCCCAGTGCAGCGTCCGCGCCCCCGCTGACACCGAAACACACGCGACTCGCAACTCTCTGGATCCCTACAAGTTCAATGAACTTGCCACCGACCCTTACAATGAACCCTTACAAATAATAATGAAAAACTAAACCAAATCTGATGTAAAATATGTTTAAACAATACTTTTACTATGATATAACTTAACAAAGAAGAACATTTCAAAAATATAAACAATAGCTTTTTATAGGTATGTATATTACATGACTATCATATTCGCACAAGCTCTCACGAACCAGAAGCAAATCAAAACTGTGCTGCTCGTCGTCAAGTGCTCTATAAACCAGTTTCCACTCAAGTCCGCTATACGCTCGCAAGGTCGCATCGTAAAATCAACATGCAACGTAAAGTTTATACTTATTAGTGGCTTTGGGTAGCTACTATCAAACGGCAATGTACAACAACATTAAAGACATTTAAGTATGAGTATTACTTACAACCAAACAATTGAGCTAGTTTTGTCGAACGTCCCACCGTGTGCGACAGAAATAGCGTACGTTGTAATCATTGAAATCGATTTGTGCACAATAAACGATGCTGCAACTGTTAGACAAAACACGTAGCAGATCTAATAAAACCCTTTTGCTGTTTTTTTTAATGTTAAGCAAATTTAGTAATATAAGAAGACAACGAAATAAACACTGTATGCAATATTTGACATATATCACGAACATTTCTTTGCTAAAAGAATATATATTTTGAATGTATAAATAACAATGTAATATAATATATGAATATTATTACATATTGTAATCGTATTGGATTGCAACAAAGCAACTTATTAAGCTGTTACCAATAAGGTACATTTATAAAATTAATGGTGAAAATAATTGCATAATGGACTTATTCGTTTACTAAGTTATTGTTATTGTTTTTTAATGACTATTTTAATGTTTTTATATTATTATACGAGGCAAATATCGCGCACTGGAACAGTATTTCGTGCATGGTTACACGCGCGATGGTTATGAATTCGAATTATCCTTTTCTGTCCACCACTTAGGGGACTTGTATATTTTTATTTTTCAACTGTGGCAAGACAATCGAGAATTATGCGAAAATTTTGAAACCGAGTTATACCAATAATGGTAAAATAATCATTTCTTTCTTAAAAGAGGTATTTTAGAAAAGATAAAGGAAAAACGAAATTACACTATTGTTGAACTTTTTTTATTTTATTATATGTATAGTTTCCTTTTCTCTTACATTTAATGAAAAGGCAGCCAGGTTAGGTCGGTACTTAGCGTATACAAATGAAGACCTTAAAACTGAGATGAATACCCTTTTTTGGAACAGATGCATACTTCGGAATTGTGTTATCAGGAAGATGTCAATTTTTGAATTAGGAAGTTAGTAGAATTGTATTGAATTGGTCGTCCTATATTATGTGATCTCTTTCTGGCCACTTTAAATTATCTCCCTATCAAGATATACGACAGTGATGAAATAGATTGTTGTAAAAACTGTTTGCCAATAGAATATCTTCAATCTAATAGGGATATATATTGTGCCCGAGTCAATACCAAATACAGAACCTTTAGCAAATCATGTTAATTAATTCAAAAACCTATTATTTACAGGTCAAATAATAAAAAAAACCTTGTAAGTGTTTTTAAAAGCTAATAACAGAATTATGTGATAAATCTGTAATTCTGACTTTCAAAATTGTAACTGTATGGAGAAAGCTATGGTGTCGTAACAACAACGACATGGAGCCAAAGGTTTCGTGACAGCTGGTTCTGCTTCTTGCACAACACGACGTTCCGCGCTTACCGCAATCGCACTATCATTTTTAGTGGTTTTATATGATTTTTTACAAATATTATTTAATATTTAAATCTCTCTTTTAAACGGTATAATTTGTAAATTAATCGTATACGATATTAGTTATTACATATGTTCATTTATTTAGGTTAATCAGATGTTTTAGTAACCTAATAGAATCAAGTCTATTGTAATATGTAAAGCAAAATAACGTATGATAATAATTCATCTGTTTACGTCAAGATAAGCAAAAACACTACCACATACTAACAACAATTTAACCGCAGTGTAAGTTTGTAACTCGCTGCTCCAATTTCCATAACGGTATTGGTGACTACAAATAAAAGATAAATTTAAACATCGGCCTGTTAAATACACAACATTTATATGTAATACATACGCAAGTTTATCATATAATAAATGTGGAACGTTTAGTGTTAAGTCACTTATAATGATCATTTGGTATTTAATAACAAATACTAATATTATAAATGCGAATGTCTGTCTGTGTATCTGTTACGATTTATTTAATATACTGGACCGGTTTAGATTAAAATCGGAGTGAAAATAGTTGAGGAGCCAGGGTCAAGCGTAGGCAATTTTTTTATCATAATCAGCCCCCGAGGGTGGAAATAATATGAAAATTTGTATAAAAAACGTAAGCCACATAAGTTAAACGAGGACCCGAACGAAATTGTGAAACAATTATAATTGTGTCGCGAGCGGGTCGCTAGTCATCTATATATTTAAACGACTGTATAATAATAATCAAATCAAGTCAATCAAATAATCAAATCTTTGAATATAATAATATTCAAAAGCATGTCTTAGTCCCAATATAGGTCACTCGATATTCAATAATAAGATAAGTATATAGACGACTCGATACTCAACATGTAGTCGACATTGACTTGATATTCAACATCATATTACTTATACCACCATCCATCCCCACAGTATAATCCAGTAATGGCAAAACACAAACTTTATAGAAGACCAAAAATTATTTTAACCATTAATTTAGTAAATAATAGACCTACATGTATTGGTATAGCTTATATTATTGTTCTTTATATTTTCTTATGTTTTTCTCCGAGGATTTACTAGACATTTATGTTTATTTTATTCATGACAATATTGTAACCGCTCTTACATATCCAGGCACTGCTTTTAATCAACAGAACAAAAAAGTGGTTTCAAAATTTCGAAAAAAAAAATTAAGAAAGGTGTGAAAGAAATGATGAGGTGTACCTCTAGATTCTGTATAACATCACCAATCATCACCACCATCAACCCGGTAAGATCTCCATACTGGATTAATCTGCGAAGGCGACGGTATTAGCAACTTAATATTGACTTGATATTCAACATCAAGTCGCCTATATAGACAACCTGATATTGACTTGATATTCAACATCAAGTCGCCTATATAGACAACTTGACATTGACTTGATATTCAAAATCAAGTCTTAGCCACTTGATGTTAACTTCATATTCAACAACAAATCTATCGTCTAAACTTGATATTCAATAATTTTCAATAGAAAACGTTAGTATTGATTATGACTTTACATTTAAAATCATGTCTAACTCCCTATAAATCGTGTCCCACATTATTGACTTAACATTCAATAATTAGTCGTCTAAATAGACGACTAGGTGTTAATTGATATTAAAAATCAAATCTTAGCCATTTGATGTATGTTTGATATTCAAAATCAAGTCCTTATATAGGTGAGTCGATATTGACTTGACATTCAAATTCAAGTCACTTTCCCCATACTATTGAACAACAAGTCGTCTATATAAATGACTATATTTTGACTTGATATTCAAAATCAATTATTTATCCATATGAGATTCGATATTGACTTGACATTCGATTTCAAGTCTTTATCCTCATATAGCCCGAAATCAAGTCTTTATCCTCATATAGCCACTTGATATTCGAAATCAAATCTTTGACACTATATAGGCCACTTGATATTGACTTAGTATTCAATATCAAGTGTGTTCTACATTTTAAGTATTTTACATACTGATAAGATATTTGCAGCTAGACAATATTTGAGAGTTAAGACTTAAGTTTCTGGCCACTACTTCCCGATGTGCATAAGAGACAGGTGGCAGAATCTATTTTCGTCGAGTTTCAAATTACATAACAGATAATATTAAGACTGGAGAAGCTTTAGTTAAAGGTGCGGCTGTTTTATTTACATATGTGTTATACGTATTTTCAACATGACCCTGTTAGGATGCGTCAAAGGAAAACGTTAATATAGGTTTATAGCATATTTCACTGAAAATAATATTTATATTCATTTTTTATGCAATATTTCCTACAAATAATATTATAATATTACACATTAAATCATATTAAATGTGGTCAGTACTTTTCGTAGAATATTATCAAAAGTAAAAAAATATTTGAAGATTACGGGGGAATTTAAGATGTAGCTAATTATAAAATAAATGGAGTTTAACGTTTTTTCCAGCATGAGAGACCACTTTCCGCCCGAAATCGAAATAATACGTATTAAGTAGCGTAATTCTACGCTGCGCTTTTTCTTACGTACAAGGGCGAGAAATGTAAGTAATATATAATCACTTTTCCGAATGAGAATCGAACCCGCAAACAACGTGTTTATAGCCAGACGCTCAACCACGCTCCATGACGGCCTCAAACCTAATTATAATGATCACAAATCTTGTTTTTTATGTCCTTCTACCGGTCCAATGGTTTTAGTATCTTTAGATAGCCTACAAATTTTGGGCAATTGTCAATTCGAAAGGATGCAATAAATGCACTCTCATGTTCCTTTCTTTGTTGATTCACGAACTTTTATCTACCTACCTACAAACTATCAAAAACCATAATAAGATATAAAATTTACGTCGCTTACAGTAGTGACTTTTAAAATAAAAAAAGCAAATTAAAATGTTGTGTATTACAAAGACAAGACAAGACAAAGACTTAAAATATTCGATATCATAATCCGCGTTACTTAAAATGGTTAAATTTCTTTAACATTTCAAAATCATTTAAAAATATCAATATATGCAAGTAAATATAAATATTATGACAACGTGAATACCGAGAGAAGGTAATGAGAGGTGTCGAGCCGGGGCCCTGGCGCGGCCGGATCAATACAGGCGTCCTGATGCCCAGCCATTGTGCCCGTGCTATTTTATTAGACATACGTATATATACAAATATACTCCTATAAGAGTATATTTATATTTTATATTATTTTAAAAGTAATTATATTATAATGTATTATACTTCGTAAATTTTTAATTACATTTTTTTTATTTTTTTCTAGTATACATGCACTTGTTGTGGCATTTGTATATTAACACTTTCCGTATTTGTATTTTAAAAGTGCAATAGTCATTCCATCGCCTTTTACCTTTACTAATTATAATGCATCTTTTGTCGATTCCTAACAAATACGGTGTACAATGAATGTTGACAATTCGTTAAGTAGATACACATATTATATAAATATGAAACTGATGTCTGTCGGCGGTGTGACACGTGTATGTACGACGAAACAATAATTACATTAAATAAGTAGTGTATATTAATGTATAAGAAAAAATAGAGTATAATCACTCCCTTTCAATCAACAAGTGGCTTTTGGATATTAGATGACACGTTTTTCGTAAAAAATAATACAATGTTAATTAAATTCAACACATAATATTAATTATAGTTCTTTGCAGAAATATAAGATGAAAATAGTTTAAATTTCTGTTCTGTTTAGACCCCTAAGACCCCCCATAAGACTATATAGTATTTTTCTATTATTAGACCTGACACAATATTTTGTATCAAAGAGGCTAAAGTATAGTAATAACAAAAAAATATAATAAAATTTATATTTAATAATTTCTGAACTTTTCCCACAACATTCTCTTAACATAAATAAGTTTTGTTGTGTACCATCAAAATATGTAATATATAACTACTACTACCCTCTTGTGGTATAAGTAAAATGAAAGCCTTTGCAAATATAAAAAAATCATCAAAATACTACTGATATTCTGTATATAGTATACAGAATTTTTTTTTTTAGCTTGACGCTGTATCGCGCACACAGCAGGGTAGGCAGAGGGAACCTAGTATCAAGATACTCCGTTCCCCACTTTCCGCCGAATTCGTAGGCTTTGCGTGTTAAGTGGCGGAGATTAACGCCGCGCTTTACCTCGACACCAGAGCGAGAAAAATGGAAATATTAAATATTTCCACTCCTCGAGTGGGAATCGAACTCACAACCAGTTGTTTACAGTCACACCCTTGTACCACTGGGCTACCACTGGGCCACGACTGGCCACATATATATAAACATAACATATTAAAATTAACTACAAATAATTAAAAGTAATTACTATTTTTTATTATCATGGTTTTGTTGTATAGCAGGGTAGTCAGAGAGAATTTTCTGGTAAGACACAGTATTCTCCAGTTTCCATACGAGATTGAGACATTGCATGTTGAATGATGGAAGTTACCTTTGGTACCAGAGCAGGGAAATGAAAATAATTTAAACATATTAATTCTTAAAAGGAAGGAGGAGGAAAAGCCTGATTGCCAGACCGAAACCAATCACATTTACAGTCTGATACTGTCGCACTGTGCCATAATGGCCTCATTTATGTAAAAATAAAGTAGCAATTTTAAGAAACCAATATTGGATAAAATTGTTACATTTTTACATAAATGCTTCAAATGGCTCAAAACCAACATAATGGCATCTTCTAGCATATGTGTAAGAGCCATATATACATGGTTTTCATTTTTATAAAGTATCACCAACCAAATTTATACTAATAATCAGTGAATAAATATATTGCAAAATAAAAAAAAACTTAGTTTCATTCAGTACAATGATTATAGTGAGAGTGTTTAAGAAAATAAATATGATTGTTGGCATGTAATTTACTAAAATGCTACCTTCAGCTTGTTTAAGGCATAAAGCTATTGTCAGCAAGTTTTAGGTTTGTAGAAATACAGGTATTTTTAATTTTTTTACAACAAATGTAACATTTCTTAAATAATAAATTGAATTAATCTCATCAAGGATGACCAAATTTTTGCTGTGTTCTTATTGTTTGTTAACACAAAATCAATTTATATTCATGAATGAAAATAATTACTTGCACTATCTACACATGTTTACTACATTTAACAGGGAGAATGAAAGTAAATAATAATTATAATAAATAGTAGTACACATTGGCTATGTTTTCCATTGACTTAAGTATTCATAAAAAAAAAAACATTCATTGTCATTTTGTGATGGATCACTATTGGATACTAAAGAAAAGAAAATATATTAATTTAATGATTCAAAATCAATGAATTTGCTTTAGTTTTATGATGTTTATAATTGAATTTGCCTAACAACGTTTATAACAATAGATATTGAAATTCTAAAATTAGTAATAATTTTAATAACATATTGTAACAAAGCAACAGCTTGTCATTTGGGTTCTTTGCTAAGCATAAAACAAAAATTAGAATAAGTCGATAAGAATAAATTAATTTCAAGGTTTACTAATGATGCATTGTTACGAAGTTCTGTAGATAAATATGCACTAGATTTTACAATAATATGCTAAATATTCTTTGACTTACCTTGAATTACTAATATATATCTGTTAAGTTTGTGGTAGCAGCACAATAAAACAAAGTCAACTTAATAAACACACATTGGTAGATAAAGAAAATGCGACGTAATAAAATAGTACAAACGTATTGTCGTGATGTTTGACAAATCCTGAATCGATTATTTTTTCAATACAAATAAAATTTCAAAAAAGAATTTGTAACACATCAATCTATAAAATAATTCACTTTGCAAATGATTGTCACTATTTAATTTTGGCCCATAATGATTTTCACTGATTTTCAAACACTCAAGAGCAAAAACAGCTGGCTGATACCAAAGCTTGTTTTTTTTTCACAAATTTTCAACACAGACGAGAGTCGCATTCATACAGCCGTGATCATAATTTGTGATTTTATAAATCGTTAAAATGTGTACCGGTTTTTTAAAAGTAAATATTACGTTTTTTTAAGTAAGAAACTAGTCGACGCGTCCTTTTTTATTTTTTTAAACAAATAAATATAATTGTCATAGGTTTAAATATATATATAAAAAAAAAGTAAATCTTCCTATATGTAGTTTATTTTATTAATTTTTAACAATATATTACATCGATTTTTGCGATTTGCTTAAATATTGATATTTTATTGACATTCTTAGAAAACGTATAAAAACTAGAGGGCAATAGAATTTAAACCCACGCTTTTTAAAAACTAGCACGGTTTCCAAGAGCCGCCGGGTTCATGAGGTTCTAATTTATACGCGTTTTCTAAAAATGTTTTTCAGTTTCCGAAGTGTGGGAATTACGCTAAAAATTTTATAATATTTACATATTATACTATATTATTATACAATACAATATTTAACACGAATAAATAATATATTTTACATTGACTTTTTCTTCATATTATTATACAGCACGTACAATATTTACCACGTATATTCGTTAAAAATGTTTTATAAGTAATCTTTAAAATCTTTGTTTATGTCGTAATTTTTTTCACCACTATCATTTTTAATTGCACATAAAAAATCTTCCTCATTCGACAAACAAAGATTTTTTAAAATATCTGAAGGTGATGGAATATTTTTGTCATTAATAGGTACGGAATCTATTAACTCGTCTAAATTAGACTTATAAGGATCAATACTTTTTTCATTCGATACAATGCTACTATCTAATTCTAAAGTATAATTTCGACATAGTACATTGTTTTCGTTGAAAGCTTCGGAAATTATAGTAAAATTTTCTGATTCCATATCTTCCAAAGATAATTGGGCTCCTGTTTTTACTAATTCTGCATTAATTTCTGATACTTCATGAAAACTTGTGTGTTCTTGTACAATATTATCTGAATCTAATACACTAACATTTGCATTTAAATCACAGTCTTTTTTCTTTTTAAGTTTTTCAACAAGTTCATTCGTTTTTCTTATAACGGTACCAGGTGGTTGAGCTTGGCACTTATGAGTCCTTTGAGATACCTAAAAAACATAACTTTGTACTATATTATATTTATGAAATATAAAAAAAAAGATATATTATATTTGTAGTTCTCACTTTATATCTGAAGCTCTTTTCACAAGCAGTACACTTATAAGGCATTGCACCAGTATGTATACGCCTATGCACCAAATATGAGACTCGTTGTCGAAAACATTTACCTGAAATTTTACGTAAATTAACGAATTAATATTTTCTTTAACACATATTCTTGAAAGCCATAGTTACTTCAATATATTTTTAAATCTTACCACAAGTTTCACAGGCAAAAGGTTTTTCACCAGTATGAATACGTTGATGGTTGTGAAGAGTTGAAAGTTCCTTAAAAGATCTACCACAAAAGTTACACGTGTGTGGTTTCTCATCATTATGATACAAAAGATGTTTATGGTATGACTGCTGAAATGTAAAAGTTTTGCTGCATTGACTACACGCGTATGGTGTCTCACCTGTAAACATTTTACATTATTTACTATTTTTTACATAACATTCATTACATTTTACAAAGTCAGATATAATACTAAAGTGACTTCAGTGAGCTTATTTATTTGTTTAGTATATCTATAGAGAAAAGAATAAATCAATTACATTTTGTTAGTATAAATTACCTCTTAAATTAATTTTAACCTGTATGTAATCGTTTGTGTTTCTTGAGGAAATATTTAGTTGTAAAACATTTGTGACATACATCACACTGCCATTGTTTACAATCATTTCTCTCGACTTCAACTGGCTTATTTTCTAAGACAGCGCTTGAATTTTTTTCTTTATTAACTTCTTTTTTATTATTTTCTTCGTTATTGTTAGAATTAAATCCATAATGGGCAACCCTTAGGTGAACCATTAAAGAACCCCGCATTTTGAAACTTTTAGTGCATACGTGACAATTATAGCGTGTAAAATGTTGATCGGAATTATCTTCAATATTATGAATCAAACATTTATGCATCCTTAATATATTAGAATCAACAAAATGAAGGCCACAAATGTTACATTTATTATCGTTAGACTGCAACATAGGTGTTTCAGTTTTTACAGTCGGCATAATAAGTGAATTTTGGTTTTGAACTCCTTTTCCATCGGCATTTGAACGCATGTCTATAATAGGCATTGTGTTTATAGCTATAACTGGCAACTTAGGATATATTTTTACAAACTTCACTTGTGTGTTCCCTGTAGATACAGTTGTTTTATTTTTGGATACAGGTTTTTTCTTTTTATGCTGTTCTATAAGTGTATTTTTGGACTTCGGTAATGATGTTAACTTCATTTCCAAGTCTTCCTTCGAAGGGATTATCTTCACATGACTAAATAAGTGTATAGTAAGCTTGTCCAAACCCAGAACCTCCTCTTGACAAACTGGGCAAGGAATTATATTTGTTGATATATAGATTAATCTATCTTTAAGAGCCTGAGCAGTGTCAAATATTCCTGTATGTGAACATACAGGGCACGGCAGGGATGCAGCATCAGCACTCATTTTAGTGAATTACATAAAATCTTTACAATATTTAATATCAGCAATGTGCTGCAACGTTCGCGTGAAACTAAACTGCCCGAGCTATTTTTGGAAGATTACGCGCTTATTCTTTTGGCGGCATTTCAAGAAAATTTTCATCGTAAAATTTGGTTTACTTTAAACGTGGCCGAGATCCAAAAGGATTTATGTCAAAAATGATACTTACATATGTATATTGAAGTTATTAATAGATTTTTGATTTATTTAAAACTAACAAGGTGATATTTATTATGTTGCTTATTAAAATATATTAAATGTAAACTCAATATTGATTAAGCCATTAGTAGATTACATTTGTTTAAACTGATTTTAAAAAATGTACCTACTTTCTACCATATTTTTGTAGTAAAATATAAGTATGTTTTTATTTGTAATATTGAAGACACTATTGATACTGAAAGCTAATAAGTATTTCAAAATTAAATATATATTTTTTATTTATACAGCAGTTATTTAGAAATATATAGAATATTTAGAAATATAAGCAATGCATATGTATTGCATGTGCATGCGACGAATTTCTCCAATCAGATATGATTTTATTATATCAATGTGTGGTCACAAATTTAAGGTAAAAATCTTAACTTTTTAACATAGATCATGTCTTAAGCCAATGTATGTTTAAATTATTTTACTTTTCTCCCCATGCCACGCTTATAAAACCTCTATAAAATGAATAATCAGAAAATGAATAGATCGAAGATATTATTTTATCAATTTAAAGATAAAACATTGAGCTTAATTCACCTGTTAATGCTTCTCTAATAAAAAAAAACTTGAAAATTAATTAAGACGAAGAATAAATTCAATTATTAATGACAAAGAAATAAAATGAATATATAAATAGCCAGAGAAGACAGAGAATTAGAGAACCTAATGTCAAGTTACACCGTTCTCTATTTTCCACCTGAAATCAAACCATTGCGTGTTTAGTATCATATGTAGATAAAGAAATTAGATCATTGAAGTTTGATAGTTTGAAAATAACGCTAATACATATATTTTTATTTCATTTATATTACACGAATCCTTAGTGCCTAGTTATATGTAAAAACCGAAATAAATGAAAAATAAATCAACTGACAGCACTATTTCAAAATCAAATCTGTTTAATCTGTGGCTTGACTTAATGTTATGTTATTTGTTTTGAATTTTTCGAATTATTGCGCTTAGGTACAGAATCCTGATAACATTTTAGATTTTGTTCTTCGATTTAACAATTATATTTTTTGCTTAGTTACATACTTGATGAATATTTTTTTTGTCATATATAACTTTTAAAGATTAACGGAGACTATCAAATTTTCTACAATGACCGAAAATAATGAAAAAGTGCCTCGATATATGGCCCAACTATTAGAAGAACTTGGTTGGGGCCAGGGAACTAGAATACCGTTAGCAAATTCTGATAATCAAAATTTGGAAACTATTCTCATTGACAGGTAAAATTGATGTAATATTTTAAATACAATTTTTTATATAGGGTTAATATTTAATAAAATTTTTTTTTGGTAGACAAAATGAAATACAGCGCTTGAAAGAAGCTCTTATTTTACAAAACCAGAAGCGCGATGACCTTAACAAATATAAAAATTTTGTCCAAACTGAATACCAAGAGAATACTGTAAGTTGATAGATTTGCATACATAAAATATTATTATATAGAAGTTTAAATAACTACACTTAAATGTTTATATTTTCTAGCGTTTATTATTTGCTCACAAACAACAATTAGAACAAGAAGTTAAGCTTCAACAATTATCCTTTAATGAAGCTGAGAGATTAGAGAGAGATGTAATAGATTGTAACAAACAGAACTGCTTAATATCTTCTCGCATAGATAAACTTCAAAGTAAGTTAAGATTAGACTTTATGTTTTACTTATTTAAAAAAAAATATCTCTGTTGCTTGGCATCCAATGGCACATTATATATCATATTTTCTTAACATTTTTGATACAGAAAAATATGTTTTGATGCTAATACTAATAATTAATAAAAAAAGTAAATGAAACAAAATTTAATGGTTATAAATAAAAAAGTATAATGTTTCAGACAATATTGCCAGATTATTAAAAAAGGCTGATACACTGAAGAGTGAGGTTTGTGGGGAACGTGGAGCACTACAAGAATGGAGAGCAGCTCTTGAGAGAAGTGCAGGCGACATAACAGCCATAGAACAGTTTACTAAATTAGATCATTCTAAAGCCAAAGTATGTTTATATACTTCTTATAAATATAATTTAACATTTATTTATTATATTATTTTATATGGTCATATTATTTGTAGATGTTTTTCTGTTGTTAATTACTAAAACTTTGGGCTCTTGTTTAGTTGTCTTCTATCTGTATATTATATAAATGACAATTTTTAAGCAATTTAGCAAAATTTTATTACAATATTTATATATGTATAATAGAGAGACTAGAGACTTTAAAACTAATTGACGATTCTGTCCATAAGTGGCAAAATAAATAATACTTTCAGTTATTCATTTATGGCGATTTGAATGTACAAGTAAACTAATTAACCATTCAAGAGAAAGTGGACATTTCTCTTTGCCAAAAATAATACTTTAATAATATTTAAAATGATTTTGGGATAACGTTTTATAACTAATCAACAGGGTTTAGAGACAAAAAGGCAAAAATTAAAACTGGAACATGACCAAATGCAAGAGAGACTCAACCAATTGGTTTCCAATCTTAGTGCTGAAGAGAGAGCCTGTGAAAGAATATCTGTTCAGGTAAAATACATGTTTACTCTACATGTTATGTTTTCTTTGCATTTCTATTACATTTTTATACATGAATTTTGTGACTGAATAAATAATAACATTTATTTTTACTATAATAGGTTATTTTTAATATTTTTATAATACAAGACCAATACCAGTTCTTAGCTACTTAAGCTATATGTTTTATATGTTGTTTTATATGGAGTTTGAATAAATTCACTTCAATCAATTAATACTTTTTATGGTAATAAGTACTTAGAATTTCCCTTATTTTTGTGCTTCACACTTATTACTGCATAGCAGAGTATTTAGAGAAAAACTACTGTCCAGTTGCAATTTTTCACCACAGAAATAAATTCATTTTACTCTTTTCAAATATTTATTTTTGATTATTTTTAAAGGTTATGGAAGGAATGGAGCAGCGAAAACAAATGATGAATATGTGGACCAGTGCAGTGGAAAACTTAAGACAGCGAGACACTGATATTCGTAATATCAGAGAGGTGCTTGATGAGTATTTTATAGTTTATACCTATGTCATCACTGTTTAAGCTTTAGCATTTATAGCCCATTCTTCAAGTATTCAAAGACTACTCGGTGAATTTTTAGTACAGTGACAGTGTTAACTTTTTTAAAGCGTTATTCACACACTTAGGTAATTCTTCAATGGTTTACAAAAGAGGAGGCACGTGGTTCGAATCCTGTTGCGTTTTCTCCTGACATATGTTTACCCTTTTATTGAGTACTGATCTCAATGACGTGGCAACTACGTACCTTAACCCTGCTTTCAGTTTATGAGATTGAACTCACAAATGCAACCTGTAAAATTTGGATACTTAAAAAATGTTGTCCCAAAAAATACTTTGAAGCCGTCGCGGCGCCGTGGGATAGCCTGTAATTGTAAACGACATGGTTGCGGGTTTGATTTCCACTTGTGGTAATGATTATAATTAAAATTTCATTTCTTCAGTCGGGTATCTAAGACAAAGCGCGATGTTCTGTGTCGTCACTTGAAACGCAGTCTAGAACTGGGGTGGAAGTAAAGGACGGAGTGTTTTGTCACTAGGTCCTTTCTGATTACCCTGCTATGCGGGAAAACGCCTGGAGCTAAAAAAGAAAAATACTACCAGGAAAAAATCCCATAAATATATAATCAGAATTTTTCAATGAATAATTTCAGGAGTATGCAGTACTGGAAAACGAAGCCAACCAGCTAGCAGAGCAGTGTCGCGAGCAGCAAAGCTTCTGTGAACAACAACGGGGTAACAACGCGGATGCGCAACGTGAAGCCATGCTCCTGTCCCAACGATTAGCACAGATACGACTGGAACAACAGCGGTTGAATGAACAGAATGTCGATTTGGACAGCGAGGTTTGCATAATGGGGAATTTAATGTTTCTTTTTTAAATAAAACTTCTTTACACATGCTGAATATGGCCCCCCATAAAAGGTAAATGTGGAATGTGAGCGTTACGAAATGTATACTGGAGCGATAAGTTAATAAAGAAAGAAAAAGTGTCAAGTTTGTACTTATACTGCTATAGGGCCAAAGGAGTGATGTGCCAACAGGAGGTTTCTCTGAGAGCCAGTTACGTTTCCTTACGAAGCTCAATAATTTTTACTTCAGTTGTGTACACTCTTTTTAATTTGTACTTACAATATTTTTTATGAATTATTTCATTTTAAGTCAGTTTATATTTAAAGTATAGAAATAGGAATGTATAATACATAATATACATAATTAATTTTAGAAAACGTTAAAAATTGGAACGCAGCGGGATTCGAATCCATATTTGAACCCGTCCAAGTACTATTTTTTATGTTTTCTAAAAGAGATATATAAAATTATGTTTCGAATTCCTACTGTGTTCTAGCTATAATTCAGTAATTGGCAGGAGAAGTAGGGTACTTAATTGCTACCCGTAGTTTTTATCACTTTATTACAAAAACACTTCTTAATTTATAACTTATTTAGCACATATACGGATGTTTATAATTTTGAATTTGTGCAACAGGTTCAAAGCTTGCAACGTGAACTTAGTAACATTCGGATCGCGTTGGAAAAACTTCACATGGAAAATCGGCAGCTTCTTGACAATCAGCATAAGAAAGATGATGCACTGAGTATTTTAAATAACAAGGTTTGTAAAAATATACATACTTACATACATAGTTTAGTAGTAGATAACTACGACAAAGTGCGGCGATGAATTCCGTTACTTATTACCAGATTTCAAGGCAGTTCAGTTCAGTATTCGAGAATGGAGTGTCTTGAAGATGCCTTTTTTATATTAATGTTTTGACTATTATATTTTTAGTACATGCAACCATCACATATCGTTTAAATTAAAAAGAAGGCAAGTTTTGAAATTTAAATTGAAAAGAAATTAGATTTTTAATCTCGACTTCGGTCGTTAAGTGGAGAACAGAGTGCCTTGATACCAGGTTTTCTCTGCTCTTTCCACTATATCTATCGTTTATTAGTAACTAGCGGCCCACTGAACTACATTACGGTTTCCTTTGTATTGCACCCCCGGGGGTGGATTTTAAAAAAATAAAGTAGCCTATATTTAAGCTTGGATTATCAACTATATTTATGCCAAAATTCTTTACAATCGGCCAAGCGGTTTAGATTTTTCATATAAACTTTCATCCCCTATTTCAACCCTTTAGAGGTTGATTTTTAAAAAAATAAGTAGCCTATGTTAGACCCAGTCACTTTAACTACTTTCATTCTAAACTTCATCCAAATCGGATCAGTAGATTAGCCGTGAAAGCGTGACGGACAAACACACAGACTTTCGCATTTATAATATAAGTATGGATAGGCGGTTCTCGATGATGATCGCATTTAAGTAGTATAGTATTTATTATGCTGACAGAAAGCCAAGATTTATCTCACAAAAATAAAATTTCGTTTTCGGTAATTACTATTGAATTTCCCTCGTAAAGCATTATGTTGTGTGAATGCAAATAGTATATTACAGTATTTTTTTGCCAATATGTTTCTTCCTTTTAAAATTATTAAATCTTTTTATATTTGTTACAGATCAAAGAGTTGAAAGACAAATTATTGGACTCTACTGATAAATCAAAATGTTCGGAGAAACGAGCCAAAGAGCTGGAAGATATGTTAAATGTAAGTTTTCTCCTACTATTACATGTGTTGGATTAGTAGATATATCGTTCCTTTAATACAAAAGTACTTACTACTTTTGGATTTGGGTACTTATGGAGTAATAAAAAAAAATAAAAATCGTTTTAGTTGCAAAAAGCTTATATAATGTTATTTAAAAATAATATTTTTGGAAATATAAATTCATGTTATTTATGTACGTAGCTACAAAAATGAAGCAGCTGTTTCTTTTGAATTTTCATTTAGGACGCGGAAAACATGACCGAAATGCGGCTGTTTTTACTACTAAATGACTTAAAACGTTTAATGCTGCTTAAAATATGCTTTATATTTGCTTTCAAGTAAAAAAGTGTAATTTCGACTTGACCAATTGAAGGGGCGATTTGTACATCTAAATCTATTGTAGCTTATTATGAATTAATTTTTAAATAATAATAATTATTATTGTAATTACTATCTACAGTAATAGTACTATAGTAGAGATCATGTGTGTGGGCATGGAATCTTTTTTAATTAATTAAATATATATAATTTCAGGAAGAGGAGCGCTACGCGAACCAACTGACAGTCAACCAACAGCGGGCAATGCATTGCTCTTTTGTGGAGCAGCAAAAGCTTCTGAATCTTAAGAACGAAGAAAAGCTATTCCACATGCAGCTAAAATGTACTTTCTTTTTTGTTTACTATATTTATAATTTTATATGTTAAGGTCAACAGTGGTATCCAATACTATCTTCTTATGACACTAACGTAGCGTTACGAGGTTTCCTATCTGGCAGTACAGTTGATAGTTTTTTTAGTATTTTAGTAAAAATACGGAGTATCTTTAAACTAGGCAGACAGCGGAGAGCGGAGTAACTTTTGATTTTCTTTCTGTGATCAAAATATAAAGCTAAAAATGGACCCTGCTGTGTGCGGGATACAGCGTGAAGCTAAAAAAAAAAGTTGGACATAAACTGTAGAATATATAATAAAACGCTTAAAGTTCTTTCACAAAAAGTTTATTACTAAAAGAAGTAATCCTAGTACTTTCTGTATCCTATTAATGTTTTTTGAAATACATCATGCGAATAGAATGTATGGACACGCGTGGAGATAATTTTTTATACAAAGTTATCATAAACGCCTACGATATTGTGCATGAGAATATATATTTGTTATGGAGAGAAATGTATTTATTTCAATATTTTTATAATGCCATAACATAAATTAAGAATAACGTATAGATTAATGGGATAAAGTGGACAGTACAAACCAAACAAACAAACCAAAAAGCACAGGTTCGAATCCTGTTACATTAGAAATTTTATGTTATAATGTGATTATTTTATAATGGTCCTTATTTATTATCCAAAATAAAAAGGAATGGTCCCTATTTTTGGTATGAATAACAATAAAATAATGTACGAGTTGTACATACGGGGTAGGAATAACAATAGAATAAAATATTACTGAATTTTCGCTATGCAAATGCAATGTTATATAAATGTCATATTTAATACTATCTATTATAAAATATTTACTCGATTATTACTAGAAAACGTAAAAATTAAATATTAAATAGTTATATGAATTGCAGCGTCTAAAGCAAGTATGAGCAAATTGGACACCAAACAGGAGGGACTCGAAAGAAATCTCCAAAATCAAAAGGAATCCTTGTATGCAATTGTATGTAACTTTGTAACAATTTGCAGCACATAAGTCAATATTATCCATTGGATAGTATTCTCTTTAAAATAATTGGCACATACATGCTTTTAGCAGATATATCGTATTAATCATATATTTAAAACAAGACCGGCTCGCAGTTTCGCCCCTAAGAACTACACAACTATAGCTCTTTCGTATTTTGGACAGCCCTCATTCTTTTTTAAGTTTTATACTTCTTGCACAATTTTTCCCCTATTTCAAGCAGCGTAGAAATTGCTATTAGAAAAAAATAAGTAGCCTGTTTGACTTTACGTCGTAAATTTAACTTTCTAAGAAAATTTATCGATTCAAGCAGTTTAGATTTATCATACAATCTTTTATCCTCTATTTCAACCTTTGAGGTTGATTATTGAAAAATTAGGTGTGTATGTTTGATCCTGGATTTTCGACTATTTTTATACCGAATTCTATCCAAATAGGGCCAAAGATTTGGACGTGAAAGCGTGACACACAGATAGACTTTAGCATTTTTTTGTATTAGTATGGACGTTTAGTAATATTTCGACCATTTATTATTTTGTTTCAGTGCTATCAAGTAGAAACTATAGGAGCTCGTGTCGCTCACATGGAAGGTGCTCAAGCGGAACGTGAATGTTCCGCCGAGTTAGCTGCAAGAGAAGAAAGGTATCTAATTAATTATTTAATGCATGAATAATTTAAAAGCGTAACGATTTTATTTATTTTAACTGAAAGAATGCTAATACATATCACATATGTATGTAATATATAATTTCAATTATATTTTACATACATATGTAATTACAAAATATAATTTTTTTCATTGTTTTCAGCTGTAAGCTTTTCACAAGAGTACTTAGTATTAAGACAATCTGTCCTTCACTTTTCGCCCGAAAATTAAGTCGTTGAGTGGCGGAACTCAATTTTTACGTCTTTGTCTAATTTTTACGTCTTTGTCTATGCGTATAATCATTTCCTCGAGTGGGAATAAAACCTGCAACCATCAAGGTTACAGTCAGGAGCTATCTTACTGCGACACGACTACCCCAGATTTTCTTTTCATTTATATTTGCAATAATAATAATTCAAATAATTTAATAAATTCCGCCCATTCAACCAAGAACTCGTTTGCTATACATTTGCTTCTTTTATTTATTTACTTCACTATGGAGATATGGCCTGTACTTTTATAAAAATATTATTCTTTTTTTTATAAAACATATTTCACATTTCTTCTTAACAATTAATTAAGCATTACTTAAAACTAAGATTTATAAGATATATCCTAACACAGTCTAGTTTTGGTGAATTTAGATTGCCTTACAACTTCTTGAAGCTGTAAGAAATAAAGGATTCGCCTCGAGGGAAACCAGTTGCAAATCTGCTCAAAGTTGCGCAAACCGTTCAGATAAATAAGTAGTTATGCTTTAAAACCTAATGTATTTATTCAGATTAAAAGATGTATTAGCGAGACATGCCGCCCGCGCCGCTCTTCTTGAACGACACTCTAATAAGCTGCACGACGACATGCGCTGCCTTACACGTGATCTCGAAATGCTAGGCGAAGAACACGGTAGACTGGTATGCTATATATTTTGTTAGTCATATTCTTATGGTTATGGCGTATTGCTTAAGAAACAAAAACAATAATATACAAATCTTATTAATAATAAATGTTTTATCTTTTATATGATTGGTCTTGCTTAATTAATAAAATTAATAAAGTACTAGGTAATCTCACAAGATTAAAATTTTCTAACAGAAAAAGCTATTACAAGAGGCTGGTATCTTTATTGTATTGATACATGTTTTACAGATTGCCTGAATTGAATTGTTTCATTATTTTTCAATATTTTTTCTTGTATTGCGAGATAGGTAGAGAATCTAGCATCTGACACTTCCTCCGCTATGTATTTTTTTCTCAAATTTTGAATATTGCGTATTAAGTGGATATGAATCGCTTTGTCTGACTAAGGAAGAAATAAAAACAATTTAAGTATAATCATTTTCTCAAATTACAATCCGTATTGGACAAATTATCAAGTTTGCAAAAAGACGAAGAAGAAAGAAAATGTATAAAAATTAAAATGTAGCATTCTAATGTAAATATTTAAACCCCACCTCTACGATATCGTCATTAACTCATACAATCTCGTCTTGTCGTGTCAAAGTTCTTATACGATTTATTACAATTTATTTTTATTCTAACATCTATAGAAAAATATTTACATATATCAAATTTGCTACCTTAAGATCGTTCTTCGACTAGTTATTTGACAAGGAAATGTTAACTTAAATGCTAACAACATAATTAAGTTATTATAATAACTTATAAGCGAATAAAAATTCCGATGCAACTGGTAGTAGAACGCATGGCTTAGCGGCCAGAGCGCTTGGACGGTTTCCAAGAGGCGCAGGTTCGAATCCCGTTTCGTTTAAAATTTCACACGTTTTCCAAATGTCTTTTTCAATTTTCCTAAATATAAAATAACACTTGAAAAAAAGTTTTTTTTTAACATATAAAATTACAATTCCCACAGCAAAGTCGCCTCAAATCCTCCATGCTAAACGTGGAAGGCGGTGACAAGGAGCTCCGTGCCCTCCGCGAGGCGTGGCGTCGCAGCCGCGTGGACGAGGCGCTGCTGCGCCTGCGCGTGGCGCACGCGTCGCGCGCCCTCGCCGGGCTGGGCGGCACTGCGTACACGCTGAAGGAGCAGCGGCTGTATCTCGATGCGGTTGTTATTTATTGGAGCTTACAAATTTTTGTTAAAGAAGTCCTTATTAGGTCGACAGTGGACGAGGCGAAAGAAGTATGCAGGGACCGTAGCGCTTGGCGCTCCGTTCTCTCTGACTACCCCACAAGGGATACAGCGTGAAGCTAAAAAAAAGTCTTTATTGTTTTCTCCCAGCCATAATATATAGATAGAATAGACACAACCAAAGTTAAATAATTTAATTCGATATACATATTTAGATTATATAGAGGTAGATTCACTAATGTTCATCACAGACCTAAGATAATGCGTGTGAAACTCAACACACTCATGATTTGTTAAAATGTCTAGAAAATCTTTATTTTCTAGACATTTTAACTAATCATGATTTGGCACACGTTGTTTATTAAGTGGTAACAAATTTCAAAAATGTTAAACTGAAAAAAATTGCACAATATGTATATAATTGTACGATTAGTTACTTCAAAACATAAACCTGACAATACCGAGCTAAAACACATTTTATATATTTCACATACATGTAGAGTATATTCGTATTTTTTTGTATGTACTTTTGTATATATTATGTATGTCATAATATATATGTATGTAATATTGTACAGGCAATGAACGAGCGTCTAGTAGAGATAAGCGCGCGACGCGACATGTTCGGCGTGCAGCGGCGCGCGCTGGCGGAGCAGTGCGGCAAGCTGCGCGGCGACATACGCGAGCGCGAGCAGCGCGTGCTCCAGCTCGTCAAGAGGTACCTCCCGTGTGTGCGTGTGTGCGCGCTTGCGTGCGGGCTTGTCCGTGTGTGTGTATCTGTGTACATGTGTGCGTGCGTGCACCAGTTCGTTAAGAGGTGGGTGCGTGTGAGTGTGTGCGCGCGTGCGTGCGTGCGTGTGTGTGTGTGTCTGTGTGCAAGTGTGCGTGTGTCTGTGTGCAAGAGGCGTGGTTCTACTGCTGCGTGTGTATGCGTGCCTGATGGTTTGTGTGTGCTTGTGTTTGTTTTTATTATTTAGTAAGAAACTTTTAGAGAGAGTTGAATCACTTAGTTTCTCAATTTTTTTGGAAGAAAAAATATAAATCATCTTGTGTTATTGCAGGTATGATATTTTCATATCGTCGCTGGGCAAAGATGAAGCAGGACAACAACTATCAGTGACGTTCTTTAAAATAAAGGTAAAATATTTAATAATACTTAAAGATATACTTTATGATAATAAGATCATTTGTTCTCGCGATTTTTACATATTATGAAATTAAACTATATTTATCAGATTTGCATATATTTTTGGAAAACTATACAAAATACACTAATACTACAGTATTACATGGGCACACAAAACGTCGTTTTTCTTAGAATGAAGGTTCAAATACTATAATAAATATAAGACATTTAGAATTTTTACTACGAGGAATTCGATAAATTAGATGTGCCGAAAAGTGAGGAAACAGTGTCTTAACACTAATTCCCAATGCCTACCCTGTTGTGTGTGGGATACAGTGTTGAGCTGAAAAAAGAACACTCGAGGACGGCGAGAACATAATATCAAGACATTCTGTTCTTCACTTTCAACCCCGAAATCGAGCCCTTCCGTCGGTGGCGGAGGTGCTAGAGCGAAGAAATGAAAATAATTTAATTAGGGTATATTTAAATTATTTTCATATAATGTTCCCGAGTGACAAATGAACCCTCAATCAATCGCTTTTACAGTCATACGCTGTCACGCTGCATTGTAATGGCCTCGGGCTAAATTAAACAAATTGTAATTTTATAATCAGAAAGTTTTTTTTTCTGTGTTTAAAAGAAGTGTCTCAAATTTCTGTATGTGAAATAACACTTTAAAAATATTTAAAAAAATACAATTTGTTTTCAAGTTCGCAGCAGAACGGGCAGAACTACGCGAGCGTGGCGCAGCCCTAGACGCGGATATAGGACGCCGAGAACGCGACATCTCCGCACTGGAAGCGACACTGCGTGTGTTACATCATGCACACAAACACTTCCTGCATCACATCGCACCACTGCAGGCTGATGGTCTGTGGTAATCATTATATTAAAACTAAAATATAGTTTTAGATATTTTGGTTTTTTTATAACTTCACGCTGTATCCCGCGTACAGCAGGGTAGACAGAGGGAACCTAGTATTAAGATACTCCGTTCTCCACTTTCCTCTGAATCCGGAGGCATTGCGTGTTAAGTGGCGGAACTTAACGCCGCGCTTTGCCTCTGATACCAGAGCGAACGAAATGGAAATATTAAATATTTCCACTCCTCGACTTGGAATCAAATCCACAACCAGTTGTTTACAGTCACATGTTTGTGCCTCTGCGCCACGACTGACCTCAAATCTTTTGGTCTCTTTAAAAATAAAAGTAGATATAGTTATAATTCTCCAGTGTTCATTTTGAGTGCAGTTTCAGTTTCGTTACAGTCAATATTCAAAGCTAGTATTATATTAATGCTTTCTTGTTACTTTGTTTTCATTGTGCATTTTATCAAGATTCAGGAAAGTAATCCTTGTTAAGGATGTAATTTTGGTCTTAACATTACATAGCTGGATCTTCACAGTATTAATCATATATTAAAAAACACGATTATAATATATTATTTTTATTTGTCCTG
This sequence comes from Dryas iulia moderata, assembly GCA_019049465.1. NCBI lineage: Eukaryota > Metazoa > Arthropoda > Insecta > Lepidoptera > Nymphalidae > Dryas > Dryas iulia. The sequence continues at coordinate 6,417,647 of CM032417.1, forward strand.
TTTGATTGCTAAGACAAAGTGCGACGTTGGGATGTGACATATAACAATGTCTCGATTTCGGGCTGAAAGTGAAGAATGGATTGTCTTGACGTTAGGTTCTCTTTTACTATCCTGCTATTCAAGGATAAGTGTGCAGCTGCAAGGAATAATGTTATAAATAGAATAGGACTTGCAAAAAAATTCTCTAAATCCAGCAGCTTTTGTACATGTATAGTTATTTTACTTTGTAAAAAATATAACGAATTACATATAAGTTTTTTTAAGTGTTCTAATTTCTTATTATTCATATAGCTCCGGAAATAGCTGAAATAGACGAACTAAATCAACAGTATTACGAGAAAAGGGACGAAGTGAAGGGCTTAAATGCTAAGATTGCTGTTATCGAAGACACTGTTAATGATTACAGTTCGAGACTTACCGCCTTAAATGATAAGTACAAGCAGCTGACTGTAAGAGAGTAAGTGTTTTTATGTTATATTATTTTAATGTTAACATGGTGGGATCTATAAAATTAATATAAAGGTGGATATTGTGGCCCATTGATACAGCGTTTGACTATAAATAGGGAGTAGTTGTGGGTTCGATTCCTACTCGAACAACATATTTATTTAAATTATTTTCAGTTCTGTTCTCTGGTAAGGCAAAAAGTTGCGCTCAGTTCTGACACTCAACACACAATGCCTTCATTTCTGGCGGAATGAAGAGACTGGAGTGTGTTGCCAGAGCGAAGAAATAAAAATAACTTAAACAAAATAATTTCAACATATTTTGCAATCATAAATACAAAATGTATTTAAGGGGGAAAAAGTTCCCCCAATATTATACGATCTGTAAAAGCTTCACATTTTTAAGAAAGTTGAATCATTTGAAATATGTGTCGGCGCAAGGCGTAGCGCCTCCCTGTTATTCTATAATCCCGTCTATGACTCAACTTGTCAGGTGTCAAGTGGTTGGTATGACTAATGCGTAGTGGCATAAACTTGTTAGTAAGAAAAGATATAAAAGCAGTCGTCGGACTGGCTGTTGCATAGTTGACGTTGAGCTACGGTAGTGTTAGTTACTAGGCGGAACGCCCTGTCCCTGTGTGTTTCTAATATAACGTGATTAAGTGTAAGTTCGTTGGTGAGAGGAACTCGGGCAGTGGAGGCGAGTGTTTATGCATTATAAAGGGTACCCTTAAGCCTGCACTTGGGTCACAAGCCCCAGGCATTGCTTGAGAGCTCCTCTCCCTGTAATCGCGAGGGGTTCGGTACCCCGTAGTCTCTTTTACGTATCGTAATTAATATGCGTTCGTATAGTGTGTAATGTTATAATACGCTCCTGGCCCGTTGCCTACGCCCAAGAACCATTCCTGACGTTTATCAATCTACATACGTATTCGTTATGTGTTACTTATATCATAAGTGAGTTATATCTTTAGATATTCTACATCAGAAGTGGGATATATTATGATCATTTTTATCATTACATCTTACATATGTATATAAATAAATTAATATTAAAAACATTTTACTTACAAACAGATCTGAATCTGAAAACGATTTGGACATTATAAAAGAGAAAATTGAAAAACAAGAAAGCCGACTTGAAAAGGCTCACGAAGTGGTGCGACAAAACGCACGTCGCGCTAAGAGACTGATAGACGGTGTCGACGAGTGGCGTATATTCCAGGTTATAGATACATTATATTTTTTTATCGACTTGATATTTTATAGACTTGATAGTCTATAAAAAAAACAATTTTGAGTTTTTAAGTTTAGACATACAGACTCACTTGACTTTTATAATATTAGTATGGATGTCAATCTATACTAATATTATAAAAGTCAAGAAACTCTGTATGTCTGTCTGTCTGTTACGATTTCATGGCTAATTTACCGATCCGATTGGGATTAAATTGGATCTGAAAATAGTTCAAATCTTAGGGTCATATGTAGGCTACTTTTTCTCTTTAAAATCTGAACTGAACATACGAACGAATCTGAAACGTAAGATACTTTATTTTTCTAAAATTCGGCTCATGGAGTTGTAGCTGAGTAGTGTGTCGAATCAGCTAAAACAGCGCCTCGCCCGTTACTCCTCCTCTAACCACTCTCGCTCATCGCACTTTAACATTTATTTATCTCTAAAAATTGATTCTGCGAGGTCTGTTGTAGCGTGTGTTCCTAGCGTCGCTAACTTAAAACGCCCTTGACACGTCATGATTTTATTAATATTTTACATTAATAATGTAGAATTTAAAAGATCAAAAATTCTGGCGACAAGCGACAGCTTAAGCAGACACACAGTACACTAGTACATCTGCCAAATCTCACTTCTAAAAGTGAAAATAAAATTATCATTTTTATATATACTGAATATGTATCTTATATTTGTTGCCAATAATCTGTTAGTATTATTTTTTAAATATAATTTCAGATGTCGATATGGATTCGTAGTTACACGGAGGCAGCACAGAGCGCGCTGCAGACGCTGTGCGAGGCGTGGGCGGCGGGCGGCGGGGGCGCGCGGCTCGCGGCGCTAGTGTCGGCCGCGCAGTTGGAACCCCTCGTGCCTTCCTCCCAACGACGTTTAGCTTCACTTTTGCATAAGTATATCTAGTTATTCTACTAGCAATCCGTGAATGACTTCGCCTGTAAATACAAGTTTCAGTCAATAGATATTTTATAGCAATTTTGTGGGACCAAAATATGACTCGTCAAGCTAGTATGAGTAGCGCAGTTAGAGCCCCTCGTACATTCCTCGCAATGTTATCTCGTTTCGCTTCTGCATAGGTATACTGAGGTATTTAATTAGCAACCTGTTAGAGGTTTTCTGTGTGTAAATTCAAGTTTCAAACAATTTAGTTAAATAGATGTATTAAAACAATTTTGTCGGACAAAATTTAAGTTATTGTATCTTTTTTATTTTGAAATATATTGAAATAAAATCAACACTGAAGCCGTTTCTGAGATGAGCATTTACAAACGATTAAATAAAAAATATTGTTTTAAATTCTATTACAATGACAAATATATATTAATTACAATAATAATATTTTTTTCTCATATCTGTCCCATGTGCAGACAGCGATCTGTTACAATTTTATTATATACTAGCGGCCCGCTCGCAGTTTCGCCGTGTGAACTAAACAACTTCAACCCTCAGGGGTGGATTTTTGAAAATAAAGTAGCCTATGCTTAACCTTGTATTATTAACTAAATTTATGCCAAAATTAATTACAGTCGGTCAAGCGGCTTAAATTTTTCATATAAACTTTCATCTCCTATTTCGACCCTTTCGAGGTTGATTTTTGAAAACATAAGTAGCCTATGTTTTTTCTACTTTAATTCTAAATTTTATATAGCCTTGAAAACGTGATAGATAAACAGACCGACTTTCGCATTTATAATATAAGTATGGAGTATGGATGAATAGATATTTTTTTCACTCTCTGAAAAAAACCATGTCAAAACATGTCCATTTTTATATTCGGACATTATATCATAATACCAATATATAACCACTACAATTAGTGAAAATGAACACTGTGCTTTATCTTAATTGAGCGGTAAGATTAAAATAATTCAAATGTTATCATGCTCCCCGAGTGGAATTGCATTTATTATTAGACACCGACCCACTCCCACAAACGCTTCCGAAACTGAATTGCAATTAATAATAATCCTTCAAACTCTTTACTTATTCCGTCATTTACTCCTGCTTTAATTAAATATTTGTTAGATCATTAATTATTATTATAAGATTTTTTTTAAATTTACCGTTTAGTACATTGATTATTTTGTTTCTTTACAGAATAATGGCAGAAGCAACATCTGTTCCCAAAGTATCTGATGTGGATTATGAAGGTAATATATATTGTACATAAACAATATAATATTTAATTTACTTGCTGCATAAAACGTCAACTAATCAAAAATTCACTTTTAACATTTTGACGATAATCTGTGAATGCTAGTTTCTCGTTATTATAATTTTATATTTGTACCAGTCGTGAATAAATTAATAAGCCGAATGGCATTTTTTAAATATTAATTTGGATTTACTAATGTTATAGAGTGAATAAAGTGATAATTTAAAATATTTTAAGCATATCAAACGATTTTAATTATTTTAAACAACATAAAACAGATTTTATGAATAAAAATTTAACTTAAAATTGAAATTGTCCTAAGAAGTACACATGTTCGATTTTCAGCTCGAACTTTTTTATACATTTTGAATCATTTGATTATTCATTAATTCATATCATTTTGAACTTGTATATTCATTTCACCGTCCATGCTTCCAATTAGATAAAAATACACGATACAAACACGCTTTTTCCCGCGTATCAGGATAGTCTGAAAGAACCTAGTGATGAGACACTGCGTTCTTTGTTATCCATCAGAAATTGAGACATTGCTTGTTGTGGCGGAACTTGTCGCTTGTAACTTGTCAGAGCGAAGAATTAAAAATAATTTACAATATAATCATGTCCCGAGTGGAAATGGAACCCACCAATGGAAAACAGCATCGTGTTTACAGTGTCACATCGTGTTTACAGTGTCACATCGTGTTTACAGTGTCACATCGTGTTTACAGTGTCACATCGTGTTTACAGTGTCACATCGTGTTTACAGTGTCACATCGTGTTTACAGTGTCACATCGTGTTTACAGTGTCACATCGTGTTTACAGTGTCACATCGTGTTTACAGTGTCACATCGTGTTTACAGTGTCACATCGTGTTTACAGTGTCACATCGTGTTTACAGTGTCACATCGTGTTTACAGTGTCACATCGTGTTTACAGTGTCACATCGTGTTTACAGTGTCACATCGTGTTTACAGTGTCACATCGTGTTTACAGTGTCACATCGTGTTTACAGTGTCACATCGTGTTTACAGTGTCACATCGTGTTTACAGTGTCACATCGTGTTTACAGTGTCACATCGTGTTTACAGTGTCACATCGTGTTTACAGTGTCACATCGTGTTTACAGTGTCACATCGTGTTTACAGTGTCACATCGTGTTTACAGTGTCACATCGTGTTTACAGTGTCACATCGTGTTTACAGTGTCACATCGTGTTTACAGTGTCACATCGTGTTTAGTGTCACATCGTGGGACACTGTCTAACGACAGGAAGGTCTCATGATACTAGGGTATTATATAAAAATGTATACATTGAAGAGGCCAGTCGTGGTTTGTAGGCACAAAGTGTAATTGTAAACGCGACGGGTTGTAGAATCGATTCCCACTTGAGAAATTGAAATACTTAATATTTCATTTTCTTCGCTTTGGTGTCGAGACAAAGCGCGGCGTTGAGTTCCGTCACAACCCGCAATGTCTCAATTTCTGGTGGATAATAAATAACACAAACGCAAAGTTTTTCTATCTTGTCTCTTTTTCTCTCTTCATTATCAATTCAAAAACAACTATTTACACTACGGAAATATAATATATATATTTTTATATATAGATATATGTATATATTAAGCTTGGCGTATTATAACACACCTTCTCACACGCAATGCCCAATGGGCGGAAAACTGTAGAGTCTAGACATTGTTCTCTTTGACTTTGACCGGGTTAAGCGTAAAGCTGTATAAAAAATGTAATAAATTCTAGAGAGCGTATTCTCTCCGTCGCCGGCGTCGTCGTTCGGCAGCGGCGTGAGCGTGGCCACCGGCTACACGCGCCGCCTCGCCGCGCTCAGACACCGCCTCGCGCCGCGCCTGCAGGAACCTGCGGTTATATACACTTTATAATATTTATTCTATAAGTACTAGAAAATAAGCTAATTTATATATATATTTTTTTGGAAATGTATATTTTTTTTTTATAGCTTGACAATGAAAATGTATATTTTTTTTAGTTCCCTTTGTCTACCCTGCTATGTGCGGGATACAGTGTGAAGCTAAAAAAAAACTACTACAATAGGCAATCTTATTGGTAGATATATTTTGGCAAATGTACAATAATTTCTAAAACAGTGGTATTCGAACCCGCGCCTCTTGGAAACCGTCCAAGCACTATGACCGCTAAGCCATGCGTTCTATTACCAGCTACGTCGAAATTATTATACGTTTATTTTTGTTTTAACTAACATTCTTAGTATAACATGCAAATATATGCTAACCACAAAAATAACTTGTAATAAGTGTAAAGTGTAAAGAATTACGACGCAGCTAGATCGCCTGGCTTAGCGGTCAAAACGCTTGGACGGTTTTTAAGAGGCGCGGGTTCAAATACCGCCGCATCCAAAATTTCCTACAAAATGTATTTAGCAATTTCCTAAGTGCGGTAATAACACTTTAAAATATTAAAAATATTTAACCATCTGTAATTGTTATTCTTTTTTTTTAGTTTTCGTTAGCAATTTTATATTTAAACGCGCTGGGATTCGCTCTTTTTAAAGAATATTTTTTCACACAATTTTCCAAGTGAATAACACTTATTCAAAATATTTAATAAATAATAGTCTCTCTTGCTCAACGATTGTTTGTAGAATAATTTTTGTGTAGCAGAAATTGGAAAAAAATAAAAAATACGTTTTCTAAAAATGTTAAATTCTTAAAGCAACACTAAAAAAATATTGATTGCTGTGGGTTCTAATCCCATTTTCAAGATATTTTATAATTATTATTTGGTTTAAAATAATCTTGTATGAAATTAAAAAAATCTATCCTTTAATTTTGGAATTTAATATGGAAAGCCCTTTTGGCATCAAGTTTTTTCCACCGCATTTTCTTTGAACTAACTGAATTTTCTTGAGATAAATAAAAATTCTATCTATAATATGTGTGAATCAGAAATAATATTACGAGACATTGATTTATAAAATGTTTTTTTTTTTCAGTTGGTTGATGACATCCCGGAACAATGTGCGTATTTTTATATATTACGTTTATATAATAATTATGATATTCTAAGCACTAGTATCCATTATTAATAAACAGAATTCTCTCTTGCCAAACTTAAATTACAAATTGACAGAGCTGATCTCAGAGCATGGTATAGCGCTCAGAGCGCTTAAACGGTTTCTAAGAGAATGGGTTCGAGTCCCGTTACGTTCAAATTTTTATAAATTTCTAAAAAAGTATTCTATAAATATTCTCAGGGAAATAGTTGATGATGCAAGGTCAAACATATGCTACCACTTTTTTCAAATACCTCAAAGGTGCTGAATTAGGGGATGAAAGCTGTAGTTGACGAGTGGGTTCGTAATAAAAAATATATTGTGAATTAGTTGATAGAAAACTTTCAAACAATTTCTTGTTTTTGTCGTAGCGCGACGTTCAACTGTGTCTCTGCGGGTTATTTCACTGGGATTGAATGAAGTACTGTCGGTGCCGACCACATCCACCATTACGACGCGCAAATCCTTAAGATAATTTATGTTAATATTTACATTTTCACATATTTATTCATTTTGAAAAATCTTTTTTGCAAATATTTTTTATTATTAATAAATTAATGTATGAATAAATTGTGTTTCAATTTATAGTCTAATCAATAGTCTAATAAGTTTATACTATAATTGTGTCAATTTTTTTGCTACATTAGTGTAGGTATAGTACCCGGCAACAAATAATGCACATCGTTGTTTAGAATGAAACAATCGGTTAGCTTCGACTTCGTAGAGCGTCGTCTCTGTCGCTTAAAATAATAACAGTCCGGTATCTACTAAAAGCTGTTAAAGCGATAATAATAGTTGTCAACTTCAATGAAGTTGATTCCTTTCTTTTAATAATTAAATTTGACGCTTGAAAATGAAAAAAAAGACTAAACGAGTGGACTACCTCCACCTTTTAGTAAGGTGGTTAAAAAATAAGAGAAATTGGAACTAATCGGGACCCATTACAATATTCATATTTATTTTATGTGTAAATGGATCTCAATTAATTCTGTTATTTGTAGGCTTAACAGCATGTTTTTTTGCATTGTACATAATTTCACGTGACTGACCGTGCAAAATTTTTCCTCTTTTTGTCAAAGATGTGATTAAAAATAAAATTTTGGGGACAGTAACAACTCTATATATAGTATATTTGAACCTGAAACCGACCGTAATCTACCGTATCTGTACAAAGACTGACGAACGAGTGAGACAGATCATATCAACATATCAACTGAGTGACCAAGACAGAGCTCTACGAAACCGAAACTGACCGACTGTTTCATTCTAAGCATCGATGTGCATTATTTGTTGCCGGGTACTATACTTGTGTATGATAAAACAATACCCTAAATAACCAGTTTCGGATTCATCTATGAATTTAAAATACGAACATAATTTGAAGTGACACTTCATTATTTTGTTGTGATTTGTTCGATAACATAAAATCGATACTAAAAACTAGAAAGATGTCGCCTGCGAAAGGTGTAGTATATACACATCAGTGGCATATCTATTGTAGGGCGAATAGGTGCAGGTCACAGGATCCCAAGAGCTCAAGGGGCTCTTTAACGTGGGCTTACAAAAGAAAGGAGCAAGCCAGTAGAGCAGTGATTCTCAACGTTTTTTTTGTTGTTTTTTTTGTTGCGGTACATATTTAACAGTTTCAAAATTTGGCGGCACACAAAGAAAAAGATTTTAAATTATATAATTTAATAATATTAATATATATTTGCGGCAGTGGTTGATAATCACTGCAGTAGAGGCTTTTTTAAATGTTTTCCCTACTCTACTCACATGATTTGTGTACATAATCAATATATGTAGAAAAAAATGTAAAGTTATTTAGAAATTTGCTAACAATCTAATAATGACGACAACATCTTAGCGTAGCGCGTTTGACTGCTCGCGCTAAGAGAAACTTAGCAGATTCACCTTGCAGTTCCGCCCGTCGCCTTGCAGAGAGTATTCGGAAGCAATACTCCAAATCTCTGAAAGTTTGCGACAAGTGTAAACTTAATGGGCCCCTTTAAAATTTGAATTCTTAATCAGTGATATTAACAATACTTACAATATTTGATTTCGGGAAAATCACATAAAAATCACTATTAGCTGAATAGCTAATTGGTTCTTAATTATTACTACAAATACTATGAATTAATTGTCAAGTCTTGCTTTTCGCACAATCAAATGATTCATTAGTATTATTAAATTGCAATTCAATGCACCCATAAAGCAGCACAAAAATACCAAAATAGAGTAAAAGATTTTTTAAAATTTTCTAATTGCACATCACTCTATATAAATCAGCTATCCCAATAATAAAACCAGAGTATAAATAGGATTAGTGAAGATAATCGTGTAATGCTGCATACATGTTGAGTCAGAAGTAAAAACGTGAAGAAAAATCGAATGTGTATGTTTTTCATTATTTATTGCAACATTTCAAAATTCTTAATACCATTGTAGTTATTTACTATAGATTTTGTCTAAAATAAAAACATAAGGGAAATGAAGGGCAAGACAGTAATTTAATTTAGTACATTTTTTTATATAGAACTCGTGTGGAATTCGATATATTATTGTCAAATAGCTAAGAGGCAATATTATACATTTATATCATACATTTAAAATACATAGATACATTTATAACAGGTACAGGTACATTTATTATGTGAGCCAAAATCTACTTTGTGTAAAGTGGTAGCTGCAGTATTATATAATTTTACACAATAAATTTCTAATATTCAAACATTTGAATAGTAAAGATTTCCTAAACACCATACTACAAATAAAAAATCTGAAGGCACAAGGACTTTGAAATGATTGGGCCTAACGTTTGTAACACTACAACTCAAATAACTCACATAATTTCCTAACATTGACCAATATATTAAGAAAATTTGAAATTCTACTTAATATAAATTATCTAATTTCCTACTTACATTATGTTGTCATGTGAAACAAAAAGTATACACTAAAAGTTTGATGAATTTATTATACAGGAACTTTATTAATTCAGAAATGCATCCAATAAATTAAAATAATCTTTTTGGTGCCACCATATATGATATATAAATTTAGCAATATTTATATGATATGTTGAAGTATTATTTTATTTAAAATTAAATTATAATTTTTGTCCATTTTGCTACTATTTGGTTTCTCAAGTCTTTCTCAAGCATGTAACATGTTACACATAATAAATTATTCTTTAAGTAATCCAAATAATTGACACATCCATTTCTACATACATATATTGTAGCACCTCCCCAAATAACTTTAATAAAGTATCTAATTAAATTTCAGTAAGTAGGTGTAGGCCCTGTAAAATACATTAATTACCTTCAGGCCATCTAATAGTGGGGTGGTACCTTATGCTAACATCTCTTGTATTAAAAAAAATTATAATAAATATATAGAAATTGCAAAATTACAAAAATCATCTCATATTATACAACAAAAGGTACACAAAAATATATTCTGAAATTAGATAATGCGTCTATACTTGATGTTATGATCTATTTATAAAAATAATTATAGTTGTATAGGAAATACTACAAAGATTTTGTGTATAATTAAATAAAAAACAATATTTAAATTAATTCTAACACTGTTTCACAGAAATTAAACTTAATTTATGAAAAATTTACAGACATATAAGATTTATCTACTCTACAAAAAGGATATAGTGGCTGGAATAAGAACTCCCAAGACCAAACAACATAGGTATCTCAATAATAAGATGTCCATGTGCAGACCTGTAATACCTGTCACTAATGTGCCGTCTTCCCCTACTACACTTAACTTCACGAAGACAAACTGGTCTTTCACTTATTTCAAACAGTGTTAGAATATCAAAGTGTCATAAATCAGGGAAACGTAACGGATCTTCTACATAATCATCAGGTATAACAAATAACTTTTCAGGTATGTCATCACGGAAATCAAATTTTTGGAAAGTAATTTTGGCAGTCACTGTAGGCAAAATTGGTATATCAATTTTTACTGGAAAACCTTTTGGTAGTTTCATAGCTACAAACTGTCGTAATTTAGCAAAATGTTTAAAAGGCGCAATCACTTCCAAGACATTAAGCAACATGTCTACACTTAAAGGAAAATCATCACTCATAGCAATAGTAGCTCGAAAGTTTCTTGATGACTCTTTGTAAACAAGCTCTCTTCCTAGACTAGGATATTGACCTAAAGGAGAAGATATGTACGTTGCCCAATCAGTGCCACTTTCTGGTGGAGGATTCAATGAAGCTCGTCTTACTGGTTCACCATTGGTATCCAAATTTTGTGTATTGCCTTTAGTTAAACTTTCTATAATTGCTTTATTTTTTTGTAAATCATCAGTGGATAAATGTTCTCTTCTCTTACGAGACTCTAATACAAGCCCTGTTATAGTGTAAATGTCACTCTTGTACAGACCTGCAACTGTTTCTTTACGATCCTCACGAAATATCCAACCTGATTGGGCTCTAGCAAAAGAAATTCCTTTAGTAGACATCTGAGCAGCTAGAATGTCACTTGACATGAGAATATCAACTTCATCCTCTATCTCATTTTCTGTCTCTTCATATCTAACTCTCTGATACACTTTAACTTTGTTGTCAAGCACAGTAAGAGATTCACTAGGAGGTTTCTCACCTTGGAATATGAAAGATATATCACCTCTCTCCCATTTCATGTCTGTGAAATCAACCAAAGTGGTATCTAATCTAATTCCTGAACCTGATTTGTAAATTTTGCATACATCAGATGGTAGTATCCTTGAAACTAGGGGTACCCATGAATGGAAATCCCACTTTAATTCCATGTAAAAATTTTGAATCTGTGACAAAGCTCTTATCAGATCTGGTCGCCTACATTCCATTTGTTCTCGTGCTTGTTGCTTAAGTTTCCGTACTAGGGATGATATCGTTTGACGATCTCCATAACTAATTGCTTCTGCAAGTGGGGACCAGCCTGCAAGATTTTTTACTTTTACTGGTGCTCCGTGTGCCAACAATAATTGTACACATTCTTTACGGCCCAACATTACCGCTAGATGCAAAGCGGTGTTTCCATGTTTGTCTTTTCGAGTTACATCGTTAAATCGCAATAACGATGAAAGCTTACGAACGTCTCCGACGAACACGCACTCATGGAGAGGATAGGTCTCTTCTTCATCATTATAAATCAAAGTAGACATTTCGCATAGATGTTTTTTTAAATCATCACTTTTATAATATATCGCTTTACAAACACAATACAAAGAGCGAGCATCTAATCAATGAGATAAGATTAGAGAGAAAAAGATATTTTAGAATTTACTTCATTTTGGTTTCTATATTTGTAATTATACTGCATAATTTTTGGATTGTTATTAACTTTAGTTTGAAGTGTTACTTATTTATTAAAGAAACATAATTAAATTCTTCAATATTGTACAAAATTTAATCAATTAAACATATCGAACCAGCGCTTGCAACAGATTGATTATTATTATTAACATTGACAGTGACGTTCTTATGTGGTAGCAATATATTAATAGTCTGTGATCAAGCCTACCGATGCTTTTACGATAGTCCTTAGAAAGTACGTCAATTAAAGAAAGTGACCTTTATTACTTTCATAAATGCGCTTACTTTAATCTAAACTCATAAGTACTTAAAATTAATATATTTCCAGTGAAAAATAAACATTAACGAATCCGTTAACGATTATTTCTAATTTAAAATTTCTGAACTACAAAAAAAAAACGTTTTTCTTCAAATAATCGATAGAATGTTTAGTGTTAAAACATTTTTACTGTTACTAGTCAATAAACTTAACTCTAATTTTTATTTTCATTTATACACTAGACAAGAGTAAAATGCTTTTTCATATTTTTTACATTTAGGTACATTATTATATAGTTCATGGCGATTTTATTTTTTTGTTTATAAGATAGCTGAAATTAGGTTATTCATTTGAATTAAAAAAGAGCAAGATTTTTTAATCTACAACATAAAATATTGATGAATTTATTACTAAAATGCAGAATAAGGCATACATTAATAACGTATTTATTTACTTAATATAAATTTAATAATCCTCAAAATATATCATCAAAAAATTCTGTACAGTTCATAAGAAAAAATAAAATTTAGTTTTTAGACGTATAAATACTTAGTTTTGCTTACGCTAGATGGCGATATGCACCCTATCATTGTTTTTACCTCTTAGATCCCGATATTGTAGTGAAAAAAATTGACAAATACGCGTAGAAGTGCACAGTTCCTTTTGATTTTAATGTTCAATTTACCTTAAAAGTGTAACAAATCTTTATATATTCTTTTGAACTATTTTAAACTTAGCACACTAATTTCATTCATAGATGTTGTAACTTATTTTTTTGTCATAAATAACTTAAGTGGATTGGTGCAATTGGATTATAAAAGTATATTATTGATTCCCGATATGTTTTCCAGACCAATAATAATTTATCTACATGTACATTGTACAATTATATAGATGTGCTTATAAAGAAACTTATTAAACAATTTTGGATTGCCGGTTTGGTGCACAATGTTATCGCTCATCTGACTTTATAAATATTGTGGTCGTTACATCCCTTGTTATCTACTAGTTCCTGATAAATCATGTAAGTATTAAAAATCCTGTATATTTATTATTTATGTAAAAAATATATTATGCATATGAGATAATTAGAATAATATATATTTATAAAATACCAATATAAAACTTATTTTTAATTATAAAAAAAATTACTACGTTACAAGATTAACAGTATAAATCATGTACAACAAACTGTCTAATCCAAGAGCAGTGTTTTTATAGTACTAAAAAAACAGAATCTGTGAGTATTTACTCAGTTAAAATACTTAGTAAAGCTTTTGTATTTTGTGTGTTTATAAATTAAAAAAAATGTTGTCATACTTTATCTAAGTTAATAAAGGTTATCACAAATTTACGTTTTTTGATTCATTACATGAGCATCATGAAGATATTTAATCACATTTCATATAAATCAATGCTTAAAATAGTTGTAAAAAAGAATCACATCCCACTGCATTTAGAACAAAGTCCCAGATTTCTGTATATCTTGAGTACTATTAAATGAAGTCTAAATATTGCAGATAAAAGTTATTGCAAATATTTTATTTTTTTACTCATTAGACAAAAATAAATATTACATTTCATAATCGTCATTTTTATTTCCAATCAATGCAACTTATTTACCACATAATATGTTTTGTTATAAACAAGTAACTATGAAAAACTGCTCTTCTTTGTACAGCATTACACACTTCCAGCATCCAAACAGATGCCTGTCATTTTACAGATAACAGTTTTATTTTTGTTTGTTGAACCTCAGAGATAAAATACAAAGTATTGTTATCAACATTTTTATAGGTAGGTATTTGTAACAGAAAATGAAAACTATTAGTAAACAAATATCACTTGTTCCTTTTGTTTACCAATGCAATTGGCATTTATTCTAATGAAAAACAATTGTAAGTTGGACTTACATATAATCTAATATAACTTATCAAGTCATTTTTTAGTATCTTATAAAATTTCATATTTTCATTACTTGCTTCAGGGTGAATAAGAATGTTACTAACTCAATGGTGTTTCAGTTTTCCTTCTACTTTAATATTTATATTACATAGGATATAAAAGTTTTAACTTAGTTTCTTTTTCGTTCTCTCATTCTAAATACTATACTAAGTAATAAAATTCTATCCAAATGTATTCCGAATGATTTCCCTGGATCAAAAAAAAGTGTGATAGGTTTTGTCACTGAAAAGTTTTTGTTATGTAGGAAGAATAGAATTAGAAAACATTTGTTGGTACAGTGTAATCTTCTTGTAGAAAGCAGTCAAAATAAAAATTATAAATAATATGTAATACAGTTAGTCTTTCAGTAGCAATAGCACAGATAAGTATCACAAATAATCAATAGAGATTGTGATTGATAAATCTATACAAAAACTGTAAATCAACAAATCTATAGTTAATTCTAGAATTAAGTTCTTATTGAATGTATTCCATGATGGTATGTGAGTCAATATAATATTCCTTGGGAGGTAGATTATGTCTAAATCCAGGCCGGAAAGTCTAAAGCACATAATGTGTATCTATAGCAGTAAAAAATGGTTTGAGATATTTATTAAAACTAAGAAGTACTAATTAAATTATCTTAATCGATTGAATGCATAGGCATTCTATGAATGTGGAATACAATTTAGAATTGATGCCTGACAATTTTACCTATTTTTTTTACTAATTTAGCCATAGGTACACACACAAAATAAATAGTAAGTATAGATTAAACTATCTTAATTCCATATTTATGATGAAAGCATCTACTAACCATAATGAACCCTTCATTATCTTGAGGACTGTCATGGTGTAGACCATGACAACACTCTATGTCGCTAGTTGGGTTTGATTGCAACTCCAAGCAAAGAAACATGCAGCATTGAATCCAAATTCTCACGGGTTTGTGTGTAAAGTAGTAAATGGAGTGGCTTGACGGCAGTTTTTAGAAACTAAGTGCCTTGCTAAGCGGAACACACCACAAAGCTAAATAAATTGCAAACATGAAAATTTACTATACCATACAATGATTAAGAGTGACTTAAACAGCCTATAGTCTTAACAATTTATTAACTTAGGCATGTATAAAGTGTTCTTGGAAACAATACAATACAACAGAATAAAAGAATAACAAATTCTCTAAAGTACAACCAGGTAACAAATTAACATAACAAGTTAAGGCTAAAATTGAAATGATTTGTAAATTGTGTAATTTATTGTTGTGCATTTTTATCATGTTATTATTATACATAAATATTTTTTTTTCATATACAAATTTTCATCCCTTATTTCATTACCTATTCTATTAATTTTTGAAATGGTTAGCCTTTGGTGGACCTTGCGCCATTTAGTATCTTCCTAAGAAAAATCATGGAAATCGATGTCATACTAACTTTTATCCCCTATTTTAACACTTTACAACTTGATTATTAGAAAGATGTATTGAATGTTCTGCCTCTGGTCTTCAATTATGTACATTCCGAATTTCATGTATATCAGGCCGGGAGATTAGTCGTGAAAACAACGGAGACAAGCTTTCGTATTTATAATATTATAGTATGTATATTGTATAACATACAGTATGTCTTCAGTTTTTATAACATAAAAAGTTAATTAAATCAAATATTAGCATATGAAACAATATATTTTGTAACCGACAACATTCCATAAACATATGTGACCTTCTGGAATACTTTGTTGATGTGATTCCATTCATATGCTAGTTATATTTTTTCTATTTATATCTTCTTTCGCAGTCCTTGCGGTCGCGGTTTTGTTGGTGGGCTTAAGACCAACAATGACGATACAAACAAGTTTCTAATATCCATTCATTTAATAATAAATCAGCAGTGCGTAAATAATGTTTTTATGAAAATCTGTTTTTTAAACAACCGTGGTATTCTATTAATTATATCTTTAATATCGTGATGTCTGTTAATAGATCGAAAGTAAGGAACGGTTTGAATTAAGTAGTTGCAGGTAGGTAATCTACCCAAAGTTCATTCTGTTTATATCTCGATAGAAGAAATACATCAGCCAAAAATATACCATTTAATTGGAAAATCTGCACAACATCTGTCTATTTCGTATAAACTAATACTATCGCGTAAGATATGAACAAATACACCAATCTTTTTGTCGAATTTGTATGAACTATTACAATAAAATCGATTTTAGGCAATTAATGGCAGCTACTAAAATATTGATTGCACTGCAATGTAATTTAAAAATCGATATCTCTACTGACCCAATAAGAAACTCCGTGTATCAGTCTTGTGAGCGGCGTACGTTTTCTACATTATGTATTCATATGTTCTATTGAACGGTAAACATGCTGCTATTTAAAGTTGTAAATCTTTATTACCCAACTATAGGAGGATTTTCATTATTTTTCCTGAGTTAGTTTTTCTCGTAGGTACATTTGTGTCAAAAAACTATATATGATACTCAATCATGAAAAGGTCAGAGTATTTTTTAAAACCAATAGGTTTTTTGTAGAAATTACAAAAAAATAAATCAAGCCAAAAGTGCTTAGAACTTTTTGGCACAGCTAAGTATTTATTTCTTGATAACAACAAGATACTTCGAAGTTCTTATTTGGGGTACTATAAAATTTAAAGGTGTCAATAAATCGTTCTCTGATTATAAAGAGGAGGCGAACGGGTGAGGTTCCACGTTGGGCGCCACCGTCGGGCGCCGCCCACACCGCGCCCCTCAGTCCCCTGTGTGGTACAGTTGCACGTTTCCAGCCATCGAAGTAGACGTGTGCGCGATATGTCGTTTAACCCACCGTCAGCGCTTCTTCATGCGAATATCGCACATTGGTTCGTTGCATCGATGCATGGACCACATTAGATGCTTCTGCACATCATAAATCACCCATACATAATAAGGATGTTTTCATCATTTCTAGTTTTATACTCATAAAAGATCGCCCCATTGTCGTCACTTAGTAACGTTAGACTATACGTTTAGTTTTCAACATGTTCAGTCATATAGATATCATATAGACAGAGAGTGCAATATGCGTTAGTTTTTATGTATGTTGTGTATTAACAAGTTAAAGATTTAGCTTTTTGTATTTGAGAAAACTAAATAAGTGAATATGTATGCAGTAATAAATCTTGTATATAAGCGATTATTAAAGTTGCAAAAGAATGATTCGTGACTAAATAGATGATTGATAACCAAATACCAATCTGATAAGCAAAACGTTTTCCGTAATATATTTGCCATTTCCATAGACATAGATTTTTCACATACGCTTCGTAGTCGATTATTCTAGAATTGAAACAAACCTTAACTATAGTATTGAATACCTGTATGTTGTAACGTGGGCGTCAGGTGAATACCTATATATTATACCTCCTCCTTCGCTAGGTGTTTTTGCATTTATGTATACTGTTCGAATCAAATTTGTCTGCTTCCGTTGGGTTAGATTAGTAAAATTAACTAATAATTAAATACTTCTAGACAATCAATATTACAAAAATATAAAACTTAAACAGGTATAGGACTGTATTTCAGATTCTTTAAATGGTCACTTTGGTCTTGTTTTGACAATATATGTATTTACAAGTCAATCATAACAGCGTCTTAAGTTAATATTCTGTTTCTAAAATGTTGTATTTGTAATGATTTACGTCCCATTTGGAATAAAGACAGTGTTCATTTTATAGCAATAGTAGATTTTTTAGCTATGCGTCTGTTATTCAGCGTTTAATAAATATATAATTGATATAGAAAAACATAAAACTGAGTCCTATTTGTTACGTAAGGTTACGTCGATTACTTTTTTTTTTATGTTTTTAATAATTATTATTTTATTTTTATGTATTTCATTATTTATATGCTTATGTATAAAATAAGCATATTAAATTTTCTTAGTACTAAAACCAGCTTATATGGATCTATCTTTTTCTTACATAAAATGAATACATATACAACTAAATACTTATTTAGTTTGAATGAAAGAATGTTTTCAAAACTATAAGAGCGTGTGCATAGAGCTCGTTGCCAAGGTTACAGGGTGGGTGCGATCAGCTGGACTTACGTAAGGCACGCGGGCTAGCGAGGGCGGGGGCTGAGGTTAGGGCCGATCGATACCTGCTTTCTCCTCTTCACGTCGCTCTGCCTTGACGTTATTCGCAACTCAACATGATTGTACTATGTCGTTCTCTACAAATATTGTCTGCGTTTATTTCAAAACATTAAAAACGATTTATATTAGTCATATTTTTCATTAAAAATACTTTATATTGTCATTAAAGTATGAGTATGAGTATTACACAATGAATTAATTTAATATTTTGATACTTTCATAGAGGTTATAGAGTATAGTATATATTAGTTTGATAATGTACTCGAATAAGCTGTAGTTATTACAGTAGTATCTATGAAAGCTATAGGTATAGAACAAGAAGATTATAACAAATGATAATATATCAGATAAAATGTGTTATAAAATAGTACAAATGAATTATATTAATTAAATAAATAAAGTAATTTCAGAAGATGCTGTCTGATAAATCACTAATATTGTAGGATTTCAATTTTTTTTATTGCAGGTACAGATTTGCCTATATGTGTATACGTAATCTAAAAGATTGTCTTTAACTGAAAAAAAAGATATGTTATTTTATTCTTAAGTAAAAGTAATAAAGGAAGAACATTTAAATTATTTAATTTATTACTTCAGCTTGATACCTACCTACATCATATTATGAGTACTCAACACGTCTCGTGTTATGACTAGGAAGTAATTACTATCCTATATTAACATTTATAATAGGATTTACTTGTAAAGGAAACAATATTTAGTTAAGTTTATTATTTAGTCACAGTATTGTCGTTGCGAAGAAAAGCGCGTATGCTATTAAATAGTTTAAATTATATAAAGAAGGCAATATCTATTGTGGAACTCTTAAATTATTGTGATTATTAAAAAAGTGAATGTATCGATTGTCATATAATGGTAGACATTGTAATAGGTAGAGTATGTGTTTATTAACTGCTCTGTTTGTACGTTTGATATAACCAATATATCTATTGTTTGTTCCGTAATATTTGTCTATTCAAGTTGTCTTGCACGTAAACAGGTTTTGCATATTCCATAGTCGCTACTGCTATTATACCGAATATAAGACAAAGACGGATTATTTATTACTAAGCAGTATATATATAAAACTGGTTCGTTGCAAAACTTTATATAGCGCCTGATAAAATCTGATAGCGTTTACTCGTAAATGTTATAATGCTTTGCTTTTAATAACACGCTTTTATTAGCTTGACCTGTATTTATTTTAATGTATTTTTCTATAAGCGTAAGATGATTGTATGTTCTTTCGACACAATTATTGCCGTCGATTCGTTTGAATATTTGCACACGTTTCCGAATTCGACGAAAATACAATAGGTATTAATAATTTTAATTGTACGAACCCATCTTTGCCAAGACCAGAACAATGAAAAAATACTTTAGTTTGAATTTCGGTTATTTTTTAAAATGTTTTCTTGTTATTATATCCGCTTGCAATAAAAAAGAAAGAGAAATTATTCTTTAAGAAATAATTAAATATATATTTTTTTTATATTCAAAATATTTCATATACAGTAAAATGTTAGTATGAAACTAATGTTCTACTTATCATTATTTTAACATAGATTTCACTTGTGGTGAACACAATAGGGCTGTAGTGCCATTTCATTTTAAGACTGCAACTTTCCCTAAACCATTAGTTCTTAGAAAACGAGACCAAATTACTCACAACCGTCATGACGCGAGTAGGAAAAAAATATCATTGATAAAATAAAATATGTTAATAATAAGATAACTTATTGGAAGGTTGCTTTTTAATTTTGTTTACTAACTGTAAACTCTATTTACCCCTCTAATAATAATTATTGTTATTTTCGTTAGGCTTTCGGATAATGGAAAACCTAAAAAAGGTATAGGCGTCCCCCCGAGGCGACGCGCACCAGCGCGTCCCCGTTGGTGTGAGAAGTGGGGAGGGGGGAGTAGACGAGTGCGGCGTTGGGGACCGCCACCCGACACGCCATGTCCAAGACGGCGGGAAGTGAAGGACGGAGCTACAAATAGCTACGTGGAATGTAAGAGGAGGGATGGAACAGAAGATGAATGAATTACTAGATGTGATGGATGATAGAGATCTGGATGTGATCTGTGTGACTGAGACCAAGAGAAAGAGCAGTAACACTACTGATCTGCCGGGCAGTCGCGTGGCTCTCTGGGCCGGCGTACCAGAGAATGACCACGGGTGTCAGGGGGTGGGTGTGTTGTTGTCCTCTCGATTGGTGTGTGCAATGGTGGAATACAAGGCGATCAACCCGAGGCTCTTTTGGGTTCGCTTTAAGCTGGGGATAACAAGATTATTCTTGTTAGCGGCCTACGCGCCAGTATCCTCAGCCCTATCAGGCGAGCTAGACGAGTTCTGGGAGAGTGTCAGGGAATTTCTAGGTAGCGTAAGAGCGAATGAAAAATTAATAGTGTGCGGTGACTTGAATGGATGGGTCGGAACCGAGCGGATCGGTTACGAGCTTATATTAGGGAAGTACGGTGATAGGAGAGTGAATGAGGCTGGTAAGCTAATTTTGGAACTTTGTAAGGAGAAGAATCTGTTTGTGGCAAACACGATGTTTGACCACAAACAAATTCATCAGTACACATGGGAGCGAATGGAAGAGAAAAGTATGATTGACTTATTCCTGGTGGATCAGCGTATTCGGAACCAAGTTATGGACACACGTGTGTTTAGGGGTGCCGACTTGGGAACGGACCATTATCTAGTTGTTACTAGAATAAGGGGTCTGTTCACAGGCTGGCGCGCCCGCACGAGGTGTCCAAACTTGGAGGCAAATATCCGCATAAGAAGCTGGAAGCTTCAAGATCCACCTATTAAAGAGGAATATAAAGAAAGGGTTTCCAAGAAGCTAGGCAGTTGCGAAATAGGAAATGAGAGTGTAGAAGTATGCTGGCAGAATCTTAGGAATAGTATGACTGAAGCAGCAATAAAGGTGTGTGGTACTGTGAAAAGAGCCTTTAGTAAAAAGCGCGGTGAATGGTGGGATGACGAAGTGAAAGATGCCGTAAAAAGAAAGAAGAAGAAGCATGGCAGGATTATAAAGCCTCTGGTAAGAATTAAAGTATGAGAGAGATCAAGAAGAAAGAGTACAAGTTGCAAATGCACCAAACGAAAGCACTGATTAAGGCGAAGCGTGAAAAGTCGGAGAATGAAAGAGATGAAAGGTTGACGAACAACTTCCGAGAAAACACGAAGCTTTTCTGGAGAGAAGTTAGTGATTCTCGGGGGTCTTCGTCAACCTGCAGAATGAAAGGGGTGCTTTCGAAGGACGGTGAAATACTAACTGAACCAACACCCGTTTTGCAACGATGGGCGGAATTCTATAAGGAGATGTATGAATGTGATGACGCCTCTGTCTCAAGTAACAGCGATATGCTGAATCTTGATGTAGCAGACGGCGAAATCAGTATAAAAGAAGTAGAGAGTGCCATAAGAAGTCTGAAATGTGGTAAGGCAGCGGGAGCAGATGGAGTTACTACTGAGATGATCAAACATGGTGGGCCGCGCGTCTTGGACCTGTTCTTTCATCTGTGCAATTTATGCTGGAAGAAAGGGGAGGTCCCAGATGATTGGCGAGGCGCAGTCATCGTGCCTTTGTATAAAGGCAAAGGTTCACAGATAGACTGTGCAAGCTATAGGGCTATCAGTTTGATTAGCTTAGGTAGTAAAATTTATGCTAAAATTTTAGCGAGAAGAATGCAAGAGAGACCTGAGAGGCTGTTGTGGGAGGCCCAAGGAGGCTTTAGACCTGGAAGAGGGTGTATGGACCAGATCTTCTCCCTCCGCATGATCACAGAGAAATTTTTGGCTGTAAACCAAAAAGTTTTCTGTGCTTTTGTGGATTTGGAGAAGGCATTTGACAGAGTTGTGCGAAAGAAGTTATGGGAGATACTGCCTCGGTACAATGTGAACGGACCCTTGTTGCAGGCTGTAAAGTCTCTTTACCGAGATCACTCAGCCTGTGTACGAGTAGGAGCTGGCATGTCGCCTCGGTTTGATATTCAATCGGGTGTCAAACAGGGTTGTGCCATGTCAGCTTGGCTGTTCAATTTGTACTTGGATAGTTGTCTCCAAGGAGTGAAACAAAGCGATATGGGAGTGAAAGTGGGTGACTTGAAGGTAAACGGCCTGTTGTACGCAGATGATGCAGTGCTTATTGCATCATCAGAATGCGAGTTGCAGGCATTGGTCACCATCCTGAAAGATGGGTGTGAAAATAATGGTCTAAGCCTGAATGCGAGTAAAACTAAGATTCTGGTGTTTGAAAGAGACGAAGAAAGAACGGAATGTAAGATCATGGTTAACAGAAAGAAATTAGAACAAGTGAATGAGGTGGTATATCTGGGAAGTATGTTTAGCAGAGATGGAAGGTATGATATGGATGTTGAAAGGCGTATTGCTGCCGGTAACAGGGTTAACGGTGCCCTCGCTGCGTTGATGCGACGGCGGAACGTGAGCATAGCCGCACGTTTAGCTGTGCACAATGCAGTGCTGGTACCGACGCTGCTATACGGCAGCGAAACGTGGGTATTGCAGAAGAAGAATGAAAGAAAGATGAATGCTGTGGAGATGAGATCTCTTCGAAAGATGTGCGGAGTCAGCTTAGCTGACCGAATCCGCAATGAAGAGATACACAGAATGGCAGGTATTAGCGAGAACGTCATAGTAAGAATGAAGAAGGGCGTGCTCAGGTGGTTTGGGCACGTCGAGAGGATGAGTGATGGAAGAATGGTAAGAAAGATTTATGAAGCAAAGGTGAGTGGTAAGCGAGGCAGGGGGAGACCTCGGTTGACCTTCGAAAACACAGTGTCGATGATACTGGAGGAAGGTCACGTAAAAAGCATGAGGACCCCCCGGAGGGCGTGTATGAAGAGGTTGATGACTGTGGACGAGGCGAAAGAAGTATGCAGGGACCGTAGCGCCAAACGCTACGTTCTCTCTGACTACCCCGCAAGGGATACAGCGTGAAGCTAAAAAAAAAAAAAAAAATATGTCTCTCAAATTTTCATACTAATTTTACACGTAGATACTAACTAATGTATTCGTATCTTGGTTGGCCGGAGTCCTGATAAGGCATATGTATAACTGAAGGCCGGATAATTGAGTCTCTGTAATTATATGGTCAGAGTATACGAGGATGAGTTTTTGGTAATTCATGGATAATAAATCTAAATACGGCAGTGTTGATAATGGCTTGTTTTTTAAATGTCTGTAACATGTTGTGTTATAATAAGAAAATAGCATAGTATGTTTTAAAATCTATTGCTCCCTTGCGTCATCGACTCCTTATGGTAGGCATTATCACTATATGTATTTGTAGATCGTGACAATCATCAGCTTTATAAGCGTTCCTGCACACGATGCCGTCACCGCGCCGTCGCCGCGCCGACGCCGCGCAATTACTCTGTAGATACGAGTCGCGCGAAGCCCGCCACCGCACCGCTCCCGCGCCGCCACCGCGCGCGCGTTCGCCTCCTTCCCTGCTGTTTGATTCATTACATTACCGGCCAAGTTCACGCACGTGCACGTTCATACGTGGCCGGTAATGGAATGAATCAAACAAACAAGGAGGGAGGGGAACGCGCGCGGTGGCGGCGCGGCGGCGACGCGGTGGCGGGCTTCGCGCGACTCGTATCTACAGAGTAATTGCGCGGCGTCGGCGCGGCGACGGCGCGGTAACGGCATCGTGTGCAGGAACGCTTAAAGGTGCGAATTAAACATTGAAACATAATATTTGAGATTAGAAAAGGAGATCTACGTTTTAAATTAAATTGTGTTAATTGTGTACTAATAAGTAAGGAAAAAATCTTTCTGACACCAATGCTGTTTTTATTAATATTTATCACAATTTTTCATTTTGTTGCAAACATTCTAATCTAGCGCATTTCCACAAGGCATGCGTGTTCACTGTTTATTATTATTTTTTATATTGTAACGCTTCGCTTTCTGTTTATTTATGTCGCTTGGGTGGTCTCTGTTATGTTGCAGCGCCCGTATGTAATGGTGTTTGGCAGTTCAGTGGTGTCATTTTAATGCGAGAGCGGAAGTGTTAGTGCGCTGGCGCAGCGAATAATATATCGCGATGTCGTCACCCGCGCGTGCACCTTCTACGACAGTGCCACCTGGGGCGGGCATGTTGCCCCCCGGCCCCGGACCGTCTCGGCAACGCTCCCTAAAGGACCGACTCAAAGAAGGAATCACCGGACCGTTTCATTGGCAGTAAGTGTTATTAAAATTTTAGCTTTGAAGCTTTTTTTCAGAACGGCAGCACCTTCGCGTATCCTCAACGACGGTTTTCGTTTCTTTTTTATTACGCTTGCTAAATAATTGGTATGCTTAATATTTGTACTTCACTGGTTTGTTACATTTAATTTAGAGCTCGTCTTTCTTAAACGGTATATTCTTTTTTGAAGGGTAATTATATATGTATATAATTGTATAATTTGCAGTGAATATGTGAAATTTATGGCTCTCAGATCTTATCAAGAACAGGCATTACAACTTACACATGTTTAATCATAAGCTATTTTTGATAAGTTTTAAATATACGTAGTACAGTATATAAGATATACATACATATATTATTTGTCTGAAGCTAAGCTGAGTGGTGCGCCGTATTATGCGCGGCGGCACGAGTGTTTAATTTCATATGCATATGTTGGAACTATACGTTACACGAAATAAGCTAACATAACGTCTACATTTTCAATATAGACACTTAGACTTGTGATTTTATGCTAACACTAGTGTAGCCTAAATACTTAAGTATAATGTTAATTGAATTCCTCATAAATGTGTCTGTCATATGCGTAAAAAATTTTTGAAAATGCGACCGGTACTTCTAGACATGACCGCACTTAAACAAAAAATAGGAAACTCTTCAGCTTCGTTATATACTACAATATTGTCATGTAATTGAATTTATTATTTTCCTTGAACATTTTATAAAGAAATGCATTTGAATATTGTCTACATAACAATATTTTTCCCTTAGCAAGAAATCCATAAAAGACTTTTCCTACTAATTATTTTTATAAAAGTACCTTTATAACTTATCGTAAAACGAAATAATAGGTATGATTAATATTACTCATATTAGTGTGATAACGTATGGAATATCTATTTTCATATTATTATGTGAAGCCGTCGTGGTACAGTTAAACAGCGTCTGACTGTTAAAACCGTGGTTATAGGCTCGATTCTCACTCGGGGGAATGGTGCTATACTATTTTCATTTTTCCGCTCTGGTACCTGAGACAAGTGTCAAGTTCCACCAAACAACATGTACATTCTGAATTTTAAGCAGAAAGTGCACAACGGAGTGTCCTAACACTATGTTCTCTCTGACTACTCTGATATGCGGGAAAAATTAGTAAAGCTGCAAAAAATATATGCCCTTACATTTATGTGTAGTCTCGGCTTAATGCAAATATTTACATCATGCAACATTCATTATCTTGTGTGTGTACATAATCTCACCCTATCAGTCCTTTATCTTGGTGAACAGCCTCCTTTAACCGAGGCCAACCATTTTGTTAATATAATTTCTTAAAAAAACATTTACTTCTTTTGTGCCAAAATTTAATGCACTCTTGACTTGTTGCCCTTTAATAATAAAGCAAAAGCTTTGTATCTCTCCTTCTTTTTAGTCTCTCCTTATTTCTAGTCTTTCTTTAAATAATAAGAATGTAATACTGCCTACTAATATGTTTTTCTGTCTTGACGTATTTGCCTCGTCAATAGTGTAACCAGAAATTACCCAGCATTCCAATCTAACTTTTCCGCTTATTTTAAAGATGTTGTGTGTTAGATAGTGAAACCTCGTACTTCATTATACCGTGTTATAAAACGAACTTTTTTAATATAACCATCCTATGTGTATTCAGTCAACTTACAAACTAACAGTCATCCCGTGTGCTAATATAACGACTAAGTATAGTAATAGTTATATTTTCTATACAAGTAAATTAAATTGAAGTGTCTGTCTTCAAATAACCACTTTTTACTAAACGCATAAGTATGCTTACACTATATATTTTAGTGTATACCAAAATAACATTTTTTTAATCATTTTTGCCAGCTGTTGGACCGATTATGACAGAATTATGTAATAAGCAGTAACTTAACCTACTTTTATTTAGAATTTCAATTTTTTTGTTTAATTGCATGCAGACAAAGTAACAGTCCCAGCTAGTTTTTAAATAAGTAAAATGTTATTAGAGACATTATCACAAGAGAAAAAAAATATATTATTCTAGGGAGCATTTAGTTTATATGTAACGTAGGCCTCAAATGCGGCTGAGCTGATTCTTAATATATTCAAGTGTATGGCAGAGGCAGAAACTAGGCTAGTGGATATCAAGTAGTCTAGGCAGTTGTGCATAAGAACCATTTACTAAATCCGCGATGTTATTTGCGTAACTTATGAGTCTTGGGATTCTTTGTCACTCTGTTCCGTTATCCAGTGTCGTGCATATGCCACGGCGTCCTTGGCCGATATAAAATGTTTAGATGTAAGCAAGTATGAGGGTGAATCAGCGGCATTGTTTCCTTTGTCCCGATCTCCATTATACTTACATATGTATATACATATATGTATATCACAAATGAGCTACGATTGTGGCAAAAAATAATGTTGGTCTTTTTACGACAGATCTCGACTATTCGCAATTCGACCTACATTAGTCATCTTCCGCTCTAGTTTACTTGTCTTAAAATGTAATACGTTTTACGTAAAATAGGAGTAAAGTAACAATAAAAATGGAGCCAATTGATCAAGCGCACTATTATAATAATTGCAAAACGATGTAGCTAACTAAAATCAAATAAACAATTTGCCATTTTATTGCAAATCCAGAGTATTTGAATTAGAGAACGTAGTTTTATATACTTATGCATTCATTCAACAACATGTGTACTGAGAAACTTACATGTTTTTCTTTTAAGTTAAATTAATTAATAAAATTGACTTGTTAACAAAAGAATATGCATACCCTTGGTTTTACTTTTGGAAAGCTTGTATTGAATGTAAAATTTTTACTCTTTATTCGCTACAAGATTCACTTTTTAATTTTTTTTTAATAAAAAATCGAAATATATTAGTTCTACTTAACATGAGTAATTTATATGTATTCTCGCTTCATAATTAGTCGCTTCCTGTAACTCCTTTTGTAGGGATTTACGATTCTATCATATTATTTCCTTTTCTCACAATTGGTGGTTGTCACAAAAAATCCGACGCAAAACCATTTTTACCACGTAAATGTATATTATTATATACATGCATTATGACGCTAGAAAGTCACCACACTAATAAACAACGTTACTAAAAGGCCATTTACATACATATGCTCTAGTCTCTAGTGTAGCTGATCTCTTAGACCCAAAGATGTTCTAGGTGTTAGATTTTATGACTAACAAAAAATATTTATCACAGTGAAAAACTTATTTAAAGGCGCCATTGTTTGTCTCTTAAAGTCATCTAATATTTAATTAGATGTTCCAGATTTTAGTTCTTGATTTTTATATGTTGCTAGTGCGGCATTTTTTTATTTAACATAAACATAATATAATAATTTTAGTCCACTACAATAGACTAAAAAGGCTAGATTTATATATTATAGAATGGCGTCAGGTGTGCCAGGCTTCAAAATACGCTATGCTTCCCAGGCGTCAGGGCTGTATTAAAAAAATCATTCATTGGCTATGAATTTAGTATTTTCAGAATTTATCATATTAACAGGCAAAATTAATATTGTAAATGGTAATAGATCTATAATCATATATTAATATGTTTTCATCTCTAAATAATTTCTTCTTATAAATATTTTCATAGTACATAGTTTACTGTTTCCTTATACTCAATATAGATAGATTATGACTTAACACAGAGAGATTATGATTATTGATTTAACAAATATTGTACTACTTTTTATGCATTGTTAATATTTTACATCCAGTAATTTGTAGTCAGTATGTGTTAGAATCGTGACAATCTGGAGGACGCGGGGCCATGTTACATTAAGCGAGTAACAGTACGATCACGCGCGGCCTGCGGCGCACAAAGCGAGCCGCCACACCGACCACCTACCACGACCGATCAATTTCACGCCTACCTCTTTGTCACATCTCTATCTATTTTCCCTTTCCTTATTTGCATATTTATGATACATGCAATTGTGTAATTTGTTGATTGACACCTTATTGTTTTGCGTTGGAGGAAAAAACATTGCTAGGATGCGTAGTGAGCTAATACTAAATGCTGTCAATAATTATCTGATATGATTGAATTCATTCGACTTAGATAGATGTCGAATTACGCATCGTGCTCTTATTCATATACAGATATAATACCTGTGTTAGAGAGAAATGAAACGTTACAACATATCATGTGACAGAAATATTAATTTATCTTCAGTGATATATCCTCAATTTGGCGTAAACAAACGGCTAGTTCGTATTTGTTATTTTGTTATTAATATTTGTATTATGACAGTTTTTTAGCTTCACGCTGTATCCCGCACACAGCAGGGTAGGCAAAGGGAACCTAGTGTTAAGACACTCCGTTCCCCACTTTCGGAGGCATTGCGTATTAAGTGGCGGAACTTAACAGCTTTACCTCGGTACAAGAGCAAAGAAAATGGAAACATTAAATAGTCCTCGAGTGGGAATCGAACCACATCCAGTCGTTTAAAGTCACACGCTTGGGCCACGACTGGCCACAAATGCCGTATATAATATTATGACAGTAATATATAAAAATAACTAATTATTGTCGTTAGGCATCTAGATTATCAAAAATCCGGATAATCGAACGTATGAAGGTAAGTGGATTTTGGGCATATATAGCGCGTACATAATGATATATGTTTATTAAAAACAACAAATGCAACGAAAATCAATCTTTATTAAGAAATTATTAAGGGATAGGTCTTTTCGAGGGTGGGGAACCGATACCGGTTCCGAAGCGTCATACTAATGCGACTTATGCGACTGTAGGTAGGTATTTAATATTATCGGTCACTAGTCCGGTAAATCGCGCGTCCATATTACTGAACGCCGGATAATCGAGTTCCTACTACGCGTTATAAATAAATTAGACCAATTTCTTAACTTTAAATCAAAGCATACTTATGAGGTGATCACAATTCTCAGTACACGCTAATTTGTTGTCATTTTGTCATTCTATCCGAGATAAAAGAGATATTTCTGATATGTTTTTACCCCCTGGAGCTGTTCATGGGAGCATAACGAAAGATATTTAATAAGGGGAGGCTGACATTTCCAATAATTTCCCATTAATTATGGTATTCAAAGTTTTTAATTATGTTTATTACGCAGTATAAACCGTACATTTAAAACATAGATTTTTTTTTTGTGCAGAATATTGCATACAAAACACAATACTTAATTTAAATGTAGTCATAATAAAACTTTATAATTTAGTTGCTCAAGATAATTAGGAAAGTCGAGCCCCCTTTTGTGTCGGATCACCTGTTCTCATTGTTTGATTGGCAAAGAAACACGATAAGATAATGTGTTGCGAAAACTAAATGTTTCTCAAGAAATTCTGAAATTCTGAACGTACCCATTGTATGTACATATAATATGTCTAGCAAAGTTATACATACAAATATTTATATACTGTTGTTTAACACGCAGTAACACTTGCAATATCTCCAACAACAAATCAAGGAATGAAATATAAATGGTCACTGCTTACTGTTACTTTAAATGCGTTATCTACGGATAATTCAACTTCATTTAATAATTGATGCTTGTAGCAGTGCAATGAGAACATCATAATTGAATGATTGGCGGCGGCGCCAGTTGGACACCTCTCGAGATGATATTCAGCAGGCACATCCGTCCGACGTAGGACTTACCGGCAGTAAACTTTAATGCTTTATAAGTAATAATAGTGCATACAATTGCATTCTGAAAATTAAATATTTATCGTTGTTGGTTTTTTTTTTAATAGAAAAAGCTTGTTTACTCTTTGATTGTTTTTTACGATCAAATGCTTTATAAATTCCTCATTAACAAAGCAAAGTAATATTTAGATTAAGATTATTATACGCTTTTACATTATCTTTTTAATATAATTTTAATATATAAAATTATAAGAATTTGAAAATTATATTAGAAAACAAAGCTTTTATTAATTGGTTAGTTACATAGTTTGCTCTTTGAGATTCACCATATGAAGATACGTTTATCGTAAGCAAATATTTATTTCGATGAGTTCAATAATAAGACACAAGTTACGTTAACGTGTGCACTGTATCTTTGCAGAGGGATAAATACAAAGTACATCTGCAACCTATAATTATTACAGGTGCATATTAAAACAATATGTATGTGTTTCCTTGACTCATATCTTTGTTAATAAAGTTTAAACGTAGGTAAAAGTTATACAAACTTTTCTATCAGATACAAAGAAAACATGACTAAACTAAATGACTAAATACTTTTAAACATTTTTAAAGTGTTATTCCACACTTAGGAAAATTGAAGAAGACATTTCGAAAACGTATAAAAATTTAAAGGCAGCGGGATTTGAACTTGCGCCTCCTGAACCCAGTCCAGATTCTCCCCCCACTGTCTTTTTAAATGACTAAAGTAAAAAAATATGCAATGTAGTTATTTAAATTAAGTAAAAATATATATATATATATATATATACATTTCTTCAAGTATTGTGGCCAGTCGTGGCCCAGTGGCACAAGAGTGTGACTGTAAACGACTGGTTGTGGGTTCGATTCCCACTCGAGGAGTGGAAATTACATTTCCATTTTCTTCGCTCTGGTGTCGAGGTAAAGCGCGGCGTTAAGTTCCGCCACTTAACACGCAAGCCACCGAATTCGGCGGAAAGTGGGGAACGGAGTGTCTTAACACTAGGTTCCCTCTGCCTACCCTGCTGTGTGCGGGATATAGCGTGAAGCTATTTATTTTTTTATTTTTCTTCAAGTATCTTCATACAAATTTGACAATTTAGATATAGTTGTTGCTGAAGATAACAATTAATTCTATATTATCAACATTTCAAATTAGCTGCATACGTACATACATCGTATCTCAATGATAATTCTTAAAATCTAAATTGATATCAATGCCAGTCATGTATTGCGGTTCCATATTGTTGCAAAAGTCTATGAAAAAATTGGTATAGTGAATTGCTAAAGTTAATAAAATAAAATGTTTATAATCTAAGTGTGTGCAACGATTAAACCAATGGATTTATTTGATATTTTCTGGTGAGTTTGATTTTATTAAAAAATAGCATTTAATAGGTGTAATTACTAAATACTACTAATATCTTTAAATGGAACGTATAGAGGTAAACACATTGAAATATACTTCTTATTCCCGTTTCAAATGTGGATATTAGTGTTGAAATTATATCTTATAAAAAAAATAGCTTCACGCTATATCCCGCACACAGCAGGGTAGGCAGAGGGAACCTAGTGTTAAGACACTCCGTTCCCCACTTTCCGCCGAATTCGGAGGCATTGCGTGTTAAGTGGCGGAACTTAACGCCGCGCTTTACCTCGACACCGGAGCGAAGAAAATGGAAATATTAAATATTTCCACTCCTCGAGTGGGAATCGAACCCACAACCAGTCGTTTACAGTCACACGCTTGTGCCACTGGGCCACGACTGGCCACTGGTACACATAATATATCTTATATTTTATTAAAAATGATTATAAAAACATGTTGATAATAATATATCCAAAATTATTATAAACTTAAATTAAAAGCCAAACTATCTTTTGTTTTGACGTTACACACACAATTGTGGATTAACCTAAAAAGATATAGCACGCTCACCATGTTAAAGTTGTTGGTCATGGTCATATAGTGTACGAGAACGTACCATTAGCCTAAGTAGCTATTCCTGTTATAAATGATGTCTTGATCATTTTACTAGTTGCGCAAGGGCACTCCTAAATCAGAATTCAGAAAGGTGTGTGCCTGTTAAATACTATGAATACCTTTTATGAATAAATATTTAAGTGAATTAAATATTTTGCTCTAGCAGCTAAGGCAAAGCACGGCTTTAAATTTCATTGGAGAGAACGAATTAGTGTCAAGTCGCTACGTTCATCAATTTCTACCTGAAATCGAAACATTGTCGGTGTTTTTCATAGTTTATTGTCTGACCCTGCTTCTGTAGCGGCTGAAATGCTGCATAGATTTAAGTATAAATAGTATTCTTAGAATTAAGTTTAAATTGTTATGTTTGTGTGTTTTAATTTTGGTTTAGGGAACGATAGCGCTGACATTTTTGTATATTACTTAAAAAGTCCCTAAATAAAAACAGATTAAAAACGGAACCTAACGCCGCGCTTTGTGTTAGGTATAAGAGCTGAGAAACGAAAGAATTGAAATATAATCTTTACTGTACAAATTTTATACACCCCTACATATTTTAGTAACATTATATGTACAGGCTTTAACAAAACTCCCGCAATATAAACCAATTAGTTGAAGCCATTAAAAGACGACACAAGTTTACTGTTATTCAGCGTTATATAAAGTAAATTGACATCAATATTATTTATATAGGGAAGAGGAAAAGTAATAATTTTGAATCAAATATCTAGAAACTTTTCAAGTTTACTACTTCCGTTAAAAAATAAGTTATCCAATAGAAAAATATTTGGAACCTGCTCTTAATATAATGTTTGTAGAGCAATCGTATCGATCGTATTTTTTTTTACCCCGGAATCCTGGGACAGTTTCGGGATAGTAAATATGAGCAGATAGTAAAAAATCAATGTAGTATACTAGAAATATAAACAGATATTGAAAAAATAGTGGTATTCTTGTTTTGGTATTTCGAATTGGTATTATTTAGTCTACCTGCGACCACAGAATACTGTATTGAATTCAAAAATGTCGAATTTTTCTGAAACTTTACTTTGGCATATCAAAAATTTACGCGAATAGTCCGGTTAGAACAGTTTTATTCTAAAATGTGTAAAAATCATGTAAAAAGTTCTTATAACAAAAATTGTTCGTTAAAATAGCCCGGCAATATAATAGTTGATGATGAATGATTTAAAATGAAAACGAAAACTAAACTGTAAATACAATGATGAAAAAGCATTTTTATAGTTTTTGATATTTTATTTTACTGCCTCCCTGCAGTTTGCAACATTGAAATGTGACATTAACTATATTTATTTCTATATTTAGCTTTCCTATATTTATTTAGTATATTTAAATGTATAGATCTAGGTATTATTTATTCATTATTGTGTTTATGCTACTTACTATAAGTGCCTGACTGAAAGTATTGTCTAGAAAGCAGTTTAAGAATTTTATAAAAATTAGTATAATCACCATCATCAACTTTATATTTTTTTACATAACATAAATAAACAACAACTTACAAACAACAACAAATAAAGTAATCAAAACGGGTCGTTTTATGTACATAAAATCTCCACGATGATCTCCTTTAGCATTACTTAGTATTAAATGTGACAAATTTTTCGCCTTAATCTCGATAAAGGTCATCGTGGTACACATAAAAGATATTAATAGTATTATCGGGTCATTAGAAGAGATAGAAGGATAATTTATTTTGCACTATAAACTTCAGACGTTTCCTATTGTTACCGTGTTATATTAACGCTTAACAATCTTATTTCTCGGAAGCCATGTTTACTGTCATACTGAAAGCAAGTAAACTTATCAAGATAACGTGAAATGTTTGTACAACGAATACTGATTTTGTTTACAACAGTGTAATGTTCAATTTTAGAACGTAAATTTAAGTGTCTGTTCAACTTATTTTGTAAAAAAACAGAGATATGACTATAGGTATTACTTTCATAAAAACAATATTTTCACCTATAGCATTCACTCACGACGAAAAATAAACAACAATTTTTTTTCTAGTCAATCTTCATTATTTAGCAATAATTGAAAGTGTGGCGAATTAGTTAAATTAACTGCAGACTGTATTTTAGCATAATTGTAAAAAATAATTTTCCTGCTCGAATGCATTTGCAATCTATTTGAAACTATGTCCTAGAAGTCTGTTCGTTTTATCCTATTTTTATATTCTTAAAATGATTTCTTCATAGGAAGGGTCATAACAGCTTATATTTTTTTAAATTATTACTTGTCAACATGGCCCCCAAACTTTATGTGTGTAAAGGCCCTGCCATGCCCTAAAATAGCCCTGACCTTCATAAGTAATTTACTGTTTTATTTTTAAGTATAAATGTAGGAAGGACTATTAAACTTAATAACATGTAAACAATAGTTACGACCTTGGTTATTGGTGCAGTTGTAAACGCAACAGAGCCGGCAGATGACTCGCAGCTGGATGTTGTTTATTAAACATCGTTATCCTTCATTACTTTTCATTTACGCTACGTGATGTAGGATTGTTTGTTACGTACTTAACCGTATAAAGTATTATTCTTATAGAAAATCTATATTGAGCTTTGTTGAGCTTTGCCACTCGACACGCAATGTCTCGACTTTTTGCGGAAAGTGGAGAACGGAGTGTCTTCTTACTAATAGATTCTCTCTGACTACAATGCTATATGGGAAGCTTATTTTTATATATCTGTCATACATTGGTATATCTCACATTGACTTTCTACGTATATTTATAGTACATAAATATTAAAGAGGTACCTCGAATTCGCAAAACACAGGTAAGTGCAGCCATTCTGCAGTGATCTGGTGTAGCACAAACATGGAATTATTCTGGTCTTAAATAAATAATTATTTATTATGACGCTCTGTGCACAGTCGAGTGGTGAGCTTTACTCTGATTACATTATTCTGCGAAAACGCTAAATAAATACGTGTGTATAAATGCATAAATTAAATTTATAACTTACATGTAGAAGCTTCAAAGAATTCTTCAAATAATCCTTTTTTAGAAAAAAGTACTTAATGTACTATATTTTTTTTAATTTCTCGCTGTATCCCGCGCACAGTAGGAAGAGAGAACCTAGTGTTAAGACACTCCGTTTTTCATGCCCATTTTTCGCCGAATTGTGGAGGCATTGTATGTTAAGTGGCGGAACTTAACGCCACGCTTCGCCTCGACACCAGGCGAAGAAAATGGAAACATTAAATATTTCCGCTCCTCGAGTGGGGATCTAACCCACAACCAGTCGCTTTACAGTCGCACTTTGTGTCTGTGCGACCCCTCCTCCTTGACTGGCTCCAAATGTATTATACTATATTTACTATATTACTATATTTATATACTATATTTACTTTTTGAATTAAGGTTTATTAATTGTTTAAAGGAATGAATAATGCGTTTTGAACATTTTTCTCTTCCTATACGAGTATACTTGAATATTTATTGTACAAAGAACATGCCATGCGCATCCGGGCGAGCTGGTCGCTACTAACAAATAAAATTATTATAATTTCATGTACATATACGTCCGTCAAAACCGTTCTTCTGAGAAGTCAGCAGTAACATCAACTTAGACGTTAAATTTATAGTTGGCGAAAAATATGAATATAAATTTAAATTGTTCATTATAAAGTATATTTTAAGTGTATAATAAGATTTATATTTAAATAATTTCTTAACTATTTGTGTCCATGCTTTTTTAAACAACAAACTATTGAATACATAAAAATAAAAGAGGGTACAAATTAGTATGTATGTATATTGAAATTGAGATTGACATATTTAACACTACCTTGAGACTTTACTACTTTACAACTACTGCTCCAACCATGTTTACGTGTTACTAGAATTCCTATATAATTCACGACAAGCTGAAATAAATAAATAAATATGAATATTTAGTTACGGTTAAATTCAACGGGATAACTTCTTTAAATTCATAAGGAAACAATTTATATATGTTTTTTTTAATTGATAAATTCAGCTATTATACAAAAATGTATTATAGATAGATAAAAAGAATACGGTTAACGGTATTCTTCGGTAGTAGAATAAAGAATGATAATATAACCTGATTATATGATTCTTTATAGATTTTATGTGTTCATTAGTATTTAGGAGCAGTTGAAGTACCGTTACTAAATTTTTATCGGCCGTTTGTCCCCTGTCACCTCTATTCATTGACTACACAATGTAAGACGTACTACAGTCCGGTATTGGTGATTACAATGGTCTGTCTGACAAGAACATGTTGAAATGAAGCGAAATCGTTTTACGGTATTCTTTAACTGTACAATTTTGTTAATTAACAAATTATATGACATTATTAAGTTATTTTATGTTTTTAAATGAGGTTAAATTCGGATGAAAACTTCTGAATTCAGTGCCATCCTTTTTAAATATCCTACATTTTTTTCATTTTTATACTCATAAAAATAAAATAAAAACTTCGATCAGTTCGAACAATTCGATCAAAGATTTACACTTGTCATTTGTAGTTATATTTTTAATTTTATGTAGGCACTTTAAATATTTATTTTACATATGTATCGGTTTTTTGTTCTATATGATTGTTACATTTTTATAAGTTAGGTACTTATGGCGTAATTTTGGTCATTATTAATTCCATAATCGCTATGTCTTTGTACTTCTTTTTTAGGGAAAATATATTTTTCATTATCATTGCGATAAACAGATGTCTTTTACTTATTGCTAATTTAAATTGTCGCGATAAGTCTACGTGACGATATACGCGTGTAAAAAATTCAGTAATATGATTTGTAAAGGTTGGCAAGGATGTGTTATTAATGTATTAAATTCTTATTACATCATGCATTTACAGCATATGTCAAGTTCGTAAAAGGGTCAACTGTGGCGCAATGGCTCATCAAGTGTAAACTATAAAAAATATTATTTTTAAAATTATTATCTATTATTATTATTAAACAACAAGTAATGAATAGGAACGTTTTTTTAGTGTTAGTATTTACACAATTATTTTTTTTATCTACATAGATCGTTTCTAATGATATGCCCCTCAGTTTTCCCCTTCCCAGTTCTTATAATGATATTATATTTTAGTCCGGACACCAAACCGAAGTTTTTTAGATGCACCCGCATAGGCTTAACACAATTAGAAATCTATGTGACAAGAAAATATTTAAATATTTAAAGCAAATATTAGATTAACGTATTTAAAAAAAATCATTGGGTTTGACAAATGTGTAAAGTAATTCCCCCATATACATTTTACCCTCTTTCATACGCATTCTTGATTAATAATTTGTACAAGATTTATTAAGTTCTTTAAAATTTATAATCGGTCTTTAGAGTTCAAGGCTGATCGGGCGCAATACGATTAAATTACTAAAGATTCTGATGTGGATATTTTACGGAAAGGTCTTAATTTTGCGGTAACCTAAATTAAGTACTTATTTTTTATCATATGTTTTTAACATTTGATAATGAAGACTCTTGGACATTTTTTCTAGTTAATAGTTTTAAAATTTATCATGAGGAATCCTATGTTCGGTAGATTTGTATACACGTTTTCGAAAAATTGTCAGTGCATCTTCGATTCACCATGAACCGAAGACCAGTAATCAAAGTTATTCTTTATTATTATATAGTTATATAGTGTTTATTTAGCACCAGTATATTTAAATTTGAATTCATTAAGT
The DNA here is from genome assembly GCA_019049465.1 of Dryas iulia moderata. NCBI lineage: Eukaryota > Metazoa > Arthropoda > Insecta > Lepidoptera > Nymphalidae > Dryas > Dryas iulia. The sequence goes on from CM032417.1 coordinate 6,455,809, forward strand.
ATTTATATATGTTTGATTAGTAGTAAAAAGTATTCCTCGATTTTCTAAGTTGAAATTTTCGGAGAAAGGTCACGTAAAAAGCCTAAGGACCCCCCGGAGAGTGTGTATGAGGAGGTCGATGACAGTGGACGAGGCGAAAGAAGTACGCAGGGACCGCAGCGTTTAGCGCTCCGTTCTTTCTAACTCTGTTAGAGATAAAGTGTAAAGCTGAAAAAAAATCTTTACAATTGCATATTTTTTTGGATAAACTTCACATGTATTCACAAGGGTTAATCGAATTCTAACATTCTTCGTTATCTATTAACATTGTTAATGACAACACAATTTATTTTATGTACACACACTCTAAGACACTATCTTTAAAAATTGTTACATCTTACTCTTGTTCTCCTTATTATTTAGTTTCTTGATCTACTTTTGTCAGTAAACATTCGCGATAACCGCATTTCATCCTGATGTATTGTGGCCGCATTTGACAGCAGCATTTTTTGTTAAATCTTTAATTTTTATTGTTTTTTATGACGTTGAGAAAAACGGGGCAGACTGAAAGACCAGTCGTGGCAAAAAGGCACAATTTGTGACTGTAACGCGACAGGTAATGAGTTCGATTCCCACACGAGGAGTGGAAGTATTTAATATTTCCTCTTTTTTCTCCCTGGTGTCGAGGCAAAGTGCGACGTTAAATTCCACCATTTCACACGCAGTTCTTCCTTCTGGAAGCACTGTGGAAAGCGGGGGATCTGTTGTGTGCGGGATACACAGTGAAAGTCAAAATAAAGAAGACTTAAGAAGAGAGGTTGTCTACTTGATTTTTTCTTTGACTTTAGACGCAACGTTTGTGGGTCCGATTTCTGCTCAGGGGAATAATTATATATTATTTTAATTTCTCCGCTCTGGTATATACGACAAAGCGTGGTGTTAATTTTTCCAACTCAACACGCAATGTCTCGATTTCGAAACGAGAGTGTTTTGATACTAGATTTTCTCTGATTACCCTACTATGCGGAAAAACCGTAAAGCTGTATATTTTGTGACGTCACAGTTGCAATGTCTGTGATTAATAGCAATGGATGTGCGTTTAACTTCCACATTCTCGTAAAATTATTTATATTTATAGGGCCAATAATAATCTTTGATTTGTTCTTGATTTTTATAAATAAATTTGGCTGCCGCCACCCCGTGCAATATTTCGGTTTTTTAAAGATTTTGAATGATTTAATTCTTTGAATTAAAAACGTCATTGTAATGATATATTCATCACGGTTATTTCGATACCTGTAGGAAAAATATTGTGAAAAGATACAAACTATGCGTAATATATATCAATCACAAGAATATGACGCAAAACAAAAGGGGTTGATTTAAGATTTTATCAGATGATGGTGTTATCTTAAATACTATGTAATGCAATGGCCCCACCAAGCCGGCGATGCCTACCGTACCATCAGTCAGTAGCACTCAAAGCGCCGCGAAGTTCGCACGCCACGATACGAGCACGTACATTTATAACTCAGTGAAAGTCGCACGCGCAGTTTTACGCTACGAATTTGTGCGCCGGCATCTTCGTCTAGTTATTTTATTTGTCCATTGCGCCAGTGCAACGGGGAAAGGAGGTCGGTGCGTGGCCCCAACCTGTAAGAACTTAGATCGACGCGATTTGTGTTAGGAAAGTTATATTTTGTATAGTACTTGTGTTGTTTTGCCACATTTTGATTAAAATATATTTTAAAGTGTTTCGATACCTTCAACTTAAATTGTGATTGGATTAATTTTGTCGATCTACCATCATTTACAACTTCGTTAATGTGTATTTGTTTATTTGGCTTTTGTCGATTGCATAAAGTTTAATTAGATGTGCTACGAATGTCTACGCCGTTCGTAGACTATTGCATTGCATTTGAGACCATCAGACGTCATGAAAGGATTTCACACATACTGTACATTTAATGTAATGTAGTAAACACATTGAGCAATCGTTTCCGTTGTTGGTAAATGGCACCACAACCATATTTAAAATGAAACAAATCGTTCATTGAAAGAATATGAATACAAGAATGTGCCAATTCGCATGCGGCTAATAGTTTCGTAAGGATATTTTAATAAAAGAAACAATAAAGAATTATATATTAACAAACGAAATGTATAGCCATTTTGTATATGTTATTATTATTAGCTTAGTATTTATATGTTGAAATGAAATATGGAGTACTTAAAACACTTTTGTCGGTTTTATGTTTCTTCTCATAAACGTTTGTGATAATCTTTAGGAGTTATTTAAATGAATAACTTTTTCTTGATTTTATAGTAAACATTGACTATAAAATAACTATAATATTTTATAGTCAAACTAGTCATACGAAGCTTCTTAAAAACAAAAAGTATAGTATACGCCGGGAAACTGCGACTTTTCTCTTACACTACGCGATATTTTCTTATATAGTACGTTCATAAGTGATGCAGTTTAGTTTATCGTCATCTTAATTATATTTTGTTAGTTGCATAGAAGCTTAATGTTTTTGTATTTTGAGGACATACTTTAGGACTTTAGAACTAACAAATAAAAAATGATTATTTCATGTATTGTCAACGAAAGCTCATATTTGTTTTAAAAGAAAATAACTTAAATACAATTAAAATTGGATAAATATCCCTTTATATAAATGATGTAGACTTTTTCGATTACTTATACACATGATGACATTGAGAGATAAGTTGTGGTGATTCAATCAGTGTATGATTGAATGCTTTATCTTATCAATGAAAAATACTTATTACCGATTGATAAGTAATATTCAAATACTGGTCAATTTTATGGATCCAATGTCACTGAAAGTCGGGTGTTGGCGGCTGGCGTGGCGAGACTCGTGTTATGCAAGTCCCGCTGCGCTTTGAAATCGGACACGACCTACATTTTTCTAGCAATAGACGTAACTTGAGAATTATGTTATGTCAGGGCTGGCCGCAACATCTGCTGAATCGATACTTTCATACTCAATATAAGGGAAATTTGAATCATTTTCCAGGAAATCATAATCAATAGAGATTGAAATCTTAAAGATTATATTTACTCGTTATTGTAATATAAAGAACTCGCAGGCATCTCTTTTCTTTTTATTATTAATTTTACTTAGGCTTGTAAATATGTTCTGGATAATTAGGCCTGTTGTACTCTTGCTAAAATCTATATAGTATTGTATTGTTATGCTAGCAGCCCTAGGCGCATAGTTAAGCTATGTAAAATCAAGTACGGTGACTATTTGTGTTAATGACAAGAAAAAATGAGGTCAAAGGCTGTATTAATTGTGAATAAAAGGGCAAAAAAGCTATTACTGACCATGGTTGACCAGACCGGCATATCTATTTCGAGTAGGTCGAGAAAGTGTTTTTACGTCGAAATAATACCTAGTCAAAAGCTTTAAATACGAATGTTTTAAAATATTGCTACAAATGGTCTTAATGCTAATATCATAATTTAAACAAAAATATGTGCAAACTAATATGATTTTATTTATATTTCTTTATTTAATACATTCTGTCCTGCCTCTACTTGGCCTCCATACATGAGAGGCATTAGAACCTTTATATTATCCAAAGGAATTCGTCTCTGCATCTTAATTATTACGATAGATACTATTGCCAAGTATAATTTAATATGTCATTGAAACCGTATGCTTACTGTTCTAAACTTGTTATGTTTATAATCAATGAGAGAGAGAAGGAGGAAGAGAGAATATTGCATGTATAAATGATAGTACATTATTATATTCTTGTTTTGTCTTAAAATAAAATATTTTTAGCGAAGCTTAACTTATTAGTACAACTTAATTTTATACATTACAAATATATTGACAAAAACAAATGGTGCAAAAAGTTATCACATCTATATTTTGAAAAACGATTTTTTATTTATATTCGTATTGACTGGATCCATAAATATATACGTCTCAATGAAATTTAAGTTTATTAAACTAGCTGTTTCCGTAACTTCGTCCGCGCGTAATTCAAGGGAACAATTATAATTGTAAAACGGACCCTCTTGGTATTTGGACAATTCACAAGATATCTTTATAAATTGTAGCCTATGTTTTATTCTGATGTATAAACTATATAATTATAAAATTTAATTAAAATCAACAAAAAAAGAGTAACAAACATAGAAACAAACTTTCTCGTTTATATTATTAATAGGATTAAGTAAGATCAATGGCAGAAAATGATTATTGCGTACTTTACAAGAATTAGCTTCTAATTTTTTTAACTCAACGACTTTGCTACTTACTATGCCTACAATAAGGTTATACGATTACACTTAGATTACGTGTATGTTTTGTTTCCTACTTTAAATAAAATACGTAAACGCCCACTATTATATTACTATTCATTATACTTGTATTAATGAGATTGATTTTCTTTGTCTCATGCTAGTTTGTTGTCGTAAACAATTAATCTGTATTCAGTTCAGCTGCGAGCTAAGGAGACTCATTAAATATTCGTTGTTTGCATTTGCCGACTGTCTTTGTTTGCGGACATGTATTGATCTCGCTCCAGATAATATATTCGTTTTAATTCAAGTAAATTATATGGACACGTTTGTCTTTGAACATTTTACTAATACTGCTTTCCTTTCTGTACCATTCAAATCTGAAGAAAAAATTACATAGGCGTAGTTATTTACAAAAGGATTTTGTTTCTTTTATACAATAAATGATGATTCTATTAAGATCCTTAGAAATTCGGAATTACTTTTTTACGTGGTCAAATAGTGAAAACGAACCAAGGTATTGCAAGGACTAACTAAATAAAAACTATACTGTAAAATTATTTGAATTTCGTGTATTTCGTTATGTAACATTAAATAGTTTATTTGTCAGATAAATCAAATAATGTTAAAATCCGCAAAATTATTCGTAAATCGTGCTCATTGAATTTACACTTTGTTAGTGACTTGTTTAGAAACATGAAATGTCATATTTTTGATTTCAACTAAATTGTCACCTTCATATTTTTTATATAATTTATACTAGGTACTTATTACTAATATTGTTTTTCTAAAGAGAACGTAAAACTGTTCTTTCTTTAATATATTTCATTTAAGAGATATTACAATTAGGTATTCATACGATATATACATATTTTAATATATGTTAAGATTTACATAAACAAATAAATATTTATAGAAATACATAAAACAAGGTAGGTTAAAGCGTATTAAAAATGCGATAAGTAAGAAAATAAAAGTCACGGCGTAAGTAATACGCTGTTGCATTTATGAGGGATTGTGCGTGCTCTATCATTCGGTACACTATTACCATAAACCCCGTGGTGTTTCACTACTGATTTTCTATTGCTATAACTATGTTGCAAAGCATTAACGTTCTGCGTTATAATTTTAAAGCCAGCTCTTGTTTAAATAAAATCTCAATATTTACCCATATAATACTTGAGAATTATTTGATAACAATAATTTGAGCTGTGTATTTTTTCTTCAGGTGGGCATTAAAATACTATAAATTTTCGTTGAACAAATATGTTAAGCTCCTATTCAGCCTTTAATGGAAATTTTATTTATTGGTGTTATTAAAAAGTTTGTATAGGTACATTTATGATTTGTAATTGAATTACTACTCAGTTATTTTTCTTATATTTAGAGAAAAAATAAGATAATATTAACATAGATTTTTTTATCGTATATACATGGCATAGGCCATAATTGTGTCGCTATCATTAATGACATTGACAGTAACTAGTATATTCGTTGATTAAGGCCATTATGTGGCTTACCTTAGATTGCCGCAAGAAGAAACTTTAGTAGCACTTTTATATAACTTGACCGTACTTTATTCTAAATATAGAAAATATAGATTTACAGTTACTTTGTTTTATTGATTAGTTTAGTTAGTTTGTGTTATGTTAATTTTATTTTAATATATGTTATTCTAACTATTACATACAATGTTCAGAAAAATACTCAATATTAAAAAAATGAACATTTCAAAATTTCTTCTATTTTATATATTCATATTTTGCTTGTTGATGTTGTAATTAACAGAATGTGCTATTTATATTAATGCGTTTTATAAAGTCAATGAGAGACAATTAATTAACTCAATTGAAGTGCGACCTTGGTGGAGTATGTTGGACGCCACATCTGATTGTTTTTCTAGTTATTTCAAGCGAACACATGTCATTCGAACGCGACATCAGATTCAGCAGACTTGCAAATTTATACTTCCAATGTAAAAACACAACCGGCCATATTTACTTAAATATTTTGAAGTGTCTTCATAATCTTCGCTTATATGCATACTTTTTCATGTTCTTGACACAGTAATTGCTTACCTATACCATCAAGTGATAATGAAATCGACCTTAGTAACGTGAGATAGCAATTCATACAAACCGGTGGCAACTTTCCCCGCAGCGTCGCGCGTGAGGCGATGACGAGTATGTAGTTACGAAAGCTACTCCCGCTTTAAATGGAATAGCGCCGATACTTGTTACTTGCTACTGGAACAAGATTATCCCTTCTGTCAACATATATTCATTTATAGAAAACCTTTTTGCCGTGTTCAGTATAAGATGATACGACTTTATATTAGAAAACGGTATGGAACACGGCATGCCGTTTTTGCAGTACATATATTATTTATAAATTAGAATTATAGTCGCTCATTTCAGACAGCTCTTTTATTAAATAATAATTTTATTATTTGTCATTTGTTGTTCGCTAGAAACAAAGCTTTTGCTAAGCTTTTTAAAATTCATGATCTCTTTATTGCTACCAGAATACTAATGAAAGTTGTAAAATGAATAGATTGTCGAAGTTATGACTATTTATATTACATAAGTTTTGTTGGGTACACAGGCACATTCCTAGGCAAAGTTAGGGTCTACTCGTTAGTGGCAATGCAACACAAGTACTTATTGACTAATTAATCCCTCATTTATATAGATTTGACTTGCGAACACTAGAAGTAAACAATCGTATTCGTTATGCTGTTGAAAGTGAAAAAGTTCTTTAAATCAATGGAGTTTATTAAATAGACTCTAACTTAAAAGTGCAAAATAAAACTGACTTTGTGAAGTGTTTGTGGTAAAAGATGAGTGGGAGCGAGCCAACATTGACTGAATCACCAGTACCGCTGGCCTTAGCGCGGCTTCAGGGTCGGCCTGGGCGCTTGCCTCGGGGTATGCGCACACACCGACCCAGTTTACCACTCGCAAGTTTACAGGAAGCTATCGACGAAACCCCACGACGCTTTAGCGACGAAACCTATGAACCGGAAACGGACGATGAGGAGTCCTATGTTGATACCACCGTTGTCAATATACCTTCTCCTTCCGCTTCCAACGGAAGAAGAGCTTCTGATGCCACCTTTGCTGAGCGTTATAGAAAATTAACTGAATTTGATGGTCCACCGTTAGACGTACCCCGACGAGCATCTCTGGCCGTTTCCGTCGGAACCGACGGTTTCGGACCTAGCGATAAGGGACGCAGGCGTTCATGGGCAGCGCGTTTACAACTAGAGCGAAAAAAGAGACGAAAATCTGGAGGAAATGACACTGATGAAGAGGGCGAGGCACCATCTTACATTCGTCAAAAAAGACCCTCCTGGTGGAACGTTTTCGTTCCAGATAATATGCTGAAGAACAGGTATTATTAAGCACTTATTCTGCACCAAACATTTTTTCGTGTGTCTATAGTAAATATTTTAATTGAAATACATTTGATAAATTCTTACATTGTAAACGTGTGTATGGCATTAGAATGGAAATATAGCACCATTGACACTGGATTTCCTTGACCTACTACTAAGCTCTTATTATTAACATTCTCAATCTCTATGCTACTTTCAGAATCAGAGTATAAGTTAATATACCAATAATATAGTGTAAATGAACTCCGGGCACAAAAATACATTAATCACACAACATATTCAATATAAAAAACCTACATTAATCAATCATGGTAAAGATTACTTCTGTAAATATTTTCAAATAAGCGTCAAAACTTTTGTTAAAGTTAAAAAATTCCATCATAAAATTTTTGCGGCTGTTACGCAAAGAAAAGTTGTGTACACATTTGACAAATTTATGTTCTAATTATCTTTAAACGCTATCTGTTTTTACGTAGCAAGGCTTTTATGGTTATCAGGGTTTGTGTTTATTATATGAAACGGTATGTTTTATTTTAGTGATTGAGAAAATAGTTTGTAAGCCCTCAGTCACGAAGAAATATTCTAATAATAAATGAATGCAAAGAAATTAAGTGTGGATGGAATTATAATTTCAACTTCAGGGGTAATATATTGTAAATATATTATATTAATCTCATAACACTTAATATCATATTCTTTCATTCTATATATTTCCTAGGTGACCCGCCTAAAACTTCACGCTTGCACTTTTATTACATGACTTGATTTACTTTGTTGGTCAATGGTTGAATTATAGGAATGTATTAGGACCAAGTTCTACATAAAAGTTTTTTGACCTGTTACTCAAAGGTCAGTTAATCTTATTATTTAAAACATTTTAATATTTTTTAAAAAAACATGCGCTGAATTTACAGCAATATCAGACTTAAAGTAAATCGTTACATTATTAGAGGTCGCCGTGGTGCAGTTGGACAGCGTCTCGTATTATTTTCATCTTACCACTCTGGGAACTAATATAATCTATTATATTATTAAAGAAAGATTATTATATCCTTTTTGCTAACATTTTTGCAATATAGCAGTGTTTTTTTATAAATTCATTATTAATATATTAAATTATTAACAAGAATGTTACACATGTACAGTGTATCGCCTTGCACAATTTTATTTAAAGTGACGTTGCTACAGAACGTATATTTTACGCGTCACCGGAGCCACCACTAGTTTTAAATATTTCAATGATATCAAAAAATATTCTACTGTGAAATTATAATAAAGATAAATTTAAATTAAAGCTTTCATATTTATTGTTAAGTATTGTAAACTTTATTGTAACGGAAAATGCTATAAATTATAGTATATAAAACAGAATAAGTTTATTGCTTAACACAGAAAGTAAATAATTTGTTAATGACTATATGAGTGCACCGTAATCACTTCTTCCGTACCAATTATATCCATTTTAAATAATGTCGCAGCAGTTAAAGAAATAACATATGATTATTGAAAATGTGGTTAATTTTATGAAATATTAATTCTTTGAACCAATTTTTATAGTTTTTTATATAACTAAATTAAAATACACAATATTGTTTAATTTGATACTTTCGTTTATACGTTTCGTCTTTGTAAAGACTGACATCGAACTAATCAAATAAAGCAAGGTCAATGGCTTATCACGACCAGGTAAAGTTTTGGTAGTGATTTACATAGACCTCCACAGCCCACTTATATTAGTTCCGCAACAAAATATGTTTTAAAGATAGATAACCATTATAGATAGTTATATCCGGAATGCAGGTATTAAATATATAGGTATATTTGATTCGTACCTACAGGTAGCAAACGGTATCCGTGACACGTCATGGGGCAAAACTGTTTCATCATTCGTAACATGGCCTCGGAGTTTCTTTCCGCAATCGTACATTCACCTTAGTTTCCTTTGTGCTGCAACCACTTGCTGCTTGATATGTCTCAGCTGATCACAGGAATTTAGAGCGTCACATAGTTAGCAAACTGTTTTGACATAATAAATATACAAAAAAAGACTTCCAAACTATACCGATGTAACAAGTACCCACATCTTCCTATATTTTTGTATTACATTTTGTTTTCAAAAAAATTAAATCAATTTTGTACATGTATCCAGTTCACCTCTGCAATATGATGTACAAAATGTAATAAAACAAAAGTAAGGAAAATCGAATCGCCATAATAAATGTAATAATTGCATAAATGTACAAACCTACAAAGTGATAACCTTCTTATTTTTGAAGGCAGTTAGATTAGTTATAAGAACAGATTTGCCTCAATTAAAATATTTCAGTATTTTTGTCGTAAAATATTAACTTTAATTAGTGTTATCATATCACACTCATCGAATGCAAATTCTCTATTTCCGATTTGATCTAATTACTTTTATTAAGTGTTAAATAAATATTAGGTGCGGGAAGTAAAATTTTGATTTCCTGTTTTTATTATTATATTTACCTTGCATAGAAATAAATTTGATTGAAAAGAGATTTGATTTAAACTTGATTGAAAACAGATTTTTTTTATATTTATTTATTATATATTTATATTACTTTACATATTCACATTATTTCATTATTTTATATTTTCGTATTTTACTATTTATGAAATTAAACTATTTTTTCATCAGTACTAAACCTATGCTAATTAACAGCGATTCGCATATGGTTAGCTAATCATATCCAGTAATGTAAGCAACACTGACATTAATTTAAACGGCTGTCATTATATTATTGATTCATAGTACCTTATACCATTCAAGCCTTATGTTCATTTTAATTCAATATGTTTTCTAAAACTGATATAGCTGACTTTGTGGTTTTGCAAATGTCATATTAAATATCAAGATAGACTGCGGTAACAGAAAAATATACGTATACAGATAGTAAAGTAAACATAATAATTATATTACTGTTAATCTGGGAAGTACGCCAAAACGAGACATGTACCGAAGCCAAATCATTTCAATTGATGACTCATTTTAGTTTTAATTGTAAACATTGTAAATAACCAAGCTATATTTTTCCATACTATATTTTTCTTCTATAGGGATTTATATTTACCTATATATTTCTGGCATAAACGCGAGAGCGAGTCCCGCTAATGTTTAATTGTTAAGTAGGTTTAGTAGAGTAACAACTTTATAATATGTACGTCTGACATTTATTTTGATCATACGTAACATAAATATATCTAAATCAACTTCAACTATAAATTTTATCTAACTTTATCTAAACTTTTTTTTATAATAATTTGTAACATTGTACAAGTCAATGGATAGCTAACATTGAAGGAATGATCAAGTTCAAATAGATCTATATGGCATATATGATAATAGTTTATGGTATCCATGTTCACAATACAAACTAAGAATAAGAAACCGTGTGAATCGAGAAAAGACTGCTGTATTCTCTTTATTTGTGGAAATGATTAAAGAAAACTGAATATAACGCTTTCGTTACGTTTATATCGTGTATTATTTTTGTGGACATTTTGACGCATTCGTCTCAGTGTTTGTTTGGGCAGATTAAAAACATGGTTGCGCTATTTTGAAAATACAATGTTTTTTATAAGATTGGCTATAAGCCAAATAACGAAGACGACGCGACGCGACGCCAAATTGTGCCCACGACGCTACTAAATCATTCAACATAGGTGCAAAACATTAACATACATGAAAATATTAGCGTAGATTTTTTCTCATTTTTACGTCTACGAAACTCGTCCGTAAAAAACATTTTATTTATTTTAAAAAAATGTTTAATTTGCTGAATTTCTACGTTTTAGGTTTTCAAATATGCTAAGTTTAAAGTTTTTTTGATATCCATCTTATGTCCAATTTAAGAACCGTAATTTAAAATATTCTCTCGCAAGTGGGTCATTCAAACCTTTTGATGCAACTTAGCGAGTAAGTGTAACTCACGATTAACTGGTTTGTGATCGCATATTGTAAAAAATATATCAGATGAATTTTATAAAGTCATATCTCATTTGGTGCGCTTTGATTATGTATCTAGTAAAAATACCAAGATGTAAGAAATAACAACAAGATTTCAGTTTCGTCACGATCATCTTACAACTGATAGATGGATCATTCTATCATTTGAATTAGTAGTTGTTATGAATAAAAGAACATACTTCTTTGATATTCTATAATAATTTGACTATATACCTAGTTTTACCTCGAGGTGTAAATTTAGACAAGCCGGAAGGGTTTCTTAATATTTGTTGTCTAACTTTTATGCTCTGTAACTGTAACTAATTAAGCATTGTTAGTAGCTTTTTTTGAAAAAAGAATTATAATAAAATTATAATAGTGCATCAAAATATGTTTTGCTATAGTTTAAATGACAAAATATATATCTACATATTTTAATTAAAATATTCTAATTTATTGCAAACAACAAGGAAAGGCCACTAGCATATAGTCAGATTTAAACGGTATCTATAAGATTCTTCAATTAGGCCATTTTTTAAAAATGGCCTAAGTGAAGAAAAAAAACTTATCTTGAACATGTGAGTAGGTATTAATATTTTTTAGGACTTATGTTCAAATTAACTCAACATTATTACAGATTGTATTATGTCACGCTTGATCGTGATATACATATTGACAAATGTAATATAATTAGTATGTAACATGAGCTTGTCACAAGATGTTACTGTAACTAATCGTAATTTGTGCCGATAAGACTTATTATTTCTTTTCATAAGGATCTAGGAGTCAAATAAATCCACGTGGCGATGCACTGTGTAGTGTTGTGAGTAGTGACAATGTGGTTACGCAAGGACGGCCGCATTCTCTACTTACAAGTACAACGTCTATGAAGTCAGCAGCGCACTCGTATTTATTTTTATTGCAAATTAATTTGCCTTGAGCGCGATCAACGTTGCTCACCAGTTGACTTTCTATCAAATATAACCTTTATAAAACATGTTTATAAACAGAATTATTTTGATGTGGCTTTGTGTGTTAGATGATGCCCATTTCCTCCCAATTGCGCTCGTTGTGCGCTTGCCTAATTGAGAACCACCGCAATTAGCAGTCGGCTGATAGTTGAATGCGCACCTCACGACATTTGTCCGTGGCATTCAATATAATGAGCCATGAAACGTTTAATAACTGTAACCGATATCACAGTTTTACGGTGTTTTTTAATATCCGCCTGTTTACTGTAAAAGGATATCGCTGTATGAACATTAACTTACATTGTCATTTGGTGTTATTTTGATGAATTGTAGTTACTTCGTAGAGGCGACATGCTTTCGTCCCCAATACAACAACATGATACTTTATTTCGTCGTTTTATTAAAAATAATAATTTTGCACTTAAACTATTATCGCAGATATCAGAATATCCGTATATGAAGTAATAATTGTCTTATATCAGTTATATTGATCAGATTAGATGTCTAAATTAAATAATCTGTTGATAAATATATTTATACCTATAACTTTTGTAATTATTTAAGAAAATATTTTTTTTACTTAAGGCTTATTGCAATACATGAAGACGTTTTAAAAATGTCCTATAAAATCCCATAACGTGGGAAACGCGCGGCAATCCCCAGATCCTAAACTGGTTACTCATACTTCTGGTTTTCTGAACTTTTCCTCTTAACTAATAATGTTTAATCGTTGCTTATAAACTAATCAAAGTCACCATTTATGCATTGTAATACGGCGTTGTTATGATACTATTTTTGAACTATAACGACCTACTTGGCACTGAAGAAATCACTTATGCACCACAAAGAACACAATAATTTATTATCTACAACAAAGAGATATAAACGACAACATAATAAATCCATTGCACCGCCCTAAGTAGAATTGAATGTAGGACAACAGTCATATATTGCTTTGTTTTCATAAAATGATAGTGAATTATAAGGCTTACACTGCCATTAGGGTCAACCACCACGTAACTGAAATAACCTCGGTGCTTATTATTCATACACACACATAATGTTATTATTACTTTTTTAAAATGAGATGTTGCACATTTGTACTGAATTTTCATTCTTAAAAGTAATTATTGCACAGCGCTTCAAAGTTCCGTAACACTGAGATTTTAAGAGTTACATTATTGAATTGCAGCCTCTTCGTTATAGCTCAGCAAACGACAGTAATTGCAAAATATTTTTGATTATAAGTATGCCGGCATGCTGTATGCTAAAATAACTTTATCGCTACTTCGTGTCAACATCACACTTGACCTATTTATAAGCTCAATATAGTCTTACTTTTAGCAAAAAAAGCTTTAGTTTTTCTTTGTAGGTATAAGTATATAAAAATCGCTTCTATTATAAGATGGCCATATGATATAAGAACTTTATATATGCATCCATGTGTTTATATTTTACCTTGTGTGGTGTATGTTTTTCTCACGTCTGCACTGTCTCATAAAGAAGCTAAACAATCTAAATTCTAAACAATTGGTAAACCCTTTGTATGACAAAGGCCCAATCGTAGTTGTGCAATAGTAAAATATTGTGATCGCCCACCGCGTGCGTGCGATTGTGCGCGTAGGTAGTTTCATAATAACTTTAGTCCATTGACCTCGGATTTCTGTAGGTTACTAGATATCCACATTTCCGTATCTACATATATATATATGCTATCTTGACAAAAACCTGTATTTTATTTGTATAATATATATCACATTGAAATTTTGAGTATTGCACGAATAAATTATGTGTATGAATTGACTTAGTTTTTATGTGCGTATAACTTTTGTTTATACTGATTTAAACTGCAATGCTAGTTGTTTAATACATGTGTTTTTCTTTGAGAACAAAGTAGCAAGAATTTTAAATTGTTCAATTATTTATTTCGTTCGAGAAATCATTACATATACGACGTAAATACTCTAAAAGTTACTTTGTTCGATTCCTCTCCTTAGAGTAGAAGGCTTCTTTTGTTATACATTTTTTAGCTTCAAGGTGCAGTGAGTAAGTACAAAACGGCACAGTGAGTAATAACTTCGAAAAATATAAACTAAAATGAAACAATCGACATATTTAAATAGATCTTAACAAAATATTATATATTTATTATATTACAATTTTCTATTCTATAACTTTTATTCTATGATGCACTACATAACACAAGATTGGTAGTATCAGTTTTTTATCTATTTGTTATGAATAGCGTGCAATTGATTGGACAATCTTGTTTATCATGGGATGTCAATTGTTTCACAATATGTAGCTTAGCAAGAAATCTGGTCTTAATTACGAATTAACATGAAACATTATTTAATGTGAAAATAATACAATAGTGTTTATAAATAAAAAAAATTACATGCACAGTATTACTTTTTACCGTGGGGGGACGGGTTAAGAATACAATTTCTCTCCGCAGCTGTATAGCGTCCCGTGAAAGGCGGGTAATACAGTAGCTTGGTGGTAGGAGATTCGTTCTCCAACTGGCTCGCGACCACTATCATGTCAAAGACGTAGCACCAGACATCTGATGATGTGTTCCGGTTCGATGCCATGTAACACGGCTCTCTCCCTAATCCCACCATCCCCAACCTTTCTCCCTCCTTCCCCCCTTCACCTCCAAGGCTGGCAACGCATCCAGAACTTCTCTGACGTTGTGGGTGTCTAGGGGCGAAGGTAACCACTTACCATCATGTGGTCCTTCTGCTGTTTGCCTTCTTTATACAATAAAAAAATACTATGTACTTATTTTATATATCAGGGCGTTTTATCAGTTTCTCATGTGTCTCTTAGTGCAGAGATCTCCTATAATGTTGTTATGAGCCACTTTTTAACTTGTGCTTAGCTTGACAATACGATGTTTCCATAGATTCAACCTATTATACTTACTAGGACGATCAGGATAGCGAGAAAACACCCATAAAGATGTTACTATTATTAAGTTATTAAGGGCGTTTTAAAATTATTTTACTATTATTTTGTCTGAATTTAGTTAATATTCTTGATGATAATATGTTTTATTATAGTGACTATTTAAATGCATAAATATACATATGTCATGAAACAAGCAGTCATTAGTTTAATTATTTTAATACCAATGAACTATTATCATAACAAATTTATTTATACATTACAAATGAACTACTTACTTGGCTTAAGTTATACGCTTAATGCTGTAGGCTTATGCATATGACAAATGTATTTAAATTAAACTCTATAGTAGGAACGCCACAGAACTGGTTTCTCAGTCGGGTACGCGATGAATACGAAAGTTACGACGAAAGGAAAACAAGTGAAGTGGTCTGTTTAATAATAGCTACAGTTTGCATTGCACTTACTTCCACCTTTACAACTCTTTTATCTTTTTTTTATTTTAACCGTTATTCATCAATTTAGTATGTTGTTTTAGGTGGATTTCTATTATTTGTTATAATATTTTTTGCTTTTCTTAACTCATTGACAATAATGCCTGATACGTCCGTTATATAATGCACGTGGTAAGATTTAAATAATAAATCTTATAAACCATTTGCTTAACACGCTGGTGACAAACAACGTTAATAAGCTATCATAATTTAATCATGTCAAAGCAGACGTACCGATGTTTGTAAATATAGAAGTGCGAGCGCCGGTCGGTGTCAAGGACGGGCCCTCCATCCTCCACTTGTGCGATTAGCTCGGCCGAGCCCACTTTACTAAGATCTCTTAGCACACGCTCACTTAAACCATATAGCGAAGATTAAATGAAATGGCGCGGGCCACTCATATCTGGCTCCTTATCCCTCAAGGGTCGAGTTCTAGTTAAACCGCTCACGAGACATTTATATAATAACGAACTCCTATTATTTCAGCTTAGATGTTCACTTATTGCTGATTAAACAGTACTAAACTGTCGTTATTATACATATTTTATGTTATTGAAAAATTAAGGTGCATTTGTGAGACAACATTCATGTTAACTCTAGTGGAATATTTCAAAACTAATTGGTAATATTTTTATTTTGATATATATTTATTACGACTCGTAAATTGCTAAAATATTGATCTGTGTAGAGTTTCGTAATTTTAATTGCCTTTGAATTATTTAATATGTAGTAACACATGTATGTTTTTCGCACATAATTAATTAGTGTTTCTGCTTAATCAATTTTAGATATATTTTTGCTATTTATATATCAATTTCGCTCAAATGAAATATTTGAATTTGTGTCATTTTTATCACAAGTATACATTTTACCAAGAGAATTTTCCAACAAACTAATCAGCCCTGGTTATGTTTTTAATTACTGTAGTAGCTCTACATTTAAATAGCGCTACCATTGTGTTTTATTCTTTTGTACGCCTCATACTACCTTTAGGTAATAACGACTTTTAGTTTTAATGTTAAATAAAAGTTAAGTATTATACATTATCATCTTAGTTTTAATGTCATACACACAAAATATAGAATTCAATAGCTTTTTATAATTTAAGTATATCAAAATGAGTTTTTTTATTGCATGTCTATTTAAATCATTGGCATCGCATGGAGATTCATGTGGTATTTTTTATTATTTGTTTTTATTTTTACATTGTTTTTGTATTTTTGTATTTATTTTATTTTTTTTCTCAACATCACATTATTGCCAAGTGAGGAAGTTGCATTAGATATTATCGTATGATATATTTCAGAGTTCACAAATGAATAAGAAATTTATACAATAACACTGATGCAAAGTCCTCAAAGTAGTTATTTAGACAAATTTTACGTTTTCTTAAATTATAAAAAAAGGATAGTGGGTTACCGTTGTAAAATTTGTCTCCATAACAATAATGTTCGCATGCATAGCCTGTGCTAGCTAGTGTTGTGTTGCATGCAGGTCTAGACGAGCCTCACAGCAGCTGTCCAGGAGCGCAGAAAGCATCGACCAGTCCTACAAAAGGTAAAATACTCACATACTATGCAAATTGGAAAATATAATATAGGTATGTACGTTACAAGCTTCTATATGTTTATGCTTTTTATATCGACATATATAATAAGTAAGATTACGTCTGAAAGTATGGAAATTTCTGGAGGAAACGCTCAATGCCAACAGGAAATACTATATTATATTGTACATAATCACCATTCGGTAATTTCGTAAAAATATGTGTGTGTAATTATGTATGTTTATAGAATTATTAATATCTACACATGATATAAATGTTATTTTCTTGTCAATTGATACTAAAATAAATTAGCAATCTAGTATATTTATCTCACATTCATCACGTGTCCACACGGAATATACGAATCGTTGAAAATGCGATAAATTAAGATAAACTCGCGACATGCTGATTGATCCCGCTTGTTTATATTAAAACAGATCTGCAAAGTTATTTAGGGCGTCTAATGTCAACACTTGCCAATAATTCGTACAATCACAGGATTTTTTCGGAGATTTCGTCATTTACGCGCGTTAAAATGGCCATTACTGAAGAAGTGTCTGGCGATTGATCCTTCACTGTTTATTTTAATTCGTGTGATTCTTATTCCATTCACATTTGTCATTGTTCTGTTTCTATTTGTCTTAGTACAAAAGAGACTATGTGGTACACAATCCTTGTCATAGATATGAATTTATATTATTAAGGACTATGTTAGGTCTAATAATTATTATATGAAGACAAAATTAATAAATAATCTTTACGTAGAGTTTATGAGTAACCCAAATACTTTTTTGATATAATCAATATATAATAGTAACTTCCGTCTTCTACCGCTTAGCAGGTTTATAAGAGAACCTAGTGTCAAGACACTGCGTTCTCTACTTTCCACCTGAAATTAAGTGTTGAGTTGTTGATCTCAGCGCCGCGCTTTGTGTTTGATACCAGAGCGGGGAAATGAAAATATTATATCAAAACATAGTAGTGAACAAAAACATTTAAATTGTTAAAAAAATGTAAAGGCAAAAGACTATTGATCGGATGCGACTGAACATTAGGAAACACAACGTATCCTTATATTTGCTATTAATAATAGATCATTATATGTAATATATGTTTTCAACGTTTCAGGTCGAAAAGTCGCTCCGTAGACCATGGCTTCGCAGCCCCTTTTGACTTGGAATCACTTCGCTCGAAAGTGGAAGGAAGATTTGACGCTGTACATAGAGGTAAATAAATTTAATTTTTTTCTTCTTTTTCTTGAAAATAATAACACTTTGTTTTCATTTTTCCACATAGTTATTTTTTAAAAAATGGCATGTTTGAATGGTGGAACTTTTTGATTTGTGTTACTGGGCTAAGTAAATGAAAATAATTTAAATTTAATCATTCCAACAGTATGAATTGAATCCCTTTCCATTATGTGTACATCTAGGTATGCTCTGTAATTGCGTCAAGAACATTCTCTTATGTTGTTGATTTTTATATGCGATAGTAGGTACCTTCAAAACATTAATGCCTCACGACACGTACGTACGTCACTCGTCGCGTCGCTGAAATATAGCAACAACTACTATTTATTTGCTAATTTTTACATGTATGTATTTAGGATATTTCCTAAATATGAATTGAAAAATATTTATTCCACCATTGCAATATGTGCAGACATGCAATTCGGTTAAATTATTTTGTAGAGACTGTATAAACAACATTCTAACAAATATACCTACATCTATTTATATTAATGATAAAACAGCATCCGGGTTTAGTGTATATCAAAACCCTGTATATTTATTTCAATCTAGAGTTTGTTTGTTTATAATTTACATTTCAGGATGCCCGATATAATTATTGCGATGTATTTCAATGGTGATTTATGATCCCGTCCGTTAGTGACTAAGGAGTTTATTTAAGTGTTGGAATTTAAGGCCGATGTCATAAGGAAAATTATGTGGAAGCATATAATTATAAATAAAGACGTACTTTAAATGTTTTGGTCCATAACGGTTCATATACATGTTACAGTTTTAAAATGTAGCATTTTCAGTAGCTATTATTAATGTTGACTTCGTTCGTATTTTTGCCACCTTTATAGCGATTGATCTTTTATACACATTTATTTTGATATATAAATAAAGCGAGGTATATGTTCCGTAAGAATTATCATTCGATATTCGCGTATATACAAACCGTGAATATCGAATGATAATTTATACGGGGATATAAAAAGGATAGAATACTTCCCTAGGTGGAGGATATGATTACATAATAAGAAAAATAATTCAAGAATTTGACCATTTCGATTAATTTTAATATCATTTGGAAATTTTTGATTATATTGTTTGTGTTCTTGTGATAAGTTCTATTTTATCTTTTTATTTAATTTAAGGATAGAGAATAAAAAATATACAAAGAATTTTCAGTTTGATAACATGCAAGAATAAAGAAATCTTTAGCCACGAATTAGGAATGGAATTAGGTTTTATTTTTTATCCGCGAATGAAGGAAGCGTGAATACTGTTTGGCCATTAGCGAAAAAGGAAAACTCCTTCGAAACCATAAACAGATATACCTACAGATCGAGTGATTTCAAGTATAATAAGCTAATAAGAACTACCTCATGAAAAACCATACGCCGCTAGTAATGATAAAGATACTTTCATGTTATTAATTAGTTGACATCCCATATACATTATTAAGACAAATTTGAATACAAACCTTACGTTAATTTTGCATAGGAAAGTGTAATTATGTAAATTATTCAAGTATAACAGTTTTGCCATTAACAATAATGAAAAATATATCCGGTTGGCTATTTTGCCTCTAAGGTTTTACATTATTACATACATATATTAAAGTTCTGTATACCCAGCATTTTTAACGTATATTATCAAAACATGTTTAAAATTCGTTTTACTTTTTGTGCCAGTGATTGTTTTCATGGTAATAAAATATTTCACATAAAATTCACGAGAATAATACAATATATTTGAATGAAATGTATGTTGAAAATGGACGACTATTTTTTACAATGCTTGAACTTGAACACGTCGTGTGGACTACTTTAACTAAAATTTTGACAAGTTTAAAGCTTTGTATAATATTGATATTGTAAAATTTGCTGCTTGACCTAGGCACGTGTCTCTTAATGAAATATAGGCATATACAACACGAATATAAACTGTAAATGTTGAACATCACTAGAGGTATTGATTTTGCGTCAATTGCAATACGCGAGCCAAATCACGTCGTGACATTTAGTCCAGATCGTGTATTAATTGCCTTTAAATCGTAATTCTAATTGCTCATATAAGAACATCGTGGAATAATCATAGCATGAATTTTGTGAAGGATGAAGGTTCAAATTTTCGCTTAATATTCGTATAATAATTATGTCAAACTAACGTTTATTATTAAAATTAATGTTATATTTTGTATTAATATTCTTTTTTTATGTCATTCTTGACAGAGTGGTCGTGGTTAACATAGCATTTCAATTCTAAGGGGCAGGTATCCCTCCTCGGCGTATGGTATCCCGTCATCTCTCTAGAAGGGTCTAGAAGTCTTTCTAGCACATTCGTGATTATATAACTAACTAGCAAACACACATAGGTACGCCTATTCATACATATATAGATTAATTAGATCCAGTACTTTTTTGTGTAATGGGAAAACGGTTATATAAACAATATTGTAAACGTATAAGCAGAGTACATATTTTTAAATAGGCAATAGAAATTCAATTTATATAAATAATCGTTTTGTTTGTTACTTATGTACCTACGAATAAAAAAAACTGTAATACTATGTACTAGTTTCTGCTCGTGGGTTTGCTCGCATGGTGTTTAGAAAAAAATATAGTATATCAAATGACTTCAACAGTGGCTCGGTAGATCAGTTATAAAAAAAATATATATTTACTCAGATAAATAGACGGACTGATACACAGAAGTTGTTTCAAATTCTTTTTATGTCAAATAAGGAGTAGTACTCTTAAAGTTAAATTTATTGAAGAGGATTATTTAATACGCTCTGAGCAACAAATGTATCAATTTAATTTATAAGAATGTAATAAATACTGTATAATGCATTTCTAAAAAAAAAATCAATTTAGCTATACTATGGATTCCACAAAAAAAGAATGATACAAATAATTCTTCGATCTTCGTGTAACTAACGATATAGGCAGCGCTTGCCAATATAGCTGTCAAAGGGCAGGAACGTTTTCGATTTATTTGATACTTAATATAAGTATCAAATAAATAGAAAATGTTCCTAGCCAAATTACACAAAGTCTTTATTAATTGTGGTCTTTACGTTATTTAGATGCATAAGCCAACTATATATTTTTATACATTCCTATAAAAGTAGTTTTTATGTGAAAGGATAACAAACATCCATCCGTCTTTCCTCACATTTTCACATTCATAATATCAGTAGGATATCCGTGAAAAAATATGAAAGAAAAATTGAAAATACTACCATTAATATTCATCCGCAAATAATAAAAGGTCAGGGTTGAAATTTCTTTTATCTATCATACCTTTATTATTTTGATGTATACGTTTGATGAAAATGTGTTTTGAAGTTTCAGATTGCTTTATTTTAACTTGGCTTCTTTCATTTCTTATTTCTATACATATTTCTTTGTTACAGATGACGACGAGCAAGCCAAACGACTTCCTCCACCGCCACCCGTCAAAACAATGACTTACACAGTATGTTGTTTAAATATATTTTAAACGAAATGCACTACATAAATTTATTATAAAATGAACAATGCGAATGTCTGTGTGTTTGTCTGTCACGCTTTCACGGCTAATCTACTGGTCCGATTTGGATGAAATTTAGAATGAAAGTAGTAAAAATGACTGGGTCTAACATAGTCTACTTATTTTTTCAAAAATCAACCGCTAAAGGGTTGAAATAGGGGATGAAAGTTTATATGAAAAATCTACACCGCTTGACCGATTGTTACGAATTTTGGCATATATATAGTTGATAATCCAAGGTTAAACATAGGCTACTTTATTTTTCTAAAATCCATCACCGAGGATTGCAATATATAGAAACAGCTACGCAGATCACACGGCGAAGCCGCGAGCGGGTCGCTAGTTGATTATAAAATGAACAACTACTTTAAGTTTCATCTATAAAACTGAAAAACATTGAATTATATAAATGATTCATCTTTTAAATATACTTTACTTTTGTATTTATTGATTCTACTTTCCTTATATGGACAATTAATTATTGAAAATGTCTTAGTATTCACGGTACCAATTTGTGAGTCCGAAATCGATGTCACGTCGATTAAAATCGATGAGTTATAGATAACTACGTGACAAGTGAACATTGGGTTATATTCTATTACTATTTTAGCACTTGTTAGGATATTAAAAAGTGTTCTTTTCATAAAATGATTAACTTATAGGTACGTGATCGTGACACGCTCACGTCTCTCGCCGCTCGCTTCGACACGACTCCTTCAGAACTCACGAAGCTAAACCGACTCGCCACGCAGTTCATCTTCCCCGGGCAGACGCTGCTAGTACCTGATAAGAAGAAAGGTAAGTTTGCATATGATAATAATATGTAACACATGTGTGATATGACTCATGTGGGAACAGATTTTATCCCATATTTCATATCCACTCTTGTAAAAAGGTATTTTTCTATAGACTAATTTTACTTATTTAATTTTTATAATAAGATTATATATTATATTTATTTTTGCTAACTATAAATAATATGAAATGTGGAAATTGTAGAAATAAAGATTAAAAACTGTAGCATTTATATGACTAATATAAAATAAATCTATTGTCTTAAAAAACATTGACAAAAAATGTGCAACAATAGAAAATAGCAAAAAATAAAAATGTTATTATTAAATTTCAAAATAAATACATGAAGACACTGACGACTGTTTTAGTAAAAAAGTACGTACGTAGGTACATATTTGTCATGTAACTTGTTCATGAATTTAAAAATGTTTCTATTCACTTCTTTAATCTTTTTTATGGTAGACAAGTTTTATCTCAATTGTTAATTCTGTGAGTTAGGTAATAAAACATATTAATACGGGACGCAAAAATTTTGTGATATTTTTTATGATTATTACGAGGGCGGAGGAGAATGAAATTTGGCAGAGTTCTAGTTTTTATACAGAACAAGTGCGGAAGATAATATTTTTTTAAATAATGCATAACGATAAATTAAACTATTAAAATAAACATAACACACACTACCCATATGGTAGTATGTTATATACACGTCTGTATAACGTGACATACATAGACGTTGCTTAAGGCAACCCGTGTTTAACTCTGAGGTTTCCAGTAGGTACCATTAAATATTTCAATTTATGAAACAACCATTCATATAACGCCTGTAAAAATGTTGAAACCAAATCTTCGTGCGGCGTCATATTTGCTCTTACAAGTAATACATTAATATTTCATAATATATTAGTAATAATTACTCAAAGCCACCCTTTGTCTTACCAGAGTATTATATTTACCATAGTAAAATATCGACTGTCGGTCTATGTTATAATGCTGTATACATTTCATTGTTTCATCTGTCATACAACAAATGTATATTCCAATACCATAACTTCAATGTCACAAACCCCTACGACTGCAGTCTTCATTAGTCAACAATTACAATATAAGATAGTTAAACCATGTCGAATCGTTCAAACGAGAAAATTCCTTGCGTCACTGACCTTCGTTCTGATGCTTTGCCAATAATTTTAACATTGCTAACTTTATAAAACTTTCTTTGAAATATAACATTTGCTAATGTAGGTATACCAATTTTGCTAACGCTTTAGTACTTCAATAGTAGTACTAATAATAGACACTGTTCAATTACTTCATTTAGCAATGATTGCATTGCTATCCGAACATAATAGTAGTTTAGTTTCGATTAGATTTAAAATGTTGTCCAATTTTATTGATATATTATACATAACTCTAGTGGAGCAAACTATAGCTTACAAATAATATAAACCCCCCTGTTTTTGCCCAAGTTGTTTATTTAATTTTAATGACTCTGACATTGATGTAATGTACGTTCAAATATACTTTCCTAATTATATATAACATGATATCACAAGTCTGCGAAGGCTTTAAATAGTAACTGTCAACATTTCTAAGGCAGATGTTTGTAGGTAAAGTTCAGCTTATCACCGTTCAATGTGTACCAATGCGTAATTAGTTATGTAATTTATAATTCTGCTCTACGAATGTCACTGGCAGACGTAAATATGGAATTAACATTATCTTTCACACACATGTACACTTAATTAAGTTATTAATACACATTATGCGTTAGAAATGATTTTTTTAACATAAACATAAATTGCATATAAACAAAAACATAACCTTAAAAAAAGATAACCTATTTAGTCCCAGTTAAGCAAGACATATTCAACCTTGGTGATCGCGTGTGACGTTGTCATGAAACATTTTTTTCTTTATTTGCACGTCAAACAAACTTTACAACAGTCGTAGCAAGCATCTTGCAAGCGCGGCCGCGTCGCACTCGCGCCGACTGCCGTCTATTTTCATTTTAACCAGCTAAATTGGTTTGCACTCATTAAAAACTCGCCGGTGCCTCTTCTAACGAACTATGCTGTCCTAATTGTAGCGATATGAATGTATTATCAAGTGCGATAAGTGTACCGATATAATGGACATTGTGTTAGTACAGCTGTTCAAGAATGTTCAGTTTTGAATTCCTGAAACGCTGGTATCACGGTGCGGCTCACACGTTTATCTTACAGTGTATTGAATGGGCCTGTTTACATTCTTGCCTGTTATTATTAAACTGTAAATAATTGACCTGGTTTTGTTATGGCTGCTTCAGATGGCGATAAGGACTCTGATGGGCCGTCAGAGAGCGGAGATAACACATCTGAGTCTACGCAAGGTGCACCCGGCGAGCCGGCCCAGGAAAAAGGTACAAAATATAAAATTATATGAACACAACATATCAACTGCATTATATTTTATGTATTTTAAGCAAATTGCAAATTGAAATTACAAAAGATGAATGAAAATGAGTCGTCATCGGGTCTAATGCACATAATTTACTACATTTTATTTTGTATTTCCTTACGTACGAGCATTACAGTAATAAAGATTGTATGACGCATTGTGTATGCTCACATGTTTTAAGTATTAAAACCGCACTGTAATTTACACAGCAGAAATTTATTTACATTAAAATTGAAATAAATACGTTTAATGTTTTCCTACTAAATTTAAGCCTATTGTTTTCTAAATATTAAAATTAAAAAATATATCAAAATCTACGTTCCGGAAACGATTACTACGTTTATAAAATTAAATCAATTTTCTATATCTTTTATCAGACCTTGACTTGTAATACGAATTTATTGTTAAGACGAGCTTGCAGCACACTAATTACTATTCTGTGTTAACAATGTTCCGATTCGCGTATTTTCCTTTTAGTGTTCAATTTTGTAATCATGCAATGACATTTGAATAATTATTATCAAACCTTCCTTATGTAACCATTTCTTATTCATGCAAACGTTGTATTTTAAAACGTTGTTCTGATAAAATCGTTAAGGAAACGTCGGTTAAAAAAATAATCTTGTCAATCTTAAAAAATAAGAGGTGTAGAGTTTCTGGAAACCAATCAGTTTTAAGTTATCAACGTATTATGTATATAATTTATCGCACGTTGAATATCTTGATATGTTCGGTTATCAAATTTTGCTTTCTATTTGATAACAAAAGATGCGTTTTATTCGTAAATCGTTTTTTATAATATATTTGATTTATGATAAATAATTATTATTTTAAATAGATTACAAAATATGTAGACTGAGTAGTAAAGTCTATTAATTTAATATACCTAATGTGGTTTTGTAATATGTTAATATATTATATTTACGTACGTTATTTTTGTTGGTGGTAGGTTACTTTACACGAGTCAAAATATTTTTCTAACAGAAGACTCATAAAAAATGTTAAATATTAGTTCTGTGTAATATTAAATATACAATAATAATAATATCACTTAATTTTGCTTACATACATACATATTTAATCGCTTAATATACACAGTTGACATATTTTTAAATTTAACATATATTTGTTTATCGAATCAACAGAGATATTGGACAGCCTCCGACCAGTGTCTCCCGAAGCACCGGCCAGCAGCAGCGCTCCGCAGCGCTTCCTCAAGATCAATGTACGACACATCACTGATGGACAGGTATTGTGCGTTATGTTTATTATTATAGTGCGTTTATATTGCTTAAAAATATTGATGATTTGAGATTGAAAACATGTTTAGGAACACATTAAAAATTAAACTTAGCAAGCGTGGAAACCGAATCTCTTGGAATCCGTCTAAATGCTCTGGCCAATTAAGATATATTTTTATGTACGTAAGCTACAGAGATAGAGCTTGGCTACAAAAATAAATCAAAACTGAGTACTTACTTCGTAAGCTTTGAAGTTTTGCTGTAACAAGCTAAGAATGTATAGCTTGAAGGACTGGAAGAGCGCTGGCACGTATTCTAAGAAGCAAGGGTTCAATTTCATTTAGAAAATTTGAATTAGGGAGCAATTGTCCAATGTATCAGTATTTCTGTAAATTAAGAGGTAATTTTTACTCTCATGTCAAACAGGGTGTTTAATAACGAAATGTATTAAGATAAATATAATGAATTCTTAATCTATATCTATTTATAATTTATGAATCAAATTATTATTGCGTTGAAATACCATATGTTCCACTACCTAATTTATCACAATATATTTAGTCAAATACGACGTGCTTCCTAATTTTTAATGAAATTTTAAACTATAATTTTTACAAATTGTATTTTCGTATACGTTCTTGATAAGAATATTATTTCTAATTTCTTTTTGATTGTAAGCCATTGGTGTGCATAAATCATAATTGACATGCGTTAAACCGTAGTATATGTATAGATTGTTAAACAATTTTTCACTAAAATGCTCCGCATGTGTCAGTTTTCGCTACACATGTACGCTAACGTTGATTAATAGCCAACAGTATGTTATACGACATCACAATATGCATAAATTATTGATTTTTGAATTCACAAATTATTAACACTGATAAGTTGAAAATGTAACGCGTAGTATTGTTTATCATAAGCATAATACAATGTTTACGTGATATGCATTTTTTTTTCTAAAATAAACTAGGTAAACCCTAACATTTAATTGGCTGATCTGTTATAGTAGTTAGCTAATGTCATTACATATTGTGGGTCCGATTATCGCTATGTATATAATTTGTATTCCATAATTTCTTAATTTTCATACAAACCTTGATTGACTTGTCCAAAAAAATGATAATTAAATATATATTACTTTTATGAAATACTTTTATGAAATATGCCTTATTCTTATTGTTATAAAACAAATTATAGTAACGTATTTATGGCTTATTTATTACATATATATTATATTTAATTATTTCAACACAGGGCGTAGTGTCCGGGGTGCTTCTAGTTACACCGAATGCAGTAATGTTTGACCCCAACGTGTCAGATACACTAGTAATGGAGCACGGGCCCGAGTCGTACGGTGTGATAGCCCCCATGGAGTATGTGGTTAATGCGGCCATATTCTACGATATAGCGCACATGCGCACTCATGGACCGGATCACAATGCGCACAAGTATGTACTTAGATGATATTTGTTAATATAAATTGTTTGACCTTTCAAAATAATGATAAATAATAAAAAGTAGCTTCAAGGTTTTTTTCCGCGTAATGGAGAGGATCTAGTGTTGAGACACTCCATCCTCCATTTGCCGCCGGAAATCGAAGTATTGCGGGTTAAGTGGTGGAAGTGTAGCTGCCTTTGTCTTGGTACTAGAACGAAGAAATAAAATTTTAAATACATTCATTCCCCGAGTGGCAATCTATCCCACTACTATTGCTTTTAGTGGTTGTCCCCAAGGCCATGACGGCCTCCAATAATGTTAAATAATGAACAGTTTTTATGTTTATTTAATATTAAACTAACTCTAGTCTAACATACTGTTGAAAAATATAAAAATGACATTTTGTAACAATTTTACTCGTTTTCATAAAATATATTTACATATAAGCGAATCGAATTTTACGAGCAGTCGTTAATATTAACTGCTTTACAAAGCGCAATGTTACACTGTGGAATGTTCTTAAACATATAGTTATTATTTTATTTCAGAGCGGAACAAGCTGAAATATATTATATGAATAAATCAGAACATTCGCCCGGCAAAGATTCTCTTCTAGTCAAGGTAATTTGATTTTAATTGCTTCATTTAATGTTTTTATCTGTAATTTTAGAACTAATTTAAGAAATTTTATTAAATAACACTGTGTGACACGGAAATTGCTCTTAATATGTTGTAATAAGTAAAAATGTGTAAATTTATTTTTACATTTATTATATTTTATTGTTAGTTATAGCTGATATCAATTCAACTTATGTGGCCAGTCGTGGCGCAGTGGCACAAAGTGTGACTGTAAATCGACTGGTTGTGGGTTCGATTCCCACTCGAGGAGTGGAAGTATTTAATATTTCCATTTTCTTCGCTCTGGTGTCGAAGTTAAGCGTAGCGTTAAGTTCCGCCACTTAACACGCAATGCCTCCGAATTCGGCGGAAAGTGGGGAACGGAGTGTCTTAACACTAGGTTCCTCCTGCCTACCCTGCTGTGTGCGGGATACAGCGTGAAGCTGAAAAAAAATCAACTTAGGTATATGTACAATACTATACTGTTACTATCAGGGTGACTGACATAAACCACACAAGCGAAACTATTGGCTATAAAAATTTGAATAGGTCTTTAAAAGTGTAGGTAAACACTAAGCTACAAATTGACATAATATTTACGCAACAGATAAGAAGAGGCAGGCACACACAGAAACGAGATACCTAGCTAAATGCTCAAATATAAAATATTAGGATATATAATCATAATTTTCAATTTGGTTATATATGTGAAGACTATTTGGATTCTACTGGATTTAAATTGTAACATAAAACTAATATTTATACAAAATTGAGTAATCAAATCTCTGTTATTTGAGTTATAAATACTAATAATGTTCAGGACGAGACTTTCCCCGAGCTGCAGGCGGCGGGGGAGGCGGGGGAGGCGGGCGCCCCTGGTGACGCTAGTGAGGACCGCCCCGCCTCGCTTGACGCGGAGGAGCGCGGGGGCGCCGCGTTCCCTAAGGCGTTTGATAGGGATTTGGTTACGCCTACGCCTCTACAGGTAATTAATATATTGTCTTCATTACCCTCCGCCCTTTGATGACGTACGACCACGTCCGAGGCCTTGCAAGCTATATAATGATAATGCTATATAATTACACTTGCTAGCTAGCTAGCTATATAATTGCATTTCGTAGAGACTGAGCACCCCCTCCCTCATAAAGAAACGATTTTTATCATTTTTATAATCTGCAGAGATTGATAGTCAATTTATTGGTTTTTAAATTATATATGAAATTTTGGATTTGTCATTTAAAATTTAATATTAATTTGCAATAATATAATGAGTAATGATACTGAGATGTTGTTGTATATTGGTTTTTCAATTGTCATGAATAATTTGATATCTTAAACGTTTTCAACTGCATTTGTGTATTGCTGATTTTTCTAAATTAAATTTACTATATAATACCGTACTCATTTTACTGTGAAGTAGTTACCACAAAACAAATCCTATGATGACATTTTGCTAATGTACAATTAAATACTTAATTTTAATGTCGAAACAACCCTAACTTAATGATCTGATTCCAATCTCTAAACATGAAAATTTAATTGAAATATTCTTAATTTTGTTGAATTTCAATCTCTCTTTCTGTAATGAGCCTAAAGAAAGAAAGATGGTAGATGATGAGAGAGAAAAATTGTACTCTATATCATCTTTTATCAAAACAACTTATTAGCTTGTTCATAGAGTGGAAACAGATGTACTTTATTTACGTTAATACATATTTGTAATATATTGTTGTTCTAGACCTTTATTTGCAAAGCATACATTGACTTATTAAATAAAAGTGGTTGCAAAACACATCATACAAAGATAAAATTACTTATTCCTTAACAGTTATCATATGATATTGTGTACGGCTAGCGGATCACTAGCTAGTTTCTGTTTTTTGCGAATTTATATTTTTTTATAGCAACAAACCATAGAAGAAAGACGAAAATCATTGCTGGACCATCACTGGGCAATACCGAGCAAGGATAGGATGTCAATCGACCAAGGCAGTGAGGTGAGTACTTTTTTAAAAATATATTTAGCTTTATATACACACTATAACTCTCGTGCAAAAAATACCAGTATTGGAGAGACTTTTTTTATTTTTGATTATTTAAACATATAGTACCTTGACATTAGTCTATTATTAAGTATTTCCTGCTCAAGTATATTACAAGGTTAATGCAGAAAGTTGCTAAGATAATTTTATTTCATAGCTTAACTATACATTAAATAGAAATTAGATTTTTTAACCAAATGGCTTTGTAATGATATAGATATTTAACGATTATTTTTAGCATCTTCACGCTTTTCTCACATAGCAGAAAAGTTAGAGAGAACTTAGTGTTGAGACACTCCCTCCTTTAATTTTGTCCGCAATCGAGACTGTGTATTAAATCGGCGGAACTCAACGCCACGTTCCATTTTGCAATTACTTTTTTTTTAGCTTTACACTATATCCCGCCCACAGCAGGGTAGGCAGAGAGAAACGACTATTAGAATACTATAGGTAAGGGTAGGCAGAGAGAAACTACTATTAAGATACGATATGTTCCCCACTTTCCGCCAAATTCGGAGGCATTGCATGTTAAATAACACCAGAGCGAAGAAAATGGAAATATTAAATTTTTCCACTCCTCTAGTGGGAATCGAACCCACGACCAGTCGCTTTACAGTCACACTTTGTCCCTCTGCACCACGACTGGCTCCATTTTGTTAAAAAAACGCAAATATTTCCTTTCAGGTATCATCAAGCGCGGACCACGGTAAAGAGGAGAGTCTAGAAGCTTCCATCGCGGAGGGTTCGGAGGCAGATCGTGCGGGCAGCGCGGCGGAGGGGGAGGGCGAGGTCGATGAACCGCAGGGCGACGCGGCACACCTTGTCAAACTGTCTTACCACGACTCGGGTATTGATATACGCGACCCGCTGCTGCATGCACCGCCCAATACTTCTAAAAAGGTTTGTATATGATTGAAATTTGTATTTTTGAGTAAGTATATGTATGTTATTAATTGTAAAACTTATTTTATTGTTTTTTTTTTCGTATTTTTAATCTGTAGTTAGTTTTTTGGTTTATTTCAAAAGTAAATCATCTCTTAATGTTAATTGTAAATGTTTGTAATTAATTGATGTTTAATATAACACAAAAAGGAAGCATTTTAGTAATATTTTATGTTTATATTAAGATTCGTTGTGTATTTTTGATATTTTAATTGGTTATATAAAAATCATTTAAAAATTACTTTCTTTAGACATAATTCTGGATATAAATGAACAATATTTTTTAATAACACCAACGATTTTAGGGTCATCATCATATTATAAACCATGATTTTTATCATGAAATTGAAACTATATACGAGATGCCAGAGATGGACGTGTCAATGTACGATTGGCATTGTGATTCTACTTACGAAGCGAAGTTTTTAAATTGCTTCAGTATGGGCCATCACGATAGTGATATGGCCTCTTGTCAGTCCACCGACGAGGTGAGGTTTGGTTCTTGGTTGTGTCAGTCAGGGAAGTCTGGAGAATCAATCAGTGGATGTTATTTTCTATACTTCTCTATCTACTACGGTTTGGTTTTAAGGAACTTGGAATAAGTATATGTGTTATATCGTATTTTGTATATATTACTTTTATTGTACATTTTCTTTAATGCTTCATATTTTTCTTTCTTTTCTTTACTGTTTCTTCTTGGTCGTGTTTGTCATTTATTTTATTTTTTGTATGGATTTCGAAAGGTTTACATCAACGGATATCGGTGTCAGGACATTTGTTAATATATTTTCAGTTTTTCATTGTGTCCTTATTTTTATTGGTGTTGAAGATCTTTCCTTTCAGTGTGTTCTCATGTTGTTGTTAGTCTGGATATGGTGGAGATTATATATATAAATGTTGGATACGTGCTAAAAGTTATGTGTTCTACTCTGGTTTAAAGATACATATAATATACCATACATTATTAAGATTGATTTGTTTAATACAGAAACATTTTCTGATCTTTCCCTCTAAGCAACATTTCTTAATATATAGAAGAAATTGTATACGTTTTCTTAAAAAATTGATATGGTTTTAAAAAACGTATATTTTATACACACAATTTAACATATAATATAATCTGTACCAGGTGTACAGCGATGCTGATATAGTGCTATCAGCGGAGTGGGTGCCTCCCGTGTGCCTGCCCCGCGCGGAGCCCCCGCTGTCGGCGCCCCCGCTGGGCGAGAACGAGCGCGCACCACGCAAACAAGCGGCTGTCTCTTTCTCACTCGATGGCAACCAGAAGGAGGATCCGGGGAAGCCTGATAAGAAGAATAAGGTTAGTTTTTTTGGTACTTTTTGTATGGTTGGTTAATCAAACAATTTTTTATTTTAGTTTAAAAAGTGTAAATCCTTGTTTTCTGGTATATAGATTTTTTAAAACAATGCCTAACATTACACTTGGTGAGGACATCGTGGCGCAACAGGGCAGCGTCTGAATGCAAACACGATTGGTTGTGTGTTCGATCCCCAGTCTACATAAATTATTTTCATTTCGTCTCTCTGGTATCTCTGGTACCTAAGACAAACCGCGGCGTTGAATTCTGCCACTCAACATGCAATGTCTTGATTTCGGGAAGAAAGTGGAGGACGGAGTGTTTTGACTCTAGGTTCTCTCTGACTACTATGTGATGTATGAAAAAAATGAAGCTACTTTTTTATAACACACATCTGCAATGTTGATCTAAAGCCATTGAACTTCTTTTGTTGTAATTAACCGTCTTTTTTCACTGGACATATAGTATGATTTATTTTAATGATTGTAAGCAATTTATTGTAATAGTGATAACAAAGTTTTTGTTTTGGTTGTTTTTTTAATTACTCTGCTAAAACTACCAATAAATTATTATCGGCACTAATGACTATGTAACGATGTGTGAATCTAGAAAAATCATTTAAATGTTTCATACTGTGAATATATTCTTGTTTATAGTATTTAATGTTACTAGTTTTACCTTTTTATGAGGTAATGTTATACAATATTAAGAGTCTGTTTTCCGCAAATATTTCGTAAAGTATTATTGTTTTATATCATAAGTATCAGAATGCTTATTACTACGCCACTAAAGTTATTATCCATAATTCTATTGTCTTTTGAGATATAATTTTAATTGCATAATCACAATATTCAAGTAACTAGAGGATTATAAGTTAAAGTTCATATATGATTATTTTTTTGTTCTTTGTTTACTATAATAACAGATGTAATTTTTTTTTTTAATTTAAGGTGTTTTAAATATATGTATAGCAAAAAAACCAGCTTTATGTTTTCTTTTTTCGTGTAACCGTCAATCAGAGGGAATCATAATGCTTAACGCCGTGCTTTGTTTAGGTAAACGGAGCAGAGAAATAGAATATAAAATAATTAACTTGAGTGGGAATCGAACTCATTACAATAGAGTTTACAGACGCTATTCCACCGCGCCACGAGTGTCTTATATATATTTATTAAAACATATATTTTTTATCGCAGATGTTAAAACGTTTGTCCTATCCCCTATCTTGGGTGGAAGGTTTAACTGGAGAGGGAGGACAAGGACCACAGACCTCCCAAAGTGACTCTTTACCATCTTCTGCTGATACACAAAACTCCACTTCTGTCTTCTCTAAAGTATTCAACAGGTAGGACTTGTCCAAGTTATTTTTTATATTAAAATAAAATTTTTTACAGTTTTATAATATGACTTGAAAATAGTAAATTCTAAAATTTACTTGAATTCCTTTTTTTTTCAGTAAATTATATCATTTTAAATAATTGATATACACAATAAAATGTACTCAACGTGTTATACGATTACTTTGTCATTGACTAATTAACACAATTTATATGTAAATAAATAGTATTGCAGATAATAATACGACATTGTTACGAAACATTTACATCATTCTCATTAAGTGTTTAATGAACTCTATTGTTTTAAATACATCAAGTTAAGGACATTCATTTATTGTCAATGTATCGAATTTACTCGATGTTTGCCTCACGATATATCGGATTGAACTGAAGGAAATTTTTTTTTGGTATATCGATAGTTTAAAATTACCGAATCTATAAAAAAATACAATACTGGCTCTATAAATAAATTTTAACTATTTCTGTAATGATTTCATTACCCAGTTACGTCTGTAAGTGAACACAGGAAATAGAAACTTTAGGATATTTCAATAAGTGATGTAAAGAAAAAAGAACGCCGAATATTTTACTTGATTGTTTAAAAAACACAATAATTTATTCGATATTGAAAAAATATCTATATTTTTATACTCATTCGATATATCGGTAAACATCGATGTCGCATACCGATATGTCATATCGATACATTTTTAAGTGGACACCCCTACATCAAGTACCACAATACCTAGGTTTATTGTTCTCTCACGTACACCCAGGTTATCCTAGTACATTTCACAACCCAATCCGTCACTTCTAACTGCACACATGCATGTGAAAAAAAAATTAATAATATTGCCATTCTAAATTTTTCCTTTGCTACCATGGATGCTAACCGGGATGTACCGAATGACCGGCTCCCTATGTTCATTGTGTAGCTCGCCAATGAACCTAGTGGAGTTCGGTACGGGTTTGTTCCTGAGTAAAACCCCTTCGGAGGAGGCGCCCAGCGATGTTCTCTCTGGGTACGTGCGCGCCGCCGCAGATCGATGTGCCACTCCGTTATGTGTTGCCTTTGATGGCTATCCGCAAACCACATTGACATCTTGTTTTTTTTTGTATTATTGTGATTGGTATTTACGATTATACTCTTATGTATGAAAAAATTATTAAAAGTCGTTTTACTAGTTGCTGCCGCCTGTGCGTTGTGAGACAGCGTCTAACTGTATACGCGACGGTTATGGGGTTCGATTCCCACGTGAGGGAATGATTTTATATTGCATTAAGTTTCGCCACACTCAACACGGAATGTCTCGACTTCGGACAGAAAATTACTATTTTATACTAAGATTCTTCTCTCTAACGACTTTGCTATGCGGGAAAAAGCGTGAAGCTGAAATTGTTTTACTAGAGTATGGTCTTAATGCTTTTCGCCTATGCACAGTAAAATCTGCCTTTAGCAATAAATTTGAATTTGAAACTCTTACATTTAAGAACTTTTTCAATGCATTGGGTATAAATCGTTATATACATAAATTATTATAGTGTCAATGTGGTTTCTTGTGTTTAGTCCCCTATTTGTACCACCTCTGTTGTACTTAGGTCCCACCAAGTGTTTGTTACTTACATATTACTGTTTTGTGAACGTTGGATTTTGGTTGCAAATATACATTGTGTAAAAATTAATTCTGTTCTAGTTTTGTGATGTTGATACATAAACGGTGTAGAGTCCTTAGCCTTGTTTTATTTTAATATTTTTATTATATCACATATGTTGTAAGTATAAATAGCAACTTGTCTGTTTCAAAATCAAAAATAATAAATAAAGGTTGCGTATTCTAATACAAATTCGAAAAAATACTACCGTAAATTTTAATAGAGGTTATAAAGGTTTTGATAATTGAATAGTAAAATTTAACAGTAAAGTTAAATGGTCAAACGTATTAAAATATTCCTTTGTCCTTCAAATAATCGTTTAAAATAATTAAAACCAAAGTCCAATTGACGCTTCTTAAACTATAAAACATGTAAATTAACAATAATCAACAGCATGATGTATAAGTGTTAGGAAGTTAGAAACTATGAGGAATTAGAGAGTTTTATAGATAATATTATATTTATTACAATTGTTATTGTTACTGCACTGGCGGTGTGCCGATCCGACACGCTTTTCTAGATTAGACCGAGCTATTGTTCTTGTCGATAATCAATCCTTTGAATCTTTCTTCTTATAAACTGACACATATTGCTTTAAAAATATTTAAAAACCATAAATATGTTCATAAATAACATAAAATAAGTAATATGAGTCTGTTTTCTATGTTTTTGTAAATCCTTGATGTAATATTCTATTGGCTGCCTGTCGCTGTGGCGTGACGTCCTGCGGCTTACCGCTAGGTTTTAAGAAGATAAATGTCAGTTGTAAATCATCTTAGTATTATGTGTTGAGGTCTTCACTTGTGTTTTGTATCATAATTCCACTCATCTACATTCTACTGGCACCCTTTTTGATATATATTTCAGATTAAGCATGTTTAGTTTTGTAACCTGTATGAAAACGTTTAAAAATTATTACTCTTGTAAATGTTTTTTTTGATTACAGGTGCAGACAATTTGTGTATTATATTAATAATAATGAAAATAACTGCTTAAAAGTCTTTATAGTCAATGTACTAATTTTCAAATGTATATAGGCGGAGTTCCCTTGGTGGTTTCGGTCGCTCCCACACCAAGCCGAGCAGCGCTACGCAACCACGACTCGATTATCGCAGCATGGTGTCAGTGGATGATATGCCTGATCTCTTTGCTTCGTTTGATAGTAAGTATCGGTATATCGATATCGTTATATTGAAATTTAATATACAGTTTGTTTAGTTAAGATGGAAGTGTGTTTAATTCCATTGGTGGGAAGTGTGATATATAAAGTATTTCCATTTCTCCGATCTCGAAAAACAATGCGTGTTCCTGATCTCTGGTATTTTAAGCGAGGAAAAAGAAGAAGTCTTAATGCTAGATCTTCTTTGCTTACCCTGCTTATGAAATAGACTCACGCTATGTCCTAATTTCTCGTACTCTTGATACTATGTTCTTTCTGGTTACCCTACTATACTCTACTATACTATATAAAGCGTAACGCTAGTTTTTCTACTGTACATTCAATTCAACGGGGCCAGTTGTGGCTCAGAGGCACAAAGTGCGACTGTAAAGCGACTGGTTGTGAGTTCGATTCCCACTCGAGGAGTGGAAATATTTAACGTTTCCATTTTCTTCGCTCTGGTGTCGAGGCAAAGCGCGGCGTTAAGTTCCGCCACTTAACGCGTAATGCCTCCAGAATTTGGTGGAAAGTGGGGAACGAAGTGTTTTAACACTAGTTTCTCTCTGCCTGCCTATCTTGCTATGTGCGGGATACAACGTGAAGCTATTCAATTCAATTAGTACCACCAAATAAGAATATATTAACTATAATTCGAATATTAAGACGCAACAATATCCGCAGAGCTAATACCGCGGCCCGCCCGCCCCAGCGACGACCCGCCGCTGTACCTGCGCCTGCGCATGGGCAAGCCGGCCGGCCGCCCGCTGCCGCGCTCCACGCCGCTCATGTCCTACGGACGCAAGCGCATGAAGCCCGAGTACTGGTTCGGGATACCGCGTAATCGGTAATGTTGTTTGTACATTTGCATCTTACAAGAAACAGCTGCTTATTGACGCTCGCAGCTTCGCCGCGTATTCTCCATAATTGTTTCGTTATATGGCAACCCTCGGAGGTTGATTTTTGAAAAAATAAGTTGCCTAGATTAACCGTGAAAGCGTGACAGACAAACAGACAGAATTTAGAATTTATATTGTAAGTGTGGATTTATGACCTGTGGCTTTGCTTGCGTGAAATGCGTGAAATCGTAACTATAAACAAAAAAAAATATAAAAAGTATTTGACTTTGAGTTTTCAACTTTTTTCATTCTGAAGTCCATCTAAATTAAGATTTTTAGCACTGAAAGCGTAACGGATTACATACAGTCAAATTTTCGCATTTATATGAAGTGAAGAAGCCTTCGTGGCGCAATTGAGAGAGGCAAATGAAGTACTTTGATTTTAAGTTTTATTGAAGAAAGGTACATGAGTCTAAAAAAGGTATAATGTCTACTAGGTGAAGTCGTTCAATGTATCATTATGTTTATCGGTAGTTAAATTATAGAAAATGACATTGACTGAAGCTATTTCTGTCACCAGCTGTTTGTATGTTAATGTATATTTATTTACATTTTATTCGGATATTTTCAATATTTATGGATTTTCAAGCTTATAATACATTTGCTGCTAATACGGAACTTGCGGTATAAATGTTAAATGAGGAAAAATAATAATATATAATTTAAAAGTATAATTAAGTGTTGTATGCATTATTTATATGTTTACGTAAACGTAAACTATGACCCACAGAAATAAATGTTAATAGAACGACCATTTATATCTAGTACATTAAGATTTAATACTAAAATATAAGCACATTTTATTTCAAATATTTTTTTCATATAACAAAAGAACATTACCATAGGAAAAATTTGTCGTAGTTGTAATGATTTTGAGAAATTACAATTAATCAAACAGAAAAGGATAAAACATTATATTATGTACTTACATTTTTTATAAATGTAATGACTATAATTACGAGAAGATTTTTTTTTATTTTCTTCCACTATTAATGTCACATTTTATTATTGGCAGCATTTATTATCGATTTTTTTTTATTACTTTCAACGTGATGTATATTTTTATGAATTTAGTAAGAAGTAAAAGAGGGACTGTCTATAAATACGATGACTTGTGGCTGCCATTCCCATTTGTAGAATGTTTATATTAAAATACATTGAATTTCACCTCTCAACACACATCGTCTTGACTTCTTACGAAAAGTGGAGAACAGAGTGTCTTGACACTACGTCCTCCCTAACTATCCTACTATACAGCAAAAAAACGCCAAACGCGAAAGAGAAAATAGCAATAAACTAATATTTTAAATTTAACAATTTTAAAATTAATATTTAATGTATACAGCGTGGACGACCTATTCAAGTTCCTAACGCACTGGGTGCCCGAGCGGTACGGACCTCTGCGTGATGTATCTGCGCATGGTTACGAGCTCATTGATAGCGACACCGAGTGGGACGATGATGATGCCAAGCCTGGCCAAAAGGTGAGTGTTTTATGTTAATATTTTCTTTATATTTTTTTAGCTTCACGCTGTATCCCGCACACAGCAGGATAGGCAGAGGGAACCTAGTGTTAAGACACTACGTTCCCCGTGCCGTTATGTTAATTTTGTGAAGTGTATATGTTGTGTATGGATTAGGTGTGAATATGTGTTGAAATTGAATTGTATTTTTTTTAATATTGATTAATCGGTGTTAGAATTAGCTTTTGTTAGAGAGTGAGTAAATTGATTGTATTAAAATGTTTTAAGCAATTTAAATTATTTGTATAAAAAGGTTTATAAATAACATAATATATAAGAATATACGTATAAAAATTGAAATGAAAAAATGCTACCATACTGATATTCAAGTTATCAACTTATTCATACGTGGTATGCATGTCTTACTTATATACAAGTGCAGAACCATGTATATATTATATACGTATAAAATTAACGATTTCATGATATCATCGATGATTTTATGAAAAGGCACGATTTGACCACGCCGCACCTTTACAAAATTCTTGCTTGACAGACTGATTAGTGATAATATATATTCATCTAC
The DNA here is from genome assembly GCA_019049465.1 of Dryas iulia moderata. Taxonomy (NCBI): domain Eukaryota; kingdom Metazoa; phylum Arthropoda; class Insecta; order Lepidoptera; family Nymphalidae; genus Dryas; species Dryas iulia. The sequence goes on from CM032417.1 coordinate 6,496,057, forward strand.
TAAACGTAAAAATCTGAAATTTGTCATGTCCGATTTTTCTAAGTAACTACGGGAACAGCAGAAAAAGTAATTTTACATTTTATAGTCCAAGCAAAGGAAGTTGCGGGCTATAACACTAACTCCTATCATATAAATTAAAAATTACTATGAACATTGAATATATAAATTACTCTCAATGTTGATAGTGTCTAACATTTTAAATTTTAGAACATAACACAAGTAGTTACAAACTTGTTTATTACTTAATAAATTACAATTTATGTATTAGGAATGTTAAAAATACTTTCACCACAGAGATAGTTACGAAACTCTTATTGAACTTTTTAATATTTGCTACTAGACTAAAAATACAACAATTATCTTTAATAACGCACCTGCGACGTAGGATGACAGATAGTGATAGCTGCGAATATGTCCTGAGAAAGTTTTAATTTTTTAAATATATTTTTAATTCTCTTTAAATAACAAAAATCTCATTTTTTAATGACAAAAACTAAACAACGGAACCTAATGTAGACTTTTCCTACGTACCACTATAAAAAACATCCTAAAGTTCAGGAAGATAAAAATATTTTAAGCTAATTGACCTTGTTTTTCACTTTCAATAGACTATTAGACAAATTCATGTATATTTTACAATTTGTATTATTCATGATTACCTACTATGTGTTGCTTGATTGCATTCAAATAGTTTATGTTTGGGCCGTGTTTTTATTTGCCAACTAATTTATTTTAAATATAATGTTATCTATCTTAAGGTCTTCTGAAAATGTTCCAAATATGACACTCTTAACATACTATAAAATCATTTAATAATATCGTATAACGTGAACGGACATTCTTGTAAATATTTTTGACATATTTATACTTTTATCTCCCGTAATCAGTCATCAAGATAAAGTCAGTTTTGCTATAATTATATATAAAGTACTTAATATACGTTATAATATATGAAACTGTATCTTCTACACACACTCGATAAGATATTCTAAGAGTGTGTACCGAATTTTTTATTACACAGAGACCTGGTCTATGATGTGCCCGCGGTAATTAGGCGGATTTTTTGTACATAGTTATATTTATTAAATATAAATATGTTTAATAATTAATTTAATTTAATATAAAATGTAGAAATATAATTTGTATCTAATGAATTGTCGTAAAATTCAATATTTGTATGATATTACGTCTTTAAATGGATTTTTTTAATTTTCTCTCTTATTGTAATAATGTATATACCAGAAAATATAAAGAATCTACTTAATTTTATAAATTCGTACCAATATTTAACGTAAACTATTTATTATTTGTAAAAAATATTCCAAAACATGACAGTTAACATATGAAACATTTTTAGGAACGTTCCGGAAGTACTGGCGACGTGTCGGACATCACAAGAGAATCGTGGGAGGTGAGTTATTATATTTTATAGTATAAAATAATTTAAAACTCGTTTAATATTTTAATCTTTGTAATTCAGACTAAAACAGCGCTTTCTAATACACTCGGCGACAACGCAGTTACCTCACACCATGACGCAATACATGTCAAACACGTGGTTCTAACATTTAATATTAAAAATAAAACGGTATACTTATAATTAATAATTAAAATGTACTATTTTAGCAACTATTGATAAGTTCGAATTATATTCAGAAAAGTAGTAGTTATTTTGTATTGCATAATGATATATAAGAATTAATTATATTACCTAATGAGATCACTAACCAGTAATTGTTTTCGTACGTTTTTTTACGTTACTTTTAATGTTTTAAAAAACACAAACGGCAATAACTTAGTTAGCAAAAAACGTTGATAAGATGAAGTCTAGCTTTTAATTAAATTATAAAGATTATTATTATACCTACAGTTATAAAACAATCGTTTATGTAATTTAATATTACTTTTGAGAAACAACGCTATCTCAACGAAGACACACAAGCTCATAATACATCAGCTACACTGGGTCAAGTTTTATTAAGTAAACATAACTTGGTTAAAAATCTTTTAACCTTCAATTGAATAAATGTACGAGAAATGTGTTCAATGCACTCTACTTTGTAAGAGATAAAATTAAGAATATTATAAATATATATTTACTTTAGAAACTTATAAGATTTGACCCTAACAATGTGCAATAATACTAACTAAACAACAATTGCGCATAGCTGCTGAAGGCGCCGTATGTGAAAATATATTCTATTATGAAGAGCCAGGCCGAAGCCCTGGGCGACTCCCTCGGCGAGGAGCCCCAGCCTGAGGTACCCACGAGCTCTAGTGTCTGTGTTACCCACTTAGTGACGAAACACTCCATATACAATACGTTTATAGTGTCTTGCGGCTATATTCAATGCAGAACAGTAGATCCCTGAATGTTCCTACAAATTGCACTGCATGTGTTTAAAATTACGGCGAATTACTAACGTGACTGGCTTGGATTATTTGTTTTTTATTATCAATCTAAATCATTTTTTATTCATTAATATTACTAATTGTAGTATCAGCTAATTATTTTTAAGTAAGCTAATCTTTATATCTTGTTTTCTGTACTATGTGTCACTTAGTTAATAGGTAAATTTATGAGAGGGAAATGCCGAGTCACGTTTAGTATGTGCAATCTTCTGTTGTAGCGAGAATTGGTGCACCCATAGTGATTCATGTTTATTGCACAACCCTTAGAGAAAATTTCGTATTTTTATACTAGATTGACTAAGCTACTAACGTGTTTTTATCATATATCACTATTATTTTACTTTTGGAGTAATTTTATATTTACAGAAGAAATTAATTCATATTTCTTGTAATTAATATTAAATATTTACGTTAAACTGTTTTTTTATAAACAATAACCAGAAAGACATGAAATATAACAACACTCGTAAAAGGTTACTGCTAAAAATAACTGACAATTAATGCAATGCGTATGTGCCTGGTGCCAGGTGCCTAGCGATTAAAGAAAAACTATATAATTTATGCACTTAGTATTTTACCTTGAAAGTGTAAAATAAATATTACGACGTTTATCTGCGTACCTTTTAAATATATTCATAGTGAATATTTTTATGTATACCTAATGGCCATTTAAATTATTATTTTGATATGCAATGAATTTGACATAAAAAACTCAAATTAATATTAAAGACCAGAAATTACAGTGCGAAATGTAGTAGGTACAATAGAAGGAATGGCAAACAATAGCCATCATGTAATACAGGCTCGAGTAATCATCTCTTGTTAGGTGCCAGTCGCCGCCATTACACAATGACATTGTTGTATCCTCTGGCACAGTACTAGACCATAAAACGTATTTTTAATTTTACTTGAAAGTTGAACGAAATGTCTTTATAAATTTTGCATTCAGCAACAAAATTTCTACTTGCTTGCTTCGTTTTAAAAATACAGTCTAAAATGCGCTGAGTGATGACTTTTATCAAGTTATGTTCACTGTGACGTGCAAAAAAAGACGTGGTTAACCAAAAAAACTGTTTAAAAGTTAAAGTCAAAATATTGTAGAAAACGTATAAAAATTTGAATTTCGCAAGATTCGAATCCACTCCTTTATATATTTTTTCAAATTTTCTAAAAATATTCTATTTTTTAAATGTGTAAATAACGCTTAAAAATTATAAAATGGAACGCATGGCATGACTGCTAAGTCACAGATTCCAAGAGCCGCGGGTTCGAATCCTGCTGCTTTTAAAATTTAATACGTTTTCTAAAAAAGTTTTCCAACTTCCTAAAAACATGAATAACGCTGTAAAAACGTTGACAAACTGGTTTCCTTCAAAATATTTGAAGCACCTATGATGCATAATGTTTTGTACGTTGCGTTCGTTGTGACGAGTGCGTCACGTTACAGCACACCATACGGGTCGACCTTCTTTGCACTACAATTGGTATTTTTGTTATCATGCCTATTAACTATGTTATAATTTTTCCTTTTACGTTCCATTTACTCAGGAATATGTGCGTAAATTTTTGCCACATATATACATAATACGCCTATTCATCTCAATATTTATTTTGTAATAATATATAGGTAAATGATCGTTTGTATGTATAAAAGTTCACAAATTAACAGAATTTCAAAACTTTTCTATGAAATTTGTATGAAATGCTATCTTTTTGTAGACGCCATGAATATAGTTCAATATGAATATAGTTAAAAAGATTGCATTATAAACAGTTTTGGGAGTTACGGATAAGAAAAAAAAAGTAATCTATACAATTCATAATGTTTCCTAAATTGGAAAAAATTAAAAAATATATATTTTTTTTATCATAATTTATATCTTTTCCTAAAACGTGTTATATATTTTAATTTTTTTTACGTATTTAAGATTTTTGAAAAAGACTTACAAATAATTGACGTAGCGTTGACGCAATTGTTCACTTCATTTGAATAAAACCCCGTCTCTAATCGAGTTTGCAATGCGCATTTATTTTTAGAGTGACTTTCTTTTATAATTTAGTATGTCATGCAACTAGAACTAATCATTCAACAAATGTACAACAGATTACTATAAGAACCGTTAAGTATGCCTATACTCGAGCGAGTGGCCAAGGATATTTTCACAGATTCCAAAAATGGTACATTGAAGAATAAAATTATTTGAATAGCTAAAAAGAAATCTCCGCTTTAGTATCTAAAACAAAGCACGGCCTTGAGTTCCGCTACTTAACACGCAATATCTGGACAAATGGAGAACAAAGTGTCTTCACACTAGATTTTCTCTGACTAACCCTGCTATGCGGGAAAAAGTAGAGGCTGTAAAAAATATTTGGCATTTTATCTGCAATAAAAAACCTTTTAAACTGCAGTATCCGTCACTAGGAGACGTTAAAATCGAAGATATAGATAGATTCTTGCGTTGAATGTACCACTTCCGTAAGATAACCGGATAATATCTGATATCCGAGTGTTGCCTTTGTCAGTTGATTGAACACAGTAACCTTAGATGGTCTTGTAAGCTTAACATGATATAGACGTGGGGTAGACTATACCAGGAATTAATAAATAAAGTTTTACCTTTTAAGTTAATTGAAAGTTTATCTTCAATTTGTATACATTCATGCAGATATTAAATCAAAAATATATAAAATATTATCCCCATTTTTGGAATAAATTAGCTAGGAATCGTTTCGTAGCATAACCCAATAGTTAATGAGGCACTTGACAGAAGTAAATTAGATAATAACGTGGAAATTCCGGATATGTGTGACACTAATGCGTTTGGGAAATCAAATTCTGTTTCATTGCAATTTAGTGATATGATAAATGTTATAGTATCTATATGCCAGTCAGTTGACATAATTACCTCTATGATAAAGGAAAATTGCGGTCCCCTTAAAAATATGTAAATTATCTATCACTAAAAACAACACAAAAGAATCTCGTCAACCATGAAAAAACATATTAAAATATTTTTAACATCTTAGCTTATAAATGTTTTACGGAATTAATTAATGGAAAATTTACGTCACTAATAAATGTAATTTGTATGTATAAACATATTTTTCTCAATAAATCGATATTTTAAAGACCTCTGTACTAAACCAAACAGAAATCAATTTGTCATAGAAAATCAGCCTTGTCCTTCTTTCTGGGATTATTCCGCTGTTTGTTTTCTATTTACGGATTTTAAATTTCCATTAATGATAGCAATATAAGGTAAATATTTGCTGCGATATGACAAAATAACTAATGATTTCTTGTCTTCCCAAACGTGGAATTATCTCGTATAGTATTCATTTCAGAGTATGTAAATTATGTTATAGATTACTGATAAAGATTTTTTAAAAGTTATTGTTTTTATAATTCCACAATATGACGCTGACGCTAATTAATGCGATAAAGACACGCTTAAACAAGTAGGAAGGACAGGAGGCCATATTTTCATTCCTTGTAAAACGTGGGTTAACTGATCGTATTGTATTACAACGACTGCATGGAGCCACTTTACGGTAACTGGAAAAATCGAGTTTTTTTTTATATTGCAGTATGCTCATGATTTTATTTGTTTAAATCGTATGATGAGGTTGTTTATAATTTAAATTATGCTAAAAAGCGCAATGTGTCGATTTCGGGCGGAAAGTGGAGAACGGAGTGCCTTGACACTAGATACCCGCTTTCCGCCGAATTTGGAGGCTTGCGTGTTAAGTGGCGGAACTTAACGCCGCGCTTAAACTCGACACCAAAGCGAAGAAAATGGAAATATAATTTCCACTCTTCGAGTGGGAATCGAACTCACAACCAGTCGCTTACAGTCACACGCTTGTGCCTCTGGGCCTAAAAAAATGAATGTCTTTAATTGAATTTAAGGCTTAAAAATTTAAGCCTTACATTAAGGTTCATTTTTAAACAATAATTCACTTTTTCATATTTATTAAGCCAAATACAAATCTAAGCCAAATGAAAATAATTACACTTCAATTCAATTTTAATCCGACTGTGTGAATAATTTAAATAAAGTAACAATAACAAAAATAAAATATTGAAGTTTTATATAAATAATTTATTATTTTTTGACCTTTTTAAATTGCCTAAACTTATTTTCATATATACTTTATATTCAACAAACAGCTACATTCGTTGACTTGTTTATTTTATATTCATACAGTGGTAACGCTCAATGAATTGTTAATTTAAGTGTTATCTTATCATCAATGGCACATTTCGATTAACAGATGCTGAGATCAGCATTTTAATCGCAAAATATATACATATATATTATCAGCGCCTTGTGAACACATAATGATATTTCTTTAAGACCTACCTCGCTTGTATAAGTAGTGTTAAAAATATTAACCGGTTAAGAATGCAGGCAAAAGATTAAGAAGTCGTACAGTGTAAAGATTCCTTGCGATATTAGGGTTGTCTGGTTGCACCTTTTCTGGAGCAGATCTTACTATATATATGTATTAAATCTTATTAAGATTTTCAGTCTTTTTGAAGCTTTTGAAGTTATAAAATAATGTGCAGGTACTCTACAAATACACATTAAATTAAGATGGTTACGTATACTGGATTATCTGTTTGTTACTTCTTTGCAAAATGTCATTCACCTCCTGTGTGTGGTAAATACACATAATGCGTCAATGTATCAGTGTTCTTTATCTCAAAACTTATTTGATCCGCATTTATTGCAAAGTGTATATATCAATCTTAACAAGTCCATTGCAAGAGCAATAAATTGCACAGAAGCTGTTATCCTCGGCCTAAGTTATTGCTTTATGTAAAAGTATAGAAAAAGGATTTTTTCAATATGTATGTGGGAGAGAGATTTCCTAGTATCATAAACACAAGTATAAAAGATGTTTAATTCAAGAGACATATTAAATGCCTTTTGTGGCGCAGTAGGACAGCATCTCAATGTAATCGTGATTGGTTGTGGGTTGTATTCTCTCTAGGGGGTCCTCATTACTAATGTTATCACCGATCATTATTTCGTGGAATTCACACCAATTATTATATTATAATTATTGCCATTTCAATCAAGATATCTCGATTTTGAGCGGAAAATGGAGAAGAGTGTCTTGACACTAAGTTGTCTCTGACTGACCCTACCGTGCGGCAAAATATATTTTTCATACTTAAAGAAACTTAATTTAAATTCCTTTTTAATTAATAAGGAACGTGTGTTATTTATGACGGAGCTTAACATAAATCTTTGAAAATATTTTTCTAAGTATACTCCATCGTTGTCGACTTACGACGTGAATTGCATCATGTATTTTTATTCTGATGAATAAAACATTTTCGTTAGCATTATGAACTAAAATTTATGAAATATGAACAAGCTCTTCTTGTCTAAAATAAATGAATATAACGTAATTGGTTTACCTCTTTATCTTCATAATTAATAAAATTTACCTTAAATTCAAATAATTTATATGGTGTACCCAAATTAATTTTGATATTAAAATTATTTAACATATCTGGTTTAGCCGAATATAATATTTTAAAAATGTATATAAAATAGGTATACTCGTATGAGTAGCAGTGGACATGCAGTGCAGCCGAGCACGTCCGGCTACGTAGTACGTGAGCCAACATCACCTTAATGCGCGCTGGGTCACTTGCTGCTTTTTGTAATTTAATTTCACAAAAGCAACTTCAATGCCAATATCTCTAACTCTTATAATCTTGCCCTTCTACGTAAATGACCATTAATTAGTCTTACATTGTTACTATATCAATCCCCTAAATTATTAGACGATTTATATTTTACTCATGAAACGATCACTAATTAGTATAGGCACATACTATATGTATACAACTACACCTTAGGCGATTGAATCTCGGATTCATTGTCTAATTTTAAAATTGCTATAAACACTGTGCTAAAACTAGCGGACAGTTTTTGTCATCAGTGCGGCGGGGTCGGCCGGCTCGTTGTAACCGCAGTCCTTTCTTTAGACTCTAGCTAGTCCCCCAGCAGCGCGACTCCGCTGTAGTCGTCTGTCCGACGCACTGCACATTGAATACACTCGAAACTTCGTCAATTAACGCGACGCGACCGCTCATCAACGCAATTGCAGTAAAACAATTTCCGTCAATATTGTACATTAATGGGCTAAAGTACAACGTCACGCGTAACAGTATCTATCGTCTGTTTATAAATCAGCCAACATTCGTCACGATTAGTTCAGTACTAAGTTTCGGATCCACGTAATCTTCGTAGGCGATTTAAATAGGAAACTGACGAACGTGCGTGCCGTGTTGTTGTTTTCACACATGTTTCGGTGCAACGTGTGTTAAGCCAAGCAATACATTGAATGTTGATGTGGATAAACTTGTTTTACACAAATGCAGACTATGAAATGGATAGAAATGGTGCGACTCGGTCCTACGTCACCGGAAAGGTCTTCAACTTTCGACAGTGATAAGGTGAGAGAGCAGTTAGTGAAGTCGACAGGTTAACGTTTAAAATATTATTGTTTTTATTATCGTAATATGTTTTTAACTTTATAAAGTTAATACTCAATAAGCACGACTTGTTATTCGTACGTCATCGTCTCATTGACATACCTTAGTACAAAAAATCTTTAATGTGCTATAGAAGCATTCATATACGAGGATATATACGCCTACATAAATTTGTATACATATATGGTTGTATTTTGGTAATGTCATATCTCAATTTTTACTACTCTCATATAAGTAGTAATAAAATCAATTGCGATTATTAGATTATTTTGAACAAAGACGATAAATAATTTGAACGATAATTTAAGAGTTACCATGATAAGATGGAAAAATATATAAATAATGTTTTATTAAATAGTTATTTTTAAAAAACTACATAAAAAATAACACATTATTTAAATGTTAGGCTAAAATAAACAATATTCGATATATTCAGTTGTAGAGATAGTAAATATTGAAAACAATTATTAATTTTTGTTCAATCAAACTTATAAAATCGTAGTTGTATTGTAAAACACATATTTCCTGCTTTATGTGCTTTAACCTTAAAATTATATCCGCTTAGTACGTGATAGGTCGATTCATTAAATAAGTATATAAAAAACGATACCTACGTGTGTACGTTTGAATTGTTGATGCCTCAACTTACATGCTCGTACCTAGTTGTGACCCAGCGCTAAAAGATTCATATTTAATTATATTTATTTTACTTTATTTATTATTATATGTACAATCTTTATATGCCCATAGTACTATTTTAAAAAAAATATGTTTAAATTATGTGTTTACATATCAAATATTATTTAAATATTAAATAATATACTGCAAAATTCTAAGCATTGGACATATTCAAATACAACTCTTTTGATGAGTGTATAACTTTAAAACTTACTGAAATACGCTGAATTACATATAAACCATTACGGATATGTATAACAATTAAAAATGTTAATTTGATAAGATTATCGGTAAGATAAGATTTTAAAGTCCATACATTTAAGTTCCATGTTACATTAAACCAATGCTCTATTGTGCGGAAAGAGCGTTAACCTTTAAGAATGATAATGCTCGAAGAAGTAGGTAAAAAGTATATTGATTTGATTTCGCTATAGATATGATAAATTAGTCTTTTTTATTATAAATATTACGAAATATAAATTCTGAAAGCATATATATAATCTGTGATATTTAGATAGTGAAACTATTTGATTCTTTTAATGATTTATTCTATAATAGCGTATGTGTACATAAAAAGTTAAAAATTACGCTTAAATTAATTATTTACATTTATGCGTTTTGTCAGTATTCATGCTGAACCTAATAATAAGTCAATAAAATACTGGCAGCTTAACTACGATATTTCAATACAATAATCCTTTTATAGCTTTTGTATCTTAATATTGTAAATGGTAATGCATTTATGATAGAGACGATTTTTGCGATAGAGACGTCAGTTTTTCGTTTAACACTTTACATTTACTGGGCAACATTGTTTGACGTTCGCTTCTAAATTCTTAAAGCTATAAATATTGTTAATCTTGTAAATATTTCATACGGAGTGTGTTAAAAAGTTAAAATGTTACGGAAAGTAGTGCAAAGAGTAATTAAACATGTAAGGAAAAGCGACAGAGCGTTTAAAGTAGTCGTCAAAAGGGACTCTATACATTCTATATGTCGAAGGGGAAAATTACATTGTATTTGCGAGGTAAGCGACGCCTACAAATATGTTAGGGCTTTTTTTTATGATATGTTTAGTTATAAATAAAATAATTCCATTTTTATATTAAGATCAGAGTAAGAAAGAGTTTTAAGGACCGACATTGTATTTTAAATTTTGCTTGTAATAAATAAAAAGGTGAAACATTCTAGTAGGCATGGCAATTGTTCGTTCTATTTAGAATAAATTTAGAATGTTTACGTATCGTTTTAACTATTTCAACTATAGTTTTTGTTAGCCTGCTCACAATATTGTTACTTTTTACTGTAAGTAGAGCGCACGCGCGCCCTCGCCTCACTGGATGTTGTATGTGAAATGTAGATGTCGGGAATGCATCATCTCATTAGTGATAATCAATCTATCATTACTGTCATTAATCATTTTATTTCAATTAATATCAGGTATACAGACATCCGGGGAACGAGTCACTTCCTCTTTAAAGCATGGCGCACATATCCATATCTTACGATAAATATGCATACTTATTATTTGACATCACATTTCATGAGTTGTAGTATGAATAACAAAATGAACAGTTTCCTTTACTTAGGAGCCACGATTATATGTTATACCTTATATCATGTCTTATATTCAATATATAGTTATAAGATTAGTATAAGTTTATACTGAGAATTTACAACGTTGCAATACGAAAAGTAAATATAGAAAAACCGGTTTGCAATTTCGTATTTTGTTACTTATTAACTTTACAGAAATCATTCCACGAAAATATCACACAATAATATTTTGAAACTGGTTCATTTTGAGCACTTGGCAGAGCCGGCTACTTACTGGTTGTGAGGCAACACACTTATAGCTACAGTTAATTTATTTTACTTTTAAACTTATACACTAAAATAATTCAATAATAATACTAGCAACTTGAGGTTTACACTTATTCTTGTGTTTCCATAAACCTGTATTCAATATGGACGGTATAAATATATTATAATATATAGGTGCTGTCGATGAGCGATGAATTACGGCGCGCTCTGTACTCTTCGGGCGCGTCGGTTGACATGGAGTTCTCGCCACCTGACCTCATTGGAACCTCTGAAATATTTACAATGGAACACAGGTAATACTTTTTTTTCTTATATTTTCTTATTTACTTAAACATAATTATTAAACTACCAATTACTTAGTATAAATATTTCAAATGACATGTAAGAATTGAAATATATTTATTATGCACAATAAATAGCTTCAAGTTTGTTTCTGCATGTAAGGGCAGTTAGAAAGAACCTAGTGTTGAGGCACTCCGTAACATCCGCATAATAAATGTATATTAATATCAGTTTTTGCAACACCTCTACTTTACAATAATTAACTAACAAGCTATGATATAATAGGTTATTGCTAAATATTGCGACAAATATTTAATTGCGTATTGCTTAATATTATGAAAAACTATTGTTAATGTTGTTTGAATTTTATAATTCACGATATACATATAGTAATATCATAATATTTAATAATATTATATATTTGCAAAGTAAATATCATTAATTTGCACATATTATAGATTATTTATGTTCACTTTGTACTTTATTTACCTGCATAGCGCTATATACTGAGTACCTGTGAACTTAGCAATATGTATGTGGATTATATAGGACACATTACAAATAAACTGTTTTCCGTCTTGTTAAACATGTATTAGCATATCAATTAGAAATAAACACTTAACTGCATTGACATCACCAAGACTTGTTGCTTGCGCTAATTATCATATATACTTTGTTTTATATTTTATATTTCTACTAGTTGTGCCCTCGATTTCGTCCGCGTGAAATTTAATAAAAATATTATTATTCTAAAATAAATGAACCTAAGTTAATCCTTATTACATCACTTATCTGGCAGTGATAAGTGTCGTTAAAATCGGTCTAGCCGTTTTAAAGATTACCCTGAACAAACAAACAGTCAGACAGACAGATAAATATATTATTTTAGTGTATATATTGTGTTTACATGTAATATGTACATTTTGTTTAAAAGTGGTTATTTTAATATTAAAAATAAACAACTTTATTTGATATTCTCAGTGCTTGGATAAAATAATGGCTATCAAACTACCTTGATTAAGTAAATTCCTTTCATTTAAATAACGTAACTGTTATTTAATTGTTTTGTATTAAAGTATATTTAATGTTCCTTACTTACGTATTAATAAAATAATACTGAACAAAAGGTTAAATAAACAACTTATTGAATAAAACAATAGGTAAAATCACGACAGCTGATTATTTAAAAATATTTTTTCCTTACGAAATGCTTCTCACATAAGTTATTATTTTCTTATCTGAAACCTCAGTTACTCAACAAGAATTCCTGAGATGCAATATCAAACAATCGCTTTGTGTATTGCAAAGAAATTCTGTGAATTTTCCTTCTTCGAATTATAAAACGTAACGTAATACGTTAAAAAAGCAGCTCCACGGGTTTTTCGGTATAGTAAGGTAGTCAGAGAGAACTTAGTGTTAAAACACTCCGCTCCCCAATTTTCATCAGGAATCTAGATATTGCGTGTTAAGTATTGGAAGCAAACTGTGTCTTTTATCTGTCTTATATACGAGAGCTCATAAATGAAAAAAAATATTAATCTTTACCCTAAGTGGAAATCGAACCTAAAACCGATCGCGTTTACAATCACACACTATCCCACTTCGGCACGACGACCTCCTGATATGACTTTTTATGACAATATAAATAAAAAGTAATAAAAAACATAAATATATTATAAAAAGTTATAAACGTTAACAACATTGTTTTTTTTATTACAGAGAGAAGCTATGCACAGTGTTGCCGGCGCGTGCGCAGGGCTACATGTGGTCGCTGGCGTTCAGCACCAGCCAGCACGGCTTCTCCCTCGCCTCCATGTACCGCAAGATGCAGCGCGTCGACACACCCGTTCTGCTTGTTATACAAGACACCGATAATAACGTAAGTGTTTTCACCTAGCCATTTGAACAATTTCTTGATGTGTCGCCTACGAAATAGCTAAAAATCTTTGTTAAAAGTCATGCGACTGCGATACTATGTAATTATAATAATATTTCATTAATAAAGGAATCTTTTTGTAGTTTGTTGTGTTTATAATTTTTCAAGATTTTCAGTGTTTTTTCTAAGTAGAAAACTTACCTATAGATAATTAATTATATCTAAAAGGTTATATATTCTATATCTTGTGAAGTAAGTAAAAAAAATGAGCTCTTAGCATCAGCAGGTCAGGAAACCCAATTTAATCTAGAATAATGTGCATCATATAGAGAATACGAAATCAATGAATATTTTCATTTTGAATTTACAACAAAAACAATATGACAATGTACTATGACGTCACCCAACGTCATACTTAAACTTGAGCAGATAACAGATGTCGTTTGCATTTTTCTTACAAATGTTATTTCGTCATATTTGCTGCAGGTAGAGTGCGTTGACGTTATAAATTAATTTGTTTTTGTTTAATATATCTGAGTATAATTTGGCCCAAAACTTTATTCATTTGAATTGACTGTTCTTTTTATTGTTTGACACTATCTATCTATATTGCTGTAGTTAAACAGTAAAAATAAAATGTATGTATGCATTAACCTACTTCTGGACTAACTATGGACGACATATTTGAATGAAACCTTTTTTTTACATATTTAGGCAGGACTTGTGCGATAATTGTTTTGGAAAAGTGGAACATCTGATTTAGTACCATAATAGACTAACTTTATTATAAAATGTAACTAAGTTGTATCTTAACAAAAGTTGTTCAACGTGATGGGTATTTTGGAAGGAACGGTTATTAAGTCCACGCAAACAAATTTACGTATAGCGTCTATTATATATAATATCTACATAAATTTATTGATTTTTTTTATTTTACACTTACACAATTAAGCAATCAATTAAAATTAACATTCTTCCTTCGAGTTTTACAGATTTTTTTATCTATACATATAATATGATACTGTGTGACGAAATCATGTGTGTCTTAAATGCCGATACCATTTTGTCATAAACTTACGAAACGTTTTCATGATGATATTTATATCTAATTTATACATATTTTAAAAGATTTTTCTAATATATAACCACGTGTTTCATTTTAAAACGTGTGCTCATCTTGTTAAACAACTTTTATCTTTTTAATTAACATAATTTTCTGTTCTTTATTATATTGAGGTCATTGAAATAATATGAAGGTTAATGCTATCGTTCTTAAGCTAACTGTTAAATAATATGTTAAGATTTGAGATTTATTTTAATTATATATAAGTTCCTTGAAATATTAATAAATAACAATTAAAAAGAGGCCGTCGTGGCGCAGTGGCACAGCGTCTGGCTCTAACATGGTGGTTGTAGTTCGATTCCCACTCGGGGGAATGGTTATATTTAAATTTTCTTTCCTGTTATAGCTAAGATAAAGCGCGTCGTTAAGTCCACCACTTAACACGCAACTTCTTGATTTTGGGTGAAAAGTAGATCTATCTTTATACTAGATTTTTTTTAACAACCCTACTATATAGGAAAAAGCATTATTCTGAAATTAAATAACGAAATATATTAAAGCTTAAATTAATTTTATTTTTCTTCTTACCTTTTAATATTAATTTACCTTGTTGAATTGGTTGTATACTGTAGCTCTTGCCGGCCCAAGAGATAATAATGCGATTAATAATTATTAACCTTTTAAACCACTTTGCTCGTATTAAAAAAATATATAGGTAAGGTTTCGTTTTATAATAAATGAAGTAAAAAAAAGGCAACAGAAAAATGATGAGGATCTGTAACTAATACGATATTCGACTGATTCGCAATGTTATATTTGCATATTTAAAAAAAGTTACAGTAATCCAGGCTGAATAACTGTATACTTTTTTATTTAAATATACAAATGTGATATTACAAATGAGTTGAAGGTACAAAATTTGATAACGCTTTTGATTACTATCGTTTTATAGGTAAACGCATTGTAGGAAAATGCTCGTATAATGCGTTACGTACAAATGATTTGTTCCTAACTTTTTTCGTTTAAAGGGCTTTAAGGGGCTTAAATCGAATATTAAGAAAAAACTGTGTTATAAATAAAATATATGAGATTTATTAAAATCAAACTAGTAATTATAGCGTTTTATACAAAAAATAATGTCATTTACATTATTTTAAAAGCAGTTTTATACCTACTTATTCGTTGTCGGATTTATCTCAAATAACGTTCCACGGATTATGCCACATTTTACGTTATATGGGAGAATAACCGTGTTATACGAAAGAATCTAATTGTTATTTCAAATTAAAAAAATATATCAACTCGAAACTTGAATATTTGCAGGTATTCGGTGCACTGACGTCATGCGCTTTACGGCCTTCCGAGCACTTCTATGGCACAGGTGAATCGCTGCTGTTCTCCTTCCAGCGTGTTGAAGAACGCCGCGCCTCGCAGATCTCACCTGATGATTCTGGACCCAAGGACGATAAAGAGGAGAAGAAGGAAGATAAAGATGGTAAGTGTTTTCTTTGCTCTTTGATCGTTAAGACCGTATATTACCTCAAAAATAATAAAAGTGTCCCTTATGGATGTCTATATTATATAGGAATTATACATTTGCCATAATTAGTTAACATTGCTGTTGTTACCAAGAGGCCGTTGTGACGCAGTTGGACATCGTCTGACAGTAAACGCGATGGTTGAGGGTTCGATGCCCACTCGGGTGAATGATTATCAATCTGTCCACTGCTGGACATAGGTCTCCTCCAGGGTACGCCAAAGGTCCCGGAATGATTATAAGTATGTTATTGAAAAAGACATTTAAAGTGTGGAATAACACTTTAAAAATGTTTAAAACAGTATGTTATTTTCATCCTTCCGCTCTGGCATCTAAGACAGTGCGACGTTAAGTTGTACAACTTAACAAATATGTATGATATTTACATTAATTAATAATTAAATTGTCGTTATAATATTGTTCAGATTGCACGATAATCTGCATTTTGTTAAAAAGTGATTAATTATATTAATACATAGCTTTTATTTGACAAAGATAATGTTCAGTTTTACTTCGCTAAAGCGCTGCTGTTTTATGAAGTAGTCTTATTGGAAACAAAATAATGATTTAATGTTTTTTTTTCTTGTAGACCAAACCACACCAGTCAAAACGAAATTTAAGTATTGGGGCTGGACCGGCGACAATATGTACTTTATCCGAGGCAGCAACGATAATATTTCTATCGGCGCTGGAGAGTGAGTATTTTATTAAATTATATATTTTATATTATATAATTATATATTTAATATAAAGATAAACCATATTATACTCTTTTCATTGTCAATTTTTCTTTTTTTATAATTATTGTTTTACTCACGCTAAAAAGACTAATTTTGACTTATGTGATATCCGATATAAAAGAGTATCCTATCTTTTATAACAAAAAACAAACTTTATAAAAATTCTTCGTTACTCCACATTAGCTAACTAGAGCAGGAAAAAAAATAAAAAATCATTATAAAAAAAATATTTACAACTATGGTGTCCTGTTATACCAAGTAGGTACATTGTGACTGCATTGCAATTATTTATACATATATTAAGAATTTTGATATATGAACAAACTCATTAACCACCCATGGGTCCTACGCCCGTCCTTATGGACATATAGACTTATGGACATCAGAGATCGCACTGCACTTTTCCAGCGCGATTCTTGACTCCTACAAATCTACATCCTGGCCAGTGTTGGGCAAAATTTATTTGCAATCAACAATTTAATTTTAGCGATTGATTATTTGCTTGTACAAAAAACACAATTAAAAATTAAGTTATTGTTAACTGTCAAACATTAAGAACTAATTAATTTTCAGCTAATTGTAATTTCCCCACTAACAAATAATGGGTCGTTAATATTTAATTGTTAATTGTAATTATTTTTTGCCGATTACTGATCCTGACCTAGTATCATTACTTATTCTTTTCTGGATTTAACCTGCACTCCCACTGGCTGATTGGTGTATGCGCTAAATCACAGCAAAAACGTTTAGCCATATTAATAATTTTGATATGCATTTACAGCGGCAAGTTCGGCCTGTGGCTGGACGGCGATCTGTACCTGGGGCGCACGCAGCGCTGCACCACGTACGGCAACGAGCCGCTCACCACACGCGAGGACTTCATCGTCAAGATCATGGAGTGCTGGACCTTCATCTGAGCTGGTTGCGCCCCTTTTAGACTATCTTATGATGTTTGCTACGATTTGACACTTTACACGCTGCACGCACGCTGCACGCAACACGGTCTAGTCACTCGCAAGCAGGCGCGGGCGCGTGCAACGTGCAGCGGGCTGCGGGCTGCGGGCTGCGGGCAGCGGGCGAGTGCTACCTAACTAGTCAATTGTCGTTCGTAAATCGTAGGTGAGTTGCCTGAGTTGCCGCTCCGATAGCGACAACGGTTACGTGTCAATTCTATTAAAACTGAGCGTTGTTAAGGAAATTAATAAAAAATATTATTATAATAAACATATTTGTAACGATCGATTAAATATTCATCATGTAATGTTACGTAGAAGTTTATATTAACGAATCAATTATTGTGTTTAGCTGCCGTCTATTGGTGTTGCCCAGTTATCGATGTTTAATATGTAATCGCATTATTTTACATAGCTCGAGTGATGCGTGTCACCCGCAGTCGAACTGTCAGTATGAAATAAACATTTACACGTCGCTTTGGTTATGTAGCGTACATATTTCGTTGTCGTGTCCGTATTTTAGTTTGTAATGTTAAGTTAGTGAGCATAATTTATATACTTTCACTGTGATTTGATTATTATGGTTGCATTTTATTATGTTGAAGCGTAATTACTGATTAGTGACTATTTAATATCTTTGTGTTTAGTTGACCGATACTGATTTATAGATTTTTTGATTACATTTTATAATCACTATAACCCTTAGTGAGGATGTATATTAGGCGAGTACATTCGACATATGCAGTAATATTTGTTGATTAAAAACAATGCATGAAAATATTTTACAATGTAATGCTTCAGTACAGAAACGAGTAGCCGATACAATATAATATTAATTAGAAAAATTATAAAAAAAAATAGTTACTTAGAGCTTGATGAGTGTAATCGTCATTGTGCTTAGTAATTGTGTCACTTAGCATGATGTTACTCAGATTTTATCTGGTCGTATTGTTATTTATTAAATATATTTTAGTATATTAAACGACAGGCGCCGGCGGCTGTTGATTTAGCGTTCGTTTGCTGAATACAAAGACAAGATGGCGTCACTTAAGGTATTATTAGGGAAATGTAAAGTGCAATATTATGCGTTTGTATACTGTCATTTTGTATTCAGCACGCGCACGTCTATGGCATCGTAACAAGGCCAGTAGTTAGTGCGTAAACTAAAGAGAAATATTCGATATCAGATCAATGAAACAGTATTTTTGTGATTAATACTAACTTACAATGTTCTTTTGCTTAGTGGTCGTGGAGTCGATTTATCAAGAATATAGATGTTTGAACTATCCTCAATATTACTGTTAAAATATGTACACCCTATTACTGCTATGAGATTACTATGAAATATATATTTTTGTGAATAAATTCGCAAGCATTCAACTAATTAATTAGAAATGTAGTAGAAGCAAATTATTTATATTGAAAGTCGCAAGTGTCTGTCCATGGAACATAATATTGTTATTGTTTGTCATCAGACAGTAGGAGTGAAAATTAGTTTTCAGATACTATTTATTGGCATAATTAAATGTTATAAATATATAATCACTTATGACTTGTTGAGTAGCAGTGAGATGTTTAATATTTATTTATTATGTTATAATTTGAATAATTGGATTGAAGCTGCAGCCGTATTGCGTTCTGGTGATCTATTATGTAATTTTTAAGTTGTTAAAATGTAAATCAAGCCATAATAACTGAGAATATATTCTTTTGAAGAAAACTGCTATATTTTATTTTTATATCCTTTAATCTTACTTAGCTTATATATATAAAATTGTTTTAATAATTAGAGTATCTTGAGCGATGATTTCCATAAGAATCATTGTGGTCATTGTATCTTCTGTAATTGTGATTGCCTCTATGCCTGTCCCTATTCCCATAGCGATCATATGGCCTTCCTCTGTTTCTGTTGTCATATCTGCGTCCAGAATTAAATGATCGCCAATTCTCTAGGATTGGTGGAGTGGGTGGCTCTCTATTAAAAGTTTTCATGAATTCTTCATCCTTTTCAGTAAATCTGTCTTTTAGTTTTTCTTCACATTTAGCTAGAAATTCTTTGTCTTCTGCAGAAATTTCGTCATTGCCCATTTTATTGACTTTGAATTATTATATGATTTTGTAGCTGAAACAAACATTTTACATAAATATATTGCTATACATTTAATTAAGTAACTACAAGAAAATAATAACATTTATTGCTACAAACTTAAACAAAGAAATGTAGCAGGCAAGATGGTTTCTTTCAAATAATCTACCATTGTGAGTTAAGTTTTTTTCTTTAATTTAGTTTCACACTGTATCTTGCACACAGCAAGGTAATGATATATTATTTTAATTCCACAAGTAGGAATCAAATTATTATTAAATTCAAATTATATGAAACATGTTATATGAAACAGAATGACCAAAAATAAATGTGACAAATTTCACATAAAATATAAATTTATAAATTAAATATATGAATTCTCTGCATTTGGGTTATTGTTTTCATTATACATCACTGTGCAAAAAATTACTGAATTTTTATGGTCAAATTTCAACAATTGTTTATAAAATCATACATAACTATGAAATATGGAATTCAATTTAATCTATTAAGATTTCATAGTATATAAATTAAGAATTCAAGTTTCATTTTCTTCGCTCTGGTCTCGAGGCACTGCCACTCAACACGCAATACGTCAGAATTCGGCGGAAAGTGGGGAATGAAGTGTCTTAACACTAAGTTCCCTCTGCCTACCCTGCTGTGTGCGGGTTACAGCGTGAAGCTAAAAAAAAGTTAATCTAAGGGGCATAAACCAAATTTGATGTGCATATAGCTTAAAATAGGTTCTCGAGTTATGAAATATTGAAAATAGTATTAAATGAATAAAGATTTTAAATTGAACATGTAAATTTGAACTACTTATTAAAAACTACAAGCATTGTAGAATATGAAAATTAAATAAAATGTTATTTAATATTAACTGAAATTAATTCTAAGCTTAAACGTTTTTACTTACGTGTGTGAAGAGAAGTATCACATAAGTTAATATTTTTACTTTGAATTTTACACAACTATGATATGATTCCAAGTGAGATTGGGAATAAAAATTACATAAAGAAAAAAGCAATTACTTCCTTTTTTCTAGAAACTTACAATTTGTGATATTAAATAAAAAAACAGTGCCAAATCACGTATCAAGTAACTGTTAAAAAGAAACAATATATCAATGAATAAAACTGTACTATCCTAGTTATAACCACAGACGCAACTGTCCAGTTGTCATTGTCAATTGTCATTTTGTCAAATTGTGGACTGATCTGAAATTATCATACGTATAACGTAACAGATAAATTATTAAAAAATACTATATTTTGCTTTAAACATAAATTAATTTATAGTAGGCAATTGCAAAGGCAGTAATAAAAAATAACTTATTGCTTTTAGTTATAAATGTATATACATTTCTAACCTATTATTTCCTTGGCAAAAACAAAGCGCAATTTTTTTTTATTTCATGAGATCGCGCGCATTTGCTACTGTCAAAGTTGTTTATTGTTAGGTTAATAATTATAAAGTATAGTATAAATACTAAATTTTAGTGAATAATCAAGAAGATAAAACACAATGTCGTTCGGTTTAAGTATATGTTAGTAAATAGAAATAGTTTTCAAGAAGACCCTCTAGATTTGTGTTATGGCTGTCAAAAAGTACGCGAATATTTGAGTATTGCGATTTTTGCATAATGTTCTCGCACAATGTATGAAGATGATAACATTATTTCTACTCCTAAGCGG
The DNA here is from genome assembly GCA_019049465.1 of Dryas iulia moderata. Lineage (NCBI taxonomy): Eukaryota > Metazoa > Arthropoda > Insecta > Lepidoptera > Nymphalidae > Dryas > Dryas iulia. The sequence goes on from CM032417.1 coordinate 6,517,719, forward strand.
TATGCATTAAGTGAAGTTACAAATGCCAGTAGTTATGTATCTCCAACTGCTAACCTCAAGTTATTAACTAATGTGGCTCTTCAATATCCCACGCCGCCTCCAAGCACGGTGCACAGAAAAGAAAAATCCCTCCAAATATTATGTGATAAGTAAGTATAATGAATAGAATGGGTGGTTACTATTTTTATGTTTTTACTAATTAAAAAACTTTTTTTAGATTTCTTAATCTATATCCACTGCAAGGAAATGGCACCGTAGAAATACAGCTGGATAGTACTGCAGCTCGACTAGGAGTCGAAAAACGTAGAATGTATGATATTATAAATATTTTAGAGGCCATGCAATGTGCAGTTCATAAAAGGAAAAATACATACTTATGGCATGGTGGATCTAGGCTAAACTCATTTTTGAAAATGTTAAAGAAACAGGGTGAAAATTTAAGATTATCTGAGGCTCTCAAAGGAAAAGCTCCAAAACCACCAGCTCCGAAACATAAGACTTTAGGAGTTTTGGCACAAAGATTTTTGATGCTCTTCCTAGTTGAACCTCCTGTAAGTATTTTATAATATGTAATTGCTTAACATATCTTATATCATTGATAAAAAATATTGTTTATTTCAGAATACTTTAATAAATTTAGAAATGGCTGTAGGTGTACTTATAGACACATCAAACAAGAATAAGACTAATCTATCACCTGAGCAGCTGGATAGACAACATAAATCTAAAGTGAGGAGGTTGTATGACATTGCAAATGTATTTATTTCAATTGGTCTCATAGAAAAAGTTTCAGGTAATTTAATTTTAAAAAAGCCAGTATTTAAATATGTTGGACCATTTAAGATGAAGAAATCTGATAAGATTGTTTTGCACACACCATCTCCAATTACACCACTGTCGGTCATAGCAACAACTCAGCAAATGACACCATGCCATGTCTATGCTGGGAAGTCAAAGAGAAAGTTAGAGTTTACTACTCCAAGTGCTTGTACTGAAAAACTTGGTTTGACTACCCCACCCCATACACCATCACATAAGTGGGATGAAATTCTGCATGTAGCTGATATGGAACTTAATAGAATCAACAATGGCATTATTGTGTGATTTCATATTTTATATTATACAAAACAGAATATGTCCACAAAAACTCTATACTCATAACTGCTATATTTTACTAACACATAATTCAAGTAACTTTGTATATAGCAATTCCATATTTTTAGAACATGGATATCAAATTTTATAATATGGTTTTAGATCTCAACTGCTGAAATTAATTTAATTCTTATTCTCTTTATGCATTATTTCATATAGAAGAAATTTGAATAGTGTTGTGAACCTAGCAACAATGATTAGATTGTAAAATGTGCTTGCCATTCATATTTATTACTGGCAGTTTTGCAAAATTGAGTCTGAATTAATGTGTATATAAGTGGACTTGACTGAACATGTTTATTTAAGTCAAATATTTGTGTAACTGTCTTCCAGGGGATATTTAAAGAAATATCTTATGACTATAATAATATAAGTGTATGAAATATTTTCTTTATATTATACAAATTTTATTATATGTTGCTGAGAACAGAGGTTTATCTTTGTCACAGACATTATAGTGCAATTAACACAATGTTATTGTAATTCTAAGAATTATATAAAAATACTAATACAATATTAATTCCTAATACATATTATTTAAATTAAGCTTGAGACATATTTAAAATATCAAGTTATTGATGCTTTACTGTGAAAATATTGTAATGATGTGCAAACCCTTTTACAAAAAGGTTTCTCATTTACACAATGTATATTTTGATACCTTTAAGGTTATCCAAAAACTGAAAGATTTTAAAATGTAGTATAAATCTGCTTGATTTATACACAAAATATATTTATAAATATTTATTTTTACAAAATATTTACAGCAGGTATACATTACTGCTATATGTTATTACAGGGGTGGCCAAGCTCTTTAGTCCAAGCCATTTTTCATGAGATTTTTTTTCTTAAATACACATTTAAAATTTATTTGAATACATTTTAAAAGAATTTTTCTTTTGAAAGTGTACATAGAACTCCATAATTTCTAAGGAACTTGGGTATATTTGTCGAGAGCCACAAACAATCCTTCGAAAAGTTGCAGTTGACCCCCCCTGTACAACGACTATTGAGAAGTCAAAAACTCTTGCTGCTTGAAGCTAAATGCTTAGTTTTTGACGGGAGAGCTAGCAATATACATATGAAAATAAACACATACATGCAGGAGTGATCTGTTATCATCATCCTTATATTCAAGTCTGCAGTATAATGAGGGCCCACTGAATTGTTAAAAATATATATTGTGATGGGTGACTAATTAGTAATAGATTGCCCCTGGGAGCCCTACGACTGATGGTCATCAACAAATTAATAAATAATATTTATAATTATGTTTCCTAAGTCTTTGCCGTGATTTTATTTCTATTATTAAAATGTTAGTATTTTTTGACAATAATTGAAAAAAGATTTGCATTTAGAGCATGTCAGCTTTGATAGATTATATGAATTATATATCAAAGTTGCCTTTATTTTATACTATTTTAAGTTACATGTATACAATAATACATTATTGGATTTCACAAATTTATTTTAATTTTTTCATACAGTTCCAACATCCTTAGTATTTATTTCCCAACTATAGTATTTAATCTACACACTCCGGACACGTGGACTACACCTTTTTTTTACTAATTATAAATTATAATGTTGATTTTTTTTCATTTACTTAACTAGACTAAGAACCTTCCTAAAATAGACACAAAAAAAATGTCATATTACCTAAGTATTAGTGTTGTTAATATCCAATACCTACTCTAGTACAAACTGGTACAACAAACACTGGTAAGTGAAATTATTATAAATTACTAGTTGCACCTGAGATGTTTTGAACTTCAAGTCCTTCATACCTAGAGGGTGCATTGTTATTTCTCCTTGTCTGCCATGCCCTCCTGTCCTGAATTCCAGTGGATTCAAAACTGGTCACGAAGGTCAGCCGTGATCTTCCTCTGTCTTTAATTTCGGTCACCATTTGCTTCTTGTCTTTATTTAAAATTGTAACTGCACTTTGTGCTGTGCTGGTGTCAAGTCACTTCACTTTCGGCACTAAATGGAGTTGCGGAAACTGAATTCCGCACTTAATTTGGAGGATATTCATTCAGTGTATTTTCATATATAATTTTAAAATTATTAATACTATAATAATTAAAAAAAATCTATTAAAATAACTTTCCAACTACTCATATCCATAATAAACATATACATGGTTAGCCATCGGTTATATATAATGAAACAAAAAATTGAATTTTGACTACCATTTATTGATATATTAAAATAAATAAAAATTAAACAATAAATGTAGGTTAAACTTAAATTTATCTACTTTACACAATAATTAATCGATTGTGCTGTTATTTACAAAATTTTCATATATATTAAAAACGTTTTAATATTATTTAGCAAAGTTTATTAAAATATTATAATTTTATACATTATAGTAAAGTATAATCAAGTATACAAAAAAGTGTCACTAGCAGACAGCTAAAGGTGAGAGGGTCCAGTTGATAATGGTCGGGAAAAGTTAGAATTGTCTATACAATTTAAAGATCATAAAGGCTATATTTTAATTTTAAATTAATCACTTAATATGATACTACTCCAAGTCAGTAAAGTTGATTTATTTATTACAAATTTCTTTAAATGTCTTTTTCAATTTTCCTAAGTGTGGAATAACACTTTACAAATATTTAAAAGTATTTAAAGTTGATTTATTTTAAAAACTTAGGAAGAGTAGCTTCTCTACCCTTCGCCTCTACCTTGGCGACACTACGTCAATGGCTATTGGTCCATATGTAAAGTATTCCAAGTTTAAACTTTTTAATCAATGATACAAGTGAATTTAATGAAATGAAAATTAATGAATTGCTTAAAAAGAGTAACAGTACAATAAAGTGTGCAGAAATCGTTATATGTCTGTCTATTCATTTAATTAAAACCTGCATACAAGTCTTTTGCCTGCCTTTTGACATTGGTAAAATACAGTTACTTTAGCTAGAGACCGCCGATATATAGGTATTATAAATCTAAAAATAGGCTTTCTTGCTTTTTTGCCACTTAGTGGCGTAGGCAAAGAGAAATTTGAATTAAGTAACTGAGTTTCTCTTCCTAATCATTTTATATATTAATAAACGTTGTATTCCGATTAACGCAACTAAATATTCTGTCTAAAAAGACAATTAAATGATAATAATAATTAACCTTTATCTGTGTCATCGTGAGTTTATATACTTACTGCAAAATTAATCTTAATTGTGACACAAGGCAATAAAATGTAAATCCTATACAAGTTAAAGTTATTTGAATAAGACCACAATTTATTAAATGTTACATAAAAGATTATTCGCTAAAACATTCTTAATCAATGTAAATAAATCAATTTCTATATAATAATAATTTACATACATTAGTATAAGTTGATGATACAGCCTAAAGTCAAATTTTGCAACACTGATCACTCCATTCCATAAACACTTGTTATTAAGTAAATGTTGTTAAGTATAAAATAATACTATCTAAATTTGAATTATATAATAGTACAAAAAGTATATCCATTATAAAGTGTCAATTCTTTACCAAATCTAAAAAAATATTGACTAATTTTCAAAAACACATTAAGTATTAGATATATATTGGTATATCCAGTAACACAGTTGATTGCATAATTTATAAGTTGAAACCTTTGATAGTTACCAATAAGAAGTATGAGCATTCATAATATATTTAGTAAACTTTTTTAAGTGATAACTGAAATAGCCTCATGTTTAAAATTAAAAAAAAAATGTATAATACAGTAGGTATATATATTGCGCTTGTTTATATGAGTAGGCAGAGAGAATGAACAAGGACACTCTTGTTTACCGTTATATGCATATAGGCCTGTAGAATAATAATTGTTTCGTTCGAGCAAATTTCGTTATTTAAAATTACAATATTAATATCAAATTGTGATAGTTAATTAATTTAAGCTTAAAAAATTTTCGCAAAGTATTTTTATTTATTTATTTACAACGTTTTGTTGGTCAAGTGTGTGAAGGTGGGCTAGTCTGGCGGCCAGTGGCAAAAATAAGGGTAAGCGGTCATGTCACACTTGTTCCACCATTGGGAACTGTTCGGGATCTTCAGAGGGCGGCAAAGCTTCCGCATCGAAGAAACTTGCGTGCAGAGCCACTACAGTTACTGTTGCACCTGCGAATAAGTCAATTATGTAATTAAAAATCATTATAAGTACATTTAAATTTTATGTAGTGTTATTCACACACTTGGAGAAATGAAAAAGACATAGAAAACGAAAAAAAATATGAACGCAGCGGGATTCGAACCCGTGTGTCTTGGAAACCGTCTAAGCACTTTGACCTCTAAGTGATGAGTGATACGAGTTCTTGTACCAGCTGCTTCGAAATTCTTATACGTTGGGTATTGGGTTACATTGTTAAATGTTCTCATTATTATTTTTACTCATATATCTTGCATATACTAATAGCAATCAGTTACATTTATATTATATGTATAGAATTCTTACCTAGAACCCAAAATAGAACTGCTCCAGCGCCGGCCAACCAACAAAGAGCCATGGAGCCCGCCGCCGCTACCGCATACTGTTGAGTCTTAGTCAGTTCCCATCCACCAATCTATAGTGTAGATATATAGAAGATAGTAAAGGAAAATTCATTTAATTTGTATTGTACAATAATGTGTGTAATGTTTTTAAAGAGCTTTACTTAGTGGAAAGTCAAGAATATTCACTTTACAGGCAATAGATCGATGCTTGCGAAAGATAAATTGAATTTGGTAATATGCTAGTATATTGTGTTTAGAATCAAAAGAACTACAGTACGTGGTCTAGACTTATCTAAATACGCTTAACGTCTAGCTTAAAGATATAAATTAAATTCATAAAACTTCATAGCGATTACGAACAAATATAACAGCTTTACGCTTTTTCTCGCATAACAGTATTGTTAAAGAGAACTTAGTGCCAAAACACTCCGGTTGAAATCAAGACATTACGTGTTAAGTGATGAAACTTAACGCCGCGCTTTGTCTTAGGTAGGAATCAGAGGGGAGAAATTAAAATAATATATAATTTCCTAAGTGGGGATGGAACCCAATACCATCTCGATTACAATCAGGCTGTGTTACACAGCATCGTAAGTTTCTTTTTTTTTAAGTATAAAAAATGATTTATTACAGATTTATATTCTAGAAAGTGGCAAATTTTAAACGCGATGATTAAGAGTTCTATCCGGAAATATCTCTAGGAAGAACGATTTCTTTCTCCGATCTAATGAGAGACAAAGCCCGGTGTTAAGTTTCTCCACGCACCGCACAGTGTCTCGAAGTCAAAAAAGTGGAAAGTATGGAGTATCTTAACACTAAGTTCTCTACCTCTTTTTACCTTGTTATTAGGAAGAGAACTTGAAATTGCTTAATGGAGAAATTTAGCATGTAAAAGTAGAAACACTATTTTTATTTTCTCAATATTTCCGTACAAAAGGTGTTCTTTTGTTCTACCAAATATGTGTACCCACTAGTTATTATTAGCCTTATGAAATGAAAGCTACGTCAATAGCTAGCTTATATATTTAAGTCTTTCTAATGAAAAATGAAGAATGTTTGAAATATTTACGTGCGGTGTACAGGAGAAAAACATTTAATGAATATAGTTATGCAAAAATAAATTATATTAAAATAAATAAACAGAGAACTAAAAAATTACTTATTGATTATTAGATTTCATAATAATATTTTTATTAAAGTCAAAAAATGATATGTTTGGTAAATTTTTCCTTGATTTTGCACAACCATAGACATTTTATTTAGAAATTTGTAGCGAAACAACAGTGCCCTTGTTCTTAAAAATAAACTTACTCTCGGCTGAAACAATTAGAATGCAAAGATATAATTTTATAATATGACTTATAAAAGTGTAACCCTTAAATAGATCACATTGAAAAATAAGGTTTTCAATATATTGTAATACATATTTATTTTTGTTTTTCATATTTACTGAGGAACATGTATGGATGAAGATGACATGCAGCAAAATTAAAATATTGAGATAATTATGTTTAAATATTTGTTTCAAATTTTAAACCTGTTAAATATTGTTGTAATAATATATTTTTTTTTTGGCTTCACGCTGTATCCCGCACACAGCAGGGTAGGCAGAGGGAACCTAGTGTTAAGACATTCCGTTTCCCACTTTCCGCCGAATTCGGAGGCGTTGCGTGTTAAGTGACGGAACTTAACGCCGCGCTTAACCTCTGATACCAGAGCGAAGAAATGGAAACATTAAATATTTCCACTCCTCGAGTGGGATTCGAACCCACAACCAGTCGTTTACAGTCACCCGTTCGTGTCACTGCGCCACGACTGGCCCCTAATAATAATAATATTTTATTACAAGTGATTACAATTAGTATTAAATTAATCAAAGTAAGTATATACTAATTGACAACTTTCCTACTTGAAAGAAGAATTAAATTGGCCACTATTAAATATTGGTCACTATACCTTCCAAGTATTGGGTCCAGCTGTTAATTTCTTATAACCAAAAAAGCTTGCAACCATTGCAATTAAAAGCAATGGTGAAGTGATCCTGAAATAAAACAAAAAAATCCTTGAATTTATAGAAATATAATAATAGATGTTATTATAGATATCAATATGTATATATATCAAATAATACTTGTATATTTTCCTTCAATTATCAAAATTATAATAAAATAAACAAAGAAATTAAAATTCTATTATGTTACAATTACATGTGTATAAAAAGGAGCCAGATGCTTTTTCCCCAATAACAGTCAGAGATTGCTAAGATTAAAAGGGAATCTTATCTTTTCCCGTACAAAATAAAGACATTACGTGTTAAGTGGCGAAAGCCTACACTGCGCTTTGTCATAGATACCAAAATGGTGAAATGAAAACAAGTCGAATTTAATCCCTCAATAGCGAATTGAACCCACAATCAATCGCGTTGAAAGTCACTGTTCCGCTGTGCCAAAATGCCGCTTTGTGAAATATAATGTAATTTAATAAAATCAAGTTTACAACTAAATTTTTTTTTTTTAAATAATGTTAGTTTTACTTACAAGCAATAAGCAAATAATCCCAAGAATACAATCAGATAATTTGCTTGAAAATATTCCACATTTCTATAAAACCGTCTTGATAATCTTGGTATGGATGCAGGAGCCTGTGGAATAATAGAGTTGCTGTTAAAAAAATAGCAATAGAAACAAACCATACTTTTTTTCATTTCATAGAGCAAGGCAGGCCGAGAATCCAGAGTCATGGTCATCCTTTCTGCGCTTTTGGGTCGAATTCGAGGTATTGCTTGTCGAGTGTAATAACTCAACGCCACGCTTTATCTTGCCTTAGCAGTTAAATGAAAACAATATAATAATTAACCCTAGTTGGGATAGAACCCACAACTCTTGTGTTAGACGCTGCTCCATTGTGCCACGATACCTTCAATATACAATGGTATTCATAAAAATGTATACATATATGAATACAGTTAAATTTCGTTACCATGACCACGTTTATTCCTCCTATAATGCTCTATGCTGTAATACAGTGGCTGATGACTGGCTGATCTACAAATTCTAAGGGCACCTATTTGTACTCATAGAATGATAGTCGTAAGCAAAGATAACATTGTACAGGGATGAATAATCTATTATATAACATTATTTCAAAAATGTCAATGTTATTTGATTAAAATATTATAATACTATATTTGAACACTTTACAGCTTAGGCGTAGTCAGTAGAGGCAGACAACCTACACTAAGGTACTTTGTCTTATACTCTTAGCCTGTATTCGAGATATTGCGTATTGTCACGCCGCTTTGTATTAGGTACCACAGCAAAGGAATGATAATAATTTTAACAGAATCCTCCCTCTAAGTGGGAGTTGAACCCACAATCCTAAACGTTTACAGCCAGATACTGTTACAATGCACCACAACAGCCGCAAGTGGTAAAGAATGTTTTCAAACGATAATAAATAATATTTTAACCTGCTTAAAATTATACTAATATAATACAAAAAAAAAAAAAAATAGCTTCACGCTATATCCCGCACAAAGCAGGGTAGGCAGAGGGAACCTAGTGTTAAGACACTCCGTTCCCCACTTTCCGCCGAATTCGGAGGCTTGCGTGTTAAGTGGCGGAACTTAACGCCGCGCTTTACCTCGACACCAGAGCGAAGAAAATGGAAATATAATTTCCACTCCTCGAGTGGGAATCGAACCCACAACCAGTCGTTTACAGTCACACTCTTGTGCCACTGGGCCACGACTGGCCACACTAATATAATACAGCACTTGAAAAAGCATTTAGAAAGCATATAAAAAATTTAATGCAGCAGGATTCGAACCTGTGCCTCCTAAAAACCGTCCAGGTGCTCTGAGCGCTAGGCCATACGTTCTATTACCAACTGCGTCAAAATTCTTAAAATTGAAACTTATTTGGGGCCTGTTGTGGCGCCGTGGCACAAGCGTGTGACTGTAAACGACTAGTTGTGGGTTGGATTACCATTCGAGGAGTGGAAATAAAGTTCGCTCTGGTATCGAGGCAAAGCGCGGCGTTAAGATCCGCCTCTTAACACGCAGTGCCTCCAAATTCGGCGGAAAGTGGGGAACGGAGTGTCTTAACACTAGCTTCCCTCTGCCTACCCTGCTGTATGCGGGATACAGCGTAAAGCTATAAAAAATAAGAAAGAAACGTATTTTTGTTGTTAGCAGCTCTGTAGAGAGATTTTTACAAATTTAGTATAAACTTTTTATATGTTTTCTAAATGTTTTTTTTTTTTTTTGATTTTCTAAGTGTGTGAATAACACTTTGAAAATGTTAAAAATACAGTACTTAATAAACAAATGTGTTAAAATATATCTAATTTTATTTCTACTTTTACCAATGTACTAATTTTTTATGAATTTTAAAACACATAAATCAATATCTACTGCAACAGGTAAATGCCATATTTATTATAATTATATGTATATGCAATTAGAATATTTCATTTTCCTGTTTGTTTTATTCTCTTATATTATACATACCTTAAAATTTTCAGTGGCCACAAATTGTGTCCATGGTCTGCGTGAAGACAGTACCCCCATGACCAGGGCAGGTCCTGCACCACTTCGGACATGGTGCAGCAATCTATTTCATAATACACAAAATTTCATAAATGTTAAATCTTAAAAAAAAAAGAACCCAACTTTGAATATTGTCTAAAGAAACATTTTAAGTACCAAAAAAAAAATCTTTCACATTTATTGAGTCATTCAAATAACAGTACATCAGATACTGTATCTTAACAGTATATTATACTCATGACATAATTAAATCCATGTTAATTATTTTCATAAAGTACCCTTACTTACCCATTTTGGTATAAATTTAAGCTTGAAATACAAATAAAACATATAATTTAGAGATGAAGGAATTTATAAGACATACTCAAAGCAACAAATTCCTTTTTAAAAAGCTACTAGGGCGAAAATAAGGTCAATGTGGAGAAAGCAGTAATGGATAAGATGAAAAGTGAAGAAATTCAAATCAAAAAACTGTTCTTCTAAAAGAGTGTGTACTTTTGTTTCACTAATAAATCTTATACCATATATTATAAATGCAAAAGTTTGTATGGATGTGTGTGAGTTTGTTACTCTTTCACGCAAAAACTACTGAACAGATTTTCATGAAACTTTGCAGTAATATAGGTTTGAGATCAGAATGACATAATAAGTTAAAATTTATAGGGATTTTTAACCAACATAAAAAAGGAGGTTCTTAAGTGTGTTTCCCGATTACTCGAAGATGGGTGGACCGATTTTCAAAATTTTTTTTTGTTTGAGAGGGTATATTTCACAATTGGTCCCATGGTAAGGAAATCAGGATCTGATGATGGAAACCTGGAGAAATCGAGGGCAACCCTCAAATTTGAAAGGCATAGATGGGGTTTTTTCGTATTATAACGCAATTGGGAGATCTGTATCTGACTATCATCTCATTTTATTAACTGACTGCAAAAAAGGAGGAGGTTCTTAATACATATGTTCCTCAGATTACTCCAAGATAGGAAAACCAGATCGAAACTCAATGAAGATGTTTCTTGGTTCACATGGACAAAGTCGCGGATAACAGCTAGTATATACATAAATTGGTGTAAGTATTCTCTGTTACTTTTTGACACAATGATTGATCCAGTTAGTTAGTTTAGACTATAATTTTAATTAAATATGTAATTTTAGTTCTACAGTCGTGAAGTTTGGTACATACTCATACAAAGAAGTACTATTTACTTATTTAGTTTTCAAGGCAATTTTATTGTTAATAATATTATTTTGGGCCAGTCATGGTGTAGTGGCACAAACATGTCACTGTAAACGACTGGTTGTGGGTTCGATTCCCACTCGAGGAGGGGTCATATTTAATATTTACATTTCCTTCGCTCTAGTATCAGAGGAAAAGTGTGGCGTTAAGTTCCGGCACTTAACACGCAATGCCTCCGAATTCGGCGGAAAGTGGGGAACGGAGTCTTAACACTAGGTTCCCTCTGCCTACCCTGCTGTGGGCGCGATACAGTGTGAAGCTAAAACTGTTAAAATTCAAAGAGGGTTTACAAACAAAAAATAATATTATTTTTTTGTTTATAAACCCTCTTGGAATTCAGAACATGAGTATTCAATTAAAAATACCAAGTTATTGTAATTATACATATTTCATTTGAAACTAGTCATGCTATAAAAATTAATTAATATAAGCAGAAAATGAGCAGGCATAAGACAAGCATTAAATAAAGATATTGTTAGACCACGTAGCATCATAGAAATGTGTTAGTAAGACTTACAATTCCATTTCATTGACATACTTTTGTAATCCTTTCTTTTCAGTTTTAGGATTTATCTCTCCTGAAAGGTCAATTTGTATATTTTCAGCCATTTCTTCCAAATTATTTATTCTTAATGATTCACATAAGAAACGTAAACAAGAAAATTTCTTTCAAATGTGAATTGTCAATGTCAAGCATTGCTTTTATTAGATGTCATTGTCATATACTAGAATAATAAATGTATTGAATTTTGAATATTAAAGTGCAAATTGTATTTTTATTTTAATAAATTTATATTCTTATAGCTTTGTGATTAATGGTGAATAAATATATAATGGCTTTAATAAAATAGAACTATTTTGTAAAGTTCTAAATCAACAAATGATTTTGCGGATGTAGTTTTAGAATGTCTATGGCAGGAAGTGCAATATTTGCGTCATGTCATGGCTGGCATCTATAGCTTGATTTGGGTTTCTTTTCTTACGAAAGAGAGCTTGGTTTTCTTTGAAAGTTGTGATTTCTGTCAAAATTACCTTTTATTTACATGTCGGCGTGCTTTACATTTTAATGATTGAATAAAGTGTTATATATCAGGTATCATGACAATATATATAATTTAGAAGGTGTAAATATCTGCTTTAACAAAATGAACGACGGGGACTGGATATGTACTGATGCGAATTGCGGTAATATCAATTTTGCACGTCGAAATTCTTGTTATCGTTGTAATAAGGAAAGACCTAATGGAAAGCCCCACAAGAAAAAGCTCGGTACTGAAATAGGAAAGTCAGCAGCAGAAAAATCACGAGGGCTTTTTAATGCCGATGACTGGCAGTGCAACAAATGCGCGAATGTCAATTGGGCCCGGCGTCAAACATGCAATGTTTGTAATGCGCCGAAATTTGGTGAGGTGTGTAAAACAATACTATTACTATTCTTTTTACCATCTATATCTACATAAGTAAGAGTGATATCTATAACAATTGCAATAATACTTCAGGTTGAAGCTCGAACCGGCTACGGCGGTGGCTACAATGAAAGGGGTGTTGTAGAATATCGAAGAAGAGAACCATCTTCTGATGATGAATATGATGAATTTGGGCGAAGAAGACGTAAACGAAGATCAGAGTCGGAAGACAAGGTAAGCATTATCCCCTCTGTACATCCACTATTTCTTTAAAACATCCATATATACATTTACCAATGATGAGACATGTTATTTTCTAACAGTGTTATGCTTTCTTTACTCGTGGCACTATTAAAAATAAACATTTATTAAAATGGCAGATAATGGAATTTGAAGCTAAGAAGAGTTATGTTCTAACTACTAAGTGAAATAAATTTTGAAGCACATCATTACTAAAGTGGAGATAATTTTTCCTGCCTTCAGGTTGGCATCACTGAAGGACCTGTTAACAAAAAGTTGCCATCGACTATGCTGCAGGAGGAAATTAAAATGGATGTTGTGATGCCCGTACCACCTCCAAGTGTGCCTATGCTATTAAAAAAGGATAATGAAAAAATTAATGGCAGTCTTAGTGACGGCTCAATTTGTGAACTGCCTCCTCTCAATAAAATTGCATTGCGACGAAACCAATTTCAAAACCAGCCTAACTATTACAAACCAGACACAGCAATATCTCCTTACAAGACAAATAGTAATCCACGTAAGCGGTATTTTAGTTCAGGAGACAAAGATCAAACTGGTTCTTCAGGATATGAAACTAGTTCTAAGGTTGGTAGAAGTGATAACAGTGTATCACCAGCTTTAAAAACTTACAACCCAGTTATGGAAAATAGAGTGTCCTCAACCAATAATAATTTGGTATATAAATTCACTGGGCCAACCCCAGCTGAAGATTTTGAAGTTACATACACACTAGAAGAAAGAGTAAAAGCAGCAGCATTTGCTATAGTATACAACAATTGTAAAATTAGTACTGACAAATTTGAAATGATCTATGATAAACCAGCACCAGATTTTAAAACAATTTTTTCTTGGAGACAAAGATTGATAACTACTGGCTGTTTAGTTGATGCACATATTGACACACCTAAAAAGGACATGGATAGATCTTCTTTAAATGTAAATATTAAAGTGAATAATAATAGTAGAAAGAAATGTATCTCTAAAAATCCAGATGAAATTGCAGTAGTATCTGATACTGATGAAGATTGTGTCAAAAATAATCAGATGCACAATCATTCTATTTATGGATTAAGACAAAAGAGTATTAGTACAGACACTCTTCTTATTGGTGGACTAGATTCAGAAGCAAGAGCTGCAGGTGGTTCGTCCATTGATGATAGGACATCTCAGGGCAGAAGTCAATCAGCATCTACACATCGTCGGACACGGTCAAGCTCTCGTGATAGTCAGGACTCTAACTATCCAGAATCAGACTTAGACCAGGGTAATCCTAAAGTTCTAAACAGAAGAAAATCTCCTCCAAAGTCAAATACAACTCGTCACTCAGTGAATGAATCAGATTCTGATTCATATTCCTATAACAGTGATGATGTAGATTTTCGATCACGGGTTTTTGGCGATAGAAAGGTAAAGAGAAAACTGAAGAAGCGGACTACTGCATCTTCACAATCTGCGGCATATTCATCTAATGATAATCAATCTTATCAAGGATACAGTACTAATAAAAATATGGAGCAATCTCCACTAGTTACAGGCAATATTTATACAGTTAATTTACGCAATATGAATGTAATGGACAGACGTAGACATCAAGACAATGATCATGTATCAGAACCTGATGGTTGTTCAAGTGAATATGTTCCTACAAGATTGGCAGCTACAGCTAAGAAAAATTATCAAGATTTTAAAAACAATGTAAAGAAAAGAGGATTTTGGGCTAAAGGAAACGGAAGTAGCTTTTCTAGTAATGTACCTGTGAATAATACTACTGCAAAAACAATAGAAGTATCGACAGCAACTTTGGAAACCTCAAATAAAATGAATGATTATTTTTCCGATCCACCAGAGAATGAACTTCAAGGATATATATCAAAACAGTTACCCAACACAGTAAGTCGAGCTGACTTCACCAAAGATGAAGTTGATAGTAGTGCCACTGTTGAGCAATATTTGCCATTTGATAAACCAGTTGGTATATTAAACAATACTAAATCTTCTGAAAATGCATTCCGTGTTTTTGACATTGTGCAGTCGAATTCAGCCACCAAAAACAAAAGTATTATGGATATATTTGGAGATAATGAACAAAGTCAAGATAGTATCGAGAAAAATAAAGAATTAGAAGCTGCCCTCTCTTCTAAAAGACGATACGAAACTGAATGGGACGAAGATGACGACGCACTCTACAAGAATTCTGATTCAGTCGACTTGCCTTTGAATGGCAGTCGGAAGCGCACACCGTCGCCACCCAGTATAGGATCTTTAAGAACACAAAGTCCTATCACAGACATGTTATATGCTTCTAGCAATGAGGTACAAAAAGAAAAAGTTACTCAAGTGATCAACCAAGATTTTATTAGAGATAAACATGAAATGTTGCGGGTTTTGCTCGAAGATATAAAAGACAATAGGGATAAAAATTGTGTAGGCCAAATATTACCTGTTAAAACAAACCATCGAAATATATCTCAAAGTGAAAGTGCGATGAATGTGCCAAAGCAACAAAGTACAAGTCCACAAAAACCGAACTTTAGCTGTCTTACTCAAAAACCACCACCACTTCCTACGTCACTATCTGATGAAATAAGGTGCATACGTGAAGAGAGCAGGGAGACATATCCAGCGACAAAAACCGATAAGAGTGTAAGTCCTTCAAAAAAAGTACGCATATTGGAATCGATTACTATAAAAGCAGATAATATTGTGAATAATAATGCACAACTTCACGAAATCTCTTTGCCACATGAAGCTGAAAGAGTCCAAGAAGTAAATGAACACCCTAAAGAAGATAATTCTCATCAAGAACCAGCAGCACCCGAAACAACTACCAATAATATAAGCCAAGTTCCATCTCAAATAGATCTCTCAAGCTTGCTCTCTAATATAAATACGAATACGTTGCTGCTAGCACTTCAAAATTTACAGCAACTTTCGCAAAACAGTAACGATGTGCCCCAAAACGACACAACAAGACTGAATGGACAAATGGATAATAATGAAAGTGCAGAAAAGTTGGAAACCATAAATTTGACAAATGATGAAGACTGGGAGAAAGAATCTAATATAGATGAAAGTATAGAAAGAGAGCTAGAAAAATTAGATGGAAATACCGGGGACACTCCTTTTTTAAGTGACATATTTGACCCAGGTCCAGTAGTGCTGCCGAGTAATATCAACAAAAAATTGAATATTAACCTAAAACACGCAGATGAAGCTAAAAAAATTCAAACGCCACATCTAAATGAAAATGCACCTGTGATAGGGAACTTTAAAAGCTTTGCACTTCCCAAACCAATCTTATTAAATAGGTTAAAATTAACAGTTAAGCAAACCGACAAGATTACTAAGGACGGGAGAAGAGGCAGGCGAAACAAAAAGGTTTGTATAAATTAACTTCAGAAATATATGAAGACCTATTTTTAATACATCATGCTATCTCTAATATAATCATGGTTAAAATGTTGCCACATCTGATAAATAGCATGAAGTTTTAACAATATGTCTGCAAGTGTAAAAGGCTTTGTTGTTATACATTATTTTGTTTCAGCCTAGAACATCTGCTTCACAAGAAGATCAGGGTGGGGAGGAAGACGAGGAAGAGGAGTCGGGGGATGACGCTGACCTCTCTAAGTATGATCTGTGGGGCAGCGATGGGGAGGAAGGCAACTCATCCAAAATGGGTTAGCGGTGTAGATTTAAGTCATATTCTTATTCACTATACCAGTTTTGAACTCGTCTATTATTCGATTTTATATATTTCTTTCAGATAATGACGACAAGCAAAAAGATGAGACTTCTAAAGATGGCTTGTCAAATGCAGTGGACAAGAATGGAAAATTAGAATTAACTAAAAGCAGGAAAAGGTATGATTGAAATGATTTCTTCTCTGTTATTTAATATAAATATTATTATATTAATTATTAAACTGTATTTGTTTTGTTTATTTATGTTATTAGATCTCGAAGTTCTTCGTCGTCATCTAGTTCATCGTCAAGCTCAAGTTCTAGTCATAGCTCATCTCAAGCTCCCAAAAATAAGTAAGTGTAATAAAAGTAATAAAATCTAAATAAATAAAAAAATAATTATTATATCTCTAAATAAATAAAAAAATAATTATTATTAGTTAGTGACAATCAAACGGCTTCCACTCTTTTTCTTGTACAACAGGATAAAAAACCTTACTAAGAATTCGTTTTCAATAAATAATAGACGTTCTTTAGCCCGTGTTTTTTGATCGCTTTATCCAATCGAGCTCTTATGATGTCAAAGTTCTTAAGCGATTTCTCAAGAGCTTTATGAGAGCTCTTAGTGATAATACCTCTCGGTATGCGAACTTCATCCATGTATGATTTTGAATTTGATGTGACTCTTTCTATAAATTACACAAATGTATATATATCTTTTTTACTTTTATAGCATGTTAGGTTACAATTTAACAACGTTCTTTATTTTTTTCTCATAGCGGCTATCCCGCTAGAGAACTTAGTGTCAAGACACTCCTCCATTTTTCTCCCGAAATTAAGAGATGCCATTGAGAATGAAAATATCATCAAGGCCAGTCGCTGCTTGTGGGCACAAAGTGTGACTGTAAACGCGACTGGTTGGGGACTCGATTCCCATTCGAGGAATTTAAATTGAAATATCTAATATTTCATTTACTTCGCTCTTTTTCGAGGCAAAGCACGGCGTTGATCCTACGCTACTTAACACGTAATGCCTCTATACACGTAATGCCTCTAAAATTTGGGTGAAAGTGGGGAACGACATGTTTAAAACACTAGGTTCCCTCTCTACGCTGCTGTGTGCGGGATACAGCGTGAAACTAAAAAAAAATCAATATCCCGAGTGTAAATCAAATCCACAACCATCACGCTTACACTCACTATCGGCCACTGTTTTACAATATTTAATGTAGAAAATGACAATTACAATTACAATGTTATAGGTTCGACGATTTTAATTTAAACAGCGAGCGGGAGTCGCCGCACGTGTCGCCGAAGGGGCGCAAGTCGCGGTCACGCTCCCGGTCGAGGTCCCCACGAGCGAGGTCAGCCGGCGCGCCCGCGCGACGCAAGTCACGTGACAGCCGATCTGCTGGGGAATCTAGGTATTATTATTGATATATTATCACTCGTGGGGGAATGGGTTAATAACACAATTCCACTCCGTTGCTGGGTAGCGTGGTAGGAGATTCATTCTCCGACTGGCTCGCGACCACTATCGTGTCAATGACCAATCGCCAAACATTTGATGTGGTCTGTTCTGTTCTGTTCTGATGTAATTTCTGTTGGTTCGATGGCATGTAAGCCAGCTCTTCCTATTCCCACCATCCGCATTCTTCCTCCCTCCTTCCCTCCGCCACCTTCAAAGCCCAACTCCTAACGTTGTGGATATCTATGGACGAAGGTAACCACTTACCATCTGCTATCACGGCGCTAAGATTCCTCTGAGTACTTTGCTATGTGAGAAAAAACATGACAATACTTTTTTTAAACAAAAAAGAGCTCTTAATTATCTGCCGAAAGTTTTTAATAAAACAGGAATGTTGCATCACACTATATGTATATTATTTAATAATTTGGTTTATTCTCAAATATAATCACAAATATTAAAAAACTAAACTGTCGACGTTAATTCGTCTATTTTTTAATTAAATTTTTAATGAAAATATATAAGGGCGAAAATATATATACGTGCAGTAAAAAAATTGTTCTGAAATTAAATGTAGCCTTAAGTAGAGTTGTAAATATGTCGTTCTATAAATATATTTTTTTATTACTTCTAAACTTTGTCTGTATTCACAGAAGTCACGAATCAGCTCGGGACAAGGAGAGGTCCCGCGACCGCGAGCGAGACCGGCGGGATCGGTCACGTGGTGCGCGAGACCCCAAGGAGCGCCGGTACAGTCGCGATGGCAACCACTACAGTGCTAGAGGAAGACATCGTTAACTTATATTGTAATTAATTATTAATATTATAGTAACACTAGCCAATGTTGGGCAGAAGTTAATTGCAATTAATATTTAAAGATTGTTTCTTTGTAGGGAAATTGTAATTGAATATTAATTGGCTTAATCTTTACGCTACAGTTAATAATGATTTCTTTTTGTGATAATTGTGACATTCACAGACACAAATTTTGTTACTTGCATTTAAATTTTGCCCAACAAGGAGCGCCGGTACAGTCGCGACGGTAACCACTACAGTGCTAGGGGAAGATTTTTGTTAACTTATATTGTAATTATTTAATATTAATATTGTATCACCAACTAGTGCTGGGCATAAATACAATTAATAATTCAATATTATTTATTTGTGGGGAAATCACAATTATCTAAAATTTAAAGTTTTTGTTATCTTAGTTATGTTTACACTATAATTACCAATGAATTAATAGTTAATTGTGATATTCACATAATAAATGATCAATTGTTAATTGCAATTAAATTTTCAAATCACCGCTCCCTTTGGAATGATTATAATTAAATGTTCATTTCCTCGTTGTGGTAGCTAACGACAAAGTGCGACTTAGAGTTTGGTCACTCAATATGCAGCTCAATTTTGGGCTGAAAGTGGAGGATGGAGTGTCTTGACACTAGGTTCCCTCGACTCTCAATATGTGGGAAAAAATGTAAAGCCCCTTTTGCTAAGCTATTGTATAGAAAGAGTAAGGTTTGTGTATAACGAAGAGAATGTATGGCCAATTCGGTCTTTCTCTACAGGTATGTAGATTTTTTGTAAGGCAGTTTATATATAGGTTTTAAGAAATAGTTGTGTCTCGTTAAATCTAATTTGCAATTTGTAATGATAATTCAGTTTATGGAAAATGATAAATGTACTATGTTTTTGTATGGTTGATGATATCATCTGAAATTATTATATTTGGCATAACTTAAGCAGTTACATGAACTGTAGAGTAGTTTGGCAGTTTGAGTTTGTAATATTTACAAAAAGTAAGAAAGTTTGTATTTCATCTGAGACCGGTTAATTTCATTTAAGTTGTGTACCCTACAAGTAGTGTAGTGGCCATCTATACTGAAATTATGAATGTATTGTAGTTTCAATATACTATCACTAGATACTACATTTACATTTTTTGTTTCTGGTACTACTTTAAAAATATCATCTTTAAGACTAGATTTGTGTACATAATATATAAAATAATGTAGGCTTCAGTCTATTATAGTTTTATTCTTCAAAGTCTTTTTATATTAATGAATATGATTGTTGCAACTTACTGATTGAATTAAGTTTTTAGTATCAAAAAATCATTTGGGTGTACATTTTGTGAACTTGGCCAAAACACAATAGCAAGAACTCTAATCATTATATTATTTTTATATACTTTGCACTAGTGAATATAAAAATATAATTTGTATACTTTTATAATTTGTACATTTTTTCTAGCTAATAAATGTTAGGTAGACAAATTAATAAATAGCATTCAGTAATTCTATCAAAAGCTAAATCTCAGCTATATCATAAATATGGAAAAATATATTAAATAATATTAAGTAAAAGGCTAAATATATATTGTACTGTATAGTACTTTCCAGAATATTGAAATTGTTCAATGACCCTTAACTATAATGTTTTGTTCCTTAAATTGTTTGGACATCAAATTTACTTAAATAATAACTTTATGCCCTTATAAATGTTTAATTTTTATATTAACCTAATAAATTATGCATTTATACAGCTAGGATGTGTACATATTACGGTAAAATTTCGTACAGCTCCGCCTTATACGAATTCGCGTTATACGGGACATGAATTATCGTATAATTGGAGCATTTTATCTTGAACAGTCATATCTACGCTTTCCGAAATTTCACTTACAGTCAGCCAGCCAATGAGAGTTAACGAGTGGTTAAAACGAACGACATCATGCTTAATGGAATCACTAGTATTTGTTCTAGCTTCATCCTGTGCCACCTATCACCACATCAGTCGCAATTTCTGATCGCGTTATACGGCAGCGCGTTATAAAGGAGTATCACTGTACTAAATTTTGATGTTTAAATAAGAAAATATATAAGTCTCCATATAGAGTGTTATATAGGTCAAATGTACTACAAGCATTTAAGATATTAAAACTTCTTTCACTTTACTTTTCTATTACCTAAAATATGTGATGTTTCTTTAATTTGTAAATATTAGAGGTTTTCTAATTAGACATAAGTTCTTTGCGAATATAATTGTTGTTAGTTAAGAACACTTGGATCCTGGATGATTCTGTTACTATTTAAAAAAAACAAAAACTAGAATTGTATAGCTGTATCAATATTTTGTAAGGTACATTGTGGTAATAGACTTACAAATAAAATGATTAAACTGATTTTTTGTTCGTCTTTTATTTTAAATACAATTGTTAGTAAATCACATCGAAGTAAACAATAATATAAACTTGCAAACATTGTTTGTTATCCCTTTGCTTGTTGTCCTGAAAAACATGGCGTTTTTAAGTGTCTTTTTTTTATTTATATTACCAACATTTTGATAGTAAAGTAAGAAGACAAGTTTGACAATCATATAATATTATTGTTATACAGTTTACTGAACGTTTGATATTGGTAACATTACAGGCTGTCGTGGCGCAGTAACTGCAATGGTACAGGGTTCGATTTAAATAATGGCGTTGTAAAAAAAGTTATATACAATCATACGTAATATTAACATTCAACCGTCTAACAAACATCTACAAAAATATTTTGAAATGAAACTACTGGGGAACGGAGTGTCTGGTGTCGAGGCAAAGTGCGGCGTTAAGCTCCGCCACTTAACACGCAATGCCTCCAAATTCGGCGGAAAGTGAGGAACGGAGTGTCTTAACACTAGGTTTCCTCTGCCTATCCTGCTGTGTGCAGGATTCAGCGTGAAGATAAAAAAAAATCAAAATATGAAAAAGGCGTGAAAATGGAAGATATTATTATTTGTATATAAAGATTTGGAACATGGAAAATGATAACTAACCTGCATCCAAACAGCGACATTCTTGCTGTAAACAAATCGAAATTCTTTCATTGTTAGCTTTAAGAAATGTTACTGAACACTACAATATATTTTATATTTCCTTAGGTTAGACAGCGTTTAACTGTAAACGCATGATTGTGGGTTCGATTCTTACTCGAGGGAATAATTACATTTATATATCCATTTACATGGTATGGTATGGCTCTGATATGCCTAAGACAAATTACGGTGTTATTAATTTCCGCCACTTAACTCGTAATGCCTTAATTTCGAGCAGAAAGTGGAGAACGGAATGTCTTGAGACTAGGTTTTGCCTGACTACCGTACCATGCGGGACCATACCAAAAAGGTGAAACTACTATAAAGTAACTTCACCCTTTTGGTATGGATTATTTAGGTATACATATTTTCTTAAATAGTATATAAAATATCTCTTATGAATATATTTTATAATAAATTTAAAAAAAAACTAACTCCGGTAACCAGCGGTGGCTTTTGCGGGGCTTTCGGTTGGTCACCCTTTTTCGTAGGTCTTGGAGTACAGGAAAGGTCTGGTGGACCAGCGCCTGTAAGTGTTCATATATTTAAATAATTTCGTTTTATTATATACGGGCGGTGTGTATATACTTTTAAATACAAATTTCTACTATGTCTTCTTATTTTCATAGAGTTTCCTGTTTTTTGGTAAACTAGTGGTGACAGAAGTGGTCCCGGGAAGTAATTTCAAGTTAAATGTTTGGATTAATTATTATTATTGTTACTTTTGGCACATTGTGTATTAAAGAGTGTAAATCACCGCGGACTAACCGCATACAGCAAGATATGCCTGTATAATCGTAACCGTCGCGAAGTGAGACGAGGTTTTACTAGTAAAGTGCTGGTTGTGTATAGCATATAGCGGTGCAATACGACGTTCAGATGCGAAAAATCTCGGCGTTGAGTTTTGTTCCTCAATACGCAACATCTCGTTCGAATGAAAAAGTTCTTCCCTTTTCGGAGTTTATTGATACTAAGTTGTCTCGGCGTGCCCTGTTAGGCCAGACAAAAGCGTGAAACTACCTTTTAATACGATAATAATGAATGGCTTTTAAATATCTTACTAATATACGTAGGTAATTTACTTTGTTGCATAACATATACTATGTATCAAAATACTTAATCTAAAAGCTTACCGGCATCAACTTTTTCATCCACCGCTGGACTAACTTTATACAACTGTAATAAAATACAAAACTGGTAAATATACAAAAAATAAAATTACTATTTGTAATATTTGCAACAAAACTAAAGATCTTTAGTATGAATAACTAACGAAAATATAGAGTTACATAGGCAGATTAGGATATCTATACATATATCCTATAAAATCCTATATCCGATAAGAGCAACTATCGAATCTTATTGAAAGAGAAGGTTTTATTAAACTTTTACGCTGGGAACGAGAAACGAGGCAAGTAACGTGCACTCGCATAATGAGTGCACTCGTCACAGTACTCAAGTAAGCTACCTTTTAAAATTCGTGTATATTTTACAAGTTTTTACCCGTCCATCATCACCAGCTGCCATGCCGGAGGATAGAGGCACGACGTCAGGACCCCATTGCTTGATGAAGTGTCCGAGACGGGCGACGCGCTGTGCCGCTGTTGTGACCGTGTGGGAGCCGCCGCAGTAGCGATTGCATATGTGTTTCGAGTCTGACCTTTCATATTATTGAAGTTATAATTGTTAAAATTGTTTTATAGAGAATTATGAAATTTACTCACTTTTTGGCCACGTCAAAAAACTATCAATGCTTCATTTCAACAAATACAATTTACTACTGCTTACTCTTTATTGTCAAATTTTCATAATTTATTTACAATATAGAACCAAGTACAATATATTTGTTTATATTTAATACCTAATAACATGATGCCAATTTAAAACAAATAAATATATTAAGTATATTTTAAATTGTCAGTCCTAAGATAGTGGGTAGACACGATCGATTAATTAAATTGTAAAAGACACAGGCGAAGACAGTCTTACTTTCTCGCGACTAACTGGCAACTAGACAATGGGTATTCCGACAGTTAAGAGTTCAACGCAATTAGAACTTGTAACAGAATAACGTTACTATTAAAAGTTTGTACAAGAACAAAGTGCTATTAAAGTTTATTCACAAAGTGCAATTACGTTGTTCTTTCATTTTAATTCAACGTAAATTGTTTGCATATTTATTTTAAGTCATCAAGAGCTTTTTGTTTTCCCATTGGAGTATAAAGAGAATATTTAGACGTAAGTAACACTTTCTACTGTTTTGAGGATACCCTCTCCAAAAAAGCAAACATATAGATAGTACCAGCAACATCGCCCTCATATCTAAATAAATAAATAAGCATTTGTTTAAATTTGTATAATGTTTCTTCCGAGATTATTTTAAGATTTAACGACCACTTTTAACATTTTTAAAGTGTTATTCACACACTTTGGAAATTGGAAAAAGATATTTTGAAAAGAAAATGCATAAAAATTTGAATTCAACGGGATTCGAACCATCGCCTCTGCGCTCTGACCGCAAAGCCATGCGTTCTGGCTCATGCTTCATGGGTTAGCGGTTAGACCGCGTGTCGTAGTAGATTTTTAATAATGACCAATTCATCCTTTCGAGTGACTTTGGATAAAAGTCATGAATTACCAATTTAACATTCAACTTTTCATTTTCATTCAAGTTTAAAAAAAAATACTAACTTTGGTTTTTGCGGCTGTTTCTGTTGCGTCATTTGCTTGTCCATATTTTCCCAGTCGTGCAAATTTCTCTGCGGAACGTTAGTCGCTTGTGTCTTCCTTATTGCATCTATTATAAGACAGTTATATAGAGACGGTAACATGGTATTAAATTGTTACATGCTAAAATAGAGTTGTTGCAGCAGAGATGACTTATACGTAGCATATGTATTTTGCTAATCTATCTATTTGTAGCATTTTTAGTATAAAATTTTGAAATTTGAGACGGATTCAATTTAAATGTATAAAATGAAATTAAAGGAACGTAGGAAATTGAAAAATACATTTTTAAATCAATTTCCTTAGTGTGTGCATAACACTTTAAAATGTTAAAAATAAGGGCACGTAATTGGAGGTTATATAGAAAAATAGGTTGATAATTGTTAAAGTTACAGAACTGTAGTGCAGCATTAAAAACCCCAAATTAAAAAAAATCTATAAAAAGCGACTGTTTGGATTCTTATAATTCAATTGCATATTCCCTATAAGTGTTATACATATGCGATTAATAACAATAATATTTGAAAATGAAGATATTTTTTTGTCAATAAATAATAAGAAGTTTCAATTTCATTTTAAATAATAAGTAAATTTTATACATACCCAGTTCGTAACTGAGATAAGGCTTCATAGACGTGTTAGCGGGTAGAGGTCTGAGGACGGGCACGGTCGATGGAGGCTCCATCGGCATTACAGCATTCGCGTCGCATGATATACAATTTACATCCCTGTTTAGAAACACAGTGAAACATTTTAAACTTAGCCTATTTATTATGAAACGACTAGTTGTGGGTTCGATTCCCACTCGAGGAGTGGAAATATATAATATTTCCATTTCTTCGCTCTGGTATCAGAGGCAAAGCGCGGTGTTAAGTTCTGCCACTTAACACGCAACGTCTCCGAATACGGCGGAAAGTGGGGAACGGAGTGTCTTAACCCTAGGTTCCCTTTGCCTACCCTGCTGTGTGCGAGATACAGCGTGAAGCTATAAAAAAAAATCAACATAAAAAATAACGAAGTCCTAATAAAAGATTAATAGCTCGTTAACATTGAATCGTTTAATTTAAGTCTTGTTATAAGTCATCGCTTTGAAATCTTTGTTCATAAGGAAGTAAGTAGTAAATAACGCATGTCACTTTATAAATAAATTTATTGAATTATGAACGTCTAAGAAGCTATCCAATATGAAGATTCACTTGGTCTAAGATAGTAAATGTCAGGCTACTGTATTCCAGTACTTAGTATAATTTTAGTTCATTAATTTTGTACATAATATTTTTTATGGTGTATTATATTTTTACTTAGAGATAGAGGTACTACTTAAAATATTTCTTGTCAATGCCTTAATTATATATAAATTCAATTATCAACCTCGAAATCCTCAAGAATTTTTCTTCATCGTTCATAAATAATAGACCAACGAGCCAGCTATTCGATTTCGAGATGTACATATATCTTTAATGATTATATATTTATTTCAAAATTTTTAGACTAACTAAGAGAGCCTTGAATTTAACTGATTGCTCTCTGTACACGGAAGGTATATGAGAAAAAAATATTATTGGGGATATTTCTTAAAATAACAGATTTCAAAAAGATTTTTTTTCTGTTGGTCTTCGCGTTTATGCACGGTAATCTCTTTTTCTTCACGATAATTGGCTTAGCCGAATTAAAAAAAAGTTGTCACTACTGTATTTTCGAAATATTTCCATAGCATTGAATGTATATCTTACTTCAATCAGTTTATAAATAAAGTTTCATTCATTTAAATTATCTTCGACAAAATTGTTATAAAATTGGCTGACAATTCTACTTACGCGGGCGAAGCCATGAGCGGGTCGGTTTTTAGTTTGTAATAAAGTTGTGATCCTAATTGATACAAATATGATTTTTATGATAATACCTTAGTAATCGTCGTTTAGTACCAGCCGCTTCCACTTCTTTACGCAAAGAAGCCATTTGCTTCAAATTGTCTTGCAAGAGACGTAATTTCGTGTTGAAGAAATCTTTCACTGGCGATAGTTCCATTTTGTCCAATTTAGTTTCTATTTCCCTTTGTATATCGTCTAACGCTTGCTGCCATAACGCTTCCTGAAATGGTAATTTTATTAGGTAAATATTTTTGTAAATTCCCAGCGAAGTATTGTTTTTAACCAAACTTACATCGATTTAAATAAAGTTTTATAATAATCATCAACGTGTCGATCAGTGGGAACGTCTGGAATCGAGCGACAAGGAATGTCTGACTTTCCACTAGGGAGAAAGATTATATATAAATTATTTTCATTTCCCTCTTTGGTACCTTTTTAAGACAAAGCGGGATTTGGAGTTCTAGGTATCGACACCCAATGTCTCAAATTGAATAGGAAAATGAAGAATAGAGTGTCTTAGCACTAGGTTACCAAAAACGTAAAGCTGCTTTAATATTTACCTGGGTATTCAGTTTTCCTAGAGTATGATCAAGCCCTCGTGATAGATCGTCGCACGCCAGTTCAAATTGATCGTGCGACACCTTGCGAGCTACCATCCTTAGATCAGCCTTCTCGGCCATCGCTTCTATCATGTCTTCGCGATCGAGTTTTATTGTTTTCAATAGTTCTATTTGTTCCAGAAGAGCCTACATTCATAAAGTTGCGAAAGTAATATCAGAAAACCATAATGTAATAATAGGTATGTATAATTGTTTAATGTTAATTTTATTTATAAAGAATTGAAAAACAAGGAAAATATATTTTAAATAACGTTGTTTGCAAAATTAATGTTATCCTAATAGAACTATTCTAGTAATAAATATGTTAAAAGTATAATATATTTATGAACTGAATATTTTATACACGTGTAATATAAAATACCCATATTCAACTCCACTAACCACATCACACGACGATATGAAAAGTATATAACAATAAGTATCCAATAAGAGTTAAATTTACTTAAATTTGTGTCATACCAACCTTTAAAAAAATAGTACCTACAAATTTATAAACAAAGTACACAAATAACAATAAATAAACATGTCCAAGTTAAAAAAAGTACTGTCCCAAGGGAAGCACATGATAGATTGATCTAAAAAATCTCTGTTAAAAAAGTAAATTACAACTTCTACTATATTGAATACCGTTCAGTATTTTTTTATTTGTCTGGTAAGACAAAGCGCGGTGTTGAGCCCCGCACGCAATACGCTATTGTCTTCTTTAGGCGGGAAGTAGCAAACGGAATATTTCGACAGTACACAGTTCAATTTAAAAGTAATTAATGATCTTAGAGATTGTCGCCAGTTGGACAATATCTGGCTGTAAACGGTTCTGGGTTCGATACCCACTTGAATGCTTGCTTTGATTATGTATTATTTGAATTTCATAATCTAAGACAAAGCACGCCATTAAGGCCCGCCACTTAATACGTAATGTCTCAATTTCAGGCGGAGAGTGAAGAACGGAGTGTCTTGTAGCTAGATTCTCTCTGTCTCCTCTGCTATGAGGGTAATAGCTGCTTTTTGTATAAATGAAGTTATTGATAAAATGAGTTCTAACGTTCATATTACACTGTCTATCCTCCTTTTCATTAGCTAATTGAAGTGCTGTGTCGTGTACATCCTTTAGCTGCTCTTGCATTTCTTGTACGGTTTGGAAAAGCGTCATTAAACCTAACATAAAAATACGCTTTTCTTATTTATATAGCGTAAAAATAGGTATTCGTTATTTATTATAATAATAGTACCTATTAGTACTATAAAACTATTCAAGAGTTGAAAGGATATAAGTGTCTAATTATAAATACGTATATTTAGGGCCAGTCATGACACAAAGGGAAAGAGGCACGAATGGTTGTGTGATCCTATTCTACGGAGTGGAAATATTTAATATTTTCATTTTCTTCGCTTTGGTGTCGAGGTAAAGCGCGTCGTTAAGTTCCGCCACTTAACACGCAATGCCCCCAGAATTCTACGAAAAGTTGGGAACGTAGTGTCTAAGCACTAGGTTCCTGCTGCCTACCTTGATGTGTGCGGGATAGAGCGTAAAGTTTTTATATAAGGTAATATGGTGAGACGGTGCAATAAGATGCTTGATGACTGATGATTGTGGGTTGAAATCACACTGAAGAGAATATTTAAATTCTTAATCTTTCTAGAAAGACTAGTATGGCTGGTTAGAGTTACTCAAGATAGATTTATTGTAAGTTCTGTTTACCTATTGCATAATACGTAAAGACAAAGAAAAACAAAAACATTTAAGAAAAAAAAGAACAGTTGATTGCCATTATTTTTTTCAAAAACATTTTAAGTCACGGAATTTGAACAAATTAGTAGCCACGTACTGCAAGTTACTTAAAAGTAGCAATTTTTATAAGAATAACTTTGTAGCATAATAACATCATTGACCGTCATTATATGATCGGTATCATACCCTGCAAATCCTTTATAAGGTCAGGCGATAATTTGCCAGATGCCAACTCGTCTGTGAGCTCTGCCACTTGTTTCATTAAATATTCCACTTGATCTTGGAATGAATTAATCTGTAATAAAATAGGAAATTGTTATCTAATGTTCTATTATAGTTTGGAGATCTGAATATGTGCGACATAAAAAAAGTTAAAACTATGCTATTAACGTTTCTTGTTTGATTCCGTACATAATATATCCAACTGCACAATTAAATATTTTAGTTTAGTTTAGTGGAGTTACCTGATCTTGAATTACACCATCATTCTTTCCAATAGTTTCGCAACATTCTTGGATACGTTTTTCTAGTTCGGCAACTCTTTCCATTAGATTTGCAGTCATTGCAGATTGGCGTGGAGCTTCAGATTGTCGTCTTTCTGTTAGGTGGTAAAATAATATTAAAAAAAAAATAAGTATTTTTTATCTTCGTAGTTCTCTGTAGTTTGGGGAATAGGCAGAGAAAATTCGAGAAAGAGAGAGAGAGAGCGAGAGAGAAAGAGACTTTGAGGCACACTTTTAAAAAAAATAATATTTAAAAATAATTCCTTCCTTTAATGATTACTAAAAAAAAAGTAGCTTCACACTTTCTTGCAAAGCAAAGTGAGTGAAACCTTTCGCTTTCCGTCCGAAATCGAGGAATTGCGTGTTAAGTACTAAAGTGGAGAAATGAAAATAATTATTCTCCCGAGAGAAATTGAACGCACAATCATCATGTTTACATTTTAACGATGTCCCACTGCTCTTTGACGGAGTCATATTGATTACTTCTATTTAAAATTAACAGATGTCGCAAGAAGGTTAATTACACGTAAATTTAGTAGTACGTTTAAGTATTATACAATTGCAGTAATTTACTAAGGTCGATAGTAGCGATAGTTGATAGTCGATAAAAGCAAATAATTACCTGAAGGACGTGGAGTGGGTGGAATAATAGTTTCAGCTTCTGCTCGTGATCTAGAACCTGTAAATTTTTAAACTAGTGGAGATTATAAACTCAGATTGCCGCGTAGTAATCGAGAATCTAATGTCAAGTCACACATTCCTCCAATTCTGACGAATTAAGACTTTGCGTGTTGAGGGGCGTAACAACTTCGTTCGCTTGTAACTTAACAAAAAAGTCATAATTCCACGATAAAAGTAGCCTAAGTTCTATCTTATTACATTAGCTACATGCCACGGAGATTCAGCTTGGTACAGCCGTTATAGAGATTAGCCGGCACAAAGAGATAGATATAAAATTTAAAAAAATGTTATTTTAGGACATGTACCGTGTATACATACGTTAATGCTTTAATAAAACGCAGTTACTTTAATATTATAAACAGACACTCTAATTTCTTGTGGCCAGTCGTGGCCCAGTGGCACAAGTATGTGACTGTAAAACGACTGGTCGTGGGTTCGATTTCCAATCGAGGAGTGGAAATATTTAATATTTCCATTTTCTTCGCTCTAGTGTCGAGGTAAAGCGCGGCGTTATGTTCCGCCACTTAACACACAATGCCTCCGAATTCAGCGGAAAGTGGGGAACGGAGTGTCTTAACACTAGATTCCCTCTGCCTACCCTGCTATGAGCGGGATATAGCGTAACGCTAAAAATAAAATATTAAGTAAAATTAACCAGTATTTAAATCTCCAAATGCATTGTAGAATGTATTTGTTAAGTTGTCCAGGTCTGCTCGTAGGCGATCCAAACGAGATTGTAAGGTCGCCAGTTCTTCTGTACTTGATGTTTCCTCAATTGTTGAAGCTTGTTGTGTAGGTTCTACTGGAGCTGGTGTTGAAGGGCGGTGCGATATTGATGAAGGAGGTGCTATGGATGATGGTCTGTCAAAAATATACATGTTTTACATAAGACTTTCTCGTATGGCAGGGCAGTTAAAGATAAGCTCGTGTCAAGATCTCCGTTCTCGACTTTACTGCAACTGATGCATTGCGTGTTAAATGACAAAACCTAATGCCGCGGTTTACCTTATGTACCAGAGCGAAGAAATGAAAATAGTATATATAATTATTCCCCGAGTGAAAATCGAACTTACAACCATCGCGTTTACAGCCAGACATTAGTCTGTCCAACTACGCCACGACAGTCCAACTTGTCGTGTTATCTTTATTTAGAAATTATTATTTTTAATCCAAACCTAAACATTCCTATTTAATCTGATAAATATTTAAATAACAACTTATCAAGTATTAGTCGAAGACGAAAAAATATACGAAACACTTGACTTTTATTAACAATAACTGCAATTTATAAACAACAAAAATAAACCATCTATATAGATAACAAAGCCTTACTGCAGAACCGAACGCTGTGGTAAATCTTCCAAAGCCGTGGAGCTCGTTAACACGTCTTGCACCAATGAGCTGAGTTTAGCGATACCAGTTTCAGCTGCTTCTAATCTTGACGATACATTTAAATTCGTCCACATGTCCGTTATGGCTTTTAGGTTTGTTTGTGATCTATAAACAAACGTTTTAACTGACTACGATTTATGTAATATTCATTTATAGTTTCTCAGTTTTTGCATGTTAGGTTAGTTAGAGAGAATCTAACCACGAACTACTGTGTTCTTCACTATCCGCCCGAAATAGAGATATTGTATGTTAATTGGTGGAAGTCAACGCAGCATTTTGTGTTAGGAGAGAAAACATAATACAATATATATTTAAGAGAGAAAATATATTTCAGAGTGAAAACATAATACAATATATATTTAATGTTCTTGGGAATCGAACTCACAACCATCGTGTTTACAGTCAGAAGGTGTGTTTACAGTCCTACTGCACCACAACGGCAACTCTTTAATAGTTAATAATTAGCCATAGTTATTTAACCGCATTTTGCCTTGGGTAATAGAATGGAGAAAATTATAAAATAAGGACTCTGATAATGTCTGGGGTACGGCGCAAAAAAAAAATAGAACGGAGAAATGAATATAATACATGATCATTCCTCCGAGTACAAATAGAACCTACAACCATCGCGTTTGCAGTTAGACGCAGTCCCATTTACGAAAAAATAAAAGAAATATATATTTTAGTTCCAAAGACAAAGTACGTTAGGAACTTTAATATCTTTATTTTAGGGCTGCGCTGTTAAGCTTCTTTCAAGGATTTATTAGACGATCATAAAATATAGTTAAGTAAAAATTAATTGCTGCTCCTTAATATACTGCTTACTTCTACAATCGTTTAAACCATAAAGTTATATTTATTGTAGAAACATATAAAATGCAATAAAAAAAGTCGTTATAGCATTTTTCCTTGTTAAATTTTCCTTGCTGTATACTCTTATTGTTTTGCTTACAATACGACTAAACGATATTACCTGACTTCTTCTAAAATTTCTTCATTTTTTGGCATAACGCCGTACACACGACTTTTTAAGTCTTCAACAGTGCTCTCGAGAATGTTAAATTTGCTTATCGTGACCAGAGATAACTTTTCTGTTGAAGTGGCTTCACGGGGCATAGTAATTGAAGGAGAACGTGCGTGTGGACGACCTGTATTTTTTCAAATTTAAATAACATGATCTATACGTAGGTATAGTCTTTTTCTTCTATTAACTATCGCTTTTTTTAGTAGGGCTAAGTAGTTTATTATTGCAATGCCGGACTGTAAACACAGTGTTTTTTTATGGAACAAAGGAGGCAAACGAGCAGAAGGCCCACCTGGTCTTAAGTGGTTACCTTCGCCCATAGACATCCACAACATTAGAGTTATGGATGCGTTGCCAGCCTTAGGAATGTAGGACAGAAGGAGAGAGGAAGGATGGGAATGGTGGGAATAGGGAGAGCTGGCTTACATGCCATCGAACCGGAACACATCAGCAGATGTTTGGCGGTTCGTCTTTGACACGATAGTGGTCGCGAGCCAGTCGGAGAACGAATCTCCTACCACCAAGCTACTGGGTTACCCGCCTTTTACGGGACGCTACCCAGCGGCGGGGGGAATTGTATTCTTAACCCGTCCCCCCACGGGTAGATGACACAATGATTCTGGGCTTAATTTCCACTCCGAGGAATGATTATAGGTATATTATTTTCATTTCTCCGCTCTGGTACCTAAGGCAAAGCGCGGCATTTAATTCCGGTACTCTATAAGCAATGTCTTAATTTCACGCAGAAAGTGGAGAGCGGTGTTCTTTGATCAGTGACTGCCTGCATACATCATAGTTGTGGATTTGATCTCTTTTTGGAATCATTTATATTTATTTATAGATTTAAACATTTTTTTTTCATGTCTAGAAAAACAAAGGTTAGGTTGAACTACCAATGTTTAGATGGTGCGAAAATGAATGAAGCAAAAAAAATGTTAGTATAAGTTACCTTTGGTTGTTGTTTTCTTTATTCGTTCCACTGTAACAAAAAATAAGATATGAACATAAATCATTATACAAATATTTAATTATATTAGGAAACTTTAGTACGAAATTTACCTAAACAAAAGCTTCAGGAAACTCAAGGTTGGAGAACGATTACAGGAAGTCAATATTTTTTTTAGAATGCAGTAGAAATATGTTTAATTAATAAAAAAAAAACATTTAAATACACTCTGCCAACTCATATAGATACTCATATAGCGCCGTTAATGTATGTGATATATCTCCACCGGAACGGAAGGGTCAAGTTTCATTCAACACTTCAATTAAAGTATAACAAAAATGACCAAAAATTTAAAATCGGCGAAAACTGAACATGGTTTCGACTATATACTCTCTACTTTTTTGTAAGTCCTCACTGCATTTGTGAATGTAAAAAAATTAAATTGTCTCACCAACTAGGATTGTATCCTGGTCAGGTGCGCGTGGAGCACCAGAAGCTGAAATCAAGAGTACTAAATAGAGTAGAGGGTTTTTAAAGTTTTATATCTCAGCAAAATACTATGGGAAATTGAATATAAATACATGATTATTTCATTCACTGTGACTGTACTGTGGAGGTGAGTTCTATTTCAACACGTGGGAAAGTGTGTATTTAAGTTATTTTTATCACTCCGATTTGGTCGCGGCGCAGAGGCACATATGTGACTATAAAGCGACTGATTGTGGGGTCGATTTTCACTCGATGAGTGGAAATATTTAATATTTCCATTTTTTCTCTCTGGTAAAGCGCGACGTTAAGCACCGCCACTTAACAGGCAATGCCTCCGAATTCGGCGGAAAGTGGGGAACGGAGTGTTTTAAGACTAAGTTCCCTCTGCCTTCCCGGTTATGTGCGGGATACAGCTTGATGCTAAAAAAAAGAACAAAGCGCGGCGTTGAGTTCCGCCACTCAACACGCAACATCTACCCAGCTACGAAAAAAAATGTGAACCTGCTTTACTTACATAGTTCAGGTGTTTTTAAAGTTCTTTCTTCTGGAGCCTGAAATATATTTATTAAAATACAACACAAGTGTAAAAAAATATTCTCTAATATAATTTAAACTGTGTATAAAATTATTAGGAAGGAAGACAAAATTAGTCATCCGTAATATAATGGGTATTGAATTTTGAATTTCCACTGTGAATGCCTACCGGTGCGTGAAGCTTAAAATAAGCTAATACGTAAAACCAATTTACCATTAATAAAGCAAAAGTTGTTCGACCTTTACAAATTGCTTAAAATAACTGAATCGTCACAATTAACAAGTCATTTAGGTTAGATAAAAAAATGACATTTTTCCAATCATCTAGAGCAGGGGTGAGCAACCTTTTTAGCGGCGGGCGTATTCATTTTTTTTTATATGATTTAATAGTAACTTAATTGTATTTAAAATTTCAAAATGTTGAAATGTTAAAAATAGATACAAAAGATAAAAAACTAAGAAGTATTTCGCAATCATATAATATGTTGGAACAAGTCGCATTAATTTAATAAACTATAAATTAGGGAGAAAGTATCTGTAATAAAGATACACGTTTCATGGACCACATTAAATTATTAAGCGGGCTGAATGGGTCCGATGGCTGTGGATTGTTCTTCCCTGATCTATCATATTTTTAAATTTAGAAATATATTCTGAAAGTCGCCTTCATTAGGCGCGGCAGGTCTTGTTAAACTCTGCCTATTAAGCGTGTAGTTACGATATCAGTTTTTTATTAACTAAATTAATAATATTTAATATTAAAGTTGTGACATTTATTTGAGAGAAAATTTATTATCCATGGCGTAATAAGGAGTTTGGAATGTGTAAGGCATAACATAGGTATATAATAGAGTTGACCGAAAACAATGTCTATTATTATTAGTATCGTTTTCAATAGTATTATAGGTACTAATATCATCAAACTCAGATTCTTTTGCTACTAACTCATAAAGCGTTACATTGCAAAAGCTTTGTGAAGTCGACAAAAGAATACAGTACAAATAAATATTAACTTTAAACGTATAAACAACTGCACGGATGAAAGGTAAATTCATTTCCTAAATCCTGGATTATTCGATTGAGAACATTTTACTGTGGTCAAAAATTTTATCGCTTTCTAAGCGAGTAAGACATGAACTTAAACCTTTTTAGTTTTCTATTCCTTCATATTTGTTATAGAATATTATAAATGACATAGTAAGTGGCCTGTATCTAGTGTCCGACCGAAGGTTCGGTTTCGGTTTCGGTTTCGGCAAGTTTCGGCAAAAAAATGTAGTTTCGGCCGTAGTTTCGGTTTCGGCAAAAAAGCTGCCGAACCTTCGGCAATGCCGAAACTCTGTACTCATAAATTTTCACACGTCGTTTAGCTACATTTGAGTGTTTTTATAGCTTGTGTACTTAATCTCAAGATATGGTAAACGATTTTATTTATTTATTTATTTATTTATTTATTTATTTATTTAGGAACACCAACAGTACACATATGCAACATTTATATTAAATATACAGTCAAAAGTATCTGATCTTCATATGTACACCAATTACAGGTATTCACAACATTGTCCGAGAAGTTTTATAACAACGATAACACCTTAATCCAACTAAATTAAATTACTACAACAAAAAAAAAAAGCAACATTTTATATATATAAATAAAGTTATGCAAACAACTACACATTAAATTAAAAGTGAAACAGTTACAATTTTAGAGAGTAATATTTATGCAGAGTATGTTTGAATTTTGAAAATGAATCATGAAACATGTCCAGATCTGTTATTTCTTTATTTAAGAAGTTGTATAAGTTGCACATCCTAGCAAGTGGAGAATGCGCACCTAGATTTGTACGAACTCTTGGATGGTAAAAAATTTTAGTAATGCGTTGACGAGGAATTTTATAAGGTACTGAAATAGAAAGCTGAGCTAGTAGATGGCTGCTATCAATGTTGCCATTTATGATATTGTACATAATGATTAAATCATGAATTGAACGTCGAGCATGCAGGGTCTTCATGCCAAAATAAATTAAACGTTGTTCGTACGGGCATCTAAATGATATTTTATGAGAATGAAAAGCTAAGTAACGAGTAAACGCTCGCTGGACTCGTTCGATGCGCTGACTGTGTATACTATAAGTTGGATTCCATATCGATGAAGCATATTCTAACTGACTGCGTACTAATGCGTTAAACAAAATAATTTTGGTGTGGGGATTTTTAAACATCTTTGTATTGCGTCTTAAAAACCCTAGCATTTGAAAAGATTTTTTAGTTATATGGTCTACATGGGACACAAATGTCAGTTTTTTATCAATTGTAACACCTAAATCGCGAATTTCGTTAACTTTTATAAGAGAAATTCCATTAATGTTATAAGAAGTTACAATTGGCTTCCTCTTTCTAGTGAATGTTATATAAGAGCATTTACCAACATTTAAATCCATCAGGTTGTCTTTACACCATGCGCTTATATTGTTTATATCATTCTGCATATAGGCTACGTCAAGTTGAGACTCAATTAATTTGTAAATTTTTAAATCGTCTGCAAAAAGAGAGAACTTACAGTGCTTAATTACCAGAGTTATATCGTTAACGAATATTGAAAATAAAATGGGACCCAGGTGTGAGCCCTGGGGAACGCCGGATTCCGCATAATACGCTTGAGATTCGTATCCATCTACTGCAACTACTTGAGATCTTCTATCCAGATAAGAGGCAAACCACCGCAGCAATGAACCATTTATACCTATTGCCTGAAGCTTCCTAATGAGAAGCAGATGATTGACTTTATCAAATGCAGAACTAAAGTCAGTGTAAACGGCATCCACTTGCTTACCTTTGTCAACGTCGTAGATAATGTCTGATATAAAAGACAAGAGGTTTGTTTCCGTAGAGCGACCGCGCTTAAATCCATGCTGATGAATAGAAATATCAGATCCAGCAAATGATGATATTAAAGGGCTTATAAGAGATTCGAATAATTTTGAAAAAGAGGATAGTATAGATATTGGGCGATAGTTCTTTACGTTACTCTTATCACCTTTTTTGTAAATAGGTATAATTCTCGCTCTTTTCCATTCCGTTGGGAAACAACCGCTTTTTAAGGATTGATTGACAATCATCATAAAAGGAAGAGCCAACACAGATGCACAACGCCTTATGAATAGTGGAGACAAGCCGTCTGGACCGGGTCCTTTGTAAATATTTATAGATTTCATTTTCTTCAAAATTACATTTTCAGAGAAGCTTAATTTTGACATATTTTTTCCACCAGCCAATTGCAGAGGCCTGCCAGAGGGAATTGAATTACGACAAAAAACTGAAGAAAAATGTTGAGCGAATGTATTGACTATCTCTATACCAGTATGGGCACTATTTCCATTAAGGTATATTGTGTCAGGAATAACGGATTGTCCCTTTCTTTTATCCTTCATAAACCGCCAAAAGTGTTTTGAATTTTTTATAATGTTTGACTCAACGTTAGTACAATAGTTACAATAATTTATTTTAAGTAAGTCATCACATCGTTCTCTTAGTAGTTGGTATTCTATTAAGTCTCGCGGATTTCTATATTTACGGTAATTGATTCTTAATTTATCCTTTTCATGAAGCAATTTAATAAGTGTTACACTAAACCAAGACGGGAATAATGATTTTTTGTATTTTCTTTTTGGTACATGTTTCACAATAACATTATTTAATATTTTGTAAAAAATCGTTAACATATCATCCACGTTTGTAATATTTTCAAATTCATTGTGCCAGTTATAAGATTTCAGTTCACTTATTATATCTGTGTAATTTGCCTTAAAAAAATTAAAGTCAACACGACCCACCGAACGAAAGCAATTGTTGTTATTAATGTTATTGAAAATCGTTAAGCTAATCAAAAGTGGAGGATGTTTGTTATCGACCTTACTCAAAACATTTAAGGGGTCAGTTATTTGTATATCAAGAATATTACTCAATACAATATCCAGCATTTTACCATCAATATTAACAATATTATTGTATTGGCGAATGTTATTCATTGCCATGAAATCTATTAACA
This sequence comes from Dryas iulia moderata, assembly GCA_019049465.1. Classification (NCBI taxonomy): domain Eukaryota; kingdom Metazoa; phylum Arthropoda; class Insecta; order Lepidoptera; family Nymphalidae; genus Dryas; species Dryas iulia. The sequence goes on from CM032417.1 coordinate 6,556,379, forward strand.
AATGACCTAACTGATTATTACTAACATTATGGGGCTCTAAATCGTTATTATTATCGACTTTATTCCACTGGATAAAACCAAGATTTAAGTCACCAATTATAATTACATTTTCAATCATATCAGCCATCTTATTGACATTATCAAGGAATTTATTAGTGGACTCGAAGCTAGCTGGAGGAGGTAAGTACACCGCACATATATGAATCCTTTTTATTACTTTATTAATCTTAACATTGATACATACCCAAATATCTTCAAGATCAGTCTCATAATTGTTAACTCGCGATGATGATATTTCTTTAGATATGGCTATTAGTACTCCTCCGCCATCACGCTTAGAGTTGACGCTACATTTACGATCTTTACGATATATAATATAATTATTGCTAAAAATTTCACTGTCAACAATATTTTCGTTCAACCATGTTTCGGTAAAAACGATGATTTTATATCTACTAATCAATATTTTATTGTAAACATCATTAGTCTTTGTACGTATACCTCGGATATTTTGGTAGTATATATCTAAGTCCAAAGCCATTGATAACAGAAAAATAATATAGCAAAATTGACAACAAGGAAAACAATACTTATTATCTTATTAAATCCAGACATTTGGTATTGCGAATGTGTATCTTCTGTGAGTGCTCGTTCTTTCTGACAAAAATTCGGCCATTACGCACCCATGTGAATGTGTACGACTGCTCCTTAGCTTTTATACGTGCCGCGACATGTAAAGATTTAGTAGACGGCGTAAGATGTTCCGAAACAAATATAGGTCCGTGAGGTGCAGCGTATCCCAAAGGCTTCGATCAGAGTTTATCACTGGGATGCCCTCTGTTAAATTTTGTTACTGCAGCTAGCAAACTGGCACGGAGACGAGGTGAACGAAATTTGGCTATAACAGTCCTTGGTTTTTTATTCTCTTTGTCGAGCTTAGCGACTCTCGTTATGTTCATTATCGTCGTCGTCATGGAGCGTACACTCAACTGTTTTAGCCAATTGCAATAACGTTGTACTCAGTATCTCAGACTTATGTTCCGGAATATTGTTGATTTCGACATTACACTCTCGTAGATATTGTTCAGCTGTATTTAATCTATTGGATAAATCAGTAACAGCTCCAGTAAGTTTTTCATTGTTATCTTGTAGCTTTCGAATCTTATTTGACTTATCTTCTAGTTCTTTCTTCATTTCTTCGTATTTAGCATTAAAAAATGAAAGTGAATCCTGAAAGCCCGACACATATTCTTTAATGTCGACTAGTTGTTGAGATACTAATTCCGTTATCGAAGACTTCATGGCTGCTGTTACCTCTTTTTTAATAATATCGGCAATATTAATCATGACATTATTTGAGATTATTTCATTTTCAATCGTGATTCCTTCATTTGGATCACAGATCAAATTATCTCCCATTTTTGACTTGCTTCGATAAGTCACATTACCCTCAACATCCTGGGAATGCTCGTTTAATTTTGAAGGTGCAATTTTAGGTGTACTCAATATATGTTCCTGAGCCTTTTGCTCCTTCCCACGACAAACTGAGCAGCGCCAATTTTGTTTGTTTTCACTCGTCATGGTCGTAAACTTTTTGAAAGGAATGCTAGCACAAACCAAATCGTATCGAAGATTGCATATCATACATGACATAAACTCTCTGACTTGTATTTGTTTCTGACAAGAATTGCATTTTGCCACCGTTTAATGAATTATAAATGTATGTCTGCAGAGTTCCATCCGCCACGTACACCAGGGCAATGTATGATAGGGCGTCCCCCCGAGGCGACGCGCACCAGCGCGTCCCCGTTGGTGTGAGAAGTGGGGAGGGGGGAGTAGACAAGTGCGGCGTTGGGGACCGCCACCCGACACGCCATGTCCGAGACGGCGGGAAGTGGAGGACGGAGCTACAAATAGCTACGTGGAATGTAAGAGGAGGGATGGAACAGAAGATGAATGAATTACTAGATGTGATGGATGATAGAGATCTGGATGTGATCTGTGTGACTGAGACCAAGAGGAAGGGCAGTAACACTACCGATCTGCCGGGCAGTCGCGTAGCTCTCTGGGCCGGCGTACCAGAGAGTGATCGCGGGTGCCAGGGGGTAGGTGTGTTATTGTCCTCTCGATTGGTGTGTGCAATGGTGGAATACAAGGCGATCAACCCGAGGCTCCTTTGGGTTCGCTTTAAGCTGGGGATAACAAGATTATTCTTGTTAGCGGCCTACGCGCCAGTATCCTCAGCTCTATCAGGCGAGCTAGAGGAGTTCTGGGAGAGTGTCAGGGAAGTTCTAGGTAGCGTAAGAGCGAATGAAAAGTTAATAGTGTGCGGTGACTTGAATGGATGGGTCGGAACCGAGCGGATCGGTTACGAGCTTATATTAGGGAAGTACGGTGATAGGAGAGTGAATGAGGCTGGTAAGCTTATTTTGGAACTTTGTAAGGAGAAGAATTTGTTCAAATTCATCAGTACACATGGGAGCGAATGGAAGAGAAAAGTATGATTGACTTATTCCTGGTGGATCAGCGTATTCGGAACCAAGTTATGGACACACGTGTGTTTAGGGGTGCCGACTTGGGAACGGACCATTATCTAGTTGTTACTAGAATAAGGGGTCTGTTCACAGGCTGGCGCGCCCGCACGAGGTGTCCAAACTTGGAGGCGAATAACCGCATAAGAAGCTGGAAGCTTCAAGATCCACCTATTAAAGAGGAATATAAAGAAAAGGTTTCCAAGAAGCTAGACAGTTGCGAAATAGGAAATGAGAGTGTAGAAGTATGCTGGCAGAATCTTAGGAATAGTATGACTGAAGCAGCAATAGAGGTGTGTGGTACTGTGAAAAGAGGCTTTAGTAAAAAGCGCGATGAATGGTGGGATGACGAAGTGAAAGATGCCGTAGAAAGAAAGAAGAAAGCATGGCAGGATTATAAAGCCTCTGGTAAGAATAAAAGTATGAGAGAGATCAAGAAGAAAGAGTACAAGTTGCAAAAGCACCAAACGAAAGCACTGATTAAGGCGAAGCGTGAAAAGTCGGAGAATGAAAGAGATGAAAGGTTGACGAACAACTTCCGAGAAAACACGAAGCTTTTCTGGAGAGAAGTTAGTGATTCTCGGGGTTCTTCGTCAACCTGCAGAATGAAAGGGGTGCTTTCGAAGGACGATGAAATACTAACAGAACCAACACCCGTTTTGCAACGATGGGCGGAATTCTATAAGGAGATGTATGAATGTGATGACGCCTCTGTCTCAAGTAACAGCGATATGCTGAATCTTGATGTAGCAGACGGCGAAATCAGTATAAAAGAAGTAGAGAGTGCCATAAGAAGTTTGAAATGTGGTAAGGCAGCGGGAGCAGATGGAGTTACTACTGAGATGATCAAATATGGTGGGCCGCGCGTCTTGGACCTGTTCTTTCATCTGTGCAATTTATGCTGGAAGAAAGGGGAGGTCCCAGATGATTGGCGAGGCGCAGTCATCGTGCCTTTGTATAAAGGCAAAGGTTCACAGATAGACTGTGCAAGCTATAGGGCTATCAGTTTGATTAGCTTAGGTAGTAAAATTTATGCTAAAATTTTAGCAAGAAGAATGCAAGAGAGATCTGAGAGGCTGTTGTGGGAGGCCCAAGGAGGCTTTAGACCTGGAAGAGGGTGTATGGACCAGATCTTCTCCCTCCGCATGATCACAGAGAAATTTTTGGCTGTAAACCAAAAAGTTTTCTGTGCTTTTGTGGATTTGGAGAAGGCATTTGACAGAGTTGTGCGAAAGAAGTTATGGGAGATACTGCCTCAGTACAATGTGAACGGACCCTTGTTGCAGGCTGTAAAGTCTCTTTACCGAGATCACTCAGCCTGTGTACGAGTAGGAGCTGGCATGTCGCCTCGGTTTGATATTCAATCGGGTGTCAAACAGGGTTGTGCCATGTCAGCTTGGCTGTTCAATTTGTACTTGGATAGTTGTCTCCAAGGAGTGAAACAAAGTGATATGGGAGTGAAAGTGGGTGACTTGAAGGTAAACTGCCTGTTGTATGCAGATGATGCAGTGCTTATTGCATCATCAGAATGCGAGTTGCAGGCATTGGTCACCATCCTGAAAGATGGGTGTGAAAATAATGGTCTAAGCCTGAATGCGAGTAAAACTAAGATTCTGGTGTTTGAAAGAGACGAAGAAAGAACGGAATGTAAGATCATGGTTAACAGAAAGAAATTAGAACAAGTGAATGAGGTGGTATATTTGGGAAGTATGTTTAGCAGAGATGGAAGGTATGATATGGATGTTGAAAGGCGTCTTGCTGCCGGTAACAGGGTTAACGGTGCCCTCGCTGCGTTGATGCGACGGCGGAACGTGAGCATAGCCGCACGTTTAGCTGTGCACAATGCAGTGCTGGTACCGACTCTGCTATACGGCAGCGAAACGTGGGTATTGCAGAAGAAGAATGAAAGAAAGATGAATGCTGTGGAGATGAGATCTCTTCGAAAGATGTGCGGAGTCAGCTTAGCTGACCGAATCCGCAATGAAGAGATACACAGAATGGCAGGTATTAGCGAGAACGTCATAGTAAGAATGAAGAAGGGCGTGCTCAGGTGGTTTGGGCACGTCGAGAGGATGAGTGATGGAAGAATGGTAAGAAAGATTTATGAAGCAAAGGTGAGTGGTAAGAGAGGCAGGGGGAGACCTCGGTTGACCTTCGAAAACACAGTATCGATGATACTGGAGGAAGGTCACGTAAAAAGTATGAGGACCCCCCGGAGGGCGTGTATGAAGAGGTTGATGACTGTGGACGAGGCGAAAGAAGTATGCAGGGACCGTAGCGTTTGGCGCTCCGTTCTCTCTGACTACCCCGCAAGGGATACAGCGTGAAGCTAAAAAAAAAAAAAAAAAGAAAAAAAAAAAAAAAAAAAAAAAAAAAAAAAAAAATGTATGTTAAGAATAATATGTGTGATATTATGTGAATGACACTGTGTGTCACTGACGCTGTGTTTGTTCTCGTAAGTGTGGCTGGGGCTGACGATTAATTTTGGGGGACCCTGGGCTAATTAGTGCTATTTAAATAACTATACAATTGTTACACAGGACGATAATTAAATATTATCACAAACTAGCATATAAATTTACCTACAAGAAAGACACAAGTGAGTAATAGGTATTAATAGTAAGCCACAATATATACATACATATTGTGGCAATCAAATATCAATTTACCTATCCTTAATGGGGATTGAGGGTCTTCAAAACTCACAGGTCCCTGCACTACAGCTCAAAAAGCCTCTATGTAAATCCACCCCAGGTGGTGGAGAACTGGCGTAGACCTGTAGTACTTACTACCTTTTTATTATTTCTAAAAAGGCGTCAAACGAATAGAAGGACCATTTATCTGATCATATATCTGCGAAGGTAATGTTCGCTCATGGACGTCTTTAACATTAGAGGAATTGTGGATGTGTTGCCGGCCCTGATGGTGAAGAAGAGACAAGAATGGGTAGAGAGAGTTGGCTAACATGTCATCGAACTACATTATGACATATTTAGTGGTTCATTTTTGACGTAATAATTGTTGCGAGCTATTTGAATAGACGCAAACAAGTAGCTAAAATTATACGTATATATTAAAAGTTGCTCTTCGATACGGTATTTTGTGGACATGAAGGTAGAAGACAAAGCTATGCCTTGCTGTCGTAGGCGATCCTACGATTATTATAGGTGGCAATTGATCTGATATACCTAGTATTAAAAACCCTTTAAATGCGCTGTGCTGTAATCATGGACATCGTATATCTGATATACGATGATAATCTTGTGAAGAGAATAAAAAAATATTAATTAAAACTTAACCTACCACTACCAAAGCGGGGAATTTGAAAAGGCCAATGGCGGGTTTGAACATCACCAGAAGATATTTTTGTATTTTTTTTTATCTCACTCAACGCGCAACATCTTCATTTTGGGCGGAAAGTGGTAAACGGAATGTCTTGACCCTAGTTTCTGTCTGACTACCCTGCTATGCGGGTAAAAGCGGAGCCCTTAAAAGCGGGGCGCAAAACTATAAAAATGTATAGTATTAAATATAATTGAAAATGTAAAAAAATACTGTAATAAATTCCATATAATCACAATAAAACGTAAAAAATGTACTATTTTTTTACATGTTATACTAATTGTATGACGTCATCAGCAGTTTCGGTTTCGGTTTCGGCCGAAACTGAAGCCAGTGCCGAAGGTTCGGTTTCGGTTTCGGTTTCGGCTGAAAACCCAGTTTCGGTCGGACACTACCTGTATCTGATGTATGTGGAATCCTTACTTCGATTATTTCTTAATTCATTACGGCAAAATGCGTTGTATACTGCTTTTACTTAAGATTATAACTAGGATGTTTTATTAACCTTAACTTAAAACATAAAATATAACGTGAGTTATTCTTTTTCATTTCTTTGAATTTACTAAATAAGTATAGGTAATCTTACAAAAACATTACGAGTACTAGTTATATTATTCCTCTTTTATTTGTTTTAACTTATTAAATAGAATCATAATCATAAGCTTTGAAAGTATTATTCAAGACTTCTTTTTAGCTTCACGCTGTATCCCGCACACAGCAGGGTATGCAGAGGGAAGTTAATGTTAAGACACTCCGTTCCCCATTTTCTGCCAAATTTGCCTTGACACCAGGCGATGAAACATCGAATATTTCCACTCCTCAAATGGGAATCGAACTCGCAACCAGTTGCTTTACAGTCACACTTTGTGCCTCTGCGCCACGACCGGCCCAACTTATTCAAGACTTAAGGACTTAAGTCATAAAATTATAAGCATTTAAAATGAATGCATAGCTTAGAAACTTAACTTATAATTAGTTATGTTAATATATGATAATATTTACATTTTCATCCGTATTCACAATATATTCATTGATTGTCACAGTGCGAACGTTGTCTTTCCCAAGTGGCAACACCGCCGCACTGCCTCGCAATTCCACGTGCTTGTCTACCACGCGCAACTGTTGTGCAAGACAATGGAGTACTGTATGCAGCATGCCAAAATCTACAACTCCCACCTTTAAATGTAAATAGATTCTTTTATTTCTAGTATTAATAATAAACATTATATTAATTAATATAAAAATACATTTTAATTAAATAGAAGTCCTGTTTTTTAACTTCACGCTTTATCCCTAGCGGGTGGCTTAAATAGTTTTTAATGTTAATGCATGTATTTTAATATATTTGAAAAATAAATTCTTAGGTCATTCTATAATTATGTGGATCTGATGATAGTGATGAAATTGTAAATTGTAGAATATTGGACCGAGTTTGAGACTTTTTATAATAAAATTATGTTTACCTCTGGTGTGCCAATGGCCAGGTCAATCATATCACCAATATTTAATAAAGAGGCAGTTTCATCTAAAATATATTACGACGATTTAATGAAAAGTGTACATATGAGTATTAAGTAATTACACAAAGAATAATTTAAGTTGTAGGTACTAACTAACCTGCCATTTTTAACACGGTTTAGCCAATTCTAATAAAAATAAATATATTAATCAAAAATACTATAAGAAACTAAATATCTCAAAATACTGTTTTATAGAAATGATCAGCAAACATGTTTGCAGTAACTATGAAAAGTGACGGACGTAATACCTTCATTATTACGTCAATTCACGTTGACTAATTAACAAAAAGATTTTATAGCTTTACTTGTCATTGTGGCTTTCGTGACGCAGTGGGATGTCTGATTGTAAGGGCGATTGGTTGTGGGTTCGATACCCATTCGCAGAAAAGACTATATTTATATTAATATTTCTATTTCTCTGCTAGGTACCAAACCTAAGACTAAGCGGGCGTCGAGTTAGTGAAATTCAACACGCAATGTATTCAATTCAAACGGAAAGTGGAGAACGGATTGTTTTAACATTAGGTTCTCTCTGCGTACCACTAGCATGCGAAAAAGCTATTTTCATGTTTTTGATAAATTAATAAAAAAAAATGTGTAAAATATCAACTATAACAGGTATAACGTAAATTTTAAGGCAAAATCCTGTAATCCGTAACCTGTAATATAGAGAAGTAATATTAATATTAAGAACTATTATTATTTAAATACGAAAATTAGCTCCGAACATAAATTTAGAAATAAAATAAAGTGAAAGCTTCACCTGCCTATTGTAAGCGTCTGTAATATATAAGTCTAATAAGAACTTCCATGCAAGTACTAAGCGACGACAAAGAGCAAACAGGATGCTTAAAAGCAGGTGTACTCAGAAACCTTCGGGTGGTCGATTTAACTTTCACTGTGCGGTTTACAAACTTCGGTTCTTATTTATTTTTTATTTTATTTTATGAAGCAATTTTTTAAAAAAACTATTGCTATTAAAATACGAATGAGAAATTGGTACACACATACAAATATAAAATATTTATAACAATTTTTTTGAATACCGAGCTTTCGTCCATTTTCTTATTTTTTTTGTTAAGAGTATACTATTTTAGTAATAATAGTTAGCAATTATTTTTTTTAATATAAATGATCACGTTACTTGTTTGCTTTTGTAATTATTTTTTGGCATCCGTGCCTTTGAAGGAGTAGACACCTTAATAAACTTAAAATTAAATTCATATTTAATATACGAATAATATACGTATTCGTATTCGTTATGCAAGTTTATGAAAAAAAACTATTTTGTTGATTAATATTCAATAATTTGCAGATATACTTATCAAATTTAATATTAGTAAATGATCTTAAAATGTATTGTACTAAAATATATTAAAAGTTATTTTATCCTTTACAAGCTGGCTGTATCATTCAGGACACGTCATTAGTACTGTCATGTTTACGCGTGTGATTATAGCTTGTATCATAATCATGCACTAGCCATTACAGCGTTGTTGAATATCGTCATTAAGAGAACTTCCTTCTTGTTTGTTGAAGATGCTACAAACAATTTAAAAAATATGATATCTATAGAAACAAATATTTTTGTTATTACAAGATTCAATATTCCTCTGTTTAATCTACTATATATTATAAAGAGTTAAGTGTTTGTGAATATAATATGTTTGTTTAAAGTAAGTAATTTTTGAAAATACCGACGTGATTTCATAATTTCTTTTAGTATATATAATAAAGCTACATTATACCTGATTACAGGCAATATTTGTTTTGACGTAATGAGTTCAGTATCGACATTTACATATAACTGTAACTCGAAAACAAACGCTGTCAAAAGTCTTTTTATTGGCATAAAATATACCTTTAATTCGATAAAATTGTAAATTTAAGTAGGGAAAAATTTAAGTGAAATATTGCGTAATAAATTTTAAAAATTAATATCTGCTAGTTTGTACGCTTATATATGCGTATTTTTTGTGTATGGGTGTTTAAACACTGGACATGGCTTAGAATATAAGTACTTGACATCGAAGATTAGACCACCTTTATGTAGACGTAACAATATAAATAAATTCACGTAACAATATCCATAAATTCCCGATTCCCGCCAACTTAGCTTATGTAAATTATTCGTCCAGGGATCCTAGATTTTTAATACATTTTTTTTGACCGGTTTACTTACTCTCCTACAAAAATATCACACTTCGCCATTGAGACATAGAATCATTATAGACCAGCTAAATGCTTTGTTAGTAAAAGTTGTTAGGTGTGATGTGCAGATTTCGTTAACAAATAAAAATCAACGCAGTCGCATATGTATAACTTTAAAATCTATGGTTATAGGTTCGATTTCTACTTAACCCTCTACGAATTCGTATTTAAACCGGAGTAAGGTGTGTCCTTTACTAGGTCCTCTACGTCTGCAAGGAAGAAAATCGACAAGCTAAAAAAATCATAATCACCTGAAACATCTGATGTGAAAGTCTAATTAGACAAGCAATTACCACCTAATAGAGGAAGTTTTTATAATTATGGTTCAAAGTCTCAATGTTTACATATGTAAATTATATAGGTAAATTGAAGGACAAAATTCGTGAACTCCACGCAAATAAAATTGTGGGGATCAACAAGTATTATTAAAATCGTAAGTAGATTACAAATTAAATTATTTATTATTTAAATTATTGGTCATTGTTTGTTTTGTTAGGTTTCATAGGATATAAAAGTATGCAGTAGTCGTTAAGAGGACAGTCCACCAAAATTGGGCAGAATTTAGAAAATTTCTACACTAAATCTCATAAATGTAGTGGCCAGTCCCGGCCCAGTGGCACATGCGTGTGACTGTAAACGACTGGTTGCGAGTTCGATTCCCACTCGAGGAGTGGAAATATTTAATATTTCCATTTTCTTCGCTCTGGTGTCGAGGTAAAGCGCGGCGTTAAGTTCCGCCACTTAACACGCAATGCCTCCGAATTCAGTGGAAAGTGGGGAACGGAGTGTCTTAACACTAGGTTCCCTCTGCCTACCCCGCTGTGTGCGGGACACAGCGTGAAGCTAAAAAAAGATAAACTCGATGTACCGCTTAGAAGCCGATTTATTAATAAGTAATAACAAGAAGTTCTAGATACGCCATCTAGAAGACGAGTTATTGACGAGCTATTAATGATGTTACTAATCCTATTAGTTTTATAAATGCCAATTTATTTACATTTGTTTTTAGAATGTGTCGTTTTATTTTTAACAGGTGTTCTTAAAGATATTGTACATTGAATTTCACAATGTTGAATTTGAAAATGTTTTCTATATATAAAAGGAAGACTGGGGTCTCCTCTGTTAGGAATTTTGTTTAGAAGTCCATGCAAGTATATAATTTACCAGATGAAACTAGTAGAAATATAAATAGAAGGTGACTATTTCCATAAGCGTTACGTACCTAATCCTGATGTCACTTTTCGAGGAAAATTTATCATTATTGGATAAAGAAAATTACAGGTATTGCAAAACTGCGAATGTATCGTAAAATTTAGTCACGTAACATAGATAATGTTATTTAGATTTTGTTACATACTAGCGACCGGCTCGCGGTTTTGCCTGCGTAGATTAAGCGACTAAAACTTTTCTGTTTTCTCGCCTGCCCGTGTTTTCCCCCTAAAACGATGTCGCAAGCCGAGATTCGAGTCTCAACTGAGGCTCGTACCTAATAGCAGGCTAGTACCACGCCGTCGTAGTCATTTGATGGCTTCCCTCACAAGCGAGGATTCCAAGCCAAGGCCCGGTGACGCTGTCGAGGCCACTCTGTTAAACAGTATAATACACATTAGAAAAAAATGCACGTGTTCTCACTTAATATCAAACTTTGCGTTAATTTATAAATCAAATTGTTGTCACTTTTTTGTTTATGAATCAATAAATATATTATAAATCAACCAAAATACAATCTAGACAATGGTCAAGTATTGTAATTAAATAGTTTAAGCCGTTTCAGAGATTAGCGCGCACAAACATATAGACAAAAACATAAAAGGGAGAAAACAATAACAATCACTGTTTTTCTAACACTGTTTATATATAATACATATGTTTTAGGCACAGACAGCGGTCGGTTACATTTTTATTATATGTTTGTTTAATTCAAAATAATAATATACAGAAATTCGGAGAAACCATACCCGTGTGCGTCTTTGTTTTTGAGTGCATTTTTATTTTTTTATTTAAAACTAATATATACAGTATATTTTTTTGCAATAGACCACTTCATACTTAATTTAATATAAAATGACATTGGATGGAGGTTTTAGATTGATCAATTAAAATAATTAAAAATTACATTTTTATTGCATTAGATTGAATTCTATATTTTTTAGCTACATAAATATTTCACGTTTATTTTTAATAATTTTTATTATTCTTTAGAATATTATATTTATATAAGATAAAAATAAGAAGTAGGTGATGTTAAAAGAGGAAAAGAGTTTTCTTATAAGCCGTTACAATCTGAGTGCTTTGCCATGTTGCTCCTTAACTCGTAGGGTTGATTTAAAGATATAAAAATACTTTAGACTTGTTGGTGTGTGTCTAATGTATAACGTAAAAGCATTTAAAAAAACATATTTCAATATATATTTTTATATAAAAAAACGTTTATAAGAGATTACTGCACGACACTTAATTATTTTTTTACATATACATATTTAAAAGTATAAACACTTTACATTACTAAAATTACATTACTATAACATTTTACATTACTAAAATGTCATTTACCGAATACTTATGATAGTTTGGACATCAATATATTCGACTTGTCGAGCTAAGATATACCTTTGTCACCACTAGTAACAACAAGGCCTTTCATTTGCACAAGAATATTGTATCTGTGAAGGATAATCCTTGGTAGCATAACAGCGAGATGTTGCCTCAACAGCACAATAGGGTGGGCAAACAAACCGAGAAGTTTCTTTACTTTGCACCATAAATATTGACGTAGGATATACACCGAGATAAACCACGGAAACAACCAGTAAATTGAATCCGAAATATGTGGTTTAAAATACTCACTCGGTTTGTATCAGTTATTACAGGTGGGGTGTTAAAATGTTCTCATTGTTTATACGTTCGTTATCAACACAGTGCCAGTTTCTTGGCACGCAATACGGTGGATCTATCGCCGGTTCGTTCCCACTGCAATTTCTCAGATTTTGAATGATAGATAATGTTACCAAATTACAGCTTGCGGCGTGCGAACGTCTTGTACTTTATAGTTTAACCGGTGCGTGAGAGTATTTAAACTAAACCAGCGCACTTCGGTGCTCTGGATGTCAATGCAACCCGATAAAGGAAGACCCTGCATACCTGTCTACGTATAGAGTGCTATTTAGTTTGGTTTGAGTTTCGCCGAAATGTTAGGATCCTTATTTTTTTAAGCGGCAGGTGACCGGTTGCGCGAGCGGGATGGGTGTTCTGGTGAGTACGAAAGCTCGCGAGAGTCGGGAATTCAGAGATACATACAGTCTTGCGTCGGCACGGCTAGCCGCCGACCGTCTCGCGTACTCGCATCATTAGTCACGCCTGAGCGTCATAAACTTTACGTGCATCGATACAACGCGTGTAAACAATTGTTTAAAACGTTTCTGTTATTTATAATTTATTGCCAAAGCTGTGCTATAAAACTAGAATTACATTTCAAATTAATTCGTGTTACGTATTTTGTGAAAAGTATAGTTATTTAGTGCATACAAGCGGCGAATCCTGTTGCACCTTCGGCAGTGGTAAGATTTTTGTTATTTGAAAAATGTTTTATAGGAAAGCACATTAATGTGGGTTATTTTCTAACATGACGATGAATGGTTTCATATTATTATCTCTAATGAATAGATAAGATATGAATATGGATAGTCTTTGGCGGTAGGCGTCTAGAACTAAAATGTTCAAACTTGAAATAAATAATTATACAAACCGAAATTTTTAAAGAGTCTTTGTAGTAAGAAATTAAACTTAGTACTTTTTTCAATTCAACAAACGCTACCCGCAAAATTTACCGGAACGTAACTGGTCTATCGGAATGTAATTAAAAACATCCATTTTTACATATTTAATACTGAACACAATTAATTTGTATAATAAAAATGCATATTATATGTAAAAAAATATTGTTTTTATTATTTACATTAATTGTTAATTAATATGTAAATAATAAATGAATAATAATAATTTTAATTACTAAGAAACATCTGTAAGTAATTATATATTTTCATAATTTAAATTATTCTGAATAAATATGCATTGAATTTATATTAATTAAATTTTATTGACTCAGAAACATAATTATAATTGTTTAAAAAGGTACGTAGAAAGTAACATATTAAATCGTTTAACTTAACTTTCCTTTAGCAAAAGCTAAAACTAGTGTAATAAGTTTTATAATACCAGTATAATTTGCGTCAACTTTAATAATTACTTAAAATCTAGATCTATATTCAAATATTGACTATATCAACTATTCAAACCAAGTGTCCATACACTTGATTAGAAAATGGGCGTGCCACTACTTTTTAATATGTAGGTGTATAATTTCTATTTCATTCTTCTTTATACTAGGATATAAATAAGTCAAGGAGATTTTATTTATTTTATATCGGATAGCATTGGATGAAAATTTAAAATTCAAAAAATTCGGATGAAAATTCAAATTTCTAAAATGTCTAAAATCGGTAAAAAAAGTTCGTGATAACTGAAGACTTACTTTGTAAATAAATATTAACATACGTAACAGTTTAGTTTTACTCAAGCCTACGGCACTTAATTCTGCTTAATTAATAACAAAATTTTAAAAAGAGATTTAAAAAGTTCACATAATAAATATATGTTTTTTTTAATGGGAGTCGTGATATTTTAACATTCACTATCCCATGTCGAATGATGGTGGGGTCCGACAAAGGACACAATAGGGCCGATTGAATGACAATGGTACACGGTCCAGCGCTCTGCTGCACCATGAAGTAAAAACCGGTCAACCTGCAATTGATTTTTTTTTCGGAGAAATGCTAACTGTAATCGAAACAATTAAATGAAAGTACAGTTGCAAATGCCATTTAGAATATTAAAAAGCTAATACTATCAATGTGAACGGTTTAGCTAAGTCTAGTATGAATTAATGCGGAAATTACTACTGAGTCTTGAATAAATATTAATAATTATTAAATAATATTACCATGTTATGGTCAGACAAAGGTTGGTGTTGGTTACACAGTAGGTAAATTGGAAAATGTAGATTTGAGAGTCTTAATATGACGTTTTTCCAGATACCCTATAAAAAGCAGATTTATAGAGAAAAAAGTTCTTATTTTTTTTTTCTAATATCTACCGAACTCCTAATTAAACTGAATGAAATTTGAAGTGGTCCTGACCCAACACCTTTCTTTTAAAATGTCTAATTTTTTAGCTATTACTCTTATAATAAGGCGACTTTTATATTACAATTGTTAAAAAGAACCAGGATTTTGATTATTTTGAATAAAACATATTTCTAAAGTATCATTTTAAGAAAAAGAATGACCATAATTTATTAATATATATTTTAAGTCTAAAAATGGTACCGAACTCTATGTTATAAGTACATATATATATAATATACCTATAGTACATTATATACCTATAGTAAATACTCGTATTAGTTGTCTTGTTTGTAGTATAATAATACTGAGCTTAATTAGAGTTAAAACTTTAGTTTTACTCTTTCAGTATAGAAATATGAGCTTGTTATTTTAGATTTTGTTGAACTAATTTATACTTAAGTTTCTAATGGTTCAAAATAAGTCGCAACAGCTGTATAACGAGGTATGCTTCTGTATTTATATCGTCTAATATACGATATATCCATTTTCTTATATTTTTTGTAGAATCTGTACATATATAAAACTTTTGATCGATCAAAACAGCGATTTCTATTTATTTTTGAATTTATAGTTAAATTTCATTCAATTCATTTTGCAAATCAATTTCTTCATGATTTTTTGTGATTGAAACATTTCTTTAAATTAGATTTGTGAAATACCAAATTTATAATTCAAAAGGTACCACAGTACAAAACTAAAATATTCAGAATCAATATTAACCTAAAATACTGAAGCCAGAATAAAATATCTTGCTATTTGAAAAATTAAAGTCCGCCTCGGGTTGGGAGCTCCTGTTTGAAACTTTAATACATGTCAAATGAAAGATTATAAATTCATTCTATAGTATTGGAGTTCTTTGAATTAATAATTTATATGACATGAAGTGAATGAATACAAAATGTACTTTTACAATATGACTTTATAAAATTACATTTGTATTTCTGGAATATTACTTTATGGTGCAAGTTGCTAGTTGAAGCTAAGTTATTTAAAATTTTAGTGTTTCAATTTCCAATAAAGTGAACTGTTTTATGGGATCAGAATACAGTAAATAAACACTATGTTATATGGTATTATTTGAATGAAATTTACCTGTATTTTTAGTCTAAATATTGTACTTACACAGGAGCTGTGCATATAGAGAAGACTTTTTTTGGCGAAACGAAATTAAATATAATTAAAAAAAACTTTTTAAACTCCGGCCTAACTAGGCCGTCGTGGCGCAGTGGGACATCTGACTGGGAGACTCACTGTAACGCGATGGTTGTGAGTTCAATTCCCACTCGGGGGAATGATTTTATTGAAATTTTCATTTCTTCGCTCTGGTACCAAATATAAAGCGCAGTGTTGAGTTTCGCTACTCAACACGCAATGCCTCGGTCCAAGTCCTCCCTGATTCCCCGCCATACGGGAAAAAGTGTGTAGTTCATAAAAATACTGAGGTTTTTAATAATAGTCCTTTCTTATACCAACGTGAAATTATATAGGAAAATCAATACAGAATTACATATTTGTTTAACAATATTTAGTTTAAGATATAGTTAATATTGCAAAGAAAAACGTTTTGTCAAGAAGAAAATCAATTTGTATTAATATTTTTTTGTTATATATCTTATACATATAAGACAATTCATATTAAAAAAATTAAAACATTAATTAGACATCAGCATCTTTCTGTTATTAGGCATATATATGCAAGTAGAACGCTACTACATGCACATGTGATTTTTTGCATAAATGCATACATTTGAAATAATATTTGTAATTTCTCGCTAATATACTGCTCATTTTCCACTAAGATCGAATAAGTGATGAGAATTTCATATAATATAATTTGCATATGTCTTTGTATGTGTATTTTAAAGACCATTTCATATTTATAGTGCACAACGTCACTTAGATACTTAACTTATCAGTTCAAATGTCTTAAAATAATGGAGACAAATCGACTACGGTTTATATAAAAGTAACCAGAATTTCAAGAAAAACAATAACTTTAACAATTTGTCTAAAACGGTGACAGAAACCACTTTGTAACGTTATTTTGGTATTTTGATACTCGATAAGGGTAAGGCAGTTTTATTTGATGTATTCTCTTTGCGATCTATTTATTTTTAAGGATAAGGCACTAATAATTAAATTTGAGTCAATACCTAACTCATTCTTTGGACCACAATTTAACGCCGAACTTTACGCTTAATAAGGCCAAACCCATATTATAAATATATATTTTCCCCTGATTATAATATTTAATTCCCAATTCATTTACTGATATTTCAAGGAAGTCTGAAATGAAAAATACAAGATCCATTTATTTGATCATAATTATTGGATTTTTATTCTTTTCCTATGTACAATGGAACTATTGTCATAAAATAAATTAATTTATGTTCAACTTGCCCTACTTCGTATTCGTTCTAGATTGCCTGTCATGGTCTTTTAGGTTATTAAACGCTCGATATAAATGATAGTTTGATATAATTAAATTAATGTGAGTCTTGATATATTTTTTTAGTAGATACATAAATATATACATAATATTAGATGTTTAAATTATTAGGATTCTATATCTTTATAGGTGCATAAATATTTCCAAAACTGCAGTTATGTATAGCGTATAAACTGTATATCAATTGATTTAATTTAAAACTAGCCGCGCCCACGACTTCGGCCGCGTAAAATGTAATATAAAAGTTATAAGTTTCAAATAAAAGTAGCCTAAGTTACTCCTCATTACGTCAGCTATCTGCCAAAGATAGTCCCATCAAAATTAGTTTAGCCGTTCCAGAGATAAGATGGAATACACATTCAGACAAACAAAAATTGTAAAAAGAATACTTAGGTATATGTACCGTGAATATGCATATAGTAAAAGCGGTTATTTAATATTACAAACAGACAGTCCAATTTTATTTATTAGTATAGGTACAAATATTTTAAAATTCAAGCGATGCTAACTCAGATTTTAAAACGTATAGTCGTAAGTCAGGTATGTTGCAGTTAATACTTCACATAAAAAACTATTTGTGTGCTAGGATATACCGTCGTCTAAATAAAACTAACAAAATAACTCTGCGGCCTCGAAGCGATGGCAATGGCCGGGTCAAGTTTTTGCTATTCTACGCAATTTGCAAGGACTTGTAAAGTCGATATGAATAATTGAGTGCACATCTTTTATGCACATATATTAACTTTAAGAAACAGATCGGTGTATTAGCTTATGGAAATAAGCTTAACTTATAATCATACGAGCTTCCTTCTTGCGCCTTAAAGTCATTATATAACTTGCATTTGCGAGATTTACCTGATTGACCATTTTAGTCTTAATCTTATTGAATGTGTTTACGCTTTGACTAAGTAAAATAAAACACAGTCACAGTTATAGTGAAAACAAATGAAACTTACCTACTATTTTGGAAATTTTTTTATTAGTATTTATTTGTTATGAAAATGGTTAATCATTTAAATATAGCAAGTAAAGAAATTAAAGACAATATTAAAAATAAATTAAGTGTGTATAATAAAAAATAGTGTAATTTACACAAAAAAATATTTTGTGTTAAGTAATTAAATTTATAGAAAATTTTGTGAGGGCAAGAGTCTTGAAATGTGTTACAATTGTTTACATAATCTTTTAAATGTCTACTTGACATGTAAAAATGGACGGAAGTTGCCAGAGTTGACGTTGACGTTGACGTTAGTATACGGTTTATTTTCATATTTACATTCTATAAATTGTGTGACATGTAAATGACAAACAACTCCGACGCTAGACTCTAAAAGTAATAAAAAACGTAACTATTTACGATAATGATTGTAATAAATTAAGACGAACTTAGTAGAAGCTTCGTTTAGCCTTGGTGTTATATTTTTAACTGTTAACTAGCAGACGTTTATTTTTTATTTAATACATACGGAGGTTCTTAAACAATATTCTTTACAATATGGTATTATTTTGCAGTTTTACATTTCTTTTCGTATATCACGCTAGTCAGAGAGTTAGAGGACCTAATGTCAAGACACTCTGTATTCCAATTTCAATGCCTGAAATCAAGATTTGATTACAATTGATATTGCGTGTTGAGTGGTGGAACTCAACGCCGCGCTTTCTTATGCAATATAACAATATAAAAAATGACTTCTCGCATTTCCTTAACTTAAGTAAATATTTTTTTATATGAATATTTTGTCAGAATACATGAAGAGCACTAATTCTCTACCGTCGGGATGAATTTTTCATGTACGAGAATATAACGTACAAGTTTGGCCGTTGTTTGTGGTATACGAGTTCATTAAAAAGGAATTAGCAAAAACTTCTCTACGTCATACTAAAGTAGCATTACTACATAATATTTTCTTTTTATGCCATTTGACATATTAGGCTAGACATGTAGTTTATATTCAATCATTTAAGTTCACGTAGATATCTAAGTTGTTCTTTTGTTTACATAATAGGCCGTGCAATTAGTACAAAAAAGAAATTCCAGTTTATTCTCTCTATTGCAATACAAGGAGCTTAGCGCGATAGACCTTAGGAAAACGAAAAAATAGCTATGTATAATTGTCTTCTTATACGTTATGAACACTTCTTCTTATACGATGATTGAATACAACTATTCAAATTATAATAAAATAACCATGGATTCTAATGTGTAAACACCCTGAGTATAACGATATATTTAAATGATTTTTATTATCTTACAAACTATTAGATCATGTGGATTGATAAGTCGTCTTTACGAATTATACAAATGCAGTCTGAACGCAAGACCTTAAAAATGATCGAAATATGGATACGTGTGTTACACTTATATATATATTTCAAGGTTGTCTGAGTACACACAACGTGGTATAGATGAAGACGATGTTTGAAGATTAAATAACAAGTGCTTGTCATATAGTGTAATGTTCAATTTTATATTAAAAAAACCGAAAATTTATTAATAAACCTATCTAAATAATTTTAGAAAACGTATCAAAATTTGAACGCAGCGGGTTTCGAACCCGCGTCTTCTGGAAACCATGGAAATGCTACGACCGGTAAGCAATACGTACTGCATTCGGCTGTGAAGAAATTCTTGTAAGCTTATTACAACTTTATTTTGTTGTTCTCAATAATAACTAATTTCTCAATGATAACGATTTAAAATTTTAAAAATAAATACATATATGTATATAAAATCACCTGACTGTCACTCCGTGGAATATATATTCCATTTATAAGAATAAACAAGGTAATACAGAACTCATAAAAATGAAAGAACATTTTGTAAAATCTTTTGGTAAGAAAGGCGATTAATGTCTGTCATATTGCGACTTAAACTGGTCCAGGAATTTTTAACTGGAAGACGTTTCACCTAAGGGGTTTAAACGTTTTTAAGAATTGTCAAAAATGTTTTAAACGAACCATTTTGAAATTAAAAAAGAATTGTCGGTAATTAACAGTAATTATCAAAATATAATTTTTCACCATTGCATTGTGTTGAAACAATTCAGTTTTAACGAGTCATAAAAGAAGTCGTTAACAGGCCGGTGACCAGGTGTCGGCGTTCGTTAAAGGGAGGGCGTTAGAAAAAATCGAATGATTACTTCATTCATCTGTTTATGAAATTTTAAAAAACAATCTCACCAACACCCACTAATTTTACACATAAAAGTGCCTATGTATGGATATGGAGGATGGATATAATTTGTCTTGAGTTTAAGTCACATTTATCTAGTTCACAATGCCTTTAATAAAAATGAATTTCATGGACTGATGACGATTTGATTAGCACAAGCAATCAGTTCTTTGTATTTTCAATAATACTTTTAAAATGTATGTTTACATATTTTAAAACCATTATTTTATAAACTTATTTAAATATATATTTTTACCTAATATTCGAGAAAATATGTAAGTATAGCTTTGCATGAAAAACAACCTTCTTGAGTGTGGTCAGGTACGCTAAGGTTTAACCGTAACTTGAAGGGGCTTTCGCCCTCTTTTTATGACACCTCAAAGCACCCGCAGCGATTCTATACAAAAGAAACGAAAAGAAGTCTTGAATGACTGGCGTTCTTTGTCTTCCATTCATTTGAAGCGTTAAAATGTTGAGATACAGTGACAATTGATAATAATATCATTAAAGTGGCAGTAATAAATACAGTACCTTATTTGTTCAGAACGTGCAGTAACATACGAATTATAGTTTATAGTTAATTTATTATTAGTAGGTTTAATTCAGAAATAAACTTATTTTATTTTGGCTTAACCATCATAAATACATAACATAAAGTAGGATTAACATTCAAATCTTCACACAATCCTTCACAATTTGTAATATTTGTTATTCAAAGGTACATTAAATATACATAAACGTATACTTGTCTTAAAAACTATTAAATAAATACTATTTTGTCAAATTTGAATAAATTTGCAATTGTATTGGTCATACAAAACCACTGAGCCGAGCCGGTCTGGTTAAGATGAAAGCGTAGAAATGAAAAATACCATCCTACACGCATTGTCCAGAGTGTAGTTAGTAGTAGTGTGTTTAACATAGTTTTACACTATCACGTTGTTGGAGCAAGAAAAAAAAAATGTTTTTAAAATGATAATAAATTCATTGTTTTTAATAACTGAAGTCGTTTTGGCACAGTGTAACAGCGTCTGACTGAAAACGCGAAGTCTGTGGGATCGATGTCCACTCAGGGAAATGATATTTAAAATATTTAAACAGGCGATGTTTCGTTTTCAAGAGGGAAAGTGAAGGGCGGAGTTATTTGACACTAGGATTTCTCTGACTACACCGCTATTCGGGATAAAACGTGAAGCTGCTTGTTGTTTATAAGTAAAATCAAGACATATTTTAAAGATTTATAGGATAATAACTTTAACTAGCTCGTGTAATTGTGGGCTTGATGTAGCTTCATATTCTGCCTCATGTGGATGACTTTATCGTCGTCTATATAAAGGTTGCGACAGGAGTGACATATAAGGTGTGATCCAGGAGAAGTACCCAAATAGGGATCAAAAGATTCTTGTCTAATGAATGCATTCCCTATAATAAAGTCCTCGGCATAGATTTAAATGGTATAATGATAGTCGCAAGTACGTGCTTAGTTGGCCGGTTGATTGCACGGGAGATGGGTATCTTTCTATCTATTATCTAATTAGGAAACTTGATACTTGGCTGTTTAAAGACGTCTCAGTGGAATGTGACGGGAAGAATGTTTACATTTAAGTGTATTTATAGGTTTCATAGTTGTGGTAGGATCATAGAACTTCTAGTAGCTGTTGAAAGACACCATCAAGAAATACATACAAGTCTTACGATTTACGTTCCACGGTTATATTTTATGCATTATCCTTTTTATTAGGACAAAGTTACTTATATCAAAATGTTATTAAACAAATACGTTTAGTTAAGTGTTATTTTCAAAGATGAGAAGTAAAAAACTAACAACCATCTAATTTAAAATTCATCTTGCATATTAATTAATATTTCACCAGCTTCAACCGGTAATTCGAGTTAAAATAGCAATGACAGTATCGAATAGAAATAAATCTGTCAAAATATTTGAAAAAAAAATAACTTATACAGATTCAATAATCCGGTGATATTTTCTTAATATTTTAAAAAAATATATATTATCTGAACGGAAGTTTTCATTTCCATTTCAAAAATTTGCTTAGACTTACTTAAAACATTAGGGATTGCTTATGCATTCAACGTAATAAAAAAATTGGAACTGAATGGCTCATGAAGTAGATAAGACGCTAGACAGTGACAACTTGACAAGTCACACCATTTTCATTCACATCATACAACGATATGCACCAGACTAAAACAGTAGTAACTTTTTAACTAAATAGTGACAGTTATTGTATGCAGCTCCACGCTTTTCCCGCATAGTAGAGTAGTCATAGCAAAACTAGTGTCGAAACACTCCGTTCTCCACTTTCCGCAGGAAATCGAGGCGTGTTAAGTGGCGGAATCGGAATCGTGTTAAGTGGCGGAACTTAAAGCCGCGCTTTGTCTTATCGTAACTCTATTGTTTATGCTATTTTGTAACAATTCCTCCGAATAATAAATTAATACAAAATAATCACGTTTAAAATTATGTTCTAACATCTCTTCTGTGTTTCTATTGAGTGACATATTATATTATTATTTCCTTCAATTTATTTAATACGTATTATTTCCTCCAAATTTATGTTATGGAATTTACTTAGTTGACCACGAAAACAATAGAAAAAAATAATTGTTAATTGTTTTATTAAATAAACTTATTTTTATGATTTCTATTATGTTTTCCTTTTAACGGCACATCTAACTAACTACAAGTTAAAAACTGTTGAAATTATTATTGTTACTTGTTAATTTTAAACTCTGTATTTTAAGCTTTTCTGGAAAGCAGAATTGTAAAAATTTTGTAACCTATGTAACCCGAAATTCATTTGAAACATTATTCTTAAATTGTCAAACTAGCTTTAGTAAAGCCTACATGGAAAACGATCGCATGCGTAAATCTACTCCCGGGTATAATCTATCCTGTAACGACTGGCTTAGTGCCCTTTTACAGTAGAATTTATTACTCTAAGGTTCGACGTTGTTTGTGGTCATGTTTTTCTGTTGAGTTTATCGTGTACATGTTAAAGAATAAGGTTTGTTTGTAATGTGTGAATTATTTATATATTGGTACGCGATGTCTCGAAAATGGACGAAAAATGTAGAATCAAATCGTAAGACAGATGCGTGATGATCAGAAACAAGCTATTAACGTATTTTTTAATTATTCAAAATAGTAAGAAATGCCCTCGCAAAACGTATTTTTGATCATATACGTAAATATGCTATCTACTTACTTTGTTAGTTTTACCTAACCCCGGCATTTAAATAAGTTATGGAAGTACTACTGCTATATTTAAAAACATAGCAATTTTTCGATATTGGTGATAAAGATCAACTGTGTAGCAATGAAACATTATAATGTTCCATTGTCAAAGCGGAAAGTAACAGAACCCTTGGATTTACTGTCAATATGAAATTGAATATCTTATGCCTAGCAAGTGCAGCGCAGTATCTACATATGATATTCCATTGTAAGGTGTATTATTTACAATGTTATGTTACTACATTACGTTGGAAGTACTTTCAACGACAGTCATACCATTGAACACGCACGCTATGAATGTATGTTAATACTAAAATAAGAAAAAATCTTTCAAATGAATATAAATATTAGTGTAAAAAATTAATGAAGTATTTATTTTTATTATTATTGCCATGTCACTTCCCAACCAGTGGTCCGTGGACCGCCAGTGGTCCGCAGAAGGGGTAACCTGATCCGCGAACAATTTTAAATTTATCGGGTGTTGTACCCAGCTCTACCCAGAGTCATACAACTAATCGAAATGCAAAATGACAAAAACTGCAAGGATTACATACATAGTGATCCCTGCTAGCAAGAATAATGTAAAAGTGGTCCTTGATCAAAAAAGGTTGGGAACCCCTGCTAAAACAGGATACTAGGAGAGAACATAGTGTTAACAAATTTGTTCTGCCCAAATTCGAGACCTTGTGCATTGGGTGGTGGAGCTCAAACGTCGCGTTAGTCTTACCGGAACAGGAAAATAAAAATAATTTAATAGATGGATCACTTAATGAATGGGCATCAAACCCATAAAATTGCTTTTATATTTTGAATCAGACGTTGTGTCATTGTGCGACTATGACATCCTCCGATGTTAGAGCCATATTTAAAAATATTTTTAAATACATACATGTATATTTTACCAATCGAGATTTACACAATGGGGCTGAATTCAAGATAAGCTTCTCACTTAAGCTTAAACAAACAATCATGTATTCACACTTGCTCTTTCTAACATTTTACTTTATCTTAATTTCGCATGTAGATTTTATCTTCAACAAATTATACAATAACTACGTGAGAGCAAGAATGCGTTCCGTGTTGTACCGCTAGACTGATTATAGCGATTCTTGTAAGGTGCCAATTTACGAATAAATAGTTTAAATACAAATATTTTTTACACAACGCGATATTGGTGCTCATTAAGACGACAAGGAAAAAGAATTGTAGTGGAAGTTGAAAGATTGATTTTGATGATCATAACCTAATCGTACATTAAACCTAATTATGTTATTTGCATTTTCAGTGTTTCAGTGTTTTTTACAGTGTTATTTGTACATTCGTAGCTACGAATTTAAATTATTATATGGAGATAGCAAGATATACCTACATTTATAATACCATTGTGCAAATTAACTGCTTAACATTAGTGATATTTTCAGTACATACTCACTTTTTTTCCCGATTTTTTTTATATGATTAAGTGCTGTTGGAATATATGTTATAAATAAAATAAATAAATAGCTTCACGCTATATCCCGCACACAGCAGGGTAGGCAGAGGGAACCTAGTGTTAAGACACTCCGTTCCCCACTTTCCGCCGAATTCGGAGGCTTGCGTGTTAAGTGGCGGAACTTAACGCCGCGCTTTACCTCGACACCAGAGCGAAGAAAATGGAAATATAATTTCCACTCCTCGAGTGGGAATCGAACCCACAACCAGTCGTTGACAGTCACACTCTTGTGCCACTGGGCCACGACTGGCTATGTTATCTGTCGTATAATATATTTTATCATTTATCTTTGTGATTTAAGTCTCTTTTCTTTGTGACTAGAACAAAATAATATAAAATGCTTTAAGGAGGTACAATATGTTCTTATACCACATTAACGGAAATCGTAGGATGAAGTGAGGTGACGCTACGTGTGATTTATAATACAAAATGCATAAACCGTTTCCACTTACGCAAATGGGCAGTTAAGAATATGTAACGATTATTATGAGTGAGCCCTTACGATCCATTGATGTAGCTCGCGTGTAATGGAAAAGCGTTGTCGTTCCTACGCCGGCAACCGAAATGCGATTAAACTGACGCTTTTATGCTGCTTTCAAAAACTACTTTTGCTGTTGTCGGTTGGCACTCTACGTTATCGGATCTTACTAAACTTATTTTATAATTTATTTTCACTTATGTTTCAAATCATTGATATTTATTATTAAGAAAATGTTATTCTTCTCGTATATATTCTTTGGTATTGTGTTATTGTATTTCTTGTGAGTAATTTAAAAATATATTATTACTAATCTCTTTATTCTCCAATAAAATTTTACTACACTAACACCATACTAGAAATTGTTGATGATAAAAAGAAAATGACAACATGCATTCCAAACTCTATAATTGCTTGTATTCTGAGCCTGTATCTGTACACTGTATATAAATGGAATACTTGGTAATGAGTAAAAAACAAGTGAGAGCCAATTTAATAACTGTTTGGTTCAAAGCGAATTTTATCGATGGAATTAATCCAAAAAAACTTAAGAACTAAAAGCGCTTCTATTGAAGTCTTGAGAGATAGTGTTGTAAAAATTCCAACTGCATATAATAGCATCATTGTTTTACACTTGAAGTTTATTGACAGTTGCAATACGAATTGATGACTTTCTTAAACGCCTTTTATTATATATGAACTATTAAAAACAGCCAAAAAAATGTCGAAAAAATATCATTTATACGTTCATGATGCTCTGAAAATTACAATATTATTATTTTTGATTTACACATTTACTACTCTTTATGCGGGGAGGCAAAAAACTTGTGGTAAATCACTCTTCAGTTTACAATAATTGTTTCAACATTAATACAGTTATGTAATTAATGATACATTGCACAGAAATCACGTTCTGTCAAAATACTTATTCACATTTTAAAAGCTTTACTCTTTTTTTCGCACAATAAACAAGGAAATGAAGTTAAAATATATATAAAAAAATATGTTGTGGATTCGATCCACACTATAATGGCTCTATACCGTTGGTAGACGCTGTTCCACTGCGCCACAAACACACATATTATACATAATTATATAGCCGCCAATCCCATTCACAATTAAAACGGAAAAAATACTTTGTCACTAATATTCGTCATCGATTCAGAAGGGAAATAAATTACTTCAGGTCAAAATTATTCGTAATGATCCATGTGGCAGATTAACTCTTTACAGTTTTATTGTTGCTATAACCATTATGACATTAACGGAAGATTTAATACAGCATTAAAAATAAAATTTTATTACTTTATATTTCGAATTCGTTAAAGTAATACAAGTTATTTAATTTGAAAGAAATTTTCATTCATATCTCTTAAACCAAACCTTTTTGAGGAGTTCACATTATTATTTCTGTTCCATAATTAATTTATTCTACCATCTATCCATAGTCATATTATAAAATGTCTGTCTGTTTGGCTGTCACGCCTTTACGGCTAATCAACCGGTATGATTTGAATAAAATTTGGAATGAAAGTAGTAAAAATTACTGGGTCAAACATATGATACTTATTTTTTCAAAAATCAGCCTCTAAATGGTTGAAATAGGGGATGAAAGTTTATATGAAAAATCTACACCACTTGACCGATTGTAATCTTTTTTGGCATAAATATAGTTGATAACACAAGGTTTAAATATAGGCTACTTTATTTTTCAAAAAATCACCCCCAAGAGTTGCAATTTAACTAAAGAGGTATGTAGTTTACGCGGCGAAGCCGCGAGCGGGACGCTAATATAGTATATAAGAACGCTTGTATATTATATAATATAATAAAAGTACTATGGTGTCATATTTTTAGTCATATTTTTTAGCTTAATAAAAATGTTACTTAGGATTTGTATTTTTAAGAACTATGAGTGTATTTTTATATATGTGTCGCCTTAAAATTGACGTTTGGATGCAGTCTTATGGAAATAAATGTTCCAAACCCGTTTAGTAATATTAATGGTATTTTGAGGACTTAATGTTTTTTAATGTACATATTTGCAAAATGATTCATTAATTTTTATTAATGACTCCATCTTGGCGTTGTGGGACTGGTTTAACAGATTTGGCGAAGGTTTTGAGTACTTAGAGTATTTATATTTAAATCATTTTTCTTTCTCTACTTTATAGAAAAGTGGAGAACGAGTCCTACTCAACCAAAGGCGAATATGAAAATTAAAAAGAAAATGATATTAATTTAATTTAATGTAAGCATTGCACAGTTAGCTTTTTTATAACAGAACAGTCTGTTGAGAGCCGTCGTGGCTCAAGGGCGCATAAGTGTGAATGTAAACGAGGTTGGTTGTGGGTTCATTTCCTACTTGAAGAGTGGAAATATTTTATACTTCCATATTATTCGCTCTGGTGTCGTGACAAAAGCGCAAGTGTTAATTTCACTCCTTAACTCAACGGAATTCATTGCCTCCAGAATTCAACGGAAAGTGGGGAACATATACTATGAACGTATTAACAGTACCTATAGATATTTACGTAATCAGGGAAGAGCAATATTTGTGGTGAACACATTTTTTTAAATCAAATAAAAAAAAAGTATCATTGTACATTTTTTATAAAAAAAAGTAATTTTATTAACATTTAATATTAAAATAGAAAAAAAACATGATATAAGATGGATAAGAGTGTCAAATTAGTAACATTATAATAATGAAACTGAATTTATGCCACTTTCATAGCATTTATAAACATCAAAATCGTTGAGTTGACACAGATAGTAAATAGTTCCAGATAAACTCTATCTAAAGTCTTTGTGGGGATTTAAATAATTATAATTTGAAAGTGACAATTCTATAAATAATTTAGAGGGAAATTAAGTGACAGCTTATCTCATAATTTTAGACGCTATCTTAATGAGATCAACTAATTATGTTGAAAACTTGCTTTTCAATATACTTATGTATAAATCTGTTTACTTTCAAAGTATTTATTAAGTGATCTTGTGAAAACCGTTAAGGAACGCAATCTCGATTTCTAATATTTCCGCGGTAGCTTTACCGTAATATAGCTGCTGGTAAGGTAACATTACCTACCTGTAATGTAAATAAACAACTTTTATGTTTTACTCTGTTGCTATAAAATTACAATAAAATGTGAAGTGATGTCTAATTGATAATTGACCAGCAAAAAAAGTATTAAATATGGCCGAATAAATTAGACTAGTACCTCTAACCTAAACGAGGAAAATGTATAGAAGTGTAATAAGTCTTGTAAGAAAAGCCATTGATGCTATCGTGGCACAGTAGGACAGTGTCAGGACTGTAACCGCGATGATTGTGGGTTCGATTCCCTCTCTGGGGAATAATTATATATCATTTTTGCGCTCCTGTA
Organism: Dryas iulia moderata; assembly: GCA_019049465.1. Classification (NCBI taxonomy): domain Eukaryota; kingdom Metazoa; phylum Arthropoda; class Insecta; order Lepidoptera; family Nymphalidae; genus Dryas; species Dryas iulia. The sequence goes on from CM032417.1 coordinate 6,585,405, forward strand.
CTAAGACAAAACGCAACTTTAAATTCCACTCAACAAGCAATGTCTCGATTTCGGGCGGAAAGTGGAGAACAAAGTGGCTTGTCACTTGGTTCTCTCTATTTACTCTGCTATGCGGGGAAAAGCCTGCAGCAAGCTATATAAGCAACAAAGTGTAAATTGTAGTGATATAATCGCAACCGCAAAAGATACTATATACATACGTCAATAAGGTATCTGTCAATACAGTCCAGTTACATAGAAAAAAAATTAGTATTCATACAAAGAATAATGTAGCTATCAATTTTGAATCATTTATTTCTAGTAAGCTTGACGGACATACGGATTTCGGAACTTCCTCAAATTGTTTCAAGTTTGGCGTCGTGTCATGTGACGTCATTAAAAACGTGCCAATTTTGTAAGGAAAATCTAATCGCTAGTACGTCAAAGTTACATTTATGTGTTTGTTTATTTATTATCTAAAATAACAATAGTATAATTTTAAGGACAAATGTTCCTTTTTGTTCAATGTAATATTGTAATTAAAAGATATGCAAATGATATGATGATATTTTGCAAAAATCGAAATTCGTAGTTGTAATAGGAGTTTTAAATTAGCAAAATTATTTAGTTGTATTATAGGAGGAGCTCAATTAATATACCTACTTAGGCATTTTGTTAATTATTTGTATTTATTATTACCTACTTAGTTCATATCCAAATTGACTTATCTCCTATTCAAAAAGAAAATGAGAATCAATTTGTTAGATAAATATTTAATATGATAAGATTTTTAACTATAACAAAAATATGGATTTTAAGGCTTAAAATGGATATTTATGCATACAACTTCCATCCAATCCAAAAATACCACTTTCTGACTCAGTTTTGGATACTCGCTATTTAATTTCATCATAGCTTTTAAGGAAAATTCGCCTCCATGAGCTACGGTTACACCATTACAAAGTAATAGAATCACAAAGTTTTAAAACATAGCATTGTTAGTAGTAACTTGTGTATAATCATCACGAGACGAGTTTCGCTTCACGTTCGCTTTGCGTACGCTATCAAGGTGTTTACTGTTTAATCATATTATTTCGAACGAGGTTCTTATTAATATATACAAATTAATTTGGAGTGTCTGTTTGTAATATAAAAAAAACACTTTTTACTAAATGCTTATATGTATATATAGTAAAATAACATTTTTGTCTATCTATCTGTTTGTTCCAGCTAATCTCTGGAACTGCTGGTATTACCTGTAACTTAGGTTAATATTATTTTCTTTTTGTTAGGTAGTGATATTATTAGTCATTTTTGTATGGAGAACTCGCTTGTTATTCTGTTTAAAATCCAGAGTTGGACAGTACTTAACTAGTTTAAATTGATAAAGTAGAAATTTTTGGTACAGGATTTATGATAAAACTTCAGTATTCAGTATTCAATACTTAAAAAAATTATAGATGTTCTTACCTGCGTAATTTTTGGCTTACCACTAATTACCTAAATTGTGCGATTAATTAAAATTGTATAAAATTTATTTTACAAGAACTTTTTCACGTTTAGCTTGAAGCTATTGTAAATATATACTTATATCTTTAGAAACCAGATAGTTGTTCATTAGTCATTATTTAGTAAGCTATTTATATACGTTTCCATTTGTATACGGGTGCGCCCATCTATCCTAAAACCCTTTCACTCAAATATGTTCTTATATGAAAATTTGAATTCTGTCTAGACCGCAGAGTGTGTACACAAGCTATAATTAATCACACGTTGGTATAATGGAAATGAAGGCATTATTTTAAAATACAACATTTTATTTTAATTTGGTTTTGATTTTAATATGTATATACAGATTTTAACATACCTATCAAATTCATCTATATCTGATCTATTTTTTTTTGTTTTCAACTGCAATTGAAGGGGATAGAAAATTGTTATCTGTGACTACTTTGCTATGCGGCAGATAGAGCATTGCAAAGACGTTTTTTTAAAATTCACGGATATTTATCTAAAATATAGATTTTAAAAAATATTGCTTACAAAAATATAGATTGCAGCATAATATATATATATTATGCTGCAACCTATTTTTTTTTGTCAGTGACATTTTTTTTTAATCTGTAATTTAAAAAATAACAATAGTTGTGTGCATGTTGATATATCAATCAACCTTACACGATGCTTATCCAATAACTAGCTCCCATATTGTCTCGCTTATTTCTGAATTTCAATTACAATATATTTCTTATAATAAACGTATACATAATATAAGTTTTTTTTTGGCTTCACGCTGTATGCCGCACACAGTAGGGTAGGCAGAGGGAACCTAGTGTTAAGACACTCCGTTCCCCACTTTCCGCCGAATTCGGAGGCATTGCGTGTTAAGTGGCGGAGATTAACGCCGCGCATAATATAAGTTATAATTTTAAATCTACAATATATTATTTTAAAAATGAATTCGTGATATTCTGTATAAACCTATGTAATTTATTTTTTATGTTGGATCAATGGTAAGCCCAAGAGAGTAATTTCCCATCTTCCAATATTAGTATCAGAACCAATTTATGTTCCCCTAAATACGGCAGGTAATATTTATACGGTACTAAACGTCAGAATACGGAAGCTAGACTCTTACAATGGGCGGAGCGTTGGAAATGAAAGAACAAAAAATAGTAAGTATGACAACATAATGATCTTCCTAGGTTTTTAAAAATGTTTGTAGTTTTTTATATATTTTTTTTTAAAAAAAAAAATATGAGATACATTAAAACGTTGTGCTTAATTACTTGTGTATACTATATAAGTGCAGTTACTTGCTACATTTATAGTTGACTGAGTAATATACGAAGTTTTTGTATCCCCTTTTTTTCACTTAACCTGCAACCTGTATCCTGCACACAGCACGGTAGGCAGAGGGAACCTAGTGTTGAGACATTACGTTCCCCACTTTCCGCCGAATTCTGGAGGCCTTAAGTCCTAGACTTAATGCCGTAAAGCGTTACGCGACATCAGAGCAAAAAAATGGAAACATAAATATTTACACTCCTCGAGTAGGAATCGAACCCACAACCAGTCGTGTTACAGTCACACTTTGTGGCTCTTTGCCACTATTCGCCTTATAGTTTTCCGCCCTTTAAGTTCGTTTTGTATTATATTTTAAAATTGAGATATGTTAGACACGACAAATTTATGCCATAAAATAATATATAACATAAATAAAGAAAGTTATTCACCAAATGTCAACTCTCACCCAGCACATACAATATGCAGGTAAAAGTTTAAATATTTGACTGCGAAACGACGGGACAGAAATTAAATGCCACGTTGTCTTGGAGGGCTTCCAAAGGTTTCCCTCGTGAAATATAAGCAAAATATTACAAGCTAGCTGCTTATTCATAACGTTGGCTGAGTAATATCATATTCCATTACAAACTTGGATCTTTTACAAATTTAAATATTATATTATAAAGACGCTACTAAAAGTAATTTTGATACGAGTAGGGTAAGAGTTTCTTTCTATTTTTCTGCATAACAGTCGAGTCACTTTGCGCCCAAATTCGAGACATTGCGTATTAGGCAGCGGAACTTAACACCTGCTGTTTGTCTTAGCGTACCTACCAGAGCGGAGTGAGAAATATATACAATCATTCCCCAGGCTGAGAATCGAACCTACAATTCATGGACGTTTACAGACAGACGGTAAGACTAATACTTATAAATACTGTTGTCTGCTTAAAAGTATCAAAATCTTGTAATTTAATCAGTTTTAACGTCTCAAAAATATAAACTATGTTATACTTTTTTAATGCTAGAAAAACCGAGAATGTGTAAGTAAAAAAATAGAATATATAGGTACAAATATAATCAAACAACTACCGTTTTAATAATCAATTACGATTGAAAACGGTATTAAAAAATATAATTGCGATGTACACGATTTCATAAAAAAGCTATAGCACGAATAAGTACATGTACTCGTATGCATAGTTGGCGCCTAGATTAGTTTTAATTAGCATAACGAGAAGCCGCGCTATTAATCACTGTCAGATTTACATTGGAACAAAGTGTTACGAATTATTTTCAACATATAGGCGCATACAAATAGGCTTTAATAAAAAATATTATACTGGAAACATGAAAAGGTCGATTTTAAATAATATAATTTGGTTGACCTCGATTATTTCGTACATTGCACGTATGTTATATGTATGTACGGAGATAAATGTAGGTAGGTATGTTTCGTGTATGTTCTCGTCTTTGTTTAACCGTTCCATTTTCTAATATGTTTATTCAACGTGTATTTTTGCTAATGTACACTTAAAAGTATTTAACAGGAATAGTGTTAAGATAAATAAAAGTGCAACAACTATTTAGTTGTTTTGCAAAACTATTTTATTTTAAATGTTAATATTCTAAATGTCGCATTTTTAAATAAGTGCGTTTTAAAAACATGTATCGAATAAGTAAGAAGATACTAATCTTGCTCGATTATTATCGAATGCAGATGTCCACGTGGCGCAGTGTCAATCGGGTGGAAAATGGAAGATGGAGTTTCTTGGTACTAGGTTCTTTCTGTCTACCATACAATGCGGGAAACGACGTGAAGCTACTAAACAATCTACAGATACTTATATGTAGTATAATAGTACTCTTTTTTCCATTTCTTGTTCCATATTGCACGGTGGGTGGCAAATCTCAGTCATAAGTATTTTTGATTACAATAAGTAGGTACTTTTACATCCTTAGAATAATAAGCCAAAACAAGACCAACATTATAAATAAAACAAGGTTGCAATGTTAGAGTACTGAGAAAGCTCTGTAATTATTATGTGGCACGCACTAACCCTTTATTTACGTGAACTTGGCAATTTTATGCTTCTATCACACCGAGTGGATGCGGTGTGCCTAGATAATAGTCATGGGAACAAAGCTAGATTCTAGGTTTTAAGTAAAACATGTACCTGAAACAATAGCTGTAGTTAAAACTAGTATACAACTATATATATGTAAACACTCTGTGTTATAGAGCAATCGCCTTTAATTGCTCAAGTCTATATTTTTCTCGTATTATTCTTGAATTTATGTTATTTTTTAATCACATAAAATTGATAATTTAAGGCCAATGTGGCGTAGTCTTACTGTAAGGTTGTAAGGTTCGATTTTCAATCGGTGAAAAGATCATATTATAGTTCAAATCCCGCTGCGTTCAAATTTTTATACGTTTTCTAAATGTCTTTTTCAATTTACCTAATTGTGGAATACACTTTAAAAATGTTTAAAAGATCATATTATTTTATTTTTATTTTCTCTACTCTATTTTATTCTCTCTACCGAGTTTTTCATAGTTCAGTTTCGGTACGCAAAATGCATTGTTGAAACACGGGTGGAAAGCGGAGAATGGAATTTCTTGGCACTAGGTTCTTGACCTTTGTCTACTGTGCTGTACCAGCAAGATGAAATTGAGAGAAAATTAACGTAAATTTCTTGAAACAAAAGTTAAGCTTGATTTCTGCATAACAAGTTTTTTTAATCGCCTATTGGTAAAATGAATGTTAAAGTGTAAAATTTCAAAAAAGTATGTACTAAAAATACATTCTGCGCACAATATTTATTGCGTTCTAGAAAAATCCTCATACATATTTAGTTCTAATCATTCCTTTTATCCCCAATGCGGTTATTATTCCCAGCGTGTTGTTTGACATGGGATAGCTGTAACAGAATATAAAGTTAGGTTTACGATTCAAAATGGCCCAGTGTTTATTTATTTATGTTTGAAATATCAATAGAATTTAACTTTATGAAATGACAAAAAGTTTCACCTATTTGTTAAGCAAATTATACCGAGACCTTAATTGACTTTCTGATACATTTGTTTAACTTCAAGTATGTGAACAAAGGTTCATTTTAAAGCATTTTATGTTTTATTAATCGTTTCGGCTATTTTCACATGGCGCCTCTGTCCGCCTAATGACTTAATGTACAGTGGTTATATGGGCGTGGTTATGCATACATAACAGGTTTTAAGATGTGGAATTTAGGAATTATTTATTATATTATAATTTTACGTTATCGAATATATGAATATAAGTTTGAAGGTAATTGACCATTAAGTAAATTGAGGAAGGCAGTTTAGAACGTTAGATGTGACGAGTACTCTTAAATGTGCGATGTAGATTTCGAAATTTTAAAGTTATGACCGTTATTTTAATGTTCATATTTTTATGTGTATTTTATTATGCTTAACTTTATTAACGGTTATACGCAAATTGCATACAATAAATATTTATGTATATTTTAAATATATAGTAATTAATATTATTTTTTTGTTGATAAGATTGTTCCAATCAATAATTTGACACTTAACACCCAATGATTTCGAGCGGAAAGTGGAGGACAGAGTGTCTGGGCATTAAGTTATAAGTGAAGGCCGTAAATAATTAGCATATTTTTAACTAAATTAAAATGAAAAATGATTCCATAGTTTCAAAATTGTTTGTTTCATGAAATTAATCGATGTTTGCCCTGAATAAGGTATTTCTAGATAAACATTAATTTTGAGAAAAAAAGGTACGTACTAGAAACAGGATATAACTGAACTACTAGAAGGCAAAATACTGTTATACTGTAGCTGACATCAGTCGCATGCAATCTAATATTAGCCGTATGTTGATCTAAACGCGTACTTATTTCAGTGTTTTGGCTGAGCTGCGAAACTAGAAAGTGAAATCCTATTTAGTAAGTATTTTAGTAAACATATTATATATTCATGTACTGGTTTGTGTAGTCAATACATATAAATATAATTGGAGTGTCTGTTTGTAATATAAAAAATAATCGCTTTTTATAAGTGAACATGGTGTGAAAATAACCCTTTTTACTATTTTTGTTTCGTCTATGTTGTTTGTTGATTATGGCTTATCTATGGAACAGTTGGACCTATTATGACAGGACTTTGACTAGCAGATAGCTGATGTAATAAGGACTAATTTAGGCTAGATTTATTTCAAAATTATGAATATTTTGTTAAGTTCCACGCGGACGAAGTCGCGGGTACGGCTAGTTTTATAATATAATAAACCACTTATGATTGAAATCATTTTAAACGAATTAATTAATAACTGTCAGGTATACAGTTTTATAATATTCATTTCAATGGAGTCTTGTATTAAAAAAATAATATATTGATATTTTAGTGTTGAATCATACAAAATTTTACTTCATATTTATTATCGCCTTATTTTAAATACTTAAAAATTAAAATTTATCATTGTAATACATTTAAAAAAAAATGAATCATAAGGTCTGGGGTTAGCCCAGAAATCCAAATGTAGTAAATATTCAAAGATATAAACTAAGACTAGAAAAAACTGAATTGTACGTAAATTTTTTAATTAAATTTTCTAGTCCGGACAGATAAAATACAGCATTGAGTTCTAACACTATACACAAAGTCTTCACACTCGTATGAAAATTCTAATTTTAAAAAATGCGCAAATATTAGAGACACGCGCCGAATATTCGGTTATGTATTCGGTGTATTCGGCATTTTTTTACTATTTGTATTCGGCCGAATTATTCGGATTTGGTGACGAATATATTCGGTTCGAGTACTTGTTGGATTTGAGTAGTTACATATGTAATCATTAAGACAGTGTACAGTGAAGCTTAGAAAGCTAAGCATGCCTTTCAAGTCCACATGTCAGGCAAATCAGATGTAATTGAACCACGGTGACTTTTAAGATTTCGTCTTTGATCAATTATTTCATTCTCTTATAAATTTCCAAAACCATAACTTCACTCATATTCTTTCTTACAGCTTATTCCAAGGTTCCAATAAATCCAATAATTTGTTAAAGCTTTAAGCAATAAATCCTATAGACTGTTAAAGAGTTTCATAGAATTGAAATAGGCTGATTATGAGTTGAGGTTATTTCCGCCATGGCGTTATGAATTGCAAGACACAGTATACATGTTAAACGCTGTTTACGCGCGGAAAACAATAAAATGGTTAACCGAATAATTCAGCCGAATATTCAGTATTCGGTATTCGGTTATCCGGTGAAAAGACTAATTAACACATCATTATTACCTAAATATGTAAAAAACATGATTTTATGAAGAAAATAAAATCATCAATGACGTTAAAAAGCATCAGTTCCGTCACTCACTACGCAATGTCTCAATTTCGGGGGGAAAATGGAGAACGGAGTGTCTGGACATTAAGTTATTTGTGAAGGTTATAAATAATTAGCGTATTTTTAACTAAATTAAAAATAAAAATGATTTCATAGCATTTACAACTGCTTGTTTCACGAAATTAATCGATGTTTGTCCTGAACAAGGAGTTCTAGATAAACTTTTAATTTGAGCAAAAAAGGTACGGTAGGTACGGATTGTCCTGACACTAAGTACTATTTGACTATCCTCCAACGCGAGAAAAATCGTGAAGCTATAAAAAATTACAGCATTAACAAACTAATAAATAACCTTTTTGCATCTTAATCGAAAAGAGATGCAATAAGGACAAAAAGTATGCATTTTTTACTTGTTGCTTGATGAAAATTTTAGACATCGTAGTCTAGACGTGTCTAGACTCTAGACAGTTTAATTTTAAATATAATTTCCTAAATATTTCCGATGGTCGATAATGAGTTTTTGATTGCTCGACCCGTTTTAATCGTTACATGTTTTTGTGCCGGTAAATGTTTAGTGCAAATACAAAAAATAAATTTATAATAAATTCTTTGTACAAAGATAAAAAAATCTAAGTCTGACACAGAAACTGATTATATATTGCTTTATGATGTGCCTAAATTGGCAATTATAAAAGCAAAAGACGAATTCCAAGTTTGTTATCGCGACTACAACGAAAATTAAACGACTTATTAAAACAAAAATCTGGCGCCTGCATGCTGTTTTTTTTTTCTTATTCTTGTTATTAAAATAATCAAAAAACAAAGAATAACACATGGTTAGCATATGCAAATTAGTAGATTGTCGAATTGATCGACATTTTTATAAACCGCAAACATTGTTCTGGAAACTCTATGACGTCACACGCCTATTTGCACTTGTATTGTTTAGTCTAACGTTTCAAGTGGGAATACACCGGTGTCTACGCATTTATTTTTGTTGGCAAATAATATAAATAATTGCTTATAGTACTAGGAAGCGATGCGCAGGCGCCACATGGCCGTTCTGTGGCCGAGCGAATCGTGGGAATTCTTTAAAACGGCACTATTTAAGTATATATTATGTTATTCGGAATATCTATACTAGTTTTCAAAGTCAGTCTGATCTTTAATATTACTTTAAATTTTAAATATATAATTAATTTATTTTTATTTGATTTTGTTACGATTATTTCACTACAACAAGCAACTTCAACACAACAAACTCTCTGCAGAGAATATATTACTGATTAAAGCTTGCTATAATAAGTCAGGCTGTTTTTGGCTCAAAGGCCGTAGATATATGTAAATGGACTGTATCTACTGTTTAAAATAGAAAAAATCAATCACTGATTAGATTTAAATAGGTTTTGGATATTTTATAATATTTGCTGAAAAATTAAAGCCGTTAGTATTAAAAAGTTGATAAAGAAGTCTTTTTTTTCAACTCTTAAGGAGAACAAGGTCCAGTATTATTTTATTTATAGCTTGTGGATTGGTAACTTCCTTTTTACTTATTTATCTGATTTTAAATGTCCATATCAAGTCTTTCTAATTAGTATTTTATGTTATTCGAGCAATTTATTACTGTGATAAAATGTAATCAATGTATGATAATAGCTCTTGCGTATTATGTCAAGAATTTCATCACGGACATGCAGGTTGGTTCACGACATTTTGATTGCTCAGCCGTCAGTTTGTTGTATTTATTATCTCTTTTAATATATTTATTTAGTAAATTGCATTTAAATTAAATGGACAGTATAAAAACTTTCTAATTGGACAAATAAAAAAAGGAATAAATATTATGAACGAACTGACTATTGGCTTGGTTTGGTTGGGATATAGAAGGGGTTTTATATGCACTTTTGACTTTTGGGCACAATTTGCACAAAAAATATATTTTTGATTAAACAATAATACTTTTGATAATGTTATTTCTAATTCTAAGCATAACGAAAACGTAATTGATCGTTCCCTATACGTAGAAGACATACGAAAAAAATATTATTGCGGGGATTTATCAATGTAATAAATAAAACGTAAAACAATGATTTTTTAATTATTTTTCTGTTGACAAAAGCGTCAATTTACGCAAGTGAATCCACGAGCGGGTCGCTAGTCATAAATAATAATAAAAAAAATATTATTAATATACTATATGACAAAAAAAAAATTGAACGAGTTGTTTCAAGTGAACACCATACGCTGATTCAATTGATATGTCACAAGGTTTTTTCTATTAATCTACCAAGTGTGAAGTGGACGCACAAAAACTGTTTGATTGCAGGAGCGGTCCTTTCATGTTAATTACGAAATTTATAATTTATCTCCGTGAAGCCGGTTATCCTACATTCATGTGTCAAGCGCTATCGATTGATAGAAGAATAAATAATTATTAAGTTTTGGAAAAAGCGTACCTAGTTCTTTAATTACACAAGATGCATGGCGGTGTTGAGTTACGCTTCAGCATTTAATTTGAGTAGAAAACCGGGTGTGTTGACATTTAGTTCCTTGCTTTTTTAATATTTTAAAAAGAGTTCACGTTATTAGTTTTCACTAATAAAATAAAATTATAAAGCATTTATTATTTTTGTTATATCGTCATTTCTTGTATGTTAGAATAAAATATTTGATAGCATAAAAATATTATATGCTTAAAATATCTCCGAAGCAGTAGTGAGAGAACTCGTACCGATTCTTTATCCATAATACGGATAGTTTTAAAGCTAATGTAGGTCACGAAGCTTTTACTGAGTTTGAAGCAATGTTTGGGGTAGCTTTACTACTATGATATACTCTTCATGTTTCCGGCTCATCTTAAAACTAACTAACCACTTTCTGCAACATCCGTCTACTGTATTAAATGTTTAGACTTTGCCTCTAAAGTAAATATTAATATGAAAGCTAAAGTAGCTTTGCTTGCATAATATGTATATTGAGATAGATATTTTGTTAATGTAAAAATATGTAAGATTGGAAAAGGAACTTACATCATGTTCCATTTATTTAATTTCGATATTTTGAATTAAAATCGATCTCAGACCCGCACTCTGTATTACCATAGCGAAAGAATATAAATAATGAATATGATCAATTCGAAACCACCTAATTTGGAAAATGGCTTGGACACGTTGAAAAGACTAGCCGAAGAATGAATGCCAATCTAAAAGATGTATGATGCAAATGTGAGCGTTGAGAGAAGTAGGGGAAGATCTTGTCTGACTTTCATAAACACATTATCTATGATACTGGGGGAAGGTCACGTAAAAATAGGAACCGCAGTGTTTGGCGCTCTGTCGGCCCTGACTATCCCGCCAGGGATAAAACGTAAAAAAAATGGTAACGTCATATTTTATATAAGAAAATATATTAAGTCAAACGCATGGTAGTGGGTATAATATTTATTTTATTAATTTAACATATTTGTAATATATTTATATATTATTAATAGGCATTTCACAATTTTTTCCACGTAAATTTTACCTAGGGCAATTTTCATAGTATTAGATCTGTAGAATTTTAAAAAGAGAGTTACAGTTATTTTTTACGTAGTAATATAATGTTTAAATACTTATTCCACGTATGTACATGTAAACGTCAGATGAAGTTAAAATAAAGTGATTAAAATAGCAACAAAGGCGTAATATACATTTGCAGCTTAATGAAAGATAGTAACTGGATGCTTTTAAATTAACGAGATATACTGAGGATAGGCTTCGTTAACAGCATTTAACATGTCTCATAATGACTTGTTAACGAACGTCACTTTATTAATAGACTGTATTATTTATAGTTTGTTTTCGTTCAGGTAACTAAGAGCTAGATGTACTACAACAATGTTGTGATATTACTTTAAACTAATTTATAATAGGTAATAAATATTTTGTTATTTCCAATTATGTAAATATAAGGCATCATTACTACATAATATTCTAAAAAGTATTAAATTACTTTATTCAAATTTCAATTTCTTGGCTTTGGTGCATTGCAACAAGCACGGCGTTGACTTCCGCCACTCAACACGTAATGCCTCCAGAATTCAACGAAAAGTCGGGAACGGAGTGTCTTAACATAAGGTTCCCTCTGCAGGATACAGCGTGAAGCTATAAAATTAAAAAAAAAAACTAGCCTCACTTATAGCAGGGTAGTCAAAAAGAAACTAGTGTCATGACACTCCGTACTTCAATATAAATACAATATTTTTAATCTTACAATCTCACACAATTTGCGGAATTAACAGTCTCACACATTGCAAGCATGACAAGGAAACTTAACAATATGTTTAATAAGATGAGAAAAAATGTTTGTATATAAATATATATAAACAATTTCGGTATTCAGATGTGAACCCACTATCATCAAGTACGTATCAATTGCGCTTAGGCGGCCAGCTCATATGCGGAATGCGGCATGACATGTTACGATAGAATGTAAAGATAATTTCGAGTACCTAAGTACTTTAAATTATAATAAACGTTTAAGCTGTAATAAATAAGAATATTTTTTCATAACTTATTTACATTTTTCATAACTTATTTACAGTGTCACGTTTATTCCCGCATAGCAGTGTAGGTAGCGAAAACATGGTGCCTTTGTTGTCTCAAGACTTTTGGTTTGCCAATTACCGTTTAACTTCAAGACATTCCGTGTTGAATAAAAAAACTCAACACCACGCTTTACCTTATCACCAAAACGAAGAAATTAAAATAATTTAATTTGTTCGCTCTTCGCTCTGGTGTCGAGGGAAACGCGGCGTTAAGTTCCGCCACCGAACACGACATGCCTCCGAAAGTGGGGAAGGGAGTGTCTTAACACTAGGCTCCCTCAGCCTGCCTACCCTGCTGTGTGCGGGATACGGCGTAAAGGTAAAAAAAATATAATTTAATTCCCCTGTGTTGAAATCAAACTGATAACATTCGCATATATAATCAGACGCCGTCACACTCTGCCAAAGTGGCCACGAATTTATTAACAGTTTTAACTGTATTTTCATTTCATAAGTCTTTTAAATATTATCTTCACGTTATTTTTTTACTTAACAAAAAAATATATTTTAAATATTATGAGAGTCTATATAACATTGTAATTAAAGTACACTCTATTCTACTCTGCAATATCGCTAGAAATATTTCAGCTAAATCTATATTCTATACCCATAGTGCACCTAATAGTTTCTATTTCATAGTACTACTGTCGTGCTTATGGTGGCACTGCGCCATGTTCTAATGAAAATATCGCGTGGAATCCGCTCGTTTATATCTCGGAGGCCAATCTTGGTGCTTGATTTTGTTTATGTTAGGATTTGCTACCGTTTGGTTCATGCTTGTTAGTTGTTCAGATCGCTTTGTTAGAAACAATGTCTTTGTCCTATTTGACTCTAATAAAATATCTATTTTAGAAAGTTATTACTTACTGTTATTAAAACATTAAAAAATGTTAAGACAATGCTATTCTTAGACAAAATACAAAGCAGGTTCCCACTTTTTGCTACATAACAGAGTAATCAGGGAGAGAGAACCTAGTATGAGAACATTCCGTTCTTCACATTTCCTGCTGAAATCACAACATTTAGTGTTTAATGGCGGAACCCAACACTACGCTTTGTATTAGGTACCATAGCGGAGAAATAGAAATAATTTAAATAGAATGCCCCGGATGGGAATTGAACTCACAACAAATTGCGCTTACAGTCAGACGCTGTCACACAGCGCCATGACGGCCACATTCATAAATAATCTATCCTATGTCGATTTGATTTCACATCTAGCATCACACCTTAAACCTGTCACTAATTTGTACTATAAAATTACTATTTGTAAATTCTATTTTAAAACGGTAAACTTCAACTCACCCAATAAATGAGCTTGTTACGTCGAAGATTAAGCATTTATCATAAAGAATTTAGGGCACAGTTTAACTTGTTTTGAATTTATTTTATAACTGGTAGTTTATCGTCACTTCTGCTTGTGTTAATATATCAACATTCATAAGATAATCGCTTTCCGTCACCAGTATCCTCCTTAAATTAATTTAACAAGCATATTCAATGTAGAAAACTTGTTAGTGGCTAGACACCGTTGATCACTAGTGCCTTGGGTTTACCCACTAACAAATTACAAAAAGGAAGAAAGCGACAGTTTTTAGCTTTGGTAAAGTTCAGTTAGGTAAATAATTATACCAATATAATTCGAAGCTAACGTTACAGTTAAGTCGACTGTCAAGGTGGGTGAAAATTAAATTCAGCGTGTGTTTAATTTCGGTTTGCGTTCGATCTGGTAAAATGAAATCCGGCTATAGGTTCCGCCACTTAAATTTTTACTTGTGACTTCAGTAAAGTCACAAGTAAAAATTTAAGTCCGTGGAACTGCAAGTTCTCCATCTTTTTTACCAAAAAATGGAGACTCATCTGTATATGTAATAAAAATGTAACTGTGCTCTATTTATGGAGGATATGTATATGAGAAAAATGGTATATTTATCAATATAATAAAACCCAAACATTGATTTTTTATTCTTTTTCTGTTTGCGTAGGTAAAAAGGTTTGTAGAAGCTACTGTAAGAAATGTGTTAACGGATTTAAATGCAGTTTTAACTATTGTAGTTTAGTAATCTGACTTAATATATAAAAGTTACATACTTTTTTGTAACTTTTTTTTTTATCTTAACGCTGTATCCCGCACACAGCAGGGTAGGCAGAGGGAACCTAGTGTTAAGACAATCCGTTCCCCACTTTCCGCCGAACTCGGAGGCATTGCGTGTTAAGTGGCGGAACTTAACGCCGCGCTTTACCTCGACACCAGAGCGAAGAAAAGGGAAATATTAAATATTTCCACTCCTCGAGTGGGAATCGAACCCACAACCAGTCGTTTACAGTCACACGCTTTGCCACTGGGCCACGAATGGCCACGAATGGCCACTTTTTAAAGTTATAATTACGTCGTAAACTATATAGTAGGCGAGTGAAAAAATGCAATAGTTGTTTCGTTTACGCAGGCAAAGCCGCGAGCTGCTCGCTAGTAAAAAATATATTAAATGAATTGGATCTTAGATAAATCAAACGATGCACTTCGCTCGACCTCAAAGCTCTTCACCCACATTAGTAAGTACTCTTCTAGAGTATCGTTTTCACCAATTCTATTTTTTTAATTTGTTCTCAATAATGAGAGTAATTAGTTAATTAATAATACTGTATAATGGAGTGATGAATTTTATTGATGATCTGATAATATACAAACTAGGTTCATACAGTTCATGCTATTATTATAAGAAAAGGGTCGCATCCATACTTATATTATTATATCCGATTTGGATAAAATTTAGAATGAAAATAGTAAAAAATCCAGGGTCGTCATATGTTACTTATTTTTTCAAAAATCAACTTCTAAAGGGTGGAATAGGGGATAAAACTTCATATGAAAAATCTAAACCGTTTGACCGAGTGTAATTATTTTTTGCATAAATATAGTTGATAATCCAAGGTTATACATAGGCTACATTATTTTTAAAAAGTCCACCCCCCAGGGTTGCAATATAACGAAACAGTCGTATAGTTAGTGCGGTGAAGCCGCGAGCGGACCGCTAGTTGGCTATATATGATTTAAATATTTTACGTTCTCAACACACATTCGTGTATGTGGATGTGAATTAAAGTCTAGATCACCGAAATAAAACACCAGATAAAGTATTTAAATTATTACCTTTGGTGAAATAGACAGAATAAGCAAACGATGTTTTAAATACATACATATACATTGCTATCTATCAATACTTTTATATAAATTAATTTGAAAATTTAGTTTTTATTTATAGTAAATTATCAACATTTTTTTTTGTTATTGTATATACAGATTCGAAGAGCAAAAGGACATCATCACTAATCAAAAGTCATCATAAACGAGCAAGTTTAAATGGTTTGAATATCGTGTAACAGTTATGTACCCAATCAAACGAGCAATTTGATTTAACTGACCACACATCAGTACTGACTCATTTAAAACGATTGATCTCGTGTTGGCCCTTTAAAGTATCATTATCGTATACGCATACGGTGTACCTATCGTTTATTACATTATTTTATCTTTATGGATCATTCATGTTTTGCGTTAATAGAGAGAACCTTGTGCTATGTTTCTGTAAAAAAATATTGATTCTTAAGTGGAAATTGATGAAATGAATGAGTGCAAATTCATTTTGTTAGACAAGATTATGTATACGTAAATATCTTCTTTAAGATCACCTTCTGAGTGGTATTAGAAACCAAAAGCTTTGCGTCTGAGCGACATCTAAACTGGGCCAAGACAATATCGGCTGTTATACGTAAAATATACGCAAAATTTATTAATACTATATTGAATTTTATATAATTTATGAGGTACTAAAATAGACTGATATTTCAAAACCTTGTTCCCTCTTCAGGCAAATGGAACAATAGCTGAGGGCGAATATTATGTACGATAGGATCATTATTTCTGTCCCGTCGCTTTCTTCATTTAAATATCTTTAAATCTCTTGTAGGTACAGCTGCAGGCATAAAACACTCGTGTATTGTTAGCAGGGGCTTGCTGATCGTGATCTACTGCCTATGAAGCCAATAGAGGCCGGTACTAAGAACATGCCTGGTATTCGTAGTCGACCATAATATGTATTTTATTGTCACGCATTATCGTTGGCAAAATAGTGAGACAGAAAGGTGTTAAAAACTCTTTACATCTTTCACTTTTACGTTTTACTGTATTTAGGCAATATTTAAAAAAACATTTTCTGAATTACTGAATATTAGCATAGGCATAAAGCACTGCATAAGGCAAGAAATATTTTAAAACACCACTTACTGCTTATGTAATAAAATAACTTGGCTGTAGTGTGTATTTTTCTTAAATTAACTAAAATTAATATTTTTCAATTTATTGATTGTAGAAGTTACAGCTGAGATAGCATTTTTCGTGAAGGTCTTGGTTAAACGATGCAGTGGTTAAAATGTTTAATCTGCGTTGAAATATATACATTTAGTTATAAAATATACAAAAATACAAACTCTTAGATTAAATTTAAGTCTAACTTAAGAATTCAAAGAAGACTATAGTAATTGTTCTCCAAATGGTGATTGTCGTCCGGCAGTTAACGAACGCAGTAAAACAAGTGCACTTAAAACGTAATGATGCTCAAATTAAAGATGCGATTCACTTAGCAAGTAATGAGTTTTTCGGTAAGAGGTGAATCGTGAGGACGCATACCTAAGCGAGAAAGGGACAGTCCTGAATTAACAAGATGACGAATAAAAGGAAAGTCTTTGTAATTTCCCAGACATTAATTAAAAAGTTGTTTTTGTGTTGTGAATAAAGGTGACAAAAAGGAATGATAATACTGTTTTAGGTGAATATTGTAATGACGTACAAAGAAAACGTTATTTAATAATTTTACGACTCTAAAGAATCTATACTCGTTGTAAATCATTTAACAATAAACTAATTCGTACGTAATGAAGCTATATGGTAGTCTTAATATATTTTTTTAATTTAATTGTTATTTAATCTAATATGGTAATGGTTATTTCAAAGTTATGAAATATCATTCCGGATCTTTCAGTATAAAGAAGGATGAACCGATAAAAAACTCCCGAGTATCAATTTTGTGAATCACTAGACTAGATTTTACCTCGGTTTTATATTATAATCAATATTGTATTATATATTGTAAGTGTAGCTAAAAAGGATAGTTGTTATTTAAATAAAATATTTAAATTATTTATAATCTCGTTTAATAAAATTTTCTACAAAAATATGAACAGATTTTTAAAGTGTTATTCACATACTTAGAAAATAGAAAAACATTGTTAAAATATTTGAATGCCAAGCACGAACAGCTATGGCTTAACAGTCAGAGCGTTTAAACAATTTTCATGAAGCGCGAGTTCAAATCTCGCTGAGATCAATTTTTATAAGTTTTCTAAAAAATATTTTTCAATATGAAGAGATTTTACTTAACCTAAAGTAAGTAACTGAAACATATATCGGTATTCTCGACTCTACACTTAGTAGCTATTTTTACATATACGAATCGGGTTTTATTCTTCCTGTAAATAATAAGCGTGCTTTCGTCTTATAAACAAACGCAATGATCGCAATAACAATGTGTAACCTAGTAGTTAGTAGGAAACACAGCAGTCGCTGAACTCAATATTTACATAAATAATTTTATAAGCAAGCGGTAACAAAATCTTACAGGCTTTATATTCAACATAAATATATGTAAATAAATTAGGCTGTGAAACCGTCGTGACGCATTGTCACAACGTCTGTCTGTAAACGCGAAGGTTTTGGGTTCGATTTCCATTCAGAGGTATGTTAATATATTAGCCCGTTAACACGCAATGTCTTGATTTAGAGCGGAAAGTGGAAAATAGAATGTTTTGATAGATTATTCTAGATTCTCTCTGACGTCTCTGCTTTATGAGACATTGCAATACATATACATAAATTATTTATAATACTATAATAAAAAAAAAGCATTTGACAATGGTTAGATAATAAGCAGTATTAAATATATTCGTATTTTGGATATCTTTGCACACATGTTATTTGCAAATAAGAGAAATAATAAGTAAATGAACTATTTTTTAAAGGAATGTCGTTTAAAACATTATCGTCTCCCGTCTACATCGATCGCTGTGCCCCTATCAATTACGTCATGGTCTGCACGGCTATAAATCAAGATCAGTGGCGCGCGCGCTGGGGTGGCATCGGGCACGCATACGAGACTCTTATTTCTAGTTTATTTGTTATCGTTTTACAAACTACTTGTTATTGACCCTAAATGCTTGTGGTGACCTATCCTACTACAAAAAAGAAATTTTATAATGCTATAGTTATAAAGTGGTAAGCTGTAATAATCTATTAACGGATTCTTAGATGGACGTTAGATATGTTATTATATTTTTTTTTCGCTTCACGCTGTATTCCGCACACAGCAGGGTAGGCAGAGGGAACCTAGTGTTATAAAACTCCGTTCCCCACTTTCCGCTGAATTCGGAGGCATTGCGTGTTATGTGGCGGTAAATTGATTACAATTTATTTCACCTTGTATCTGCATCTGTCCGTCGTGTCGCAGTGGGACAGCGTCTGATTGTAATCGTGATGGCTATGGGATTCGATTTCCACTTGGGAGAGTGGTTATATATCCTTATTATTTCTCCGCTCTGGTACATAAGAAAAAGGGTGACGTTGAGTCCCACCACTCAACTCAACAAATTTCGGGCGGAAAGTGGAGAACGAAGTGTCTTGACACTAAGTTCTCGGCTAACCTGTGAACAAATATCTTGACATATGATGGCTAACTAAATAATAGTTCTTATTTCGTTTATTTGGGTACTTTTTATGTTTATCGCGATTGATGTTTTGATACGAATGTGTTCGTAAAGGGAATCCAGTTTTAAAAGGGCTACGTACTGTGAGCAGGAAATGAAACTGAGCCTGGCAAATATAAATCCATCTTATCTGTCACATCTTCAATTTATCAGGCCAAGATTCTATTTCAAGGAAAATAATTAAAAAAAATAGTTGATTAACATTGTATTTCTATATATAGTCTCCGATAACTTACCGCCCTTTACTTATAGGGTCTGTATGGCTAAGCCGGTTAAATTAGCTGAGTGTTTAAAAGTATCAATTGAAATCGAAGGGAAGAGAGCAGTTCATATTGAAAAGGGTCAGTCCATGCCTGTTCAATTCTACTAAAAGCAATTCGTGATTGGTTCTCTGATATATTACGATAAAATGCTGCATGGCGAATGCTATTTGCCATAATAAGGATACATAACATGTATCTAAACTCTATCTATATATTCAACATAAAAAATGTTTTTTATTTTCCTACTATGAATTAAAAAAAATAATGTTTTATTTGGAAACATTAATTATACTATATTTAAGGTTCAAATAAATATAATATTTTATAAGCTCCGTGACATGCTTTTGGTTTTTATACCTCTAAACTATGAATTACTTGTTTCAGGTGACACAAGATGGCACTCGGCATAATTAAATAATTGATGAGGGCTAGTGTTACTAGAAAAAACATGAAAACTTACAAACACATAAATCTGCAGTAACTTCTTAGAAGTCTTAAAACTTATGGTAGTAGTCAATACAAATGTAAGATGAATTTTAAAATAATATCATTATTGTTAACCTGGAATTTTTTATTGATAACTGCAAAGAGAGATTCCCTAGAAGATGATGATTCTCGTGCTAGAGAAATAAGGAATAAAGAGAACAATCGAAATCGTACTACTTTTAACGGCACATTGACAGACCTACCTGAAAGGAGATATTTGCGACACCGAAATAGTTCGCGCTTTCGAGGAGACAGGCGTAGATTCTGGGAACGAGAGCATGAAATCCGGCGTGATAGAAGACGAGGATCAGATGCTCACTCTTCTGAAGAATATGTCAATAACCGAACCGATCCGCACGGCAGAAAAGATGAAAAGAATCGTAAAACAGAAAAATACTGGATGAAAAATACTTCCGATAAAACAAGCGAAAGGCGAAAACAGGGCAATCAAAGTAAGCCCGGTCGACCGCCACCAGTAAGGGAAAATACAACTAGATTCAAGCCAAAATTGACGAATAAATGGCAAAGTGGAGGATATATCCCTTATCCGCAACCACGAGAAAAGAAGCCCAATATAATATTGATCTTAACAGACGATCAGGATGTTGAACTGGGAAGTTTAAACTTTATGCCGAGAACGATGAAAGCTATAAGGAGTGCTGGAGCAGAATTCCGCCATGCATATACGACGACGCCCATGTGTTGTCCGTCTAGGTAAGTTCTAAACATGTTATATTATAATATTATACATAAGATTACAAAGTCTCAGAAAAATGTGGAAAATACATACAATGAAAAAGAATAATCGTTTTGTACTTAAAGTATTATATTAATTAATATAAATCAGTATTAATACCTACTATTATTTTAATTATTCATCTTTAATGTTAGGATAATATGTATTTATGAACCGCAAATATCAAGACGTCTATATATAAGTAAAATATTCTGCAAGATTAAGTGCTTTAGCACGGTACTGTAGAATAGGTCGAAAGTTCCTGTTTATCAATATAGAATGTTAGTCACTAACAAGGTATTGTAAACGGTAAAGACTAGAGACTGAACAACGTTGTATTGTTATTTAAATTTGTGTTAAAGAATAAAATCAAAATTGTTAAAAAGAAAATGGGCCACTTACCACGCAATGCTCTGCCTGCCCTGCTGTGTGCGGGATACGGCATGAAGCTAAAAAAAATGAAAAGTAAATGCTTTTAATATCTGTATTTTTCTTTTGATAATTTTACCGAATGATATTTCACTACCATTAACTTTGGAAATGACAACCTCAATAAATAAATAGGTAGAGGTAGATTTCATGAAAAAGACATTTTTGATTTTTAATAATTTTCGAAAAAGCAGCCAAGTTTGTTAAGATGAGCACATCGGAGCTATTTACTGGTCAACTCAATCAAAGGTTGAACACTATTTTTTTCTAGACTGAACTACGGATACATTCTAGTACTAGCACATCACATAAAAATAGACGTTTAAATGTAAAATTCACGTTTAAATTAAAATGGACGTTTTATTTAAATAAAATTTCTGATATTACAAAGAATATTTCGTTAAATTTTAATATATTACTATACGTACACAATTAAAAGACTATAGAGGATATTGAAATTTTAAAATATTATTTTTTACAGGAGTTCACTGTTAACCGGTGTCTACGTGCACAATCACAACGTATACACCAACAATGACAACTGTTCCTCACCGATGTGGCAAGCCAAGCATGAGACCAATACCTTTGCCACTTATCTCTCAAACGCTGGTTATCGAACAGGTAAGAAAAATGTCAGTTTATTCCTGCATAGCAAAGTAGTAAGAGAGCATTACTTAATCAGAAAGAAGAATCAGGACCTAGTGTTGAGATATTGCGTGTTGAGTGGCGGAACATCAAGCTTTGTCTTGAGTACCTTTTTTTTCAGCTTCACGCTGTATCTCGCACACAGTAGGGTAGGCAGGGAGAACCTAGTGTTAAGACACTCCGTTCCCCACTTTCCGCCGAATTCGGAGGCAGTGCGTGTTAAGTGGCGGTAGCTTAACACCGCGCTTTACCTCTACACCAGAGCGAAGAAAATGGAAATATTAAATATTTCCACTCTTCGAGTGGGAATCGAACAAACATCCAGTCGTTTACAGTCACACACTTGTGCCGCAGGGCCACGACTGGCCACAACCACTGGTCTTGAGTACCAGAGCGAACAAACAAAATTAATTGAAATGTAAGCATTCTTCCGAGTGGAAATCGAGCTCATAACCAATAGAATTTACAATCAGATGCTGTTCTACTGCGCCACGATGGCCTCAGCTTGCATTTAACGTTTGAAATTCGACATTATAATGTAAATGTAAATTAACTAGTGTAAATTTAATCGAACCATATATTGAATGAGACAAGAAAACAAACATATCAAATGCTATTAATGATTAAATCCTTACAAAATATTTTAACTGTTTAAGAAAACAAATATATTTTTACTTTAACTTCGACCTGTGCGACCTTATGTAAAGTTGACAATGCGGAATAACAATTTCCTGCTGGGTTACGATAATGTCATAAATAATTTTACATGCATTCTAATAACTATCGTAAAATGATTTAATTTTAAATAACACAAGCCGTAAAGATGTAATGAGTTAATAAAGATACCAGAAACGTGTTGTGAGAACCGTTAAACTACTTGTCCTAAGAGTTGACATAAGAGCCACTTTCGTTTGGCGAAAGATATAGCGTAATATTGCTTTACGTCTTGATTATTATATAGAACTTACAAAGTCTTCGATTTGAGGAGAAAACAGAGAACAGAATGACTTCACACTAGGGCTTTAGAAAACTAACAAGAGTTCAGCTGCAGCTGCTTAATATCCTACTTAACACAATCTGACAGTTATTGTTGTTATTAAATTTTTTCGTAGTATTTATATTATTAATATCTTCATTGTGTAGTAAAGATAGACGGATAATCTTAATTTCCTGACACACATCACACAATGTATTACTTCATATCTGGCGGTGCTGAACGTCGCACGGCACGTTCTACGTAGAACGTTAACGTAGAACGAAACGACGAGGAAAAACCTAACATATTATAAAGTATATTTAATTCTCCTAAGTCAGCACACACCCTACGGTCGTCAATTTTTAAAGTGCGTAACGATAGGACTATCTTTTATTTTTTTATATGAATACCAATTATAGCGTATGAAAATAATTAATAATTGTCCAAATATTACAATATTATATGTTACGACCTACTTACCTCTCGAAAACACTTAATGCGCCATTACTATTTTCAATCATGTAAGGAATGTAGCAAAAACTTTAAAGTATAATACATACAATAATTTTAAAGTTATATGGAACCCATGCGCAAAAAAATTGTTACGCTATTTGCAGCTAATATGTAGTTGATCACAATTTGTAATGTAGGTAATGAAATAAACGTTTAGATTTGGTCGACTTTTGAAGATATTGGTCTTTAAACGAGTAATTCACAGTTTCTTTACCAATTTCAATAATTACGTTGTTTACCTTCATGTTATTTGTTTTAAATAACTAATTAATTTAGGAATAGCCTTCATGTTAATAACTTTAAATATTTTTTGTCAATGAATTTAAGATAAAAATATTAAACTTTGTCAATATAAAATTTTATTTAGTTTAATATTATAAAGACGTTTGTAAGTTGTCAGTTGGTATGTTTGAAGTAGATAATTTCCGAAAGTACCGCTTCGATTTTTTTGTGTGATCTTTTCGTGCATACTCTGGTATTCATATAATAATGGTATTCATAAAATAAGGTATATAATTCGATAAAGTTATAAATTTGAGTAGTTTGTCATTTGAGGAGGGCTTTCGAATTAGTCCCTTAGTTTACGCGGGCAAGACCGCGAAAGGCTCGCTCGCGGTTTTATAATAAAATGTCACCTCTTATGGATAATTAAAATGTGTAGGTATAAATAAAAATATTTTACCAAAAGTAAGTTATATTTCAGCTCTCTTTCTCTCTCTCTTTATCTCTGTTCACCTACAGAAGAATATCAAAGGAAAAGTTATGTGGTGGTGTGCCATTCTAGCCTAACAGCTGTCCAACTAGATAAGAAAACGCCTACTCATAAATTCAATATTATATATAAAAAAACATTTAAATAACATTTGAATTCGCACCCACTGACAACTGCACCAGTCCCAAGTAATACGCTCCTTATTACGTTTTTACTATACGGCTAAGTACTCTTAATTGCTACTATTATGAACATATAAAATATTATTATGTGCACAATAATTCTCGATACTATTTTTACAATATTAATGAGATTGCTAATCGATTTATTGGAATGAAATTTAATATATGTAATTATATACTAACTGGCGGTATTCACGACTTGTCGAGGTATTAATATTGATGTCAATAACTTAAGATAGAGTTGTTGGTATAACCGTAGCCTTTAGAAATACGATATTCCCTACACCTGAGAATGCACCTCGTGCAGTTCAAGTGTCCACTCGATGAAATAACATAATTTAATGTTGCATTGTTTTGTATGCTTTGTTTTTTATCAACTTCAAGCTTTTCAGAGTAGTCAAAAAACTTAGTGCCCAGACACTCTGTCCTCCATTTTCCGTCGGAAATCGAGATACGTATTAAGTGGCGGAACTAACACCGCGCTTTATATGTGGTACGAGACGGAGAAATAAAAATAATATTTAATCATTCGCCGAGTGGGAATCGAACCTAAAACCATTGTGTTTACGGTCAAACGCTACCAACCAACAACTGACACGCCACGATCGTTTCGTTTTTGATATGTGTCACTGAAAAAAAAAGAATCACATAGATAAATTTAATTATGTTTTTTTTGTTACTTATGAAATGCTATTACAGTTCAAGGTTTAAATTTAAACATAGTCGTTTACCATGGATTAATAATAGTTTGAAGCTATCGTGTCGCAGTGTGCTTACTGAAAACGCGATTGCTATGGGTTCGTTTCACACACAGTTTTGCTTTGTCCGCTTTGGTGATAACGCAAAGCGCAGCGTTGAGTTCCGCCACTCAACTCTCAGTCTGGAATCCGGAATTTGGAGAGTGGAGTATCTTAATATTAGAGACTCTCTATGCATGATAACACGTGAAGCTTTTTTTTATAATCAGTAAAGCTGGGTTAACCATCAATCGTATTATATCTTATAGAAAACCTTGCTGTTCGATTTGTAACTAGTACTAGTAGACGCAGTATTGGTTACATGTAAACGACCGAGATGTTAAAGCATATTATTTATATCCTTAACGCTTGTCCGGTCGTTATCTTATCATTTCGCAGTACAAAGGCCCATAAGTCAATACCGATAAGCCTTAGCCGACAGGAGTAATTTTATAAGTGACATGAAAGATTTGTTCTAAATATCGTATCATAGGTCGCGGCGTGGGCGCACGTGGGCCGCCGGACGTCGGCTATTTGGTCGCATCACTAGACTTACCGTCACGTATGAATAAATTCATATAGAAATGTCCTTGTCAGTATTTGGGGAGGGCGATCGTATCCCATCCGGCGAAGACGAGCTGTGATTTGAACAGGACGGAAAACATCATTTGCAAACGTCGCATTGTCGTCTATAAAACTCGCAACACAATGTACCCAACTTGCGGCCAAAGTCCGGAATGCGTGATCAATCAACGCCTTAGCAACTAAAATAGTACTGCAAAAATAGTTCACACTACGTTATTTACTGTTTTGAGAGGCAAATATCACAATATTAATATGAGATTGCTGATATTGTCACCACATCACATTTTGCTTTATGGTACATGTGGTATGACAGCCTGTATAGCGTTTATATTTTATAATTATGTTAAACTTTGCTAAACCGAAAAGTGCCCTCCTAAATTACAGACCCAAATCGATTATGTACACCTGACTATAGTTTTAAAGACGTATTATTATTTATTATCATACTATGTATAAGTAATTTTGGCAAGTGCGGCAGAAATGATTTATTAGGTACTTTTTATGTGTTTCTTTTGTAAAAACCTGCAATTAAAGTTGGACTTAAATTAAAAAAATAACCATTACCTATCGCATATACTTTAGTAATAATAATTTAAATACTTCTAGTTTTTTATACATCTTTGTATAAAGTTTATTCTCACTGCAATATCAAATGAGGGCCCCATGCGACAAGCGGCACGTGTCAGCAATTTATCACGGTGTCGTTAAAGAGTCCATTTAGCTTGTAAATTTATGCTCAAAACGAGCTATCATAAATTCGCCCCGTGCTTTCCTTCCGCCATGAGTGTATGTGGGCGAAGGGCCCGCCCACCGGAGCATCTTAGATACTCCGATCTAATCACTAGATTGCTACTTCCGTTGAAAGATGAAAGTGGGGAGCGTGGGTATGCCGGTTTCCGATTATGAGACTTAATTTGCAGTATAAGTAGTTGTTTAGCAGATACTGTCATCGTTTCTTTTGTAATACAATACGTATAAGTTCCAAGAAATATAAGATTTCTGTATATATTTCCCCTTAATGCACGTGGACTGTAACAAATACGGCGTTAAGTTCGCAGAAGTAGTCAGGTGCATAAGTATTGGCTCTGCAACTCTTATATGTGCAATTTTGCACGTCCTCACTATTACGCTTTAAAGTTGTTGTCTGTAATATACGATTGTATGCAGAACATATAAAAATATGCAGCCAATATGGGTGTGGATTAGCTTCATTATAAGCGTTTTAAAGGAGCTTTGTTCCGTCTTCACTCGACTTAGGCAGTCGACACTTATGAATATATATAGTATTTTTTAATCGTAGATAAATATTGTGGCCAGTCGTGGCCCAGTGGCACAAGCGTGTGACTGTGACCGACTGGTTGTGGGTTCGATTCCCACTTGAGGAGTGGAAATATTTAAGAGGTAAAGCGCGGCGTTAAGTTCCGCCACTTAACACGCAACGCCTCCGAAATCGGCGGAAAGTGGGAAATGGAGTGTCTTAACACTAGGTTTCCTCTGCCTACCCCTGCTGTGTGCGGGATACAGCGTGAAACAAAAAAAAAAAAAACAAATACATATTAGACATACTCAGTTTCAGCACAATGTTTACAAAGAAATAATTTTTCATTTAAAACATTAAAACATTTCACTTAATGCTATGATAAGTTTCTGTCCGATGTTCTCTGATAATGTCTCCAAATTCCAAAAGCCCCGAATACAGTACTTTGTCTATCGGAAGGAAAGTAAATATTTACATTTCTATATTTTATATGAAAACACTCTTCTGATCGAAATCTAAAGTAATCGTCTAATGCAGTACATGACCTAGGTTTGAATAGTCTTTGGCTACCTGTGACCACGGAGTCCTGTAAAGTATTTGTAACGTCGGGTTTTCTAGACTACCAAAATATACGTGAAAGCAGTGAAAATGGGTTAATTTAAATGGTGTAAGTAATCGCCAAAGCAAAGATACTTACTACGACCTAGAACTTTAGAAATTTAACAAACAACTTAAAAAAATAACCATAATAGTATAATATAATCTAAGCAAAGAGAGTTCAATAATCTTAGCAAATAGAGTCTCTATGGTGTTTTTAATCTCATCATTCGGTCAGTGTGATCATTTTTTAACTGTCAATGTTATTTTCATCGTAAATGTATGTAGTATATAGAATGCACTGAATTCTTATGTTCAATTCAAATTTATTAACACGTTCGATGAATTCGTTTATATCGTGCTGTTGATATGTTTCATACGAGTATCTGTTTAAAGTAACTTCATCGTAAGAGCATTAGTTTACAAGGTTGTAAACATAAAACATTTATTTTATGTTTCAGTACTGAATGAAGGTCTTATGAAGCGTTGTTGTTTTATTATATTGTACTGGAGATATTTCTCTATCTACCCTATATTATTAAACACGAAACGTCTTTGAGGTACTCTCCGAAGCTCCGAAACCAATATCGAAAATTCTTTTGCTCTAATTGCTTTAGGCATATGTACCTATATTTTGAAATAGCTAATTTTCAGCCAGATCAATTAATACTTATATAATCCAGGAAAAAAGCGCAATCAACATCAATTTTTTTTCGTGTAGCCCTCTAGCTTATGCGGGCGAAGCCGCGAATGGGTCGCTAGTCTACACATAAATCCTATTAAGGTTGTTTGTTCGAACACTTTATTCTATTAATTAACAGGGGTCGTTCGCCCCGTACTCAAATAAAGTGCAACTGCAATGTTAAATATGCAAATCGTGATTGAATGTTAACAAAACTATTGACGGTGTGCAATTTGCGGACGTAACGGAAAATATTTATTTTAACTTCTAGTTAATAATAATTTTGTGAAGTATCTGCATCGTAAATAGTACGAGTTAAAAATTTGTATGAGTAGCAAATTGATGTATTTTTCAATCAAAGTCCAGTCAAGAGAAAGAAAAATTAAATTATTGTCTTTTGAACTTCTTTAGTTCACTTTCAAATTCATGTCCACGTGACTGAGAAAAGCTCAGTAAAAAAATATAAAACGAATCCTATACATACTAAGTTTCAATACACTTACGTATAAGAGTTCAATGTATATTTAACGAGCGTTAATGAAGTAGCTATTTTGAAACAGAAATACATTTTAGCACTACAATATTTAGATACGCTCCAGCGAAGGCCCTTACATACCTTTGTGTTATTCAAAAGGTCGGCCACTCCTATTTGATAACATCACAATGAAGTAACACTATGTAATTTATACACTACGTTTTATTATCTTTATTTTGTTAGATAAGTACATATTTGTACAACTACGAATACACTGTTTTAGCATGGTATATAATAAAATTATAGTCAAGATTAAGTGTGCACGGAGTGGGAATTACAATTTTTTTATCTTCACAGATTATACCTAGCGGGGTAGTCAGGGGAAAAGCAGCGCCAAACGCTATGATCTTTGCATATTTCTTTCGTGTTAACATGTTACTACATGTGACTGCATTAACCATCATCTTCTACCTCTCTTACCGCTCACGTTTCCATCATAAATATTTCATTCTGTTCTTTCACCATTCATACTCTCGACGTGCCCAAATCATTTGAGCATGTCCTTGTATTGTGCACATCCTACGAAGAGATCATATCTCTACAGCGTTCATCTTTCTTTTATTGTTCTTCAGACATACTCAGGATTCGCTTCCATATAACAGCATCGATATCAGTAGGTACTTCTTCGTGTAGACTGACGTTTCGCCATCGTATCAATGCAGGCTGAGGTCCTATAATCTTGTTAACGGCAGCAATACGTATTTCTTAATAGATCCATGTCATATCTCTACGGTGCATACTTCCAAGTTATACAAATTTTATTCATCGGTTCTACAGTCTTTTTATTTACCCTGATTTGTACTTTCCCTTCTTTCTTTATCTCTTTTAAAAATGACGATCTTGTTTTTTTAATTCAGACTTAAACAATTATTTTCACACCCAACTGTCAGAATCGTGACCAATTCATGCAAATCTGCGTACAATAGGTGTGTTTCTTTAGAGATGTTGTTGTAATAAAGCTTTACCTAAATGTGTTCTTATTATGTTCTTGTATATGCTAATATTTATCATGTTGTTTATCGATATATACGTATGTATGCATACATATTTTGAACCACTTGAAATAAGTAAATTAGCTAAACTTAATTGATACGCAGAAATTTTATATTCATATTTGTTTATTTTTGTTACATAATCCTACTGTTTTCGAATAACTTGAAACCTAACATTTTTTCTGTCTATAACTGTACTATAAGATGTAAAAATAAAATAGCAAGGTATACGGCAATACCTTTCGCCGTAACTGACATGTACCTAATATCTATGTGTCTATTTATATATAAGTTCTTTTTGAATCCACATAGGTCAGGTGACAGGTACATCACGTTTATAAAGAGTATTTCTAAACTATCACATTGACGGAATTTTCTTATAATAAAAAGAAATAATCTCTAATAAAAGATA
The DNA here is from genome assembly GCA_019049465.1 of Dryas iulia moderata. NCBI lineage: Eukaryota > Metazoa > Arthropoda > Insecta > Lepidoptera > Nymphalidae > Dryas > Dryas iulia. The sequence goes on from CM032417.1 coordinate 6,615,663, forward strand.
TATTAAGTATTTATAAAACATGAAATGAAATAACCATGTTGTTACGATATTCAATCAAGTTACTGGGAACTGGAATGCGTAGGCGCAGCCGCCATGCTGTCTAGTAAATTTGCGCTTACAGAAATATTGAAACTGTTATAAACTTTACTTTTAATAGTTACTTTGTTTGTATAAGAGTGAAGGACTGGCACTGGTTACGCAATTATGAATGTTTGACTATACTCACGATGGATTGAGTTTGATGCCCATAATGTGAGGGTGATGATATAAATTTAGTGTATTTTTAGTTCAGTAAGTTTAAATTCTAAAACAGGATACACATGTTTTGTTATCTTATCTAAGGAAAATCAAATTATGTTTGACTACGAAATGCAAGATTTTGCACCCTAAACATAATTTCATAATTTGCTACAAGTATTTATAAATTACGTACAAAATTGTATACATTTAATAAATTATGTCAATGATTTTATAAAGGCGGAAAATCGAAAAGTTTTGAGGCCAATAGACACCCACGATACGTTATCAAAATAGTTAGAAGCGAACATTGATCAAACAAGCCCGCGAGGCACGTAGGCGCGGACGCCGCTGTGTCTGGTTGCTGCGCCCGCGCATACCAGATTACATTCCCATTAAGACCTCAATCAAATATCTCGAGTATTTTAATTAAAATCTTTAATTAAAACTATTTAGTGGCGTAGAAAAGGTTAATAATTTTAATATTGAATGATTTTTTGTATTTTTTTGCTCTGTGCCATTATAGTACGGAAAAACGCCACATCTTTTTACGAAAATTATACAGATGGAGGAATAAGAAATTTAGCATAGTTAAAGTTTTTATAGGAAAAAAGTGCGGGAACAGTACATTTTTTATAATAATGCTTTAGAAATACATAAAATTAAGTAAATAAATTGGGGCCAGTCGTGGCGCAGTGGCACAAGAGTGTGACTGTAAACGACTGGTTGTGGGTTCGATTAGAACTCGAGGAGTGGAAATTAATATTTCCATTTTCTTCGCTCTGGTGTCGAGGCAAAGCGTGGCGTTAAGTTCCACCACTTAACATGCAATGCCTCCGAATTTGGCGGAAAGTGGGGAACGGAGTGTCTTAACACTAGGTTCCCTCTGCCTACCCCGCTGTGTGCGGGATACAGGGTGAAACTAAAAAAATAATAAAAAAAAGTAAATAAATACATATATAATGCACGGACTACTAAGAGAGAACGTGAGACGCATACGACTTCTATTAATTACTTAATAAGTCAAAATTGACATTAGCTTATCGTTTTTTATAAAAAAAGAATACTTCACACAAATTCTTCTTCACATAAAGAGAGCTACTTATGTGGGATATTTTTTTAACCAAAATTATGTAAAATATAACTAATAAATCATATAATATATTATACAATTTTTGTCGTTATATTAAAATTACGTAAAATCATATATATAGTTCAGTTTGAAACATTTGTTAAGTATTTAAAAGCACATACAAACTTTCACAAAAGTATCTCGCTGCAGGGAAAGCGGTTTTGAACGTGGCTGCTAATTACTTACTTGCTAGTGACCTATAATGTGTTTTAGATGGATATATAATAGAAATGATAAGGAGTGGAAAACCGATGTTTTCATCAATTTTACACTAAGCATTTTTATACAATAATCCTTAATATAAAATTGAAAATATTATTTGCAATTACGATGTCAGTAATCTTTAAATGTCATTTATTATAAAATAAATGTTTAAGTATTAATTTAATTTTTAAATTATCTTTAAAATAATATATTTTATCTATTCAATAGCTACATGACGTCAGATGTCATACAATTGCTTAATTACCTATAACTCATTTGTTATTAATGAAGAGATTAGCTACAATGTCACACAATATTTATATGAATAGGATATATATTTATATATGTACCTACTGTACGTCTTTATAAACTTGCTAGAGATATGCTCGCAGCTTCGCACCTGTGATCTACATAGTTATATCTGATTTGTATTTACCACAGCTCGCGTTCTCTCTTGTGTTATTTGTCATATATTCATATATCTCTTAATTCTGGAGAGGTTAAGGATATGGTTTTTTAAAAAACAGGTAGCCTGTAAGATATATGAAGGTAGGTGTGCAGACACACTATCAATCATACCTTTAGTTATATTCATTCTGAATTGCATCTTAATGGGCCCGATTTCATCATCAATTCGTAAAATATCTGGAAAACGGTCAATCAGTTTATTTTTCTAAATATTTGTATTTATTAGGGGTTGATTGTTTTTATAAAAAAACGCCTACGTTGGAATCTCGACTATTTCAATCATTTTCAGTTAAAATTTCTTCCGAATCGGGAAAATTAAGCTTTCTTTGCGTTATATAGATTAGGCATAGATTAGGCATTAGGCATCCACCGGAGATTAGCCGTGAGAGCGTAAGAGACACACAGACTTTCGCAATTATAATATTTATATGAATAAAAAAATATATTTTATGTTAAACAAAATTTGTAACTACACTACAAAGAATCATTTAAATTATAATTGTTATATTTTTAAAACACAGTTTAAAAGAATATTCAAACGCACATTATGTTAAATGCGTACGTTGTGACATCCAAAAGTGTAAGTGGCAGCCATTAGTTGTTTCATCATTGGTCGAAATTTTACAGCTAACATTAAAGCTGCTGCTACAGAGTTAAATACAAAGTACATTTTAATTTTTATTTTAAATAGGCACGTTCTATAAATTATATTATATATCAATGTATTTGAATTTGAAGGTAAGTATCAAGTAATATTAACGCAAGAAGAAGGTACGTATTAAGAAACCTCGTATATTGTCCGTCATTGGGGACACTACTTTAGTATAATAGATATATTATAAAATAGTTTTTAGCTGTTTCCAGAGTTCTCATGAGCAGAGTGATGCTTTCCGCAGTAAATTATATTGGTTTAGACACTTAGGTGACAGAGCTTTAAGGCGCGCTTAGTTAATATTAATTAAAAATAAATAAAATAATAATACAAAATTCCGTTTACCATAGATAAAATTACTAATTAAACTAGAGAATCATAAAGAATAATAAGTTATACATAATAACGTATAGGTATATGTTACTATACCAGTAATACTTATTATAGCAGTTAGTGTGCTACTACAGTTAATATTTATTTTATTCTCTAAAGAACGTTAGCTGATTCACTATAAATATATTTTATAAAACCTACTAGATAGAATATAACAAAGTGCTACAGGTTTTATGCCGCATAGTAACAGATATATTATAGTCAGAGAGAGCTTAGTGCCATTATCAATAATCGTTTAGACCGAAATACGATTGAAAGATTGGCGGAACTCATCGTCACGCTTGTTCTTAAGTACTACAATAGACAACAATGAAAATATAAATATAATAATTTTCCTATAGTAGCAACCGAACCCTCAACCGACTTCATTCTAATTATTATTTAGAAGAATATAACCTAAAAATATATAAAAAAATGAAATTACTTTATAAAAAAATTAAATCAGTGGGATTCGATCCTGTGCCTCTTAGAAATTCTCAAAGTGGTTTGACCGCAAAGCTATCCGTTCCAACAGCACATTAAAAATGTTAAAAAAAGAATATATCATAGTGTACTGCTTATATTTTACACTACAATGTAAAAACACAATAACACTAAGTTCAAGTTTATTGATAACATATTATTAAAAATAATTTAAATGTCAGTGAAATGCAATTTAATGATAAAATATTATTAAAAGTATGTTAAGCTTTAGCTGTGTACAAGCTTTAGAAGTAGATAACAAAACGATATTTAGGTGTTAAGGTAGCATGGAATGTAAGTGTTGCGTGGGGGAATGGTTACTGGCCCTAAGGTCGTGGGCGCATAGGTCAGATAAGCTAAGTAGTTAAAGTATTTGCTGTTGATTTGTAAACTTGTCTAATGCCTTTGAGCACGGTTTTGTGCTAAATAAATATAGGAATGTAATAACAGTAAAAAATGTTTTAAAATTCTTTATTGTAGTTTGAATTACATGAAAATTTTAAAAAAGTTATGTTTATTGGCAGTATTGAGTCTATCGTCACGCAGTTTGATAGCGTCAGTTTAACTTAACAAAAACTTTTATTTTATTCCGTGTTCTGGTAATATAATATATATTTTTTATATATTTCCCGTTCTGGCAAGCCAAAAGGCGGCGTTGATTTCCGCCACTCAGCACGTAATCCCTTAAATCAATATCTTGACATAAATACAACTTATTAAATAAAGCTTTATTTAATTTTCTTCTGCCTAAATAAATATGACTTATCTTGTTTTAAATAAAGATGTAAGACTAAAATACTGAACACAGCTATAGTTTCACTATTTTTTTAATAAAAGTGAGCGGTTGTCACAGTGACGACAGGCAACATGCTGTTACATGATCCGAAGCGACCATGGCACGTTTCCATTTCAACTTTAAAAAGACGAAAATAAATCCCATCAAAGGGGATACAAAGAGTTTTAGTTTTATTTTTAGAGGCCTTAATGTCATGTTCATGAATTTTCATTAAGGAGATAATTAGTAAAGCGGAAAGCGCGTCAGCGTTCCGCTTCACTACGGCTTTATAGTTTCTGTAGTTACGTACAAATACACTATGTTTAATGTTGATTGATGTTAATATTCGATACATTTGAAGAGGGAAAAATAGACAACTGAAGGTCTGTAGGTCTTAAATAGTTCAGGAAATCTATGTAGACTCGAAAAAGACATTTAGAAAACGTATGAAAGTCCGCAGCGGGATTCGAACCCACGCCTCCTGGAAACCGTCCAGGCGCTTTGACCGCTAAGCCTAGCCTTATTTATTTGTAGAAAAAGTAGAACGGAATTTCTTGACACCCTGAAGGGAAAGAGGGTGAAATTTTTAAAAATACATTAATGAGTACTTAGTTATTACTCAGGCACGTAAAGAAAAATGGTGCGTATAGATGAGTATGAAATATAGGATAGTTAGGGTTTATGTGAAAAAAAACTTCAGAATGATAACTCTTTTTTATAGTAAATTACTTATATCGTTGCTAAGGCAACGCATATTTAACGCGTCAACGGGGCACCGGTTCTGCATAACAGTCAAGCGTTTCATAATTTTCAAATAGTCCATTATGTATTTGGGTCGTCTAAGTCGGTTCCTCATAGAGATAGCTAATTGAATCTAATTCCACTTTTTCATAATTACGTTCGTTATAAGAAGATTTCTTTAGTAATTTCATGTAGACAATTGAGACAATTGTTCTGTTAATATTAAAGTCGTGGACGTCCTGCTTACTAACCGGATAGACACTAATTTGGATAACACTGGTGTATGCTAATAGTTGCTTTGTGTAGTAAAATTAACAATGTAGTCTTTTATATGAACGCGTTCTAAATATTCAACTAAAAAATTGGAACAGTACAACTTTCCGTATAAATGAAAAAGCTTTTAACTTAAATGATTTACGAAAATAGTTGTAGTGACATCGTGTCACAGACTGTACAAGCTACGTTTTACTTCAACCAGTTAAGGACCAGTCTGGCATAATCCTATTTACTGATTAATCAAGAATATGCTAATATTTAAATTATTTACAAATCCACTACTTAGCAAAACAAAACGCGGTGCTAGGTTCTGCTCCCCATCATGCAGCATCTAAAAAGGGTGAGAAGGAGTAACTTAAACTAAACTAAACTAAAGTGATGAACTGGACTACCTAAATATTCTATTTCTTTATTCATATGAAAACATTTAATAATAGAGAACATAAAGTAGTAACTTCAATGCATACATATGTAACAATGATTATTAAAATAATGTAGTATTTGTTATTACATTGTCCCATATATTCGTTTTTATAATAAGTTTATTACAAAATATTTTTTATAAGTCGTAAATATAATTTGATAATAAAAATGCAAATTACACAAAGCTGTCGTATGGCAGTCTGTTCATTCATTAGCCATGGTGAATGAACGGGCAGGTCCGCCCACGGTTTTCGAGATGTTAACGCGCTTATGTTAAACCCATTCATAGAAATGTGATAGCGAATACGATAAGCCATGAAGAATGTTGTTGTAATCCAATTAAATATAAATTTACTTTATGTCATTCTGCTTTCGTTTTTGTTTTGTAGTTTTAAAAGCATTATGTATATGTTAATGAATATTCATTAGTATTTTAATTTAACTTATAAATTTCTTATTATATTCTGTATATTAAGTAGTTATTAATTGTCAAAAAAGACATATCTGTCAAATTTTCTGCAACAAAAGTAGCTGTTTTGATATACTTAATGCATGTATGTATTGTTGACTTATAGCTAATAATTGTACTCAAATTACTCATATATTCAATTTTGGTAATCCACAAAAAATCATTCTGTCTTAACTTACAAAGAAATTATTAATATATCGTACATATTTCCCAATAAAATACAAAACAACTGTTATTAGAATCGCGGTTCGCGGTTAACTAGGCCGCTAATCAGCTATCAAACGTTCAATTATTTGGAGCATGCCTATGCCAATCTCATGTCATAATGTACGAAAATTGATCAGAATAGAAATAGGGAGCCTGATCGTTTTATTTTAGTTCATCTATAGCGATAGAACTAATGGAATCTTACTTTTGATCGGTGGCAGTCTCCAGGGCACCATTGTATTCCTAATTAAGTTGTCAATCGGTGCCCGTCCTTGACTTGAACTCCTTTATATCGGCCCACCCACGTCTCTAACTCATTACGTTTCAGCATTGCCTATTTTGGAACTGCGCACCGATATTATTAATAAAAGCGTGTACGGTAAAGAAAATCGTACTTATTGCATTCATTTAATATTGAATTATTCAGATGAAATAGGTTTCTTTACTTTCCAAGGAATTAAACAATTATTATGTTTATTAATCTCAATTCTGTACATGGAAGGTGTATGAGAAAAATTACTAGATATATCAATGTAATAGAACCCATAACAATGATATTTAAATTTCTTTTTTGTTGGTTTATCTACCTGTGTGTTTGTTTGCGGACGTTAATCTCTTAAGTGGCTTAACAAATTTAAATGCAGTTTTGCAGCCTTAGAATTTAGTGTATATATTGATATTATTTCAATCCGTTCATAAATCACAATATTATAATAATTAAAATGTTGTTCGACAGAATTACTATAAAATAACTGTTTTATTAAATTGCCTGAAGCTCCAAATTACACAGGTCAAGCTACGAGCGAGAGTAATAAATATATTATTTTATAATAGCATACAAGATTTTTTTTATAACAAACTACAAAGAAAAAACGTATCTCATTTTTTTTTATTTCGGTAACAGCGATAAAAAATAGTTTGATAAAATCGCTTCATGTCATGACTTTGTACCATATAAGGCAGTGGCAGTAACGGATAAAGGTACAAATCGGTTGACACTTCCAACCCTCACTGTGTGGGAGTCGCACGTGGCGCCTTTCACAACATATGCTATTCATAACGCGTCTTTCAATGCATGGGTACTTAATGTCACCATACGAAATAAAATTTAATTGGTTTAAATATAAATAGATTCAATGATGTATTGCTTTATAATACACTAGTGACCGCTCGCGGCATTGCCTGCGAAATTATATGATTTTTTCTGTAAGCTTTCTTCCTCTATATTACCTCTTTAGGGGTTGATTTTTAAATAAAGAAGCCTGGGACTTCAATTATTTTCATTCTGAATTCCATCAAAATTGGTCCGGTAGATTAGGCGTGAAAGCATAACAGATAGACAGACTTTCACATCTATATAACATTTTAAGGTGTTATAATACACTTAGGGCTATCTTGAAAACACGCGACGGCTTCAAGCCCTACTCTAGGAAATGCTTATTTTTAAAATATTAGGCGTTTTTTCGTGTAGACAAGTGCGTCCTTGAATTTTAACATGCAGTCTCGGTTTAGGTAAAAACTACTTGATGACTGAAAATCTTGGGATCAGCCTGTAACGCGAAAAATGCAGCGACATAATATACAATATAAAAAAATATTTCATAGTGAAATTAACAGGATTCATAGTGGTGTTAATGGGCTAAGCTTAGGTTGAATATTTAGGACTTGATTCCCTGTGCCATGTATATTTACCGTTGATTTATTAGACGTGTTGAAGTCGGACTGCCATATGGGATTATTCGAAAGATATTTATATATATTTAATTTGATAGCTTAATTTGCTTCCGCTTCCGGCTGTCGTGTCGCAGTGGGTGCGATTTCCATTGGCGGAAATGATTATATATTGTTTTAATTTCTCCGCTATGAAACCTAAATAGCGATAGCGCCGCGTCGATTTCGCACAGAAAGTGGAGAACGGAGTGTCATGACACTAGGTTTTCTCTGATTACTCTGCTATGCAGGAAAAAGCTTCGAGCAGCAAAGCAAAACTCTTAAAATTAAACTCTTAGTACATTTAATCGCTAAAAAATAAAAATGTTAACTTAATCATATATTATCAATAGGTATCTTTTAATAAATATTGTTTTGTGTACGAAGACAATAAACAAAATGTAGAACCTACCTTAAAATTACCCACATACTAAAGGTTTAGAAATTGTAAACTCAAATACCCACGCTATAGGCGACGCTCTTCGTCAACGCCTACTAAAGTTGTGTAACAAATATAGTAAAAATCTTAATTCAATTAAGCAAATGACATACAACAAATTATGTGGACTGCCAATGTGAATATATTAAATAACCAATCCCAGTTACAAGTTACAAGCTATTTGTCTTCCAAGATTTATTGACCTGCTCAAAAATATTTTGTTATGTTAATTTTGAATGCAATATTACTTTTTAACTGTACACATTGACTACTAGCTGTGTCCGCGACTGGCCTCGTCCACATGGGATTTAACGAAAAAGTTATTGTTTAGTTCGTAGTTCATACAACAACCTCTATTTAGATTATAATACAATCTAAAAAGAAAAGTCTTAGGCTAAGTTGGTCCTTATTACATGAGCTATCTGCCAGTGAATATCCTGTCAAAATCGGTACAGCTGTTCCATAGATTAGCTGGAATAAATAGATGGTCAGACAGACAAGAATTGTAAAATGTTATTTTGGTATATGTACCGTTTATATATTATACATACATATGCATTTAGCAAAAAATATTTCAACGACACTCTAAGTTTATTCATCTGTTTACATAGTATTTGTTTACATAGTATTTGCATTCATAGAATAAGATTTAGCGCTTAATATAAGTATGAAAAGAAATTAAGAGATGCACAGAACGAATATCAACTTTATGGAAATCAAACCTACAATCACCTGCAGGAAGCAGCATAGTGCCAAATAAGCCAACTATGCTAACACAGAAAACATTTCAATGATTCTATTACCTTAAGATAAGAATAATCTCACAAAATTTAAATTATTTAATAAAATATACATTCAATTTGAACACAAAACATTGAAGAAGCTAAATCCGTATTTTATCTAAATAGCAACTGACCTAATTGTTAAAATGTCCGAATACTCGCTAATGCAAAAGTGACTCAACGTTTCTCAGGAAATGAAACGCATAATGCTAAGAGTCCTTGGTAAATTAAGAGCTATTTCGTGATTTCTCGTCCGTTTATAATGGCAAGATAAGTCTTAGAGCATTCTGTCGACTAATTTAGTGCCACTGAATCACTGTAGCGGGTTAATTGCACACTGGCTTCTATTATTATCTAAACACTAATTAATTCGTACTTACTGTTAAGGAAATTGTGTAAGTCCTGTTAAAAGCTTGGTTAGGACGACCCCTTTATTTATTTAAAGCTCAAACTACTCCTTGAAGCAACTACCTTTTTTACCATATATACTATTTTATATTGGGGCCATTGTGACTGAGTGTGATGTTGACTGCAAATGCGATTGGTTACGCATTTGATTCCTACTGAGAGGAATGATTATAGGTGGTATAATCACGTAACATTTTTTTTAGCTTCACGCTGTATCGCGCACACAGCAGGGTAGGCAGAGGGAACCTAGTGTTAAGACATTCCGTTCCCAATTTTTCATCAAATTCGGAGACATTGCTTAAGCTTGTTAAGTGGCGGAACTTAACGCCGCGCTTTGCCTCGACACCAGAGCGAAGAAAATGGAAATATTAAAAATTTCCACTTCTCTAGTGGGAATCGAACCCACAACTAGTCGTTTACAGACACACACTTGAGCCACTGCGCCACGACTAGCCTAGTTATTAGCCGATTCCATCTGAGTTATGAATAATAGGTTAGAAGAATAGTTATAAAGGCAGAACAAAAAATGAAAATGTTACAAAAATGATCATTTCCTCGAGTGGAGATCGAATCCACGACCAATGTGCCACGACGATATGTATATAATAATAATCATTTAATGATACAAAATTTTCACTGTCGGACCGTTGTATGAATTAAACTTATATACGTATAAATGTCGGTAAACACTTTAGTTATCCAATAAAAGAACAAAATATTTGTTCTAACATATATTTCTCAGAGAATAAGATCCGAAAAAATAATAACGAAACACTTTCAATAAACATAACACTAAATTCTATTATTACTAAAACTCGCCTCATAAATACTCTATGGGGAGAGAACGCTGTTGAAATGATCAATTGGCACTCAATATAATATAAGTTATTATCTCGTTTCCTTTCAATACTATAAATAAAATCGTACAAGTTGTTATTGCGCTTGGAAATATACTTAAACGTTTCAAATAAACGAATGACTAGGTTACGTTGTAACGTCTAGACTGATATACGCATTTATACTTTTTTTAATAAAGAAAAGAAACTCTCCAATTTTTCCGCCTAATACCTCTACCTGTCTGGTAGAGAAGTTTTTACTTGTGGAGCGACAGGTTAAGAATACAAGCCACAAGCGTTAACCTGACTCGCGGCCACTATTATATCAAAAAACGAACCGCCAAATATCTGATGATGTCTTCTGGTTCGATTATATGTAAGCCAGCTCTCCCTATTACCACTATCCCCATCCTTCCTCCCTTCTTCACTCCCAATTCTGACAGATTCTGTGACGTTGTTGATGTCCAAGGGGCAAGGTAACCAATTACCATCAGGTGGTCCCTCTGCCTGTTTGCCTACCTTAATCAAAAAAACAAAAAAAAGAGAGAACCTAGCGTTAAGACACTTTATTCTCCGCCTTTCGACAGAATTAGTGTGATGAGTGGCGAAATTCAACACTACGCTTTGCTTTGCTAGAGCGAGGAAACAGATATAATTTACATCCAATGATTTACCAAAATAGGTGCTAAAGCTACTATTGTAGAATTTACAGGCAAACAGTGATCTCAGTTGAACATTGAACTATTTCAAATAAGTCAAATTATTAGGGTTATCACTCTAATTACTTGCATTTTATAGAACCTCTTTTACTTTAACCTCATTACTTTACTTTACTGCCATAGACTAAGGTATAGAATATATTAAAACATTTTATATCATGTACAATTAATAAAACCATATCAATATTACAACCTAAATGTTTCTATTAAAAGCTTAATGTTTATTTCTGGTGTAGAAATCCTGGCCCTGTTGTACATTTCCTTGTCATAGTTTCCGCTCGGCTTTTAATTTATTGCCACATGAAACTAGTTTACGTGAAAATGTACTGGCTTTAACATTGTATACAAAAAGTAGTTATCTTCGCTGGCATAGAATTAGGCAAGGCTTAATTTTTTGTTTAAGGTTAATGAAGTATACATATATAAATATCGAATCAAATTAATCAAAGGGGCTTAACAATCTTAATTTTTGTGTATACGATCACTATTCAGGAACAACGCAAAAAAGTTTATGCTGACGTTTTTGAGAAAACTTGTATTTGAACAATGTCATTATTTCATTATGTAGTTATTAAACTACGGTAAGATTTTTTTAATATTTTTGTATTTTCATATAGAAAAAATATATTAAATATAATATAAATTTAGGCAAAATTCATTATCTGCTTTTATATGTAAACAACATATTATATACTATAAAACCTAATAGATTTATCGGTCGTAATTCTTCAAGGCAGAATTATGAGGTGAAATTCACCAAAGGGATCAGTCAAAGTCCAAGGAGATTAAGGTCTTTACTAAATGAAATTCCTGAGACCCTCGTTTAACCAGTCTAAGAATAAATAGTCAAGCAGAAATGGCATTACATTAGCTTAGGTATATTAATAATTTACAATAAATTATGAGTCACTTCTTTATTTTCACTGTATTCGCCATTCTGTCATTGTAAGCACGTAAAAAAATATTTCATTTTCAATATTTATTTATTTTGCTTCTAGAATTGATTATAGTATAAATGCGTCTTTCCTCTGAGTGGTGATCGAACTCACAGCCAATTGCGTTATAAGTCAAGACTTTACCCACTACGCCACGATGGCATATTTTTTTTATATATTTTGTGTAGGTGTATAGTGACAGAAGTAAAATCAATGATACTTTATGTAACTAGATTGGATAACTAGCCTTTATTTTGCCAGACATTTTTTTCTGAGAAAGTTGGTAATTTAGGATTTTTTAAGTAAGCAAGTTAAAAGGATTATAATGTAGGTATATATTAACTCTATGCCAACTATGATATGCTATGTAATGAAGTAATATATAATCTGTAATATTATATACAATACGAAATGACCTAAATGCATATCCATGTAAAATAATTTTGTTAGGCAACATAAATTGCCGAGTAAGCCAGATTGAGCTTTATAAGCTTTGCCTTCAGTCCGGTTATTATACCATTAACAGTGGATTACGTTATTTGCGTAAGTCTAACTTAATTATTATAAATACCTAGTTACATTAGAGTAATTTATACTTTTAACATATCTCAGGTTTTTCATTGGTTCTTATTACGTGGATTGAGTATGTCAATAAACCGAAAAGGTTTTGTTAAAATGTACAAATTTGCATTAAAATACTTAGAAGATATTTTAGATAAAGAATCATTTTGATTTTATACCCTAATTTTATTTTTAATAATATTTTTTTGTTAATGTCAGCATAGATTTTTTATATTGATATTGATAATTTAGAAATAATGTAAATATTGTTAAAATTTGGGGTCAGTCATGGTTCAGTGGCACAAGCTTGTGACTGACTGTAAATGACTGGTTGTTGCTTCGATTCCCACTCCAGGAGTGGAAATATTTAATATTTCCCTTTTCTTCGCTCTGGTGTAGAGGCAAAGCGCGGCGTTAAGTTCTACCACTTAATACGTGTGCCATAATGCCCCCAAATTCGAGGGAACGGAGTGTCTTAACACTAGGTTTCCTCTACCTACACTGCTATACTCGGGATAAAGCGTGAAGCTAAAAAAAACGTATAAGTTCCTACTTGGATTCAATTTCTATGGTACCCATAACTATCTTGTTTACAGTATAAGGGGGCCCCACTGCGTCATGATGACCTCAGATATTTATTTCTTTATAAGTGATTTATGGCTTATGATCAACACTAAATCATTTTACTTGACTTCATAAAGCATCTTGTTAAATGTAATAATGCAATAGGTAACCACAGATGAAAAAAAATGGGTCTTTTTAATTTTAAAAATAAGTATTTTTTATTACCAACAATTCATATTACCCAATAAATTTGATGTGCAAAAAGAGAGATAAACAAAGGAACTCTCTTTGATAAAGACCTTTTTTCTAAATGTAATCCAAAGTTTTTTGCCCGCATCTACTTAGGGTGAAAACATCAATTTTTTCACGGATTCAAAGAATATGTACCAACTTTTCATTTTTTAAGTCTGAATAATATCCTATGCTGTATTCCGTAGCTGTCCAAAGTATAATTAATGCCTCTCGGCCGATTTTGGCCTGAGTGAGAAGTGCTTCTGACTTCAAGGCCACGATTTCACTCTGTGCATACTCCATTACTTTACGTCACGATGTTTTTGATTTTTTTATTTTATCATAACTTTTTTAACGATCCATTAGTTACTGTTTAATAAAAATTTAAATCCCTGCAAATTACCCTCAAAATTGTAGCTATTAAACCGAAAATGCAATTAATAAAAGCAAAACTTATGTACGGGAAAGGATGAAATAGTAATATATTTATTTACGCATCGAGTAAATAGATTTATTATATGATATAAACTTTGTAAGTGTTGACGTTTCCCGAGATAAATATGATATATAGCATCATGTAGAGGCGTATCATAGTGTAAAAGTGTTTTAATTAAGATGTATGTCTCTGAAGATTTTATTTAAAATGTCTCGTGAATTATTTACGTTCTTTAAGGACATAATAATCATTTGAATTATAAAATGGTTACTACTTGAATTATTGAAAAATATGTTTTAACCAGTCCTCCTTGGAATTGAGACCTATTCGGAATCGACAACAATATCTTCACTTTTAATTAATCATATTCTTAAAATTTTAACTCTTAATTAATAATATACTCCTATTTAGAAATAAAACAACTTAAAATGAGACTAAATCATTCTCTGTTTTTTTCGACTTGTCTGTCTATATAGATTTTCTTGTATTCCGAAATGTCAATTCGTAAGTAATCATTGTTCCCTCACTTCATCGCGTATTCGGGAAAATTAAAAATCCTTGGATTCGTATTCTCGTTGGCTACAATTAGAATCTGGTCCATTGTCTCCAGAACAATGACTGCTGTGATGTTTTATTTGCTTCTGAGTGCCAAACATTTGGTATTTTACACTTGAAAAATGGATGGACACGTAGGTTTTGAACGTTATTTTATATTATAAATAAAAATATTTGAATTTATTATGTGTTCGCTGTTGACATACCTCATTTCTTACAAAACTGAGCTATGCTGACATACTAATTATGTTGGTTGTTTTGATTATCCTTGAAATTGCCTAGACAGATCGAAGAAGCGTATTTATGTACATTTAAAAGTTCAATCTAGCAGAATTTGAATATACAATCGCTTATACATAATACACATTAGAGCCAAGACTTAGTCATTAAAAGTTATATTGATTTGTTAATCATAAACAAACACAAACTGCGTAGAAATAACCACTAGCTAAATTATTGATTTATTGTGAAACGATAACATGTTAAAATATAACTGCGCCACATTTTTTTATTGTATACCTATGACGTAGTATTAGTTAATAGGATATACACAATTCCCTTTTGGAAGCATAGTATCTATTAACAGCTTTTTAATTAAAGCTAGGATACTAGAGCAAATTCTATTTACATACATATATAAACAAAATAATATTGATAAACATTTTTAAAAAAGTATTTCTTTGAACGCCAACAATAAAAAAAGTTGTAATGAAAATGTCAAAGAGTTTCAGTGCACCTGAAGGTAGAGCGCATATCTTAGTGATCACAGTGCTTAGATAGTTTTCAAAAGGTTCTCGACTGGGGGGTTCGAGTCCCGCTGCGTTAAAATTTTAATACGTTTTCTAAAGAAATTTTTCATTTCCTTTCTGTGTGAAATAACCCTTTTAAAATATTAAAATAACATTGTCTTTTTTGTTACAGGGTATTTTGGAAAATATTTGAATAAATACAATGGATCCTATATACCACCAGGTTGGCGCGAATGGGGTGGTTTGATAATGAATTCTAAATACTACAACTATAGTATAAACATGAACGGAAAGAAAATCAAACATGGCGATGACTATAACAGAGTGAGATATTATTTTTTTAAATATATTTTAATAAACAGATAACATAAAAACTTTATAACTTAATATTTTTATTAAAATTACTAATGTATTGATTATTTACATTAATAAATATTTAAATTTATATATTATATAGTATCATTATTTTTATTAAAATATAGACAAATATTTTTTTTTAAACCAACTAACTGAGCAAGCAACCAATCTAGAACCAACTGAGCCAGGATTTTGCAAGCATTTTCTTACTATTGAACTTGCCTTGATATTTTCATAGTTTCTAACTGGATTATTATAAAACTAGCGATCTGTTCGCGGTTTCTCCCGCATGAACTACAGAACAATAATTGCCTTGTGTTTTCAACGACCCGTTACCTCACCTAAGTTAATTTTTTCATATAAAATTTTTTCCCCTATTTCAGCTTCTAAAGGTTCATAGACAATCTTTCTGAGAGAATTTATAGAAATCGGTCCAGCGATTTTGATTTTTCATACAAACTTTCATCACCTATTTCAGCCCTGGGTGTTCAACTATTCGGGCCGATAAACTATGAAAGCTTAACAGACAGACAGACTTTCGCGTTTTTTAATATTAGGATGTTTTTTTAACCACACATTTAGCTATATAATACAAAATTTAGCTCGCTCTTGCAAAATCAAAACACTTTTTTATATAAAACAAATTTTATACATGACACGAAAGCAGTAACAAAACGAATCCGTTATGTCATGTACCAATAATAGTCATACTCGTAATGGAGTTGCGTCTTTTTTTGCTTTATTTAAATATCCTTGCAATTTAGCAATGTTATGAGAAACTTTGGCGCTCGCCCAATCTTTTTTTATGTGAAGGCAATAACCTAATAGAAGTGTTTTAATTAGTATAGTAGTGTTATAAATATACTTACATATATAAGTCAAGTTAAATAAAAATCGCCAGTCGTGGCCCAGTGGCACAAGCGTGTGACTGTAAACGACTGGTTGTGGGTTCGATTCCCACTCGAGGAGTGGAAATATTTAATATTTCCATTTTCTTCGCTCTGGTGTCGAGGTAAAGCGCGGCGTTAAGTTCCGCCACATAACACGCAATGCCTCCGAATTCGGCGGAAAGTGGGGAACGGAGTGTCTTAATACAAGGTTCCCTCTGCCTACCCTGCTGTGTGCGGGATACAGCGTGAAGCTGAAAAAATTGAAATTTGAAATAATGTAAATTATTGATTTAAAATCTGTAACTTATTGATTTTAAATAAGGAGTCGCGCTGAGTTTCTTGCACTAGTTCTTCTGGGATCTCATTCGCTTTAGTGAAACAATGGTAACTTATTTGACGTTCAAAAAATGAATCATGTAACTTTTTATTTTGAGTGAAATATTATTTTTATAATTTGACTTTGATTTTATCAGACCGTCTTGACACAGTAGGCCAATATCTGTTGGTTGATGCCGAATCATAATTATATTAGTTTAGTCATCATTTTTCTCTAAAAAGCGAAGAACGCAAAGTGTTTACACTTGGTTCTCTCTGCTTACCCGACTCTGTGGAATAAAACGTGAAGCTAAAAAAATATAAGATTAAAATAAATATATTGTAGTATAATTTTCATATATTACATTTTTATATTAAATTATATTTTACATATTAAGCATATCACATTTCACTATTATTAATGATTAATAAAAATACCTGATTAATAATTAAAATGTGTAAAATTTAAAAAACCCGTTTAAACCACATATCAATTGTACCGACATATAATAATTCTGTCGCCCAAAATCGATATTATCATAACCCAAACATTAATAATATTTTAAATAATTATAATATTTATGCGGAATAAAGATTCCCAAGATTGCGTTAAAACCTGTTTCTTAATGTGCATATATAAACTTATATGGTATATTTCTAAAATAATAAAATATATATACATCCATACTTATATTATAATTGCGAAAGTCTGTGTGTTTGTCTGTCACGCTTTCACGGCTAATCTACCGGTCCGATATGGATGAAATTTAGAATGAAAGTATTAAAAGGTCTAACATAGGCTACTTATTTTTTTAAAAATCATCCGCTAAAGGGTTGAAATAGGGGATGAAAGTTTATATGAAAAATCTAAACTGCTTGACCGATTGTAATGAATTTTGGCATAAATATAGTTGATAATCTAAGTTTAAACATAGACTAATTTATTTTTCAAAAACCTTCTTCCGAGGGTTGCAATATAACGAAGCAGTCGTGAAGTTCACGCGGCGAAGCTGTGAGCAGGCCGCTAGTATGTTTATAGAAATATGTAAAGGAAAATGTTTCGGCACTTTTAAGCGACTAAGATTATGCGAAAGGAAGAGAATGAGTTTTGTCATAGTTAAAGTTTATATAGAGAAGAAGTACAAAAAGCTAATATTTTTAATTAAAATGTAAACGCATGCATCACGTATTGGACATGCCATTTTGTTAAGGCGACGAAAATTTTGCGCCTCGATAAGCCACCAAATTTATTAAAAATTAAAAATAAGTCTTAAATCACATTTCAATAGAACATTGAATCTATGCCTTCAAACTTTATATGTATAGCGTCTTACAAAGTTAATTATGATATTTTAAATTGCGATTCGCATAAACAGGACGAAATTTTTATTATCAAGTCTATAATAAAGCTAATCAATCTGTACTATTTTTTTACTTCACTTAGTAATTATCACGCTTTTGTTAGAAATTTTATTGTAAGAATCTCTGTAGGAATTTATTGAATAGCCTCGCCACACTAAACTAGAAATATATACCTATATACAATATTTCTATGTAATTGATTAACGAAAATGCCATTACGAAAGTGCCCAAAAGTAAGTTTTATTTAAATTATTATAATATTTTTCAGGATTACTACCCAGATTTGATCGCAAACGACTCTATAGCTTTCCTTCGAGCTTCTAAAAGGAGGTTTTCGAGGAAACCGGTTCTACTTGTTATGTCATTTCCGGCGCCACATGGTCCTGAAGATTCTGCACCACAATTCTCTCATCTCTTTTTCAATGTTACTACGCATCAGTAAGTAATATTTTTGCTATTAATAGATTACTTTTTAAATTATCTCTATCATTATTTTTACAATCTGCTTTATAATTATTCTTAATTGTCCAAGTTATGTTCCGCCACACAACACGCAATGTCGCAATTTTGAGAGAAATATGGAGAACGGAGTGTCTTGACACTAGATTTACAGACATATTTATACTCTATGAAATAAATGTAAATTTAAATAATTATATACAAAATAAGTAATTCATATTACCTATATTGACGTTTTCATTTGCAATTTTCTCAGTAGTTTTTTATATTTAACCATCTTAAAATGTTGGGTTCACAAATATTTTTATCCAAAATTATAGGAATACCTAAGTATATTTTTACCAAATGTTTTATACAATAAAACATGTAAAATTTTTACTGAACTAAAATGACCAAAGAGAGGTTATTAGGTCAAAAGCGTAATCGTCTAAAATTACTATTCAAACGTTTACGAGTTAAACTCGGTCAACAACCTTTAATATAAAGACCGACCTACAACAAAACATGACTTGTAGAAAGGTGTAAATACGTCGCTGTATTAACAAGCTTCCATACCTACACGTAATATGCAGAAAGTCGCTGGTATTCTCATTCAAAAATACCTGCAGTCGAGGAGTTGCTAGGAATGTCATTCATTCACCTCGGCTCTATCCACCCACGCACACATCTTATCCTAAGCAAGGCTTAAAAGGATGGTACATCACAGGCTAGCTCATTTTATTGCTTTCATGACTTTATAGAAATAATCCTCCGTCGTAAATCGTCTGCCACCGTCTATACGTTGGTGTCTTAAGCCAAAATGCTATAGTAAGAAAATATAAAACTTTATAATGGAAAAGGAAACTAATGTATCTAACACAACGATTTATGACTCGATGAACATTTCAAGTTAGTTAAAAGTTATTTAAATTGTATATTTATTTTGGACCAAATATATAAAGTATTTCGAAATGAAACTCTTATCCAACTTGTTTTATAAACATTTCGACAAAATACTAATTGCTGTGGATTCTTTGCGGTCGCGGCCATCTTACATCTCTTTAAATATTTAGGAAGTTGCTTGCTTTTGGGGATCCTTATCAACATGTATAGAAGTTTTTTTAAAAAAACTTAATAATATAAAAAAATAAGTATGTCGCCAAGTCTTGTGTATACTATATACTATGTAAATAAGACTTTATAATAAAATTGCCTACATTACAGCAACACATCAGGTTAGTTTATATATCGAGCCGCGTAATCTTAGCAAAAGTTTAGCGTGCGCTCGAATCTCTCTTGATCTTATCCATCATAACCAGTACTACGTCACACAAGGCACTGTGACACACAGAAAGCCCTGAACGCTTTAAATCTTATCTCAAATCTGTTCATAATTGGATGTGGGGGCGCGTATTATGAACGGAACCGTGTATTCGTATAAAAAGTGTTAAGCCTTGAGCCCGACCTTGTTTTTTTTTCGCTACTCGGAAATTTCGCGTACCCAACTCGTACTTACGAAGCGCCCTGAATAATTTTACCACCACTCAGCTTCGCTGCTGATTTATGTTTCATAAGAATGTTTAGCCCTGGCATTACGGTCTACGCTTTTAAATTTTTTGGGGCATCAAATTTTATTTAGTACGTTAATGTCTATGTCTTGATTTTTTATTTTTATTCAAGTCTTTGCTAGATCATTATGTGAATTTTGTTTATTATGTTAGATTCTTTTTTTTTGTAGGAAATAAATGATAAGACTTTGTACATGACTTACGCTGTATACTATCTTATTTATAATATCATCTACACAAATTTGTAACTATATTTTGTCGTCTTCAAGTAAATTTCCACTCGTATTTCTTAAATTTAAACATAACTTACACGCTAGACGTAATATTTTATGAGTAAAATTTAAGCATTGCATATTTTAGTTTGCATATTTTGAAACGGTAAATTTAATGTTCTGTATTTGTCACCAATTTGTCACCATTCATGAATACTCGTGCATTTGGGAACAGTCTATTTCGCGAAGACAGCGCAGGATGCTGACGACAGAAATTGTCCCAGCTGTGCTTTGTTATTGCTTGTGAAATTCAAATGTGTTCTGCACTAAGAAAGTTGTCAAAACTAAAATTTACATTTTATTCGAAAATGAGAATGTATGATTTTACTTTAAAAGCTCCAAAGAATATTTTCAAGAAGTTGGACGGTATTTTTTGGGGCAAACGTATGTAGGTATGTTTCTGGAAAGAGATAGCAAAATACAATGAGAAAAAGACATCAAAATTAAGCCAAATACCACAAAAGCCAGAAACTGATTCTACCTTCCGAAAAAATTAAATACAGTCAAGACATAAAAATAAAGACATTCAATTAACATTTATTAAAGAGACCTTTTCAGCATACATTCATGAGAATAATTACAATTAATAAATAATTAAAATATCGAATTCAAATACTTTTTAAACGCAAAAGCGTGCACTCAAACGGATGGTATGTTTTCCGATTGCATATTTAACAACCAAAAAGGTATCCCATCCCAGTTTTTATGTGAAATTTCAGAGGTTCTGCCTTGTAGTGCGGCGGTATATCGATTAATGTAAATTAGTATTAATTTAAGATAAATGTGAGGTAGGTAACAAAGGGGCCGCGGTCCGCTTCGACAGCAAATAAAACATGGCCTTTTTACATATTCGTGCTTTATCTCATCTGAATTTGCGAGTGACGAGTATTTATATGCGTACTGACTGTGCTGGACTCGTTTTTTGGAATATGAATAATTTACCTTGTATAATTCTGTAATTTTTTAAATAAATATTTTGTGCTTCTCTTGTGTTGTTTTTTGATGAATATATTTCTTTATATATATAAAAATATATATATATATATATATATATATATATATATTTCTTTATATATAAAAATTACGAAATTATACCAAACTGTCTCTTAATTTTAGACTTCTTCTCTTATTGGAGGGTTGTCAGAGAGAACCTAGTGTCAGTACACTCCGTTCTCCAGTTTCTGTCCGAAATCAAGTCACTACGTGTGAAGTGGCGGAACTTCACGCAGCGCTTTGTTTAGTTAGGCCACTAAACACAGTGAGGTTTAGATACCACAGCGGAAACTTAGAATAATATAGATATTATCGTTCCCCGAGTGAGAATTGAACCCATAACCATCGCGTTTCAAACGCTGTTTGTGAAGCTATAGGCTCCACAATGACTTCAATATATTATTTACGGCCAAATTATCATTTAGTCTCGTAAGAATATAAAAAAAAACATCTTTAGAAACATCTTTAGTAAAACATCTTTACATATTGTGTTTGAGAAAGTAGTATCCCATCAACTTATTACGACTATTTATAACGAAAGTGTCCCACTGAAACGTAAAAAATAGCCTTTACTTTATAAAGGCTATTTCAATTTTTTTTTTAAGAATAAGAATTTTTTTAAGATTAATATGACGACTAAGACGTGTTCTATTGATGTAATAGTTGTCAGTTCAAATCACTGAATAATATGAATTTCTCAGTCTGGTAGAGTAACTGAAACCTCAGTGTCCTAACGGACACAGACAGGGTAACCCCTGTATGCATGTATTTCCCTTAATAGGCAAAAAACAAAGAATAGAGGTAATTATTTCTAGTTTATCTTTGCACTAATAAACAGGAATCGAACCATATAATGTAAATAACTCTCACGAGTTGATATAAAAATAAAATTAACGAGGCTTCGTATTAACACTATTGTAGCTGTTTCGTATTTTAGACGTTGCGTGTGTTCGATCTTAAAGGCCTCACACTATCTTCGTGAGAAAATTTATTGAATTGATCCAAATGGTTTAGATTTTTCATAAAAACATTCATCCCCTTTTTCAACCATTTAAAGGTTGATTTTTAAAGTAGCCAATGAAGCCCAAAAAAAAAAAGGAGCTCTTGTTTGACCCTGCGTAACAGACAAACAAATAGATATACTACCGTATTTATAATATTTGTATGAAAAAAATAAGAAAAATATCATTTCTCCACAAATTTAGCTGACATGACTTATTAATTATTGCGTATGAAGGCTTGTACAATACTTTCATAACTGTATTCATCAATACACTCGTATATGTGAATTGTGAATGTATGGTCAACATACATGAGTTATCTCGCCATATTATTTTCTATGTTATAAAAACAAGTAGCATTTGATGTATATGTGTAATAGATATATTTTTTCTCTTAATAAGTACTCGATAGTCTTGATATTGCAGTACTCGATAACAATCGCACTTACAGTGGCTTACAACATCACTTCATTCGTCTTTGAGAATACATCCATATTTATATTGCGAATGTCTGTCTGTTTGTCTGTTACGTTTTCACGGGTAATCAACCGGGCTTCTCTCTATCTATTTAGATGAAATTTACAATGTAAGTAGTACAAATTACTGGGGCAAACATAGGCTACATATTTTTTCAAAAACCAACCTCTAAAGGGTTGAAATAGGGGATGAAAGTTAATATGAAAGAGTCTACGGCGCAGTGACTGAATGTGCGCAGTGACAGTGAGTGAATTTTGGCATAAGTATAGTTGATAATCCAAGGTTAAACATAGGCTACTTTATTTTTCAAAAATCCACCCCCGAGGGTTGCAATATAACGAAATAGCTATGAGTTAACTCGGCGAAGCGACGAGGGGGCCGCCAGTAAATAATATTTCACCCCAAAATTTTCACGTTTTTGGCCCAGATCACGTTAAATACTTCGTTCTCTGCTTTCCGCCCAATTCGAAATACTGTGAGCGTGTTGCAAAATATCAAAAATATAGCTTTTAAATAAAAAAACCAAGTGAGAATGTTATTGATTTGTACCTAGGTAACGCCAGACCTATGCGGGGAAATATTGTAACACTATTTTGGCTAAGTTCATTCTCTTCGATTTTTTTTTAAATTTGCACACGGTTAATAAACCTAACGTCTATGTCAAGATAAACTATCATATACATACATAATTACATATACCACAAAACTATCATATTTCATTATATCATTAGCTATATTTGATTATTTACTTATGCTCAGTTAGTTGCAAGCAACTATTTTAGTTCAGGTTTTATTAGTATTAATCATCGTGCCAATATTAATTGTACGTCTGCATTCAGCAAGACGGCATGCGACGTCTCGGCGCCGACAGCCGGTGTCGAACTCTGGACCAACTATGACTTTTTGTAAATTCAATATCACCGCTTTGTGTGGTCGCCAAACCTGTCCCCGGGGGTAAGGCGCCTACAACAATAAAAAATAAACGGGAGTTTTATTTACGATATTTTTTAAACAATAAAAGATATTAATTTTACATAAAAAGTCGAAGAAACAACGAATTGTTTTTACTTTTAAAAAATGGCAATGGCCAGTAATTTGGTTATATGTTTTTAATAATTGAGACAGGGAACTTTTTTAGTCTGAGATCGTGGTCATGACGGAATGTTAACGAATAGAAACTAACGAACATCTATTTTTTTTACCTTCACGCTGTATCCCGCAAACAGCAAGGTAGGCAGAGGAAACCTAGTGTTAAGACACTCCGTCCCGCACTTTCCGCGTTTGTGCAATTATGAAGGCATTGCGTGTTATGTGACGGAATTTAACGCCGCGCTTTGCCTCGACCCCAGAGCAAAGGAAATGAAAATTTTAAATAATTCCACTCCTCCTGTGGGAATCGTACCCACAACTAGTCGGTTTACAGTCGCACTTCGTGCCTTTGCGCCACGACTGGCCTCAGTCTATTTTATATACTAAAGAGGTATTTAAATTAAATACTAAAGTATTCTCGAATTGCTAATTATGTAATATACATAAACCAGCGTTTTTTTATACTTCATATACATTTTAATAGACAATATTATAATAATCGAAGATGACGAAGCACTGATTATAGCAACTCACATGTTACATCATACAAATTATACGCGTCTCATACAAAGTGAAATATGCATGTTTTTCACGTTATTTATTACCATCATCTTGCTTTACGCCAGCACACAAAAAGGCAGACATAATCCCGACTTGTTTTTTGCGGTAACAGATTGACAGTGTTTTTTTTTGTGGTTTCATTATAATGTTGTCGACATCGGTGATTTAAATATCGAGAAGCCGTTTTGGCTTGTGTATGTCTTAAATAAGACACGCGTACTGTTTATGCTACTACGCAAAATTATAAAATAATGGTTTATTCTGCGCGTAAATAAGTGTTATATTGATTTATTTATATTATATTATAAATAATGGCCTTATATTTTTTTCAACTTTACTTTTTTTTCTACTTAGCAGGATAGGCAAAAATATCCTCTATCAAAGCACTCCAATCACCACTTTCCATCCGAACCCTATTTTGCGTGTTGAATGGCGGAATTTAATGCCGCGCTTTATCTTCAGAAAAGGGAAATTAATATAAATTAAATATTATTTTTTTTTTTTTGCTTCACGCTGTATCCCGCACAGAGCAGGGTAGGCAGAGGGAACCTAGTGTTAAGACACTCCGTTCCCCACTTTAAGTGACGGAACTTAACGCCGCGCCTCGACACCAGAGCGAAGAAAATGGAAATATAATTTCCACTCCTCGAGTGGAAATCGAACCCACAACCAGTCGTTTACAGTCACACGCTTGTGCCACTGGGCCACGACTGGCCACAAATTAAATAAATAAATTAAATATGAATAATATAAAAAAATATTTTCACGATCTACTCGTGGAAATGATAATGGACCCCGTATATAGCCAGACGTTAACACACTGCATCATAATGGCCTCTCAATAGAAAAAAAACTGTATAATGTCATTATACTTGAATTCATTATTTTAAAGTGCTTATTTAACAGCAGATATAATACAACTTACCTAGAAAACATTTATTAAACTGATTAATTTTTCAGCACACCAACTTATGACATGGCACCGAATCCCGACAAGCAATGGATCTTGCGAGTAACAGAAAAGATGAAGCCGATCCACCGGCAATTTACAGATTTACTAATGACCAAGAGATTACAGACGCTACAAAGTGTGGACATGGTATGTTGAACACCATTAAGATGGCTAAGTAATTTCCTGTATTTAATATTATGAAATGCTCTTTTACGAATGACATGGGATTATTGCTTGTTGAGAAGATAAAGAAGATATTTTTATTTCCTTTATTTGTTTTTCTTTATTTTTTGAAAAGTATCCCAATCTCGATTTTACTCATTTTTTAATTTTAAATGATAACTAAAGAACAATGGTAAAGTGATTTTTATAGGGGTTAAAAGAAAAGATATTTTAGACAATAAAATACATAATTTGTGTGTAAAATGCAATATTTCATGAAATACATTTTACGTAGAAACTGTCTTGTATCG
Source organism: Dryas iulia moderata (assembly GCA_019049465.1). Lineage (NCBI taxonomy): Eukaryota > Metazoa > Arthropoda > Insecta > Lepidoptera > Nymphalidae > Dryas > Dryas iulia. Next base: position 6,641,775 of record CM032417.1, read on the forward strand.
CTTAAAATAGTTTTGTTAAATTTTAATAAAATATAAACCGGTGCTTTTCGTATTATATGGACATTTCGCCATTTTTAAAGAATGTTTTTAGAGTTAGAGGTCCTATAGGACAACAGTTTACATAGTTATCTTTGCAGATAGTCATGCAACAAACCTTATGAAACGATTATTAAATTGCAGGCAGTCGAACGAGTATACCAGGAACTCAAAGCCTTAGGGGAGTTAGATAACACGTACCTAGTGTACACATCAGATCACGGATATCATCTGGGTCAATTCGGATTGGTTAAAGGCAAGAGCTTTCCGTTCGAATTTGATATACGAGTACCGTTTCTGGTTCGCGGTCCTGGAGTTGAACCTGGGACTGTGTAAGTAAATAAAAACAATCTTTAAGTAAAAAAAATAATATAATATAATTTGAATCATTGTTTTTAAGCTAATTTAAAATGCAATTAAAATTTTCCACAGCCAAAATATAAATAAACAGGCACAATTGACTGTCGATTTCCTGGCTTAGATAAAATAGATTTCAGTATTAAAAAATACATAAGATTCAATTTTTAACATTTTAAAGGGTTATTTTTAGAAAACGTACAAAATACCTCTGCGTTAAAAATAATATACGTTTCATTAATTGTATACGTGAAGATTATTTTTATTAATTCTACTTTTTTTTCGTGCCACTGGGCCACGACTGGCCCCACTCTACTTATTTCAATATAAAAAATATTATTAATTTTATAATTATTAAATTTTCAGCGTTGATGACATCGTACTAAATATAGATTTAGCCCCCACGTTTTTGGATATGGGCGGAGTGGACCCCCCAGTGCATATGGATGGCAGGTCGCTTTTACCGTTACTGCAACCAAGACGCAGAAGAGCTGCAGCAGCTCATTGGCCGGATACTTTTCTTGTTGAAAGGTAAAATTATTATATAAAAAAAAACACATCGTTAAGTTTCGCCACTTAACACGCAAGCCCCCAGAATTCGGAAGAAAGTGGGGAAACGGAGTGTCTTAACACTAGGTTCCCTCTGCCTACTCTGATGTGTGCGGGATACAGCGTGAAGCTAAAATCAATATGTCTAGTTATATTCGATAATTGTCCACCTTTCTTTATTTAGAGTTTCGTCTCAAAGGTGATAAACTCTTCTAGGTTATATAAATATAAAATGAATTAATATTTAAAAAAAAAGGAAAAGACCTCGTTCTTTAGCCTTGAGAATAAATACGAAATTGTCGAAACTTAACAAAATAAGCAGCTTCACGCTTCTTCCTGAATAGCGGGCTAGTTAGTGAGAATCTAATATCAAGACATTCAGTTTTGCTCTTTCCACCCGAAATTGAGTAATTGCGTGTGAGAGAGGTGGAAGTCAACTCCCGCAATAGGTCTCAGGTACCTGAGGAGAGAAATGAAAATTTTTAATACTTCCTTTTTTTTACCCTGCATAACAATAAGGGGAAAAAGTAATACAAAGTGTAAGGTGTTTTTATTATTATTTATAGTATATTAATAAATAACAATGATACAATAACTGCTTATTGTTCCTCTTAATGGCCATCTTCCAATAACCCGTATTTTAGCATATTAATTAATTTTATAAATTATAAGATATATTGTTTTGGTTTTGTTTTGTTTCTTTAATTATATAGCTTAAATTATTAGTATTGTAAAGTTATAATGACTTATTGTATTTTGTAATGTCAATACTATTAAAATAAAGCATGGCAACATTATAAAATGTTGGGGGATAACGGGGAATTCGATGAACGCATGGGCGTGAAGAGGACGGTTTTTCGTTAAAAGTTATGTATAAAGGAATAAATACTAAGTGAACAAGTAATTATTGAGTTTAATTTACGACAAACAACGCTTATGCTAATAATTCAGAAGTGGGATTAGAGCCAGCTCATTTACGGTATGTATATTTACTTTATTATAGATGAATCATCATAATTATAATTGAACTACATTTTTTTAAAAAAACATAACTTATATTTCTATTGAGAAATCAAAAGCATCTTATGCTATGTATATATGTAAGTAAGATAAAAATGCAGATTTACATTTCTATAATTACACTAGCGACCCACTCGCGATTCCAAAACTATGTCTATTTCTTGTTTTCCAGCCCGCTTTCTCGCTTAACTCACAAACTTTATCATAATTTCGAGAAAGTTATTTTAAAACTATAAGATATTTGTCTTTAATCAAATTATGGAAAAGGCTATTTTGTTCAAATATAAATACTTGTGGAGAATATAACATTTATTGAAATATAGGTTATAAAAACGCCTTTGCAATAAATATCATATTTTAGAACAAATTACTAGCTTTCCTCGATAAATGGATCATCTAACTTTAAAAGATTACTTTGAAAACAAACCATTAGTTTCGGAGATCAGTGGTGAACCTAAAAAAAAAAAATAGAGAAAACAATATTCAGCTTTATAATAAAAATATACATTTAGATTTAATATTACATGTTATATATGTTTTTTCTTTTCTTACTTACATTACCATTCACAACATTTACATATATTTTAAGCAATACATTATCTATGGATATTATTTTACTTATGGATTTTAACTTATTATTATCTTAATTATATTTTTACACTATATATTTCTACTCCATGGGATATGAATTCATACATAAGTATAACATGTTGTATATTTATGTACTATAATTTGATGTGTTGGTTAGCATATCCATGGATTCATATCAGATATTTTGATTTTTTTTAAATTCTAAAATGTTACTTTATTATTTTATATTGTATTTTGATTGGATGCTATATTTTTACACTTATATATTTCTACTTCATGGGATATGGAAGTCATACATAAGTATAACATGTTGTATATTTATGTACTATACTTTGATGTGTTGTTTGACACATCCGTTAAATCATATCAGATATTTTTAATTTTGTAAAATTCAAAAAAATACATTAATATTTTTATATTGTATTTTGATTTGATGTTATTCTATGATATTAATGATTTTAGTATATTGTTACAAAGTTTGTATGAGAAGTAAGGTTTATTTTTCATAAATGATTATTTTGTATTTTTTATAAATGTTTTATATTTAATAATCTCTTATAATTGATGACTGAAGTTAAAATGTATTTGCATTATATCATTTTAATATTATATCATTCATTAAATCATTTAACCTATATGAGGTTAAATCATATAATGAAATTATGTCTTATCTATAATGTGATATGAAATAATGAAATAATTAATTTATATTCCTTCCCTTCCTTTTCTCCATCGTGAAAATAGTTGCAATAATAAAGTTATTTAAAACGAATATACTACACAAACATGTCTGATTCTGAACTTAGTAATTACACTCCCTTACCATCGCAAGACTATTATAAGAAAAAGAGAATTAGATCAAACTCCAACAGTCCTCTTATCCATAAAAAGCGTCGACAGTTGCGTCGTTCTTCTCGTAGACAAGCAAGAGATATAGACAAGTCAAAGGACTGCAGAAGGACGGAAAGTTGTAAGTGATCGTGTCAGAAATATTTCACGTCGTTCTCGCGCAAGAAAACGTTCACATAAAAGATATTCCAGCTCCAGTTCAAGTGTGGAAAGTCTTAGAAGAAGCAAAAGCGCCGAAACAACGACTTCAAAATCCTCGTCAACCGATTTATCAAAAAAACGCTCACGACCTAGATCAGTACGCCTAAATTCAAAACGATCCTCTCGTAGACTTCAGAACAGCCGTAGTAGGCATACAAATAACGACATAATGGAACGATTTATTCATGCCATTAGAAATCATAATCAAAATACATTTATTGGAGCTCATGACATTACACCTAAGTTTGACCCTTGTCAGAAAAATCAATCCTCTAAATCCTGGTTAAGGAAGGTTAACGAAATAGCTAAAATGTATAAATGGAATGATACCCAGACTATATTCTGTGCACTACCGAAACTCTCCGGCTTAGCAAGAAAGTGGTATGAAAGCTTGCCTTCGGTTAATTTGTCTTGGAAACAATGCCAGACAAAATTATTGAAAATTTTCCCGGATGATCGTAATTATGTTGATATACTCATGGAAAGGTTGGCACGTAAAAGCCGCAGAGAAGAGACGCTTGAAGAGTACTTTTACGACAATTCAAATCAAAACTTGTTAGCTGTTGTAATATAAAGGGAAAGAAGCAGTTGATTGTATTATAATGGTATAGTTGACTAAAATATTAAATTAAATGCTCAAGGGGTAAATTTTCAAACTCAAAATGAACTCCTTAAATATTTACATAGTATAAAAGTAATTAACTTTAACAAAGAACCAATGAAACTCGGTAGCTCCACTAGAAATCATATATCTATACAGAACATTATGGAAACAAAAATAAATAATAGATTACAAAATTATGTGCGTGTCTGCTATAATTGTTCCAAACCAGCTCATACTGTACCTAAATGCAGTAAAGAACTTTAAAAATGTACAAAGTGTAATCGCTTAAGACATTTAGCAGTACATTGTAAACGAGGCGATACTACGGATACTACAATACCTGAAATAAGTGATAGCTTAATAAATAAAGTACAGTGTATAACGAATCGTGATGTGGTAGACAGCATATACCTACAATAAAGACGTTACAGTTAATAATAAAAATGCTACTGCATATGTGGACTCAGAAAGTCAATGTACAATCATAAAGATTAGTCTAGCATATGAATTATTTTTGATGATTGACTATATAGATATAACACTTATAAAAGATTTCGCTTTTGGTAGCCTACAACCAATAGGAAAGGTCAAAATTGACGTATCAATTGATTATATTCAAGCCTCAATTGAAAAGTATATAGTCCTTGATAAATTTCTAAGCACCGATTTGCTAATAGGACAAAACGTAACTGAAATGCCAGACGTGATTGTGCACAAAACCAATAAAACGTTAACGTTATATTCAGATAAGGAAGGAATGAATAAAACTGTCCTTTACAATATAGAAAATACAAATGTGAGAAATATACAAACTGTTCAAATACGTTGTGATAAAAATTATACACGATATATATACATATTTGGTAACGCATCTTTTAAATCAGGTGAAGAGATAATTACTCTTCCGGGAATTTACGCCGTTAGAGAGGGCATAGGTAACATAGTTGTAATAAGTTTTGCGGGAAAAGATGTTTATCTGGAAAAAGGGAAAATTCTGGCTCGTGCAATTTTGTTACCTTTACATACTGACGAAATATTTCCGAAATTTGATATCGAGCTTGAGGTGAATAAGATTTCATTTGCTGAGGTTAATACGGAAACTATTTCAAAAGCAATTACTTTAGAAATGTTAAATATAGGTGAAGATTTAAATGAAGCACAAAAACATAAACTATTAATTTTATTAAACGAATTTAGAGATTGTTTTGCCCTTGAGTTAAGTGAATTAGGAAAAGCTAACATCACAGAAATGCAAATAAAGTTATATGACACCGCTCCAGTAGCTTATAAGCCATATAGACTTTCCTACAGTGAAAAATTAGCAGTACGTGATATTATAAGTGAGTTATTAAATAATCAAATAATTCAAGAATCCAATTCATCGTATGCAAGCCCCATAGTTCTTGTTAAAAAGAAAAATGGCGAGCAACGCCTGTGTGTAGATTACCGAGCTTTAAATAAAAAGACTGTGAAGGACTCGTATCCAATGCCGGTTATAGATGACCAGTTAGATCGCCTTTGTGATAAAGTATACTTTACTAGCCTAGATCTTAAATCGGGATATTATCAAATTCCAATGTCAGAAGAATCTAAACATTTAACAGCATTTGTTACGCCGGATGGTCACTATGAGTATCTACGAATGCCATTTGGTCTCGTTAATGCTCCAGCAGTATTTCAACATATGATTAATAAAGCACTTGGAAAAAATAGATATGACTTAGCGATTCCATACATGGATGATCTTTTGTCACCTGCTTCTACTATAGAAGAAGGTCTAATTAAGTTAAGAAAAATTCTATTATGTTTACAAAGTGCCGGACTAACTTTAAATATTTCGAAGTGCTACTTCTTCAAAAAAGAGCTTGATTACTTAGGTTATGAAGTATCGAGCGAAGGATTGCGACCTGGAAGTAAAAAAATAGGAGCTGTTGCGAATTTTCCAACCCCAGCAAATGTGCACCAGGTGAGGCAATTTATTGGACTGGCGAGTTTCTTTCGAAGATTTATTCCCAGTTTTGCAAACATAGCTAAGCCAATGACATTTCTTACTAAATCAAACGTACCATGGAAATGGGGACAGGAACAGGAAAACTCATTTTTGACATTAAAATCACAACTCATAACCAGGCCTCTTCTAGCACTATACAATCCTAAATATTTAACTGAAGTGCATTGCGATGCAAGCAAACTTGGCGTAGGAGGCATTTTATTTCAGAGGTGCGATGAGGAGTCACCGCTTAAGCCAGTTGCATATTACAGCAAGCAAACAACAAAAGAAGAAGAACGCTTGCTCTTACACACGAGTTGGAGACGTTGGCAGTTGTTCTTTCATTAAAAAAATTCCGTAACTATCTGATAGGAATTCCCTTTAAAGTTTTCACGGACTGCAATGCACTGCGTACAACATTAACAAAAAGAGACCTAGTACCGCGGATTGCCCGATGGTGGTTATTGTTGCAAGAGTATAATTTCGGCATAGAGTATAGACCCGGGGAAAACATGCGTCATGTAGACGCCCTAAGTCGGAATCCAATTCCAAACACTGAATATGATAACTATGAAGACATGGGTGTGTTTGAAATCATGAATGTTACAACTATCGAATGGTTACAAACAGTGCAAATGACTGATCCTAAATTGAAATTTATAAAGGCGATATTGGAAACAGATAATAAAGAGATTAAAGATATAATAAATAATTATGTTATTAAAAATAATAAAATATATAGACGAATAGGCGACAAGTTAAAGTGGGTGGTACCAAATAATGCAAGGTGGCGAATATGTCAATTAAGTCATGATGAGTCGGGACACTTTTCAGTTGATAAAACTTTAGACAAAATTAAGCAAGATTACTGGTTTCCAAAAATGACTCGATTTGTTCGCAAATACGTATCTTCATGTTTAAATTGCGCTTATAACAAGGCATCAACGACTAAAAGTTCTGGATATTTACATCCTATACCAAAAGGAAATATTCCATTTCATACGTTACATATGGATCATCTTGGCCCATTTGTGCGAAGTAAAATGGGAAATTCATATATCTTAGGAATTATTGATGGTTTCAGTAAATTTATATTTCTAAGAGCGGTTAAGAATCTCAAGAGCAAGACCACTATAAAAGTATTGGCCGAAATATTTGCTACTATAGGGAGCCCAAAAGTAATTATATCAGATAGAGGGACTAGCTTTACGTCATCAGTATTTAAAAAATATGTTAAATCTATTGGCTCTAAGCACATCTTAAATGCTGTTGCCACTCCACGTGCCAATGGGCAAATTGAACGATATAATAGGACAATATTAGAATCTTTAGCGGCAACAAATCATGGTTTGGACGAAAGAGATTGGGACAATCACTTAAATAAGGTCCAATGGAGCTTAAATAATACCATCAACAAAACAACAGGTATCAGCCCATCAGAAATTGTGTTTGGTCGCAGAACCGTCAATTCTATTGAAGGGCCAATTTTAAACGAAATACAAGATATATCTAAGGACAGTAACTTAGCAGAGTCTGAATCTTGTGATAAAGATAAATTAGGAGGATCAAGAGATAATTTGATTCAAGAGATTCGCAACTTGGCTTGTAAAAATACCGAGAAAAATCAAGATATAATGAAGTGTAATTATAATGCTAAAAAGTCACCCACAAAAATATTTCTTTTAAATGACCTTGTAATGATCCCGAACCATTATGCACCGGTAAATGGAAAAAGTAAAAAGCTAAATCCAAAATTCAGAGGACCGTTCAGAGTGAGTAAAGTTCTTAATAATGACAGATATGAGATTGCAAGTATTGACGGATTTACAAAACGGAAATATAAAAGCATCTACGCTGCCGATGTTTTAAAGAAATGGATAAGCTTGAACACACCTGATAAAAGTGATTGCGATGATAACATAAATACTAGTGATGATGACACTTCGTGTGACAATTAAGTGATTATGAGCTGATTCCCTATAGTAACCTTAACTAAAGTCCTTACCTCTGATCAAACTCCCAGAATCCATAGTCCAACGAAACATCTTTTCAGATTTACTTGAAAAATGATACACCATATGGTTGATTAATTGATTGGTATGCAACCCATAGGCTTAATGTGTGGTAACTTCGCATTTATGGGAATAAACATGAGTAAGTGACATATTTATTTCAGTATAAAAACTATCTTTACATTCTATTAATTATGTTATGATCACTACAGGTTTAAGTGAAATATGCTGCTGAATTGCGGTGATCACTAAAGGTTTAAGTGAGATATGCTGCTGAATTGCGGTGATCACTAAAAGTATAAGTGAGATATGCTGCTGAATTGCGGAGATCACTAAAAGTATAAGTGAGATATGCTGCTGAATTGCGGTGATCACTAAAAGTATAAGTGAGATATGCTGCTGAATTGCGGTGATCACTAAAAGTATAAGTGAGATATGCTGCTGAATTGCGGTGATCACTAAAAGTATAAGTGAGATATGCTGCTGAATTGCGGTGATCACTAAAAGTATAAGTGAGATATGCTGCTGAATTGCGGTGATCACTTATACCTTTAGTGAGATATGCTGCTGAATTGCGGTGATCACTAAAGGTATAAGTGAGATATGCTGCTGAATTGCGGTGATCACTAAAGATTTAAGTGAGATATGCTGCTGAATTGCGGTGATCACTAAAGGTATAAGTGAGATATGCTGCTGAATTGCGGTGATCACTAAAGGTATAAGTGAGATATGCTGCTGAATTGCGGTGATCACTAAAGGTTTAAGTGAGATATGCTGCTGAATTGCGGTGATCACTAAAGGTATAAGTGAGATATGCTGCTAAATTGCGGTGATCACTAAAGGTATAAGTGAGATATGCTGCTGAATTGCGGTGATCACTAAAGGTATAAGTGAGATATGCTGCTGAATTGCGGTGATCACTAAAGGTTTAAGTGAGATATGCTGCTAAATTGCGGTGATCACTAAAGGTTTAAGTAAGATATGACAAAGAAATTAATAGTACAATAATTAATACGATTATAGAAATGAGACTAAAATAAGTGGAAAGACTATCATCTGACTTGCCATGATTTTATAGTAAAATTATTATTTTAATTATTAAAATTCTATTACGAGTATTCATTATTATTAAATTTAATTATGAAAGGGAAGTATTTGTAATTTTAACTTAAATTATTTTCCAGGTATTCCAGTCATTTTAAAAATAAATCTAGTAATGAATTACAGAAAGAAAAAGAAGAAAAAGCATATTTTCATCAACGGCTCATTGAAATGGTCTTAGGGGCAATGCAAATTATAAGAAGAATTATGGACAAATTGATAATGTGGATGTTGTTCTGTGTATAGGGATGGCCGAAGCGGAATGGGGACATTCCTCCAACAGGACGGCCGTCTGTTAGCATATTAAGTAATTTTATAAATTATAAGATATATTGTTTTGGTTTTGTTTTATTTATTTAATTATATAGCTTAAATTATTAGTATTGTAAAGTTATAATGACTTATTGTATTTTGTAATGTCAATATTAATTAAATAAAGCATGGCAACATTAATAAATGTTGGGGGATAACGAAAAATTGGATGAACGCATGGGCGTAAAGAGGACGGTTTTTGTTAAAAAGTTATGTATAAAGGAATAAATACTAAGTGAACAAGTAATTATTGAGTTTAATTTACGACAAACAACGCTTATGCTAACCCGTATTTTCATTTTTTCATGAAATAATGTATTATTTGCAACTTTCGAAAGCTGCAATGACTTGATCGTATTTTAAACGATTAAAAGAACTCGTAACTCTTGTTATTGAATACAACAATTATTAACAGCTCGGGACGCCGAGAAACACAGGCTCATATGATGGAAGAAAGATTACGAGCACAGAAGTATAGTCGAGAAATGAACGAAAGATCTACAACTGTACAGCCACAAGAGACATCTTCAGAGAGTAACGACTTCGATGATGATTCTGAGGATGACTTTTTGGAGCTGGATGATGAAGACGCTGATGATAACGTGAGAACAATATTGTTATATTTATTAATAATATTTAAATATTAAATGTTTTTTTGAGCTCTGTATGTATATAAATTGTAATCATATTAAAAACAAAAATATTTTTTAAATTGAAACATAAAGTATGAACTTATTCCACAAAATGATATGCACCAAAGTTAGCATTTATACATTTTAGGTAAATTCAAATTTCAAAGCGGCGAGTTCTGTTTTGAAAGTAATTTAAATACATGTAGGTATTGTATAAGTAAATAATTTATAATGCAATTAAAAAAGTATAACGTTTAAAACTTTTAAATAATATTTTAAAAATGTGGTTAACAGGAAAGCATAGAAGTTAGTGAAGCGACTAATAAATCATCTGAGCCCCTCATAACTAATGAAAGCCATAATCCAATACTGGAAGCGAGTTTAGAAAAAGCTTTAGATGCTGAAGAGTCTGGTAGCAATAATTATCTTTCGACATCAGGTAAGTTAAAACGTTAAAAAAAATATTTCGTACTATATTAAAAAAAAATAGGATTTAAAATTTGTCAAACGATTTAAATAAATAAGCAATAGGTTATTAACAATCAATAATTATACTAGTAATTAACGTAATTTAAAATAGGGGCCAGTCCTGGCGCAGTGGCACGAACTGTAAACGACTGGTTGTGGGTTCGATTCCCACTCGAGGAATGGACATTTTTAAATATTTCCATTTTCTTCGCTCTGTTGTCGAGGTAAAGCACGGCGTTATGTTTCGTCACTTAACACGCGATGCCTCCGAATTCGGCGGAAAGTGGGGAACGGAGTGTCTTAACACTAGGTACCATCTGCCTACCCTGCTGTGTGCGGCATACAGCGTAAAGCTAAAAAAATCGTATAAGTAGGTATATTTCTACAAGGTTAGTACAGATTCATACTTATTCCCGCATAGCAAGATAGTTAAGGGAAAACGTAGTGCCAAGACTCTCCGGTCTCTAATTTCCGGCTGAAATTGAGACATTGTATTTGAGTGAGTGGTGTGAGTGGCGTAGCTCAATGCCTTGCTTTGTCTTAGGTAGCAGACAAGACATATCTAGTATATTTCATTTAATCTAGTTCGTTAACAGATTTTAGTAGAAGTTTCTATTGGTATTGTTATTAATTTTTATGTACTTGAAGTTCATTTTAAATAATTATCTGAAATTTCAATTAAAAATTACGGTTTTTAATGTATAATATAAAAAGGGTTAAACAATAAAACAAATATTTACAGAAATAGAAGCAAGTATAAATGGGAAAGCAGCTCGATTAGCAGCAGAATGTTCTAAAGCCGAACTACGAGCGCCTTGTTCTACTGGAAGGAAGTGGAAATGTGTGCTGGTAAACGGTAGATGGAGGAAACATAAGTGTAAATACGAGGTTCGCGCTTAATATTCATTATAAATTTGCACATATTGGACATCTGAATATTTTAAAACTTGTAATTTTTTCCCTGCATAACAATAAAGGGGAAAAAACAATAACTGCTTATTGTTCCTTATTATGACAATCTTTAAATAATAGATAGTTTTTTTCCATGTTTTTATAATACTTCATGCATTACTATGTTGCAAATAATGAATTACTATTCATTATTTGCAACTTTTGAACAAAGTAAATTTCGTATGATTATCTACCTATTTTACGAGTTTATTTTTATGTTACAGCCGGATGTTAGCACTCAGCCGAAAATGAGTACAAAAAAATGTGCATGTTTCACGCCAAGTGGACTCGTTTATACAAGACTAGAAACTGACGGAACAATAGCGAGAAGACCTCTTGATCTGCAAAAGGAAAACGTAACTAGGAATAAGAGATCAATAAACAATGATGTCTTTGAACCTAATACGGTTGATACAATTCTCGAAGAAAATCCTAGCATTGGACATTTAAGTTTTAAAAATGAGCCCATTGATGAGCTGGAAAAAAGGAACATCGAACACAAAATTGACAAACTCATAAAGGAAACCGAAGCATTCCTTCAAGCTTATGAACGTACCAAAGAAAATATAGATCATAAGAGAATTAAGAGGCGCGCTCAAAACTTTAATCATAATAAACATAAACACAGAAACGACCCAATGCTAAACAATAACGAATCGTCGCTGGAATGTAAGATAGAAAAGGACGGACAAGTTAACTGCTCACAAGTCATTTACAATGACTTGAAAGCGTGGCACACAAATAGATTGAGCTTAGAAGATCAAATAAGAGAATTAAAAACGAAATTGGAAGACTTAAAAGAAATAAAGAGACATCTAAAAATAAGTAAGCCCGTGCTTGAACTGCAAACGATAAGCCCGTCGTATAGTATTTTGCACAATAACACTATGCTACATGAGACTATTAATAAAGATACGTTAAGAAAAACACGATTACACAGAGTTAAAACCAAACATAGAAATGGAACTTTCGATAAAAAGTTTCGGCAATCCAACGAGTATATAATCCCAACAGTGAACGCTAACACGAAAGACGATATTTTTAACACACAAATAAGGAACGAAACATCTACAGAAACAGTACTTAAGTTTTTAAATATATCAGATTTCACGAGTGCCACAAATCAGACATATATTATAGAGGAACCAAAACCTCAAATCACAACGGTTTTGGTAAGCGAGTCTGAAAATCCAGTCGATAAGCAGTCATCTTCGCCATCTCCAATTACAACAAATTTGTATGACATAACTACTGAGTTAATTCATACTCATAATGTAAGTGAAACAAAGAGTGATAAGGAGATAAATGAGTGGAAAACGACTCCTTCAGATTTCTTCACTGCCTTACATTATTATAGTACAAGTGCTGACAAAGTAATATCCACTCATCGGCCTACTACAATGCATTCTGTTGTGCAAAGAATAAAGCCTACCAGCAAAGCTAAAACGTCTACATTAGGCCCAAAGAGACTTGACGCGTCAGAGTATGAACAGAGGAATCCAAATAAGGGAAATAATAATAACGGAATATTTAGCAATCCACCAGATGTGTTCCATAGAAGGTTACACCCATTGTTTATCGAAAATGAAGACAAGCATGTGTGCTATTGCGAGGAAAATCGGTTAGTTTTATTATATTTTTATTTTTTTAATTTTAAAATACTAATAAGTCACTTTCAAAGCATAAGTTCAAATACCTATAGCTGAAGTAAAAAAGTTCATTTGTTCCAATGAATAATAATGGCGCCGGCCATCGTGATGGAGTGAGACAATATCTAACTGTAAACGCGATTGGTTGTGGTATTTGTTCACATTTATATTTCCCCTAGGAAATAATTATAATTAAAATTATTTCCTTTTCCCTGATCTGGACAAAGCGCGAAACGAGACAAAATGTGACGGCGTTAAGTGCGAATCGAAAGCGATTTTTCGAATTCAGGTGGAAAATGGAGAACATAATATCTTGCAATTTGGAAAACAGCGTGATGCCAAAACTAAATACCTTCTTTTTAGTGCAACTTTTCTTTGTTATCGAAAAAAAGTTTGTTTTTAAATTAAAGCAGATTAAGATATTTTATTATTTTTCACACTTAGAAAATTTTGTTTTTAGTAAAATGAAGCCAGTAACAAATACGTATTTAGAAGCAGCACAAAAAGCTAGAGAAGAACGGAGGAAGTTGAAAGAACAAAGGCTGAGAAAGAAACTACGAAAAGCTAAAAAAAAGGTGAGCTTCAATTACAACACGATTATATTAGACTTCCTTCAAATTCTGCGAAAGGCTTGTCAATGATCAACTAAAACTCAAAGTATTTCTTTAAGGAAAAATATCAATTCTAAATCGAAGGAACATTTTTTATAGGCATTTTTTTAAACACAGCGTTACAGTAGTACCTACTGGCCATAACTTGTATCCAAGCAGTAAATAATTTAACATCATATAAAGTTAATATATCTTTCTATCTGCAATATTATCTTTTAACTAAATATTTAACATATCCTTTTTTAGGCGGAATTAGAAAGATTATGTGAATCCGAACGTATGAACTGCTTCCGTCATGATAACGACCATTGGCGTACGGCGCCGCTGTGGACCGCCGGGCCATTTTGCTTCTGTATGAGCTCTTCAAACAACACATACAACTGTGTCAGAACTATCAACGCCACTCATAATCTGCTTTACTGCGAATTTGTTACTGGATTGGTCACTTATTATAATTTACGCATCGGTAAGTCAATCTGTCAATCAATTCTTAATAACATTCGATGGTGTCTACAAATTATGTAGGTACGCGTAGGTAGCTAAAGCTTCACGCTTTCTCTCGCATAGCTTGGGCAGAGAGAGAGAATTAAAAAAAAACTTCTTTTATCCACTCTATACTCGATCACAGAGAATTTAAGAAACTTCTGTTATCCACTGCGTCGGTCAATCAGTCAGGCTGTCGAGGAACAATTTAGGGTTCGGTTATTGACTCCATGGAATGATCGTAATTTAAATATTTTCAATTCTCGGCTCTGGTGGAAAGCGCAGCGTTGAGTTTCGCCACTCAACACGCAATGTTTCAAATTTATGTGAAAAGTGAAGAACAGATTCCGGAAATATAAAAAAAAACCTAAAAATATCATTTTTTTTTTTTACAGATCCATTTGAAACACAGAACAGAGTTAAATATTTAACAACATCAGAAAAAGAATATTTCCACAATCAATTACAACAGTTGTTGAGTTGTCGCGGACCGTCGTGCAGACGGTTCTCGCATTCAAATTTATCTCGTAAGCAAAAAACCGTTTTATTCTTTTGTTATAATGTTTAAATATTTAAAAGGTTATGTGTGTACCTATTAGATTTTTCAACGTAGTTTCTCGCATAACTCTTACCCGTGAAACTTTTACCCGTGGGGGGGGACGGGTTAAAAATACAACAACCTTCTGCTCGTTTGCCTCCTCTATTCCATAAAAAAAGTATTAAATAAGTTTATTTATTACGTTAAGAAACACACAGTTATACGCACGTATAACTGAATTGGGATATCTCTTAAAAATAAAATCTCATAAATAATAAAAAAATAACAAAGTCCACTCTAAAAATAAATTGGTTTTAAGAACTAAATTGGTTAAAATAAACCAACTCTCTGATTTGATTATTAAATGATTATTGGCATATTTGAATAAAATAAAATTTGCATTTAATATTTGTTAAAATTGTTTTTGTTAGCAGACAGCGAAGAAAACTTGAGCAGACGATTTGAAGATGAGCTTTTGAACACGGGAAAGCCTATTGGTTATAATGGAAGGTGTGTAAACTTTCAACTGTTCTTTATACTTATATACCTAATTTATTATCAGATTAGAGAAATTATGAATGAAACTAAAAGTAAATATCTAAAAATTATCATAAAGGTTGCTGAGAGCTGTAGTGGAGCTGTACGTAACAAAGAACATTCTCACAAAATATTCGTGCAGAAAAAATGTTATGAGCTCTAATTTTTCATTACATTCATAAACAATGCATTTTGACTTTCTAATAACGCCCAAGAATCGATCCTAATCCAAAACTACATTCTTAGATTGATCCACCAATTATTTTTTCGAGTAAAGTAAATTAATAAACTCGATATTTTATTATTGGCAATAACCAATCGAAGGATTTCATATTCAACCTTTACTTTAGTCAAAAAATTTATTGCTTCATCAATGTACTTTTGCAGTTTTAGGATTTGGATCGATTATTGATATTGGACGTAAATATAACTTAATTTATTTTAAAAAAAATCAGACCAAATACAAATATTACTTTAATTTTTTCAGACCATGGCGATGGAGTGGCTACGGGCGTAGATACGCAAGGGCGAGGGAATTACACCGCCGCAGACATGCAACGGCGTTCTAGTCGATTTAAATTAATTTATTTGAAGTATCGTGTGAAATTGTATATGCTTCTGGTGTACTTGAGCCATTATATTGAATGTTAAACTGATGGTTTTAAAATATGCCGAGGTCAAGTTTGAATTAGATGGATAATTGATAGACAAACATCGAATCTAGTAGGGCTTCCTATTATAATCATACATTATCTTAAATATACGTTAGACGTTAAATCATTTATCTGAGTATAGTCTACCTATAAAGCTTGTAGTTCACCTATTTTGGAACTTAGCTAATGTAATAATCATTGAAAGAAATAATTGAGTAATCAAAAATAGCTTTTGAATTCGGTTCCTAGTTTTTATATTATAAATACTATGTATTTCACAGTTTAGAAATTTGTTCATTTATCTCATGTCCGTTTTCCGTTTTCATTCTCAGTTGTTTTATAGAAAAAGTAAGGTTAGATATTTGCATTACTACCGTAAAGTATTATATAAAACGTTAGTTCATAGCAATTTTAATGTTTACAATCTATAATAATATAGAAACCTTTATAGACTGCAAATTTTTTAACAATCTTTTAAAACAATAGGATTATGTAGGTCTATTTGTATGTGTAACTAATCAGTATCAGTAGTTCATAAAATGTTGAATTCTCCAAATACAATTTTTAACTTTGACAATAAACCATGCTACCTCATTTTTTCTATTATTTTCTTTCATGGTTGTTGCAAATAGCTTACAATTTAGGTTTGGCTCATGCAGCATTTCATATTAAACTTATCTCAATAAATGTAGCTTGCTACATATAAAATGTTATAACATTAATTCAACAGAACTACTGATACAGATGGTTGACAAGTATGTTTGTAGAATGTGTTTTATGTATTAGTGTTAAAAAGTGATATTAAGTTGTTGCCATGTGACAAATAAGGATTTTTTCATAGACATGTTAATTGAACATTTCTTTAATTTCTTAAAAATTAATTGTATTGTTTTATGACAAATCCTGTGCATTTTATTAATAAAAATATAAAATACATCTAATAAGTATTTTTTTAATTTTAAATACATCTTTGGGAAAACTTAATATATTAAGGACACTTTCATTTTAGGCATTGAGCTGGTTGTTGGAACATAACTCTATTTTTATTCACATTGAAGTAGCAATATTCAAATATTTTTTTTTGTTTACTTTAGTTTTTTAATTATTAAAGATTTATACCCGTTACAAATCTAATATTTCATCAATATCATTGTCGTTACTTAATGAAAATAGAAAGTCTCTTCTGGGACAATTTTCAACAGATTCTATGGATGGTGTAATTGCACTGTCTTTTTCTAAATATTGATACCATTTAGAGCTTTTCATGATACTTGGCCGACTTATTGAGGGAGCATTGTCTTGTGGATTGAGAATCTTTAACAAATTTTGTGTATTACTATTTGTCGTTGTTGTTAAATATGCTTCCTGTGGACAACTTTTCATAGGATTTATATTACAAGTAATTTTGGCTTCTATAGCTCCTTCGACTTCATTGTCACTATTTGAATTACTATTACAGATTATATTAGCTACAGATTTTTTGACACATTTAATTTGTTTTCTATGTGACATTGATGATTTTCGTTTTGTAGGGACTTCTAATACTACTTTCACATTGTTAAGATATTGTGGTTCATTTGTATCTAGATTTTGGGCTTCATCAATATATGAATTCCATTTGCTCGTTTTATTTACATCAATATTTACTTCATTATTCTTATTGTCATTTAAAGTAGTCTCATCACAATCACTGTTATCCGATATATATGTTTTTATAGTTTCCTCCTTTTCACCTCTCATACAATTTAATTTTTGAACATGAAGTCTGCAATCTTTAGCTGTACCTATACCATAATGTCTTTTAACTGATTGTTTTTCACCACATAGTTTACATACCCATTTGTTGTCTTTTCTTGTTTGGTGCACCTAATTAATTTAAAAAATATTCAATGTCTATTTACGTATATCCATTCGTAAATGGGAGAATTTTGCTTAAAAAAAAATTATAACAATGATGTAGGAATATTTCCATGTGACAATTGGAGAATTCTACTTAGGATATTAAATTAATAATTTACCTGAAAGACAGAACATTTATAACATCGCAAGACTTGGAAAATTTGTGGCATGTTGAGTATTTGTCCAGTATTTACCTATTAATTTTTATATTTTATTTGCTTATATTATACTATAAGTTTTCAATACTATTTAAAACATTTAGCTTTTCAGCCAACGGTCGTTATGTCAATTGTCAAGATTCAACAATTGACACTTGACAGTTGACTAACATAGACTAGGAATAATAAATTCAGAGACAAGACACCTTGCGTCATTGCGCATGGTGTCTTGTCTTGAATTACTAGTATTTGTCTCCAGTGTTGGGCAAAATATAATCTTACTACTGATTAGTAACAATGATTACATATCGTAGTTAGTAATCATAATTGCAACTACATGAATAACTAACATAATATGTTAGTTTACAGACAGACAGACAAATAAAATTTCTACATAGTATTTTTTTAATTATTGATTAGATTAGATTTTTTAATATATCTTATGTATTATTATGAAAAATAATACACTATTAAAAATGAAATCGGTTAAAAGTTATTTTAAGTCAAACTTAAAACGAAGAGGATTTATAAAATATTAAGCACCAAGCAAAAAAGAATATTTTTATAAATCCTCTTCGTTTCCCGCACATAGTAGCGAAGGCATTTCATTCCACACTTTCCACCGAATTTTGGAGGCATTGCGTCTTAAGTAGCGGAACATAACGCCGTGCTTTTCTTTAACACCAGATCGAAGAAAATGGAAATATTAAATATATCTACTCCTCGAGTAGGAGTAGAACCCACAAACAGTCGCGTTTACCGTTACACTTTGTGTCCATGCATCACGACTGGCCTTTATTCATATTTTGGTAAATGTAATTTAAATTACTTAAGTAATAAGTTTGTGGCGTTGACATTTTTTAGCAAAGATGATGCGAAGAGTTCATACAAATAAAATAAAGTCATTGCTAGTTGCTAGCAAATCAGCTATAAATAAGACAACAATAATATGTTATTTTCTTACTATTTTATTATCTGAGCCACATTCATCACAGTTTTCGTATATAATATCTTTTTTGATCATCTATGTATAATTACAATACACTCTCTAAGTGTATTAACAATAGACTTAAAGTACATACATACATTCAGAATGGAAGTTGATAATAATTTATTGCACATTTATATAAACGAAATTTTACTTTGAGCTTTAAACTTCAAAAATTGTAAATCTATCTAAATTATATAATATAACTACATAATATTGCCCCGATAAATTTAAAATTAAAACATGGGGTTTGGCCCATTTTTTGATAAATTTGTCAATTATACGCTTACGCTCATATACATTAAAATAAACATAAATACATATTCATAAAGTTTTACCGAAGTTATTTTGGACGAACAGCTTGTATATACATTTATAATATATGAAAATTTTACCTTTATTTTTCATACATTTATATATTAGATGAAGAAGAAAGTTAAGAATTTGAGATGTAAGAAAATATAGGCATAATTCTATTATTCTACAAAGACATATTAGAAGTAGTAGTAGTAGAAGTCGAAAATCGCAGTCGCTCAATCTCACAACAATAAGTGTTACCTGGAAATTTTTGGTTGAGAGTATTTTGTAATAAATAAAAAAAATATTATCTAAAGAATTTGTACATTCATTCGCGATGCTGCACTATTAGTATTATAATAGCATGATATTATTACATCATACAAAAAAAAAGAATATTTGATTTATAGTGAGTTGTATATACCATTTATAAAATATCAGCGGCCGCGTCCAGATCAAAGTCATAAATTTAATTTTTACTTAGGGTCAAACACAAATATCTCTAGATCAATCTTAGATATAGCGAGCGACTTCGATTTACGAGGGACAGAAGCTAAGAATACTGGAGATAGGTACTCTAAGAATACTCTATAGATTTAAAGACATTAGCCATAGACACATAATATAGTAAACTTTTTAAACTTTTCCAGTCTCAACTCTCGATCTTTAAACTTTTTAAATGCTTTATATAGATAGATGCGCTTGTGTTGTATTATGTACAAAGATAAAATAAAATATAAAAAATATATTTACTTAAGGTTTAAATATCCTAATTGATAAATTTATTAACAATAAGTTCCTCAAAATATTATAAAGGACTTTTGGCTGACAGAATAGGAACCAACATTTTTTAAAAGTACTTTTTGGGGTTAACAAAAATTTTGTCTTGAATACGTAGAATATGTCAGGATTTATTTCAATTGTCATAAATCATTCTTTTTAGCGGCAGCCTCAGGCGAAAGCGAACAGGGACATTGCCTCGCGCAACAGCCCAAGGAAACTTATTTTTTTATTTAAAACTTGTCCTAATTATTTATGCGGGTGCATAGCAGTAAACCAAAATAAAATGACATAACTAATTCACTCATTTCAAACATAATTAAAATAATAATTATGCAATGCTTTAGTACCGCGCCAAATCGAAATTCAAATTTTATTTATTTGTATAGTTCAACTGTCATTCAACAAAATTTACAAAAAAAATGTCAAACGTCACATACTTTTCAAAGGGTTTCCCAAAGACCTGCTGTCCAAAGCCTCGCATTGGTAAGGCCGCCGCTAATTTTTTAAATTTTATTGTAGTAGGTGCTATTTTTTACATATATTGAAAAGGTTTTTGATAGATATATATATAAATAGACTTAAAGAAAATAGCGTTATGAGAGACTAATTAGAAATTCTAAACTTTCAATCACGCTTTAGTAACGCAAATATATAAATACTATTTCCAAATAAATTAATTTTGGCAAAGAGGATTTTTTGACACAAATTTTGGCACACAATATGTATGAGCACTCACAAGACCTTTTTAAGTTAGGCCTAGTCTCTACAAGAGGAACTTTTTTTTAGTTTCAATACACTGTATTAACGTTATGTGTTCATAACGGTCGTTCTCCGCGTATAGCCTCTACGAGCGGCTAAACCAGAGCCTTGAGCTTCACATTCCTTTCTTACTCTATCTATAATATCAGCAACCAACTTTTCTTCTTTTGATCTCCTTTCTTCCCAGTTCATATCTGGCTTATTACTTAAATCGGCTGAAATCACAAAATATCATTAAATTATATAATGATACATGCAAGCTTATGCTAATGATTTATTCAGATGCGAATAGGCATTCATAAAGTTTGTAACTACGTATAAAGTGCCCATATTACTTAAATAAATATTTATAAAAATAAAAAAGATATAAAATTAAAAAGATTTCGTATGAAACTAAAAATATTTTTTTAATGAAGTAAAAACAGATTGTAGAACGTTATTCTGATTGCTTCACGGTTATTCACGAATAGCGCGGTAGTAAGAGAGAACTTAGTGTCAAGACGCCTCCGACGCTCTTGTCCGAAGCGAGACATTGCGTGATGATTGGCGGATCTCACCGCCGTTATTGGTACTAGAGCGAACAAATTAAAATATAATCATTCCCTCGAGTAGGAATCGAACTTATAACCATCGCGTTTACAGTCAAACGCTCTACATGTTAAAAATTCATTTTTTTACCTTTATTACTTTTATACATCTTCGGAAAAGTTACAGATTTTGTTGGCACGTTATTCGTATGTTTTCCATTATTTTGGTAGTTTGGCACACTTGACTTTGGTATAGACAGTTCAGGGTCCATTTCTTCTTTAACATCAGTTTGTGTGGTAGTTGTTTTCTTTGAAAGTGTTTCGGCTTGTGAATTTGTAAGCACAGGACTAGAGTCGCTTAAGACTTCACTGTGCCTGCTTGCCAAATGACCAATATATCCTAAAATATATAATACGATTTTTATTAAATAGAATATATACTGAGGTAATAAATAAATTGATGACTATAAACTTATACTTATCATGTTTATGTAACAAACCTTTTCTGCTCTTAAAATACACCAAACATTGTTCGCATTGAAACAAAGGTGCTGGATTCAGGGGCTGTATAACATGTAGTTTGTATTTATGCCTGTACCAATGAGTGCGACTTTGCAATACTTCGCCACAAAGCTTACAAATGACGCTTCCGTCACTTCTTGTTAGATACTCTAAGAAATCATTGCGGGCTTTTGGAGTATCTTTGTGATCGTCCTGATCTTTATTTTCACTGGTCCCATTTGTCTGTATTTTTTCTGTTAAAAAATGCACACCCGTTTCTTCTGTTGAGCTTAATGGACTTTGTTGGACCTCTACTATATTTTCTGGAGCAAATTCACCTCTCGAAGAATCTGACAAGACTTCTAGAGTAATGATAGGCATACCTATGATACCTTCGCCATCTTCTTCATACGTGTAGTGGAATTCTGTAATATTCGTAACATAAGTATATTACGTGTTTCAATTAATTTGCTTAAATGTTCTTTTTTAATTTATTTCGCATATATTTTATAAAAAAAATACATATGCTAAATGTTAAATGTAGGCAATTCTAAATTTTATATGAATATTTTAATTTTTATATTATTTATGGTACTTACTTGAGTTAACACTACAATTGTCGTAAAAAGTAGACAAACGTAACTATCCCATCATATTACTTACCTATACCCATTTTAATTTAAGGAATAAATAAATTGACTGTTTTAGTCTTTAATTTTTTATTTGAATTATTATTTGTAGTGTACATATTTAGTTACGCATTACATTCAATGCGTTGGTAAGATTCTTTTCCTTAAATAAACTCTATTTAATTCTTGTTACATAGATAGAAATTATTCTTTCATAGTCCGTAGCTTACATCGATTTTTGTTAAAGCTTTTCTGTTTGCAACGATAATTTTTATTCTAAATAATAATTACAATAATTATTCAGTTAAACTGTGGTAGTAATGTTAACGATTATATAGATGTAGAATCTAGTCGTACAACTAGAGCTTAAATTGTAAAAATACTATAAGAATAGTAAATGTTAGAGTCCAATAACAATCATAGTCTCTGATTATCTAAAATGCTATCGACAGTTTCCGTTCCCCATACAAAGACCATCTGTACCTAAGTAGATAAAATAAGAGAACATCGTATTCCATTAAAATATTCACAAAGTAGAAAGAGTAATACTAAAACCGTCTTTATTATGACGAACGGCATAATAAATATTCTGTATTCAGTAAACTATCAATTTAATAGAATATAGAAAAAAATCAACACGCATATAAAAATTGCACTACCTTGAATGTTACTTATGAAGACGACAGGTTGTATTAGACGTTCCGGTAGTTCTTTTTTTAAAATTTAGATTAAACCATGTAATACCAATTACAAAACCAATAATATTGTCAAAGTATTAACCACTTCATTAGAAATTTAAAACTGTTTTAAAAAGTAACATAAATTCAAATGTTAATACCCACTCTAACAGTTTCTGGATGAAATCTCAAATAAAACTATGAAATAATTGTGAATTAAATACACAAAAAAAAACACTTGTTGTTGTTAAGAAAAAAATTCCAAGTGCGTTAAAAATTAAGAAATATTAAACCTCTTTACTATACATCCGTAAACATTTTGCAATATAACTATGTAATAAGAATTCTACAATTTCAAAAATCTCTTATTTAAAATATTAATATTACTTCAACCATCGCCAATTTATTTTTAATCAAGTAGCGGTCACGTATTTCGTGACCATAATACTTAATAAAAACGATCACTCGCTTATATAATCTATAGTTATACATAAGCTGCCTTGCAGCACGTGGTTAGAAAGGAAAGTAAGACAACAATGAACATGTTGCTAACTTAGTTAGCACTAATATCACAAAACAAAATACTACAAAAAGAAAGGAAATAAAACATAAATAACATGTCACCGCGAACAAAAACTCAGTGAAGACCCGATAGCTATTAACAGGAATGAAGAAGAGGATCGAGAGGTCTCGTTATATATTTTTTTAAAACGAGTTACAAACAAAATTTGTGCGATTGACTGGCGCTGGTATACCTATCTAAGAATCACACTGTTATAATTGTTAATACCTTATTGGCAATATAAATCTATAATGATTCAAGTTTAACTTAATTATATACATAAACTTGAACTATCAACTTAATATAAAAATTGTGCGCTAAATTTAAACACAAAAACTCAATAGTAATAATATTTTAAGTAATAAAGTATAATCTATAATCTAACATTATGTAAGGCTTATATAAATTGCTCGTGTTATTAAAACTCTTTAAACATAATCTAATATTAAACTTATACTATAACCGTGGAGATTATTCATAACATCTAAAAATCAGACGTAAGTGATTACGAATACTTGATTAAACCAGTTTCATATAAGTTTTTTATTAAATCTTTCAATTATTAGATATGCCAATAAAAACTTTTTTCAAATACTGATTTAACGGTACTATTCGCAATCACAAAGTCTGTAACAAATTCCTTATCAATGGAAGAACTGCTGATTGTCGTCTGTAAGCTCTATTTAACTAGAGCCTATGTTCTAACACTATATAATGAAATATGGAAACGTTTATACAACATTAACATATGCGCTATGGCACTTATAGATTTTACGTAAGTATATTATCGCATATATTTTTTTTAATCTATAGCTTTACCTCTGCATATAAAGAATTAACCATATAAAGTAACAATAGGCTCACTAATATTCAAACAGTTAAAAATATATCTATATATAAAGTCTTTAAAATATACTTATGTATAAGTAATAATAATTATTGATATTCTATCACGTTCCGATCGTAATTTCTCAAATTAACATTTTCTCAATATAAATTTTAAGGCCGTCCTTTGAAATTCTTTAACTACCCTCTACCATAAAATATATAATTTTTCTTTTTTACTTAGATTCTGCTATTATTAAAGTAGTACAGCACAAGTATTAATCTGCAACAATTTTACCACATCCTTCATATATTTTCCTTTAATACGTTTAGTGCGAAGACAGATAAAATGTAAATTACAGTCTTTGGTCGGTGTCTTGCGATATGATGAAAAACAGTAAGAATATATTTTTAAAAGCATATTTAAATGATATTTTTATAAAAATTTAAGAGTAGAAAACGAATGGAAGGCACAATTCAGACTTGTAGTGCACCTACTAACGCTAGAAATTCTAAACATTTAAATTAAATACGCCGTAGTAGTTGCGTAACTGGCCTTCATAAAATCGTGTATATTTATTGTCTAATATTTGCACAACCATACTTTAACAAGTAAAACATAATGAGCTCTATAGAACAAACTTTAGATATTAAATGCATAACAGTATCATTGGAAATACTTACTATAAAAAGTATACTTTAAAATTTCATTCCAAAAATAGATGAACCCTATGCCTATTGAACTCTCAATATCTAAACACTATAGAAAATATTTTGAATAGAACCTACAAATACAGGCGTTTTTAAAGGCACTATGATAAAGGTCTAAAATGACAGCGATAATCTGGAATTTTCATAACGTGCAGCACATCCGCTAAGCTTGTGCTGGATCTGGTGACGAGTGCGTCGGGGTAGAGTTGCGAGGTGAGGCTGAGCCCACTGCCTCTAACTTTATTCCTGGCGGTAATTGCCCTTCCATTCCGGGTATCATGAAGAAAGCATTCGGTGGATAAACACAGTCCTTCGGAACGTAACAATCATGCGTTGTTTTCATATGGTTCTTCATTTTATCTGGCCTGGAGAATTCTTTGCAACACACTGGGCACGGAAAAACTTTCCTCTGTTGCCCCTCGTGATAGAGGAACGCGTGCCTCTGGAATGAATATTTGTTTTTGAAGGTTTTTTGTATATTCTCTTTCGCACACTCCGTACATTGATATACACCCTCGTTAACGGACGCATATCTGAACAGATTAAGACCTCGCACTGACATCTCTGTTAACTGCTCAGCTGGATCATTTGATGCTGAATTCGCCCTTCTCCTTATGCGTCTTCTAACAACCGGTCTTTGCATCTGGCTCCCTCCTGTTGGTAACGTATTATTATTAATAGAATCGTTTTGATATTCGTTTGAAGTAGATGCAGATTGTGTTGCGGGATTAATACGGATTTTTCCTTGACCATCGTTTGTAGGTGATTGCACAAATTTAATGTCTTTATTTTCGAAATCAGGCGTACCTCGACCTGAAATTAGGTATTTTTATTACCACATTGTTAATTCTGCAAATGGGATTTTGAAAAAAACATCAATACAATATCAATGCAGTAACTTCAAATAAAACTAGCCATTAAAAAAAATAAAAACGGATGAATGGAAGGAAAAAAAACAAAAGACGAAAATATATTAATATTTATTTGTTCAAATTGAATGACGAAATTAATTACACCACGATAAAAACAAAAACCATGATAGATGGAACTACTTTATAGACAAGTTCGTCATATTATATTAATTTAACATTACTGAAGAAGTAAGTAGCACCAATTTATATAAAAAAAATATTGATAAAGCTCTTTTAGCTGCTAAAATACAATGACAAACTCGTCCAATTATGATTCCTTAAACAAAATATATATCTCAAACTAGAAAAAGAAATAAAAATTTTAAACATAAAATAAAAGTAGATACTAATATTTCTAAATTTAGGTACAAGATATAAATATATGCTGTGCAAGTAAGTTTTCATTTGAATAACACTAGGCAGTGGTTAAAGAATTTAAAACATTTGGATCGAAAATCGGATTCTACAAAGTCAAACTTCTAAAACTATATATAATAAACGTTAAATCTACGTAATAAATTAAAAAAATAAAGTAACAAAAAAGATAGTTTTTACTATGTTAAAAATAGGACTCAAGTGTTTGCATTTGGAACTATTTCGGCAAGTGTAGGTACATCATTTATAAAAAATAACGTATTAGTTTTACTTAGTTCATAAGATCACATAAGGTGGGTCTTTAGATTGAAATATAAGTAAAATTCTGGCAAGGATTAACATATGACGTGTATGTCAGAAAATAGCTGCTTTCTTTGATTCGACATAACCAAATAAAATAGCCTCATAGTGGATAATATTTAAAAAAAGACATCTAAATCTATTGTTTAAAAATAAAAATACAAAAGCAACAATTTGTACTGAACCAAAAATACTTTGTTTCGCATAGCGTCAATTTGAGCAACATAGAAAGCATGTTAACGTAACTAGCTCTAACCACACCGTCTACGTGAGAGTAGTATCATATGACAACATACCTACCTGATCAGTCCTCTCTTCGTGACTACTAGTTTTCTACAGAATAGAAAATTCACTCCATTGTAAACAACACAATTTATGCCTATAATATTATAAATAACTTAAACTAATCTTTACTAATTACCCGTGTTGTTACTTTGCTACTATTAAACGTAGTTTACTTTTCATAATGTCTGAACAGTTTATAAAATAAGCATCGTTGCTGATATCACCATAAAAAGGTACGCTTATAGGTAAAGTCGTAGCGTTAAATTTCCATGTCATAAAACGAATCGATTGTGGCAAGATATTCAATATCCAATAATTTATTCTATAAATATACAATAGGTAAAGAAGTAAAGAAACTAAGTACTCATAACAAGTATAACAGAAAGAGCGCATTTTTGACATTTGACATAAGAACGCGCTTAGAGCGGTAAAAAAATGTTAAATGAAAATATCATTTAAAAATAAAAGTAGTATGTAATGAAAAATGTCAAAGATTCGCTTTTTAAAAGTTTACAAAAAAACATAATAAATTAAAAAGGTATAAAAAGAAAAATTAATGGAACAAAACCAAACAATAACATTAATAGAAAAGATTCATTTTAGCTTTAACTTTTATTATTTTCTTTAAAGATTCTAAAAATAGTAATTAACACCTTATTGTATACGATCGTATTTCTTCCAATAACAAATAATGCTATGTGTAACTTTCGAATCTAATTTTTCTAAATATTACACTTTGCATTTGCTATTGTCTAAGTGCAATAACAAAAAATATGGATTCAACATTTGGCTAAGAACTATATAATATTTTATTAATATTTTGCATCAAATTTACTGTGTCATGTTGAGATAAAATAGTTACCATATAATTTTATTTAAAACACTTATGAGAGGTGTAAAACGGTCTATATTAATTTATTCACTTTTTGCTTGAAATGTAAACTGCTTGTAACCTTAACCTAATACTGAGGATAGTCTACCAATCATAAAGTAACATTTTCTTTGCAATTTCTATTTTAAACACGCTAAAAAGCTGGCAAACACAAAATTAAACTATTCAAATATTGTTACAATCATTTGCAGGTATCTATGTATTTCATTTAAGATATGAAAATTACTATGATGTTCTCGTTTAGTCAATCGCGTATCACATTCTAGTATAGAATTCTTATACATATATAAATTTATAGATTGGCGAATAAAAAAACGAGTTGCATAGTAACGAAGTAACAAATGTCTATTACTTTTCCTCAGCAATACAGTATTAGCCTATTTTTATTGATTAAAATTTTCAATACATAACAACTTTTCTAAAATGAATTGAATTTACTTTGCGACACCTCTCTAAGTTATATTAATAGTACAATATAAAATAAACTGTCATTGTAGTTATATTACAATCATAATATCATATAATTTATTCTCTGCAAATGTATTAATATTTTTCTACTTATATCTTTGAGAACTGCATATACTCTGTAATATAATAATAAGCTTTATATATACTCTGTAAGAATGAAACAGCATGAATAAAATCTAATTTGTATCTGTGGAACAGTAATAATGGAACAGTATATAGTATGTTTTGTATGTTAATAATTTAAATATATATATTTAAATATTTTACTATTATAAATAGCATCTGTATTTAGCATAAAATAATTATGTATTCATACAAATAAAACTAGCTGCACATATTAGCTGGTACCCCGTTTAACATCATTAGTTTGTTTAACGACAACAGAATAAGGGCAACATATAGATATTTAAAACAACAATATTAACAAACATACACTTTAGGGACAATTCATTTTTAATGTCACATCACATGTGACGTCACCTTAAGTTTAATTTAGCACCAATTGATGATATAGCTTTAATTAAATAATGTTCCATCAATATAGAAATAAGATTTCTCGTTAACATAAATATACATTTTATAATTGTTTATAACAAATACAATAGAATTTATAATTTATTTGTATAGAATTAAATGAAGGAACTCTGAAAGGAGAATGATTCCGTGGTTTCAATTAAGGAAAGTTGAAAGAAGTTTCACGTTAAGTTTAGGCACTGGCTAAATTGACTATTTATAAGTTTTTCGAAACTTTCGTTAATAGCCTCACCTTGATATATATCTAAATTTCTTCTTTAAGTACCTATCCATGTTATGTTCAAAGATAAATTTTTCATATAAAGATTATGAAAGGTACAATAAATTCGTTTATATGAATTCAACAGTCTTAACATTGATTAACTAGGCGTTGTATTCGCCCCGAATTTTACAATACGATTTTTTATTACAATACAATTTACTCCAATTTTCATGTAAAGTGGGAAACATGAGATGATATCCCTAAATTTAACTATAAATGTCATATTTAACTACTTGGGCCTAGAGGTTTCTATAATCCTAAGGAAGCTTCTTAAAGTAGATTGTAAACTTTGAATAATGAAAATAAATAATTATACATAATATTCTTTGAAATTTCTTAGTCACCTAGTAGTCGATTTAACTTATTAATATACAAGTAAAGGCACACTAATAGGCAAGCGTTCCCTGGACCTACTACTTATTAAATTGGAAACCGTTTAATTTTTGGGTCGTCAACGTAAAAGTTAATGTCCACATCTAATCTTGTTCTCTTGTCGTTTTCATAGATGGACGCTTATGAATGATAAGTAATTAAATAATATATTTTCACGTGAATAGGAGGATCAATAACTCTAAATGTTTCATATAATGGAATCATTCATAATCGTCTACCGTCTATACTTATTAAATTTTCTTTTCACATTCGCTATAGCGATTCATCCACGTCCGAAAAGTGTATAATAATTGTAAACTTGGCTAAGAGACAATGTTTCCGACAAAACGTCTCTAAACATTTATAATATATATAATTTATTTAACAACTGAATCGAGAAAGTGTAGCTATCATTATATGGAAGACTACTTTTGCCTCTAAATTTAACTAAATAATTTAATAAGTACGAATCCCTAATATATATTTAAGGCATTTTGATTTCTACTAAAATAGAATTTACAAATCATCTCATGGTTCCAGTATTTGAAACTTTTCTCAAAGCACCTTGCTAAAATCACTTTTTACAACAATCTTGTTGTCGTTTAAGTAATATTTACAAAAAAATAAATAATAATATATTTCACGAACACGAATCTGAATCCGTCATAAATAAATCTGCTATAACATGAAATTGGTAGGAGAATAGTTTATCGCGAGTGTTTTATATAACGTCCCCTATATATGGATTATATAATAGATATAATATACGACTCCTACGATTAAGTTACAATATTGTCTTTGACAGATACTTGTTTACAGAAGGTACTTAATTGACCTATAGATATAATGTAAAGTGTATAAATATACATGTATCTTGATAACGAAAGAAGAACATGGAAAATATTATATGCAGTAGTCACTCTGTTACTACTGATGAAACTGCGTACACTTTATGAAACTGAACCTATACCTACTACACTTGTTTAAATGAGATTAAGCTATTCTATTTCCTTAGCCAATATTTATTATGGTCTACGTTTGAATAGAATAACGTTTACAACCAAACATTTCAACATTGATAAACTATTTTAAATTAACCTTAACAAAATCTACAAAATAAAATCATAGCCCGTGTTGAGTTTTACTTCGGAGAAGTTATATTGTAAATTATACAACTAAGATCACTAATAAGGCAAGTTAAATGAAAATGCATCTCACACCACTACTAAAAATGGCATTAGTATAGCCTTTTTGTAGAGTCTAACATAACATAGCCTCTCTTCAGGAAATATTAAATAGTCAGAATATTATTAAATATCATTCATTCTAATATACAAAAAGGCTCCGCCATTGGTATAATCGTAAAAATAACCCCTAAACTACACTAACTAATTCAGTTCAATGAGAATTGCGTGTAATCGAATAGACTACATTTGAATTAACGATCACCATGAGTAGTTACTTTGTACCCTGAAATTTTTGTAAGTAATAAAATTAAGTAACAAGTGAGTGCAAAATAACAAGTAAATTATAGAAATTTTCTTATTAAATCTCTTCGAAGTTCAGCACTCTAGAGAAACAAATGGAACAACATAAATAAATAGATAAATATAACAACAAACGACACCCGTCGTTAAAATATCAACAAACTTATTGATATACAGTGAAACTTAGAGCTCGAATGCCTATTCAATTGCAATCTACATTATAACGACTATTTAAAATTCAAATTCTAAATTTACTTAATGTTGAATTTAAATAAAATCAGATCTCTTTAAATAATTGCTTCAGCAGAACATTTTTTTCGATTCCTTTAAGACTCTTGCTTTGCCGTTTGCTCGCTGGCATTCGGCTGATTCTTGTGAATGATTTTAAGATGTGCAATCATATTATCTTTTCTAGTGAACTCCTTAAAGCAAATGGGGCAAGGAAACACTTTGACATCTTTTTTGTGAGAAGTCACGTAATGTCGACAGAAGTTGCTGATATGAGTGTAAACTCTAGCGCATATTTTGCACCTGAATACGTTTTCTCCCTCTTTAATACAATAATCCCTTACAGATTCGTTAGTCTCTTCGTGGTAATTACCCACATTACCTATATTATTTTTTCGAATAGGCGAGGGAAATATGCGATGTTCCCAGTTAGTTTGTGTTAAATCAGATACTTCGTTGTTAGTTATATTCAAATTGTTTTGCTCTAGTTCAGCAGCGAATAATTGAGTAGCAAGAGCAGGCATGAGAACGGTTTCAGGGGGGAACTTATCAAAACTATTAAGGGCGGGATTCAAATTGGATAATCCAGATAGCTGATTAAATAGACTTCGAGCTCTAAATTTAGACATTTGGGGAAGTATTTTTTTACTATTCTTTGGCTTTAGATTACGACCTAGTCTTGTTTTGTCATCTGCATCTTTAATGGGGCCTTCTCGAGAGTTAGAGTTTTCACGGCTTCTATCTGGGTTGTATTTATATTCGATCGGTTCATTATATTCATCGGTTAGTTCAGAATTAGGCTCTTGTTTAATAGATCCATTCTCGATCGATAAAACTGGGCCGTTTGTTGGAAAATTTTGATGATTTTCCTCTTTTTGCACTTTGTCAATATCTGAAATTGCATAACACGACTACTTACTGTTTGAATAACTAACGATATACTTGATATGTATGAAGGAAGTAACTGGAAATATTGTAGGTCGGGAGTTACAGTTCACCATTTAACGATTAAACACTAAAATATTTCCAATTACGCCTTAAATGAAGGAAAGCTATTGGGAATAAGCCTTGTTTGTTTTCCCGTATCTCATTTAAAATATATATTGACTTTTTAAGATTATAAGAGTGAAAATATATTGCTCAAACCATTACCACACCGAAATTGCCCCTGGCCATTCCTCTAATAGCTCTCCCCGAAAGCAGAAAAGCAAGCAATAGTAATCTTGTATAAAGTAATAAGCATTTATTGTCTCGAATACGTAACGTCATAAAAATTTGAGAGATTATCACTTACCCCTTCAGAATAAAGTTTAAATAAATATAATATAGATATTTTAATTACACTTCACTTTTCACTTGTTACATCCTAACATCAAAGCTTATATCCCAGTAGCTTTTCTCTTTTTACATTATCGTGATATTTAACTATCTTAAACGGTGTTAGGTAAATGGAAGGAAGATTATAAAATATTTACAAAAGATAAGCGGAAATTATCTTGTATCATTTCGTTTACGGTGCAGTAAAATTATAAAAAAAAATCGCTTGATTTATTTAATATAATGAAACCGATGATTTCACTCAAAATATTCATAAAGGATAACTTAATCTAAGGGTCTACAAAGAGCTAAAAAATCTAATGACGGTAACTTAAATTACGATAATGGATTAGAACGTACCTGCTGATTCAGAATCTTTTCCTGATGTTGGGGCCTCGTTGGATTGAGTGTCATCACCCTCATCGATCATCAACGCTTCTCCGCCGTCTTCACCCCCCGATGTTGCCCCATCTTCCGCGTTAAAACCATCCATTGACATTTTGACTTCCAACATTTCTGGTGATCCACGAAGTAATTGGTCTCCTGCTCTGTTTGAAGAGTTATGTGATGCAGATTCAGGAATAAATTCTCCCGGGGGGCTGGCAGCCGTATTCAGGGCATCACTAGAGCTTCCACTTAGCTTTCTGGGTCGGCCTCGTTTTCGCTTCGGCTGCATTAAAGCATTGCCCAATAAAGGCATTAACAAATTAGGAGGCGCCCCTCCGCTAGGCATGCCGGATGCAGGCCTCTTTTGATGCATATATGGATGAATTCTATGTAACTGTGGTGGCGGAGTGTTTGCAGATGTGTTTGTATTTTGTTGCTGAATTAGCGAGTTTGTTAATGCAGGTATGTCGCATTTCTCCTCGTTGACTTCAGTGAGTCCTTTTATTCTTAAACTCTCCGCTACTTTGAGGAACGCTGTCAATCGTTCTTGATCAACGCTCACTTCACCTCTGTACATAAAATCAAGTAAGCTTTTCATGTCTGAGTACGGAACATCCTTCAAAATAACGATAGGGTGTTTTTCCTGGTGATTAACAAAAAGGGCTTGAAAGTAAGGACTGCAAGCCGACAAAACCATTTTGTGTGCTTTAAGCAATTGGCCTTCTACAGCCAGTGTTACGTCAGTGAATGTCTCTGCGTGTAGAAGCTGATCAAACACTGACAACATATTGGTTTGGTGGTTATTCCACCGCAAACAAAATCTTTGCGTAGCCATCTTTACTCTGAATATTCCTCTTTGGAAGATATGAATAAACCCAGTTCTGGCTTAAAAGCTATCAACAATATTTCAATGATGTATACATAAGTATTCTCTCTTAATCCATGAACAATACAACAAATCTTTAACAATGAATAATGTTTACTCAGAAGCCATCTTTAATTTGTTTCATAGTGCTAGTGCTTTCGGTGTGACGGGCGCAGGAAGCTCTGAAATGAAGAAACAATTTATTTGACTAATACATCTATTAAAATAGAATAATAATTCAAAATTTTATCTGTAACAAGAATCAATAATTAATAAACTTTAACGGTAATATGTATGTAAATAAATTAAGAAAACGGTTGCGCCTATTCTAATAATGTTTTAATTAATAAAATGTAAGTAAAAATTCTTCATTAGTAGATTTGCAATGTGTAGAATGGCAATAAGTAAATAAACTTAACTATAGTTGCATAATTTTTGATATACTTTTAAAAAGTTATATCCTTTTACTTAATGTAGTTCATTCAATTATAATATTCACTTACAATATACGGAATCATTAATAATTAAGAAGTTTTGCATAAAGTGAAAATAATTTAAAATATTCAATTTTATATTAAAATTATTTAGATAAAAACAAAATAATTATTCAGATTTATAATGTAGAGTTCAAGGGTATTCATTATTTTCAAGTTTGTTATGAATGATCCAGTAGGTACCTAGTAGATTTAATCAAGGTTAAAAAAATCGAGGGCGCCTCTAGCGGCGGGAGGCGAGTCCGTGCATCGCCGAGCGCACTGCAGTAGGAAAACATTCTACGTGTACTCATAGGTACGTATATACCGTACCTACCAAACGATATTAATTTGTGCAATATATTCTATCATAAGCTTTGCCATATCTAAGTACATACATGCAACGACTAATCGAACACAATAACATAACTCCTCCAAAAATCCAATTGGAATCTGATTGGAACTGAATTTAAATAATATAAAACCTTGAAAAACATAAAAATTTGCTCCACATCCACAGGTGCTGACCACAAACGTTATCGCGGTATAAACGGGCGCACGAATTATTACTACGCACCCAGTCGAGCGCGTTACATTACGTCATCACAATGGCATTATTACCTACGATATCCACATTAATTTGGCCGATAATACAAGATAAGAACGGTCCGCGAATAATTATATCACTGCACTAACGTAATGAAACATACCACACGTATCTGCACCACAATCAACTCGACCCTTTTATGGGAATGAGGATCAGCCCTTCCGCCATAGTCCGAGTCCGCGTTTACGTCGCACCCCGCTCACCCGACGACTGACGGCCGCAGCCCGCAACCCCGCGCGGCGAACACCGACTCGCTCCGCTACTCGAATATCTCTCACAAAAAATACGTCGTCATCATCGAAATGGCGGCAGCGGATATATTCAGCGCAGGGTGCACGGTAAAATATTGATTTATTGAAATTTATTGATTTCCTCTCCTGCAACCGAGATCGCCCTTACGCTAGTGGGAAATTATCCAACATGACTCATGATACGTATTTGATGGGGTAGCCGATTTATATTTGGCTTTGATTTTAAAATACCGCGTAGGGGGATACTGTAATAGCCATCTCGTTTATTACACGCGTGATAGGGGCGAGGCCGGTACGCGATTACATTAAATCTTATCGTTTACCATGATTACTACTATAGTTCGCTATTAATTTATCGGACGTTTCCTTATTATAGATTACAATTATAACTTATAAGGTATTTTTAACATTCAAGCCAGTCGGAACGCGACTAAAAATAAATACCTATACGGAATAAAGATTAAAAATAAAGCCTTATCATGTGATTCATTGTAAACGTTTAACCGTGCATGCCAAGTTGAATGTCTATCAATTTAGCAAAGCACATAAATGTGAACATCATCGTCATCGTCGACATACCTTTACATGCACATTTCAAGGGATGAGTTTTCCACGTGAAAAACATCAATCCATTCGTGTTGTCGCCATGTCAGCAGCGTGCTCCGTCTCTGTTGCACGCGGGCGGGGTGAGTTGGACGCCTCGCCGACCGCCGGCGGAGATGGCCGACGCTCCACCACTTTTCGCAATTGAACGCACGCGATACCGTACGGAAAATAGACCGCGGGGCGCACTTATTTTTTAAATTTTATTATACTGTACACATAATAGAAACACTTTATAAATTTGATAGTCATTACAATATAATTCAAATTAAATCGTCCACTTTGTTGCAAAACTTATTTACTTAATTAAAATAATTTTCAAGGATAAAAGGATATGGAACGAAAAATCCGCGCGCGATTTGTGACGGAAGTGTTTTTAATAAAAATGGCCTGCCGCCTCGGCGGGAGGAGTGGCAATGGGCAATGAGGTCGGTACCCTCTCTCTGGCACCCGCTCCCCTCCCTACCGCGCCACTCCACAGGGTTAGAAAGTTACAAAAGTGAATCGAGGAAAACGTGCAGCAAAGCAATAACGTCCTGGATGATGGGAACCGAGAGCTTCAGGGTGGGGGGTCATGCAGAACAATTATTGTAATCGATGTCGTATGTCATAATTTTACACAATTATATCTAATCCTTAAAATCGCGTGAAATATTTAAAGCGTGAAATGTTTAAGCGCAATCCATTAACTAATAACAAAACAGGAATATTTACAGTGTAATACTGTAAATATTCCTGTAAATAATACTGTAAATAAATAATATATTTTTTCCTTTCAGAAGTGATATCACCGTGATTTGTTGAATATAATTGATTTTAACTATCGAAAATATTCAGTAAAACAATAATAACTGGAGATGATAATTAAAATTTAATTGTAACAAAAATATGTCATATCATATTAAATTAACAGAAATAATAAATCCCGAAAACATTATTATAAATTCATGGAAATTAAAGTAATTAAACGAAACATTACGTAAAATTATTATTATTAATCACAGAAAACATAACATATACGTATGCGAGTAGATGCAAGTTATCCAATCAATAATAGTTACGGCGAGTAGTCGCAGGCAAAATTAATTTCATTATAATTCACGTTGAGCAGGCAGAAAATCGAGAAGCAAAGCTGATTTTAATTAAAGTTACATTGTATGTGTAACAACCCATCAACTGTCGCTAAAATATAAAAAAAAAGTTGTATAAAATTCATTTTCTGCTTCTCGCAATTTGTTACCCGCGACGGAACGGCGACTGTATATGTGTTTGGGGTGAGAGGTTGTTTGTTTGTTTGTTTGTTTGTTTGTTTGTTTGTTTGTTTGTTTGTTTGTGTGTTTGTGCAAATTACTATGTCAATTATTTCCAAAACTATAAGTCCGATTTTGATACGGTTTTCTATGATAGGTTAAGGTTCAATTGGCGTATGTTCTTATGTATGTCTTATTGCCTTAACTCACCAGGGGGCGCTGCAGTAAGCATTTTACGTGAAAACGAATGTTTTCAATTATCTCAAAAAATAATAGTCTGATTTCAATAGGTTTTTAGTGGTAGATTCAGGTTTAATTGGTGGATGTTCTTGGATATGTTTTATTGTGTCAAACCACCAGGGGGCGCTGCAGTAAGCATTTGTTTGTACTTTTTTTGTATTTATTTGTCTAAAACCGAAACTACTGCTCCGATTAAAAAGAGTTTTCATAAAAAGATTTATCTTTGCTTAGTGCATATTTCAAGATTTTTCTTTTTTTGTTACGGGGAAAACTCACCAGGGGGCGCTGCACTAAACATTTGTTTATGCAGAGCAAAAACTACTGGTCCAATTTAGATGAAACTTTCAAGGATGGGTTTAGGCTTAATTGGTGCGTCTTTCCATATATGTGTTATGGTGACCACTCATCAGGGGGCGCTGTAATAAGCATTTGTTTGAGTTTTTTTGTGTAAAACCAAAATTTTTCTTATATTTATTTGTCTAAAACCGAAATTACTTATCCGATTGGCTAGAGTTTTCAGAACTAGATTAAGCTTTACTTCGTACATATTTTAAAATTTTTGTTTTTACGTTACGGTGAAAATTCACCAGGGGGCGCTGCAGTAAACATTTGTTTATGTAGAGTAAAAACTACTAGTCCGATTTAGATGAAACTTTCAACAATAGGTTCAGGTTTAATTGGTGCATCTTTTCATATATGTGTTACGGTGATGACTCACCAGGGGGCGCTGCAGTAAGTACATTTGTTTGTGCAAAACTAAAACTACGAGTCCGATTTGAATGCAGTTTTCAATGATAGATTCAAGTTTACTTAGTGCATATTTTCATATATGTGTCATGTATGTTTACTTAGTGCATATTTTCAAGTATGTGT
Source organism: Dryas iulia moderata (assembly GCA_019049465.1). Lineage (NCBI taxonomy): Eukaryota > Metazoa > Arthropoda > Insecta > Lepidoptera > Nymphalidae > Dryas > Dryas iulia. Next base: position 6,680,215 of record CM032417.1, read on the forward strand.
CAACTCTCTAGGGGGCGCTGCAGTAAGTAGCTGCTTCCATTTTTTGTGTATAACAAAAACGACTAGTACGATTGGAAAGAGTTTTCAGTATTAGATTCCGCTTTGTTTAGTACATGTTTTTAAATTTATATTACGGTGACAAGTCACCAGGGGGCGCTGCAGTAAACATTTGTTTGTAATATTTAATGTAAAACCACAACTACTAGTCCGATTGGACAGAGTTTTCAGTATTAGATTTACCTTTACTTGGTGTATGTTTTTAGTTTTTTTTTACGTTAAGAACTCACCAGGGAGCGCTTCATTAAACATTTGATGGTGCAAAGTTAAAACTACGAGTCTGAATTTGATGCAGTTTTCAACGATAGGATCAGGCTCAATTAGCGCGTGTTTTCGTATATGTGTCGTGGTGACACCTCACCCGGGGGGCGCTGTAGTAAGCATTTGCTTGTATTTTTGTGTGAAACCTATTTAGATGCGGTTTTCTGTGATAGGTTCAGGTTTAATTGTTGCGTGTTTTTATATGCCATATCACAAACTACCACGGGGCGCTCCAGTATAAATTAATTTGTTCCAAATCAAAACTACTAGTGGGTTTTGTGATTTTCACTGATTTGGTTAAACTTAAGTTTCCTAAAAATGTTGCGGTGACAATCTGCCCGGCGCTGCAATAGGCATTTGATAACCAGAAAGCATTGGGCTTATAATTTTTTTGGATTTGCATGAAGATTAATATAAAGTATTTCGAAATTATGTAATAATATATAATGTATATCTATTCACTTTAAAAAGATTAAAATAAAAAACAAAATTAAAAATTTTGAAAATACCCACGACGGTTTAATTGTAATTGAAAAAGGATAAAATAACTAGAAATCCCCCGCCTAAAAGAATATATGTAACGAGATGATGGGGACAACTTCGTCGGGGGCTGCCAGTTGCAACCTCTATTTTAAATATAGTAGCTAACAGTATAGATTTCGTTCTTAAAGTTTTTAAAAGGAATATCAGTTATCAAAACTGTAAATTCATATTAATATTTTAATTTTTTCCTAAACCTGTTTTAACAGCATGAAAACCTAGGAGAAGTTAGCAAACTTAAAGTAATGGCAGCTCCGACGAAGTCGTCCCCATCATCTCGTTACATATATTCTTTTAGGCGGGGGATTTCTAGTTATTTTATCCTTTTTCAATTACAATTAAACCGTCGTGGGTATTTTCAAAATTTTTAATTTTGTTTTTTGTGCTCTGAATACGAACCCAATTATGGTATTTTTGTAACAACGAAAAGTTTCAAAATAAAAGCTTTTATATCGATTTCCAGAGAGTAATTCAGTAGCGACCTGACCTAGGTTATCGTGTCACTGAGCTGAAGTCCTTACCCGAGGTGACCTAGATTTTGAGGCTGGTGCATAAAGCCTTACACTTTCCCCGTAATACAAACATGCCCTGAAATCCTGTATACTGCATTTGCCTACTTTTGAAATGGTATGTGTTCAATTAATTAATGGTAATCTATCAAAATTAGTGAATTTCGATAATAATTATGTATATTCAGATCTCTGTCATGGTACCAATATAGCTGGTTTAGTGTAGAAAACCCATTCGTAGACGTGAATTTGATTTGCACAATTATCATAAATGTAACACATAGGTATACCAAATTACTTATTATAAACGCTTTTAAAATATTTTACTATACATTTTCATTAATTGAAATCAATTACTCTAATTACTTCAAAATAACTATTAGCTGTTTTGGAATGTAGTATGTAGATGATAGAGGAATATAGTCCTCACACAATGTTTACTATTTGAATTTCTATCGTTCTAGCAACTTATCTTTATTAACTATGCTTTAGTAATCGTAAATATTACTTAATGCCTACATTGTTAAATGGCTTTTGTGACTCAAATGCTACACCTGATTTGTGCTAATTTCGTTACATAATGTTTGAATAATTAATATTACTAATATTTTTTTACATAAGTTAAATGTAATTTACTTATATAACACTAATGTACACTAACGACAGGTTTGATTGATCCTGATTTAGCCTAAATTTATTTATTGGAAAATTGATATATTAATTCTAAAATCGTTAAGCGTCCAGTTTTGTTAAGCATTTTACTTTGAAGTCAATAATGTTCGAGCTATTATGCCCTATTAGTACTTAAAAAAACTATTTTTAACATATTTATTACGTTTTACTGCATGTGTTATAAAGAACGTTTTATTTTATACTTACTTAGTATTTTCATTCTAAAGATATAAAGATAAACTAGCACTGTTCGCGGCTCTTTCGCTGGCGTTTTATTCAGCCCCATCACGTTCTCACTTAAATAATAAACTTTACTTAAATTTACAGTTTAAATTGGTATAGTTTTTTTATTTACGATTATGATAGGATGGAAATAAAATAAACACAAAATGTTTCTTTTAAGGGAAGTTTACAAAAATACAATAATCCGAACTGTATTTAGTTCGGCTAACCTAATTTCAGTGATTTGCGTTTGCAAGCGCACAGACAAACGGAAAAAAAATATTTGATAATCATTGTTTCGGATTGATAAATGCTCTTAATAATATTTTTTCTCATACATCTTTCATGTAGAGGCAGTAATTAGTTATATTTTTATTATATGTTTTGGGAATAATATTACTTAACATATTTACGTAAATAGATTGCATCGTCTTTTTTTAGTAATACTATTATATGATTATTCCATACTTTCTATTAATATAAAGAATTCTACTTTTTGATTATTGCGTCGAATCTCTATTTAAAAGTAAAAATAATTAAAAAATAGGCTTTATAAATGTTATATAAATTATGTACTCGTATAAGCATTTTATTGTTCATATTAAAATGACGATACCTCGATTAGAAGCAATACAAATAGTTCGACTGACAGACTTAATAAAACTAAGTAGTTATATTTCTCACGTTAAGAACCAACCTCATTTACGATTTGAGAGTTTTATAATCTAGTCTTAATTTTATAAAATGAGTAATCAAAAACGGTAATAGTAAACACGGTGTGAAATACACAATGTTTGGGCGTTTGAGACCAATGAATAAGCAGAATGTTCGTAACGGCGCGGGCGCAGTGAGCGGCGTAACTGTTAAACTACAAGTGGTAAAAGCTGCAAACAAAAAGAAATCCTTTAGCTTTCTAAGACATGTGCTCTCTCATTGCACGGGAGACGATTTTATCTTCGCCTAATATGTCATCATTGCGCTATCGCCGCCGTATCTTACACCTGTAGACTGCCTTTAGTATTAATATCTTAATCGCGGATCCAATTAGCATTTATCATTTGTTACAATATTTTTTTTATTTGCGAGGCATTTTATAATAATTATTAATTATGATATCTAATGAACGACATAAAAAATCGATTATAAGATATGGTGTAAGTACTTCGCTTTCATATCTTTGTGTCCACGTTGAATATCAAGCCTGTAAACTAATACGTGTAAATAATGTCATAACTTAAATTAAATTTTACATTTCTCACTTGAATCTTATTTTGATTAATGAGTGTTACTCTTAGGTAAATGGCATTTTCAAAGCTTCAGTTTGTAATCATTATATATACAATTTGGTAAAAAAATTGGGTGCGATAGTGGGAGGTAGAAGGGCCCGTCCTGCTAGATTTGAATCGGTGCGACTAACGGTGAGGTTTCGGTTCATTGACTCTATTCGGACGCTCAATTTTCGCTGTACTGTTAGATAGCAACAGCAGACTCCGATAGAGACCCGAGGCGATGCTGAGGTTGATGGTCCTTTACGTCTTTATGTTTAATAAAATTAATTTTATGTTTCGTGTCAAATAATTCATAAATTTTAACGTAAATCACGCCTTAAAGATGTCAAAAATGGTGAATTCGTACAGTATTATAATAAGGAACAGTTTTGTTATAAATTACCTCGTCAAGTGATACAAATAGTAAAATATTTAAAAATAACGAACATAGTTTTCATACTATCAATTAATCTAGCCGCCATATACGGTATACATATGCCATACTTATACGATACTCGTAAAGCGTGTCACTAGGGAGTGCCTCGTCCTGTCGCTACCAACTCCCAGTTCTCAGAAGGGCGCGGGTGAGAGCCAGACCTTATCACATACTACATATATGTGTCTGCATTCCTGTACTTTAAAGTATAAATTTTGCAACACAAATCATAATCATTAATTTATAATATTAAAAAAAAAACTTTTCCGAAAAATAAGTGACCTAAAAGAAAATTATGTACTTTGCTACGTTACTTCGCATGTGGGTCGAGAGCCCTAGAATGTAAAATTCATAAATTAATATATGTATACACACGCGCTCTCAACTGTTTGAAACAAAGGAAATAAATGTTTTGTTTATATAATTATATTATATTTCACTCACAACTAATGTTCAACTTGCATTTAGAACTTCTAAATTCAGCATCATTAAAATTTTAATTTGTGTAATCATTACCCATGATTACTAAAATATTACCATATTTTAAGTTATGTAGATTCTTATTTATTGTATCGATATTATATAATTCATTCTATTTGATATTATATTTTTATTGATTTGATTTGTTTTGCACATTAGTTCTACAATACAATTACTCTTTGAAAAAGAATGGTTTTTTATTCGTTTGTTATTTGTGCGTAAAAATTTATAAAATGAAATATTATGACAAACCTGGATATTTTGAAAGAAAAAGTACATATATAAATATAATATATGACATTTCAGAGACATCTAATCGTAAAAATATATATTTATCTGTAACTATCTGAATTCTGATAGCGTCCAATGCCATACCCCGTTAAAGACATTCCGTTACTGCTGCTGGGCACAAATTCAGTCTCACGATAAATCTACTTTTGACGATAAATCGATTAACCCTTTACCGAAACCGAAACCTACAACAAGTAATAAAATAAACTTCTTCTTAAATGAATTAAATTTTTCAGACGCATATTGTATACATACATTACACAAAATAAAGTGAAAATTTGAGAAATTCGATATAAAGTTCTTACTGACAAAGTTTATTATCACTGATTTCCAACCTAGAAAACCCTTCAGATTATAAGCATGTAGATATATTACTAGATTACCACAAATTGTCTAGGAAATAAATTATCTATATTTTTCTCTTTATTTTTTTAAGTACAGCAATGTCACTTCTATCGGAAAAAACGAGACTAAAATGTCAGTTAAAGTCAAAGTACAAGGCAATAAAGCATAGTAAAAAAATATGTCTTTTTAAAATAATAGTTTAAAAATTGATAATTTGAGTTTTAAATTTACAACATTTAACTAAATTTTACTTATCTAAATATAAGACTTCTTAGTGGGGTGTTATATATAATTAGCTTACGATTAGAGATAGATTATCTAAATTAATTGCACAGATAAGACAAGGAAAAATTATATTAAAAAATCATATCTAAGGGGGCTAAGCGTAAAACAAAATGGCGGTATGGTACGGACTTCGGAAGCGCGGGCGCGTTCGTGGTGGTGATTGCACACACGGGGCCGATTTCTAGCTGATCGGCTCCCACGCGGCAAGGTCAGATGCGAGGACTGCTCCCACTTCGTAGATTGACTTTTAATCATAGCGAATTACTAGATAACAGACTGGTGAATAAAAGAACAGTAAAATATAATATCCTTGCTGTAGTGATGAAGAATAGCACAATATGCCAAATGGATTAGGATTATATACATTTAGACAAATTAATGTTTAGATTTTTTATCAATAGTAGGGTGGTTTTTCACTTAAGCCTTAAATTGGAAAGAAAATAAAAAACATAGAGTCGTGCTCAGCTGTGATTCTTAAAATCAGGACATGGCGGAAGATAAAAAATATTGAACCTTTGAACGATCTATTACATTTAAATATGAACACTTCTATAGAATTTCATATAAATAATATTTGGAAGTAATAAAAAATACCTTTCACAAAAAACTATTTTGGTATATTTACAATTCAATAAATGTTAAATTCAAAATGTAAACTTTCCACCCGAACAGGAGATCTGCTATATGCTAAATATGTCATTTAATGAAGTTTATTTATTTATTATTATAAATCACCTTCATTATTCTACCTTAAGTATGTTTTTTATTAAAACTTATACACATGTAAAATTTAAGTGCAATGTATATTTTACGTTTAAATTTTATTATGTAAGGCTGACTTCTGTAGCCTCCCTGTTACTTTACTTAAAGATAACATAGTGATCTCCTTTAAGAGCTTTGCTATAAAATGGTTATCTGCTATAAATTAATATTATTTTACATATAAATAATGTTTCAATTTTCTAAAAATACATTATAAAGGTAAAACCTATATAGTGAGTAACGCAAGTAAGTGTAAATCTTCGATTAAACTATCTACTTTTAGTACCGTTTTATAGTGATTTTACGATTCGGCGAATCGATCAAAGGTTTTAATCATTTTTACACGTAGCACAGCATAAATGACCCTACATATATCTTATATAGTATAGACGTAATAAGTATACTTAAATAGATAATCTGCGCAACCACCATCGTGGCGTGAGACCTTGGAAGGCGACGCCTACCTACCTACCATGTTAATATATCTAAGTACATTCGCATATACAGCGATTTTGTGCTTTATTTGAAGAGGCCACAAGTCGCAACTTTATGATATTATACCTTCAGTGACATTGGCTACAAAAGTCACAGTCTTAAATAGTATTTTGATTTGTCTAAATATTCAATTGCTAAACATGTTATTTATCACGCCTACGCGATTTCGTAGCATCTCGATTGTCCCAAATCGATTTCTATCTTTACGTCACGTTATTTAAAAATTTGTACACGTTATCTAATTAATTCTAGAAGTCACTCTTGTTATGATTTACATTATATATAACTTCTGATTATGATATATATTCACTATCAATACTATCGAAATGAAAAAAAATTGAACATTATATTGTTACTGAGGCCACCGTAGCGCCGTGGAACAGACCGTAAGACCGTTAACGCCATGGTTGTGGGTTCGATTCCACTCGGAGGAATAATTATATCTAAAATATTGTCATCTCCGCTCTAGTACTTAAGACAACAAAGCGCGGCGTTGACTTCCGTCAATTAGCACATTATATCTTGAAGTGTGTAGCACAATAATATATTAGTAATAACATCGTTAGTATCCTTAGAACACATAAAAGTTTCTATATTTATGTTTAAATATAATAAACAGGAAACTAGCAGAATAATTCATCGTGAAGTAGCGGTAATGCTGCGTTCTCAGAGCCTCCGGCGTTAAAGTAAATGAAAAAGAATGATCATGCGGCAAAGATAGAAAAAAGTGTGTTCCTTTTCTCCTACTTTTCCACGCTAAGTGAGAGGCTTGTGAATAGAATAGGGATGTATGAGAACCAAACAATTATATAAAATCAATGCAACATTCAAGTAATTAAACACTTAAGTTATAAATAAATAGCGATCGTCATATTAAATAATTTGAAAGCACAAAATAATTAAATTATGTTAAAATAAATATGTAGAAACGTTTAAATCTGAGTTCTTATACAAAATGAAAATTCTAAAACACTATAAATTTACGTAGAAGGTACCTGTTTATGCAATACTTTTATCTGTTTGTCTGTCTAGTGTGTCATAGAGAGGGACAGAGGTTTTTGATAGGCGCCTCGGACGCGTAGTGCGGCGCGCGCGCACGTGAGAATGATCCGCGCGAGCAGCGCAGACATATACATTTCCATGTGACGAAAAGAGACGGCGAATGTGAAATTAGGGTGGTTCCATGTGAGGTCAACGACCCCTCGTGACACGCGTGTCAGTGATTTTTATAATTTAGATTTTGGGATAAATGTCCATCTTTAAAAATGTTTGCATCTGGTAATTTATATAAATTTTATACAACAACAAAACCTATTTAAATCTATGAATGTTAAACTGTGAGAATAAAGAAAGATCTATAAAGTTAACGCAACGACGTAAATGATAAACTTGATATAGCATAATTTTGTATTTTTAATTTACTTGTCTGTTTTTTTGACATAGCAATTGATTATTGTATGCTTAACTTTAAATGTATAGTTGAATATATTATTATAATACTATAATAGTACATGTTATTTTCTGCTTGTATTCTTTAAATATATTTTAAATAGCTCGTTTTTTTAGGTTGGTAAAGGAATATTAACGTAGTAAATCATTACATCCGTCTTTGTGGGAGTATAATATCATTTCATACGTATATGTAATAGCTTTGTGGAAAAATAATTTCGTACATTTTTTTAAATATTATAAATAGGTACTCAGTTTTTATCATAAAGAAACTTCCAGAAAAATATTTTAAGTCTATACCTTTCTCAGCCCTTGGCTGCTATATGTACAAATCTTTGCCAATTCTTTTTTTAAATTATACAAAACATTATTTCAGAAGTATTATTTAAAGTATTGATTTAAGAAAAAAAATCGTGTTATTGACATTAATGATATTTACACCTCAGTTATTTTGTGTTACTACAACATACTGAACAAATAAATGAATTTATTTAAGAAATTTAAATTATCCACGCATACCACGCTATAAATGAAAAATCTATCAGCATATCACATTGATAGTCAAATGAAGTAACGAGTGTTGTTAAGTTCGCTTATATAATGATTTTGTCATCGTTTTACAAGCGGCCATTGTATGATAATCATGACCTTCATATCATATGTCGTTTTATCACCCCCAAAACTACCAATTCATCTTAACTATAGAAATCTGTTTTAAAAATGACATACCTATATTTTACCCATAATATGTCGATAATGTCTTACAAAATTTAATTAAAGCTGTATTTTAATGATCTTTTCACATTTGTATGCTTAAGTCGTTACACAACTGTAAATTGTGATAAGAAATGTTATCGTAAAAATGCATTTTAAAGGAGAATAGAGAAAGTTGAAGCTGTGTCAAGTTGAAGACATTTTAATTAAATATAAAAACAAAATAAGTATTGTTTATAAAAAAACTTTTGTGTTTGTGTTTTTCACAAAGAACTAGAAGCTCGTCGTCGTTTGAATATGCAACGATCACAAAGTGAAGGTGACTAAACGGTTACTCGTCTGAATTACACTACATAAGCGGCATAGGCTGAAATAAATGTCTTAGAAATACATTTTTCATCTAAAAAATCATATTTCGCTAATAAATTTTAAAATCAGTTGGTAACAGCTCAAATTTTACATACGCTGCAAATTGGAGAAATGCAGATTTTTTACAATTAAATTCATTATTTAAAATAATTCAATTAATGAATTTTAATTTTTTTATCGAATTGATAATCAACTTATTCATGGTATTTAAGTGGTACATTATAATATATTTATTATAAGTAAATATGTGCAGATTTGAGTATACTCAGCAATGCCCTGATAATTTAGCAGCATAAGCGCTTGATGTTCGAATAATTAAATTTGCTTATGTATAGTATATGTTTGTCCATATGCCAAATTGTGTTTTTTATTGCATTTACTGTATGTATTATAAGTACCGATATACATACAAATAAATTTAAAAAGCAAATAGGTATAAGGCGTTAATAATAATACAATTTGGTATACTCCATTAGGCATAGTACAAGCTTTAAAGCAACTGCATGATCAAGGTCGTAGACCGCGTTTAATTTTAAAATAAAATTATAAGGAGAACGGAAATAGTCAAAATCTTCGGTCCCCCATTAAAGCCTCTTGAATTCCGCCTTTCTCCAGCGAGCCGATAGTTTGGGAACGTAGCCTTGGTTGCGCAAACGCTTCCCACGTGTGCATCCGAGAGGCGCACTCATCGGACCGTTATTTTTCCTACTTCACAACAAGTATTACAGCGTCATTCATATCGTAAAAGTAGGAATGTTTAATTAGAGAAAGGGCTCTCTATAACCACTATTAGGTACAACAGCACGAACTGCGAAATATCCCTGAAATTTCATCTGAGGAAAACTAAGTACGTACGTATCCATCATACAGAAAGCAAGTAGACAGTGGATAAATGACATATAATATGATAAAAGGTAAAACTTTAAAATTTAATTGATTTCTCGTCTCATAGCATTAATTATTTACTTTATTTAAAACCGAAATGATAGTTTTATCTGAAGATCTCCATGTTGTTCACAACATGTCATATTAGTAATTATTATCTGTGTTTCATTAATATTATGTTTATAATGACGTAAGCCTTGTCAGGATTGCAATATAGGTTTTATAAAATATTTAATAATCTATAATATATTATGTCGTACAAGTTACAACCCTGAGCAACACTAGCTGCGCGGGCGCCGAGAGGCCCAACGGGTGAGCGCCTACTTCTCCCCCCGCCCCTAAACCCCTCGCGCTCCACGGGAAAATGTGCCTGAACACTTAGACTGAGAAAATTGTGCTAAGTAATTGATAGACATGTTACTGTTATGGCCTTGAGCCGACAGTTTATATCAGCCCTTTCCTAGTCATTACTGTTACTTAAAAATTATACACATTAATTTCTAATTAAATATTAATTTTAATAAATGATTGGCATTGTGGCACAGTGGGATAGCGTTAGACTGAAAACGTGATGGTTGTAGGTTCGATTTCCACTTCGAGGAATAATTATATCTATATTATTGTCATGTCGCCTACTCTGGTACCTAAGATATAGCGCGCGCTAAGTTCCGCCACTTAACACGCAATATCTCGGTTCTGGGTGGAAAGTAGAGAACGGAGTGTCTTGGCACTAGGCTCTCTCTGATCACTATACTATGCCAAAAAACGTGAAACTGATTTTTTGCACGACAATTATTACGGCTAAAGTATTTATTTATATTTAGGTAAACCTACTCAAGTACAAAAAGGATCGTTAGAAGGAAAAAGATAGACGATTAGTGGCAGTAGGTACTCGGCTAATACTAGTTTACCTTGACTCCAGGTAATTTTATAAGACGAAGACGTCACTGTTTTTAATATTACCCTTGCGCTTTATGATAAAATAATATAGGTAGGTGTAATATTGTTTATCTCAACAATAATTGCACATGATAGTTTAAAAAGTAAAATAATATTTAATATCGTCCATGTTTTACATTTTTTATATATTTAGTACTACTAAATTAAACACAAAAAATATTTTTATTTTGGGATTAATTCCAGCTAAATTCTTCTGTGCACTTTCATAATATGACATACATACACTGTTACAATGTAAGCCATAATTAAATTTTACTTAAAGTACAGTTGGTACTGCTTTAAAATAGTAACAAATTTGCCTAATAATCTGCTTTAAAGTAAGTAGGCACTGTTTGAATGAGTGAAATGTCTGTTCCAGAGAAATAAAGCGGTTGTTTGATAATTATCTTGTTCAAAAAGTAATTGGTATCTAGTTAAATTCGTTTATAATTTGAAAACATAAGTTATAATACACGCTCAGAAAGACACAAATTGCACCTACGTGTGCAGTATTTATACACATAAACGTAATATGTAAATACTCTACGCGTATTTTAAATTAAGCTATGTTAGCCAGACCACTGGCAAATATTTTGGTATTTGAAAATTCCTTTTCGAAAAACTACCGATGATGGGTCCTACTGTGATCATAGACTACTTTATTGTGCGTAACGTGGCGTTTTAAAATAATGTAATTTAAAGTTGGTATATAAAAATCGGAAATACGAAACATTTTCTTACTCTATGTACAAGTTCTAATAACTGAAGGTATTATATAAGAAAGTTGATTCCCTGTGCGTATTTTCATTTAGTTATTTTTGAAATGGTAATGTTTATCAAAAACTTTAAATTTATCTCTATCATGTTTCTCACAATATATGACAAAACAATGACTGGGCATGTCGCATCGTTAAACATTTATTTATTTTCAACGTTTTAACTAATAATATTAAAATTCTCTTATTTTATTATGTAATAATCTATATTACTAAAAAAATAGTCTGTGTTTTTGAGACTTCCACCCACGCACCTAAACGTCTACATATTTTGGTGTGTCATTTTCGACTTAAAAATGTAAATTAATAATCAATTTGCGTTTCTAGAAGTGTAATATATCGTTGATATGTATAATCGTTTACAATTACATAGGTATCATCAAATAAAACAGGACGCGAGGGGCGAAACGTCCTACAATATCGCGGGTCATGGGTCTCTGATAAGCGCTCACCACTAACCTTAGCGATTGTAAAGATACTGCACTCCGCGAGTTTAAAGCGGCTGACTTGCACAGATTATAAACTTAGACGGCTATTTAAAAATATATGAGATTTTATAGAATCATATTTTTTATTACAGAAGGAGTTTCGGAAAATAAAATATTAGATAATTTATGTTTCTTGATTATATTAGCTGAAAATTAAAGTATAATTTTTAACTTATAAAGCTGAATAATTTATCCTTTAGAACAATTAAAAATAATACTATTAAAAAGCTTTTTAAAAATATATTTTAAAATATTACACACAATAGCATTAAGACATATCTATAAAACTGTTTATACCTAATAAGATGAGTTTAGCGTTACAAAAGTAAGTCAATACAGTATATACGATAACATTATGTTTATAAGACCATAAACATATTTCAGCTATTGATAAGTAACAAGTATTAAAAATATTTTTATAGTTAAAGTCGTGTACATAGTATATATTTAACGCGGCTCCTCTTTTATTTTTATAATGGGATATTTCTTATCTACCTTCTTATGACGTAGACGTATCTACGTCTACTTTACATCTGTAAACAAGAGAAGATATCTTCTTTTGTTTACAACTACGTCTTTTTACCTAATCGTGTGAGATATTCCACTATTAGGGGAGAAGACGTAGATTATCTAGAGTTGGGACACTCTACCTAATGCTCTCACTTACGTCGATTTAAAAGACGGCACTATTTAAAAGACTCTACATCACAGTAGTACATGGTAGTTTCAATTTCCTTAACAATTAAGCGAAATAAATATAGTTTTACTAAGTATATTACAATATTTTCCTAATATAAGCGTAAATCATTAGAAATATTCAGAAATCCTGATTTATTAATTTGCCAATTCGCCAATTAGCCAATTCGTTAACATAATGCACGTCACTGGCTATGATAAGTAATAGTTTTATGAATTAAGCATGAGTTCATAAAAATAATGTTCTTATTATCTAAAATCTTAATAAATCAGCGCAGACTAATAGATATACGACACGTTTGTTTTAATTACGTCACGGGAAATCGGAAAATCTCTCCCCTTTTTGTTTTACAAAAAAGAAACGATCTCCTATAAACAATTTGAGTTTGTGTCCTTTAATAAAAGTAAGTTAATTTCCGCAGCAGGCAGAGAGTATCTAGTTATCAAAGACTTTGTTCTACATTTTCCGCCCAAATTGCCTCACTAGATCGCAAAAAGGAACATGGGCATTGATCCTATAACCATTTGTCCAACCAACCACTATGTCACTGTGGTGTCACGGATATTAATAAGGTGCGTTATTCCAGCGTTTAACATGTAAAAACATTATTTCTTCAATAGTGTCCGTTTATCCGTTAATGATTTTCCATCACGAAAATCATCGGAAACTAACATTTATAGCGATTACGATCGGGGTCGCATCAATGAGACGGGTTCAGGAGGAAGTGCGCTAGCGAGGGTTCTATTTGATTGTGATGCAAATTCCCTATTTCCGGTGGGGGAGCTACAGGTGGGGGTCGCGCCACCGACTACCACTCAATTGCGTACAGATTGATGGAATGTGTTTTATTGGACAACGTAACAACTCTAAATGATTCTTTATTTTGTAATTTTACAAATCAATTGAAAGTCAAAAAGTTTTTGTATAAAATCATTGTGACCTTTTAAATCTACAAAATTGTATCATCTAAGAATATTTATTAAATATTATGTTATAAGTTACAATTAAGTCTATAATTATGATAATAAAGTAAGAAATACACGTCGTTACACAGCGGGGTACTTCCCAACAAACACGGCTCGTTGCAAATTCCTCAAGGTTAAAATAAATCCCATACTAATCATATGGGATTTCTCAAGAGGCTAGAACAGCATATAAAGTTAATGAAAAGTATAAATATTGCTTCACGCTTTTTGGCACATAGCAGGGTAGTCAAAGAGAACCCAGTGTACATTCCGAGCGAAATCAAGACGGCGCTTTATGTGGTGGGACCTATGCCCGCTCTTTTTCTTAGTTACCGAAACGGAGAAATAAAATCAATACGTATTCTTTTGCTCAAGTAAGAATCGAAGCCACGATCATCACGATTACATCCAGACAGTGTCACACTGCGCCACAATGACCTCTATAAACACTGCTATTTGCAATAATGCTTTCAATGTTGCTAGTTCATGCATTACTTTACAATTATTATAATAATCGAGTTATGTGACAGCGACGAGCGTATACTACAAGGTAATCTCGTGCCTAGTAATTCTACTGTTTATTTTAATAAGGAATACTACGGTTTGAATACTAGTGCTCTGAAGCAAAATTTACTGCACTACCGTACAATTTAAGCAAGCTTTAAAAAAGGAAATTTATACGAAATTTAATTATATAATATATTTATATAATTATACATATTATTTATAAAGAAATGTTACTATATCAAGAAAACCGTACAGCCTACCTAGTAAACAGGAAATGTAAGATATTTTAATATTTTTAAATAATAAATAATTTTAAACTATGATATATTAGAAATGTTTTTTACAAGACCACATTATTAAAATCCAAATCCATCGCAGCTAGATTTCATACATTTTAGTTAATATTTGATTTCTTTTAGATTGAAAAAATACAGTAACGATTTTTAAGTAATTCAACTGACAATTTCAATTCCGTTACAAATTTATTATAACATACCAACATATACTAAAAAAAAGGAAGAAATGAGATTGAAGTCAAAAGGATGTCATTAGATATGTACATAGATGGAATGAATTATAAAAATTCATGTTATTTTTAATGAATGGCACTTAATTTTTTTACCATAACCATACGAATAAAATATTTTAATTAAGTTTTGGAGCATTTCTATTTTTTTTTTTCATAGTAAGATTACTTTTAATAGGATACCGCGGGACCTTAAGATGAGATGCGTACATACATACGTCACGGTCTGCTTGTTAAATGAAGCACTCTCGCACTCTAAATACGTTTCTCACATAAGCGAATGCAAAGTAACGATAATCACTAGATCTTTTAAGTTCTATAAAATAAAATATGTAAATAAAACTTCTAGGCTCATTAATCAGTCAAATATGGATTAGACAATCCATCCGTGAAAATCAATCATTTGTTTATTTTAAAATATTTTTTATTTTCATATTTTCACAAGGCCTTGTCAATGAGTTCCGTTCAGTCAACACGTGGTCTCTCTAAAATGTGGAAAAAAATAGTGTCTTAACTCTGTTTACTTCTCGAAAAGTTTCCACATAATATACTGATAATGTGGATAAAGAAAATATCTAAAAACGAAAATGTTAGTACCAAATTATGTAATATATTTATTACTTGTATTACAAAGAAGAACCACAGTAACATTACATACTTACAGCATAAAATAAAAAACGTTACCATTTCTTATATTTTAAATAAGAAGTCCTTGAAAATTTATGAGTCACAGTTTTATTTTTCTCATAATTATGCCCTTTTTAAAACAAAATCACTGTACTGTTCACTAAAATTGATATGCAAATACACCCTTCCGGTATTAAAAACGTCACATAGCGTAAGGGTCGTGTTCACTTTAGCGTTAAAAATGAAATGCCGCATATACATACCGACAGTAATTGTTTTCATCACCCTCGTGTATAATAGGGAGGGTCAATATTTATGCTTATCTTATTGTTGTTTTAATTTTAAGTTTATGGAATCTTTTCAGCAGCTTCATGCTTTTTCCCGCACAGGGTAGTCAGAATGTAAAAACAGTCCGTTCTCCACTTTTCTTCTTACTTTTATATATTTATCCTCTTTTTCTACACGTATATAAAAAGTTAATTTAAGGGATGATATCATAAACAAAGAGTGATTAAAATTATTAACGTACTTAAAATTATTGTATTTTACATCCAAATGTTTATGTGTCAAATTGAGATTTTTCTAATTATTTTTTTCGTATGCTGGGCTCCGTAGACTTCTTATATACGCCATAAAAGCATATCACTGAGTTATTACATGGAAAGTTATGGCGTGAACATTATATTAAAATGTTAAAATTAAATTTGGTTACGGCATATGGCTTAAGTAATTCGTTAATTATTTGAGGGCTCTTCAAATATTATTCACACAGTACAAAGGCGGGGTAATGTCTTACTCGGTGCTCAAGTTTAACAGATTTACGTAGCGATTTTCAAAGGCGTACCGCGTAACCTATCTTTAGTAGACCGAAACAAACTTCAGCTATAGAAGCGACACTGGCTACTAAGCCAGTGCAACTTTGCAAATTCGACTGCATTGAGTTGATTTTATATTTCATTAAAAAAGATGACATTCTCTGTATTAAAATAATTCGTTAATAACCCAAGACCGTTATTTCCTTTAGGTAGGTATATAATAAACATAAAAATCTTCAAAGAAAATGGTAATGTGCCAAAATTTGATAAATATAGAATCTAGCCGAGAGTAACTGTATCCTTAGAGTTTATATAACAATGTTTCCCTTTACGTCTTATAATAACGTGCTTCTAAGGATTACCTAAAAGAAATGCGAAATGAACGTTGGAGAGAAATTTAGATCTTTATAAATACATTGACGTTACAGACCGTCACCCAAGCGCAGACGCAGGGGGCGGCCACCCCGGCCCGAGGTCGTTCACATATCCCTCCCCCTCCCCCTCCCGCACCCTCAGCCAGTCCCTCAGAATCACAGCCCTTTATGCGTCCGCGCAGAGGGCTACTCGGGGGGCAAAGACTTCGTTCGTATTTCTTTGTTTTGAAATGCCTTCTAACTCAAGCCGTGTGCAGGTACTCCTAACTGGTCATTGGAATTTTATTTTCTTAGAAAAAAAGACTGTTAATTTTTTTTTGTCACATTATAATGTCACGTCAGTTACAGTTAATTAAAAATTGTAACGCTTTTTGTAAAACCTAATTGAAAAGCTGAATTTAACTTTTTTTATAATATTTAACTGCTCCTTAGGGCAAAGTTTTACTACCTATATACTCCAAAGTTACTTACGCTCATGACAGCTTTCTATAATATTTGTTTATTTTCAAGAAAAACCTCTTCTAATACATAAAATTCTCACACATTCAGCGGATAGGCGATTCGATAAACTTTTACGAGTATTATTCTTGAGATAGTCTTGTGGGGTAGTTACTAGACCGGGTAGAAGGTAAGTACCGAAGCATAACGTCTCCCACAGGTTATTAACGGACGATGCTAAATCATTTGACCACACTGGTAACGGAAAAACTGCGTTATTAAGAACGATTATAAAAATAAATTCTTAATAACTTAATAGACTGTAAACAACTGGTTGTGGGTTCGATTCCCATTAGAGGAGTGGAAATGTTTAATATCTCCATTTTCTTCGGTCTGGTATCGAGGCAAGCGTGGCGTTAAGTTCCGCCACTTAACGCGCAATGCCTCCGAATTTGGCGGAAAGTAGGGAACGGAGTGTTTTAACACTATGTTCCCTCTACCTGCTTGCTGTATGCGGGATACAGCGTGAAGCTATAATAAAAAAAAGAACTTAATATTTTTGTCACAGAACCATAATTTGTTAAGTATTTAAATAGAAAGAAGTACATAGATAATTTTTATAAAAAGAATATTTTGGAATTTGTTTAATCATTTTCTGGAGGAGGAGGGTGTTAATGACTTCAACTCAACATTAACTATAGTGGTCATATTTTATTACACTTGTAATTTTCTCAGAATTCACGAATTTCGTATTTTGTTAAATTAGAAGTGCCAACAAGTACTTATTCGATTTAAGTTATACAAACTCTTTTAAATCTATTCATTATAGCCATTTTATGATGATGGTTTTTATAATTTATAACAATTTTATCGAAGGAAAATTTTTCTTAGTAATTACTTACAATATATTACTCACAATATATTATTAGTTGCAGAAGACAGCCATTTAATATTACTGGAAGTTTAAACATCCAGTGTCATTGAACTATTACAAATAATCAATGTTGAAAATACCTACATGAAGTTACATACTAAAATTAATTTACTTGAACAAAACAGATCTAAAATACTACGTTACAAATAAAGTGCACTTCAAAAGGCCAGGATCACCCTCGAACACCCTCGACATTAATTTACTGTAAGAAGTTAACAATAAAAAATACACCCCTTTTACAAAATAAACGGGTAACACGTAAAAATAAAAGGCACCCCGCCCGCATACCGACGCACCGACTCGGTCGTATCAAATTGAACGAAATTTACTATATTACTGAACCAATTACAGCAACGTTTTTTACGCGATTTAGAACTTTATAATGTTAATAGGAGAAATACGTTTTTTTTTAAAACACTTAACAGTTTACGAGAACGCGAATAATAGGGGTGGTTTGTTTATCGGAGGATGCAATTTATTCATTTGACTGTAAATAGTCACGATATACAAATTTATGACGCGTGACGGAAACGTAACTCATTTGGACCTCTTAGTTAGTTAATTTTTTGCCAAACGTCATTTAAACTTAAAGAAATTACTTTTTGTTATGGCCTGGCGAGTTGAGGCCAGTAGTGACGCAGTGGCACAAATAATGACTGTAAAGCGACTGGTTGTGGGTTCGATTTCCACTCGAAGATTGGAAATATTTAATATTTCTATTTTCTTCACTCTGGTGTCGAGGCGTGGCGTTAAATTCCGCCATTTAACACACAATGCCTCCAGAATTTCACAGAAAATAGGGAGCGGAGTGTCTTAGCACTAGGTTACCTCTGTAAGTTTTATAAAGTTTATATTATTAAAAAGGCATTTTATATTTAGATATACTTTTCGGTCAGTCGTTCGCTTCATAAATATCGTGATTTTGTAGAAGACAAAACTTACATCGCAGTTTTGTATATGAATTAAACGATTCATGTTGTCATCACAAGGAAGCGATATAACCTTTAAGAGCAGCTAGTAAGAAGCTAATCCATCAATAACTATACATTTGAAAGAAATGTTATTTGTCATCAGACATTACAATAGTTGATGGCGTGAAAACAAATCAACGTTGACAAGAATGCACAAACAAACTGGTTCTTAAAACGTAATTGAGTTAATTATTTAAAATACATTTGTACATTTCGCAATAATCATTTGTAGTTTAGTGATTTACATTACTATATTTATAAGTAGATCAAATAAAGAGCTTTTTCCGCGTAATCAAAGACACTGCGTTCTCCACTATTTTTTTCCAGTAATTCTTGCAAAGAATGTAAAGTTTTTTTGTTTTTTAGCTTCACGCTGTATCCCGCATACAGCAGGGTAGGCAGAGGGAACCTAGTGTTAGGATACTCCGTTCCCCACTTTCCGCCGAATTCGGAGGCATTGCGTGTTAAGTGGCGGAACTTAACGCCGCGCTTTACCTCGGCACCAGAGCGAAGAAAATGGAAATATTAAATATTTCCACTCCTCGAGTGGGAATCGAACCCACAACCAGTCGTTTACAGTCATACGCTCGTGCCACTGGGCCACGACTGGCCACATGTATTGTTCAAGAATAACATATACGCCCTAATGAGGATCCTTATACGTGCACACTAAGGATATTTTTTAAATAATCAAAATTCCTTACGAATGTTGAAATAAATTGACAGAAAGTTCTCCCCCATTGTTATTATATTAAAACCTGTAACTGAAACGCACCCGACACTTATCGCGGTAGTGTTGAAAGACAAGTGTTGGTAATGTTCACATTGATATTTAAAAGTTTTCTAGAAATGATATTAATAAAGATTATTCCAAAAAGCGCTTAAGTCTTAGTTAAATATTGTATATTAAATTAATCAAATTACCAAATTAATAATATTTACATGTACTAAATACTTTATTCGAATAAGTATACCCATTCAAATAATAAATATTCAAATACAAAATTCTTTTACACTCTAGTTCTATTAATTTTACAAACAAAAATTATGTCGATATTAGAATTTCCATGTTTGCTTCTACTCTATTTACAAATAACTTTTGCCACATTATCAGTTAAAATAAAGTAAAAAAACACCCCTAAAATCCTAATACATATAATAAAATTGTGTAACCATAACAGCTCTGTCGCTTATCGAATCGTAGTGTTAAACGACAAGTGTCGGTGGCTTATATACTCACATGGATCTAGAGCGCAACTGGAAAGCTTTTCTATATTACCCCTCATGTTAACAAAAATATTAACCATTCTTTTAGTAGGATTACATTTATATGTTAAGGGAAAATGCCATATAAATATTATATAAAACATAAATGAATTGTTCTCAAAAAATAATTCTAAATTTCAACCGAAGATATCATAATTATACTAAATTTTATTATTGAATATATTGTTTTAATACTGTACTAGTATTTTTTTTCTTTTTCCATCACATTCATAAAGATAATTATTGTACTTAGTCACTTCTAGGAAATCTACATCAAAATCGAAACGTCATAAAGCGAGCCACGACATGCTATGTGACAGCGCCACCGACATGGGGAGCGCATTCATTCATATTTTTGATCCGGTCTAGTGCTTACAGAGAATAGTAAACGTACCTATCTGCTTTTTTGTAAATGCTATGATATTGTTAGGTAAAACTGTTGGAAGAAATGATTTCTAATCATTAGAAAATAATTCTTATAAATAAATTCTGAAACCAACAAAAAAATCTCATTGAGTATATTTTTTCGTAGTAGTAATATAATTTTAATCCTTGTTTTTATAATGCATAATTTAACATTAATTATTATTATATAAAAATAAATATGTTTTAAGGAGTTGTTTTCGAAGTGGAAAATACAGGACAGGCCAATCGTCATAATAGGTAACATACGTAAACGTATATTCTCATTTAGAAAAAAAAATATTAAAATTGTTCTTTGCATTAACAACATAATTTTAATAAACTGAATATAATATTACATAACAATTATAAATAACATCAATTAGGTATGTTGCTATCAAATGCAACGTGTACTTCCCTATTACTTGTGCATTTTGATTAGGAATTCCATATGTACTGAGTTAATTACTTAGACATTCATATATAAAAGAATTGTGCTTTTGCAGTAAAGAATAACGTGTATCTTATGGCATAATTCTAAACTCTTGAACACGAGCAACACCTATAATGATAAAAAAGGTACTCAATAAAAACCAGCCCCATCTCTTAAGTCGTGTCTGTCTGTTGCCTAGGTAGCAAACATGCTTCTAATTGCATCTGTACAAAAAGTCAAAATCGTGAAGTCTCCCACGAGACGTCGAGGGGAGGGAACGCTTGAGAACGGGTAACTTTTGTTCCTTTTACGTCGTCCGAAGGGGGATGACCGGCCGCTTTGTCCCTCTTTGTTCCTCTTATTTTAAATTTTCAAGTTTCTTTGGGTGAGTCTTAAATCTTAAAACGTGATATTTTGGGAGTAAGTAAGCTTTCTGTTTTCTTGTTTCATTTCATATTTTAATATTTGAAAGTGTAAGCTAAAATATAAAGAGAAAAGCAATAAATACATTTCTAATTTAGTTTATATTTTGTTATTTATACTTTACCGAATACTGGAAAATATGATTGTGGAAAAAATGGTAGAAATATGATTATTTGACGTTTTTCATTTAAGTGGACTTAGGTAATAATATTACTTTCAGTCTTACTATTAAAAAGAATTTATATTAAAAAGTGTAGGTGCTATTAAAATATATTACGGAAGCTGTTAAAGGCTTAGAAGCGTATAATAATCATAATAGTATGATAGCAGCCTTATTATAATAGAAAATCTAATAATAAAAGTTTTACTACTATAAGAAAAGTAACTGTTTAAATGGACGGCACAGTTAACTTTCTCCAGTTAATATTGTTTTACCTCAGTCAATATTACTGGCTTTTGTTTACACTTCTATTACAGAGAGATTAAAACAAAACAAATATGCAGAACGTACTGCAAATCGTGCTGAACGCTGATTACATTTTTAACTCTGCAAAGCATATTTTGTTATATAGTAAAAAGTTTTATAAACAATGTTTTTATTTGTAGACCAAGGGCCATCGTGGTGCAGAGTAATTATATTTAAATTATTTTCATTTCTTCGCTCTGTATCCCGCACACAGCAGGGTAGGCAGAGGGAACCTAGTGTTAAGACACTCCGTTCTCCACTTTCCGCCGAATTCGGAGGCTTGCGTGTTAAGTGGCGGAACTTAACGCCGCGCTTTACCTCGACACCAGAGCGAAGAAAATGGAAATATAATTTCCACTCCTCGAGTGGGAATCGAACCCACAACCAGTCGTTTACAGTCACACTCTTGTGCCACTGGGCCACGACTGGCCACAATTTCTTCGCTCTACTGACAAAACTGTGTGGCGTTGTGTTCCGCAACTCAGCATGTAATGTCTGGAATTCGTGTGGAGTGTCTTAATATTAAGTTATCTTTGTCTACCTACCTAAGTTAGCTATGCGGAAATAAGCGTAAAGCTATTTTTATTTGT
Organism: Dryas iulia moderata; assembly: GCA_019049465.1. Taxonomy (NCBI): domain Eukaryota; kingdom Metazoa; phylum Arthropoda; class Insecta; order Lepidoptera; family Nymphalidae; genus Dryas; species Dryas iulia. Next base: position 6,702,892 of record CM032417.1, read on the forward strand.
AGCAATTATTAAAATTAAAGCAACCTAGAAACTTCTCGCCAAAACGGTAATTTATACAATGCTTTTATAAGCGTAACTTGTATTTAGCAATCTATTTATTTATCTACTGTCTATCTTTTTCTTTATAAATGACCACTACCAACCGTCGAACTTTACTTTATAATTTGTTTTTTTTTAATCTTACATTTACAGTAATTAAAAGAATTGTAGAGAGCTCGTAGTCTCTATGTACTCTACCGTTAGTGTCCAGTTTTTGTAGATTATATTACATTGTATACAATATTCAGTCAGGGCGGTCAGGATTATATTATGTGGGGCAGATATGCGAAGCTATAGAGGTAGGTAACATTTAGGTGTATTTTCTACACTACCCACGCCAATATAGTATTTTTATCAAATCGAAAATAGTTATGGTACTTCTTATAAGAAAAAATATTTTAGCATCTTTACAAAATGAATTATTAACAAATAATTACATTTTATTAATAAGCTTTCCTAACAAATATTACATTACTAAATAACTTTTAGAATAGCAGAATTGAAATAGTCCACGTCTAGGCTGCTATTTAGTTAAAAGCTAAAACTGAATGCGCTAAATAAAACCTGGATCAATAGGCGGATTCAGTGACGTAACATATTACTCTTTAGCTTAATATATTTTAGACCTAGATATATATTTAATATAGCAATACTATGAAACAATAAATTACTATTTACAACAATTCTTAAAATACTATTTACAAAACGTATTCTAAAATATACTATTTCCAAAACGAAATGTATTCTATCACTCCACGAGCAATGTCTCGAATTTGATGGTAGACAGAGAAAGGAGTGACAGAGTAATTGCGTTTTCTATTTTAAACTAGCTGTCACATAAGTTCTTAAAATGTTTCTTAAAATTAAATAAATTATTGAGAATGTTTCATAAAAAATATTATATTCATATTAATAAGATCTTTTGTTTTCGCAATTATTACACATTTTGTGATAAAACTATTTTTAACCGGATTAATCGCGTATATTCTTGTACACAGGCGAGTCTACCTGTGACCACGGACTACTGTAAAGTGTTCGAAACGTCGGTTTTCTAAAAACGTATTTTCGAATACCAAAAATAGACGCGATTGATTCGGATAAAGATTGTTTCATTTAAAAGAAAATACATAATATACTACATATGTATTTTCTTTCAAAAATAAACTAGATAATGTACTTTTTTTTAAAGTTAGTTATCTTCAAATATTCATAGTGCAAATTAATTTGAGGAACAGAAGAATTAGTTTAACAACTCTCGTCAATATATATGACTAAATTACATTTGCATTTTACTAGCGCTTGATAAGTATCTATTGACACGGCGTTGCAACCCTCTCGCATTGATCGCGCGATGCGGGTGTTATCGACAATGTATCGACTGCCAGCCACCACCCACCCCAGGACTATGTTGATAATAACATCCTAAAATAGCTCTTCTTTCAAAGCATTACGTTATATGTCAGGAACAGGTACGGGTATCTATGAGGGTATGCGCCGATCGATGGCCGATGGAAATGTACGAGCACCAACACGAAAAGCCAATTAGCCTGCTTCATTTGCCCGTATTCTGTGACCTAATTGAAATCATCCTCATCATATAGCTCGTAAAGCGTGTTTGTTAAACAATGTGGTATACAAAATGTTAAGCTAAAAGAAAAAATAATTACGTTATAGTGTTTATATGAAAATCGATGAACATAGAAAGGAAATGAAATATTCGTAGGAATAAAACTTAATACGCATAATAAGATATAACTTTCTCTTATTTTTATTAAATATTTTTTTCTAGTAAATTCTATATATATGAAATTGAATTATATATAGATGTTATGCGATTTGACTGCTTTGAGCTGTTTGTATAAAATAATGATGTTCATACATAGATTCAAGTAATAAAAATACAGTATCTAAATTAGTATCATTAGTATGTAGTAGATGATTAATATTTATAAAAAGACGTCCAGAGCAACTTCACGTTTTTTCCCGCATAGCAGGGTTAAAGAAAACCTAATGCCAAGGCAAGGCGTTCTCTACTTTCCGACAGAAATCAAAACATTGCGTCGGAACTCAACGCCTTGCTTTATTTTAGGTACAGAATGGAGAAATGAAAATAATATATAGTGATATCCCCGAGTGGGAATCAAACCCACGACGATTGTGTTTACAGTCGGACACTATCCAAATGCGACATGACGGCCTCGATTTATATTCAAAAACCCTAGAATAACCAAACGTTTGAAAATATATGTATAGTAGTTACAAAGCATATTTTGGCATACTGATTTAAGACATATGCGAAGTTATATTAAAATTTGTGAAAATAAGAGAAAGAGACCATATAAAAACAATGATAATATAATAGTATATATAGGTACACATGCGAATCATAAACAAACTATTAGATATTGTGAAACTGAAATATATCACATAAGCGCTACAACATAGAGTAATTTTAGGGCCAATAGGCCATACAGCTTATATATAGAAAAATATTTTTTAAGTAGTTACACAAATAGCCACACCTGTTTTAGACACAAAAAAACATATAAAAATATAAGCATAGAAAATCGAATCGAAATAAAAATATGTTTAACTATATTTATATTTCAGTAGCGTAACATTTTTATATAATTTTAGAATTTATGTTACACGTCCGCACAACTTAAATTCATTGAGCATGCGCATGGATCAATCATGCGCACTTATATCATTTTATGTAACATTTGGTAAGTCTCATACGAAATTAAAAACACCTCAATTTCAGTACATACCTATCATAGAATTAAATTTTTCAATTATTGTAATTCTTAATGAGTAAACCTTTTGAATATTATAATTTTTTATAAAATATTCGTATGACAGTACATGCTGAATGTTTACCAAATCTGTTGGTAACCCATAGAGTCTCGAAGGTGGTCATTCGAAAGGTTGCCACCTCGGGCACACACCTGCACGAGAGACATTCTCGACACGGCAATAGCCGAACTTATCGCTATGCGCTGACGCAACCCAAACAGGATCCACCTCCCAACAAAAAGTTCCACGGCCACTATTTCGAAACTCGTGCGCACCTAAATAGAGAAAGGCATCTATGTGCTTGTACATCATTTGTAGCTCCGCTAGTCGCAACCCACGGGGTACGGGGTGAATGCCCTTAACGTCCTCTGTCCTCCTCAGCAGTAGCGCCCTCCCGTTCTAGCGTGCGAGAATCCCTCTTCTTTTGACTTTGAAAAGAGGGCACGTAATCATAGATTGCAACTAATACTGTGCTCTATGGTGTTATGTTTAAAGAGAATTTTCAAATGTACATTTACTTACTGTGTTCGGTTAAGGGTGTGTGCGCACGCGCATTGCGTTTGTATTCAAATGAGGACAGTGCGTTCCGCGCCAGAGAGCACTATGATTGTACTTTTTTAGTCCGTGAGCCGTAATCAGCTACAAGGAAATGAGCATCCTTAGGGGTAGCGACTACGTTATTGAGGACAGCATCTCGTTAATGCACGGCAATTAAGACCTATCAGACGCTATACATATGCTAGATTACTATGACTGTTATTAACGCTTACCACTTTATGATTTCCTTGTAAACGGTTATTGTTTCGTAATTTTCATCTCTATCGTAAAATTTAATGATTATTAAATAATAATTTGCTTTAAATTATAGCGTTTTAATAGGTAACTGGTCTATGTTTAATAGCAATTACATATATTAAATAAGCATAAACCGGTACTAGTTATTGAATAACTAACGTACATGAAGAATTTAAAATCAAAATTATATTTTGATTCTAAAATATAGTTTTTTACAAGATAGAAGCTGTATATTTAGACACAACTTCGTTTTAAGAAAAACCTTATAAAATTAATTTGTAATACACAATTCAAATTTTAATATTTCAACCAAGTTTGTACCTAGCAACATAATTTATTTAATGTCTTGTTAAGAACTGAAATAACAATAAAATGTTAACAATGCATTTCGATAAGTCAAAATCATTTGACCTTTAAGCATACTTAGCTAAAAGTCGAATAGTCGCGTGTGAAATTTCGTTACGACTAACACTATGACTGTCAATCATATATCTTTAAATCCTAAATATATTCATATTATATATTTTTAAACTGATAACTTCTTCCTTTCCTTCGACCTTAGTGATAGCTTCTGAATGTAAATGTAGTAGTTGAGGATTCGATTCCCACTCAGAGGAATAATTATATTTAATTTCTTTTTTCTCTTTCTCCTTTCTGTCTACCTAATATAAAGTGTGCCGTTTATTTTCACCAAGTGGTGAATGATGAATACGGAAATTTGGATTTCGTGCGGAAACTAGAAGACACTAGATTCTCTCCGACTACCCTATGCGATAAAAAGTCTGAAGTGTGAAATAAATACATGATTATGGGTAACAGAACGTAGAATTACTTTTATAGGACAATAATTTGTCCTTGCCAAATTTGAATCTAATGGTCTTGGGGCTAGTAAACCAATTCACTGACCACTAAGTTGTTACTTAGTGGTACAAATGTAGGTATGCCTATTCATACTTTATTTTACTATAGAATATAAAACAATTTAATAACTTAAACTTATTGAAATTAATAAAATAGTGAGAAATTTTATTACAGTAAAAATTACTATTAGTAATTTTTACTGTAATAAAAACGAGACACCCGCAAGCTTATATAAAAAGAGTATTAAATTGTAATTAAATCTTAGAGTACCACGCATACCTCTGTAGTTACAAATTGAATTGATTTTCTACGCCGGGAATATATTAAAATAAGTTAAGTGCAAGGTGTTATCCATTTTATCAAAGAGGATCCTGTTGATTGAGATAAATTTATAGATAAAAACGGTAACCCGCTACTCGGAGATGATGCTGTGATAAAGATCATTATCATTCATTTTCCTAAAAATGCGATAACAGTTGACTGTAGGTACAGTTAGCTAATTACGTTAAAGTTTTGTATATAAATATGATTTCACCTGTTGATAGTAAAATTTTATAATTCAATAAATCTACTTATATGAGCATCCATATTATAATATTTGATTCTCTTATTATTACGTTTCTGGAATATAATTGAGAATCTTTTGATTGCATATTGGTTATAAAATTAACATAAATGTGTTTTAAATTTTTAGGTATTACTAAAATTATTACTGGTCGTCGTGGCGCAGTGGATCACTAGTGGAGTAGACTGTAAGCGCGATGGTTGTAAGCTCGATTATCACCTGGGAAAATATTTGTAATATAATGATTTATTACATACTATATTTAAACACAATGCGGCGTTGAGTTCCGTCCATGCAACATGCAATGTCTCGATTTCAAGCCGAATGTAAGAACGAAGTCTTGACGACTTGACTTGACTAGGTTCTCCCTGGCTACCATGTTATGCGGAAAAAGCTTAGTATTTTGTACTACCTAACACCTGTATAAAGATCCATTACACCTTTTATTAAAAACCAAAGTAAAAAGAACATACAGTTGCATAGTGCAGTAGTATGACATGCTCATACTGTTAATATTGTTTTTTATTAGGTATGCAACGGCACCACGTCGAATGAATCAACGCTAAGCTGACATTGAAATCTGTCCCACGTATACCGGTTAGCAAATTGCAAGCAATTTTTATTCTTATTGACATTTTGTATAGAAGTTTTATACAAACGTTAAACCTTTATAAAGAAATGTTATTGCTACGGAAGTAACACTTTGGATTATGTACTTTTTTGATTTTATATAACTCTTTAAGAACATAATTCTATTAGGTAATTTTATAATTTAATAAACTTACTATAAAGCTTAAGTCTAAACTAATGATATGAATGTGACTTCACAACCACTCTATTTGCGTACTTTATTTTATTATATAAATTAATGTAATTTTTTTTGGGTAAATATACAGTTTCGGTTCTTATTTTTATAAGAACACATTCATAAAGGTAAAATATGCAAAGTTTATAGCTATTCTGTCTGTTAAAAAGCTCAAAAATCTAGGTATAATAATTCTATTATAAATTGGTATCATATGTAAATTAGCATGATTTGTAATTTTCGGTACAATTTGTTCGTATATGAATGTATTATCTAGCTAGCAAATATTACTTTTTTAATTACTTTAAAAGAAGCAGTTTCCCTTTATTTCCTGCACAGCCGAAGTCGGAGGCCATCTAAGGTCAAAACACTACGTCTTCTACTTTGCGCCAAAAATCGAGCTTGCATGTTGAGTAGCGGAACTCAACGCCGCGCTTTGTTCTTGACCCCATAGCGAAGAAATCCAAATTTTAGTATAATAATTGAGTTTAAATACTTAATTATGTTTATGCCAAATAAAGTATTTTTATATAAACCTATATTTTTAGATTTATACTATTGGTGGCCCCTATACTTATTGTTAAATTCTTTATTTTTCTTAACTTTATCTATACATATATAATAAAAAAATAACTAACCGTTGTCTGTATACGGAAAATATATAAGAAAAAATATTATTCGAGGCATTTATCAATCAAATAATTTTTGTTATGTTCTGTTTATCTGTTTATATGACTATTGTATTTTTGTAATGTTCCCTTTACGTTTAGTGCTATATAATTTATTTCAATTGGTTGATAAATAAAAAAGTTACAATAATTTATATTCTGTTCGACAAATTTGCTACAAAACACTTTTATTAACTTGGCTGAAATTTCAACTTACGCTAGTCCATACTTATATTATAAATGCAAAAGTCTGTCTGTTTGTCTGTCACGCTTTCACGGCTGATCTACCGGTCCGATTTGGATGAAATTTAGAATGAAAGTAGTCAAAAGTCCAAGGTTAAACATAGGCTACTTATTTTTTTAAAAATTCACCCCCAAGGGTTACAATATAAGAAAAGAGTTAAGTAACTCACGCGGCGAAGCCGCGAGCGGGGCCCTAGTCTTACATATTTATTATAATATGATTTCCTACAATTTGCCGTTATTGTTTTCCTACTAAGCAATTTCAGACAGAGTATGTTTTTCCAAGTAAAGCTTACATAACAAAATTGTTAGCGTATTATAAGTACAGCTTTTAGATTATTAATTATGTGTCTTGTGTAACTCGTAACAATATAATTGTAATTAACGCGATGAAGAAATAAATCACATACAGTACCTGGCTTAAGAGAATTCTACAACTATAATATATTATAAAAATATTATATCATCTTTTGTTTAGTCTTTACGAGGTCCATAAGTTTATAAATGTTGTATAAAATATATATTTTGTTGTCTCGTAATTTATTTTTACTTATAAAATTTGAAAGAAAATATTAAAAACGACAAATAAGTCACTACACGAATATCGAGTAAATTGTAGTGAATCATTTTTGTTTCTATTTCGCATAAAAAGAATAATATTTACTTATTACTAGCTGTGCTCGCGACTTTGTTCGCGTGGAATTAAAAAACAATATAATTCTAAAATAAAAGTAGCCTAAATTACTTCTTATCACATTAGCCATCTGCCAGTGAAAAACTGTCCAGCTTTTCCAGTGATTAGTGGGAACAAACAGACAGACACAAATCGTAAAAATGGTTACTTTGTGATTTGTATACATACATATGCATTGTATACATACTTAGTAAAGAGCGGTTATTTTGATATTACAAATAGGCATTCCAATTTTATTAATTTATATAAATGTAAAGATGATAATAAAATATCTTTATACGAAAATCATCTAAAAGTTAGTCAATAAAATAAAATATTAATATATAGTTTTAAAATATATAGACTCTGACGTACCCAGTAGCAATGCAAAGTCAAATCTATAAGACGTAGGCGTCATGACCTTCAGAAATCCTGGCGCGTCTCTAACTCTTCTATCTTTATCAATCTTAAATTACTTTTAGCATTGAACCTTAAGGCTATATAAAAGTACATTTTTTTTATATAAGCCAGGTATTATATAAAAAAACAATATCAAGAATCTAAAAAGATTAAGAAAAGACTAAAAAGCAATATCAATCTTATGCATCCACTACGATGAAGCTGAATTCAAGCAGAATACAAGAGTACCTGATTCTCTTTGACTTTTTTTAACAAAAATAAAAAGCATTTATTGTCTGTTTTCGATGCATAAACAGAAAGATAGATTACGAATTTCCAAAAGCATAGCACGAAGAACTATATAGGTGCGAACATATACACGCGTAATTAATAAAACACATTTTCTGTATGGAACATGAAAATAATCTAGTTCTGAATTTAAACTTGCAATATCCTTAGATGACATTTGGTCAGTTTAAGATTTACCTAAAGCATATGTTATATAATTATTTTATAATATTATTACTAAAGTAAAGTTATGTGTGCACACAAAAAAATATAAAAATTGCACGGTTTAAAATTTTAATCGATGTTTAAAGAATAAGAATGAATTATAATTCTACAAATTACACGTACCTAGGTAGGTACATTATAATCGGCTGTCTACAAGAAAATAAAACTTATTGTAAAATCTCAAATTTTATCAGTCAAGTAAATGCACAATTCATTATAAAATGAATACATAATCAATTGAAGCAAGGCTCAAGTGACGAATAACTCAATACACGTTATGTTTATTGTTACTTAACATTGTATACGAGTGTATCAATGCACACAGCAGATCGTCTCCTGCGCCGTGCGTGGTACAATAAAATATTTCTTTTTATGTCTCCCTCGTGTACCGAGCGATTGCGCAAGGTGCATTCCGTGTTTACGCCTTTCGGGCAGTAGCCCCAGCTCTGAGGAAGTCGAAAACGTGTTTCGCCTATTATCAGTCGACTCAAGTTCAATATCGACTACACTATCACATTTTTCAAGACACGAATGAAAAGTTTCCGTTTTTTATTTAGATTTTATTATGATACTATCCAGTTTACCTTACAAGTACGTTTAGAATATACTTTTAAAAAATATATTTAATTGAATACCTTTTTTATACGAAAGTGGAGTGTTTTTTACCTAATACGAGTTTCTAGTGATTTTTAGCTAACTATTACAGAGGTATATTAGGACAATGTCAAAAAAAAGATATTTTTCCATTTGCAAGTTGGGTAATAATTCTAAGTACTCATTATTAATAAGTATTTATAATGCCAATTTCATATTTAACACCACCAAATTATGAGCATAGTTATTTTTTGCTATATCACTTTGAAGCTTGAGACTCTGATCAGACTGTATAATTACTTCCGTTATAGCTTTCGAACGTTTTAAAGCATGCACAAGTTATTGACGTTTTGATATTTTTAAATCATAAAGCGTAATTATTGACTGCTTTTCAATATTTATCCTATATGGGTGTAGGTTTGAAACTTAAAAGGAATATTTGTATTACATGTCATTGTTAAATGAGGTTCAAAAATGTAGCATTAATTGTATGTGTACAATAGTTGTTGCAAAATGTATTGATATCGCTTACCAGAAATAGATTAGGCTAAACGATCAGGCTCCCTATTAGTATCTTTCAGAGAGCACGTGACAGTACGCTAATAAGGATTAAATAATATCAATATTACAAATGCGAAGTCATAGAGGACCCACAAACATATTTATATCTTATATAAAATATTCAATCAAAAGATATCAGCATGTCTACTTTTGCTTTTTTGTTTCGTCAAAGTCTCGTCCGCCACAGTCACGAACTAGACCACGATGTGATCCACGTAATATGCATTACAAGTGAAAACCGCGAAAGTCTAGGTTTTTTATTTTTGCTATTCTTTAGAAGAATACAATGGGTATTGTAAATAATTCTAAACCTTCAAAAAATCATCTTATATTAAATACAACAGTACTCGTTTATTTTGTGACATTATGAAAATGAGTTTACGACCAAAATCAATCATGTTTGATGTCTGTGAAACAGCAGGTATCGGCCTCAATTCACCCCACTGTCAATGCAGTTTCCATTTGCAATCAGAATTCGCAAAAAGTTGTGAACGGGGCTACGAGCGGGCTGCGATATCGACTATCTTTGCAAATAGCCATTATAACATGAGCTGTAATTTCCGTTAACATTCCCCCTTAGAGACTTCGCTTTCCAAGTAGCGAGGGAAGGTGCGCAGATCATTCGATCTGGTGTCGATTTAATGACACATTGTTGGTCGGAGACGGAAAACGGTTAAAAGTATTGAGAAGTTCTTGTGATGTGCGCTTGCACACCGTTATCCTATTTCCTCCCTCTTAGTTTGAAGCCAGTTATTATGAAGTTTTAGCGAACATACGCCATCGTCTTTAGAAATTAAGCATAATGAGGCTTCGCGCCTTTGCAACTGTAAAAGCTTAGTTACTTTACGCTTTGTGTGCCAGATATGGTACGAACATGTGTAAATACTAATTACTTCCTGAATAATATGAAAGTACGATATTACAACCTTAATGTTTTATTCTAAACAAACAATTTTCTTAATTAAATTTAACATGTTTAGCAATAGAGAAGATACGATATGGATGTCGAAAGGCAAATTGTAGACGATAACAGGATTAACGGTGCCCTATCTGCATTGATGCGACAGCAGAACCTCAGCATAGCTGCACGTATGGCTGTACACAATGTAGATCTGTTACCGATGCTGTTATACGGCAGCGAAACGTGGATAAGGCAGAAAAACACGAAAGAAAGATGTACCTATATTGTAGACATGCGTTCTCTTCGTAGGTAAGTGGAGACAACTTAGCTGATCGGATCGGCAACAAAGAGATAAACAGAATGGCGTAAATGAAGACGTTATAGTAAGATTGTAAAAAAACTGGTTCAAGTGATTTGGTTACAGCGAGAGATTATGTTGGAAAAATAAAAAGATCCTTCGAGAACACAGTATATAATATATAGATGATATAGAAGGACGGTCACACAAAAAGCATTAAAGCCTTCCGGAGGGCATGTATAAAGAAAGAGGTTGATGACAGTGGAAAGAAGGAAAGAAATAAAGGACTGTAGATATTGGCGCTCTATTCCCAATGACAACCTCGCTAGTGTTAAAGCGTGAAGAAAAAAATGAAATACTTATAAGGTTAGATATAAATCAACGGCAACGTATAGGCGTTATTCAGATATTATAGGCGGGTTTTTGCAGAATGTAATTGATTGCTATAATAGTTTAGAAGAATAGGATATCTATAATAAGAAGAATCATTTGAAATGTTTCAAATGTTTCTTTTTTATTATATTGAAATTCAATTTAGAATATGTACTGTAGACGCAGAAGTTAATTGTTTGTAGCATTACCAATTAAAATTATATGATTATTTAATGTCTATCTAAATCTATTCCAAATTAATCGAATAAGCGTACTTATTCCTAAACAGTTAATAGAAAATTTACTACGAGAATATTTTCTTCATAAAACTGTTCATGGGTGTTGTACGTATATGAAATATATGAATTATTCATTGTAATAATCGAATCTTAATCTAAAGCAGATTTGTATTAAAAAAGTGTAATAGACACATATATAGTAAAAACATATTTGCTACAAATTCTAAAAAGCTCGCATAATAACAAAACATGCTTGTGCATTAATAGAAAGCCTTAACCCTTCTTTAAAAATTACACAAATGCGGCAGTACTACTTACACTTCGTAGGAAAACTATAAAATGCATACACGGACGTTTCCAATGGAGAGCGGGTGATGAGACGGGGGCGTAGCGGGGTGCGGGGCGGGCGGCGGGAGGGGCCAGTCGACACACTTTCTGAAGGGCTCTAAAACCACGGCTTTTGTGGCCACCTTTATGAGCCATCTATTCGTGGACCTTTGATTTATCACAAACAGTTAAGGCCAGTTTTTGTGTAAACCATGTTTCCTTCCATCTATTACATACCTACGAATAATAAAGGCAAATATAGTAATAATATAATATTTATTAAATTTGTCCCTTTAGAAGTTCTTGGAACTAACTATACTATCTATATTATTAAATAAATACTTAAATATAATATTATAAGAAAAATAATCCACTCGAATATTGTTTTTCGATATAAAATCGCTCATAAAAAGTAAGGTTGAAATCAATAGGGTCGAACTATTTTTTAATAACAATGAACATGATATTTTTATTTAAGAGTATTTTTTGCGATCATATATTTTTTATAAAGGTATGATGATGCAGAATAATAAAAATGTTAAATTATTTATTATGATTTTATTTCTCGTTACAATGGATAAATTTGTTGTGAGTTCGAATCAGTGGTTGCATAGATGAAACATCAGAGTTTGAGATATTATTTTAGTACCTACTTAAAAATACATAGCTCTTCTAAATTTTTTGGTACATTAACGGTAAAGTTACACAATAATGCAGTTAGATAAACTCTACACGCAAAATATTTATAGTTTTAGTAGGAAGAGAAAGACACATAAATCATAATTTTCACTCCAATCTTTGCATTCAATCTCGCCACAGCAGTTATAAGAGATAGTTGTCAATTTTCTTTATAGGTAATACAAGACAATATTAGGAACCTCATTAAGTCCTCTAATACTCTTAATAGATTTTATATCTTTTATTATGTTTTTATTTTTTTTTTAAAGAACAAATCGAATAAAGCTTTTACTAGTCAAATATGATCGAGTCTGTTCGCAGTCTTAGATGTTTTTTATACTTTTCTCCTATGGACTAAATAAAATATAATAAGTTCTAAAATTCAACATCTATACTAATATTATAAACACGTATACTCTTTCCAGAACAGTTATATATTAGAATATAGATTATAAATAATATACGAAAATATAATCTACCTCCAGGGTCTACCTTCCAACATAAACTCCTTCACTTTGCACGGTCTTTGGCATCCTCAGTGGCAACTAACTCTCATTTATTATAGCCTTATAATAATCAGAATATGTGATAAATATTTATTTGCAAAGACATTTTTAAAACACGTTTTAATTAGCTTCACTGTCTATCTCTATCCATCAATCATTTTTGTAAGAAAATATTGAAACGCCATTTTGGCCCAATCATTGTGGTTCGATTTGCTTGAAAATTTGTACACGTGTTCTGGTAAAGACATCAGGTTCATGAAATTATCCTTTAGTCGAGTTTTCTTTGCTAACAAATGGAACATATTTTCATGCATTTGTTTATTTTCAGCACATACTTTCAAGCGTGTTCCTTTTACTTTTTTTACTTTATATTTATTAACTAATTTATTACTCTATAGGCCATCTTATTTCTAAATGAATATATTTTTTTAATTCGAATATCTTAATTATTTAATTTGGGGCCAGTCGTGGCGCAGAAGCACAAGGTGTGACTGCAAAACTCGCACTCTAAGAGGGGAAATATTTAACATTTACATTTTCTTCCCTCCTTCCCTCGGCGTTAAGTTCAGCCACTTAACACGCAATGCCATCGAATTCGACGAGTCGGGAACGGAGTGTTTTAACACTAGGTTCCTTCTGCCTACCCTGCTATGTGCGGGATACAGCGTGAAGCTAAAAAAAATGTCTTAATTAGTTCAAAACTGTTGTCTACACCATTTAATTCAATGATTTGTATATCATTATTTTCCTCACTATCAATCAGCCTGTCTCCATCTACAGATCTCTACAAATTATATTTACGTGCTGATTAAGCTAAAATGGGCTTGTAATCGCTATAATAATACTGTATTACTTTTAAAATAATGAACACTTATCTATATTAAAAACCTAATGACATTTATTGCGTATTGGAATAATTATCGTGAACATAAATGATCTCAACAAGACCTGATTTGTAGTTTACCCTATGATACTGGTACTCTGATACGGCCAATTAATTCACATCGCATAAAATAGGATCAAGGGCAGGTTACAAATTAGTATGCAGTAAGGTTGTTAGATTTACTTTCTTTGTGTTGTTTATTCTTTAAAAATTACAACGAGCACATATATAATGCATATAGTACTATAAGGTAATATATATATAATAGGTATATATGTAAGGTATACTCGTATAGTATGACATCACTAGTCATCACAAATATATCACAAGCAAGCGGGCGTTTAGTTTTAAATTAGTGATGAACGGCTTAATCAAGCCTAAACACAAGGAACACGTTCAATTATCGCCTGGTGTAAAAATTAATATATTTTTTTAGCTTCACGCTGTATCCCGCACACAGCAGGGTAGGCAGAGGGAACCTAGTGTTAAGACACCCCGTTCCCCACTTTCCGCCAAATTCGGAGGCTTGCGTGTTAAGCGGCGGAATTTAACGCCGCGGTTTGCCTCGACACCAAAAAGAAAAAAATGGAAATACTAAATATTTCCAATCCTCGAGTAGGAATCGAACCCACAACCAGCCGCTTTGCAGTCACACCATTGTGCCTCTGCGTCACGACTGGCGATTGGTCACTTTTATACTATATAATGCAATGCAAAATGGTGCAAACAATATAATTTAAAAGAAAAACGAGAAACGATAAAAGTAGGTACTTAATATTTTAATTTCAATTACCACAGATATCTAGACACTGTACTTCATTTGCCTATTACTCTATTTAATATATCTTTATTTAATCCTCCATAGTTTGTAATTCGTAACAAGAAGATTTCAATTAAGGCATAGGCTTGAAAGCTTAATGCTACTTTAATAATAATGTTGTTCGGACGCCTTGACACGCGTGGCTGACTTTATCACTTTATTTCTGCGGTTTACTTTTCTTCAAAAGAATTTAACATAAAAATGAAGACAAGTAAATTAATTTAAATTAAGATTTCTATATAATTTTTTTATCAATTTCACATGAATTTTGTAATTACAGTAACTTTTGTAATAAAAAAAGTCATCTTTTCATTGTCTCTCACCGAACAAGTTTATTTTTAACGAGAACACATAATATTAAACTATTTCCCTTAATATTAATATAGATACTAATTACTAATAACAAATACATAGAAGTGTAATCTCTATCCAATATAAGATATACGAAACAATCACATAATATAATAATAATAAATATAAACAAAAAGCAAATTGTGTACAGCATACATTACATCAATGCAAAGTAACAATCATCAAACCTGCGAACTACACGTGAAGCGTTCCCCGAACCGCGGGCGCATGACCCCGGCGCGGGCGCAGCGGCCAAGGCACGTAGTGTCGTTATTGTAATGCGTTGCGCAACCCGCCCCCTCTCAGACCACTGCCCTCGCTCGAGTACTTCATAATTCAAGGCACCTTCTTTGAGGAATATCTTGAAACGTGTGATTGAGATTTTTCATATAAATGACTTATAGTGCTTTAATATTTGGATATTTTTTTATTTATTAACTTACTTCTTGTATAGATTTAAACAAGTAATAGTTCTACTATAGTACTTAGTATCGATTCATAGTATATTATGTACAATTATACAAACACTCCTTTCTATAAGCTTCAATTGGACTGCGACTTGTAAAATCAATTGTTCAAAGTTGTTGATATTTGACCTGTATAATACTTATGTTACAATATCGATTTTCACACTTTTATTATAAACAGAAATAATGGATAAATATTTTACCCAGTCACACATTATTTATAGGTGTATTCTACCACTTCATTATTTTCAGTGTTAAATTAAAAATTACTTAAAGACAATAAATTGCAGACGATGTAAAAAGTTTATTATTATGAGTATGAATATGTATGTATGTATGTACAAATTAGAATTGGGATCACGTATTAAATTACGTACACGTGCACTTAAAAAAATATTAGTTATTATTATAACTAATTAAATACTCTAAAATTTAATCTAAATAAAAGTATGATCTATCTAATATCTATTTTACGAGAAAATTTATATTTAATGCCAATACTATTCAGAACTAGAGATGAAGCTCCACGCAAGGATGCGCAGGCGTCGTTTCTTTTTAGAAAGTGGCACGTGTCGGGGTTGTTCACCCTGCTCGATCCGGGTCACACCGCGCCCGCGCGCCTCTCGTAAGTACTAGTCCTTGATAAGGAAACTCCATTGACACCATAATCGAACCGGGTCGACGGATAAGGCACTCCTTGTAAGATATATAGGACGGTGATAGTGACTCATATAGGTACTGCGAGATGTCATATCTAATGATAACACTATTCGGCGATGACATCCACTTGACGCATTTTATCAAGTATTTACTGAATTTAGAATCGCATCTAAAGCATTTAGATATAAGATATTTCTTAGATTAAGAGTTTAGGAAGACAAAACGTAGAATATATCCAAATAGCTAATTCCTACCTTTCATATAGTAAAGAGTTTTGTGTACTATTTTGTATTAAGACATTTAAAAACGAATAAACAACGAAATTTTAAATATATCTCTTTTTAAAACGCCTACTACTGTCCCTCTTTTAAATCCTAAATAAGTCAATGTCAAATACACTCGTATATGAAACCTAAACTCTTTTTTCATCAAAAAAACATTTAGCTCCTTACATTATTCTTTTAAGTCATACAAAGAATATCACAGCTCGAAATCCGATACCGTGTGCATTACGAGTTGTCATGTCAAGTGCGCGCCAGTATGAGTACTCCAAACCACAACAATGGGTTTTATTTGTAAAATAAGCACAATCTGGTTATAAAGGATCATTGTCTAAAACTTGACGACGACGTACCTTTTAGAAGGGAACAAAAAGTACATTATATTTTATACCTACGTCACCTTATGTCATTTTCTAAGACTGAATAACTTAAACCTAGCTAATTAAATATGGTCTATTAATTTTTAACTGTAGTTGTATTTGTTTTCTATTTATTTCTACGTTCTCTTGTATTCGTCATAGAGTATTCTTTTGATTAAACTAAGTGACTAATAAGAGGTGAGCATTGAGCTAGTAACGCACTATGATAACTAAACAGTAACAGCTTTTGATTAAGAATTTAACTAACTGATTTTATATTCCACACAGGAAGGTTCTGTATATATTTGCTCATGTAAACATTGCATGTCTAATAATCATGTCGTATTTGCGAAATCTCTAAACTTGCACATCCTATCGACTTTCCCTATATATAATTACTCATAATTATTCATATTAATATTTATTTTTATTACTAATTTAATTTTTAATTATTTTTATTTTTCTTCTTTCACAGCGTTGAGTTCCGCTACTCAAGACTTAATGTCTCAATTTCGGGAGGTTTTCTCTGCCTACTGCTGGGAAGAAGCTGAAGATTCTACATAAAGTCAATTATTGACATCAATGATGATCACCATCCCACAGATACTGACCAAACATCCAGTATCAATGATGATCACCATCCCACAGATACTGGACGTTTTTGTCCAGTATGTTTAAAATTTTAAGCACTAAATATTTGTAAAGCCTTATATAACTAATAAATATTATTATTACAAGGTCATCGTGGCGCAGTGAGACCACGTCCGGTTATAAGAGCAATTGAAGGTTTGATTTCCACTCGGGGGATTGATTATACTTAAATAATTTTAATTTCTCCGCTCTGATACGTAAAACAATGCTCAGTGTTCAGACCCGCCACTCAACACGTCATTTCTTGATTTCGTGCGGAAACGGAGTAGAACGGAGTGACAGTGACACTGGATTTGAACCTGCTATGTGAAAGAAGCGTGAAACTGTTAAGTAATATTGACTGTACATATAAAAATATATTCACATCATTTATAGTATTATTTTATAGTTTAAATGTACAAAGATACCAAATATACACTTGTTATAATTTTTAACAATAAATATTGTAGTTTTTTTAACAATTTTACGTTTCCTACAGGTGAGCTTCCTATAATTTAACTTCAGCAAAATCCGCAATAGCAATGACAAAGGTTCATATTAAAATAATTTATATTTGCAACGGGGATGACACCCACATCGCCTCCTACCGTCCCAAACAAAAATACACCACTTAAACTCAGTTGCTCCCGCTGGTTGGAAACTGGGTCAAAATGATTGACTTATTTCTCTATTTATGACGTTACGCCCTATGCGCTTGGAACAATGTCCCTAGAGTTATATAAGTATTTAATAGCTATAATACCTATTATGATTTACACTCCTTAGTCGTAACAAAGGAATAATTTAAAATGTACATATATTTTCTATAATAAGATTTTTGCCTTTAGCAATTTTAAGCATTCTTAATGATACTATTTTAAACCGTGTAATCGCATATGTTTTAATAACAATACTTTTTACCATGCAGTGGAGACTGTGGAAATGTTGACATTTAAAATACATTAATTTAAAATATCATAATCATAATTTTAGTTATGTATATTAAGCTTCATCTTAAATCACTCTATCTTCTTCTCTTTGCACGGTATGATTAATGATTTATCTCTAGAATATAGGCACTTATATTTTTACTTCATGAAAATATTTTAATTTCTCTCATCCGGTTAGATATAACTAAAATATATATATAAATATGAAAATAGAAATAGGTTTATTTGTAGATATAACAGAATTCATATTAAGGTGCATCTAAAATAGTTATTGTAATGATATTAGTTAAACCACAAATGCATAGTGGTACCTAGACTAATGCCTCGCTATTTGCAAGTGAATTAATATAAACGACTCAGGTTTACTTTATATTACCAATTTAACCTATAACCTCATCAAAGTATGGTTATGCAATCTTTATACATGATTTTAAACAAACTTAATATGTCGAAGTGAGTGTGTTTGCTTATCTTTGGTACTTACTTTTAGTCTAGCTGTGAGAATTTTCCAGATCGTCCAAGGTCATATCTATATAGTAAGAAGTACTACTAGATCGGAGATCTTTCATCAAACGTTGCTAGGTTAATCTTCAGATATAAATATATTTCATTATTGGCGTTTTCTAATGACGGGTGAATTATTTACCCAACAAGATACTTAAACAAAATAAAACTAAATAATATTTATACGTTTTCTAAATGTCTTTTATACATTACTAAATGTCTTTTTTAAAACTAAATAAATTTTGTGGGCAGTTGTAACACAGGGGCACAATACTGTGACTGTAAACGCGACGGGTTATGGGTTCGATTCCCGTTGCAGGAATGGCAATATTTAATATTTCCATTTCCTTCACTCTGGTGTGGTGGTAAAAAGTTCCGTGGTGTCAAGTTCCGCCACACGCAATGCCTCCAAAATCCGGCGGAAAATGGGAAACAGAGTGTCTTAACACTAGGTTTCCTTTGCCTACCATAAGTGAAGCTGAAAAAAAAAGTTGGTAAAAAATAAACATTTTTCAAGGCTTATCAGATTTATCACTATGAAAGATATTACGAAGGAAATACGAGGAGCAAATCGCTGAATATTATTATGTAATCATTATGCAACATTTTTTAGTTAAGTAGTTGTTAATGAGACCTTAATTAATCAATAATAACACTTAGTTAAGCACCACAAGTTTCGCATTTAATTTTAAATTAATTGGATAGCAACTATGTATGTTGATGAATATAAAAAAGTGAAAAAGAAACAATTTTAATCAAGAAGAAAATTTAAAATATTTTATAAAATCACAACCCACATTCGATGAAGGCTAACTATGTTTAACCAAATTCATCTAGCCAGATACTCCACCGTATTTTAACACGTGAAAAAAAGCCTGAATCTGTTTCTTATAAATTTTACAGTTTATATTAATAAATTGCGCAGAGCGGAGTGTCTTTACACTGGAATTAGTCTGCCAACCTTCGATCGTTTTGATACTCTGTTATATATTGAAATATAATATTAAAAAATAATTATTTTCTATTATAAATAAAATACCTGTATTGCAACGATCAATAAAAATTGACAAATACTTATATAATTATAATACTTTTAACAACCTGCAACAAATTTATTCTTGTTTCTGTTTATATTTTTTATCGCATTTTTTCTGCAATGTATTATTTATTTGTTACTTTAATCTTAAATATAAAGCCAAATGCAAAATTTGCGAGAAAATACACCAATTTAGATTTAGAATTGTCATTTACCTAGTATGTCATAGTATTTTTTTTATTTATTTTCCAAAATGCTCTAAAGTTCTGTTGCAATATTCTGTCCGTACAGGCTAAAACTGATTCACAACCTTAAAAATACAAGAATAAAAAAGTACTTGTACTTGTTGGCCAGTCGTGGCCCAGTGGCACAAGCATGTGACTGTAAACGACTGGTTGTGGGTTCGATTCCCACTCGAGGAGTGGAAATATTTAATATTTCCATTTTCTTCGCTCTGGTGCCGACGTAAAGCGCGGCATTAAGTTCCGCCACTTAACATGCAATGCCTCCGAATTCGGCGGAAAGTGGGGAACGGAGTGTCTTAACACTAGGTTCCCTCTGCCTACCCTGCTGTGTGCGGGATACAGCGTAAAGCTAATAATAAAAAAATAAAATAATACTTGTATTTACTGTTTTATTTATTAAATATTATTTAGAATAAAATAAAATTTGAAATAAAAAACATTTATAAGCTATACCGAAATAAAAAGACTTACGTATATTTACAACCTAATATTATTTGATGTGATGTACTTCGCTTAATTATACACATAAAATATACATATACAGTATCTCATGAATATTATGACAAAATTGCTGGCAGTTTAAACTGCTTTCTACATCACGAACTATGGATATTTTACATATTGTATTTTTTGAAAGGTTTACTATAAGCTTATAAAACTATAGGTTTACTACAAGCTTATATATAATAGTATTTCTTAAAATACTTACACAAATAAATGTGCCTTTGTGCACTTATAACGTTATACTAAAAATAGTTCAATATATCTATTTTTAAAGTGCATTAAAGACTTTTTATCTTATCTCATCTAATTATAATTAACATTTATGATGTTGTCCGTCCGTACAACAGAATTCTTTTCCAGCAGAAAAATTTGTAGGGTTCCACTGACCGCCGCAGTTTCTGATGAAGAGGAACGCCTTCTCTCGCCGCACGTCACGCTCCACCGCCCCACAAATCACCGGACCGGCACGAGGCAGGTACTTTAATATCTGGATATTTTTAGACCAAAATTAAAAATAAAAATAATTTATGTTGTAATGATTGTTGTTATTTAACATTTATTTGAATATCGTTGTGTGTTTCTATTGTTACATTATATATTGTTCATTTTTAACCGGCATCTATGTGTGGTCTTAATAAAAGAGAAGGGATTAGAAAAATATAGCGTTAGTGTTGTTTAACTTTTTGGTGTGTGTACTTTATTTGTTAAAATAGTCATATAAACCACCAAAACTAAAAGACGCGTTTAACAGAAGTAGAAATAAGGAAATCGATAACGTGGCGAATCAATGACTTGAAATCCGTTTACATCTCAAAGAAAGTGCAGGCAATAATAGCTTCTCGTAGTAATGGAACGGTAAAGACTAATTAAAATGAAAATCTACGAGGGAAGTGATTGCCGACACGTAAAGTTTGTTTTATTGTCTTCCTTCTCATTACTTTCTAAGCATCTAAACCGTTGCATATTATGTAAAATAGTCGTTAAAGAACAAATTATGTAGAAATCAATTATAAGTTAAGGATTAAATTGTTAACGTTTGTCGTAAAACTGTGCATGAAATCGCTACATAACCATAGATCTAAGCCTGCTTGAAAAGCTCGCTTTCACGTTGTAAAAAAGATGCCAAGTGGCCAAGGCTTACTTGGGAACACTGTTCTCAGAATTGTTTAGAAAGCTTACCACGTCGAGACACCTGCTGATACAGTGTTTAAATCCTCCTGAGCCGCAAGGGAGACT
This sequence comes from Dryas iulia moderata, assembly GCA_019049465.1. Lineage (NCBI taxonomy): Eukaryota > Metazoa > Arthropoda > Insecta > Lepidoptera > Nymphalidae > Dryas > Dryas iulia. The sequence continues at coordinate 6,724,651 of CM032417.1, forward strand.
AGGCCCATCGGTGTCGTAGGTAACTACAGGTTCACCCTGCGGCGGCCCTCGGGGACGACTTCGCCGACCCTCTTTTATACCAACTTGTTGTGACATGAACACCCCGCACTGGCATGGTTCTAACTAAAGATGCAACAAGAATAAATATAGAAATATACGTTTTCCAAATAAGTTTTGAGAGATTGTTTCTCTCTGTTTGTCAGTGTGACCTTTATTTTTTTATTTTCCCATAGATATACCGCACTTAATGACATAGATAAATAACTAAGCAGAATACATAGCCACGCGTTATCTTATAAGATGAAATACCTAAATAAAATATACTGCTTCTCTTCATAAATGGTATTCAAACCGAGAACCCTTACGTGTACGTATACATTACAAGTGTCTGACTGAAGTCAGATACTTGTAAGCAAGCAGGGAGATGATTTCATAATTTCTTTTACTTCCTAATATTATTATCTCAATAGTCTTCATTTCAATGTTTGGCTGGTAACTTGTGTGCCTTCCTATTTATAGTATTAAACCCAGAAAAGGTACAATTAACACTATATACGAGTATACTTCAAAGGCCGTCGTGGCGTAGTTGGACAACGCCTGACTGTAAACGAGATGGTTGCGGGTTCGATCCCCACTCGTAGGAATGATGATATATTATTTTCATACCAGTCGTACCAAAGGCCCAAGTGCGGCTTCGAATCCCAATCAACACGCAATGTCTCATTTTCAGGCGGAAAGTGGAGAACGGAGATGCTTTACTCGATGCGATACTGACTCTTTGACTGCCCTGTTTTGCGGGGAAAAGCGTAACTCACCTCATCAAATTCATCATCTAGATCGATAGTCTCTAATGACCTTAGGCTTTCTAGTTCGTCTCGCTTGAGTTTACGCCGGGCGTCGCCTGTCGCCACTAACCACAAAAATGCGGCCAACAGCACCCATTGCCGGATACCAATCATTGTAGAGTAAGTTATCTATTATAATTGGATAATGCATAAATAAATCATTTAAAACATAATGATAGTAATTTGAACACGTGTTACATGCTCCTGTCCGTCCAGGGCTGACGCGATCAATTATCATTCTACGTTATTATAATGATTAACTTACAAACTATAATTTACTTTATATACTTCATTTTATTAGTTGGGGCCAGTCGTGGGGCAGTGGCACGAACGTGTGACTGTAAACGACTGGTTGTGGGTTCGATTCCCAGTTGAGGAGAGAATATTTAGAGAATATTTCCTATATTTAACATTTCCATTTCCTTCGCTCTGGTTTCAGAGGTAAAGCGCGGCGTTAAATTCCGCCACTTAACACGCAATGCCTCCGAATTCTGCGGAAAGTGAGGAACGGAGTGTCTTAACAGTAGGTTCCCTCTGCCTACCCTGCTGTGTACGAGATACAGCGTGAAGCCAAAACAAAAAAAAAATAGTATAAAGAACATATAAAATATTAATATAGTATACTTCTTAAAATAGTATAAAGAACATAGCTCGTCGCGAGAATTTATTATTTTCGTAGCTTATACCAACACAAATAAACAAAATGTTAAGATGTTTTGTGCCACCGTGCATGCAGAGAATGCAGACGGGAGCTTCCAGAGGCTAGCACTCCAGCGTGGCGTTTGTTCTTCTTTATTTACTTTATATATGAATAAATTGTATTAAATTGAAGCTGTCGCGGTGTAATGATACAGCGTCTGATAGTAAAGGCGATGGTATAACCTACATTTACATACGCGATTTCTTAATTTCAAGCGGAAAGTAGGAAACGGAATGTCTTGACACTAAGTTTTCTCTGACCATGTTATGCGGAATAAAGTGTGAAGCTGTAAAAATAGAGTAAAATAAACAGTATAAGAGAATATAACTTACCTACTATGCACTTTTAAACAAATATTAAATTGAAATCTTAACATGACAGCCTAATGATAACAAATGTGACCTTATTAGAGAAAAATCTCTATTTAAATCCTTTTCATTGGAATTTTATTAGAATACGTCATTTAAAAATGCTTACACAGCTCTTAGTTACGTGCTGAATAGGCGGATTCAAACTAGGCTACATACGTACGTGTGTCAATTGATCGAAGATTCTCACAAGACGTAAATGCCTTCACATCGTGGGATGATAAGCGAATTATTGGAATTTTTACTTACTGTATATCGGTATACATACAAGCCTACATATTTCTTGAGGTATTTCTATCATGTAAAAAGTGAAATAAAAAATATTAATATGAAAATGAAGATGATAAAGCTTAACAGTATTGAAAATTGACGTTACCGTTGCATTCTATACGGGATGGTAAATTATGTTAAGTTAAAGTGTTTGTTTGTAATATTATGAAAAATAAATTATTCTTTAATATTACCGCATTTTATGGGCTATACAGATAAAATTCTGAAGGATAAGACTCTCCTTTATCCACTTACATCAGAGTTTAGAATAATTTTGTTTTGAAGAATGAGCGTCAAACAACCCTTAAAACTATATACATTGTAAATATAAATCAAAAAATCTAACCATCGTATAACAGTCTAATACTTCACCAATGGGTAGTATAGATGGATTGGATTTAAAGATTAAACGTGTATGTAAAATAATACGAAACAATCTGCTAATATCAGCGTTGTTAGTAGAACACGAAAAATAATATTACAACTTTTAAACAATCACAACGTAAAATGAAATTTTTTATAGTAATGAAGTTTCTTTTCATCATTATTTACTTGTAAAGTCGTAGCCAATATCCACCCAAGTCTCATATATGAATGAAATGTTTATTTATCTACAGCTAGAAATTTTATAGGAAATATCATTTGTTGAGAACTACAATTAATGATTAAAAGAAAGGAAGGAAATAATCGTTACGTAACATTATACGTACAGATAATCGAAAAAAAAATACGAACGCTATTACAGATCGCAGTGAAAGAAATAAAAACACATCGTATACTTTATAAAATAGTTTAATGAACGCTGAAAAAATCTATAATATTTAAAATTCTTTTATTAAATACGTTGAAGGTAGGTTGTCGCGAGGTGAGGAAGCATGGACTTATAGACATATTTAGTAAATATAATACTTCAAGGATACGAGGAACCGCTAATCACCTTATTAACCTTAGGTAATGCGAAATATAAAGAGCAATTATGAAGGTAGCACGATAAATAATATCCTCTAGAATTTACTCTAGCAAACATGTTTAAAAACAACGATTTTCTAAAGTAAAAATAAATTTGGGGATAACTCTTCAAAACTCTTAATGACTCTTATATTCTCAGGACATTGGAACTATGTTCTAGACTTTTATTAAGAATGTTTAAAGTTATTTCAGAAAAAATGTACTTCTATATATACGATTTTAGTATATTTTTTGTTATTTACACACTTATAATAAGATTTTTTTTGGAAAAGACAAAAAGTGGACCCCAGCTGGATTTCAATCTGCTCTATAAAGCTATTAAAATGTGTATCAGCATTCTAGCCAATTAAGCTATGGGTCGTTCTTATACGCATGCATAATATAAGATAATATACGCAAAATTTTGTTGTTGAAAAGAACGTAGAACTTTGTAAGCTAGAACGCCTTAAAGGTTATTCCAAAAATTGTGGGATCAAAGAATTGAATATCGCCATGTTCGTTACCTTTACTTTTCAGTATATTTGGAATATACATTGTAGTTACTATTTTTCATAATAAATAAAGCAGTAATGTAAAAAGTTATTGTGTTACATAAAATAAAAGTGTATGACGTTATACATTTTTAGACTTAAGTGTAATTTGCAAAATTGCAATTAAGTTTTCACCAAGGCCCTATTTATTCACACTTTATCTATTTCATTTTTAAAGTTATCTAATTAAACACAGCTTCAAGCTGGGAGAACAAAGTGTTAAGACACTCCGTCGTTGACTCAAATTCAAGACATTGCGTGTCAAGTTTAGGAATTCAACAACTGTTTTATCATACTAGACCCAGGACATAGAAATAATTTAAACATAATCCCATGTCTTCACTCGGAAGAATTAAAAAAAATCAAAATCTCATGAATGGGAATCAAAGCCACAGTCATCGTGATTACAAATAGACTTTGTGACATTGCGCCAGGACTGCCTATTTTGATTTTAAATGTCTAATAATCTCAAAAATGTATCACTAAGAGAATACCAATAACATCTTTTTTACAATTTTATATTAACTTACACAGGTCTTAATTATTGATAATTAATAAATAACTAGTTAATTGTTAATTAATTTGTCTTATTAAAAAGTAATCACAGAAAGTTATTTAATTTTTTTGTAATAGACGTCAAATCTAGTCTAAAATAGTAATGAATTTGTAATTTTACTTACATCTATTTTATTTACACATAAATATTGTATTCTAAAAAATCTTATAAATATTACATATTGTTTTATAATGTTTTACAATGAAAATAAATTAAAATAAATAGCTTCACGCTATATCCCGCACACAGCAGGGTAGGCAGAGGGAACCTAGTGTTAAGACACTTCGTTCCCCACTTTCCGCCGAATTCGGAGGCTTGCGTGTTAAGTGGCGGAACTTAACGCTGCGCTTTACCTCGACACCAGAGCGAAGAAAATGGAAATATAATTTCCACTCCTCGAGTGGGAATCGAACCCACAACCAGTCGTTTACAGTCACACTCTTTGCGCCACTGGGCCACGACTGGCCACAAAAAAATAAAACAGTTAATATTCATATTTTTTCAAATACAAATGATAGCATTGTATAGAATTTTATCATTTGACATACTATATGACTATTTTTTATACATTTTATTATAAGAACTGATTGAACATAAAATTTGCCTTCTACATATTTTAAATCCAACAGACCAAATAAAACAATAATGTTATATATTTTTTTGCATCGTCATGATTTTTCCCGCATAACGGGGTAGTGAAAGAGGACATAGTGTCAAGACATTAGGTCTTCCACTTTCCTTCCAATATCAAAACATTGCGTGTCGAGTGGCGGAACTCAACGCTGCACTGTCTTAGGTACCAGAGAAAAGAAATTAACCACCAGAAGAAAAGAACATTTAATTATAATCGAGCATTTTCCGAGTGGGAATCGGACCCATCGTGTTAGCCAGACGCTGTCCCACTGCGCCACGAAGGCCTCAATAATATACTTTAATATATTTAATAATAAAATACATATTAGAATACTAGCGATACTAGCGCAGTTCACCAGCGTAAATTGACATTTCAGCAAATTAATTAATACAGTTATTTTATAGCAATTTTGTCAAACGTAATAAAAAAAATTGTAACTTTTTTATATAACAACCAATTGAAATAAAATAAATACTACATGTTAAGGAAAGTTTATCAAAATACAATAGGCAAAACAGACAAATAAAAAAGAAATTTAAAAATTGAAAAAGACATTTAGAGAACGTATCAAAAATTTGAACGCAGCAGGATTCAAACCCGCGCCTGCTGAATACCGTCCAGGCGCTCTCACCGCTGAGCCACGCGATCAGATCAAATGTCTTTTTCAATTTCCGTAAGTTTGGAATAACACTTCAAAAATGTTTAAAAATTTTAAAATTATTGTTTTGGGTTCTACCTACTACATTGATAAATGCCCTCAATAATATTTTTATAGTTATTTTATGATAATATATAGATCAAATAGAAGGTATAACTTCAAATTGAAGACACTAAATGAGTATAACTACATTGTGAATAAAAATACTGTCTTATTGCATACAAACCTTATTATTATGCAATTTAAAATTATGCAGGTCTTGAACATATATATTTTTTTCAAAGTAAAACAACTACAGTCAGCTGGTTTATTGTGAATTTGTCGACTTAGCTAATTTTATATAATCATATTCCAAAACATATTTTGAATTCAAATTCAATATAAAATGTTGAAGATATAGTATATCTTTATGAAATAAGGTTTTTTATATTTCTTTATTTTTCAATTGCTTTGCAAATTAGTACTAACATAGCATTCTTAAAATATTGATGGACAGTAAAAAGGTACATTTTTATTATAATTTAGCGCAAGTATTGATATTATAAACTATCAGTCTCAGATTATTATTGACTATTAAATAATTATTATGCAGCAGATAATGGGCAGTCTGTAATCACTTTATTGGTACCGCATATATAAATTGCATGAAATCTTACATAATTAATTGGCACATCAAAAATAGATCAAACAAATCAGTTTACATAAATATAATACAAACTAAATCTTATAGAAATAGTTGTTCTATAATTAAAGTTAACACTTAAACATACTTAATAATCAGATTTAATTTTTCCTAACTATCTTTAGCAAGCATCAGCTTAGCTTCTCCTTCAAACACAACTTTTTTTTCCTCTTCGACAATGCAAAAAAATTTCACTTTCAAAATTTTTCTGACATCCACCAGTTCAACACTTATAGTAAGTTTCTCACCAACAAAACACTTGTTTGGGAATTTCATTGTTTGTGATACGAGAACAGTGCCAGGTCCTGGCAAATGTGTTCCAATAAGGCCAGCGACAAGCCCATTCAGAAATGCACCATGAACTATCGGCCTTTTATTCCCATTATTTTTATGCAAATAATTGTGATCACTTGTCAGATTCGAAAATGTATCTAAATCCTTTTGAGTCAAAGTCTTCTGTATTCTTATTTTATCACCAGCCTTAAATGAGGCTCTACTGAAGGATGATGTGTGAATTTTACATATCTTTTGGTAGTTTTTATTATTCACAGCTATATAAGGGAATCTGTTTGACAACATTGTTTATTTATTCTCAGATATAATATATTGAAAAAATCTATTGAGTTTTCTCAACGTCATTCAGAAATATCGATACCAAATTGGAAATAGTTTTATTTTCTGAATTATGTAATGCTTTTATATCTTTGACAATCTCAGGATATTTTAAGGGTGATATAGCACTGCTACTGAATAAGTAAATAAAAATAGTTATTATATCAGCTACTGTTTCATCATGATTGGATTTAAGTAATACAGCAATTGCTTTCAAAGTATCACTGTTCAAAAAGTGCTCTGCATTTTCTGGATCTGAAACCCAAATAGGATTATAATGAATAATTTTAATAAATATTATAGATTTCGTAATAAAAATTATAAAATGTCTAAGTATTTTCTTTATGAAAAAATATTTACAAAAACATAAAAAATTACTGTACAAAACAAAATTACCAATGCATAGGTTACAGATGCCTGAAGCAGCAAAATGTAGAAGTGTTTCATTCTTTTCATTTTTCAGTGTATGAATGAAAATATCTAATACACCGACATCTCTAATATAGCCATAATTAATAGGGTCATATGCAAAATTAGCTAAATTTGCTAAAACTTGACATTTAGCATCTGGAAAAAACATATAATTCATATTATATCCACTTGTACATATAAAACAATTCATTAAAAGTAATAACATTGAAAGTTGATAATAAGTGCATAATGCATACCAAAGGAATTAGTGTTGATGTATTCATCAACTAGCAAAGACAAATAATCTTCGCGATCAGTTCCATCTTCTGGAGTCCTCTTTTTTAATTGAGCTCTGCTACTAAACATGGATACATTAATAAATATCTTATGTAAACGTAAAAAAGAACATAAGTCTTATATTAAAAAGAATTTTAAGATCGGAATTCGGAAGATTTTATTTAAAATTTGGGTTGTAAATTGTAAAATTTACTCAAGATCCAGACGTGACAGTGACATCAGAAAACCATAGATACAATAGCATATATTTAAAGTCTATACTCTATATTGTAATAGGTAGTTAGAAAAACTATTCAAAGCTTTTGTGAAAAGGACCTCAGCAGGTAAGTACTTTCATACTTTTTGTATTTTAATATTCCTTTTCCTGTTTCTTTGTACTTTGTGTAAGACAAGTTACAAAAATTAGAACATTTTTCGTTACTTGAACACTTTTTACTATTTTTTATAGCAACATAAGTAATAAGTAATGATAAAAATGTTTAAAGTTATTCTCTAGAATATTTTTTAACTTTTTGCTCCTTTATCACTCTCATGAGTTGTACGAATAATGATACAAATTACATTTATGGTATAAGTTGAAGCTCAAATTTAACAAACACATTTTTGAACTAGAAACGTTCATTTTATATCAATCATATACCTATTTTTTTAATGTTTGTGAGGCAAATTCATATTGTATTATTTTCGTGTTTTTTTTATTTATGACTTATTATTTTAAAATATATCTATAAAAATTTGGCATTTAAATTTTGACGTTTAACGCGTGTTTTTGACGTGTAGACTTACAACCCGGTTGAATTTCGTTTCGATTTTATAAAAGACATGACTCGAACATAGTAAACACTAAAACTCAAACAACTTTACCTTCACCATGGATACACCATCAATTGCCGGTAAATTTTGGATTCTTTTATTTTCCCTATTAAATCAATTTTATATATAGGTTAATCTTATTTCTATTTTATTTTTAGGTCTAACTAACCGGAGCATATTTCATATTAAGTTTGGAGATAGTTACCAAGAAGTTGTCCTTCGTGATGAGAAAACTGCAAATATTCGAAGCATTATATTTAGTCCAAAAGGCACCTACCTAGCATATAGAACAGATAAGAAGTATGTTGTAAATTATTTTAAGTTACTGTATTATTATCAAACCATTTTTGATTTAATGTTTTTCTTCAAGTTATTAACCTTTTTAAAATCTTAGTGGAAAAAATGATATTTAAAAAAAAATATATAGTTACAAGTATTTTCATAGACTTCTAATTGAATACACAACAGAATAAAATATTAAAGGATCTTATTCTCATTTTTTAGAACTGAAATAATAAGATGTTCCGATTGGTCAGTAGCTGCTACAATAGATGGGAACTACAAAGACATGTTTTTCTCACCATTAGACAATTATTTTATTGTATGGGAAATGTTTGCTATTACAAAAGAAAGCCCCCAGGTGAGTGACATATTATTGGTTGTTTATTTTTTTAAATGATACATACTTCAAATATTAATAATGAATAAAATTAAAGACACAAATGCACAGTGGCAGTGGCACCAACATCTCCCACTCGAGGAGTGGCCATATTTAATATTTCCATTTTCTTCAATCTGGTATTAAGACAAAGCTTGGCTTATGTTCTGCCACTTAACACGCAATACCAATAATCCAAAATTCAGCAGAAAGTGGGTAGCGGAGTGTCTTAATGCTATGTTCCCTCTGTCAACCCTGCTGAGTGAAAAAAAAATATAGGGTGTAGCGGGACTAAATCTAACTATAAAATTGTTGTGGTTCAATCCCACAGGAATGGTTATATTCAATTCACTTCCATTCAGCGTGTAGTGTCACAATTTTGGGCAGAATGTGAGGTACAGAGTATCTTGGACATCATGCTATACCAGAAAAATGTCAAAATTCTTTGCTTCAAAACTACCATGTATCTTGAAAAAAATCTACAATTATTCTGTGAACCTCATTTAATCATTTTTAACAAAATCATATAAGATTTTATGTGAATATATAGCATTGTCATTAACTTTTAAGGGTAAGCCAAATCTGCATATTATAAGATCAGCAAATGGGGAAGTAATTGGATCATTTGTTCAAAAAAACCAAGTTGGCTGGTAAGTTTGTGTTCCATTTTTTTTCAAATTGATTTATTATTATTTTTAATCATAAATATTATTATACAATTTTTAATTTTATTTAAGGGAACCTAAATGGTCAAGCGACGAAAAACTATTAGCAATATTAAACAATAGTAGAGTTTTAATATATGAAGATGTGAAACTTGACCGCTATGCACATTATATTCAAGCAGAAAAGCTCCAATCATTTAGCATTTCACCTAGTATAGCACCTGCATATTATATCGCCATTTTTACTTTAGGTAAGCAATTTTAAGGAAATTTATACTTATAAAATGCTTCATGCTCTTTTCCACATGAGTGGGGAATCAGGGAGAACCTAGTGACAATGTGAAAATTCAGTTTTCCCCCTGAAACACAGCTTGTAACCTGAAACCCAACTAAGTACCGTGCTTTATCGAAGTACTAGATTAGAGAAATAAAAATAATTCAAAAATAATTCTACAATAGTACTTTCTATACCTTCTACCACGTGGACTACATAACTATAGCGGATTCGTATTTTCGATGGCTACATATACTTTTTTCATACAAATTTTCGTCGAAGTCAGTCATTTTTCTTTCAAACTTTCATCTCCTATTATAATCCTTTAGAGGCAGGGCTTCTTAAACTTTAGTCATTCACGACCCCATATATGATTGCGAGTTTCTTGACGACCCCATTTATGATTGCGAGTGTCTTGACGACCCCATACAAATATAAAAGAAATATAAATTAATATTTTGATGATTTATTTATTAGTTAACAATATACATATACAAAAGAAAATACATAGTTTTAGAATTCGCGTGTCTAGACGCTGCAAATCCACTGTATTCCGCCAACTCTAGCGATGTTATATACATATAAATATTTGACATTAAAATCTCTCGACCCCAGAATTTTGTTAAACGACCCCATTTGGGGTAACGACCCATAGTTTAAGAAGTCCTGCTTTAGAGGTTAATTTCATTAAAAAATGTAGCCCATTTTTTCTCTAGGTCTTCAATCTTCATTCCGAATTCTAACATTCCATGCCATGAGAGCTTAACAGACAGACTTTCGCATTTACCATTTTAATATGGAAGCATGATTTACTCTACCCTCACTCCAACTGTTAAGTTCTTTCCTACCAACAATTCATATATGTACTTTTTTATTCAAGCTATTCATAAATATTGTTACTTCTTATTTACAGGTAAAGCTGGTCAACCATCATTTTGGCGAGTTTTCAAATACCCACAATTTGAAGTTACCCAAGCAGTAGTAAGTCGGTCTTCGTTCCAAGCTGACAAGGCCACCTTCCATTGGAATAGAAGAGGAACTAATGTGTTTGCTTTAACACAAACTGAGGTCAGTATATTATGAGAGAAATATATGAAAAGTATTTGGTTATTTTATATAAAGCAGTATTGGTTATCTCTTAGTAAGAATCAGTTGAAATAGCTCCACGATTTGTCCCACATAGCGGGGTAGTCAGAGAGAATCTAGTGTCAAAAGACTCGAGACCTCTGTTCTCGAATTTTCGCCCGAAATCGTGACATTTCGTCTTATATGGCGGAACTTAACGCCGCGTTTAACCAGAGCGGAGAAATGAATATAATTTTAATATAATCATTTCATTATGCCCCAGGTTGTGGAAATTAAGAAATTAAGTGTTCAAAATGTTATTCAAGATAATTAAAATAAAAATAATACTTATTTATTTATCTATATATATATATATTATATATTTATTCATATAGATAACCTTGTAGTATTATTTTCAAGTTTTCTTGTATTGCTTTTATAAGAACTTAACAAAAAAATAACTTATATTCTTGTTACAGGTAGACAAAACGGGTAGTTCTTACTATGGAAAGCAAGCTCTATCGTATGGAGATGTGAAGGGGAATGCAGGAAATATGACGTTCAGTAAGTCATCATAATTATTATTATATCTTTTTCTAAATATGTACTGTAAATATATAAGTATATAACTAGCGACCCGATCGCGGCACTACCTGTGTAAACTACACGACGACACCTATTTCGGTATTTCCCGCGTTTTCACTTAAACAGCAATGTTTGATAAAATTTATAATTTAAATTGTTATAACTTTTTTATTTATAAACAGATTCAAATATAATAAACATTAAATGTTATGGGAAGTTAACTAGATTATAATAATGAAAACAGTTCCTGAGGGATAATGAATGTAATTTAACTGTAACTTTACATCGAATTACAAACACTTTCCTATTATATAACATCTACTTTATTATATTTATATTTTGTATTATATCTGAAGACGTCGTAGCGCAGTGGGTAGCGTCTGACTGTAAACACTTGTGGGTTGTGGGTTCGATTCCCATTAGGGAAAAGGATTCTATGACAAATAAACATTTTTAGATAACGTATAAAAAATTAGACGCAACACAATACGATCCCACGCCTCTTTTAAATGTTCCAAGCGCTGTAATAACTAAGCCTTGCGTTCTACATCTCGCTGCGTCGAAAATCTAATATGATTATTTCAGCTTATTTTTGTTACTTATTTAATTTATTTCTTAAAAAAGGTTTTAATAATAAAAAATGTTAAAAATCACTTTATCTTAATTGTTTTCATTGCTCCACTCTGTTACTATGTAGAAAAAAGACATTACATAATATAATTATATTACAATCGTGTATATATTTACAACAGGTAAAGAAGGTCCTATTCACGCCATCGCGTGGAACCCGGGCAACTGGAACGAGTGGGTGGCGGTGTACGGACACGCGCCAGCCAAGGCTACCATATTCAATGCCAAATGTGATCCCCTCTTCGAGTTTGGAACTGGTGCTTGGAACGCTATATATTTCCCACCGGAGGGGAATGATATCCTTTTTTTAATAAGTTCCTACAGGAGACTTAGTAAATTCATTATATAATGAATGCGCATAATTTAATTTCAAATTCTCTCTATATGGATGAGACACATAATACCTATATATTTTCTTTTCTTTTTATAAACTCACGAAAACAGAATTCTTTCTGCCTTTACCATAAACGTCTCGAGTTAAATTGCGAAATAAGTTGCACTTAATTTAATAAAAATAAGAAAACCACAAAAAATATTGTACTTAAATATAAAAATTCCATCGTGAATCGAATCCATAACCGGTCCATGGACAGTTTACGTAGAACAAACATTTTTAAAAAACGTAAATAAATTCAACGCAGCGGAATTCGAACCCGTTTCTTTTGGAAATCGTCCAACTATTGTAAAACCGGTTTCTAAAAAAACTTCAATTTCCTATATAAATGAATAACAGTCAAAATTTTTAAAAATTAAATTGGAAAGCCATTACATATTATCTTAACTCCATTGCACTAGTCCTCTTAGGTGGTTTCGGTAACATAGCAACTGGTCACATATCTATATGGGACGTTCGTGGGTACAAGAAACTTGGTGAATGTAAGGCTCCTGACACTACCAGCCTGCAATGGGACCCGCGAGGAGAAACTTTTCTCACTGCCACCACGTATCCCAGACTCACTGTTGGCAATGGGTAAGAATTTGTTGGTGTTATATTTAAGAGGTTAAGATTATTTATATTATTCGTTAGATTATTATTTATTTTTATTATATACCATATATTTGTCTATAAATAATATGCTTGTTTATGTCTGCGTTCCATGTATAAGTAAAACTCTATTCTTTCACTTTTAGACCTGCAAAAGTATTACTTTCGGTCTTACCTATAGATTGACTGGAAGATTTTTTTTTATATAGTTTCACGCTGTATCCCGCACACAGCAGGGTAGGCAGAGGGAACCTAGTGTTAAGACACTCCGTTCCCGACACAGTGGGGAAGAAATTTCTATTAGAATGAATTCACTTTTGTCAACAACATTGTAAACTTTGAAATTAATGTTTATTATAAAGTGCCATAAAGTAAATATATCATTTATTTTCCCATAAGAATTACAATTCACGAACATGACCTAATAACATAAATATAATATTTATAATATTTGTATGGAATAACAATTTGAAGTGTCGATTAACTTATTTTATTTGTATTTATATAAATAAAATATAATGATTAGACGTTTAGACTATATTACGTGATTATTGTTAGTACTATTATTTACTTATACTGAAAAAATACGACCAGTAAACTATAAAAAGAAGAATGCAAAATCTAAATAAATACAAACCTACAACTAATGCGTTTACAGTCTTCCATATAAAAGATAAAAACTAAATATATTGAGTATATTTAATTCATACCTTAAAAGTAAGTTATACCCAACGACTAACTTATAAGCATCTTTTGTTAAAACTTTAGATACAAAATTTGGCACTACACCGGTGCTCTAATGCACAAACGCGAATGCGTGGAAAAAGAGAACTTACTATCGATTAGCTGGCAACCCGGCACATATCCTAAGAGCGAGCTATCCAAAACTGCACCAAAAAGTTTAGAGGATTCTGCTCCTAAAGCAGCGGCTGCGTACAGACCACCTGGAGCCAGAAATCGACCTTCGACCTTCGTGTTGCACGAACATGAGAAACCTCATAAGCCTGGACAAAGTGCAGATGGTAAGGATTAATTGAAAATGTGACTATTTTTCATATTTATGCATGTCAGGGCAGTTAGAGAGGTCGTGGCATTGCGAAACTCTACGCCGCGCCTTATCTTAGGTACCAGAGCGGAAAAATTAATATAATTTACGTCGTCGGCGACATTGTGACGGCATCGTGGTGCGGTTAAACAGCGCCTGTCTGTAAACGCGATGATTGTTGGTTCGATTCCCACTTGGGGAAATTACTTAACATTTCTCGGCTCTGTTACTTTAGGCAAAGCGCGGCGTTAAGTTTCGCCACTCAACACGCAATGTCAAGACTTTGGTTGGGAGATGGAGAATAATGCCTTAAAACTAGGTCAATGTCAAAATCAAATAATTTTATTCAAAATAAATTACATGCTTCATTTTTTGAACGTAAATAATTAACCACCGGTTCATTAAACTTAATGACCTTAGACATGAGAAGAACCGGAAACGGTTCTCTCTGACTAACCTACTATTTACAAATACTCGTGAAGGTGCAAGAATAAAGTTTTTACACTCGGACACTATAGTTAAAGTAAAAATAATAAATAACGTCCATATCATTTCAACAGCCACACCATCAAAACAAGCCATCAAGCAGAAGGAGAAGCGCGAGGCGCGTAAAGCCCGCAAGGCGGAGGAGCGCGGGGACACCTCCCCCGCGTCCCCCGCCACCCCCGCTACGCCCTCTGCACCCCGCGCGCCCTTCGTGTCCACCGGCGACCCCGAAAAGGATAAGAAGATTAAGAATATTAATAAAGTACGTATTTTGTGATGTTATTGGAGAAGTTCTTCTTATTAAAAAACATATAATATACTAGCTTCCCGCTCGCGGCTTAGCCGCGTGAACTATTTTGTTATATTGCAACCCTCGGGGGCGCATTTTTAAAAAATAAAGTAGCCTATGTTTAAGCTTAGATTATCAACTATATTTATGCCAAAATTCATTACAATTGGTCAAGCGGTTTAGATTTTTCATATAAACTTTCATCCCCTATTTTTCATATAAACATTCACCCTCTAGAGGTTGATTTTTGAAAAAATAAGTAGCCTATGTTAGACCCAGTCACTTTTACTACTTTCATTCTAAATTTCATCCAAATTGGACCAGAGGATTAGCCGTGAAAGCGTGACAGACAAACACACAGACTTTCGCATTTATAATATAAGTATGGATATATCGTTACTCAAACAGCCTGATAATATGCCCGTACTATACGCACGGTGTGTCGTGTCAGTCACTCGTCAATTCTCATTGGCTGCTTGAAAGCACCTCCACGAAACTTCAAAAAGCCTAGATATGACTGGTCATATCTAGGTATGCGAGCAATATACGCGCGGCGTGTTGTGCCTCAGTCACTCGTCAACTGTCATTGGCGAATTGACTATACTTGCGCGAAGTTTTCGGAAAAGCCTAGATATGACTTGTTAAGATAAAATGCGCACGGTATGTTGTTTCAGTCACTCGTCATCTCACATTGGCTGGTTGATTGCACCTATGCCAAATTTCGGAAAGCGGACATATGACTGGTCAAGATAAAATACGCGTACTATACTAATTATTACTATTTTATATTTGCAGAAATTAAGTGACATTGACAAGCTGAAGCAGCAGAAGGCGGCCGGCAAGCAACTAGAGCTCAACCAACTGGCGAAAATTGATAACGAGGCCGGTTTACTACAGGAGCTGGCGCAACTAAAATTATGAAAAACAAATAACGTTGATAAATAAGTTTGTAACAAAAAAAACGTATAAATATCGATATTTCCTTAAAACTATATACATATGTATATGTGCTATCTGTGCTAATATTGTGTATATAAAAATAATAGTAGATTTATTTAAAATGGTGTTAAAATGCTATAGACTTGAGGCCTTCGTGACGCAGTGCGATAACGTCTGACTGTTACGCGATGGTTGTGGATTCGATTCCCATTCCGGAATATAATCATATTTAAATTTTCATTTTTTCGCTCTAATATTTAAGACAAAGCGCGACGTTCAATTCCCCCACTCAACACGCAATGTCTCGATTTCGGACGGAGTGTCTTGACACTAGGACTTCTCTGACTACTGCCTTATGCGAGAAAAAGTTAAAACTGTAAAAATGCTTATAACATGTCGGAGATTTTTAGTATAATAAGTATTTTTACTTTATTAAATTTAAAGAAACAAATTCAGGTTTGTAACAATCTCATATATACCTAACGTAGCAGAATATAAACATTAAACATGTTTTAAGATCGGCTAGAGTACTTGGACGACATAAAAAAATAAGACCGATTTTAGTTGAAAGTACAGATAAAGCATGAAGCTAATGCAAAAAGAAAGTCAGATTGAAAAAGGCACATAATATATCAATTTATATCGATAGTTTACAAGATTTTGTTACACGCTTGTTTATATATAAATGTCTATATAATTATATATTCTTTATTTACTTAATAAGTATAAGTGACAAAGTATACTAAAGTCCTAACTTCTATCCATAACAATAATGCATTTTTTATACTAAGCTTAATATTTCCTTTGGAGTTGTGTTTGTGCAGAATTCTTTGTTTTGGTTTGAAATAGGTATTGTTATTTTACCTCAACAGATATTTTTTATATATAATAATTTATTTCAAATTATTCGTGTTTTGTACTGACTTCTAACAAGATTTTGTTATTTCTTCATAATTTATTAACAGTGAAACTTGTCTTTTTACGAAATTATTTATTTGAGAAATAATATTTTCATATCATAATATATTACTGTTAATAAATGTCTATATGCAAAAAAATATTTTAGTAAAAATATTTTTATGACAGTTTTCTAAGTGCTGTCTGTTAAAAACAGGTAATAAATTGTATAATATCAAGATATTGTTAATAGTTATAAGAAATAACCTAATATGCTGGCTTAAATAAAACTTGAAAATAATAATGGTTTTATTTTGGTATACCCTAATTATCCAAATATAGAAAAAAATATATGTGCTGTGAATAATTGTTTGCGTAAGATAGTTCAGATTCTAATTTTACTTTAAACGCTGGTTAGCATGAAAATTTTTGCAAAGGCACCATTTTCGTATTTGAATAGGAGTACTACAGTGTTTACATCCGACGTTTCAAATACACGAAAAAGTTTAATTCGTATGTGTCTAGAAGAAGGCAAACAGACTGACATAAGATTTTTAGCCATGGATTAAAAAAAAATTGACTAGTACTGTTTAATAAAACGAATACTTTTTACTATTTAATTGTAGTTATATATCATTTTCTTTTTCTTAGCTTCACGCTGTATCTCCAACATAGCAGGATATGTAGAGGGAACCTAGTGTTAAGAAACTTCGTTTCCCACTTTGTGCCGAATTCGGAGGCATTGCGTGTTAAGTGGCGGAACTTAACGCCGCGCTTGGACACTAAAGCGAAGCGAGCTTTTGACACTAAAATGGAAATATTAATTATTTCCACCCCTCGAGTGGGAATCGAATCCACAACCAGTCGCTTTACAGGCACACTCTGTGCCTCTGCGCCACAACTGGCTCCAACTTTATAAGTTTTAATTATTGAAAATACACAATTCAAAAGTGCTCTGACAGAATAAGCCAGCACTTGTTACTCTGTTATGTGAGTATATTTATTTATTATTGTGAATTTCCTTTAATGGTATGTATTTATTTATATCTAAACGTGTGGTTACTGTACTTAAATAACTATGTACAACTAAATACAGAGGAACTTATCTCTCACAAATTATAACAGTTTTATATTACTTAGAATTTTACTATTACCTAGATGAAAAGAAATTTTGTAAAATGGCAAAATATGTTCGTTATGGATTATCTAGGTTCATTCTACACAAAATTTAGGACAAACGCATGTATTCAGTTATAAAATATTTTTGAAAATCTACACAAAAGTCAGTGTAAGGTACAATATTTTGAATATCCTATTTAAGTAAGTATCAACTCATTATGATTTGTAATTATTTTATTTCTTCGCTAGCCAGAGTTGTGTCCGGAACAACGTTTGGCCTAAAATTGGGAAACGGAGTGACTTCACACTATCTTATACTTATACGCTATGCGGAAAATGCATGAAGCTGAATTATTATTACCTAATCAAGTTTACTGCGTTTGATAATTAAATAATATTATTTATCTATTACTTCTTTTACGATACAGAAAATTATGTTATCTCATTATCATTAATCCTAGCCTACATACATAATGTAGGTACATATGTGCTCATGAGTACGAGTATATCCCAAAGCCATCGGCGAAGCATAACAAGAGTTCTGCTTAACGAAGCTTATCGTACCTTAAGTATTAAATTATTTACTCAATAATAGAAAATAAGATCATAACTTTAAATTTTTACGAACGTTACATACTACGCGGAATGTTTTTAAGTCTAATCCTAATAATTGTAGCTTTATATTTATGCGAAATTAACAACAATTTGTGAGACTCAATTGTACTATTGATTTGAGTTAATTATAAGATAGTAAGTTTATATTTCTTTTAAAAGAAATACAGTTATATAAAAATAAAAAATATATCAAAAGACCTGCAACTTAAGGGTACTTCTTTCGGAAGTTTTTATTTACACTCGATTAGATATCGATAAATAATTGATATGCGAGGTAGGCACACAATTACAGCCATCGCTCGAGACGTAGTGTATTGACGCGCCGATAACACCAATTAGTTTACAATCTATTTAAGTTCTAGTATTTACTTTGCAATGGACAGAGAGTGTGAGGATACCGACGAGGGCGGGCATCTGTTAAGAAATCCGGATGAAATACGGAATAGAAATCAAGGCATGTATGGAAGCACTGCGGCGATGGCGTCTTCGTCCGAAACGATAGTGTTTGATGCTAAACTAATGAAAACTTCGACTTTGACGGACGAATTGGCGGCCACGTGGGGCGGTCGCGGATCGTTCCCGGATTCTGGAAGATTAAGGAGAGCTCATTCGTGGTCAGGAGGGCCACCAGGTGAAGTCCCGTCTGAAATAAGAATATTGAGAGAAAGGTAGATACGATTTTTTCGATTAGAATTTTTGTTATTTTTATTTTTCTTTAAGTATGTAGTAATTAATAAACATACAGAATATGCTTAAAATAAATAAATAAAATGCTTCTGTAATTACTATAACAAAGTCTATAAGAAAAACTATATAGATCAGGCCTTTTAATTTTTATTAGTCTAGTAGCACCTAATGATTTAGATTTTATCAACTAGATATATGTAACCGATAAAAGATAAGATGTACCTATGTACCAAGTGTATGTGAAGCAAATATCATGTCATGCTAAAATTTACAGTCTCAACTAGTTTCTAATTGATCTAATATTTACGAAAAAGCAATTAATACTTACTAAACGTATCTGAAAAAAAAAACTGAAATAAAACAAAATAAAGTTTTGAATTTTCATTTGTTAAAGAATAAAACAGAATTTCTAATTTATGATTGTAATTTTAAATCTTCTTTTTTATTACAAGATTAGTGCGTACACAAGCAAAATTAAGGCCAGGGGCAGTGCGCCACCTGTCCCGCCACCAACGACTGACGCTGGCGTCATTAGCACTTGTGGATTTTATGAGCTTTTGCTCTATGAGCATCATGGCACCGTTCTTCCCAAGAGAAGCCTCTGATAAAGGGCTATCTGAAACCATGTGTGGTATTGTGTTCAGCTTCTATGCAGTTGTTATGTTCCTAACTTCACCTGTGTTTGGTAAATATGTAAGTATTAAGTACCTAAGCTTCTAAGTTATATATTTATTTATATCTTGATTTACTTGTTACTTTTTAAAAGTATTTATGTATTTTTAAAAAAAATGCTCTAAGTTAGTTCATATTTACCCATATCTTGATATTGTATTCACTTTTTTCAAATTAAAGAAAGTTTTTTAAATGTGAAAGTAAAAAGTTAAATTAAACCTTTTTTTAAAAAGTTAAATTAAACCTTTAGGTATTTTTAAGTATTTTTATAAATATTTTTTTACCTTCACGTTGTATCCCGCACAGAGCAGGGTAGGCAGTGGAAACCTAGTGTTAAGACACTCCGTTCCCCGTTTTCCGCCGAATTCGGATGCATTGCATGTTAAGTGCCGGGTAAACTTAACCGCGCGCCGCGCTTTGCCTCGATATTAGAGCGAAGAAATCGGAAATATTAAATATTTCTACTTCTCGAGTGGGAATCGAATCCACAACCAGTCGCTTTACAATCACACTTTGGGCCTCTGCGCCACGACTGGCCTCATATTCTTATATATGACAATGAAAGTAATAAATATGACGGAGCAGTAACATTTAAATCAGAGATTAATTTCATATATTACAATTAATTTAAATGCATGTATAACTAAACTTATGTTCAAACTGTCAATTAAAGTCTCTTAATAATAATACAATAAATCATTAAGGCGAGAGCTGTATCTGGACGCCCATCCATTGCTTTAAACCGGGAGTTTTTCGAAAGAGATATTTATAACCTTCTTCTATCATATTAAGTACACACATTGTTACTGTTATTGACATTCAATTCTGTCTGCGATTTATTGCGCATTGGTAATGAAATAATCGCTTTATATATTTATCTGTCAATGTTACAAAGTATGTCATATCATATGTAAGTATTTTGTTTCAATGTTAATATGAGCTGTATTTCGCGAATTTTCATATTGTTTAATAAATTAAATTGATAAGAAGTTCTCTAATATTATTAAAATTCGAAAATATTTATATTTCTTAATTAATTACAACCTAGGTAATACTAATTTGCAGTTGCCGGTGTTAGGAGCGAAGTTCATGTTCATAGCTGGAATGTTTATCGCTGGTTCTTGTAATGTTTTATTTGGGTACGTTGACAAACAATCAAATCTTATGTAAATATATTTATTTTGTGGAGGTTTCCGAGACCTAATTCGTTAATACTGTTTATTTTATATGTGTAAGGTGTGTGTTATCATTTATTGTTACCTTACTGTTATAAAATTACTTTTGTTTATCACTTACTTAAACGCTAAGACAAAATTTATATTATGAGGTTATGGGGTGATTAATGGTGCATTTTAAGTTTACCGTAGTTTTGAATTTAATTTGCCCTTAATATATTTAAATTAAAAAAATAAATAGCTTCACGCTATATCCCGCAAACAGCAGGGTAGGCAGAGGGAACCTAGTGTTAAGACACTCCGTTCCCCACTTTCCGCCGAATTCGGAGGCTTGCGTGTTAAGTGGCGGAACTTAACGCCGCGCTTTATCTCGACACCAGAGCGGAGAAAATGGAAATATAATTTCAACTCCTCGAGTGGGAATCGAACCCACAACCAGTCGTTTACAGTCACACGCTTGTGCCACTGGGCCACGACTGGCCACAGACCACATATATTTAAAAAAACATTTATTTACATGCACATAAATAAAAATGTCCTCTAAAAATTTATATATGGCTCCTACGTAAAGTATCGCAACGGAACGTATCGTAATTTACAAATGTTACGAGTAAGGCTGAAAAAGAATTGTATGCAGATAAGAAATTAAATTAATTAAGATGAACATGAAAATGAAAATAAAGACACATCAATTACGATTTTTCTTCAGTCTTTTTTAGAGATTAACTTCTTTTAAAATCTGCATACACCCATACATCTTTTTCCGGCCATACTTATAGAATTGGTAAAATACAGTAACGAACTTTCTTAGGGGCCATTGATATACAATTATTATTTACCTTACTTTGCACTTAATATTTTATATGTATATTATTTAAACATTTATTTTACATATATTATATTTATTTCAGAACTTTAGTTTTAATAGAGGACGTGAATACATTTACAACGCTCTGTTTTGTGGTGCGAGGTATGGAAGCACTTGGCGCGAGTGCGTATTCTACGGCTAGCTACGTGTTCGTTGTGAATGCCTTCCCAGATACAATAGGTTCAGTTTTGGGCATTTTGGAAACATTTGTAGGACTCGGTATGTCTGTTGGTCCGGCCATAGGGGGACTGCTATATTCGGTATGTATAATACTAATTTCTGTTTAGAATAAAACGCAAGCAGTAGGACTTTCTGTTTCGAATAAAACGCAAGGAATAGGACCCGGATAAAACGAGAGGAGCAGGTTTAATAAGGCCCTCGTGTCGCAGTGGGAAGGTCTTGTAAACGCAATGGCTGTCGGTTCGATCCCCAATCAAGGAAGTGATTACCTATATGTCAACGGAATGTTTTGATATAAATTCACTTTACGTAACTAGGTTACTTTTTGGGAAAAGTGAGAAGCGAAAGATTTTTTTCATTTTCTTCTTTTAAATTTCGCCGTTGAGCAATATGGAAAATATTATGAATAACTTAAGAAGTCTCATCGTACTTTCTTCATTTTTTATTTAAGATATTAAAAAATGCTTGGTTTTTATCATAAAAGTATTATAAGCCTTATATATGTGGCTTTATACACATGAATAAAGATTAAATAAACTCCCAGACTTATTTTCAGCTTTCCTGCATGGCAGGTTAGTCAAAGAGAACTTAGTGCCAAGACACTCCGTTCTCCACTTCCACCCAAAATCGAGACATTGCGTGTTAAGTGGCGGAAAGTAACATCGCGCTTTGTCTTGGGTACCAAAGCTGAGGGATGAAAATAATATAAAATCATTCCGTTGATTGAGAATCGAACCTATAACCATCACGTTCACAGTTAGACACTGTGGCACTGCGCCACGACAGCCTCGAAGAACTTGCAGACAATTTGCATTTTTCATTCATTAACTTATCTTTTCGTAACTATTTTAACATTTTATTGTAGTGTACAAAATTTTGTGAAATTTCAAATGTTTTAGATAGATCGGAGGATTTGGTCTACCATTTTACAGCTTAGGAATCGTGATGGTGTTAACTGTACCTATCAACTACTTTTTATTAGCTGACTGTGATGGTAAGTTAATTAGATGGTAAGAATTTATCAAACACAGTAGATACATGATTATATAAACCTCAGTTATATGGATTCGTGAGTGCCCCATATATTTAACCTCTGTATCCATATATCGTAAGAAAATACGTATTTGCATACTAGAACATACGTGGCCAGTCGTGGCCCAGTGATAAGCGTGTGACTGTAAACGACTGGTTGTGGGTTTGATTCCCACTCGAGGAGTGAAAATATTAAAAATTTTCAAATTCTGCGCTCTGGTGTCGAGGTAAAGCGCGGCGTTAAGTTCCGCCACTTAACACGCAATGCCTCCGAATTCGGCGGAAAGTGGGGAACGGTATATCTTAATACTAGGTTCCCTCTGCCTACCCTGCCGTGTGCGGGATAAGTGTATATGTAGACACTACTTCATTAGAATGAAGTAATCAGTAAACAAACATTAATTTTGGTCATTTTGAAAATTGTGATATTTCGTGTTAAGTGGCGGGTGTTATCACCGCGCTTTACCTTAGGTACTAAAACGGAGAAATGAAAATAATATACATATATCATCGGTGTATAATCATTTCCCGGTGTGAGCATCGAAGCCACAGCCAAGGCGTTTACACGTTGTCACGCTGTATCACGACGGCTATAAAGTGAATAATTATTATTGACTAGTATTGATAATTGGCATGTTTTATAATCTCTAATTCAATGTAATCACATTTTACAATATTTTTTTTTAGAATACGTATCCGGATCAAAAACGGCATCAATTTTAAGGCTTTTTACAATTCCATCTATAATTATAACTGGTCTAGTTATAGTGATTGTTTCCAACACTTGGGCATTTTTGGATCCGACCCTTGAACCACATCTGAGGCAATTCGGACTATCAACCAAGCAAATAGGACTTATATTTCTGTTATTCTCCAGTTTATACGGAATCTTCAGCCCTATATGGGGATGGGTAGCAGATCGGTATGAATATAAAAATCATTTACGTATTTAGTATATAGAAGGCCATTGTAGCATATTTGAACAGCGCGGCAGTTGTGAGTTCGATTTCCACTCGGAGGAATGACTATATTTAAATAATTTACACTTTTCCGCTCTGGTATCTAAGAAAAAAGGCGGCGTTGAGTTCCACCATTCAACATGAAATGTGGAAAAAGTGTGGTGGAAAAAGGGTGAAGAGTATTTTTTACATTTATTAAAAAAACAAATATTTTACATTGCACATTAAACAAATATTAAGAAAAAAATGCAAAATCCATTTTTCCTGAATATATTTAATAATCATATTTTATTTGTGGTAATGTAACAACGACAACATTCTGTTTAACTTTTCAGTGTTCACAATCATTGGTGCATGATGGTCTGGGGCTTGTTTTTATCCTCCCTTGGCCTATTACTACTTGGCCCATGTCCATTTATTCCTGGTCTTCCGAAGTAAGTAATATATCTTTTTTTAGCTTCACCCTGTATCCCGCACACAGTAGATAAGACAAATTGAACCTAGTGTTAAGGCACTCCGTTCCCCACTTTCCCCCGAATTCGAATTCATTGCGTGTTAAGTGGCGGAACTTAACGCCGCACTTTGCCTCGTCACCAGAGCGAAGAAAATGGAAATACTAAATACTCCGTGAGTGAGGTGGCGAACAGAACCTCAGCCTCTACGGGGCGTATAAAGCTGAAATTTGGCACGTGGGTTACCGTTGAGACCGTATGTAGGCACTGACTAGGACATTCCATATAATTGAGATGCCTATGACAACAAAGCAGGATATTACGTCTTACATTTGATTGTAACGGAGTGTGGGGTACGGAGTGTCTTAACACTAGGTTCCCTCTGCCTACCCTGCTGTGTGCGGGATATAGCGTGAAGCTAAAAACAATTTGATTGTATGCCAGTCGTGTGGCCAGTCGTGGCCCAGTGGCACAAGAGTGTGACTGTAAACGACTGGTTGTGGGTTCGATTGCCACTCGAGGAGTGGAAATTATATTTCCATTTTCTTCGCTCTGGTGTCGAGGTAAAGCGCGGCGTTAAGTTCCGCCACTTAACACGCAAGCCTCCGAAATCGGCGGAAAGTGGGGAACGGAGTGTCTTGACACTAGGTTCCCTCTGCCTACCCTGCTGTGTGCGGGATATAGCGTGAAGCTATTTATTTATTTATTTATTTGAGGAAGAATATTTGAATATATTCCAAAAAATGTATAGAAAAATCTTTAGTTTATATGAAATTTTGATATTTTTTACAGAGATTTGTGGCTGGACCTTGTAGCGTTATCGATATTGGGTATGTCAGTGGCATTAACTCTTCTTCCAACATTTCAAGGAGTATTAACGAGTTCAATGTAAGTATTTGTTGCAATGCAATATTGTATAAAAACTACAACCTATATTAATTTTTAAACGAACAAACACATCAATTACTTTACAACAATAATGAAGGTACTACCTTTAGCATTATACATTTATAGACAAATAAAATTTAATTTTTATTCATGTCTTATTCACTTCATATTGGTAGCTTAGCAGGATATTCTGAGAGAGAATCCAGTGTCAAGACACTTTGTAGGTAATTCATTTACTATTAATTATAGATATGAAGGTGGTTGTCCAGAGGCACTCGCTACGTACAGTGCAGTGGCAGGAGTGTGGTCTTGTTGTTATTCTTTGGGAGAAGTTCTTGGACCAGCGCTGGGAGGCGCCCTTTCGCAACAATATGGATTTCCACTTTGCGCCACTTTATGTGCTGCTGCTTGCTTCACGATGGTAACATCTACATTTGTATATTATAATGACACATTAAAAAACTTTATAAAATATGTTGAAATTCCAATGTGCGTTTATAGTCCAATTTAGGGGTTAAATTGAAGTTATATACAGAACTCGTGTTAGCTTTACTAATACCATAACAAAGAAATTAAAAAGTCAATACACTACTGTGCAATTCATTAATATATAATTATTGTATAGATAATATATGTTTCAGGTTCTTTTAAATATATACATTCCCAAATTGGGCAGAGTGCATGCACAGTGACTCTGCTTTCTTAAGCGTAACATTTAACTTTGCTACATACTTTGTCAATCTTCTTCATCTCGATATAATACATTTTATAATGGCAATTATAATTATAAATATAACTATTATTAATATTCTTCTTTTTAATAGCTTCACGCTATGTCTCGCACACAGCAGGGTAGGCAGAGGGAACCTAGTGTTAAGACACTTCGTTCCCCACTTTCCGCCGAATTCGGAGGCATTGCGTGTTAAGTGGCGGAACTTAACGCCGCGCTTTACCTCGACACCAAAGCGAAGAAAATGGAAATATTAAATATTTCCACTCCTCGAGTGGGAATCGAACCCACAACCAGTCGTTTACAGTCACACGCTTGTGCCACTGGGCCACGACTGGCCACATATTAATATTCTATATATTTATAAATGTAATTATTGTTTGCAGGCTGTTGTAACTCTTATATTTTTCTCAATGAGAGAATCTTCAAAGTGGATAGATGCTTCGGAATCGTCTAATTCAATACCTTACAGTGATACTACATGGAATAGCAACCATTTCTGCCAAGAAACACAAAGTGCACCAGAAAGTAATGTTGCGGAAACCTCACCACTTATAACATGCTCGTGCGCTGCTAAAACAGGTATCTATTTTCTTAGTTGGCCTTTCTGTGTGTTCGTAAATCGAGTTATGTTGATTGGCATTTCAAATTTATTATATTAATACAAATCGATGCCATACTGAGGCAATTGAGTTTAGAATTGAGAAGTGTCTTCCTCTACGTGCAATCATTGTGATGTTCCGTTACTAACTACTTAACACGACGTGCACCTATAGTTTTATTTTTATGTTACATTGATTTCCACGGCCACATAAGGTAAAAGTTGCTTGGGTTTCATCATACTGAACACAAAATCTTATATGTATATTTTCATAAATAAATATTTAAACAATCATTCGGTATAACACTTCAACATCTTTAATTTTTAGCATATTACGTGAACCAAACACCGTCCAGACAATTATGTTTTATACATGACAAAAGTAGAAAAGGTGGCTCAGCAAGTGTTACAGATTTGATCGCATACTTCTTGAAATTCCAGTACGTGACAAATATGTATATAAAAATAAAAAGGAATAAAGCAAAGAAAGCCAATAAGCCAAATTTAACAAACAACGATGAATTGTACCAAAATTACCTTGATAAAAATGATGTAAGTGACAATGCAAGCTACAATAACAAGGAAGAAATAGATAAACAAAAAAATATTGCCTCAAATCAAAGTATTATAGAAAATGGACGATGTCACAGTAACGAAAATAGCTATTGTTCGTATTTAGACAATCAAATATTTGGTCCAGTTGTTAGGGATTTGAACAAAGAAAATATTATTATTAAAAGAAATAACAAAGGGCTGGTCGCGAAACTGGTTTCATTAGATGAAGAAAAAAGTCCTTCAGATGAAATAATAAAACATAATATTCAAAAAGTTCATTTCTACGAACAAGTACCAGAATGCGCGACTATTGAGGATATTTTTGTAAGTAGTAGTTATTATATTTATTCCGAAAACTTTGTATTTATTCATTTTGTTTAAACAATAGTATGCTGGGTGGCGAAACCCAAAGCCTCACTTTGATCAGACAGAAGAACAATTACATAATTTTTCTTTTAACTTTATTTCTACGGCTATATTATTTTTATATATCTGTAAGTAAAGTTACTTACAGAACTGTACATAGCTTTATGTATCAAAGCCAAATTCTACGTACCTTTCTACTTGATTTTCAAATAAAGTAAAGATTTGTAAAGTAACTTATCTGATTTCAATTATTTTTTAATTTTGCTGTCACCTTTTTTTGTCATCGTTGTTTTTTTTTTAAATAGGATGGATGTGACTGTAGAGATGGAGTTACTTACGCAAGAGGAACAGTTACAATGTCTTCAACAGGAGCTTGTGAAGTTTAATCAAAATAGTGTAATAATTAAATGTGATATTTCAAAAATAGTTAATATTAGTTCGTAAGTTTACTGTAATCTGAAATTAATTTAAGTACTTACTTATAAATAAATTTTAGTCATTTGATTAATGAAATAAAGTTTCCTTTTTCATTCATTTACCCTGAAATTCTAAAATAGCAAAGAATATTTTCCGAACCGCGCGGATTACTAGGAACGTATAAATGTGAAGGATACTAAGGAATTTACTAACACATTGAAAATGGGAAAACAGGGGGATGGCAAATGCTACCCTCTTCCTTTCAATGTGTGCATCTTACGTTACTCTCAGGATTTTAGGATATCGCTTAACGCAATATGCTTTCCTAGTAACTTCGACCTCTATAGGCAATTTTCCAGTGACATTAGTCCGAGCCCTTGACCACTGACCACGTGGGTAAAATATTTTAGAACGAATTTTTCTTGGGCAGAATAATCCGCTACGAAGGCTACGAGGCTACGACCTATAAGAAACATTGTTACCAGGAAAATATAAAAGGAGAAGAGTAACGGCAGAAACGATTAGCTTACAGCTAGTGTTGTATATTTCATACACAAAACTACCAACTATAAAAATCATAAATAAAATTCAATTAATAAAAGTGTTCTAGGAATATATTATTTACAAAATACTTAGTACTTAAATTACTTAAAATTAATTTTACTCGCCATTATAGTTTTACAACTCGCCAGTTAGACAGTCAAAACACCGAAGATACATACATTTCTTAAAAAAATATGGAAACTGTTTCCTATGATAATAAATAAACGAAAGTATTAAAACTGTTTTCTTAATAAAAGTAACGTAAAAATACTATAATTCGATGTTATAAATAAATGATTTCGCAAAAAATAGATCCAAATAAATATCGAGGCCGATTGTTATATTTAGAAAGGTTACTTTGTCTACAGCTAAAGCATTGACGTCATTACTATTCACATTCATAGGAGGGTGGCAGTGAGGTCCACCCTCACCCTCACTGGGAGGGTGGATGAGAGGGACAGAGAAAATTCAACACAGGATACGCCCCATTTAACGAAAGCAATATAATGCTGTCACCTTCTATTTTCAATGAACTTTTTATACTTTCTGATATCCTAGTAAGAGCTACGATGTCGGAAAATTCTATTGACTACGTAGCCATACTTCCGTTTTCAATAGATTTTGTAAATCAAATATATATTTCTTTAGATTTGTATAAATTAATGATTTTCTTTTCTTCATTTTTTATCAACAACAATAAATATTACAGTAAGTAATGAGTAGTATAAAAAGTATATTTACTTTTTAGTCAATACCTTGGCGCAGTTGAATAGTGTCTGACTGTAAACGCGACGGTTGTAGGTTCGACTTGGGGAGAATGATTATTTATTACTTTCATTTCTCCGCTCTGGAGACAAATCGCGGCGTTGAGTTCCGCCACTTAACACGTGATGTCATGATTTCGGGCGGAATGTGGAGAACGGAGTGTCTTAACACTAGGTTCTCTCTGGCGGGAAAAAGCGTAAAGCTGTAAAAAATACACATTATATTGTCAACTGTCAAGTGTAACTACAAAAGTTAGTATACTCTTCGGCTTATATAATTTAAGTGAATTATTTATTTGAAATTATTTGTAAAATATCTGCTGACACAAACCACGAGAATCTAATTGCATGTAACGGTTGTGAATTTAACTTATTGTTGTCTTTTGTAAGTGTAGTAAAATAAAAATATTTGCTGATTTAAGTAGAAATGGGTATATTTCAAGAAAGATAAAAAATATACATACAAATATTATAAACATACAATTTTCAACTTACTTTAGATATATAAAAAAACATGTGTGGAACCATTAAAGATATCCATATGATATGACCTACACCAATTATTTTTGTAAGTTCGTACGATATTAACATAAAAACTATACAAGATAGTAAAAAGTATGTAAATGTAATATAGTGGTATAGTATCATGGACACGTGACACAGTTATCAACTAATAATTATTCCATAGCAGATGCCTATTGCATCGATTTCAGTTAATTGATCCATGCTCTCATTTGCGTTCCTGCCTCACATTGTAATATAACGCGAATACAACGAACGTAGTCAGTCAGTCGTTTTGTTTTTTGAAATAATAAATAAAACAAACAATGAAACTTTTAACTATATTATGCTTAATTGGTGCAGTTTATGCAGAGGAAGAAAAAAAATCTTCTGAAGGAAAGGAAAAATGTGAAGGTATACATGTACGTAACAAATTTCATAAAAAACATATTATCGGAATGGGATTAAACCGGCCATACCAATTAGCATACGATCACAGTGAACATAAAATTTTCTTCAGTTTCAACTACGGTGAAGACGATAAAGATCTTTTTCAAATTGGTTACATCGAAAAGGGTCATATAAAACACAAAGTTATAGAAGAAGTAAAAAATGGATTCGCTATTGCTATTAACAACAAAAATAATACAATTTATTTTGGAGGTAGTGAAGGTGTCTATAAGCATCACCTGAAGTCGAATGAAAGCAAAATTGAAAAAATTATTTCCGAACACGATGTGTGGGATATGTTCTTTAAGCATCACCTATATTTTATTGATTATCCTTCACAGAATTTGTACAAATATGAACATGAAAAGTCTGGGCTACACGTTGAACATCAAAAACATATTCATGAAAAAATTTTTCAATTCGCAATTGATGGTGACAATGACGTTTTTATTACTAATACGACCGGGTTGTACAGGATAAAGAATGGTACAGATCACAGAATATTTTACGATGGACCAAAAGTTTTTAGAGCTATTGAAATAAACAACAAGGGCGAGGCCTATTTTAGTGGACAAAATGGAATTTTCGTAGCAAATAAAAAGAATGATACTTTAGAGAAAATAGCTCACGTTAAAAATATTTTCGGTCTAGCTTTTGATGGTGATGACAATATTATTTATTCGAACCCCAGCGAAATAGTTAAGTTAATTCCGGAAAAATGTGATTGATATTAGCAGTTAATCCCATTAAATTAATATGAATGTTCGAAACCCTTCCTGGCGAAAATATTGATAAAATGATAATTATAGCGATATTTTGTTAATATAAAATGTAATAATAATATTTGAAGGAAAACTAAGGATTTTTATTATATAACTATAAATAAAAAAAACTTTTATTCATTACACTTAAACAATTTATATAAAATTATGTCCAATTAAAATGTAGTACTCAGAAAGCTATATTAAAATATCATTTAACAAGATATTGTTCTATACTAATCCAGCAAACATTTGTGATCCAATTACAAAAACAGCTATTTACAAGTGTTACTTAAAATTGCAGCCTCATTCTGCTGCATAAAGTATAATTTTGAATGACATAATTTTTCAAGAGTAAATGTCAAAGGCTTTGGTGTAATGACGTCATACCTCCCCCGTAAAGTAGATTGGGTTGTACGGCTTTCTTTGAACTCATTGCTGGACAAAAATTGTATTTATCGGCTCTAAGTATTACATAGCCACTGTGCTTAATGTTGTCTACTAATGCTTCTTGTTAAATTTGCGAATGTTAATTAAATAGAATATTTAATATTAAAAATATAATTCAAACGATGTATAGTTACTATTAAATAATATTACAAATTTTGTAAATTGACAGGCTGACGTGGTTACTGGGTTCCAAATAAATGTCAAATATTATTGATTCTTACTAATACATAGTATGAATAAGTGCATTTTAATAATTTTATTTGTTTAACGATTTAAACAAACATTATTTATTGCACTTTGAAAAATACAGAAACGTTGGTAAATTCTATTAACGCCTGTGAAATGTAGTCACTTTCACGAAGGAAAATATATTGCGATATATAAATGACAAATGGTAATATTAAAGAGGAAAAAAGTGAAATACATAAAAATTATAAAAAAAATATATAAATACGTACGTAATATATGTGAAACTTTTGAAAGCCACTCTAAATTCTATGAAGTGAGATTAATTTTTATTTTTATTTTTTAATAATAATGTAGTAAAAATAGCCAAACTCAAATAATTTTATTTAAAACTAACGACCCGCTCGCGCTTCGCCGCGTGATCTGCAACTTACAACCCCTATTTGAGCTCTTTTTAGGATTCTCTGAACTTCCTGTTTAATCATAATAAAATATAGCTCTTGAATATATGTAGCTTTCTAATTGTGAAAGAACTTTCATGATCACTTCAGTATTTTCGAAGATTAGCCCTTACAAACAAACAAAGTTATAAAGTTTACCTCTTAATTAAATATGTACAGATAAGAAGTTACGTGCTTAATTTTTGGATATTAAATAATTTACAATCGACTTTTTTTATATTTGTTGTCACTCAGTTTTTAATATTTTTTTTCCTACATACCTACATTTTTGTATAAGAGAGCAGTATCGCGTAAGTTGGTTGGCTTCGGAATAATGGTGATTTCATTTTAGTTCTTGATAAAATGTGTTAACTGAAAAATAACATAGTATGTATATAATACGACGATAAAGAAAAATACGA
The DNA here is from genome assembly GCA_019049465.1 of Dryas iulia moderata. NCBI lineage: Eukaryota > Metazoa > Arthropoda > Insecta > Lepidoptera > Nymphalidae > Dryas > Dryas iulia. The sequence continues at coordinate 6,757,347 of CM032417.1, forward strand.
ATAAGAGCCATAATTATTATATTAAATTACATTTACTCAAACAATTAAAGTAACTGGACAATATTCCTAAAATATATAAAATTTTCCAAGCATTGCTTTATCTTTTACACTTATACAAGATGCTTTTTTTTAATTATCATAATAATGTGATTTTGATACAATATAGAAGCCTCTTAAAACATTCAAAGATTTAATGTATTAATAACATTACAGGGGTAACTTTTCATTAAATTATGTAGTAACTTGAAGAAATTGCTGATATATTTCTATCGTTTATTAACAATCTCAATTATATTGTTACATTCATACAACATACATTCAGAATTAGTTCTGTTCTGTCTGTATTAAATTTTAGCGACTCGCCATCCGACTTGCTTGAAAATTTGCAGATATTTTTGAATTCTTGTCAGGATATCATAGTCCTGACGGACCGACGACGACTGAAGGACGTTCGATAGATGCTGATGAAATATTTTTTAAGCATGTTCCATTTAATTTCCATTTTTTTTATTTTTCAACATAAGAGGACGGTTAACTGAGACTGCTGCGTACATTTGACAATATTTAATTACAAAATAAATACAAATGAGTCATTAAAAAACTTACATATCTATTGTGTTGCGCTATGATATAATAAATAAGTTGACAAATGCATCCAAATTACAGTATCATATGTTACGAGCTAATTATATGAACAATCAAATATGATATGAAGGTAAAAGCTAAAGTTAGAATCGGTTTATCCGCGCTGTTTCCACATACCATTCTTCTTGAAGCGACAGATAAATTTTTGTTTTGGAGTAGAGCGTGAACTGATTCTATTTCCCAACGAGCCAAAGTACCAGGGTCCCTTGAGAAAAGAACGGAGTACAACTGAGCCGGCGAAGTATTTGTGGCTTTCTGGCAAAAATTTAAGACTAAGTGGTCACTAACAGCTTTAAGAACTTGCACGGCGCCATTAAAATGCATATAGGACGGACGTGATGCCAACGTACCTGGAAATTTAATAGTAGTATATTTATTATTTTTTCTATACAAAGGAACTTCTGCCTTCACCTTAGCAGTAGACTGCTATTCTCAGAGAAAACCTGATGTTAAGATATTCTTTACTACACTTTCCGCCAAAGTCAAATTATTGTAGGAATATACTACATGTGAAATAAAACAGGCTACTTCTTATTGTAAAAATATTTTTAGATTACTCTCTTATTATTATTCATGATAGTAATAAAAATTGAAGTACCATTTTGTTCATTATACACATGCCAGTAACCGGCAGAGTCATTGCGGAAGTACAACGAATACTCTATAGTCTCGCCCGCTTCGTCCCACAACAGGCGCAAATGTCGATTGTCTCGCTGGAATCTCTCCTTGATATGCTGCACATGGTATAGTTGACCTTCAGTGGAGGGCTGTAAACAAAATATAAAACAATTTATTATAATGTCTATTTATTGTTTTGATTAATAACAAGCATTATTTTTAATAGCTTCACGCTGTATCCCGCACACAGCAGGGTAGGCAGAGGGAACCTAGTATTAAGATACTCCGTTCCCCACTTTCCGCCGAATTCGGAGGCATTGCGTGTTAAGTGGCGGAACTTAACGCCGCGCTTTACCTCGACACCAGAGCGAAGAAAATGGAAATATTAAATACTTACACTCCTTGAGTGGGAATCGAACCCACAACCAGTCGTTTACAGTCACACTGGGCCACTACTGGCTAGATAAAAAAAAATATTTTTAATTTATTTAAATAGTAGGTAATAGTCAGAATTTGCGTCACCTAGAATTGCCAACTAAACTGAAAACTGGTAAAAGGTTCCCTATAAAATTATATTAGCTATACCTACATTTGTTTCAAAGATGTTATAAATTCAAGAAAATTATATAATTATAAGAATATTTGTAATAGATATTATTACAAAATTCAGTATACAATATTCAACGTTTGGATATTCGGTATTCTCAGAAATTAAGACAGATAAGACATAAAAAATGCAAAATAAAATGGCATCAGCTATCGTTATTATTTTTAATTATAGTCGGGACTACTGATATATCTGACCTTATGGATTCAAACTTTTAATCTTCTTTACCTTCCAAGTGCATTGTAATTCAAAGAACCGTGTGTCGACTTATTGAGTCAATTGGAAGACAGTATTTCATCGCGGCATTTGATAGCCATCTTTATCGTCTATGCGCATCAATTTTGTTATTAACATTGTATGCAGCTGTATAATAATGTTACTTAATAAAAAATTTTTTTAGTGATATTTTTTAGATTTGATTTTTTTAAACTAAAATATAATTAAATATTTACAATGCATTATATAAAAAAGAAAACAGTAGGCTGTAGGTGTACATACTTCGAAGCCATGCGACGCTGTACAACTATACTTTTGCTATTTTTATAAAAGTTTCTCTTATATAGAGATAAAAAAATATTTTGTATAATATTTTAAACTCTGTAAAAGATGATCGACGTAAGTTAAATAAATTAAATTGTCATAACCTATATAACGAGAATCAAAGCTCATGAACATCCAGTAGGTAATAGTTCCAGATAACAAATATCTAGACAGGCTAGAAATGTACGAAAGTCATATAACAAAGAGATAACATATGCGTACGTATTTCCCATCTTAGTCATGTTCAATTAATATAAACAAAACATATTTCGTAAAAGGAACGTTTTAATTCGACTACAAGATTAAATAGGTCAGTCAGATTGACCTGGCATGACTCAAGCGCAATTTACGTGGGTGACCAAAGTTAACCCACAGGTCGATCCCAATAACATCTAGAAATTAGATGAATAAAGGGATAATTACAGACTAAACACAACGTTTGCATAATAAAATCATACTGGGAGTTTAATTATTAGTATTTCCCAAGTTCAATTTGGCAAATTGTATTGACGCTAACGTCTCTATATAGACTGAAAGTAGACTCACTAAAGTATGTTCCTAAAAAACGAAGGACTTGTAAAATTTATAACGAGTGGTGTTACAAAAGTTTTCGAAATAGAATAAATTATGAATAGAAAGCAGAGTGTCTAGACACTTAATTCTTTCTGCCTATACTGCTACGCTGTGTGCAAAAAATACAAAGTTATTTTTTTATTACGTATATTGAAATTAAATATCGTTGCGTTTTATTATATTAATGGGTATGTAGAACGAAATCCGCCTTCACTAATAATGCAAATTGAGTACATTAGCGAGTGAAAGGAAATAAGGACCGGGAAGGGACCGCCGGATAGTGCAAATGAAAATTCAAATACGTTGGGAAGCTAATTTTTGTACGATATAACAATACAACATACTAAAACGATTTAAATTAGTACTATTTTATAGTAGTAGTAATATTTTATAAAGAAAATAACAATAAGGAAACGTACAAAGGCATATCCATTGTGATTTTTTTAATTTTTGAAATATAAAACCCTGAAGTCCATATTTAATAATTATTTGTTCAAGTGTATTCTTATTGTATTTCTTTTTTATCGTCATTAGAAAAAAATCATCGCAAAAATTAAGTCTTAAACTACGTCCTAAGTCTTATTCAGTTAAGCTAAAAGATCTCATGCATTGGATATATTTTCTTATATTTGTACAATAAATAACACAATTGATGTCACGTTCTGTTTAGATTGGGCATTGTGTGCGGATCCATTTATATCTTCCACTTTAACTAGCAGCGAAGGTGGAATTTTATTAATATTACGTATCCCGTATATTACACACTAACACAAGTTCTGTAGCCGTAACAACAATATAATTTTCTAAGTTTTTTTAAGATAATATATTAAAAATAATCATCATGTGACAAATAATATTATTATTTAAATATTTTATCATGTAAGATCATCATTACACATTTTTATATGCATTAGCTGTTACGTATAGGTATATATATTACATACCTAAAAATATACAAATGTGTATAGCAACATAAGCCTTAAAAAAATTATAGAAAAAATATCAAAATATTATTAATTTAAACTTCGCAGAGAATAACTAAAAACATACCCCATATGTTGATTGGGGAATTTCATTAGTTTCCCATATTGTAATCTTAGGACATGTCTGATACGTCTTCACACCTTCTTTACTCAAATGTGTGTAAAGTTCTACCGCCCCCCACTTTCCCATCACCTTTCTTACGTCCAAATCGTCATATTCATGTTCTTTCTCACACGTCACCGTAACATTATTTTCAGTGGAGTTAGTTATTTCATCAGCGAAAACGACCAAAAACAGAAATAAGATCCAAGGAAGTTTTAAAATAGCGCAACCTTGAAAATCCATTTCGTTACGCGTTATTAGACACACATTATGAAATCGATGCTTTTGTATCGTTTAAAAACTTTTTAACAAACAGGACGGCACGTGCGAGAAAATATTGCGCGGATAACCGATTGGAGTCGACTGACAGTTGTGGCAGTATTGCGCGGGCGCTCCTGACTCACATCTCCGATGCTATCGTGTTTGACCCTTAGCCTTAAACTCACGCAGAGGTGCCGCTCATCTCTAACATCGCGAGATCCCTTAATAACCCAATTAATACAGGTACTAAGAAAATGATTACTAATGTAATCATCCTATATGCTAATAGTTGAATTTTATATCTTAATTTTCTGTTTTACTATTAGGTATATGAAATTTATATGTAAAATCTAATTAATAAAAGGATTGATAGTATTTGTGTTTCAAATTAATTTATAACAATTTCGGAATACTTCGCTTTCTTATTCTTATTTCTCACTACATTAATATATTTCAAATATAAAAAATCTGTCATTACAAAATAATATATTTAAGTAAAAACTAAATTTTAACATCACAAAAAATTTAATATTAATTTAGCGGTCAAGTAATTTTTGCATCTTATGTAAAAATACATATATTTTTGGTGTCTTGTAAAATTAATACTTTTATCTTTGAATTACACGCCTTCCCTATGAGTTCAACTATCTATGAATCATCATTCAATCGAAGCTGGTATTCGTCGCAACTATCGAGATGTGAACCAAGACAACTAATTGTTATTGTTAGATCATTCCTATGTGACCAATGATACATCTTTCTTATTGTTTAATAATTGTATAGTAATATTGTTGCTTATGTTGTACTTGATAAGTACATTCTATTATTGAATCTCAGCAGTGTATAAATTATAGAAGTAGATCATTAAATGAATGGTGTTCATAAAAAAAGAAAGATTCAAAAATTTTAATATTTAAACTACTAATACCATTTTAGGCAATATTTACTTTCTCGAAATCTTTCGCGAAAGCTCAAATCCATAAGAGTTCAAATTATAAGCAATTATGTATTTTTCCTACTACATTAGTCAGCTACATACACCTTGTACGAATGTGCAAACTTCCAAAAAAGCTAAATTGTTTATAGTGAAAAAATAGTTGTTTATTATATTAATACGAGAACAATTATTTTAAAAAAAATGTTTAGATGGAAGCATATGAAAGTTGGTATGGTAAAAGTTTTATAGAGCTAGAGTACAAAAAATCAGATAGAGATACATAAAAAGATGTATGATACATAAAAAAAGATCATACATTCAATTATTACACATTCTACTATATTATACTATACTGTATATATATAGCACTCGACATACACTTTTGTGTAAAGTGACATAAGCCTTCCTAAGACAACGCGCAATTCTGAAGGTCAAGGTGCTGGTAGATATGGATACTATTATCTGCAAGCGCAACATGCATACAACAATTTTAATAATTAATACACAAACTTATCTACACAGTTAATACTTTACTAAAAGAAATCACATACCCTGTCTCTTGGTTCTGATATATGTATAACGATACATGTTCTTCCATAGTCGACTCTTGCATCTCCCGCCAAATGCTGAATGAATTCTACACCATACCACATTCCCGTTAGGCTGTTCACCCAAATCCCGTTTTGTGGTGATCGATCTACACAGTAATCTTCATTATATTTTAAAAATGGCATTTCGTAGGACGTCATTCCCTGATTATTGTATCCTTGGTTATATCCATAAGTAGGTGTCGTATACCCAGATTTTTGATAAACGTTACCTGAAGATGCAGTACTGAAAATATTGGGGTTCGTCGTTGAATATCCCATGTTAGGATATCGAGTGGCTTCCGGAAAGGGAGCAATGTCACTTCTATAATTTGATTTATAAGGAAATTGGTTTTGGTTATAAATATTCGATGGTGTGGTGTAGCTAGGGTAACCATTGCTTTCTCCATATCGTTGATAATTCGCGCTATTTACTACCGTGAAAAATAAGAAAGTTATAACGATTCGATGCATCTCTCTAAGTGTATATAAGTTTTAGGATATAAGGTTGTGTGACGGTTGATAGCGTGTGACTGTTTCAACTTCTACTAGAGTGGGACATAAACTAATTAACCGTAATTGCGTTTACACTGTACAGGCCAAGAGTTATAAGCAAAAATTTAAATATTTACTTATATTTTGAATTTCGCTCAAACCTACTCATTTGTTAATTAATATTTTAATAATATTTAAAATATATATACCTATACATAAAATATTTTGCTAGTAGTAACTGAGTAAAAAGGTTAAAAAATTTGTTCTTAGGAACGTTAATGTTATTTGCAAGTTATCTCTGTGCCTACTAAATATATCGAAAAAAATAAAATCAATGTAACATGGTTGTGGTACAGTCAAGTGATGATTGAGGACTCAAATATAAGGGGTTCTCTCTCTTGTATTAAAGATTATACTTAAACTATTTCCGTTTACCCAGATATAGAGCGACTTTCTTTGGATGCTATCATATGCATTGTCTCATAATACTGCTTTGAGCCGTAAGCGTTCTCCTTGCTTATATGGTGATGCGTGAACATAATAAAAATACTGTAGTAAAATGAAGAAACACCTATTCTATCTACACGTATTCTCAATTACATTATACATATGTACATCATCATTATTTCCGTATTGGATTTAATTGTTAATATATACATACATATATTAAAAATACAACTGATTGCTGTCTGTAAGTACATGGAAGATATGTGAGAAAAATAATGATATGATCAACGTAAGTGAACGAAAAAATCATTTTTTTAAATTTCATTTCTATTTGTCTGAAAGTTTGTGCACGCTAATCTCTGAAACGGCTTAAAGTCAAAGTCAAATAATTTTATTCAAAAAAAGTTGTTACATGATTTATTTTCAAATTTCAAATAATTTACCACTTATCGCCCCAAATCTGAAACTCAGCGAGATTTACTTTTTTAAGCCAATTGTAATTTATAACACTTTTGAAATAGACTGGAGCGAGTATTTCATTTCCAAGGAGTGTTATAATTTATAAAACTTGAATTTAGGTAAATGTACAAATAAAATCGAGTTACAGGAGTAATCAATTTGCGCTTATTTTTAGTACTAGTAATGTTTAATAGTATACATATACACCACCGATTTAAAAACTATTCAAATAAAGTTGTTTGTAGTCGTTTGTAAAAGTTTGTAGTCTTTGTAATCTTAACATTTAATGTTTATTATTAAATTTATTACTATCACAATTATAAAAAAATAACAATAATTTAAATTATAAATATGTCGTTTGTTTAGGTTGTTTGTTTGACAAGCGCAGCCGCGAGCGGGTCGCTAGTAGTAAATATTTCTTAATATTTAGTTATACCACTGGGCTTTTGCTATTCATACAAGATCGAGTGTTAGGCAAGAACAAGAGGTAGGGAGTGTCGAAAAATAATAGAAAAGAGGAGTCAGAGCAGCAACTTATGCGTAACATATTGGGTCAATGATTTTTTTTATCTTCACGCTAAATTCCGCACACAGCAGGGTAGAAAGAGGGAACCTAGTGTTAAGACACTCCGTTCCCCACTTTCTACCGTATTCGAAGGCATTGCGTGTTAAGTGGTGGAACTTAACACCGCGTTGGCCGCTGGTACCAGAGTGAAGGAAATGTAAATACTGAATATTTGCACTCCTCGGGTGGGAATCGAAATATTCAAAAAAAATCGGGATATTAAAAAAAAATGATACGTATATATCTGCAGTTCCTAGTTTTTGAGGACTTAGGCAATATCAATAAAATGTATAACAAAAATTTATATCTACTAGTAATTATTTTTTAAACAAAGAAGAATGTATCTTAATACCTTTTTAATAATAACAGTGTGGCAATTATTTTATTCAAATCTTTTTAGCTTCCCGCTGTATCCCGCACACAGCAGGATAAGCAGGGTCAGACACTCCGTTTCCCATTTGCACCGAACTCTGCGTGCGTGCGTGCAGAAATTTGCGAAAAGATTTAAACTATAATAAAAAAATGGATGTCTTAATAAACTGAAAAAGTTAAATAAATAAAAAAAGGCAGTAAAAATAAAAGATTCTTTTATATATGCAGTTTTTTTATTATTTCATTTAATTTCTGAAAGCAGCATATATCCGCCCTTTTTGACAGGTAGATACTAAATGAGCTGCTTAACTAACTTAGATAAGTTGTTCACTAAAATATCCTTTATATATACTTTTAATATATAGGTAGATAATAAATAGTTTATAATGCCTTGATTAGTTTTAAAATATTATAATAATTTAATATTAGCTATACCACTATTGGTTCTAGTATATCTATTAATCTAGTACCTATGTACTAGATTACTTCTTTTATATTTTATAATAATTTCTGCGAAAAAGGAAAATAATTTATAATAGTTTCTGCGAGTAAGAATTGAACCCTCAACTATCGAGTTTACAATCTACGGCTAGACTGCCTCATCACTATGAAAGATAAAAGAGTTGCACCACCTTACAGGGCGGAGTGTCAAGGCACTAGGTTCTTTCTGATAAACCTTCTGTTTTGTAAATCATCAGTAGTTAGGATAATTTTTATTAATATGTAACAAATAAGATAGTAAAACTTTTTGATAAAATAATAAGATAATAAACTTTTGTTATACATAAAAGTATCGATGTATCACATTTACATTGCGTCGTATGTGAGTATAGTTTCCCATGTGACCGTGTGAAAAGCCTAAATCAGAGATAGGTATATAACTTGACTCGATCCCTTGATTATATTAACTCTGAATCATTTGTCATCAAAAGTTAATGGGAAGGTCTCAAGGAATAATTAGGAACTACGTCTACCGGACGAAAACTTAATTACAACGGTAACAATTGGTGGGTTAATTGACACAAATTATTCATAAGGTTCCTGTCTAGCTAGACCTCATCTAATGGTTATATGGGGTTATAGGTTACTTACCACATCCTCACAAACAACATTATTACAATGATAAAGACAATAAAAATTCACTTCGGATACATTGTGTTTCTAATTTTATGTAAAGCTTTTTATGTAAACTTTTTGCTTAACTTCCTATATATTAGCATTTTACATATGATGTACATATATATGTAAAACCTATAACGTGTAACCTTCGTATAATAATATAATACTTAATAATAAGATAACATATTATAATTTAGGGGCCAGTCGTGGCGCAGGAGCACGTAAGTGTGACTGTAAACGCGACTGGTTGTGGGTTCGATTCCCATTCGAGGAGTGGAAATATTTAATATTTCCATTTCCTTCGCTTTGGTGTCGAGGAAAAGCGCGGCGTTAAGTTCCGCCACTTAACATGCAATACCTCCGAATTTGGTGGAAAGTGCGGAACGGAGTGTCTTAAGACGAGGATTCCTCGGCATACCCTAGCTAAAAAAAATACTTTATATAGAAGAAAAAGCTAAAAACACACAGCGCTCTTCAATTGCATTTCGGCCTAAACAGTAGTCAAGATTGCGTTACAAGATTAGGTAAACTAAATAAGTGTTAATTAGAAACATTAACGTGAGAAATTTTTTGACTGAAACTTAACATATGATGACGATTGTAAATTTGGTCCCCTTATACAAAGGTAAGATTTCCTTTAAAAAGAACTTTAAATTATTTCGTAACTTATTTTCACAAATAAAAAAATTAAATCTAAATGTTGTGGCCAGTCGTGGCGCAGTGGCACAAGAGTGTGACTGTAAACGATTGGTTGTGGGTTCAATTCCCACACGAGGGGTGGAAATTATGTTTCCATTTTCTTCGCTCTGGTGTCGAGGTAAAGCGCGGCGTTAAGTTCCGCCACTTAACACGCAAGCCTCCGAATTCGGCGGAAAATGGGGAACGGAGTGTCTTAACACTAGGATCCCTCTGCCTACCCTGCTGTGTGCGAGATACAGCGTGAAGCTAAAAAAAAGTCTAAATGATTAATTATTTTTTATTTTTGATATTTGAATATAATAGAATTTTATTTTTATTGAGAATTAAGTATTTTTTTAATATATCTCTTCAATATTACGAATATAAGTAAGGTAAGAAGTAGGTAAATGAAAATTATAACTAATTAAAATAAAATAACGATGTTAAACTAAATCATTTATTACTTAAGTAAAACTGGTACAATACATGTGTAAAATATAAAATATCTCAAATATGTAAAAATAAAATGATAGTTCGTGTATGCATGCAGCACAAACAGCTGAGTATCTAAATACATTTGGCAAATCAAATTTTCCAAATTCCCGTTGATAGTCATACCATTCCCATCTTTGAACTTTCGCAGGGGATCTTCTTAAAATTAGAGAGAAAATACCACCGTTGCCGATTTCCGAGCAATGATTTAACAATAATGTGTACTGTGTCACCTTAAGGAGACGAATAACATCTGGATGCCGAGGTGGATCGTCAGGATACCAAATATCTGAAAAGAAATAAAATATCGTTATTTCTTCATATTACGTAAGATAGATTTTGTTTACCATTATTCAACCCTCGCGCTGTTGCTAAGACTATTTTTTGCCAATTTTCAAGATATTATGGAACCCAACGTTTTATTTATCTAACTAGACCGGGTCAATATAAATATTTTTGTAAATGTAATTATTTCTTTATGATGAACCCGTTAGGGATACTGAAATGGGAATGTTTAACGATCTAATGCCGGTTGCATTTTGAACTATAACGTCTACAAGCTATTTATAACTCTTTACATATAAATATTAAACCAACCAATTCCTCTAGACATTAATTCCTTTTCTATCGGTCGTAGTTTTTCTACTGTCCATAGACCGGGTTCTTCTGGATAGTATAAATAAACTTGTTCTAATGTATGTCCATCTTCGTCCCACATCACGCGAATTCGCTTTTGGTCTTCATATATATTTCTCTTGGCCTTCCTTTTCAATCGTATATCAACCCAAGAACCGGACATTGAATTTTCCGACCAAGGATTGCTCCTTGAAGAACGCCAATTTTCATTCGAATAATTCCGTCGCATAATCTGTGGTGTTAAATCGTAATCAGTTATGTTAAGCTTTGCAATAAATACTAAATGTTTATATTGAACAGAATTGATAAATTCTTACTTACAGACCAATTAAGTCCATTGTCTCCATATTCGTATGTAGCATCTGTTATGTATAATGTTATACAGCCTACTTCATTAGGCACATTAGTCATATCTGGATTATGCTGTGCATATCCCACGCCGTACCACACTCCATAGACATCGTCTATATTGACCCTATGTGACCATTTGATGGAGTCACCACAAAGTCCCTGTGCATTAATCCCGAAGGATAAAACTAGTAACACAATAAGCATGATAATGCTAAGAGTGTTGTAGGGAATATGGGACAAGGAGTCGTTTATGATCGTAATGCAGTTAATTAGCAAATTGGTTCAGGTGTTCTTGAATTTATGACGTAATGTCTATGTGTCACCTACTTTAAATGTGATGATATCCATGCTTGGGAACTGAGATCGTAAATAAATACTCCCGTATATGATTCAAATTATATATTTGATAGTGTTTAATATGTTGGTAAACATTGCAATGTATGTCTTTAGATTTTGTGAGATTTAATATAACATGCTCTTTGTGTAATTTGCTTAAAACGTGTTTTGTTTCTTTGATGTTTATATGTTTTCATGTGTTACATTTTCAGGTCAACTAATTCAAACAGAGAATTTGTTAAAAATAGACTGCTTTTCACTAACTTGTCTTTATAATAGGGAGGTACTATTAATAATATTAGCGACCCACTTATTCGCTGCTTCTTGACCACGTGAACTACACAAGTATATCGTTTTCGCTTAAATTAAGCGGTTTATATTTCCCTTTACATCCCGTAACAAAAAAATACATAACCTAAGTTTGACTTTATGTCAACTATCTTCTTCAGATTTTTTTTTGTTTTATGGTAAGTAACAGTTTTCATTCCAAATTACATCAAAATCGAACATCTCTAACACGTCCTTTGACGCTGTTATAAATGCTACGTTTTTTATGATAGTGATTGAAAAAAATATTAAATTAAAACTTCACAAATAATAAATATTTGCATATTGATGTTTTTCTCTTTGTTTTTAAACTGATACTTAAAAAGTACAAATCAGATAACATACAATAAGAATTAGAGTATTTCCCTATGTCTACGATTTTACGATATGGATAATCATGGTAATAACTCAAAAAAAATATTCATAACATGTACGTTATCAATAAATTTGATCTGTGTCCGGTCAATAGCCTTGCCAAAACTATTTTTTTTAAATGTAACTTTAAACTGTTCAAATGGCGTTTGTACCAAATTGTCTTCCAAGTATCAAAATGTAAATTGTCACGATGTATTTACTGTTTTATTTGGTAAGCAATCTAGTAAAAAATTACTTAGTTCTTTATATTATTAGATGAGGAACAATTGTGTTTTCATATGAAAACACAATTGTTCCTCATCTAATAATCTATATAGACCGTAAAAAATATCCGTATCATAAACGTAAATATTCAATACAATCTTTTATTGCTAAGACGTTAAGGTTACATTACACATAAATTTGTCGTATTTGCGTTATTCATGATTTTCTCTATAACAAAAAAATTACTCATTATGTCACGTAATTAAAATAAAAATCGTTTTGTAAAAAAATATTTTATTGTTTCAAAAAAATATATAAATACACCTTTCCTGTGATGAAAATTTGATAGTTTTGTGCGCTTAAAGTATTCTCTGTCGAATTTGTAAAATAAAGAAACAAATTATGAATAACACACTAGTGAGCTGAGTATTTGTTGCAGAATTTTCACATACGCGTTTTAAAGATGACGTGGAAAGATTTTTAAAAGAAAATATGTTATGTATACTAGCTAAGTCTTCCGGTGTCAGTTGATTTTCATTTCTTGCAAGCACAACGCTAAAGACTTTAGATTCAGGAAGCCGCATACAGAAATTTAGTACCAGATGATTGTTTGCAACTTTCAAAACTTGGATAACTCCGCCAAAGAAGCGATACATCTGTTCTACGTCTGAAACAGTTTAAATATCAATTGACTGGCCTAAACATAAACACTTATATTTATTGTAATTGTAAAGGAAGCATAAAAAAGTACCATTTTCTTTTAATTTTATAAGTAAAAATACTGTAAATAATTTCAAAGTAGCGTAAAGTTAAAAGCGTTTAAATATATTTTGTTATATGTCATCCTTACTTTGATAAGGCACGTCTGTGGGCCAAAATCCCTTGTGTGAGGTGTTGACTTTAATATGGTAGTCATCTTGTCTATGCCCTTCGTGCCATTCCAAAACAAAATGCCGTATTTTGTACTGTTCAGAAACTCCATATGGCTTATTATATACATAGGGTGAATTCGTCAATGGTGGATATGGTGTGGGTGGAGTGGGCTGAAAATACAACATACATATTTAGTATATCATTTATATAATACCAAAAGTCAAAGTATTTGCCTTAAATATTTAAAATACTAAGTCACGTAAAATCATACATCTGTTAACATTGCGTAATTCAATAACAATGGAAAAATCTTTTAAAATGAATTAATAAATTTATGTGATTTTTTAAAATTATAAAGCTTAATTCTATATTATATAACTATGTATTTTATTTCATAATGCCGCCTCTGTATGAGTATAAAAACCTGCAACAAAAAATCCAAGTGATGAACGAAGATCACGTACAGTACAGTCAGCATCAAATAATCAGAGACGCTCAGGTATTTAAATAAATAGACTTTATTATGCTTAGATTTATTTAAAGGAGGAAGGTTTCTCCGTAAAACAAACGACGTGTTATTTCAAACAAACTGGGAATATCCGTAAGTGTCGTATTATGAGTTACCTATCGAATTATTAGCATCTCTTCATTCTTCTTCTTTCTTTTGTATCGAGAAGCTATTTATTTGACGCTGACTGTTAAAGATAGAAACATAAGTATTTTTACTTATGCATTTAATAGTTAAATTATAATTGTTTCATCAACGGTGTAATCATAAAAAAAAAAAAATGATAATTTTTATATTATTTGTTTGATATTGTAGCCACTTACAAGATTTCTATTCAAGAGACCGCCACTTACGTAATCTTCAAATTTTCTTATTTGCACAGTAGGACAGTAAGGGTTGTAGTCAGTTTTAGTTACATTCTCTTTATGAAAGATATACTCTCGTATGTACCACAACCCTAAAAGAGCTTCTTCATCGAAGTCTTCAATAGGATGTAGGTTTGGACAAAAATGTATATTGATTGCAACAGAATTAGATAAAACTACCAGTAAGATAATAAATAAATTCATATTCATATTGATATGTAATTTAGGAGTTGCTAAACCTAGATGCTCCACTGTCTCAAAAATTCAACGGTTGGGTCATAACTAAAAACAATATGGATCAATCTCACCAATATCGATCCGAAAGAGCACTACTTGTTTATAATATTTACTTAATATATTTTGAGAAGATTTTGTAAAATACGTGCTTTTATTTATTGTTTAGAATTACACCAAATAACTTAATATTAATGTTTAATTTGTATAGGTATAACTTGAAAGCACAAAGTCAAATGTTTAATTGATAGCGTCTTCTGGCGGAAGGTGCACCGTTGTGATACAATTACGTCGTTCACGGTTTAACCTGTTAATTGACTACTGTCGACCCCACATCCTGACTCTCGCTGAACCTGACTATAGTTTATTATTATCAGTAGAGATTTATCTATATACGAATGATATCGTATATATATTATGTATACTAGCTAAGCTTTAATCCTTACGAAAGGAAAATGCTAATTAATCTAATCAAAATTTATAAAAACAATATCTACTTTTTTACTACTTAAGGTTGTATACAATCTTATTGTACATCAGCAAAATGCATTATTAACATACTCGTATATCACATTGAAGTTTATTCGCGTATTTTCTTTATATAATTGAAACAAAAAAATGTCTGAATGATTTATATCTATTGGAAACTATCATGAAATACACGAAATATAAAATCAATAAAAGTAATTTAAAAACTAACCTGTATATAAAGCTCTCGGATATCAATGTAGAAGCACTCATTAGTATGTTCTACGCGATATTCACCTTTCATGTGCGGTATTTTTTCAACTCCATACCAAATACCCGAAATTTGGTCCAAATGTAAGTCACCGACATAGGGAGATAAATCATCACAATATCTGTCATTTTTCATATAGCTATAGTCATTATAGCTAAGGACACCTCCCAAATAAAAAATAAGCGAAACGAAATACAAAATTGTCATGATAAACGGTAGATAGTACAAAAGATGAGGTTAAATATAGGGAACCGGGAATATCAAGCTACTATACACCACTGGAGGTGTCACTCGGATTAACTACGAAGTTTTAAGGATTGTTGAGAGCACGTGGGCGAGAGCCCAAATGAAACAACACACTCAATTGATAGCACCGCTGAACTGGTAATTTGCTTGTTATGCGTGAATACTTCCTCCATAAGCACTAAGTAGGGGAGACTGGGTACAAAAGTAACGGTGGGTCTACAGTAACAAATGCTCAGTAGGTACATGTAATATTCAATACAGCGATTCAGGCTTCGCCGGTTCGCTTCCATTCAATCAAAGCGTACGCCACGTGCTTATAGATTGCATGTTTTCACTGAACAAAAATAAGTGTTTTGACATTTAAAGTAAAGGGTTCCTGGCTCGGAATAGTACCTACGTCAATTCGTGAGTTTTATTATTAGGGAGTTTCATAGTATTTTTACTTCGTGGAGAGTGGACACGTTTCATACTTTTCTCGTCAGACTATGTTACGAGCAAGAAGATACTGAGTTTATTTCTAATAATTAGTTTATCAGTAGTAAAAGGTTTGCTACAGTAATTTTAATCTCATGAGATATTTTTGTTTAGTAAAAACAATATTAAAAAATAACTTTATCTCTTAAAAATTATATTGACTTGCTGTAAAAACTTTATACAGAATTTACGGAAGGAAACAGATTCACGAACTTGAAGCAGAGCTGATTTTTTCCACGACTCAAACAAAAGAAATTATAAACTTCGGTAGATACCGAAGTATAGGAATTACTGAATTAAAGTAAGAGAATTACTCATTTAAAAAGTTTAATACTTAATATTAAAATCATACCAAAGTAACATGGGATACGATACGTGGTACGTATACAGGTAATATGTTACTTTTGTCCCCACTTTGAATGATTTAAATTAATTATTTTATGTATATGCTTACTATAACATAATGTAAACATGCGACAATATATAAGGAAAACCACACTAGAGCCTTCTGACACGAAACGCTGAGAAGCATTTTAATGATGGCATGAATATCAATACAAAAAAATGTGTTGTTTACAAGAACATTATTTTGATGCTGTACAAAAAAAATAAAAGTAGGAAATAGTAGTGATACGGTTAGGTATTATTGTGTTAAACAAGTCTTTAGTGTTGACGAGAACAAAAGTACAGGACTCTTCAAGCGAATATATTTTTGTCATATAAGGTTTATTTAGGTAAACTAGCTAGAATTAGCTAAAATAACAAAGAATTACATCCAAGGAAATAGTTATATAATCTGATACTGGAAAACAGTAAAAAAATGATATATACGAAAATCATGATATCAAATAAAATCAATCCGAGGACGAAGTACGTTTATTTAGAAACTTTTAGCAACAAACCAAATGAGCAATGAATACAATGTGTCGTATGTAAAACACGTCACATGATGATGTAAGTTATGTGTGCCATATTTGCAAATCTGCATAAAAGACTGTTGATAGATAGACTGATTAAAAACAATTGTTGATATCAGGAACAATAATTTTTAATGCATGTTGATTTGTCTCAACAACTTTTGAAAAAGACATTTAGAAAACGTATAAATATTTTGAACGCAGCGGGAATCGAACCCGCGCCTCCTAAATACCGTTCAGGCGCTCTCACCACTGAGCCATGCGTTCTACTATCCGCTGCGTCTAAATTCTTATATGCTTTATTACAGTAGTTAGTAGAACGCATTGCTCAGTGATGAGAGCGCCTGAACGGTATTCAGGAGGCGCGGGTTCGAATTCCGCTGCGTTCAAAATTTTTATACGTTTTCAAAATGTCTTTTAAATTTTCTTAAATGTAGAATAACACTTTAAAAATGTTAAAACTATTCAATAATTCAATAGTGTCATGACACTCCATTTCCACCCAACAGTGGCGCAACTAAACGCCGCGATTTGTCTTAGGTATCCGATTGGAAAAATAGTATCATTTATTTTCCGCTCTGGTACCTAAAATCTAATAAGATTTAAAATATAATTATTCCCCCCGAGTGAAAATCAAACCCGCAACAAACGCGTTTACAGTCAAACGCTGTCCCACTGTGCGACGACAGTAATAACAAAGGTTTTTAATTGATTTTATTATTGATTTAACAACTTGAAAAGTATCCCCTTGACTTGTTAAGTACAACCCACAAGTTGTTGCTTTCGATCCGCCAACACGGTCGAAAATAACAGTTAATACTAGTAATAGTAACTGTTATAGTAGTAGTAATAGTATTCGAAAGAATCAGAAGAAAAAGAATTAATCGAAAGTCTTCAGCTAAGAAGTTACATTACGAAGAAAGGCAAATTAAATAATTTTATAAGACTTAGTTTTAAATACTAATTATTGAGGGAAAAATAATTTATATAGATAAAAAATATGTAAAAAAAGAATACGAATCATATATCCGTAGTATATGTAATAAAATGTAATTTAAAAAAAATAAAATGTCTTCAATTAAACTATGTCTGTGACGTTTCCCTGCGGACTTTAAGCACACCTAACTTGGCTCTGCTCGCATACTTTGCTACCAGGGGAGCATAAGCTCGAGAGAATAGAATCGGGTTAAAATCAATAAAGTGCAATGACGTCACGAGGGCTGTTCATTGATCGCAGGCGATTAGACTGTAGACATACTGTGTTGTGACTGTATTGATTTTTCGCACGCACACAAGTGTATTATTTCGCGAACACTTTGGTACTCCGTATTCGGTTTCAATATGATGGTAGAAAGGGAACGAAAACGTTTCCCTCTCACCCTCTTTTTACTGGGATAAATAAAACCATATATAAAAAAAGAATTTTTGAATAAATTTATTTTATTTTGTTATTTTTTAACGTAGACCATGAGATAATATTTTATCTTAAGATGCACTCATATCTGCATATATGATGATAGTATGACGTCAAGCCAGATCGATCTTCTACGAATGACGTCATACGCCGTGATTTTAACATAAGGTTGAATGCTCTAAGACAACAAAATACTGATATTTTTTTATTGTAGAAAATAATAAATATTTATATATACACATACGAGTATGTACGAGTAAGTTTTCGTAACATGGACACACTGAATACCCACACTGTACACAGCATTAAATCAAGCTTGTTTCGCGTAGTATTAGTACCGTAATTAAAAAGTATATAATTATATTTCCTTATAAATATTACTGTGTCCTTATAAATTGAGGGTATGATGGCGCAGTGGGAGCGCGCATTGTAGGTTCGACTCCGACTCGCGGTATTTATTATATTTTATTTTCATTTCTTTGCTTTGGTAACTTCTTACCTTGACATACTGAAGTTACCGCCACACAATGTCTTAGTGTTCGGATACAAAGTGCAGAAAGGAGTGTCTTGGCGCTGGCGAATGGCAATGCGAGAAAAAGCGTGAATATGCAAAAAACATTGATGCATAATATAATAATTAAAAAAACAATTAATAATTAATCTTTACTATTTGATTATTCAGTCTATAATGAAAGCTGAATCTTGTTTTTGACTGTAATTATAGGGAAGTATATATCCACCCCTTTTTAGAGTCTACATATAACATATTAATGTTAATATTTAATATTTTTAATTATTATCAGATATTAATATTTTGTAAGTTAAGATTAATTTTAGATTAACTAAGATTTTATGCATCTGTAGTGCTTAACAAAATATTGTTGAGATTGGTTGTAAGGGAATAATTATATTCAAGTTATATAAATTGCTCTGCTCTGGTAGGAAAAAAGCGCGAAAATGAGTAGGTATAAACCACTTAATATGCAATCTCTCAATTTAGGAAGGAAAGTGAAGAACGTAGTGTTTTGACACTAGATTCTCTCTGACAGCAGAAACAAAACTCTGCGTACTTTCAGAATATTATTTGAAAAACGAAATAAAGTTAATTAATATATAAAGAGTAAAACAGCAGAAGTTATGAACATTTTTTTGTTTATTTAAAAAAGGACTTCATAAAGGTAAGGAACTTTCTCGTTAAATCTTCTTACCTTACGTTCTAGATTACACCCAAAGATGTATATCTTCTTTTGACTGATTCCTTAGTAGTTAGAGCTTACTTGTGACCTGCGTACTAGACTACTATAGTGACCATGTATTTTATACACGTCCGAAAAATTATAAATAATAAAAATATGTGACCGTCGTGGTCGTGGTCTGCACGTAAACGCCATGGTTGCGGGTTCGATTTCCACTCGAGGAAATGATTATACTGAAATTTTCGTTTCTTACATACGTACTCTTGTACCCTGACAAAGCGGGGCATTAAGTTACGCCACTCTATACGCAATGTGTCTATTTCCGCGTCCCACGAAAAAGCGATAAAGTTTGGTTATTGAAGAGCATGTAATAAACTTTAAATATAAACTAAATATATTTTAAGGGCTTGAAGCATTTTGTCTCACTTTAATTTTAATTGAAAACTCTTTAAGAAATACAAAGCAGTCACTATTTCTCAGAATGAGACTAGATTTCGTAGAACTGAGATTCTATTTAAATTTCCAGTCCGACGTTTAAGTTACTTGTGTATTGATTTTTTATATTACTAGTATTTTAAGCTATAAATAGTCGTCAAAATTAGGTCTTTTAAATTTATATCCCTTAAATATATACAATACTTTTAAATATAACAAAAAACGTATTTTTATTAAATTTAAAAGAAACGAAGTGTAATAAATAAATTTTAAGTCAATTTTTTCTCCGTAGCAATTCTACAATCAACAACATTCCCTTTTCCGTAACCGTAGCCGGAGGCACCACTACATGCTACATGTACACACATATTCAAAACTTAGTGTGACATTACTATGGTGACGTAACACGTTAGCTACGAAAATACCAGGGATGCATAAGATATACTGTAGTATATCGACGCCTAAAGTGGTACCCATCGCAGTCACCCCGCGTAAGTTAGTGTGCGTCAATAGGGTAACAGAACAGCGAATAGGTGTAAATAGTTCACCCCAACTATTGTGGGGCTTAGAGGGTGAGGGTGGTATAGTACGCGCCGCTCAAGTAGAGGGTCGATTTATTCATATTATCATCAAAATAGATCTAAAGTGTCAACTTGTACTAAATTCATATTATGAATAAATTTCAAAACATATAATATATGTATATACTTATAAGCTTTTGCCCTGTATGTCATATTCATAAGTAATAAAAAAAATTATGCAAAAGAATTCAATAATAATTTTAAAATAATAATCATATCCCTTTTTTATTAAAAAATAGATGAAAGGTACGCCACAATTTCTAGCATCTCATTAAGAAACTAACAATGAATTCCCACTATGAAGGGGCGACAGGGATCAAAAGCAATTACTTCGAAACGTCCTACGTGCTTTTTTAAATAAATTTCTTATACAAAATTAAGTAAAGGATAACTATTACGAAGCCCCTTCAACCTTCTATGTCAACGTTAAAGTGACCCTTTGTCATTGAAAAGTTTACGCGTCTACCTCAAACATCCATTTGTACACTGTAACTATCATAACAAAATACAAAAAATAATTAATTATTTAACTAACATATAATAAAATAAAATGATTTTACAATACAATTGTTTTAGTAATTTATATTTCAAATTATTTATATTTTATTTTTTGTAAAATAGTAACTACAGACGAAGGTTCTATTCTCAAGTAAACTTTGACATTTTGACACAACCTTTGTCTAAAACATTTTCTTCAGATGAGATGACGTAGCCTCCTCAGAGGTCGATTGTACTAGGGTGCTATAAGATTGTAGGAGTAACTGGGTGAAATTGCTACGAGGAAGCTACGACGACACTACAAAATTTGTAGTGTTCAAAATAACATGAAATATTCTTTATTCTTTATAATTCAATTTTACAGTACATGATTATCTCATTATTTCAGAATATTAAAATACAATATGTATTATTGTACATTCATATGCACATATCTCATAGATGTAGTAGTGATCGATTACAATAAATTAAGATGATAGGTTTAAAAAATATAAATTTAATGGATTTATTTGATCGTTATTTCGTATTAAAAAATAATAAAGCCTAATACACTATAGCCTAGAGCACTATGAAAAATCATACTCAAGGTAAGCGCATGAATTTTAAACTTTTCATAGAATGAATATAAGAAAATTATTTTTTTTAGAAACTTTTTACTTAAAAAAAACTAACTACTATTTTTTTAACAAAAACTGTTATATATCAATATACTATACATTTCATTTCGAGTAACAGCTCAGTATCTTAACGCAGACTACTATTCCTTGTCAGGCATACAACACGTGTGACTCTTTGCTTTAGTAAGGCTTCGTAATAGCAGAAGGGCAAAATACAATACTTTTGTATAAGGTTTTACAAGGTTTCGCTTTAATAGATTTACAGTACAAAAATAAAATTAATCTCATTAACGTATGTACAAATATATGTACAAATACGTTGAACTAAATTAAAGGTAGTAATATAGTTGCTTATATTGTAACTTCATTTTAAACGGTTTTTTACAAAAACCACAATTTTGGTTTGATCTATATCTTTTACCCTTGCAATTATGTTGTATAGTGATTTAATTAAAATAGAAAAAATATTACATGATGCATTTCATTGTTATATTTACCTTAAAAATAAATGGTTTAAAATTAACTTAAACACAAATTCTTGTAGATGAAACCTTTGCTACGGGTGAAAGGAATGCTACAGAAAACGCTACGCATGGTGCCTCCGTAGCGCTATGATTTACTAAATATTTTCCATTTCTTAATACTTAATATTTCTTTTATATGAATCAATATTTATTTTAATAAGATTATAAAATATTTTTTTTAAAAAAGAGAATTTAGATTTTGAGAATCTGTAAATTATTTTAAAGTGAATTTAGGTTTTGAGTATTTGTAAATTATTTTTAATTCGTTTTAAATATAATTTATGATACCTTATTTTCTCGAATATTGATTAACTTTGTGTTTTTACTTTTATTATGCATTTTTCAATCATATTACTTCCAATAATATTCTTAATACAAAAATATATAAAATAAAACTGGTGTCGTAGATGCACTACGCCATTCGCTCCGCCCTAGCCCGCCCAAGAGCTCACTTTAGGGCGGCAACAATTTTCCACGGGCGGTAATGGTACTAGGATATCAAAACTTACGAAGAGTATTTCCAAGTAAACGGTATTTGCACTAGTTTACCCACAAGTACTTTCATTGCGTGTGTGAGTACACGCATGCGCTCTATGTTAACAACAGCCTTGCCTTTCATACAACGTGAAAGTAATTAATCGTAGACGTTGTAGAATTTTTACGTATATGCTGACAGCGTTGATAACTGAAAAAACAAAAATAAAGCAATCTTCTTTTTAAATACAATTTTTGATTTCATTTTATTCATAGACAATTTTAAAATGACATTCTTATAATGTTGATGAACTCATCATGAGTTAATTATGAATCTTTGTAATTTTAATATTTTATTTAATTAGTTTATTATTTTTATTTTATAATGACGTATCTGTAGACGTAGGCATAGGTTACACTTAAAATTTTATATTATTTTACGTAACGTGTCGAGAGCATCACGGCATTTCACGAGGTCGTAGAGATGGGGGTATTGAGCTTCGTACACGTCGTAGGTCGTGACGCGACGCCAATGACGTCATTCGGTCGGGTGGAGGGTGCCACAACCGACCAGGGTAGTCGCCCCCCAGTGAAAGTCGGCGTCAGTATTACCAGAATAGTCAAGTACAACGCACGCCGCGATCTCACATCTCCTCTATGTACGCCGAAAATATAACCTATAAACTTTATGCAGCTTTGTATCAGTGGTACAGTGTTATTATTATTATAGTAATATAAGTAAAACATAAATAGATATAGTAATTTCACAAATTGGTTATCTTATTCAGTGACAGCTGTCGAAGATAATAGTGCTTTTACAATATTTACATTAAAAAGACCTAGTTCTATTTTAATATATTTTATAAAAAATATATTTTCATGTAAAAACAACAAACAATAAAGTGTAATAATTATTAGCTATCCATTTACGATGTCGTTGTTGTTTCAAATATATAGCAAAGTATAAATCAAAATATTACCTATGATTCCTGGTCAACGGAGACTATGATTTCTGTTAAACCAACGATTTTATTTACAATCTAATTTCAGCGCCAATGCACGAAAGCTGCTAAAAATAGTCGGGGTTCGCGCGCTCGCATCGCCCGCAACCGGCTCTCGTTTTCACTACTCACACTATTTCTGTCTATAGAAAAGCAATAAGATAATCTATGCGAAAGAAAATAGATGGACTTCTATGCAGACAATGAGAAAAGTGCGAAAAAAATACCGATAGTCGCAAAGCGACAGTGACTTCAATGAGTTTGTAGTGCTTGCAGTGACTAAAGTTAACTTTTCACGACGCAAACGCCGTAAAGTAAGTAACCTAGTTTTCCTATAAATATAATATAATTTCATATTGGCTATTTCTAGTCAGAAATAAGATAAGCCAAAGGGGTTATTTAATTTGTTTTTATATATTTATTTTTTTATTTTTAATTAAATACACTGACACACATTCCTTGTTTGGTAGCCAATGACTTAGATGTCATTGACTTACAACGTAGTAAAAATTACAAATACATATATCTGAACTATTAACAGAAAGTCTTACATGGATTATCTATAGTAGTCATAACTATTAATATTTCAGTCAGAAAACGCGTAACGACTATAGAAAGCAGGTCAAATACAATATACGTAATGGAGATATAAAAGTAATAATGAGATTACCTACTGAAAACTGCACTGTTGTGCACCTACATTCATTATGTATAGCTACGTAAAAAATAAAATCATCTTTTTTCAATCTTACAATTTTCCTAGAATTGTGTATTTCTTAAATAACCAGGGTTTTGCTAATACACATGTCATTTAAATTAATGGATAGTCTAATTATTGTTAATATTTGATACAAACCACAAATTGGACATCATCAACAACCTCACATTCTCTTTCTATATAAAATTAAAACAGTAGACATTAACAAACAAAATAATTTATAAATATAAAAATAAAATTACTTGCGTTTCGAAAAGTAAAATTAACTAAAAATCGTTTTAGAGTGATAGTTTTGAGTATTATGCTAGTGTCAGGTTCTTTTCTCAAATGTTATCTAACTATGTATTGTATATCTATTATCTATATTCATTAGCTATAATAACAAGTTGTAAAATTAATTTTAATATTTTTGTTTACATAGTAGGTATAGGGTACCTACTGACTTACTTACTGTGTATAAACCAAAAGTCCACAATAATGTTTTAATATAAATTAACTCAAAATGCTTATCTCAATATCTTTATATGATATAATGAGCACGAAATTTTAAAAAATACAACAATACTTATATGACTAAGCGCAAAAATTTCTCACGTAAGGAGTAGATAATAGATACACAAACAGTAGAATACTTCATTGTTAAATAACGTGAGGTAATAACGTCAGAATAATTTAAATATTTATTATTCGGCAAACGAGTACGACGAAGGAACTAACTTCAAATGTTTTAAAATTAAAGCAACGAAAATGCAATTTCTTAATTATTACAATTTTAAAAATTTGATTGTTTTAGACGCAGCAATTAGTAATGTATGTAGATTTGAAGTACTATTTTTCGGTACATAACAGAAGATTTCTAATTTCATAAAACACCAGCATTTTCCTACAAAATGCTGGTGTTTCATGCAAACTTTAACCCTTCCCATGCGGTGGACGTTACCATAACCCTAATTATAAGTTTCTTGTTACGCGATGAGAATGTAATTAGGAATTAAGATCCAAGTGAAATCAGTTTTGACACTTTCTGTCGTACAGCAGGGTCAAAAAGAACCTTGTGTCAAGAAACTGCGTTCCCGTTAATTTTCCGCCTAAAATCCAGATATCGCATGTTGAGTAGCGGAATTCAACACCGCGCTTTGTCTAACAGTAGCAGAGCGAAGAAATGAAAATAATATATAATCATTCCTCAGAGTGGAAATCGAACCCACAACCATCGCGTTTACTGGCACGCGCTTTCCAACTCCGCCACAATGACGATATTTTTTATATTTTAATGTCACACCTATATTCCTTTATCATTACCTTTCATATTTTACGAAGTATGTAGTTAATGGTCATCTTTTTACTCTTTACTTTAGAGAAATAAAACTCAACACTAACTTCCTAACAATTTATTGTAAAACAAAACAAAATAACAATTGTATACATTGGCAAATTTTGTGTTTGGCTAAACATGTATCTACATTTTTATCACAAATTTGAGACTAAATTGAAAACAACTACACTAATTTGTGCTTCAAATTTTAAACAAACCACACACAACTACAATAATAGAAAAAGAAATAAATATTATATAAATAATACATAAAAAGTTGTATTAAATTTAAAAAACTTTGGCAAGGTTTGAAATTGGATATAGGCTTTGGTTTAACTGTTTCATATGTACAAAAAAAATACAAAAAAACATTAATTATTTTTTTGTCACACAGTTATGTAAGGCACTAATATTATATTGTCAACTGTGACTTATTAAGAATTGTGAAATGTATACTGTTTACAAAGGGCTAATACATCATTGCATATATATACAAGAATCTTTATGCAAGAAATGGATAATATTATTCAATAACAGTGTTAACATTTTAGGCTTCATACTCAAATACTTGATGATACTTTACAAAAAATACTTGTAACAAAATAGTTTGTGAACATAATAGGCAGATAGATTTATGACATTCGTCTTTTTCAATGAATTATAAGAGAAAATTGTCGAAATGTTTTTAAAAAAATATAATGTGATAAAATAATCTTAACAAAAACTATATTATACCAGCAAACCAATAACAACAATATCATATATATTTTAATATTTAGTATAACAATAAAATTGATTTATCTTTGTACAAAAAAAAAATTGTAAAACAAATAAATAAGTCTAAGACATAACATGACAATTATGCACTTGTAGAAATAGATGTTAAAATTTTAAGTTGTATAAATTAAGTACAGTTTTTTACATGTGTAAATGGAAGACTTGATTCAAGTATAAAATGAATTTTAGCTGTATTAGGATATTTTTCACTCTAACAATGTTGTCTTAGATATTAAATTGATATGATAAATATTCACTTTAACTCTATGTAAATTCCTAAACCCTTCCTAAATAAAATCTTTCTAAAGCTTTTTACTTTGTGCTATACTTTATATAAATAAAAATCATTTGAGTTATTTATTATTTTTTTGAAAAATAGGATCTAAGAAATTTGTTACTTTGGGCCAAATTTCATCAGATGTGCGGCCTTCAAATTCTTTCAAGATACCCTTTTCCTTATAAAAATTAATGACAGGTCGAGTAACATTTTCATAGATTTCAAGCCTTCTTTGGACAGCCTCAGGTCTGTCATCGGGACGTTGCACTAATTCCTCACCTGTTTCATCATCTTTACCCATAACTTTTGGTGTATTAAAACCTATGTTGTACACCCTCCCTGAAGGCAGATGAACCCAACGATTTTTAACTCTATCAATAATTACTTCAAAAGGAACAATTAAGTTTAAAACAATATCAACTGGTTGTACTTTCCACAGAGCATTAGCCTGATCTACAGTCCTTGGAAATCCATCTAATAACCATGGCTTACTCTCAATTTTCTTTAACTCTGCAGTCATAAATTTAATCATCACATCATCAGGAACCAGTTTTCCTTCATTAAGATATTTTTTTACTTCTTTACCTAGGTCACTTTGCTTCTCAATATGATCTCGTAACTTGTCACCGCTTGACACATGCTCTACATTATACTTTTTTACGATTCTTGACGAAATAGTGCCTTTTCCCGATGCTGGAGCCCCTAATATTAATGTTTTTAATATCTTGTCCTTAACAGTCATTTTTGCTTGATTTTTTGTTCGACCTTTGATTTGCGTACTTGGAACAAATATATTACACTACTATCTTAGTCGGCCTTGCTTATGACCGCTCAAATGTATTATCGGGCTTGTATAATATCTCTGGCACGCAAAAATTTACGTCTGATCGTCAGTAATGATAAAAAAATACCTTATCAATCCATATAAGGAGACTATTCCGTATAACTTAGAAACCACATTATATCTATATATTCTTACTACTAGTAGCCTATATATTATATTTAAAAATATTTCTTTTTCATATAATACATTAAATTATAAAACTGTGTATATAAATAGAAAATTATAAAAACAACATTATAAAAATGCGACTACTAAAGTCCACTGCCAAATGACAACTGACAATTGACATATTTTGGTAGGCCACTTGTCAAATTGTAGACGCGTTCACCAAATGTAACAGGAGAACTTTTTTTGACGTTAATATTGAAAAACATTGTGATTTAATTTGAACAAATTGTTAATATAATAAATGAATTTTAATTATTATAACAAATTGCAAAGTATTTTTAACAATTCAGAATGGCGCTTGTGATGTTACCTTGTGACCTGCCCTGGTGGACTTCAGTGCAGCGTCACTTAAAGCATCTGCTAGTTGCTTCATCACCAGCGAAGCTGGCTGGCAGCATGTTAAAAATTCATGATATGTGCAAGTAAGAGAATTTACACTCAGTTACTTAAGTAAAAAAATCACATTAATTGTTTATATTACAACATTAATATGTAAATCATAATTAATTGCAAATTAGTAAAGTATATGGACATTGAGTTAAAAAATTTTTTTTCTTATGTATTGTTCTTTTTACAGTATAGGAATAGATCCAGATGACGATATCAAAGATTCTGAACTAATGAAAGGTTTGGAAGAGTTTCTTAACGAGGAAATGTCTGATGAGGATCGTAGAAATTTTCTCGATAACACAATTCGAATTATGGTAAACAGGGCTTTACATCTCAAAAAATGGCGACCACCAAAAGGTCTCATTTTCAGTTTACAGCAACAGAGTAAGTAAACGTATGCAAATATGAAATTTATCTATACATATTATAAAACTTACAAGCACACATATAACGCCTTATAAATTAAGTTCGTTAACACCATAAGCTATATTCATTGACGTAAAAACTATCTAATTCTAACTTCTAATTTGGATTTTGTTTCACTAAACCATGAAGCTCTTATTCTATTTACTGTTATGTGTTTTAGGTGACGTGACTGAACTCGACTACAATTTTCTCTCATCACTCGTTGCTCACGCGTTCTTTTCTACGTTCCCGAAACGGACTCTCAAAACGCATCCAACATTGCAAGATTTTAACTTCACACATTTTTTTAAAAACTTACACAGGTAAAAATTTAAATATTCATATAACAACCTAATAAAGAAAAGTTTAAATATTCACATTCCTTTATATTTTTGTTTTAGGAAATCTCAAAGAAATAAATTAAAAAGCTTGCTTCATTACTTTGAGTGGCTCGACAAAAATAGCAACGAAGGATCTATTAAATTAAGTAGACAGGTAAAATATGAGTCGCAATTCACTTTCTTCATTAATTTTGTCCTAGAGCAGGGTCGTTTCAATTAATTACATACCTACGTACACATAAACATAAGGCTAATTTAAAAAAATAGACAATGGTTTTTTTTTCATTCGTTACAAATAATGTATTTTTAAAATATATATTGTGCGTACATTGAGAACACTTTTTGCTATTCCATTGAATAAATCCATTAGTAAAAGCTCTACAATTGGCACTACATCAGCTTTATTATCTAGCAATTTAGCAATATTTCCACTCAACGTCAATTTTGTGTGATATGTTAGTCTATCGTCATCCGAAACATATCAAAATAAGAAATATATATTTTATAGATTTCTTAATAGATTAGAAAGCCTTTTTCTATTATTTTCTTTAATTTTAGTTAAGCGAGTAGTTTGTTGAAATAAAAAATGCCAAATGGTGAAAAATGCTAACATGAGCAGTTAAATGCTAACATGTTAGTAGGTACATATTCAGTACCTACCTATCTATATATTTTTTATACTTTTTACATAATTATTGACATAAAAGAATTATAATAAAATAAATCAACATACAAATAGCGAAATAACATTAAACAAAAAAGAAAGCCAATATATCTAGAAGGAAATTGAAACCGTGACCTTTAATCGGAAACATCACTTATCACTAAGAATACCTTAGGACTTAGAGTCATCTTATTCAGCAATGTAAACCATGCAAACTGAAAAACGTAAAAAATCGACTAAAAATAGAAGTAAGCCATACCCGATTTTCCTTTCAAGGTCATGACATCTAAACAGTGGTTAACGATAGAAGACTGGCTAGAGTGTACCTTGCCATTGTGTAAACTTTTAGTCAGACACGAAGGTCGACCCGAAAGGTGCGAGAACGATGACGCTTTGAGAGTCTGCTTTGCGTCCAGTCGCATTGGTGGTGACGTACTTGTTGATGGAGAGACTCAAGTAAGCATTTTATTCAAAGCTCTTCGATCATAAAATATATATACGTTAGCAGTTATTATAACAAACTTGGTATAGGACTATTATCTAATATTCTAGGGGCATTGTTGCCTTCTACTGTAGAAATTATTATCTCTTGTGGTTTCAATTATAGTACATGTTTTGTAAATAAAGTATGTAAATAATTTGTTATTGTTATGGTGTAAACGTTATATTATCATGTATTTTAGGAATCGTTAACAATGTTTATGATGCCTGAACTTTTACCCGCAATGCTCTCAGTTGAGGCTCTTGAAGACAACGAAGTATTAAAAGTAGAAGGGATTAGAATGTTTAGCAGAATTGGTGACAAAAGACAAAAAAATAATATAGAGCTACTAGAGAAACCTAAAACGGTAAGCTGCGATTGATAACTTTTATATAGTGAACAACAACAATATATAAATAATAGAAAAAAATGAGCCATTACTAAATATTGGCTATATTGATACCGGGTAATGATTACAGTAAAATTATTTTCATTTCCCCAACGTAATGCGACAAAGTACGATTTGATTAGATAACGTTATATCTATACTTTTACTTGTGATAAATAATTTAGGGATACAAATATTGATTACTTGGTTCTGTAGTAATGTTTATCAAATAAAACTTATAATTATGGCTTATCGATGAGTCACTTTAAAATAGTATCATCAGCAGTATTGGGCAAAATTTAATAATGAAAATATTAACAAATGATCATTTGTTTGTGATAAAATTACAATTAACAATTAATTCATTGTTAATTGTAGAGTAAAACAAAAGAACTAAGAAATTTTCAGATATCAACTTCAATCAAATTATGATTTTTTTAATATTTAGTTGTTGATTACAATTGAATTTTGCCCAAAAATCATGCAATAGTAGTATCGGATAGTAAAGAAAATCATTAAAACGTTCAAAAAATTTCAGGTAACACTTTGCTTAATGGACGCAGAAGATTACAGTGCGTTACCATTAGGTCAATGGGAGGAAGACAATGTATTGCGAGAACTTAATAAAAGCCTATTAGCATTTCAACAAACTCCAATGAAAGGTCGTGACAGTCAAAAACATGAACGAAGACTATCACCAATTGGTAACAATTTATTAAATTTAAAATAACTAAACTTCTTGAAGATGAGATTCTAAAAGTGTTATTGCCTATCTGTCTGATGAAAAATATTATACAGCACAGCAACAGCAATTATTGCATTTCCGATGTGTACATCAGCATTGAGGAACATACTAAAATTACGCCATCGTATTTTAAAAAAATATTTTCTTCCCAATGTAGAATAATATACTGAAATCATTAGTTTCGATAATAAACATAATCCTTTCTGTATTTAGCCGAAAACAATACTCGCACAATATGATATTATCATCTCAAACACTGTTTAGCTAGTCGTATTTCTCACGTGCATAAGATTCTGTTATATGTTGTAATATATTTTTTACTGAATAGTGTATATGGCAGGGAAATACGTTGTTATTATAAATAAATTGAAATATGTTTACTTTTAGAGCTCCTCGGAATTCCTTATGCTATAAAGGTACGAGTATGTAAGGTAGACACATGTAATAAATATAATATAATTTTTTCCTAATTTTAAGGCGAATCGTTCAGTCAAACGCCACCAGAAGTAGAAACAACGGTCATGATTAAACAAGCATCTTCATCTAGCACAATAAATAGTATAAGTAGCCGAAGTCCCTCACCACAGAACTATAGCGCCGCTGCTCTCAATCTCAGCGATCCAAGTAAGTGTAAAAAAGGGAAAGAGATAACATTATAAGTACATGTCATGACTACTAACATAATACAGTTAACTTGGTTATAGTGTTATATTCTGACTTCCATTTATCAATAAGCAGTGTCTTTGGAAATACACATAAGTAGAGAGAGATCACAGTGGTGTTAAACTATGTTCTCTCTATTTACCTTAAACAAATTGTAAAGTTCATTTCTTAGATAGAGTTTCACCATATCTGAACAACGATTTAGACATAGATTCAAATTTGTAACAATAAATAGGCTACTAAATATTAACATTCTTTTTTATGAGCTTTAAATCCTTGTTAAAAATATATCGTGCCTTTGTAGGTGTAGAGTTACAAAAACGCAAATGTTGGCTCTCCCCTGATGCTGGGACTTTAAACAATCGGCGTGGCAGATTTATAGTGCTTGGATCATCTGGGGAGTGTCTTCCAGTTACTAGGACGTCTGGCCATCCTAATTTAGACACACAAGAAGACAGTCTGTATTCAAGTTGTAATTCGAGCGACGATGAATTTCATAGTGCCAATGATAGCTTCGATTATGGTGAGTGGCTTTTTTGTATTCATTAATTTTTAGGATACTCAATGTAAATAATCAAACAATATGTCTATCTTCAATAATATATAACTAGGGTAATTATCTATTAATTCTAGACTGATAAAAACTTGTATGAATGTCACAAATGCTCTTAATGTCAACTAAACCAATTACATACTGTTACTATGTAAAAACCGAGAACATTAAGATACACATAAAGTGGGGAACGGAGTGTCTTAACACTAGGTTCCCTCTGCCTACCCTGCTGAGTGCGGGATACAGCGTGAAGCTTAAAAAAAATTAAGATACGAAACCTTGACATTTCGACGTTTGATTACAGATTAATTTACTACTACATGAATTTTGAACTTATTTACCTATACCTACGTATATTTTTAAATTAGGAAGTGAAGATGAAGGAAGAGGGGAAAGCGCTCGGCCCAATTCATTCCAGTACTCTAAAGAATTATCTACTGAAGAAAGAAGGATAAGTTTCGCGGACAGACTACGGGAAGCATTGCGTAGAGAAGCGGAAAACTCTTGTACGACGAGTACTACGGGTGATTGGTCCACTGACAGCTCTAGTTATGCTGTCGGTATCAGTATATCCGGTGCTGAAGTTAACGATAATGATATTAGGTATGCAATAAATTATCAAAGCAACTTTTTCCTGCTTTTTCGCAAAGCGAATTAGAAGAGACGACCTGGTGTCAAAGCGGACGGAGGACGGAAGGACGGAGTCCCTCACTTTCCGCCCGAAATCATGACATTGCAGTCAAGCGACGGAACTCTTTGCCTCGCGTTGTTTTAGGTACAAGAGCGAAGAAATGAAAATTTAAATATAATCATTCCCTGAGTCGGAATGGAACTCACAACCATCGCTTTACAGTCAGACCTTCACAGTCAGACGCTGTCCCACAGCACCAGGACAGCCCCTAAATAATCAAAAAACTCCCTTTATTTATTTCTTCTTTCGAGCCAATTTTATTACATGTGTATTATTTTAGGGTGAAGCGAGGTGGCTCCGTGGGTTTTGTGTTAACTGAACAGGAAAGTACGGAAAACGGTAACAAACCTCCACGGCTTTCGAGAAAAGAAACTGGGAATAGTTCTAAGTACAGTTTTAGTACAGAATATACGTATGTATTTCATTATTTACTTGCGAAACACTGCAAGGTAAGTAACGATTTTTTTTAATTTTTCTTTTATTTCTTTCAGTTCAGAGTTAGACGAGGTTTATGAGCAGTTTAATCAGTGGCTAAACGATCCTATTATAGATAATGATAACGCAGAAAATAAAAATAGGGAATTGGACTCTCGTGATTTAGCTGTGATAAGGTTGTTAATTTTTTTTATTTAATTTATTTATAATTATTTTTAAGTCGTGTCCTATTATTTACTATTGTTTTCAATAAAGTTACAACTGTACCGATTATTTAACATTATCGCATTATTATATATAATTTCTTTCTTGTATTTAATATGATTCTTTTAAATTTTATGTTTACAGAAAATTATATATATTTTTGTTTTCACTTACGAAATTAAAATTAAGAAACCAAGCAGAGGCTAACTTACAAACACAACCTCTCATTTGTAGATAATATAATTTATTCTATTATATTTTTATAATTTTCACTTACGAAATTAAAATTAATAACCAACAAAGACTAACTCTTTAAAACAATCTATCAGTTATTCATAACATTTTATTATAAATTAGATTCGCCGGATCGCTGTTAAAGCGTACACTCAGCGAGTCGATGGCTAGCGGCGTGGGCGGCGCGGGCGCGGAGGCCGCCGAGCTGTACGGCAGAGACACACGAGAGAGGATCGCGCCGCGCCGTCTCGCTCTCGCCGCTCGCTCTCTCTCCCTCGAACTAGCGCGACATCGCCATCGCCTCGCTGCGCATTTGGTATGAACATACCTTTATTTTTATTTTTTAATCTGGCACTACATTGAAATATTCAAAATGCCTAATATAATAAATAATTTATTTTTATTTATGTTGTATATATATTATACACATGGATAATAGTATTGGTCATTTTTATGTGTATATTATATGCAAAAATTCAATGAAGTGCCCGTAAATAGGCACGATAGTGTTAATTGCACTAACGCTTACTAGGTTAGACCAGAGTTGTCTATAAATAAAATTTTTGTTCGTTCATGTCTATGCATGTGAATATTTTATTCAAATTATTAGGTTTAGTTTTCGTTACTCGTAGTCCTGGCTTAAAGTAATAATGGAAATGTTTAGATTTAGTTATCACAGTGTGTTTCTGTTTACGTAAGTGTTAACTATTAAGAAAAAAATATAAATACACAATATAAAATTACAAAACACTATACAATACGATAACATTTCAAAAAAATATAGTCGTTTACTAAAATACTTACATAAATTAGGAATTATCTACTTATTTTTGAAAAATACATAAATAGGAAGAAATCAATATTGAAATGATACAATATTTTGACAGAAACGTAAAGTTAAAGAATCAATACCAGAAGAAAATATTGATAATACAAGTGTAAAGAGTGATAAAGATGATCAATATTCAAATGGTAACGAGTCGAGGTCCTTCAGTTCATCTACAGACACTTGTTCCACGCAATTATCTAATCCTACTATGAGAAAGAAAAAACTAAATTGGGTCGTTAATATGATCGTTGAAACTATTGAGGAAACAGTCGAATGTGAACCTGTGACGCTTAAAATAAATAAACCAAAGGTCAGACGTCGTCTTGCCTGTTGCTAATTCTCAACCTAAATAGATCTCTTAAAATATACTAACAACACAATGCTTGTTCGTGCACTGGTTTGGCTTGTACCATCTAATCGTTGATATTCGAAAATATACTTACATAATATATTGTATGTAGCATGATCAAAGATTTACGATTAATCATTTAATAAATTAAAAATATATCAAAAAAAATATGTATTTTTTTTGCTAGATAAGCAAAGTAATATGAATTTTACATTTTTACGTTTTTATTCAATTATTAATAATTGTGTGGTTTACAAATATAATTTTAATGCAGTTAAAGCTATTAATGTTTCATATTATTAATTTAAAGTTGCTAAATATCATTGATGTAAAATTGGCCAAAAGGTTAATTTCTTTTCAATTATATACCTATAAGTTAACACATAATGATAGCCGATAACGTAAAACATTTTTATTTTTTATTTAACGAAGAAATGTATTAAATGATCAACAATTTATGTATAATGTACCCATCAAATACACATTAACTAAAAATAAATATAAAAATAAATATAATCATTGACAATTAACGATGATTTTCACAAAAATTAGGCAAAAAATATATATAATGCTTGTTACATCATTTACTTATAGAGAAATGGAAAGTATAATTTTCTGCTCTATTTTCTCCCAATCTAAAGTAAAAATACTCAAATTCTTGAGAATAGTAAAAATAAAAAAAAAGACATTTTCTCCTTATAACTGGGTAGTCAGAGAGAACATATCCAAGGACACTCCCTTTAACACTTTCATCCCTAAGAGATTTAGACGAGTAGTGAAAATATATTATCCATTTTATTTTTCAGTTAAATCAACTTGCTCATAAGATAGTAACGGGTGGTTCATGTCGTCCGGTAGCTACGGGTAACTGGGGCTGTGGGAGACGACAACGTGGACATCCGCAACTCAAGCTTGTACTGCAATGGCTAGCAGCCAGCGTTGCTGGCGTACCAGCGCTTTTATATTATACTTTTGGAAACGAAAAGCTTGTTTAAGGTATGGTTATAGTTTTTTGTTTTAACCCCTATTCTTAATACGAGTTTTTACTATTTCACTATACACTTTTCACCTGTTTTAGAGATGTCTCTATGTAGATATGTATAGCAGGTAGTGGAAATGAATATATTTTAAATATTCTCAACTATGAAGAGAATCCACAACGTTCTCATACCTAAGGTTACCAATAGTTCATCTTAACACAGCATTTAAAACACTTAAAGAATAATAAAAACTGGACACCTAGGGACACCTTTTTTTACATTTAAAGAAAACTACTACCTATTTTTACACTTCTTGCTAATGCAAAAAATCATTAAGGAACTTTACCGATTTTTTATCTTCCACAAAACTTTTGCGTGTTCCAAAATTGTGAATTCGGCTTTTTTTATTGGTTTTAAATTTCAAAATGTAAACATTATAGCTACTACATTTTTATATAGTATTTTCGCGTAGGTACTATATATTTCTTCAACAGTATAAGTAAGTACAGTACGAAGTCTCGAAATGCAGTACAATACTACATATTATAGTACGGTTAACAACACTACCTGTGTCGAAATTCTTCTTAAATAGTTTTTAACAAAAAAAAATAAAACATATATCACTTACTTATTAAATAATTAAATTTCTTTTGATTACTGTATTAAAATTATTATAGTAAATTAAAAATATTATTTATTTGCAGCTCGACACTCTTGTAAGAGTTTTAACAGACAGAAAGTGGACGGTCGGACAGCTCGCGCGAGCAGCGCTTAAATTCGCGCGGCAAACTCTACACGAGCCGCACGTCATTCCCGACAACCACACTCTCTTCGACGAACTAATCGGCATCGAGAAAATACCCGACGATATTTAAAATATAAATAAATTTCAACGTTTTCATATTATATTAATATTTGTTAACTACTTTATAAATAACTTCAACTCTTTTTATAAATACTCGGTTCATTTTAACATTTTTTTTTATATCTTAAATTATTAAGGTATAAAAAATTCATTTCGTTATAAGTTTCGTCACTATTTGTAAATATTTAAGTAATCTTTTGTAAGTTATAATAACAGTTATGTTCACTAAGCTCAATATAACGGAATCCATCTTTTGGTGCATTTATTATTTCAAATATATTTGAACCATGTTTATATATTATATGAATTATGATAACTAATTGTATGTGATTACGGCAGCTGTGCTTATTTATACGATGTTTGTGCAATTTGGAGTAGTATTTAATATACTTAGTACCACAATAAAGCAATATACTTAAATAAATGGAATTTGAATTAAATATTTTTGTACAAATTACTCAGTACAATGCGTGTAACGATTTGTAATAATAATATAGGATTTTTATGAAATTATTAAATTATAAAAAGATATATAAACAAACATTAAAAAATATGTACTTAAAATGAATATTATAATGATATTGTACACATTTATTCATTTTTCATTTTGACTAAATTTTATAAGACAATATACCTAAGTATCGTAAATATTATTTAAAACATAATGTAAATTAATATTCTCCAGTCACTAATAAACCAGTCATTATATTAATATTATTACTACTATCATCTGTCGGCTGATAATTATTTATCTTGTAATGTTTTTGTTTAATTTATATTACGTATTTTGTTAACAAAGAAAGATATTATGATTTGTTTAGTAACACCACCAGAACGGACACGATTTTTTCACGACTCTTAAATGATATAGATTCACGTTCTATAAATTTTGAAAAATGCAACGTCTTCCATAGCATGAATCTCAATGTGTCCAAAGTTTGTTCATTTTATGTAATTATTATAACCAAACACGACGATGTCAATAAACATATTGCGTCTGATTTATTTTTCATTGCCCTTTTATTTTTTTAATATATTATTATGCACCAATTTATTTTGTAGTAACAGATATGATCACCGTCTAAAACTTTTTTTTTCACAGCTACTTGCTTTGTCCCGCAAAGCAAGGCAGTAATTTCCGCCCAAAATCGAAAAATTGCGTGTTAAATGACGGAGCTCAACGCCACGCTTTTCTCAGACACTAGAGTGGAGAAATGAAAATAATATATAATCGTTCCCCCTCCAGAGAATGGAAGTCGGACGCGCAAACGCGATGGTACTTGCTGTAGAAAATAAGTAAATAACATATTAAATTCTTCCCCTTATCACTCAAGGACTGACAGACGTCACTAGAACCGAAATCATCAGACGTAAAAAAATCAAATTTGACTGGCAGGTTCTAATCTAATCTGTAATGGGGTGCTTTAGAGATCACTATCCGAAGTTTCTACTTGAATGAGGATTTCACGTTTTATAGTCAGAACTATGGAAGTTATAATATAAATAACATTGCAGGAGATAAAAGTAAATCGCAGGCAACAAGGACTTTGGAATTAAATGTTTTAAAAATAACATACTTTTCTAGATTGTCGCTGAGAGAAATTATAGCTTCTTAAGGGTCAAAATAAAAATGTAGTTTCAGTTCAAAATTTAATATTATTACAGTTTCAGTCAATAGATGTGTGTAATTCACACCTGACACAGTAGAATATAAGCAAATATGTACAATTTTTTATATTTGAAGAAAAACGGATATAATCTGTTATTCTTCATTCAAAGATAAAAATTATAATTGTCTTTAGTGACTAAACTTGTTGTACACCTGTCACTACTAAACACTTATGATACCAACTTTTTTGTTACATGTTAAAAGTTGACATTATAAAAGTCACTGTTGACATAAGTTTAACTTCTGAGTACATACTATATATCATATTTGCTTATATATATAGCTAAGTACTTAAGATTGTATGCATGCATGAAAATATAAAAGATAGAAGTTTCAATGTAAACTCTATCACTATTTATATGTCTTTCTAAATCAATGCAGGAGAGAAAATTCTTTAGGTGCAGATGATGATCACAATGTGGTTTACATATTTAATATTCAGATCAGGGATAGAATCATGGAAAATGGTTAAATACAGATTAAAAAAGGAAAATACACAGACAATCTTCCATACATCCTATACCACACAGCCTAGTGTTAGGTTGGTTCCTAACAGTTGTAAAATTGCCATTATTACAACATCTTTTCTAAAATGTGAGAATTGTTTGATTATTTTTCTAAAAACACATTTAAAAGACAGCTATGTACGTACATGTATCATTTAGAAAACTAATCAAAAATATTGGTATGTAGAAGTTATTACAAATGTTCGAGTAATGGGAACTAACAAAACCTTGTTATTACTAGAATTAACGTCCGCCCTAAAAGAATATGCCCCTCATACGCCGACCCATGCCCTGCCTGTCGTAGAGAACATTGAATCGGTTCACAAGTTGATTGATTGCATTGCAGCCTTTCGTGATTGTACCCAAGTAGGTCATGAGCGCCACATCATTACATTGCTGAAAAGAATTTTTATTATTTATTAACCATATTGACAGCCATTACATATTAGATAAAACAATTATAAAACGAAGGAGTACCATTTCATACTTTAAAATTTATTGAACTGGCATTTTTAAGAAACAAAGTAGACATTACATTAAATTTGTTTAAATAAAATATTTTATGAAACATATAATAATTTTAATTAGTATACAAAACATTATATAGGTAAAAGAATGTAATGCCGAAGTTAAAACAATAATATCTACAATAGTTATAAAGAGATACAATTACCAAAATATAAATATCTACTTACATTATAGAAATGTGTACGGAACTGTTGAGATGTAAGTAAAGGTAATCTATTTGAAAGTGCTCTAGCTTCTCTCAAGAGAGCCGGCCGGGGAGGTAACGAGCCGTCACGTATCGCCCTCACCGTCGCCAGAACTGCCCGCACACGGGACACTAACATTTTGATAGCTGATCTCTGGGCTGTTAGGTGTTCGGCCACTATTTTAAAGAATAAATCAATGAATATCTATAAGAACAAAGAACATTGGAGTGTCTGTTTGTAATAACAAAATAGTCGTTTTATTAAATGTACATATACCAAAGTAACACTACTAGGAACCGCCTCTTTGCTCTGCGGGAAGCGAAATACATATCTAATATACATGTTAAAAAAGTTTGAAAAGCAAACTCTTATAATTAACGAAATAAGAATAAAATTTATTCACTCGCGCACCTAGGTGTGGTGTCAAGAAGTGATGTCAAGTGGGGGAGCGTGTGATTTCAAAACGTTCCACAGTTTAAATCTGTGGGGACTTTTTGAATATTTAATTACCACTTATTCAAAAACTACAATTACAATTTTCACCACACAAAACACTGTGCTCAATATCCCAGCCAAATTTCAGAGGTCTACTACAAATAGCCCAGGAAGAGTTAAAGTAAGAGCTTTGCTTCGCTCAACTCAATTAATAGCTTTAACTTTAACTAACTTAACTTTTAATTTATTTGGTAACCTCTTTAACTTTAACCTCGGTTAGGTAATTTCTTAGGTTACGTTTATTTTCTGCTAAATTCTAACACTAATTTCCGGATGAAATCGTGAGCATAGGTAGTAGTTAATAATGGAGTTCTGATAATTTGAGCAAGTACAAAAGTCAAAATCCTTACACAGACAAAAAAGGAAACAAACCAATACTTTATGACAAACTTTTAAAACAATATATATTTTCATTTTGCTGTAAATGAAGAGACAATAACTAATTTTAACATTTTTTAAAGTGTTATTCACACACTTAGGAAATTGAGCTGAATGGTTTTCAGGAGGCACGGGTTCAAATCCTGCTGCACTCAAATTTTTATATGTTTCCTAAGAGACAATAATTTTTAAATTATTTTCATTTGTCCTCCGTACTATGTGGCACAAAGCATGAAGTTGCTTTTTTACTTTGGATATTGTAGTTAAGAGAGTATCTGAATGCTATTTTATATAGAAAAAAGAAAAATATGTAATAAATAGTACCTAGACTGTTAAGAGCTGCTTCACCAGAAGATACCCTAGCTACATGGTCCACACCAATCCTCTCAGCTTCTTCTGCAGCTAATGTGTATGTCAATGGTGCTAGAAGCATAGTGGCACGACCATTCACTACATCTATCACTGACTCATACAGCACCACTGGTAATTGCTAAAAGCAATAAAAAATTTAATATATTGTCATTGAATAAATTTCTAATTTTGTGACTGTTGATGTTATACTATTTGATTAGTCTATATGAATACAAGTGCATATTTCAATCAAAACCATATCACTGAATAATACTTGTATTACCAAGAGCTCTTCTGCAGTATAAGCAAGATCTTTTAATATTCATGAAATATAACCATGTTAATCAGATTTCTAAACATTGGTTGATAAATCACACGTAATCAATTTGTAATGTTCATTAATGATTGTTTAGTCAAAAACAATGTTTAAGCTTATATAGACAAAAATAGCAGCTTTTAATTTGTTTTCAATTAAATTAAAAATCTATTCATTTTTTTGTATCCTTTCCAAAGACTTTTTATAATCACGTTTCTTAAAATAAATTTAAACTTACATCTCCTTTTCTACCAGCTGGATTGAGCATAAGCATAACTGGGCATTCATTTATGTCACAAATCTGTCTATGAACAGCAATATCTCTCTCTGTAGGTGCTTCACCAGTTGTATACCAACCCAAGAAATCCATGTCTGAGAAAACTTGCTTAACTGTTGAGTAAAAAAAATGTGTTATAGCAGTTACTACATACTATATACCACTAGTAGTTACTATATTTTTCTTTCTTGTTTTTTATTGAGTAAAGGAGGCAAACGAGCAGAAGGACCACCTGATGGTAAGTGGCGTTACCTTCACCCATAGACATCCACAACACTATAGGGGTCTGGATGTGTTGCCAACCTTGGGGATGAGAGGGGGAAAGAGGGAGATAGGATGAAAATGGTGAGAATAGGGAGAGAGAAATGGCTTACATGCCATCAAACCGGAACACACCAACAGATATTTGGGGGTTCATCTTTGACATGCTAGTGGTCGCAAACTAGTCAGAGCACAAATCTCCTACCACCAAGCTACTGGGTTACCCGCCTCTTACGGGACGCTATCCCAGCTGCGGAGGGGAATTGTATTCTTAATCCGTCCCCCCACGGGTAAAAATATAATATATACTATTAAATATGTTTTGTTTCACAATAAAACATAATAACAAATACTTACATTGTTCTTCTTTTAAATTGTAATAATCCCTATCTATTATAATATCACCATCAATGACACTGAACACTAATTCAAATGAATTCATGACTTCTATGTTACGACCTTTTTGTTTACCAATAAGTGCTCCTATAACTGTAATTGAAAAACAAAACATAGAATTAAATAAAAGTAAAAATTAAAAGAGAATTAACAATAAAATCATATATTTACATATTATCAATTATCAAACCTGTTTGAGGCGAGCCTTCTTGAGCTCTTAGTCTGGTCCAATGTTCAGAAACATTCATTATTACTAGTGGATGTAGCGATACTGTAACAGAACCTGAAGTAGCAGTAGTTACTACAACACTTTTAGTATTGCCGGCAGTAGAAGGTGCAGGAGATGTAGGATTCGGCAGGTCAACAGGAGGTCCAGATGAGGCACTTTCAACTTCTACCTCCATTTCGAAGTCAATTCTATCAGCGCTCGACATCACTATTTTAAACTATGTTGTAAATACGATAATTGCGGCTTTAAGGGCAAATTATGAATACCTTTTTATCTATTCAATACTTGATTTGTTACAATATTTATAAATAATTTTATAAGCTGCAATTCGTGAACAGAACAATTTTCATAACCCAACCACACAAAGTGACAAACTTTGAATGTAAATGTCAATTTGTCAAATAACTATAATAATTATTAAGTGACATTGGATAAAGATTGCCAATACTAATAAAATGAAACATATTATATTTAACCTATACTCAATAAATGAATAGACTAAATAGTACACTACTACATTGAGATTTTTTTTATAGATCGGTAATTTGACTTTTATCAAATATCCATAGAGATTTATTGTGGAAGTAGATTAAATATAACACATTTACTATAAATAAAATGTGTAAGTTGTAAATTGTAATTTGTACACTTTGTTTGACGCTTATAGTTGATTGTCATTTGACATGTTTTTGACGTTTACTTTATACTATAATGAGTAACGAAATGCGTTTGTCGTGTATTGGTTATTTATTGAAGTGATTAATGAATATACAAAAAAATATATTTGTCGAATTTCTTACCGGACGCATAAGGATATTTTCCATAATCAAACATAACAGGTCAGCAAAAATCAACTCTATATACTAAGCCATGGCCTCCACAGCCGTTAAGATAGCTGGTGCTGCTAAGGATATTTCACCTATTTATTATAGAATATTGTCTAAATTTCCCCAAAATTTTACCTTCTGTTTTGCATATGGTTCAGCGGTTAAGCCTCAGATAGGTAACCAGAAAAAGCAAAATATGATCGACCTAATATATTGTGTCGACAACTCGTATCGATGGCATGGCGCGAATATAGAAATGAATCCATCACATTACTCAGCTCTACGCTTTCTTGGTAAAGGATTTGTTGCAAGATTTCAAGAAAATTGGGGTGCAAAAGTCTACTTTAATACCTTAGTTGACATCAAAGAAGAAAATGTAACTATCAAGTATGGTGTGGTATCCCAAAAAGATCTTATAGCTGATCTCTTAGACTGGAACGACTTATATCTTGCAGGGAGACTTCACAAACCTGTGGAAATTATTAAACAGACCAACAGTTCCCACTTACGCGATGCACTTCAATCTAATTTACGTTCAGCAGTCCATACTACTCTACTAATTTTACCAGAAACTTTCTCAGAATATGATTTCTATTTTGCAATATCTAACTTAAGCTATGCTGGTGACTTTAGAATGACTTTTGGTGAAAATAAAAATAAAGTCCGAAATATAGTCCAACCTCAGTTGTTAAATTTTCGAGAGCTCTATAGACCAATCTTGCAGCAATTCCATGCCTATGTAGATTTTCCTACTGGAGATGCTCAGTGTCACCAAGATATAAATCCAGAGACAAAATTACATCATTTAATGCAATTGCCTATGATTCCACAACAAAGGATTGTGAAGTTTTGGAATCATGGTGGACTGCAACAAGATATGGAAGATGTCCTTCGAGCAGTAGCATATGATATCGACTGTGCAGTTATATTAAGACAAATATTAAAAGATTTGGTATGGCAGTCCAGTGTAAGGCAATCACTTAAGG
The DNA here is from genome assembly GCA_019049465.1 of Dryas iulia moderata. NCBI lineage: Eukaryota > Metazoa > Arthropoda > Insecta > Lepidoptera > Nymphalidae > Dryas > Dryas iulia. The sequence continues at coordinate 6,801,873 of CM032417.1, forward strand.
GTATACCAACAGCTGGTATATTAAAGTCTATTCGTTATAGTGCTAAAAAAATTGCAAAAATGTTTTAATTTCAGTGTAATATGTGTATATAGTTTAAAATGATCATCTTAGAAATAAAACAAATTTCTGTAATCAGTGACAGTTTGTTTTTATTCCACTTAAGTTTTCCATTTTTTTGTTTTTAGGTATCAATATGCTATCTGATGAGTCTAGCAGTGATTCCGAAACTGGTAGGTTTAAATGTCAAACCAAAACTCAAGATACAAAAGCTAATAGTAGCCATCATAAAGGTGAAAATTCACATAATAGATCTGCAAGAAGTAGGCGAAATGAGGATAGATTAAATAATAGAGACCCTGTTAGAAGACGAGATGAGAGGGATAGGTTCGATAGACACTCTAGAGAAAGACATAGACATCATAGACACTCTCCCATCCGAAGAAGGTCGCGAGACAATCCTAGAAATAGAAGATCTCCAGAAAAATATAGAGACAGGCACCGACAAGACATTAGGTCCAGGTCCAAACAACATGAAACAAGAAGTAACAGTCGAGATAGATATCGACGTTCTAGATCCAAATCACAGAAATCTCCTATAAAAACAAGAAATATAAAAGATGAAATAAAAGATATTATAGTAGGAAAAGAGAAACATTTAGATAAAGATAATAAGAAAGATACACAGTTAAAATCTTCCTCACCAGAGGTTACTGTTAAAAAATCGGCAATCTATAAGCCATCTCCTACAGAAACACTTAAGAAAGATAGTGATAGTCCTATTTTGATAAATGAAAACGGAGACAGTGACACTCCTGATGTGGTACAAGCTGGATCTTACTATAACATGATACCTGCGATTGTTGGAAAACCTGCAGACCCAACTGATAATCCTGAGGTGTCCAGTGAAATAGATTCCTCTGATGATGAGAGACTACGAGCAAAGCTGTTAAATTTAGAAAAAGAATTACAGAAAACCAAAAAGAGAAAACATAAAAAAAGACATAAACGCAAAAGTACGAAATCTGACAAAGAGAAACAAAAGGGCGATGAACTTTCATCAGCTTCAGTTGAAGTTAGTAGCACAACAGACATTCAAGATACTAAGCTTGATATTTCTTCGAATGTCGTAGAAAGTGCTGAGGTAACGTCTACTCAAAAGACCAATCAGAGAGACAGCAATGAGGAAGGGGAAATATTAAGTGATGATAACTCTCAATCTGATATAGATATTGATCCAACTGATTTACGACATAAGCTAAAACGAAGATCGGATCAACAAGATAAAGTGCAAAAACTTGATATATGTGGACCGGCACTTCCACCACATTTAGAGAAAAGGTATAAGAAGAGTACTTCTCCTCAAAGTGAAGGTTCATTTTTACCACCTCATTCAGTTAATAAATCTCGAAATATAGGTAAGAGATTCATTATTATTAATTATTATGAATTACATCCATTAAAGCTAAGTCCTTTTTCAAATTACCTACCTAAAAGATACAAATTGTAATAAAAAATAATTATGGTTGTAAATTTTTCTAAATGAAATTTACATAGATTACTTATTTATTATACAGTTTAGGTTATTAACCCGAACTTTCATACATCTATTATGCTTATCTGTCAAAGTAACATAAAAATATTCAATAAATTTTAACGACCTCTAAGACTAAGTTGTTATCACTGGAATAATAATGGTATTTTAATATAATTATTTTACGTTTTCACAGGGCCTTCTATACCAGATGATATGCGTAAAGTACTAGCTGAAAATACCGAGGTGATAAGCGAAAGTTCTGACGACGAGGGTATAGGGCCATTGCCCGCCGGCGCCGAAGCCAAATGGTCTGAGGCTCACCAACGCTTGGAAGAACGTGCTATGGAAATAAAAATAAAATCTCTAGATGGACATTCCTTACAAAGCTCGAATATTAAAACACGCGAGAAATGGATGTTAGAATTACCAGAAGGTAAAGCTAAGATTATAGGATTGGAAGCTCGAAGCTTTAGGGCGAAAGAAGGACCTGATATGAGTGATAGGTATGATTTAACAATAACTTAGCTAATTAAATATGCACATCATCGTTTCGTGTGCCGAATACCGTAAAAGAACAGTTTATAAGTACTGCGATTGTGGCTGCAAATTCTTAGCGCTGATTTGCTTTTGTTTTACTATTTGTTACAATGTAAACAATACTGCTAAATACTATTTGTTTTACTGATTACATTTTTCTTTCTTATCTTCTTTCCCAAACAAAAGATACGCGGTACTTACAAATTGCTCTTCCGGTCTAAGATACGTGCTACAGCGATATATTGAAAATACAATATTATTTTTAATAATTTAAGATCAAGTTGGACAGACACCCCTGAAGAGAAAGCTCGTAAGGCTTTGGGTATTGCTAAAGAAGAAGACGCTAGTGAATCATTGCAAAAAGACGCCAGGACTCGTCTAATTGCAAACCGTGATGACGACCAAGAAAAAGCAGTCAAGTGAGTCTTATCTTACTACACATATATTACTGATTACACTATTTGAATAGTCAATAAAAATATAATCATCAGCCATTGGACGTCCACTGCTGGGCATAGGCCTCCCCCAAAGTACGCCATTTAGAACGATCGGTCGCCTCCCTCATCCAGCTATTTCCCACAATTCTGACGAGATCACCAGACCGCCTTGTGGGAGGCGGTCTAACGCTACGCCTTCCGGTTCGTGGTTGCCACTCGAGAACCTTTACTCGAAGAACCGATAACCGATGGGGACATCGGTTATCGGTTTTTCGAGCGATGTGACCTGCCCATTGCCACTTCAACTTACAAATTTGCAAAAATATAATGATATACTTCAATCAAAACAATAACGCTGAACACTACTTATGTTATTTATTTATTGAGAGTTTCCTTCTCCTCGATAAATCCAAAGTATAAGAATAACACTTTTGAAATGTTATAAGTATGTACTGAATAGCATTTCATTTTGAAACTAGTTCATATTTTATGCCTATTATAGAGGGATTAGGTACAAATTAGGCTTCAATAATTTATATTTATTAGGCCATTGTGGCCCAGTGTAACAGTGCCTGGCTGTAGACTCAAAGGTTGTGGGTTCGATGACCAATCGAGGGAATGATACAACGATATTTAGTGTAGTAAAAAGAGGCTTTGTATTCCGCCACCGAACATGCAGTCCCAAATTGGCGTAATGTGAAAAAACATAGATTCATAGGAAAATAAAGCGTGAAACTTATAAAACAATCATATTTTCAGAAAACATAAAAAGAAGCACAAACGAGAAGAGAGTTTGCTAGAAATGCATCAGAAGAAGTTGAAAAAGAAGAAAAAGGTAACAGCTTAGTACTATACATTCACTCACCTGAAATTATTCACTTATATAATTAAAAACTAATGTCGTAAAACATACACCCATATCTTTTAATTACATGTAAGAGGTTTAATAATATAAAAAAATAAAATAATGAATAATGTTTAATGAGAAATTACTTGGCTAAGTTTCTTGACAAGATAAGTTTTTTTTGTAAATAAAAACAAAGTGGATATATTTCGTTGTGCGCGCGGAATTTACAAACTGTAACGTAACAGAAAGGAGTGAAACATTTTGGCCAGAAACTCTATGCTCTGATTAGCTATTTTAATTACTGCTTACACTATTTGAATTAGGCTATAAAAATATGAGGGTATACTTCAATCAAAAAAATAATGCTGAACACTACTTCTGTCACCTACCTACATTAAGTATTACATTCTTTTTGTAAAGTTGTAAAAAAAAAAAATTATAAACGGTTCATCCGCAGTACTGCACGCGAAACGACGAATGTAGGGAATAAATAATAAAAAAGAGCAGCTTCACACTTTTTCCGTATATTATATAGTATAGCACGCTTATTCCGGGTAGTCATAGAACCTAGTGTTAAGACACGCCGTTCTCTATTTTCTGCCAAATTTCGAGGCATTGTTAAGTGAGAGAGAGAGTCTTAATTACCAGAGCAGGGTAATGAAAATAATTTTAAATACTATTATACTATTTAATACTACGCCACGAATGGACTCATAATTTTTTTTTTTTAGCTTCACGCTGTATCCCGCACACAGCAGGGTAGGCAGAGGGAACCTAGTGTTAAGACACTCCGTTCCCCACTTTCCGCCTAATTCGGAGGCATTGCGTGTTAAGTGGCGGAACTTAACGCCGCGCTTTACCTCGACACCAGAGCGAAGAAAATGGAAATATTAAATATTTCCACTCCTCGAGTGGGAATCGAACCCACAACCAGTCGTTTACAGTCACACGCTTGTGCCACTGGGCCACGACTGGCCACTTTTTTTTTAATGAATATATATTTTTTTACAGAAGGAAGACAAAGACGATGACAAAAAGGAGCGTCGTCCTTTTAGCCGAGACGTCGATTTACAAGTGAATCGCTTTGACGAAGCACAAAAGAAGTCAATTATAAAGAAAGCTCAAGGATTAAATTCCAGATTCTCTCGCGGTGAAGCTAAATATTTATAATCTTCTAATATATTTCAAAATAATTTTAAAGTCCCAAGTGTTTTTATGAAATGCAACCGAATAGTATATATTCTTTTTAATTATTATAATTTGTGCAAGGAAATTAATGTACACGTTGAATTTTATACTTGCAGTAAATACCTTTTTAAGGGTATGAATAGCTTTTAGAAGAAATATATTTTCTGCAAAATGTATATTAAAACAATTTTTGGTTTTCGATAACGAAGTGAGATTTCTTCAGTGTTTTTTATTACTATATATTCGAGGCTCCTGTGTTGGATTTTGTTTTCTGCAAAACATTGTATTTACACAATTATTGTTAACTTAAAAAATACTGCAGTGTGGAATATAGAATTGACCTATGCGGTTTTGAATGGTAAATATTTAAACGATTTTGTGATGTCACGTTGTCATCGCAAAGATCGATTTATTTAATAATACATATAACGTCATTGTAATATTAGATTGCAGAAGGGAAATATCTAACAACAACTTTTAGCATATTCTATAGCAGTTTACAGAGGGTATGCCAATGAAATGTGGGGACAAAAATGTAATGTAAATTATAAATGATTGTCGTTGGTACGTAATTAAGGATTGCGATGTGAATGCACGCTTGATTCCAGAAATGATTTTAATATTTATTTATTTATCTACATTTACTTAATGCAGTATTACAAAATATCCTATCGCACAACTTCAAATCTATATATCGAAAATTATTGACAATACTAATTTACAGAATTTATAAGGGCGAATTTTTGTACTCTTTATAATATTAGACTTAATTAGTATAACAAGTGCATTTTATGTTGACCGTACGTACCTACTTAGGCTTTCTGAGTATTTCGGACAGGTACAGTCAAGCAGCCAATGAGAGTTGATGAGTGACTGAGACAAAAGACACAACACGTAATGAAATCAATGGAAAAGCTTGTGTCTCGCCCGCTCATCCACAACTTCTTACCACCAACTACTTATAAAAAATCGATTTTGACGATTACTGCAGTTAGCTGCAGCCCATTTAACTTAAAATGCGCATGCTGTTTGTTAAAATTATTTATTAATTGCACTTATGATGTTTAAAACAAGAACCTCTATGCCTAAAAGACCTCTTTGTGCCTTTAGTGTTGTATTTGGCATCAATGAAATATGGCAACAAAAATGGACGAGATTTATACAAAAGAAGATAAAGATAGCATAAATAGTGCTTGTTTTTTGAAAATGTTCCGAAGTTTTTAATATAATAAAAAATAGCTAATAAATATATCTTAATAAGCTTTGTACATATAATATACAATCTATACACTTTAAAGTACAATGCTATCTACATTTAGTAAATGTAGATCTGTATTTTGCATATTCGTAGTAGTTCGTAGTTACAGTGTCTAAGTAATATGTAAATAAAACATTTTTTTAATTGCAATTTATTTTATTTTATTAATACCTCTTTTATAAAAGCACAAACATACATATATAAAAATCCTAAAATATTTTTAATTTGTATATTATACTATGTTAGTTTAAAAAAAAGACTATATTAAAAAGTTAGTAGTTGTATTGAGATACATGCTTGACTCGTTAGAGTATTAAACCCCAGTCACATTACCACTAATAGCGGCATTTTCATTGGATGGACAAGTTTTGACCTTTGAGTCTTCACAACATAGAAATTCGTCAGCCGTCATGCCAGCGTAAGTCCAAGGCTTATCACAAACTTTGTAAAATGCCGACAGCTATAAAAAAAATAAAATAAATTGATTGCACAACTTTACTAATTTGCACAATAATATTGTGCATGCAAATATAAATTTATGTGGATGAAAGGCTGTGCTACAATTTTTATTTTGATAGAACTCTAATCACTTGATAATGGATAAATTGCTTCCAAAAGTTGATACAGACCACTCTTCACAATATCAGAAGCCTATGTGTAAATTTGATATTTGTTAATCGTTTTCTAGAATAATTAAAAATAAAATATTCCTCCTTTCTCCAGTTTCAAGCTTTTTCTCACATAGTAGAGTAGCGTGAGAGAACCAAGAACTAAGACACTTAAATTATTATGTTATTATGTATTATACTTTATACACTCAATAATTCACTTTCTGCCTGAATTCAAAACTATATGACTATTCTGTGTTAAATTGTGGATATTAACACCGCCCTTTGTCTCGCTCACCAGAGAGGAGAAAGTGAAATATTAGAATCATTCCACCGAGCGGAAATCAAACCCACGACCAATCGCAAATATACTCATACGCTGTCCCACTGCGCCATGATGGATTCATAAAAAGTAAAGTTTACCAAATAATATTAAGTAAATGATTATTACCTTCAGGTTCATTACGTCTTTTAGTCTGGAACACAAAATCTCTGGTCCCTTAGCCTTTGTTGTGGTGGCAAGAGCGAGACAAAGCTCCTTACAAGTGGCTGCTCCTTCGTCATCGCAGCTTACAACTAGTCCCGGTGATTGAGAAAGTAAGGGCTCACAGTCTAAAGCAGGTGTAGAAGAAGGGAACCCCCCACAATAGCAAGAATTTTGTTGAGCACCTTTCGTATGTTCATCTGACGATGCTACAGAACTACAAACAACGAGAAACAATTGAAATATTTTCAAAATGTTTGTAAATTAACATTTATTTTATTGTATATACCTGATGACTTGCGCTTGAGTACAAGTTAAGCTGAAGAGCATTGCGCTTAGCCAGAGCAATTCCTTTGTAGAAAACATGGTTATAATGAAACGAAGAAGTGTTAAGTATACACTCATTCAGAAGCTAACGTATAAGCAACATCGAGAGTTCCTTTTATATACATACGTTAAGTTAGCTTACGGAAATCGTAGGGTAACAGTTTGTTAAATTAAATTTTAGGACAATAGCATCTTAACATCCAAGTTAAAATTGATGATAATTTTGTCATATTGTGATGATTCTAATTACTCTTCACTAAAAATAATGAATACCTGTTTAATTTCATTATAAAATACATACATTACTGGACAAAAAAAAGTACGCACTATGTGAAATTTTGAATTAGTGCTATTTTACTTATGAAAATAATAAATGACGTACTTCCACAACTGTTTCAACGATAGTTTGTGAGATTAGTTGCTCATCCTTACTGAATCATAATGAAAATAAAATAAATACGGCACAAAATATATATATCACCCGCAGGGTGCCAATATTGGAGTGGACAAAAAAAAGTACGCACTTATGAAAAAAAACAATAAATGATCATACCCCGTTTGTAATATTTTGTATGGCCACCTTTTGCTGCGAAAACAACCTCTGAACGTCGGAGCATAGTTTGAACAACATTAATTTATATTGCCGATCGATTTTTCCCAGGTCTTCAGTCCAAGATTCGGACAACTTCTTTTTATTCGTCACGTCACTTTATTGACGTTCTGGTCTAAAATCGACTATAAATTTTTATTCGGATTTAAGTCCGGTAATTACACAGGCCAGTCAAACAATTTATTTTGGAAGATCGGAAAAAAAGATTTTTCCGAGCCACATGTTTTGGATCGTTCTCTTGTTTCTTTCAAAATTTCATTGGTTATATCTATATAGACATCGGTCATTATGCCCTATATATAGAGCACGTATACGTATGAAATTGACGACTCCAGACCAGGCAAGACACCCCATAACTAATACACTACCTCATCCGTATTTGACTATCTTATGAAAATTTTTTTTGGAGAGCTGTTCCGTCGGTTTGCACCAAACTCACGATTGTCGTTCATGACCAAATAAATAAAATTTGCTTTCGTTACTCTAAATACTTTTTTCCAAAAGGAAATCGGTTTATAAACGCGTTTTTTTGGCGAATTCAAGGCTCTTGATTTTGTGCACTTTGCGAATCGGAAGGTGACGTTGTGTGAAACTGTTGTTTAAGTCCGCTCGTTGATGTCTCTTCCGAATCATACGATCACATACATTCAAGAGAACATTCTCGAGTATTGCACGCCTGGTTAATGGAGGATTTATATTCACCTCTTCGATTATTCTACGATCATCCACCGCAATGATTTTTCTATTACTCCCTTTTTCGTTGTTATTATTGATTTACATTCTATTTATTCAACCTCGCAAGTGTTTTCACATGGCACCTTCACTTATTTCACATTTCCGGCCAATCTGCCTTTTCGAAATGCCTATTTTTTGGATTTTTATCACCCGTTTCCTATTTTGAATTAGTATTTTCGGCCTTACGGATTTCAAAGATTTTACATGTACCTAGAGAAGAGATAACTGGCTGAAAAATTGTGAAATTCTTCTGTTTACATTCTATTTGCCTTGCTAAACTTCGTTGGGAGAAATCGCATCGCAGTCACTCTTGAAAATATGAAAAGCTTGAGTGCGTACTTTTTTTTGTCCAGCAGATAAGAGGCAGATTTTAACTTTTAAATCGTTATTTTACGGGATTCTTGTATTTGCAACCTGTAGCATATGGCAGCATAAAGGCAAAATAATGATCTTTCGATATAATCACTCAGGGTTACATTTATATATGATATTTGAAATAGGAATAGCATATAAAAAAGACATTGAACTGTGCGTACTTTTTTATGTCCAGTACTGTACATTATATTATAAAATAGTCGCACATATAAACTGTAAGCGAGGGTTATGGGTTCATTTCCTACATGGGGAAGTGGTTATACATATTTTTATGTCTTAGTCTGGTACCTAAGACAAGGCGCGACACTTTCACGATTTTTCAATGTCACAATTTCAGACAGAAAGCTGAGGACGGAGTCTTGACAATAGGTTTTTCTGACTACCCTGCTATTTGCTAAGAAACGTGAAAGTGTTACATATATGGAGTGTTTGAATAATGACATGTACGGGATTATATATGTTGATATGTAATAAATACATCTAAATATCACACTTAAATGATATTCTTGCATAAGTTTAAAATAACTTATATGGGGACTAGAGAGAAATCCGGCATGGCTTGAAGTCACCTTCACCTGGGTGCAATTCAGTTTTTTAATCATTCAAATACTTTTGCTATAAATTTTGTATATTATAAATACGAAAGTCTGTCTGTTGTCTGTCACGCTTTTACGCCTAATCTACCGATCCGATTTAGATGAAAAATAGAATGAAAGTAATAAAAAATCTAGGGCCAATAAGGCCACTTATTTTTTCAAAAATCAACCTGTAAAGGTTTAAAATAGGGGATGATAGTTTATATAATAAATCTAAACTACTTGACCGATTATAATGAATTTTGGCATAATTATAGTTGATAATCCAAGGTTCAACATAGGCTACTTTATTTGTTCAAAATCTAACCTCGAGGGTTGCAATATAACGAAAAAGGTATGTAGTTCACGCGGCGAAGCCGAGAGCGGGTCGGTAGCAAACGAATACATGCACACTTTTTTTATTTTTAGTCCTGAGATGCTTGTAGTATGGATACAGCAGTGGAATATAAGCCTAATGTTATGATGGTCATATGAGCATGATGTTATGACTGTATCATGTGCACAATAGGTTGTTGCACATGTGAGTGTAGGTTTTTGCCAAAGCCATTATTCTTTATAGGTCTGCAGTAATATTGCTATATTTAAACATGAATATAGAAATGGTCACTAAAACATTGGTTTGACATAAATTAAACATATGTTAAAACTAAATAATTAGCAAAGCGATTGATTAAACAGAGAATTATTTTATTACTTGACTGAACAATATTAATTACAAGAGACCTTTAGGTTAGTGATATGTATTTATGTGTTCATACTAGTCCTCCCATTGATATAAAAAATATATATTACCTTAGAAACCTAAGTCACTTTATATAAAAGTATGTATATTATCTTAAACATATACAACTGTATATTGTTGAAGTTATTTTTGTGATTAAAAAATATTACAATTCTAAACTTCTCCTATATAAACTAAAACTATACCAAATTTGACACTTTTCATTATTGTGAAAGTATTACAAAGTTTTGCTTCCCATATAGTATATTTACCTTCTTCCTTTGAGTGTTAAGATAAGTTTTTGGTCCGTAAATTTGCTCATCTAGTCATATTATATTAAATAGCACAAACCCTACAAGTTAAATACTATAAATTTATTTTTAGTATGCAATAAACTTATATAGTACATACAAAGGGATGATTATTAAATGACAATTACAAATAACTTAAATTAAATATTTATATTATATTTTATAACTCAATGTGTAAATAGGAAATTTAGGGGCACATTAAAAATCATATATGTTATAAAAATGATTTATTTGCAGTCTTTTGTAACATTTTTTTTATCAATCTTTTTTTATATATTTGGGAAGCGTCTTATTATGGTTCTATATATAACTGTCAACACATTAGTATTTTTACATTTTTCCAATAATTCCTCACATAAGGAACATGTCCAGGTTTGTATTAGTTATAAATTATTAATGTCCCACTCTGAATTTACAAATTAACTCAAATCTAAAAATATTATTATTAATAAGTTATTATATAACCATACTACTTTGATAGAATATTATCTTTGAGGAGGTGGACTTGGCTTTGGCATTTTTCCTAATAGACTTTGAATTTCCTTTTTTTCATCATAGCTTTTCCACATTTCATATAAATTTATTATTGATCTTACTATTTCTTGAATCTGAAAAAGTATATGCAAATGTGCATTATTGTAATGTACTAATAAATGAAAAAATAATATATGGAGATTTTATAAAGAGCACAATGTTTTATACATGCATGATGTCTTGTATATATATATATGTCTGTATTGTGTGTGCAATAAAGTGTATTTTGTTTCCTTGTTACTTTAAACTCATTATTTTATAGCCTTACTTTATCCATATCCACATTCAGTTCTGCAAACCATGGTTTCAAATTCTCTTTACCCAGCATAACACATGCTATGTGAAGGGCCCCAATGGCAATCTAAAACAATAAGTTACATAAATTCATATTAACTAAAGTAAAATAATGACTTTCAAGTCAATAAATTAGACCACTTTACCTGATATGGTGGATACAATAAACTAACATCTGTTCTTAGAGAGTCATTAACAATTCTCCAGGCATAAGTCAGTAATTGGTCATCTTGACCTATATCTTGAACAAATAGTAAAAGTGGTCTATATGGCTGGTAGACAATTAGACAACAATCCAAATTTTCAAGTAAATAGAATTCACACTCTAAAATATGATTAGTTCTATATGGAAATTCCTGTTGTCCATATGCATAACTAAACTTATTTTTGATTACTGTCTGGCAAGTTGTTATTAGTCTAGAATTAGAAATAACACCGAATTCCTCTACTTTCGAAGCCAGAAATACACAAGTAGGCGCTAAAAGCAGTGGATCTATGCATTTTAACGAATTTCTAGCATAAAATCTTTTAAAATACACCGTCGCCGTAGCGATAACTTGTTGTCTTAATTTTAACTGTTCCCCCAATATTTGTATAATGCTAGCAAAAAAGTTGAATATTTTTTGATATTCTTCCTCACTCAGCTTAGCTAAATCATGTTGACGATCACGAATAAGGTCTTGTTTATCCAATAACCACTGTTGATGATGTGAACTTTGCCAAAAATTACCGGCCATTTTATAAAATAAATATAAAAATGAAAATTAATAGTAAAACATGTGGCTTAATACTTCTTCAGAAAGTTTTGTTTTGATATTTTAAATGAAACTTAAATCAAAGAAAACCTATAAATAAGTCTAAAACATCCAGTGCTTTTGACATATAATGATTAATGACATATTTGAGTTGTCAATGCTCATTTCGTTAACCCTATTGAGAACTAGTAGCCAATGTTGCCAGAGGACAAAGTTGAGAGAAAATGTTTAATTTTTTTTGTTTTAAAATATGATTTATAAATTTATGATAGTCGACACAGAATAAAAATATCCTATGTTTATATGTATTTTTATGGGATAGTAAAGTAAAAGATGACATTAACCCTTGGCCATAAGCATTTCAAAATTGTATTTACAAATTTAAAAAATTATGTTAGTTTATATGTACATATGTTTTATGTATTATTTTTCATCAAAATTCTTATTTTACAGAACATAGAATGTACCCTACAAACTGCATAAACCTTAAAAGAACTAGTTACAAAAAAGTAAATAAGAAAGTAGATTAAACAGAGTGACTTTGATTTATTTTGAAACCAACAGCCCTCCTACGGCGTCGCTGCGTAAACTACGCGTCTATCGCTATTTCGTTATATTACAATGAATGGTAGTAAATTTTTAAAGTGTAAAGTAGCCTATGCTTATCTCTGTGTTATCTTTATACTAAAATCCATTACAAACGGCCAAGCGATTTAGATTTTTGAAAGTGGGGAACGGAGTATCTTAATACTAGGTTCCCTCTGCCTACCCTGCTGTGTGAGGGATACAGCGTGAAGCTGAAAAAAAAAAAATAATTAATGGTTTAATATGGAATATATTCATACTAAATTACGTATTTCATAATATACCATGACGAACTCAAATTGCATTATTAAGCAATTACAAGCGTGACAAATTATAACATGTCTCTCATATTATGGCACGTATTTTCTTTATCTTAACGAGCTGTACATTTCTTAAGGCTATCGTGACGAAGTGTGTCAGGATCTCGCCATAATTGTGATTGTTGGGAGTTTGATTTCCACTCAAAGGAATGATTGTATATTATTTTTATTACTTTACTCCCGGTACCTCCACTTCTTATCTCGTAATGTGACTCGATTTGGAGCGCAAGATGAAGAACTAAATGTCTTGATTGTACTATACCATCTCTCTCTCTAGGTTTCGGTATCTAAATATAGATTTAGTACAAGTTTACATTATATCTGTTATTTCTACACATACCTTAATTCTATAATAGCCTATCTACACAAATTCAAGAATGACAAAGTTGGTAGCAGTGTTAAGCAAATTTAATTGTAATTAAAAATTAAGTATTAACGATTACTCATTTGTTTGTTGGGAAATCACTTGAAAGTCTAAATTGGCAGAAAATTAAATTCTGCACAGCAAAAAACATAAGAAATGGTTGTCAATTGTGATTTTCGCCTTAATAAATTATCAATTGATAATAATTAATTGTTGATTGCAATTAAATTTTGCCCTACACTGCTTGGTATGCTTGCTAATTGTATAAGTGGCTTCTTTCCTGTTTTACGGTAGTTTTCAGGTGATATTTCTCAATAATTTTTGTGGTTCCAGGAAACCGTCGCATTCCGAATAATTTCTTGAAATCTCTAATGGACCCTTACCTGTTGGACTTGCGTCTCCAAGCAAGATTTCCAAGAGTTGTGTTGTTCTGACCCATGATTTCATCAAGAGATACATAATAATAAGATCATATTTTACACCAAAGTATTTTTATTAAGGAGAAAAAATGTAGTATGCTCACTAATAGATAAAAATATATACATATATTCTATGTGCAGTGACGTAGCAGGGTGGAAATGTGCCCTGGTGCATATGGAAAGTAATCTCTGTAATTGCTTATAAATTCTCTAATTGTTGATGTCCATTTGATGATATTTAAATAAATCTTTTTTTGTTTTCTTTTCAAAGCTGAGCTTAGTGGGCCTCCTGAGCTTCAGGACCCTGGTGCACTACACCATCTAGCCGCACAGTAGCTACGCCACTGGCTATATGTATATTCACCATAGCATTTGTATTTTACATGATTCTAATTTTGTCGATTTTAATATTCCATTTAATAATACGTAATAGCGTACTTTGCAATTAATTATATTTTTCATGCTATAAATGTACATTGTTGCATGTACTGTTAAATTAAAAAAAGGATTAAAATGTTATAAAGAACAAAATATTATATACAGAATGATGAAATATAATAAAAATTGTTCACATTATTTGTTACTATATTATAAAGAGCCCAAGTACAAGGATTTACACAGAGTGGTGACACATAGAGATGTGTCACTGAGATGAACATACGATATCTCTTATCAGTAGGGATCGGGTAATAAGTATTTGCATATTTGCATATCTAATTGCGTATCTTATTTGCATACTAGTATTCTGCTCGTGGCTTCACCCGCGTGAACTACAATTGAATTGATTGACTACTACTTGAAATTTTATCAGTCAGTCATTTTTGTCAAGCCTTGAGAACCCTGGCTGGGTTTCATTGCACACGGGCGTTACACGAGCCAGAGCCGCCCCTGTTATAGATCGATCGACCCTCTAGAGATTAATACTTGCAAAACAGATGGAACGATTTTCGCATTTCCATACTTATATTATAAATGTGAAAGTCTGTGTGTTTGTCTGTCATGCTTTCACGGCTAATCTACCGGTCCGATTTGGATCAAATTTTTAATGAAGGTAGTGAAACTGACTAGGTCTAACATAGGCTACTTATTTTTTGAAATATCCACCTCCAAAGGGTTGAAATAGGGGATGAAAGTTTATATGAAAAATCTAAACCGCTAGACCGATTATAATGATAATGATAATCTAAGCTAAAACAAAGGCTACTTTATTTTTCAAAAACCCAGCCCCGAGGTTTGCAAAGAAGCAGTTATGTAGTTCACGCGGCGACGCCGCGAGCGGGCCGCTAGTATAATAATAAATGCGAAAATCATTAGTATGTAATTAGTATGGAGAGTCTACATTAATGTGTTATAGGTACTACAGAAGTACCCACCTATTCTTTAGCAGCGCGTTTTTTGTTTTGCTACTTACGATGATAAAATTAAGAAGACAATTTCACTTTAATACTTCAATTTGCCCAGACTTTCAACATTCGTGTCAAATGAATAAATCTGTTTTAATTTTTCATTAATGGAACAACAACACTTTACTCCGAGTAATAAGCTCTAACGCAACACCAAAAATTTAATTCTGACTCCTCAGTGGACGTAGAGCAATCTTTTTCCTCTTATAAAGATATTTTAATTTATAATGATCTACATGAATAACCATTTGGGAAAATATTTACAATACTTGTTTGTTTATATACACTTTTGTATTCCACCTGTAGATATTAATTGCAATTCAAATACGCTTCAGCTTACTTCCAAGTACCTATATAAACAATGTTTTTAAACAATCTTACTTTACCCTGAAGATATACAAAATGTGCAGCTTAACGTATATTTTCTTGAGTGTGTGTTTTTTAGGCTGTTCTAGTATTTATACAAAAACATTGTGTAAGTTCAAAATATTTTAATAGAAAATTCTACAGGCTTATCAGGCTCATCAGTTCACACTATAAAAACTATATTCGAACAGTCGCAGGAGATGTCATCGATTTAGGCTCTTACACAACCTCAGTTGCTATTGGAAAAGGTCCCATCCCGCGTCGTTATAAACCATTGACGGACGTCGACGAAAAGACAATTCATAATGCCCAAATCGTAATAAACAAGCTACGATCAAATTTTTCAACCAGCGTACTTACATTGCCTGCTCTTGACCCATACGTAGGAAAAAATTTTCAAGCCATAGCCTTGGACCATAGAAATTTGCCTTTCAGGTAGGCGATAATGCATTTTTTATTAACGTATAAAATTATAGCCTTAAGACCAATTTGGCTCATCTGACCGTTCCATAGTTTTTGAAAGGTTAATAATAAATTTATTAACTACAAATATTTAGAGACTTACATCAGGGAAAAAGCAAAAATGTTATAGTTTCTAAATAAGATGAAACAAAACAATAGATAAAAATCGATTAAATATGTGCTCTATTTTGTGTAATATTTTTGATAAAAATAAGGTAAGAAAAAAAATTATGTCTTAAATTTTGTAACACGCATACAAAGTCTGTTATTAACATAATCGTTTTCAGTGGGAAAATCATTATAAAAAGAATACGTATGACCGGAGCCAAACAGTTTTATTTAAGAAATATTGAAATACGAATGAATAATCTTAGAACTGATTTTAATCTAACAATACCCCAATTAAACGGAAATGGTAAGTTTAAACAGTTTTGTTAAATAGACTTAAAACAAAATAAAATTATATTATATAAGTAGGCATATATTAAGTTACTATTATGACTGCTTCTTCTTACTTCACGGTAACTTAGAAGTCATTGACGAAAAGGTCTCATTTCATTATCTTAATTTTAATTAATATAAAGTACAAAACAACACAACAATTTAACATTAAAATCAATGGTTTGTGGTTGATATTTAGAGCATGGAAAAAGTATATACCGTGCAAAGAAAATTAAGCTTCACATTAATACCCAATTTGTTTCCTGGCAACAATTAAGGTTGCTTATTTCAAAAAGTCCTAATTCTGTCCATACCAACCCCGTTTCGCTCTGCCTTTGATATTTATTTATTTGTAACGTTAATTTTTAAAGCGACCTTTGACGCTCACCTGCTATTAGAAGGAATCCTGCCAGTAACTAATAAAGCAAAAGTGAGGTATTTACAATATTTCTTTTTTGGTTTTATGTATTAAGTAAGTATTTTTCTGATACACGTGCCAATTAGGATATGTGTGATAAACGCTCGTAAGCGAACAAAAACTCGCAAAAACTTTGCTAGTAAAATTTGTTCAGTTAATCATGTAGGTATATTTATATTTCCCACTGCATACGCTTTACTAATCCTAGCACGTTATGTCTAAATAAAAATAGAATGGCTAGTATTTCTTGCCCATTGCTTAAATGGCCAATACTTCTCTAGTTATATTCCATGTTTTATAGGATAACAATAAGTGGCATAAAAGTCAATGGAACAGTGTGGGGTGCGGAGAAACCGCAGTCTAAAGCAAAAGTTTACAGTATAGAAGGACTCCGCATTGATTTACACATCAATGATATAAAGGTACAAATACTGACATAATGATATACAGCTCGTGCGTTAGTTTTTTATTGTCTGTTTGGAATAAAAAGATGCAATTCTTGGCTAATCGATAAAATGTTTAAAGAAATTTGAAGAAGCACACATCAAAATATATTAAATGTAAATTTGCTAACAGGGGAAAGGCAAGATAGACATTATTTATTATTATAAACAGTTACAACGGAAAGGGCATGATATAAGAAGAATACAGACCAATCGACAAACAAACTTTTTTCTTATATGTACATATATATGGAACTAGTATACATTTATTTTATATATATAGCATACAATGATAATGTAAAGTAAATTTTATACTTATGTACCCACATGTCGTGGTCATATAGTAGAATTGACGATTTCAGCAAATCAGCAATGATATCATAAAATTGTCACATTTCATAAAGAAATCACTGGATTTGAAGAAAATAACTGAAACTGAGTATTTCATAAGTATTCATGGGACTCTTTTACGACATCCTCGATTATTTAATGAAACGTCAATTATACTATTCTACAGTCTAGAATCTAGACTATTCTAGATATATCAACTACGGCAACTTATCTGCTTATAGCAATATTTTCATTACAGATACAGTTATTAAAAACCAATTTAAGCGATTTTGAACTTCAAACGCTTTCATCGACGAATTCTCGCGTGTCAAAGAAAGAATTCATTGCTATAATAGGTGCAATCAGGAACAAGATTGCGCGAAAAATTGTTACACGCATTAATAATATGTTAAAGAAGCACACTGTCACACAAGTCAAAGATTATTTTATTGATTTACAAAATGATGCTCTTCGCAATAACCCTGAATAAATACGATGATAAAATTTTGTTTTATTCCTTAACATTCTCTTATTTATCAATGGGCTGTAAATATTAAGTAAGCATAACAAAACATAAAAAATATCGTAAAAATGTAAATTGGAAAATTATTTATTAACTATTTTCTGGTTCATCAATAACATAAGAATTAAGACTAATATCTGCTATAATATTCAGAAACTGTATCGGTGTCATATTTGCCAGGAAGTTATTAGCGTAAGGAACGACGAAGTCCCGCAGCGCGTCGTCAATATCCTTATTGAAGTTCTCCAACATCGAGACTCCTTCGTGGTTTAGTATTTGGGATATAGGCCATGAACTATTCTCCAAGGTAGCCTGATAAACAATAAGTAGATAGATTCTAATTTAAATAGGTACTTAAGAAGCAATGTCATTATTGAGTGAGTACACAAACATTTCTGACAAGGAATCTTACAGATATTTAATAAGATATCACAGTAACTACTACTTATATATTCCATTTTTTACTTACATCCACACTTTTAATTTTGTATAGCAGCGAAAAATCTTCTATTGATATAAAAGTATCATTAGAATTAACAAAATGCATTGCCATTGAAATTTTCGTATGTTTCAGCACAACTCTGAAAAATCACATAAATCAACGTAGCATTAAGTTAAATTTATTGAAATGCACATTAAATTTTTATGTAAGATATTTCTTTAAACTTATTCTAAAATGTCTAATTATTTATAATAAACAAATGAACTCAATATATAGGTAGTCCAGTTTTGACATCATGTGCGAAGGACGTGAATGAAAGCTTCACGCTGTATCCCGCACACAGCAGGGTAGGCAGAGGGAACCTGGTGTTAAGACACTCCGTTCCCCACTTTCCGCCGAATTCAGAGGCTTGCGTGTTAAGTGGCGGAACTTAACACCGCGCTTTACCTCGTCACGAGAGCGAAGAAAATGGAAATATAATTTCCACTCCTCGAGTGGAAATCGAACCCACAACCAGTCGTTTACAGTCACACGCTTGTGCCACTGGGCCACGACTGGCCACAAATCGGTCAACGATTGTTGTTAGATCGAAAATAACTCCAGTTCCCATTTCACAATACTACCTTCATAAATAAAATACAAAGTAAAAGGTTGTCTTACTTCATGGCCCCAGATCCAATCAATGGGTATACGTAATAAGCTCGTCCATGAAGTTCATAGCTATCTAAAGAGGAAAAATAAATATTTTCTTAATATTTATTTAACACTTGCATAAATTACTTAAAAAAACCATGTACCTACCTACATTTATCATTTTTTAGTATATAAATAAATATTACTATTTAATTAATTTATGAAACTTACTTGCACTTAGAATTAAACTTGGTATATCGACTTCTGCATACACATCTAAAATAGTGTCTGTCTGAATCACATTTAAGGATTCTACGGAAAAGTTGTCAAGGCCACTGAGTTTCATGTCTCCAATGGAAAATATTATACTAAATAAAAAAATAAACGTTAAAATAATAACTTAATTAATGTAACCATCATAATTCAAATAGTCTTAGATGTAGATGGTAGATGGGATGGGGACGGCGAAATTATTTAATTAGTGGCCTTAGTGGGATTTGAACTAGCACCCATCGGTTACAGACCGACGTTGTCCTCGGCATAGCGATAACTACACAATATTTTTATTTCTTTATTGATATATATTATAATCTTTTTCTGCGTGCCGCATTTCATCGACAGATTAAACAGTTTAGTGGGTAGTATTCAATTTTTCGCGCATCAAATATATTACACATATATCACACTAAACACGCTATACAGCGTGTTTGATGTTCCTAAAGGAACCCGGCAACATTATTTTTGTTTTACCAAGCCTAAGAAAAGAAAATATCTTAAACATCAACATTCTGGTAAGTGAAGATCGCCCTCACAAACACAATATTACCGAACGGGCCCGGAAGTTAATAAAAAAGTCGTTAGATACTCTGTAACTAATCTATATCTAAACTTTAGTACGATTTGTGTTCATTAACATCATAATCCATAATTCTTTCCAAGTATTCAAGATTACGACTCGCAGTCTCTTGGCTCCGATACGGAATCAATAACTAAGTCACGGAAATAAAAATCACTATACCGTACTTACTTAATGCCCTTTCCATTATAATAACTTTGTAATCCATTTATATTTATTGACTTTAATGATGGAAGTGGAAATAAAGTAGTATTTACGCCACCTTTGCGCCATTTATCAAAAACACCCAATATTTGTTCTTCTAAAGCATTCTTGGCTGAAAAATATTAAAATTATTTATTATTATTAATACTATTTTACAAGCTTACACACTTGGGCAGAACACTCACGCAGAACACTATCACATTTAATTAACGCGCCGAAAGCTAGAAAATTTAATAATATATGCAAAAGTGCTTTCATTATTGCGTATAGGTACTTAGAAAATTCTCAATATTACAATGAAACCATGCTTCATTTGTGTTTGTATTTATAGTTTGTAGATATTTCGGATAACAGGTATGATTACATTGTTTAATGAGATTAAGAACATTATGTTCTTTTTGGATATAACTTATTTACACGAGTATTGTATGATTAGTTGGTCAGCTTACAAATAGTTTACTTGCGCATATAAACTTTAGAATTTCAAATAGTACATAGCAAGTAGTAAATAAAGTAAAACCTACGTTTATTAAATAATGTACCGATGCCATGACCCAGTAATTATAAATTTAAGAACGTATGTAGATAATTGACGTTGTAAAGTGTAAGATTATGATTAACAAACACAGTAACTAGGTCTTACTATTAAGATAAAAAAAAAATGCGGTGTAATTGATCTTAATGACTAGTAGTATTAGTAAAGTTAATGTTTAATGAAAATCAAATAGGGTAAAACTACGAGAACGAGACTATTTGACTTTTATAGAAAAATTACAGAGAAAAACAATGTATATACACCATTATAAATAAATAACTATATTTGTGAAGTATCATATATTAATGAATAAACTTATTATTAATAATATGTGAATTACGCAATTACACACACATAGCTTATTAGTAGGTGAATGAAGAAAAATATTGAACCTCTTTTTAGGCGAAAAACTGGAAGGACGAAGGGATATATAATTTGGAATACTTAATATTTATACGTAGAAGAAACGCACAGTGGCTAAAATGTCATTATTTTTAACATTTTTAAAGTGTTATTCACAAAGTTATTAAATTGGAATATATTTTAAAAAAAATATAAATACTTAAAGTAACAACTAAAAATATGAATAGTAATAAAGCGTATAAGAATTTGAACGCAGCTGGATACAGAAGCATGGGTTAGCGGTCGTACAAAAATATTGTCAATTGTCAAGTGTCAAATGGTATATAAAGTCAATAAACGTAGAGTAATATGCAGCTGTTGGCTACCTAATATAAAAATAAAACTGAATGTCTGGGCTTACTGACCTAATCTTAAAATAGAATATGTTAGGGTAATAGTGCATGGTGCTAGAACCACATTAAATACCAATAAATGATATAATGGAGAAGAGCAAAAAAAGATTTCACGAATACTATCAAGATATTATGAAGATGTTAACGTGGAATTACTTAAAAGGCTTAGTGGTAAATCCGGCACAGTTGCCGTTTCTTGCATTTGTCATTATAATCGCTGAATTTATCCTTAATATTTTAATAGTAGAGAGAGTACCTTACACAGAAATTGATTGGAAAGCATATATGCAAGAATGTGAAGGATTTCTGAATGGAACACTGGATTACAGTAAGCTTCGAGGAGATACTGGTCCTTTAGTTTATCCAGCCGGCTTTGTGTATGTTTATTCATTACTTTATTTTTTAACAAACCAGGGGCAAAACATAAGACTTGCACAATACATATTTGTTGGTATTTACCTATTATTGTTAACTCTAGTTTTACGAATTTATGTTAAGACTAGAAAGGTTCCTCCATATGTTCTTGTAGTTGCTATATTAACCTCATACAGAATTCATTCAATTCATGTATTACGTATGTTTAATGATCCAGTTGCAATGCTATTTTTATATGCTTCTCTAAATTTGTTTCTTAGTTCATATTGGTATTTAGGGAGCATATTCTATAGTATTGCTGTTTCCATAAAGATGAATATATTGTTATTTGCCCCTGCTTTATTTTTCTTTTATTTAGTAAACTTAGGATTAAAAGGTACTATCAAACAACTTATAATATGTGGTATTATACAATTAGGATTAGGGTTGCCATTTTTAATAGTTGAACCTGTGGCTTATATTAAGGGCAGTTTTGATGTAGGTAGAGTTTTCAACCATACCTGGACTGTTAATTATAGATTTTTAAATGTCGAATTTTTTGAAAGTAAATATTTTCACTTAACACTATTGTCTATACATATCATGCTATTAATTATATTTTTGCCAATGTGTGTAAAATATTATCAGAGTTACTGTCGTCTAAAATATGTTCAAAACCAAGTACAACCACAAATTGATGCCAAGAATAAGGAAAATAAAAGGAAACAAAAGCTGAAAAAAGGAATTGAAAATCTACATCAGACCAATAGTAATGAAAAATTGTCAAAAGAGCAAGAAGAATTTCTAAATTCATTTGAAGCAATGCTCCAAAAGTCATCAACACAAAAAAATACCAAGAAGGCAGTTAAAAAAATAGATGACCATGAAAAAACTTTTACCATAAACTTTGATGTACTGTCACAATTATTTATTTTACCAATGTTTTTAGTAAACTTTATAGGTGTTATTTGTGCTCGTAGTTTACATTACCAATTTTATTCATGGTATTTCCATACTCTGCCTTATTTATTATGGTCAACTAATTATGCTGTTATTACAAGATTTCTAATATTAGCTCTTATAGAACTCTGTTGGAATACTTATCCCAGTACTGATATAACAAGTGCGCTATTACATGTATGTCATTTAAGTATATTATATGGAGTTTATAGAAAAATGTCAAGTGAACTGCAAGTAGCATCTAAAATTGAATAATATTATTGTTGTATATTCCAAATGTATAGCATTACATGTTTTTTAAAGTACAAATAATTTTATTTACGAATTCCTCATTCCTGACGCAATGGTTCATAAGAGCTAAATTCTTGAAAAATTCGCAATAATTTAACTTTGGTTGTTACATCTTTGTTGCTATCTATAATAAAGACATTAGTTCCGACTCCATTCTCCTCTTTCCGCTCAAGAATCTAGATACTGTATGTTGAATGGCGGAACTGAATGCCGCGTTTTGTTTCCGCGGTTCTATATTTTTGTCTCAAAAATAATTTAAATATAATTATTCTCCCTCCACCGAGTGGAAGTCGAACCCTGTACCATTACGAGATGTTGTACGTTGTTTTTTTTAGTAAAAGAAAAAAAATATGAGGCCAGTCGTGGCCCAGTACCATGAACGTGTGACTGTAAACGACTGGCTGTGGGTTCGATTCCCACTCGAGGAGTGGAAATATTAAATAATTCTATTTCCTTCACTCTGGTATCAGAGGTAAAGCGCGGCGTTAAGTTCCGCCACGCAATACCTCTGAATTCGGCGGAAAGTGGGCAACGGAGTGTCTTAACATTAGGTTACCTCTGCCTACACTGCTGTGTGCAGTGATACAGCGTGAAGCTAAAAAAATATACAAAGAAAACAACAAGTAAGCATTTTAAGAAGTATTTATTATGAACTTTATTAAATACAACTATTCGAAGGGAAATCTAATTTGAATCTTATGTTTAAAAATAGAGGCGCATAATACTTCCTCCTTTATCACAAAATCCACTATGAATAGAATCCATCGCCTCTGCTCATTATTCCCAAACAAATTATATTTGCAATATACCCATCACTATGATTTTACATTGTCTATATAACAAGCTTGTAAAAAATAGTTTAAGAGAAACTGATTGATATCAAAGGGCAAAAGAAACTTCAAATGCAGTAGTTATAGACTGAGTTGACACAAAAGGAAGTGTGAAAAGAAAGAATGTTTATAATTACTGTCCATGTATAATGTGTTTTTAAAAATTACTATGTTGCATAGTATATATATATTATATAGCCTTATCAACACTTGACTAAATAATAGTTTAAATATTATGTCATTGTAAAGACAGTTTCAGTTTTATACCATATGACTGAAAGAATTTCAAATATGGCCATATTTATCAATAGGGAATTTAAATCTAATCATCAAAAGGTCTACCTCATTTTAAAATGTTATCAATAATAATATAGTGTACTTGTGCTGTCATATAGGGCCATCAATCAAAATGGACAATTATTGCATTTGAAATATAACTATTCAGTCAAATAACCCCAGTCACATAGTTTTCAGTCATATTCGTCAAAGAATATAAATCATACAATTATGTATGTACTAGTGCTAACGTTTTTTGACATAGGTTACTTTATGGCGCTCTATAAATACAGACATACAGTATCATAAACCTAACACAGATAGATACAACGGCAGTCTTATATAACTGCACTTATAACTAAACGAAATACATAGTCGTTGCTAACGAGATTTACACAAAGCCAAAGTTTTTAGTTTTAATGGCTAGTAACAATTTATGCTTGAGCACATGTCGCGAAGAATACAGCGGTATGTAGAGACGTGAGATACAGGTATTGGCGGTGGGGAGATGCGCATCGTCGGCCGGGCGGATCGTGACCGAGGGCATCGGCTGGAAACCTTCCTCGGAAGCAGGCAACGCCGGTGAGCCAGTCCAGAAATATACCTAGGGGGAAGTGAATTGTATTTAAAATATATATTTAATTCAGAATATTAGAGCAATGATAAATAAATTCTTCCTTTGCCATTGATTGTACAAAATTTTATTAACTTATTACATTCACAAATATAGAGTTCATTTATGTAGACTTCTAAGTGTCAAATAAATATATTACTTTTGTGTTTTACTAGTTGTGCTCGCGACTTCGCTCGCGTGAAGTTGAAAAATATATAAATCTAAAATAATAGTGACATAAAACGCGTTATTTTAATATTACAAACAGACACTCCAATTTTATTTAATTGTAAAGATTGTATTATGTCATTCACTAACATATGAAATCCTTTATTACATAAATATTTCTTTTTTGTATCAAACAGTAAATTTGTAAATAAAAAAAATATCTATTAATTATTAGGCATCGTTTTTTTATGGTGGGCATAGCTGCAAATGAGACGGCAGAAAATATAATACATAAGAATAAAATATCAAAGTTAGTTTATAAATTACTTACTAAATCTTGTCTTTCCAAGTGTGTCATTTTATCTACTATAGCCCATAGCCACCGTTTAAATCTGGCTAATCGCTCAGGAGGTTCCCCACTTTCATCATTGAAGCTAGTGTAAGAAACTAGTGCCGCAACATTGATATCACCCACGCCGTTTAGGAGAAGGCGCAAGTCTTCAGCAGTCAGCCCTTCCAGCGCAGATTCGGGTAAAACGTCGAGGACTCCAACCCGCATGGCCTAGGAAATATAACAAATATCATTTAAAGACTATGAGTGAGACTGAGGCCAATTGTGAGGCAAAGGCACAAAGCGTGAGTGCAAACGCGACTGGCTATAGGTTCGATTTCAACTCCAGGAGTGCAAATATTGTAATGTGTATTTCCAATTTCTTCACTCTGGTGTCGAGGCAAAACAAGGCTTTAAGTTCCGTCACTTAACAAGCGATGCCTGCAAGATTCGGCGGAAAGTCGGGAACGGAGTGTTTTAACATTAGGTTCCCTCTGTCTACCCTGCTGTATGCGGGATAGAGCGTGAAGATTTAAAAAATGTATTAGATTTTTTTTCTTAATTAACAGTTTCTCGCTTTTCCCGCATAAAAAGTCAAAGAGATATTCCGTTCTCCATTTTCGCTCGAATCAAATTATAGCGTATTAAGTGGCGTAAACTCAACGTCTCGCCGCTAGCAATGTTTAACACGTCCGTATTAAATTGTTAATTTGAAATTTAACATTCAATTGAATTACCTCTAGCGCCTTCTCCTGTGAGAGCAACATCCGATGTTGTGCGTATTTGCGCACGTAATCGTACACATTGAGCGAGGTGACTTCTATTTCCCGACCACCAGGCACTAATTCTATACAACCACCACCTTCTTCTTCGCATATTTCCAAACTGTAAAATAAAAGTAGTTAGTATTATACTAATATGTAAAAATTCTACACAAATTTGGTGAACGAAAGAATATGGAATTTAGCATTGAAAATATTTATAATACCAAAAAATGCAAATTCAAGTATATTTTTAATTTCCATAAATTAATAAAATAGAAAGAAGTACAATATATTAATAAAATGAATTATACACACTATCATGTGATTGTATATCAATCTATATATACTTTTGCATGAAGTGACATACATTTTGTTCAGACAACGCATAAATTACGCACCAGCGGGTCTACTAGTAACTTTAAATATAAATTTTAATTATAAATAAAAACTATAAAATTGATATCATTTTAAATATATTTTTTTTTTATATAGATGTGTAAATGTCTTCTTACCTAAAGTTGAGATCAAGAGCAGCAAAGAGGGAGTGAGAATCGCCAGTTTCCGTTTCCGCATCCACAACCAGTTGGCGCAGACTCTCGTATACGACAGGATCAAAGAAAGCTAAATCATGGAAGCGCACTGGTCGTCCCAGCACGTACTTCAGGACGTGTCGATTCAAGAACATCGGGCACAACTCGTTTTGCAGTAAACACAGGCCGATAATTCTAAAAACGAAGAAAATTAATACTTATTATAGAACATTTTCGCTCTATGTCTTCGTAATTGCTGATAATAACGCTAATAATATTTTTTATAATAATTTACTATTATTCAGTGTTAGTTAAAATTTAATTGCAATTAACAATTGATTATTTGTTTGTGGGGAAATCACATAAAAATCACAATTACTTGAAAATTCAGTAGATCCTAATTTTTACACTACAATTATAAATTAACAATTAATTAATTGTCCATTGCGATTTTCGCACAAACTAGCTATCAATAGCTAATAATATTTAATTGTTAATTGAAATTAAATTTTGTCCAACACTGCCATTACTTAGCAACAGTGCAAAATCTTAGCATATTAAAAAAAACATATTCTCAACTAACCTGCCAACATTTCTAAAAGCATTTATACGTTCTGGCGTAGCGCGTCCTTGTCGAGGTGAGTAGTATCCACGTTTGCCGGGCGAGTAGAAGAGGGGGGCGGCGTCGTCTGTGGCGGTATTCGAGGAGCTAGCGCCGCTGCTGCTGCTGTTGCCGGCGCTGGTACCACCGCCTCCGCCACCACCGCCGCCGCGCTCTGATAGCGAGAACACGTCCAGATCTATGTACAGAGATACAGAATGTTAAGTTTGGGATTGAGATATAAAACATATATATAATTTGTTATTTACAGTCACGGCATAGGAGTGTGAGTGTAAACGCAATAGGTTTTGGCTGGGCTGGCTCCCATATGAAGAATTGAAATATTTAATATTTTCATTTTCTTTGCTCTGGTGTCGAGACAAAGCGTGACGATAAGTTCCGTCGCTTAATATGCAAGCCTCCAGATTTCGGCGGGAAATAGGAAACAAAGTTTACACTAGGTTCACTCTGCCTAGTATAATAAAGGGTAACAGAAAAGAAATAAAAATAATAATAAAATATAATACCTAATATCGCTTCTGAAGGGTGCAATACTATGAGATCCATTGCTTCACGTACTTTCTGCCTAAGAGCATCTTCACTGGCTAATAATACAAGCAATTGAGCCGGCGTTAATTCCAACAGCATACCCGTAATTTTACCCGCAAATGTTGGATGTAGTGAATGAACCTGTTTAATAAAAAAAATCGTTAAAGATCTTATATCAAATATTTAAAAAAATATTCATAATTCAATGCATATTTGATAATACAGGCATATTTGATATTATAGATAATATAAAAAAACGTCTTACTTTTGGATAAAGCCTTTCACCAAGTTGAGCTTGATGTAATGTGAGGTGCTCGTTGTGGCCTCCTGGTCTATCTCCACTGTAACCAGGGCCTTCTGTGCCAGGAGCTGCCTGTAATTAATCAGAGATTTAAATTATGTTTGTTATAAAATGGGTTTCCAATTTCTTTTAAAACTATTTTTAAAACGTAATTTACTTTCAAGTTTTATTTTTTTAATTAAACGCAAGTTATAAATAAGCAAAGTTTTATTTTAGTATAATTTACCTGCGGTGAGTAAGGTCGTGCATCAACACTAAGTACTCGGCGAGGTTCTCGTACCGCCGGAGGGCGCGGCGCCGGTCGTCCTGGCGCACGTCTTGCATTATCCTTTGCACGAGCCCTTCCTGCCCCACTTCTATTTAAAAACGACAATTATGTATTTATAAAAAAGCATTTATATATAATGTGACTGTAAACTGCGTTTGTTAAATTATATATTTATAAAAAAGCATTTATATATATAATGTGACTGTAAAATGTGCCTGCGATTGGTTGCGAGTTCGATTCAACTCGAGTAATTGAAATATTAATTTTGTAATTTATCTGGCGCTGGTGTCGCAGGAAAGTACGGCGTTGAATTCCGCCGCGTACTTTCGTACGGCAGAAAGTGGGGAACGAAGTGTTTTAAGCACTATGTTCTCTCCCCTGCTGTGTGCGAGATACAGCGTGAAGCTAAAAAAACGATTTAAAACTATTTATATAACAAGTACACAATAACATGAATAATAAGTACCGCGCCCCGCTAGTGCCGCTAGCTCCACTTGCAGCTGTGCCCGAAGAGCCTGAGGTACCATTGGTTGCGTTATTAGTACTACCACTACCGGTTGTTGATTCCAAAGGCGGGAGTTTCTCATTTGCCAGCAAAGCCTAAAAAAATAATGTTTTAAATTTATAGTATATAAAAACATATATGTATGTACGATGAAGAAATTCGTTTTTTTTTTATAATGCAATCGGCTTTACAAGCTTTTAACAGATTCAGTGAAGGAGATTATTGACATTCAATAAAGAAATTCGGATATTATATCTAAATCATTACACATATAATATGAATGCAATTAAAAAAGACATTTCAAGTATAAAAATTTGAACGCAGTGGGATTCAAACCTTCGATTCACTGAGCATTGCTCAGTGGTGAGAGCGCCTGAACGGTATTCAGGAGGCGCGGGTTCGAATCCCGCTGCGTTCAAATTTTTATACGTTTTCTAAATGTCTTTTTCAATTTTCCTAAGTGTGGAATAACACTTTATATATGTTTAAAAATGAATGCAATTAGTTCAACTTACTTCCGCTACGCTGGTGTAAAATGACCGAGCAACTCCGCTGCCCTCACCGGGCTCGTCTCGGAATGTCACTTTAACACGATTCACGGCTAGCGGTGGATGAACTGAATTGTGGGCGCGACGACTTTGTCCGGAAAACAATGTGTTTAACTCCGCAAACGTCTGCTGCAGTAGTTTCGCACGATCACGCTCCATCTGGTGAATAAGAAAAATATTTAATTCATATATTTAAAAATACACTAACATATCATTTAAGAACAAAAGTTAATAAACAGTTTATTACGATAATTAGAAATGATCATTTATTTTATACCTTGTGTAGTGTTAAATCCCTCTGTTGTGAATTTCTTATTTTTTCCATGTCACGTCTAAATTTGACTTCTTTTACAGGAAAGCCGCCTAATTCCGCCACCACTGATCCTGGCTCGAGCCCAACGTCCTCAGTGAACACACGCCCAAATAAATCAAGCGATAATCGCCACCTTCCCAAGAGTAAATCATGTGATACGGAGGCACCTAGCGATGGGCACGCTCGTCTGCGAATCAAATAATAAAAAAATAAGTACATAGATTAAATAAACACATTTTTGTATATTTTCACATTCGATAACGTATTAAATATAACGATTTGTATTTTATTTTATTAACTGTATAAAAAAAATACATTTTTAAATTTCTCAAACATAGTAGAATTATTATCTAAAGTTAATAAGCATAATATAATTATCTACATTTTTAAAATTTATTTGTTTACCAGAAAAATTAACCAAACTATTTATAAGAGGTTGATTAATTAATCTGAAAGTAATAAAAATTACTCTACATCTATAAAATAATTAAGTCTTACTAAATGCGCTCCTCTGAAGAAAGAGGTCGATATTTAAAATTAATAATTAAACAAATTATATATTAATTTACACTTACGGTTGAGCTGGTGCGTTAAGTACTTGCGGAGGGAGTAATGGAGCTGGGGGCAAGCCCGTAGTTTCAACTGTAACATGTGCCGATATTTCTTGCGATTCTAGAGGATCGGCTGCACTTAGCAATTCACCCTGTAAATGAAAAAAATGTTAGTATTATAGAATAGTACATTACGATACGATACGCGACTTGTAACTAATATTACACGGCGAAAAGTTTTCTAAGCGCCGTTCTATAATGGACAGTTAGCCACGAATATTGAACGCTAATTTATAGAGTGACAAAAACCCACATAAAATATTAAGTATACTATCACAATAATCAAATATTATATATACTATATTTCTTTTTAATGAAAGGAAAAATTTCTATAGTAACATAATGGAAGATTCAATAATGTCACAGTTATTATTATAAAATTTCTTTATCTTCAAATTATTGTTATGCAATGTTAAAAGCCATTTTAGGGTATCAACGTCAACAATAAATCTAATAAGTTTTTGATACTGTATAAGATTCAAGAATAAGATTCGAGTTAAAACTTTAAATTCAATTATGGAATACGATAAAATAAAATATGATGTAATGATAATATTATCACTCATCTCATTGTCTCGAAGCTTAACTTCTTCTGTGTTCGTAAAAGTACCCAAATGAAGATAGATAGCCTATAACTAGACCTATTTACTTGTCATTGTTGCGATATTTTTATTAGTGTATTATGAATTGATATTTTGAAATGCAATAATAAATTTTACAATAGTACTAATTTTGTTTGCTAACTAAAAATTAATATTAAAATAATTATTAAAATTTTCACTGCCGTTCCCGCACCATATAAAAAAGACTTAACCCCAAAAAAGCATATGTGAAAGGGCAGGTTTAGGCCACAAAGCGCTATAAATATAAATTAATTTATAATTGTTAATATTTTTTTAGTCATATGTTTATAGTTAACAAATGAAGCCATCCAATCGAAGTAAGTCGGGTATAATTTTGTTAAGAAAAAGTCCCCCAAATAAGCGGAGTGACTTACAGCACGTACAATAACGGTCTTGCCAGGGCTTCGTGATGAAGACGCGCGCGGTTCTT
Source organism: Dryas iulia moderata (assembly GCA_019049465.1). Lineage (NCBI taxonomy): Eukaryota > Metazoa > Arthropoda > Insecta > Lepidoptera > Nymphalidae > Dryas > Dryas iulia. Next base: position 6,833,389 of record CM032417.1, read on the forward strand.
GAGACACCGCACTACTGGGGCCTGGAAATGTATAATTAAACATACATTTTTGTACAGTTTTAGTTTACATTTCAAATAAAAAGATGGAATTATTTTGAAATTGAAACTACGTGGTAGATTTGTCACCAGTCTACCTGCGACCACGGACTACTAAAGTGCTCGAAACGTCAGGTTTTTTCCCGTGGGGGGACGGGTTAAGAATACAATTCCCCCCCGCCGCTGGGTAGCGTCCCGTAAAAGGCGGGTAACCCAGTAGCTTGGTGGTAGGAGATTCGTTCTCCGACTGGCTCGCGACCACTATCATGTCAAAGACGAACCGCCAAATATCTTATGATGTGTTCCGGTTCGATGGCATGTAAGCCAGCTCTCCCTATTCCCATCATTCCCATCCTTCCTCCCTCCTTCTATCCTACATTCCCAAGGCCGGCAACGCATCCATAACTCTATTGTTGTAGATGTCTATGGGCGAAGGTAACCACTTAACACCACGTGGGCCTTCTGCTCGTTTGCCTCCTTTATTCCATAAAAAAAAAAAAAAAAAAAAAAAAAAAAAAAAAAAAAAAAAAAAAAAAAAAAAAAAAAAAAAAAGGTTTTCAAAAAATGCATTTACGAACACCAAAAATATACTCGATTCATACAGTTGAAAAATAATTTCATTTCAAAATGTGTAATAATCGAGAAAACAAAGAAGAGAAGAGCTGTTCCTTCTTTTAAAAATTACTGGTTAATATGATAGTTTTTAGTAGTAGTGATTTTATTATATAATACTTTTTTATATCCATTAATTACTTTACCTTGTTATACTTATCATTGATAAATATAACTTTAATGTAAAATATATTTTAGTAGTCTCTATATCATAATTCAGTATCAGTATCAGTCAGTATATCATGTTTTCAAAAGGTTAAACATACACACATAATTGACATAACTGATTAAAAAACGTTTCTTAAACTGTAATTAGTAATAATTTCACAAAGCTATTATTAATTTTGCTAAAAAAAAAGGAATTACTTACTACATAAAGGTGTATCACACAAACCTGGCGATGGAGCAACATTCTGTTGGTGAGGAGCCTCAATGATCGAACAAGCCGTATCAACTAGGGTATGAAACTCTGACGTGGACGCAGTGGCTTCATGATGACTGTTGCTACCATGTGCCGCATGTGGATGCCTGGATAAGTGAAGCACATTAAAAGATTCTTTTAAAATTTGCAATTTTAAGCGCTTTTTACATTCCCTATAGGTTTTGTATCCAAAGTGTACTGAGACATAGTAAGTAGACAGGAAGTATACAGTAAAGGAGTAGACAAAGCCAAAGTAGATCAGACGAAAAATAACCTGTATTATAAATTGATCGACAGACATAAATCTTACATTACCATATGACTACTGATATAAAAATTTAAAGGTTGTCGTAATGAGTTTTTACAAAAAATAGTTTTCTTATTTACAGAATTATAAATAGTGTAATATAGTAAATTTAATAATAATTAAATAATGATGCATTTTAAAATAAAAATATATTAATCTTATATGTATAAAAATAAATTACCTGTGATGCTTCTTCCTAGTTATTTGCCTTGGTTCAGAATCAGAATCAGATATGTATTCACCCTCCGTGTCAATATCCATTTTAGTAACTGTATCTTTGGCGCAGGATAGATCCTATATAAAACAAATGTATTATTTTCGTGATTAAGATATTTAATAATTAATCAACAATTTCAAATCTTTCAGACTACAGATAATAATTATTATAATGAATAAACTTATTATAGATTTTTCTTATTTTTTAAATAATTATAGTATTATTATTATTATTTACCTGTGGTTCATCTCTAGCCATAGTATGGTTGTGTGTGGGCGGTGCGGACGCAGGTCGTGCTGGTGGAGACCATCCACGTTCCGTACCACGTGTTGATAAGCCTAAGCGACGCGGCACAACTGCAAAGAGATTTTTTTTAATTTACAATAGGATCAGAGGCTGTCGTAGCGCAGTTGGCTAGCTTCTGACTATAAAAGTGATAGTTGTGGGTTCAACTCTAACTCGGGGGCGTAATTATATTTTCATTTCTTTGGTACCTAAGACAAAGTGGGGCATTAAGTTGTGCCCCTCAACACCCTAAGCCTTTATATTTACATCAGAAGGTGCGGGACGGAGTGTCTTGACTCCAGATTCTCTCTGACTTTTCTGCCATGTGGGAGTACGCGTGAAGCTATTACAATAGAACGGAAATATGCTCCAGTTATTATTTGTTAATATCATACTATAATTACACATAACTATAAAAAAACAGGAATATATACATGAAAGAATAAAAATGTATAGATAATTGTTGAAATTTATAAAACAATATTTGCGGGAGTAATACCTTCAAGTGGATTATTAACTCCAGGCGGTCCATCTCCAGAAGACGGCACAGTCACTGGCTGCCTCGGCATACCAAATAACTCTTCACGACGTGCGTTTGGCTGAAGCAGCTGAGGTTGATCGGCCAATGGTAAGGCATCTTGCATTGTCACTATAATTACGAAAAAATGGTTAAATATTCTATATAAACAGACATTTTTAATGTGCTATGATTAGTTATTTCTCTTTATACTAACTGTTAAATGGATCCGGCGGTGGACATCCCAGGCATAAAGTCGAATCAGATCGTTGGAAGAAAGCATGAGTTCGCCCGCGGGCGCTTTCCCCTTCGCCATCAGATTCAGCGGCTGCGCCTCCACCTACTACCATCTCCTCCTCGCCTTCTTCATTTTCATTCTCATCCTTTAAAGAAATATGGTTACAATAAAAAATTTTAGTCAATTAAGCAATAAAAATTAATAATATGCACTTGCGAGGTAGTATATTGTATGCAATAGTTAAAGATGTAAATGTCATTCTGAATTTAGTGAAATGTCCGTTTCACTGAGTGTGTTCATGCACAGGTTCCATCATCTATAAGTAATGGATTGTCAGTCAGTCAGTGAATTCATACACTAATGTACAGGAGGCTGAGTTACACATAATGTGCATATGCTAGTGGTGCTGGCAGATGTTTTCCTGTACAAACTTTTTTGTAATGTGGTTTGGATAATTTGAATTGAAATGAGTATTTCATATATTTTGTGCTTATTTTATATATATTTTGTTGAAAAAATGAAATTTTTCAATAAAATATACAAAATACTCTGTTCAATTTCACGCTAAGTTTGCAAAAGTATAATTCTTTACGCATTTCAAAACAATTTAAAGTGGACCGAATTTGAATCTAAGACTCTCGTATCAACCTTAGAGCCGACACAACACAAACGAAGACAAGACACGACCTAAAGACACGACACAAAAGATCGCTTAAATCGGTCCAACCACTTGGAAAGAGTTCAATGACATACACACTAACAAAATAATGACACATGGACTTATAAACACACGTACCGGAGTCCACAAGTGCTGATGGTGCTGCGGCTGCGGTTGCGCCGCCCGCATGTAGTAGACGAGCGCGTCCAGCACGTACGCGACGTGCTTGAGCGCCGCCACGTCGAGCACGGGCAGCTGCTCCGCGTGCTCAGCGCTGTGGGCACGCAGCAAAGACAAGCAGTACGCTAGGAATTCTCTTCGCGCGCTGCCAGCTTCCACGCCTACCGACACCAAATGTTTTTTGTAAAATCATTTTATCATCAAGGTAATTAATAATATGTGGATTTAAGAGATAAAAATGTATTGATGGTAAATTGGTGAGGTATAAAATACCTAACAATTTTTCGTCTTAGCATGCATAAAAATATTTAGAATGAACATGATCATTAAAACCTAATAATTTTTATATATGTATACATGAAAATTTCAATATAAAAAATGGCAAACACGAGTAATACTTATAATATTTTTAAACTAGGACTTTTGTATTTTAAATTTAGGTAAAATCATTTACATACCTTGATCTCGATCTCTAGCTCGAGGTCCTTCAGAAAATCCTATTATACGAGTAGCAGGCGAGGCGTAGGACGTGGTGCGCCTGGCTGCTGGAGCAGAAGACCGACTCTCTCCGCTTGAAGTGTTCGCGTTGTTCGATGTGAGAGATGCGCCAAATCTATTGTAATTTCAAATTCGTAAGATTACACATAACACTTAATAAGTAAATAAATAAGAATAGTGCATTTAACAATTTTTAAAAGATTTCTTGAGTGAGAGTTGAGAGCTACATAACTTACATAATAAATGATATTACTTTTCACGAACGTATTACAAAAGACACTACCGATATATACTATTCCAAAAATATATTTCCGAATATCAAAATATACGCAATTAATTCGGTTAAAATGACTTTATTTCAAAATATTTAAAAATCACGAAAATAAAAGATCTCATAAAGTTAAATGATTTTAATACAATAATGCAGCCTATAAGCCTAGCATAACCAGATTGATATTATTTTCTTAACATACCTCAATTGTGCTTCAGTAGCGTCCATAACAGTGACCAACCAATCCCAGGTTTGTTTTAGTTGTCTTTCCAAATAGCATTGCAAGCGCAACGCTTCGCGGTAAGCGAGCGGCAACATACGCTGTAGTGGTGGAGTCAACCGTTCATACTCCCACAACAAGTCAGCTATTTGTCGTATTACGATTCCTATGAAAAGAAATAATTATAATAATGTGAGACAACTTATATATAAAATCATTTGTTAGTAGTTTGTAAGCAAAAAATAAGCGTAACTTTAATTTAGTTTAAATCTATATGAGTGAAAAATAAAACATAAAAAAACAAGAAAAATATTTTGGCAAGAAGGTGTTTAATATAATAAAATGTCCACTAAGTTCAGATTTTGCTACATGGCCTAAGAAATCTTGCAAGTTTATCTGAACGAGACATTTAGTTACTACTAGAAGACGTAAGAAAAAAAATTACGGTAGGAATCAAATAAGGGGTCTTTAACCATACAAACGAAGTCACGGACTACACCTGCACCTTCAGAATTAAACTGACGTAACTCAAAATTTCTCGTTATGCCAAAAACAACCATATAAATCCTATTCTCTAAGATCCAATTTAATTTGCATTATACTTAATTTAGACCACTTTAATTCTTAAAGTGCGATATAAAAATACAAAAACTCATAACATATCCCTCACCAAAAGCTCTAGCCAGGAACGAGGCAGTCGTAGACGTGGAGTGGGGGTCCTGAGCGCCGGCGGCCGCGGCGGCGGTGGAGCGGCGCAAGGAGGACGGGTCGATGAACACGAGGGACGAGCTGCCCGTGAGCCGCACGCCGCCTGTGCCCCCGCTCGTGCCGCGAGACGTCTCACGAGAACTGCGAAGGCTAGCGTTTTAGCAGGGAGTATTTTAATATAATGTTTAATTTGATATATGTTTATATTTGTATGTTTGGTTTATTGTTTCACGCTTTTTACCGTATAGCGGAGTAGACAGGGGTGGTGTCCAGACACTTCGCCCTCCATTTTCCGCCGGAAATAAAGTTAAGTGGTGAAATTCAACGCCGCGCTTTGTTTTAGATGCCAGAGTGAAGGAATAAAAATTTAAATATAATCATGTTCTCGAGCGGGAATCGAACCCACAGCTATTGGTTTACAGTCAGACGCGCTCCCACTGTAATTTATATTATAAGTACTGTGGTATTTGTGTTCTTTTTTAAATTATTAAGATGTTGCTAATTCATTTTAAAATATCTAAATTTGAGTATTTTTAGTATATGGATCATGTTATATTTAAGTGGTCATTGGCTTTTTTGCACCTTTTAACCATATTTATTTTACTAAATATCACTATGTACTTTCAATTACATTATTTTCTTATAGTTAATGATAGAGTATTCATTATTTACAACTAAATATATCTTGATAAAATCTAACATACTAGTAATTGAATAAAATCTAACATACTAGTAATTTTTACAAGTTAACTAAGTTAGACTTACCGAATAGCCCATTGCATAGAGTGCGGGGCAAGGTTAGGTCTCGATGGCGGTGCAGACCGTCGCTCGAGGGGTTCGCCGTCATGCAGCGGCAACTCCGCCTCAGCGTCTTGTTCATCAGTCTCTCCAGCCTCAGAATCTTCATCTTCAGGTTGAGTTGAATCACCACTCTCGTCTTCGGGGTACAACAGCATGGACGCTATTCCTGTCACGGTGCACCGGATAAATTCAATCATAATAGGCCAGGCCGAAGCCCGTAAATTCATTCGCCAAGCGATTTGCAAATAATATTTTTTTGTAATTAGAGATCAGATCAGGCTATGTTTATTTACTTTTAAAACATTAATTTAAAAGATCTTTTAAATAAAAATAATCCTTTTATATTTTTAATAATTAAACAGTTATGACAGTCGCTCAAGCATTTCTGTTAAAAGAAAAACTTATGCACTAACAGCACAACTATATCCATGTTATTATATACAATTTATTTCTTTAATAATATTATTTTTATTTGATTCTCCACCTCATCAATAATACATAGTCTGGAGTTAGTAGCAACCGCTAATTTAATTTTAAAGCCAAGCAAGATTGTCAGTGTTTCCAGCCTTACCAGCATCAGATCCTTGGGTGGCACCAGTTTGTACACTGCGTTGGGCAGATTCGGCATTGTCTTGATCGTCGGAGTCGCTCTCAGTTTCAACTTCGGCCAGAAGGTCTAGTTCGCTCTCACTCTCACCACCCTCAGCACGCTCTGTGCCGTTCTCAACAACCACATGTTGTTCTTGGCCCCTGTATTAAACAAATTCAGTTATGTATAAAACAAGAAAATATTTTCAAACAAATCATGTTATGTATTAGGTTATTAAGAAAAATTAGAGCAATGTTAATGTGTAGAGAACCTTAAACAATAGTTGACCTAATTGCAATTTAGCGCAATGAATTATCTATGTATCTTACTCTCGCATATTGCCGTTCTCAATGCTGATTTGGTTTGAAACATGCCCGATAAATTCCCAGTCCGCGATGCTATCCACAAGGTTGCTAACACCGGCGACATGCAAAAGAGTAAAATAAACTAAACAAGGAAGCGTCGCGTGCCCTCACATTTGTTAAGAACCAAATAAATAAAAAATAAATAAGTATGGAATCGTAAGTGGAGCCACTCACCTGTCTCCCATTGGGTCGTCATGGTGTTGAGATTCGGCGGGCGGCACTGGCGCAGGTATATTTGGCTCATCAGTTTCTGAAGCGTCGTCATCTCCACCAAGAGCCTCGCCCGCCACATCGTCAGGATACTCAGTAGCAACTGGCGTAGACGAACGGTCTGGCACCAGAGTTGAACTACCCATCGAGGTTCCGTTCACTGCGCCACTGCGACCTCCAGCAACATTTGACTCCCTAAAAAAATTATTACACTATTAGAAGTTTCTAAATAATATATATAAATATTCTAATGATCAACAAATAGCAAAATAGACTAACCGTCGTGCATGAGAAAGCCTAGAGTGTCCTGTAGACAATGGTTCCACTCCAAATAAATCTTCACTGCCGTTAACCAAGTCGACGTATGTAGTGGCAAGCGGAAAGGGTGCAGTAGGGCGCACCACTCCAAGACGTACTGGAGCCAGCAACGCATCGGCGGCTTCCACTAGTTCCTCCACAGCGAGTACTACGAGTGCGGCAAATACACGTCGGCAGCGCACCAGCGACGACGTAATGGATAGGGGCCTGGAAACGCCACATTTTTTTTAGAAATTTTGAAAAGTTTGTAAATACTTCACAAAAGAGGGTAATAGGAAGTTCAAGTACATGTACCCCTTTTTCTTAGCGGCACCAGGTGCCATCTCTACACTAAATATGACGAATATCCGAGCTACCGAACGAACGAATCGACGTGTAACCTCTCGCGCGCGCTCCGCACGTCCCGCAATGGAGTTGTTCTGTTGCTCTCTAATTAGAGTATTTAATAAAGTATCCAGCATCTGCGTGAAAAAAAGAAACATTAGCAAAAATGTATGTAGTAAAAAATACAAAAGTTATAGTTACTAACCTCATTAGTACATTTCACAATAAGCGCGTGAGTAAATTTATCTAATAACGTAGTTCCAGATTGATTAGGAGAAGGACTACTCGGCCGGCTGTCACCTTCAGTAGTTCCATTTGAACCGCACATTATAGCTGCTTCTACAGCTGGCCAATCACCTGAATAATTAAAGTAATATATTCTCTATTTCCATATGAACATTACGTTTGGTAGTATTACTATGTGCTTAGACTAAAAAACATCAAATAATTTACATATGAATAAGAAAAAATGTTACACAAAAAGCTGATATTACCTAAAAGATGTAACAGAGCTCTTCTAGCAAAGCGCGGTGGTTCTAAATCATGATCAGGTATGTCAACTTCCGCATCAGAGCCTGGTTGTTTCCTTGGACCGCGACCTCGTCCTCCGCCGGCACGAAACTGTCGATGCTCGACTGCCTGACGTCCTACTGTTTGTACTAGGAATAGAAGAATGGACTCGCCCCTATAATTGAAAAATATGTGTAAATATTATAGTTTATAATAATTGGAATTTAAAAATGATTTACATAATTCAAGAACAAAATGTATTTCCGTTGTTGCATTCTCTAGGTTATCAAATATTATATTTTTTTTAATTTTTACTTACTAGAAATGACTAAATGACAGAACTAATAAAAATAATATCCTTTAGTTAAACTATGAAGTATATAATACTTTATTTAATATACGAAAAAATTAAACATATATATCTTAACAAATGAAGTTGATATATTAATTTAACAGATTTTTCTAATTACCTTGAATTAAAATGCGTTGCTAACTGTGTATCCCTCGCAAGCCGCGCCAACAAATCGCATCGTGCGGCCCAATTGCCGCCAACTAATGCTTTGCAACGACATTTCTCCCAACAGTCGCAATAAGCGGTGGGCGATGTGCGTTTTAATTTGCAATCATGCCCCTTGTGACACACTTTAGCGCACTCAGTACAGCAGCAAAGAGATCCAGTGAGACCACATGTTTTGCATTCAAAAATATCCTGCAATATCACACGTTCCTTAGTTTCTATACATAATTAAAATAGAATTCATTGATAATTAAAGGCAATCATGGTGCAGACGGATAGGGTCTGAATGTAAAAACGATTGGTTGTAGATTCGAATGACACTCAGGGGAAGAATTATATCTTAATTATTATTCTATTTCTCATTTGTAGTAAAACAAAGCGCGGCGTTCGACTTTTAACACTGCACAACGTCTTGGCGAGAAATAGCGAAAAACTAAATTAAAAAAAAAAAAACATTATATAAATACCTGATTTATATGATCTTGCCCAGTCCATGTGAAGCTGCAAGTATCATTGCAACATAGCACAAGAAGCGGCGAGTGATCAGGGTGCGCATTAGGCGGGAATATAGCCGCCGAGCGCTGCGTCTCATCCGCATCCGGGCATGCACGTATAGCATCTAAGATCACCAACGCCGCACGGTATGCACGCTCAGCCACTGCCGCCATCAGAGGTGTTTGACCCATACCATCCCTATAAAAACGTATTTTAAATTAAAACTTTTTTGAAATTTGATAAAATTTTTCAGAAATATGGTAGACTAGCGGCCCCCTCGTGGCTTCGCCGCTTGTATCTACTCGGTGGTGAATTTTTGAAAAATAAAGTAGCGTATGTTTAACCTTGGGTTATCAACTAATATATGCCAAAATTCACTACAATCGGTTAAGTGGTGTAGATTTTTCATATAATCTTTCATCCCCTTCTTTAGAGGTTGGTTTTTGAAAAACTTAAGTAGCCTATGTTAGACTCAGTCATTTTTACTACTTTCATTCTAAATTTCATCCAAATCGGACCAGTAGATTAGCCGTGAAAGCATGACAGACAAACACACAGACATTCGCATTTATAATATAAGTATGGATATTTATTTCTTCAAGTAATTTTTTGATTAAGAACATCAAAATGACATAATTGCAGCGAGATTCAAATCCGCGTCTCTTGCAAACCGTTTAACCGCTTTGACCGCTAAGCCATGCGTTCTACTACCAGCTGTGTAAAAATTCTTATACGTTTTATTGCAACCTATTTATTTTATTAGCATCTCTGTAGAGAGATTTAAAAATTTCTGCTACCCAAAGATTATTCTACAAACAATCGTGTTCAAATTCCTAAGTGTATGAAATAACACTTTAATATATTAAAAGCATTTTTATGAACATCAGTTACTTACTTTGCCGTAAGCAACTGCATAAGATAAGGCTGCAGTGTGGCGTTTTCACATAAAGCACGAAGAGACGCTAAGGCGTTGCCACGACGCTCAGCAGGATCCGCACTCACAGCACTTCCTCCACTGTTACTTCCGCTGTTCATTTTACTATAATAATAAAATTATAACAAAAAAAAATGAAATAAAAAAAGAATCAATCAACCAATAACAGAAAAAATATAATCTAATTTTTAATACTAAGCCAAACAGGTTTTCATTTTTTTATTAATAAAATTGTAATAAGAAACTAAGATGGCAGTAAACATTGTGTTCGCAAATGCCAAGCTAGTTTATTGATGTTGCCCCGTACAGAGACCTAACTACGGTAAGAAAACGATTAATTTTGAAGAGTTGAATTTTGCAAAAAAATTACTTTACACATAAAAAAATATTAGCTCACATAACACATTTAAATTTAAATTAGCCAAATTTATTTTGAATATTGTAAGAAATTAACTTTTTACAATATTCAAATTGTGATATTAAAATAACATAAAATTACTGTAAACTTTCGATGCTATTAACGCTTTTGCAATTAATAAATTAGCAATGACAATTTAAATATTACAATCCATAATATTATTCTCAAGTAAGTGGCTGAGATCTTATTGAGAAATAAATGTTTATAATACTAACTCACCCGTTATTAGTTAGTCCCATTAAACTATCCTCATCTCCAGAAGCTTCAAATGTTTCCGGCGGCCATGACAGGGCGGGCACTGCCTCTTCTGCACTTGCACCACTGCCACTAGTTCCACTTGGAACATTTGGCATTGATGCATTTTCTACTATAAAGAAGACACAAATAAATATTTTGAAATACAGTGCAATATTAAGCAAAATGCACTTACAATATTTGAAAATGCTAATGGTATATATGGTAAATCTTTAAACATTTATATTATATTCTTTTCCTCACCTATATCTGGTTCCTTGTTTGATGTGGGAGCACACATGTGCACACAAGCATGAAGTATATTTCTATTTCCGTCACATCGCTCTTGCAGAATGGACAAAATTTGTTGTTCTGAAAAAACGTAGTTATTTAATAAATTGTTATTTGAACTTCCTACCTTAATAAATTTAGTCTACCTTAATAAATCAAATATTTAGTAACATAAAACCGCGTTTAAATGTAATATTAGTACTTACTACTTGAATCGGATTCCAGTTGATGCAATAATTGACGCACTCCATCGAGATCACAACGTAAAACACGAGGCATCATCAATTGCGGTTCAGGAACAAGAATTATAAGGGCCACCTAAAGTAATAAATAACAACATTTTATGATTTAAAAAAATTTGATTATTAATACATATGTATGACTTTGTATAGCGAAAGACAAATGGAAATTTGCTAGATACTTTTCTCTAGGTTATGTATAAATGTTGATTGTATTACAAATAATTTTGAATGATGATCTTTTTAATTTGTTAATAAATTAATATTTTGAGATCCTATAATAACGTTTTTAACTTATTCTGAGAGATATAGAGATTTCTTATATCAATAATACATAAAATTAAAATGTCTCGCTACTAATAAAATTTGAATTTAATTACTTTTTTTATAATACGTATTTTCTTAGTATATTCAAAGATATTTCTGATTTGTGAAATGTAAAGTGTAGTAAAAAAAAACTTTTAATATTTAGTTTAGTTTTAGAAAATTTAATTTATATACCCAGATTAATCGAGATTCGGCAAATAAACTGATATGTAAAATACTGCTAAGATAAAAGTCAATAAAATCTCTTATTAATAATCACCTGCGATTTCAGAGCCGGATGGTGCGAGTGGTGAGGATGATGTGGCTGTAAAGGAAGGGCATGAGCAGCGAGCGCCCGAGCAGGGGGCAGGTTTAACGGTGGCGGTTCACGCACGGCACCAACACAATCGCGTGCTACGGGATAGAGAGCGCCGTTTCCGTCTAGCATCATGACCACTGGTTCGCTTCCCTAATTGGTAACATAATAAAAAGGTATAATCTATAATTTTTGTAATACAAATAGTAATTATATAGATGAAAAATAAGAAATATATTTTACAGCATATTTATACGCTATTTTTTTTTTGTTTTGGCTTCTTCATTTATTGACTGCAATGAATATTTATATAATTTATTACTTGTACATATTTTTTTCATAATTACAATAATTTACTAATATTTTATAATGACACGGTAATTATAAAAAATAAAAATAACTATATAAACTTACCTCAGCCGCAGTGGCAAGTTGTATGGCCTGTCCATTAGAGTATCCCAACAAAGCAGTGTGGTCTGTTGGAAATGTACTATCAGTAAGGGCTCGAGTGGTACCCACAGCATAGACCGCGTACGCCAGAGCTCCGCCAGGACGGCGAACTACGGCGTGAACACCGCGATTATCAACCTAAAAATTTACAAGAATTTTTGTATTTTCCTTTATTAATTTCACAGTTTAACTGCTAATAAATATAAATTCATAATCATCTACAAGATGGAATATTAAATATGTCAGTAGATTAAGATAATATGTACCACATCCAGGTATTTTAATATGGAGAAAATCAAGCTCACAGATTCATTATATAATTTTAAAAAAAGGGGTAAAATTCCCACCACAGTTGTTAAACATGCAAGCATTTAATCGCGTATTATGATTTTAATTAAAATATTTTTTCTTACCTCTACAAGATATGGTATGACATGACTATTATACATAGAAAAATGTACACAATTATGCAGTTAAAAAGGAAGCATTTCTGACTTTAATTAAAAACTCTAAGTCAAAACGGAAAAATTAAAGATAAGAACAAATTGAACATTGAGTAACTTACGGCAATTGTAATAACATTTAAGTCGTTTGGTAAAGAAATTTTCCGAGGTGCGCGTTGTAAGCAATCCGGGCCCCGTGGCCCAGCTGAACCACCAGCTCCCCATTTCACTGCCACTAGGTCATCCTTACGAACAAGTCTACAGTCTTGTAAGAGTGCTGTCCAATCATCTGGTGTTGTTGGTACTATTTCTTTACCATCCTTGCCCACAGATGGAAAACGAACAGCGGCGTAGGCGCCATCCACTTTAAGAACACGTCCTAATGGCACACTTTTCACGTCTTCTAGGAAAACCACCTCTTTCAATGGCCATTCTTCCTCGTCGCGCTTAGAACCATCATTGGATGAACCTTCTTCGCCGCGGACAGTCACACGTTTTGCGCGTTCTGTAATAAGTTATTTTAATGAAATATGTAGATATTTTATTAACTAGCTAAACTGTTTGTGGGTGAAACAAGTGCTGCATTAGTAACGTAAATTTACCGTGTATATATTTATTAGGCATGATTATAAAAATGTAGCATTTATTGACTGTCTTCTATATAAACTTTAGGTATACCAAATTAAATTTAATATACTTAAAATTTATTTTTCAGTCCACAGGATTTTCGTATAAACGGATATAAAATTTTCCATTCACAAATTCATAATATGCTTATGATACATTACAACATATTTAATAATATCGTCAATACTTACTATGAGATGTGCTTGTGTCACTGCAAGTAGATGATGCAGGACTTGGTGGAGGAGGCATATCCAGGCGATCAGCCATATCTTTATTGCTGTCTTTGCCTCCATCCTTGCTGTTGCTGCTCGAGGACGAAGCTTTTACTGACGACACCGTTAGAGGTGATTGATTCTGTGATAAAAACCCGTATTATTTTAGGATTGAATATAATTTTTTCAATGAAATAATATTTTTAGTTTAATTTGTATTTACCTGTAAATCTCTTTTGTCTTTATCCGATATAGAGCGATCTGGTTGAGGTGGAGGTAACAATTTAAAACGACAAGTATCAGATAAGTTCCATGCAGCATTCTGTAGTATACCAACTTTTGGAACACCAGTTGACATGTTGAAACCTATTAAGCAAAATAAAGAATTTTTATAACATTTTTTATCAAAATAATTTGAATTAGTTAAGACATGCTTCAATACTTTTTATAATGATAAATTATTTTAAAAAGTATAGAAGAATTGGTATAGGAATTGGAAAATTAATATAAGAAATTACTAATATAGAATACTTAGGAAACATCATGTTTATATAGTTTTTTTTTTTCAGAAAATAGTTCAATCCATAGAACGCTAGAAGCTTAATCACTAATAGTATCACAAAATAATTCCCTTTTTGTCATAATATTTTTGAAAGAAGAATTATATTTTATACTAGACAATTAATTACTCACCAATAGCTCCTGGCTGATACATGGGCGCATTTTTCATTGTTACACTCTGGCCAGCTTGCAGGTCCTGAGGAGTGTTGGACGAGTGTCCCCGCTGCTGTTTACGAGAACGAGCACGATGCTTTTCCCAGAGGCGGGCTCGTTGTCCTAAAGGTAATACTCCCCTAAAAAGTATAACATAAACATATTTATATTTAGATAGAATAAACGATTTATATAATTAAACTTATATCTAATATAACCGTCTGTTTCCAATCATTTTTAGGAGAACACCTTAAAAGTTAAAAATTGAAAACATGGCGTATTTCCAATCATTATAATAAAAGCTAGTAGTACTTATGTACGCTACTTCATAATCACTTTGTAAAAAAACCTTTACAAATCTATTAAAAATAGCCAAATAAAACGTGTTTATTACACGGTTCTTCTAATAGCTAAGTGATGTACTCAATAATTTTTAGATTATTTGCAGAATGTATTGAAGTAAAGTGGAAGCTCACCACCAATAAAGGGCACCAGATTCCAATCTTGCCACTGTGTAAAGTGAGCAAACATGTAATGATACAGGTTTTTCTGATCCAAACTCTGAAAATGTCTGTAATGGATGTTCCAAGCGCACAGCTCCTGGAGCATGAGCTGAAATAACAAAAAAATAATTAGTCTTTTAGAACTTTATCTTAATTTAATTATATAATTTAAATGTGCATATTTTATTATTTTAAACAAATGTTAGGATTTTTTTATAACAAATATGTCACCTATAGACTCGTCCAAGAAGGTGGCCACTCGTCCTGCGTCTGTAAGCACTGATACGCGAATACCAGCGGCACTAATATTCACAATTCTTTCGCCTGAGGCTAGGCCCATCCAATTTCCTCGGGGATGAAAGGTTCCGCCAGACGCCTAGTACAAAGGGTTTAAAATTTTATTCTAAGGTTATTTGTTTAGTGACAAAATCATATTAAATTCATTCAAAAGGTCATTAAAGCAAATGAATGTCTCTTTGGTATGCCTACTATACCAGAGTGGATGTGTATTTATTCAAAGAAAGATTTTACTAATCTATTCAATCATATCACTGCATTAACAGAAGTATTGTGTGATAATCCGATATTTTATCCTTATGCATGTCTTGCATTTAATGGGGTATTCACAAACCATGGACTGTTAAAACAAATATTTTATATATTTAGAGATTTATGTCGAGTGGCGAAACTTAAGGCAGCATTATATGTAGTCAGATTGAAAGACATGCAGCATATTGTAATGTTATTAAATAGAAACATTTTCCAGTGTGATTGAACCTAAAATCACATAATTTCATAGTTGTAGCATTAATTTTATATATACAAAACAACTTACATCATTACGTTGATAGGGATGTGCATCTGACCAACGCCATTGATGCAATTGTCCATGTGTGGAAATAGCAATTAATTCACTATATGTGGCGGCAATGTGTGTGAAACGTATATTGCTATCCCAATATTCTAGCTCTTCAGACACCCACAAGGGAGACGCCGCCATTGCAGAGTCCTTTTTCTTGTTTTCCACTGAAAATATTATTGCACAAAAGGAAATTAGTACGGAAAAACAAAGTTATTTATGTTCATAGAAAAACAGTAAGATTCGCAGAAATTATTCATCGGAGGTTAGCCGTATGCGACGTTGACATCGTTCGAAAAACATTTAGTTTAAACGTTATTCATTATTAGTATTAAGTAAATATAATAAAATCACATTAATTGTACATGTGATAACTCAAAAAGGGCTCTAGTATTTTGACAAAGAAAGGCAACTTTTATACTTTGATAAATAACAAAATGGCGCATTGCTTATTAGCGAAGACGTATTGCAAATTTATATTTGCAGTCATCTGACGACATGACATTGTTCAATTCAAATAAATTATAAATTAAATAACCTAAGATTTGAAAATATAAATAGTGCATTTAAAAATAAATAATATAAAACGTAAAACAAAAATAAAATTTATAAGTTAAACTTTTACCTATATAATAATTCTCTAACAATTTTATATTTATATATTTCCCACCTAATAAACATTTTTATTGGGTCCCAACGATTTTATTATCGATTGTTTTAAGAGAGTTACTGTATATTAAAAATATATAAGCTCATATTATACCTCCTTCTTTATCCCAAGATGTATCACGAAGTGCTGACTCCAGCCATCTTCGCGGTCCAAAGTATGTCCTATCGCGCCACCTACTAAACTCCGAGGGTCTCTCCTGCGTGGAGCTGCTACTCTCGCGACTGGCGCCCGCGCGTACACCACCGCTACTACCTCCGCCTCCACTACGACTGTTTATTATAAATTAATTTCATTAGAAGAAAGAATTTTAAAAAGAATGATGTATCATAAATACTACTAGTACTGTATAATCCATTTTTACAATAATACATTTAGTATATTTTTTTAAAAGTAAGGTGCTTATTCATTATCAGATAAAGACTTTTAAATTTTTATGACAAATTCTTGATATTTTAAGAGCATAGAACAACAATCAATGAAATATAACATTAACTATCAATAACAAAGTAGTAGTTTATGATACATCATTAAAAACAAAAAAAAAACAAAAAAGTAAAAACACCCAATCACAGAACAAAAACGGAAACAGCGTAAGCGTTTTGCGTGCTAGATTGGGTTGAGGAGTAACATCTCTATTGGTAGGAGAGACGAGGCAGAGGAGCGTAGCTTGACAGGATACCTTCTGACAGCCGCGTACCCGAAGATGTCCTCCGAGAACATAGCGTCCGCATCTATAATCACGGACTGGTCCTGTTGGGTTGCGTGGAACCCTCCGTCCAGAAGCGAGATGAGGTCCTCTGGAACGTAGCCGTCACCGCCCTCGCCGCCCTCAGGCTCCTCTCCCTCCTCGTCGTCACGGGACAGCAGGTTGTTGACAGCTTGGTTGACGTCCAAATTTGTACGCTGAGACACAATTTAAGAACAATTAAAACACAAGGCTATGGAGTTTTTTTTTCTATTAAACTAATGCTTATTATTCTACTACAAATATATTAATTTATCTTAATATTTGACAACTTTCTTTAAATTACCTAAGAACGAAAATTATATTTCCGTGAAAAGATATATCTTGTAATAAATACTCAACTAATAAAATATATTTTTAATTTATATATTGTTAGTTATTACTGCCAACATTGTTAAATTATGACTATAAATGTGCTTGCTTACCTGAAGTTCTCTTATAATAAGACTTCTACTTTTTCCTTGAAGAACTACTTGAGCTTGAGTCACTAAATCTTCAGGGACAAAAGGAGCTGGTACTGCTGACACCACTCGACCAGAACTTGATGCCCCAATTATGACACCAGTAGCCCTGCTTGTAGAGCCTAGACGAAATGGAAAAATTTAAGTAATTTTATGCAATTCCCATATTTCGTGGAACATGTATTGGATGAAAAATGTAGTAGTCATGATTCAGTTGTATATGTTTAACAAGCACATGCACTATGATTTGATTGATTAAATACTAGCGGCCCGTTGGCGGCTTCGCCTCGTGAACTACATCATTGTTTCGTTATATTGCAACTCTCGGGGGTGGATTTTTATAAGGTAAGGTAACTATGCTTAACCTTGGATACTATAACTATATTTATGCCAAAATTCATTAAAATTGGTCAAGCGGTTTTGATTTTTCTTATAAACTTTCATTGAAATAGGGGATTTAAACACTTTGGTGAAAAATCAACTTTTGAAGAAATTTTTGAAGAAATAGAATATAAAGCCTATGTTTGACCCTGGATTTTTTTTGCTACATTCATTCTAAATTTCATCTAAATCGGAGCAGTAAACAGACCGACAGACTTTCGCATTTATAATATAAGCATAGAAAAAATATTAAAACAATGTCAATATGGGGTCATTTTGACATAGTTTTTGTATTGCATATGCATAAAAATTAAAAAAGATGAATATTAGAACTTTTAAGTAACCTTGAGAACTAGGAGCTGCACGAATAGAATTTCTCATTATTCTTGCTCTAGTGCGAGGTTGTTGACGTGATCCGCATCCACCGCCACTTCCTCCCTGCTTGCCTCCACTCGTACCACCCCCACCACTGCCTCCCCCACCATTTCCGCCATTTTTACTTGCATCAGCCTTGCTCAGATCTAATCTATCCGGAATTATGGAGAAGGCAGCGCGGCATATGGTGCCGTCTTCCAACAAACAGGCAATGTGAGTTGGCCCTGCAGCAACTGCTCTTACTCCTCTTAAAGAAGTAAGTGCAGATGGTGCCGCGCCAGTGCCGTATCTGTTCCATCGTTCTGCAACCTCTCTAAGTCTGGAACAAATAAAAATATTACAATTAGTTAATGTTAGATTAAACAAAATACATGACAATAAAGCCCAGTAAGCAATCTTTTAAAATGCAAAATGTGAAGGGTAATGAATAATGACTGTGCATTTATAAAAAATAGACTAATTTATTAACAATCCGAACCAGAAACTAAAAACAAATGGAGTAAAATTAGATAGTATAAGCAAAATTTATGGATAAAAATTTGTTTGTTTGTGTTAATAGTATAAAGGTTTAATTGCAAGTAACTTATATTTAAAAACCTTTTGGCTGATGATTCTCACACACACACACACACACACACACACAAAGACACAGGCACAACAAGATAATTTATTTAAATAGAATAAAAGAAAATGTGTGAAAGTGTAAATTCTTTTATCTTTTTATATTTATATATTTAACTTTTTTCCTATAATCACGGGAAAATTCCTTTGTTTTTGAAATATTTTTTTCATTACTATGTTTTGCAGTTTCAAGTATAAAACTTAGAATCTCTTGTTTCTTTCTGATCTCATACAAGTTTTTCCATTTTAGAACTTTCCCCCCCAAAAGAAGTATCTATTGACCTGTATTTTATTTCTAAGTTAATAATCTGTATTTACATATTTACTTGATACTTAATTTCAATATTAGTATCTCATAGGTGAGTGAATATCAAACCCACAATCACCGCATTTATAGTCCGAAGCTGTTCTACTTGCAACAACAATGCAATAACTAATAAGGAATAATTAGGTGTACAAGTAAAATAGTGAATGCTTTACATAGTAGATTTGGTTCCAATTTCTTTACCACCTTCCTAGTGTCACAGATGAGTGCTAAGGCAGCTATGAGTCTGATAATTTTAATGCAGAAAATAGATTTTCAATGATCTGTCATAATAATACATCTTAGCATACCATGATGACTCATCATGATATGAGGAGCATTTCATAAACCTTTAGAAGGTAGGACACCAAATTACACCAAATTCAAGCTAACAACAAAAGAGCCTTTCGGCTTTTTCTCTTTCACTAGCACTTTTATGCTAGTTAAAATCCATGGTACTATTTGTACTGGTTGTAATATCTAGCCGCTTGAACAGAACCCAATTGTGGCAGCACAGAGGTCTTAGCAGCGAGAGTAATTCGGATATATCATAAAATGTCATGGAACATCCACTTTGTTGCATGTGCAGGGCTCAATAGAGTTCATACATTCCATGCAAATGAGCAATTGAGGCAGTAACCATTGAAACTATTGTACATATTATTAGATCAAAGAAAAAACCAGTCACAGTCTACAGAAAGTCTGTGGAAACTGCATTTCCCAGTGACAAAAATAGGAGAGGTAATTAGAGATAAATATAGTATCTCTCATAATTAATATGATAATTAAAAGTTGTATCAAGATTTGTCTAGCTTCAATAAACCTATGTATATTAATGAAAGTTGGTTATTTTATGCTGAATATATATTTTCATAAGACCAAAAAAAGATAATAGCAAAATTTAGAAAAATTGTAAAATTTATTAATCAGAAAAGTAACAAATATTTAATTCCATATCATACAGAGTATTATATATTAAACTATAAGATTTAACTTCCACACACACACACACAGACATACTTTTTGTCTAACCAAACTTTCACTTAGTAAATTTTAATAATATATATATAAGCTTTATAGCACATAAAAAAACAATGTCTTAAATCAATTTTGAAATAAATGTGGCTAAAGGTCACTATTTAACTAACAAATATAATTTGAATTTTTCAGTATAATTTTGTTATTACAACAATATAGTAATAATCATATATAACAATAATTTTATACAGCCACAAATGTTATTGTTAAAAAAATAACTAGAAACAGATATAAAACATATTTGAACATATTAAAGAACTAAAACTAGAAGTCCTTTAATTTTGTATACAATGAGTAAATGTTTTTTTGCAGAAGATTCATTATTATGTGTGCTTTTTCTAGTATTCAGGCAGATCTTTTAAGTTACTAAATTTAAGCAGGAAATGTCTATACTGTAAAACAAATATATTTAGAAATCTAAACTGTAATTAATTACTCATAAATTTAAATATGTTAAAAAAATATATTTTTAAAGTATTATTTTATAAAATCAAAAAGATCAGCTATTATAAAATAATGAATCATTCTTATTTGGCAATACATGATAATATTTTTATTCTGCTCTAGTTTCAGTTTTGCTTTATCATACAAAAATAAAAGAAAAAATCACAAAGTGTCACATTACATTAGATATTTATTATATTGTGTATATTTTTATTTTGAGTTACTATAAAAAGTATTTACAACTGAATTTCATATTTTCAATAATGCTGGATATTTTATATAAATAGTTATGAGAGCAAAAAGAAAATGGGGTTCGCAAATTACTAGCCATCACCATCGTGTCGATTTTTAATGATAGTTTCTACAATAAATACTTTATTTCGATTTAAAAATGTTAAAGAATCATTACGGATCAGCCATATTTTTGCAAGAAACTATTCGATTTTAAAGTCAACAATATAAACTATACGACAAAGCTTGAAGCAATGAACATTACGTTAAGTTTTGGCATGATGTTCAATGTTTCATTTTAATCCCTGAATTTACAATTGTTAATCTATTGTATAAGATCATCGTAATGGAGTCATCTAGAAAATTAAATAATAGGCTGGCTTACCTATCAATCAATTGATCCTCAGTTCCAGGTAATGGATGAACAACGAAATGCATTGAAGACATTTCTATGAGATCTTGTCAATCAAATCAACATTAAAAACACTTCCACATTTGCATTCACTTAAACGCTGTAGATCAAATGAACACTCCTTAAAATTTTTGTAACCACCATATTTCCTCTCAAATCTCAATAGCGTTTTTCGTTCTCAAATACATGTGAGTCGGTACATGACGAAAAAAGAAAGAAAATATCAACATGGCTTCTTCGTCTAAAATGTTGGTAGAAATGGAAAACATGAAAATCTAAAATCGTTCTAAATTAAGGCCTTAAAAATAACATGATAGAATATTTTAAACGACTATGACGATACTCTTTGTAGCATAAATTACGTTAATAAATAATTTAGCGACAGAATTAAAAGTGTGTGTGGATAATTTTGTATTTAATTTATTGGTTATCTGTGCCATTATGAAAAAAAAATTATCACTGTGATCTTTTGATACGAACAATACGGTAGTAATAAATTCTAGGTATAAGTGTTTTATAGAATTGTAATTAAAGTTGTGTTATCTTTATCTTTTTAATATAAAGCTATATTTGTAGATGCATAAAACATAGGTACTTTATGTCTTGATTTTTTAATGTTTATGGTCATGGTGTAGTCCTAATACCTTAATTTTTATTCTATTATTACACTAAATTTAGTTTGATGTATTATCTGTAATGCGAAAAAGATATGTCAAAAATGGCGGCCAAGTCAAAGAAGCGGTTGTCTAAAATTGAAAATAAATTGTTAAAATTAGAAAAATTAGAACTGAAAGACGTTATTTGTTCAATATGTCAGTCTGTATTAATAGAACCTGTAACATTACCGTGCTATCATGATTTTTGCCAACGTTGTTTTAATGGTAGTATTGAAAATAATGCTTTATGTTGTCCACTATGTCGATTGCGAATTGGTTCTTGGGTTCGAACCGCAACAAAACAAAAGAATTTAGTTAATACCAAATTATGGAATTTTTTGATAAGTAAATTTTCTAAGGAGATAGACCAAAAATTGAAAGGTGAAGATATCGAACTACCAACAGGTATAGTAATTTAATATTATTGTTAATAATAAAAACAAATGTGTTCAAATATTAACGCTGTTTAAACTTATATATACTTCTTCAGAAAGACCATTAGTCCGATTAAGTGAACCGGGGGAAATAAAATCTGAATATGAAGCTGAGCTTAAAAGATTACGACTTGAGCGCTTACGTCTTGAAGAAAAGCAGTTGCAGGAATCTGAAAATTTAATAAAGTAAGTGCTTTATGTCAAATTTATATTTGCAATAAAAATGTGTTTCTTCTGTTTTTTTAATATTTAAACATAGTTCACTATTAATAAAAAAGCTTGCTTATAATGATTACATTCACATTATTTCAAGTCTTTAGATAAGTTATTCATAAATTTGTATTCAAAAAAAACTTAAACTGAAAATTGAAAAATGTTACATTTCCCTATTTATAGCTCTTATTATTTATTTTAGACAACTCCAAGAGGAGGAGGCATTAGCACATAAAAAATATTTGGAAAGATTAAAACATGATGAAATGGTAGCAAAACAGCTTTTAAAGGAGGATCAACTAACTAAATCACCTAATATGTCAAAAAATAATGTTATAAAATTTCCCACTACACAACATAGACTAAAACCTACAACTATAGATAGCTATTTATCTAAGACAACATTACAAGCTAACATTACAAATAAGTGAGTTATAATATTTAATTTTATCATACAATTTTTATGAATTTTATCTTTTATAAAAAATGCTTTTACTTTCTGTTCTTCCAAAAAATCAATACACATAGTATTGTAAATTAAAAGTATTATCTATTTAATTAGGAAAGATTTTTAGAAATCATATGAAAAATTGAATGAAGTCATAATCTTAATACTTAAGTGCTAATAAAATAAATAAGTTGTAATAAGCTCACAAGAGTTTCAAGGCAGCCAGATGAATAGTTGATAGAATTCATGGTGTAGCAGTCAGAGCACTTGGACGGTATCCAAAAGGCACAAACTCAAAGCACCCAGCATTCATATTTTTAGTTTTTCTAAAAAGTGTGTGAATAACACTCTGAAATGTTAAAGAATATCCCATTCATATAATTAACATTAAGATATACTGATTTTAGCAGCCCATTAATAACTGATGATAATACTAGCACAGATATAATAACTCCAATAAAGTCAATGAGTTCTAGTAGCAGCAGGCATTCTCCAGAAATGTTACCAAATTATGGGAAACTTATAAAAAACATAATTGATCAAAAGGTAAAAAATAAATCTGGTACATGGAATAAAGAAAATGGTGATACATCAAGAGATAAGGTAAAGTTTAAATGTTAAATGTTTACTACACATGACAATTCTTATATACAATGAAAAACATTAAATTCAAACTAAAATTATTATTTTCAAACAGAAGGCCGAAGAAGAATATGATAATAGTGAATCTGTGATTAAAGATGATAAAAGCAGTATGAAATTAAAAAGTGGACCACAGTCTTTACTTGTTTCTTTGCCTCTTCCAAGTGTGGGAATACTACAAAAAACTAGTTTACCTGACCACAGCAATATTGAAACAAGTAGCGTAGACTCTATGCAACAAGAACTATGTTATTTCAAACCCATTGAAGGAACGACACCTACAAGGTGTGTATGACATTTTTGAGCACTAAATAGTAAATTAAATGATGTAACTTAATGTAATTTTAGATTTTATTGGTATTTAGGGTTTATTGTTTTTTTTTGTTCTATCAATATTTATTAATGAAGGCAGAGATTCATTGTGTATGTTTTTCAATACAATTAACTTTAAAGAGAGAGGTGGCAAGGCATCATCCTCACTAATCTAAGCAAACATATTTAAAATTTCCCATCAGTTCATAATCTATTGAAACAAAATTGCTTATTCTTCATAGTATTACAGTATATATGAAAAGAGCAGCTTTAATAGTCTGAGAGAACCTAGTTCACCATTCTCCACTTTTCGCCCAAAGTCAAACCATACATATGCATGTGCATAAAATGCAGAACTTAATTCTGCACTTCGTAATAGGTACCAGAGCAGAGAAATAAAAAGAATATATAATCATTCCCCTCTGAGTGGTAATCGAACCCACAACAATTGCATTTACAGTCAGACTGACCAACTGCGCCACAATGAACCTACACAATTTATGAATATAATATTTTCATTCCTTAAGTGCGTGGAGTGCTCTGGAGGCATTGCTTTTTGCAATGCCTCCAAAATTCGGTGGAAAATGGGGAATGGAGTGACTTAGCACTAGGTTCCCTTTGCCTACTTGTGTGTGGGATATAGCATGACGCTATTAATATTTGTTTCACATAAAATTTCAGCTTTAACAGTTGTAAAAATATGCCATTACGAGTACCATCTTTAAGGGCAAACAAAGAAATATTCAACACAACTAAATCGGAAACTATTCCAAGTCGAGAACAATATTTAGAAGGTCTATGTCAGCTACGTAATATATCTTTGACCCAAAAATTGCCATCTGCATTTGTTATTGCTCTAAGCATTTTAAAAACCAAAAAGGTAAGAAGTATTAATATTAAAAAAGGATTATAAGCTTCAAACATGTTTCCATACTAATAAAAATATGTAATAAGTGTTTCAATAGGCATTTAAAAAAATTATATTAGTTATGTTTTCATGAAATACATTAATTTTATATATTAAAAATATTTTGTTAGTGATACTTATTTGTAACATGTAGTATTTAACAACACTCCACTTTTCAATTGAGAGTGAAGATTTGGCTTAAGATTTAGTCATGTCTTCATTCATTTGATAGATTGTTTGTATCTAAAAATATGGTAGTTTACCAAATATGAATATAATATATATACTTTCTGTAACTGATTCTCAGGAAAACTCAAAGAAGTATAAAACAAACACAAGATCTGGAACTAAGAAATCATCTACTTCAAATGTTAATATTGATTCTCTAACTACAAAAAGAGTATTAACTAGATGTAAACAATTGGAAATTATTGATATGACGAAAATGAATTCGGGCATGACTTTAAGACGTACGAGATCAATGGGTAGTATCCACAAGGACGAAAATGAGGTCACACCCAAGAAAAAAGTTAAAGAGAAGAAATATCATTCTGATAGAAAGCCGTATTTGAGAAGTGATTCTAAACGAACACATCTGAAAATGGAATCATACAGCCCTCCTGCACAAACTCGAACCATTAATAATAATAAGCTTAACTTAGCTGTAAAAAACCTATCTAGTCCTTTAGAAAATTGTGATGTGAATAATATTTTACGAGAACAGCTTAGAATTGAAAAAATTATTGCCCAAGAAAAGAGTGATTTTGAGCTTGCTCGCAAGATGGATGCAGAGTGGAACGGACGTCGACTCCGGCGCGCCGCCTCCAAGCGTCAAGTCAGCCTCGCCTACGCACTCAGGCCTGCTAAGAAGCTTAAAGTATAGTGCAGCTCTTCTACCTCAGGATTTTTTTGTATATATATTCATTTATCATAGCACCACTAAACAAAAATAACTATTTAAAGAAACATTTTATATCAGCTTTTATATAAAAAAATAATGTAAGACTCGACCCACCTATAAATAATTTCTTTAAATTGCAACATTTATTAATTTATACAATACATACAATATTAATAATATTGTTCCGAGCCATATATAATTGAGATATTATTAGTAGACTTCATTTGTATGTGATCTTAATTACACTAGTAATATTATAATAGCAATGTAGCTAAGTTATTATGACATGTAATATAAAACAACAATGCAACTTTTTTAAATGATAATAAATATATACTCAACATGTATTTACTAGTAAACATATACTTGTCAATTTTTTTCAGTGTTAGTGGCAAATAAGACATGAGGCATTGTTAGGCTTTACATACCTAATAGTATGTATTTTAAAGTTAAATATAAAAATTGAAAGTAAAGTGATAAGTTTCTATTTGAAAATGGTGTCCCATATATTATAGGACTGCAAAATATTTGTGACTTGTCGTATATACACATTAAATATGTTTTCTTAATAACAAATATTTAAAGTAATTACTTTATTTTATTGAAAATAATGAGGGAGCTACATTTTATTTTAAATATTTCTTCAATATTTTTAGTATAATATTTTTGATATCTCTAAATGTTTTTGGTAGATTACTTATGAAGAATAAAATGATATATTAATATGTGAAAACATTTTTAATATCTTATAAAAAGTGGCTTTACTAAGACCATAAAATGAATTAAATAATTGTTTTATATAATGTTGTGCATCGTAATTTAATGCATCGTATATTTTATTGCTTGAAACAGGTACTTTATAAATGGTAGTCATATTTTTGTTATGTACTTAGTGTATGTAAAAGACTGGTTAAACTTTTACAAAAAATGTCACAAAATAGTGACACAAATAGAACCAATAATATGTTCCTATGTTTACGACATGTTATATTAATGAATATTTAAAAACTTTTTGCCAAAATGTTTTCACTTACTGAACTCAATATTTATTAAACATTTTTTAAAATTTGTTAGTTTTGAAGGTATTCAATATTTTCATTTTTGTACAAAATTGTCCATGCAATGGCTATAAATATATGTATATTTTTTTAATTTTAGTTGATTTTGTTAATAAAGCCATAGTAGAATAATTAAACGTGAAGTTAAATTTATTGCATATTATTTTTATAAATTTCTCACTGTGATATGTGACAATTAATGTAAGAAAACACCATTTTATGTGGTAATTGATTTTTTTCTTAGAAAATAATGGAGGTTCCATTTGTAAATAAAACTAAAAAAAATACTACAGCATTCAACAATATATCTTAAATAAAACATGTAAACAGCAGCTGGTATATTCTTCTTAAAATTTCACACCTGATCTCTAGTCTGGCTCTAGTCCTGGGTCCTGAAACGAAAAAAAAAGTTATAAGAATTTCATGTTTTCTTTTTAAAAAAAAGATCCCTCATTTACATATATATATAATAAGCCTCTACACTTTCCGCTTATTTTAAAGACATAACACGCTATGTCTATGAGTGCTTCAAGAGTAGCGAAACACCATACCATTACTTTGCTTTACCAGACCAGGGCATTCAAAATGATTGATATACTTGTTTCTAATTTGGGAAACCACGATGATCAAGATTACAGCCAGATATCATCCAATTACATTATAATGTTATCTATCATATTATGAAAAAAACTAGGCGCTGTGCAAACGTAGTACATTTTAACATTAAAGTGTTATAATGCACTTAAGAAACAAACACATTTTTAGAAAGTGTATAGAAAAAATTTAAATGCAGTGGAATTCGAGCGGATGGGATTCAAGACTTGCGTTTGAATCTTGTGTACAAATTTTTACACACTTTCTCAAAATGTTTTAAACATAGTAGTTTACCAATATGTCACACTATAGTAGAAAGTAACTAGCTGAACTCCAAGAGTTATGCATGCACAACCACATAAAAGTGGAGGAGGCAAAAAACAGAAAAATAACTAAATGTGAAACATTAGTGACTAAATTATAAGAAAGTATAAGTTTTTTTTCCTACACACCTGATGATATAATAATGATTCATTTCAAACCATCCAGGGCAATCAATAATCCTGGGATTGAGATTTCATGTACTTAAAGAGTTCTTACGATACAAAATCTGTAAAAGAAAATCTATGTTTAAATTAAATTCTTTATGTTGTAATAATAAAGTTTGTCACAACAAATCAAATAAAATCAAACCACAAAAATGTACTGTGAAGATCATAATCAAAAAAATATAGCCCCTTTTCACAAATTTATCTCCCTTATCATACCATTACAGCAACACACTCACCACTTTGATGCAGATGCACTCAGTAGACACTTCGTAACCCAGGAATCATGTGGCCACATCTTGATTATCATTCACACAGACACCAGCTGTCTGCTTTATATCCTTTTATATAATATAACATAGATTATCTCATTCCAAATCATTAAGACATTCATACTCAACTCCAAGAGAATTGAGATTAATGCGCTCAAACATTTCAACTTGTCTTATACTCAACAGAATGTGATTGAATATGACCCATAAATCACTCATTGGAACTCAACAACCCACCCAAGCACAAGTGAAACATCCATCTCAAATTACATACTTTATTAATTCAGTGTCTCTCACATCATACCATATCACAAATTACACACTTGACACTATGTCATTTAAAATATACTACAATTTTTAAGTTTTTTACATTAATGCTGTGATAATTTTATCACATTTAAATTAATATAAGATCTTATAGAATAACTAGCCTAAGTAAAAACAACATAAACACTTATTATTTATACCCCAAGCAATCATCTCTGGTATGAACATCATCTCTGATGGCTCACCTCATGTTTGGGGCTTGCTATTGTTATTCCAACCACCATTAGACCCTGAGCTTCCTGCCCCTCCATTACCTCCCCAACTTTGTCCATTAGGCCAATTGCTTTGATTCCAATTACCGCTTTTGCCACCATTCCAGCCAGGATTACTTTGATTCCATGCTTGCGGAGGTCCATTTTGACCCCAATTTTGATTGTTATTCCAGTTTTTGCCAGAACTACCTTGTGGTGGGCCATTCTGCCAATTGTTTGGTCCTGAATTACCTGGGCCACCTAAAAATCCACCCCAACCCGCCTGATTAAGAGCTGCCGCAACAAGACTAATAGGTAAATTAAAATTTGCTGGTGGTCCACCATTAGGATTTATTCCTAAATTTTGCATATTTAAGGTATCAATATTATTGTTACTTGGAGTGTTGTTAGATCCACTAGAAGAATTAGATCTATTTCCTTCCCAATTGTTAGGTCCATATGAGTCTTCTTTCCAGTTAGGACTAGATTTACTTTTAATTTTTGGTGCTGCACTTGATACAGACACTGATGCACCTTTAATTACATGATCTTCACCACAAAGACTTTGAGCGACTTCAGGGTCCAAAAATGTAACAAATCCAAACGCTCTAAAAGGTCGAGGGACAAAAACATCTGTCACTTCACCAAATTTTGAAAAATATTCTCGAAGGTCATTAGCAGTCATATCTTCTGTGCATCGACCAACAAAAACTTTACATGGCATTTGAGGTACTACTCCTTCTTTAGAATTGGGGATACGAACATCAACCCAACGACCATCAATATTGTGTCTCTGAGCCAAGGCGCGCATTTGGGAGGCATATGTAGCAAATCTTATAAATCCAAAACCTTTGAATGATCCATTTTTATCTCGTTTTAATTGAACCATAACAACTTCTCCAAATTGTTCAAAATATTGTTTGATAGATTCTTCAGTTGTTTTCCAGGGTAAGCCCAGGCATATTAAGTCTGAGCAAGCAAGTTTCTTTTCTAAGCGCTTTGTTTTAGCAGCGGAGTTTTCTGGGGATACATCTTCCATCTTTCGTTTATTTTCTTTAGGAAAAACACATATATACAAGAGCTTTCCCCAGCCAGCTTCATTGGGAGGATGAAGCTTGCCGTCACTAAGACGTATACCACGAATAACTTTAGTATCAGGATGGCGGTATTTGAGCCCACATGCCCCAGGAAACTGTGCAACAAGCGTAGATAATAGGAGAGTTCCGTCTGTTTCACAGGGTATTTCTACCGCATTCGAATCGTCTTCATCTTCACTGACTTTAATAAAATCAAATGAATCTTCATTATAACGAGTCTTGTTATTCATTGTTAATGTTAGTCAGAGTAATCACGATGAAAAGAGTATTTATTATTAGAACAAATAAATTTATAATGAACTTCACATTTACAACTCTCTAGAAGAACAAAATGGCCGCTGGCGTTGTCTAGAATCTCGTAGCTAAGCTGGGCAATAACTTAAATTGTCTATGACAATATGCCTCTATGATTATAATAATTGAATAGTTCATAGTGATCAGTTTCATTTGGAAATTTTTAAATTGTAAAGCGCACAAAAATACCATAAAGCTGCACTACTATATAGTATACTTTGCGTATTAGAAATAAACATACGATAAAGATACGATTCTTAACGATTTCTCGATTCTGTTTTTATTTTATTTTTAGCTTCATGCTGTATCCCGCACCAGCAGGGTAAGCAGAGGGAACTTAGTGTTAAGACACTCCGTTCTCCACTTTCTGCCGAATTCGGAGACATAGCGTGTTAAGTGGCGGAACTTAACGCCGCGCTTTACTTCGACACATGGAAATATCAAATATTTTCACTCCTCAAGTGGGAATCGAACCCATAATCAGTCGTTTACAGTCACACGCTTGTGCCATTGGGCCACAATTCTAATTCTATTTATTTATAACAAATGAATCGATTTTCAGAATCGATTCATACTCAGGTTTCTCATAAGAAATTCTTGCAAATGAAATCGATTCCTAGTGAGTGATGAGACTCACTCAAGTCATAATTTTGTTAATAGTTTTGAATAAATACTTAACTTAGAGTTTGATATTTAAAATAAAAAGAGTGATTTTTTTTTCCTCTAGTGACACGAAAACCTGAGTATGAATTGAGTGATATTTTTTTTTATCGAGTAAGATTTTGATCAATTCTGTCGAGTAAGTCATGTAAAACACTACTCGAGTCCATTAAAGTAAAACAAATGCAAAAATATTAGAATTTAAGAAACAATTTTGATATAAGACATCTTTTTTTTAATTATTACTATCTCGACTTAGCCATCACGAAATTGACACACCAATGGCGCCGGACTCACTTTATAGAGGGAAAATCTGGGGCAGTGCCTGGGATTGTAATCCAAATCTGGCTTAAGAATACCATTTAAAATTCATTGTAAAACTAAAAGAGGCATCAAACCAAACCATCAGAGGTACCAAAAAAGATAATAACATGGTGGCTTACAATGCTATAGTTGATTTTGTGGAGTTGAATAAAGAGGAAACCAGACGAACAGGCAACTTAAAATTCAATACACCCACTAATGATCCTGTTGTGGTCGTAGATGTTGGAAGCAAAAACTTTTGACAGAATTCTAGAATACATATACCCAAGATGCAGTGAATCAACGGGGTCCCTGGATGTGGTAAAACAACCTGGATCATAAAACACTTCGACACAGATAGAGACAATTATCACTATTACAACAGTAGTAGCAAATGAACTTCGGGAGCAGCTTTCGGTACGTATAGGGAGATTGGTTAAAAGTAGGATTCGCACTATGGCATCAATGTTGCTTAATGGGATGAGAAAGTCAGATTTGTACCTTACAAATGCCTGATTGTGGATGAGGCCGTGATGAATCATTTTCGTGTGATAGTGACGGCTGCTAGAATCACCCAAACAGACGAGATAATAGTGATCGGAGATGTAAACCATTTTCCCTGTGTTGACCGAGAGAATCTTTTCGATATTTTCTACCGTGCTCCCTACCAAATGACCATTACCACTCAGGATCTAATGTGCACCCATAGAAGCCCCGTAAATGTTGCGTACAATATATGCTGGCATATATACCTCTAAGGGGGCAGTACGCTCCCTCCGAATAAAAACATCAAGACAACACCCGTTCCAGGAGACTTAAAGGGTACCCTCTACCGAACATTCACTAAAGAGGAGAAGCAATTCTTGCTCACTCAGCGATACGGTTTAGAAATGGGTTCAAAAGTGCTGACAATTCATGAGGCCCAAGGTCTGACCACCAACACAGTGGTAGTAGTAAACACAAAAAGGCGTTAATATGAAAAAAAAAATTTTAAAAATGTACAGAGCTTATGTACGCAGTGATATAAATTAAATAATAAAAAAAAATCATTAACACTCAGTTCCACTGCCAGAGCTTTTCCATTTCGTACTTTTAACATTTTTTTAAGTGTTATTCACACACTTAGGAAATTGAAAAATACATTTAGAAACGGTTCGAACTCCCGCCTCCTGGAAACTGTCCAGGCCCTCTGACCACTAAGCTATGCATTTCGTACGACTTTATACGACGGGCTAACGAGACTGCCACATCCGATATAATCGAATACAACATGAAAATGGCCATCTCATACAGAGATAGCGAGGCGATCACCAAACTCGCAACTAAATTAAAGAACCATTGAACAATATAAAGATAACCATATAGACTACTGGCTCATGTTGAAAAAATTATGGATCAGTTGAACCACCAGGTGAATCATCCCCCTCGACTACGAAAAGAGAGGGGATTGCAACCCTCGATTTGTTCCCCTTGTCGCATGATTTTTGTACGGCGTTGCAGAATAATGGATTAGGAGCAGTATTGAAATAGTATGACACAGATGCCGTACAAAATCAAATGACCAAATTTACCCCGGTAATTGTTGGAAAATAAAAAAAAATGGACTTTGTAACGCACCATTTTTTACGGCACTGCGCGCGCGTTTTCTTATTACTTTTAATGGATCCATCGGTGGTAAGAATGCCGTACAAAAATATGTGATCAAAATGTACTCACTCAGCCTGTACTTTCGAATTCTCACCTGCACTCAGTTGGACAGCTTACAAGTGACGATATAGTGCTGAATCTTATTATTTTATGCTCTTATATCGTTCTATATAGGTCACCTGGTGGTTCAAATGACCCATATTTTTTTCAATATGGGCCAGTAGTCTAATATTGGCTTAATATCCAATATAAAGATTCTATCCTAAACATGTAACTGAGTACACTGATCGAGGAACAAATAACGTGAAAAATAGAAAAAAGAAATAAAGGAAAAGGAAATTCAACGAAGATCAAGAACAACAAAGGCACGGAGCTGCGTCCATGGGGAAGTAAAACTCTTTATAAAAAAAATAGAACATTTTTAAAATCACCCCAATTAACAGTTTTCTCCCACCACTCATCAGTGCCCCCACCTCAAACTAGAATCATACTAATAAGTAACGACTTACACTATAGATACGATCATAGGTAGTTCACTGAAACTATAATAGATGACGCTAAAGCAAGTATTATTTTAATATTAAAACCTACGCACCGACACCTATCTATTCGGTTGTTGGTAAGTTATTAATGCTTAAATATTGACTTATTTTGACTCTTTTTCTTTAAAGTAACATTGTTGAAATATATTTACTTAAAATATTTTCCACAAATTGTGGTAATAATCTCCATTAAAATATACTCTTTTAAGATTAAATTACTTAAATTTAAAGATACAAGATATCCAAAATTGATGATGAATAGAATTATACAAAGCTTTTATCTTTGAAATTACACCGCAATGTAATATAATGTCTTGTATAGTAATGTGATCAATGGCAGTCATGCGGATACATGCAGCCACTTGACGGCCTTGAATCTCGACTTTTACCATTTATTGCTAATTTAAAGATGTCTGTTTAATATTTATTTATTATAATTTACTAGCTACTAAATTGTGGCTTCGGCTGCGATTCGTGTTCTCGCGTAAATCACAAACTTAGATGACGACTGATGTTTATCAAATTATAAGTCAATCAGTAAAGGAACTTTAAATTATGGTCGACCAATTTCTTAACAATACAGTACTAATACAGTCTAAATTAAAACAAAAAGTTCGATAGCAACTTGGCTTATTCTGACAAAGTCATCGTTAGGAAATTAGAATCTACCTAGTCGGGTCGTAAGTTTTGTCACATTTATATCGTGAAATAATTGAGACATGTTTGTTTTTAGAATAATCATTTATATATAAAAAGAAACGTAATAAAACATGGATTCTTGGATTTTAATTACTATTATTCAAAATGAGTTCCGCGATTTTGTACATAGGCCTTCAAATTGCGCAGCCAGTCGTCTATAGCAACACGCACGAGGTCCATGTCAATATCGGCAGCTGCTTTGATCAGGGATGCCTTGAGTGACCCCACATTAGGATGGCGTGTTGAGCAGGCCTTTTCCTCTAAGTGTTGGCATATTTTGTAATCCAACGGATTTAAGTCTGGACATAAGGAGGGCCAATCTTCGTGCCGGTGAAGTCAATTATGCGCGCCGCTAGCCAGTCTTGCGTGCTTTTCGCTCTATGAGCTGATGCAGAACCTTGCTGGAATACCCAGGGTCTGTTATTGAACATTGTATGAAAAACTAGTTCCACAAGGTTCGCGAGGACTGTATTTTGATACACAATCGCATTTGTTTTACGCCTTTCTCAGAAAAACCTACCTCAGTTAAGTCCCAATATGAGATTCCTAACCAAACCATGAGTGAGGATGGAAAATGACCTCGCTGAACCCGTGGAATACGGTTGCTGGCCTCTTCACAGCTATGGGCGTACACCTTAACATTTTGTTTATTGTAACTTTCCTCCACGGTAAAAATTTTTTCGATTGAAAAGAGAATTTGACGATGCTTTTTTCACGCGTACTAACGCGCTTCAACAAAACGCGGGATCTCTTCAGTCTCATATCTATTAGACGCGCATCTAAACGATGTCCTGTTTTAGGCTCGTAGCCCTAGGTCTTCATTCAACATGCTTTTGACCGTGATTCTGCTTGCGTATGGGATTTCTTTTAATTCGCGTCTTCACAGCTTTTATCACTGCTGGCGTCTTAACAGAGCGAGAACGACCACTTCTTTTTCTATCTTCTAAACTTGAGTCCTCATTATACCGTTTGATGGTACGATAAACGAATCTTTTGGTTAAATTCAAATTTTTTAGTATATCAAAAATCTGAGTTGGCGCGTAACCACATCGATGTAGCTCGATAACCGCGTCTTCTTTAAGCGTCCACTCCATATTTAATAATACGCCAAATATGAAAAAATACATATTTTTATTTTCACAAAGGAAATTCTAAATTCAAATTTAATTTTTCATATTTCAAAATTTCAAAATTGAATTTAATTGATTTAGATTTCTATTGTGTGACAGAACTTTTGACCTGACTAAGTATTTAAGCTCAACCACTTTTAATTAGAATTAATTTAAGCCCACCGAACTTTTAACTGAGTGGATCGATTTTGATGATTTTTTTTTAAATGATTAGAAGTGGTTGCAGTATGGTCTCATTTTTTAGCCAGATCTTAAATAAGTAATTTTTTACCAACTTTATAGAACGTGGAAAATTTGCAACTCGATTTCATTTTTATTTTACCTATCAAGCCGCATAACTTTTTACTAAGTGTATCAAATTCGATGGTTTTTTATATGAAAACTAATACTTGCCGTGTAGTTGCATTTTAAATTTAGTAAATATCTGAGTAGCTAATATCTTTTTAACTGACATCATAAAAAATACAAGATTAAATTGTACTTTTAAGAACTTTACCACATTTCTTTTTTCTTAGTAAATTAATTAAGTTTGTCGGTTTTTACCCGCGACGGAACGGCGACTGTATATGTGTTTGGGGTGAGAGGTTGTTTGTTTGTTTGTGTGTTTGTGCAAATTACTATGTCAATTATTTCCAAAACTATAAGTCCGATTTTGATACGGTTTTCAATGATAGGTTAAGGTTCAATTGGCGTATGTTCTTAGATATGGCTTATTGCCTTAACTCACCAGGGGGCGCTGCAGTAAGCATTTTACGTGAAAACGAATGTTTTCAATTATCTCAAAAAATAATAGTCTGATTTCGATAAAATTTTCAGTGATAGATTCAGGTTTAATTGGTGAATGTTCTTAGATATGTTTTATCGTGTCAAACCACCAGGGGGCGCTGCAGTAAGCGTTTGTTTGTACTTTTTTTGTATTTATTTGTCTAAAACCGAAACTACTGATCCGATTGAAAAGAATTTTCAGAAAAAGATTCAGCTTTGCTTGATGCATATTTTAAGATTTTTCTTTTTTTGTTACGGGGAAAACTCACCAGGGGGCGCTGCACTAAACATTTGTTTATGCAGAGCAAAAACTACTTGTTCAATTTAGATGAAACTTTCAAAGAACGGTTCAGGCTTAATTGGTGCATCTTTTCATATATATGTTATGGTGACCACTCATCAGGGGGCGCTGTAGTAAGCATTGGTTTGAGTTTTTTTGTGTAAAACCAAAATTTTTCTTGTATTTATTTGTCTAAAACCGAAATTACTCATCCGATTGGCTAGAGTTTTCAGAATTAGATTCAGCTTTGCTTGTTGCATATTTTAAGATTTTTGTTTTTTTGTTACGATGAAAATTCACCAGGGGGCGCTGCAGTAAACATTTGTTTATGCAGAGCAAAAACTACTAGTCCGATTTAGATGAAATTTTCAACGATAAATTCAGGTTTAATTGGTGCTTCTTTTCATATATGCGTTACGGTGACCACCAGGGGGCGCTGTAGTAAGTACATTTGTTTGTGTAAAACTAAAACTACGAGTCCTATTTGAATTCAGTTTTCAATGATAGATTCAAGTTTACTTAGTGCATATTTTCATATACGTGTCATGTATGTTTACTTAGTGCATATTTTCATGTATGTGTCAACTCTCTAGGGGGCGCTGCAGTAAGTAGCTGCTTCTATTTTTTTGTGTAAAACCAAAACGACTAGTACGATTGTCAAGAGTTTTCAGTATTAGATTCCGCTTTACTTAAAGCATGTTTTTAAATTTATATTACGGTGACAAGTCACCAGGGGGCGCTGCAGTAAAATATTGTTTGTGCAAAGATAAAATGACGAATTTGATTTGGATGCAGTTTCAATAATAAGCTCAAGTTTAATTAGTGCATGTTCTTGGATATGTTTTATCGTGTTAACTCACCAGAGGGCGCTGCAGTAAACGTTTGTTTGTAATATTTAATGCAAAACCAGAACTACTAGTCCGATTAGGCAGAGTTTTTAGTATTAGAGTTACCTTTACTTGGTGTAAGTTTTTAGGTTTTTTTACGTCAAGAACTCACCAGGGGGCTCTGCATTAAACATTTAATTATGCAAAGCTAAAACTACAAGTCCGATTTGGATGCAGTTATCAAAGATAGGATCAGGCTTAATTAGCGCGTGTTCTCGTATATGTGTCATGGTGACACCTCACCAGGGGGCGCAGCAGTAAGCATTGGCTTTTATTTTTTGTGTGAAACCTATTTAGATGCGGTTTTCTGTGATAGGTTCTGGTTTAATTGCTGCGTGTTTTTATATGTCATATCTACCACGAACTACCGCAGGGCGCTCCAGTATAAATGAGTTTGTTCAAAATCAAAACTACTAGTGGGGTTTGTGATTTTCACTGATTTGGTTAGATTTAAGTTTCGTGGAAATGTTACGGTGACAATCTGCCAGGCGCTGCAATAAGCATTTGATAACCAGAAAGCATTGGGTTTATAATTTCTTTTGGATTTGCATGAAGATTAATATAAAGTATTTCAATATTATGTAATAATATATAATGTATATCTATTCACTTTAAAAAGTTTAAAATAAAAAACAAAATTAAAAATTTTGAAAAAACCCACGACGGTTTAATTGTAATTGTAAAAGGATAAAATAACTATAAATCCCCCGCCTAAAAGAATATATGTAACGAGATAATGGGGACGACTTCGTCGGGGGCTGCCAGTTGCAACCTCTATTTTAAATATAGTAGCTATCAGTATAGATTTCGTTTTAAAGTCTTTAAAATACCAGTTATCAAAACTGTAAATTCATTTTAATATTTAATTTTTTTGCCAAAACTGTTTTAACAGCAAGAAAACCTATGAGAAGGTTTGTGCAAACTTAAAGTAATGACAGCCCCTGGCGAAGCCGTCCCCATCATCTCGTTACATATATTCTTTTAGGCGGGGGATTATAGTTATTTTATCCTTTTACAATTACAATTAAACCGTCGTGGGTTTTTTCAAAATTTTTAATTTTGTTGTTAATTAGATGATAGCATATTATGCTATCATAACTAAATTTAAATCGGACTATACAAGGGGTATACCTCTTGTATAGTCCGATTTAAATTTAGTTAAGATCTGATTCGTAGTTTTTGAGTTATTCGTAATTATTATTAATATTATAATTGCGAAAGTGACTTTGTCTGTTTGTGTTATATTTAATTACACCTAAACTACCGAATCGATAAATGAAATTTCGTGATAGAATACTATTGAATAGAAAAAATACTTAATACTTTTGAATGAGAAAAAAGGAACTGTAAAAAGTGGAAAAAGTAGTTGAAAGTTTGTATGGAAATTACGCATTTTTATAGCTAGGATAAATTTGCGTGGATGCAAAAATACTAAATCAGTTTAAACAATTCTTTCACCATTAGAAGGTTACGTTTATACTGATCAATAAATGCTATAATTATTACCAGAAACAATTCGAATCGATGTCTATGAAAATGTTTTTATTAGACACCATTTGCATAGATTTTTATTAGACTCCATTATGTTTTGAAAAATGATATATATCCAATATAAGTTTATATAACGATATCAAAATCATTCATATTGTAAACGTTTATTGATATCCCTATGGCAAACGAGATCTAAAACATAACTATTAAGTATTATATTCTTTGTGGCCAGTCGTGGCCCAGTGGCACAAGCGTGTGACTGAAAACGACTGGTTGTGGGTTCGATTCCCACTCGAGGAGTGGAAATATTTAATATTTCCATTTTCTTCGCTCTGGTGTCGAGGTAAAGCGCGGCGTTAAGTTCCGCCACTTAACACGCAATGCCTCCGAATTCGGCGGAAAGTGGGGAACGGAGTATCTTAATACTAGGTTCCCTCTGTCTACCCTGCTGTGTGCGGGATACAGCGTGAAGCTGAAAAAAAAAGAAAAAAAAAATATTCTTTCTTAATCACGGTAAATAGTATTGGTTAATTCATAATATAAATTTATATTAATTTAAATTACAACTATAAAAGTTTGCCTGGTATTGCTGAAATAAAACTATTATATACATTACTGTACTAACTTCAACGTTATTTTAGAATATTTAAGAAAAATATGAATTAAGATGGTGACGTAAAAAAAAACTTTTTAATGAAATTCTTGTGAAGTCGCTTTTCCTTTTTTTGTAAAAAATAATTATTAGTTTAAGTTATATTAAAGTGAGAGTTACTATAG
Organism: Dryas iulia moderata; assembly: GCA_019049465.1. Lineage (NCBI taxonomy): Eukaryota > Metazoa > Arthropoda > Insecta > Lepidoptera > Nymphalidae > Dryas > Dryas iulia. Next base: position 6,872,929 of record CM032417.1, read on the forward strand.
AGAGCACAAATATTCTATACCAAATTTTTATTCTAATAATTAATAAACGTAGTTATTTTTAAACATTTTTAAAGTATTATTCCACACTTAGGAAAATTGAAAAACACATTTAAAGAAAACGTATAAAAATTTAAACGCAGCGGGATTCGACCCCGCACCTCCTGAATACCGTCCAGGCTCTCTCACCACTGAGCCATGCGTTCTTTTTTTTACTTTACTATTAATTTAAAATTTTAAAAGTAATAGCAGTTGTAAACACGTCGAAATATTCATATACCAATGTGGACTTTTTATAGGTGTTATTTTACATTATTGTGTATAAATATAAATATACATGTACTTTAATGTTGAAGTGAATTGTTTTGATATCGTTTGATCATAGAATTATCATCTATAGTTTCTTATATTGTATCTTATATGATAGGGAGTATCCTAGTATCGGACACTTAAGGAATAATTAAAATAAAACAAATCATTAGCAAGTATCATTTCTTTATTTAAGTTTAAACAACTCTCAATTATATATTTAATCATTGTAAATATTCCATCAGTCTCAAAAATTACTATAAATATAAAATATCCAGGGTAAAGTCCCATATAGTAAAGACGACGTCTTCGAAACGGTCCCCTTATTTCGGATACAGAATTTTAATTCTTTATTTAAACTAAAACTTTGCTTATTTAGAACAAATTTAGTAATTATAATCGTAAGTATTTAAATTAGAATTGTAAATATCAACAACTGGCAAAACATCACATTTATTGTTTAATATACTTGACTATATAATCACAAAGCCATAATTTACAGCGTGCCATAACGCCAAATCTCGCTTAATGAATATTGGACGTTATTTTTCAATTTCTCATTGCTGAGGTTATATTTACGTTTTGATATGGGCTTACCCACGTTGAATCTAAAAGAAATGACAAATAATATTACTACATCAAATAAAGTCTCATTAACATTGTTCCTGTATTAGGGGACATTGAGAGTGTCCGATCTTAGGGACCCTTAGATCCATGCAAATGGAGATGTCACTCGTGTTGGGCGTGTTCAGTCATAATAAAAAGAATGCATTATAATAGTCTCGTAACAAAACAATAATAATTACTCTTTATTAACTGGTTATCATGGTTATTGTACTATTTACAGACTAATAAATATTATCTATAACAACATTTTTACCTACTTAAAATTTGCGCAATGCTCTACAGCAAACAAATCATCGCAGGGTGGCATGATTCGCGCCTCACATTTTACTTACATTTAACTTGCTCCGCGCGATAAAAGCATGGGGTGAATGTGTTCTGTGGGTAGAAATGAGAAAACAGAGCGATTTTTCAGCCCAATACAACTTCTGTCCAACTTAAAGGACGTACGTGGTTACGGGACTTCCCCTAATATTAATTTAGATAAACTTAAGCATACATTATGAATTCAAGATATCGTATAATATAGCATATATAGTAAAATAAAAAATTATGTAACAATATTATATATTGTTACACAAAAGAGAAAGTAAAAAGTAAAATGTTAATATTCATATTACTATGTTAATGTTTAATGGTTTTATTTCGAAACTATAAAATGGATATGTATCATATCAGTTAAACATTCACAGTAGGTGTGTGTATCTACTTATTTCAATTATTGAACATTCAATGATCAGTCAATACACAGTGGGCAAATAGAAATAAATACTGTTAGTAATTTGTCACCTTACCTTAAATTTTGACTTGGTTTTAATAAGAGAATTGTTATCAATTAAAATGTAGTAAATTTATTAGTTACAAAGCCTATGAAATTTGCATTTAAAAAGCCCGGTTCAGCTTGTGTTGAGTAACTTAGAAATTACGTGAATCCTTCTCTATGCCTTATTTTTCTCATTGGTTATCGTTAAAAATGCCATCTTCAGTATTTTGTTCGATTGATATTCATAATTAAGCTATAGGTATACGTTAGTAGGTACGTATACATTAAGTTTAAATTAATTTAATTTGACATATGTAGTTTGAAAAAGATAGGTAGGTATATCTTTCTTTAACGTATACCTTGTAAATTTAATAACTCTGGACTTCATTGCATTACGGCCTAAGAGCTAGAACTTGAAAGGTATAAAAGGTTGTCCATGTATGTGTTCCATTTAACCTCATCTTGTATACAGTTCTTTTTTCGTCTCTTTCATATATCAGAACAATATTGTTACTCACTTGACAATCTGTTGATGCAACAAGCACTGTATTAGACGCAACAGAGAGACAAAAATTTTAATTTGATAATATTGTACACTTATCAATACTTTTTTTTAATTTTCTCTTTTTTATAAATATATTTAACCTTTATAAACGCTGGCCAACCAGCCATTATGAGCTTTTGAAAAGAAAATTGATAGAATTTGCGTTAATGCGCACGCAACAAAGAGAGTATTAATAGAGAATTGCTCTGCGCGTATTTATTAAAACTATTTGAAACATGACACACTGCGAAAAATAAATTGTGTGTAGTGTAAAAATGTTGACTGAAGTGGGTATTCATGAAAAGAAATTAAATTGTATATTTGGGTTTGTAAATGTGTTTCTAATACAGTTTAAAAGCGTGCATTTTACAGCGTGAATAGAACCACTGCATCTTATTAAAAATCCATCCATGCGAGCAAAGTTGCGGCCAACAGCTAATATTGTATAAAAATAAATCATTTTTCTTTAATATTACACCTCGAAAGGTTTACGTTTCAAGCTGGTAAAATAGCCAATGATTTATAGGTCATCAACTTGGAGGATACAAATAAGTATAAGATTACAGAATACAATGGACTGACCGAATTTAACTACTAAGAGTCTTTGACTGACTATTCATATTTTGCTTAATTATTATTGTTTTAAATGGCGCGAGGCTAATTATATGTTTTTTTTATAGCTTCACGCTGTATCCCGCACACAGTAGGCTAGGCAGAGGGAACCTAGTGTTAAGACACTCCGTTCCTCACTTTCCGCCGAAATCGGAGGCATTGCATGTTAAGTGACGGAACTTAACGCCGCGCTTTACCTCGACACCAGAGCGAAGAAAATGGAAATCACTCCTCGAGTGGGAATCGAACCCACAACCAGTCGTTTACAGTCACACGCTTGTGCCACTGGGCCACGACTGACCACTTATAATAATATATAATTATATAATTTAAAAATTCATAATGTGAGCATTCTAGTACAATTGTCTCTCGCCGTAGTCGCGCAACGCGCGCGCCGATCGTCCTATAGTAAGACATGTGTAACTAGAGAAGCCGATAGCTAAGAGAATTTCTTTGTGACAATGGTGACTACGATGACATAACAGCGCTGACTTCTAAGCACAACACATAACATCCTGTTAAAAGAAATCTTTTTATTTAATTATCCACTCAATATTATATCTTTATACAATCAGCTATATGTTGATAAGATTGTTATGTTAATAAAACAAATGCTTTTGTCTTATCGTTTGTGAAAGTGCCGTCGTGTCTCCAGTAAAGATTATAATCATTTTGGTACTTGTGGGAACTTTCAATGCATTATTAATAATCATATATAATTCTAAAACGTCTTACAGGTCGGTTTTCTACGAATATTTTGGAAATTCATGTATGTTATGAAAAGGGAAATGAAAGATTGAAGGAATGAAATTCAAAACTTAATGGGAATATCATAACATCTAACCATTGGGAGTCCTAGAGTAGAGCTAACGCAAAAGCCAAAATATTGTTCAACTACAAGGTATAAGTGTCACAGTTTGCGTTTTCTCACATGTTTGCGAGTTGTATGAACGAACAAACCCATTTGTCCTATCGCCACTTTACCAGAACACTCCCCTCCATGCCGCGCCCAGTATCAGCATATTGGGCCTGAAAGTTTCGAGTGAGTGCCAGTATCGCGATCATTTGGAGAGTATGGCCAAGTTGGCCTCGATGAGGCTGGGTGTCATCGGTAGAGCTAGACAGTACTTCACGCCCACACACCGATTGTCCCTTTATAGGGTCCAGGTGCGGCCTCATATGGAGTACTGTTCTCATCTCTGGGCTGGTGCCCCCAGTATCAGATCGAACCATTTGATCGCATACAGCGCAGAGCCACCCGAATTGTCAGGGACCCAAGAATCTGTGCTGGGCTTGACACTTTGGCGTTGCGTAGAGACGTGTCCTCGTTATGCGTTCTCTATCGCATGTATCACGGGGAGGGTTCTGGAGAACTGTTTGACTTGGTATCTGCCGCTGAATTCTCCAACCGCAGAGTACGTGCCAGATTGAAATATCATCCTCACAACCTGGATACCTGGCACTCCAGTACTGTGCCCTGCAGCTCCTCTGGTATTGCACGGGGCCGTGGGCGACGGTGTTCACCTAACATCAAGTGACCCGACCGCTCGTTTGCCTTGTCCTTTTTATAAAAAAAATATCATAATGTTGTTCAATTGATATATAAATCGAGTGAAGGCAAACTAAGTATCTATTTCATTCGTACCCATATCCAATAAGTTTGCATTTAAGGAGTTATAAAAAAGAAAATTGTTATTACAATATATAAAAAATACAAAATAATAAAATATTAATTGAATAAGCATATTCAACCCCAACGAGATGTTGTTTGTTTTTTTTATTTTGACTTCAGTCAAAATTTAATTTATTAAACAAAAGACTGACTAGAATAAATTGTTAAATTAGCTTAAATTTATTTATATCCCTTAAAAATGTGATATCTATATTCTATATATTATCGAAATTTTCTGAAGCCAACAGGTAATCCAAAATAATCGGCAGTTCTAGCCCTCAAAACTAGCTGTGGTTACTACCACCTTAATATCAACCAGGTACGTGCAGGGGTGTAAACATAAAGATATTTACAATTGAAAAACTAGCACCTATTATATTTTTATTTTATTATCGTTACATACGGTGTTATTGAAATGCTGCGTAAGTACACTTATACTTGTGTGAAGACCAAAATATGGGACGTGTCAGTTTGGATTGCGGGCATACCCACCGTGCCTGGTAGAGAACGGTCCTAAAATTCCTGCTATTGATATATGCAGTAACTTGCTAAAAAGCGTGAAGCTGCTTTTTTAAGTAACTTGTGATGAATTCAATTCGATTTAATAAGTATATTGTTTTGTGCTTTTCAAACAAAACGTAGATACTTACCATCCTATTTAATATTCACGAAGCTATCTCTGTGCCATTTATAATTTTGAATGCGAGTGACCTTTTAAAGTAGTTAAACCTGTTTTAATGCCAAAGTTAAAAATATACAGTTTGATAATTTAGACATTTTTGAAAGTTCAAGGAAATCAAAAATATTTCTTCTATATAAGCACGCGTTATATAATATTCTCTTAAATGCCTTGTAGGAAAAAATAAGGAAGGTAGTGTGATCATCGCATGAGGTAAAAAGTAAATCTTCTAAAGTACCTGAATAAGAAGAGCACTTCTAAAATTATAAACCTTTTATAATTACGTTTACCACAGCCAACTAGGCATAGTGTCCAATTATGGTAGTTTTTGGTGATCAAGTATTTTTCGTGTTGTTTTTTAAAATATAAACATTATATTTATATTATAGTTACTAACAGTGCTTCGCCTGGGAATTTTATCTTCTATCTCAGAACCTTTGGCGTTGGTCTTAGAAAAAAAGAGGTAGCCTATGCTTAACTTTGTGTCATTAAATATTTTCCTGGGGAAATTCGTCGAAAACAGTCAAGTGGTCAACACTTTTAATACAAACTTTCAACCCGATGTTTCAACCTCCTGGGGATTAACTTTTTTAAATCTTGTCTATATTAGATCTTGCGTCTACTATTTTCAATACGAATTCCATCCAAATAGCCCAATGTGACAAATTCTCTACAATATAAAAATGAATCGCTGATTGTGTTGCTAAGCGCAAAAATCGAGAACGGTGGGACCAATTTCACTAATTCTATTTTTAGAATATTCCTTGAAGTACGAGGATGGTTCTTACGGAGAGAAAAAATATAAAAATTGCCTAAAAAAGTCTACAAACAACATTTTTCTATCCTCCTACTATTGAACGCATGATTTTCGAAACTATTGAACGCATGATTTTTGATGTGTACGTGTATGTTATAGCGTAGACGATCACGCTTTATTAAAGGATTTTTCAAAATTCCACTCCTAATATGGTGAAAATGGTTAAAAAGTCGGCCAGTTGTAAAGTAAAGCCTATAAATTTTAATTTTTCTATGTCTGTGTTTCTTAACAACAAAAATAGATACACGGCGGATCTAAAAGAAAAATAATCATAAAAGTGTTTTTATAGAATTATGTACTATATATAGGGCCAGTCGTGTGGGTTCGATTCCCACTCGAGGAATGGAAATATTTATTATTTCTATTTTCTTCGCTCTGGTATCGAGGCAAAGCGCGGCTTTAAGCTCCGCCACTTAACACTCAATGCCCCCAAATTCCGCGGAAAGTGGGGAACGGAGTCTTAACACTAGGTTCCCTCTGTCTACCCTGCTGCATGCGGGATATAGCGTGAAGCTAAAAAAAATGTACTATTTTCCCAAATATTCAATGTAATCTATTATCTGCTGCAGAGCAATAAGATTAATTTGTTGTGTTGTTTTATTGCCGGAACTCTGCGCTATTTACTGCACATGATTATCATGTTCTAGGAATATTTATCTTTATAAATTAATACCTAAGATAAGAGTTTCCACAGAAAAAGAGATAATTACCTAATTAAATACTTACCAAATGTCTTTTTTTCTTAATAATAAACATTTCTACTTAGTAATTGATGTTATCTATGCAATGATAAAATAATATAGGAGTTAATACATTGAATATACATTGAATATCAATTTAACGAAGACATCATTTCAAGAAATAACAGCATAGCAACAAAATATAGATATGGCAATTTATTTGTTTGTCTACCTATATGCTGCTCGTTGGTTTGTCTGTCTGTACACGGTATTGTTTGAAAGAACTGGCTGGATATGAATAATACTTTCTGTACAAACACACAAATAAAAATAAAATTACGTTCCAGCAAAACTTACATTATATCCTGTACAAGATAGCTTGATCTTTTTGACAGACGGGCTAGTGATGGAAAACAGAAAATATCTACCTACTACCTAAAATAGTACCTACTCCTAAAAATAACCTTTTAAAATACTTTAAACTGTGACGAGATTTACACTTTTCGACCCATGTTTCTTTGGAAAAGTTTCATTTCGTTTGGTCCAAGAATAATCCTGTATGTAAAAATGAAGGTTAAAAAATATAATAGTTTTATCTTCAAAATAGTTTTTATTAAGGAAGAGGAGAAAAGCCAAGATCATCATAACTAGATCATCATAACTCTCGTCGAAGCTTGTATCACCATCTCGAACTTTAATTATTATTTCGTGTTCATTAAAATTGTCAAAGTGGACGTAGCGCATTATTAACCGGTCCGATGTCATATTGTACAAGCGTGTATTACTATCAATGTTCCTATTTAAATTTACTTTGAAGCAATAAAAGTTTTTAAAATTTTCAGATAACGCTTGAATCTTTAAGGACTTTTGTGTTATATGTATTTTTTTAATGTTTTAACAATTTTTAAAATCATTAAATTAAGAAAATAATATGATCGCTATCTTGTACAAGGTATAATCAGTGTCATGAGCAGTTTCCATTGACGTAATAATTAATGATCTGGATGAGTGTTAAAGTACTTAACTATACCTGACTTTGTTAATACTAAACTACTATGTTAGTATCTCTTTTTCCGGTGAAAACTCTTATCTTAGGTATTAATTTATAAAGATAAATATTCCTAGAACATGATAATCATGTGCAGTGAATAGCGCAGAATTCCGGCAATAAAACAACACAACAAATTAATCTTATTGCTCTACAGCAGATAATAGATGACATGATGTCATTCAATGACATTGAATATTTGGGAAAATAGTACCTTTTTTTATGTTAGTGTGGCCAGTCGTGGCCCAGTGGCACAAGCATGTGACTGTAAACGACTGGTTGTGGGTTCGATTCCCACTCGAGGAGTGGAAATTATATTTCCATTTTCTTCGCTCTGGTGTAAAGCGCGGCGTTAAGTTCCGCCACTTAACACGCAAGCCTCCGAATTCGGCGGAAAGTGGGGAACGGAGTGTCTTAACGCTAGGTTCCCTCTGCCTACCCTGATGTGTGCGGGATATAGCGTGAAGCTATTTATTTTTTATTTTACTATGTTAGTAGTAGGGGAAACAGAACAATTCTACTTTGGGTAATCACAGAACACTGGGGTTTAGGAGAATGTGGCAATAATTATACAGCTTATTAATAGTAAGATTAAGTAAGTAAGACTAGTGAGGTAAATATAGAAAACAATGACCATTAAGCCTTTGAAATGAATCATCTTTCCATTTTAATCATAAGTTAATAAATTAATGAGATAAGATAAAGTATATTTGAAAGTACATGTAATATACCTACATTTAATATTAGTCTTTTACTTCGTTTGCGTGGATTTTATGATTTTTGCCATACTATTTTCACTTAGCATTTGTTGTCATCGAAAAGAGGCACCATCTAAAATGGATTGGGAAGGAGGATCCAAAAATGTACCTTTACTACGTTATTACATTATCAGATGACCGAGCTCCGCTCGGCATTTCTTCTTGTTAAATCGTGATTTTGATAATATAATTATAATACAAAAAAAAATGGTATAATAAATAGAAATTATAATAAAAGAATCATATTAAATTTAAACTAAAAAAAATAAAATATAAAAAAATCTAACAAAAAAAATTGACTGGACCAGATCAGGACCGAACCGTGAGACAAACCGTAAAAAGCAAACGCTCTCCCAACTGAGCTATCACAACATTGTCAACGGTGCAATTGTCTCCATATTTTTTTTGATTTTTGAAAATATATTCCACGCAAAGATAATTTTTATTTTAATATTGACGTACTTACAATGTCTTATTTACCGTGTTTATAACTACATTCTATATTATTTAAAACATATTAGATATAAATAAAAGCTATGAAAAGTGAAGACGTATAGGATAATATAGGTTAGTACTAAGTTATTATAAAAATAATAAAAAGAAATAAATTACAAATCAGTTCTTCTACTTGCGGCATCTGTTTTAAGATAATATTTTATGATATACAATGTACATATGTATGTACTTATATTAAAGCATTTGTTTTATAATTACTCAACACCGGATGCGATGGATTACAGTACTACATTTTGTCATATAAACACGGAATTCAGCTATCAGGGAGCGTGATAAGTTGAGGCCTTAGTTACTTAATAAATTAAAATTAATCATTTATGTTTTTTTTTATTCCATAAACTCTCTACGCTACATCTACATACTTAATAGCTATAAATAACTGCCTGGTCTCACTGTAAAATAATAATTTTATAGACAGACCAGGCAAAAAGTATGGAGGTATCTACTAGTGCAATCCACTGAATAAATTGTTAACTGGGTTGTATTTTTTTGCAGGTAAACGTCAACTGTAGATTACTTCTGGAACTGGAAAGATTGGCAAAATTTAATCATTTAATTTTGCAATTCCATTACGCAATGTGTAAGGTACATAGCCAGAGAAATAGATAATTATAGTGGCATAAGTGGCTAAACTCAATGTTTGAAATGAATTTTACAACTGAGTAATTTGATGCTGAAATATTTTGAACCTAAGTTCTAATATACCCCGATGATATTTAGACCTGAAACTGAACAGATTTTACCATATGGAGCATTTAAGTTTCATTTATGGTCACGGCAGGTCGGATTATGAAGACGGAAATAATCACAAGCGAAAAACTCGCACCAGTATTTTTTTTTTCTTATATTATGGCGATACGGTGTTACTGAAAGTCAGTGTATATCAGTGAACTTTTGATAAGACCACAAAATAGGACGACACAAGCAATTTAGGTTGTGGGCATGCCTATAGTGCAGTTAAAGATATTTTTTTGTTTTGTCACAATTTAAATATAGCCATGCAGAAAACCGCGTCTGTGTGGTAGACATTATTTGAATTAAGGGCCGTTCAAGTATTATAAGAGTTTCCACGTTTTCTTTTCAAGCAAACACAATGTGCGGGTTGCCATTAATGTAAATAAGTAAATAACCACCGATGATGTAATCATCATTTAAACTCCACTAGGGGGACCCATGCCATCCAAAATAACCAAATAACGGCCCCTTAACATCAGATGGACTTGCACTGTGTAAAAATTAGTAGGTAGTATAATAGGTGTTGAAAGTTCGTGCCAAGATCTACCTAAGTATTAAACGATCATAAAAAAAGTATTTGTTAGATTTTCGAAAAAAGATTTTTTTAAGTGAATTAAAATGCGATTATCGAATTGAAAACAAACACCTCTTCACCTCAAAAATTCATAACACTTGTATAAAGTATAGTGAAATGTGCCGTGACATTAAAATTCTTGAAATGACCTTGAAACAGACTGGTTTGGATACCAATTGAAATTTTATTGATACAGGTTTACATAAAAAAGCAAAGTTGACATGTAATGTTACTTCATTGGCTCAAGCGAAAATATATGAACATCTTCAAGGTTATAGTTTTTAATTAAACACAATATAATAATCTATAGTTGTGAGCGATGTGCCTCACGTACTATCTAAATTTTTTTGAATTTGAAAGGAAACATATAGTTAAAACTTAAGTCAAAGGATTATTATATCACTGCAAACCAAAATCTTCTAGTCTAAACGTAGCTCCGGCCGAAACAGAATTATTTTTAAGCCTCAGAATTCAATAGCATTTGAATATCTTATTTCTCATAAGTCGTAACTTATGGGGAAATGATATAGCTGATTTGGAAAATCAGACATTGGGGGTAATAGCCAAGTATTGGACACTTAAAAATTATTTAAATTACACAAATCATTACAAAGTGTCATTTGTTTATTATTTAAATAAAAATTAAATAATTCTCATTTATATATTTAATCATCAATTTTATCATCAGTCTCAAAAGTTACTATAAATGTAATCAGGGGAAAAGCCCGCATAGTAAAGACTACGTCCTCGAAAAGGTCCCCTTATATCGGACACTGAATTTTACCTCTTTATTTAACTTAACTATTTTTTTTTGATTTAGAATAAATTAAGTAAACATAATGAGGATTAAAATTAGAATAGTAAAAAGTAACAACTAGCAAAGAATTCATTCATTTACTGTAAATGAACTTTTCTATATATATCTATATATATCACCAAGCCAAAATTACAGGGTGCCATAACGCCAAATCTAGCTAAATGAAGCTTTTTTCTTTTTCAATTTCTCACTGTTGGGGTTATATCTACATCTTGATACGGCATGCCCACGTTGAACATAATAAAAATATAATGAATATTACTACAGCAAATATAAAAGTCACATTAACATTGTTACGGTATTAGGAGACTTTGAGAGTGTCCAATCTAAGGGACCCTTAGATCCATCCAAAAGGAGTTCTCACTCACGTTGGGTATGTTTAATCATAAAAAAAAAATGAATTAAATAGCTTCACGCTATATCCCGCACACAGCAGGGTAGGCAGAGGGAACCTAGTGTTAAGACACTCCGTTCCCCACTTTCCGCCGAATTCGGAGGCTTGCGTGTTAAGTGGCGGAACTTAACGCTGCGCTTTACCTCGACACCAGAGCGAAGAAAATGGAAATATAATTTCCACTCCTCGAGTTGGAATCGAACCCACAACCAGTCGTTTACAGTCACACTCTTGTGCCACTGGGCCACGACTGGCCACAATCAATCTTTTTATTAATCATAATAAAAAGAATGCATTATAATAGCCTCGTAACAAAACAATAATTATTAATCATTATTAACTGCTTACCATACTTATTGTACCATTTAAAGACCACAAAATATCACCTAAAAAAATAATTTTACTTAGGTACTTTAAATTTTGCACAATGCTTTACAACAAACAAATGCTTTACATCATAGGCTGGCGTGCTTCACGCCTCACACTGTACTTTCATTTAACTTTCTCACAGTGATACAAGTGACAAGGACAAATCAGAGCGATACTAAAGCCCAATACAACTCCTGTTCAGTTTAGGACCCGTTTAGTGTTATGGGACTTCCCCCCAGTATTTAAATTATAGCATTATAATACTCTCCGTTTTTCATGAATTATTACTTAATATGTAATTAGAGATCCAGAAAATATCGAACATTCGGCTATGCTTAGGCCCAGGACAAAGTAATGAGATTTCGGCCACGGAATGTTAGTCAGTGCAAATTCGATTGAAATGACAAATATTTTATTACAGCTTTACTTGACTCACACTTTTTTATTAATTAGTATGTTGGTATTGCCAACGAAATAATAAAAATGATTTGTGTTTAACCTTCAGGTCAAATGGTAGGTACTCGTTATTATTCTTTTCTATTTACATGATAGTTTTGAGAACTGTTTTGAACGATCTATTCTCTTCTATTCAGCCAAATATTAAGAAATCTCGTCTAATAATACAAACACTAAATAGTACCCGAATATTCGTAGCTCTCAGACTCGGGCAAATCGTGGAAAGTGTGACTACTATTTAATTTCAGATATTTCTCGAATTTGCATCACCACGATGACTATTTTTACTTTCCGTCCATTGCGCGTCGCGTTAAATATTCAACTATGCACGTTTTCTAATAAGAAAGTATAAACACTTTATAAAAAGAACTAGTTTTGTTTCTACATATATTATGTGGAAAATTTTTACCCGTGGGGGGACGGGCTAAGAATACAATTCCCCTCCGCCGCTGGGTAGCGTCCCGTAAAAGGCGGGTAACCCAGTAGCTTGGTGGTAGGAGATTCGTTCTCCGACTGGCTCGCGACCACTATCATGTCAAAGACGAACCGCCAAATATCTGAAGATGTGTTCCGGTTCGATGGCATGTAAGCCAGCTTTCCCTATCCCCAACATTCCCATCCTTCCTCTCTTCCTTCTGTCCTACATCCCTAAGGCTGGCAACGCATCTACAACTCTAATGTTGTGGATGTCTATGGGCGAAGGTACGACTTAACACCAGGTGGGCCTTCTGCTCGTTTGCCTCCTTTATTCCATAAAAAAAAATGACTTTCCCGCAAGGTTACAGCAACGGAAACCTAAAACAGAATTGTAGTACCTATATTGTTTTAACTTTCTTTATTTATTGACTATATCTATATCCAATTATTTAATGACCCTATGGATACGCGCAGTGATTGTTCTAAAAACATTTGTAGATGTAAATTTATCATTCCCAGCATTTCATTCCCAAGGTGTGTTATCGTTCAAAAATTCATTAATTAGGTAATAACCCTTAACACACAAACGTCTCTTCACAATTTTTTTGAGTTGTGATATGGAACATTCTTGTACGTTTTCTGGGATCCTATTGTAAAAGCGTATACATTGTCCCATGAAAGAATTACGGATTCGATGCAATCGGGTTACAGGCGCAGTAAGTTTATGTTTATTTCTGGTATTTATGTTATGTGCATCACCGATCTTGGCAAAATCATTAATTTTTTTTTGACATATATTATATTTTCATAAATATATTGTGACACAACTGTTAATATATTAATTTCTTTAAACTTTTGCCTTAAGGAATCTTTAGGACCTAGGTTATAGATTGCGCGAATAGCCCGCTTCTGCAAGACAAAGATTGTATTAATAGCGGCTGCATTACCCCAGAGTATAATGCCATATGACATAATACTATGAAAGTAGCTGAAATAAACAAGCCGAGCCGTTTCTACGTCAGTTAATGATCTAATTTTCTTAACTGCGAATGCTGCTGAGCTAAGTCTATTCGCCAATCCATCAATATGAGGTCCCCACTGTAGTTTGGAGTCAATGGTGACACCGAGAAATAAAGTAGAATCGACAGGGTCCACGGCATCACCATTTAAGAGTACATTAGTCTGAACAATTTTTGTATTGGGAGTTCTAAAAATTATACATTTGGTTTTTTTATTGTTCAGTAATAAATTATTAGCACTAAACCAATGTACTATCTTCGAGAGAGCATTGTTTACATCGTCATATACGGTTTGTTGTCTTTTCATTTTAAAAAATCAATGAAGTGTCATCCGCAAACAATACTATCTCATGGGTCCTTTCGACAAGAAACGATAAGTCATTTATATATATTAAAAAGAGAAACGGACCAAGAATAGACCCCTGTGGGACCCCCATACTGATTAGCGATCCAGGAGATTTCTTGCCATTCACATCAACCCTCTGAACCCTGTTAGATAAATAAGAGGTCAGAAGATCGAGAGCACGTCCTCTTATGCCGTAGTGGTGTAGTTTCATGACCAATGTTGAGTGTTGAACGCAATCGAAAGCCTTAGACAAGTCACAGAACACACCAAGGGCATCTTGCGACTCCTCCCAGGCCTCATAAACACTCTTTAACAGACTGATACCAGCATCGGTTGTTATTCCCACACTTAGGAAAATTGAAAAAGATATTTAGAAAACGTATAAAAATTTGAACGCATCGGGCGCTCTCACCTCTGAGCCATGCATTATACTACTAGCTGCATCGAAATTATTCGTAGAATAATGTTTGTGTAGCAGAAATTTGTAAAAACCTCTCTACAGAGATGCTAACACCAACCGGCGACTGGTAGTAGAACGCAAGGATCAGCGGTGGGAGCACTTGGACTGTATTCAGGAGGCGCGGGTTCGAATCCCGCTGCCTTCAAATTTTTATACGTTTTCTAAATGTTTATATCAGAAGTTCTCAAATAGGAAAACATTATGTACCTTCCTATCGAACAAAATTGAACATTAGAAGTTATAAAATATAAAAACAACGAATATTGTGATATATATTTATTTTTCATAATAAGTAATAGTCATAACTAAAGATTAACAATAATCAAATAAGTAACGAAAAGATCTGTTGTACAGATATAATAAACATTTATATATTTAAAAACTTACTGACTGAATTAGGTAAAATTTTCACAGGAGCGTTAATTAACACGAGTGTGCGTAAACAATATTTAAAATTTTATAAGTTTGTTATCTCAAGTGCAAAAATCCGTTGTAATATAATCTCTTTAATTTTAGAGTACCTATACAATTATAACATAACAAGAAAAATTAAATCGTTATTTGTAATAAAAAAAATAACAAGTAGGTATAGGCCTACTGTTGTAAAAAACGATATAAGTATTACTTTATTTCACGTAGACATTATCCACATATAGTAAGTAAATCAAAAATGTATAAATATATTATTTTTATAAGAAAACTATTCTATAAATCATTATTGTAGATATTCTATACATCATATATGTATGTAGTTTACAAAATAATCTTCTATTACTTTGTTATCAATGTCGACATGGAATTTATTTTTTTTAGTAATAAATTATTTCTAGAATAGGTATAATTATATATTTTTTTAAATCATTATTGCATCAAATTTTAAGAAAAAATCATTGATATGGCTGTAATTTGAATAAAGTATATAATAATTAGAAATTGGTATTTTTAATTAATTTATAACTAACTAAATAAAATGTAAAAAGTAACTAAAATATAAGCATAATTTAATATTACAAAATAACCTTGGAATTTATTTTATCTCTTTCCCTCAAAAATGTCACAACATACATAATTGTTTTTAATGCTTACAATTAGACTGAATTAAGAGATTTAATAATTACATTAGTCATCAGTCATTGAATATATAAAATATAGTAATTATATTTATTGAAGTTCTGAAGGCACATAATAAATTAAGAAATGGTATTGATAGAAATTCGGTAAATAATAAAAATAGATTTTTATAATACATAAATAATATAATAAACATAATAATTAATTTAAATAAATTATTGCATTGAATTCAGCAGAATTTGAACTAGCACTTCTATGAAACCGTCCGAAGATACTTGGACTTTGTCTACTAAAAATGTTTATCATATCCTAAATGTGTAAATAACTTTTTAAAATTTTAAAATACTAAGACATTAAACTAAGAACTAACATTAATAAACTAAGCAACAAACAAAGTTTTCCTTAAAGTAGTTTTGTGTGTATATGGTAGACAAATTAAGCACTGGAATGTTATGCAATATGCAAACCATATAGTAATATTATATTGTTGTTAAAATTGTGTAGATACCGGAATGTATGTAAAAAGTCCACAAAATTGATATTTTTTTGTGATATAACAACAACTATCTGATATTTTGTGGATAATATTTTACAATTTTAAATATATAGAAGTATTTACAAACCATTCTCACATTCCTGTAGAAACAAAATTAAATTTAGAAGTAGGAAAATACAGAACACATTTTTAAAGATTATTGAATATGTTTTATAGACTACTCCACAGTAACAGATTTTGCCAAATTACGTGGACAATCAACATTACAATCTCGCAACACAGCTATATGGTATGCTAGTAATTGTAAAGGAATAACAGTAAGTACACCTTGCAGACAATCGACTGTTCTTGGAATTTCTAATGTACGAGAAGCAAGTTTTATAGTGTCTGTATCTCCTTCTTCACATATAACAATAGGTTGTCCTTGACGAGCCGTTACCTGCTGTAATGCGTTCATGCATTTGGTGTAAACAGGGTCTCGCATGACTATCATCATTACAGGCATGGAATCATCAATTAGAGCCAGAGGTCCATGTTTTAATTCTCCCGCCATAATACCCTCACTGTGCATATAAGTCAATTCCTTTACTTTCAGGGCTCCTTCTAGACATGTCGCAAAGTTATATCCGCGGCCCATAATCAGTAGTGAGCGCTGACGATAAAGATCTTCTGCCAATGCTTTTATTTTACTGTCCAGAGCTAAGACTTGCCGGATTTTTTCGTGTAATTCATGTAATCCCGCAATAATATCTGCTCTCCGTTTTTGTAGCGAAATGCGATCTTCACTAATAACTAACGCAAACATCACCAGAGAAACGAACTGGGAAGTATAAGCTTTAGTTGAAGCAACACCAATCTCAGGGCCAGCATTAATATGTACTCCACAGTGTGACTCACGACAAATAGAACTGCCCACAGTATTTGTAATTCCGACAATAAGAGCTCCATGACGTTTGCAGTAACGGAGGGCCATCAGAGTATCTGCAGTCTCTCCAGATTGAGAAATAAAGAAACAAACATCATCACGGAAAACAGGTGTGTTTCTGTCAAGAAGATCAGATGCCAATTCAACCATTACTGGGAGTTCAGTGAGCTCCTCTAGTAATTGACGTGTAGCAACAGCACTGTGGTAACTTGTACCACAACCAATTAACATTAATCGCCTACATCTCTTGATTTCAGGAATATAATCTTTGATACCACCGAGGGTGACAGTACCATTTGCAAAATTAAGACGACCCCTCATAGTGTTTACAATAGACTCAGTTTGCTCAAAAATTTCTTTTTGCATAAAATAATCATAGTTGCCTTTCATAATCTGCTGTATTTCTATTTTAAGTGTAAAAATCTCCCTTTGATGTGAATCTGTACTGTTGCCAGATATGCGATGAATACTAAGCACTCCGTCTTTAATGTGAGCAACATCATCATCTTCAAAATAAAGCACTTTATTAGTGTGTTCAATAACAGCAGAAGCATCAGATGCAAAAAAGTATTCTACATCTCTTTCCTCTTCTGGTTCAAAATGAGCATGACTGTTTAGACGAGGTACTGATGGCACTACACCTCTTGTAGCTTTATTGTTGGTATACATAATTGGTATATGGTCACTTGAAAGACGTCTATTTGTCTTAATACCTACAAGCAGGGGACTACCACGTCTGGTGGCCACACATTCATTCGGAAAATAGCGAGACTTAAAACATAAGCCAAAAGCTCCTTCAATTTGTAAAATTACTTGTTCAACCAGCTGCTGGAAGGTATAGTCCTTGTGTTGATGATAAAGATGATTAATAAGTTTAGCAATTACCTCTGTATCAGTTTCTGATTCAAAAGTGCATCCTTTATTCTCCAAAAACTGCTTGATTTCCTTGTGATTTGTGACAATACCATTGTGAATAACAACAAATGCATTATCTTCACCAGAGCGTTGAGGATGTGAGTTTAAGGCGCTAGGTTCACCATGAGTAGCCCAACGAGTATGGGCAATACCACAATGCGATTCCACTATTTGTTCCACATCTAACTCAGGGCTACGCTCTTGCAACAACTCCTCAAGAGCAGCCACTTTCCCACTTTTCTTTAGAACAGCAATGTCCTTTTGATCTGCCGCGTCCACAGCGATTCCTGCAGAATCATAGCCGCGGTATTCTAAGCGTTTTAATCCATTTACGAGTAGCTCCAATATCTCTCGTCTCGTCTTCGGTGTTAAATGATTAATATATGCGAAAATTCCACACATTATAGCGAAGAGATTCGTTCACTTGAAATCAGTTGCACGAAACTTAATGAGAGACTGCGCTCATTCCAGTGTACAAATGCTATTGAAGCCTTTCCTATGTAACTCCTACTACTAATGTGTTACTTTTACTTATTGTAAATCACACGTCATCATGTTACTTTATCGTAGATACCAGTTGTTAGTACCATAAACATACAAGGACCGACATGAAATCGTTTCCTTGAATTGACTGTCCGCCGTCCGGTGTACAAAATTGAACAGTGGTTTGTCAATGTCAGTGTCAGTATAATGTGTCAACTTCATCCTCGGTTTCTAAACACAATTTCACATCATCAGAATTCACATCTCCTCTGGTGTGTTTTACATTTTAATATCGAACAATTTGTTTTCTGTGTTCAAGGTAGCCTCGGTGAAGTGATTTGTAGGTCAGCAGCACGGTCTCAACGCTACGGCTATACACAATTTCGTTTTCTTATTTAATAAATTTATTTTTACCCGCGACGGAACGGCGACTGTATATGTGTTTGGGGTGAGAGGTTGTTTGTTTGTTTTTTACCCGCGACGGAACGGCGACTGTATATGTGTTTGGGGTGAGAGGTTGTTTGTTTGTTTGTTTGTTTGTTTGTGTGTTTGTGCAAATTACTATGTCAATTATTTCCAAAACTATAAGTCCGATTTTGATACGGTTTTCTATGATAGGTTTAGGTTCAATCGGCGTATGATCTTAGATATGTCTTATTGCCTTAACTCACCAGGGGGCGCTGCAATAAGCATTTTACGTGAAAACGAATGTTTTCAATTATCTCAAAAAATAGTAGTCTGATTTCGATAGATTTTCAGTGATAGATTTAGGTTTAATTGGTGAATGTTCTTAGATATGTTTTATCGTGTCAAGCCACCAGGGGGCGCTGCAGTAAGCATTTGTTTGTACTTTTTTTGTATTTATTTGTCTAAAACCGAAACTACTGCTCCGATTAAAAAGAGTTTTCACAAAAAGATTTATCTTTGCTTGGTGCATGGGAAATCTCACCAGGGGGCGCTGCACTAAACATTTGTTTATGCAGAGCAAAAACTACTAGTCCAATTTAGATAAAACTTTCAAGGATGCGTTCAGGCTTAATTGGTGCATCTTTTCATATATGTGTTATGGTGACCACTCATCAGGGGGCGTTGTAGTAAGCATTTGTTTGTATTTTTTTGTGTAAAACTAAAATTTTTCTTGTATTTATTTGTCTAAAACCGAAATTACTTATCCGATTGGCTAGAATTTCCAGAACTAGATTAAACTTTGCTTCGTGCATATTTTAAGATTTTTGTTTTTTTGTTACCGTGAAAATTCACCAGGGGGCGCTGCAGTAAACATTTGTTTATGTAGAGTAAAAACTACTCGTCCGATTTAGATAAAACTTTCAACGATAGGTTCAGGTTTAATTGGTGCATCTTTTCATATATGTGTTACGGTGATAACTCACCAGGGGGCGCTGCAGTAAGTACATTTGTTTGTGCAAAACTAAAACTACGAATCCGATTTGAATGCAGTTTTCAATGATAGATTCAAGTTTACTTAGTGCATATTTTCATATATGTGTCATGTATGTTTACTTAGTGCATATTTTCAAGTATGTGTCAACTCTCTAGGGGGCGCTGCAGTAAGTAGCTGCTTCCATTTTTTGTGTATAACAAAAAAGACTAGTACGATTGGAAAGAGTTTTCAGTATTAGATTCCGCTTTGCTTAGTACATGTTTTTAAATTTATATTATGGTGACAAGTCACCAGGGGGCGCTGCAGTAAAATATTGTTTGTGCAAAGCTAAAATGACGAATTCGATTTGGATGCAGTTTCAGTGATAAGCTCAAGTTTAATTAGTGCATGTTCTTGGATATGCTTTATCGTGTTAACTCACCAGGGGGCGCTGCAGTAAACATTTGTTTGTAATATTTAATGTAAAACCACAACTACTAGTCCGATTGGACAGAGTTTTCAGTATTAGATTTACCTTTACTTGGTGTATGTTTTTAGTTTTTTTTTTACGTTAAGAACTCACCAGGGGGCGCTGCATTAAACATTTGATGGTGCAAAGTTAAAACTACGAGTCTGAATTTGATGCAGTTTTCAACGATAGGATCAGGCTCAATTAGCGCGTGTTCTCGTATATGTGTCGTGGTGACACCTCACCAGGGGGCGCTGTAGTAAGCATTTGCTTGTATTTTTGTGTGAAACCTATTTAGATGCGGTTTTCTGTGATAGGTTCAGGTTTAATTGTTGCGAGTTTTTATATGCCATATCACAAACTACCACGGGGCGCTCCAGTATAAATTAGTTTGTTCAAAATCAAAACTACTAGTGGGTTTTGTGATTTTCACTGATTTGGTTAGACTTAAGTTTCCTAAAAATGTTACGGTGACAATCTGCCAGGCGCTGCAATAGGCATTTGATAACCAGAAAGCATTGGGCTTATAATTTCTTTTGGATTTGCATGAAGATTAATATAAAGTATTTCGAAATTATGTAATAATATATAATGTGTATCTATTCACTTTAAAAAGTTTAAAATAAAAAACAAAATTAAAAATTTTGAAAATACCCACGACGGTTTAATTGTAATTGAAAAAGGATAAAATAACTAGAAATCCCCCGCCTAAAAGAATATATGTAACGAGATGATGGGGACAACTGCGTCGGGGGCTGCCAGTTGCAACCTCTATTTTAAATATAGTAGCTAACAGTATAGATTTCGTTCTTAAAGTTTTTAAAAGGAATATCAGTTATCAAAACTGTAAATTCATATTAATATTTTAATTTTTTCCCAAACCTGTTTAAACAGCATGAAAACCTAGAAGAAGTTAGCAAACTTAAAGTAATGGCAGCTCCGACGAAGTCGTCCCCATCATCTCGTTACATATATTCTTTTAGGCGGGGGATTTCTAGTTATTTTATCCTTTTTCAATTACAATTAAACCGTCGTGGGTTTTTTCAAAATTTTTAATTTTGTTGTTTAATAACATTTTTAATAACACAACAGTTGTAATTTTCTTTTAAAAATCTAAAGAATTTTCGTTGATTATTATGTACTTTTATACACATGCTTAGTTTCATTTTCTATTGCACTAGCTATATTCCTATTTCGTATAACACAAGCCCTCTATGGCTCTGGAAAGTTAACAGTTTCTATAAGAATTTTTCTTCAAACATTGCTACTCACAAGAGCTCTTGCCGTGACTTTGTGTGGTTAAATGTTGCCAGAGAGTATATTTCTTTAAATTTTCCATCTAAAACAAATAAACAACTAAGGCAATTATTTTCTTAATTCTCTTCCTGATCCAGCTGTTTATGAATGATATTATTACCAAATACACTTTGCAAACCTGTTGTTACTGTAATAGCCTCACTTTTTTGTTGATAAACGCATCTAATCCGCATCAAAATCTCAGTCAATCCCTTCTTCCAATAATACATGCTATAGCTTAGAAATATTATGTTTTATAAAACTATTATTTATACCTTTATAAATAGTAGTTTTATAAAACATAATATTTCTTTCATTTATTTCTTTTATGGCCCTTGCCAGTCGTGGCGCAGTGGCACAAGAGTGTGACTGTAAACGACTGGTTGTGGGTTCGATTCCCACTCGAGAAGTGGAAATTAATATTTCCATTTTCTTCGCTGTGGTGTCGAGGCAAAGCGCGGCGTTAAGTTCCGTCACTTAACACGCAATTCCTCCAAATTTGGCGGAAAGTGGGGAACGTAGTGTCTTAACACTAGGTTCCCTCTGCCTACCCCGCTGTGTGCGGGATACAGCGTGAAGCTAAAAAAAAGATTTATAAATATCAATAAGAATAAATGTGATACATACGTAAATATTTTTTCTCAATCAAGTAGGGGGAGGAATGACAGATTCGTACGGTACGATAGTAGGTAGAAAGGTACGTAAATAGAAAAAATGTTGTGGCGTCACTACTGTCAGGTTTTTAAGCGATTTATTATTATACTAGCGGCCCGCTCGCGGCTTTGCCGCGTGAACTATTTCGTTATATTGCAACCCTCGGGGGCGCATTTTTAAAAAATAAAGTAGCCTATGTTTAAGCTTAGATTATCAACTACATTTATACCGAAATTCATTACAATTAGTCAAGCGGTTTAGATTTTTCATATAAACTTTCATCCCCTATTTCAACTCTTTAAAGGTTGATTTATGAAAAAATAAGTAGCCTATGTTAGACCCAGTCACTTTTACTACTCTCATTCTAAGTTTCATCCAAATCGAACAGGTAAATTAGCCGTGAAAGCATGATAGACCAACACACAGTCATTCGCATTTATAATATAATAATCATATAAGCCGAAAGTTGAGCTCTGAGAGGTCAGCACATATCTCGTCCTTCGATGATATTGGATATCTGCGTCTAGAATAGTCTATAAATATATAAAATAAAGTTGAAAGTTTGTTCTAACAGAACAAGCTTTTTTATTGAATATAGGCTAGTTACTATATTGGAGGCTTGCCTTATTAATTATTATTTAAACATAACCGTTTTCTGTATGTGTGTTACACAGTATATAGTCAATAAGTTAATATAAATATATATGTAATGTAAATCTTATCATAAATTAGCACATATATTCCCTGCAAGAAATGCACAATTAAATAAAAGGTTTTCATTTTTTTAACGACCGTCCCACAACTTTGTGGCGCAGTGGGACAGCGTCTGACTGTAAGCGCGATGGTGGTGTTTTCAATCCCCACTCGGGAGAATGATTATTTCATTTCTCCGCACTCCCTGACCTGAGACAATGCGTTGAGTTCCACCACTCAACAGGCACCGTCTATTTCAGGCAGAAAGTGACAAATGAAGTGTATAAGCACTAGGCTTTCTCCGACTACTCGCCATGCGGAAAAACTGAGCGTGAAGCTATGTACAGCTATGTACATTAAAAATTTAATTAAAAATGAACAAAAATATATATATAATAAAAGCAATATAATTTAGGGCCAGTCGTGGCGTAATGGCACAAGCGTGTGACTGAAAACGACTGGTTGTGGATTCGATACCCACTCAAGGGGTGGAAATATTTAATATTTCCATTTTCTTTGCTCTGGTATCGCGCAAAGCGCGGCGTTAAGTTCCGCCACTTAACACGCAACGTCACCGAATTCGGCGGAATGTGAGGAACGGAGTGTCTTAATATTAGGTTCCCTCTTTCTACCGTGCTGTGTGCGGAAACCAGCGTAAAGCTCAAAAAAAAAAATCAATATAATCACAATAATTTTAATGCACATGTAATTTTTAAAGCGTAAAAAATATATTTTTTTACATATTATACAAATTTTATGACGTCATCAGCAGTTTCGGGTTCGGTTTCGGTTTCGGCCGAAACCGAAGTCAGAGCCGAAGGTTCGGTTTCGGTTTCGGTTTCGGCTGAAAATTCAGTTTCGGTCGGACACTAATTATTTGCATGTGATTGTAAAACAGTGGATGGGCGCAGATTTTAAAAATGGAGCTACTATACGAAAAGATTAAAGATTAAATATGTATAGGAATTTAAAGTATTCTTCGTGTGACAAATAATAAATAATAAATAAATAAATAGCTTCACGCTATATCCCGCACACAGTAGGGTAGGCAGAGGGAACCTAGTGTTAAGACACTCCGTTCCCCACTTTCCGCCGAATTCGGAGGCTTGCGTGTTAAGTGGCGGAACTTAACGCCGCGCTTCACCTCGACACCAGAGCGAAGAAAATGGAAATATAATTTCCACTCCTCGAGTGGGAATCGAACCCACAACCAGTTGTTTACAGTCACACTCTTGTGCCACTGGGCCACGACTGGCCACTTCGTGTGACATGTTTCAAAATCACTATCTGTGACGTGACGCAACATATTTTTCTGCGGTTGACTGATATTACAGCAGGAACACTTTTTTCATTAAATTTTGAGATATTCGACCTACAAGTTATTAATGGAAATAAATCGAAAGTTATAATTCGAAATAATATTATTAAAAAGTTTATATAATATTAAATTATTTTAGTAAAACATATTATAAGTATTCAGAATATGCACTACCATTATACACAAGATGCAAAACCCTTCAATTACTAATATTGTCGCTCTACAATTATTAATAAACTTTTTAAAATTAACTTTATTATATTAAATTGGCAGCTTTTCATACTGTCAAAGTATTTTATATGAATGCACCTAACTTTAGATAAAACCAAATTATCGCACGTAGCAAGGTCCACAGGGTGCTTTAAAATACTTAACTGTACTAGTCTAGACTCAGTCAAAAATAATAATTTAATATTTTACTCAAATATGTACACAAAAAGCTTATTCTTAATAACTATAATAACTTAACTACATGGTAATTCTATTTGTAGGTACATACATAAAATAATATTTTGGAATAAATAATCTCGACAGTAGAACGGCTAACAATCTAAACGTCATTTTTGGCAATATGGAGATGTTCCTATATCTATACTATATTCGGAATCAGCAGGTTTTTTTCAAGTATAAATATATTGCTTTAAAATTAAAAATTTTGAAAATACCCACGACGGTTTAATTGTAATTGAAAAAGGATAAAATAACTAGAAATCCCCCGCCTAAAAGAATATATGTAACGAGATGATGGGGACGACTTCGTCGGAGCTGCCATTACTTTAAGTTTGCTAACTTCTAGGTTTTCATGCTGTTAAAACAGGTTTAGGAAAAAATTAAAATATTAATATGAATTTACGCGCCCCCTAGTGAGGTGTCACCACGACACATATACGAGAACACGCGCTAATTGAGCCTGATCCTATCGTTGAAAACTGCATCAAATTCAGACTCGTAGTTTTAACTTTGCACCATCAAATGTTTAATGCAGCGCCCCCTGGTGAGTTCTTAACGTAAAAAAAAACTAAAAACATACACCAAGTAAAGGTAAATCTAATACTGAAAACTCTGTCCAATCGGACTAGTAGTTGTGGTTTTACATTAAATATTACAAACAAATGTTTACTGCAGCGCCCCCTGGTGAGTTAACACGATAAAGCATATCCAAGAACATGCACTAATTAAACTTGAGCTTATCACTGAAACTACATCCAAATCGAATTCGTCATTTTAGCTTTGCACAAACAATATTTTACTGCAGCGCCCCCTGGTGACTTGTCACCGTAATATAAATTTAAAAACATGTACTAAGCAAAGCGGAATCTAATACTGAAAACTCTTTCCAATCGTACTAGTCGTTTTTGTGTATAACAAAAAATGGAAGCAGCTACTTACTGCAGCGCCCCCTAGAGAGTTGACACATACTTGAAAATATGCACTAAGTAAACATACATGACACATATATGAAAATATGCACTAAGTAAACTTGAATCTATCATTGAAAACTGCATTCAAATCGGACTCGTAGTTTTAGTTTTGCACAAACAAATGTACTTACTGCAGCGCCCCCTGGTGAGTGATCACCGTAACACATATATGAAAAGATGCACCAATTAAACCTGAACCTATCGTTGAAAGTTTCATCTAAATCGGACTAGTAGTTTTTACTCTACATAAACAAATGTTTACTGCAGCGCCCCCTGGTGAATTTTCACCGTAACGTAAAAACAAAAATTTTAAAATATGTACGAAGTAAAGCTTAATCTAGTTCTGAAAACTCTAGCCAATCGGATAAGTAATTTCGGTTTTAGACAAATAAATATAAGAAAAATTTTGGTTTTACACAAAAAAACTCAAACAAATGCTTATTACAGCGCCCCCTGATGAGTGGTCACCATAACACATATATGGAAAGGCGCACCAATTAAGCCTGAACCCATCCTTGAAAGTTTCATCTAAATTGGACTAGTAGTTTTTGCTCTGCATAAACAAATGTTTAGTGCAGCGCCCCCCTGGTGAGTTTTCCCCGTAACAAAAAAAGAAAAATCTTAAAATATGCACCAAGCAAAGATAAATCTTTTTATGAAAACTCTTTTTAATCGGAGCAGTAGTTTCGGTTTTAGACAAATAAATACAAAAAAAGTACAAACAAATGCTTACTGCAGCGCCCCCTGGCGGTTTGACACAATAAAACATATCCAAGAACATCCACCAATTAAACCTGAATCTACCACTGAAAATCTATTGAAATCAGACTATTATTTTTTGAGATAATTGAAAACATTCGTTTTCACGTAAAATGCTTACTGCAGCGCCCCCTGGTGAGTTAAGGCAATAAGACATACATAAGAACATACGCCAATTGAACCTTAACCTATCATAGAAAACCGTATCAAAATCGGACTTATAGTTTTGGAAATAATTGACATAGTCATTTGCACAAACACACAAACAAACAAACAAACAAACAAACAAACAACCTCTCACCCCAAACACATATACAGTCGCCGTTCCGTCGCGGGTAAAAAGCCAGCCTGCATTGGGGCCAGTTGTAGCACGTTGGCACAAGCATATGACTGTAAACTACTGGTTGTGGGGTTGTGGGGGTCCCACTAGAGGAGTGGAAATATTTAATATTTCCATTTTCTTCGCCCTGGTATCGCGGCAAAGCGCGGCGTTAAGTTCAGCCACTTAACACGCAATGCCTCCGAATTTGGCGGAAAATGGAGACTGGGGATCTTAACACTAGGTTCCTTCTGCTTACCCTGTTGTATGCGGGATATAGCTTAAAGATAAAAAAAAAATAAGCCTGCCTTGATATATCATGTTCGTTCGTTCAACGAGTTCGTGTTTTTTCACTTCGTTTATACACATTTTTTTATATTTAATTTTTATAGTTACGCCACAAAAAAAAAGAGTTTTTTTAGTTTTTTTAATTTATCGTCGACCATTAATATACTAATCATTTAAATTTCTAAATACTACACCTCTAGCCCCTCCCTACCGTTTAGCTCAATTTTATATGCACATCAGGATTTTCATTTTTTTTATTATTTTTGTTTAGCATTAACTATTTTTTGAAAGTCGTGGCGTTTAGGGAGTATTTTTTTGTCTCACTCAAATATAAAAAAATATATATATTTTTTTTCTTTTAGCTTCACGATGTATCCCGCACACAGCGGGGTAGGCAGAGGGGAGCCTAGTGTAAAAAACACTCCATTTCCCACTTTCCGCCAAATTCGGAGGCATTGCGAGTTAAGTGGCGGAACTTAACGCCGTGTTTGCCTCGACACCAGAGCGAAGAAAATCGAAATATTAAACATTTGCACTCCTCGAGTGGGAATCGAACCCACAACCAGTCGTTTACAGTCACACACTTGTGCCACTGCGACACCTATTTTGCAGGAAAATACTTATATAATCATAATAATAACTCAAAAAGATGCAGTTGAATATAAATTAGTTATTGGTATTTTAATCTATATCCGTTTAAGAGCTTTGTCATAATATTTTTTTTTTCTAAAAAAATATAACTTAACTTAACCTGTTTTGGTGGAAAGTTCACAAAATAGCGTTTATACTAAATAGCCTTCCAAGCATCGATATTATTATTAAATATTAAAAAATAAACACAATAATAAAGAAATAGACTGCTAATTTTACTACAATACAATATTTCATATTGCGAATCAAAATCAATATTTTTGTAAAAGTTTAAAATAAGTTAAGAGTTGATAAACAGATAATATGCAAATATGTATCCACAGTGCCCTCTAGCGGAATTTATAGTTCACTTCAATTTTATACTTGTTTGCTGTAGCTTTAAAACTATTGACTTTCATGGACGTTAATTATGTCTCTAATAACAACGAGATGGCGTTGTAAATTAATGTTAATTGACAATTTGTTACTACATATTTTACTTAATACAAACCTTCACGGATCTTAACTATTGAAAATATTGCGCGTTGTGCAGTAATAATTAGTCTTTACTTCTCGTCAAATCTAATGCTTTTTCTTCTAATTTCATTAATTTTAAACGTTGTAAAGAAAATATAAAGGAACATATACCTATATGCAATTTCTAATATAAAAGAGGTAGAAAAATAAATTATAATACAAAGGTTAGTGTAATAGTATAAAGTGCGCCTTATATCATCCGTAGTATATATTTTTAATTTACATTTTTTTTATTGCTTTCGAGTACCTAATTCGATGTATAATAACTCTTCTAAATCATATAAGCTGTAGAGCTATAGCTGTTGTATAGTACGTAATATATTGACTGTTGCTTCTCAATACATATGTATTTGCAAATGCAATGTACGTTAAGAGAAATATAAATGACTTTACAAAAATCGGTGGCATACATAAAATTAATACTAGAAATAAGTATTAACTTATTATACCTGTAACTCGATTACATCGAGTCAGTAATCAATTCATTCAACAACGAGTACGCTTTAATCCACCCTCCTTCTCCTCCTCCTCCTATGTACATAAATGATATTCAAGTATATTCGACAATTTTGATGCTGACATAACATATATGATTGTTCGTCAACCTTCATATATAATTGTCGTGTTATCTGCATAGCATACTATGCGGATACCACGACAATCATATATGAAGGTTCCATATCGCATAAAGTTTTTGAAAAGCCTGAATCAGGGATGCGGCATCACATTAAACTTATTTAATTAGTTTTATATATGCTACATATCCTTTAATAAAACATCCAATTACGCCCTCGATTCAACTTTACAATAATTGAAATTGCATACATGTCTACAACAAAATCTATGTAACTGCTGAATTGCAACAAAAACTAATATTTCGATGTATTAGTTATTTGAGATTAGATGTTATTTGAGAATAATTGTAGATCAAAATTTAAACTTTAAAGCTCATATAAAATTACTTTCGGGTCGAGTACCTACTTTATATCATAAATATAATGTAACTGCTAAGATTATCAGCATCAATCAAAGCATTTTTCCTGTGTACCTGGCTATTTGCCAATCCATTATATTCTACTGACGTAGAGCATCGAAAACTCATTTTCAACTCGAAAGAGCTCAAAAGTCTGTACTTAAAGTCATGCTGAAGAAACCTTTCATGTATCAAACATAGAAGCTCTATAAAGAAAGCAATGTTCTTACTGTACATCAACTATGTATTTATATTGAAAGTCGCACTTAAAATACCCCAGACAGTAATATCATTTAAAGACTATGGAGATCTAATCCAACGTCGATTTTAATATCTTTTTCCTATTACAAAGACTTGTTTTGCCAGGCGCTTGAGTTTAAGTAGAGTTCTCCATTTACATCAACGTAGCCACTCCTTATTATGTTGCTCCGTTAAACGAGCAAAAATTCAAATTGCCTCCTGGCTTCCCTCTTTAAATTATGATGTCACTGGAAACCGTAGGTATATGTAAATAGCATCTATTATGTCATTCTTTTTAACTCGTTTTATTACTTGATTGATGATTGGTTTATATTTGTTAATTTTTTTTGTTTTTATTTTCAGTTATTATTTATATCTGTTTGTTATCTCGTTAGTATCTTTTTTTTATCTGTACCTAAACGAGAAAACTGTTAAATGGCAAATTGACATCTACTAAACAGCAAGACGAGTACTACGAGTAATCGTAGAGTGGGGTTGATGTTCCAAAATGTGAAAAGACTGTGTATTAAAGGTCATTTCCTAATTAAAGATTTTATAAATGATAACACATCATGGGAATGAGATGTTCGTGACGATAATGAGAAGCTGAGATGTCGAACGATCACGACTATAACAATATTTGAATAACGTTATGACAATTCAGTTGTGAACCTATTTTTCTTTCAGAATAAAGGTTTAAGCTATTTTTACATAACAGTCGGATAACGTTCTTAAGAGTTTTCCACTTTGTATTTTTGTTGTGCCTATATTAAATATTTTTTTTTATATTATAAATACAGTATATTATAGCATTTAGTAACAAAATTTAAATTTACAGTCTACACTGAATTGGGTACATCCTGTTTACACAAAACCGCTGCGCCTTGGCCAAAGCGGAATATGATTCATTGTTACCCTTTGTGCAACAGAAAGAGTAACAAAAATAATAAAAACCCCTTGAATAACAATTCTAGGTGCAACTAGTGAAACAGACCATCGATATGAAATTATTTTATTTCTATAAACCATGTTAGGCATAAGGAGTTTGCAAATAATTTTCGTGATTCCATCTTTTCGTAGTGGCGACTTTACAGGACAATTATATATTCGCAAAATGTGTCAATAAAGTTAGAAACCAATTTGCCAACAGCAAGTGTGTACTTTAAATTACTTAATTTCGTCTACCAAATAAAAAACCGTTTAAAAATAGAACTTTCGAACTTATAAATTACATTGTAACCGGTTTGACCATTTGACTGATATTGAATAACTTTACCTGTTGCAAATTGCTTATTCTGTTCCTACATCGACTTGTTTCTCTTATGAACATGTAGGCATACATTTTTGTTTCTCCTTTTAACAATATTTATAACGATTATATGATGGGTTTTTACGTTAACATAGCTAAAGTTGGAATCATCTTTTGAAATCCGGTTATTGTCTGTTTATACTTATTTAACGATGAAACTACATGAAATTGACTTTTAAGTAATTTTACAGTCAAATACGTTAAGACACTCGATTCTCCAATTTGCACCCCAATTTGAAATATAGACATCGATTTAGTGACAAAACTAAATAGCGCACTGTCTTCTGGTCTTACTAGAGCGCGGAAATGAAAATAATTGAAATATAATCACTCCCCCAAGTGCAAGGGTGTAATTTTTCTTTAGCAAGAATCCAACCTACAACCAATCGCGCTGTCCCACGCTGCGCCACCATAAACTCATCTTATACTTTAATATAAACCTAAATGTTAAGTATATACTCAAATTTAATAACCTTGTGTCAGCTACATGAATTATAACTGAATCTCTGTTTTCGGAGTTTATTTATACATGAAAAATAAAATATTAATCAAGCTTATTGGTAGAGGACAACAGGAGTAGTAAAAGTGTTTTTCAATATTCAGTCGAAGGTCATAGACTAGTTCCGCGACATTTCTCTTTTGGCTTGGAACAAAGGTCCGATGCAGTCCCCTTCACTGGTATGTATGCACCAACAGGAAGCCTTCTCAAGGCGAACACGATGTTGTCGATCAAATTCATGTGATCAAATGTTTATGAAGTATTTAGTTATAATATAATTACAAATTATAATTCTAATGTCGTTGATACCTTGCAAACACTTATAACATTAGTTTTTTGTTGAGTTGAGCGAAGTGAACTCTTACTGGTCAAAAGTGTGTTTCATTGTAGTTTAACTCTTCCTGGGCTATTTGTAGTAGACCCCTGAAATTTGGTAGGGATATCGAGCATAGTGTCTTGTGTGCTGTGAAGTTTTTTGGTGACAATTGTAATTGTAGTTTTTGAATAAATGGTCAAAAAGTGCCCATAGACTTAGGCTGTGGAACGTTAAGTCTTATGTTAGTGTTAAGTGCTTGTTTTTCACTATTCACTATTATATACGAGTACTTCGCTCAGCTCTTCCCGCCATGCAGAGCAAAGAGGCGTTTCCTAGTATAATTTATGGTAAAACAGTTATTTAACTTTCTTCTTCGTTAATTGACTTGTCAGTAAAGTCTGCTTTTACAATGGAATCACTCAATTCATCAATTCATTAATCTGTACAATATAGATATATTTATTACCTAATCCCTAAACACATGAAAATGTAAAGCACTCATATCCTAGTAGCGCTGGATATAAAAATATTAATATATTCTGTAAAATTACTCGTTTGTATTATTATAATATCCTTATTAGGTATAAATTTAAACACATTTTCCAAAGCCACCAGTATACTTATGCGGTCGAGAGCAGTTACATTTGCTTATTATTCTGAGTGCGTCGTCATAGCGGAATTTCGCCGTGGCGACGGTGACACCGTCAACCTAAGTTGACTTATAAGCACATAATATGCTGCTATCATTATTTTTCTTTATAATAAATTATTTTAATATTGATTTCATATCATATCTGTTGAAATCAACTGCACATTGATAAGATTGTTCTGTTCATTTATCATTAATAAAACTGCGATCTTTCCGCTTTGCCAGAATAGATATAATCTATTGTACGATATATCATATTGATACGTACGTAAATAAAAGTTTTTATTCAGAACTGTTTTTTTTAGCTTCACGCTGTATCCCGCACACAGCAGGGTAGGCAGAGGGAACCTAGTGTTAAGACACACCGTTCCTCACTTTCCGCCGAATTCAGAGCCATTGCGTGTTAAGTGGCGGAACGTAACGCCCTGCGTAACGACTGGCCCCAAGAACTGTTATGTTTCTATGACTTCACCACCGACAAATTCTAACAGAAAATCCACTGCACCTGAATGGAGTTTTTTGTTGAACTCTTGACTCTATTCTCATTATAAGACTTTGCGAATCTTTTTTACTTCAGAGTTTTTGTTCCAAGATTGAGCTGATAGTAAGATCGTAGCAAGACAGTCAGGGAAAACCTAGTGTTAAGACTCACTCTCCTCCTTCTCACTTTGTTTTTCACTTTTCACCTGAATTCGAGAAATCGCGTGTTGAGTGGTGGAACTTAACGCTATGCTTTGTCTTAGGTAACAGAGTGGAAAAATAATTTTATGTATAATCATTTCCCCGAGTGGGAATCGAACCCACAATCAATCGTGTTTTGTGTTAAAGTAGTCAGACGGCGTGCGTGACGGCCTTTATGTATTTAGGTATATTATGAAGATAAGTTCTTCCTTAAAATGCAGGATAAAATTAATATTATCGGTTTCTACTGTGAATTGCGACTTTGTCAATTAAATCAATTATTCATGATTTACCTACAAGTTTTCTGGCTTTAGACGAAATATTTTTTATCTCTATTTATAGTTTTAGCCGTGTCCGTGGAGCTTAATGTACTTTACCAAGGTTACACGAAAGGAATTTGATGACAAAACTTTAAAAGACGTATATTTACATAATAATTTAATATATGGGCTGTATGAAGTGAAAATAAACACTTATATAATAGTAAAGATATAGTTAAGGAATTTGAGAGGATGTTTTATAAACAAGACATTATAAAAAGAAAAATTAAATTAGGATAGCCAAAAAGTAGATAAAGGAAACAAGCAAAATATACTTTACCTTAGTGCGATCTTTGTGACATTTATACATAATTTGAATGTGTGTGCAGTGTGACCTATCGAAGAAGTCAAACCAGTTTTAATGTCAAAGTTGAAAAAATACAATAATTTGAAGAGGAACTCATATTATTTAAGCGCGTGTTATATTGCTTTATTGTTGTATTAATATTATATGTACCTATAATATATGTTTATTCAGTTTTTGTGGTCATACATATATAAAATGATAAAAAATAAACTTTTGCGCATCTACTATATTATATCCCACACGACAAGGTTAACTGAAAGAGAATGCTTTTAAGCGTTCAGCCCGTCTATTGTATTTTTTTATAAATAAATGAATAATATTATTCGCCAATTTATAAACGTTAATAAAAATATGTTTTTTGAAGTACATATAATATACTTTTTATTCTATATATATATTACTTTTTACATTCCAAATATGGATTCGGTGCACGCAAAAAATGAAGTATAAGGTAGGTTCATATGCATAATACTTAGTTTAGTGTTTAAGCACCAAATTAAGTATTAGGTACATGTAATACTTGAGTATTATATGTACATTTTCTACATTGTACTATAGAGCAGTATGTTAGGCTTCTCGCTGAGCTTATAGTAGGTACATTGTAAGCACTTAATTATAGAGATAATTACCTTAAGATATAATTAGGTACCTACTTAGTAGAAATGTATTTGATGTTTCACAGAAAACAAATATTTAGTAGTAATTTATGAAAGAAATTTCAGTAATCAATTTTTATGTAAAATAGTGATAGAAAATTATTATTTTTTAAGCGACTTTCAAAAGGAGGAGGTTATCAATTCGGCTGTATTTTTTATGTGTGCTACCACCGAACTTTTTACTGAGTGGATTGATTTTGATGATTTTTTTTTTAAATGATTGGAAGTGGTTGCAGTGTGGTCTCATTTTTCTTCAGCTAAATCTTACAAAGTAGTTTTTTGCCAACTTCATAAAAAGTGGAAAATTTACAACCTTATTTCAATTTTATTTTACGTATCATGCCACATTACTTTTTACTGAGTGTACCAATTTTACCATTTAAATAATTTGTTAAATTATTATATTGACGGCCAGTCTGTTTTAAAGTGAATGCGTGTTGGGTGATGCACCCGCACCCACACTGAAATTTAAATAAAAATGAAATGAGTACTCATTTAATTTACATTATTTCAGATAATTCCCCAATTATCATTTCCAATTTTCATTTTAGAAAATGTATTTATAAACATTTTCTAAGCTGACAATTGGACCTACAACCATCACATATGCGCAACAATGGCAGTATAATATATAAATACACATGAGTATTATATTTGTATTTACGTATGTAAGTACGTATATAGTTATAATAAAGTCCGTAAAGACAAATGATATATTTGAAGACTTCAGTTTTAAAGCCACAAAGATATATTGGGTGAATTGTTTAGCCTTTGTAAGAGGTTTTGCAATGTGCCGTAATGTACTGATCTATGTGAGGTATGTACATAGGCTATTTCAATATGTAGGTACATACACCTATGGACATGGAAATGAACTATGCAATAAACAATTAGTAATCTCAACATAGTTTGTAGTAATTAATGTAATTACTATGATTAGTAATATGCTCATGATTAGACATCAACATTACTTTAATTTAATATTAGGTATATACATTAAAACACGAAACAAGTTTTCATTATTATTTGATATTTTAACGATCAATGCAGAAATGATGAAACTATAAAATATTTAGTCCTTCTGTGGATTATAAATAGTAAATCTGTACTACCAGATAGAGAATAAGAATCACGGGCCTGGTTATATGAACTGTAGTCTGTAAGAATAAAAAAATCGTACTTGCGAGGTGTGATGCTAAAAAAGATATGGCCTGCCGCCTGCGTCTGCATTGCACGTAGGCGTTGCGTCGCGTCGGCCAGTGACCGCCGCTGACCGCACTTTGCGTGTTTTTTTTCTTATTCTTTTGACTTACTTGAATATAATACATTTGTGATTTAATATGGTACATGTTGCATCTCTACTATTATATCATCATTACAGATTTGAACACCGTTATGTAGAGAAAAGATGAATGGTAAAAAAAATAGAGTATGTATACCTCTGTGATAAAGTAATTTTATTTTAATTTAGCAGGATGAGGATGATGATCGTCATCATCCTTGAAAATATTTTTATTTATTTCAAATTAATTATCAGTTTGTACATAAAGTGCTAGTAATTCGTTAGACACTATTTTTTTTAGCTCACGCTGTATCCCACACACAGCACGGTAGGCAGAGGGAACCTAATGTTAAGACACTCCGTTCCCCACTTTCCGCCGAACTCGGGAGGCATTGCGTGTTAACTTAACGCCGCGCTTTGCCTCGGATACCAGAGCGAAGTAAATGGAAACATTAAATATTTCCACTCCTCGAGTGGGAATCGAACACACAACCAGTCGCTTACAGTCACACGTTCGTGCCACTGCTCAGAAAGAAGAAATATTTTAGTATTCCATGTATTGTGTGTGTGGCGGGTTCATGATGTTGCAGGAAGAGGTGTAGTGCCTGTGGCCCTTTAAAATGCGTTAAAGGTCGCTCCAACAATCTGAGTGTCTCTCTCTAACACCCAATACTATATTGATTTTAAACAATTTAAAATTATACTTGATACCAAAAATGTTACGTACATATATAAATAATTATATCAAAATTAAAATTAATGCAATATTTTCATAATAGTGAGCGCGGCACTCTTTCAATTTAACGTACAGATATTAAGCCCACGTCTTTCTCTGTTTCATAAGCGACCCACTTGCCTACCGCCACACATACAAACCCCCGCCACCGTCACTTCTCAGGGTGACCTTACATTGTACGTTGTTGTTATGAGAACATGGTACACACCCACCGCTCAACATACTGCAGTTTCATTACACAATACTTACCAACGAATTTTAGTAAGATAGACAAGTGTGACGACACAGCTAACTTGCAAAACTTAGGTGGGTATATATGTATGTATATTTTGTGATGAAAGCTTTTGCCTTTCAATAATATATATTTTTTTCTTTTATATTTTTTTAGCTTCACGCTATATCCCGCATACAGCAGGGTAGAGAGAGGAGACCAAGTGTTAAGACACTTCGTTCCCCACTTTCCGCCGAATTCTGTGGCATTGCGTGTTAAGTGGCGGAACTTAACGCCGCGCTTTGCCTCGACACCAGAGCGCTCTGGTGTCGAATAAATATTTTCACTCTTCGAGGGAGAATCGAACCCACACCCAGTCGTTTACAGTCACATGCCAGGCCACTGCG
Source organism: Dryas iulia moderata (assembly GCA_019049465.1). Lineage (NCBI taxonomy): Eukaryota > Metazoa > Arthropoda > Insecta > Lepidoptera > Nymphalidae > Dryas > Dryas iulia. The sequence continues at coordinate 6,909,776 of CM032417.1, forward strand.
CCACGACTGGCCCCAAATAATTTAAAGTTTAAATTAAATTGTACTCTCGAAGACGTCTCGCCTGGATGGAAATTAGGGCCTGTCAGATTTATGTGGCGTTTTTTTCATTGGGCATATGAAAACAAAAAGAGTACCTCACTAACTGCACGTCTCAGAGGTCATTGACTCAACACTCAAAGTTACATCTTCATGGCTGCAACAACATTCACGCATTTGAAAAACGTATGCTATAATGTGTCGAATTGAACATTCAGATAGGTAAATTTTATTCACACTCTTTATTTCACAATGCATTAATACTTTTTTGAAATAAGTGCATACTATTGCTTTAGCTTTAGGTGATTGATTACTGTAGTTGTATATTATATGAAGGTTACTAGGTTACTAACCAGTATTCAAGTATAATAAAGTTTAAGAAAGATTAAACTTTTTTTGTGATTTATTTGGGTTATATAATATATTCACGAACGAGTCATTGCCTGAATATTTCTATTTCCTTGTCATTTTAAAATTTTACGTATTTAGTAATGTTAAAAAGTTTATGTATAAAGTACATATTCAATTCATTCAATATCTATGTGAATATTTAGGAGTTTACTTTCAAGAGCTTTAGGCTTTTTCCCACGCATAGCAAGGTGTAGAAACTCGCGGAGTCATAGAGAATCTAGTGTCTAGACCATTCGTTCTCAACTTTCCGCCCGAATTATAGACTGTGTGATGAAAGACGGAAGTCAACGCCGCCTGTATTAAGTACCAGAGCGGATTAATGAAAATAATTTTAAATATTAATTCCCCGGTGAAAATTAAACCCACAACTAATCGCTTTTGAAGGCAGGCGATGTTCAACTGCCCCAATAATGGCCTCAGTTTAGTTTTAGTATATTAAATCATTTGATGAGAACAATGAAAAACAACTGATTCCTATGAAAACCTACATATGAAAACTGTTTAAAAGCGTTGTTACATAATTTGTACAAATAAATTTCTTAATGGCACTAACTAAACTCTGATTTAGTAAGTAGGTAACGTAAAACGATTCAGTCTACTTAGTATATAATAATAGTATTAATTTCTTTTCTTATCTCAAAACGCACCCTCAAAAGAATTACACAATTACACAACACAAAAATTCATAGAAATATTTAAAATACCTGTATTTCAATTGGTTAGTTATAAAATTAATCCATATCATTAAATCATGCTATATAAATGTAATCTGCATACTTTAAGCCTTTCTGAAGATTTTACGTCAGGTACTCATCGATAGGGAACTGACTTGAAAATCCCCGGACTGTGAAACATATATAGTATTATGTATCTACTGTATATATGTAAGTATAGTATATATGTATTATAAAAACTGTTTGATCAACTTGGATGAGTTATTTTTTCACATAAAGCTTTAATTTGTAGCCTAATTAGTTGTAACAAAACTTTCGACATGCTAATACTGCATGCGTTATGTATAATCATTTTAGTATAAGTATATACAATGTTGTATATTTTTGATTCAGATACTATGAAAAATATCTAATTTAGTGTCAAGAGTGTAAAATTGAACAAAAAAATTCCGCTCGAATTGGAGACAATACGTATTGAGATAGGCGATATTCAAAACTGCGCTTTTCTTTGAATGAATTAAACAGTTCAAATATAAATTATTCCTTTGAGCTCCAAAGGGATCGATCACAAAACCATCGTGTTAACAGTCACACGCTGCCCCACTACGCCACGATTCTGTTAGTACCTACTATTCATCTTGCATTAGAAATATTTGCGTAATAATGTATTATTCACAAGTCTATACTTAATATTGTTTCAAATGGCATTTACGTTAGGCAATATTATTAATACAGGTAATATGTGATGTCTGCACATCATGTCAAACTTCAGATTTAGTACGTGTAACCTAGTTGGGTTACACCTAAAAATGATATACCTACCTATATAAAAAGCTCTTTGTGAGTGTAATGGCAGTTCTACTTTCTTATTGTAGTTACCGATTCTTTTTTAAATACTTGTACCAAATTGAAATAATCTTCAAAAAGATTTTTTTTATAATACACGTTCTTTTTGGCTAGTGAACTTTTAAATTAGTGCTTGCTCTGATAAGTTACAATATACCAAGCCACGTATATTCTATTTGTACTAAGATCGCATACACCCTCACAGTTAACAAAACTTCGGAAGGTTACCATATATTGAATCGAGTATCTTAGATTACAGAATCTGTTTACCAGTATAATTGCTTCTTGAAAGTTGATGGATCAGTTAATTCCCGTGATTAGAAAATAGACATTTTGTTTTAAAATCATTTATTTAAGTGTCAAGTCGTTTTCATGAAATACATAATTATTGTTATATAAGACTAACTAAATAAATGTTAACTTTTTCAATTTTAATCCCGAAAAAATATATAATCAAGCAAGTATAAAGCAATCGACTTATGTAGCTTCTTTGATTATTGCTAAAAATGACTATCACTATCCTTATCTACTACTATCTATTTAGGTACACAGATTACAATAGCAATTAATATTTATATCTGTAGTATAATTGAATGATTTTTTCTTGTTTATTTTACAAATTCTATTTTTAAAGTTGTATATTTTAATAAAATGCAATATTTTATAAGAATGTTAAATATCTATATATTATTACCCGCTTTGTAATATTAAAATTATCATTAAAACTATAAATCTATATCTATATATAATAAAACTATAAGAGCTTTCGTTGAGAGGTGACACTGAATATAAATTTTAAAAAAATACCACTAGTGGAGTTAATGTAACAGAAGCCAAAAATATGGATTTTAATTTTTTGTCTCTATGTCGGTTGTTCGCGTTTCACGCAAAAACTACTTGGCCAATTTTGTAAAACTTTTTTTGTACATAGTTATTAGTCCAATGTTACATATAGGCTTTGATTTATTTTGAAAATCCGATCACCTGATAAGAAACCGTTAGGATTTCCCGCCCGTCTAATCCATAAGAGATATTAATTTATCACCATAGGAAAATTGTTCAAAGTGATGAGCAGTTTCTGTTGATATAAAAAAACGAAAATCTGGAGCACCTGATGTGATATGTTGCTCAGCTCCTAGGGTAGCCGAGCAATATTTTAAGAGATATAAATATAATGTCTTAGAGTTCCACGTGATGAGGACTTTCTAAAGACGGTGAAAATTGGAGATCTAAAACACTTCAACATAAAATTAGAAGGGTTGGGTTACGCATTACTTTACTAACTTCATTTGTTTCCCTGTTAGGAAAAAAATTAAACATTGAAACATTGGAAATTTGAGTTTGTTAGCATTTCAAAAAATTAAAAAAAAAACATTTAAGGCTCTAAATTTCTAATTTTATTTAAACCATTTTCAGATATCAATACGGTAAATAAAAACTCAAATAAAAAAATAAAATATTATATTCTTTCTAAATCACGTAATTAATAGTTGTTTAATTAATACTTAGAATGATTGACTTGACTTGACTTGAGAAATGATTGCATACATTACTAAATTCAACGATTTTTTCAGATTTTTAAGAAAAACATTAGTTGAACCGGTAATTGACTCAAAAAACATTAAGTGTACATTACATACAATATAATAACTTCAAGACATTCTTCACGAATGGCAACCGAAGAGCGGAAATCTTACAAGATTTGTTAGTGTAAATGAATTGATACTTCAAATGAATACAGTCTAGGCCCAGCCATGCTTATACTATATTCAATTAGACTGCAGATTTTACGGTAGTACAGTAAAGTGGTCTACCATTATTTGAACATCCCTTACCGATTGACACATTCATATAATATTCATACAATATATAAGTCTCTATAGTTGTAGAATTCGCAGGCGAAGCCACGAACGGGTCTCTAGTCAATAATAAAATCACGTAAATTATGATGACGTATGTTAAATATTATTAAGGTTAATATCGTAAAATTGATTATCTAATAGAAATAAGTAAATAAAAAATACTAAGGACGCAACCAGACCATCAATTTCGACTCAGTGCGCTCGCGAAATCTCGGGTGCCGTTTACATATTGAGCGAAGCGAAAAATGAAAATTATTTCGGTTCGAGCAGTTCATAGTAGCCAAAATTTTACGCTCGAAATTTTTCCGCCATAGACTTTGTTCGCCAATTTTTCGGTGATAATTCCTCAACGACATCAATTTATTTCTTATTTTTTTAACATCACAAAGAGTGCAAAAATATTCATCACAAAGAGTGCAAAAAAGTCTCCAGGAGGGCGCTTCGCTCGATAATTGACATTCACTCCAGATTTTCAAACTTTAATTTTCAAAATTTTCTTAACCTGACTTTTTGGTTATAAGAGTGAACAGGTCCTAAACAATTTTTAATATTCATCACATAGATCCAAGCTTGCAGTCTCTATACGAACTTAAGTACTTTTTTCAGCTTCACAGTTTTTCCCGAACAGCAGGATAACGAGGGAGAACCTAATGTCAAAACACTCCCTTCTTTACCTTCCGTCTGAATTGGAGTCATTGCGTATTAGATAGCAGAACTCAACACCTTGCTTTGTATTACGAAAGCGAAGAAATGAAAATAATTTTAATATACTCATTCCCCTCAAGTCGGAATCGAACCCGCAATAATCATATTTACAACCACACGGTGTGCCACTGCCACAATAACCTTAATAACCATTCAATAATACTACGACAGAATTATAATTTTAAAAATATGATTATGTACATATATTTTTGTCATTAGTTGTTCAATGCAATATAAAATTAAATTTCTCAAAACCCACCCTACATATTAACAGAAAAGAATATACTAATGGATTTGAAGAACGTTAATAAGGTATTATATTAAAAGAATTCATCATCAAACATAAAGGTCAAAGTCATTTTCCATTCTATCATTCATTTAAATTAAGACTTTTTGTGTTTGAAGACCGATATGTCCACCAAATTCTGTAGTAGGCTAATTCTCTGTCCTTAATGTCAAGGTTAAAATATATTTACAATTTATTATTAATACCATCTTCACGCGTTATCCGCAGGTTAGGAATAAGTTTAGCGTAAGCAAATAGACATATGTATTTTTTTGTTCTCTGCGTTTGTCTTTAACCATGACATATTAGTAATCAATTAAAAATATCTAAAATTCCCGTACTTCATACTCATTCCCGATTACTTACTCGATTTCCACTCAGAAGGGTGATTATATTTATTTTTCATTTCTTCTCTCTGTTTCCTAGACAAAGCTCGATGTTGCGTTCCGCCATTCAACACACAATGTCACGATTTCGGGCGGAAATCGGAGGAGTGTCCTGATACTAGGTTCTCTCCGTCTATCCTGCTATGCGGGGCAAAACGTAAAACCTTTTTTTATATTATTTAATTAATAGTGCTATTAAATCAAGATAAGTATGACTTTTTGGTTCAAACAGTATTTCCGATAAGTTTTTTAAAAATCGACTCGACACACTTATGGGCTGGTTATTGCTATAGTTTGTGATTAATACTATTATCATTTAATTAATGACGCATGCACAATACCTTACTTATAAGTGGAGTTGCATCATTAAGTAATTTAATAAAATCGGGACCAGGTATAGAATTAAAAGAACAAGAAAAAAGTAAATCTATCGTCGTTGTATTTTTGTTTTTGACTAATTTTAGAAAAAAAATAACTTTATTTGTTATAAAAATTATTAATTTAGTTGTTTTTTTTTAATATTTTAATCTGAATTTATAAAGAGTATATGACTATTTTTGTTATCGTTACTGTGTATTTACGAGCTTCTCAAGCAGCAAATCTTTATTATGACGTAGCACGTGAAGTAACTGTAAATTAAGGTTATACGTTTTATTATTTTTTTTCTTTAGCTGATACTTTTACTAATTTATATTATTATTACTATTGCACAGCCTTTATCGAGGTCCATCCTACGTGTTTTTTCACAACCTAATTTATGCCAAAATATTTAGATTTTGAACCAGGCATATTACATAAGATATATATGCTATAACATCTATCTCACTTATTTTATTGGAAAATTTAATTTAATAGATGGCTCTAAGGTGCGAGTAACAATACCCCTAACGATGCTAACAGTTTTAAAGTAATAGAAAGAAAAGAAAATATATAATAATACGTTTTTTATTCTTAACATAATACTAAACTTAAACAATATTCAAATATATAACGAAAAAGTCTGTTGTACAGATTTCATATATACATTTATATAATTGTGTATTTAAAATAATTTAGACATAATATTTTTGTGCCGAAACATTTACAATGAGTATGTGCGTAAACAATAATAATAAATATATATTATTTTTATCACAAAGTAATTTAGCCGCCGCAGATACAATCACGTCCAGCTTAAGGTATCCAAATAGATCGATAAAACAAGGTAATCAATGACTAAAATAATTACAAAAAAATAACCAATATTGTAAATAAAAAAGTTATATATACAAAATGCTATATAATTTCATTTCATACATGTTATATTTACATTTACTTTTTGAAATTTCCTAATTTCTTCATATATTTTATTATATACAATTTACATTTTGGACTAGCAAACAGATATTATAATACTAGGTATTTTAAAATTTAGACTTATTCATAGTGATGATTTCAATTAATATAATAACATATTTAATTATGAACATGATTTTATTAAGTAACAATATGTAAATCATACATATAAAAATATGTATACAATACATCTTCAATATAAAATACAGTATATAAACTACTGCAGATATGTAAGTACTTAATATAATAATCTTTTATTGTGTGATTTTTATTCGAAAAAGTATTAGTCATTAACAATGACAGATAATCACTTATGATATACATGTATTTATTTATTTTTATAGGAAATTATAAAAAATATAAGTATTATTATATCTTTAAAAACATTACATATTCTTTTAATTACAAAATTATTAGCGCATTTGAGTATTTTTTAAAGAATATTTAGAGATATACGTCTAATATGCAGAGGTATATTTTCAATGTAATTAAAACGTAATAACGAGAAATAAGTAAAATGATAACTATAAAAAAGCGGTAATGCGTTTGCTTTAAAATTAAATATAGATTACTGAAATATTAAACATCTTCAAACTTTTAAGCATTTAATTACATGTACTTAGACGTTTTATAACGTAAATTGAACATTAATAGTTCATAAATTTAGTTAATGATGAAAGCAAATTAATTATTGTTTGAAATAAATGAACTAGTATAGTTAGACCTAGTACAATTCTTTAGTCAGTATTATTACAATCTTGGAAAAATTAAACAATGGAATGTTATGTAAGCCACATAAATACTTTGCTATTAAATTTCCGTAGACATCGGAATGCATTTAAATTAAAAAAATAAAATATTTTTTACACTAAGTTACTACACATGATAAAATTGTATTTTGTAGTTTATTGAAAATAAATCTCAATAATTTTTGACTTTACAAGAATCACGTATATTAATATAAAAATAAAAAACATATGCTAGAGATCATCAAATTTTACGAATAATCGACTATACAAAAATTTACTCAACGGTGACAGATTTTGCCAAATTACGTGGACAATCGACATTGCAACCTCGCAACACTGCTATATGGTAAGCAAGCAATTGCATAGGTATAACAGTAAGCACACCTTGAAGACAGTCAACTGTTTTTGGAATTTCTAATGTACGAGATGCTAGATTTATTGTTTCTGTATCTCCTTCTTCACATATAACAATAGGTTGTCCTTGACGAGCCCTTACCTGCTGCAACGCGTTCACGCATTTGGTGTAAACAGGGTCTCGCATGACTATCATCATTACCGGCATAGAGTCATCAATTAGAGCCAGAGGTCCATGCTTCAATTCTCCCGACATAATACCCTCACTGTGCATGTAAGTCAATTCCTTTACTTTTAAGGCTCCTTCTAGACATGTCGCAAAGTTATATCCGCGGCCCATAATCAGCAGTGAGCGCTGACGATATAGATCTTCTGCCAACGCTTTTACTTTACTGTCTAGAGCTAGTACTTGCCGGATTTTCTCATGTAAATGATGCAATCCCTCAATAATATCTGCTCTCCGTTTTTGTAGCGAAATGCGATCTTCACTTATAACTAATGCAAACATAACTAGGGAGAGGAACTGTGACGTATACGCTTTTGTAGAAGCGACACCAATCTCAGGGCCAGCATTAATATGTACTCCACAGTGTGACTCACGACAAATAGAACTGCCCACAGTATTTGTAATTCCAACAATGAGAGCTCCATGACGTTTGCAGTAACGGAGGGCCATCAGAGTATCTGCAGTCTCTCCAGATTGAGAAATAAAGAAACAAACATCATCACGGAAAACAGGTGTGTCTCTATCAAGAAGATCAGATGCCAACTCCACCATCACTGGAAGTTCAGTAAGCTCTTCTAGTAATTGACGTGTAGCAACAGCGCTGTGGTAACTCGTTCCACAACCAATTAACATCAATCGCCTGCACCTCTTGATTTCAGGAATATAATCTTTGATACCACCGAGGGTGACAGTACCATTTGCAAAATTAAGACGACCCCTCATAGTGTTTACAATAGACTCAGTTTGCTCAAAAATTTCTTTTTGCATAAAGTAATCATATTTGCCCTTCATAATTTCCTGTATTTCTAGTTTAAGTGTAAAAATCTCCCTTTGATGTGAATCTGTACTGTTGCCAGAAATGCGATGAATACTAAGCACTCCGTCTTTAATGTGAGCAACATCATCATCTTCAAAATAAAGCACTTTATTAGTGTGTTCAATAACAGCTGAAGCATCAGATGCAAAAAAGTATTCTACATCTCTTTCCTCTTCTGGCTCAAAGTGAGCATGACTGTTCAGACGAGGTACTGCTGGCACTACACCTCTTGTAGCTTTATTGTTGGTATACATAATTGGTATATGGTCACTTGAAAGACGTCTCTTTGTCTTAATACCAACAAGCAGGGGACTACCACGTCTGGTGGCCACACATTCATTTGGGAAATAACGAGACTTAAAACATAAACCAAAAGCTCCTTCAATTTGTAGAATTACTTGTTCGACCAGCTGCTGGAAGGTATAGTCCTTGTGTTGATGATAAAGATGATTAATAAGTTTAGCAATTACCTCTGTATCAGTTTCTGATTCAAAAGTGCATCCCTTATTCTCCAAAAACTGCTTGATTTCCTTGTGATTTGTGACAATACCATTGTGAATAACAACAAATGCATTATCTTCACCAGAGCGTTGAGGATGTGCGTTTAAGGGGCTAGGTTCACCATGAGTAGCCCAACGAGTATGGGCAATACCACAATGCGATTCCACTATTTGTTCCACATCTAACTCAGGGATACGCTGTTGCACCAACTCCTCAAGAGCGGCTACTTTCCCACTTTGCTTCAAAACAGCAATGTCTTTTTGATCTGCCGCGTCTACAGCGAGCCCCGCAGAATCATAGCCACGGTATTCTAAACGTTTTAATCCATTTACGAGAAGTTCCAATATCTCTCGTCTTGTCTTCGGTGTTAAATGACTAATATATGCGAAAATTCCACACATCGTAAGCGAAGCGAAACGTTAACGTAAAACCGAACCGGGTACACGAAGCCACAGCTAACGCGAGACTGAGCCTCAATACAGTATACGACAGATATTAAAGGCCTTCGTATATAACTCCTACCACTAATACGTTACTTTCACTTTAGGCAAAGCACACGTCATCATGTTTCTTTATCGTAGATACAACTTGCCTCGTATCGTAAATATACAAACATTAACAACAACCAGTTTTGCCGAATTGGCTGTCGAGTTTACTATCAAATTGAAGTTGGGCTTGTCAGTGTCAGTGTCATATGTATGTCAACTTTTAAAACTGTTTTATTGTAATCTCACGTAAAAAATCATGTTTTAATAAAAAATACATTAACTAAACAATGAATAAAACATTTATATAAAATTATAAAGATAATTAATATTAAAATGTGATATTTTTGAATTACAAAGTTACTGACAATTTTAGTTTACTATTGAAGTAATAGTTTATTATTGTAGTTTGTATCTTAAAAGTTTAAAATAATTTAAATTTTGTTCTTTAAAATATATAAGTGGTACAACGGTGAATTGCTAACATGTAATATTTGTAGATTCTGTGCCAAATTGGCGTTAGTTAAATTTTAAAAATGTGACATACAACATTTATTTTTTTAAATATTAGCGGTCCGCTCGCGGCTTCGCCGCGTGAACTCCACGTCTGTTTCGTTATAGTGCAACCCTCGGAGGTGGATTTTTGGAAAATAAAGTAGCCTATGTTAACCTTGGATTATCATCTATATTTGTATACAAAATTCTCTACAATCGGTTAAGTGGTTCAGATTTTTGATATAAACTTTCATCAACCTATTTCAATCCTTTACAGGTGGTTATTTGAAAAAATATTTGTTATATTTAGGTATTTGAAAGCGTGGCAGACAAACGGACAAACTTTCGCATTTATAATATAAGTATGGATTTCGTTTAAGGATAAAAATGCTCATAAAACATTTGTTCCTTTGCCAAAGTGCAACATTTATTATCAATCCCCCTATTTTAATTTAAGAAACGCTTTCACGGTAGATACTGAAGATGAGTAAACATAACGTAAGGCTTAGATATGGTATAGATATTATTTAAGGAATTGTATACAACCGCGGATTCAAATCGCGGTATCACAGTATCACGTTAGCACAATAAAAATAAATAATAGTGTTTCTCAATTTTAATTATCTCTGGGTTCTTCACAAGCGTTTTAAAAGGCTGTATCCGCGCCTTGTTTTACGTACACATCGTGTATAGAGTATATACGATGCAAAAGTTAAAATGGCATATTCAAATAATAAACAAAAGATTTGTTTCACATTTGAAGAATTGAATTTTTTCATTTTCTTTATGAAATTTATTGTGTTCATTCACTATGACTTCTTAACTTAATGATTTACGAAGTAAAATTTAAAGGCATGCATGCTCTTTAGTACGGAATGAGAGTTTTTTATAAGTGTACTTTTTTTAAGGACAACAATTTCTACTTGTTAGTAAGGGTAAAAATAAAACGTTCAATTACCAGTAGCTTCTTTATTGGTTTATCAGGGTCAAGGTCTTTACAAAATTATTGAAAAAATTACAAAGATACATTTAGCTTAATAAGATTGAGTTTTCATCGTACCTACGTAAATCTAAAATGATTTGGAAATTTAAATTGAATTTTTAAACCTTTGCGTTTTTCACCTTTTATAGGCAAATAAATGTTATAAAATATAAGAGTATAGTTTAAACTAGGAACAAAAATCACATTACATTCTACAAATTCCTCAAATTTCTATCAAAACGTTCTTAACGCTTTAAACGTATGGCTAAATTCAACTATGGAGAGTCGATTTACAACCGACTGCCCTCATATTCTACACTCTGATGTTTATCTCTTACTTACATACACTTGTTCAATCTTAAGAAAATAACTTATTTTTACCTACTGAAGTAAAAAGTTACACAATAATAAATCAGTTACAGTCACAACATGGGATAAAACGTGGAGGTATCAGAAGTTATTACGTCACAAATCACACTCCATGAAACTTAGGAAGCTACATGCATTACATTGCATTATATATCATGTCAAATATTATTTTTATCAACCAAAAGGCGAGGATGAATACAATGCGAGTCAAGATAAACTTAATGGCTTTCAAGATGAGACAATGAATCGCTACTAATGTAAATATTATCGCGCCGCGAGAAACGGGGATTAAAGATTCAATTTCAATTCCGCCTTTCCTCCTGAACTCCTTACGATGGAAAAACGAAACGCAACGAGAGTACGAAAACTCAAACTTGGCCCTATGTCTAAAAAAAATGGAGAGACAAAAACTTAACACATAAACGTAACTAAGACGAATTAGCTTGAATATCCTGTTCCGATAAATGCACGAGTTGGGACAGGGGTCGATGTCATCACTGAAGAAGCTCCGGTGAGGGGAGAATACGAGAGGTTCGGGGGGCGGTTCTAGGAGTCGCTGAAGCCCGGGGATAAAAGCGAGGGGTGACTCTGATAGCGGGTCCGGGAATGGGGGACGCCAGCCGGCTCCGGGATCGAGGCCGCTGGAGCTCGAGCTGGAGCTGGAGCTGGAGCGCGAGCGCGGGATGAAGCGCGGGGGCGAGTGCGAGCGGGAGCGGGAGCGGGCGCGGGAGCAGGAGGGCAGCGGGGAGACGGACCGGGGCGGGGAGGGGCAGGGGGTGGTCGCAGCGCTGTGGAAGACAGCCTGCTGCGAAGTGTTCGCTGAGGTGCCCCATAGTTATTTTTTCTTCTGGGCCTTCTCAGCGGCCTTGGTGATTTTACCTGTGGTAACCTCCTTGAAGGTTACGCTCTGGAACAAAAGAATGTCATATATGAATTTAAATCCGACACAAAAATTTAAATATTATCTTAAATATCATTACATAGGTACTAATTAGTATATTAAATTAGTATACATCAAAATGTAAGTGCCCGTACTCGTTATCAAAGTGTAAAAAGTCAACTGAATAATAAATGATAAGGAAAACATGGGTAAAATTTAAGATGCACCGGGTTTTTTATTGAATAACTAACGCACATATCCACATCGCACATCGTATATTATATGTAGTGTGTACGTACCTTGATGACGCCGACGGCGACGGTCTGGCGCATGTCGCGCACGGCGAAGCGTCCCAGCGGCGGGAACTCCTGGAAGGACTCCACGCACAGCGCCTTGGTGGGCACCAGAGTCACGATGGCCGCGTCGCCCGACTTGATCGACTTCGGCTCCACCTCGGTGGTCTTGCCTGCATTCATTTGTTATATCATTTTAAATTTAATATATTTTTAAATGAAGCGTATAATATTTAATAATTTTATTAAATTAAATTATATTTTATAAAATTACTTTAACATATTCTTATCAATGATTGGTAAGAGTTAAATTCTCGCTTCTTTAATAATCTATCGATCTAATATATCGTAAGAATTCTTAGGACATAAATATATAACATAACAGTAACAGTAAGAATAACGTTAATTACTTGAAACATTTTTTTTTTTTTTTTGTGTGAATGACATTTTTTTTAAAGAAATAAACAATGTTTACCGGTACGGCGGTCGCATTTCTCCTTGATCTCAGCGAACTTGCAGGCGATGTGCGCGGTGTGGCAATCCAGCACCGGGGTATAGCCGTTGCTGATCTGCCCCGGGTGGTTCAGCACGATCACCTGCGGCACACCATCGCCTCATGTACACTATTCTTTTATTATTATGTTATTTAATATTTTTATTGCGTTCGTCTGTCAACAGGCGTAATTTGTTAAATTATAGACAGCTATTCAAATCTCAGCTAGTGTGGTAACCATTTTTTGTGTCAAAAATTGTATATGCCATTTTTTACAGATATTTTGATCAATAGAATTTTATTTCATTTCTACCCGTGGGCGTGTTTTTTATTGATTAATTCAATAAATAGCAGATAAATAAATAATCAGTAAATAGTAAATTTACGAAGCTATCTTTTTTCGGCCAGTCGTGGCCCAGTGGCACAAGAGTGTGACTGTAAACGACTGGTTGTGGGTTCGATTCCCACTCGAGGAGTGGAAATTATATTTCCATTTTCTTCGCTCTGGTGTCGAGGTAAAGCGCGGCGTTAAGTTCCACCACTTAACACGCAAGCCTCCGAATTCGGCGGAAAGTGGGGACGACGTAAAGAACGTGGATTCGACGAAAGAGGATTCGACGGAGTGTCTTAACACTAGGTTCCCTCTGCCTACCCTGCTGTGTGCGGGATATAGCGTGAAGCTATATTATCTTTTTTCGAAGCTATACAAGCAAAATTTTTAGTATTATTCTTTTTGTACTATCTTTCTAGAATGTATATGTGTGTCTTATGTAGAATATATACTGCATATTTACTTCTGTCGAAAATATATTTAGTGTTGACTAATCAACTCGTAAAAAAACCTTTACATGTTGACAAATATTGTACGCGTATTAAAACTTGACACAACATCACAGCCTCACAACCTCAGAACTTCTAAATCTGTAATTAGTACACAAATACTGAATAAAATTGTCAAAAAATATATTATAAAAAGTCTCAACTTAAGTTCGCACAGCGTAGCGCGTTTTTTACTATATCTAATCAGTGGTAGTAATATTTTTTATTTTCGTTATAAACTGTAAGTTCAAGGTTTTTGATGAAGTGGTGGATTTCAACACCACGCTATACCTTAGATATCAGAGCGCAGCAATGAAAATAAAATAAATATAATCGTTCCCTCGAGTGGGAATCGAACCCATAACTGTCGTGTTTTCTAAACAGCAACGCACACCGCCACGATAGCCTCTATAAAAGATAACAATGCAGCAATTATCTATGTTACCTTATTTACATGTGTATAAACAAATCTACTTATCGACTTTTTCTATATTAAAATAATAATTTGTAAATAAATCTTATTCAATATATTACATATTTTTTTATATAAGTACTTATATAACATATGTGTCATAAATTAAGATTATTTAACATTCATATTTTAGATATTTCAAATCTGTATAGTAATTGAGACCTTTCTTTGGGTTACATTTTTTTTTAATTTGACACTTGAGCTAAGGCCTATCGACTTTAAACTTTCGATTAAGCAAGAATGTATGCTAAATCAGTTCAAGGCTTTAATACCTATTACTTTACCATTCTATTGGATACTTTAACATTCATATTTTCAATATACCTACCTATTATGTATAGTTAAACTCTACTCTTAAATATATTTTTCTAATACTAGGAAGACTCATAACTAATTTAAACATTAATTATTTTAGTAATTGCATTAGTCGAATATACTTATGATACCTAATCGCTTTTTCGAAACAATAATTTCGTCACAGCAGTTAAGTAATCATTACAAATTAAATATGCACCTAATTAGTCAAATTATAATAATTATCTTAATTGTAGAGCATTTGATACAAAACCAGCCAACAATCGTTAGTTTACGCAACATTATTTGTTTATTAGGTACTTGCGTAAACAGTGTAAGGTACCTACCTACATTAAAAAACTAGTTTTAATTTATTTTCTTACTCAACCTGACTTATAAACCACCTAATCGCCGTCGTCGTTAGTGGTTTTGCAATTATTTCCTGAATATCAAAATTATTTCCTCATACAAAATTATATTTCATTACTGAATTCAGCTAAAATATTTACGGAATTCAGACATTCTAATTTTGAAACGACTTTACGATTAAATCATTAGTGTGTTCATATGTTATTAATTGGCAACACTTCCAGTGTAACGATATTCTGATATTATTAAATATTATTTATTGTGAGAAAAAAAGAAATATGTTTTCACGTTACATATATTACAAATTAAAAAAAACAACAACAATAATCTATTTCCTAACAGTGCTGCTAACTGTATATGTAGCACTACTTTTTTAACAATAGTCACAGAAACCCTTGTATGAATATACTCTCTCCTACACTTTCCGACCTAATTCGATACATCGCATGTTTAGTGGCGGAACTCAATGCCGCGACTTGGTCATAAATGCCCAAAGCAAAGAAAAAAAGACAAATATAATCGTTCCTTCGAGTGGGAATCGAACCTACAATCATCGCAATCTAATAATATAAGAATCGGTTATTTACACTGCCATACACAAATCATGCGTTGCATCCAAAACTGGGTTAGCACACACAAGTGAGACAATATATTATACAAAAATATATTTTTACCTGAGCGGTGAAATCGGAAGCACCTTTTGGGGGGCAGTTCTTAGAGTCCCCGGCCACGTAGCCGCGACGCAACTCCTTCACCGACACGTTCTGTCGCACACAAACGCATATGCCAGAGTAAGATAAACATATATTATATATAGATGACTATATTATGTACAATATGTTAATTTTATATATTTTATTGTATAAGCATTATTATTTATTATGTAAATGTACTGGTCAGGAGGAATGTTTATTTTTTTTTAGCTTCACGCTGTAGAGAGAACCTAGTGTCTACGGTAGACGCGTTCCTTATTTTCCGCCAAATTCTGGAGACATTGCATGTTAAGTGATGGAACTCAATGTCGCGTTTTGCCTCGACATCAGAGCGTAAGAAATGGAAATATTAAATATCAAACCCACAACCAGTCGCGTTTACAGTCACACTATGTGCCCCTGCGCCACGACTGGCCTCATTCATTTTAATATATTTAACAAAACATGTAGTATTTATTACATTTTACAAATACCCGTGTATTTAAATAAAGTAAACTCCTTACCTTAACGTTGAAACCAACGTTGTCTCCAGGCATAGCCTCTTGCAGAGCCTCGTGGTGCATCTCCACAGACTTCACCTCAGTGGTGATCGCAGCAGGAGCGAAAACCACCACCATTCCTGTTTATTTATTATCATTTTAGTATTTTTTTAATTTAAATTTACTTTATTATAGGAACTAAAAACTAATTCACATTTCTTTATTCACCATTTTTTTCCTATTAACTTTTAACCTAGGACTATAAGTTTTTCTTTTGTAATACAATTAGAAAATATATGACGCTATGCTATGAACCATGCCGATATCTTTCTTCATATACATACTTACTTATCATCATATGGTAGTTTTATATAAGTAGGAGCCTGGTCGCGGCATAATTTAAATTGTTATATTTTTTTTCTATATAAACTGATTGAAAATAAATACTAAATATTACAATAATAATAAATGCACCCAATATAATATCAAATGTAGACTTATGTGTATGTGTATATGTTTTCATTAGTATACAGTATTAAAGGAAGCTTACATAATACAATAGTGAAAAGGGCAAATGCCCCCAATATTATATCAAATTATATTACGTGCAGGTGTGTGTGTGTTTGCATAAGTATATAATATGTTATAGTGACCTGGCTTCAAGATGCCAGTCTCGACTCGTCCAACGGGGACGGTGCCGATGCCGCCGATTTTGTAAACATCCTGCAGCGGCAGACGCAGCGGCTTCTCGGTAGGCCGCGACGGGGGCTGGATGGCGTCTAGAGCCTGTATACATTTATATGTCAACTTTTTATGTGAATTATTTTTTAATCTTATTATTTTTTACAGTTTCACTTTCTGCCTGAAATCTAGACTTTGCGTGTTAAATGGCGAGACTTAACGCCGCGTTTTGTCTTACGTACCGTTGTAGAACAGATGTAAATAATATATGATCACTCCGAGAATCGAATTCACAACCATCTCAATTACAATCAATCACTAACCCACTGCGCTACGACCGACCTCAATGTTATCAATAACAATTGACTTAAAAAAAACTATGCAAGTAGGCCGACACTATCAAAAGCAATTGAATTTAACCGCGAACCTAATATAATAATCCTCATTTTCCAGCAAAAAAAAATACTAATTCTTTTAAGCTAACACATCATTTCATAGAGTTTACAATATTACCTACCTCAATAAGGGTCTTGCCCTCCACCTTGCCGTCCTTGCGGTCGATGGTCCATCCCTTGAACCAGGGCATCTTGTCGGATTGCTCGAGCATGTTATCACCGTGCCAGCCGGAGATGGGCACGAACGCGACCGTCGCCGGGTTGTACCCTGCATACCGATGCTTTGTTATTACGTGATGTGAAAATACGATTTTTATTTTAGATTAAATAACCGATTCTTGATTGAATATAGACTATAGAAAAACGTAGCAAAATTGTAAAAGAGACATAAGTAATATATACTTTTTAAATTCGAAATGTTTTGTAAAGCAAAAACGATCGTACTTTTGAAATATTTCATAGTTACCAAATCATTACATAAAGTATTTTAAGTACCGATTTTCTTAATGTATGAGGAGACTTCCTTCTTAATTTCCTCATAACGCGCCTCATGGTATGGCGGCTCAGTGGAGTCCATCTTGTTGACTCCCACAATCAGTTGCTTGACACCGAGGGTAAAAGCAAGAAGGGCATGCTCGCGGGTCTGCCCATTCTTGCTGATACCAGCTTCAAACTCACCAGTACCAGCCGCAACAATAAGTACGGCGCAATCAGCCTGTACCGGAGATCAAATGTTGATATATAAATAATTGAGAAGGATACTTCATAAATGAATATAATACAAATAAATCAATTCTAATCACCTGGGAAGTCCCAGTGATCATGTTCTTGATGAAATCCCTGTGACCAGGTGCATCAATGATGGTCACATAGTACTTAGCGGTTTCGAATTTCCACAGGGCGATATCAATCGTGATACCTCGTTCACGCTCAGCTTTAAGCTTGTCCAAAACCTGTATACAAAAATTAAGAAATAAGACTCCCGTGGGATTTTTACTGTGTATTCATCATCTTGGAAGTCGGGATACTTACCCAAGCATACTTGAAGGAACCCTTGCCCATTTCTTGGGCTTCCTTCTCGAATTTCTCGATGGTCCGCTTATCAATTCCGCCACACTTGTAAATTAGATGGCCAGTAGTAGTAGACTTGCCAGAGTCGACATGGCCGATGACGACGATGTTGATATGTGTCTTTTCCTTACCCATTTTAGTATAGATGATCAATTGATTTCAGTTAAGTCAGATCTGATAAACAAATAAACTGCATTTAATTAATAAGATTTCACATTTTTAGAGGGTTTTAACATATTAAAAGTAATGTCTATAAGTTTAACATCTAAGTGCCAACATAACGCTGTGGGGAAGTTCTAACAAAGATATTACTATTATTAGGCTTTTATTTCCATATGATTTCATAAGTGGCTTAAGTAATGCCACCTTTAGCATACAACATCTCTATAAAGTAGACAATTGTGTTGTGAATGACTCTACATACTCTGTAAGATGAACGAAGAAGTAAAAATATAAGGTTAATTACGACATACTTCATTATGTCATAAAACTAATACCAATGATTTGATTCTGTTAAACTATGTGAACAATTGATAAATGTAAGCAACTTTGTCTACCTAACTGAATTTATTGAACGGTTTTAACCGTGCTATAAAGCCCACTCTTAAGCTTGTACCATCGGTCATAAATTCAAACAGTATTAAAAGTTATTTCAAAAACGTTAAGTATGTTTATGTAAAACATCATTTTTATGTAATAATTTATCACCTGTATCATATTTAAAGTACTTAAGTAAGTTCGATGTTTAATTTGTGTAGTTTTATTTTCTAATTACATTCGGCATTGCTCTAATTTACTAACTTACTGCTAGCATATTATTGCCTTAAACAGAATGAGGCAGCAGATTGTCTGTTCCTGTTTCTAATGTCAATATTATACAACACTTCGCTTGCGTGTTGACCTTTCTAGTCTTCTTATGCGCAGGTTTTTAATACGTAAGAAGTTCAAAGAATTAAAAATTGTTACTTTAGAGAAAATAGTTAGATAAATGTTGAAGAAAAAACAAAAGTCATATTGAGGCGGAAACCGGAAGCAAGAAAAGAATGTTATTTTGATTATTTAGTCTATCCATATATTATTGAGAATACATTATGAAAATGTTTTATATTAACAACCGGAACAGGTAGTTAAAAATCAATATGACCTTACGCCTTTATTCATCCAGTAGATAATCAGAGGAGCCTTGACAACTTTAGAATATTTATTTCAATTCCTGTTCTTGTACGCTAGGTATAATTTAGTAAACACCTTTCATTTTTAATCAATTTAAGAAAATGCAATTTGTCTCTTGGACATCGATCGATCATTTCTATACATATGTACTAATTTAAGTCTATACTGTTACTCAAATTCTGTTCATATTCTATTAAATGCACTATTACCTTGAAGAATCCAATTGAATAAACGTCTGGACCATTCAACTTAAAATATAAATCAAATAGATTGATAAGTTATACTATAAAAATTATGAATGCACCGCCCAGTCTAGAATGCACTAAGTGGGAGGCTTCGATTGAACTGGCAGCAAATCTCCGGGCCGAGCAACACCGGGCGTGCGCAGGACGTCCGGGACATCGATACAGCCAGCCTTATACCCAAATATAGAACACATCGCAGAATCTCAACACACCTACATACACCTCTTGCAATAACGCATTATTGATTTTGCATCTCCTAAATACACCCATATATGGGGAAATCACAAAAAAAGGAACGATGTTACAATGAAATAAACAGTTTTCGCACGTGACTTTTCACTATTGTTATACAAATTAACACAATACTAAACATATTATAGAGGAATACAATTTCATAATTAAAACTTAAGATGAAAAAGTTACTGCGCATAGTGATCACATTGATTATTATCACGGGAGTGCATACTATCTAAATTTAGAAAACTATTCTATATGCATTTAAATAGACGTATTTGCAAATGACATGCTCCGACTTGCAAAATTAGAATTTGCTTGTCGCCTGTTAGAATATGTAGCATGTGTAAGAGAGATACAATCTATTCGCACATGGTCCTACCGGCGAATTTGCTGCCTCCATTTTGTGCGTAAAATGCATCAACAAGAGATAGGTGTTATATGATTTTTTTCATGAATTATATATGCTAAATAATATTATGACAATGACAGCTAAAATAAACAAGGAAAAGTACAATTTTTATAAAATTATGTTTTTAACTTATAATCTTTTAAAACATCCTTGGCAGTTTTAAATATAACAACAATTTATTACAAAAATTGTGTGGTTCTCAAATTATCACCATTAATTAATATATCTTAACTGGTACTGAATATGTCGACATAATTGTCAAAATTGCTTGCAATTATTTAACAATAATAAATTGTCATAAATTATTATTAGGAAAATACTTAAAAGCGGTAATATTAATTTTAATAATTTTAATGCAATGTTGTTATAGAAAACATGAAATTGCGTAATTATATTAAGACGCCGGTAAATCTATACATATGAAGAAAGTAATAATTTAAACAAATTACTCTTAAATACATTTTTTATCATAAATATGCTGTGGAATTGTTTTCTAACTTACCGAAATCTATAAAAACAGTAAATATAACTAATAAAGAGAAATTTAGGAAAAAGACTCACCCTTCGCAACCGCAGTGACGAATTTTCTTACTGATTTTCAAGCATGCGCTCTGAAACTTCGCCCGGGAAATGCAATCAATAAAGTCAAATGAAGAACGTTTTAATATTTACTTCAGCTAAATCGCAACATATAATAAGAGCTGATGAAAAAATTAAACATAGGGAATATAAAATGTTAAAGCTATATGTTTAAATGATATTTTATATACCTTACAAATAAAATGATTTGAGAAAAACGGATGTGCTACACATTTTCTTCTCATGTCATAGATTATAAAAGTGTTTTATCCAGCCCTTCATTAAAAATTTTTTTGCAAGACATTATTGCACATAAAAAAGAAAATAATAATATATGACGAAATTTTTCTATTTAATATAATAAATATTTATAATATATGAAATTTATTTTGTAATTCTTATTTTGTAGTTTATATACATTGTATTTATTTAAGACTATAATTATTTATATATTTACGTACATAAATAAAATTTAAATAAATCTTTTTTTCTTCGTCGTATTATTCGTCTCGAATATATCAGTATGTTACACGCTAATTAAATGGCAATAGGTATTCATTTTTAAAAATTCAAACTTAGAAGGTAGGTCCCCTATCTTAAATTATTACGAAAAAATAATGCATACTTATATTATAAATGCAAATGTTTGTCTGTCACGCTTTGAAGGCTTATCTACCAGGCCGATTTGGATGAAATTGAGAATGAAAGTAGTAAAACTTACTGGGTTCAACATAGGCTACCTTTTTTTTTCAAAAAGCAACCTCTAAAGGGTTGAAATAGAGGATGAAAGTTTATATGAAAAATCTACACCGCTTGACCGATTGTAATGAATTTTGGCATAAATATAGTTGATAATCCAAGATTAAATATAGGATACTTTATTTTTCAAAAATCTACCCCTGAAGGTTGCAATATAGCGAAACAGCTACGTAAGACACGCGGCGAAGCCGCGAGCGAGCCGCTATTATATTACTATATTGTCAATATACACATCGTAATTTTACAAGCTATACAAGCCTTTGTATGTAGTATTTTAGGTTGTAAAATAAAATTGTATGTAACAAACTTATATTTCAGTTTATTTTGTAAGTCCATACTAATTTAAATAATCTTTTTGTCCTTTGGGGGGACGGGTATACAATTCCTCTTTGCTACTCGGTAGCGTAAGGCGGGGAAAGCCAGTAACTTGGTGGTAAAATATTCGTTCTAAAAACAACTATCATCATCTACTATCATGTCAAAAAACAAACTACTTAATGTCTGATGATATGTTCCGGTTCGAAGACATGTAAGCCTTATTCGCACCCATTCTTCTTCCTCCTTCACTTTGAAAGCCGGCAAAGCATCCACAATTCCTCTAATCTTGTAGATGTCAATTGGCGGAAGTCGTACCATTAGGTGGTTTGTTTGTTATGCCTTCACGGCTAATCTAGTAGGTCCATTTACACAGGATTCAGCATGAAAATAGTTCAAGAGGCAGGGTTTATCATAAGCAATATTTTCTTTCATGGGTTCTAATAGGAAAGTTTATAATAAACTAACCAAAACCACTTGACCGATATCGAATATTTTTTTTTTATTTTATCGAAATCGAGATGAGAGACTGAGAAAATAGTTAATGACTATTCTAGGTCAAACATAGACTTTTTTTTTCAAAATCGATTCCTAAAATAATGAAATAGGGTAAGGAAATTTGTATGAAAAAATGTATAAGCCGCTTAACTTAAGCGAAAACGCGGTCGAAAATATGAAGCAGCTGTAGTCGAGTAGTTCAAGCGGGCGGAGCCGCGAGCAGGTCCGTTTTTTTTTGCATATTTGCATAATATATATTTAACTTTTTTTGTTAAAGTTATATAATTCCGACAAAAATTTGAAAGAACCTACGTAAAAAATTAGCATCTTTCATCCTTTTTTAAACTATGCGTATATTCATGTTAAGGTAAAAAATAAAACCACTGAATAAATTTTACTTAATTTATTAATAAAATTACATAAATTAGGTATATAATGTTTTTAATACTATGAACTAATTCTTATTTTTGTTTTCGAATTAAATTATAAAGAATTAAGAAAATAAAAAATCTGTAAATAAAATTAAACCAACAACTAAGATAAATGGTGACGAATCAAAGGCCAGCTATAAGTGATTACAAAAAAACAGAACCATCTAATGAAGTTAAATTATAAAACCCAAAAAAAAGATAAACAAATACTATTTTTTTGCAATATACTTTAAACGTATTCGTAACATTAAACTAAACAAATGTTATCTAAATATTCATGTTATGGAATGTATTCATGATTCCCTTTATTTTTTTTAAATCATGGATATATATATATATATATATATATATAAAAAAACGAAAATGCAGAGTAAGATATCTATGATTTCCTATGGTGTAGGCATATCTATTGAAAAACAAAACCATTACGTCATGTAAACTATAAACATATATGTATACGATTCTAACATAATATTTTGTTTACAATTAAGTCGCTTTATACGTAATATTTAGCTGTAAACATATGACAGTTTCAGTGCACGTCTAGAAATGAATAATTTAAATAACAATTGCTTAAATGTTTCACAGGTTTACAAACGTTGTACAAAGGTTATGAATTAATTACTTTCACACAATAATCACAGATATTTCTGATTGGAGCCAATCTTGTATTGCATATAATTTATTATTTAGTGCCATTTTCACTTGCCTCCCGGCCACGGCAGATAGCTTCCCCAACCCTTACTTGGATTGGGATCTTGACCTAAAATAAAACAAACACAATTTTATCTTTAAGCATTTTTGCAGCAGGTCAAGTGTAAACTTTTTCTCGTGTAGCAATATAGCGTTATCATAATCCAGTGTCAAGACACTCTATTCTCCAATTGCAAATTTCTGGAATCGAGACATTGTGTTAAGCGATGGAACTTAACATTGTCTTAAATACCAGAACGGAAAAATTAAAATAATATGTAATAATTCCTCCATGGGAGTCAAACCCACACACCTTTTAATTTACCCACTATCAACGTTACTTATATAATACATTATTTGCGTTAAAACATTTAATAAGAGACAATAACCAAGCGGATAATAATACTGCATCACATTAATGGACAGAGAGTTGTCTACCTTTTGCAATCGCCTGTATTTTATGACTTTCTTCTGAAGACAGTGTTAAAATTTTTTGGAGCACCGGCACTAAGCGGCTGCGCTCGTCTCCCGGCGGCAGCGTCAGGAACTGTGAAATATATTTTCATATGAATTTTTTTATAGCACACATTGAATATATTCTTGGATTCTTGACTTAAAAGGATATGCTCTGGATGTTAACATGTTATTTGTGTAACAATTTTATTTATTAACCACGTATTTTTATAAATGAACACCTTAGCCTTGTTTTTTATTTATAACTAGATGTGCCGGAAACTTTGTCCACATCGAATTTAGCAAAAAGTTATAATTCTAATATAAAATAGCCCAAAAGTTATAATTTTAAAATAAAACAGCCTAAGTTACTTATTATTAAATAAGCTATCTATCAGTGAAAGTCCCGTCAAAATAAGTACAGTAACACGAGCGCCACTGGGTACGATAATTATGAGTTCAATTCCCATTCATATTAGAACTTAGCAATAACTTTACCTTACCTATTAAGCCAAATTATGTTCAAATAAACTAAATAACAAAATAACCTTAAGTGTGACATTCTTCATATATTCTGTATTATGCGCGTTGGCGGCGGATGCGCGCACGCGGCGTAGCTCGCCCTTCAGCAGGTCGCTGAGCTGCCCGAGACGCGCACACTCGCGCTCCGACTCCGCCAACAATACCGTCACGTGCTTCACTCTATACCAAAAAAAAATTTAAATAAAAAAATACCACATTGAAAATGAATGGATATTAGCGTTATACTATATCCCGTATACATCAACGTAGACAGAGGGGAACCAGATGATTTTTTTAAAGAGTCTCCGTTAAGACATACCGTTCCCCACTTACCACTCGCTTCTGGAGGTATTGTGTGTTAAGAAAATTAAATAGTAAACGTTTTTGGAGGGTATTTGGAATGTAATTAAAGAAGTTTGATTTATTCGAGTGGGAATGGAACCCACAAACAGTCCCGTTTACAGTCACACTTTGTGCCCCTATGCCACGACTAGCTTCAAATAAACTTTTTCGTACTACATTCTATCTAAAAGGATATTAAATAATTTTACAGTACATGTAACTTAACAAATAGCGCCTTCAATTCGAAAGTACCGTAAATCAACACAAAAACGTACAAAATTTTAAAAGGATTACACAAAAATACTTTCTTTTTCTTAGATTAGCTCTCTTTGTATGCATTTGAGGTACTTTTGAAATGAATGAGCGATATAAACAACCTTACATGTTTTAATACCAAATATTTGATTTACTTAATTACGATATGCATTGTTTTAACATTCTCGTTAAAAACTACTAAGCATTATTGTCTAGATAATACTATAAGCAATATTATACTTTATACCTTTGTTGCTGAGCTTGAACCTTTCTTCTTAAATCAGCAATTTCTTGTTCAGCTGTCAGAGAGAGTGACGAAGTATCGAGGAGGTCATTGTCCGGAACTCCTTCTTCCAGGAGTCTTTCTAAAGGTACAGGGGACCGTCTTCCACTACTCGATAGAAAAGATTTAGACAATGGAGGCGATGGAGCCGCTTCAGATCCCTAAAAATAAAAAAAATATATAGCAACTTTCAGCTTTTTTCTGTATATCAAAGTCATTTAGAGACAACCTAGTGTTAAGATACTCAGTTCTCCACTTTCCGCACGAAATCCAAGTTTTGTGTGTATCCAGCTTTAACTTAGGTGCCAGAATGGAGCAAAGAAAATAATATACAATCATTCCTCAGAATGGGACTGGAAGCAATAACCATCGCGTTTACAGTCTAACGCTGGCACTCTGTGCCACGGCGGCTTTCTATAGTTAGCTATTTTGTTTTAGTTATAGTAAATTTTAGGTACACGTAAATAATTGTCATTTCATATATAAAATATGAAACATCCTTTTTTTAATGTCGGCTGAAATTATAACAATTGAAATCGTAAAGTGCTTTAGTATAATACATTTCCTCAAGAGTTTCTAGGTCAAATATACTGTCCACTTGTACTGGTACTTGTAATAATCCCCTATTACGCGTTAGACATACGTAAGCCTTGTTAGCATCAGTAGGTGAAACGTGCTATATGGCATGTATAACATTTTCATAGTAAAATATCAATATTAAATTTATATAACGATATTTTACACTCCAGGTACAGTACGATATATGTAAAATTGTAACAGTAACTGATGATTAAAGAGAATAAAACAAAATATATTAACATTATTTTGAAATTAAATGACCTATGGTTGTTTCAGTTTTTACTTGTAAATTTAAGTTCGCAGTTGAGGCCCTCGTGGCTGAGTAGGACAGCGTCTGACTGCCATCGATATCCATTTGGAGGAATCATTGTACACAATTTTCATTTCTCCGCTCTGGTACATAAGACAAAGCGCGGCGTTGATTTATGGCCACTCTATGGCTATCTCTAATGGCGGAAAGTTTGATTAATGGCCACTCAACCTCGATTTCCGGCGGAAATTGGATGTTCTTCACTTGACAGTAGATCCCTCTCTGACTACCTACTACTAGGTTGAAAAAAATATTAATAGCATTACAGATAGTTCAATGATTTCCGCGGAACATATAAACATACTTACGAAAATTTATGCTAGGTTTTTTTCTGGCTTATTATGCTAGGTTTAATTGTCGAATTAAATATTGATCCTCTATATTATTCATAGCAGTTAACATTTAAACTTCTTTGACATTGACCTTGTGGTCAATTGACATTATTATTTTTTTAAAAAAGTTTTCGACATTTTTTTTTTCTTATTATTTAGATTACGATCTAACAATTATATATAATTATCGATCAATCTACTTTAAAGTTGGCTATCTAATCTTAATTTATAAAGTAAAATACCGTATAACTATCAAAGTGATAAGTATTCATGTTAATTTTAAAGTATTAATGATAAATATTCATGTCTTTGTAACCTTCAAGCAACTGACGCATATGTGAGAATCGGTATAAACAAAGAAAATGGCGAGGCAATATAACTTAGACAGCGTCTGACTGAAAACGCGAAGGTTCTGAGTTCGATCCTACTCGTGGGAAGGATTATTTATTATTTCATTTCTTCGCTGTGGTACCTGAGACAAATCGCGACGCTACCTTCCGCCATTTAAGACGTCTGGTGGACGATGTCAGGTGTTAAATGGTGACCGTGGTGTATTGACACTAGGTTTACTCTGACTACCCTACTATGCAGGTAAAAGCGTTATATCGTGTACTAGCGACCCGCTCGCGGCTTCGCCACGTGAACTGCCACTTTTATCCTCTATTGCTCATTGGGATTGATTTTTTTTTATAAAAGGGGGTAGTCTATATTTGACCTTACATCACTAATTATGTTCTTGAGAAAATCATCGATACATCTAGTACAATGTCTATACTATTTGATAACATATAGCGATAACTGTTATAGTAAGAAAACGTACGAAACCTGCTATCATAGTATATCTATATGATAGCAGATTTCGTACATATATACCATCTGGTATATATGTCCGAAATCTGTAGATTACCCGTGAAAACATAAAAGATATATATAGATTTTTGCATTTTTATAATAATAATATTAATGAGTATGGATATATCTAATACAATGTCAACTATATAATAACAGATGGCGCTACCCGTTCCAGAAAACGTAGTTACATCTACTGTCATATAGATTATATAAAGTTTTATAGACCGGTCAAATGTATCTTTAATAAATGTTATGCTTTTTTTATTTTATAATTATTTCAATTAGGGATATTAAAACAAATTTAGCTTCACTCGTGAACTATCGACATAATTTGAATGTCTTTTTTTAACGGACATAATTTTTCTGCGGGAGTTGTATTGAATACCAGGATGAAAACTATCCCATATGTTGCTCTAATCTCTTAGCTAACTCTATACAAAAACTCATTAATTTCTACCCGGTAGATATCAGTATACAAATAATTTACTTATATCGGTTTTTTATTTTTTCCAAAAAAACTACATGGAAAACCGGGATAAAAACTATCCTATATGTACCTTTGGACTATAAGCTATCATCATGCTAAAATTCATCCATTCTATCAGTACCTACTTTTTGCGTGATTGGCGAACAAATTAACAGACAGACAGACAGACAGACAGACAAAAATTCTACTGAGTGGATTTTTGGCCTCTGTTATCGATATATTAACGCACCCAATTAAAATTTTTCTGAAATTTTTCATGTACAGAATTGACTTTTCTACTTTTTTATTATATATAGAGAAGAGATGTGTGAACATAACCAACGTAACTTTAATAGACCGACGAAACTTATATTTGAAATATAAATGTGCCTTAGTGAGAATTAAGCTATACACACTATAAAGGCTAAAAATGTAATAAATTTTATCGATATATTCTTGGGTTATAAAGTAAAAATTTGATCAATAAGTATTCTTTAAATTTATATAATTATTTTATAATAAATATTTTAAATTCTCTACAATAATATGAGTGCTATTAAACCATTTTAAATACATACCAACATCATACAATACAATATAAAATAAATCAAGCAATAATGATTAGTAACTATTTCAAGAAATTAATGGATAAGTTCTTCATTTGAAATACAACCAAACAAAACAAATATTGTAACTAAAGATATTGGGATACCTTTTTATTTTTATAGATAGACCAAAACTACTAGACCTATTGTTAAATATTTTTCACCAAAGTAAAAACTAAAGTATCAGGAAGAAACGTAGTCTTAAATAATTATTCATATAAACGGTATAAAAAAATAGCCTACAATTTTTTGTTTATTAGCATGTGATGCAATAAATATTAATATTTCATAACTATACGATAAATATTAAAAGTTGCCATAACAAAAAAAAAGAAGATAGAGGCGTCTAAAATTTAGCTAGAACTTTAAAAGAAGTGCTAAAAGACAATATCTTTTTATAACGATTTACATTCATTTAATACATTAAAAACTTGACTGTGACGTGGCCAACATACATTTTTGTGCAAAGTGATATACACGGATCAGGCCACGCCTATGTCACGAGTAAACGAATCACTATTATGTAATTATG
The DNA here is from genome assembly GCA_019049465.1 of Dryas iulia moderata. Lineage (NCBI taxonomy): Eukaryota > Metazoa > Arthropoda > Insecta > Lepidoptera > Nymphalidae > Dryas > Dryas iulia. The sequence goes on from CM032417.1 coordinate 6,939,124, forward strand.
ATTGTTTTTGGGGCCAGTCGTGGCGCAGTGGCATGAACGTGTGACTGTAAACGACTGGTTGTGGGTTCGATTCCCATTCGAGGAGTGGAAGTATTTAATATTTCCATTTCTTTCGCTCTGGTATCAGAGGCAAAACGCGGCGTTATGTTCCGCCATTTAACACGCAGTGCCTCCGAATTCGGCGGAAAGTGGGGAACGGAGTGTCTTAACACTAGGTTCCCTCTGCCTACCCTGCTGTGTGCGGGATACAGCGTGAAGCTAAAAAAAAAATTGTTTTCCACATAGAAAAAATCGGCATTGTTAGTCTGAGAGAACCTAGTGTTAAGACAGTCCGTTCTCCACTTTCCGTCGGAAATCGAGGCATTGCGTGTTATATGGCTTATCTTAACGCCGCGTTTTGTCTTATTTACTAGAGCAGGGAAACGAAAGTAATTGTTTTCACTCAAGTGAGCGGGAGTCAATTCACCACCAATTTTATTTACAGTGCGAGGTTGTCCCACTGGACCACGACGGCCACGTAGTTTTGCCCTTTTTTTATTTAGCGTTATGTTTTATCCCGCTTACGCAGAATAGACCCAGGGAACCTAATATTAAGATACTCTGTTCCCCATTTTACGCCTAATTCTGGAGACATTGTATGTTATGTGACGGACGCTTTGCCTCGACACTAGAGAAAATTAAATATGAAGTATTTCTATTCATCTATTGGGAATCGAACTCACAACCAGACGTGTATAAAGTGATACTTTTGTGCCCCGGCACCACGACTGGCCTCGTGTATAGCATAAACAGACAAGAAGAAAATAAATTACCTCCCCTTCCTCTCTTGGTATTAGAGAAACATTTATGTCCATTTCGTTGTCACTCCCCTCCTCCCGCGGTATGACGGGAATCGTATATTTATCACGATTAGCATCTTCACTCGACTTTCCAACCTTCACGTTTTCTTGCATCTGTGCGAGCTGTTTGTTGAAGTTCTCTGTCTCCTTTTGTAGTTTTGTTTCTAGTTCACTTATTTGTGATTTGTAACACTGGGTTAGAGTTGAAACCTAAAACAAAATTAATTAAATTAAGTAATATACTACTAACTAAAACTTTACAATTTTCTCGTATAGTTTCGTATTGCCTACTTGGCTAGTGAGAAAAGAGAAACTAGTGTTAAGATATAGTTAAACCACCAACTAGCTAACTTTGTGCTATGCAAATTACAATTATGTAAATATTGTTCAAAAAATAGATTATTTTATCGAAGATCAAACCTATTATGAAACCGTCACTGTATTCAATAACTTCTCAACAAAGCCATAAAGCGGGAAGAAAATATGGAATAAAAGTTTACCTACTGTTAGTACCATTTTTAATATTAATTACTACAATAGTGTTTAAAATTTGAATTGTTAAATTTAGAGATTAGACTAGAGAATAATCGCTGGCACCCCGTAACATTAAAGTTTTAGAAATAATATTTTTTCTGATTCACGCTTTGTGCCTCATAGCGGGGCATAAACAGGTTAACCTAGCCTCAAGACACACCGGTCGTCACTTTCCTCCGAAAGAGAGACATTCCGTATGAGTGGGGAAACTCAGCCCCGCGCTTCGACTTAAGCAACAGAGTAGAGTAATGAAAATAGTTTAATAAAAATCATTCCACCAAGTGGGATTCGAACCCACAACCATAGCGTTTACACTCAAACGCTATGTCACTGCACCGCGACGGCCTCTAGATTAGAAATCATAAAATAATATTACAAGTTGATAATATCAAACATGGATAAAAATGTGTATATTTTTAAAAGAAATTATTATTAAATGTATTAATCGCGTTTGTTTATGTTATTCGAAAATACATTTTTAGATAATCCGACATTTCGAATACTTTACAGTAGCCTGTGACCAAGGTCTTACTATATAACGTTCAAAACGTTAGGTTTCTAAACAAGTTAATACATTACATTCATACATATATTTTCAAGAAAACAAAAGACCTTATGATGCTTATATTGTTTTATATTAGTGTACGCCCAATATCAATAATCGACCTAATCCAAAAACTGGAACCTTGAACTGATCCTGCAATCATTTTTTTAAGTAGATATTTTTTTAAGTAAACTTAGAGTTACTTTTAAACATTTTTAAAGTGTTATTCCACACTTAGGAAAATTGAAAAAGGCAAAGCCTAAGTGTGGAATAACACTTTAAAAATGTTTAAAAGTATTTAATAAAACTAGCATTCTCTCTTGCCAAACGATTGTTCGTAGAATAATTTTATTATAATTTTATATTAAGGAGGCGCGGGTTCGAATCCTGCTGCGTTCAAATTTTTATACGTTTTCTAAATGTTTTTTTTCAAACTTAGAGTTATTGACAAATCACCAAACGGTTCTTTTTAATTTACTTTACTCAAAAAAATGATTGCTAGGTCAATCTAAGATTTCAATTTTTGGATAACATTTTATTATTGATATTGGGCGTTAATTGATATTTACTTGCAACTTTTGCTGTGATCGTTCTAGATCCATCTGCTGGGAGATGCGCGTGAGGTCGGCCTGCAGGCGCGCCGTGCGTTGGTGCGCGCGCGTCGTCTCCGCATTCGCCTCCGCCAGCTTCTTCCTCCCATTTTCTACTTCAGTGTTCAAATCTGAACACTGTTCTCTGTTGGAAATATTAAATATATACTTTTATACTTTTTACTTACACATATATATGAAATGTAATGTAAAAGACATTAGACAAATGTTATTCACACAGGAAAGTCAAAAATACATTTTTGGAAATCATATAATAATTCAAACTAATTTATTTGAATCACGGTCCGTTGAGAATTTTTGGTGCACATGCTATTCACCGCATTTGCTTCCCCACCAGTTTCTACTCCAGTAGTCAAATCTGAACACTGTTCTCTGTTGGAACTGTTAAATAGTTAAATATGTACATATAGTTTTAAAATTATAAAATGTTTGCTCACTTAGTAAATCCAAAAAGACATTTTTAGAAACTGTACAAAAAGTCAATTAGTTCTTTTAAATCTTGCTGCGTTCTAAAATTTTATGCTTTTTCTAAAAATATTTTCACCATGTATATATCTTTTACTTTAGTAATTGTATTGTGTAGAATTTGTCTCTTAGAATATACGTCTATATTAAAATGTCATCTGAAACTTCGTATAAAGCAAAAAGGTAGTTTCACGCTTTATCTCGCATAGCAAGATAAGAGAAAAGCTAGTGTCAAGACACTCCGTTCTTCACTTTCTGTCCGAAATCGAGATAGTTATTACGCGTTTAGTGGCGGAAATCAATGCTGCGCTTTGTCTTACATATCAAGTAAAAGAAATGAAAATAAATTAAATATAATCATTCCCCCTACTGAGAAGTTAGATGACGTTCCACTACTTCGTTTGCGTGAACTATAAGATATAAAATCCAGCGACTACGACCTACTATAAAATATTAAAAGCGTATTATCTAAACATGCACATTAAGAGATAAAGTAGTTTAAATTAATATTATACTCGATTCGTCAAAAGTAAAAAACTGATACTAAAAATGAATTGTATATATTTCACACACTATTCCACGCTTGTTTGCGTGTAGCAAGACAATCGGAGAGAATATAACGTCAGGACACTACGTTCTCCATTTTTCGAGACATTGCGTCTTAAGTGGCGGAACTTAACTGCGCGCGTTGTCATGGTTTCCAGAGTTTTGAAATATATAATGATGGTCCCGAGTGGGACTATTTTCGGCATTAAAACTTAATCAAATACTATGGTGTTTATCTATTATAGTTGTTTCTTAATAGTGGTACAAGATCAGTGCACTTACTGTAAGGTAGAAAGTTTTTGGTTTAATGTCTCCACTTGAGCCCTCAAAGCTGCCGCTTCTTCCTTTAATTGTTCCTCTTGGCTGTGATCCACTGTTTGGTTTTGGCGCAAGACTGCCTGAGCTCTTACCTGCGGTACAAAACAAGGTACTTAGCCGCAAATTACAAACAATTTTCTTATGCCAATAACGCAAATATTTAATACCATACTTTATAACTGGTGTATTCCGTCTTCAAATCTGCCAACTCTATATTAGAAATGCGCAATTTTTCGTTTAATTCTGCACACTTGAACTCCAATTTCTTCATTTTACTGTTTAGCTCAACTTTTTCTTCTCCGATGCTCATAATTATTTTTTCTTTTTCGCTAAGAGCTGATGTCATGTCTAGTTCGGCCTCTTCGTTTTTCCGTTTCTCGTCTTCAAGGTCTTGCATGAGTTTGGTTATAATATCCTTCTTGGCATTCACCATGTTGTCTTTCTCCTTTCCATCATCCAAAGCATGCTGTAATTCCTCTTTGAGCAATCTATTTTGCGTTTCTTCCGTCTTAATCTGTTCCTCTAATAGTTTTATTTGAGTCTTCATTGCTGTAATAGTTCCTTCTTGAGTGTCGATAGTAGATTCCATCTGTAATTGAAAACATTAAGTGTAGTGGAATCTTATTTATAATATTCATTACTTCTTAGAAGACCTAGTTATATGGTGGCGATGGTTGAAACCAAAACTGAAACCAAACTACATTACAAACAATATTAAACATACCATATTCATCCTTATGACTTTTATGATAAATTGAGAGTGGGAGAAAAACCTTATGTATAATTGTGTTAAAGTAAAATGAAATATAATATACATGTCGTAATTGTCAATTACAGTAGCTATATTTGCAGTATTTGACAGGAAGGAAAAATTTTTTACCTGTATAATTTTTTTCTTATTTTCTTCCATTTTAGTAGTTAATTCTTTCATTGATCTTTCATAGTCTTCCATTTCAAGACTTAGAACATTTTTTTTCTTTACGTCTTTCAGAGCCTTTTCTAACTGTTCTTTCGTTGTTTTATGTGCTTCTATTTCCGCGTTCAATTGTTGACTCTTCTTTAAAATATTTGCTAAATAAAAGGAAAAATATTTTTCAAGGACGTGGTAATAAAAAGTAGATTACCAGTTTTTTTGCATAGCTGAGTACTTAGAGAATCTCGTAACAAAATATTCGATTCTCCACTTCATGCCACAAAAATGGAGACAACGCGTGTCAAGAAGCGATACTTAACGTCGTGCTTTTTCTTACCAGAGTGGAAGAAATGAAATGTAATTTAAATTAATTTCATTTCTTTAATTATTCGTATTTGCAGAATTCATCTAAATTTGATTTTATATAAAATTATTTCATGAGTTATACAGTCGAAATGCAGACATGTCGAAGTACATCACAAAATTATCATGATCCAAAGTCGTAATTACCATTAATAACATCTTACTGTACTAAACATCAATTTATAAAAAGTTCACCAATAAATACCTTCTAATTCAGTTACTTTTGCAGTTACATTTGCAACAGCTTCTAAATCAGCCGTTAATTTTTTTACTTTTGATTCTAAATCAGAAACATTACTCTTAGTGATTTCTGCCTCATTGTTGTTAGGACCATCTGGGTTTGCTACTTTTGGATTGTTATTAACATTTTTGTCAGCTAGAAGTTTCTTCAATTTGGTTTGCTCTTGTTCAGACGATTGTAGCTGAGTTGCTGTTTCGTTTAATTTCTTTTTCAATTTCAGTGCAAACATTCTTAACTTGGTATACCTATAATTAAAAGCCATCCAGAGTGTTAAATAGAGAAGCTTCAAGTTTCCCCCCACCTAGCAAGGTAGACAGGGAGAACCGTCAAGTAGGAATCGAGACATTGCTAGTATAGTGGCAGAACTTAACTTCACACTTTGTGTTAAGTAGAATGCAAAGAAACAAAATAATATATAATTATTGCTCCAACCATTGCATTTACCATTTTATATCATTTAGCTTTATATATCAGTTTGTTGTTATACTTTAGTGTATTTTTTAAAAGAAAATTGTATTTTTAAGCTTAAAATATTTAAAGAAAATGTAATAACGTATTTAATAGCAGTCATGAGCAAATTTAAATTGGGCTAACAACTAAAATATAAAAATCGTTATCTATATTATAAAATAAGACTCACTTGTCTTCAAAAGTTTCATCTAAATCTCTCATACGAGTGTTATCTTCAGCTCTTGATATAGTTGATGTAGACATATCTTCATTTGGCAATTCAACAACTAAAAACGCAATTAATAATTAATTCATTATACATAGAAAATATTATCTGGTAATAGTAAATTATAAACATATTAAAACTCACCAGAAGAACTTTGTTGCTTTAATTTATCTAGTTCTTCCTTTAAGCTTAAAATGATAGCATCTTTTTCCTTAACAAGGTTCAATGCAACTTCTTTTTCTGATATAACTGCTTCTATAGCTATACTATTTTGTGTAGCATGTTTTAAATCACCTTGTAAATTTTCTATTTGTTTTAAAAGATTATCTCTTTCATCTTTTACAGTGTCTCTATCCTTTTCTAGTGTTTCAATAAGCATTTCCATTTCTGAAATTGCCTTTTGAAGTTTCGATATTGCTTCTCCTCTCTCTTTAAGCACTTGGTTTATTTCCTTCATTTCATTTAATAATTCAGCATTTTCAGTTTTATAACCTACAAGTTTAGATTTCATGTCTTCATATTCCACAGCCAAACTGTCAATATCCTTTATTTTGCTTCGCAGCTCTTTCACTTCTAATAAAAGAGATGCATTTTCTTGTTTATAAGCAGCTAGTTTTGTTTCTAATTTGACAATGTCTGCCTGTAAGGAAACATTTAAATCAGACAAATTATCTGTATCATCTTTTGGTTGTTCTAAAGAAAGTTTTAATGTCTCAACTTCTTCTTGCAACAAGCCATTTAAATCCTGTAGATTATCATACTCGACTTTTAACTTATTGTACTGTTCCTTTGATGAGGTTACTTGTGTTTTAAGGTCCTTTACAAGTTCATCTTTTTCTAACTGGTAGTTGTTTTTCATTGTTTCATTTTCTTTTTCTATACAATTTACATAATTTTTCAACTCATCCAATTCATCTTTCATTTTACTTCCTTCATCCTGAAGTATTTTATTTTTATTTTCCAATTCTATTATAGTGTCCTTAGCATTCTGCTTTTCCTTTACTAATATAGATTTTTCAGATTCTAAAGCTTTAATAAGTAGATTCATTCTTTGCTGTGAGTCATTGTCTTGATTTTGAGATTGTAATAGCTCATTCAATTTGGATTTTTCATCTTTTAAATTTCTTATTGTTTCTTCATATTTTATAGAAGTAGCAGATGCAATATCTAATTGTGCTTGAAGCTGAGTTACATTTTGTTTTAACTCTGCACATTGCTCAGTGTTCTGTTGAAATAATTCTAAATTGATTTCTTTAGATTTCAACTCTGCAATTTCGTCTTTTAATAAGGTATTACATTCATTTGATTTTAAGAGTTCTTGTTTCAAATCATTAAACTGAATATTAAGTACTTCAGAGTGTTCCTTTAGGTTGTTGATCTCAGAAATTAATTTATTACTTTGAGCAGAAGAGGCTTCAAGTAATTCTCTCTCTTTTTGTTGTAATTTATCTTTTAAAACATTATTTTCATTACTTAAATCTTTCATTTGATCTTCAAGAACCCTTGATGCTTTAATTATTTCATTTTGCCACTTTGGTATATTTTCTGAATATTCTTTAACAGTTTTCGTTAAAATAAATCTAGAATTCTTTAATTGATTTATACAATTTGCACATTTTAAAATTTTATCTTTATAACTTCTTAACTTAATGTTGGCTTTTTCATTTTTAGACTTTTCTAATTCATATAATTTAGTCAATTCTTCAAGTTTAATTTCATAATCTTGTAATTCACTTTTATTGTGTACATCTGCAGTGGATTCTGACATTGTTTCTAGTTCGTTAATTTTTTGATTAAGCTTTTCAATTTCATTTTGATATGTTTTATCTAAAATAAAATAATGTCAATATCATGTTTATACAAAAGGATAATTTGTTAAATAAACATTAATAAAACAATATATTTAAACAAGTTAAAAAAAGACTAAAGATGAAATTGGGAAAATTATACCTTTTTGAACTTTTTCTTCTAATATTTTGAGCTGATCTCTTTGCTGTAAGCCAATGGTATTAAATTCTTCAGCTTTTGCTTCTAAGTCTGCTAGTTGTGTTATGAGTTGTTCATTTTCTTCTAGTAATCTATTATTTTGTCTCTTGAAAGAAATAACTTCACTGTCTAGATCAGATAATTTTTGTGACATAGTTATGAGACTTTGATCTTTCTGTAAAAGATCAGCCTTCTGTTTGTTAATTTCTTCTTGATAGTTCTTACATTTGACATCAAGGCTTCTTAGTTTGCTTTGTGCTGTATCAATCTCAGTAATGAATGTAAGTTTTTGTTCAGTTAAAGAATCCACTAATTCTTGCAGTGTTTGAACATTTTCTTCCTTGCTTTTGTTTTGTAATTGACAAATATCAAGTTGTTCCTTGTATTTGGAAACTTCATTTTGAAGCTCTATGAAATAAAATATTTTTAACATGTTATTGATATATATTACACAACACACAACACTACTATGAATTTAAAACTGAAACATTACCTATTTTTGCTTGTTTTGCTTTTTGAGCTATTGTAAGAAGGCCTTTACATTTTATAATTAATTCTTCTTTGCTTAAGTCATCAAAAGCATATTTTTTACTAGTCGAATCTTGTACCTATAAAACAAATAGAAGCGTAACCTCCGCAACTGTTTTTTTTTAGAAAAAACACTTTATACTACAAATATTTATTACCTTTACTTCATCCATAATGTACTAGTTGTTTTCTTGCATTTTACGTGAAAATATTTTAAGGATGAAATTCTTAATATAACACAAAAAGTCCTAATGAAACTATATATATAGTAAAAATACTAAACTATAATGTAGAGAAATTAAAATACATTTCGAATATAGTAGTCAATGATACATTTTGTCAATAAAAATGTGTAATCGTAACAAACGTCAATGAGATATGACAGTGATAAAAAATATATAGTTTTTGTTATCTGTGTAACAATTATGAATTAAGCAATTAATTGCTTCTAAAATATATTATAAAATCTTCGTAAAAATAACATACTATATTCATATACATAGTACAATATATTGTTAAACTAATTTTGATTATCTTAGAAAGTTCAAGGGAAAAATAATGTTTATACATCTAGTAGAAAAGTTCAAAAACATTTTGATTATGTTATATACATAAACATAGTGCATATTTTGGAAATGGTTAAAATAATCATATTTTACTAATGATGATTCTTTTATTACAGATTATTTATTATTATCAGATATTACTACAGTCGGTTTGTATACTTTTTTTAATATGACAGACTAATGGCAGCCACAGAGTATAAATTGCTAACACTATAAATGGCGGCCCTAGTCATTGCTACTGTCGTATTGTGTTGAATTGTAAAGTTATTTTAATTTTTTTCTAAAAGAGTGAAGTTTTAAGTGTACTACAATATTGCGATGTAAATAAATATAAGATAAATACGTACACCGTATATTTGACCCCTATAAGTTCATAGGTAAGAAAATGTTCAAGATGATTTTGTCGTAGTTACAAACCTTGCGGGGCGCGTCCATGAGTAATATCCTAAGATATTGTTATGTTTTTTTGTTATAAAGTTAGCTGCTTTTGTCTAAAAATATCTATTTTTAGTTAGCTTAGTACAACTTTGAACATGTACGTATTATATACATAAATCTATGACAGTATTGAAGTGTCTACAGTAAAATGTTTTAAAAATTTATAGGACGTGTAATACAAATCAGAATGTCGAGTGACGAAGATAAACCACCTGCACCTCCAGTGCGCTTAACAAGCAACCGAGCCACTGACCGCGTAGATTCTGTAGCTTCAGTTGACATGAGGCCTCTACCAAAAGGTAATCGTTATTACTCTTAAAATCTGACTCATCAATATTTATCCTATGTAAAATAATACTAACTTAAGTATAATCCAATTTCTAATTGGACACTTATGCTATAATCACATGTACATGTAGCAAGCAAGGAATATTTTTGGTAACTTTAAATAAAAGCTAAGTTTTATACCTTGTTTTACATTCATGATTCATCTTTGTAGAACCTGATGACAGTGGAGATAGAAAGAAGAAAACTTTAAAAGCTAAAATAAAGGGTTCTAAGAGTACTGCCCACAATGATAGTAAACCAAATATTAGTTATCCAACTAATTTTGAACATACTGTGCATGTGGGGTTTGATGCAGTGACTGGAGAGTTCACAGTAAGTATTTTTTAAAATATGTGCTATATTTAAAGCTCAATCTAGTTTCCTTTTTAGACTGATGATAGGAAAATACATGAGTCATACCAGTATTGTTATAAGCCTATCAATACTACATGGCATGAAGGTGTTAGTCAATTGAGAAATTATAAAGACTTTTGTTTTGTTATTAATGCAACATTTTTACTACTAATCTATTTATTTATTAGATCCCTTTTGAATAAATTGCTCACATTTTAATATTAGCACAATTAAAAAAATCACAGTTTTACCTTATAAACAACCATGCACAAAAATAAATAATTTATGAAGTATTATGTATTTATAAAAAACCACCAGCAGTGTTTTGTGAGATCAACAAGCTTAACTATTTTGCTTTTTATTCAGCATATATGGGCTTTGCTTTCTTGCATTGCAATACAATATAACTTACAAGTTTGCTATTTAAAGTAAAATATATTTGAATATTACTAATATGTAGTATAGACTACAAAGATAAAAATTGCTTACTATAAAGCATACAGAGATATAGATAGATACTTTTAACACTTTTTTATAATAAATGTATTCACAAAATAAATATTTACCTAAATATTAACAAGATAGTTAGTTGCATGCCATACTTACTGCCTTGTGAATGATAATAAATAGAGGCATATATTTGTATACTGTTATTACTGAGATAATAGAAATACAAAATCTAGAATACATAATTTAGATATATTTTGTTAAATATTAGAAACTTATTTAATGTTGTATATGGATATTTTGGTTTTAATATGAATTATGGATCCAACAACCATGTAATTGAGTTCCCTGTATTGCCCGCTTTTGTTTCAAGCTGCCTATAACAGTAAGTACCCAATAGCTCAGGTTATATATGTGCATTTAATGCTATTATCGTTCTCATTTTCTGTCTTCCTAAATTATTTAATTTAAATCACAAAAAATCCTAGTGGGTAATATTTATTTTTTTGCCATATTTCCTATTTTGCGGCTACATTTTATTTGTAAAAAACAATATTAATTATATTTTTTCTAACTTGATACCTGAAAATATTTAAAATGAAAATGTACATACATAATATATTTACATACATTATAAGACATAGATATGTTACATGATTCTATGTTTGACTTTTTTCTATAGTTGCTTGTGGAGTATTCTTTTTCATGTTTTCTTAAATGCACTAGCACATTACTTGTATACTAACCTTTAAAAGCATGTATTAAATGTAGTAAAACTTCATAGTACAAAATTTCATTATGACATAACTTTTAACATAATATAAGTTATCACTCTAATAACTATTTTTATATTCTTATTGTACATTATTATTATTTCTAAAACACTATTATTTCACACAATCAAAAAGCATGACTTTTATATTATAAATTAAAGTTTTAAATACATTTTGTATTAGAAGAATAAATGTTTTTTTTTTAGTTTGTAGATTATATTTGAGTGTTCTATTTGTTTTGAAGGGTATGCCGGAAGCGTGGGCGCGGCTACTTATGGCCTCTAACATTAGCAAACAAGAACAGAAGAGTAATCCGCAGGCAGTACTTGATGTTCTTAAATGGTATGACGCTTCAGCCACACAACCACCTCCATCTAAGTATATGACTTCGGCTCAGATGCATACTACACATTCAGGTAAACTCTATTATTATTTGAGTGTTGGTTTCTCTGAACATATTAGTTACTTAATTTATTAAATGAAATCTATATAATACATTTCATTTTTGATAAAATATCCTTAACTATCCCTATACAGAATTTGTGTATTTTATTTATTAATTTGATAAATGTAATAATATATTAAGTAAAATATGGCAGCACGTTTTGATCTTATGAGCTATGTTACATAAGTTTTTAAAAGGTCCATTATAAGTGTTGTTAGTTCAGATTTTGGGTGAAACAATGTCATATTACTATTTTTCAACAATTATGTGTTGTTTTTTCATCAAGCTACCAAATATACTAGAAACCATGAATTTATTTATAGATTTAGCTAGACCAAACTTCAAGTTTTTGAGATTCAAATTATCAGCTGTTAACTATAGGTAGTAGTATCTTGCTAACAATATCTAAATTTAAAAATATGCTTATATTACTATCATCATAGATTAAATATTTATTAATGTCCATTGCAGGTTCCTCAGTGTCGAGAGTATCGTCTAGTAGTCCATCATCATCTACCCCAACGGACACAGAACATCCAGAGCCTCCACCTCCGCCGCCTTCACGACCCGATCGCACTAAGAGTATTGTATGTATATACAAATTTGATGTTTATAAATATATTGATACCTACTTGGACAGTGGTATATACTTTGATAATAGTTGTGGGTTCGATTGATTTATTAAAATAATAATATTTTTATTTACCCAGTTGGCAAAGCTCATTGTTAAGTTGTGCTACTTAACATGTCAAACAGCACCTAATATGTATGCAAAAAGCAGAACAAAGTATCTAAGTACTAAATATGCCGTACCTTATGCCTAACTAGGCAGGCAACTAGCTGAGTAGCTATGTTCAATTAAATTAAAAAAAAATTGCTATTTTAATGTGGTACATGGAAGTGACTCTAATATTGTTTTCAATACAATTCCATTGACGTCAACATCGTATTGTCTGTGACGCACAATTTGAGTAGGCGTCGTGACGAACATTCGACGTACATATATGCCCAACATGGATGAACCCTAAAGTGAATGAATTATTTATTAGTTATCACACCAATCCAAATTAGGGTGCAAAGATTGATGTTGATTTGGGTTTAATTGTATAACATTATCTCTGTTTTACAGTACACAAAGCCAATAGAAGAAGAAGAAGCACCTCCTCCTCGCACTGCACCTGCTTCACCACCTCATGTGCCGCATCCTGCTCTCACCACGCATTCCGTGAGTATAACATTGAAAAAACTGTTTTACGTCTGTTCAAGTGTTCACAGATTGTGTTTCAAGTACTCAGAGAGAGCCTAGTGTAAAGACACTACATTCTTTACTTTTGAATTAAATTTAATCTAAAATCTATCAATCGATGTTATATGTGAGTTTTATAACTGATAACACTAATGGTGGGGCCAGTCGTGGCGCAGAGGCACAAAGTGTGACTGTAAAGCCATTGGTTGTGAGTTCAATTCCTACTCGAGGAGTGCAAATATTTAATATTTCTTTTTTCTTAACTCTGATGTCGAAGGAAAGCGCTGCGTTAACTTCCGCCACTTAACACACAATGCCTCGGAATTCTTGCGGGATACAGCGTGAAGCACTAGCTTCACGTACGTTGGTACGGTCTTATTCTTAGTCTCATTTGGGCTGTGTCTAACTTAGATGAATTTTAATAAATGAGTCATGTTGGATAACCTTATTTGGTAAAACAGAATGTGAGGTTTGTTTTCACTGTCCAGTGCACAATGTCCATTAAATGTACTCACAGTAAAAAGGGGAAGTTTGTCTGTATTAGAATACGTAATGCATAAATATTTTTAAAAGCTATTATTCAACACCTGCCTCAATGTTTTTGTATCAGCAGACAAATTTTGCAAGCTACATTTCACCCACTTTACTACTTTTACTTATATTTTGAAATATACCTTTAGTTCTGCTAGACTATGTAATCACTATTATTATTAATTCAAAATGGCCGCGTTCATATTTCTGAACAACCCACCAAATATGGGTATCAAATACACAAAAACAAAACAAATAAACTTGTTTTTCATGTCGTGCTACAATACGAATATTAAATGAAAGACCACGCTCATAATAATTCGATATTTTTTTAAATTAACTTTTGAACTCATTTTATTATATAAACAGATATGCAGTCGAGGGGAGACGACCGTGGCGCCGCTGGACCGCAACAAGAACCCGGCGGGTGCGCACACGCCGCCCGCACTCGCGCCCCACCCCGCGCTCCCCGCGCACCCGCAGCCCCCGCCCCCGCCCGCTAACGGCACACCGCCTACTGATACCGGGTACGTATATAGTTACACCTTAAGAATTAATGTAGGCGTATCTAAAAATTACACTAAAATGAAATTAATGCGTTGAATGACAGGTATACAAACTTGTATTGTTTGTAGATTGTAAAGAAACGAGAAAACGAAAAAGTAGTAATATAATAGTATAATAATATTGTTGACAAAAGGTACAGACACATCTATATCCATAGAGCACAAAAATCAATGGTATATAAAAAAGAAACATGTATGTTTTTGTATCTGTTTATTTAAACAAAAATGAAGCATGTCATTTATTATTTTGAATAAAATTGCTTAGTCTAGATTTATTGCTGACAGTGATACTTTTAAAATAGACTAAAGTGAGCATTTCATTCCCAAGGCGTGTTATTATTTATAAAATCTTTAATTAAGTAATAAATAATCTTTATAAAGTAACATAAAGATGTATTATAAAGTAATTATTTATTGAGTAATTTTCGTGTTATTATTTTGAATAAAATATTGACTGTGTTGATGCTTATTTAAGTTTTTTTTTACAGAAGAGCAACAGCACAGCAACAAAGGAAAAAGAAAATGACAGATGAAGAAATTTTAGAAAAATTACGGACTATTGTTAGTGTTGGAGATCCTAATAGGAAATATACAAAAATGGAAAAAATTGGCCAAGGGTAAGCTTTTAATTTATTCATCATGATTAGAAAGCTAATAATTTCATATTAGTATTAATCACGATGTTCTTAACTTATGCTATTTGCAATATCACTAATAATATCTAATAAAAAGAAGTTAATTTATTTTATTCTAAATTTATCACAACCAATATATATATATACATTTTTTTTAAAAATATTATAATTTACACTATACAATATATATTACAATATTATTTTAATAATTCTAGGGCATCAGGTACAGTTTACACCGCGATTGAAACATCGACGGGTATGGAAGTAGCTATTAAACAAATGAATTTAAGCCAGCAGCCTAAGAAGGAACTTATTATAAATGAAATCCTAGTGATGCGGGAGAACAAGCATAATAATGTAGTGAATTACCTGGACAGCTATTTAGTGAATGAGGTATATAAATACGATTACAGAATTAGATTAACATTTGAAATTAAGTAGATATATGAAATTAAGAAGAAGTAGAGACCCCGGCCCGCGGCTTCGCCCACGTAAAGTACACGACTATAGCAGTTCTGTACTTACGCTTAAGTAAAGGAGCTACATTATATATTCTACTTATAATGAGCTTATATATTGTATTTTAACCCTTTAGTGGTTGAATTTTGAGAAAAAGTAGCATAAATTTGACCCCCGATTTCTTTCCGAGAACGCGTAGCGGACAGACAGATTTTCGCATTTATAATATTAGTATAGAGAATTATAATTATTGTTTCATATACTAAATGTAACATAATAACATTATTATTCTCGCTCAGGAGCTATGGGTGGTAATGGAGTATCTAGCAGGTGGTTCGCTAACCGACGTAGTGACTGAGACGTGCATGGACGAGGGACAGATCGCGGCGGTGTGTCGCGAAGTACTGCAAGCATTGCATTTCCTACACACCAACCATGTTATACATCGTGATATTAAATCTGATAATATATTATTGGGGCTTGACGGTCAGGTTAAACTAAGTGAGTATTTTTAAGATTTTAACACTTTTTAAAGCAAAAGAAGAAAAGTATTTAGTTTGGATATAATTTGGATGTAGTAGGACTCACGTGTTCGAATAATGAAAATAAATTGTAATAAGCATATCGAAATTTCGACATAGCCCAATTAAGACTTAATTGGATAGCGCATGGGGTTAAAATCATTCTAGGTTTTTCCTTTTTTACATATTTTCCCGTTCGCAGAAAAAGTCTACTGTCAATTATAATCATTCTATTAAATTTGACTTTTAGTTTCCGACACTTGATGTTTCCCAAGAATTTTTCACCTATGTCATAAAAAACTCTTTTAAATCCATTTCCATTCTATAGTGATAAAACGGACCATTTCGTAATAGTACGACGTTAAAATCTATCGACAATATTATACTAATATCTATTATCTATATTTTAGCGGACTTTGGTTTCTGTGCCCAAATATCTCCTGAGCAAAATAAAAGAACAACCATGGTTGGGACACCTTACTGGATGGCGCCCGAAGTTGTTACTAGAAAGCAATATGGCCCTAAGGTATTTATTTGTGTTGTTTACTTTTGAAATTCGGCATCAAAAGAATTAGTACTGAGGTTAAGCATAATAATAGAAATATCTTGCTTATCATAAAAATAAGAGAGGAGACATGGAATGTGATAAAGACATTCCATTCATTTTCTTCCTATATTCTATTTTCAATCCTTCAAACAATGCACTACATTTAGAGGTTATGTTTAGATTATAATCAAACACATCAATTCCAACTTTGACCGGAACTTTCACAGACATAGCTTATGTAATAAAGAGTGACTTAAGCTATATTATTTTAGATCTACATTTTTTTTGTTAAATTTCACGCGGACGAAATCACGGGAACAGCTAGTAACTAATATAACATTAAGATAATATTAATTTAATTTACAGGTAGATGTATGGTCGCTGGGTATAATGGCTATAGAAATGATTGAGGGAGAACCGCCGTATTTAAATGAGAATCCATTGCGGGCGCTCTACTTGATAGCTACCAACGGTAAGCCCGACATCAAGGATAAGGAGAAGCTCAGCACCGTCTTCCAGGACTTCCTCGACCAGTGCCTGGAGGTGGATGTGGAGAGGCGAGCTACTGCTCTAGACCTTCTTAAGGTGTGTATTCGTTTTTGTAATAATAATATATTCCGTTTAAAGATATATGTTTATTTGTAAGATAATTATTAGCATGTGTTATGTTTTCAAGAGCTGATTTGCTTATTTGTGTTTATATTTGAAATTATGATTTGTTGTACACTTCGTTGTTCCTCGTGCATTACTCGTTAGAGCAGTATCCATTACAGATATATTTTACTGATTATCTGTTGTTTTAGAGTTTTGCTAGAAGGAAAATCTCAATAATTTGGTAACACAAGTAGTGTTCAGCTTGATTGTTTTGACTGCAATAGTCTGCAATGTAATGCAATAGAGGGCTCATATACTTTATTAATTTAATAGTGCTTAAATAACATAAACGAATCGGGGCGTAGGAACTTGTACCCACAAAGTTTTAGCTTTGTATTTTTTTGGTAATGCGGTATTTATAAACTGCTCGTCCGCTGTATCGCCTGCGCTACGACAATATGGATATTGTAAGCATATTAAAAATATTGTCTTGCAGCATCCGTTCCTAAAAATGGCGCGGCCGCTGGCGTCGCTGACGCCGCTCATCATGGCGGCGAAGGAGGCGGCCAAGGGGCATTAGCGCAGGCCCGCGGCGCCCGCCGCCCCCCCGCCCGCGCCCCGCTAGCGCACCCCACTAGCGCACCCCAGTGCCTACCCAGCGTTGTCTATGGTTACTAGTGAGTATCGAACGAACGAACGTTTTAAACCATCTAATTACAGAGATATTTTACCTTTATCGACGGCTGCACTAAATAACGTGATTGTATTTTTACATTGAACATGAATAGTAGCAGTCCAGTAGCCGTAGTGAGACGTAGGTGTCGTATAGGAAAGTTATTTATTGTGATTAGAGTCGCCTCCCGCCAGCGACCGCGACGCCGCGCGCCGTCGAGCGGTAGCGTTTTGTAGATATAGTGTTTAGAGACAAATTTTGAAGTACGATATGTCTGCGACCGAAGACTGGCAGTTAACTCTTAGGCGTAATGTAATTATCGTAGAGTATCGTAGTGGTGATACCGTTGCGAACAGCTTGTATTCTCTGTGATGGTAGCGGACGGCGGCGGCGGCGGGCCGCGGTCGCTGCGAGTGTGGAAGGGAGTGCTTGAGAGAAATAATCTGTATTAGTACTAAGACGATGTGTATTTTCCTACGCCGTTGGTTTTAGAAACGAGATTCTGATTACATATTATTGGATAATTAGCTTAAAAGGCACGCATTTTTTATTAAGATTTAACGATGAGTGATATTTGCGTATTTAATACTTACATCGTATTATTTTGACTGAGGTTATTTGCTAGTGAAATAATAATGATGCTTTGGCCGTGTGACGCTTTTACTAGCTAGCTAGTTTTATCACTATGACCGAATAATTATTTATTAAATTGCGCTTTAGTTTTTCGTTTATTGATATAACATATATATTTTCATTATTATAAATAATAAATAATGGTAATGTTTTAACAGTGTTAAGTTCTGGATGTAGCACACAAGTGGACAGTTAACAGTTTGATGTTATAAATTACATAATTTAATTACGAATGTATTATTAAAATATAATTTTATTTTTGAACGGTATCATTGTTAGTCAAGAAGTGAAGCATTTACCTAGTATTAAGTTTATATAGTTTATTGTACTGATTATATATGAAATTAGAGAAGAAATTGGTGATTTATCTTTTGTGGCACAAAAGTTTTTATTGAACTAATTGAAAAAAGAAATAGAGATTATCAATGATATTAACAGGAATGAATGAATAAGACAATAGTAGGCAGTAGTTAGTGGTCAAAGGAACAATTAACTATTCTATAGGTACTGTAAGAGACCGAATATAACGAATATTTTAATTATATTAACGACTCTCTGCTTTTATAAATAGGTTGTGCCGAAAGATGCTGTTAAATTTTTCTTTTTATTATGTAATTTTTGCTATTTTATTATTTTTGCGATTGAATGTGAGGGACGAATGAGCGTCATATAATATGCTGCTGAATACGAGCTTCTTGAGTCTCGTCTTCTGTAAATTGTACGAATAAATAAAATTCTGAGTAGTTTACTCTTGACAATATCGACGACCAATTACACTTTGTAAATTTTCCGTTATTTTTTTATGGTTGGTGCATATGACTTTAAATATTATTTTATATTTATTTCATGTTTAGGTTGTTCGAAAAATATCATTAAATCTATTAAATATAACAAGCATGCACTAACTATATTTACGAGGCAATCGTGATAGCAGTGGAACAACGTCTACTTGGAAACGCGATGATTGTGGAATCACTCCTCGCTCAGAGGATTTACGCTTAAATTATTTTCATTTCCCCCCCTCCGATATGACAAAACGCGACGTTGGGTTCCGACACGCAACATGTAGTGCCTCCAAATTTTATCCAAAAATGGAGAACGGAAATAGTGAAAATTGTGTCTTGACATTTTTTGATTTTTCTGCCTACCCCCGTAAGCAGGAAACAGTCGTAAAGCAGCTCTGCTTTTTTTACTAACTATAAATATAATTTAACTATTATTTGCACTTAAAATGGCCTATGAATAACTAACAAAACCATTCATCACGGCCTATGAAAACACCTACCGACACGATAAATGAAAAGACCTGCACCAACCAATACCAAAATAGTGTGCAATAAGGTAGATGTAAAACGTATATAGCCAAAACTTCCAGAGAGCTTGAACAAAAGTTATTCAGAATGTATGTATCAGAAATATTAGTGTGAAATATTATTATTATTATGTGATCATGGAAATGAATTTGACGTATGCACTATGTAAGATGAGAAACTAACTGTAATTATGTACGTAATTTAAGTTGAAAATGTATTAATAAATGTAATATGATTATGAGACTATAAAGCTGTTTTTCATGATTTTTGACAGTTGTAAACACCAGTGCCATGTATGAGCTACTTGTGCATATAAATTACAACCATACTATGAATAAAAGACTCAACTCTATCTTTTGCAGTTTTATTATAAATCCAGTCCAGGCCACCTGTATATTACCGTCTAATCAGATATGTGACATGGGAATTCTAGAACTTTCTTTAACATTGTATAGTAATCTAAGAAAATGCACTAAATTCTTATTTAGTGCATTTACTCGTTTTATTTGGACCAGTATGATTTAATCTCTATAGTCTATCAATTTCGTGATATGTCGTTACTGCATAGATATAAAGCTCACAAAATTACACAGACAGACAGATAATATATAATGTCCTAAGATATTCTTCATTTAAATGAACACTTCACATCAAATTTAATATTATCTTTTTAAAAATAGATAGGGAAACAAGGTAGAAATTAATAAAAATCAAATCATTCACAAAAAATATTTATTTTACTAGAAGCCAATAGTTTGTACTTCTACAACTTACAGTTAACATTTTAATTATACAAAGAAAAATCTTAGTAAAAAGTAAAAGTATTACAGAACGAAACAAATATATTATCAACAAATATAAAACTTGACTCAATGTGGTAACTAGCGTGATACAATAAATATTCATAAAATAACTGCCATTTCAAAAAGTTTTCTTTGGCTCTACCATTTGCTTAATATATTCATTAAAAATATGTAGGATAAAGCTTTTATTTCAAAATGGTTAGCAAAATATCTATTGCAGTTATTAATATAATTCAATTATATAATTATAACATTTTTCACTTATTTTATTACTATATAATTGCAAATGTATTATTAATAACAATTATCAGGCATTAATAATTATAGATCTACTATTCGGGTAATAATGACTTTAAATACAAACCTCGATGTTAGCAAAGTAATAAAATTGTAATATAAATAAGAAAATAAAAATGTTAGTCCGTTCGCTCTTCAGCTGGTATGAAGTCTATTGCAGCTGAGTTAATACAAAATCGTTTCTTGGTTGGTGCCGGGCCGTCATTGAACACGTGGCCGAGATGAGCCGAGCATTTGGAGCATCTCACCTCAGTTCGCACCATACCTGGCCGCGTTAAAACCAGTAATATATTTGCCCCAACTTTAATGCCACCCCCGGTCCATTCACCACAAAGCCATTTATTTACACATCAGAAAAACAAAGTTGACGTCATAAAAATCCATAATATAAATTCCGTTGTATTGGTGTCGTGAGATGGTGGCACATATATTCGGCGCAGCGACAAGAGCAGCGGTCGTCGTCCAGTCGGCAGCCATCCGTGAATGTAAGGGCAGGACAGGACATATGGGACGTGATGAGGGATGGAAGGTAAATGATTTATTAATAACATGCACATTCCATGTGTTATGTCATAGTGAATAGTAAATGAGTGAATCAACATGTGAGACCCAGGTATTACATAGATTGTTTATTATGAAATTAGTGTGAAATGGGATATGTGATGATTGAATGTTTTGGAAAGTGCAAAAGATAAAAAAAGGTGCCAATATATGTAGGTCAATAGTGCATATAAAAAGAAATAACATACATAGCAGTTAATAGAATAAATAAATATGAAAATATTTAAATATTATTAAATAAAGTTAAGAATAATTTACCAACTTACATTTATTGTGGAGGACAGGATAGTTTGAAGGGTGGTCAAAGGAGTGGAGAGACAGAAAAAAATATTATAATATATTAGCACCAAAATAAATTGCCAACACCATTTAAGAGTTCTTTATTGAATAATTTAGTTATCATTAAAAGAGGGCAAATTATATATTACTTTTTAATTATAAGAAACAATTTTGTAATAATAAATATTGATATTAATACTTTGGAAAAATATATAAATTAGCCATTATATTGTAATGGGCAAAACTCATAATTAGAAGATAGTGCAACTCAAAGTGGCTAGCAATATTAGTTAAAGTAACAAAAAAAACAGTGTTCTACAAATAAAAAGTGTATTAGTCTCAAGTTGAAGGTTAATTGTGCTACAGATGGTAAGTCTAGTCATGGGAGTCACTGTGCAGCCATATATGTCAGTAACAAGGGCAGGTAAAGGATAATGCAGAATACATATACATTCAGATGATATTGCAAAATATAATTATTAAATAGTTTAATTCTAGATATTTTTTTCATTCTAAATTTAAATCATAATTTATTTTATTCAAATATCAGTAATGTATATAAATGTAATAGGTAAAATGTTAATGAATGGCAACATTTTTTACCTTAACCTTATTAGAAAGCAATAAAAAAGATGAATGAACATGCAATTCCCAAAATAACCATTAGTAACCATAAAAACCATCATCCAATAGTATAATCTAAACTTAGTCATTTAGTACACTACAGATTTTACCTTGTACAAATGTACAATATCATAGGTTTATATTATTTATAGACAGCCTATTGTATCTTGACATTGAACTTGTTCTGCATGAATTGATACTATAAAAAGTTATCTACATCTCATAGATCATATACCTATTTAATACTCAACATAGTAAATATTTTAAATAATAATAATATTATAAATACAACATACAAAAGGCTTTATTTGTCATTCCTAGTATGTTAAATTTACACTTGTTAATTAAAATAATTAAAAAAATAATTGAAAATTGTGTACCTGCACTTGTGTCCTGATGTAGAGTAACTTTATCTGTAGATAGAACATCATTAAAAGCAGGCCAGCCACATCCAGAGTCATATTTGGTTTTAGAGCTAAAGAGGCCTTGTCTACAAACTATACATACATATAAACCTTCTTCATAAAATTTGTTATAAATACCTAAAACATAAACATAGAATTTTACTCTTATCTGAAATTGAGGAAAAATACACTTCTAGTACAGTTATTTACCGGTAAAAGGTCTCTCAGTACCGGCTTCTTGAGTAATATGGTACTGAAGTGGAGTTAAGCGTTTTTTCAATGCCTCTTTATCTTCCATGGCTCTCCAAACTAATGCTAAAATTCCGTTGATATTGATAGTACCGTAAAAATAGGTAATAATTATGAAATAGAAATACAATTACTCAGTACTACTAGAAAAAAATACCTGTTGTAAATGTGTTTTTTAACTGTACCACTGCCACTCTATTCGTCTGCACTGCTTGCCTAAATATAGTTATTGGTCTTAGTAGTACACGCATCACTCACATACCCAAGTGATGTTATATAATTTAATTTTCAATAGTGGTAACTACAAGATAAGATAATACAGTTTCCTTTCTATAAATTATGAAGGTATGTATGTATTCAAGATAAATTTTATTTAAAGTGTAACTATTGACGTAGAATATTAAAATAATATGACTATTGACTTGTTGACTTTACAATGACAGTGACATATACAAACGTCTGATGGTAAGTGCAGGCAGTGTTGCTGTTGAAAAAAATATATATGTCACTAGCTAGCTAAATAGTAGATACTATATATAGCTAATAGTAAATACCGCTAGATTATAATAATAAGTTCATCAATCACCTAAAATCCGGTAGAATCGGTACATCATTAATAAGCTCGCATTTAAACACTTAATAGCAGCTCCACACTTTTCCTCATAGCAGGGTAGTCAGAAACAATCTAGTATCAAGACATTTTCCGCCCGAAAATTGAAATGTTGCGTGTAGCAGAATTTAAGTTAGTACCAGAGTGGAGAAATGTAAAGAATAAGTAATCATTTCTCCGAGTGGGTATCAAACCTACGGCCACAACCAACGCGAGTAAACATGTCAGCTGTAACGTTGAAGCTGTCCCACTGGGAGACGACGGCCTTAATGAATCCTTTCAACTCTTAAACTCTCTAAATAAGATACTAAAGTTTTTAGTTGCTAATATTAAAATAATCACGCTAGACGTTAAAAAAATCCTTAACGTCTAGCGCGTTAGCGACTTTGTTGCTAGAACAAGTCTAGCAACAAAGTCCCAAGAACGGTAAACCTTACTTTCGCAGACAAAATTTTGCAAAAAATATATTATTTCTAAAATAATTTACTTGTTGGATGTTAATAATTAGTATTTCTTAGGCACACGCTATTGAATATCGATTATTTCAATACAGAATACATTTTTTTTATTAGTTGATCAAAAATTGACAAAAACTAATAGCTAGTGGACATTCAAGCAACTTCCAACTTCAACTTTGAACATGCTCCCATATTGTGTAAATTAAAGTGTATTAGTATTAATCGTATGATTTGTTAAGGTATCAGTATATCTAGACAAGGTATTAAATAGGTTCATCATTATAAAAATATAAGGTATGTATTTTTTATTGGAACGAAGTTTCCTTATCGCGCTTTGTAAAAAGGAGCTAAACGGAAAAAAATCTCACGAAAAGTTGTAACGACACTTTTTGCTATAGTAAGCTATGCTGTCTCTCTTTTATACAAAGCAAGCCAGATATTTTCATTTCTATTTGGCATTGAACAGAGTGGTGTGGCGACGAGTATTTTTGTTGAGTGTATACAGATTTTTTGATGTACAAAAAACTTGTATACACTCAACAAAAATACTAAATAAATAATAAAAAATAATAATAATGAATCCTCACAGTGTTTCTGCACAAGTTCCGGGTATTACTTTTCCTTCACTAATTAATCAAAAGGAACTTCGTTCCATCCGGGTGTCCCTTGACACCTCTCAACTTTTTTTATAAGATTCTTTTTATTTATATGAGAATTAGTGAAGCATTGTTTTTTATATAGGTAAGTATTTTTAAAATTAATCATCAATCATTAAGGTCATCAAGTTCAAGTCTCTGGATATCAAAAAGTGCAAGTATTTTACAAATAAATAGATTTAGTTACTGTTACAGAGTGAACTTTGTGTTAAAACACTCCATTCCCCACTTTCCGCAGAATTTTGGAGGCATTACTTAATAAATTGGCCAAGGACTGAATATAATCATTCCGTCAAATGGGATCGAACCCAGAACCTATCGCGCTTACAGTTAGACATTGACCCACCGAGTCACGACGGCGTCTTTACTCTATAAATATACATTAAACGTATATGAACGACTCACGATGGTCGCTACCACTTCAGGTATCTTAATAAAATTAATGACATATGATATATCATGTAATATGAATAGTGGGAAACAAATATCGTTGTATCAAGTGACAATAACGTCCTTGTTTATTTAATAATATTAACAGATATAATTAACTATATATTAATGTACTAATACAGCTAAACAATTCTAAGGTATTTGTAAGATCTTTATAATATTTCATCGTTCTTTGTTGTCAGCATGCGTTTCACGACCTGATTTTGTTTCATATTTTCTTTGGTTTCTCTAGAATACAAAAAGAAATATTTATTTATTAGTATTTTTATAGTAGCATCATATTTTCTGTCATGTACCTATATTTCAAAAATAACGGACACTGTCCTATTCATATTTGGAAAAGCTTTCATCTCGAATTTTAAGTTCAGTTTAAATTCGTATCTCTATTCTGAGATCCTCAGGGTACAAAGTACGTTTAGATCCCTTAAAAAACAAAAACTGCGTCCCCTAAAACTTTACTTAAAATTGTAATTGTATGAATGGCTTTGTTTCCGTATTATGTGTATATTTATGTCAGCGACCAGTTTATTTATGTACTTAAGTCGTAAATTGTTATATTAATGTGGGGGGACGTGTTAAGAATACAATTCCCTTCCGCAGCTGCGTAGCGTCCCGTTTAAACCGGGTAACCCTGTAGATTGGTGGTAGAAGATTAGTTCTCCGACTGGCTCGCGTCCACTATTATCTCAAAGACGAACCGCCAAACATCTGGTGATGAGTTTCGGTTCTATGGCATGTAAGCCAGCTCTAATCCAGCTCCCTAATCCCATCATCCCCTTCCTTCCTCCCACCTTCCCTCCTTCAACCTTTAAGGCTGCTTACCACCAGTTGGTCCTTAAGCTCTTTTGCCTCTTTTATACAACAAAAAAAAAATTTTTTTAATAATTTTCAAACAATATTTAATGTTTTCTTGAAAATAATTCCTACATATTACAAGTGCAGGTACATTATACGTATTATTTACTAGTAAACCAAAAAGGCTGAATATGAAACACAAGTTCTTATGTGTTTTATTTCTTTAATAAATTTACTGTATTGCTAAAGAACTATTTCAAAAAAATAGTTTTTGGTACTCTATATGGCCTACTAGCTATTGACCGAAACTTCAGTTGTCAGCTGTCAGCTTGACTTATTTCCATATAAACAATACTCCTTCTAATTTTACCCCTTTAGAGGAGATTTTGCTCATTTTACCTAAACAGATCATTTTTATTTAAATGGTAATCATGGCCCTGTATATAATTTTTTTTACCATAAATTCCAGAAAATGAGAAATTTTCCATACAAATTTTACCCCTCCATTCCCTTTAGTGGAGAATTTGTCCATATCCTACACACAGATCATTTTCAATTTTAATATAAAACTCATTTTCATAATTCTAAAAATGAGAAAAATGTATATAAACTTTGCACCACCCCCCCTACCCCCACCCCTAGGGGTTGAATTTCTTTAAATCCTTTCTTAGTTCTGACTTACAGTATGACAAAAACCCCTGCACCAATGTCAGGTTTCTAGGTACAGTAGTAAGTTTATTAAATTAAGTAGCAACGTTTTCTTTCACCTATAAATATAGTGATAATAGTAATGCTTACCGCTAAGGACTCTTTACTCATCCGCATCTGCATCAAAACATAATCAGTATCATCTTGTTCGGAGTCCATATGCGACGTCTTATCAATTATGTTATGATGTTGTTTTTCTTGCAGGAGAGGTTGATTCTTGAAATAGTTTAAATTTTATAGCAATATAAACAAAAAAAATCCACGAACTGCATATATTTAAAAAGTTATATTAGTAATTATATTATTTACGAGCGGCCCTCGCATTGCAACACTCGAGGGTGGAGTTTTAAAAAATAAGCCCATGTTAAAGCCTAGATTATCAACTATATTTATGACAAAATTCATTGCAATCGGCCAAGAGGTTTAGATTTTCCAAACCAACTTTCATCCCCTATTTCAGCCCTTTAGAGGTTGATTTTTGAAAAATAAGTAGCCTATGTTACACCCAGTAACTTTTAATACTTTCATTCTAAATTTCATCCAAATCGGACCAGTAGATAAGCCGTGAAATCGTGACAGACAAACACACAGACTTTCGCATTTATAATATAAGTATGGATATATATCGACGGCACAGAAGCCAGATTTTAAGTTACATTATTTACTTAAAAAGACACAACAATTTGAGTATTCTTTATTATTGTGACTCTAGCTCAAGCAATAATTTTATTTTTTTATCAGCATATACTTAAGTGTTTTACCCATATACTATAGTTACTGATCGTCGATATATTTCCCGTGTAAGTTCTTATGTTTCATACATATCTATCCAATATGCATGAAACATAAAAATCAGTAAAATATTTAGTGTTATACACGGCATCAACAAAGTGACGAGAAATGAATAATTAAAGCTTACACTGCCATCAGGTGTGAGGGCTTTGTGTAAAATTTTATTAGTAAGCTCTTCAGCCTGTGGTGTCATCCATTTACGTAAACCTCCCTGTCTGTCACTCGGTAATGGTTCAAAACTCTGAAAATAGCTAAATACTTGTAGTTAAATAGTAAATGATTACATAAATATATACCTAGAAATTCAAGAATAGATAACCTGGGCGTCGTGAGAACTAAAACATTTTTTATGTTCATTCCTATATTTTTTTTCGGTTTTTCGTTCAGGGACTTGACAACGTAAGGCTAATTTTCTTATAGCATCCCAAATTATAGCACAAGGTAAGATTATAAAAAATAATATATTTAAGATGAACTCCATTGCTCTGTAATTTTAATGAATTAAATTATTCATATATCTCGGTGCCACAAAAACAGCCATTTACGCATTCACACTCTTCGTTCTCTTCACAATATCCACGAGTGGTTAAGTATTATGTTTTATAATTTAGATAACATCACTATATTTCTTATCTAGTTCTTTATTACACACGCTTCTTTCTTCTTTCATAAGTTACCATTTAGAGTGTGAGAGTGTGCAATTTAAAAATAATTGAATTAAAATTTTTGTCCAAAGAAAAATTTCATTCGCTTCCACAAAACTTGGAATTGATGTTATAAGTACTCTCAATTTCTTTAGTAATACACTAGCAGAAATAATTAAAGGATAAAATTTTCCAAATTTGACGTTTTTTAAGTGGCTGTATTTTCCTCAAAAGTCGCATTGAAATAAAAAAACAAGCATTTTAAAACTTGAAGTTTCTAGTTTCGAAATCTTAAGATGGAAAATATTTTTAAGCGACATGTTGCGCTATATCCTGATGAATACCAAGAGAGAAAATAAAATTTTTTCCAGTCAATTTCTTTGGTTTAAAAAATTGGAACTTTTTTTTTCAACTTAACCACTATATGGATCGGATAACTTGTTTATCTAGCTTTAACTTGCTATTGTTAAAAATTCGATACATAAACTTCTCGCTGAGATATCGAACTCTGATTGGAAAAGGATCTTTTTGTTTTTAACCATAAATATCTCAGTAACCGTTGATCGCAAAAGAAACGTAAGGAATATTTTAAAATCTACAGAAAATTTCCCATAAAAACCAGCTACGCATTTTTGAAAAAAAAAAAAAAAATTCTTCTTTACATTAATTTTAAAAATCATTAAAAAAAGGTCATTTTCTGGCTTTTGGGAAAATCAAGCGCTAAGTTGGATATATCAAGAAAACTGGTAATGTTGACTGTGCGTTTTACAGTTCAATATATTCACAAAAACCTCACAAGGTTTCGAATAAATCCATCAAGCCATTTTTTTTCAATCAAACTTTTGAAGAAAATTAAAGGATCGCGATTTCGACTTAGAAAGCGGTAGAATCACTCTAAAACACACATATTCTTACATCTTTTTTTACTATTGCTTATAATCAATACGACATAGTACTTGCTAATAAGACGAACGGTACGTTGCTTAGTATCGGGGTGTATCGGCCATCCTTCTTTATCGTATACCACGCGTTTGTCACGCAGCGAACATTCATAATATCGTTCCAGTTTCCTTGGTGTTTGCAAAATGAAATGTAACCCCCACGAGCCCACACACCGCAATATTAGCCCAAGACATGCTTTTACTATACCTAAAATATATTATATTATTATTTTGTTTTCTAATAAATATATAATACAACACATTTTTCAAATATTAATAATTTAAAGTGCAGAAAGTAGCAGTTTATGATTTTAAATAAATATAATAGCACGAAAGGAAAAAAATATGCGGCCTATTTTAATTCGGCCGTTACGCTTAGTCGCTTATATAAACTAACCAAGAAGTAAGAGGGCCAATAAAACTCCCACAATCGTCACAACTATGTTAATTGTAACTATATCAGGGTAACAGACAGATCGAACATGGCGTAACCTGTCTTGCAGTGGCAACCCTGCTACCACTATTTGAGCTTCTGATAAGCTACGACATAGTAATTTGGGATCTTCACCTGAAAATTAACATATTTTGTAGCGATATTAATAAATATGATTTTTTAAAATTAACGAACTTTTAAATAGTAATATGAGCACTAAGATCAATCTAGAGACCTACAAAAGCCCACTAATACTCAGGGGTGGATACAGTCTTCAAAAAAGGTTGGGGTTACAAACATTTGCAATCTGCCACGTGCGAGCCGGAGCCAACAAACACGGATATCTCCGTGTTACATTACAGTTGAGAAACTCGCACTAGTGATTTTTTTAGTTTATTCAGTTGATATGGTGATACTGACATGCCACGTAACTTAAACTTTTGGGAAGACCTAAAAATGTGACACCACTCAAACGACGATCAATTTGGGTTGTGGGTATACCTATAGTGCCCACAACGATGGACTCGTACTTGCTAATACTATGCAATCATTTTTAGCATCAGTACCTCTAAATACATCATCGAACTCACCCATTATATCTATATTATAATAAGAGTAGGTACAGTATCTATCGTGTATTTCAAATACAATACAATGTCTTTACTTATCGAGGAATATTAAATAAATATACTATAATCTATGAAAGCGATAACATTATTTACTCTTTATGAACAATATAAAGTGACATCTTATTCAAACAGGATATATTCACGCAATGTAGGTGTTAATTAAAAATTAAACCTAAATTGTTACAAGGAATAAAATAATTAAAAGTTAACTCATTAGATGCCTTAATATAGCTTAGTTTCCCAAGTAGAATAGTAAAGTTTAACTAGTACTGAACGTGCATAAAATAACTCGTTAAAAAAAGCTTGTAAGAATTTCAACGTAGCTAGATGTAGAACGCATGGCTTAGCGGCCAGAATCCTAGGACGGTTTCGAAGAGGCGCGGGTTCGAAACTCACATCTTTCAATATCCTCGGTGTGTGAATAATACTTTAAATAATACTAAAAATAAGCTAGTTAAATTGAAAATATAAATCTTACTTAAACATACGCAGTCACAGTACCACACGCAGAAACATTGATCATTTCTTTTAATTCTAACATCTCGAACAGCAACAGATTCGCCATGCTCATTTACTAGCGTTACTATAAGATTTTTTAGCACTTATTTAATCATTATATAAATATTGATAAGATAGAATAAGTATTACAAAGAAAACGCAAAGTCACGAGTGACGTAACAACGTGATTCAAGATTTTAATATTGAACAAATAATACCTTACAAATTAACATGTATTTATAACAATGTTACCTTACCGGCACACTGAAGCGTCTCTATTGGAATTTCAAAGGGAATATCTATACAATAACTTTTAGTTTGCCTTGGAGGCAACAGTGAAGGACCTACTAGAACATCTTCATATCTTTCAGCGTTCATGTCCACAGACGCAGGGGTGCAATCACGAATTAATACACTAAATGAATAGAAACATAATAGATCTTAGAATACATAACGTGATTATTTAGTAAAAATGCAAAAAATTACCACACCTGAAATTACTTGATGCTAAGCCTGTGTTTGTAGCTTGTACAGTAACAACTGCTCGAGTTTCGCGGGTATCCGACACAATCGTCATTAGTCGTCCAAACGCCCTGGCACGAAAAAAGGGAAGATATGGAATCTCTATGAGAAATGGTAATTGCATGTGAATTAATTGTTATCAATTGAGCTACTAACCCTACAAGTACCAGTTCGTTATCATCTGCTCTCGCTTCTATGTCAAGTTGGGCGCTATGCGGTCTTAAATACGGCATCCTAAGATATTTTTCAGATCCTTGTAAATATATATTTAAATCACTGTGGTCACACATTAACGTCCTCTTCATCCTCACAGCCACTCGACGATATTGCTACAACAATAACACATTACCTTTTTACTATCAAAGAAATGGTTGTATATTTTTCTCTAATTTTTCTCTAGTTATATACTTATAGTCATATTTTGTTAATACCTGTTGAAAACTATTATTATTATCAGTATTTGCTTCAATGTCATTATATTTTTCCGTATTTGAGTCACCGATTTCAGTCAAATTTATAATATCTTCCATTGGAACAATGAAAAAATTCCTGAACATATCTAAAATTGTTAGAATATTGAAGACACCATAAAGTTATTTACGTCGGTATTAACAAAGTATTAAGCACTACCGTCTTGGGAAATATCATCAGAAACTGTAACAGGAATAACCAAACACAAATTCTGGAGAGGGAGACTAAAACCATTGCCTATTTGGTACTCCACTGGTTTGTATTTAATGCTAATATCTCCATTCGACCATTTAGAATTCTTGGTGCTCACTCTAAAATATAAATAAAATAATAATGAAAATTATCAAAAGAATTATATTATATTTCATCTATATCCTGTATGACCTTGCCGTCTCTTCTTTGGTTAAGTCATTCCACAAAGATTTTCCTTGTGGAGTAAAGGTTTTTTCAAATAACTGCAAATGAACACCGCACGAAAGTTCTGGATGCTGAATTTCATACAGTGCTAGTTTGTGTTCGTCATTATGTTTTTTACGATATGTATGTGAATTAAATAATTCTTTTATTTTTAATTCTTCGTTAGGATTATAATTATCAGAAGTCTCATTAGAACTTCGTAATTTAAAAGCCCTTGGCGTCGTATCCATATAAGGCAATTCATATTCACTGTCTGAGGAGTGAAAAAAATATTTTACTACTAAATTTTGTATTACCTACCTACTATTTACATATTTATTTTAATTTTATTTCTTATCTTCATGTATAATCTTGCAGGGTATATAAAAGGCAACTGTATAATATTGGGCTGGAATACCTTGACTTGATTTTTTTTCAGTAGCCTCGTCGTCTACCACGTAATCGTCATCAAGAGGTACTGCGTGAATTGCCTGATTTATTGTAGCATGTGGAGCTCTCCGTTTGATTTTCTTATTGACTATAAGTAATTTGTGGGCAGTTAGTACATTTTTATATCTTAATTGTTTATAGATCCTAGTCTACAAACGCACCATGCGGTGTGGGGTAAACAGTATTAAATCCATTCGCCTAGTAGAAGTGAGTGATAAGTCTCATTGATAATGAGTGATACGTCTCATTGTTCTTTAAAATACTATAAAAGTTAACTAAATCTAATCGAATGGGAATCAGTTTACTAAATCTAGGTTAGATTTGAGAATGGGAAATATGGGGAAAAGAAAATATTATTTTAAAAATGTCAAGTCTTTTATTGTGTACACAACTTTTTATTAATGACAGTCTCTCGTTATTTGAGCCGTAAATATTATTATTTAAGAATAAATTGTTATAAATTTGACACAAATACCTTTATTCAGACAAACAAACCTAATTTAAAACATTGATCTCTGTACGAAGATACTCAAAAGTAATGTCCAATGAACAGTGCGCAAGAGGCAGCTGACTGATTGTGTATTCCATACTTATACATACTTTCCAATTACGTTCTACAAAGGAACAGGTTTTCAGAGCGGCGGAACGGTGCGGGGAGAGAACGAACACGCGCGAGCCAGCGCGAGGCGATGCGAGGCCGGTCACCCTGTAGCCAGTGAATGCCAGTGAACGCGGCCGGGTCCATATATCGACACGTTTACTTTCAATAACTTATATATATATTTTAAGCTTAGTACGTACCTACTATGGAGACATTTATAGAAGGTGTTCGACTTCAACCCTGCTTGTGGAACCCCTTGCATCCAGACTACCGCGAGATGCATATCAAAGATGAGGCATGGCAGTGTGTCGTCGATCATTATAAGAACGGTTCAATTCCGAATAGTAAGTATGTGTAGTGTTTGTACCACGGTCAAAAAAGTTAATGTAGGTACAATGCTTGCTTTATTGAAAGAACTAATATTCAATTATTTAATACTTACTAGTACGAATTGAAGTAATTGACTCTATACTCTACCACAACTTTGCATACCTATAGGTAAAATTCTATTAAAAAAAATATAATTTTTATACCTATGCCAGTAGAGAATTATTACTTACGTAAAAACTAATTCATTTAAAGTTTAGGTACGAATATTTGTATTGCAATGTTTTTAAGTAAAGTGACCACGTATAGCCTTCGCAAAACTTGTTCAAATATATCACAAGTTACAACTTAGCATGTTTATGTACGTACATATATACACTTATTGATGATTTGAACATATTGATCGATGCTATCTAAATATCACCGGAATACGGAATGATCTTCCATTCCGTATATTATCATCGATTTCTTTCTTTCTTTTCTTAATTAACATACATATATAGCATAGTTACCTATTTCTTTTATGATGAAACTTACCATAGAAGCAAAATTTTAAAGTGTAAAATTCCGCCAGTGGGAACGGAACCTACGTCCATTGTGTTAATAGTCAAACCAAGATCTTCCCAAGTTCTACATACGCGATTATGTTATAAAATACTAAACACTAACAAAATTTACATGCTAATTTATTATTTCTTTTCTACTTTACATATAACAGCTGTGATATTTAAATATTCAATATCTTTAAATTAGTACCTACGCACTTTAAATTTTATATATTCAAATAGATACTTACGTCTGTCTATTTTTCTAGTACAGGTAGCGAAAATAGAATGGAAAAAACTACGAGACAACCATAGAGATGCGCTGAAAAGAGCCAAGCTTGGTAAGAATAAATTGTTACCAGCTCAAATTACCACGTGGAAGTACGCTAAGGCGATGCAATTCCTCGAGCCTCATATGAAGTACAGAATAACAGAGAACATTGAAATCGACCCTCCGCTTGGTTCAAACAGTAGTTTAAAGAATTCAGAACACGACGTCTCCACTACAGAGAGCGCTGACGAGCATTTTGCTGCACCACAATCAAAACGTCGATGTCTCGACTGCAAGGTTGAGCCTCGTTTAGAGTTTGATGCTCTCGAGTCATTCTTCAATTGTATGTTACAAAGTACCAAGACGATGCCGCATTGGATGCAAACGCAGGTTAAGAAGAAAATATTCGCTGTTATTATTGACGCCGAGGAATATCTGTCAACACAAGCCCAATCGCCAACACAAAGAGACCTGTCTACCTTAATACATGAAAAGAAAATTAAAATTGAAACTTTTACGGATGAAAGTTGTGATAATGAATATACTTAATGTATTTTTTGATAAACTGCATTTGAATGTGATTTTAGATATTAAAAAAGGAGAAATATTTTGTAATCTGTTAAATTAATACATTTCTGTTTCAATACACATAATCCTATAAAGTAGGTAAATTCTAATGTGGTTAATTTAAAGTTAGAAAAAATAAAATTGTTTAAAATATTTTTAAATTGAGTTTTGAATAGTTTGTGATAATATTGTTATAAATATAACAAATAGTATACATATACTAAATTAATGACCTATATACTGTACATACCGCCATTATCGTAGCTTTCAAATTGATTAGGAGTATGGTCATCATGCAATAAATTGGTACAGTATAGTGAGGATGTCACGTATTGGTTACCTTGCTTTAACGGCTTAACATCACGTTGTCTGGGATCCTTGACAAACATAAGTATTTGAAAAGGAGTATGTAATTAGATAGGTAACTTCTTATATAGTTAAAATATTAGATAAATCAATTTATTGTCTTAGATGTTTCATTAAATAAATACTACACTGCAATAAAGGAAATGTTATTACTTCAAAGGTAAACTCGTAATACGATTTCGATTTTATGATATTTATAATAACTTGTTGTAGACCACGCAGCGTTCATTGCATAAGTAACCAAGAACTTTAGAGTAGATGGATAACAAAAGTATTCCTCATACATAAGGCTGTCAAAATAATTGTATACATCTGGCTGAATGTTTCAAAAATTAGAGCATTCAAAGAAACCAACAAGTTTTACTTTTTGGAGCCTCACACTTTCTCTTAGAGAAAAATTTTGTGTCTCACACTCGGTTCTCCACTTTCCGTCCAAAAGTAACAAATTGCGTGTTAAGTGGCAGATCTCAACTATATTCTTCGTCTAGGTACCAGCGCGAGGAAATGAAAATAATATATAAGCATTTCCCTTAGTGAGATTGAACCAATACCCATCATGTTTACAGACAGACACTATTCTACTGTGCTACGACAACTTCACTTTGTTATATTAGTTTAGATTTATAATAAATACTAACTTTAAAATTTGTCCAAGGCGTATTTATATCTTCAAAAGAATTAACCATGACTCCACTGACTATCTAAAAATTGTAATAAATGAATGATGAGAAAAACAGAGATACGACATTTCAAAATCATAAAAGCTTAGTGGCCTCAAGTTTATAATTAATTATTTCACAATCTAGCTATAATATGTAGTGTTTTTTTTTCAGCGAATTGATAGAATATGAAAAATACAGATAAAGAAGAGGACGAAGTAGTTTAATATATTGGGTTCTACGCATACAAAATGCGAAATATAATATATATAAGAAAATATTTTAATAAATACAACAAAAACATAATAAAAAAATAGCATACGTCCATTCTTTTTAATTTGAATGACTGAAAAGGCGACCTGCGTTGTAGCCGTAAGACGTAAGGATTATAAAGCCTTATTCGTTTTTTGTCAGCTCCCATTACATGTTCAATTGGAATAAATTCATCTCCAGAAAATTTCTGTTAAACATAAAGATATTGAATATAAATAATATCTACTAACAAACATTGAAGCTGTCTTATAAATTAGCTCAAATTTTTAAACGCTACACACTAATCACTACTACTCGTTGCAGATAACTCACGAAAAAAATATTATAAACCCACTAACTGCTTTTTGTGTAATTTCAGTGATTTGATTAAAACAGTTGTTTCATATCAATTTTATGGAACAAAATTCCTAATACTGTGTCTTTTATGAATCAATTTAATTAAATGTTAACATTCAATCCTAAAGAAAGATTATTAAAATACAATTCAAACTATATTTACCGTATTTAAATAGATTGAGAAATTTCTGAGATGGACGTGGACTAATAATCAGAAAAACAGAAAAGAAATTTAAAGATCATTTTACCAAATATATGAATCTTTTTTTCATATATCATTCAAGTTCAGACAACGACCAGTTATATTGTTATTATACGTATAGACATGAGTACCTAGATATAAAAATATTTCAAGCTAATAAGTGTAAAATAAAAACTAAAAATCAATTCTAACATCACTTGAAATCTTAACAGTAACAGCCAACTTTTGTTTACAATCTTCTATTGCGTTATGTTTGAAAAGTTCTTCACGCTGAAATCGAATTGTCTGTCCATCTACGTATTGTTTTAAATTTTCCTATAAAGAAAACTTTATAAAAGATATCATGACTTATAACGACTATTGACTTTTTTTCACAATAAATACTAGGGCCCATCCCAACGCAGCAGATAGCGTCTGCCAGAAAAGGCGAAAGTTGTGAATTCAATTCTCACTACAAATGATTAGGTAGATTTAAGGGGCCAGTCGTGGCGCAGAGGCACAAATTGTGACTGTAAAGCAACTGGTTGTGGGTTCGATTCCCATTCGAGGAGTGGAAATATATAATATTTCTATTTTAGGTCTAATATCGAGGAAAAGCGCGGCGTTAAGTAACGCCGCCACTTAACACGCAATGCCTCCAGAATTCAGCGGGAAGTGGGGAAGTGAGTGTTTTAAAACTAGGTTTCCTCTGCCTGCCCTACTGAGAGCGGGACACAGCGTGAAACTAAAAAAAGTATATCTTTATTTTATTTTCATTACGTTGATTTGATTTCCGATATTCAATACGTGGTCTCGAATTCGGACGGAAAGCAAATAACGGAGTGTCTCAACACTAGGTTCTCTCTGCCTACTCTAAAAAAAATTAGTATAAAATTTAAAATCCTAACGTTGACTTCACACATCACCATGACAGCTCTAATTTCCACTTGCGTATTGTTATTTTGTATAAACTCGGAGCTTGACTTTATTGCGATAAGAGTTGAGGCAATAATATAACACCATAGTGAATCTGTTGAGAAAAGTATTTTCTTAATATATATAGAAAAATAAATTAAAATTGTATACACAGTTACTGTACGTAAAATAAATGCTTTACTCATATTATTGTGTTATAGTTTGTCCCACGTAAGAATAAATATTACATTTTTGACATAATGACAGTTATATCTTGTCATCTTTTTAAATGTCGGAAGCCAAATATTTTTTCCAGTTTCACATTATTTCCCGCATCGTAGGGTTGACAGAATAAATCTAGTCAAAACACTTCTTTCTCCACTTGTCGCTTCTTTCTGGTAAAAATTTACGCCGTGCTTTTTGTTTTGGTGAACCTGAACGGCGAAATGTAATTAATATATAATCATTTATCACAAGTGGCAATCGAACCCACTACCATCGCAATCACATTTACAAACAGACGATATCCAACTGCACCATGTCGCATTATTTTTGAAATTGTTAATAATATTACTTATATAAAATTCATTAATTAAGTAAGGGTGAAAAATAAAATCCTTCATGTACTTCTACCAATTATTTATTTCAATTAATAAGATAATTCACTATGTCATACATGAAGACACATGAAAAAGGGGAATACAATACTCCATTTCACAATGGTACCGGATTCATTTACAATATTAATAAGCATTACTTTAAATGAAATTATTTAAATCTCTAACTATGGCTTTGCCTTTCAAAATGAATACTGTACCATTATAATATGAAGTTGACAATTTAATATGCAATCAAAAAAGACCTGATCAATTTAATAATATATAATAATAATAATAAATTTTATAATAATTATATTCAAAATTACACAAACACACTAAGTTCCTTTTAAAGGAAAAACAAATATTGATCAGATCTCTTTATAACAATATTTAATACAGCAAAAATACAATCTACTACATAATATTACCATCAAAATGCGAGGCTGCAGAATATTTTACTGGATTGGTTTTAAATATAAACCTCAATAAAATAATATTCAATCAACCCTTCATTCAATAATTATTAAGAAAATATTTATTTCACGTTTAAAATATCAATATAATGTGTTTGTTTAATTTTATCTGTCATCTGCAGCCTCGATTTCTAAGAAAAAGACAGTCTAAATTTCTGCAAGACAGTAGTATTTCTATATTAAAATTATTTAATAAATAAAATAATGGATTGTTCTGATTTGTAAGTAATAAGTATTATAGAAATATTTGTACAAAATCGTGTTTCGGCTCACAGACAAATTTATTTATCAATTAATAATCAATACTAAAAATCAATGGCCGCTTTAAAGTAAAGTGTGGTAACTGTGCTTTACCAATACTACAGTAAACCTGGAAAAAAAATGTATGTAGATAAAAAATTAGTAAATTGCTTAATAAAGAAAGACACTACTATAATAACGAATGCGCAAATATGTATGTCTTTTTGAGCAATTAATTTAATTTACAATCTGAATACAAAACTTTTTCCAGCAATATTTGTTAGGTTGGTAAAATTCAATTACAACACAGGCACTATTGAATTTAAAAGAAACGTGTTCAGTTAAAATGTGAACAGTATGTAGTTTTGGTAACTTCACTTTTTCTCGTCATTCACGTAAACGTATATAACTAATAATAAATCACATAATGTATTCATTTAATTGTAACAATTAAATTGCAAAATAATTTTAAGTACAAAACCATATGTGTTGTCAAATAATTATTTAATTCTATATCTTAAATGCTTCTAAAAAAATTGCCAGTTTTGATAAACAATGGCTTTTAAATAAATTTTATAATATACAAAATTAAACCGGATAAAATGATATAGTAACGTGATATGAACCGACTACTTCATTCATGCCAAATTCATCTGCAGAGAAGTTTTTCTAAACATGAAAATATAACATTTATCCAAAAAAATCCATTATCCTGTTTTCACAGCCCCACGTAAGGCTGTTAAGTCAATAACAAAAAGATTCAAGCATTAATAAGACGTTAATATTCGTTTAAAAAGAAACGAAAGTAAAGAATCTGTGAGCTTCAACAAACCGATAAGAATAAGTGAATGTGATTATGACATATCTTCTTGAGATCTCGTAGCAATTGTAAGGTAACAAAATCAAGTAAAAATATTTCTAAGTCTATGAAAAGTAATAAAAAGATACTTCACTCTTATTACTAAGTTAAACACAATACACTGCAAGGAACGCTACGCTACACATGCTTATGATTCTGGATCTGTGGACGCGAATGTTGCGGCCTTGCTGGTCTGTAACGAAAATACTTGATTATTATTTTTCTATTACTTATCATAACTGGCAAGATGAAATTCCTTTCAATTTATTTTATAAATTGTAATGTCAAAATGCTGTGCTCTATATTCTTTGTTTTATGAGACAAGGTCCAACTCTGGGTTTCGACACCTAACGCACAGTGTTTCTAAAATAAACGTGAAGCAAAGAATACGGGAAAATATATATATATATTATAATATCCAATTAATCATGTAAAGATTAAGCAGATCTAAATCTTAAAAACAAGGAAAATGATATGTATTTCAATTCAATTCACATTAAATACATTCGTATAACAAAGGAATAAAATATAAACACATTAGCGCCGTCTTTTTGTGCTTTTCGTGTTCTCAAATAAAAAGAAAATAGAAAGCAAAACTTTACTTACCTCGCAGTGATCGTAGAACTCCATGGCTGTTTGGTTGTCAGTGAATGTTATGGTCAAAGTCTTTTCCACAGAAAAATTGGTGGTGTAATCTAAACCTGACCACGTGCATGTATCTTCTGAAAGCTGAAAACGATATAAAGGCATTACGGTATTGCTATTCAAAATTACACACATATATAAAATATTTTATAGGTAGGTATAGGATAATGTAGGTATAACTAATTTTAAAAGTAATCCATCGTGGCGCAGTGTGACAGTGTTTGCAAATGCGATGGTGGTAGGTTCGATCCCACTCGGGAGGAATGTTTTTATGAATTATATTTAAATTTCTTAACTCTGGTAACTGAGACAAAACGCGGCGTTAAGTTTAGCAAGTCAATGAGTAATATTTTAATTTAACTCGTGGATTGTGTATTGTGGAGAACGTAGTATTTTGGCTTCCACTCTGCTGCAGGAAAAAGCTGCTAAAAATACAAACCTGGAATTCAGTATCAGTATGTATCAACATATCGGCAAGGATCTCGCCGGTCTTGGAGTCGGTCACAAGTATTTTGGGTGAGTAGATCTCTTGATCGAAGGAAACGTGAACGTGCGTCCTCTCGCAGACCGACTCGTTGGCACCCTGCTTTATCACTGCTTTGCAAGGGTAGTACACTGATGACTCCTCATCCTCCTGAATAGGCAAAATAATATTTAAGCATTAATATTTTGTATTGAGATAAGTAAATGTATTGAAATTGTTTTAATTTTAACAAAACTTGGAGTAAAACTATACAGGAAGCAATAAATTTATAAAAAAATTGCAGCTATCTTAGGTACGGGTGTCATAGTAACAGAATATAAATGAATTTATCATAACTTACTGTGACATAAAATTAAAATTATTAATACCTCCAGGAAACTTTTGCAATGCCTGTTACGAAAATGGTGTGGATAAAAGTAATGCAAATTGGCACATAACGAAAGAACGAGTGAACGAGTGTGAGAGTTTACATAAAGAAAGAGTGCAATGATCATTCTTTTATAATAATGTATTAAAAAACACATTAAAATATATATGTCGTGGTCATATCGTTTAATTGACGATTTCATGAAATCGTTGACTATATCATGAAATCGTCGCAGTTCATGAAATGACCAATTATCGTTTGGCCAGATCATGATGTCGTTTGACGAAATCAATGACAGCCTAACGTTTAACGATGTGGTCAACTAAACGCTTGGCTACTTGATGAAATCATCGATCTTCTTTGACCAAATCGTCAAATAATAACTTTAACCACCGATAGAGGCGCTAGGAGCGCTTTTTGTATATCAGCTGTTGGTAACAAAGTCAACATTTTAGTTTTAAATATGTTTCTTTTATTAAAAGCAGAATTAATTATTAGTTTATTTAAGTAACAAAAATGTTCTTAATAAAATATTCTTATTTAAATAAAAGCATTGTAATTTTTTTCAAGTCAATGTGCAATATAATAATAATAAATTTCAGAAATTTTATAGTAAAAACTACTTTTATATTCTAAAGAATCTGTTAAATAGAAAAAGTTTAACCTAACCTAACCTATCTTGATTGATTTTAAGTATCTTTACACAAAATAAATCTAATTACGTAAAATATTTTTTAGGTTAGGTTAGGTTAAACTTTTTTTAATAAATTGATTCTCTAAAGATTGAAAGTGTTTTTGTCTAAGAACATCGTCATTATATATAATGAGATAGTTTTACGAGCATATTCTAAATTATATTAAATATATTATAAGGACACAATATTTTACGATATGACCAAATGTCGATGACGAAATTGTTAAACGTTGACGAATCAACGATATCGTCAAATTCAGTTGGTCACTTCATGAACTGCAACCATTTCATGACATTGTCAACGATATCATGAAGTCGTCGATTCTACGATATGGCCACGACATATACACTCTATCATGTATTTGTTATACATTTGTGTGTTATGACATACACATTGCTTATTACTTCTCAAAATATTATTAAATATTAAAAATTACATATATCTATAAAATGATAAATAACCATATTGAAATTTAAAGTTATTTAATAAAGTTATTATTGAATAACTTTAAATTTCAATATAACCTCACACCACTTACTTCATTATAATATCCATCAGAATCTTCATTGTGGTCATAGTCGTGTTCATAATCTTCCTCATCATATTCACCGTGATGTTCTAATTCTTCAAAGTGGACTTGTTTAGATTCTTCACTTTGTTCTGTTTGTCCGTTCTGAATGTCAGTATTCGCTGTTGACTGAGACGGTGCACCTGATCGAGAACTTTCATCCAAGTGTTTGGGAAGCCGCAGTGGTGCGATGGTTTCGACCTGCTTCTCCTTAGCTTCTTTCTCTTTTCTGATGGCATCGGCCGCGGCCACTTGTAATTTCTGTATAATAATAATGTATTCAGTTAAATTACACAAATAATATATTGCTTAAATTAATTTAAATATTACATACATTAGTTATCTTGTTGTAGTTGTATATTTTGTAATAAATCTCGTTACAAATTCTTAAATAGAAATTAATTTGTTAAAGTTCGTTAATATAAATAACTCAGCAATATAATTGTATAAACGTTGACTAATAAATTGTGAAATAAAATCAATCAATACAAAAAAAAACATTATATTTCTTCTTACTTTTCTATTATTAAATAAAATAAATACAACTATCCACATAATAAGCAAGTAACATAATACTTGGACTCTTTTACAAAAGTAGATTGTAATGTAACGAGAAAAGGAAATAAAGAGTAATGTAATAGGTATAATAATAATATAATTGTTAACAACAGGTACAGACATGTAAAAAAACTATCCACATACCCTCACACAGTCCATAACTTTGTCTCGGAAGGCAGTAGCCAAGTCGACGGACTTGAATCGCACCGCCAGCGTCTCCTGCTCGCCGGCGCTCTCCGCGTAGTTGCGCCCCGCCCACGACCACGCGCGGTCAGAGTTCTTCAGGGGCAACAGCTCCAAGTCCATGAAGATGAGCATGTTCAAGACGGCCTTGTGAACCTGTCATGTTAACAAAGTCAAAGTCAAATAATTTTATTTAAAACAAAAAGTTACATGCTTCATTTTTTGAACGTCAAATAGTTTACCACCGATTCACTAAAATTAATGCCTCAGAACTGAAAAGAACCGGCGCAAGAAACTCAGCAGGTCTCTTTTTTTTTAACCAAATCTGTTAAGCGATCTCTCTATCTGATATTAAATAAAATCTATTAATCATTAGCTGCGTAACTGCCTCAATTTCTTTAGCATTTTTTTAGTTTCACGCTGTATTCTACACACAGCAGGTTAGGCAGAGGGAGCCTAATGCGCTTGTCTAATCTTATGCTATGTTGTAATTTGCGCCAAATTTTAGAGACATGACGTGGCGGAATTCAACGTTGTGCTTTGGCTCGAAATATTTCAACTCTTCGAGTGGGAATCCAACCTACAACCAGTCGCATTCGCACATTGTGCCCCTGCGCCAAGACAGGCTTCAAATTCCAAATTTTAATTAAAAAAAAATCTCAAATTAGAAAACTAGTTTGCAGATTCGCAGTAAAAAAGTAAGCCTGCCAATTTCAATGTTTCTATGTCAATCAGTTTTCGGGCATATCTTCGAAATTGCTTTCGAATTTTATATCACATATTTAAATATGTAAATTATAAGAAATTCACAAATTTAATATAATAACTCTCAACATAACAAAATATTTTCTTATATCGCTACATTA
Organism: Dryas iulia moderata; assembly: GCA_019049465.1. Taxonomy (NCBI): domain Eukaryota; kingdom Metazoa; phylum Arthropoda; class Insecta; order Lepidoptera; family Nymphalidae; genus Dryas; species Dryas iulia. Next base: position 6,983,004 of record CM032417.1, read on the forward strand.
TTTTTTACGTTTCGATTTTCTATATAACTTTATATATTTTTACAAGTATCATGAAAATAGATACTTCTAAATAATAAACAATTCATTAATAATTTAATGTAAATATCAATATTTTAGCAATAATATGAGAAATTTAGATTAAACATTCTTTGTAACATCAATTTTCATTACCTGTTCCCTCCGAAGAAGTAGCCTATAAGTTTTTCGTTCAGCATGATATAACACTTTCATTTCTCCGACTCCGCGCTCTTTCCATTCTCGCGTCTTCTCATCGAAGCGATACAATTTGCAACGTTCACCAAATAGTTTTTCCTTAAAAAATATAACATAAATTATATAATGTGGTTATCATTATTAGTGACATTTAAAACATCTTCTCGACAACTTTAAAAGGGAAGCATTGCATGCAATGTTGTTCTAAATAAAACGTAGGTATATCGCGAGATAGAGAGAATAAAACGTAGGTATATACCCTATACCCTTACATTTATACATGTGGCATCGTAAATGTAAATGAAATTAATTGAAATTATCATTTCAGTAATCATATTTAAATAATGGTTTAACTAAACCAACACATTTAATTTACTTACTTCATCTTCCTCACCGGTCGTTACAATTATCTTATCAGGGAGGGGTACGATGGGTTCATAGTGGGGATCGTATTCCTCCTCTACATTGGCCCCTGCACCGGACTCGTCACCTGCTTCTGAGTCATTTTTAGATTTAACAGCACTATCTTTAGAAGAGGTGAAAAGTTGTTGGCCAGCACCTTCCCACTGGAAGTTAGTTTTTTCTGAGGAAACAAAACAAAATTGGGTCAATAAACTAGTATAAAAATTAACTCACAATATATATTTAATATTTTCGTTACTAACTTTCTATACCAAACCCAGGTACACTCGATGACAGAGCTGCAAAGGTAAGCGCATTGTCCGCGGCTAAAGGCATTTTATCTTTTATTAAAGTGTCAGCTCCAACCACTGCATCGGTATTTTTCTTTGGTTCAATATTCTTGCTTTCTACATTACCAGTTTTGTCTTCAGCTTTGGACTTTTCAGCCGCTTTATTCTCCCAAGGGCTACTATTATTATTTGGCTTTGCTAAATTGCTAAATAAAAACTTTTGACTAGCATCAGATTCAGGTTTACTAGATGAAATTTGTGATTTAACATCCAACTCTGCATTATTTTCAGACTTTGCTGATGTTGTTCCAAATGTAAATGTTCCAGCAGTGCCAAATATACCCCCAGGTTGAGAACTTTTTAAGGCTGCAGGCCCAAACAAGCTTCCTTGAGAGGTACCGCTGAATAAGTTAACGGAAGGTTTGATATCACCCGAAAATATAGATTTAACATCTGTCGACTGTGTATCGACTTTATTTGTTTCAAGATTGAAGCCCGTGACGGGTTTAACTGACGATGAGCCAAATAAAGGTTTTGATTCACCAAAAAATGATTTACTTTCCCCGAATACCGGTTTGCTCTGACCGAAAATTGATTTAGTGTCCGCCGATCCGAATATAGATTTTGTTTCTGGTTTTGCAAACACGGATTCGGGTACCGACGAACCATTACTAGTTGATGTTACGTTGATGCTAGTTAATTTGGGCGGTGCGAGGACAGAAGATGTACTAGACAACTGCCCACCACTCACGAAAGACACTGGTTTGATGACATTAGGAGAGTTATCCGTTAAGGTATTTTCCTTATCAGTTGAATCATCTCCAGAACTACTTAAGGCTTCCTGTGGTATTAGACAAACTTTTAGTGTTAGAACCATTCGTACTCAACGGAGTACGGAATACTGTGGTATCAACGGTGTTATTGAGGTTATTTGGAGTACCATACAATGAACTATTGGGACTTTGGAAACTAAACGTTGAAGTTTTAAGTGGTGTTGTTAATGAATTTGGTTTAGTCAATGACATTAAGAGTTGACTTTTAGATCCCTGATCAGATTCAGGTTTAATATCCTCGTCCTTATCGCAACCCCGGCAGCCTTGACACGGTTCTTTGTTTTTATAGGTAAAGAAATTTTCGGGAAGCATAAGTTCTTTTGCTTTTTCCTTTTCTTCATTTGATGCTTGTATCTCGGTTATAAATATAACATCTTCGGAATCTTGGTCCTTACTTTCACTAGTTTGGTTACTAACAACACCGAATTTCTCTTTTAGCGCTTTATCTATGGCACTTTTAAATTGCGTAGCTATTTCTTTATTAGCAAATCTTATACAAAACTGCTGAAGCATTACTTCACCTTCACTAAAATCGTTTGCTACGAAGAACCAAGTTCTGTCGTCCTTTGCGTTGTACATGTTATCAGGTACTAAAGCATGATTGAGGCATATTTTAAGCACCTGTTCTCTGCGCATCACAACTCTAAAATAATAAGACAATTACAATTAAACTTTAAGTTTTATACGATTATTATATCAAAAGTCTTAAAAATAAGTTAAAAAATTACCTCAGCTTTCCAGACTCCCTGTGTTTCAATATTTTAATAACCCCGGTGCCACGTTCTTTCCACTCTCCATTTGAAAATCTGAATAACCTTGCTCTATGACCATAAAGTTCATCTTCGTTTTCTTCTCCAGTAACAACTTCAATCTAACAAATAATAAATTTCAATACTTTACTACAAGTTCTAAATATTTTAAATTATAAAAACAAATTTAAAAATAATATAAATAGATTTTTTTATCATAAATCAATACAATGTAATTTTTGAAAGATTATAAATTTATATGGAAGTTTAGTAATTACCTTGTCTGGCATAGGAATCACTGGGCTAAAATGTATATGATGTCCTTCATCTTCAGATGCATATTCATTGTCATCACTCTCATCATCTTTTTTATCTTTTGGAGATTTTACTGGACTTTTTCCTTTAGTCGAAGTTTTAGGCTTAAAAGAAAACTCAAAAGTACCACTTTGATTTCCGAATGGTGTGATGTTAGTTTTTGTAGGCGTAGGTAGCAATGCTGGCTTTACTGGTGTCACTGTAATATTGTTTTCTTCTTTCTTTTTCATTGCAAAATTTAAAGGTGCATCATTATCTGTAGTTTTCGCAGTATTTGTATTTGGCATTGTTGATGTAGGAATGCCAAAGGTTACAGATTTATTTTGAGGAATTCCAAAACTAAATTTCTGTGGAGCGTTCGAATTGAACAATGATGAAGCGACTACAGGTTCAGGTGCAGTGGTAGTATTTTGTGGAATACCAAAAGAAAACTTGGAATCTGATGAACTTGAGGTTGTCTCAACACTATTAACAGCTCCACTTGAAGGAATGCCAAAATTGAACTTTGGCGCGTTGTCAGAAACAGATTTTGGCTCCGCCTTTTTAGCAGTTGGATCTTTGGGACTATTACAAGCAACACAGATTTCAACATTGGCTTCATTCCGAATAAAACATTCTTTACATTCCCATGTTCCAGGCTTAGGCTTAAATTTAGCACCCCAATCAGATGAAGTACCTTTACTATCATTAGTTCCTTTATTATCATTACTTTTAACGAGACCAGGCTTTTCTGTTTCGCAACAAGCGCACTTTGAGAAACTCTCTAAATTATTTGTGTAACAGGTTTCACAGTACCAAGAACCAGCTTTTGGCTTAAAACTATCTCCGAATCCTGTCTGATTAACTTGTTTTGCAGCATTCTGTTCTTCTTTTGCAGCTTTAATATCATCACCTATTTTAGATTGTGCGCTTTTAACGGCCTCCATAAATTCATTACATGCCTGCACGTTTTTGAAACGTAAGCAAAATGTTTCAGTGACTAATTCTCCCTCAGAAAAATCTTGAGCACACCAGGTTACTGCTTTGTCCATTTTAGGCATTTTTTGGAATATCATTTCTTTTGTTACAGTATGATTACAACATACTTTCATAATTTGCTCTCGTCTCATAAGTAAACGCAATTTTTGATTATTTTCCTTATGAGCCAGTAGTTTAATATTACCCAGACCTCTTTCCTTCCATTCTTTTCCAGCAGCGTCAAAACGTAATAATTTTGCTCTATGTTCGAAAAGAATGAGTTCATCTTCTTCGCCAGTTTTTTGTTCTACTAGAGCCGGCAGGGGAACGACTGGTTTAAATTCAGCAGTTGGTACAAACTCTTCAACTCCATCGGAGGTGTTTAATTTATTATTTTCAGACTGTGATTTATCCGGTGTTTTTGATAAATTGCTACTTAGACTAGTAGTAACACTTGCTAATGTGCTAAATGGAGAAGGAGTTGCTGTCTTAAATGTTAAGCCACTAAATACGTTCACTTTACTTACAGGTACCACGGGAGTAATCTTAATGTCTTTATCACTATTAGTAGTTGGCACCTTAAATGAAGGCTTAATTGAGAATGTAAATCCCCCAACTACAGTTTTCCCACTTTGAGTTTCAGTATTATCTTTAACGAGACTGCTAGGGGTAATAATTTTTTCGATTTCACTTGTTGTTTTGGCTATTGATTCTGCATTTTGATTAGTTGCTTCTAGACGAGCTTTTTCAAAAGTGTCGTAAAACTCTTTAGCTATGTCAGCAGTTTTAAATCTAATGCAGAATTTTTCTAAAATTACAGTTTCTTCAGCAAAGTCATTAGCAACCCAAAAATAGGCCTTACTCTCATTTTTCATTGGTTTTATTTCCATTTCAGGTAGAATAATGTGATTTGCACAAATTTTATGTACTTGCTCTCGACGCATAAGTACCCTGACCTTTCCTGTTACTTTATGTTTAAGCAATTTCATGTCACCAATACCTCTTTCTTTCCATTGTTTATCGACAAATCTAAATAGTTTAGCCCTTGCACTAAATATGACGCCTTCATCTTCTTCACCTGTTGTCACTTTAACTTCAGCTGGTAATGGTACAATAGGTTTAAAATCTGGACATGGATCATAATTTTCTATAGAAGTATTACTTCTTTCTGAAAGAGTTCGTGATTTATTTAGACTTGTATTTGGTGAGCTTCCTGATAAAACTCCATCAACCACACTTTTAGAATCATCAATGCTTTTTGTCAAAGTTGGGCCGAAAGTAGTTGGCTGTTGAGCAGTCATAAATATTGACTTGGCATTCCAGCTTGAGGTACTTGAAGTAGTTGATGTCACCACTTTACTACTTGGAGGAGGAAAACTGAAAACGGGTGTTGTTTTATTTTCACTAGTGACTGGCATTTGTATTTGGTAATTATGAGGACTGCCTTTTATGTGCTTTTGAGGTATTGTTACACTAAGAACTGGTGCTGGAGTGGTAGTACATGTAGGCAGAGGATCTGAAGAAGTAATAACAACATTAACTGGCAATGACTTGGATGTTTCTTTTGTTTCAACAGTAGCTTTAGACGCAGGAATAGCTGCTGGTGTAGGTACCGTCAGCACTGCAGGCACAGGCACTGTTGGGACAGAAGGCCCTGCTGGAATCGATGTAGGAACAAGCTGTGCTGCCTCTAGATACATTTGTTCTGGTGTAGGGAACATTCCTGGGTAATTCATAGCCCTTGATGGATCAAATATTGGTGGTGCTCCAGGAACAGCTGACGGCTGTGCAAATTGCGAATATTGATTGTACAAGTTATAAAAGTTTTGACCATAAAATTGATACGGATTTGATGGCACAGGAAAAGGTGGCATTAAACGTTGTGCCAAAGGTGGTAAGACTTGTGGTGCCGGAAAAGGGAGCTGTGCTCCAAATGCAGAGGCATTGTCATTAGACCGGTAGTCTTCATCCAAATTGTATAAGTCATGTTCATCTATTGTTTGTTCTGATGAAGTCTTCTTAAGCTTATTCACTTCTTTTTTCAAATCAGCAATTTGTTTTATTAACTCCACTACATCTTTACATTCATTTCTATATTCATCTATTTGCTCTTTAACTTGGTCTAAAGATATTTTAATGAGTTTAAACTGCTCTGTTGTATTTTCAATGTTAGAATTAATAGTAGTGATTATTTGACTTCCCAATTTTCGATTTTCTTCAAACCAGTCTTTAGTTTGCTCTTTAAATTCACTAAACGACGCATCTCGCTTTTGCAGACTTTTTATTTGTTTTTCTATTCTTTCTAAATATACTGAATCCAATTGAGTGTTATCAAGGACCTGTGCATCAGTAGCAGTACGGTATGCTGTTGAATTTATATTCAAACTTTGTTTTCCAACATGTTTGGGAGTAGAGCTAACATTGCGGTAAAGGGGCTTATTAGAATGTAATGATATAAATCCACTCACAGAATTATTTTCATCAGAAGATTCATCATTGTGTGCATTAGGTGATGAATTGGGATCGATATTGTGGAAATGTAATTCTATTTCTTCTATAAGAGTTTGTATATCTAAATACAATGATTTGGTTTTGTACATTTCTGTCTCTTTTAATTTGTCTAAAGCTTTATAAGCATTTTTTTTAGCTTTTTCCATCAGTATTATGAATTTATTTTCACTATCAGTACTTTCAGATATTTTTTTTTCTTCCAAGGCAGCTCTTTTATAAGTATCACTCAAATGATACAAGGCTTGGGGAGATTTCAATGATGAAATTATATTTATAACTTTTTCATATTCACCATCATTTAAGTGGTATAGTGCTACATAAAGTTTACTTTCTTCTAACAAGTTGTTTAACTCTTTTGTACCTATTTCATCATGTACATAATCAAACATTCTCTTTTCAGACACTTTAGGAGCAATTTTATTTCTTAATTTTTCTAAAAGTGGAATAGCAGATGAATAATAAAGACTAGCTCTAATGTCATAATTTGTTTTTTCTTCAACTCTCGTTGCATTTTTAACATGATCACTAAAAATTCGCCCTAAGATTGTGAGCAGTTCTGGATCCATGCCATGGTTGTCAATACATCTTACAATTTCAATACCTCTACTTAGAGTTGACCGAATATCAGTATACTCAGTACCTAATTCATTTTGGCTAAGCTTATAAGCACAGTCCCACCACTTCATTTGTGGCAGAGTACATAGCAAGTTTGAAATGTTTGCTGGAAGAATAACTTTTTCTGTTGAACTGTAATTTATTTTTTTATCTCTTTGTTTTTGAATTGTTAAAGTAGTACTATAAAGAAAAGCTAAAACATCAAGTTTATTTAGTGTTTCAGGTCCGCAACTAGTCATTGACTGTGTAAGCATATCAAACAAGTTTAATTTAAAATCAGCATAATTTTTATAATTCAGAAGAATCCAAACAAAATGATGCAAAGAATTTGGATATTCTCGTTGAGCATCATTATCATATGCTTGTATTTCATTTTTTTTTGGTAATTTTAAAGCTGGATTTTTAAATGCATTTGAAGCTAAATGAGATGATTTAATTTTGCTCAATTGATCTGGTGCTGTAAAAACTTTCTCATAAAGCTTGTCTTTCCAGTGAGAATCTGTACATGTTTGAGAAATTTGATCCAAAAGGATTTGACTCTTGTCTTGAGACACTGCTAGTAAGTAATGACCAGCTTGTGAACATCTATATGAACCTTCTATATACCATCGGTGAACAGCATTTTTTTGTTTTTCAGAAGTATGTGTCAACCAATTGACTTTTAGATCTATAGGTATTGCTTGCCAAGATAGTAGCATCAAAGGTGTTGAAAATTTTTTTGCTTCTCTCCAATTCAGTTGATCTTTTTTTGCTTTTTTTAATAAAAATGTAGCAACATGGAATGCTAATTGACCTCCATGATGTTGTAAAAGACTAGCATGGAACTCCCCAAAACCAGAGGGTGCTCCACACTTAGCCACATTTTGGATCGCTTGGTCATATGCATGAAGGTGTTCACAACATTCTACTAAGTTTTTCCCAGATCCAATAGGAGCTTCAGTTAAGCTCAATACACACAGTTTTTCTTTAACAGTTAACAAAAGTAATTGGTTTATCCAGTCATTTACTTTTAATGGATTATATCTCAAGATCTCGGAGAGAGTTTCATACCATGCAAAATTATTAGAAAATATATTTTTGTCAAATTCAATGTTGCAACTGTGTTCAAATGCCTCCTTGTGTTTATTATTCTTTAAATAATGTTTGATTAACCGTGCATGAAGCACTGCATCATTTGGTCTTGCCTCTAATTCACTTTTTAGTAAAGTGACTAATGCTTCTGGATCTGGATCTGTAACAGTGAGAAGCCTCTCCCGTAGACGGTATGTTATAGGATGATTTGGAAAAGATATTTGAGCTTTCTCACACCAGTACTTAGCCCGTCCAGGGTCAACAGCTACCTCTTCATCAGCCAAAAATCACAAACTAAAAAAAAATTAAGTGATAGTATTATGTATACATTTTGAGCTCTACAAAATTTAGCACAATTTATGAAAATCATAAGTGTACTTATATAAATAAACTAACCACATTAGTCACAATGAATATACTTTGATTACTTACTGTCTAGAATTAAACTTGTTTGGTTAGGGTTGATATCAAAAGAAGTTTTATATTGCTCAAGAGCTTTTTCTTTTTCGCCCAATTTATGAAACGCCTGTCCAAGTAATTTATACGCGGCTGCATGATCTGATTTTTGAGAGATAAACTGTTCGACATATTTCTGACAATTTTTGTAGTCTCCCACTTCATAATATAAGTGTGCTATTGAATATGATCTTGCTTTAAACTGTAATAAAGAACGATTGTTTAAAATGTTTAATTATATTACTAAAAAGTAATAAGTAAATAAAAAAATCACTTACGTCTTTAGGTGTCAATTTATACATAAGACTTTCCACGTGTTTATCAACATCTTTTTTGTTCCTGTACATCTTCATAAATGATCTCCGGTAACTATAATAGTGAAATATTTAACATAAAAAACTCAAACTCGTGGAATACAAACGCAACGTACAGCAATGGACCTCGTCATTATTTTTGATCAAAGGAGAGTAGCAAAATTTTTGACTTAAAAAAAGGGTTGGCAGCTCTTGAGACAAATTTTGTCCAATTACAAAATTGTAAACCACATAACGCTATCATAAATGTTGTAAGTGTACATTTAGGGAAAAAAATGCACATCCATTATTTATAAAATTTATTTCACTGCAGATTTTACTATGTGCTTTGTTAGTATAAAACAAGAAAAAAATATCCTAAGAAATTAACGTTCTATTATTGTATATTGTTTCGTTAAAAACCTTTTAAAAAAATAACAACTCAAAAATCTTTTAAATAAATTATAATTATGTTAAAACAATCATTAAGAACTGTAAAATTATTTTTATAAATATAAATGATGTTTCATTTTTCTTTTACATTTTTCATGAAAAAGGGGAAACGGTGTTATACTGGCAGGAAATAAAAGCTATTTGTAGAAGTTGGTAGAATGCTATCTTGTCAATGGTTCAATCGTCAAGCGTTATATATTTGAATAAAAAACGTTACTATAATTCTAAAAAAAACAATATTTCGAATTACCGCTGCTTTGAAAAATGTCATGCTATTAAGTGTGATTGAAAATTTTGGAATAGTTATAGTAAGTAAAGTATTAAAAAAACCCATCTCAATGCATGTATACACATTATTTTTATATTCATAAAGTGTGATTTTTCTTTATAAAATAATCCGTATTTCTATTTGTCGCATTTTTTTAAAAACGTTTCCTAGTACTTTAGTAGGTAAGCAGAAAAATATTAAATAGGTCCATAATAGTAATACTAAGTACGTTACCTATATATTTCATTTTATCAAATACTACTTGTATTACATAAAGTTAAAATGTTAAAATTAAATGCTTACACTCACAAATAACAACGCTTATTCCCAAAATATTTACAAATACAATATTAAAGGCCGGACTTTAATTTGTTTTGATATTTTACGGACTGAGCTTGACTATAGAATATTATGATAATATAAATAGAGTGAAGATATAAAATAAAAATATATTTTATTTTTATCCGTATTCTGTTTATATTGATATTTATGTCATAAACCAATTTCCTCACCTACCTACTTTTCTTTGTGGAATTTTTACTAACACTGCACGACTAATAATCATATAAGAATTAACTAAAATTAAACAAGAAACAGTTAAGAAATCAAATACAACTCATGAAGTACTTGTGCACTACATATTATAATTTAGGGTGAAAAACATGGAGAAGGGGTATACTTCATTCTTGAAGGGGTATACTACATTAAATGAAGAGAAATATAATGACGAGAGTATTAATTTATAAAAAATACCGTAAATGTACAAGGGCATAGAATATGCCTGTGCTCTACGCATTTATTAATAGTTAACGTTAATTAATAAACAACATCGTAATAAAGATTTTGTTTGTAAAAAGAGTTTCCATAATTTTGTTATTTGACTTGTTACTTATTACAAAAAATGTAAATATAATAAAAATTGACTGACGTCGTATTTGTGCAGTGTTAGTATTCTGTGACCGTGGGTGAGATCTATAATACATTATGCTAGTTTTACTTATCTGTACAAAGCAAATGTAAAATTGAAATTGTTGAAAATATTTTGCTGTCAAATTATCGGATGTCAATATAATTTAGTTCTGTAATTGTCATTTTTATCCACATTTTTGGATGTTTCGAGTTTATCTAATTACGAGACCTTATAACATATAATTGCTTTTATAATTAAAAAAATATTACAGCGCCCGCTGCCTTAATACTAATTTTGTGTCATATAAGATTAAATATATTTTGTTAATACAAAAGACTAATGTTTTTGGATTGAAAGTGATTGCTTGCATTTTAATGTAATAACATAATAGTTTGTTAATAATGTTGTAAAAGCTATTCAAATTTCGTGGTTGAGAATCAGTGTACAATATAAAAATGAGTGATCCAGATTCAGCTTATGGGTCTTCATTTACATTAGACTCAATGAAAGTTATAGCAGAAAGTGTTGGTATAAGTAGTCTCGGTGATGATGCTGCTAAAGAACTAGCAGATGATGCTACTTATCGACTTAAAATAATCGCACAAGATGCTATGAAGTTTATGCATCACTCAAAACGACAAAAACTTTCCATTACTGACATAGATCATGCTTTAAAAATAAAGAACATAGAGGTATATTACAAACCATTTATATACTAAATACTATGTATAATTTATAATGCCTAATTAAACATTTCTTTTAGGCCCAATATGGATTTATTCAACCAGATTCACTACCATTCAGATTTGCTTCTGGAGGTGGAAGAGAATTGCATTTTATTGAAGAAAAAGAAATTGATTTATCTGAGATTCTGACAGCACCACCACCAAAAGTACCCCTTGATGTATCTCTAAGGGCACATTGGTTGAGTGTTGATGGAGTACAACCTGCAGTCCCAGAAAATCCACCACCACTGTCAAAAGAATCACAAAAACTTGAATCTGTGGATCCTATTACTAAATTAAGCAAACCTGCTAATAAAGATGCTGCTGGTGTGTATTATTTATAATTTCAAACATTTGCTGCACAATCATACTTTTTCAAAGTATTATTTGAATTGTTGAGTGTTTTTAACTTTATTTAGTCTTGATATTTTAATTTTTTTTACTCTAGTTTCAAATGTTTATGCCATCTTATTTATTATACTTTTAATATATTTTTTTACTTATAGGTAAGCCAGTTTGTGGTAAAGCAGCACGCTTGAAAGCATCAGAATCTGTTCATGTTAAGCAACTAGCCACACATGAACTCAGTGTAGAACAACAATTATATTATAAGGAAATAACAGAAGCATGTGTTGGAAGTGATGAAGGAAGACGAGCAGTGAGTATACATATATCTAAATATACTTATGAACAATTATAGTGAATTATACTGATGATTGTTAATGTATGTATATTTTTTTTAGGAAGCATTACAATCACTGGCTTGTGATCCTGGTTTACACGAAATGCTCCCAAGGATGTGTACCTTTATATCTGAAGGTGTCAAAGTAAATGTTGTACAGAACAATTTAGCACTTCTTATCTATCTAATGAGAATGGTAAAAGCAATATTGGACAATCAATCATTGTATTTAGAGAAATATGTGAGTATAGCATTTTTAGAACCTTTTAATTATGAGGTCCATTGGGGCCAGTCATGGTGCAGAGGCACAAAGTGTGTTCAAGGAGTGAAAATTTTCCATTTTCTTTGCTCTGGTGTTGAGGCAAAGTGTGGTGTTAAGTTCCGACAATTAATGCCCCCAGAGTTTGGCTGAAAGTGATGAAACGGAGTGTCGTAACACTAGGTTCCCTCTGCTCTGCTATGTGCTGTATAGTGTAAAGATAAAAAAAAACTATGAGGAAAGTGAGTAAACGAATTGTCATCATCACAGCTTTACACTTTTTCCTTCATAACAAAGTAGTCACAGAAAAGCTAGTTTTGAAAAAAATTGATATCACTTTCTGCTTTTTGCCCAAATTCGGAACATTGGACGTTGAGTGGCAGTTCTCAACACCATGGTATTTTTTAATCAAAGCATAGAAATGAAAATAATTAATTATGATTATAGTGAGACAGATGCTACAATAGCCTCAATAGATTATGTATAATGTATATGTTTTTTGGATATTCAAGTCTTTTCCCACATTGCAGTGTAGTCATTTCTGGTTCTTTCGAACCTAGTGACTAAACAAACAAACAAACTTTGTTCTCTATTTTGAGTCCAGAAGAGTATTAAATATAGGACTTAACACTACAAAATATAACATTACTTATTATTTAAATTACATAAAAACTTTTCGTTTCTAGCTGCATGAATTGATACCATCTGTATCTACGTGCATTGTGTCGAGACAACTGTGTGTGCGCCCAGAGGTGGATAACCATTGGGCATTACGTGACTTTGCCGCAAGACTCATGGCACAAATTTGCAAAACTTTCAATACATCCACTAATAACTTACAGACGAGAGTTACAAGGTATATAACCTAAAATATTATAAAAATACATAATTTTGCTTTAACTATAAATATATTCCAACATAGTTACTATACCAGGTCAGTCAAGTGTGCTGACTATAATGATTAGACAAACAAAAATGTTTTTCAAGTGATTCATAGTTTAAATTACAGATTTATGTTCTAATAATTTATTATATTTTGCTTATATTATTTTTAACATTTTATCATTTGGTAACCAATATTTAATACATATTGAATTCAATGTACACGCAAGCCTCCGAATACGGCGGAAAGTGGGGAACGGAGTGTCTTAACACTAGGTTCCCTCTGCCTACCCTGCTGCGTGCGGGATACAGCGTGAAGCTAAAAAAAAAAAAATTCAATGTAATATATTAATATTTGCAGGCTTTTTGCAAAAGCATTGCAATGTCCATCTCAAACAAACAACGAGAGTGGACCATCTATGGTGCCTTCTATGAAAGAATCTGAAAAGACGCCACTTGCGTCGTTATATGGAGCAGTCCAAGGCCTTGCTGAGCTTGGGCCTGAAGTAGTGAAGGTAATTAATTCATACTAATTATCGACCCCAACTTTTATTGTGTGGACTGTAAAGCTTAAATTCTCATTTTTTTTCAACTTCTGTGAGAATCTTTTCTGCCTATGTCTGGAAATGTGTTAAAAACACTTAGAGTGGAGAGACATTACTGTGACCTACTACAATTTTTTACGAACTTAAAAAAATGTAGGAATTTCTTTTTGTAGGAAAAAAATGTTTGTAGAATTTTTTTGTAGGAATTTAAGCAGGTTTTCCTCGCATATAAGAATAATCAGAGAGGACCTAGTATCAAGACACTCTGTTCTCAACTGGCCGAAATCGAGATATTGCGTCTTAAGTAACGGAATTCAGCGTCGCACTCTGTTTCGCACTTCGTCTGGTCTCACTTCTTAGGTAACAGAAGTTAGAAATGTAAATATTTTTTAAATATAATCAATCCCATTGTCAAAGTGATCAAACACACAATCAATCGTATTTACAGTCAGACGTTTTTATTTACGTCACGACAGCTTAAACACTTTCTTTTGTTTTCTCGATTTTATACGTTTTGAAATAAAACTATTTAAAATAAAAATAAATAGCTTCACTCTATATCCCGCACACAGCAGGGTAGGCAGAGGGAACCTAGTGTTAAGACACTCCGTTCCCCACTTTCCGCCGAATTCGGAGGCTTGCGTGTTAAGTGGCGGAACTTAACGCCGCGCTTTACCTCGACACCAGAGCGAAGAAAATGGAAATATAATTTCCACTCCTCGAGTGGGAATCGAACCCACAACCAGTCGTTTACAGTCACACTCTTGTGCCACTGGGCCACGACTGGCCACTAAATTTCCATAAAATAAAACTATTTTATGGGAATTAATCGCTAGAATAATCAATTATTATACTGAGTACCTTTCATCATGAACTACTGTGTTGAATGTTCGAAACGTCAACTTTTCTAAAAATATATTTTCGAATACCAATACTACAGGGGCTCAGTGTCACTGGTTGAGGGATTGATTTCCACTAGAGAAATTGAAATTCGCCCTGGTGTCGAGGCAAAGTGCGACTCTAAGTTCCGCCATTTAACACGCAATGCCTCCGCAAAGCAAGCAAATGCAAAGGTTTCGACGGAAAATTAACACACTAGGTTCCACACTAGTAACACTAGGTTCCCTCTGCCTAACCTGCTGTGTGCGGAATACAGCGTGAAGCTAAACAAAACATTGTTACAAGGTGTTCATCCTGCCCCGTGTGCGGTGGCTCGGTGAGCGCGTGGAGGGCGCGCTGAGCGGGCTGGGCGGCGCCGACCGCCTCGCCGCCGGGAACCTCAAGCACCAGCTGCTCAAAGTGCTGGCCCCCGTCGTGCGCCAGCTGCGCCCCCCGCCTGATCTGCCCGATGATTACAAGTACGTATCTTGTCCTTTAATATAAGTAAGTACAAAAAAGCGCAAAACTATTCTACAATGGCTACACATACCAAGTGCGTATGACGAATTAGTCATTTGTAATAAAAGAGCATATTTAAATAAGAATAATAAAAATGAACTCTACTTGTGTTACCAAGCTATTGAGTATTTCCTATTTCTTGTCAACTTCTAAAAATATAAATACGCGACATTTACAAACTGCTCTTCCGCGGTATTGCACGCGCAACGGCGAGAAAACTATTTTCTTATCTCATATTCAAATATATACGTATGGTAAATAATTACATTGGCACCCGTGGGGGAACGGGTTAAGAATACAATTCCACTCTGCTGCTGGGAGTGTCCTGCAAAAGGCGGGTAATCCAGTAACTTGGTGGTAGGAGATTCGTTCTCCGACTGGTTCGTTACCACTATCAAGTCAAAACGAACCGCCAAACATCTAATGATGTGTTTCGGTTCGATGACATGTAAGCCCCTTAAATAGGCTCTCCCTATTCCCAACATCCCCATCCATCCTCCCTCCATCCCTCCTTCACCCTCAAGGCGGGCAACGCATCCATAACTCTTATATTGTTGTGGATTTCCATGGGCAAAGGTAATCACTTACCATCAGCTGGTCATTCTGCTCGTTTGCTGTTCTGCTCCTTTGTGTCAAAAAGAAATACCGTCGATGACTGTTACCTACCATTAAATCAATGTTAGTGGTGTTAACCCTTTTTCATGAAAAGTAACATGTTATAAAGTGTTCCTTCAACATGTCTTCGAAAAGTTAAACATAGTTTTTTACATTTGTTTGGTGGTAGGAGATTCGTTCTCCGACTGGCTCGCGACCACTATCATGTCAAAGACGAATCGCCAAATATCTTATGGTGTGTTCCGGTTCGATGGCACGTAAGCCAGTTGTCCCTATTCCCACCATTCCCATCCTTCCTCCCTCCTTTTGTCATACATCCCCGAGGCTGGCAACGCATCCATAACTCTAATGTTATGGATGGCTATGGGCGAAGGTAACCACTTAACATCTGGTGGGCCTTCTGCTCGTTTGCCTCCTTTATTCAATAAAAAAAGTTAAACATGGTCGATTTTTTTGGTCTTCTACGGTTTATATTAAAACGATATTTGGTCCCCAGACGCGACTACGGCTACCTAGGACCCAGTCTCCAGCAGCAAGTGAGCAAGCAGCGCACGTCGCCGGCGGCGGGCGGGACCGGCGGCGCGGTGGCGGTGGTGGCGTGCACGCCCCCCCTCCTGCCGTCCCCCTCGCCCGCGCCCTCCGCCTCCCTTTCTGGGAATTCTATGTCTGTGGGGCACTCGCAGGCTAAGTCTATTGGTAGGTTACTGATTGTAAAATAATTTCAAACGTTTCTTGTTAATCTACTTTTTAGTTTTAGTTTCTTGTTAATCTATTTTTTAGCTTCACGCTGTATCCCACCCACATAAAGGTAGACAGAGGGAACCTAGTATTAAGACACTCCGTTCTCCACTTTCCACCGAATTCTAAAGGCATTGCGTGTTAAATGACGGAACTTAACGCCGAGCTTTGCCTCGATGGCCACTCGTGGCGCAGAGGTACAGAATGTTACTGTAGAGACTAGTTGTGGATTCGATTCTCACTCGAGGAGGGAATATATTTAATATTTCTGTTTTGTTCGCATAGTGTCAAGGCAAAGCGCGACGTTAAGTTCCGCCACTTAACACGCAATGCCTTCAGAATTCGACGGAAAATGGTGAACCGAATGTCATCTTCAACGGAGGCTTCCTCTGGTCTACCCTGCTGTGTGCGAGATACAGCGTGAAGCTAAAAAAGAAATTAAATCGTTTCTTCTCTACTTTTATAAATTGTATTCTTTTTATGAAAGTTAGATAAGTAATAAGTTAATAGTAATATTTATTATTTTTTTTGTGTTTATCCATTGTGTCACTAAAACAATATCTTCACCTAATCAATTTAATAATTATATTAAAATAATAATAGAGCATTAACAATTAAATATTAACAATTCATTATTTGTTTGTGCTAAAATCATAAAAAATCATAATTAGTTGAAAGTTAATTAATTCTTAACTTTTACATTACAATAGATCATTTAAAATTGTAAGAATATGAGACTTGCGTAAAAATAAAAATAATACTATATCCATATACTTATATTATAAATGCGAAAGTCTGTGTGTTTGTCTGTCACGCTTTCACGGCTAATCTACCGGTCCGATTTGGATGAAATTTAGAATGAAAGTAGTAAAAGCTACTGGGTCTAACATAGGCTACTTATTTTTTCAAAAATCAACCTCTAAAGGGTTGAAATAGGGGATGAAAGTTTATATGAAAAATCTAAACCGCTTGACCAATTGTAATGAATTTTGGAATAAATATAGTTGATAATCTAAGCTTAAACATAGGCTACTTTATTTTTTAAAAATGCACCCCCGAGCGTTGCAATATAACGAAATAGTTCACGCGGCGAAGCCGCGAGCGGGCCGCTAGTATTATATATACTATTATAGATTCGGTGACGTCTCGCAATGTGGTGATAACGGCATCGCCCACGCCGCAGTCGCCGGCGCCCTCCACGCCGCCGCCTCAGAAGTTTGTCATAGTGTCTCAACAAAAAGCTCAACAGGTGAACTATTGTTTTTTTTATTAATTCTTTCTTCGCCTATATATTTTCCTCAAGGTATACATATGTTGCTTGCTGTGCATATATAGTGGCACTGAATTTAATAGTTTATCATCTGTAGTGTACCATATTTTTCGTTTGAAGATAAATAAGTTAATAAAGTTATATGTTTGAAAATTTGGCCAGCAGCAGTAGCTATCCCTTGAGTTTTATTCCATACAAGCTCAATACCATTTTTTAAACTTTTTACCTTTCCAAAATTTCACATTTTGGCACTAGTACAAGCTTAGAAAATAATTAAGAAATACGTTTTGTATTTATTTTATGCATAACTAATAGAATATCAGCTATTTGTAAACCCTTGATGACGTTACGAGGCACCGCCGTAGTGTGGTGAGTATCAGATCATTAGATTGCTATATAACCTTTTAATACAAATACTTTTAATACAAATACGAAATAAATTGACGGGGAAAATACAGCATTTTGCTTGATCACTTTGTATCCAAAACAATCTATTATACTTTGAGTGACTGAACTATACTGCACGAATCGAAAAAAAATCCTTCAACACCTAATTGAACTCACTTCCTCCACACGTACAGTCAGACATTATCTCACTGTGCCATGACGGCGTCATACGCATATTTTCATTTTAATTTATTATAATTTAATTCTTTTTATTTAGAATCAGTCGGTGAGTGGAGCGGGACATATCATGGTGCACAGCTCCCAGCCTACCATCGTCCGCAGTCAAAATGTACAGGTATATTTTAATATTTAAAGAAAAAGCATGACGTAGATAAAGCATGAGTTTCAAACACGTTAGAATGCAATTGTTTTTAATGAAGTAGTTGTTTTTGTATATTAGATATGCCTTTTGAGAATGTATGAGGGCTTGTGGTCTTTATTTATTTATTTGAATATGTTATTGTAATTGTTATTGTTGGTAGTTATTGTTAATAAAATCGTTAAAGATAATATAATAGTATGTTACTTAATTAAGAATAACTTGAGTCATAAGTGTAATATTGGTTTGGAATAATGGTTTTAGAATTACATTTTACAAGCATGATTAACTTACATAAACTAAGGGTCAATTTTTAATAAAACAATATAATTATAAATATGGTATTATGAACAAAATACGATTTTACTTTAAATTCTTATTCACACAATAGAGCGTGTACAGACACGGTCCTATGGCTTAATCGGCCAAAGTACTAGGAGTATCTGTGGCTTCGATTTTTATAGTCATGCATAACTGTGCCCCCTACTTCGTTCGCGGGTTAATATAAAAGTAATCTATATTTAAAATTACATAAGCTACCTGCAAGTAAAAATCCCGTCCAAAATGATCCAACCGTTCCATAGATTAGCGGGAATAAAGTGGCGTACATACTGTAATTGTAAAAAAATATTTTAGTATATGTACCCTGTATACATATGTGTGTCTTTAATAAACATAAAAAATAGCAATTTTAATATTACAAACACTTAATTTTTTTTGTTTTAGTTTTTTATATATTTTAACAATATCATAATCAAAAGTGGTTTATTTGCATTGTTTCTGCATTTGCTTTACACCTTAGTAGAAAAGACCTTTTGTCACGTTTATATTATTAGTGGACACAGCAAACGCATTTTTAGGTGAATGAACAGAAGCTAGCTACAATAGTCATCGCAAAACCAAACGCCAATGATTCCATTACGCAAGGTATCTTGTATCTCAATCAGTCGTCAACTCTCACTGGCTTGATTGACCTGCTTGAAATTTTCAGTAAACAAATGTCCGGTCAATACAAAATGCGTTTGCTATAGTCCCGGTTTGTTGAGCAAAGCAAAGTCCCCCACTATAACAGTGTAGCAAGCCGAATTTCGAGTCTCTACAGAGGCGCCCTTGCGACACTTTCGTCGTCATTTGATGACTTCCCTCCCAAGAGAAGCTCATAACTCATATAGAGGTTAGAGCTCATATAGCTCGACCTTCCCCTAAAATCCGGTGATTCTGTCGAGGCCAACACTGGATCCACTACCCAAAAAAGATTTTAATCACCGAGAAACTACACCACTATTTTTTTTAATTTTCTTGAGATACTGAAATACGACATAAATCAGTAAACTTGTGTCATGACCAAAAAATATTACGTCACAAGCAATACATGTTGTGGGCATGCCCATATTACCCACTACGGTGGATCAGCGCTTATTAGAAAAAAAGAGTCCCGGTTTGTTGTAGTCGGTGGTGGTGACGAGCGGGCCGGCGGGCGCGCAGCCGCCGCAGAAGGTGGTGGTGGTGGGAGTGCACCCCCCTCACTCCGCGCACCCCCCTCACCCCGCGCACCAGGTCGTGCAGCCCAGCGCCCCCGCGGCTGGAGTTAGCCAGGTCAATGTTTGCCTTGTTTGGTGCTTGTAGTAGATATAGCTAGCTATGAATGAGTATCTATTTGCTTGAGTAGATTAGAATGTAATTGGAGTAAAGTAGATGCACTATTTTGGTTTTATTTTAATTTTTTGATTATAATTTATAGATATATGCTATATGTGTCAATAGAACAGATATATAAAGTTTTGTACTTTCAGGCGCCAGTGTCAGTGGTGGCCAAGCCGGTGTTCGCTCGCGGAGGTGTCTCCCAGCAGCCGCAGCCGCCGCCCGAGCTCGATGACCTGTCCCATCTCGCCTGACGACCGCGTACCATTAGTTTCGTCATTAAGGAATACCGCAAACGGGCCCCTTGACCTTGCATCTTACTAATGCCTTCCTCTTCCTCCACGACATCATCCTCTCCCACACACTTACCCCCATCGCCACCCAGTCCCACGACGATTTCTATTGTTAAACGTACCCCTGCAACCACTTATGGCCCCGCCCGTAAATCTAAGCCCATAGCGATGCCCACGTCCGTAATAAAACCTGCAATATATAAAGATTCCGATGATGAAGCCGATAACAGCTAGATACACTTTTAGCTTAATATGTTGATCCAGATGTAACATTTTAGTGGAATACATCAGTTGAATTGTGTTCAAAGTATAAAACACACTGACACAGAGTACGAGTGGATGTTTACAAGGAAAAACCTTTTGTATGGAAACTCGTAATGATGCTTTGTGTGAAAATTGTTATATCTTTAGATTATTAAGTTCGACTTTTTTCTTACATTTTTATTATATTACATTCGGCAATTATTAAAAATCATTGCATTATGAAATAGAACATTTTTTTTAATTTTTTACAATTAAAATGTACATAGCAATAATAAGCCATTAAATAAATCTAGTAATTTAATATTCTGTACTAATATTATAATATAACAGTTACATTTTTCAATATTTGTATGCCTGTCTTTGGCTGGGTTATTGTCTGTTCGAATGGATAAATGTTTAATGCATTATATTGTAATTATTAATACAATAGTGTTGTAATAATATGAATTGGAATAATTATTAGTATTTTTTTGTTGACAATAGAAATATAAAATAACTTAGTAAGTTTGTCTAAAATTTATAAGTGAGTAGCTTGGTATATTTAAATGTGTAATGAAATGTGACATTTGAGTAATTGATTTAATATATGGATATCTCCTTCAAATTCTGAATCTATTGAAAATAGCATTTAATAGTTTAAAATAGCAATATGAGTGTCTATGTACTTTTATGTTAAGTTTTAATATATTTGATGAATATTCGTACATTTATGGACATATAGCCGCACGCGGTATTAGCCATGTAAGCAAACATTTATATGAAATAAATAATCTGTTGTTCTACGTAAATGATTTGTTTTTGTTTTTTCCCTAAATATAATTTTTTTTTTTTTTTACACGAAATGTTCAACATGCCAATAGTTTATTGAATAGTATGTAGAATATTTATTTTTTACTAAATTTTTGGTCAGAATCTCAGATTTGACAAACTGTAGCTTTGGACTATCTCTATTCCCCTATTATTAGAACTATAAAAATTAGTAACAGTTACAACGATATCAGAAAATTTTAAACATTTGTTTACTAAATAGTCTATTTAGAAATATAATCATGAAATAAAACACATGTAACAGTAAACGGTGAAAACACTCAATAGAAAAGTCAAAAGGGCTCGTTTTGAATAACGAGTATCTACAGTATAGATTACGCTCGCATTCTCAACATGTGAACGGGTAAATAAGCATCGAATCCGTACATAATAGGCACAATGCTTCACAATGAACGAATGCCCACTCGACTGAATTGATAAGTGGGCTGAGCCGCGTGGGGAGCGTGGACGCCCGCCCGCCCGCTACATTCAACGCCTTGATATTACACAGTCATATTCCGCATCGTTGCCTACAAATCTTTAGCTCTGAGAGACAAATAATATTTTTATATTCTTTATCTACGTCTAATAATACTTTATGCGATGAGCAATCGTAGTTATTAAGCTATTATCATAAATTGGCTCTTAATGTAGTCGCTATATACAAAATGAAGAAAGTATTGATTGCGGTTGTAGCAGTTCTGCGAGTTGGCTTAGTGTTTGCGGGGTCGGTATCGGGCGATGCGGCGGGCGGGCGTCTGCCTGACCACTGGCCGCGGCCGGCGTGACGGTGACGTTCGCACGCGTGCTCCCAACTCGCTCGTGATCCTCCTCCGAGCACCCAGTCCCCAACGTAGCGTCACAACTCCGCTACCCATCAACGCGACACGCTGCGTCACTCGGAAATAAATTTTCGCGCCAAATATTTCGCGACTTATTTTTTTATTTGTTCGTCTAGTTTATTTGATTCGATATATATTTTGTTGATGAACGATTTATTTAATCCGACAAAGTTAGATTTGTTGTTGTGATGCAGTTATTTACTGTGCTTTTAATTCTGTTCTTTGTGTTTTTGCCAAATTCGACGAAGGCGATTCGATGGCTGTAAGTATACATTATGCAAAAATATTATGAATAAGAATAATAAAATCGATAACGACAGGATTGTCATAACGATAATCAGAGTAACATTGATACTACATATTTAATTTCTTAGATTATTTTACACTAACAGTATTTTCGTATTTGGCTACTTCGGACTAGAAATAATATTTTATATAATAGTATAAATAATTTTATTATTCTAAGTAATATTATTTTAAGTAAAGAAATATTTTTTTTATTCTAAATATATTACTTACAAAATTATGAATATTTACCATGTTTTTATATTTATTCACTATTAAATTTATCGTTTTACGCAATTGTTTATAGGAAAAGGTTAAGGGAAACCGATTAGGTACCTAGGAAAATTTTACAAGCGCTATACTTATAAATCGATTAATAAATGACTAGGTAGTGCGTATCGAATTTTAATAAACAAGTTCTCAATATTCTTAAATACCTATCCATCATATTTACCTACATATCATATGAGTATAAGTATTAGGTATAGTTATTGTGACTGGTATTTTTATATATTTAACCATAAATATTATTTCCTAATTTTCGCTAAAATTATAAGCAAATTAATTTTATACAGAGCGTAACATTGGAGAATTTATAGCACGAACAACAATGTAATTGGTCTAAACCTTAACTAAATGGGTGTAAGTAGAAAGCAAGTACAGACGAGGTAACCCGACGCCCCTACGTCCACGGCTCCCTAATTGAACATTGCACTAATGAGCACTGTTCCGCTGCAACCCGCAATTATTCGCCCTCGAGATTATACCCGGATATATCGGAAATACGAGCTTTGTCGAATGCCATTTTCAGCAATCGCATTTAATTATATCAACGCTTTCATTAGACGTTAAGCTTCTTGTAATGATAATTCTATAATAATGTAGGTTTGTTTCTATTAGGTATTATGATAATTCTGTTATTTTAAGTTATAAAACAACTTGAAGCCTTTTCCCGCATAGCGAGATGTCAAAGACATCATAATGTCAAAACATACCGTTCTCCACTTTCCGCCTGAAATCTTGACATTGCGTTCTAAGTGGAGGAGTGGAGTAACACTTCGCTTTGTGTCAGGCACCAGAGCGGAGAAATGAAAATATTTAGATTATGATCATTCCACCGGATGAAAATTGAACCCACAACCAATTACGATTATAATCAGACGCTGTCCCACTGCGCCATGATGCATCCATTATTATCATTGTCAATCTATTTGCCTCAATGAAATATGAACTCTTGTATTCTATGAATTTACTACACTTTCAAATTTAAAACTTCGTATTTTAAAATCTTAAACACATTTAAGATAAATTTACGAAAAATAAAATAGAAGAAAGTAAAAAGATATTTATTAAAGTGCATTCCAGCACGTAGATCTGTCGCTTCTAAAGGCGTGCTAAGAAATATCCTATATTTAACTGTATTCATTTTTATTTTTTCCTTATGGCAGAGTTACATAGATGGATATAGTTATATTATCATGGTATTCGATTATTTAGTTCGTAAAAAAACATTTTTAATACACATATCATATACGTGCGTAAAGCTCTATCAGTGGCTATCAGTGGCTAAACACTGTTTAAAGTTAACTTTTTTAAATATTTTAGATTTTTTTGTCTTCTAAGTACTATTTATTCAGCGCCTTTTGACAATAGTTGATTAACGAATAAATAATTCATAGATTGAATTTTTAGATGAATGACTAGCAGCCTGTGGCTTAAGCTAAACGCCTCAAATTTTTTATATACCTATCTAATAACTATTTTTAATAGTTTTAAAAAAGCATGAAGTGCGTTACCACGCATGAAGACTTTTTTAAATAAAATGATTGCATGGTAATGCAATCATTTTATTACACGCAATATGTAGACATTTACGTAAGAAGTTACCAAAGTAAGTCCTTACGTAGATGTCTATTTTAGCATTTTTCTTATTACTGCATTTTTTCTGTATTTTATTACTTTTACGGCAAGATGTTAGAGATTATATTCGAAGCGATTACTCTCTATCAGTAACAAGAGTACAGCGGAATATAATACCGAAGAAACGATACATAGAGTTCGTTTAAATAATCGTCACAATAGCTTTGCTCAATTTTCAATCAGTTCTTGATTGGGCTCTCGTGAGATAAAGTAATCCCCAAAGAAATAGGTCTCCTATCCAGACTAGATATTTCTTTTACTCTAGGAGCTCTAAATGCGTAATACTGGCAGAGCTGCTGTGCCGTGGGAAGCAAATATTGCAAAAGATCGTCATTTTAAAGTAAGCAAGTATTCCTAACTTACTAACTCTCCAGTAAAGTGACCGGTAATAGATCTAGATTTTAATTTTACACGGTAGAAGTAGACGCGGGAGGTACAATAGCGAAATCTCTCTATAATTTTTCAAAAGATCTCGACTTGTCTAGAATTGACTATCATGACTAAATTTCTAACACGTATCGCTCCTGTTTCTGCAACACGATAGTCTCTCGTAAGGTGAAATGCTATGGAGATTCTTCATACGAATAAATCATCAAAATTCACTAAGAGAAATGTTTAAAGATAATACCCAATAAGTTTGCAGTCAATTGAATTTTTGGGGTTTCCCTAAATATAAAAAAATATAAGTTATTTATGCAATAAACCCATTAATACAATCAAAATCCGTTTTTGTTAATCATATATACCTACTGTATATTTATAGGTATGTACATTTGTGTGTACATTTGTGTATATAAATTTGCAAATACATTTGCAAATTTATTATTTAAAAAAACTTTCAATCATTACCGTAAAACATATCCAATAATTAATTACATCAAATGTTTTGTTACTGTTTAGAAATACATACAAATAAACTTGGTCCTATTACTTAGCTCTGCTACCTATCTACAAAGGACATGGAAAATAGAGAATCTCACCGTTAGACTTCCGTATGTATATAGTAGAACAGTTCGTAGCGAGGCACTGCAACTGTAACACATTAAGTTAATTGAGTTGTCAGAGTGCTTAGATACTACAAGTTATCTCTTAAGCTATAGTATGTACCTACCTACATATGTATTCTAATACAAATATATACGTTCATTGTAGCTTTGGCAAAATGTTTGCACGATTAACAAAGTCTGATTTAAAAACATAAAATAACTTATTAACAACTAAAAATTAAGTAAGAAATAAAATAAATATCTATAAATAGGAAAAGTGGCTCAATTTAAGGTTGTTAAAATAAAATCCAATGTTTATTTTTACTTAAATGAAAGGTTTCGTCAACATCATAGTAACGAAAAAGTTATTTCTTTAACTTCTAATTCTCATACTTAACTTACACTTACAAAAATGCCATACTTGCATAAGCGCAGTAAAATTATATTTTTTAAACTGTGGATAGTTCAGTAATATGTGGTGATATTTATTTTGTTCATATGTAGTTTAGAAAGATAAAATAATAAAGTGCCGAGGTTTTTATTATTAGTTATAAGAATCTAAAATAAAAAGAAGACCCATCCATACTTATATTATAAATGCGAAAGTCTGTGTGTTTGTTTGTCACGCTTTCACGGCTAATCTACCGGTCTGATTTGGATGAAATTTAGAATGCAAGTAGTAAAAGTTACTGGGTCTAACATAGGCTATTTATTTTGTCAAAAATCAACCGCTAAAGGGTTGAAATAGGGGATGAAAGTTTATATGAAAAATCTAAACCGCTTGACCGATTATAATGAATTTTGGCATAAATATAGTTGATAATCTAAGCTTAAATATAGGCTACTTTATTTTTCAAAAACCCACCCCTGAGGGTTGCAATAACGAAGCAGTCTTGTAGTTTACGCGGCGAAGCTGCGAGCGGGCCGCTAGTAGGTATATTAATGAGTAGCTAAGAGCACAAAGCCTTGTTATTTCTTGTATTCTTTTAGATAAATTAAACTACTTTTATTTAATATCGCTCATAGTTTTTGCTCTTTAATTCAAATATTTTGAGCAAAATGTTTTTGGATTAAGATCCAACCTACGAGACATATTATAGTATTTTTGTATGTAACAAACCGAAGCAATCTCTCGGAGGGTACAATTATTTTTGTTAAGTTACTGAAAATTACTGAATAAATCACGTAAACATTAAACTATCTGCTACTCCTTCTCCTAAACTCTTTGTATAATTGACACAAACTTGGTATGTAAACGAAGATTGGTCTAGATCTGTGTTTAGATTAACATAATTGTTTCCAATTAACGTGCTAAAATCAAACTAAAAATTAAATTCTTACTTTTTTCATGACAATAATTTACATAAGGCTAATATCGATTGATTCCATAAATTTCTTTCACTTATTATCGTAAAGATGTAATGATAGCCTGAGCATAGCAGCAACACATCTAAAAGCGTGTACCGAATAAAAATTTAGTCTATGTATTGTAAAAATTGACAAATATCTAGCCCGACTATCGACGACGACGAGGTTGTTGCACCAATAGTGGTATTTACTGCTATATTCGTTAGAATATATTTGAAAGAAAATATATACACATATAGCGTTAAATCTGGTCTGCACAATTACTAGGCTTAGTAAATTACTAGTACTAGTAAATTACTAGGCTTAGTAATTGTGCAGACGTTTTTGATTTTTTGATTAGTGGGTCTCAAATCATTACTGTTAATGACGCCGTAATTAATATTGGTCTCAGAGAAGTCTCTCTGGGCCTTTCATTCGTAGCTTTGTGTCACCATATAACCTTTAATTGTTTGTTAGGCGAACAGTTATCTTTTTCCCGATTCAGAGTATAATCTAACACTCTGATAAATAGTCCGACAAACAAACAGAGATGAATCGTTGGCTTGGATTACAAAGGTAAACGTCCTTTGATTTAATATTAATTAATACTCGATTAAAAATGTTATTTTAATTGAGAATTAATCGTTAACAGTAATATTGAATTTTAATATCCATTTTATAAATTCGTTTCTTCAGATTTTTTTTATTTCAAATGAACTGTATCTATACGTAGTTTGACAGGTGATGTTTCATAACTTTTTTTAAACGGCTTGGTCTTAGTATTAAACAAGCAGTCGTCGTTTTAATTGCCCCACGTACTGCTCTGGTCTTTTGTAGAATTAGCTGGCTTTATCTCGATATCTGATTACGTGGTGAGCTTGTGCTTCTATGGTAACCGACTCCTGAAAACTTAAAAAAAAATGTACCCTTAAACTCTTAAACCATTTAAGGATTAAAAAATTAAAACAGCTTAAGTATATTCAAAAGAATCTTTGAGCAAACAAGTGATAATAATCAGTATACAATTTAATATCTAATTACAAATTGATGTGATACTCTTTTAAAATATACATCTTTATGTTCTATATATTTAATCGCTTTGGTATAAGAAATGTATTACATTTACAGTTAAATAATAATTTTATTACGTAAGTGCTAGTTTCACCCAATTGGGACCCTTTAGGTCAGTCCAAATATCGTTTATGTGATTGAAGAATATAAGGATAATAATATTTGCGAACGTAGCAATCTTAGTTTTCGCTGATTTAGTAAGGGCCGTGTGTGGCAGACCGAAAAAAATAATTTCCAACGCTCGAGTGCCCTGTGACTTTTCCGAGCGGCCGTCCCGTGCATCTGGCGGGACCTATTATTAGGGGACATTCTTAATGCTTTCTTAGGTATTTTTATATGACTACCGCCTTAGTTTTTACGATTGTGATTTTTATTGAATTCTCTCATATTCTTTGTTATGGATCGCAATATGCCTGTGGGTGAAGTTGAAATACGAGCTACTTCAGCAACTGTATTTTATTACATCTGATCCAAAAGCGAATATATTGCACTTTTATTTTGCAAATAGATTAATGTTTTCACATTTTGTATCATACGTAACCGTCTTGTTTTACGGCAGTTTTATGATTTAATTTTTAAAGGTTTACATGTTAGTAGTTTGTTTATATCAACCACAATAACATTAAATGAGATAATGTGAGCAAAGTAATCATATTGGAGCTAAAAAAAGCAAGTCCAAGAAAAAAGTGACCCACTATGTTACGCAGGGTATCCGCTGAATTTTACAAACCAGCTCTTTCTAATCAATAACTAATGTAGATAGATATACATAAATAAATTGTATATAAATTTGTACATAAAACGATATATAAGCAGTATAGTAAATGCAAATTGTCGTTGAAATCGTGAATAAGCTCCCAATACATACCTTGTGGTGAACACGAAGGGCTTCGGAAAAGGTTAATATATCGAAGTGCCCGTGTTCCTACTACCTACATACAGAATGTTCTAACATGCTAACTTCGTGTGCCTAAATCGATCGAAGTACAACCGTTTTCTACTAAGATGTACGTTTAAATTTGCATGCCAATTTATAGGGATGTTTTCAACGAGCTAATTCATACGAGAATATACTTATGTTTTACTTTTTGGCAGCCGTACGCATTTGTTTTATATTAATGGTGCGAAAGAGACATAGCTCGTGTAAGTGCAACAAATCGTCTCTGGTTGCTTCATTTGATGTGACACAAATTTATCCACGCTGCGGTGCTCTTTATTTTCGCCGCCGACGATGTTCACTTTGTCCTGACAAATTCATAAATTACCGACATCCTCGCGGCAAAATGTATTTGCTTTTATCTTACTCACCGATGCTCCGCTCGACCGTATCGACTGCTACTTTGAAGTCGTACTCGTGTAATTAATTTACAATGAAGTGATTAGTAAACATAATATGAAAATTGTCTACTCGATATCTATCGTAGTTATATCAATAGGTCTCTATACTATCATATGGTAGATAAATACGATGACAAATAAAGTAAATTGGTACCTATTGGCCTAGTTGTTTTTTATTTGCTAAAAAATGCAGGTAATTGCATATTTTTAGTAATTATAATAAGTAAATATTAAAAACAGTCGCGGCCCTAACACGTTATATAACTATTTGATAACATGTTTTGTCTAGATATTTATAGGAATATTATTAGATGTGATTCATGTTAATATTATGACAAATTATATATTAAATTCTCATATTTACATGAATCTGTATAAAAAATTATACAGGCTTTATTTATAAAATGTATGATCTTGAAGTTATATTGTATTTTTACTTGTGCTACATAATTTTCTTATGCCGCAATTAATTTTCCTTGCTATAAAAATATATTCGATATCGCTTTATTTAAATCACTTTTATAAAGCAAGCTATGAGTACAATACATTTCCAAATATTTTCTTTAAATTATCAAAAACATTATTAAAACGCTGACACTCCAAATAAAACTCCATTTTAAGATAAGGCACGTTGACTCTCGACCCGTGTACCCTTTTGTAAATGTCCTTTGTAAGCGGCCCACTGCTGAAAATCATACAAATATTTTTAACAGCTCTACCCTTTTAGCATAATTAATTTTCATTGTCAAACACACAGCGGAAAGGTAGAGTCTAGAATTTTTAAAATTTAAATCGACTTTGTATATCAAAAGAATATTCAAGCATATTTAATATAATTTTTGATCTATATTCAAGTCAACACAAACATTTTATTGGTGTTTAACTACTTAGGAACACCTAACCTTTAACAAAAGCTGGTATTAAACTATATAACAATCATAAATTTGACCGGACAACTTAGACAAATCGCCATTGTATTGAACAATTTGTTAAGTAAACCAACATTTATTTCAATTACTTCAGGTTCTTTCTCAATGAGCATTTCCCACGTTTAAATTGGTATTAGGATTCACGTGCTACGAATAATGTAGGAGGGTCTACAGTATAAATGTTAATAGTGGATTCATTACGAATTCCTACGTTTTAGATATTTGGGACGCGGATTTGTTTCCTAATATATTAATAATGCAAAACGTAAATTCCGTACATAATTTACCTACATCACGGGTGCCGGCTTAGTTTACTCTATGTGACATAAATCCATCTACTTAATTGAAATTGTTGTTGATCTTGATTAATAGTAGTCATTACATTAGAATGGACTGTAAGTGCGTGTGTCGAATGGCTCCTAATTAAAGCATCATTGTTCCTGTGCTTAATGAAGCATGGAAGCTCGCTGCGACACGGCGGGAGTCAGACGAGAGACTCTTGCCTTTGATTGTAACAAATTGAGATTTCTTTGGTTCATATAATTGTGCTTAACCAAGTTACTCAGAAATGACGCTTTACGAGTATAGGGGATCGGAAGTGAATCATCAATTCTGTGTTTTCATTTATGCCTACTACATATTCAGACAAGTTATGAGCAGTTGGAAACTTACAATTTTATAGTTTTAAATAAACGCTTAAAAAGTTTACTGTCAAAAAAAAAGATTAAAATAACACTACGAATGTTTTGACTATTAATAAATATTTAGTAGAAAACTATTGAAAATCGATCAATGCGTCAAATTTATATTTGAAATTTTCCTCATTGAGCAAGCTACCCGGCGACGTGGCACACGCATGCCTCCACCATCATACAGCATTTAATCATCATTAAACCTGAATCAGCCGCTAGCGCGCACCGCTGCAGCCGCGTCAGCTGTTATTTTTGCTTGTAAAGTTTTTTATTCTATGAGAGAGTTTCAGGATGCTATTTTATTTTTTTGCCCAAACATCGTATCAGCTTTTTCATTTCTTATAGTAGAGGGTAAAAATTGAAATAAATTTTTAAATTGAAAATAGCAATCATGCAGCGTTCGATTTAATTGGAGAGTGAATATTAGATATATTCACTGTATATGTACTGTATATGTATATGTACAGTATAACTGTTTAAAAAAAACTGTAACCTATTTATAAATCATTTACATTATAACAACACAAAGCAGTCTGGCCAAAAAGATCAGTGTTCTTTTGTATATCGCAACCAGTTATGACAAAGCGGACCCTTTTGCCTGTTGCGTTGCTTTTTGTCTACTAGATCGAGATAGGCGCGTAAAATTTGATACGGGAATTATTTTATTAGATTGTGCTTGCACGTGCACAGCGTGGCGAATGCGATAATGTACGACGTTGGGTCTGACGTCGAACAATCGCATTCCGCATGAATTAAGCATTATAGATACGCTGTCATGGAGGCTGTTTAACTAATACAATAATTTTACGTTTTTTTTACATAAATCGACCTTTAAAAAAATTTGTGCAGCGTGACTGTTATAGTCGATTAGGTAACTCAACCCGCGCCACCACGCGTCATCCATGACGTCGCGTGCGTTCTCCCCCAATTCCCCCTAGGCATTCCAAACCGGATATCAGTTTCCTAAGCAGAACAGGCCAATTATTAATAAAATTATATCAGCTATATGAACTACAGAAATGCGTAAAGTAGTTATTACACATTAAATAGTAATTTATTATTATTAGTAGCCTAGTGGCCAGTCGTGGCCCAGTGGCACAAGCGTGTAACTGTAAACGACTGGTTGTGGGTTCGATTCCCACTCGAGGAGTGGAAATTATATTTCCATTTTCTTCGCTCTGGTGTCGAGGTAAAGCGCGGCGTTAAGTTCCGCCACTTAACACGCAAGCCTTCGAATTCGGCGGAAAGTGGGGAATGGAGTGTCTTAACACTAGGTTCCCTC
Organism: Dryas iulia moderata; assembly: GCA_019049465.1. NCBI lineage: Eukaryota > Metazoa > Arthropoda > Insecta > Lepidoptera > Nymphalidae > Dryas > Dryas iulia. Next base: position 7,014,917 of record CM032417.1, read on the forward strand.
TGCCTACCCTGCTGTGTGCGGGATACAGCGTGAAACTACAAAAAAAAAATAGTGTATAAAATGTACACTTCAGGGACATGTAGATATGACAATTTATAAAAAAGAAGGTAAATCAGAAAAAAATCCAAAGTTTAACTTCACCTATAAGTTATAAGGATTATAAATTTGTAATATATAGAGCTTACTCTATTACGTTTTATTTATTACTCGTTTTTCATTTATTGATGCCAGCTTCAGCTTCCATAAAACGTAGAAATCATCATCAATAAATGAAAACCTTCTCTATGCGCACACCTTACACTGTACTTTCAGACATATTTTATATCTAACTCTTATTTTTGTTTTTCTTTCTTCATTAAAAAAAATAAGTCCAGCAAAATAAAGTTACATTTTTTGCTTATTCACTGCTTTATTACACAAGCCGTGCATCTTTACAATATAGAGTCGGATATGAAATCGGTAGTGAGTGTCCTTGGATGAGCGCAACGACAATGAAATTTAATATTCTGTTGACGATAACCCAGTTACCGTAATACAAGCGTGTATAAAAAGTTGCAAGTACGAGCACGACATCCCTCGCTAAACGGAGGGCAAAGGTAGTAGTACCATTTGCCCGCCCGCCACTGCCACACGTAAGCTCCTTCACTCAAAAATATATGAAATGCACGCACCACTTTTAAACTTTTATAGTATTGCCGTACTCATTTAAATTATTACTAACAAAAATTTTATATTTCTGTCACGTATTTTGCATTAATATATTCTACTCACATATTAAATTACACATTTTCATAGCTAAATAATGAATTTAGTTCGCAGCTAAGACATTTATTTTTTGTTACAGAAATTCAAAAGTTCAGAGCATTAGCTTCGAAATCTTTCTTAATGTCTACGATTATTTAATATGAGTTTATTTGTTGATTTAAGGCAAATAAAATCGTCGGTGTCGAACTTGTCAGCGATGGTAGACAAAATATCGACTTCAGTTGGCAAAGAAAAATTGCAACAAGAACGCAAAAAGAGTGTAGACTCGACTTTATATGGAAGTTCTATATATAAACCAACAACTCTAGGCTTTGGCGTACGGTTTTCACAAAGTCAGGAAGACATATTTCATGACATGCCGTCTTCTAGATTACGCAGTCATATGTCACTCCCCAATTTAGGTAAAGCGGAGCACAAAAATCCAATAGCGCGACCAAAAATTGTTGAAATCGACGATGAAAAAGAAAATGGCGATAACAAGTGCCCAGTTCAAATTTCGACTGAAAATATAAATGACTGGATTGTAGCATCTTTAAACAAGCGGCCTCATTTCGACGACAGTGGACATGTTCATCCCATGGACTTTTTAGAAAATATTAAGTACTATATATCTGAATTAAATATTTCTAATGAAAAGCAGCTACCGTTTATTATTTCGTGCTTGGAAGGGCTGCCGCTTATGTGGGCTCGCTGTTTCAGAAGTGAGTTTAAAGACATAGATGACTTTTACGACGCATTTGAAAAAGAATTTTGGAGTTGTGAGAGGCAAAAATCAATTCTTTATGATATGAAACTGGGGAAGTACGATGAAAATAAATCCCGCATGTCTATGTCAGAGTATTTTTTATATAAAGTATCAAATTACAAGCATTTGAATCCACCGCCCTCGGATTTGGAAATTGTATATTCTTTAGCCGCACATTTTCCTTCAGCTGTTGAACTAGAACTACGACTGACACCAAAACCTACATTGCGAGAAGCATATAGCTTACTTCGACGAAGGGAAGGCGAAGCGAACGACTTTCTGCCTAATTACTTATATGAAATGTGTGAAGCTTTTCAGCGAGGATCGCGACCGGAGTCGGTGCGTCGTGCCGATGATCAATCAAATGCTCAAGTTACTGATGACAAAAAATGTTCTAAATAATTAGTGATATAAGTTTCACATTTTACATATTTTGACGCACAAAAATGTTGTGAAACGAAAAACATTGCGAATATTTCCTCTTATGTTACCGTATATGTATATCTAAAAATATTTTAACAATTAATAGATTTAAAACACTTAATTTGTAAGAATGAATTAAAATTATATGTATTTAGTAATACACAAATGTTTTGTTTAATAATAAACGGTAGTACAACAATCTTTGGTCTTATTATTATTATTTCAAAATACGCATCAGTAATTTAAATATAAGCAATATTTCATTAAATTTATGTATATTTAAGCTATGCAAATATGCAAGAGCAAGTAATATCTAAGGACCTGTCATTTAAATACTATAATTTTCAATATCTACATTTTAGAGCGCTTCATGAGAGCTTAGGCAACTGGACAGAGAGTGATTGTATAGACGCCAGACGAAGCGGAGCACTTTGGAGCGGGCAGGCCCGCGTGTGTCGGCGTCAGCCAGCTGCGATGCCACATGTAGCGGCGGCGGCGCGTCTCGCCCGCGCTGCCTGTCTCGCTGCACACGCCGGCGAGAGGTGGAACTGTTCCTCTATTGAACTTGCACCTAAATTTACACCTGACTTATTAACTGGTAAGTTAATTGGTTAAGAATTGTGATTGTATCTTTTATATATGTAACAGTTACAAAATTGTATGCAATGTACGTATATTAAGTTATCAGGTTAAACAGAATGATTACTGATTGTTGTTACAGGATATTATTTTTTATTTATATATAGATATTATATTTTATATATATTTTTTCATATACCTATTTGTAAACATATTTGTTTATAAACATGGAAACTCATTTTAATTTAATCAATTGTGTAGAATGGCATAATCAGGATCATTTAATAGAGGATAAATGTTGCACATTAACAAAAAAACATCTCTCTATAGACTTTACTATAAAAGAAACACAAATTGAATCGACAACCATGACTTTCTCGTATAAGAAATAAAATATATAAGAATTACCGACTGACTACTCGTCCCCGTCTCTATCGGTTCCATTTCATTAAAGTTTCTTTATAAGTTCGTCGTAGTACGGGTGAAATCCGTTCTGTCTAGGACTAAAAGAACTTCCGACAATAATGAGAGATAAGAGAAGGCAAGTTTGCCGAGTCTTTTAAATCAGCGGCGGTGTATTGTGCGGGCGCGGCCAGCGTAACGACAGGGCCCTTTCTTTTCACCCGTTGCCTCGTTCCGCACTCGGCGCTCTTTATTTATATGCACCGCTCACATTTATTTATCGCTTTTCGGGCAATTAATTTTTGAGTAATTCCCGTTGTTTTACGTATTTAAATTAAAAGGCTTCAGAAGATAAGTATGTACTACTAGACAATACTTTAATATATAGGAGAAAATGTAACGTGTTTATAATTCATGATACATTTAGTTACTACTGTAGTATAAGTTACACTAGTTGAACAAATGGATACAGAACAAACTAAACTCTAACTGCTGTTAACAAATAACAATCGTTTTCGAAACATCACGTGATCATTACCTGACATTATCCTGGCACGAACTTGCTTTCTGTCTTGGTCCTATAATAATAGCAATATATCATGACATTAGTTCCGTCTACTCTCGCCAGTAAAGTTACTTGTATAGGTATTTGCTAAAATATTTAGCATTTCGTAAAGCTTAATAACAGCAGCTTAAGGACAAAAATTGTTTGTACGAACTTTCTTGATACCTTGGATTATTGGCTATAAATAATTGAGCTTTACTTTGCTTCCGTGTCTCACTATTGATCTTTTTTTAAATTATAGAGTTGAGAAGTTTGCGTGGCAACGTAAATAATACGGTTTCGTTTCACTTACATTAATTATTACTGCTGAGGTTGCGATTGTTTACAATGGAAATACCAATTTTAAATCAACTTATTCATGCTCAATTACGTACAAGAGTTACGTGCATACTATAAAATAAATATATTTCTATTAATATACTTCTCAACATTCATTTCTACTAAAAGACTTTCATAAGAATTACTTAAACAACAATTCAAAAGCGAAGAATAAGAAAGTAGACAAACAACGGAAGATATTTTTCTAGTTTCAGCATGTTCTGCGACTTTGTGTCGCTGGCAGCGATCGTCGTACCGGATACTCGAGTATATACATACTTACTGTGAGTAGTGTATGTAGGTAGCTACAGATACGAACCGTAGCATAGCAGCATCTAGCGAGTGAACTCGTCTACCCACTTTACGAAATTAATTGACAGAGAACGTTGTCGCTTACAAACAAACAAAACTGTTAGAAATCTTTCGAGTGCTCTTTGCTTGTTACATTTTAATTAAAACTTTGGTAAAGAGAATATTGTCTGCGGTCGCCATGTTCAACTTAAAGTTGTCATTAAGTTGTTAATTACGTGATTTTCAAGTTTCTTATAGAAAAACACATTATGATAATTGGTTCAGTATTATATTTGTATGTAAGATTGTAATTAACGAAGTAAATAGGTATACAACATAAATTAGTTTTCTGACTCTTTAAAAAATAACTCACCGCTTAAATATATCGCTATCTATTAATAAATTATTACAGAGTTTCAAATATTAGCCGATTTTCTAACATATTTTTAAATGTTATATAGTGTTAGTGCTACGCATATGAGTAGTGGTTCGATTTTATATGAAAATTTTGTCATATTTAAAATGCCTCTTTAATTTTTCTTGCCGACTTTCGATCCAAATTATAATTTTAATTTAACCGACCTTTTCCATAAGGAAAACAAAAAAAGAACAATAAAAAAAATGTTAAATATAAAAAGAAACAATAGTTTTAGCTCACTCTTTGTACATATAACGTGACTATAATACAGGTAACATTAAATAAACCGTACATAAATTGCAGTAGGGTCATCTTTTAGTTTCTAAAGAAAGTAATTCTCATAGAAATCTCGTAGAATTAAAACTTTCCATCACTCGACCAATCTCTGTCGACGTCTGGATTTATTTTATTGTAAATTATGGTAGGACTCCTAAATGAAAAAGGATCGGTGAAACTAATGTTATCAACTTAGGGTTGTGAAACTGTGAGTCGGACAAAAGATTTAATTACACGCATGAATCAAACATACCGGTTAGGTAGAGGGTCCAGGGATTTCGATAACAGTGACGGCCACTGACATATAATCAAACGATCTTTCGATAAGAGCGTCCATTCCTTTGTCTTCGGGTTCTAGTAATTTTGCTCTATCAAGATTTTGTAATAATATTTAGGTACCTATTATAATGGTATAACAGTAAAGTAAAGCCATCGAAGTGTAGTAAGGCAGCGTATGACAGCGATTTGCTGTAAGTTCGATACCCAATCAAGGGAATTTTATATTAAAAAATAAATTAATTTACCCGCTCTGGTAAGATAATGCTAAAACTAGTAGCTCTATTATAAATAATAGACACTTAGCCAAAACTACTTTAAATAGAATTTTTAGATCTTTTATTCACTTGTAAAAGAGATTTCAGCATTAGTGAAAGAACTGACTGAACCAATTTAAAAGGAAAGTAAAAGTTTAAGGATTTAATTACCGGAATGTCTGGAACTATCAATGTATTGTTGAATGTATAAATTTTCTTTACACATATTTCCGGTGTAAAATGAGAATCAATTGATCTTACTACACAAAAAATATTCCGCAAAACATTTTTTTCTGAAATAGTTTAAGAATTTAAAAATATTGTATTTATATGTGACCTATAAAAGAGTGATACTATATTTGTTCTCAAGCCTTAACCTAAATAATCCATGAAGCGTGCACAAGAACAAGGAATTTTCTATTTTACATTTTGCTATTGCTCTATAGGGCAAAGCATGCTCTTTTCCATTATTAGCTTTGTGAAAGCTCTTTGTACGTAGTGTAATATATGTAGGTGCAAGTTACAATAAGTTATGCTTTAATATATCATGTAAAAATATATGATTCGTTTGTTTTAAGGAAATTAAATAAGACATATATTTAAAACTATTTTTGTAATCTATTTAGGTTCAGTCCACATCTCAGTTACATAATAGTAAGTTTAAACAGCAACGTGGTGAAAACACTCTTTCTTTTCTCAGCTTCATGCTTTTCCCTTGTGGTATTAAAACTCTGTTGTCCACTTTCTACCTCAATTCAAGGCATTAAGCATTAAACTCTTAACGTCGCACTTTACCTTAGCAGATAGGAGAAATGAAAATATTTGAATTATAATAATCCACTTTTTTATTGAATCGAACCGGAAACACATCATCAAATGTTTGGTGGTTCGTCTTTGACATTGATAATGGTCTCGGACCCAGTTGGAGAACGAATCTCCTACCACCCAGCGGCGGAGGCGAATTGTATTCTTAACCCTTCCCAAGGGATACAAATTTTATGTGTACTTATATAAAATAAAATTTAAATAAGAAAAAAAATATTAAAAAATCGCTCTTAATAGCGGCAAATTCATCGGTCGGCTTCCAGAGAGATGAATGCCCTCAACATATGCAATATGTTAGGTGATTACTGCCTACCTCTCTCTAATAGGAGAGAACCTTGTTTAAGAACTGCATGTTCGTCGTTATTCGCTTGAAAGTGGTCAACCTTCTGTGCTATTAAGCGATTACCTATTGCAATATTCTTCGAGACTTTTCGATATTAATCCGCTAACGGATACGACTATCGGTACCATGCTCGACATGGAATGCCATGTGGATCTTCTAGACCAATCTTTTGTGTCTCTTCTGTGTCTCAATCGTGTCGGTCAAGTTCAAATACAAGTCAAATAAAACTCCCCAGGACTCCAAAATGACTTACGCATGATGATAGTTGCATTTTTCCATGATGTCCCTAACATGTTTTTTTCTTGATAATTTCGTCCATAATTCTCTAAGCAGAAAGATCTATCGATTCATTAAGCGTTTCCGCAAACTGTAGCCCAAATAAAGAAGAATCTGTGTATACATCCGGGCCATTAAATGTCATTGTAGAATCCCTAAAAAGAGGTAGTAAGTTGTTAGAAAAGAGAGGATTAAGTGCTACAGACATAAGCTCCAACTTACATATACAGTCTCATTAAAGATCAACATTGATAGTGCAAGCAGCATATCGATAGCTATTTTTAATATTCTTGACTTTATACCTATATAATTTATCTAAATCGTTTAGAGTACCTCTTGATCTCGTCCACGAGTAACATACTCACACAAATGTGGCTAAGCGATATCTGATATTTATGGATCGAATCTATAAGTACTTACCAAGTTTTGGCACGACCTAGGTCCGGCCAATTTTTTGCCAATATCGAACTGTGATCGTGTTCCATATATATTTTTGGACCAAAACAGGTTGATATCTCAACCGAACCTCCTCTCAACACAAAAACCAATACATCATTGAGCATTTTCGTATACAGAAGCATTCTTCTTAATTTATTAAACATTTAAAAAAAATATGCCTATAGACAAACTCTTTTAAATAAAGGTTTTTCCTCTTGATGTTTCCAAATTACAGGTACTCGCGAACAAGCATACGTGTATGCAATGTCAGCAGCAGCGCTCGCATGGTCGGTAGCGCGCGCGTGTGCTGCGGGCGCGCTCGCGGCGTGCTCGTGCGCCGCGCCGCCCCGTGCCCCGCCGCGCCCTCCGCGACAGGCGGTGACCCCTGAACCACAGGCGAGGTTCAAGTGGGGTGGCTGTGGGGATAACTACCAATGGGCCGAGAGGTGGGAACTTCTTGGTTTATTTTTCGACTATATCTTTATACCTTGGCAATATCATGTTCCTGCAATTGTGCATTTTTTTAAATTATATCCTTATTCTTCTCCTTTCTTCTCCTTCTTCTATCTTCAATAGAGATTGACTATTACTAGAGAGTAGCATATTTTTTTTCTTAGTACAGTTCTCACTACCGCTCACATTTAGTCATAAAAGTGTATCATTGATGTCCATTGATATTTATAATATTTTAGTTATAAAGAAAGTTTGCAAGAATCTTTTATAAAAGAGGAATTATTTTCCAATTAACTCAAATATAAATTACAGATTTGCTAAACAGTTTCTGGATGCCCATGAAATAGACGTGCGTGATGGTAGGATAGAGGATGAAATTATCGACTTTGAAACGACTACGGAAAGATTAACGACTACTTCAGAACCGACTACAGCGCCACCGGTCGTCATCCTCGTAGATGATCAACCGGCACCGGCCAATACAAGCGCAGCGCCGAGGAGGAAGGGAAGGAGAGGGAGGAAGCGTCTACCACGGTCTCCACGACGAGGGCGGCCTACAAGAAAAAGATTCAGAACTAGGTAGGTTGTAATATGTACTTACGTAGCTACTTATTACAAATTTACTTGAAAAATATATTTTATAACCCTTATTGGGTTATAAAATAGAATATTGGGTTATAAGATAGATATAGAAGAAAAAATTTAATAATTTTATCTTATATTATATTTGAAAATTAAATATGTACTTCAATAGCTGGGAAATTGTGACAATGACTCTGTGAAAGCCATTATTATGATTACAATGAACACCATTGTAACGTAGTTGGGACATGTCTGTAGAAATGTGATTGGCGTGACTTTAAATCGCACTGTGGGAATGTTTTAAATATTTATGATGTAGATATTTTCCCGGATTGATAAGTTAGATTGCGGCGTTGACTTTAGCCAAAAACCACGCAATGCTTATGAAAGTAAAGTATGGGCAAGAAGTGAAGAACATTTTTCTACCTGACTATGACTAGGCAGGAAAATATTATTAATAAACACAAAGCAATAGTTTTTAATCATTTATTATTTATTGTCTATTTAGGTATGATTATGAAGACGACGATAAAGAATATCAATACCGAAACATTGAGTATCGTATGGCGGCGGATGATCCTCGCTTCGACCCGCAGGTGGACCTGCATACGCGCTTACAACATCTACGACCTCTTATTGCTTCTGCTAACCTCGTGAACAGCCGATTTGGTAGAAAGGTAACGTTTTTTATTTTTATTGTTTTTACTTTAAAATGGATATGTTGATGTTTATTAGTGTATATGTATTCAAAAAACATCTTTTAGAAAAATAAAACATTAAAAAGTTTTTACAAATTTCTGCTGTTCAAAAAATATTTTACGACCAATCGACCTCGACATAAAAGAATCTCTTTAATAAATTTTTTCTTTGACTTTTTGTAAATGTTATTCACATACTTAGGATGTCGAAAAATATTTTTTTAGAAAAATTATAATAACTTGAAATTGAGTCGGGATTTAAATGGGATGGGCTGATTTAATACGAGCCTCATATATGTATCTGTAAATACTTAAACATTAAATGTTGAAATCAAAAATTTCTAAGTTAACATTATTCACATGAATGTATTGCTGCTTCAGAGCTTTATGAAGTATTAACCCTTTCCGCTCGAGGCCGTTTCCATGTGGATCAACGTGGTGAGTGAGATTCATCCTTTACACTCGTAAAGGGTTAATTATCTAAATTAATTGTTTTTTATTTTCTTTATTTAAAAAAAGAAAATTTTCTAAACTTATCAACGCTCGATCGATCGATCGAATCGATCTTAATCCAAAAACTGCAATCTTAGACTGATCTAGTAACCAATTTTTTAACTGAAGTAGAGGTTGAATATGCAATCTTTCAATTGTTTATAGTGGCAATTAGAAAACATATTCAATCTTTATTTTATTCAAAAAATTGATTGCTAGATCAATATATTGCAGTTTTTGAATTAAAATCGATTATTGACATTGGACGTTAGTAAAATATCGACATGTTTAACTCGCAGGTGGTATCACAAAACATGCGCACCAAGTGCACCTGCCACGGCGTGTCGGGGTCGTGCTCGGTGCGCACGTGCTGGCGCGCGCTGACGGCGCTGTCGCGCGCGGGCGCCGCTCTGGCGCGCGAGGCGGGGCGCGCCGCCGCCGTCGCCGTGCGCGCGTCGCGGCCGCTGCGACGCGCGCGTTCCCGTCTGCGCTACGTTACGCCCAGCCCTGATTACTGTGAGCCTGATCCTGCTGCTGGTTCGCTTGGGACTCATGGGAGGTTTGTTAACTTATATGGGTTAGACTTTAGAGCTTAAGCGGACCTCAATGGTATATTCACTTTGATATAATTGTTCATTACAAATTTAAGACATAAAATTTATGGCCAAAAACTGCAGAATACCAACATGCAACACGCTAAAAAGTCTATAGTACCTAACATCAATGCGTTTCGTTTTTCAACATCAATGCGTTTCGTTTTGCATTTTCAACCCAAATAGTAATTGACTTATAGACAGACGTAACTCAATACTCCGCTTTGTTTGAGTTTAATTACAATTCACTCACTCGATTTTTGAATATAGACTCCAACCATCATACAATAATTTTAAAAATTATTTTAATGTGTTATCCTTTTTTTAGCTTTGCGTTTTTCCCTGCATAACAGTTTATTCAGAGAACCCAATTATAAAAGCACTTTACTTTATTTCGTTATGTTTTAAGTTGAATTCATGTACTATTATTGAATATATGATATTTGTGTGTACATATACTCACAAATCTCTTGTAAATACATAATAAAATTAGTAAGTAATATGTATAATAGGAAATGCAACGCAACCCTGGGCCAAAGCGCGGGCGGTTGCGGACGGCTGTGTTGCGGACGCGGGCGACGCGCGGTGCGGGCGGCGCGCCTCGAGCGCTGTCGCTGTCGCTACCACTGGTGCTGCCGCGTCGACTGCCAACTCTGCAGAGTCACCACTGAGGAACACTATTGCAACTAGCGATGTATCTTTTGCTTTTTATTAATATGTAGTATACTGCGTCCACGTCCACGACCAGAGCGTCCCCGGGTTTTCGAGCCGAGGTATTTGAGCTATGATCTTAGAATTAGAATTGAACTGATCTAACTCAAAATTTCCTGTTTTGCTAAAAACGATCATAAAAATCTTTTTAAATTTTCATACCATGACCATAACGAATTTTTCGAGCTACTTTAATTCTGAGGGTGCAATATATTCTTTCCGAAAATTTCGCGCAGGTACATTCAAACAGCCAATGATAGTTGACAAGTGACACAACACACCAAATAACGTTGAAAAAAGCTAACGTTGGTCTCTTTTCCGCGTCAATCATTACGTGTTACTATCTATCATAGCTTACGCCTTCATTCATAAACAGAAATAATTTATTTATTATAAATATTCTTGATCTTCTTCCCTTTTGACTTCACCAATGACTCATATTTGGCATAACGAATTACTTCTTTACAATTTTTATTGAAACTAAATTTTTGCATTGTTAATGAAAAGTTACTTAATGTTGATAAGGTATTGACAGTATTATAATTTAATTGTATTCGTAAATAAAATTATGATAGTAAATTAAAATATAAAAATAAATGTCTAGCAAACAAGAAATGACATGGATTTATGCTATTTATTTATTATTTTCAAATGCTACTATCGGTTAAGACACATTTTACGTACATATTTTATCACATCATATTAATATGTTTTTTTTATCCATTACTTTTATATTTTGTTTAGCACCTATGCACATGTAAGCTACATATAGCGTACGCGTAAGCTACGTATTGCTTTAAATACGATATGTTGATATATTATTATTTTTATAATTTATCTTAAATTATTACTTAAACTTAACTTATCTGTATATTTATAAATATTACAAAGTAGGAAAGCAACATCAACATTGTATCAATATTGTTTTATAATGTAATACCGTTTGAATAACCAATTCATATATATTATAAATTATCTCGATTGTCTTAGAGGTTTAGTTTATGCCAAAGACAATTTCCTTTTCAGGTACAATTTACAGACTAGTCATTTAAATACTTTAAGCTTTTTGTAATATTAGTGTTAACATCAGTATAGAATAGAATAAAAGTAGTAGATGTAACTTAACTGTGACAAAGTGTACAAGTTAAAATCTAAAAGCATGACACAAGTGGAATAGAATCTGACAGTAAATAAGATTAGTTGTGGATTCGTTAAATATATTTTTAAAATATGTAGATTTAATCAAACAATTTCCTATTTTAAATGTTGATTATTCTGAAATTCATTTATTTTCATTATTTTATATTAAAAAGAACTTATGCCAATACAGTATTAATTAAATATTATTAATCTTAGTTGTTGTACATTTTGTCATAAAAAAGTTTTAATGTATTAAATAATAAACGTACATAGAATTAATTATTATACTATCGATTTTGTCTTATTACTGAATTCTAATTAGCCACATCTCTCGTAGTGGACTAACATTCTATAGGAAACAAGTAGAAAAATTCAATATGAACATAATATAGAAAAAGTACTATATTGATTTTGCCAATTTACTCACAAATAAATTATTATAAAAAAATATTTTAATGCTTTAAGATTTTCATCTAATTTAAGCAGTATTCATGTAAAATTATTTTAAGCTATATAATAAAAATATGTTTAAATAACTTAAATCTCACCTCAATTTAGTACACAATTAATTATTATTATATTTCTTACAAATTTTAGATTACTTAGTAATTTCATTATTGTGACAATAAAAATGTGTATATTTTATTACCTATTCTATTATATATTTTGCTTCTTAAATATGTATATAAGTTATTAAATTATTCAAAGTTACTAAACAAATGTAAACTTGTAGTGAAGTTAGGTATAGACTATAGTGGTTTATGATTACAACGCATAGAAATAATATTTAATAGAGTAGGAAGTTTTAATAATATCAGTGTTTAAAATGTAAATAAATCTGTACTTAAATTTGTGTTTTAATGTCAAACTTTAAAGCCCTTTGTCTAATAAAATATAGTTCAAAAATGCACTTTTGTTTGAAACGGCAACAGAATCATGTTAATAAACAATTGCATATTGTATATAATAATATTGACTGAGGCCATCGTGGCGCACTGTGACAGTGATTGACTGCAAACGTGATTTGGTTATAGATCCAATTTCTTCTCGGGGAGTTGATATTTTAATTATTGTCATTTCTTCGCTCTTGTACCTAACATAAGCGCGGCGATCGAGATCAACAGAACAATAATGCATTTTTATAAAAATATCTGAAGCGATTTTTAACTATTACTGTGAATAATTTGAAATAAAACTACGAGTGCTATTTGTATATATAAAAATAGCCCTAATTCAATACATATACTTTTGTAAGTTTCAAAGTAAAACAAATCATTTTAAAATAAGATGTAACGTGTTATGGTGGTCGTGGTGTTTTGAAAACAATAATAAGGCATTTGTAATATCTTATATTTTTTATTCACAACTTTTCCATATTATTTTTGAAAGACACAAACTATTGCAATTATTTAACTTAGCGATGAGTCCATACAAGTAATGAAGTTCTTACTATAAACTGAGTACAATGCGCTGGAGATGAAATTAAACGAAGATAATAAGTCTTGTATCGAATTAAAAACAATTTTAAAGTTTCTAATTTATTAAACATTTATTTTCATCTTCACAGCTCGAAATTTATTTTATACAACTCTGTAAATAAAAAAAATATGCACACAAGCAGAACAACATGGAAGAGTGAAAATATGTACTAACTGAAAAAAAATATATACTAAAAGATTTTTTTAATAAACTAAATTCGGACACATATGCTGTACACTTCAATATTGCTATCGAAAAGTTTAACAATCACTTTCTCTTACGCATTTTATATAAAAAAATATATTATACATACAAATTGTGAACAAAAAAGTCTAATTGGTCCGTAACACTGGTATTATTTTTAGATATTGTCGATGGTACTGCTGTATCTCTGTAATAGAAAACAGGAAGAAGGACTTATCTTCGATATATCAAATTTACTGGACTTTCGATATTTTGACGAAGATTTTTTTTCGATATATTTTTTAAGATATCGCATTGAAAAAAACTTTAACTTTACATAATGATTTCATTAATAAGAAATGGCATCTGTAAGTAAAAACTGGAAGATGCTTTGGTTGATTGACAATCATTGTAAATCAACATAAAGACAATCAATAAAAAGAAAAGCTAAAATATTTAAATAAGAAAAAAACGAAAACATCTTTGTTTTCATATCTATTCGGCCGTACCGATATTATATAGAATACTGATATCGATATACTTTTTCAATGGGCACCCCTAAAATAGGAAATGTGGTTCTTTTATTTATTTTAAGACACTCTTGGAATATCAAAATATGCACCAATATCAAATTATATATGGCAAATATTATTTAATTTTTTATGCATATCCTACAATGAAGTTATGTTATTAGCGACGACCACGATAGGACAATACCATCGACAATACATAAGTGCAAATCAAAAAACAAAATGAAATCAAAGAACATTATTTACACAAAAGAGTAACATTATTTAATGCAATTGATTTAAACTAAAGTAAGATTTACTGATGGGCACACTTAGCTATAAATTCACGCAGAGCATTCAACCTATAAACATACAACCAAAATTGGAATTATAAAATTTAAGTCACGAGATACATTCTCATCATAACTCGGTATGCGTTTGCTCCTTATCTGAAACAAGAAATAATATTTCATCAAATAGCGAATCTTAACCATTTTTTTAAAACATATAAATTTACAAAGCAAATATATTAATTTAGAATTGTGCTATTTAATAACTGTTATTTTTTACTTAGCTTATAAGTAATATCTGTTCGATTACTATAAACTTTTTCTAATAGCACTTACCTATAGGTTTATCTTTTGTTCCAGCAAATTCTTCATTGTGGTCACTATCGATTTCCTGCAAAACAATAACATATATTTATAACGTACTTCCGAAACGCAATTAAAATCGATTTTTACTTTTAATGGAATACAAATGCCGGAGGTTCTTTCCGTAAACTTTAAATGCAAAAAAATGAGTTAAACTAAAAATAAATTTATAAACTGTTCAAGAATTCTTTACTTTTTGAGATTACACTTGTCCAAAAAAAACATGAGGTAGAGATTTTCAGATATTTTGAAATCATTGAGAAAATAATGAAACAATTTGACTTAGTGTCATCAAAGAGTTTTCTTCAACTGCACATATTTCTAATACAAGGTTTTCAGAAATATTGATTTGATATAGCAAAGATTTCAGTTTTATATCATTATAATATTTATATATAACATTTTCTTCTGATCATTAAGTGTCGTTTACCTATGACAACCTCGTGTATAATTTAAATGTCTAATGCCTATTTTAGGGAAGACGATCTATATATAACATACAATGTGGGACCACAGCCAAAAAAGTGGACCAACGATTACGTCAGAATGAAGAACTAACAGCGGTATAAACTGGAAACCCAAAGAAGACATCTATACCCAGCATGGGTAAAGAAGAGTTAAAATAAGCAGAAAACCTACCCCTACTGTGTGCAGGACACAGTATGAAGGTAAAAAAATAAAAATCCCAAAAAGAAACAAAGAAACAAAAAAGACAATGAAGAACAAGAAAAGGAAGTAACATCCTATACTAACCTGTTCGCTATCAGCGTGCTGGTACAGACCGCGCCGCACCCGCGCCTGCAGCGCGCGCACCTCCTCGTCGTAGAGGCGCCACTCGGGCACGATGCGCATCGCCGCAGATAACTTTGCCTCTTTCGTCATTGGGTTGTTGCACTGTCATGTTTATGTTGCGGTTTAATATTTTATACCACGATATGATTAAATATACATATAGGTTGTTCTGATGCAGCGTTATACCGTTTGACTTTAAACGCAATAGTTGGTATATAAAAGTATATTCTAGAAATGTTACAAAAAAAACGTATATAAAACTTACTAAATCAATAGTCTTGGCGTACGTCTTGGAGTTGTCGTCGCACCAGGTCTCACACCAGAGCCACTCTTGCGGCAGAGACTTAATGGCCACCTGATGAATCATGTTATTCGGCAAGTCTTGATCTGTAAAGATCAAATAACATAAATATTTCAATACATCTTGATTTTTTTAATAATAACGACGGCATAGGTGACACTTCTTCAAATTTAGTTATGGTATATATTGAGAACTTGATCAGTGAAAATAGAGATCAATGCGTAATTTAAAGGAGCCTTACGCCAACATTATCGTCGGCAAACTCCAGGCACTGTTCGGAATTGCTCTCAATGAATTCATGGCAAAATTTTCTTCTAATAGTATAATTATATATTAACTGCGCATCATACGCAGAATAATAGATATAACAGACGTTAATAGATATATAAGACATAAAACATGCAGATAATAAAAATCATAATAATATAACTTTAATATAAAAACAACCCCCATGTCCTTATTTCATACAATATTTGAAAGTAAGTAAGAGTTGAGGTCGTCGTGGCGCAGTGGGACAGCATCTGACGGTAACGCGATGGTTGTGAGTTGTGGGTTCATTCGTCTCGGGGGAATGATTATTTTTAATTTTCATTTCTTCGCTTTGGTACCTAAGATCCACCGCCGTGGCACTATGCTCACAACCTAAAAAATCTTGACATGTGATCACATGACAGTGATCTTGACACAAGTTCACTGATTTTCGCCGGGTTTCAGTAACACCTTAATAAAATGAAAAAAATATTGGTGCGGGTTCCTCAGTTATGATTATCGTGAGTCGGAATATAACTTTGTGTATACTCCGACTCAGACTTGGACGATTTTAATGTGGTTGTTATGTCTAACATTTCTTGAGGGCTGGATCTGCCCCCCTGTAAGCCACAGCTGCTCAACACGCAACGTCTCGATTTCGGATGTTAAATAAAAGATGGAGTGTTTTGACACTAGGTCCTCTTAGGTCACTAGATCCTGAAACTACAAAAAAAATAAGACACAGACCCAAATTAGACAAGCTGTTGGGGTCCTGGCTGAGTGCTTGGTACTGTCCTCGAAGGCGGTCGCCGGCGGCGATGCGGCGGAACCTCTTCAGGTCCACCACGTACAGCGCGCTGATGTGGTAGCTGCGCCCTTGGAGGTGGTTGCGCCAGTAGCCCTGCTTCCAGAACCTAAATTTAACCATTTATTAATACAGATATTAATTATTAGCGCAATTAAATTACTAATGTTGTTACAATAGTAACTACATTAATTACAATTAATTTTATTAATCAACAATCTATTACATCGTTATTATTTGTACAGATTACAAGAACTTTTGAATCAATTAACAACTAAAAATCAACTAAAATATTGGTATTATTATTCCCACAATAAACTATTGCTGTACATCCAGCACACATTTTAACAGCCCATGTACATTCAACGTTTTTGTGTAATTATACACAAAATCACTAAACAATAATTAAATATATAAATACGATATTTACAATAAAATTATACTTGGTCAAGATATTTGTTTCATTTTCCAATGATGTTTGTATGACATACCTAAATCCTTCCATTTCCTTTCTGCTATCGCAGAACGGTGTGTAACCGTAAGGAGCTCCGCCGAGATCCAAGTCAACTAATTCCTTTAAATCGGCACGCACAATCTGCAATAAAATAATTTTATTAGAACAAATACTATAATAATTTAACATTTATCAAATAAGAATATAAAATTATAAAATATATTAACCACACACATTTAATACATTTGTAGTTATTCTACTATTTCAAGATGACAAACGTATAATAAACGAAAATATAATAATTTACACAATGTAACATTTTTATTTAATATTTAACAAAATTACTACAATCTTTTCCCCCCTTACTTTAACCAACAGCTTGTTAAATATAAAAATATTCCTAATATTTTGACTCTATGTTCTTTTGGCAAAAATATTAAAAAATGATAACCAACCTGATCAGCATCCACAAAGATGATCTTCTTAACGTGTAGAGGGAAGAGCACATCCAGGAACAGAATCTTGTACCCCCATATAGTGCGTTGTCGGTCGCGTTGCCGCTGCAGCCAGCGAGGCCACTGGTACTGCACTAGTTCGTACGAGAATCCATACTCTTCCGCCATGTATGGTAGAATATCCTAAAAACAAATATCGCAGTTGAAAATTATGTGACATTATCGATGGCTTGCATTTTTTAAATATTTTTAGTTAAATTGGTCGAATACATTAGACTAATATATAGTTGATATCTTTAACTAAGAAAATAATGAAATAGTATATAGTTTATAATTTATCGGTAAAAGAATAAAAATATTTTTAAACCTTTTCTTAATACTAATAAAAAATGTTTTTTTCTTTTTGTAATAAAAAAACAAAAAATACATAAATTACACTAGAATTCCGCCTATTATAACAAAATTTCATGCCAACCCACGCTTTATATTACCTTTAAAGAAGGACTCAAGTAATTCTTCAAAAACCAAAATTTAACTGGTGATTTAGTATGTTTGAGGACCGACAACATCATAATACGTAGGAAACGCTCGTAGAGATGTCCTGACGCCACTGAGAACACGTTGATAGTTTCATCTTGCACTTCTTGGTCTTCGCCGCCACCGAATGAACTATTCATAGAATATAAATATTAATATTCTTTGTTTATATATCTAAGTCTTGTTATTTGAAACGTTATACAAAGGGAACAAAGAAATTCCGTGAAAACCTTTGCGTCATTTAAATATAGCAATATAATTAAAAAGTTAAACAATCCAATTAACGGTAAAAAAGTAGCTTCACAATTTTTCTTGCATAGTAAATTTAATAAATTTATTGATTTATTCATATGTATCTATAGCTCTATAGCTTCACACGTATCTATCTACATGTATCTCATGTGAAGCTAATAAAAGCATATTTTTAATAAAAGCATATTAAAAAGATAAATCTACCTTGCAATAGAATTCCAAATGCCACCTGCATTCTTCTCATCATTTTCCACAAGCAAGTCTAGATGTTGCTTGTCGGGCTTCTTGCTGACTCGCAGTTTGATTACGTGGCTGCGGAACGAGCTCATAAGCACTTGGATATCTTGAGATCCCGCCGGTGTGTCTGTGTTTTCATGTCTATATCGTAAACAAAATTATTAAAGAATATCATTCAAAACATGTATAAAAACTTTAGACTAATTAATAAGTATTGTAGTTGGAGGGAACCTATTGTTAAGACACTCTGTCTTCCATTTTCCGCCGAATTCGGAGGCATTGCATGTTAAGTGGCAGAACTTAACGCCGCGCGTTGCCTTGACACCAGAGCGAAGAAAATGGAAATAATAAATATTTTTACTCTTCGAGTGGGAATCGAACCCACAACCAGCCACTTTACAGTCACACTTTGTGCCACATTGCCACATTGCGACTGGCCCCAAAGTATTATGTTACTTTTGTAAAATACATTGATTTCAGATTTTTTCATTTACACAACACGGGCACTAAAGGCAAAAGAATATAATTATTATATACAATTTTTGGCCTCTATTATAGACATAACCCATCTTAAGTCACTTAAATCTCATCTCACAAAATTTACATATATATTTAGCTCCACGCTTTTTAATACATAGTAGAGTAGCCAGACAGCCATGTTAGCAAGCTAAGAGAACGAATAAAGGGTAACATATAAAATAACTTTTCAAATGAAAGTTGAACCTAGAACCACCAAGAATCTTCAACAAATGCTCAAATCAACTAAACAAGAAAACGAAACATACCCAATAATTTCATATATCTCTTCCGATCTTCCAGGTCTCAGGCGCAACGTCCACGCACCAGGATTTGCCTTCAGCTGGAAGTATCCCAAGTTGGCCATTACTATGGTGTCCATGGTGTCAGGCGAAGAGCGTGTGCCCAGTACTAACTGCAGACCACGAGGCGGAGTGCCTAGAGACGAGTCCCACGCATGCCCCTCTAGTAGGAGGTACTCTAGCTCGAATTCACTGGAATTAATATTAGATTTTATTTATGTTGTTAGCATTATCTTAGTTAAATAAGTTGTACTAAGGGTATAAGAATTTCGACGCAGCTGATAAAGCTCATGATTTAACGATCAAAGCGCTTGGACTGTTATCAAGAGGCGCGTGTTCGAATCCCGCTGCCTTCAAATTTTTACACGTTTCTACATGTCTCTTTTGAATTTTCCTAAGTGTGTAAATAACACTTTAAAATGTTAAAAGTAAAAAATATTTTTATTATACTGTGTGATTTGTGTTGTTTATTATATCTTGCAATTTAATCTTCTTCAGAACAAATGTTGATTTAGTAAATTAAATTAAAATTATATCACAATACTATCACACTTATAGTATATATACAGTCTTTACAACACTTAATACTCACATTTCCCCAAAATATAAATCACAGCGTGACAAACTGTGCGTAAGTTTAATTGACAGACAGAACAAGTATAGAAGTGTGTATTTGTAATATGTACATACATATTACAAATACACACTTCTATACTGGGAAATGTGATATATGGTAAACAAACCAAAATAACATATTTTTTCACATTTTTTGTTTGTTTTTTGTTCTGGCTAATCTCTGAAACGATCGGACCTGTTCTGACGATACTTTCACACTGACAAATACCCAATATAATAAAGACTAACATACTTTTACATTACAATCAGCATTAATTTATCACATTCTACACACTCACCTATGCACGACCGAGTCAACATCAGCCAGTCGTATATTATCCAGGTCGTAGACCGACTTGACGCACTCCACGAGCCAGTTGGGCGGCGTGCGCAGCTCCAGCGAAAGCAGCGGCGCGTGCGGCAGGCGGGAGAAGCGAGCCGCCGCGCCGGCGCTCTGTGCACCCGTTGCGGTGAACTGTAGCTCTGGTTCCAGTACGTAGCGGTAGAAACTAGGCCAAAATGTATGAGTGGTAGATTAATAACAAATTAAAAAGAAAATTAAAAAAAAAACATTACAAAGAAAAATAAAAAAAAAAAAAAAAAAAAAAAATCAATTTAATATTTCTAATTATTTTAGTTTAAGATAATCTTTGATAATAAAGTTTATCAAAAATGTTACTAAAACTACAGAATACCTCTTAAGTGGCATATCAGAGTTTTTGTCCTGTGGGTTGAGGAAGAGACGCAGCCGGCAGTTGACGACGCGTCGCAACACCAACAGTAGCGGCGCCAGACGCTGAGCTGCCGTCGATGCTGGATCCACCACCGCTACTATCTGTTACACAATTATTTTTTTTTTAGCTTCACGCTGTATCCCGCCCACAGCAGGACTCTAGTGTTACGACACTCCGTTCCCCACTTTCCGTCGAATTCGGAGGCCACTTAACACGCAATGTTACTTAACTTAACGCCGCGCTTTGCATCGACAACAGAGCGAAGAAAATGAAAATATTAAATATTTCCCCTCCTCGAGTGGGAATCGAACCCACAACAAAGTCGCTTTACAGTCACACTTTGTGCCTCTGCGCCACGACTAGCCCCTGAACAATCAATGGTTATACATTAAAAAACAATAATTAAAGTAAATTCAAATTAGAATGTAAGATAATTACTTTTAATAATTGAAATGATTGAATATTTTGTATTCACAATTAATAATAAGTACTTCACGCTGTATCCCGCACACAGCAGGGTAGGCAGAGGGAACCTAGTGTTAAGACACTCCGTTTTCCATTTTCTGCCGAATTCGGAGGCTTGCGTGTTAAGTGGCGGAACGCCGCGCTTTACCTCGACACCAGAGCGAAGAAAATGGAAATATAATTTCCACTCCTCGAGTGGGAATCGAACCCACAACCAGTCGCTTACAGTCACACGCTTGTGCCACTGGGCCACGACTGGCCACGATCTTAGGATATTATTAATAGTTAAATCGTTCTTACGTGTTTATTTCCATGTTTTCAATTAAACAACGATTAAGGTGTATATATGTACTAAACGAAAATGATACCCATTATTTTAATTTTTCATGAAAATTAAGAATATTCACGTAAGTCAAGCCTATTATATTCCTTTGAAATAGTTTAATTTTTTTTATACAAATCTACGTACGTAGCCTAACGCCTTTATCTAAACATCAGTGCAATTAAAAAGAAACTAGTGTCAAGACACTCTGTCTTCCACTTTCTACTTGAAATTGCGATATTGCGTGCTCTATGACGGAATTTAACGCCGCGCTTTGTCTTACGTACCGGAGCAGAAAGTGAAAGTTCTGTATTCGTCATTCCTCCAAGTGGGAATCAAACTCATAACCATATTGAACTGCGCCACAACGGCCTGTAAATACCGACCTAAACTCTAACAAAAGTATATTTATAATTTAACTTACCTCGACAGCAGCTTCATCTTTGTATATAGGTGGTAAATCGACAACCGAGTATTCAGTGCGTAGACCAGAGGGTAAAGGAGTGCGGGCACGGGGACTACGCGCCGCTAGTACTGATATCACTTTTAAGTACTTCTCTGTCGATAGTTCCGTTTCATCATCTATAATAGATAACAAATTTAAAATATATTGTAAATTTTGTTTTTATATTATTTTATAGCTACTGTAAAAAATTGTATTATAAATAATATTTGTTATAATAATAACATATTTAAAGCATAAAAATATCTGACAAAGCTTACCATCATCATCTAAAATATCATTTGTAACAGTCTTTTTCTTATTGAGCAATTCTGAAAGTTTATCTCCATATACCTGGTTGCTGTATCTGTAACGAATTTTATTTATATATAAAACCAGTACCCTTCCCATGTAAAATACATATTTGAAGTGATAAGCAAACAGTATTCACGCCATACATAGTTGAACATTTGAATCTCACTCAGAATTTTTTTTCAGTTTCACGCTTTTCCTTACATAACAGAGGTAAGAGGGTAAGTATAATAATTCTCTTTTCTCAACACTACCTTCAGAAATTCTCTTTTCTTGATACCACCTTTTTCACTTTTCGTTCCAATTTCATTGATTGCCTATTGAGTAGCATAACTCAACACCGCACTTTATCTAACCAGCGCAGAGAAATACTAAATTTTTAAGAAAAAAAAATATTTTTTTTACCCCTTTACATCTCCCAATTGAGAATCAAAACCCACCACCAATCCCCTTTCACCTCCCACTGTCCCAGACGGTCTCAACCTACCTCTCAAGCAATAGTAAGTCCTCTAAAGAGAAAGCCTCTCCCTGGTGGAAGGGTCCGATGAGACGCGCGTTGTGCACGATCGCGCGTTCGGAGGCGCGCAGGCGCATGCTCCGCGCGCATAGAACTCGCGTCGCTTTCAGCACCCACTCGTGTTTGTTTAGCACGGGGACTATTTCCGGCTGATGGAGGAAATATGGTTAAATTCACTTTGAAATTTTATTGTGTATGTAATGAAAATTGTTAATATTGAGAATGAATTGTAAACGCTAGTGTGAACAACTGTTAAATTAATATAAATTGAATGATATTAGGATATGTGCTTTGCAAAACTTTAAAAAAAAATAACGAAAAAATGCATCACACTTTTTCCTGCATAGCAGGGCAGTAAGAAAAAGGCCTAGTGACTACACACTAAGTAAGTCCATTTCTTTCTTAATACAAATACTTAGAAATTACTTATTATAAATAGATAACAAATGCGCTAATCGTGGCGCACACGCACAAAGTGTGGCTGTATATGCGACTGGTTGTGGATTCGATTCCCACTCAATTTTTTTAATTTTTCAATCTCGCTCTGTAGTCGAGGCAAAAGCGCGACGTCCGCCACTTCATATGCAATGTCTCCAGAATTCGGCGGAAAATAGGGAACGGAGTGTCTTAATATTAGGTTCCCTCGGTCTACCCTCTGTGTAAAATAAGACTTAATGTTTGTGTTACTAACCAATATTTCACAATCTTGTCTATCATGACAGCCTTCATTATTGAGTAGGCGTAGAACATAAGCCGTAGCGGGAGCGGGCTCGAGCGCGACCAGCGCCGCCACCACCACTTTGTTGAGAGACTGGTCCGCCCCACCGTCCACGTTGGGGATGAATGCCACACGAACACCTCGCGTTTCTTTCTAAATTACATAAATTAAAATTTATCTAAAATCTTCTATTGGTTTGTAAAATATTAAATGAAAACTATTAAAAAGGCATTATACAAGGGCACCAATTTACCATAAACATTAAGGCATTTTTCAATAGATCTCGAGATTCTTTTATGTTGAGATCTCCAACAACCCATACTGTTTGTGTTATTTTCTCAGGTTTTCCTCCTTTTAAGAAATATTTAAATATTGGCAGCGCTGTAGCTAGTGCATCACGACCTAAAAATAAAAAAATATTTAAAATAAAAATTTTTGTTGAGCTGAACGTCAGCTCAATAACAAATTTTAGCTCAATAATAAACATACACGAGTTAATTAAGTAACTCATATTACTTCTTTATCTTTAAATTGAACTAAATCATGTTTTTATTTATTTTTGTATAAGTATAATAATATTTTGTTTATATTCCCTCTATGTTTAAGTTTATGAAGTTGAAGTTACAACCCATTTACATTTACCGGAAAAACAGGTATTAAAGTTATTATACAATGTTTTTAAATAAATAACAATTCATATACCTGTCAAATGCAATAAACGATGCACTTTGTCCTCAGTAAAGAGTTCTGTTGATGATGGAACTCCTGCGAGATCTAAATATTGTGATGATTCGGAAGCCAGCACTCGGCGGTTTAATCTAAAAAATATTAATGTTATTTAAAAATTACGTATTTCTCCTTACGAACCTGCATTAAATCAAAGAAATGTCACCAGTATTAACACTCTTCGAAACATATAAGTAATATTTAACTTGTTAAACAGTTCATTTCTTATTCCGAATGAGTATGCCCCTGGCTTTATAGCCACTTTAAGGAGAGAGGATACAACATAGGTAGCTTCAAAACAGGCACCTATGACTCTAAGCCCGATAAAGGTCGTAAGTTTATAAGCCTCATCCTAATTATATACAGAAAAAAAGGCAATCGTGGCGTAGGGGCATAAAAAGTGTCTGTAAACCCGACTAGTAGTGGTTTCAATTTCCAATCGAAATGTTTAATATTTCATTTTCTTCACTCTGGCGCCGAGGCAATTCATGCTAGTTCCGCTACTTAACATGCAATGCCTCCAGAATTCGTCAAAAAGTTAGGAACGAAGTGCCTTAACATAAGTTCCCTGTGCCTACCCCGCTGGGTGCGAGATACAGTGTGAGCTAAATAAAGAAAAAGAAAATAAAACAATACCTAGGCATAATATGTGGTTGTTTCATAATATAATCAACAGCATCATCGCTGTCAGAGAGATCTCCTCGGAACACGGCGCGTTGTAGGCGGGCAGTGTGTCGCGAGAGCGCCGACACTAGCGCCTCCTCTAGCAGCTCTACTGATGACGTCACTGGAGATGCGCTCTCGTCCCATAACGGGACACCGTTGATTAACACCTAGTAGAAAATAGTAATTATGTTATTGTTTCTGTATATTCTTTTTGCAACTTTAGATTTTTTAACACAAGGCATTCTGTTCTCCACTTTCCGCCTGAAATAGAGACTTAAGTTTCAGAGGATATAGACGGTGAAATGAAAATAATTAGTAATCATTCTTCAAGTGGCAATCCAACCCACAACCCTTGGGTTTACGTCATATGTTATCCCAATACACCACAACTACATCATGTCACTTAAATGTGTGCTGTTTTTTAATCTAATAATTGTTAATATTTGTTCAACAGAAATATTATGTTCAATATAGAATCTATATAGGTACTAAAGAAAAAATAAAAGTAAATTTCTCACCTGAGGATACTTATTAGTGCCCAATTTTGAAACAAATTCTTCTGCTAGTTGATTACCAAAGTTATATTCAGAATCTTCTGCTATGATTTCTTTCAAGTTAGCATTAGAACTTGTGTATTTCTTTAGATGTTTCTTTATGTGTTCCAAAGTAAGACCTTCTTCTTGTGATGAATAAAGGAGCTGCAATAAACAAATGAACGTTACAGAAAATCTACATATGCAAAAAAATAATTAGTCTTTATTTAATAATAAATTATGTTTATATTTTCCACTAAGCATTGACAAACACAACTTTTATATTATTATAAGCTACCAATAACGAACAAGTCAAATATAAAAATATATCGAACCAATACAAATGTTAAGAATATATTTATGTTGTAACACTAGTAATAAATTCAAATGAAGTTATGACAAATTCTGCCAAATGCAGCTAAACATACCATTTCATTTATAGTTACTATTATTATTAATAAATGTTTAACAACAGAAAACAAATTGGTTTTACATTATGTTCTTTTAGATCATAGCAGGCTATGCAGAAAAAAGCGTGAGGCATTTTTTAGAAGAAGAATAAATATAGAAATGCTCCTGGATTCGAACCTTTTGGAAATCTTCTCTAGTAGAACAGGATTAGAATCATGACAGGCGCGGGTTGGATTCCTGCTACGTTCCAACTTTTACACAATTTCTAAAATTCAATTCCCTAAGTGTGTAAATAACACTTCAAAAACTCTAAAAGCGTAAACTTAAACAAAATTAAAAAACAACATATGTACCTGAGTCAAAAAATAAAACGCTTCCTTATTAGAGTTCCTATCTTGCGCTACATAGTTGAAGGCGCTGCGCACCGCCGCCGCCAGCGTCGCGTCCGCGCTGTGCGGCGCCAGCACCAGTCCCACGCGCACCGGCGTCGCGTGCTTCAGCAGGGTCTCGCCCAGCTTGAGTGGGGGAGCGGAGGCCGGGGATGTGGGGTCCACTATGATCACCTGGATGATGGGTTAATCTTTAGTTAATGTTGTAAATGCTAGTGTGGATGTCTTCGGTTGGTCATGTGTAAATTGTTTAAGTCATTGTTATGGTGTTTTGTAAATAGGTCTTTGAGAGTTTAGTGAAGGATATAGGACACATTTTTTTGAAATATTCAATGTATATGAAATATTTTTTTTTTTTTTAGCTTCACGCTGTATCCCGCACACAGCGGGGTAGGCAGAGGGAACCTAGTGTTAAGACACTCCGTTCCCCACTTTCCGCCGACTTCGGAGGCTTGCGTGTTAAGTGGCGGATCTTAACGCCGCGCTTTACCTCGACACCAGAGCGAAGAAAATGGAAATAATTTCCACTCCTCGAGTGGGAATCGAACCCACAACCAGTCGTTTACAGTCACACGCTTGTGCCACTGGGCCACGACTGGCCACAAATTATAAATATAACAAAATATTGTTGACTTTAGAATACAATATGAAAAGAAAGGTTATGAATATAATACAACGCGAGCAAAACTAGTCTGTCATAGATATTTGTTTCATGATAAGTATGATATCTATAGGTAGCCAATTCAATGTCAGCTACATTTTAATGGTGACTACATTGATTATATGACCATACTAAAGTGACATCTTATTGCATCAGACATTTAAAACATACTTTACTATAGTAATATAATTTTTTCTTATAAGCATTCTAAAGTATTTGAAAGTACCGATATGTTTATGATACTGAAAATAATAGAAATATTGTATTTATTTATACATTATTATATAGTGACATAAGAGTAAACCCCACTAACCCACTGGAGTGGAAATATTTAATAATTCCATTTTCTTTGCTCTAGTGTCAAAGCAAAGCGTGGCGTTATGTTCCGCCACGCGATGCATCCAGAATTGAGCGTAAAACAGGGAACGAACGAATTTTAACACTAGGTCTCTCTGCCTACCCTGTTGTATGCAGAATAGACGGTAAATATAAAAAAAAAGAACCTACATAATTATAAATATTCCGTCTCAAGTTCCTCAGCATGCCGGGGTAAGTGGGCCTCAGCATCTCCATGAAGGATGACGGCCAGCGCCGGTAGCGGTCGTCCGTCTCCAGGTCGTTGAGCCACGCTATGGCCGTGTCGCGGATGTCCAGCCCGTACTCCTCCCACGCGTGCGTCTCGCCCACGTCCAGCGACATCAGCTTGTTGATGAAGTTTTTGGATAGTCCTGTTTAACAATCAGTAGTTCTTTTTATTTTGCGTTTTTTGATAAAAAAAGAAAATATAAAAGTAAAATACATTTTTTCAGATGAACTTATTGTTTTCAAAACATTTTTTCTTGTGACTTATTTGGGGAAAAATTATTCAAACACATTACAGTTCAGTCTCTTTTGTCGAAATAGGCACACTGCAGGTTTAAAAGTAAAAAAAAAGTTTAATATCTTCAGTATTAAGCACTAGACAGCATGTACCACTTTATTTATTTATTTTTTAATCTGTAATGGCAACCCGCTCGCGGCCTCGTCGCGTAAACTACACAAATAAGTGCAGCTGTTTCGTATTTTCAACGGCCCGCGGTCTCACTAAAGAGGTATATATTTATCATACAAACTATCATCCCTTACATCAACCTATTTAGGGGTTAAATTTTTTAAAGTAGCCAATGACTGAACCTGAATCTTCAACAATTGCAATATGTGCTGTGTGAACTCTCAGTATGGGCAAAATATAATAGCAAGTAACAATTAAATATCAATAATTGATCATTTCTTTGTGCAACAATCACAATTAAGAATTAATTCATGTTATTTGTCGTGTTAATATTAAGAAATAATTAATTTTTAGATAAATTATTCTTTACCCCAATTCTCAAAGTTATAAATAAAATTACCTAAAGCGTGCAAAGTATTCATAGGTCCGATATCCTCTCGCAACGCAGTCAGAAGCGCCATGACATCGACTTCCTCCGCGTCGTACTGCGCTCCCGACACCAGTAACAAAGGCTCCGCAGGACGAAGGCCTAGCGCCGACGCCCATATATCTTGGTTGTATAGCACTTCATCGCGGAACGATTTGGGTACGTTCACGTGAATTAGTGATTTTGTCTGTAAGAAATAACTAATATAAAAAAATCTTAGTTTGTTTATTATTTTTTTTGTTGTTTTTTTTGAGATCATCCTAACGTGACAAATAAAACGTGTAGACAGCTGTTTGACTGTAAAACGCTATGGTCGTGGGGTCAATTCCCACTCAGGACATTGACTAAGTATTATTCTGAGTTTCAGAGTTCCACCATTTACCACGTATATCTCGATTTCCGGCGGAAGGTGGAGAGCGGACTGTTTTGACACTAGGTTCTTTCTGACTATGCGGGAGTAAACCTGAACTTGCTTGCTTAATAATATTAATAATATAACCATATCGGCATTCAGAAGTAGTGGGACGAGAATATGAATTAATAAATAAAAACTACTGTTTGAAATGTAACGACCAAGAGCGATTTTTTAACGTAAATCAAATGTAGAAAAATTAATCACATTACATAATGATAATAAATGAATAAGCCAAATAAAAGGAAACTTTTTTTAAATAAAACGTTTTTTAACTAGCAGGTCACAGGTCTGTCAAGTGTTCGACACATCGGGGGTTTCTAAAATATATCTAAAACAGACGCGATTAATCGGGTTAAAAATACATACATTCATTTTAAAAGGAGGAAAAATCGTAAAAACAAACGATCTCATTAAAAAGAAACACTACCTGCATTGGAAAGTTCTGAGCAATAGAAGTAAGAACTTTCAGGGCCTCGTCACCGCCCGAGTCGTGCGCGTCCGCCACCGCAGCCGCCGCTTGCATGCTGAGTGCTTGCATCTGCCACACTTTAAGCGGAGCCAGTTCCTCACTCATCTCTGATAAGTGTCTACGGAAACGTTCCAACGGAGTTCGCAGTGCCGGAAACAAGTTCCTAGTAATGAACATGCATATTATATAACACGTATTGCTTACTCTTTAAATACAATTGCATACATTTATACTTTTTTTTGGTATTAAAATATTGTAAATAAGTATATTGTTGCTCTAAACCAGGGCTTCTTAAACTTTTGTCATTCACCATCCCATTTATGATTGCGAGTTTCTGGATGACCCCATATAAATATAAAAGAAAAATAAATTAATATTTTTTCATAATTTATTTATTGGGTAACAATATACATATACATATGAAAATGTGGACGGTGGACATTCATAAGCCTTACTCCATCCATAGTCGTGGATGGAGAAGAACGCAACGGTCAGAGGGCAAGGCTCCTCAATTCCCCTCTGCCATGCGGTGAGAGAGAAGACCTGCTGTTCTCGACCCTAGAATTTTGCTACGCGACCCCATTTGGGGTCGCGACCTATAGCTTAAGAAGCCCTTCCCTAAACAATACCTACATTGTTGCAGCCTAAATTGGATATATTTTTTAAAATTAAATTTTCGTTTGTTTATTAGGGACTTACGGCCGTATCTTTTGATATTTAATACTATCCTTATTTAACACAAATTAGGACTTATAACTAAGTGACTTTATAAATAGTTCCTACAACTTACTTAAACTCCAGTATATTATAATATTTGACACATGATGTGTGAGAGTTAGAGTATATGCTCTAAGGGATGTTTCTGGGTTGCAATTCTTAAGAAAGTTTACATTCAATAATAATAAAAATTTTCTTTCAGTCAGGGTTAAATAGTGTTAATTGGATTCTCTCAAGCAAAATAATATATATATGATGTAATGTGAAAAATGTATTTTTTAATATTAATTATTATTAATGCACTACAGAAATTTAGTGCATACTTTTTGTTAAAATAACTTTTTTGTTCCAATTTTTTTATTATTTCTTTAAAACTAGGCTCAGATTAATTAGCTTCATTTTAAGTAAGAAAATATTTGATATCATGTTACTAGGTATTTACATCTCACCCTAGAAAGCTTCTTTTATACTAAACAAGTCTTTTAACCATTTTTAAATATATATTTGCTTATGCAAAATAAATACTTACTTCAGTCGTCCAAAATTGAAGCCATCTATTTGATTCTGTGGATCATTTTCATCCTCTTCCTCAGATGCTGCTGCGGCATCACCATCTTCAGATTCCTTAGGTGTAGTATCATCTTGACTTTTATACTCTGTACTCTTTAATTGTAATTCTACTCCATACCCAGATAATCTTAATTTTGGTTTACCTCTTGCCTATAATTTGTTTAATTACCAAATTATAATCATGATTTCATTTAAATTAAAAATGTTGATTATAAAATATTACACACATCACCTTAACTTTCCATCTGACAACATAATTAATCAAGCCTTTGTCTGCATACCCTGATAAAATTTTATGTTTTGCAGCAAAGTCTGACATTCCTAGTTCACCATATAAAATAGCTGTAAGGCTTTTATTGTCACTGCTTGGATATGAATGATCAAGTAAGTATGTTTCTAATAGGTGTTCCTCCTAAAAAATAATTAATAAATTGAAAAATATGTTATTAGTCAGTTATTTTGTGAAAATAAATAACTAGTACATGACATAGTAGTTCTATTTCAAAATGTTATTATTCATTTCCTAGTCATTTATTATAAATACTTTTTTTCTTTTAAATAGTGCATTTTATATTTAATGTATTCTACTTACTGGATTTTGCTGGGCTAATGATTTAAGTGTATCCCTTAACACATCATTATCACATATTTTTTTTGATGCAATGGAAACAAATGAATCACATGGTATATCTTTTGCTCCATTCTGTAAGGCAATTTGGTGAAACATTCGAACTGTGGGTGATGTTAAATGCATAGAAAGTGCCAGTTTTGCCATACGTAGCTGAGCAGGTGCTAGTAGACTGCTGGCTACTCCAATGCAAGCATCATAAACATGTTTTTCAGTTTCTAAAATATTAAAATATATTACTCTAAAAACTTATATCAAAAATTTCCAATCTGTGGGATGAGGAATTGTAAATTCAATGCAAAACTTCCTACAAAACAGACTTAGGTCTGTCTACATTTCTAAATTATATATATATGTAAATTGATATTCTTACCTAGAGTGTCTAAGTTGGTTTTTAGAGAGTTAATACCATCGAAAAAGGACCAAAACAAATCTGTACTTTCAGCAGATAAATACTCTGCCAATTCCAACACAATGGGAGTAGCTTCCCATTTAGCGCTTACAAATGTTGTCACTCCTTTTGATTTTTTATCTTCTCGTTTAACAGAATCTGTATTAGTAGCAAATGTGAATAAAACGTGAGCTAATATAATTAAAAAGATTTTGCCACCGGTGGTTTTCATTGTTTTGTCTTTTTAAAAAACAAGTATATCTATTACTACATTAAAACAAAACTAGAGTAGATAACTAAGACGTTATTCCCTAAATTTTGTCATTTTTTTATTTAAAAATCTAAAATAAAAAGATTTTCAATTTGAGTGAATTATCATCCACCTATTTACTATAAGTTTTGCAAGCCAATGACAGATGAACACGACAGTCGGCACCATAGATTACATAGTACAATAGGCACAATCACTGTATTTAAGCTAGGGTTGTAACACGTTATAACTTAGAGTAATCGAAAACTTAAGGTGAATGAGGTTTCGTTAAATTTCGTTAAAATTACTGTGTTGTATTTTATTCTACGGTACACGAGATCATATTCTTCTTCTTCGTATTAAACTTGGCCTAGCCAAAGTCTAGACAGACTTAGACTACTCCACTTTGCAACATCAACGGTGGTTAGTCCTTTGGCTCACATCGTTCACATCGCTCACGCTCCTACATCATAACATCGAACCACGACGTCCTTGCGCATCTGGGGATCTTGCTCTAGGGATAGATATATAAAAGCATATTCATCTGCGTTTTGACATAGTTCTGAGGCCGGTGCATAACGTGTCCATACCATATCAGACACACGAGATGGTTACAAATATAATTTTTTGCACATTTTTAAATGATCCTACAGGTAGTGTGTGCCTGTAGTTCTTATTTGAATTCATTTCAACGTTTTGTTTATCGTTCCATTTGGATCGATTTTTTTTGTTTAAAGTCGCTACGTTTGAGTAAAATTTATATATTTAACAGTTTTAGCCAAAATAATTGTTTAAGACTATGAATATTTTTTCAATAGCCATTAATCACTACTTATATATTGTTATTTATTCAATACCTACATTTTTATATATTTAGTTTATTTCAATATGGTCATCATTCAATTTTTAATGACACTTGTCATTGATGAATACAATATATATTGCTACTGTCATCTGTAAACTGTCAGTGTTCCTGAATCTAAGTCTTACTTTATCCTCTGAGATCAAATATTCTTTGGGTACATTGAAATCGTTTACTAGTTTGAGGATGTAAGTTAATGGCCGTTTTCGAATTTATTTTACAATCATATAATCTTAATATATTTTTAATTCATGTTATAAAGTAATTGTGTTAGCCTCATACTTAGTTGATTGATCTATTAAACATTATTCAAAAGATCATTCTTTTTTCTACAGATTCCTTAAATTGATGTGCATTTAGAATTTGGGGTATATTTTTGTGGGTACAATGCAATTTAACTCCGACGAATCATACACTCGGCTAATAAGCCACAATATGACAGTGCCTCAGAGGATAAAGGTATTTCTTTAATGTATATATATATGTAAACATGTAAACTATTCATTAATATACATGTAAATAGTATTTTCCAGGTTTCTTTAAATATAAAAACATTAAATAAATCTCTATGATAACTAATTCTACTTTCAGGCAACTGGAGATATTGTTGATGATGAAAACACTCCAAATGGGATGGTAACAGGATGGGATTATGCAAATGAAAAGTTTGATATGAAAGTGCCAGAAAGAATTCTTGTAGTGGGTCAAGATCAACACATAGGTCTGATAATTATTTGTTTTGTACATTTTAATATTCACTAACAGGTTTATGTTAGTGTGAACAGTAAAATAATTGCAGGAATAGGAAAAAGTAATTAAGTGATAAATTACTCAATTTGCAACTTTTCAAATATTTAACAGCTGTTAAGTAACACAATCTAAATTATGCTTTATCTAGCCTACACTTACTCTATTTTTTTAAACAGAAGGTAGATAAAAAATATTGTATATATAAATATTCCATTCAAATAAGACTATGATATGTGAAATTTAAATAAATAAATATAGCTTCATGCTATATCCCGCACACAGCAGGGTAGGCAGAGGGAACCTAGTGTTAAGACACTCCGTTCCCCACTTTCCGCCGAATTCGGAGGCTTGTGTGTTAAGTGGCGGAACTTAACGCTGCGCTTTAAATTTAACATGAAAACTATAATAATTGTAAATATATTTTTGCTTAGGTATTTTATTTTTAAGTACAGATTAAAATGTTAAAATATATATATCATAAATCAGTATGTAGTAAATTATAACTAATAATATTTATTTTTGCTCATCTTTATTTTTTTTTATTTGCAACATGTATGAAATATTTTATTTATAAATATATACTAATAGTTATTAATATGTATGAATATATTTCATGATTGTTTTGTTCTATGATTTTTTTTAGTTATATTTGTAGATTACTAAGGCATATTTTTTCCTAATAGGTACTAAAGCTCCCCCACGTGAAATTCAATTGGACAATGCTGTTTTGCCAACTGATCCAGGCATGGTTCGTGTTAGCACACCACCACGAGTCATTACTCTTGACCAGCATTACTTTCCTTCTGCAGATGATTATCCAATGGATCCTCAGAATTCACCTCCAAGAAATGTTTCAATGATACACTCCATAAATGATGGAGTAAAATCAATTAGCACACTTCCTGATCACTTCAATGAATCAACTATGACCGAATCACGTCTTGTTCTGAGGTAAATATTTTCTACTTTTATTTAATTGTATTAACTTTTGCTTGTAATTAAAAATAAATTTTTCCAAAAACCACTGTGAGCTCATGTCTATTTTTGGTAACTTTAGTGCTGAAAAATAAGTTTTTGAAATGCAATTTTGACATCATTTTATGCATGGTTGAACTTGTAAAAATTGTAAGAGCAAGATGTCTCGGTTTAGGTGATAACAGTTATGGGCACAGAAAACTTTATTAGCTTATATTTTGAGAAATCAAAAGCATACTTAACTTTTACAAAGTGTATTATATGTGTTTGTAAAATATGTTAACAAATTATTTTGTATGAATTTGACTTCAGTTTAATACTATGTTACCTACAAAATTTATATGTGTATTTAGAGATCCAACACCACCTATGGGTAATGGAGAAGGCCTTTCTGCTTCAGAAGAATTGGTACACTTAAGGAGGCAAATCGTGAAACTGAACCGTCGTGTTATGGCTATTGAAGCGGAACAGTTGCAACGTCAACAAAAAGAAAAAATTGCTTATGCAATAAGTATTGCATATTTATTGTTTAAAGTTATTGCTTGGCTGAATAGATCTTAATTTAATTGAATCCAACAATATTTTACATAAGATGAAGTTTTTTGAATCTGTTATTTATTTCATGAAATGGAACAGATGGTAGACATTTGTTAAAGGAAACATTAAAACATTAGTGTTACGTTTTGTTATAGTAGCAAGTAAAGAGTGGAAACTTACTGTATAGTATCTTTATTATCATTTATGAATTTAGGTACATTTGTTCTATAGTAGGTACAAGTTAATGGTTTGTTGTACAGTAAAATGACATAAGTTGTTAATATTCCTCACCTTTTGTAGTATATAAAACATGGGAATATACATGATCTTTCCTTATTTGAAATATTAGATTCACTATATCATTTTTATTCAAATAAAAACAAATTTGTATTTGCTACTTTTTATTTTAACCCTCTTTTGTTTTATAATTACTATGTAAATATGCTTTGTGACAAACATGTACAATCTATTAATACAGAATGTAAAATAAAAGTCATTTCAAGTTAACACTCAATATATTCCAAAATTGCAATTGCATTAACATGATTTGTTAAATATTCTAAAATTTCAATTTTACATTGTACCAAAATTATGAATTACTGAAAGTTGTTCCTAACATCTGGTTTAGGGAGGAACACTGTCTCTACATTATGTTTGTAAATTCAGTTTGTAGTGGTGGGTTTATCTTCATAAATAAAAATCACTGAAAACAATGGTCCACCTAAGCGCTGTGCAAGCCAAGCGTTTTTAACCACAGCCAATTTCAAAGAATCCACAGCAAGACGAGCATTTAAGTTTGTATGAAGAGCTCTTCCCATGCCCTCCAAAATTATTAAATCTACTCCCCGTATTTTCATTTCAGTACAAAGACCTACAAACAAAATGCATTAATATTTCATAAAATCACAAAAACACATTTCAATGCTGCAGATTCATCTTACCTACACTAATTGTTCTGAGGTCAAGACAAGGGCCTCTTTGTCCACTAGATCTCACTACTAAGTCTCCTGTTGCCATGGCAGCAGCTATAATAGGGCAGATCAATGATGCTCGCTGAAGAACTTCCTCTAACTCAACATTTGTTACATCATTTAAAGCAGGCCATTCATTAGCACAAAGTATAACTGATGTGCCTCTTAATAATAAAGCTCGCACAAAAGGCAAAATACCTAATACAATGTCTACACCACTATTATCCACAAAGACAGCAGCACAGTGATGAACAGTTTTCTGAAAATCAAATAAAATATATCAATGTATGTATTTTATTTGTGTATTGATTTAATTATCATAAACTATTTTCAAGAAATTGGATGAAATAGTATTTGAGTATATGATGTAACTTACTTGTAGTTTCTCAATCCATTTATCTAAGCCATCATATAACCATGGTCTTTTTTGAATTTTTTGTAGGGCTTCATGTAATCCACAATTTAATATAGAAGTCACTGCTTGAGCACCCCAATCAAACATATTACCTAAAACATTATTGATAATTGTGTTAAAGTATTAACATTATATATAAAATCAATAGACAATATAGTGATATTGATGATATTAAAACTAATATTTACAGCTACTTGATTTAAACCATTTGTAATAATTTAGAAATCTTACCTGCAAGTACCCCCTTGCATAATTCTGTCCACTTTTGGTGATCATCAGGCAGTGCATCTATTTCTGCTAATCTTGCTGCAAGGGCATTTAAAGCAGCTTCATTTTCATACTGTTTTTGTTGTTTCCATAAGTCAAAAAATCCCTGAGAACGAAGGCATGTTTCGTTGACGTCAAGAAGCAATCTTATGGTTAATTGTCCATGTGCACTAAAATATAAATTAGCAATTAATATAAATATGGAAAAGCGACTTTATATATTCACATAATAATTGTCAGGCAACTTACAGTGGATTAATTCTAAGTTCCTTTAGCGCCTCCACGTAACATGTCTTAAATTTTAAAGCTCGTATCTCAACTGTAGGGTCCTCTGTATAAGATAATGCAAAATTAACATATTTCTCTACGAGTTTTTCGCAAGTATTAAGCCAGTATTCTCTCGCCTCTTCGTCGGCTAGTAAATCCAAGGTATCTGGATTATATTTATCTGGCTCGTATAAAACGTGAGACAAGCCAAAATGTTCCATTCTGAGTTATTATACTAAAGAAAACGTCACTTCACACTGTAAAATAATTATTTTATTTACAATACTGACATCCCATTGTAATCTTTTATCATTATGCTAATAGTAATCATAAACGTTCTTTTATCTAATCATTCAGATTCCGTCTTTTAATACGATGACAAATATAATTTATTCACATAACAACAAATTGCAAAACTACCCGATTGTTGAATACACAACATTGAAGAAATATAAAATATAGGTAAGCTGTTACTACTAACGAGCAAGTTGTATTTGGCAACTGCACCAAGGAGTAGGGATACTACTGCACCGATAGTATTAATATTCGCTAATTTTATTTTAACCTCTATAAAATTGAAAAAGAAGAATTTATTGTAAATATATATATAATTATATATATATATTTATTAATAAATTTGTTTAATTATACAATTTATTTTGATCAAATTCTTTAAATTACCTATTAGAATTCAATGACAAGTTCCACTAAGATATGTGAAATAAATTACAATTACTAATTATTTCACAACCAGCCTTTGAATATCGTAGTAAAATTTATCTTTGTTTAATTTGATTACTTAATTTATTTAGTTCTAAATTCTGTTTCCAATACCTAGTGCCACCACCAGACCCACCTAGACCATAGATATTATTCAATTTTTCATCTGTAATCATCGGTAATGCTTCATTCAATTCAACTTCATTTAGAATCGTTTCGTTTACGTCGTGTTATTGAAATTTTCAGAAATGTTATTAGATTGGACAAACCGACTTTTCATTCAAAAAGCCTATCTATCATATTGTAAAGTGTAGTGAATAAATGTGTTTTAAGAGTTTTGTAAATAAAATTATTATTTGTGTTATGTGATTGATATAACGAATAAGTGGTACGCAAGATGGACGAAATGTCTAAGGGCATGTCACAAACAGGAAGCACCGCTGCAACTGACAAAAATCAAGAGAATGATGGTATTTTTTCTCTAGATATCGTTATATTTTTTATGATAGTTATACTCTTCTGAAAATTTGATTTTAATGTTCTATGACGTGTTGTGGAAGGATAAAAAACAGTAAACTTCTTCAAGTGCTAACTACCATGTAGATGTCAGGATTTAAAAATCTTTCAAACGGTAGACACTTCTAGTTCTCATAACATTTTGAAATCATAATAATTTGTTAAGCTTTTACTATTTTGGATTTGCTTATTTTCATAAAACGGTAGTCATTGTAGTTTTTTTTTAACTTATTTATGTAGTTATGTAATTTTTAAATCAATACTCGTTTTATTTGTTGAATACATTAAATCTGGCATTGACATTTATATTAAAAATATTTGAATTGTGCTTAACTAAATCTTCATATATATACATTGGACATCTGTGTAAGTTTATTAGAAACATCAACAAAACTAAATATTACATTTTTAATGGAATTATAATATTTGTAGCTAATGAAATGTTTCTTTAAAAAAATATACAAATATCATAATATGTCAATTGATACATAAATCTAACTTGTGATATATATTTTGAATATTGCAAATATTGTGTATATTTTCTATATCAAAATAACATAAAATATTTATTTACTTAATTGTGAAATTTAGAACTGATAACATTTGTATTTATGTAGTAAAGCAACAAAACATATTGTCTTAAGAGAATAGGTTTTAAAACAATAACAATGCAGCCTAACAGCCAAGTAGTTACTATATTTTTGATGAAAAATATAAAATTTGTCTGCTAATTCACATATATGGCACAACCCTTAAATATAATTCTCTCTAAACATCTTTTAACTGCAGTCATGTAAAGTTTTAATAATATAAATTTTCATTACTACATTTGTTTTAACTTACGTTACCTACAATATATAGAAGTGAAACAATTTAAATGTCAAAATGACTCATATACATAATAATATATTGCTGGATCACCTGTTAGAGGTTTGATTACAGTAGCAACTCTGTGGGCCATTCTGTAAAAAAGTTTAAATATATTTACTTAATAAAGACTTAATAAATAATTTTAGACTTTAAAATATCCTGTAGATGTTAGATGGGCTTTAGATCCAAGCTAATTTGTTTTAATCAATGAACCAATCTGTGGTAGTCAATAATTCATGACAGACCGTAAATTTCATTTAAATCACTATAAATTCTTTAATATTAGAAGTTCAAATAGACACATTGCAAAGACATGAGCCTTCATGTCTTTACATTAAAAATTCCAATGATTTTTACATATTACATATATACAAATGCTTTACTTCTTAATTATAAGTGCTCCACCTTGGTAATAGTTGGTAATAGTATCCATAAAAATAGCACAATAACAACTGATAATTTCAGTTTAAAGACTAGTAAAAATATTAATTATTGTATTGGATTACTGCATATATAGAAAATTAAGCTCAGAAATTTACTTCTGAGCTCATAATACCTAGCTGCATCTTTTTAAATGACATACTAAGCACTATAACAAATAACATTTCCCTTGGTATAAGATCAATTTTTTTTTTCAACATATTCAAATAACCATATATAATAATATTGTGTCATAAACCATAAATCTATACTAAACTAAAACTGATAAAACATTCTGTTTGTGTATATCTTCAGAACTACAAGATGGATTACAATAAAATATTTAATAATATCTCAAAGCAAATGGCACCTTAACAAAATAGCTCTTTAACACAATCCTGTGTTAAAGAAAATTGTAGTAACATTGCTCAATATTGTACACTGACCTCTAAAATATGCAGCAAATTGTTTTAAATGATAAACTAGATATTGAGAGACTGATGTCATATAAAAAGAATATATAGTCATTGCTCACTCCGTACAATAACAATGTCATTTATTAAAGATAGTAATATTTTTATTGAACTCTATCATGCTTGATTGATCAAAAACTTATATTCTTCTTTTACTATTATAATATCATATTTGAAAATATTTTTACAAAAACTATTTCTGTGTATTGAATGTGTACATGGAAAAATAATTTAGGGAATGATACATAACTTATAATTTGAATTATATTCATGATTATTAAAAAATATTGTTTGTTTATATTTCATGGTATACTGAAATCATGGAACATCTGACTGACATGGAAGTAAGAGATAAGTTTCACTATTAAACCTGTGGAAATGGATGTGTTAGCAATGTTGTTCAACATGTAGAATGTTTCTCACTTTGAAATGTAACAATATGATTGTATAAGCTAAGAGAACCATTACATAGTAGACTGCATAATTTTACGCTCAGTTTTTGTTGAAAATACTGTTATGATTGGTGATGATTTATCCCTCCCACAAAAGAAATGGTAAAACTTATAAAATTTCTTTTTAATGTCTAAGTGATGGGCAGCAAATTGAAAAAAAAATAGTGTAGTTTATTATATGTATGTTATGGTAATTAAATTAAAAATTAAAAAAAAGTAAAACAATAAAGTCTCGAAGTAGATTCTCACATATATTAAATTTAAAAATAATATTAGTTTACTTGTTACTAAAAGCAAAACTGTAAAATACAAAACAATAAAAATATATGGTATATCATAAATGTTATAACATACAGAATATTGCAATATGTATGACGAGTTACAAGACACTTACAAGCCTTGCATTTCAAGTATATTAGTGATACATAACTATGATGATTATAGAAGAGTCATTTGTTGTTGAATCTGCATGTAAAAATTTCGAACATGTT
This sequence comes from Dryas iulia moderata, assembly GCA_019049465.1. Lineage (NCBI taxonomy): Eukaryota > Metazoa > Arthropoda > Insecta > Lepidoptera > Nymphalidae > Dryas > Dryas iulia. The sequence goes on from CM032417.1 coordinate 7,055,862, forward strand.
CTATTCAAATGGAAAAGTATCATAGCAAGGAATGAATTATTCCTATGGTCTTCTCTTAATTGGTTTCCTTCTGGTAAAATATATCAAATGCTTAAGGTTCAACTGAAATATTTATAGTAAAAAAACCTATTGATGCGAGTTAAATTTCGTGAGATAAATAGATGTAACACCTACTATTTACTCCGTCATTATTATATGCATTAAAATAATCCGTAATTCCACCTAAAATATTTCGCATGAATGCAAAATTTGTGAAAATTGTGTGTCGCTGAGTACTACTGTAGTAAAATATTGCCAAAGCTTATGATAAAAGCACTAAAATGATTAGAACCTGAACAAATGAAACATATTGATAGATAGAGCTTTTACAGATGGCGTAAAGCGTGGTTTGCGGCACGCATGCCAGCCATGCTAGCGTTGGTAGAACAACTACGGTCTTACCTCGGTGGAGGATGTGAGTGCGCATGCATGACTTGCATGTCGAATGCTCCAAAATATACGTGAAATTGTGGCAAAAAACATTTTTCCTCAATTTGTATTGTTACGTCTGTGTAATAGACAAACTGTATTTGCATACATGTTTACAAGGCTTTTGGGACGAACGATTGTTTACAAGGCAATTTTTCACGACCTACAAATTTGATGATATCTATATGTAAATAATTTGTTCATTTGTTTTTGCTGTTTTTAATAATATACTAATATTCTGGTAAATAATTAATTATTAATTGCTGCAGCTCAATTCACCTTTCATTTACTAGAAGTTATAAATTATTAAAATCCATAATTCTTTATAAAGTAGCTGAAAAACTAATTAATCATTCACATTTTAGTGGTTTTTATTCTAATCGTGAAAGTTTTAAGAATGCTTAAGTGTATATTTTCCAAAATGTAATTACATATTTCTTAATGTTTAAGTTTTTTTTTTAAATAAGACAATTAAGTATGTACTTCATTGAACATACATTTGTAATATAAAAATGAGAAAATAAAATTTCCTTACGTAATATAATAATAAGCAAAAATCACGAGCCAGGAACAGTAAAGTCATTAAAAATCTACAAATGTGTTTAATGATAACTGAAATCCGTAACATACATACTTAGTTAAACGGGTAGCAATTTAGTATTTAAAAAATCTTACTCTTATTTATTGAATCGTGTCCGTAATTTGAATGTTTTACAAGTATGTTATGAAATCCATCTGAAATAGAAGTCTCTAATTACACAGACGATAGAGATGAATTATGCGTTCGATTCGTTAATTGATGAAATATTTATATTCTGATTGCGTTTTCGTATTTTGCGCCTGCTTATACAAAGGAGGTATACAACATTTTATACGTAATGTCTCTTATGTCCTGGTTATTGGAGAATTGGATTAACATATGATCACTCATGCCTATTGCGATAGGCAGACAGAGGATAAAAGAAAAGAAGCTAAATTCAAGAACTTTGTTAATTTGGGTGCTGTCATAATCAGATAAATCGTACTTATGGCTCATAATTTCCATACATGAAATATATACCCTTTTTGGAATTCGTACATTCTATATTTGGTTTAGAAGTTGAAGTTTGAACCCTCGACCTTGCCAATGTCGTTACCTGCATAACCGTAGATTCTTACTACTATTTGTAAATAAGATTTTGATAAACATGCACTTATTATTGTTTATAAGAAGGAAAAAAGTCGCGCGAGTATACTATACTATCAGTGCGTTTTATATAATAGTTATAGAATTTTGCTATAAAATCACATAAAATCTTTTTTTATATATTTTGTGAGCACTACTAAGATATTCAGTAGTCATCGTAAAATACGATTAAATAAGTACATATGTACCTATACAATTGAACCATATTGGTTATGATTATATATGTCACTACCCAAATAGTGACGTTGAGCTTTATTATTTAAATTGTCTTCCGTCTAACCGACTACTTCCGGCTACGTTCTTCGCGATATGTATTGCAAACATTAATAACATACACGGTTACTAGGCTCGTCGACGCCGTTGGTGTACGTGAACGAATCGTGCCTGGAGTGTGAACGAGTTCGTGCTGCGTGTGAGCGACTGGGCGTCTTGGCGACGGTGCGGGGGCCCGAGACATTGCCCTTGACACAGCAGCAACCGGCGCCAGCACCCTACCTTGTGACCGCACCTTTTGAAGGAGAGCTATTCGATGCAGCACATAAAGCCAAGTATAGGTAAGACTTACTTTTAATTTAGATACAGATGATAACTTTTAACTTGACACTATTTATGGCACACAGCAGGATAGGCAGAGGGATCCTGGTGTTAAAAAATCTGTTCCCGACTTTCTGCCGAATTCTGGAGACATTGCGTGTTAAGTGGCGAAACTTAACGCCGCGCTTTGCCTCGACACTAACAACAAGCAACAAACGATAAAAAATAATAAATATTTCCATTCCTTGAGTGCGAATCGAATCCACAGCAAGTCACCGCACTAATCGCCCATTGTGACTTTGGATAATATTTTAAAGAACAATATTTGCCAAATTGAATAGGTCCTTAAATCTCGGACGCGATCGACAGGAATCTTTCGTATGTATTGGTAATGCTTGTATTTTATATTTCATTTTATGTAGAATTAACAATAAAACGTTTGGTAGCTTTATAATGTACTAGTAAAGAAATTTAGCATTGTCAGTATTCTTATTCACAAAATTTTATTTGTAAAATGACCTCAATGCGGTGGCCTTTTATATAACGTATGCGTATATAATTTATGAAAATCTACTGGTGCGTTAAATGATTACCCTTTTTCTAGTGTCTATTATGGCATTGAAAACTAAGTTATCTTTATTTTCCTTTTTTCTTTGAAATATTTCTATATTCTAAAAAATACTTCAATACATATTTATTGATATTAAATTAAATAATTTGTAGGCCATTAATGTCAGCCCAACTAAGAAAACATTACAATTTAAAAATAAATTACGAGGATTCCTCTTAACCTTATGTTAAATTCGAATGACAGTTTAATTGTGTGACTTAACACATTTAGTGAATTGTTGTTTTATAAAGAACCTTCAAACATATCGTTCACTATTTCAATGACCAAGCAGTAGAAAACGAACATGCTATTCTATGTATCTACGTAGATTTCCAATAAAATTGCTTTCTATTATACAATAAAAAGTAGGTCATGATTTTACCAGATTAATTGCTTCACAGTATGTAGAAACAGTTTTATTGTTATTAATTTATACTTAGATCGTAAAATATACGTTACAATAACTGACAAAGCTTAAATATGCATATATAAAATGATAAATTGTCATATGAAGAAACTTACTAGTTGAGAAAATAATATAACATATTTCGTTGCTTTAAATCAAAATATATTTATTTATTGTATTTACTGTGCGCTTCCATTGTTTCAGCTTATAACCATACATTAATTGATGAGATGAATTGTTTATTATTAAAGGCGCCGCCGTCGCGACCTATGTTTGCTTGCTGAAAATTAATTTTGGATATTTACTGATCACTCATCTCGAGTAGGGCCGCCATCTGTCCAGGTTTCCCCGGATTTATCCTACCTTAAAAGGCGTCGGGGGGCATCCAGTATCCAGATAGTATTGATTGTCAATAATATTTTAAAAAGATTCTATTTCGTTTGTAACATTTTAAATCTTGAAATTATTATATAAATTAAATGAAATAAAAGTTGATCTATGATTATTAAACTGCACTTTATTCTAATGACTAAATTAGACAACATGTTCTCTTGAAACGTTCTTGAAAGTTTTGAAGTCCGAAATCGAGGATTTCACGTTTCTTGTCTTGGTTTACAGACTTTTAAGATGGCCACCCTAATCGCAAGACTATAACTGACTCATAATATTGCACGTCGTTCTGGTCAATAAACCATACTAGTGTTATTATTTCGAATAATTAGGAATTACAAAAAGTTACAGAGATTGTAATCGTTCAAGATCACATATTTTTGAATAATACCTACTAACTAAATGGACGAATATTTTTGTTAAAGTATTAGTGTGAATATTAGTAATAGGTATTTATTACAACTGGCTGCGGCGTTATTGTGGTTATGTCAGAACGACGTAGCAACGATAACCTTATATTGAAAGATCAGTTTAATGTTGATGTATTGCTTTCTAAAGTTATTATAAAATATGGATTCAGATTAATAATCATCAACAAAACATTTAAAGGCAACATATGTATAAGAAGTAAGTATAAAATGATATACCAACTCATTAAGTTATATGAATTGCTCATCTGTTATTCCGGCATTTTTCATTTTGTCAACTTACTTACATTGAGTCTAAATATAAAGAATATTTTACAACATTGTAACGATATTTAAATTTAAAATGAATCGACACGATCAGTAAAATTAATTACCGCCGTGACTGTTAGCGCTGCGACACGCAACAGCAATTTAATAGTCAACCTCACCCTGAAACCTCATTGGGGTTCATTAACAGAGAGCATTTTACAGAACAGAACCTTCCACTCGTAAAACCCATAGGTTAGTGTATTACACGGAACGATGTAAATAAAGGCGCGAGTAGGTGTGAGTATGAAGCGGCGACGCTCGGCGTAGCGCGAGGGTCGCCCTTGCGGCCGCGCGACGCTCCTTGCTATTTTCGGCCTTACATTCCTCACGGCTGTTTTTCAATCTAACGAGAAACGCATAACACGCATGCCGCTTGCGCTTTGTTTCGGGATTCGTATACCGACACTGATTCTTATGTTATCACAACGATAGTAACTCTGATTAGGCAATTGTAAACAGTTAATAGTCGTCAATGAGCAATTGTGTTTTATTCACGCCTGTATTTGACATTGAAAATCGTTGTAATCAATGTGTCACCATGTGTAGACGTTTCACCCGGATAGTATCTGATTATATTACTTAGTGAAGTGCTCCGGAAATAAGTCACAGTATAAAATGGGGCCCACGCGGTTACCACCGACACCTGAAGATGAGGAACCTCCACAGGAAATTTTGAATGATCTAAAAACTCCTGGTACTGATTCATCTAAATACGAAATGTAAGCTTATGACTGAGAAAACGACAAATCTTTTGTTTCCATTTAAATTTCATACTAATTAATTTATTATAACTAAAAGGTAGTAATTAGGTGACAAATGTAAGATGCTCCTTTCTAATACATTCACTTTTCTTTACTGTGAAGTGATCTTAAATATTAAGAATTTAGATATTTTTATTATTACAAAATATGCCTATTGTTTTATATTATATAAATTTTATCAATACGAAGAGAAGAAAATTCTACTATTAACCTAATTTAACCTGCATGATTGCTTACATTATATCTTCTTTGAAATGAAGTATAATTCGTCAGAACTATTTCTATCGTCTGTAGTCGCAATGCTTGTATCCTGTCCGTGACGTTTCAATGCGTGCCTACGTTGTCTGCGCGTCACAGAAGCTATTATAATAAATATGTGTATTTTTTTAATAACATCACTAAAGGTAAATTCAAGTACGAAGTCTTTTTTCAAAAGAAATAAAAGGTCAATGTCAAGGTGTACACCGTAAATGTTTACTAACTATAAATCTTTATATTCTAAAGTGAGTCAGACTACACTAAAACTTCCTGTGTTTGGTGAACAACAGAAAATGTTATCGTGAATGAATACACTTGCAGATACTTGAAATTATGACAGTTATTCAGTAAAGGAGTATCAATATGTTAAACTTATTCCAATTATATTGTTGACATCCGAGCATAAAAATAATAGAAACAATGATTTCAAACTAACTGTACATTTTGTACTGAAACAGGTAATGGATATATATATATGCACATAGGTAATTTCTATGTATAAAATTATTATATTTACTACGATATAGTCACCTAAACAATCAACCTTTTTTTTTAATGTTTATCGAAGTTCTTTTGTCTTTTAAATTCTTTATACATACGCTACAAAATATAATATAAGATAAATATTACAAACTGCTGTTGTTTTATTCATTTGGAGACATAAACAAACGCTGCCTAGCTTTAACTGTCCATGAGAATATTTTAGTATTTAAAAATAACAAATAAGTTGTGGCCCAGGGGCACAAAGTGTAACCGTAAATGCGACTAGTTGTGAGTTCGATCCCTCTCGTGGAATTGAAATATTTAATATTAGTTTTTCTACTGTCTGGTGTCGTAGCACGGCTTTAGTCCCTCCACTTAACATGTAATGCCTTCCGAATTCGGCGGAAACTGGGGAACGGAGTGTCTTTAACATTAGGTTCCCTCTGCGTGTGCGGGAGCTCTCCGAGTACGGGATACACCGTGGAGCTAAAAAAAAACAAAAAATAGTAAGCTTTGTTTGAAGTAGTTTAATAATGATTTTGAGAATTGGAAAAGTCCACAAAGTAACATCTTTTATTCAATTAAATAAAATGACATGCGTTTAGCGTACACGTTTAAATAATAATTAGAAACTTGAAAGTAACTAATAAATATAGATTTCATCTTAGAATTCGTTTAATATTTTCTAAAGATAATTTAAGTATTTCTTAAACAACGTTTTATTCTTCTTTGTTAGCCTTATATATTTTGTTAAGTAAGACAAATCTTTTTTTTAGCCAACATTCACTCCAATTCATTTATTTTAATAAGGCCATTGTCAGGGTGTCTGCCTCGAACTGTAAATGCGATGGTTATGGGTTCGATTCCCACTCAGGGCAATGATTATATTTAAATTATTTCCATTTCTCCGCTCGGGTACGTAAGACAAAGTTCAGCGTTAAGTTTCGCCACTCAACACGGAATGTCTCGTTTTCGAATGATAAGTAGAGAACGCAATGTCACGACACTATTTTCTCTCCTGACTACCATTCTATGCGAGAAGAACCTTGCAGCTATTTTCTTTGCTTTTTGTTAACCATTATACTAATAATGCTTAAGAAAAAGTAATATCAATCACAAAACACATTAAAGGAATTATTATTTATTATCATTTGATGATAACTTGTAGTATAAAAACAAAAGGCATGCGAAAGAAATATGTAATTCAATTTGTTATTTGCGTTATTAAACGATGTCTATTTTGGTTTCAATCACATTTTCAGTCACAAGTGGTAGTACGTAATCTGCCAAGCGTGATTAATGTAGTGGAATTTATGAAAACCTTTTAGACTACAGTTTGTTGTGACTTATTGCTTTTGCTTTGCCTGTTTAATTGAGTTGAAAAGTTCACTAGTTATAGTTGAACGGCTATTTAGACATTGATTGACATTGCTTTAATTGCATATTGACAAGTGGAAGCGCGCAATAATGAAAAGTATCTTTTCGTATATTTTAAAGTTTAATATCTGCAAGTCTTTTCGAATATGATAATAGATGACTATTAGGGTTTAGATATTATTATACATTTTTTAAAATGATATGACCTATAAGGTTACCTGTGATCATTAAAAGTAGAATGTCCAAATTATCGGTATGTTGTTGGTTAAATTTTTATGAAATACTAGCGGCCCGCTCGCGGCTTCGCCGCGTGGACTGCCTGATTGTTTCGTTATGTTGCAACCCTCGGGGGTAGATGTTTGAAAAATAAAGTAGCCTATTTTCGACCTTCGATTATCAACTATATTTATTCCAAAATTCATTACAATCGGTCCAGCGGTTTACTTTTTCATATAAACTTTCATCCCCTATTTCAACCCTTTAGCGGTTATTTTTTGAAAAAATAAGTAGCCTATGTTAGACCCATAGTTATTTTCTACTTTCATTCTAAATTTAATCCAAATCGGACCGGTAGATTAGCCGTGAAAGCGTAACAGACAAACACACAGACTTTCGCATTTATAATATAAGTATGGATTATTTAATACTTGCTGTCTGGTAATCATTTTGTCAAAATTTATTTGATTTAAAGTAATACATAAGCACCAATGATTTGTTATGACTTCGCAGGGTATTGGGGCCTACTGCAGTGTTGCAGCTAGCGGAACGGGAAGAGCCTCCACCGGCGAACGCACGACCGCTCTACTCGCTGGCAATGCGAGGGGCAGTTATATGTTTCTCAGGATTTCGAAAAAAAGATGAACTCGTATGTATACGTTTACACTTGCTTGTAAATGATGCAATCTGCTCAGTACTTTCACTCTTCCATCTATTACGTCTTAAATTGTTCTCCTAGTAGTTATGTAACACTTAACTTTTTAAATTATCTATATTATTGAGTGGTACTCTATGTTAAATAATTTAAAATGATAAAACTTTAAAAAATTGAATGCAGCAGGATTGGAACCTGCATCTCTTGGAAACCGTACAAATCCTTTAACCGTTATAGCAATACGTTTTCTAAAAACGTTTTATTTAATTTCTTCAGTGTGTAAATAACACTTTAAAACATGTAAAAAAGTAACATATCTTTTATTTCTCTTAGACGTACCTGATAACGTTGATCCACTACATGGGTGGATCGATCCGCAAGGATATGTCAAGTAAAGTGACGCACTTGATAGCGGCGGCGGCGACGGGGGACAAGTACCGGTACGCGTCCGCTTTCGGTCTGCCCGTGCTCGCCAGGTCCTGGGTGGAGGCGAGCTGGGAACGGCGGGACGACTCGCTTTGCCTGGCCACCGATGACGCTATGATTGTAAGTTTATTTTGTTAAGGTAATATTTTACCTACATCTATGTTTATAATTTTTTTTTCTCTCGCTTCTCGCTGTATCCCGCACACAGCAGGGTATGCAGAGGGAACCTAGCATTAAGATACTCTGTTCCCCACTTTCCGCCGAATTCGGAGGCATTGCGTGTTGAGTGGCGGAACTTAACGCCACGCTTTACCACGACACCAGAGCGAAGAAAATGGAAATATTAAATATTTCCACTCCTCGAGTGGAAATCGAACCCACAACCACTCGTTTACAGTCACACGCTTGTGCCGTTGGGCCACGACTGGCCAATCTATGTATGTAAAACGGAAAATTCTTAAAGATTTTGTCAGTAGTCTTAGATCCTCCTAAGCTACCTTACATCAGAGACTATATTTATGATCTTTTGTTTTCGCTATTATTACACATTTTGAAATATTTTTTTTTTCACTGCATTAAACACATATATTTTTTGTATTCGAAAATACATTTTCATTCAGGTCTACCTGTGACCACCGACTACTGTAAAGTGTTCGAAACATCGGATTTTCTAAAAATGTATTTTCAAATACCACAAATATACCGAATTAATATCCGGTAAAAAATAGCTTAATTTCAAAAAATCAAAAAATCTTTGCACCTGAATTCATATTGTATACAAAAATTAAGTGTTATACATATATGTATTTAGTATTTTTTCTACAATTTGTTACAGAAGGAGCATAAATTAAAAGTGTTTACGGGAGCCAGAGTGTGCTTCGTAGGGTTTCCGGAGGATGAAACGCAGCACATGGCAGATGTGCTCGCGAGCAATGGCGGCGCCACTTGTCCCCTTGACGACTCCGACTGTACTCATGTTGTAAGTTATCATTCTATATTATATACTAATCGGTAAAATATATAGTTGAAAACAAACTTACAAACTTGAAAATTTAATAGATTATTTTTCCTGAAAATAATATTTTTTTTTTGACCATATCTATGATTCTTTGCGATATTATGTTATCACGGTACAAATCACACATTCTACTATGAAACGAGTAGAATATAAGAATATAACGTAATAATAAACACGATAATTGTAAACGAAGCCACCAATATACTGATAAATAACAAGTTATAAAGGTTAATCACAGAGCGTTTACCTCTGAATACTTAACATGCCGACTTATTTATATCCTATATGGCACATTAGTCACTAATTTTAGATCAATGAATTCAGCATGCATGTAGTATCCTTGGGAACACAAATCACCATTAGTTTAGTTACATTGTAGACATAATAAATTATGGGTAGCGGTAGTTATTTCCTATTTATTATTTTATTTGCGCTTTTCGTTCCTCTTACACGAGTCGAGTGTTTAGCGAGACATTCAATGTCAGTTTTTGTTTGTGTAGCAATTCACGCGCAAACAAAAGCATAGATTCAGCAACATTTGGTATTGTCACACCTTTACATGAGTAAGATATTTATAAACGATTATGTAAATTCGAGGTTACAACATACTCTGCAGTTTCGCATACATTTGTCAATATTCTGTAAATATTGTAGTTCTTTAACGTCATCCCATTTGAATCAATTGGGCAAAGTGCTAGTAGTACCCACATGTAGCCACTTCCCTTCAGCACGCCGCGAAGTCAACCCATTGTCTATTTCATTTGTTTCACTGTATGTAGCAACACAATGGCTTATCTCATTGCACATTAATGAAATCCATTCAAAATCTATCCCTTATTCAAAGCTTATTTACATTGACAGATATTTCACTATGAAAACATTAGTGTACCATGTATTGTTTGTTTACATTTGTCATCTAGCGGTAACGATTTGAACTATTTTTCATTTGCTTTGTATATATCTCGCAACCTTGAACACGCTTTGATGGTTGTAGGGAAATTGCGCACATCTTAAAATTTACCCCTTCTTTACCTTACTTTTGACATTTTATTAAATTACTAAGGAAATAGGAAAATGTTTTAAAAAATATAAGTAAATGATCCTACTACGATAACCTCATATGGAACATCCGCTTCTATGTAATCTAACTTTTTCTATCACGACAGAAATAAAACAGTTGTGCATGTTTGTATTTGGAATGGCTTCATTACATCATTGCGTGGTGTGTTTCACACATGTTTCAGGTAATGGCCAATGGGGAGACTTTCGGTCGTTCGCTTATCCTCTCACCACATCTGACCACTCCCGATACCTCCGCGAAGCCCTCCCGCTCCACTCCCAACCGCTCCCAAACCACTCCAAAGAGCTCTCTTTACCGTAGGCTGTCGGCACGCCTCACGGGCCGCCGCGCTAGTCCCAACAAACAAACGAACCAAACCAACGAAGACAAACGAGACGAAACAGATGAACGCTTACGAATCGCGAGAGACAGTATTACGAATAGAATAAGTAACGATAAGGATAAATCCCAATCACGATCTGAAGATGTCAGTATTATTAATGTAGATAAGTCATTTATTGATGACTACTGTCCTGATATTCACGATAAAAATAGTGCACATGTCGAAATGCGGAAACATAAAAATAGCGATAAGGAAAATAAATATTTATCTCAAATAATTTATGGCGGTTCCAGAATGAATGGTAAAGAAAAGAGAGAAGTGTTTAGAAATAAATCTATTAACGTTTTTAATATCGTCGATTGCTTAACAGAGGCGGGATCTCTGCATTCTTCGCTTACGAAAAGTTTATGTGATTTAGATTCCAAAGATGAGACTGGTTTTTCATTACCCGTGTCAGCGAAGAACAAAGAATTACAACAGTCCAATACTACTATTTCATCAGGTAAAAAAAGAAGTCGAAATTCTACTGATTCTAATTTTCAAATAAGTGCCATAGATAGCAATAATTTGTCACCCGATAAATCGGAAGACGTCAATTGGAAATCAATAAAAAGATTAAAAATCAAGGATTCTTTTAAATTCAAAACTAAGCCGACAATATTCAAACGAAGCAAGAAAGAGTCCGTATCTAAGACGTCCGGAGACATAACTGTCGAAACCGTAAGTCCCGATAGCGTGAAGCCTACTGACCCGGCTGGAGAATATGTCGCTTCCACTTCTTCACCTATTAGGGAATTCGATAACGATAACATATCTATTTCATCAATGAATATTAGTAAACAGTCCGGGTTTTTTGACATATCTTTTGCTTCTATACGTAGTTCTAAAACAGTAAAATCGGCTTCTAAATTACGAAGGAGCGTGAAATCCTTTACCGCGTCTTTTAGAAGTGAGAGGAAAAAGAAATATGAAAAAAGAGCAGAACGCAACACCGTCGAAGTCGATCCCTGTCACTTACCGCCCGAACTGAAAAACGTTTCTACGCCAAAGAGGGACTTGGATGACATCAATTTCGACATATCCCCGGTGCAAGTGGACACAGTGGACAGCACCGACATGAGGACCCCGGTGCGAGACGAGCCGGACGTGGACGAGCTGGACGACTCGGCGGTGTTCAAGACGCCGCAGAGCGTGTGGCTGCGCGCGCACCGCCACACCATCTGCGGCGGCCCCGCCCCGCGCGCCTCCCCCTCCCCCGCCCACGCCCCCTCCCCCTCGCCGCGCCGCGCCGAGCTGCGCGCCTCGCCGCCCCCCACCCGCGACGCCCGCGCCTTGTCGCAATGCCATGGACTATCGCTACCGGTACTAACCCCATTTAATTACACTACTAAATATTAGATTAAGCTTGTCATGCCATAGACGTTTAGAAATTTCATTGTTGAATGATGGACACCTTTGCGATTCGAGGAATTCTCATTCTCGACGTCTCTTCGCTGCTATGCTTGCATGTTACTTCGAATGTTTAGGTGCTTATACGTGCACAAGGACATAGGAAATATATTATTATAAGCTGTTATAAATCATTATAAAAACCAAACCAATAATTACAACATAGCAAATATAAAGAAATAAGGAAATTACTCTTATATTTTGATTGTGTATTATTAAGGTAGTGGACGAACACAACACAGTGGTGGCACCGGAATGCTCACCGCGCGTCCACGTTGTGAAAGCAGAGTGGTTTTGGGCGTCAGTGCAGAATGAAGAGGCACAAGATGAAAGGGATTACCTCTTTAAAGATGTAAGTTGTATTTATATTATAATATCAATATTGATAAGTTTAAAAACCATTCATTTAAAAATTACTTTTTGTATACAAGCAAATATGACAAGGGTTGTTTGTTCGTTACCAGTATTTAGAGGAGCTATCGAGGCGGTCCTCGGTGGGCGCTCCGTGTGCGCCACCAGTCGGTGAGCAAGAAAGCGCTTCGAGCGCGGCGACAGGCGGCACGCCCGCAGCGCTGCAGCGGCTGCGCAAGCGCAAGCTGCGCGGTGGCGACGCGGCGCTGCACAAGCGGCGCTCCTCCGTGGGCGACGCCGTGCTGCTCAGCCTGTCCGGCAACCTGCTGGACTGCACGCCTTCACCTGACGGCAAGCAGTTACTCGAAGGTACGTACTTCCATACCCTATTTTTAAAATTTCCTAGTATATTTTTCTAAATTTAGAATTTGATAATATTGTGAATTTGTTTGTTTATCACAGAGTCCGAGGTACCTGATAATGTGGTGCGAAAATTGATGTCCCCGCGACAGCAAGTGTTTATGGAATTACTCCAGACAGAGTCAAATTATGTAGGAATATTGCACACAATTGTAAATGTAAGTTTACGATATATTTTTGGGTTAGTTTAAAGTGTATGTATACATTATTATATCTTTATTAATTTATGTGTTTTTATAGATGTTCAAACAACCCTTGGAAGAAATGGCGGAGGAAGATACCAACAATGGAAAAAATCAAGCATTGCTCAATAATACGGAACTCAAAATAATTTTCGGCAATCTACCGCCAATTTATGAATTACACCAGTGAGTAAAGATCAAAATTTTATAAATCCTACATAATGTATATAATTTTTTTCCGAGACGTTTACACAAGTAACGTTTGTATTGTATAGGCGTATGTTGGAGGAGCTCCGTTACGCGCAGGCGCACTGGAGCGAGGAGGTGAGCATCGGCCGCCTCGTGCTGCGCTACACGCCCGACATGGTGAAGGCGTACCCGCCTTTTGTTAACTTCTTCGAGAACACTAAGGAGATGCTGCAACAATGTGACCGTGAGAACCCAAGGTTAATATGTCCAATTTTTGCTGTTTTTTCGAAATTAAATTGCAATTTCTCATAAAAAGCAAAATTAAAAATTTTGAAAAAACCCACGACGGTTTAATTGTAATTGAAAAAGGATAAAATAACTGTAAATCCCCCGCCTAAAAGAATATATGTAACGAGATGATGGGGACGACTCCGTCGGGGGCTGTCATTACTTTAAGTTTGCACAAACCTTCTCATAGGTTTTCTTGCTGTTAAAATAGGTTCCCAAAAAATTAAAATATTAATATGAATTTACAGTTTTGATAACTGGTAATTTAAAAACTTTAAAACAAAATCTATACTGTTAGCTACTATATTTAAAATAGGGATTGCAACTGACAGCCCCCGACGAAGTCGTCCCCATCATCTCGTTACATATATTCTTTTAGGCGGGGGATTTACAGTTATTTTATCCTTTTTCAATTACAATTAAACCGTCGTGGGTTTTTTCAAAATTTTTAATTTTGCTTTTTATTTTAAACTTTTTAAAGTGAATAGATACACATTATATATTATTACATAATATCGAAATACTTTATATTAATCTTCATGCAAATCCAAAAGAAATTATAAACCCAATGCTTTCTGGTTATCAAATGCTTATTGCAGCGCCTGGCAGATTGTCACCGTAACATTTCCACGAAACTTAAGTCTAACCAAATCAGTGAAAATCACAAAACCCACTAGTAGTTTTGATTTTGAACAAACTAATTTATACTGGAGCGCCCCGTGATATATAGGAGATATGGCATATAAAAACACGCAACAATTAAACCTGAACCTATCACAGAAAACTGCGTACAAATCGGTCTCACACAAAAAATAAAAGCAAATGCTTACTGCAGCGCCCCCTGGTAAGGTGTCACCATGATACATATACGAGAACACGCACTAATTAAGCCTGATCCTATCTTTGATAACTGCATCCAAATTTGACTTGTAGTTTTAGCTTTGCATAATTAAATGTTTAATGCAGCACCCCCTGGCGTGTTCATAACGTAAAAAAAAAACCTAAAAACTTACACCAAGTAAAGGTAACTCTAATACTAAAAACTGCGCAATCGGACTAGTAGTTGTAGCTTTGCATTAAATATTACAAACAAATGTTTACTGCAGCGCCCCCTGGTGAGTTAACACGATAAAACATATCCAAGAACATGCACTAATTAAACTTGAACTTATCATTGACACTGCATCCAAATCAAATTCGTCATTTTATCTTTGCACAAACAATATTTTACTGCAGCGCCCCCTGGTGACTTGTCACTGTAATATAAATTTAAAAACATGTTATAAGCAAAGCGGAATCTAATACTGAAAACTCTTTTCAATCGTACTAGTCGTTTTGGTTTTACACAAAAAAATAGAAGCAGCTACTTACTGCAGCGCCCCCTAGAGAGTTAACACATAAATGAAAATATGCACTAAGTAAACATACATGACACATATATGAAAATATGCAAGTAAACTTGAATCTATCATTGAAAACTACATTCAAATCGGACTCGTAGTTTTAGTTTCGCACAAACAAGTGTACTTACTGCAGCGCCCCCTGGTGAGTGGTCACCGTAACGCATATATGAAAAGAAACACCAATTAAACCTGAACCTATCGTTGGAAGTTTCATCTAAATCGGACTAGTAGTTTTTGCTCTGCATAAACAAATGTTTACTGCAGCGCCCCCTGGTGAATTTTCACCGTAACCAAAAAACAAAAATCTTAAAATATGCACAAAGCAAAGCTAAATTTAGTTCTGAAAACTCTAGCCAATCGGATAAGTAATTTCGGTTTTAGACAAATAAATACAAGAAAATTTTTGGTTTTACACAAAAAAATACAAACAAATGCTTACTACAGCGCCCCCTGATGAGTGGTCACTATAACATGTATATGAAAAGACGCACCAATTAAGCCTGAACCTACCCTTAAAAGTTACATCGAAATTAGACTAGTAGTTTTTGATTTGCATAAACAAATGTTTACTGCTGCGCCCCCTGGTGAGCTTTCTCCGTAACAAGAAAAGAAAAATCTTAAAATATGCATCAAGCAAAGATGAATCTTTTTATGAAAACTCTTTTCAATCGGAGCAGTAGTTTCGGTTTTAGACAAATAAATACAAAAAAAGTACAAACAAATGCTTACTGCAGCGCCCCCTGGTGGTTTGACACGATAAAACATATCCAAGAACATCCACCAATTAAACCTGAATCTACCACTGAAAATCTATCGAAATCAGACTACTATTTTTTGAGATAATTGAAAACATTCGTTTTCACGTTAAATGCTTACAGCAGCGCCCCCTGGTGAGTTAAGGCAATAAGACATATCTAAGAACATACGCCAATTGAACCTTAACCTATCATAGAAAACCGTATCAAAATCGGACTTATAGTTTTGGAAATAATTGACATAGTAATTTGCACAAACACACAAACAAACAAACAAACAAACAAACAAACAACCTCTCACCCCAAACACATATACAGTCGCCGTTCCGTCGCGGGTAAAAATGTAACTTAAAATATATAGATTCTCCTGAACTTGTTAATTGCATCTTTGTAAAACTTATTTCTAATATATATTTTAAAAAATGTTATTGATTTTGTAATTTATGTATCTGTTTCAGATTTCATGCATTCCTGAAAATCTGTCAAACCAAACCAGAATGTGGTCGGCAAAGCTTACAGGAGTTATTAATAAGACCAGTGCAACGGCTACCTAGTATAAGCTTATTGTTAGATGGTGAGTTTTATTTACTAATAATAAGTGTAGTGGAATGAAATGCAACTTAAAATAATTGCAATTAGTGTTGAAAATTGTAATATCTACTTATATTAAATAATTGACAATAAAACACACATTTGAGTTTCTCTGTATGGATAGATTTATTTTGTTTCTTCTATAATTCGACATGTACACTATTTGAATGAATAAAACATAAATACCAAAGTTTAAAATAACAGAAAATTTCAAATATTTTCCTCTAGCTTCTAAGTATTGAAAATATAGTCGTGTATATTCGGAACACAATGGATGCGTTTTATGCGAAAGTAATCAAATAAGAAAATTTGTATTTTTAAAAAGGAGCTAAGCCGCAGACGCTTACGTTTCTTAGCGGCCAGAGCGCTTGGACGGTTTCCATGAGATACGGCTTCAAATCCCGCTCCGTTTTCTAAATGTCGTTTTCAATTTACCTAATTCTCTTTGTATGTACAAGACTTTTTAAAGTGAAAACTTCTTTAGGCGCGTTGAGCGTTTTGGTAGAGGGAATCCTCGGTTCGCGTCACCGACATGCTAATGATAATAGTATATCTATAGCTATGGAGAGCCAAACTAGCGCACGCGCAGTAGCCTGTGTACACGTATAATTAATGTTCAAACTTGAATTCATTGAAATTCGTGTAAATATAAATACTATGTATAATTAAGATAATTGTATATTAATTATTTTTTCAACCACTTTGTATTTATATTTTGTTCATGATTTGTTTAACCCATCATATGTAACTAATAAATAAAACATAAAAAAATCATATAATTTTTGCATATAGTTTTAATTACACTCAACTTAATAGTTCCGTTTTCACTTCTATCGGCAGTCTCACGACTGCTACTGTTTTAATTTAGACAGAAAGTATCTTTATGTTTGTTTACATATGATTTAGATATAATGAAGCACACGCACAAAAGCAACCCGGACCACGCGGCGCTGGTGTCGGCGCTGGCGGGCCTGCGCGAGGTCATGTCGCACATCAACGAGGACAAGCGCAAGACGGAGGGGCAGTTGCAGATGTTCGACATATACAACGACATCGATCAGTGTCCGGTAATTTATGGTTTTTATTATTTCACCTATTGTTAAAGATCGACGTTTATATCTATCGGTGTTTGATTGTTCCTGTGCTGTGTTTTCTTTATAAATTATTAATGTATTTTTTTAAGATTCACTTACTATCTATATCTAGGAAATATTTAATATTTCCATTTTCTTCGCTCTCGTGTCGAGGCAAAGCGCGTTATAAATCGCCACTTAACTCGCGATGCGTCGAGAATTCGGCTCAAAATGAAGAACGGAGTGTCTTAACACTAGGTTCTCTCTGCCTACCCAGCTGTGTGCGGGATACAGCGTGACGCTAATAAATCTTATTATCTCGCACAGTAAGGTAATGAGGGTTCTCTATTTTGTATCAAGACCCTGTTTTACACTTTCCAACATTATGTGTTGAGTAGCGGAACTCGACGCCACATATATTTTAAGTATCAGAGGTGAAAACATATAATTCAAACATAATGATTACACTTAGTGGGAATTGAACCCACAACTAATCGTGGTTACACTCAGACGATGATTCATTAATAATTTATATTATTCGTAATTGTTTTCAAGAAGTAGATTGTAGAGTCAACCTTCTCATAGCAAATATTATTTTTAACAGGCTCATCTAGTCTCATCACATCGATCCTTTGTGTCTCGCTGTGAAGTGGTGGAGCTGTCGAAGGAATTGTCGGGACGTGGCGACCATCTTGTTCTTTTTCTATTTACTGATACAATGGAAGTGTGCAAGAAACGATCTAAGGTAATTATTTTACATTTTTAATAGAAAACATAATAATGTATCATGAAAAAATGAAACTGAAAAAAAATATAAAACTATTAAAAAGGCATCCCTTGAATTCGAAAAATTTTAAAGTAAATAAAATTATCAAAATGCTGTGTTTTTATTATTAATTACGCAAGGTAATTAGGTATGGTCTAGGAATATATGAAATACTTTTTTATTAGCTCTCTTGGAAAAAAGTGTAATTTTTACTTGTGGTCCTATAGTATTGTATATATTTATTACACTCGTTTCGCATGTATATTGTTATATACTTAAACTATTTTGCTTTGAATTAGAATAGCAGGGTAGGGTCTTTCATCCGAGTGTTTACTATCTCCCCGGCTTCGCTTAAATTCTGACTCTTAATTCTAAATACTTCTTTATCAATTTTCTCAGGCTTTTAACAGTAAAAGTCCAACAAACGGTACAGGCACCATGCGGATAGGCTCCAGCAAGCCCTACCGGCATATCTCGCTCATGCCGCTCAGCACCGTCAAGCGCGTCGTCGACATACGGGAGGCGGAAGGCGAGTTTGTTTATTATTGTACTGAAACCGAAACATAACGTAGTTTTTTTAATCATGGTATCTAATTGTAACCTTATAATTGAAAAAAATCTATATGAATTAGCCATCCATCGACATTTGAGTGTAGGTGAAAAGTGCTTATTTAATATGAGCATATGTAACCCAAAACAATTGTGGGTCTGATTAATTTATGGGTTCTATCGATTAGCGAGGAAATGTTTATTTTTAATGTTATTTTCATTTCCATACTAAAAAAAGGAGATAAAATTTGCCTCACTATTTAAAATTTACTCTATTTTCTTTTTCTGACTCGAAGCATTTGTTTCAAAATCTTTATAACAAGTTAGTAGTAAACAGTATAATAAGTTGTGGTATATTTCGCCTTTAGACTGTCACAACGTGTTCGCGCTAATGTGCCGCAGCAATCAGGAGCTCAAAGAGAAGCTGTACTCGTTCATGATCACGGACGAGGCGGTCGACAAGACGGTGTTCCTGCGTCAGCTGTGCCGGCAGATGGCCAATACTGTGTGCAAAGCGGATGCTGTAAGATATATATTTCTTCTTTTTGCAGCTCTTTATAAATATTTAAGGGAAGTCAGAAAAAACTTAGTGTCAAAATACTCTGTAAAATGGAGCGGAACTTAACGCCGCGCTTTGTTTTAGGTATCAGAGCGGAGAAATGAAAATAATTTAAATATCCATCATACATTGAGTGGGACTAGAAAACTAATAATGGGAATAGAAGTTCCACTACGCCACAATGATCTCAACATATGCTATGTTTATTTTATAATTCTTTGATACGAATATTTTATTAGGTACGTAAAGTATTGAATACAGTTATTTTCTTCTGAAATAATAGACATAGAAAGATGTTTTCTTACTCACAGCTCAAATAGAGCTAGAACTGTGCCATTGTTTTATCATGGCCTGAAAAAAGTCTACTGGTCTATGCCCTACGGGAGTTTCCAAAAAGTTTCCAAAACAGTTCCCAGAGTGAGTTACATACATTACATTATGTTTTAAGTTTTTTAACTTTCAAATAGGATAAATTCCTGGCGTGCCTAGAGTCGCACCAACTTGACATCGACACGAGCGACCTCGCCCTCAGCACTCTCTCCAAAGTCTCCAAGTTCGCGGCGCGGACCCGCCTCAAGGTACACTCTCACACACATTCATTAAACGCTTTAATTATTAATTGTATATACAAAATATAATTCTTTTCTTCTCTTTTTAGTGTATATGAATAAATTACTTTGTACAGCCAAATATAGAGGAATAGCTTAGTTATTAGTGTATATTTCTTATGGGGAGTCAATTAGACCATATTTTTTCACTCAGCATGATTATATTCTAGAATAGTATCAAGCTTAGCTTACACTGTCAGTAACAAAAGAGTTAACTATTTAGGTAAGTGCTCGCTCGCAAAATATATCAGCAATGCTGTCACTAAGGCATGAATCAGTATCTTTCAACATATTTCGTAGTTCATTGTATGTAACATACATACGACTTTTAGACAACGTTTCGAAATGTAGCTTTCAAAAGTAAATTTTATTTGTTATAGTAAATTTAATAGAGCATGTCACCACTAGTGTTACAGATAGTTATTTCATTTATTAAATCGAATTTAAATAATAATTATTGTACTAGATGTACATATGTATGTATTTATGTATGTACGTAAGTAGATTTTCGTTATTTTGTTTTAATTCTCACAAGCTCCATTTTTTAGAATATGGAGTCGCTGTTTCCGTTTTTTTAATGTTTTTAATAGTTTTATTTTTATGATTAGGTATATTTACGAGATTGTAAATGTGATTCCGTTTGTTTTTATAATTTAAACACAGTGAAATTAAAAAACAACCAACGAAAGCCGAAGTGAATTGCAATAAATCATATAATAATGGCGGTCGTTTTGGATAGTAAAAAGTAGATAGTGGGTGATAGGCGAAGGTGTAACCGCGCGGTGATGTGTTGTAGCTGGAGGCGCTGGCGGGGCTGGGCGGCTGGCTGCGCGCCGACCCGGGCGCCGTCCTCCTTGACACATGGGTATTGCGCGCTCACTTACTCGCACAGGTCTGACCGCACCCACCACCCCACCACCTGTCACTACCTGCCACCTGTCACCTGCTACCCGCCACCTGTCACCCGCCTCCTGTCACCTGCCACCTGTCACTTGCCACACGTCACCTGCCACTTGTCACGTGTCACATTGCCTCATCTGCTGTCTTCGTCGCAAACACTTCTGGACTCTTGTCTTGTGAATGGATAAATGGCTGTAGATTGGTTCGCATCGCTTTCGTGTATCATGCGTAATGCGTTAAATTGATTTTTGTTATGTTCGAAAATGTTTTGCAATGCATTCACTGTTAAAATTCATTTGTAAGTTATAACATTTTTTACGTAACGAATTCTTTACTTTTATGTAAACTATTGAAGTAAAAAAATAAGACTGCTTTGGTTATATTGACAGTCGTGAATGAAGGAAAATACAGTTATTTTGATAAAAAAACATTTTAAAGCATTTTAACTCGTATTACTAAATTATTGCTTGAATTAACATAGCGTTCATGTTTTCAAACATATCATTTAAATGGAGGTTATTTCCACTAATAATACCATAATATTTTATTTATTTATTTCATTCATGCTTATTGTGAAGCACGTAGCATCAGCATTTGTGATTAACAGTTTGTGAGCGTGCCATACCTCGGGTTTTTGGGATACTTCTTACACATTGTTTGTGGCGTAGTTTTTGTTTTTACAGGGTATTGGAATCGACTATGATTTTTCACGTACTAATTGTGTCATTCATACAGTTCATTGGGCTAACTATGTATTATTTCATATATTATAGGTTGGTGTTTATTATTTAAGTTAATTTAATACTAAAGCAAAATAATATATGTATTTTGTATTGTAAATACCGAGTATAAATTTCATATTATTTAAACATTGATACATTTTATATATGTAATTGTCATTATTCTATTGTATATGGTAAAATTATCATGCCCAAAAAAATTTTTTTATGTGTATGTCCGTAATTACGCAGGTGGGACGCGCGCTCTCATTCAACAAGACGCCGTCGAAGCTGAAGCGCGCGATGTCGTCCATGATATCCCCCTTCGGCTCCACCTCCAACCTCACGCCCGCCTCGCAGCTCGCGCAGATGAGGCTCGCCAGTTGCAACAACATTAATGTATGTATGTCTATTATAATTTAGTTATTATGTCCTTACATTGTTTTAAAAATATTGTAATTGTAAATTGAATGATATTTATATATTGATTATCGTTGTGTAATGTACCCCACATTGATATGAATATTATATATTTCTTATAATTTATACAGTTATCTACATATTTAATTTTTTTGATAAAAATATACAATTTCACCGAGGATTTTTCTTCTAGATTGTTATAAAAAGATTTTTAGAAATTTCGCTTTGCCTAGATATGGTACTTTTTGTATAGTTTTAGTGATTTATCGCTTCTTTCATTAATTTAATGGTCTTGTATGTCCAAATAAAACTTACCAATTTATTATTCTACATGAAAGTATATTTCCTTAGTTAAAATAAAATACATTTTAATAAAGAACATTTAATTAGTGAATGACAAAGTATAAGATATTATGTAATGTAACAGGAGATGGGCACGAGCGCGGGCGGGGGCGGCGGTGGCGCGGGCGGGTCGGTGCTGGTGGCGCCGCTGTCGGTGCAGCCCACGCGCAAGGCGGCGGCGGGCGCGGCCGCGGCGCTGCGCCGCTTCTGACGCCGCTCGCACCGCACGCTCTGACGCGCGTCGCCACACTGACCGGAAGTAGGAAGTGCCTTGCTAGTGTCGGACCGAACGTCCGGCACTCGTTTGATAGTATTACTTTGAGTCGAGAACTGGGAACGGAGATACTTCGTTCGCAAACGTTGTGAGTTAGATTTAGTGAATCGATACGGCGAGGCGCGTCGCGAGTGCAGGCGCCGCTTGCGCCGTCGAGTTGTGCAACTATAAACCAAATGAAATTAAACTTATACGATAAGCTCGGGCTTCGGCCCTCATCTCCACTATTGGCGGCTCTTACGGTGTAGCTAGTTTTGGGATCTGTGTAATAATTTTAATGAGATATTTAAAAACTTTCGTGTCACATAGTAATATTGATATTATCGAATAGTGTTGAGTAATATGTACATATTGTGATATTTTAATTTAATTGTGAATTAGATAATAGTAGGTTAGAGTAGTGTCCTGTCCGGTGGCCTACAGTGTCCGTCTCCCGTTGATTTAAGCGTTCCTAATATTTGCCTCATCGCTTCTTATGAACGTTTAATTTATTAGATATCCGTTGATGAACGCGAGCGGCGAGCGTCGTTCTTGTTCTCGCGTGCGTGTATTGTATTTGTTTATTTAATAATGTTTTAAAATTTTACCAAAAAGCTCAAAAGCTGTGACACGCACCGACGTTCATATCATGTGTACGCAAATTAAACCATTGTACAAAGGTCTATATTTATAAATATTTTAATGATTGAAAAAATAAACGTTTATTTTCAATCACTGGCTTTTTAATTTTTCCCTCACACCTCTTCACTTGGCACGTTGCGGTCGTAGGAACTTGTATACATTGCGTATGGCGCGCAGTGCGGGCGCCGCCACCACCACCGCCAGCGCCGCGCCCGCGCCGTACACCAGCACGGCCGGCATCTCCGCGCTCCACACTACTGTTAGCTTGAGAATCAGTGTCGCCTGCGGAAAGTTACGTTACTAGTTGATGAATTTTGTTTCAATATTTTTGATAAGACGGAATGTATGAAATGAAATGCCTATGTCAAAATATGTATATATTTTTTATTGGATTTGGTAAACATTAAAATTGTTTTCGTAATATACAAGATACAAATATTATCTTAGAATGTGAATGACTTAAAAATATGAAATTATTAGTAAATTGCACTCTCCTCTAGCCAGATTACTGCGGAAATGCTTGATACAAATAGAAGTGTAACAAGCGTGTAAGAATTTCGATATTGCTCTATATGCACGTAGTATAGCTTAGTTGGCTAGAGTGCTTGGACGGTTTTCGAGAGTAAAATATGTATTCTTTATATTTTAAGTGTGTTTAGGTATAACACTTTTATAATATTAAAATGTTTTATTAATATTTAATAGGAAACTCATACAGATATGATCTATATATTTATGTTTCATATGTATATGAATCTTAAAAGATAGAACTCCAATTCTATATGCTATCCATCTATAAGACCGTGTTGGTGTGGGTTCGATTACCACTGTTCCCACTCTGGTACCTAATTTAAAGCACGGTGATTAGTTCCATGACTCGACACGCAATGTCTCGAATCCAAAAGTGGAGAACGGAGTGTCTTGACACTAGATTCTTTATAATATACAAATAATACACATACTTACTATCATAATAATAGGTATGATCTGCCACTGCGTTCCGATTCTCGACGAACACGCATTTTCCTCTGTAGCTATGTTCATATCGGAAACGAAATCGTGACTGCGGTAGAAGTAAAGCATTGCCACTAATTCCAAAAGGCAAATAAACGGCATCGATACTCCCGTCATTATTGTGTCTATACTTTCTAGCAATGCTATTCCACCCTTAAAAATATTGAAAATAAATGAATCATGAAATCGAAAAATTATCGCGATATTACAATAAATACTCACGGTGTTAGCAAAGAGACTGCTCAGTCCCATACAAGTCAAAATGATGCCAGCTACTACGGCTTGTTCTGCAAAACTGTGTACATATTTAGAACTTGTAATACTAATATTTTTTATGATTATATAAGCAAAATTCTTATTTATTATTTTATAATTGCCGACCGGGACTTGTAGCTTACGAGAGTGGCGAGCGGGTGTTACGTAACCAAAAAGATGATTTAAGTAGTATATTTTTGCAGCTTCACATTTTTTCCTGTATAGAGAACCTAGTATCAGAACACTACGTTCTCCATTACTGTGGGAAAAAGTGTTGGACGAATCACAGTCAAAATATAATAAGACTGTATCGTAATAAACTTATCTAAGATAGCTTTACTTTCTGTAAATTATTTTATATATTTTTACCTTACTTTTTATACTTACACTAATCTTATTTTATATTCAAATATAGTATGCAATGATGTCTTAATAAGTACAAATGCCACAGTCATGTAGGAGAACATTAGGCCGCCAAATATAAGCGCAGACCTGGGTATAACAAAATACTTAAACATTATTTAATATATGTTAAAAACTAAATGTGTACGTCTAAATAATGATGGGGACTGAGTTCTAGTAATTGTAATAAATAAATAGAGTTGAAAAAAACAATGAAAACTCCGTAATATTCTTTTCAGAAATCATCTTAATTACTTCGTAAACAACGAATTACCAATATTTGTTTTTTTTTTTGTCTCGTCCACTGTCATCAACCTCTTCATACATGCCCTCTGGGGGTCCTCATGCTTTTTACGTGACCTTCCTCCAGTATCGTCGATACTGTTTTCGAAGGTCAACCAAAGTCTCCCCCTGCCTCTCTTACCAGTTATCTTTGCTTCATATGTCTTTTTTACCATTCTTTCATCACTCATCCTCTCGAGGTGCCCAAACCACCTGAGCACGCCCTTCTTCATTCTTACTATGACATTCTCGCTAATAACTGCCATTCTGTGTATTACTTCATAGCGCATTCGATCAGCTATGCTGACTCCGCACATCTTTCGAAGAGATCTCATCTCTACAGCATTTATCTTTCTTTCATCCTTCTTCTGCAAAACCTTTTTTTTTTTTGTAAAAAATAATTTTATGTAATCAGCAACTTACGCAAGATGAGAATAATTGTTGATCAATGCACAATTTGAGTACAAGGGAATTATCCATAAAGTACCTACAACGAAACTATATTATACTAGAGCATTAAAATTTTAAATTTACTAACTTAACAATAATAAAATTGTTAATGTAAAACTATACTTTCATGCATGCTGTAGACGGCTTTGGTATTCGGCTGAATAGAATCTACGAGCGCACAAATCGTAGCACCAGTTAAGTGTAGCCCTGTTAGTAGGAGAAGTAGTCCACTGTGCCATATATTTTCACCGTTGAGTAGTGGATCTATATGTCCGGATGCTTAAATTTATAATGATTTTATAAATACGAATACATAAATAACTGTATTGTATCATAAATATTACTGCTATTAGTCGTACCGTAATGATTTAGTCCTTTCCCATGTATAATTTCAGTTCCCACGCCAGCTGAATGTATATATAGAGCTACCTCCAAAGCATCAGCGACAGCCTGCAACGATTCATATATAATAAATTAGTTGTTGTCTTCAATTCCTTTGCGTAGATATTTTGACATTTTTGACATTTTTCGTCTTTTTTCTTTTAATTTCAGGAATTTATGGGAAAGCGTTATTGCGTTGTCACAAAGTGAGATATGGTAGTTTAATTTATTAAAAATATTCTGACTTTGCATTGTTAATCTTATGTATTAGTTAATTGACATACCGTAAGAACTTCCTTAGTACCTATTCGATTGATATTGTACAACATTTTAGGCACAGATATAAGATGTGCACCAGCGGTTAATAAAAGTGTTACTGCCCAGATCCACGGCACGGCGGCCAGCCAAGGGTTTGTGTTATTCCAAATTAACTATTTAAACATAAATTGTTCTTTTATTATTTTAGTGCGGCAAAGTATAAAATAGGATAGATAACTGTTTTTACTTTACCCGGCCATGTATTAAGCGTTC
Organism: Dryas iulia moderata; assembly: GCA_019049465.1. Classification (NCBI taxonomy): domain Eukaryota; kingdom Metazoa; phylum Arthropoda; class Insecta; order Lepidoptera; family Nymphalidae; genus Dryas; species Dryas iulia. The sequence goes on from CM032417.1 coordinate 7,082,564, forward strand.
TATTATGAGAAATATCCATAAAACACACCACATAAAAACTATGCATATTAACAAAGGTATGTTGAAATGACCGAAATTATAGTCTTCACGAAATAACACTACTTCCACGCTGAAATTTTATACAAAACTATCATAAACGATATTTAAAATATACTAAACATTAGTGTCCGACCGAAGGTTCGGTTTCGGTTTCGGTTTCGGCAAGTTTCGGCAAAAAAATGTAGTTTCGGCCGTAGTTTCGGTTTCGGCAAAAAAGCTGCCGAACCTTCGGCAATGCCGAAACTCTGTACTCATAAATTTTCACACGTCGTTTAGCTACATTTGAGTGTTTTTATAGCTTGTGTCTTAAGATATGGCAAACGATTTTAATGAATTATAAATGTATGTTAAGAATAATATGTGTGATATTGTGTGAATGGCTCCTTCCAGGATTGACTATTAATTTTGGGGGACCCTGGGCTAATTATTACATTGGAGTCCAGCCTAATTAGTTGTTATTTAAATAACTATACAATTGTTACACAGGACTTCTATAAAATATACAGAATATAGTCTAATTATATATTAATAAATATAAACATATTGTGGCAATAAAATACCAATTTACCAAATGCCTAATAAATTTACCAAATCCTTAATGGGGACTGAGGGTCTTCAAAACTCACAGGTCCCTGCACTACAGCTCAAAAAGCCTCTATGTAAATCCACCCCAGGTGCCTGGGCAAAGAGAACTGGCGTAGACCTGTAGTACTTACTACCTTTTTATTATTTCTAAAAAGGCGCCAAACGAACAGAAGAACCATCTATCTGATCGTAAGAGCTAAGGTTTTGTTCGCTCATGGACATCTACAAATCTAAAATATTAGAGGAATTGTGGATGTGTAGCCGGCCTTGACGGTTAAGAAGAAACAAGGATGGGCAGAGAGAGCTAGCAAATATGTCATAATATGGTTCGATGACATATTTGGTAGTTCATTTTTGACGTAATTGTTGCGAGCTATTTGAATAGACGCAAACAAGTAGCTAAAATTATACGTATATACTAAAAGTTGCTCTTGGAAAAGGCAGTTTGTGGACATGAAGCTAGAGGAAAAAGCTATGCCTTGCTGTCGTGGGATCGCTCGATTATCATAGGTGGCAATTGATCTGATATACCACTAGGTATTAAAAACCCCTAAAAATTTAGTGAGCTGTGCTGTAATCATGGACATCGTATATCTACATAATGATAAAGCATCTTGTGAAAACAATAAAAAAATATTAATTAAAACTTAACCTACCACTACCAAACCGGGGAAATTGAAAAGGCCAATGGCGGGTTTGAACATTACAAGAAGATATTTTTGTATTTGTTTAATATTTTTTAGCCGTCACTCAACACGCAACGTCTCCATTTCGGGCTGAGGCAAGTGGTGAACGGAATGTCTTTACCCTAGTTTCTCTCTGACTACCCTGCTATGCGGGTAAAAGCAGAGCCCTTAAAAGCGGAGCGTGAAACTATGAAAATGTATAGTATTAAATATAATTGAAAATGTAAAAAAATACTGTAATAAATTCCATATAATTACAATAAAACGTAAAAATTGTACTATTTTTTTACATGTTATACTAATTTTATGACGTCATCAGCAGTTTCGGTTTCGGTTTCGGTTTCGGCCGAAACTGAAGCCATTGCCGAAGGTTCGTTTTCGGTTTCGGTTTCGGCTGAAAACCCAGTTTCGGTCGGACACTACTAAACATTATCAATATTTTAAAATTTAAAACAGAAAATAAGTTCTTACTAAAAAAAGTTATATGGCGGTGTACTATAAAGGCTTGGATACCCCGTAGTATATCTTTCATTACAAATTTCTATTTTTCCGTAGAAGCTTCTTCGTGATATATTTGTTTTCGGCCTAAAAGATTATGAAAAACACACAAATATTTTTTCATGTTTAATATCTATCTATCTCGAAGTGCGATTTCGATATCGCTTTGGGGAAATACATCTAGGTATATTCAAAATTTTTTAAATTTTTAAATTCTTTTTGCCTATGGGAGGACGGGTTAGAATACAGATCCCCACCTTTGCTTCCCATAAGTGCCCTTAAAAGGAGGTTAACTATCATGTCAAAAACAAAACGCCAAACAGCTAATGGCGTGTCTGCTTGTTTGTTTCCTTTATACAACGAAGAAAATATATGGCAAAATAGTACGCGGCGATGAGTTCTGCTACTGACCACTTCTTGCCTTTAAAGTGGAACGTGGTAATCAGAGTATCTTGAATTATTAGTGTTCATAATTTAACCATCCATCATAATATTATAATATTATACTACCATAATAATATTATATATTGAAGTGTCTAGAGCTTATAAATTTAACTGATTTTTGTTAGCTTAGAGTAACTTATAATGTTTAAACCTGCGTTTGAAGAACTTTTGATGACTCGCATTTCTCCATGCGAAATCTTTTGTTCCTACTGTTGTGCGTTCTATAGGTAAATTTTCATTATGTACTTCACTCATCGCTAAAGTGAATCCAGACTAAAAGGATACGTACAAGATAGATATCATAAATGCATTCATAAAGAAGAAAAAAACAATAAAATTCACAGGACAAACTCTTACTCAAACGACGAATTTTATTGAACTATATAAAACTCACCTCTCTCAATAATATTATATTAATATTTTTTGTAATAGGATCATATTTTTTTAGATTAAAATCTCTGAAACGTAATAGTTAAAAAACACTTAGTTGTTAAGAAATAAAAATTTAAATTTCTTGAAAAGATTCAATACATTGTATTTAATTCTAGTAGAGTACTTACTACTAGTTACTTACCATTGAAAAGTAGTTCTTTAAGCTTTTTCCCGTATAGCAGGGTAGTAAGAAATTACCTAATGTTAAGTCACTCTCTTGCCTACTTTCCGGCCGAAATCGAGATCTGTGCAGTAGACCGGAAGAATAAAAATATTAAATAATTTTAAGTTCGATCGAATTTAGAACGCTGTTCCTCTATGCCACGATGATATTAATTTTTATTTCATTACAGGTGTTTTACCAATGAATGGGTTTCAGAATTAATGTTTATATTTAATTTATAATAACGTAATATATATTTTTTTTTACCTGCAATATTTGTAAGGCAAACTGGAATCGCTCATGGCATGTAAAAAGTAAATTCCCGCAATAGCAGCTACAGTACAACAAATTATTGCACGTAATAAAGCATTTATACATATAGCCATGCCGATGCCTAAAAAAAGGAATTATTATGAAAAAATGAGTCCGACTTGATTTTGATTATAAATTATTTTCATAGCTTTGCTTTGGGTTCCCCCAATCATCACTTATAACGTAATATCACGATTTCGGGTGGTAAGAGGAGAACGGAGTGTCTTGACACTAGGTTCTCTCTGACTGCCCTGCTATGCGGGCAAAAGTATAAAGCTGCTTTTTCATGAAAAAAGTTGTAGTGAATGTTGAAGTTATGATGAAATAAATAAAACACCTTCAAATATAGGTAAAATACGAAACGCTCGTCCAGGGCCACTGATGCTCCATTGACCCAGATACACTTCAAAATGTCGCAAGGGATTGCATAACAATACCGTGGCCATGACCAAAAACATCATGAAAATAACTAAAACATTTAAATATAATTAAAAGTACGTTATATTAACGTGGACATGATTAAAAAATATATATTTCTTAAAAAAAATCATATTATTTTGTTATACAAACAGAATCCTCCAGTGAGTGCTGAAGCAACAACTCTACAATGCATTGTAAGAAAACCACCAAGAGCTAGTGAACCGAATGTTAATTTACGTCGTCCTTTTACTCCCCTCTGTGCCGCGCCTCCGGAGGCATTGTCCATACCTGGGATATGTGCGGTCGACCATATTTCTGACCACTGACTTTGCTAATAAATAAACTTATATTATTATTTTATTTGTTTATTTATGACATCTAAATAGTTAGATGGCTCTGTGTGAAATAACATTATTTTACAGATGAATTTGTTAATCTTTTTTAAAACAAGTATGTTAATGTTTACATTCTATAGGAACAAGAAATAAAGATAAACTTAAATATATAGGACGATATAATAAAATTCCACAGCTTATTTTAGATTTAACACTGGAGAAATTTAAAATCGTTGTAAAAAATACTTTAATAAGTAAGGCTTATTACTCTGTAGAAGAGGATTTAAAGTATAAAAATGCGTGGAATGAATCTGAGAGTCCAATGTCGGTAAACTAATACGTTATTTCGAAATAATTGCTTGGCTTTTACTTACTGCATCTCTGTTATCAAAAGTGAGAATAGTCTCTAAGGAATATGGAGTTCGACTTAAAGCCATATATTAATTTTATAATAAGCTGGAATTTACTAATAATTTATGTGTTTAAAATTTATCTTAATACTATTGACATTGTCAAAACCAATTTATGTCAAACACAAATTTCGTCATATGACATCACGTAACCCGTACTATTGAAAAAAAATAAAAAATGAAAAGACATTTTTATAAAATAAGTACTTTTATTTATTTATACAAATCAATAACTTAAATATTACAGCTTTAAGATAATATTTATAAAATTATAAATAGGAATATAACGCCATCAAATTCAACAAAATTCGCACTGAGATCGTCCCTCGTGATTTAGGGACAATTTGTACAAAAGTCCAGGGGCGTAGATCAGCAAGTGATAGCGTATATACGCTAATATACACTTAATATACCAGCGGATAACAGTATCAGTACACAAGCGTACATTTGCGTACACAAGCATACAGTCGCGCACACAAGCGTACACTCGCGTACACAAGCATACACTCGCGTACACAAGCGTACATTCGTTTACACAAGCGTTCACTGACATACACTTGCGTTCACTAGCATATACTTGTGTCCACTAGCATACACTCGCGTACATTCGCGTATACAAGCATCCACTAGCATACATTCGCGTACACTTGTTTACACAAGCGTTCACTGGCATACACTTGCGTTCTCTAGCATACACTCGCGTACATTCGTGTACACAAGCATACACTCGCGTACACAAGCATACACTCGCGTACACAAGCGTACACTAGCCCATATAAGCGCACATCGAGCGTGTAGTTATAGCGTCGCTCAGAGGTGCGCGTTACGTGAGCGCTATGGCGGCGGAGGTGCGGGCGCCTGCGGCGCGTCCTGCGGCAGCGTGAAGTTGATGAGCAGGTCGCGCACAGCCGGCCATAGTATGCACTCGCCGTGCGACTGGCTGAACTCTGCGAATCTGCGTAAAACATTAAGTTTATAAAAACATAGAATAGGTAATAAAGGCTGACTTAAAATTATTTCTTTGTTTTTACATTAAGTCAATTCGTAAGAGCTTGTCGACAAACCAAATATATTGGTCAGTTAAGTGCTTTAGTTATTGTATGGAAACCAAACAAACGTACACGACGGAGAAAGTCAATAAATAAGAAAACAAAAAATATATCCATTAAAAGATCCAATAGATAAATGTATTTACTTATAATTCTTATAATTAAGCAGTAATAAGTAATTATTTTTTATTGTAAAGGCTTTACCGTTTTAAATGTAAATTGACAGCAATAAGATGTGGTTGCTGCGCGTCACGTCTCTCCGCTATCTGCATTGCATTTGACTGCACATCGTACACTAGGGGCAATACCAGCTGCGTTTCACCGCGGGTTAGACAAATCTGTTGATAACGAATATTAATCAGTATGAATATAAATTGCAAGAATAAATAAATAAACATAAAATGGGTTTTCACCCGTAAACTTTAGATGGAGCGCTTAAACGGTTATCAAGATCGACTACATTCACATATTACTAATTTCCATTATGAATCTAGCATAACTAAATTAACTAAAAATATTTCATATCTTATATGACATTGAAACGTTACATTGTTTTAATAAACGTTTATATAGTAACGTTTTTTTTCATTGTTGAGGGTGTCGTGGCGTAGTGGAACAGTGTCTGATTATAAATGCGATGGTTGTGGGTTTGACTCTCTTGGAGGAATTATATTCTGCTAAGATAAAGCGCGGCACTGAGTTCCGCGTCTCAACATACAACGTCTATATTTCGTGCAAAATTGGATGTCTTGCCTGTGCTATGTGACAAAGAGCGTAAACCCATACTAACAAAGAACAATATCTTATGCTTGGCCAGCAAGACGGCGGGCTGCCCGGCCGGCACTATCTGCGGGCCGGCGGGCGGGATGCGCAGCACCCAGTGCAGCGTCCACAGCGCGGGCGCGATGGGCACGAGCTCGGCGCGCATGAGCGACACGAGCGCGGGCAGCGCGGCGGCGGGCGCGCCCCACGCACGCGCCCAGCCCTGCAGCGCGGTCGCGCGGTAGGGCGCTATGGCTACACGCTGCTCGAAGAATTTCTCCATTACCTGTTGAAATTTGTTTCATTTTAATCTGCTTTTAAACATTTTTAAGTGTTATTCTACACTTAGGAAAATTGAAAAAGACATTTAGTAAACGTATAAAAATTTCGCTCCCGTTTAGGCGTTCTGACCACTAAGCCATGCGTTCTTAATATTATTTATATTATTATGCGTAAACACATAGCTTGGCGACCAGAGCGCCTATACGTTTTTCTAAATATCTTTTTCATTTTAATCTGTTTCTGTTTTGGTTATATATCTGGTTATATAAAGCTATCCAAAGATAGCTTTATACTTTTTTAGTTAAGACAAAAGAATATGACGTAAGATTAAGGTCTTTTGTTTTTGCATTATAAATTTTGAAATAAAACTATTTTTAAACAGATTACTCGCGTATATTTTTGGTATTCGAAAATACATTTTTAGAAAATTCGACTTTTCGAAGACTTTACTTGGTGGTACACTACACTAAGAAACCATGAGTCTACCTGTGACCGAATACCAAAACTATACGTAATTAAGCCTGTTCAAAACAGTTGTTCAAAAAACGCACCATGCATGCACGCACGTACATACAAGAAATCAACCAAAACAAACATTTAAAAAGTACCTGCAAGTCGTCAGGTGTCCAATTATCCTTAACATCGGCGAGCGGCGTCAGCTGCAGGTGCAGCGACTGCATGTGCTGGTGGTGGAGCGTGACGCGCGCCGCCAGCCCCGCCGTGTCGCAGCGGAACGTGAGCGACGTCGCGTCCGTCGATACCATTGTTAACTGTTGTGTATTGGAATAGAACATTTTGTACTTTCAAGTCTAATCTATGCATGTATATCACTACAATTAATTTATATGTGTTCAAGACTCCCGACTTCGCTCAGGTAAGCTACATAACTGTAGCTGTTGCGTATTTTCGTCAACACGTAATATTTTTCATATAATTGCTATTATAGCAGCTAGCAGGCATCTTAAGAATAGAAATAGAGATAAAATAGTTGTATGTTTAACCTGGCTCCATAAACCATTTATCTGAGAAAATTTATTTTCCTCGGTCAAGCGGTTTAAATTTTTCCAAAATTCTCTATTACAACCTTTTACAGGTCGATATTTGAGTAAATAAGGTTTGATTCTGCGTCTTCGACTATTTTTATTCCAAATTCCTTACAAATCCGTTTAGCCGTGAAAATGTAGCATACAAACTTTCGCAATTGTAATATTCGTATGGCTTAGTTTAGAAACTATTTTGAACATAGTGCGCCATCACTCCAAGCAAAATAATGTATTTCGCTTTAACATCTTAATAATATTAAACAGACAGATACAAATTTTATTTCAACATAACCATTCTTCATTACCACACATACATTGCCTATTAAAAACAAAAAAGTACAATCCCCAACATACATAATCCTCCTGGTGCACAAAGCGCTGCAGCGCTCGCTTCATATACACGCAAGCGAGAAAGCGCTGCAGCGGCGCGAGGGGCGGTCCGGGGGGCGCGTTGGGGGGCGGCTCGCAGGGGGTGCAGAGCGTCTCTAACTTGCTGACGGCGAGCGGCGTGCCGGGGAGGCCGCCCCATGTGCGCCCGCCGCCGCCTGCGCCGCGACCGCTCGCTGTGCTCGAACTGGCTTGTGGACCTGAAGGTACATAATGTTATGAATAAAAAAAACTGGAAAATACTTTTTTTTCCATATCTTTAATTTGTTTTCTTGGTGGAGCTTTGTGTTGTTCAGTTTTGCGCTTTTTTATGCATAGCAGGGTAGGCATATAAAACTTAGTCCATTGTCGGGTTTTGTTTTATTATTAGAGCGGGTGAACGAAAATAAATTATCACTCCTCCAAGTGGGAATCGAACCAGAAACCATCGTATACATTCAGGCGATATCACACGGTACCATGACGCGGATACGGAAACTATATGTATTTCTTTTATATCGAATGTTGCTGTCAGTCTTGGATAATTGTTCCGATTTTGTGTGATTCTATTAGCTTCGAGTTTTATTTATATGTGTACATATTATCACCACAACAACAATATATAAAAATAATGAGCATCAAGAGGTCTTAGTGGCACAGTGGGACAGCGTTTGAATATATGTGATGGTTACCAAAGATGTTATTACCAAAACCGGTAATGGTGATTGGTTATGGTATTGGGTATGGTACCCATTTTTCAATTTAGGAATGACTATATTAATATTCTTTTTCTTCTCCACTCCCGTGAAAGAGATAGTTTTGATTTCGGGAACGAAACCTAGTCCTAACCTATTTCTCTGACTATCCTGCTAAGCAAGAAAAGTGTAAAACCGACAATCTTACCCTTATGATCAAGATGATGTCGCGGCGAGGGATGATGTCCGGGCGAGGGGCGCGGCAGCGAGGGCGAGGCTGGCCACGCGGTGAAGGGCGAAGTGGGCGGGGGGTGCGGGGACGCGGCGGGCGCCAGCGGGGAGGGCGCGAGGGGGGAGGCGGGGGAGGCCGACACGCCCGGGCCCGCGCCCGCGCCCCCGCCGCCTCCGCCGCCGCCCGGGGGTGACGTCAAGTTGAAGGAACCACCGCCCATCTGTTAATAGTTTTAAATGAGTTTTACGTTATAGTTAATTATATTCTGCAAGCGTTTAATACTGTTTAGTTGATAAATCATTTTTTTACGCAAATTTTTCTATACATAGTTGGCTCCTTAGTCAACCTTATATAGAGAAATTTGCGAAAATAATACCCTAGTATAAACATTCATGAGCTTATAAAAAAACCCCTTTTATAAGCTCATGAATGCGTGACGACAGTGATATGAAAAGTGTGATCAGACGAGAAAAAACAGAAATTTAGAGACATAAATTAGTGCAGTGGCAAGTATACATTTTCTTTATCTCTTTTCTCAAAGCCCGTTTCGTATATTAGAGACACAGTGCAGGCCTATCCTTCTGTTCTGTACCATACATAAATATACAGATGGAGCTAAAGAAGTTTTACTTTAGTTGTGCAAAAGCAACAAGGTGTGGTCAAAAATATCGTTCTACAAGTTATAATGTTATTTTTTTGTGTTAAATCAACAAAATTACCTGATGTTGAGCAGGTGACGCTGGATGTGGTGTAACGGGAGCCGAGTGAGGAGTGTGCGGCTGGGGTGGAGTCATCGGTGCGGAGAAACGAAGACCACCTGTTAACAATAAATACAAACTTTCTTATCAAAACACTATTCTTGTCTTAATAGTCAATAACTTAGATTTGGACAAATTTCTTGACGCCAATATAGCCAATTACTATTAAAAAATAACACTGATTAAATATTCATAATCCGCATATTACCTGGTGGCATCGGAGACATAGGCGATGGTGGATTGTCATCTTCCGCTAATAGCCTGGCGCTTATATTATCGTCAACATATCTCGAAAGGAAAGTCTAAAAGAAGAAAAATATTATTATAAATTATTATAACCATTTTAGATAATAAAAATTTAAATTAAAGAAATATAACTTCAAAGTAAATAATATTGCACACCTTCAATCCAAGTGCAGGAGCAAATTCATCAACAACAGTGCTTCTATCAAATTTGGAGTAAGAGCCGTCACGTATAGTGACCATGTTGCCACCTCTAATACCAACTTCAATTGAATATGCACCAGCGTATATAATTCTGATCTGTGAATAAAATAATTAGAGTTAAGAAAATAAATCAAGGTAAGATAGTAAAAACGTAGTTTTAAGACAATCCATTCGATCCATTGTGTTTTAAGTGGCCTTTAAAAATTAAATAAATATTAGGTACAAAATAAAATGTAACAAAATTAATTAGAAAATTTTTACAATTGCATTTTTTATGATCAGTCCACAGCGCAGCGCTGACGCATTTATTAAGGGTATGCCTTATTCTACTGCCACTTCTATTAATCTAGTTGAATGGTTTTAACTAAAATGTAATTAAGCGCTGAAGTAAAACAAAATTAAGCATATTTTTTTTATTTATTACCTTTCGCCAAGAGTGTGCCAGTAGTGTAAATGTAGGCGTGGGCATGAGTGTTCGTACGTGATGCAGACCGAGCTGCGGCAACGTGGGCAGACGGCTCAGAGCCAGCAGCGGCGCGTACGTCTCGCGTAACACAACGCCGAGAGACATCAGATCTTTGTGCCTGTAGAGATATTTATTGTTAACGAGTTGTAGTCTATAATTTCGTTTGCTTGGATTATAAAGTATAACATTTATTTTTTCTTCTTTTGGTAGGAATCGTGAGATGTTCTCTTAGGGCTGCCTTCAACTTTTCTAAGAATCTACACGATAAACTTTCGATTTTTATGCCAAGTAATTTCAGCTGTGCGTTATCTTTCAGTCAGTCATTTAACAAAGAAAGTGTTTTGAAATATATATAGATTAGACTACGACAAGTAGTAACGTAACATTACTACATTGTAGAAAATAATTAAAATTTTATATAACAGCTTTCACTGCTTGCTAAACCACATAGAAAAAAGTTAAAAAGTCATCTTTCATGCTATAGTTTTGAATCCTACATCTATAACTAAAAATCTAATAGAACAATATACCAATTGCTATATTCGCAAAGTATTAACAATAAACCAATACAATTAAGCAAGTAGTGGTGTGACTATAAATACGATTGGTTGTGAGTTCGATTCCCACTCCAGGAGAGGAGATATTTAATATTTGGATTTTCTATACACTGGTGAGGCAAAACGCTTATGGCACTTAACACGCAATTCCTCTAGAATTGGGCGGAAAATAGGAAGCAAAGTAGAAACACTAAGTTCCCTCTGCCTACGTTCATGTGTGAAAGATACATCATAAAGCTAAAAACGAAAAACAAACGTACCAATTAATATAATGATCGAGATGATGGTGCAGCAGGTGGTGCGCGTTGGCGGCGGGCTGGTGCGCCGGCGTCGCCACCGTGTAGCGCTGCGAGGCGGCGCTCCACTGCAGCACGGCGGTCGCGCGCTGCGCCGACCCGAACCCCAGCACCAGCGACCGGTACGTGTACGAACGGATACACACGCCTTGCCAGAGGGACTCACGTTCTGTGTACAAAGTTGAAGATTAACACATCAAAAAAAGACAATTAAAAAATATACGTTTATATATACGTTTTCTAAATATCTTTTTCAATTTCCTAAGAGTGTGAATAACACTTTAAATTTTTTAACATTATAACCACATTTATAATCGGGGGGAGACCTCAGTTGACTTTCGGAAACACAGTGTCAGTAATAGAGGAAGGTCACATAGAAAGCATGAGCACCACCATGAAGAGGTTGATGACAGTGGACGAGACAAAAGAAATATGCAGGGATCGTAACGTTTGACGCTCAGTTCTCCCTGAATATCTCGCAAGGGATAAAGCGTGAAGCTAAAAATAAGAGGAACACTCATATCGTCTAGTTGACAAACGTCAATTGCACACGTGATGGAACAAAAATTGAAGCCACAAATTTATGTTTATAATAAATGATTGCAGGATCATTTCTCTGCTTTCTAAAAAATCCCTGCAGATATAGACTAGAGATAAAGAGTGACTGAGACACAGTCTCTCGCTAAGCTCGTCTTACCGCTAAACACTCCTTAAAAATAGGCCACACGTTTGCTGTAAGATATTTTTTTCAGTTCGTTTAAACAACACCAAAACACGCATGAAATAGGTGAAAAGTGATAACAAGGAATCTTAAAAACAAGAGTAAATATAATAAAAGTTAGTCAACCTACCTTGACTGGGTCGCAGCATAAAGTCGTACAAAAGAGTGTGTAAATGGACAATAGCAGCCCAATCAGCTAAGAAAGCATCTGCCGTACGTCCTGCGTCCGTGCCGAGCTCGTATTGAAGGTATACGCAGCGTCTTTCACCTGTCAAAAACATTAAAGTTAGTAATCACACATCTTCACACACTTCACCCACTAAAATCACATTATATAAAATTACATGTTCTAAAAATTAATTGTAATAAGTTTATAAAAGAAAGCATTATCAATATATAAATGTTGTCTAAAATTAAATTTAATACCTACTGACACTTATGTATTTTATTAGTCAGTTTACCCCATTACAAATGTTGATTATTACTACAATTGTATTGTAACCATCTAAAGTACCCGTTAAAAGAAACTCTTTATTTATCGCGTTTTAATACTAGATAATAATCAAATTCCTATTCAGTTTTCCTTCAATAAATATAAATAAATTTTGAATTTTTCAATGTATTATTACTTTAAGGTATTCCCGCATAGCGGAGTAGTCGTAGGGGACCTAGTACCAAGATACTTGGTCTGCCATTTCTCACCTGAAATCTACATTGCGTGTTGAGTGGCCGGACTCGAAGAAATGAAATTTAATCATTTCCCGAGTCTCAGACCCATAACTATAAGCGATAGTATATTATCACACTGTCCCTTTGCGCCACGACGGCCCTATATATTATGTTTTATGGGGACAGGGAACCTGTTAAAATCTATTAAAATAGTGTAAATTTTAAAAAATAACTTTAAACACAAACCTTGCTCCTTAGGATTAGGCGTAGGCACAGGTGATCCATGGAACACAATCTCAGCGGTCCACACGCGAGCCTGGTTCTTCGTAGTGAGTCGTATAGTAGCCGCCAGGAGGCGCGCTCGTAGCGCCACCGCCGCGTTCTCGCTAGCGCCTTCAGGCCGCGGCAGAGCTACTATGCGCATGCCTAGCGCTGAACCCGACCATTCTACTTGGACACCGCCGTGTGTGACGCCGCGAGCCGCTAACTGTGTTATACGAGATATTATTTTTATAATATTAGTATTAGAGCACTAAATAAATTAACAAAACAAAAATAAAAAACCTATAATTTGTGTAAAGGAAATTGCGATACAAATCGTCTTTACTATTAAATTATTTTTTAATGATGTTATTTTCGTATTCCATTTTATTTGCAATTGACAATTGCGACAATTTGTTTAAAGAATTATAAATAAATAATGATAAAAATTATCTTTTAAAAACCAGAAGTAAAGTATTTAAATGTAAATTCTGTTATTTTCACAGAAAAAACATTATTTTCTTAAAAAAAAAATGTAATAGGTTATATAATGAAAATGTACATGTAGTTAAACAGTATTTGTAACATATTATTGTAATTTAAAGCTCTTCTCATAGTTACGTCTTTATTTCAATATTCCCTTTATGAATATAGAATACACATGTATGAGTAGTACGAGCTTGAAAAATGTGAGAACTTGAGACTCGAAACTAATATGATGAAAAGTAGTAATGATTAGTTTAGTTCAATATACACAGACTTTAATAGATATTTGAACGAGAGTGTACCTCTTGAGCGAGATTTACGAAGGGCACGCGCTCGTCAGCCGCGGCGACCACGTGCGCCAGCTCCGGCAGGAAGTACGCGGGCTGGCGGACGCGCACCGAGCGGCTGTTGGCGGCGGACAGCTTCCTTTTGCCCGGCTGCATACCTGATTAAGAAAATATTTATTTAACTATGTCTATCATTATTTTACATGTTATGTTATTAATATGTTTGAAATAACTCTTCCAGATCAAATTAATTTGATTTGGCAGTAAAGCGACGTGCACTGCACTCGCACTATAAATCTATGGAATGCTAAGAAGTTCCTTCTATTTTAATAAAATAATTTTTAGTCTTTAAATCTTGGGGTCGTCATGTGCAATGGAACATTGTTCGACTCCAAATGCAAATTGTCATGGCTTCGGTTCCAAAACGGAGAAACGGCAATTATTATATATAATTATTTTCAATTCTCTGTTTTGGATAAAGGAGAAACATATATTATTTTTAAGTATGTACTTAATTAGTGTATAATAACTTTCTCTCTGTAAGAATTAAATAAATATGATAAATGGTTTCAATAGATTGTATAAACAAACCTGGCGTGTCCAATGGTGTAAATGGGCCGTGAGTAAGCGTGAAAGTATCCAGTTCGACTAGCGAATGCAGCTTTAAAAATGCTCGAGCTGTCGCCGGCGATGCTGCACTTGCTGACGCTGTATTGCCCTGTAGTAATCAATCTAAATCAATATGTGTTAAAAGTAAAAAATATATATTTACTATACACATAACAAAAATGTAACTTATCGTTGTCTGTATGTGAAGAAAATATGACAAACAATAACATTTATTAATATAATAGAACTCAAAACACGATTTATACAATATCTTGCCTGATTGTCTATTTGCCAGTTTGTCTTTCTTTGTACACAGTAATCTTCGAAACTCGCTCGACCGATTTAAATACTATTTTAACTGTTGTGTTTCACAAAATTGATATAAAATAACCGTACATTAAACTCAGCATTTTACAATGTGCCGCTGACGCTGCCGGTTTAGTTTACGCAGACAGCGGGTTCACGAGCGGGTCGCCAATATTTAATATTATACATAAAGCGACAGTTCTTTTCAAGCTGAGATAAACGCGAAAACTGAGTTTAAATGTGATGCTTGTGGGGTTCGATTACCACTTAAAGAAATCATTATATATTATTTTCATTTCTCCGCTTTGGTACTTAAGATAAAGCGCGGCGTTGAGTTTCATCACTTAACAAAGCAATTATTCCATTTTGAGCGGAAAGTTAAGACCAGAGCATCTACTATGCATTTAAAACCGTAAAGTAATATTATATACCTCATCCTCACACTCATCGGGCGTACACCGACGCGCGCCCGCCAGATGGAAGGCCAGCGCCACACTGCACGCACTGCCACTATTGTTGCTGGAACTGGTGGTGGCTGTACCACCGGCTGCTACCTCCTTCATTTCCACCACCTGATATATGAAAATACTTTAATATTTGTAATAAAATACTCTTTATTATACATTAATACGTATACGTTTATTAATAATAATTATATAATAAACACAATATGCGACCTTATCACTAAGTGAGTGATCTTTTCAAGACAATCTTATTGTAGAGGAAAGAATAAATAAATGTGATTCTGGTCTGGTTTATATAATTTTGCTCAAACTAGTAGTTTTTAGTATATTAATATAATCAATGTCGCATTACTACTAGATTACACGGCTTCACTTCCTTCAAAATCTCACAAATTAAAAAATTAGTCCTAAATTCTAACACTGTTCGTAGTTTAAGTTGCCTTAAAAAAACTTGATAAATTGGCGGATTTATTTGATTTTTGGCTCAAAAATAGACAACTATACAATATGGACAAACATCTGTTTATATCCGTAACCAACTCTATTAAATAAATTATATAATATGACGCTAGGCGTGGTTTAGCGGCACAAAATATGTGTAAACCCGACTGAGATATATAACATTTTCATTTTCTTCGCTCTGGAGTCGAGGCTCCGTAAAGTGCGCCGTTAAATTCCGCGACTTAACATGCAATGTCTCTAGAACGCGGCTGAAAATGCAACAGAGGGCCTTAACGCTAGGTTCTCTCTGTCTACCCTGCTAGGTGCAGGATACAGCTTGAAGCTAAAAAAAACCTAATATTAAAATATTGAATACAAAATCAAACTTACTAATATATGATCTGTGTGTCGGTGTAAAGTGACGTACAATCGATCAGGGGAGAGCTTGTTGAGAGGATGATCAGGTCCGTGAAGGAAGGGCAAGTGTTCGCAAACGCTCGCCGGTAAATGCTGCAATGTCTTTTCACAACGTCGGGCTACCAGCCAAAATCTGTAACATATAAATAATTTGTAAAAGAGTTCTAATTTAAATTTATAATATATAAAACTTTCTACTTTGAATATATAGAAAAGGTTGATGTTTTTCAGGGATACTTTTCCAGAATAACTTTTCCATCGACTATTCTGCGTTAAATATTTTTGTTTTGTTATAAA
Source organism: Dryas iulia moderata (assembly GCA_019049465.1). Lineage (NCBI taxonomy): Eukaryota > Metazoa > Arthropoda > Insecta > Lepidoptera > Nymphalidae > Dryas > Dryas iulia. The sequence continues at coordinate 7,098,799 of CM032417.1, forward strand.
ATATCAACGTTTTTTTACGCCTCTGGAGCTCGTTAATTATAGCTAGTGCTTAAAAATATTTTAAAAATATGTACAACAATAGTTTTTAATTGTTCAACTTGAACATATAGGGCTAAGTAAATTTTTCGCGATAATTTGCTCATAAAGAAGATATATATAAGTGTAAAGAGTACAATCGATTCTCGATACTTTGTCACCTTTAAATTTAAATCTCTCGCTAATAAAAATATTTGATACTCAAGAAAATTCCCTTAATTTATTAAATCAATATTAATAATGCTTGAAATATGTGATAATTTGAAGTTCGGGCTGTTTATAATTTAAAGTATTTATTACAGACATACCTCTCGTTTGTTCACGAGTAAGTTCGCATGTCAGTTCATCATTTTTATTTTATTTACTTTAAATAAAGATTTGTTAATAACTGATAATATATAATAACACACAAATAATATTTTACATATTGTGTGTTAACGGTTATTACTTAATAAATAACTTTTTAAATGACAACACGTCTTAAGAATGAAAACCTCGCTCCAGTCTATTTCAGCGGTATTATCATTAATAAAAAATTGTATTTGTAAATTATTGACATAAAAACAGGAGAAAAAAATGTCTCGCTGAGATTTTTGCGCCAAAGTTTGAAGGCATTAATTTTAGTGAACCGTTAGCAAATTGTGACGCTTAAAAAACCAAGCATGTAACATCTTATTTTAAATAAAATTATTATAATAGACTTTGACTTTAAATAAATCACAAATGTTTGTCAATCTCATTTTTTTAACTCCCACCTCCCCCAATGGTTATTTAAGCACTTATTATTTTAACTCATGATATTTTGAAATTAACTCTGTTTTCTCGACTTTCAACTTAACACCTCGTATGCCTTAGTCATCTGTCCGCCGTTATGAGTGCCATAGGACATATACGTCCCTAAACGACACAGACTGTAATATATCGAAATTCACTTAAAATATGGTTCAAAACGGTTTTGATTTTAATCTAGACACAGTACCTGAGATGCGTGAGCAGGGCGCGCACCGCCCGGCGGTCGGCGGCGGCGAGCGCGCGCGCCAGCTCGGGCATGCGCGGCGTGGCGGGGTAGGCGGGCACGCGCGCGCGCAGCCGCCCGCCGTGCGCGCCCACCGACACCAGCAGCTGCTCCGCGCGCAGGCACGGCCACACCACCGAGCACGCCAGCACGCACGGCCACCCGCCCACGCTGCACTCCACCTTGCGATAACACACATAGTATTGGAATTCTCCCTTCTATTAGGTTTTAAAATCCTTTTTAAATTAAATGTGATGAGGACACGTGTAATTACTCTGATCTCAGAAGAGCAAGATTTTTACAAACAAAAACGGGTAAGCTTAGATAAATAACAAATCGTAAATAAAATTACATCAGGCGTCCGAACATGCCCCCGGACGTTAAAAGCTCGTCTTCCAACAAGATTAATTAAACAAGAGACATATTTTACTATTTGTAACTGTATCAATATTTGATCATGGTGTAAGTTTTTTGTTTTATTTTTTTTTAGCTTCACGCTGTATCCCGCACACAACAGGGTAGGCAGAGGGGACCTAGTGTTAAGACGCTCCGTTCCCCACTTTCTGCCGAATTCGGAGGCATTGCGTATTAAGTGGCGGAACTTAACGCCGCGCTTTACTATAACTAGTATTGATTTTTTTTTTTAACTTCACGCTGTATCCCACACAATGCACAGTTAAAAAAATGGAAATATTAAATACTTCCACTTCTCGAGTGGGAATCGAACTAACAACAAGTAATTTTACACTATTAATCATTCCACTAGAACTAGAAAAGATGTCACTAGAATGAATTAGAAATTACTCTAGGGTTTACTAATCTATATTATATAATCTTTCTGTTTTTTTTTATAAATTCGGTTAGCCAACACTTGATTCGCAATTACCAAGCACTGTACCGATTTTATCTCGAAATAAATCCATGAAACGCTAAAGTGTTTCTTCACTTTTTAATCTTAACATAGTATAAAACAAAGTCGCTTCTCGCGTCTGTCTGTCTGTCTGTATGTATGTATGTTTAGATCTTCAAAATCACGCAATGGATTATGACTCGGTTTCTTTAATAGACAGGAGGATTCAAAAGGAAAGTTTATATGTATAATACATGCATAATATAGTAGAGGAACACTGATAATTTTAAAAGGTTTCTAATGTGATGCCGGCGCGGCGGCGCGTACTTATAGTCAAATAGTCATGTTTTTCATGCCGGTGAAGCCGCGAGCGGGTCACTAAATTGAAATAAAAAAATGCTCAATATAACTTACCCCCAAATCATTAAGCATCACTTTCAAATCATTAAGCCGCTGCCGCGACCTGACGTGCACGGTATGCGCGAGCAGGCGCTCCATGGAGGGCGCGTGCGGCGTGAGCGCGGTCGCCACGCGCTCGCCGCCCGCCAGCGCCGGCACGTGCCACACGCAGAGGGACTCGCCCTCCGCGCCTATTATCAGTCTGTAGCCTAGTTCGCAGCCTAATTCCCTGTTTTTATAATATAACATATTAAAATATAAGATAAGATTAGTTTCAATTACGAAAAATAAAACATATAGAGTCGTGGGGTAGTGAGACAGCGTCTGACAGTAAACATGAATGGTTGTGGGTTCAACTCCCACTTGGGAAATGATTATTTTCATTTTCCCAGTTTTGATACCTAAGAACGGCGAAACGCGTAGTTAATTTCCGTCACTTATCACGCTGTGACTCTGTCTGTCTGTCTCTGTAAGGAAATAGCGAAAAGCTGCCATAAAAAACAATTTCTTTCATGTGTTATAACGAATGTGTACAGAAAAACTTACTAAAAGAAATATTTTTATATGAATCAAAAGATAATGTAAATATGAAATGAAGTATTTAATAATCACCTCCAATACGACACCTGTAACTTCTGCCCGGGTATATATCGATCCACTTGTAAATGGCGTGCGAGACGATCACGGCACAATCTTAATGTTTGTGTGTACAACAATTCTAAAGACAAAGAGCGACAGAAGTATCGCAAAGCAGTAAGTGCCCCGCTTAAGCCAGCTGCAGCCAGTCTTGCTTGGGCGACTCCTCGTAACCAATTTAATTGTGAAGTATGTACTAAAGGCTTTCCCTCTGAAACATAAATATCAATTGTTATAAAATATGGAGATACACAGAATATTTTAATAAAATATCTATATGATAAAATATTACCTCCAGTTTCACTATCTTGAATAAGAATAGCGATATCCAACAAACGCCATGGTAAGTTTGGCGCATCTCCCATAACGGTTAAAGACACACTAAATTCCTGACCAACTGAAAAGGTAGCTCTTCCATTCTCGACCTGAAAACATTACTTTACATAGCAATTCCTTGGCTCATAATATATGATGATAGGCAAATTCGTTGTGGGTTCTATCCCAATCCTTATCTATCCTTCTTAAGGTATGGACTAACTAACTGCCATTTCTCTAATCTGATAAAAGGAAGCGCAGCATTAAGTTCTATCATATAATAACATTACAATTGCACGATTTTATGCGATTATGCAATTTTTTCGCATAACTGGGTAGTCAGAGAGTGTCAATACATTATGTTTTCCACTTTCCTCCCGAAATTCCAAGGTGGCGTAACTCAACGTCGCTGATTGTATAAGTACCAGAGTAGATACATAAAAATAATTTAAATATAATCACTTCCACACTCAACTGTAGCCACAGTCTGACGCTGCGCCATTTCATTATGCTACGATGACCTTGTAATAATAACAATAACTCTTAAATACGTAGAAGTTTAGAGCAGTGTATTTTAAAAGTAGGTATTCTCTGACCTAAAAATATCTAAGATATACAAAGTTAAAGAATCTGGTAAGTTATAACAATCATACCTTTAGGTTCCTAACATCACTAGGTAATGAAGCAGTGGTGAGGCGTTGGCGGACAACGTGGGCGAGCGCACGTAATGTTGTACGACGTTCGCCGGGTGTTAAGGATGGTGGCGGTACAAGTCTCTCTCTTATCACTGCAGGTAGACGACTATAGGTTCCTAAAGTAAGTACTTCTACTGCAGCTGCCATGTGAAAAGTTGGTAGCCTAGTCAAAAAAACATGTCTTGAGAATATTATTTTAGTATGAACATTATTATACATGTTTACATACTAAATATGATATTTATTGTTAATTAGGCATACTGCCAACTTTAAGTATGAAATCTTTAATACATCATATTATATTTTTCGTATGTGATTGTAACAAGGTGGTTGTGTGTTTGATCCCAATAATGAAAATATGGAGAGAGATTTGGTAAGGTAGAGCAGTGTTAAGAACCCTCACTTGACAAATGTCTTTAATTCAGGTTCAAAGTGGAGTATGATATGGCATGTTACTAGATTTGATGATAGGCATGACACATGATACTCTTCCCTGACCTGCTTATTTGAAGCTACATAATTTTTAAGAGAAAATTACTCAATGTGAATGAAATTTCAAATTCATACAATGGAGTGTTTAAACAATAAGTATTTTTATGGAATTAAAAAAATAGCTAAGAGATTTATTTTTACTGCCTTCTTTGACTAACTATGTAAACATGAAAATATTTATAATGATATCAAATATTATAAATGATATCAAATATTATAAAAATTTAAACTCACCGAGCATGGACTAATGTTTCTCGTGCTACTCGAGCAAGAACATCAGCAGTTTCAACAAATAACAAAGCTTGCTTATCCAAGAATGCCATTATATGTGCAGATCTGTCAACTTTAGTAGCACTGCTGGCCCACTTAACCAAAGCAAGTAAACGAACAAATAGTTGTCTTGTTCTTGCACTAAATTTGTAAATTTCAATTTTTCTCTCCATATCTGTCTTGCGTGGTAACCTTAAGAATTAAAAGTGTACATTGCATTAGGAAATTATTGGATACCTAATATATTACAGGCTTTAAGAATATTTTAAATGGAAGTCTAGTATATATGAGACTATTTAAATTTAACTTACATATAAATATTAAAATTATACTTAAAGTAAACTCTTGTTGGATTATATGTTATTTTCTACTACAGCATGAGGTTAATTTTATGGCAAAATATCATCAAATATTGTGATGGTATTTTATTTTAAGTATTATACTACTTTATTTAACATTATAATAGTCAAACAAGAAAAAGATACTGTACTAATAATTAAAGTTTTACTTACAACTCTGCCAAAACGGTAAGTTCATCATAAGTTCTTTGCACTATAAAATCTATTAACAAGCCTAGTGAAATAGATCCACCTCGAGCTCCACCACCTTCAGTCCCTTGGGTACATCCCTCTATAGCCACCGGTACCATTATGATAACGAGTGTTTATTACGTTCTTAACAATACTTTCATTACATATCAATGATAAATATAAAAAATCACTACTTCTTTACAACTTTAAGTGTACATTTTTACACTATACGTTACTAACATAAATAGGTACTAACAAAACATGACAACTTTTGTATAAAATTTTATATGTAATTTTCACGAGTTTTAAATTATTCATGTCATATTTATAAGCAAAAATCTAAAAATCTTAAGTCGACGACAAGCGTTTGCTCTAATATATGTATCACTCAACACAACAGAACACATTTACCTAAAAGGAAGAATGTCCACTTCATATAAAAAAGTGGGGGACAAAACTGAAACTAACGCCATCTATTATAGACCCACTGGAAACAAAAATGTCAAATTTGGCGGCAAATTTCAAATTTTTCAGCGGCAAATTTAAAAAATACTAGCGGGAAATTTCAAATTTGGTTTTAAAACTTTTTTTTATTTAAAAACCCGAATGATTCACTCTTTCAAAATCATGGAAATATTGATTTAAATACCAATACTTCCAAATGATTTTGAAAGAGTGAATCATTACAGGTTTTATAATAATAAAGAAATAAAATAAAACAAATAAGGGCTTTACAATATTTTTATTGCTAATAGACATAGTTTATATATTTTTACAAGTAGTATTCCGATCTGGGGAATCGCTATTTATACAGTCAAACAGCTTGTCCATATTTGATACTATATCTGCAGTACCTGTGGCTAGCAGTTCCCCCGGGTAGCAATCCTAAAAATTACAAAAGATAATTAATAAAGGTCATTTTACAATTACTGGCATTACTAGAATCAACATGTTATTGTAAGATGAATAGTAATATTTATTTGGGTAAGCAATAACAATACAAACCTTGAGATATCCTAGCAAACATCTCTGCTGCAACCGAGTGGCTTAGCACTCGAGAGGCAAGATTCACTCTCAGTTTCTGTTTGGTGTTTGGACACAATTGGACTTGTTTTAATTTGGATGCGAAAACAAAATATCCATCACTATTGATATATGTATGAAGAAATTTTCAATATGTTCCCATTTGCCATAACCTGTAATGACATTTTATGCAAAAAAATGTTTTTTTCATGTTTTATTCAGATTTTATTGACTAGAAATTCCTACTTTGAAGTGGGTTATAATTTTATTTTCTAATTTGATTGAAACATTTTATGTTTATACCATTTGGTAGATACATACAAATTTTTACCTATTTCTAATAATTAAAATAATATAGTAAATACCTTTGCCTTTCTCGTTGTTTGAAGGAATATTCGTATTAAATGTTATATTATATTTCTAAAGCATTTTAGTAAGTGAGATGGATCAAAAACTGGAACAACTTCAGTAACAATAAAAGTAACAGGTTGCTCGCTTTACAAGCAAATCGGCCATTTGTAAATTACAATGTTGCCCTGCCCTATGAAAAGACAAAGCTACTAAATGTCTTGATTATTTTTAGATAAATCGTATACCATATCAGTTGAAAGCGCTTTGTTACTAAAATTCAATGCTTATTTTTTATTATTATTTTTTATTTATAATGTATACTCAAAGCTTAGCCCATCCAAAAAAATCATATACGTCTATTTAAAAATATAAATTAAAGAAACTACTAATTAGTAGTTTTTTTTTATAATATGGCAGCACCAAGTAATTTTCAATCCCCTGTAGGTATGTCGCCCAAGCCCCTAAGGAAGTCGACCGGGCCTGTCAACACAACACAGATAAGCAATTGACAATGGTTTGAGTACGAAACTGTCATCTATGGTCATAAAATATTGTGTAGCCAATACACATAATAGCCAATAGGTATAAAAAGTACATTATTATTTAAAAAATTATCCAGTATCTCAATTCTGTACAAGGTACAAGGTTTAAAAAAAATAAAAAAATAATAAGACAACCAAATTGAAGCTTTTTTTAACTAAAAAGAAATATGAGCATATCGTTACTATTGTATGTATGTGTACTGTGCGTTGACTGTTGAATTCAATGTTATCAGCTGGTATATGTCATTCTAGTAATATCGCATGTTTATAATTTAAAAAATATTTTTATATTTTTTTGTAATTAATTGAATATATTGATAACATTTTAAACATTCTGTAAGTTGTTGACGCCGTTATTAAAGCTACGTTTATCTAGTCTACCTAGGAACTTTTTAATTAATAACCCATCTCCGTTATCAAATTATTTTGAATTGGTTATGAAAAGCAACTTATAAGAATTCTTTTCCTTTAAGTAGATGCTGTAAGCTATTGTTATTTAACTTTACTAACATCGGCTATGTCTCAAATAGAATTATTGACGTATGATACTTCAAACTTGTACTACAACACTCCTATAATCGCCTTTTCATGCTTACAACTGCCTGTGTCCTTGACACCATTAATAGGGTCATGTTTCGATCACTGCTATCAATATAATATACCGATATCATATTCTGATTTTATATATATACGCTTGTGTCATTATTTTCATCAAATGCAATTGTAAAGATTCTTACAGCCCTCAACCATTTTTTTAGTTTGGCGATTGCTAATAAAGTTGGCATTATTAACAAAAGATGGGATTATTATCAGAAGGAAGTCCACTTTCGTGGGAAGAAACAAAAGCATTGGCGGAGCATGTTCGACAACATGGAATTGAACAGTTTATTAATCTCTATAGTAAGTTACGGGACCGTACTGGAGACATTCTAAAATGGGGAGATGAGGTTTGTAAATATCAAATATTTTGAATTCTTTAATAATTAATAATAATACATTTTAATTTGTAATACTAATGTTTTCAGAATAGTTTAAAACATACACAACAATAAACATGTGATAAATATTGTCTTAATAAATATTAGGTATATGTCATTATATGAAATGAAGTCATAATTTTAGGTGGAGTATATTATAGTAAAATTTGATGATGAAAACCAACGAGCGACTGTTAGCTTAAGGGCTGAAGAACTACTACCTATTCTTCAAGAAAAAGAACATGCTGATCCTGAAAGTATATTTATTATTCAAATTTACATTTATAATTAGAAAAAACGTAGTCGTATATTTGACTCTGGATCTTTAAACTTTTTTCTTTTCGAATTCGATAGAAATCGGGCCGATAGATTAGTCGAGAAAGCACAACAGTCAGACAGACAGACAGACTTTCGCATTTATGATATTATTGTGGAAGAAAGTAGCATATTTTGCAGCATATACCTTCTAGCACATTTTTTTACACGCTGTTGCCCTCATAGCGGAGTAGTCAAAGAGGACCTAGTGCCACTTGAAACTCCGTCCTACATTTTCCGCACGAAATCGAGACATTGCGTGTTGAGTGCGCGCGTGCGTGCGTGCGGATTCAACGAATTTAAATTTCATCAATAAATATAAATAAATGAGGGTGTCTAAAAATATTCAATGAGTAACAGTGCTCCGATGAAAAAAAATACAATAATGTTTAACTGAAAATCGTTGTAAAATATTTGCAAAACACTTATTTATTAAGGAGTAAAACCTTTATCTATACATAAAAAATAGCTTTCTATTCTAAAAAAATTAAGGTTACACTATCTGCAATGTATTACAGGTGCAAAAGCGCTTTGGCGTCCGGAATGCGGTGCTTATATGGTAGAAGGTACACCAGGAAAGCCTTATGGAGGTCTTCCTGTACACTTTAACATAGTAGAGGCCAATATGAGATATCGCAGAGCAGAAGCCAGTGCTCTGCTAAAAGACGGAGAAGTCTTAATGAGTATCACTAATTTTCCCAGGTATAATATTTTGTGACAATCGTTTACGTGTTTTGTTAAGGAATGGGTGAAAGGAAGGTAATAATATATATATTCGTTTTAGATTAGGCTGTCCAAATTTCTCTAGTCCTCCATTTGCGCCGACACCAGATGAAGGTGTAACGAGATCATTTTACTTCCCCGATGAGGGAATATTTCCTGGTCACCCGCGGTACAAGACGCTAACATCGAATATATGGAAGAGGAGAGGAGAAAGACTCGCGATTAACGTTCCAAGTAAGAGACGAACTTTTACATATATCCAATTGCTGTGTCGCATTGATATGTTCATGGTATATTTAGGTACATATGTATGATCGAACGTAATGTAATTTTCTGTTTAGTTTTCCGTGACGTCAATACCAAAATCCCAGTTGACGATTCACACAAACTGGCACCAGGCATTGCTCTCCCAGACTGCGTGTACATGGACACGATGGGTTTCGGGATGGGCTGTTGCTGTTTGCAGTTGACATTCCAGGCGTGCGGCATATCCGAGGCGCGCACCCTGTACGACCAACTGGCGCCCCTCTGTCCCATCATGGTGAGTAGAGTTAGAGTGAGTGAGTGAGTCAGTCAGTTAGTCAGTTGTGAGCAAGTAACCAAGTGGAGTGTGTCCGCAGCTGGCGCTGTCGGCCGCGGCGCCGATCTTCCGCGGCTTCCTCACGGACGTGGACTGTCGCTGGAACGTGATCTCCGCGTCGGTGGACTGTCGCACGCGCGAGGAGCGCGGCCTCGACCCGCTCGCGCACGACAAGTTCCGCATCCCCAAATCACGATACGACTCCATCGACTCCTATCTGTCGCCCGAGCATGAAAAGTAAGCATTTCAGACAGTTTGGTGTATGTATTGGTGTATGTATTTATGTACATATATTATAACTCCTAAATGAATATTTGAATTACAGATATAACGATATTCCTATAATACATGACGCGGCGATCTATCGACGTTTACGTGAGGGAGGCATCGACCATCCATTGGCCTTACACATCGCGCACCTCTTCATTCGCGACACTATATCGCTGTTTTCCGAGAAAGTACATCAGGACGACGCAAATGACACGGATCATTTTGAGGTAGAACTTTTATAAATGTATAAACAATTTATGCATTGTAAAATTACATTCAATAATTTATAAGTGTTATTGTACCGTTGCAGAACATCCAGTCCACAAACTGGCAGACGATGCGGTTCAAGCCGCCGCCGCCCAACTCGCAGATCGGCTGGCGCGTGGAGTTCCGGCCGTGCGAGGCGCAGCTCACGGACTTCGAGAACGCCGCCTACGTGTGCTTCGTGGTGCTGCTCACGCGAGTGATCCTCTCGTACAAGCTGAACTTCGTGCTGCCCATCAGCAAGGTGGACGAGAACATGCAGCGCGCGCAGCGGCGCGGCGCCTGCACGCAGCAGCGCTTCTGGTGGCGGCGCGACGTGGGCGCGCCGGGAGCGCCCCACGCGCCCCACGCGCCGCGCGACGAGTACCTCGAGCTGAGCGCGCACGAGATCGTGAGCGGCAAGGAGGGCGTGTTCCCGGGCCTCATCCCGCTGATCGAGTCCTACCTGTCGGGCATGGACGTGGACGCGGACACGCACTGCACCGTGCAGCAGTACCTCAAGCTCATCCAGCGCCGCGCCGCCGGCGAGATCGCCACCATGGCCACGTGGATGCGCGAGTTCGTCACCGCGCACCCCGACTACAGGCGGGACTCGGTGGTGACGGAGCGCATCAACTACGACCTGCTCAAGACCGCGCACGGCGTGCAGACGGGCGCCGTCGCCGCGCCGAGGCTGCTCGGCGCCAGCACCGTCTCCAAGACCAACGACGACATCCCCAACGCCTTCCGCAGGATGATGTCCAAGGACTGCTCCTAACATTAACTATTTAAAAGCGACCATTGGTAAATAAGATGACCTCAGCCTTTTGATGCCTTATTTTAAAAATATTTATTATACACAAACATAGATATATGTAAACATTATACAGTAAAAAAATATAAATTTCATTAATAAGTATTTAGAAATGGGCAATTGTCTTACAAATTAATGTTAACATCAGCTTTGTTAGCTTCTATTCCACACTAAATACAAGAGGGTGATTTTACTTTACTATTTACTACTACTAAAAGAACTCATTAAATATAATTTTGAGTTAACTTTTCATAATTTATGTGTCTCTATCTACCTATATCACAATTAACATATATAATACAGAAGTTATTTTACCCTCGTATATATAGCTATAGTATATGCAGCTGTAAAAATTATGTAGTCATATAGTTCTGGCTATAGCCAGGACAATGTGACTACATCCTTTTTAATTTATTATTAACAAGAAACAATCCATTGTTCCTTGATCTTACCAGATTTGTGATCACCAAGCTTTAAATGTGCCATAATATCTGTAATTATAATTTAACAATTTGTTCATATTTTTTACAAATATGTATGTATAACCATCGCAACAGTTTATGGGCGCTGACTTTGACGGAGTTATTTTATCTTTTGGGCCTCTTTAACCCGAGGAGTAAGACGCAAAAAGGAAGTGCCGCGCCAACGGTTTCGTCTATCGGTTAGACCAATTGCTATTACCTCACTTCTTACACATGTTGTATCTGAAATACTGTCGCGCACAAACATTTTATGAATTGTATTTGAATTAATTTGTGTTATATAACTATGATGTGTTGTGCACATATTATAGTCAAATTGCCATCATTTACGATACACGTTTACACGTTGATGTAGGTAAGCCTTTAATTATTGTAAAAAGTCTCCGTACAAAAATCATTGCTCGCGATTGTACACCTGCGCAAACATCCCCTCTACTCTTACCGAGTGCTCGTATAGACTGTTGCGACACCTACATCTACATTTTGTAAGTAAGCAATAGGGAACAGTGAAAGATAAAAAGGGAAAGAATTACTAGCTTCTCTCTGTATAACGTAAAAGTACTGGAGATGTATGAAATTAAAAAATATATTTTTTTATTAAATTAATTTCATAGTACTATATAATTAGAATAATTAGCATTATAGTTATATATTGTTATATATTTTAATAGACACATTTAGAATAAGACACTGACTACTGACGCTGACATGGTGTACCTGTGCATTATATGAATATAGGAGGATTAAACGTATTGTAATTATAGAAATAAAGAAATAATTGATCGTTAAAACTAGTAGAAATTTTATAAACAGAAATTCTGTCAAGTAAAAAAAAAGTAACTAATAACGCGTGTCACGTATGAAACACCTGAAAATACCTGAAAATACCAAATATTTAGAAAATAAATTATAAGTATATGCATTTTTAATATAAAAAATAGGTAATAACTAAAACTGAATTTGTTAGCAGTTATTTTTTTTTAAAAACAGCTCTTCTGAAGTTCAACAGGGTCAAGACCGTGCTCTAACATTCGTTTTTCCGTGTGGAGATGCAGAACAAATATTAGTATATACCCAATTAGTACACAAGTCATTCTTCTATTTGAATAATTATATTTTACCTGTTTGTATGTTTAATGTATTTGGATAAAGCATGAATTTTCATAATAATATAATTTCAAATGTAAAAAATAGAAAAGTAGTAGAAATTCAAATACATTTTGTATTTTCAAGTCAAGTTTCTTTATTTTTTGTTCGTAAAATATATGAAGATTTTAAAATGTAGGTACAAATAAAAATCGATGACTATTTTCTTACATTTAATAACTAATTAGTACATAAACTATTTTTATATTAAACTATTGTTATAACTACGAATTATATGCAAATGTTATATATTGTTAATTGTTTACGTTCATTAGAGGTAGTTACTGAAAAGCACTAGGTTATGCTTGTTCAAAGTTACTTTTACTTAACATTATTATATTATATAATATAATATTATTGTATGTATATTATAACATGCTGTTTGGGACGGATAATGACGGGTATATTGTTATGAATTTTATTTTAAATGTCATATATTAATATTTTTACTTTTTTAAGTGTTACTAATAAATATAATATTTGAAAAAATATATAGGTATTTTTCTATTTTATATTAATTTCATGATTTATATAAAAAAATAGAATAAAGCAAGATTTGAGGCAATGTTCATCCCCTTCTACATAATTTATAAAAACGGCATATAATACCTACGCATTAATTAGTTCCGTTAAAAGTTTATGATGGTCCTTATATATTTAAAGCTATATACTGTGTTTTCAACTTTTAATTATCGTATTGTTAAATAAAGGTTTATGACTAATACTATATTAACTATATATGTATATACGTATTCAGATTTTATAAAACTAGGTACATATCTATGTTAACAGGTATTTAACAAAAGCATAATAATAACCTTACTAAAAACAATGCATAATAATTAGACGTTTAAACTGTGCATGTACAGCACATTACACTCAAATACCATAATAAAAGATTTAAATAATGTATTGCTATATATCTGAAAACTTATTAGATAATCTCGTAGTAGTAGTAGAGTCAGACAATATTTATGACGTATCTAAGAACAATATTCGACTTATTTGCTAGCGTATCTATGAACGACTTCGTCACTAAACTAGATCATTTTTTTATATACAGCTACATAGCTAAATGTGGACCAACAAATTTATTCTTTTACACAGTTCGCGAAGTTCTTTCATGTTTTAAATTTATACATTTCTACTATAAGTACACTTTGAATACTGACAGTTTTTGAGGCATGTTATGAAAATTTATACTAAGAGTCTCTACTAATCATCCTGCGGAAGGCGTTGGGGATGTCGTCGTTGGTCTTGGAGACGGTGCTGGCGCCGAGCAGCCTCGGCGCGGCGACGGCGCCCGTCTGCACGCCGTGCGCGGTCTTGAGCAGGTCGTAGTTGATGCGCTCCGTCACCACCGAGTCCCGCCTGTAGTCGGGGTGCGCGGTGACGAACTCGCGCATCCACGTGGCCATGGTGGCGATCTCGCCGGCGGCGCGGCGCTGGATGAGCTTGAGGTACTGCTGCACGGTGCAGTGCGTGTCCGCGTCCACGTCCATGCCCGACAGGTAGGACTCGATCAGCGGGATGAGGCCCGGGAACACGCCCTCCTTGCCGCTCACGATCTCGTGCGCGCTCAGCTCGAGGTACTCGTCGCGCGGCGCGTGGGGCGCGTGGGGCGCTCCCGGCGCGCCCACGTCGCGCCGCCACCAGAAGCGCTGCTGCGTGCAGGCGCCGCGCCGCTGCGCGCGCTGCATGTTCTCGTCCACCTTGCTGATGGGCAGCACGAAGTTCAGCTTGTACGAGAGGATCACTCGCGTGAGCAGCACCACGAAGCACACGTAGGCGGCGTTCTCGAAGTCTGTTAGCTGTGCGTCACATGGACGGAATTCTACACGCCAGCCTATGCTCGAGTTGGGTGGAGGCGGCTTAAAGCGCATAGTTTGCCAATTCGTAGATTGTATGTTCTGTAAGAAATATTACTTTGAAGTATATACAATATATACAATGTCGACCAAATTACTGGTATTTTTTTCTTATTATTCGTCTGCATAATGCAGCCCAGTAGTAATCAATAAATCAGAAAAAATATAGAAAACATCATCGCTGCCATAAAATTACTTGGTCAGTAAGCTTTACAATTTTTGCAATTAATATTAAAAATAAAAGTATGTTTAGCTATATGTCCCAAAATTCACACAAGATTAGAATTTTGTGCGATTTGTGCGATAAAGTGTTGTCAACCAAAAAAAAACTAAAACGTGGCAGTTCAGGATTATTAAAAATCAAGCGCTACGCAAAAGAACAACGCAACTGCAACAGTTCGTAATTTCGTACGAAGAATATAGTCGGATTAGTGATTTAACTTCATTAAATGTAAAGAGACTAAATTAAAAAAAATAGAGAGACTGGATCAACTAACGATCTTAAACAGTTTGGCCATCTTTCAACAAGTCATTCAACAAAAAACATTGAAGCAGTTCGAGTGAGTGCTGAGAGTCCAGGAGCATGAATTCGGTGATCAAGAATTGTACATTTCTAGAAGTTCTCTAAAGCGTATTCTCATAAAAGATTTACTCAAGAACTGAAGCCTACTAACCATGCACAGCGAAAAGAGTTCATTGAATGGATTATGGAACAACAAAAAGTGGGTGTTGATTTTTCGAACAAAATCATCTTCAGCGATGAGGCTCATTTTCATCTTGATGGTATTGTTAATCGACAAAATTGCCATATTTAGGGTTCGTAAAATACACATGTGATTGTTGAGAAACAAATGCATCCACAAGGTGTAACTGTTTGGAGCGGATTTTGGGTTGAAAGATCATCGAATTAATCTTCTATGAAAATGCAGCTGGTCAGACAATTACGGTTAATAGTACTATCGCGACATGACTATCTAGTTGTTTGTGCCAAAATTGCAAAATATAGATGTGCACGGCATGTTGTTTGAACAAGAAGGTGCCACATACAGCCCTAAAAACTGCGCTAGCCCTAAAAATTTCCTGGTCGTCTAATTTCTCGTTTTGGTAATCAGAATATTTTCCTTGGGATTTTTTGATGTCTAAGGTTTATGTCAACAAGACCACGACTATCCTCTCTTTGAGGAGGAAATTGAGCGCTGTATCAACGAATGTCAGCCAAATTTATGCAAAACAATCATGGAAAATTTCAACAAAAGTGTGCGTGTGTGTCAGCAAAGTCGTGTAGGCTATTTACCCGATAGGTTATTCCATACTTAACCCTATACTGTATGCTATATAAATCAATATTTTTTTTAAATTATAAACTTGTGTTTTCTATCAAAATGACTTCTTGTGTGAATTTTGGGACTCCTGATACTTTCTTTTAAATTGAAATTTGAAATACCTCAAAATGATCCGTGTCATTTGCGTCGTCCTGATGTACTTTCTCGGAAAACAGCGATATAGTGTCGCGAATGAAGAGGTGCGCGATGTGTAAGGCCAATGGATGGTCGATTCCTCCCTCACGTAATCGTCGATAGATCGCCGCGTCATGTACTATAGGAATATCGTTATATCTGGAATTATAAACATTCATTTAAAAGTAAATTTAAAGCTATGAAAACATGAAAATAAATTAATTCTAGCCTGAATGCTTACTTTTCATGCTCGGGCGACAGATAGGAGTCGATGGAGTCGTATCGTGATTTGGGGATGCGGAACTTGTCGTGCGCGAGCGGGTCGAGGCCGCGCTCCTCGCGCGTGCGACAGTCCACCGACGCGGAGATCACGTTCCAGCGACAGTCCACGTCCGTGAGGAAGCCGCGGAAGATCGGCGCCGCGGCCGACAGCGCCAGCTGCGGACACGCTCCATTTGGTTACTTGCTCACAACTGACTAACTGAGTGACTCACTCACTCACTCTAACTCTACTCACCATGATAGGACAAAGGGGCGCCAGTTGGTCGTACAGGGTACGCGCCTCGGATATGCCGCACGCCTGGAATGTCAACTGCAGACAGCAGCAGCCCATCCCGAAGCCCATCGTGTCCATGTACACGCAGTCTGGGAGAGCAATGCCTGGTGCCCGTTTGTGCGAGTCGTCAACTGGGATTTTGGTATTGACGTCACGGAAAACTAAAGAGAAAATTAGATTCGATTTGAGCATATGTACCTAACATGCGACACAGCAATTGTGTACATGGAAAAGTTCATCTCTTACTTGGAACGTTAATTGCAAGTCTTTCTCCTCTCCTCTTCCATATGTTCGATGTTAGCGTCTTGTACCGCGGGTGACCAGGAAATATTCCCTCGTCAGGAAAATAAAATGATCTTGTTACACCTTCGTTTGGCGTCGGAGCAAATGGAGGACTGGTAAAATTTGGACAGCCTAGTCTGAAGGGAAAATGTAGGTCAGTTAACTAATAATCGTATTTAGACGTACATAAAAATTCATCATTATAAGTACCTTGGAAAATTTGTAATACTCATTAAGACTTCGCCATCTTTTAGTAGAGCGCTCGCTTCCTCTCTACGGTACTTCATATTAGCCTCTACTATGTTAAAATGCACGAGAAGGCCTCCATAGGGTTTTCCTGGTGTTCCCTCTATCATATAAGCGCCGCATTCCGGTCGCCAAAGAGCCTTTACATCTATTAAACATTTCATTGGAGGTAAATACAAAAGTGATTTTATAATATAGAAATATTTATGTTATTATCTATTGTGTTATAAATTTTGAAGAACCTGCTTAATTATGTATAATCACTATATCTAACATCATTGGTTATATGAGGGTATATCACTTTATGTATAGGCACAGTAAAGATATTCTCATTTATCTTATACATTTATTATGTACTTCCATTGGTTTCACATATTTATTTAAGAATGCTAAAATATACCTACGTAAACTTAATTCTTCCTAATGTAATTCTTTAACCAAAAAACCATAAATCAAATTCCTTGGGAATATTATTCCCACGGTTTGCAATATTAAGCAAAGTTGTAGTATATATTTTTAAAAGTGACGTAATAATTTGTTACTGTGTGTATAGCTGCTGTGGTTATACTAGAAAAACTTGCAAGTCATTACGGTTTTGTCAGTAATGCTTATCTACTATCGCTGAGTCATGCTATGTTAGCTGAATTAGATTGTCGTTTCCAAAAATAACGTAGACGGTTTTGATAAATAGAGATTCATAACCATGATCTTACGTTTTTAAAGTAAATAATGACAAATTATATTATAGGTATTTAAATAAAAAGATTTCTCTACAGTCTCATGTAACTATTTAAATAAAAGTTTTCTCTGAATTGTAGATGTGTTTGATATGTAGTTAAAATAGTTAGTACTGGACTAGCACTGCTAAATTTAAAGTATGTATCCTTAGAATAAAATAACCGTAAAAAAGTGTGAAGAGTGAAAATAAAAATATTTAAATGATTAGGCAACAAAAATAAAATGATAAAGCGTTACGGGCCCTAAATGTAAAATTAAAAAAGTTATGAGGAAAAAGTTCCGAAAAAATACTTATGGGGGATATATAATATTAGCACAAATATTTACGAAAATTTCATTATTTACTTTATTTACAGTGTATAAGTAATAAGTATAAAATATATTTTATTGAACTAAGAGTTTTATACATGTTTAATTTACAGAACTGTGGGTCACTCTGAAAAGTGCAGGGAATGTATTTACTGCAATATATACCTATATTTTTTATTATACGTACTTTGTGGGTCAGTATGTTCCTTTTCTTGCAGTATAGGAAGAAGTTCTTCTGTTCTTAAACTAACAGTTGCTCGCTTATTTTCATCGTCAAATTTCACAAGTATGTATTCTACCTAAAATATGATTAAGCTTATTTATTATTAATTTTACACCTATTAAATTTTACAAAATACTCTATTTTCTGTGTATTATGTACATGGAAAAATTTAACATCCATACATTAAATTTTATATTTTATATGTCATATTCTAACCTCGTCTCCCCATTTAAGAACATCTCCAGTACGATCTTGTAGCTTTCTATAAAGATTTATAAACTGTTCGACACCATGTTGTCGTACATGTTCTGCCAATGCCTTGGTCTCTTCCCACGAAAGTGGACTTCCTTCTGTTAGTAATCCCATATTACAATTTTAACACTTTTATTAGCACTGTAACATAGCAAATAACTTATTAATAATAGAATTATTTATAAGATAATAGTAAAGGTCCACGAAAGGAATATAAATTAAAAATTACATTTTCACATGAAATACACCATCAAATATAATGGAGCACATACGACTGCTCTCTTATAGTACCACTTCAATAATGAATTGATTCTTTAGCGGCAGCAATAATAATATATGATAAGGAAGTTTAATAATATTTGCGTTACCTGTTTTCAACAATCATGAAATATAAGCAAGTTTACTTCGATGTAAAAGGATGTATAATGTTTTATATAGGTCTATGACCAAGAGGCTTGTATTATTTTTAAATATTTATGATTTGGTAGGTAACTCATATCAGTATAGTATAAGTGCTAGACTCAATTAAAAAACTGGGAATCTGGTAGGTTATTGTAGATTCAAATGGCACTCGATAGATTTTTTTAGCTTCACGCTGTATCCTGCACACAGCAGGGTAGGCGGAGGGAACGTAGTATTGAGACACTCCGTTCCTCACTTTCCGCCGAATTCGAAGGCATTGAGAGTTAAGTGGCGGAAGCTAACGCCGCACTTTGCCTCGACACCAGAACGAAGGAAATGGAAATATTAAATATTTCCTCGAGTGGGAATCGAACCCACATCCGCCACGACAAGCTCCATAAAATATTTCTACATGAGAAAATGAAGGTTTAAATATTTTAAAGCACGTGCACTAACTTACACCGTGATCTATAAATTGTCATTTAAAAAAATTAACTCTTTATTAGTTTTTTATATGTTTCGCAAGCTTTTATTTACCAGTTCTGATATTTATCTGTAATCTAGCCTTGCGAGTTACATACATTTTATCTATTTCCTGGTTAATGCATGAAATATTGCATGCAAGTGTAAATCGGATGACTATGCAAAATTATTAAGACGTGCCTAATCTGATGATGGAACCGGAGGGTGGTTATAGGAACTAAGTAGTCAAAAATCACAACCCAATCGAGCTTGGACTCGTCTACGAGGAGAACTTTGCTTAGAATAATTAAAAAAAATAAGCGACGTCGTTCTGTATCCCATGTTGAGGACTTCTGAAAATGGTGGATCAAGTTTTTAATGATTTTCTACTAACATGGGTATCAAACGGAAGGGCTCTATGGGAATACGAATGTCACTTAAATTCCCTTTTTTGTTTAAACTCGATCGATAAATTTTTGCAGTCTCGAAATCGAGACTAAAAATACCTACATTAGGTTTTTGGAGTTTCGATTACGTAACTAAAGTGAAATTTTTCATGTCTTAACCTTGACTTATGTTTTGTTTTATTTTTTAACATACAATTTAAAATTTTACACTAATATATTTGTTCTCACTGAAGTACCCATCATGAACAACAATTCACAGTAAATTGTACATAATAACATCCTAGGTATGTGTATAACATATAAAAATGCTACTTAATTCCCGCAACTTCGTTTGCATGGGCTTTATAAATTTACTAGAAGCCCGCTAGCGGCTTCGCCGCGTGAAATTTTTTGTTATATAATAACCCTCGGGAGCGCATTTTCAAAAAATAAAGTAGCCTATGTTTAAGCTTAAATTACCAACTCAAGCGGTCCACCAACTCGTCAAGCGGTTTAGATTTTTCATGTAAACTTTCATCCCCTATTTCAACCCTTTAGCGGTTAATTTTTGATAAAATAAGTAGCCTGTGTTAGACCCGTGGTTATTTACCACTTTCATTCTAAATTTCATCTAAATCAGACCGGTAGATTAGCCGTGAAAGCGTGACAGACAAACACACAAACTTTCTCATTTATAATGTAAGTATGGATGATACTGCTACCAAGTTTGTTAGTATTTTTATTTGCTGTTATAATATTATTTGTCATTTCTTCTAGATTCAACGTAGACGATCTCATATCCTGATGCTGAGATGCTGGGGTTATATCATGTAGATATAACCCCAGCAGTGAGAAATTGAAAAGGAACGTCACATATTCATTAAGCTAGATTTGGCGTTATGGTACGCTGTAAAGTATAGCTTTGTGATTATATAGTCAAGTAAATAAACAGTAATAAGACGGCATCTTTACTAAATGAGTCTTTACCCTTTATTGTATTTGTAGTATTTTTAAATCTGATGATATATCAACGATGATTAAAGATATAGTTGAAAGTTCCTTAAATGTCAGCGAAATGATTCTTGTACAATTTTACTTTTTCAAACATCCTGGGATCTCATCTTACACGTTTAACAGTTAACATTTAGTATAAATGTTTATCTTTATTTATAATTTCAATTATAAAATCACAAAAGATTTACTTGGATAAAATAAACCCCTGCCGCTTTTCTTTAATCTTTATGGCTTTTGAAACATATTTTTAATATTATGTATCAATTAAATTTATATATTTACTATTTTAATATTTCAAATATATATATAGAGTTGTTACTGTCCCCAAAATTTTATTTTTTATTACATCTTTGACAAAAAGAGGAAAAATTTTGCATGGTCAGTCACGTGAAATTATGTACAATGCAAAAAAACAAGCTATTAAGCCTTCAAATAACAGAATTAATTGAGATCCATTTACACATAAAATAAATATAAATATTATAATGGGTCCCGATTAGTTCCAATTTCTCTTTATTTTTAAGTTTTTTTTTCATTTTCAAGCGTCAAATTTAATTATTAAAATAAAGGAATCAACTTCATTGAAGTTGACAACAATTATTATCGCTTTAACAGCTTTTAATAGATACCGGAATGTTATTATTTTAGCGACAGAGACAACCCTCTACGAAGTCGAAGCTAACCGATTGTTTCATTCTAAGCAACGATGTGTATTATTTGTTGCCGGGTACTATACAATGTAACATAAAATATGGAAAACTCCTACTGGAAATTGTATTAATATTATTTTCATTTTATTTTGGTAATACGGTGATACTGCTCTCTGACCGCTAAGTCATGCGTTCTACTACCAGCTACGTCGAAATTCTTATACGCTTATTACAACTTATTTATGTTGTTATAAGTATAGCTGGTTTTCGGTGTCGAAGTCATTTTGCTATTATGTCATCGTTTAACAATCACTACATGACTTTTTTATATAAAAATATTTAAATTAACTTCTTATTTTACCTTGTTGCAGCTCTTTTTGTCACCGATTAAATACAAAAAATAGAGTACAAAATAATTTAATTTCGGCCCGGCATTCATTACAAACGCCCGACGTTTATTGAGTAGAAATGGGTTTTAATCCAGTGGTGGATTTTATTCCGGGCGTTTACCCATCTATAGCGGGATAGCAGTTTCCCACTTTCCGCCGAATGCTGAAGGCGTTATGTGTTAAGTGACAAAACTATTTAACTGATCATATTTCGTTATAATATTATTTTAATTGTAGAGACTTTTATAATATTTTATAATTATTCACGTGAGACTGGCAGAATATTCAGTTTTTGTTATCATAAAATAAAGCTATTTATCAAAAAAAGTTATTTGACATTTATTGCTTTCATTACAGAACTGTGAGTTGTGATAGTGACATTTGATAAGTCACAGTGACAGAGGATTGTTGTTTTTTGCGGTGTTTGTGTATTTAATGAAATACATATTTAATTTAAGTGACGCTATATACTATAAATTGACATGATTAATATTTTATGTTGTTTAAAAGTATAAAATAAATAAATAATATTTTATAGCATTCTACTCGACTTATGCGTGCCAATATTGATTTACTAAAAAACCTTAAGCAATAAATGAACTTTTGTTTTTTTCTTAGAAGATTTGGTTACACAATAAGATTTCCAAAAAGTAATTTCACAGAACGTTTTTCATATCGGTATACCCAAGTTGCGCAAATGGGATTACTAACAGAAGGTAGCCCACTTTCATGGGATGAAACGAAGGCACTAGCGGAACACGTGCGACAGCACGGTGTCGAGCAATTCATCAATCTTTACAGCAAGTTAAGAGATCGTACTGGCGACGTTCTCAAATGGGGTGATGAGGTAAAAATCTATTATGGCTAAGTTGTGTAACTAATATTTTTCTTTACTACTCTTTGTAATATTCTAGTAACGATTGTACAGTATTAGAATTGTAATAGTATTTTGTAATTACTTTTTAAATATAATTGATACAGACCCAAAGATGACATCACAACATAGTACATTGCAGGTCATTTATATATTAGTGTGTCAGCAGTTTATTATTGAAATGAGCAATTATAGTCATTTACTAGACATTTGTTTCATAAAGATGCAAATTGACATCATATATTAATGTTTAAATATAATTAATAAACTTTCATGGTATACATAAAAATAAATTACATATTATTACTATAGTAATCTTGTATCACATTTGTTTTAATATTCAATTGTGTATTGTTATGCAACAGATTATAACTACTTTTTGTAGTTAAGCTGTATTAAGTACACCGGTATACACTCATGTAAACAGCTCTTAAGAATTTCCTCTTGATAAGACCACTGCAAGTGCATTATTCTTGAATACACATTATTGCTAGGTTGGTTTTTTAAACAGAATGTTCATTTATCATTTATTTTAGGTAGAGTATATAATAGTGAAGTTTGATGATAAAAACCAACGTGCTACTGTTAGCCTAAGAGCAAAGGAACTTCTTCCTATTCTGCAAGAAAAAGAACATGCTGATCCTCAAAGTATGCTAAAATTATTTAAAATATGTTAATTACAATACTTTATTTCTAGCTCACATATTTGCTTAACTAATATATGATTGTTAACTTTTCCCTTGAGAAAAAAACAAACATCTAAATTGGGGCTTGGGTTTGTTTATTTCTCTTCCATAAGCTAATGACATGTGGAGGAGAATCTACTTCAAAACTTTCATGTTCTGTTGAATGTTATGTAAAATGTTACATGTATGTTTTTGGTAATCACCAAAAATTTAATCATTTAAAGTTTTAAATGCTTCAGTTTACTGATATTATAATGAAGTACACTACACTATAAATTTCTCTATTTATATACATTCATGGTTAACTAACATATACATACATGGTAACCCTTTGTTAACAAAAAATTAAAATTATTAAGACTGCATTTAATATTAGGTTGAAATAAATCAAAAGTAATGAAAACCCTTAAAGGTTTGTTGTCAATGCTTGAATTAACATAAATATACAGAGTGTAAATCAAACTCCTAAATAAATATATAGAAATTGTGAAAAGATGTTCCTCATCTTACCATGTGACAGTGACCAGTAAAACTTCTAGTCCCCAGTACTTAACATCTTAAGATTACAAAACCATCATTCTCTCTCCACCTTGTTATTCCCTTATATTTTCTTTCTCTTATTATTTTCGTAGATGTTAAATCATTATGGAGACCCGAGTATGGTGCCTACATGGTTGAGGGTACCCCAGGTAAGCCGTATGGTGGTCTTCTAGCACATTTTAACATTGTGGAGGCTAATATGAAATATCGTAGAGCTGAAGCTAGCCAACTTTTGCAAGAAGGTGAAGTCCTAATGAGTATTACGAATTTTCCTCGGTAAGCATAATAATATATATAAATAGTCAATGTTGTACTCTTGCTGTGTTTATATAATATGTAAAATAACTTTAATATTTTCTTCTATACCTTAGTTTAGGATGTCCAAATTTTACTAGTCCACAATATGCTCCAACTCCAGACAGGGGAGTGACTAGATCACTCTTCTTTCCAGATGAAGGCATATTTCCTGGACACCCTCGTTTTAAGACATTAACCTCTAACCTAAGAGAGAGAAGAGGAGAAAAGGCTGCTATTAATGTTCCAAGTATGCAAATTTGAATGATAACAACGTGTAACTCATAAATAACCACATATATTTACAATTTATATTTATAATATAGTTTATCGTGATGTAAACACTAAAATTCCGGTGGACGATTCTTCAACGTTGGAACCCGGGGCCGCCATGCCCGACTGTGTTTACATGGATGCGATGGGCCTCGGGATGGGTTGCTGCTGTCTGCAACTTACTTTTCAGGCTTGTTGCATATCCGAGGCGCGCACCCTGTACGACCAACTGGCACCCCTCTGTCCTATCATGGTGAGTAGAGTTAGAGAGAGTGAATGAGTGAGTCACTCAGTTAGTCAGTTGTGAGCAAGTAACCAAGTGGAGTGTGTCCGCAGCTGGCGCTGTCGGCCGCGGCGCCGATCTTCCGCGGCTTCCTCACGGACGTGGACTGTCGCTGGAACGTGATCTCCGCGTCGGTGGACTGTCGCACGCGCGAGGAGCGCGGCCTCGACCCGCTCGCGCACGACAAGTTCCGCATCCCCAAATCACGATACGACTCCATCGACTCCTATCTGTCGCCCGAGCATGAAAAGTAGGTGGCATAAATCGTTTTATTATTGACTTCTATTGATTATTTAAAGTTCGTTAATCGTTTTTGAATTTGTTTAAATAATGATTTACACTTTATGAAAGTTAAAAAAAGAAGATCCCTTTCCGAATAATATGTGTGAAGAGTTTGTTAACATTGAACGATGTAAAAGTGCTGTGATGAAACACTGATAGAGATAAAGCGTAAAGCAAAAAAACAACATTGAAAAACATATTTGATTATAAATTGTAATTATTTTTTATCGATGTAAAAACCTTAACCTTTTATTCTATAAATGATTCAGCTATTCCTATAGTGCATTATTTAAATTATAACTATAGGTACACGAGTATTTTATTACGCTATACAATTATTTAAATGTGTTTTCCCTAATCCCCACTACATCTTCAGCATTTTGCGGGATTGCTGGAGAGATCCTACTATTATATTCCGTTCTAAACTTTCCGTACTACTCGTATATCTAAGTAGATAGTGTACAAGAAATGATACGGTTGCGTCTCGATTCTCATCGTCACAGGTTGGGAGACGGGCAGTTGGGTAAAATGCTTCGGGGTCCCAAACCAGGAAATAAGCTAGATAAACGCTTGAAAAATACGCTTGTATGAGGGGTCTACCTCTCATGGGTGGGGTACCCATGAGGGGTACTGTCCATCCCATCCATACCTCTACTCCATCTTGATTTTCATAGGTTTCGAATATATGTATAAGTATGTAGTTCATCGGTGCCATAAACAAGTTATGAAGAAAATAAAATCTGTAACGATGTTTTTTCCGAAGTTTTAAATTCCTATGTATTGCTCTATTTGATGGTTTTTCCTTAAATTTTATTTTTACTTTAATTTAGGCTTTATATTTAATATTTTTAATAGTGTTGGTTGTGTGTATATTTAAGTGTCTGCAACTTATTTTTATACTTACTTATTCACAACTGAAGTTATACAATTCAAATAAGCTGACTCATTTGTGCTATTTATTTTTAATTAATTACTATGAAGTGTATATTTATAGTCTATTAGATATAAACGTATTGTTTTGACTTTGTTGCCAATACTTAGTACACGGTAAATCTGTTTGTTATCGTGTTCGATACTTAGACAATCACAATTACCTAATGTTATGGTTTATGTAGTATAAATGTATACAATACTTGAGTAAGATATAAGAGACTCTTGACACTCAATATAGTGAATGATGATGTTGTTAGGAAAAGTTTAAATTATATTTTTACAGGTATAACGACATCCCTATACTGCACGATCCGAAAATCTATAGACGTTTACGAGAGGGGGGTATCGATCATCCGCTGGCTTTGCATGTCGCGCATCTTTTCATTCGTGACACTGTTTCTCTATTCTCAGAGAAAGTACATCAAGATGATAAAAATGACACGGACCATTTCGAGGTAGATATTAACTACTTTTAAAAACGTGTACACAGCCCATGGATTGTAAAAAATGTTAGATACACTTAATTACTTATAACTTATTAATGTATCGTTGCAGAACATCCAGTCCACAAACTGGCAGACGATGCGGTTCAAGCCGCCGCCGCCCAACTCGCAAATCGGCTGGCGCGTGGAGTTCCGGCCGTGCGAGGCGCAGCTCACGGACTTCGAGAACGCCGCCTACGTGTGCTTCGTGGTGCTGCTCACGCGAGTGATCCTCTCGTACAAGCTGAACTTCGTGCTGCCCATCAGCAAGGTGGACGAGAACATGCAGCGCGCGCAGCGGCGCGGCGCCTGCACGCAGCAGCGCTTCTGGTGGCGGCGCGACGTGGGCGCGCCGGGAGCGCCCCACGCGCCCCACGCGCCGCGCGACGAGTACCTCGAGCTGAGCGCGCACGAGATCGTGAGCGGCAAGGAGGGCGTGTTCCCGGGCCTCATCCCGCTGATCGAGTCCTACCTGTCGGGCATGGACGTGGACGCGGACACGCACTGCACCGTGCAGCAGTACCTCAAGCTCATCCAGCGCCGCGCCGCCGGCGAGATCGCCACCATGGCCACGTGGATGCGCGAGTTCGTCACCGCGCACCCCGACTACAGGCGGGACTCGGTGGTGACGGAGCGCATCAACTACGACCTGCTCAAGACCGCGCACGGCGTGCAGACGGGCGCCGTCGCCGCGCCGAGGCTGCTCGGCGCCAGCACCGTCTCCAAGACCAACGACGACATCCCCAACGCCTTCCGCAGGATGATGTCCAAGGATTGCTCCTAACACTACTATACATATTTTATTCTTACAGTGCCTTGTGCTGCTGATGCATGTGCTGATTCACTCGCTTTATAATTTTATATTACTTTTAAATCATTCCAATACAGGCATAAAGAAAATAACAAACATAAAACCCTATTAAATCTTAATAGATTTGGCTGAATGAATATATATAACACTTTTATCTATAGTAACAAATTCCACGTGTGTAGGACACATAATTATTGCAGTGTTTCTCACGTACCTATAACTTCTAGGACATTTTAAATAATATTACGAATGCTGTACTATAACGTTTATTTTAAAACTTGATATATTCAAAGCAAGAACACACACAGTACAGCTATTTCGTAGCTTTTATAAAAGAATTGACAGTAACAATTGCACTCAGCACATTACCATGAGTTCTGTTCTATGAAATGTCACATGAGCAGAAATTTTCTATTCCCATTTTAATTTATTGACGTTACAGGCTAGAATTTATTTTTAAAATTACCCTTTTTATAGTAAGCTGTGATTAGTTAGAAGATAAATTCAAATTTATATAATTAGAATATCGATGTTCCTAAATTATAATTATAAAAGTTATTAGTTTAAAAATATTAATGCAATTGGTTGTATACGAGTTTTAAATATTTGCACAGCTATCTGTAGAATGAAATCCGTAAACGGGCCTCAAGTTATGGCTATTAGGAAATATTAATTATCATTATTCGGTTAGTGTTTTTACATAGGTATAAACAAATTTTTATTTCCGTTGCCTTATTTAGTAAAAAAAACGGTCTTTAGGTACTTCTCAACAGTTACTTCTCTGTACTTAAGTAATAGCCAAGATGATAACAACCAGAAAAGCTAAACTACAGTCTCAAGAAAAAAAATGTTATTATTATATTATATATATTAAGGATTTATAAGAAAATTTAAATGAGATAAAAAAAAACAATTATTTTCTAATAACGCCGTATAAAAATAGAAATATTAAGAAATATCTAAAGAGTATGGTATATTGGTTCAAGTTCCGTCGAGACAAAAGAAAAGCTGCCATTGAACGTCGCAACTTTATTATCTTTTTTATTCATTCTTTAGTAGTATAATTGGAGTTTATTATAAGCCTTCATTATATTATCGACTTATTTGAATATAAAAAGTGACAGTAATTTATCTATAAAAAATTAGGTACCCCTAGTAATATACCCTACCACTACTTCGTATTGTTCACCTTAGAAATTGGTAATTTATTCGAATATATGATTTATTTTGCTATAATTTGTGGTCGACTAATTTAATTATTATTTGTGTTTACTAGTTATATAGTAAGCGCGTTTTGTGTTGACGGGGCATATATAGGCATTCCGAGCAAACCTATAAGAGTTGACAAATGACTGAAATAAAAGACACCATGTGTAATGGAATCACGAGTGTTTGTCTCTCGCCCATCTCGGATCTGATGTGACTATTGTAGCTAGCTTCTGTCCATTCAACTTTTTTTTTCTCTTTTTTTTTTAAACGCCACAGACTCGTGTTCCGTGTACTTTCAGCTTTTTTCTGGTTGTTGGTTGCATTTTTTTAAATTTATTTTAGCGAGTGAGTACACTCGGTATCATGTTTTGTATTTCGTACAGTTTATTTCATTTGTTTATGTAATAGAGAGACTGTAGTAGTCCCACAAAGAGTCTGGTCCGGTGATTGGTGGGTCCATTCGACTCCATTCGAACGCGCTTACTATAATTGAGTCTCAAAACATATTAACTAATTGATATCTCAAAGCAAGAATCTATGGATTTTTAATTATTGGATGGTTAAAATTTTAAATTATGTTAAGAACAGTATTTCTATAAATACACATTCATCTGATTTTTAATAAATATATCATAATGTGATAAGCTTTGCATTAATATAATTATAATTTCTTAAAGAAACTAGACTATTGTTAGTAATAAAATTTTATTTTTTATTTTAAAAAAATTAAGTGATAAAATAGTATTATTTTGAAAAGGTTGGTTTTTATGCAATTTAGTATTATATGCGCCAATTTATGTTTAATCTTGCACGTTGCATTATAGTATACTAAAATATATATTTTTATTGTTACTTAGACTAGTGATTATGCACCATAAATAAAATTATTTTAATGTTTAAAAATGTGATTTATTTCTTAAAAATGTCTGCTTAATTTAATTTTAAAATTTATCAACAAGTTGCAGTATATGTTGTTGTTCTTGTTGACGCCATTCCTCACTGCCAGCATCGCCAAGGTTACCCGCATACTCTGTATACAAATTAATATTATTTTAATATGATCTTTTGTTTTCGCGATTATTACACATTTTGAAATGAAACTATGTTTAACCGGATTAATCGCGTATATTATTGGTATTCGAAAATACATTTTTAGAACCCGACGTTTCGAACACTTTACAGTAGTCCGTGGTCACAGGTAGACTGATTATTTTATTTATAATATCATTTTATTTACTCATTACACAATATGAAGAGAATAATAATAAAAAGTCTGGCTCTTTTCCGCATAGCATATGTAGTTAGAAAGAACCTAGAAATTCAGACATTGCATGTCAAGTAGTGGAACTAAAGCTTTTTTATAGGTATCAGAGCGGGGAAATGAATATAGGTAGCAGAAATTTGTAAAAATCTCTCTAAAGAGATGCTAACAACTAAAATAAGTTGTAATAAGCGTATAAGAATTTCAACGCAGCTGATAGTAGAACGCATGGCTTAGCGGTCAGAGCGCCGGAACGGTTTCCAGGAGCCGCGGGTTCGAATCCCGCTGCGACCAAATTTTTATACGTTATCTAAATGTCTTTTGCAATTTCCTAAGTGTGTAAATACCACTTTAAATGTTAAATATTAACAAAATAAACAATGAAAAAACCATTAAAGCATTAAGTATGAAATAATACATTCAAATAATAGTCATTGTGTACTTGTTAAGTACTTATTGCTTGCTTGTTTTACATACATAATAAAAAAAACGGATTAGCCCGAAACAAGTGTAATTACTGAACAATAATTTATAAAAATAATTACTTTTCATGGTAAATTATTACACTCAATGATGACATATATTATATACATCACAAACATATAATATATACATATTGTCTGGTTGTTTTTGATGTTAAAAAAGACATTTAGAAACGTATAAAAATTTGATTCAAACGCGGGTTCGGATCCTGCTGCGTTCAATTTTTATATGTTTTCTAAATGTCTTTTGTGTCTAAAAGGTTGTGAATACTTTAAAATGTTAAAAAGTATTTTTGGTACTGTTTATAAACTGCATTATTTAAGATTCATGTTAGACACACAACACGGTAATTAAGGATTCGATTTTAAATATAATTTTCGATCTTAATGATATCTATTTTCCCGCTCTAGTAAGACAAAACATATTATTTTCCGCCAAACAACATGAAAGGTCCAGAATTTAGAATTCTCATAAATTGGCTTATATAAATGTATAGATACGTACCTCTCATGACGTGTCGTATAATCTTCAGTGAACCTCCTCTGAGCGATAAGACGCGTTGTACACGCTGTTTAATAGTGGGCGGTCCCGCTGTGCATACCTGACCAAATAAAAAAACATTTATATGTATGTCTTTATATCAGTATTCTACGTAAATTTGATATAAAAATAAGATTATGATAAAATTTTCGCAAACACTCGTATGTGCATCGGTATTGAAAATAGAGTTTATAATAGTATGTTATTACATATAGCAGCTTCACAATTTTTCCCGAATAGCAGAACCTAGGCTTCATTCTCCATTTTCCAGCTGAAATCGAGACATTGACAGAAGTCAACGCAGAATTGCAGAATTCAACGCTGCGTTTTGTCTTAGGTACCAGAGCGGAGACATGAAAATTTTAGATATAAATTGGGAAACGAACCCACAACCATCGCGTTTATAGTCACATGCTGTCACACTGAGCCACAACAGCATGTATATAAAAATAAAAAAATATTGATTACCTCTAGTATAATCCTATCAATAAGTTGCAAAGTGAATAAGCCGCCAGACAGTCTTTTTAAATATTGGGCGTCGTCATCCAAATCTTCTGCTTCTTGCTAAAATTGAAAGTTAAAGCTTACTGTAGATGTTCATTAGTTGACATTAAAAATTAAAAAAAAGAACATTTTCTTGCACAACAAAAGGGTACATAGAGAGAACATAATGTCAAGACACTCTATTATTTTCCATATTCCGCCCGAAATCGAGTCAGCGTGTATTAAGTGACGAAACTTAACGCCTTGTTTTGTATATTTTTTAACCCGCAACCTAGGTACCCGGTTTAACCCGGTAACCTAGTGTTAAGACAGTGCTTCCCCACGCACCGCTGAATTCGGAGGCATTGCGTGTTAAGTGGCGGAACTTAACGCCTCGCTTTGTGATAATTAATATTAAAATTATAAAATTTACCTCCATCTCTTTTTCAGTTCGATCAACTTTATCCATATATTTGAAATGCAACTCTAATAACCTATCAACTTTTTCTAGATCATTCTCGGTGAATTTTGCTAACAGTCTCTGTCTCTGACTTCCTTGACAATTGCGTAACATGGACGCAATAATGGAGACGACATGTTCTGCAAGAATTAAATAAGTTACACAAAAGGAAATTAAAGAGTATTTAATGACAGAATATAAAATTTAACACAAACCTTCATGTTGGTCAACTGTCAATATTCTTTTCCGTTTAGGTGTTTTCATAAATAGTGGAAATACTGTTCGGAGACCTAAAATATCTACGAATTTGTTACAGTTGTCTTTACCGTCGGGTCCCGCCAGAGCATGGTCCAGAACTTTTAATGATCCATTGCGTGACATTTTCTTTTCTCTGAAAACATTGACATGGAATGTATATGTATATAGCAAATAAATGTTAGCTACTGACCCGCTCATAGCTTCGCCTGGGTAAATTGTTTCAGGTAATTTAAAAAAACAACTAAGCTAATTTAAAAAATCTTATAGTAAATTCGTCGACAAATATTAAAATTGTTGTGTGTGTACTTCTTTGTGAACAGATTAATATTGGGTTTTGATAATCTTTCCTTAATATTTTAATGTTTAGGAAAGATAACCAAAATGCAATAGTGAAAACTGCATTCATATCGGTTTAGCCGTAAATGCACAGACAAACAGAAAATAAAATTATAAATCATAATTTTGTGTTCTATTACATTGAAAATGCCCCCAATGATATTTTTTTCTAACATATATTCCATGATTATTTCAGTGATCAGTTATTTTATACTATATACATATGAATAATGTAAATTCAGTGATTACTTACTGAAATAATCACTAAATTGATATTTTAGAAAAACAAATTTCTAAGATTGAACAAAATTAAACCCACCTGAGCATAAGGTTCATAAGTTGTAAGCCTTCTCCTCTCAAAAAGCGATCTCGGTTGGAAGGCTCCATTAGAGCACAACATAGTGAGTCAAACATGTTTTCCATAGCCTCTTGCTCCTCTGCACCACTGGGGTCGTGACGTTTATAAAACTATACATATTAAAAAAAAAAATTAAATTGCTTCACACTATATCCCGCACACAGCAGGGTAGGCAGAGGGAACCTAGTGTTAAGACACTCCGTTCCCCACGTTCCGCCGAATTCGGAGGCATTGCGTGTTAAGTAGCGGAACTTAACGCCGCGCTTTACCTCGGCACCAGAGCGAAGAAAATGGAAATATTAAATATTTCCACTCCTCGAGTGGGAATCGAACCCACAACCAGTCGTTTACAGTCACACGCTTGTGCCACTGGGCCACGACTGGCCACAAGTACTGGCCATATAGTAGAATAATATTATTAACAAAAAATAAGACGCTTGAAATTCTTATTAGACAATGCAAATAAATAATATTGCAATCATACTAATTAAGTTTAAAAATAAGTATAAATATAAAGTGAAAATATGTATAATATAACACATTTAAATGTGTGGATATAACATATAAGTTTGTATAGCAGGTTTAGTAATGAAGTCTCTTGTGATCCATCCATGTTTTCTAAGCAATTCAGCTGTTAGTCTCAGCAAGCTATTTGATTTTTTTTATCCCTGTTACCACTTATTAATATAAATATTAATATAAATATTTATATAAATAAGTGGTAATAGGGATTTTATTAATGTTATTGGAATCTCTGTAGGCATTTTAAATACAAACTAAGACATACAGCCAACTGTTGAAGCAGGACATCAATACCATCAAGTTCCCCAAGCAATTTCCTATTCTCTGGAGTGTTTTGTAGTAATATTGATAAAATTTCTGTTGCATACAGTTTGTTACCATCAAATGGAACTTTCAACTAAAAATAAAATTACAAATTACAAAATATAACATATAACAGATATTTCAAATTATTTTAATTAAAATTTTTAATATTATGTCTTACTTTTAATCTTTTAAGAATCCATTGAATGAAGCCTTGTTTAGCTACTTCAATACACAGTTCTGGCCTAAATTCTGTAATATTTTCAATAATACCTGTAATTGTAAACATTGTTTAAATAACCAGCAAACTAAGAACATTAAATTCTTTTATTAATTTAAATAAACTAATTATATACCTAATGTATTATGAACAGCATCTCTTTCATCTGGCACTTGCTCATCTAGGCGAGCCAAATTATGTAATAGTAATGATGGACATTCTGCATCTGCTAAAGCATTAATCAATTCCTCTGCACCTTCTTCACTCTCATGCAATATATCTACATCTGTTAATTCCTGAAATTATTACTTTAATTAGTATAATGTATCATTTTAACTTGCATGCAGTACAATAAACAACTAAAAGTCAGATCAGGCGCAGGGAAATCTATATATCACACAAAAATATAAGCATGTATAGAACTATTATCAGTTCTTCTGTATAAAATATTCCTAATTCCCAGTATTAGTAGAATCAAACTACTGTTTCTGCATTACAATGGGCTAGGCACAGTAAATCCATAGAATGCTAAGGACTTTCTTTTTTTATGTCTAAGCTATGAAGACAAATGTTCATACTTACTTGAAGAAGAGTAACAACTTTAGTAGATACATCAGTGTTATCATGTGAAAGTAACTCCAATATGGAATTAATGCATTTTAGGTCTACTAATAAAGGGTACTGGTCAGGAACTGTTGCAACTGCACTTAAGTCCTAAAAATGTTATATATTTGTTAAATATAAATTCAATATAAGCATTATTAAATTCTATGAATTAATATAATATGTGTACCAACATAAACAATGTTAATTTTAATATTTATTCATTATTATGTAAAAGTACTTGTAATATTGATATAAAATTTTATTATCTTGCTGTATTTATGGTCTTATGTACGTGCTTTAAAATATACTAACAATAGGACATTAGAGAGCAGTACAATATTATGACTTACCATTCAATTACTACTTGGTGGTTTTGGGATTTGTCACCCAGCAAGATATATCTCTAAGTAAATTCACAATCTCCTCCTATGTGAATGTGTAAATACAGAAAAATAGTGTATACGTACTTGCAAAGCTTCATATAAATCAATTTCACTTTCCATGAACTTTTCTGGTTGATCTGGAAATTTTATTCTCATTTCTCTGTTTTTTAATGCTTTCTTCTCAAAATTGAGAACTAACTTTTTTACTGCAGTATCATCCAAAATTTCTCCCTATAGAGATGTTATGAAATATAAAAAATATATAAGTATAAAATAACTACAGATTAGGATGTAATAGTTAAGAGTAAAAGATATGAGGAACTTAATGATCTCCAAGAATACAAAATCGTACCTCGGTTACTTCTGTTTCTACAAATTTTAGAATATCTTCCCTTTCTTTATCTGTTATCGCTGGCTCTTTAGGAAGAGAAATATTTGTAGATTGAGACATTCGTTCTATAGCAGCTTTATTCAACCGGCGCATTTTAGAAGACCGGCTATTGTCGTCATCAGAATCTTCTAATTCATCCTCATTGGGTCGTTTTGGCGTCGGCAAGGGCTAAATCACATAAATTAGATTTGTTTATTTTGTAACCTATAATATTATGATGTTATGTGTAAATAAAAATAATTACTTTAAAGGAAAGTAATTCTCCGACATCCATTTCGTCCAATAGTTTTAGTCAATACTTCAAAAATTAAAATGTATCGTAAAATATTATATCGAATACTTAAAATAATATTATTTTAAATAACAAGAAAATATAGACATTCTGAACTGAAGTATAAGTAATTGACATTTAATAATAACGCTGATATTGACAATGAGACATTGACATATGTTGAATTTAAATGCTATGTTATCGATTTACTTTATTCGAAAAAAGCAACGACTCGACTACTATCTATTCCATTTTGGGTTGCATGAAAAGAATATAAATTTATTTACTTTTTTTAATGCTTGAAATATTCCCTCGATATTTTATTTATACAATTTTTATTAAGCATCAATGTATACACATCGATATTTTATAACCGAAACTATAGACAATTATTTTGTCTATCGTTTCGATCTTATGTTAATATCGACATCCCTACCATCCATATGGTTTCCGGTGTCCCATGTCATATTCTACCATTTATATATAACGATGCATTTGGCGGTAAATAATGTTTGTTTAAATTAATTTTTAACCAGCTATGTGGAATTATGAACTCAAAAGTAAGGATACTTGTTGTTGTCGTATGTCATCGGTAAATATAATTAACAATAACTTTTTCAATGTTTACACTAATATTTATTACGTTAATAAAACGCAGCATCTTTATAGGTTTCGTCACATACAAGACGTGGAAATTTTTACGAATGTTTGGAACTATTACAAAATACAAACGATATCCATATACTCGCTACAATTTTCTCTACTTTAGGTATTTATATTTTATCGAAGGTAAATAAAATAACTTTACGCTACTTTTAGTTGCAACGTAGATCACCTATGTACTGATAAATGCTATACAATTTATGTTTAGAATGTTGCAGATGAAATTATTAAATGTGAGGCAATATATGAGAAAGTTAGTTATGTACTAAATAGCGGGTTGCAATCGAAAACAACTATAGTTTTAAACTTTATATCCGCTTTATTGCACCATGATGAAAATGGACCAACGCGAAAAAGGACTTTATTAATTTATACTCAAAATATGCTACGGAACAGCGGTTGCCTTACAGCAATGTCTAATCTTCTAGCTAGTTTTATGTTGGTATGTCAAAATATCTCATTAAGTAGAACATAAACTACAATATACAACATTAAATATGAACATAAAATTATAAATTTAGAGATATGTATATTTTAAAATGTCCTGGACCTAATCAATCTAACCATTTTTATTATTTACTTAGCTAATTAAATCAAATACAAGATTAATTCAATATCCACTATATTTAGTTTGAAAAGTATGTAATTGTAGTAAGTCCTATGTTTGATTTTTTTCAATTTCACTTATGTTTGAATCGTTTCAGCACCAGGAAACATTAAAAGCTCTATGTCTTAGTATAAGTGAGGCCGTGCGTGACTCTCCCGCTAATCAAACGTTGTGTTCACATCTAGTACCATTAGTAAGTGCTCAATTTATCAGTCTTTTTGCCATTTAAATAATAATGTTTAGATTTAATGCATATGAAAAAAAACATAAAAATTCGAACACCATATTCATAAAGAATGCATGGTTTATAAATTAGTGTGTTTGAGGGAGAGCCAAGAGGCGCGGGTTCAAATCCTACCGTCTTGAAATTTTTATACGTCTTCTAGAAATGTTTTTGAATCTAGACTGCAAATAACATTCCAAAAATGTTAAAATATTATTAAAATATATTACATATTCTTTGAGACAGTATTAAGAGCTCCGAATGGAAACAAACACTAGGTAAATAAATTTTCTTATTATTCATTATATTAAATAGATAAATAATTATTAATTTAACATTTTCAATTATCACAGTGCATCCAGAAATGCCGCAGAGGATGTTGGGATACGTTTTCAGTACTACAAAGTTTATTAAATAAACATAATCGCAATGTTAAGTTTTTTCACAAATGTAAGGGTATGACTATATTTACTAGGTACGTATAACACTTTAGTTTTTCCTCTAATTATGATATGAATAGGTAAATAATAATAATTTCCGTTTGTCCATCATTGTTTTTTATGTGGTGGGTCATACTAAAAGTATAAGCCAGACTTTTTCTAATAATGATTACTTATTTAAAAAAAACTCTGCATATCTTGAAGTATAAATTTGCATTTCTAAAACGATAATATGTATCTCAAGTGTCAATCTATCTTCCAGAGAGAGTATGCTAAACACGCAATGCTTACAACTGATAAACACTGTTCTAGAAAATACGAAACCAGAAGATAGACAGAATATATTAAATACGTCTCACATATTTGAATACCTTATGCAACATTTACAAAAATATGGACGTAGTACTCCGGTACATTAATTTTACTTTATAAAAATATTCATATACATTTATAACTTTTTTATAGGCATGTATTACTTATATTTTTTAAACTTACAGATTGGTCAATGGGCATCGATTATTATATATTCGTATCAAAAAGGTAGACATCATTTGCAATATTATGTAAACTGTTTTCAAATAATTAAAAAAAATAACTCAATTAAAAAATACATATTTTAGTTCTAGATATAAATTTGAACGTGAAAAACTTATTAGAAAACAGAACTGGCGATGGACAAGAACACAAAACCTATGTCATGCCAATGC
Source organism: Dryas iulia moderata (assembly GCA_019049465.1). Classification (NCBI taxonomy): domain Eukaryota; kingdom Metazoa; phylum Arthropoda; class Insecta; order Lepidoptera; family Nymphalidae; genus Dryas; species Dryas iulia. The sequence continues at coordinate 7,136,919 of CM032417.1, forward strand.
AAACAAAAACCAAGAAATCTTCCACTAGCAATAAATTAAGTGAAACAAATGAATTATTCCAGAACATTTTAAACGAAATAATTTTATCACAACGACAGGGGACATTTCAGAAGGATAAGGGAAATCCTGTAAAATGTACTTCTAATATAAAATTCTTGCAAGAGCCAATCGGAAATATGTCTAATATACAATTTTTGAAAGACCCAACCGGAAATATGCATATTTCAAAAATTCGACAAAACGCACCACAGGATTACGATTTATCATTTTCCTTTTTGCTTGAAGACACTGCTTCACAAAACAGAAACATCAATATACCTGTAAATAAGTCGAAATATGAATCTCAATCAATTTTTAAGAACCAAGTCTTTGTAGAAAATAAAAAAAATCTTAATGCATACAATATGCTTTCAAAACAAAATGTAACGCAAAGTAGCGTAAAGACGTTCAATAAAAATAAAACTTTCTTACGGAGGAAGGAACGTAGTATAGTAGATTTTGAACCACGCTTTGTATCTACACCAAAGAAGACCAGTATAGATCAACTTTCAAGGTCACAGGTCTCTATTCTAACAGCGACAAGAACTACTTCTAGAATAAATAATTTAAGTAAAATTCATAAGACAAATAATAGAATACGCAAAGTTCACAAAACAAAACAGAAAACCTTACAGAATAAGACCATGACAGCAAAATTCTTTAATATCGTAAACGCTTCTTGTACGACAATCATTAAAAGCTTTAATACCTTTAAAAATATATTTAAAAGTAAGAAAGCGTTGGAAGCATCTGAAAGAAATGATAACGATTCGTTCGGGGAAGTAAACACGTCGTGTAGTTACAGTTTTACTAATTATATGCGAGAAAGAGATGCTATTTTAATGAAAAATAATAAAGGAACATCGGAAGATGAGAGCATTGCTAGTTTTCAAACTGTCGCTAAAGACTGTAATACTTGTAATGACACAATTGCATTGAAACAGAAATTGGCCAATAACGTCTCTTTGCAAAAAACTATAAAAAAATTGAAAATGGGTATTAATTTATATGGATGCGACTTTAAGGTGAAAAATAAAACCATAATATAATAAATGACTTATTTTATATTTAGTACATTTTTAATTAATCTTTTTTTTATTTACAGAAAATTTCAAGAAATATATGGCCGCGTGAAAATTATATGACTCCAAGTGTACTCTACAATTTGTATCGTAAACTTATAATAAAATAAATAAACATTATTTTTTAACAATTTTTCATTAGAATTATAGTCTACTGTAAACCGACTCGTGACGAACCATGTCCTTAGTTATGTCAGCCACAGTTGCAGTTCCTGTAACGAAAGTGTGACATTTTAAAATACTTATATATAAAGTAAAAACAGAATAAGTATGAATTAATTTAATTCTACTGATTTGTAATAAATAAATTTCCGTGAATTTTAAGATTTTATGACAAGCTACTTTCATATGAAAGTAACCCAAAATGATAAAAATTATTAATAATTTGAATATTAATCCTTTAAAGTAATAATTCTATTGTTTCCAAGACTTTCACATCAGATGTTCTGGATAATGGTAATTAATATGTTTTTGAACTTAACGCTTTTTTAAACGTTTTTAAAGCAAATAAAATATTTTACCTGCTATTTGAAACGTATACTCTAATTCATTTCGGAAAATATTCAGCATTTTCTCGACGCCCGCCTGACCGCCGACAGCTAAGCCCCATAATGCAGGACGACCGACGAAAACCTGAAATAATTATAACAAATAGTAATCATATTTTTCTAAGAAAATATTAAACATACTTACATATTTCTAATTATGCATACCATTTTAGCTCCCAATGCCAATGCTTTATAGACGTCAGTACCAGTAGTGACGCCACCATCTAAATAAACTTCGACGTTATAATTTTTAACAGCTTCCACTATCTCTGGTAGGGCTTCAATCTAAAATAAAGGTGCCATCAAATATCAAAATCGTGTATCAAAACTACCTAACTTCAAAAATATTATAAAATTGGACACATTACATTAATTGAAAATATAATCTAGATTTTTTATGACTTGAAAGTTTTACTGTATACTAATTGCTTTCCAGAAATATTTTTGCACGAACTTTATGACTCTACATCTATTTATTACCTGTTGAGACTTGGATTATTGGGTATTTTTACTCCGTCAAATAAAAATCGAACCCACAATCATCGTTAGTACTCCAGACTTATTTGTTGACGAAAACTTTAACTAATACTTAGCTGGTCTATAGCATCCTTTTTAGATTGTCTATCTAAGTAGATTAAAATATATTCCGATTCTATATCAAGTGTTCCACATTTCGATATTAATTACACCCTAAACTGCCCAGTAAAGTAATAGCTTCACGCTATATCCCGCACACAGCAGGGTAGGCAGAGGGAACCTAGTGTTAAGACACTCCGTTCCCCACTTTCCGCCGAATTCGGAGGCTTGCGTGTTAAGTGGCGGAACTTAACGCCGCGCTTTACCTCGACACCAGAGCGAAGAAAATGGAAATATAATTTCCACTCCTCGAGTGGGAATCGAACCCACAACCAGTCGCTTTACAAGCTCACTCTGTGCCACTGCGCCACGACTGGCCCCAAATAAAATAATAGCAATAGCAAGTATAAATAAACTTTTGACTGAATAAAAAAAGTTCAAACAAAAAAAGAACGTTCTAAATAGAAAGTAGAATATAAATAAATATGTCCCAAAGGAGGAAAAGATAAATATGAAAGAGATTGGTATTGTAAATCGCATATAAAGAAAATGTGTAACTATAATTACCGTGGATGGTACCCCGTCTAGTTGCCTCGCTCCATGGTTAGACACGAGTATGCCGTCGCAGCCCGCTTCAACGGCTTTAATGGCGTCGTCGCCACGTAAAATGCCTTTAGCTACTATAGGTAATTTAGTTATGCTGCAATTAATATTAATCTCATGAAAAAGAAAGTTAGAGTAATGAATATGTATATAGGAAGTAGCTCTTTCATTTGGACGCCATAATTTATGAAAAGAGGCAAAGAAAGGTAGTACAGATTAAGGTTCTGTCCTGCTTACCTCGGATGCTATTTTAAAACATGGAAATCTATTTATTGCAAGGCAATTTGTAAGGTAGCTTAAGAGTGGTCTCTTTAGCTCTTATTTCCAACTCCCAACTCTAATAACTACCTAATTATTATAAATAATAAAAGATATAATAACCTTTTAAGCCATTTTATTTCATCCCACGTTAAGGTTTTGTCAAATAAATTGTTAACATAATTATTTAAGCCGCTACCTTCTCCTGTGCTGTGTATTTTTGTCGACAATAGACCATCAAAGTTCGCTAATCTGCAACATAACAATAATATTTTAGGTATATATTATTTTTACAACAAGAACAGAAAATCTGTTTTAGTACTATGCAAAATGTAAATTATATTCAACGACGTATTGTTAAGAGATAAATAAAAAAAATATATTTTTAATGCAATTTCTATAGTCTTGAAACATTATAACAAATACTTACTTTAAATGCTTAGGAAGAGAAAACTTATTTCGTACATCAGCTCTTCTCAATCCGAATAAAGGAGTATCCACTGTAAGAGCGATGGCTTTAAATCCGGCTTTTTCAGCTCTCAGAACCAAATTTCGAGTTACATCCCTAAATAAAAATTAATTAAGTAAAGTATATTTATTTGCATAGTATTGTTTATAACATATGTACTAGTAACATTTTTTTTATTTTTTTAAACTATACATATTCTTTGCACACGACAGGTAAGTCAATGTTTGCCCATGTTAAGATATTTTCATAAGAGAACCTCAAGTCACTTTTTGGTCTGGTAAAGTAGAGACCGGGGTAATGAAAATAAATTGAGTATAAACTTCTCTCTAAGTAGAGATCGGACCACCAACCATCACATTTAGGTACGTACAGTCGGACATTGTGTCACCATGACGTCAATAGACAAATAGGAACAAAAAAAGGACAAAAAAATATTTATTAATTAGATTCATAAAAGAATTAATATATCATGACGAGATCGTACAGCTTAATTAGCTGATTTAGATTTTTATACGTCATCAAAATGCTAAAAAGCTCCGTTTTAGTTTTAGCCTCACCTATCGTTGTATATGTAGAGCTGAAACCATTTAATAGCATTAGGGGCAGCCTCGGCAACTTCTTCAATAGAACTTGTAGAAATCGTGCTTAGTGTGTAGATCACACCACTGGATTGTGCGGCTGTAGAAATACATGATAAGATGACTGTACAGATATCGTTTTTATAGTTACAAGAGATTTTACTCGTATTGAATAAAACCTTCTTCACGATTTTTCACGCACAGTTCTGACTGTGGTAAACCTAGTGTCAAGGCACTCCGTTCTCCACTTTACACCCGAAATCATTCAATTTCAATCAACAGAGATATTGCGTGTTCAGTAGCCAAAGGATTTCTCTTGGGTTCAGAGTAGAGATATTTAAATTTAATTAAATAGGAATTAATGATTACAATGATTCATTTTTTTAAATTGACAATATAATTATTGAAAAAACACCAAACTTAAATTCATTTTAAATATTTTGACAAAAAAATAAATATACCTTTCACATTAGCTGTTTCGCCGTCAGGATGCGCCATTCTCTGCATTGCAGTTGGCGATATGCCTAACGGCATCGACACTTTTTCTCCTAGAATAGTGGTCGACAGGTCGCAATCTTTTAATCCTACTAGACATTTTGGACGAATTCTTAATCTACAAAATTAAAATTATATATAAAATTATTTAACTGATATGCACCACAAAAAAAAATGTTTATTATACGAATAAAAATACATGTTTTAAATAATAACTAATTAGTATATTACCGTTGAAATGCCCGCTTATTTTCAGCTAAAGTGTACTCTTCCGTGGCGCCACTTTTATAATAATCACGGGCGTTTTTGGGAAGCAGTGCTAGCGCTGCATCTTCAAGTTCCTTGACACTAATGTATTTCTCCATTGCGCTAAGAATATGTGTATCTCACAAATGTACAGAACGCAATAGTTCAAATAATATTTAGAAGATAACAAGTTATGTAAGTTAATGATTTATCAACACAATATATCTTTAACTATATATAACAATATCAAAGGCCACAGGTCAGTAATTTTACTGATTTACATTTTTTGCGAGAGACTATTGCTTTCAACAAACAACAGATGAAATGTAATCAAAAATATTATAGATATATGCCTATCTTATTCTAGAACATTCATATTAGATATGTAAATAAATAAAACACATGATAATTTTTCAAAATTTATTTTTTGATTTTATTATATTTGTATGAATGCTTTTCCGAGCATTCTATAATGCCAAATGCCATTCGTTACATATTTGCCATAGAAACCTTATACAAAACTCAACTGATCTTATAATAAATCTATCAATAATAAAATTTTACACTTCAGGCGAATATGCATGCTTTTCTGGATTATTTAACGACTTTATTTCGTTACCGATGTAACCATTGCGACCATTGAGTTTCGGGGACTACGTTAAAATTTATATTTTATATTAACCTTACGTTCTTAACGTAAATTTATAGGGCCAATAAATATTTTTCACAGTTAGAAAATATCATTAAGTTCCCAGTTACAAAATAAAGTCACAAAAAAATGGTTACGATGATATTTACACGATATTATAACTTGCACAAGTTTGAAGGTCGACGAATGTGTTTGGCAGTTTAGTTTTGTGTCTCATCGCCATATATATCTCACCTATCTAAGCCTAAGATCGATCACAATTTTCTTCGTTAACATAACATCATTATTAACTTTTGCATTTTATAAAAGATACAAAACATTTCAATCACTAAGCTATGTAGAAGGAGAGTCGCCAATTACCCTCAATCTATAAATCCATCTTTGGTAATAAAGTTAACAACGAGTAACGGTCACTGCACCAAGCTTTGCATTCATTAAACGCTTACGTTGTTTTGTTATTATATATGATACGAATAAAAAAAGTGCGCAAATTTTAGCCAAGCAATACTTGAATACATTATGAAAACGACGGGACAGACTATCAGGAGTAAACAATTGAGCAACAAAAATAAAAGTAAGGCACGAGGTCAATGCGACCAACAATAATTGTTCATTACTACTAAGAGTGGTATTATTTCATTAGAAATTCGGCAAAGACTTGGTACTTTTAATTTCAGCTAAAATTGTATTCTTTAACTATTCAAAACTAAAATGAGAATCCAACAAACTTACCTCCCTATATTGTACAAAATGTTTTAAAATGCTTAAGTGTGGTTAAAATCTGCACTAGCTTTCGTTAGTTTAAATACTGGTATAAAACTTTGTATGTATTATTGTTACACGAATATTCCACACCGATACACACATTTCCCTGATAGCCTGAGTGACGCCACGAATTAACCACTAAAAGAAACAAAAAAAATATACAACCTTTAATGGAATATTAAAATAAATAACATATAATACAAAGCGGAACATCGACGTGGCAACATTTTCCTGTAAGACTAGTGTTTAATACCTCTATAATATCTACACTCTCTACACGCTTTGTTACTATTATAAAGCTAGCAATAAAGTTATAAAACATCGTAACGCAGTGCTCGTTAGGCCAACGTCGTACAATCTGGCCTCGGTCATATATCAAATGTGCAGTCAAATGTAACTAAATCAAATATTTGTTAAATACAAGTGTTATTTTACATACACAAAAAAGTAACTCTATTTAAGCTAAATTAAACTAAAAATAATAAATTAAAAGTCAAAAGTACATAAAGCGGCGTAACTATTTACGAATATCAGCTATAAACTGTGATGTGGACAAATTGTCAACTACCATTCTATTATAATTAAGTAACACTCGAAACTGAATTTCAAAAACAATGATATAATATATAACTGTGACGAGTGTGTTCTATTTTTAAATTAAATTGAAATGATGAAAATACAGTTTATAATACACAATGACTTTTTCTTGGCTATTTACCTTTCCCAATTTAAGGCATTTCCAATATAAATTAAAGTGTTCATAATTAAATTCTGTCACAGGTATCTAATGACTAAAATGATTTATTAAGGAATATGAGATAAAGTAAAAGATTACTATAACTACATTCCTAATCATAGTATATAACAGTTCTTTGTGTTTGTATTATAAAAGTCAAATAGTTTTAAATGATAAAATTGTAAAATTATAAAAATAATATATTTTTACTTTTATAAATCAACAATAAAGAATAAAAATCGAACATGCATTAAAATGGCTTAAGGTTATATTTTAAACATTTATCTTAAGTAACCTTGTAATAATTAAGCGGATAATAATGATAACACTAAAAGTATAGCAAAATAGTACACAAAATTCAACAAGCAAGTACTTATAATACAGAAGAATACAATTCTTAAAACAATGTTGCCCGAGGTATGATGTATATTATTGTACGAGGTATGATGTACACGTACATACTTCTTTTTGAAATTTATTTTCGAGTGCTTTCATTTTGTAATTATTGTGACTAAAGTATAATTTCGATCGATAGTAGATAAAGTTAAGTTATCAGGAAATGTTAAAAATGTGCGGTTTCTTTTTCATTTTCATACTATTTATAGGTTGTCGGCAACGATCACGAAAAGCAGAGTCTATCGAGCACATTTAAATGTTTCCTTATAATAATAAAATATTAAATATGCTATGCGCAGATAGAAAAAAAATCTCCTATCGAATAAGTAATGAATAAGTCTTAATAAGAATAAATAAATACTATGGTACTTTTAAAATGGATCAATATGTTACATAAACAATAAAAAAAGTAAGCAACGTATCGACAGATCGCGCATCCCGAGCGGGCCGGGAGCGAGCGTACACGTAACTTTAACATCACAGAACAAAACTACGTCTAAGCGGCGGCGTCTCGTACATAACGTGGGGCGATAGGGCTAACATAAAGAGACGAGGGACTAGAGGGGGCGCGCCGCTCACTGCGCGCTGGGCGGCGCGGGCGGGGCGGGCGGCGCCGGAGGGGCAGGGGGCGCCGGCGGGGCGGGCGGCGCAGGTGGGGCGGGCGGCGCCAGGTGCAGGCGGCGGGGCGCCGGCTCGTCGTCGTCGGGCGCGTCGTCGTCGCCGCTGTCCTCGCCGGCCTCGCCTGAACCCGAGCCGGAGCCCGCGTCGCGCGATTCTTCCTCCTCCTCTTCTTCTTCTGGACATAGCTGATACGCTCTGTTAATTAAAAGTAATTAAAAGTTATTTATTTTAATAAAGATTATAAAATTGTCAATATAAATACGAATAACAATCAACAATCTCTTACTTTTCAAGTGTTTTCCTTGCCGAGTTACTTCTTTCAAGGAAATATCCAGTGGAAGTTTCATTAGAAATGCTCGGAGGAGACCATGTTCCGTATGAACCGTAACCTCCAGGACCATACTTCTGGAACAAGGTGTACATATAATACTCATGGGATTGGTGAAGTTACAACAACACTTTCACAAGTGTTATAATTAGATTTCGCTAATGTTGTTAAAATAGATTACAATATCAGGTTACCGAGCTCCGCTCGGGATTTGTATTTTTGTAAATCGTGATTTTGATAGTATAATTATAATACAAAAGTGATATAATAATGAAAATTATGCAAAAAATATAACAAATTAAAAAAAAATATAATAAAACTAAAAGAATTAAAAGCAACCACTCTCCAAACTGAGCTATCACAACATTGTCAACTGTCGCGAAATTGACAGTCGTAATAACATTTTAGCAGTCTTTTTTACTGCCCGAAAACCCAGAGAAAAATAAATAAAACATTTTATAAAAATAAAACCTTGCTAGATCGATTTTTCTCCACATCAAATTTAATGAAAATTGTTGAAACTGTTTCCGAGATCCGGATTATACATATACAAGAATTGCTCGTTTAAATATATAATATTTAACAAGTATAAGACAACAACTCACGCGATCAAGTTCGTCCTGCAGCCAGGCAAGCAGCTGCCTCCAGCGGCGGCGCGCGTCGGGCTGCGCGTGCACGGCGCGCACCGCCAGCGGCGTGCGGCACATCACGCCCACCACCAGCTTGACGCACGCGTACGCGCGCTTCTGGTAGTGGCCGCGCGCGCGCAGTGCCGTCTCCAGCAGCCCCGGCCGCTCCTCCGAGACGCCCTGTCATGTAGGAAAATTAATCACTCATAAACATCAATTTCCCCGATATAACATTAATATGCCTTATATTTGTGTAGTATAGTAATAAACTATATAGTTAACAAGCTTATAGAGACGTCACTAAAGTAATTATAGAGATGTCTTATTAAGTAAATTTTAATTTATTAAAGAACTTTACATTTTTAGAATATAAAGAAGAATGGCAATGTTTGTATAACATTTAAATATTTGATGCAGAAAACCAAACATTTGCACTAACAATAGTTTCCATTTTATATATTACAAATTAAGAAAAAACACACTTTATTACACATACAATCTAAATAAAAAGTATAAAAGCTAGCCACCTTGATAGCATTATGGATCCTATGGTGTTGCCAGCTATCCTCCATAAGTAACAGGGCAGTTAGAGCATCTGCGTGTCGGCGTAGCTCGTGGCAGAATGCGTAGGCCATCTGCCAGAGGAGCTCGGCGAGTGCCATACGCGACCAGCCCGCGTGCTCCCAACATAAGAACTGTAGCAATCTTATACCTTCCTCACATCCACAACATTCTTCTGTCAGTTTCTTCATGTAAGTACTGGAAATAAATTAAATTTTGTAATATAAAAAAAAGTTTTCTTCACAATAACATAAATTGCTCCTGTGAAAATTAAAAATGAAAAAATTACTTAGATTTCCTTGCAGTTATATCAACTATTTGCAACAAAAATAATTATATATTTATAGTAAATAGTCAAATGTACTGCAGCGGTTTTAATAAATCGACGGGGTCTCTGTAGATTAGTATAATATTTTGTAAGATTGTGTTTTAGCACTTGTACCTATCTAAGCAGAAGCCTTTCCATATTTAGGATATAAAACAATTTTTTGCAGTGCTCATAAAAAATTACCAGTCATTTATATATGCTGTAGTTGCTCAAGAATTAAATGTTATAGTTGTTATAAACAAAGTCAATTATTTACAATTAACAATTTATCATTTCCTTGTGAGGAAATCACATAAATATTACAATTAACTAAAAAACAACAAGTTATTAATATTTACACCATAACTAACAATCAATTATTATTAAATATGATCTTCACAAACAAATAATCAATTCTTAATATTTAATTTCCATTCCAAATTCCAAATATAGGTACTACACTTTCCCAGTCCCATTATGGAGTACATCAACGTTTACACTACAATCACCAATCACCAATCAAGTAATTATTTAAATTTAGCCCAACAGTGGACTTACCCAGTCCTATTATATAGTACATCGATAGCGGCGGAGGAGAGCGCGGGGCGGGGTGCATGCGCGTGCGCGTGTCCGGGCGGTGGGTCGGAATACGGGTTGGGTAGCGGCAGCGCGCCCTCGCTGGCGTTGGCCGACTGGCAGCGCGCGCTCACGTCGCAGCAACGCACTAGCGCGCATACTACCTGTTATAAAATACGGGGTATTTAAATAAACTAGTATTTGTGTTGATGCATAAAATATATGTTAACTTTAAGCAACGTTTATGTCGTTTTATGGAAAAGTCTAGACATATGTCTAACATATTGTAATGTGTAATTATTTTTATTAATTTGTAGGCAGAATGTGGCTAATCCTTATATAACCCAATTCTCGCTGATCCAGCGAAAATTAAATATTAATTATAAGTATATTTTTATAATAATTCCTTTATTTAAAGTGTATAAGACAATACAGCAGTAATAATTAATTTAATTTAAACAAATATGTTTTGCAAATTTGATTAAAATTAAAATGTATTAGGATTAGTAAATAGAGAACAACAGTACCTGATGTATTTTTGCAGACTCAGGATATTGATATTTTCCAATGGACGACGAGTTGTCATCTAAACAGACTGTTAATACGATGTCAAGAATTTTTAACTGAAAATAAAAGATAATATGTTACGTTAAATAAATTATTAACATTTTTATAGAAAGATAGATAGCGATAGTTGTAGGTTCGATTGCCGCTAAGGAAAATTATTATATTTGTATTATTTTAAACGGTTCTGATTCGAACGATAAAGCACGGCGTTAAGTTCCGTCGCTTATCAAGTAATATCTCGATTTCATTTAGAAAATGAAGGACAGTGTCTACACACTAGGTTCTTACTGACTACTTAACTATGCGAAAAAATAAATGCTCTTTTTTACTTTTTATTCTGTTTATTATTATGTATTATTATGATAAACTTGTATTAATCTCATCCAAGTTAACATTAAAAAAAGTATGCAAGGGAGCGTTTGACCTTCAGTTTCTTCTGACTACCCCGCAAAGGATAAAGCGTGAGGCTAAAAAAATGTAATCAACTCACCCTCAACAGCTGATGCCGCTCAGGCAGCCCCAGCATGGCGTACGCGTGGAACAGGTTAAACAGCAGCGGCAGGTGCCTGTGGTCAGTGTGGTGCGTGTGGTGCGCGTGGTGCGCGTGGTGCGCGTGCGGCGGCGCGGCCAGCGCCCGCGCGCTGCACAGCACCTGGTCCGAGAGCGACGTCGCCTCCTCGCGGGAACACCACGACCCGTAGCCGCATGATACTGTGGTTTAAAATTATTACTTTATACTGTACTAACAGTTGATCGACTTCTATACAAACTTTCTACCTCTATTTCACCCTCTTAGGGGTAACATTTTTACAAACAATGAAATAAATGTGTACTATGTTTTTATCAATATCCCAGACAGAATAAGTTCATATTTTTAACTTTTCTTAGAGGCTGAATTTCCAAAAATGTAAAATCTTTTCTTAGAAAACGTCTACTCCATAAAATAACCCTACTAAATCGTTAAAGTTCAAAATCAATGCGTTAAAGTTCAGTAATTTAGGCTCGACGATGATGAATCAGCCAGTCAATGGATTTTAATTTAAACAAATAGAATAGTGAGACTTGCGGCTTTGCCTTCGTATCTACACAACTTTTCATATAAAATTCAATTCCCCATTTAGGGGTTGGTTTTTGTAAAATATATATCCTATGCTGCGTCATATACTATCTAAATAAAATAAGTTTAGATTTTTCATACTCTTCCATTGCCTATTCCAAGTATTAAATGATTGATTGATGAAAAAAGAAATAGTAGTAAATTGAAATTTAGGTGTTTGACTGTTTTTAATATTTTATAGTTTTACCCGTAAAGCATTAGAGAGACCGAGAAACAGACTTTTTTATTCATAATATTAGAATGAATTTACAAAATATATTAAAATATGTATTTTAAGTACAAGATATAACTGAAAGAAAGAAAGGAAACATAAAACTAACCTGGTTGATCTTGAAGAGAGAAATGTGCTAAGAATACTATTATTTTCATAAACACCACCCTCACTTCAGCAGATGGACAGGATAAGAGGTAGTCACATAATCTGAAAAAAAGAAAGAAAAACAATCAAAACCTATAATAAAAACAATATTTTTAATATTCTCTAATATATTAAAATAAAATTCATTTTCTACCTGTGAGGATGTTTGAAAAAATCTGTTGCAAACCAAGTCCTGACAGCTTGAGAGCATCTTAAGTGCTGACATAGAATATCATGCCTAGAAACAATAAAGATAAGTTATAGTAACAGATGCAGAGTAAGAACATACAGAATAACGTCACAATTATAATTACCAATCTGATGCTGGACCGCGAAGGGTTTTTTTCGTGTGGAAGCCCACTTGGAACAAGAATTTAGATGCCATCTGAACGGCTAGCATTGACATTTCTTCATGTTCGGGACCCTAAATTAGATTAACATAAATAAATAATTACATACTATAGATGAAATATCAAATAATTTAAAGTACGCGCACTCTAATTTGGAAGGTCTGAATCTAGCTACAAGAGACGTCGCAGAACCGATTTTTAGTGAGTGATTGGTGGTAAGAAGCGGTGAGCAAGATGGCCTAAACACAAATACTAATGACTCCATTACGCATTGTGTCTTGTATCTCAGTCACTAGCCAATTCTCATTGGCTGGTTGACAGTCAGATATAGTCAGTCGTGAAATTTCAAAAAGCGTAGATATGACTGGTCAAAATAAAATGCGCGTATTACACTACAGTAAAGTCATTTTGTTTCACTTACCCATACAGCGCTTTGAGAGCCTGGCATTACTTGTAAACGCATACAACACAATTTTTTCATGAAATTGAAATGTTCCAAACTAAACTGATCTTGATTGTGTGAGAATGCTATGTTGCTACGACGTACTGAATTCCAAATGGGTTTTGGTATGCTGTTTTCCCTATGAAATATAAAAAAAATATTATAAAATAAATAAATTTAATATAACATTCTTTAGTTCAAAATCTATGTTGATATAACTTACTTCAAAGTCATACTTTGCATATATTTTTCAAGGCCCGATGTTTCTATCATATCTTTCCTTGTGTAAAAAAGCATATACGCGTTCCACCATCGCTTTTGACGTTTATAGGTTACTCTCTTTATTGTCGAATCGAATACCTGAAACATCATAAGAAGAAGATAAGATTACTTTTGTGTTATTATGTAATTAAATAATAAAACGCGAAGGTCAAATTTTGCATCCTTTTATACGAAAATGATGTAGACTGTCTATGTTACTTGTGCTAAGTTTCATAGTTAATTTATATGGAAAAAATACAGAAAGCTAGTATTTTTCATAACGATAAATAAAAAATATATCTAAAAAAAGCCACTTCACACTTTCTCCATTTTCCACCCGAAATCGAGTCAATGCGTGAGAAATGCCAGAACTTAGCACCGCAGTTTGTCCAAGGTACCAGGGCGGAAATAAAAAATATATATAATATTCCTCGGAGTGGGAGACGTCAGACACTCACATTGCAACACGACGGCCACAGAAATATATTAAATTACTAAAATAAATATAACACATTATATCTTCTACATGCACTTGGATGTAAAGTATAACGTATATTACGTATCAGCAAGACTACTAATAAATTGATACAATACAAGACTACTAATAAAATACCAAAAAATTAACTTATGTTACTATGACTCACCTCACCCATATACTCCCCGCCAAAACATTGCGCTTTCATCTCTTCGTCGTCTTGCATTGCACATTCCGATACGTCACCGTCATCTAGTTTTACCCAGCGACTCGTTTCGCTATCATTGTCTCTGTACAATTTAATTTAACAAATATTAATCCTTATTTCAATTAATATTTGAAATACTAAGAAGATAAGATAGAAAGCCGACAGAGTATTTAGACGGTTTTAACAGAAAAAGTAAAATGAGCTTTTATAAAACTAGTGATTTTAGTTTGTACAAAATTTATCATGTAAAAGTTTTTGTTTAAAAGAAGGGGTAGTAAATTTATTTATTTAGACTGCAGCAAATAATTTAAAAGATGCTTCACTTTTTACGATGAAAATGTCAGTCTTGAAGTCTCAACAAATAATTTACATACTATGACTATTCGAGAAAAATATTTTAATTTGAGAACTTCTTATTTCTTATTAAAATTTACTTAAAAACCTCATTAATAATACCTTAAAAGTACATAAGAATAATAATGTCCGCCTGAGGCCTGACCCGAATGCACCACTATACCGCTGAGCTGGTAGTGCGTCTCAGGCGTGGTCTCTGCGCCATCCTCCCACAGCGAGGCGTCACCTTCCGCCCGCGCCAGACCCCACGCTGTAATAATTATTATTTAAATAACGTAGTCATATTCAAATTATATCTTGTTTTCTCGTAAAATTATATCTTGCAGTGTTGATTTCCGCCATCTATAATAGCCTTGAATGTGTAGAAAATGGAGAAATTAAGATTCCTTCGAATAACTGGAAGGCTGAGTACTAATTCTCTACGGTATACATTCCGTTAAACACGCGATTATGCGTATGCGTATATCGTCATATAAAATAAATTGATGATATTCAAGAGACACACATGAACTGAAAATAATATTACATGATATTTTTAGCATCACGTACCTGTATATGGTTCCACATCTAAATCTCGAGGAAATTCAAAGTAGTCGTTGAATTTAATTGCACAAACTTTTTCGAAATCATATTCAAATCTCTTCAACTGTATGACTAGTACTGGTGGTAATTTGTTTAAACATAAGCGCTTCACAGTTACGACCTAAAAAAGAATTAATTGATAACAAAAAGCGCATACTTAGTAAAAATAAGAAATTTATACTGATATTTAACTAAGGATACACAAAATACTTGATTTATTATAAAATACATTAAATAACTACCTTCTTGCTACATTTGTCGCAATAATACGCATCGGCACCCTCCAAGAGTTCTCCTCGTACGTAAGCTTCTAAAGATTCTTGCAGCCTTGACATGTTTCTTATATCTAAAGAAACCACACTAAATGGCTCTTCTTTGCAATACCTACAAATTAATAAGTCATAATTAAAAATAATTTTAAATTAAAGAACTTTCATAACTATAAGGATTAAAATAGAATAGTACCTATGAGGGCAACCTTTACAAATTTTCTGATCTGAATAAGTTCCACCCATTGTTTTAGCCATTAATTGCTCTTGACCCAATGATTTCAATGCTTCGTCCAATGACTCTACTAGTGACATAAAAAATTCTACGGCATCTTGCTGCTCCCGCAAATTCACAGGTTCTCCTTGGAGCCTAATATAGCGAATAAATACATAATCAGAAATAAATAAAGCGTTAACATAATATAAAATGGTAAATGACTTAAAACTTACTTAAAATGAGCCCATAGTCCTCTAGGAATGTAATATTGGAGTTTACTATAGTGTAAATGTGCAAATATGGCTTGAACTTGTTTAAGTATTGTGATATTGTAGTCTCCGTTGCCCTAAAATAGAAAATGTTACATTTATATTATATTTTTTTATAATCATAATTAGAATTCAATAATTATCTAATTTTTAATTACCTCCACATTGTTTTCTAGAATACTGTGATGATGTGCTTCACCTGAAAAGTCTTCATTCGGATCAGTAGCAGCTCCTGCAATGATTTATTAAATGTACAAATGTTTGTAGTATTAATTTTATATGAAAAAAAATGGAATGTATGTAATGTAATGTATAATCATTGTATGTTTTGTTTTATATACTATCTTTTGTTTTATATTATTATTGGTTTCTATGCTATGAATGTAAAATAGAGTGGATACAGATTTAAATCTCATTTTTTTGTCTATTTTCCATTTTAATAAATCATATAAGAAAAGTAACACTGCATGCACTCACCTTGCACAGCTAGAAGCGCGTCGCGGACCGCCCTCACACAGTAGAGCTGCTGCAGTACAGAGTTCATATAACAAGTGGCGCCCGCGTTCTTCAGGCCTACAAGCCCCGCCGCCGGCCTCGGGCCTACACACGGCATATACTCCCACTCCGATAGACCCATTGTTTTATCTGTACACATTATTTTTGTAATCATATTATATATTTATTACAGAGATTTTTAAGTTAATATTGTATTGTATATATGTTAGCGCAGTGACATGGTAAAAATTACATGTAATAAGAAATTTTGTTACAGCTATAATTATACATTTCGGAATAAAATAATTTTTAATTCAATTAATCATGTATATTTTTGGTATTCGAAAATACATTTTTAGAAAACCCGACATTTCGTACAGTTGACAAAAATCCATAGTCACGGGTACCGTAACAGATAATACCAAAAATATACGCGATCAATCCGGTTAAAAATTGTTTTATTTCAAAATGACATATTTCTTTTTCATTTAAATATATTTAGAAAAACTAACAGACAAAGAATATTCAAGCAACTGACCACTATAAAACATTTGATCGAGTAAATTCGCCAGAGCGGCCATATTGGGCACGCAGGCGTGCACCAGCGCCAGCAGCAGGTCGGTGGCGGCGGCGGCGGCGCCGGGCGTGCGGCACAGCGGCGTGGCGCCCTCCTCCGTCGGCTCGCCCTCGTCGCCCTCGCCGCCCATGCGACACCACGCCCACGAGTACGGCCAGAGGAACTCCGTTGTTACTTCCTAATTTTAATAGACAAAGTTTGTGTAATATGTTTTGTTTTTCAGCGTCACGTTTTTTACTGTACTACTACTGTAGCAGGGTAATTAGAGAGAACCTAGTGTCAAGATGCCAATTTTTGCCCGAAATTGAGACATTACCTGTTAATTGAGACATTACCTGTTGCGTGGCGTGGCGTTTTATCTTAAATCAGAGATCTGAGTGGAGAAATGAACATAGTTTAAATATAATCAATTTATGGAGTGGGTCATCCAACAAACGCACAACCACCATGTTTATAGTCAGACACTGTCCTACTGCGTCACGTAGTGGAGTTGTGGAATATAAATCACGAATAAAGTATATTATATAATAATACAATACATAAGGTAGGCTACATAATCAACAGAAACCACTCTCTATCGGACCTAATGAAATATCTGTAATATTCATAATAATGAATATATCTGTAATATTCATAGCAAGTTTCACAAATATCTTGAAATCACTTTTCATAATACCAAATTTCGTTGTTTTGTTAAAATATATTTTAGCCGGGCACTAAAAACTGCACTTAATGGCTTTACTCTGCTTACCTTAATAAGTCCAGAATCTTTATGATCAGGATGGGCACCATACTGAAACTTCACTTGAGCTGGTACATGCGTAAATAACTCTTTTGTCAGGTTGAGATGACCTTCTAATAGCGTGTCATCTAAAATAGCTGGATTCACTCGCACAGCACGTAGCCACTCCACCTTAAAAGACAATGATATAAATGTGAATTATTATTTTGATAAATGAGGAAAGTTATTGATTATTTTTTGTGATTACTTTTTAAAAAAACATATTATTTAAACTTAATAATGTTCCTTAGAAATTATAAAGACTTTTTTTTGAGTACGAAAAATAATTGAGCTCCATACAATTGTAATGGCCGTTATTTATAAAATAACAATTTTTTACTAGATACATACATAATATAAACACAATATGTTTACCAAAGTAACATTATTTGTATTTTTTGTTTGCCTGTCTATTTGTTTCAGCTGATCTCTAGAACAACTTCAACGATCTTGACGAGACTTTGACTGGTAGACAGCTAATATAACACATGCAATAAGGACTACTATAGGTTACTTTTATATTTCTTTGATAAATACTACTCCGAAGTAGTCATGTTTATCGCCAATAGTTTCAATAGATAAAAGCGGTAAATACCTCAATAGCCAAATCCTCCAGCGTTCTAGAAGTGGGTCCCGCAAGTGACACGAGACGACACAGCAGCTGGAGGAACTGCTGCGCGTTGCGCGCGTGCGCCGTGAGGCGGGGGTTGGCGGCGGCGCCCCCCGCACCCCCCAACGCGGTGAGCGCGCCCCGAGCTCCCCCGCCGCCGCCCCACGCGCACATTGCTAGCAACTGCTCTGCGCACGATACTCGCACCTATACAAATTAAACAAATTATATTATAAATAACTACAACTAGTAGAAATAATAAGAATATACATATTTTTAGTTTCACGCTGTATCCCGCACACAGCAGAGTGGGCGGAAGGAACCTAAGGTTAAGACACTCCATCCCCACTTTCCGCCGAATTCGGAGGCATTGCGTATTAAGTGACGGAACTTAACGCCACCAGAGCGATGGTCATGGGTATGATACCTTTGTCCAGGGTCCAGGGGAATGTTTATATATTATTATCATTTCTCTGCTCTGGTAACTAAGAAAAGCGCGGCATTGAGTTTTGCCTAAAAGGCAAAACACGCAATTTACCGATTTTTCGCGTGAAGTGTTGAACGTAACAGTACAAAAATAGTAGGAACATGCGTGAAGCTGAAAAAATGAAATTTTGTAAATTATTATATTTAGTGTTATAAGTCACATGTGTACATCTTACTCACTTGAGGATTAGGACAGTCAATCATTAAGTACAGTGCCATATCTTGCCACCACGACTCATGGAGAAGAGATTCTAGATGGCCTCCACCCAATGCAATGCATATAGTTACTACTTCCATACATTCTCGCACCACTGAAATAATTATTAGGGCTCTATAAAGAATTGTATATGTGAATCATTTAGTTTTCCCCTATTCCCCTCATCAAAAATAAATAAATAATATTAACAAATAGTTAAAAAAATAAAATCTATAATAAATATTCGTTTAAAGCCAAGAATTAGAAAACGTGAAATAACAATAAATAAAAAACTTTTAATATCAATAGTTAATCACATTATAGAACAAAAACCCCTCTACTATAATATGTATTAGTCAAACAAAACTTACATATAACATCGTCAGAATGCACAAGGCCGTTGTGATCGGAGGGTTGCGCTACAGAGTACGCGAGTGCGTACAGCGCACGCACTGTGGCCGCCGTCGGCACGCGCCACCACACCAGTGACGACACTGAGTCTCCATCTTCAGTGCTGGTTACCACCTGTTTTATATACGATATATAAAAATATTTCTAGGCTATTCAATTTATTAGTTTTATTAGTGTCGGGTTTTAACGACAGTGGAAATAAAATTATCACCTACGACTTTTGGTTCTAACATCGAATACAATAATCCTATACTGAAATATTATAAGTTATTTTTTAGAATTTAAACGAAATCATTACTTAGTAAAAAATCGTTCCTGTTTTGACCTTCAAATTGCAGTCTTAATAACTTAATTTACTTCATTGTAAATTATTTGATTAATTCTACATTATAGTTTAATTTTCGAGTATTAATAGCAAATTAAAATAAAGTAGTTTATAATAAAACCACAAATAGCGTTGCATAATCACCTGTTCACCTAAACTGTTCGCCAACTTTTCAGCTACTGCCTTAACAATTAATTCACAGTTATGATTTGGAACCGTCTGAAGTGCTTCTCGTAATATTGTTACATCCATTCTGTAAATGTAAAAATAAATGAAAGTTATTGTTTCTTTTATTATTTAAGAAATTACTTCATATTAATATTTTATATAGTTAATAGACGCAATAAAATTTACCTTAAATCTTTATCTACTGTTGTATCGGAACCATCGGGTGCCAAAATTTCAAATAAGTGTCCTAGAGTATATAACGCCAATTTAGCCAATCGAACCAATGCTAAGTAACCAACTCTGAAAACCAAAAAATAAAATAAAGATCATTTTATTTAAAAAATACTACCTTTTCATTTGAATTACACAATATGTATACGAAAATTACCTTCTAGTGTGAGGCGCGGCATCTTTTAAGAATTCACAATCTGATAAACACTGAACTAGAAGTGGTGCTTTCTTGACGCAAGCTAATTGAAAATTTCGGTTACGTTCCAACCTCGTATCTGATGATGGCATTACCATACTGTACAGGACCTATGTAACCATAGAATATATAAACATAATTACAAACATGTTATTTACCACAATATTCAATTATATTATGTTGATCGTAACAAACCTCTATACTATATGCCACAGTAGGTGGAGCTGGCCCATAAAGCATATCTCTTAATTTTGTATCATCACGACTGAGAAGAGCTTCTGTTAATTTCTCCGCCTAAAACCAACTTACAATTAACATTGTATATACTAAAATATATTTCATATAATATGTAATTGAATCAAAACATACAGTTTGCTTGTGACTCGGACATATCTGCGACAGTAAATGCGCTGCTTCTGTCAGCTGAGGATGTCCCTTTGTAATCCCTATGTGTTCTAGTTCTAAAATAAAAGGTATATACCATGACCCCTGGGCGAATAGCTGAAAAATAATATAAAAATTAATGTCAAATCTATTTTTACTTCTGCACGACATTTAATATACTTCAAAAAGTAAAAAAAATCAAACATTTGTTTGTAGTGAACAAAGGAGCATTCTCCTAGACTAATAGATTATAAGCAA
This sequence comes from Dryas iulia moderata, assembly GCA_019049465.1. NCBI lineage: Eukaryota > Metazoa > Arthropoda > Insecta > Lepidoptera > Nymphalidae > Dryas > Dryas iulia. The sequence goes on from CM032417.1 coordinate 7,157,968, forward strand.
TATTAACTAGTTTTTGTTTAGTGTATTTACAAAAATTTTAAATAATATACAGATGTTCGGCGGTCATCGGTAAGAAAGACTACGCGGCCGATAACCCATAAGATGGACAGAGCTCTTGCACTAAGTTTTCCATTATCGATTTGTTTGTTTGTTATTACAGTCTATTGACTATAGATTTAAAATTCTCGAAAAACGCCTGACCATATTTCAAGACAATTCATGGCAGGACCATTCCGACGAGAATGTATCAATAATAGGAAAAATCAACCATTACTTACAACTCCAGGTAGCGCATGCTCTAGCGTGGGTGGTAAAGGCGGCGACGACGTACTCGAGTCACTACTTGATTCATTAGAAGATCCACACCCGCCACTCCCACACACTTGCCCGTCATAAACCTAAACAATTATATTTTTATTTCTCAATATGATTAATATCTGTGAATGATAATGTATTATATTGATAAACCAAAATTACCTTAGCAACAATGACAGTTTTGTCTCTAAGATGTATTTGAGAGAGTATTTTACGGTCATGACTTGTATCCAACAATTCCCCATTAACATACAATTCTAATTTGTTTATATACATTTCTAATTTAATATTGCTATCAGATGCACACTTTAATCTGAAAAAGATAAAAATTAAAAATGTTAGAATCCCAAAATATTATAAAATGTAAGATCCCAAAACGAAAAAAACAAAAATCTTAGAGTAATATAAATACCTTCTCTGAATAGCAGAACGTAAAGAATGTAATGTTTCATTTGAATGAGAAAACAATTCCACATCATCGATTTGCTTTTGCCCAGTTTGAAAATTAAACCTTACTATTATAGTACATTGCCTGCCTCTACCAGATCTATATATTGGTAGAATTTGTCGTTCTGCAGTGAATCTTCTATCACATTCATTAATGTATTCTTGTATGGCACGAATTACTCTACACATTCTTGTACAACACTCTGCAACATCTAAAATTTATATTTTAAAAATTAGAGAAGGATATTTTTACAAAATATGTCTGTATGTGTGTTTCCATGGCTCCCATTCCTCAATATATTTCTTTAAAATCAACAACACAAAGCGATTAAATTATTAGGTCCGTCTGTTTGTATGTCAACGATTGAAATGACATGATTTTATTTGATCTAACTGAAAATATAATGAAAATACTGACCATTTTGAATTGAAACTATTACAAACGCATTAATCGATCACTATGATCTGGATATAAAAAATCGCAAGAGTACATAGTATTTTATATTAAGTATTTCGTTAAATTGAGTTGTATAGTTTGTATAAAATTTGTGAAAAAGGCAAAAAAAAGATTTTATTTACGTCAACATTACGTGCTCATTATTTTTGAGCTTTACGCTGTATCCCGCCCAAAGCAGGGTAAGTCTAAAAAATATTTTTTTATAACACATACCAGCCAAGTCCATCTCCTTTTGCAGGCGCTGCGTGCGCGCGCAGCAGTGCGTGAGGAAGGCCTCGTGGTGGTGCGCGGGCGACAGCGCGGGCCCGGTGCACGTGCTCACCTCGCGCAGCAGCTCCGTAGCGCGCGCTGAGATTTCATCCTCGCACTCCGTTATCACCTATGCGAGAAAATTTAATTAAAAATCGTGGTATCTAACGTGGAGAGCAATGTCAAGAGACTATTCTCTACTTTCCACCTGCAATCAAGCATTGCTCGGTAAGTGCCGGAACTCAATGCTACGCTTTGTCTTAGGTACCAGAGGGAAATGAAAATATTTTAAATATAATTATTTTCCACAAAGTGGGAATCAAACCCACAACCAATCGCGTTTAGAATCAAATCTGTACCACTGCACCACAATCGATTAATAAATTACTTTACTTCTTTAAGATATTATTATTATTATGTACGTTGTGTAAAATATTACATTAGATAAACAAAATTTGGCTTACCCTCCATAAATAATCTAAGCCTATGAGATCAGCGTCATTTAATAAAAAACTACGGCGTTTAACTTTAAGTTTGCCTTCTTTGGAATTCACAGCTTTAAAAAATCTGGAAAAAAATATCAATAACATTATAATTTTTAATTATAATTATTTAATAATCATATAACTTCTAGTATATATAGTGACACCATTACCTCTCGAAACATTTAATTCCGGAATGAGTTAGTAAATTTGGGGGCAGTGTCATAATGTTTCGTCGAAAAAAATGCAAGTTAATATTAGGATCCAGATCGGGTTCCTCGCCCATGAGTTTGCTGAACCATCGAAAACACGCTTCACGGTCTCCCAAGTGTGCAGGTCGTTCAGCAAGGCAAATCCAAATTTGTTTCGCCTAGAAACACAATAACAGTAAATATATAAAGTATGTACTTTATATATGTATATAAGCTAATGAGTAAATAAGCATTAAATAAATTAGTAACTCTAAATATTTAATACCTGTTCAGCACAAAGCCACAACTGACCATCCTTAAGTAAAAAACGAAGAAAGCTAAGTCTTTCGTGTACTTGTGCGGCGTGTGGATATCTCCCATCTGGTAACCAGTTTTCCCAATCTATTTCACCCTCCACTGAAATATAAAAACATATCAATAAAAAATTATCAATTGAATATTACAAGCACATCTTATCCATCCTACGTAAATAAAATTTCAATAATCCACTTTGCCAGTATAATAATGGCAAGAATCTAGAAATAACTTTTAAAAAGAAATTGAGGTTATTGTGGTGCAGAGATAGCAACTAACTATAAATGAGTTATGAATTCAAGCCAACCCAGGAATTATATATATAATATATACGTTTCTCCTCTTCCATTAAACAAAACTCATAAAAAGACCGAAAAATCATTTAAAAATCTCTTACACAATTAAAATTTAACAAAAACCAAAAATTTTAAAAATAAAGATAGACAAAATCCTCACCAGCTAACTTAGTCCTAACTGCGTCCATATACTGTGTGAGAGAATCAGTAACCAGTATCACCAAGGAGTGTTGCGTCTGCAGGCGGTCGATGAGCTCCTGGCGCGTGACGTGCGGCCGCACGCCCGACCCGCCGCCCGCCTCGTACAGGCAACAGATCTCGCGCATCATCTTCAACGCCGGCAACACCCACTTGTCGTTGTTCTTTAATTCCTCTACGCATCTGAAATTATTTCATATTAGAGGTGTCTAGTAATAATAATAAAAAATATTATGCGGGGCATAGTAGGAAAGTCACAAACAAGAGAATCTAGTTGGACACTCCGTTGTCCATCTTTCGGGGCAAAATTAGAGTTATTATTATTAGAAAGGCGGACCTCAATACCGTCCTTTGTCTTTCTTACCAGCGCGGAGAAATAAAAATAATTTAAACATCATTCTCCGAAGTTAGATTGAAGTCACAACCATCATATCAGACGCTATATTTTTAATTTTTGATTCACTTGTAAATTATCATTAGAGTAAAGAAAAAGAGGTACATGTGTCAATTGTGAATTCGATTTTAACTCAGGATTTAAAATAAACTTATAAATATAAGTATTTTCTAATTCATCTGTCTAGTTCGTCAAAGCAGCATTCACATCACGGTACCGTCAAAAAACGAGCTCCGCTTATTAACAGTTGGAATGCAGAGAACGGAGTGTCGTAAACCTAGACGCTCTTTTTTAAGTCCAGAAGAAACGTGGGAAGAGAAAAAACATACATGTTTTAAGTTAATAATTCATACTTACTTGTCTAACCATAAAGTTTTTTGAGCATCACGATCCTGACTACAGCTATAGTCGAGTATTTTTATAAGGTTTGCTAATGCTACATCCATTATTTCGGTGCAAACTTCATCTGAATGTGCCAAGTTCCAAAAGAGTACTAAAACCTTAAAAAATATGCTTGTTATTATTTATGTTCAAAGTGTAACGCTTTATTTGGAATGTTATTAAAATAATTCTAACAAAAAGAACGCATTTGTAACAATATCAAATATAGAGCACAATTTTAATTATTTTTTTATTCGTACGCTTACGACAGTATTTTTTTCCATATGTATATGCAACGAAGGAAAAAAAGAATTATTTGTCGCTCCTTTTATTTCTTTCAGTATTATTTAATGACTTTTCATTTCTTAAGTTATTCTTATATAAATAATGTATACCTTGTTAGCCATTACGCCGTCTTTATCATCTTCAGCAAGTCTCCGTATTACTTCTAACAATTTGTCACTTTGTTTCTTACTAGATGTTGCCCAGCTTGCCTACAACAAAAATTTACATACAAAAAATATAATTTTTTCTTACCTGATAATTGATATACAAAAAATTATAATAATTTGCATTTATTACCTTAAAACAATCAAACAAATGATCAAGTTGGTCGGGCGTGAAGTCCCAAGCCAACTTGGCTAAGAGATCGTGGAGGTTTTTCACTATAGCTTCATGTTTCCCATGTTGGGCTCTCCATATGGCGTCCAAGTCGTCCCTAGTCAGTGAATTTTCTTTTATCATAAATCTGAGCATTTTTTCCAGTCTATCCACATATTGAGGCTGATGAAGGGAATCCCGTAATACTATATCTACTACCTTGTTTTCGCGAATCCAATTCTGTAATAAAACACAGGTTATTAAATGGTCATTGATTGATTGTGACTGTGCAAATTATGGTTTGAGACTGGATCTTCACTTTAGAAGAATTTTTATTTGTAATTTGTGTTAATTTCTTTAGCATAAGATATGGTTCGCCGTTGGGTTCCGCCACCTAACCAGGAAATAGAAAACGAGTGTTTTAACAGTAGGTTATTTACCCTGCTAAATGTGTGAGAGAAGTAAAATACATGAATATTAAATTTGTACAAACTTTTAAAAATGATCTTAGTAACATATATAATGTACATACCGTTATAACAGCAGGAGTTAGCCATTCTGGTTTCGGTTGCTGTGATATTGTACTGATTAGTTGATTAATTTCATTCAAAGCAGACATTTTTCCATTAAATGACGACATTTGTAATAGACGTAATATCATCTTCAGCCGAAACATTTCTAAGGCTGTAAAGATTATAAGTCTTATAATTCCATCTTACTTTACTAGTACAAAGAATAAAAAATAAAAAAGTAGAATGTAGTTAAATATAAAAAAATAATATAGCTTCAGAGCAATATTATTTTTTATATTGAAAGAATAACTTAAAATAATAAATTCTTTTTTTATACCTTGTACTTTGGCATTGACAGTGGTGAAAGGTATATATTATGACAAAATAATAATAAATAAACATGTTTGGAAAAAAACATAGTCTTGGAAAGACTTGAAATATGATTAACATGTTTAATCCAAAAGCGTGTTTATAAGTACATAGTAGTACACTAGTGTTTCTGCGATGATGGACATAACTTAATTTATTTAATATCTTAACTATCATAACTTTATAAATAAAACAATTTTTCGAACAAGTTACAAAAAACTTATATATAAAGACAAATTTCAGAAATCATTTTTTGAATGTTCTCCTCTGAAATTCCTCGCCAAAGTAGTCACGTGACACGTAACGACATTGGCGAGAAATTTCAGAAAGAACATTCAAATAATGATTTCTGAAATTTGTTTTTACGCAAGAACACCTAAAACATGGAATAAAATAATAAATGTATGATATTTATATAGCTAAAACGATTAATATTCCTATTTTGTAAACAAACAAGACAAATTCATTTAAATAACTTATTCCCTACAAAAGTGTACATTTATAAACACGACACAAATGTCTAAAAACATGCAAAAGAAGCTGATGTGGCGATACTTGTGCAACGATGACTTTAGGTAAACAACAGACGATGTAACGGCTTAGGGGAGGAAATGTCACTTCGCCCCTTAGCAGCTACAGGGTCGGCTGCCAACCTTGCTTCAAATTATTGCTCCCAACCATATATTTTTACTATTCATTAAATTTTTTCATTATAACTAATAATATGCTTAACTCCTTAGGCTGAAATAAATGTATGGTGATCAACACTGACAAATTAAATACAATAAATGTATTGGGTACATAAAACACAAAAGAATCTGAAAAATTACAAACATTTGTTGCAAAATTATCTTTAATACTAATGATAGTGCATTACATGATATATATATTAATATTCATAATATTTTCAAGTAATATAATTGTATTATAGTATGAAAAAATTAACGAATATTAAAATATCAGTTATTTTCTTTAAAATCTATGAACTATGCACTTAAAACTAAATTGATTTTACATTCAACTCAATAACAATATTTTTTTAAAATAACACATATATCATAGAGACATTCATTTACAAGTAAAGCATTTTGAAATGTCAGCACTTATCAAATATTATTCATAAAAATTAAAAGTACTCACATTTAAGTAAACTGTGATGCTGAGGAGTTTTGATTGAAACACATTTACAAGCTCTGATCAAACACGACACTATGTCTGTTTTGTTTTCACTCCCTCTTGCTTCCCGTTTCAACTCATCATCTGTTAAACTCTCTAGTAATGTGGGTATACATTCCTTAAACACAAATAAATAATTGAAATATACAAATCAAATAATGTATTAGAAACCTTTATTAAAGAATATATTTACTAACCAATACAGGGAGAAGGTAAATGGTGACAGTGTGTGGTGTTAGAAGATCGTGACATAAACCCAAGGGACGCAAAAGCTGCCAGACAGCAGCTACACGTGTTTCACCATTAGTTGACTGTTCTAAAGAAGATGGTTGTTCATTTCTTGTTAATGAGCTCTAAAACAAAATAACAAAATTGTAACATGTCTAGTTGTAAAAATTACATAAGTCTAATAATGTATCATAACAACCTCAATGCTATCTGTTATAGATGGCATATTTTCATTGGAATTTGATTTTATTTCCTCATTTTCCTTTTCAGTAATTTCATTTAAAACTTTTTCTTCACTAATTACAGATGATGTTAATTCTGATTTTTTAAAGCCCATTATTGTTTCAAATCTTTCTCTTAATTTTACAAAACCTCCTGCTTGGCCAAACCTGCAAATGACAATAACTTATATTAAATTTCTGTACTTATAGCATTTTAGTGAAGAAGTTAAACTTGTGCTATTAGATTATTGGGCTTTCATGGCATTAAAAATAAAAGCAAATTACAAATTAATGAGATGGACCAGCCATCCTCTTGGTGTACGATGATCTTGTGACCGGGCAAAAACTTCACATTCTTGAGTCGAGCCTGGACCTGCTGTTGCAGTAACATTTGCTACTGACAAGCCTTCACTTGTTCTTGATGCATTAAATGTGTGAAACCTAAATATTAAAAAAATATAATTAAGATAAATATAATTCACATTAAATAAAAATATATAATATAGAAATAAGTCATACTTATTATTTGGATTGAAAGCCATGTATAAAAGATGTAAAAATCTAGGGTCATCTAATTTCATGGCACATAACTTCACCAATTTCTCACAGTTTGAACGTACACATTGCTGGATGTTGTTTTTCCATGATGATACAGCATCATCAGTAAGTATTTTTGTAAATGATACAGTCAGGGCATCATTGTAAAACCGTTGACAAGATAGATTATTCACATCTTCACCTATGTGTTGGAAAAAATATGATGTCATTACATCAAGGTCAAATTTATTTATAAATTATGTATAATGTATATATATAAAATAAAAGACCTTTTGTAGCCAATTCAGTTGAAGCAATTAGAAGAGCTTCTAGTTCCTGTTCTGGCAAAACAGGTACCACCCATCTGGGATGGGAAATTTTCTCTTCTAAAGCTTTTAACTTAGCCTCGGGGAATGTCATCTGTAAATATAATGTATACATATTAACCTATTAGATCACAATATTGTTCATTTATTAAAAAAATATTTTGTCAAGAGTGAAGTTGATACACAAGTAATTCATGTATAATAAATTAAACAATACATAACAAATATAGTAAACTCACCTCCCCGGGCATTTGATCTTGTTCCTTCATTGATATTGTCATTATTACAACATATCCCTAATCATTTCACCTTTCCTTGAAGGGAAAATTAATTTCAAAATTATGTTACTAAACTACTTAAGATATTCGCAATATTAATGTAAGTACTTTTGTATGAACTTCAATTTTCAATATGAAATAAAACCCGTCAATTTTCTATAGGAAAATAGGAAAGTAAAGCTCCCATAAGTTCTAGAAAAGAAAAATTACACCAATTTCATTTTTATTTTCGCAGTGAAGAATACATATAATCAATATATTCACATTGTCATTTCACACGTTGAGATATAAAAAGATAGAATTAAAATAGTAGCGCTAGTCAAGTCATTTCCAAAGAGTAAACATGTTTTGAATATTAACCCGAGAAATTGTTTAAAAATCACATTAAAATAATATTTCTGATCAGCCGGCGCGACAAAATGGCGTCATTGTCCTAAACAAGGTAGACAATAAGAATACTACAAGAAATTTACATAAGATCTGCAAACGACTATTTACTAGTAAAGTATAAATAAATTATATTTAACATTACCTTACTGATATACACAATTACAGTAAAATTTTAAAATCACAAATATGTACTACACTTTGACGTAATAACGAAAATAGATGAAATATTTGAAAGGTTTGTTATGGTACATGTATCGTATTTCGTTGAAAACAATTTTATGAAGTCATCAAACATTTATGATTGCTAAAAAGAAATTTCTTAATCATATTTAAAAATATATATGTTATTCAATATTTCCTTAATGCTTTTGAGTAACACTACAAAATAATTTAAAGACCCCCATACACATGGCGTATAATCTATAAATCTGTATTTTTTTTTTCACGTACCTTAGAAATTATAAGTTATAAAAACGATAAATATGATATATATATAAAGTCACAAAATACAGTTTATAATTAATAAGTAACAGCTAAAATTATTAAATAGATATTATTAACTAAATGATTCACTATATTAATTGCCTAAGCTGTCCTTACAACTTCAAGTATTAATTTTAATTTCTCTGTCTAAATTTTATCCACAGTGACAAGTGAAATTCAGTTAAAGTATACAGTTATATTTAATTATAATAATGATAAATATTAACGCAAAGTAAGTCACATATATCGTGAGAATGTCTATGTTTAGGGAATTTTCACATATCTTGCAAATCCATCGATATTTTCAAGAAAATTAAGAAGCTTCAGCTTTTTATTTATACCATTAACGAATTTGACTTTTTCCAGTGTTTACGGAAGACTGGGTCAGTTTCTGTGATCTCAGATGCTTGCAGTCGACGAGCACTGTGAGGTAGTTTTAGTGAAATTACAGACATTCGAGTCTCCAAACGGGCTAATTCTCGAAATAGGCTTTTCATAAACTTAAGATAGTTTAGCCATTTTTATGTAACTTATATCTATAGAAAATAGACGGAGTACATCAACTAATGTTCTAATGGCTAAAATTTAGCCATTTTTATGTAACTTATAACGATAGAAAATAGACGGAGTACATCAACTAATGTTCTAATGGCTAAAATTGGACATGTTTTAAAACATGATATTTACTTATAAAGCTTGGAGTAAGAAGAGTTTCATGGAGCTGTACAACGTTTAACAGGTTGTGTAGGCCGATCCTTGTTATGGTATTATTTAAATAATTTTAATTTCCTTGTTATGGTATACAGTTGACGTATCCCAACTTAAATGATAACGGCGTCGTTACCATCTTGCCTCGCCGGAGTCCCATACAACCACGTCTCGAATCCCCACTCGGGCTGGTATCCGTAACGAATTTCAAACATTAAAAAAAATCCCAACTTAAATAATCTATCCACGCGCTTCAGACAGTTTAACTCGTTTACCATATCGATATTTACTGTTATAAATATCGATTCTCTATATCCCAATTACCTAGGAATGAAAATACATCACTACCGATATAGTGTATCATCTGTGCTTACGGTGTAAACAGAATTCGAGTGAGAGTAGCACGATACTAAATCCTAAATAGCAGTAGTATTATCACATGAGGTATTTAATACTATTACACGCTGTCTGATATTTGGCGACAAAGTATGTTTGAACAAATAAATTATTATAATATAATATCTGAAATACAGGAGTACCTTATACATAATGAACCCTAAAAGTCCAGAAGCAAGAAACCGTGATGATAGACCATTCGACGGTTTAAAAATATCAAATTCAGATGTTCTGCATAATTTGGATGCACGAAGTCCATGTCCACGTTGTAGCAAGTCTAGAATGTATTTTTGTTATACTTGTTTCGTTCCAGTTATTCAATTAGAAGGACAAATTCCTATGTGTAGGGTAAGATAAAATTAACCACTCTCTACTTGTGAAGTACTTTTCTGTTTATATAGTAATTTGAATTTTGAAATATTTTCAGCTCCCCATTAAAATTGATATAATTAAACATAAACGTGAAATAGATGGAAAAAGTACAGCTGCCCATGCAGCAGTTTTGGCACCTAAAGATGTAAATGTTTACACATATCCAGAAATACCTGACTACGATTTAAATGGGAAGACAGTTTTATTATATCCAGGAACTGAAGCATGTACTGTAAGAGAATTATTTACAGGTAAAGCTTGCTGCAAGACTTACTCAGAGAATGTTTTAGCTGAGTTACCTCCAGGATACAATGTTGGCACATTGATGACTAGAATCTTTGATTCTGAGTTAGAAAATAATGAAATATTTCATGTTGCAAAATTACCTATAGAAAGATTAATCTTGATTGACAGTACATGGAATCAAAGCAGAGGTATATTTGCAGATGAAAGATTGCAAAGATTACCCAAAGTTGTTTTACAAAATAGAATATCTCAATTTTGGCGACATCAGAAAGGAAGTCCTCGTTGGTATCTTTCAACAATAGAAGCATTGCATCAGTTTCTGCTAGAGTTACATGCTAATGCATGGGGTCTCAGTGCATATTATCAAAATGAACTTACAAAACATTACCCAAAACATAGCCAAGAACATCATGCTTATTGCAAGCCCTATGAGGGACAATATGATAACCTCCTATACTTTTTTAAATTTATGTATGAAAAGTTACACACCCTTTATAAACATGAAGATATGTTGGCATATAAAAGGCCAATGAAACTTTAAATTAAAACAAATGTTAATAGTAATATAAGAAAAAATAAAAGAAAAAAATGTAAATAAATCTTATATTTGTCCTAAAATGAAAAGGAAATAATGCTTGGTTGGAATGAAAGTTTGTTTTACATTTCTACATGATGAAAAATGAAAGTCTCAATTTTCATGATAATACTATCATTTGTTGGATGGATACATAATAAATTTAAGTGACATAAAAAAAATTAAATAAATTTACATCTGCAGTTTTTCTGTTTCTTTACTATAAAAATATTAACATATTCTGAAATAAAATATAATTCAGTTATGTGTTTATCTTTAAAATGTTATATGTGACACTCGAAATATAGTATCGCTTATATATCATAAAATTTTATCATTTTGTGGCATCCAATATAATGAAACTTATGTGTGGTTGTGTCTTGCCACATTATTACTTAATTTCAAAATTAAAATATATTATCAGTTCTCATAAATCATAATGTATATATATTTTACAGCTTGCGTAAATCTAACACAAAAACACTTCCATCACTGGCACTTGCTCCAACCTTGGTACCACGAGAATTCCAACAAACTTCAAAAATACCTCCTGTTCCCTTGTATGAGTGAACTAGGCCACCAGTTTGAGTCGACCATATGTGGACACATTTATCAAATGAGCCACTTGCTAAAAATTTACCATCTGGTGAAAATGCAACACTGTAGACTGGTTCTGTATGTTTTGTTAGTGTGTGTATACATACTCCTCTTTCTACATCCCATAATCTTACGGTAGAGTCAAAAGATGCACTAGCTAGAATTAAATTCATGTTAGGGTTTTGTGTTCCTGGTCCTGTTGGAGACCATTTTATGGTATATATTTCCTTAGAATGAGCTTTTAAATCATGAACACAAGTGTCTTGTTTCATGGACCATATTTTAAGTGTCATATCATCAGAACAAGAAGCAAGTAATTGTCCTTGAGGATCCCATTTAATTGCATTAACTTCATTCTATAATAAAAAAGAAACAAAATTTAATTAAACCTTTACAACAAATTTAATCATACACAGTGGCATCACACTACATAGTGTCAAGACAGTCCATTCTCAGTGTTCAAGGCAGACTTTTCATGCTGAGATTTGTCTTGTTCACCAGAGCAAGGAAATAAGAATAACTAAATTATGACCACTTCTGAATGGGAATTTCCTAAGACCAATTCTGATTAGCCAGATTCTATCCCATTGTGGCCTCATAATCATACTCTAAAATATCTATATTTTACTTACAGTATGCCCTTGGAAACTCTTTATTGGTTTGTCAACATGTAGTTTACAGACATGTATACATTGATCCGTAGAGCAAGATGCAAATGAATTATTAGTTTGCCAATCAACATCAAGCGCTGGTGCAGCATGAAAAGAGAATTGTTGGGTACATTGTCCAGATGCAGCATCCCATATTATAGTAGTTTTGTCAACCTGGAAAAAATAATTTATTACATAAAATATTAATCACTAGTATGTACACATGCTTTATGAACCTGATAATTTTAAACAAGTAAAATCACTGCATACATACCCCTGCACTCAAAATATAATTTCCTCTTTTATTCCATTTTAGTGCAAAAATTGGTCCCTTATGTTGACCTAATGTGGAAGCTAAAGTACCATCTGTTGTCCAAATACGAGCATATCCATCATATGACCCAGTTGCTAATAGATTACCATCACACTAAAAAAATGAAAAATGATTTAGTAATCTGACTACATCACTATCACTGTAAAATCTACAATAAATTATTAAACTTACATTCCAGTCTAATGAAGTGACATCCTTATTACTGGGCACTTCAGCTCCACCTTTCTGAATACAATGTCTTAATACAAGTTGGTTAGGAGTAGTAGCAGGGTTGTCAGACATATCCCATATTCTAAAAGTAACAACTCATACTTATTCATGATAGTTACTTTAAATAAAGTAAAAATGACATTAAGAAATATAATATATTTTACCTAGCTGTACTGTCTCCTGAACCACTGGCCAAAAGATCTGTGCTAGGGTTCCAGGCACATATAAAAACTTCAGATTCATGGCCTCTAAGAACAGTTGCTTTACTAGCAGGAATTTCTATAGATTGATCTACATCCATATTTTCTGGGGCACTAGGAGTTGCAGCACCCCCTGTGGTGGATGCTGCATTGCAAGTTGTGCCCTGTGTATTTACAGACTATTATGATTATTTTCGCCTCTGAAACTTTGCAATAAGAAATGGAAATATAATGAGAACAAAATTATATTAGACATACATCAACACCATTCTGTTCTCCTCCAGAACCCGGTTCTTTGTTTGCTTGCTTCTGTGCATTATGAGCATTTTGTCTTGCTGCTACTATATCTGGAGTAACTGCGTCAATTAAACTGAGACTCTCAGTGAGTCGAGTTTCAGAACCTTCAAGGAAAACATATATGCATATATTTAAAACAACTAATTTGGCTCTCATCAATTAAAATACTTTTTGGTTATTGTTAAAAATATGATTCTCACCATCTTCACCTATAGTAATTTCAGCTTCTGTATATTGTAGGCCTTTTTGTAATATATTTAGTAAAGCGGCTGGAGGCACAAGTGCTCCATTTATATTACTTTGGGAAATATGCGATTCAATACCAAAAGTATACGCAGAGTGATGAAAGCCTAAAATATGAATTGTTATATTAAATACAAGATATATTTAAAAAAAAGCATGTTGGCGTCTATTTTGTTATCCGAAAGTAAATACCAGATTCTTGTAAGTATCGATATACAAGAAAGTTCACTTCATCAATTGAAAAACTCATGTTTAGATATCAATACATATATTTAAAATAAATTAAAAGAAACTCCTATTTTTAAACGTAAAAACCATTATATACTGAATTTTTTTGTAACAATCACTGCTCGTTGCTTGTTTTGAGATTTCGTAAAAAGAAAATGACGGCTTGAACGTAGGAAAATTAGCCTAAATCTTACAGACTACACAATTACATAAAATCTATGGTCATATCGTAGAAATTAAAAAAGTATTATAAAATAAAGGTGGCAGCACAATAGCAATATAAAACACAAGTTCTTATATAAATCAAGATAGTAATTATATAAAATTCAGACTGCATGCAAGTATAATAATCCTTACTGATCCATTTTAGTAAGTATAATCACAAGTTAGCAAGCACAACACCATCGTTCAAGAAGTATGTGGAATAATCAAATAAATAAAGAACTAAGAGATTTCAAGAAATTACTATATAAGCATATAAAGCTGAGGATCTAGCTTGTATTACATTGCAGTAAAGCTATATTTGTTTATTACTGTTAATGCAATTATTGTGATTACAATCCTCCTTTGGGGGAAAGATTATGAGATATTAATTCCTTAATATTATAATTGTACTATTTAATTTTCGTATAAATAGATAAAAGCTTAGTAGTAGAACTACTAATAAGTATTTAGAAAGATTCAAAACATTTTATCAGTTACCTGGGTCTTTGTTTTGGCGATTCATTGTGCCAGTTAAAATTTTCTTCGCACGATTTTTTTTTTTATTTAAATTAGAAAAAAATATTTATTGTATGCTTATAGTTCTTTAATGTGGACGACTAGCAGTTGGTTAAAAAACTAGCAACACCATTTGTGACATTTTTGAATAGTTCAAATTTTAATTGACGTACCTAAATCAGTTATGAGAAGTAGGTAAACAATAAACAAATAAATTGAATAATTGTAAGTTCATATTTTTAATATCTAATATTTAATTTATATAAAAGACGTCCCTACGTTAGCTTATTACATAAAAACGACCAACGTATATTTAGAACTATTTATAGCCCTATTTAGAAATAAGTTGTTTTGAAAAATTAAATAATAAATTCATTTTCATTAATAAACAATATTTCTTAAAAAATAGATGGATGTGCCAGCCGGTACGGTTGCGACGCTACTTCATAAATTATGTGAATGCTTGTCATCTGATCCAGGTAAATTTCTTTTTTTGAATTAATCTGTCATTTTTTGAGATCAATTTATTTATTAATGTTGTCTTTTAACTTTAATCAATGAACAGCTTACAGGAATATTTTAAAGATATTTTTGGAAACATTCGCGTAGGTAAACAATCATATTCACTTCAAATTATATTAAATTAATACAAAATAGTAATTTTCCTTAGGGGCTAATTTTTTCGTACATAGTATACATGTTTAAATAGATCATAAGGCGGGAGTGTTAAAATATTTCACAAGTTTTTATATATTTATTGTTGGTTGATAACTTTAAGTTTTGTCTATGTGCTAAAAATCTTTGTTTTATGTATATAATATATTTTTTTAAACCTTGCATAAATGTTATGCAGCCAATTTAAAAAACACATATTAATTGTGAATTAATAATTGTAATTTAATCATTTTTCATAGATGGGGCCTATGAACTTGCATTATCATATTTATCAACAACAAGTAAAAAAACTCGATCAGTTTTAGATGAGGGATTATTGTGTCAAAGGATTAACTCTAGGTTAGCCAGTGTCTCAGCCAGAGATAGTGATAGATTTAATGAGGCATATTCCAAACTGAAGAATTCTGTAAGTTTATTGGTTTTTATACATATTTCTACATGAAATCCTTGTGTATGAATCAGCTTTTTATCATGTACAAATAAATAATAATCTTTTTCCACCAGTTTGTTTTGAAGCAAAGAGTTGCAGTACTTTCTCTCTTATTGGACTTGTCTGAGACACCACAACAAACAGAATCTACTCAGCAACTGTTTCCTATACCCAACATTTCTGTTACTGTAAGTTGTTACAACAAAGCAAAATGTTTTATTTTATTTATTTTATTAATGGTGCAATGTCTCCTCACTATGTTAATGGATTGAAAATGATTTCGTCTTGTCAGCCAAAGTGTACATTTGGAAAACTAATGATTTATATGACAGAAAAAAATGAATAAGAAAAGAATAATATTGTTGTGATGTTATAATGTTTTAAAAAAAGGATGTCATCAAATGAACAAGATGTTTATTATTATGAGAAATAGGTTTTAATTTTGTAAGTAAGTATTTCAGTAAAAATAATAGCATTATATCTGTTTTTCAGAACTCCAGTCTGGGCATAGCATCTGCGTTGAACAGTAAGAATAACATAGTGCCAGTTAGCTGGAGTGCTAATTGTTTAAAACAACAAAAGTCTAATCAAAGTTTGCCATCAAGTGACAGTAACCTTGCCATAGCTGTATATTCTAGTGGTGAGACAAGAACACTCCATGTTACATTTCAAGAATACATTTCTTGTTTAATTAAAATATATAACATAACTTTTTCTAAATACCAGATCAGACATTCAACTTTGTGAATACACAATGGAAGTGCTGTAAACATGACCGAGGTTATTTAATTCTCACTTTGGTGTATATTTATTTTTTTTTATTTCCCCACTCTTGTAAGACTAAATGCGGGGTAGAGTTCCGCATTGCGAATTCAATTCCGAATTTCAATTCCGAATTTGGAGAATGGAGTGTTTTGACACTTTAGTGTTTAAACACAAAAAGTGTAAAGATGAATAAAAATTGATTTTGTTTAAAAGTAATGTTGATCCTTTTTTATACAGCATTACATCTTTAAAAATTATTTTCCACACACCCAGACAAATTAATATTGTCATTTGTTTCATATGACCAGTTATGCAGAACCAATGTTATTCATGAATCATTACAATAACAAAAGATTACTTAATACCCTTTTTAAAATTGTTGTTGCCTATAAAAAAAAACATTACATAGTTATGCATAGTTTTGTAAGATATTGTATAATTGTAGGGAAATAAGTTATTATAGATTCTTGTTAAATAATTTAACAAAATTCAAGGAAAATACTTTGCATATAATCATATCACTCAATGGGAGTCAAACTCATACTGACGTTGCTCTACTGCTCACATGTTTGATTCTATGCCAAAAGTGTAGGTTCTAATAGTAAGGTCACACAAATATGCTTTTTACATGACCAGTGTTCCCTACTATCAGTAAAAGAGAATTTACAGACCACAAAAAGAGATCATTTTTTGCACATCTCAAGGGCAATCATCGATCAAAGGGCTTTTCGAAATTCAAAAACACAAAATTTTTTGGTCATGTTTCTTAGATGCTACTACATATTTAATTTTTTTTTTAAATATTTATGACAATTTACAGGTTTCATTATTCTTATTAAACGTGCATACTGGACAAAAAAAGTACGCACTATTTGAAATTTAGTATTAGTGTTAGTGTATTTATGAAAACAAAAAATGACATACTTAAACAGCCGTTTCAACAATAGTTTGTAGGGTCAGTTACGTTTTAATTTCGGGCGGTAAAAAGAAGAACGGAGTGTTTTGACACTAGTATCTCTTTGACTATCTTCTTGTGCGGGAAGAAGCATGTAGCTCATATTATATCATGATTCTTCCCTTGTCTATAATATATAGAAATGGGAATAATCATAATATTTACACAGGATAATCTACGTATTAAGATTGCTTAACATTCATTTTCCCACAGATCATACAAACGAGCGTGCTTGCGTGCGTGACGCAGTATTAGCCGCGACGGGTATTAAGGCACGTGGTCCCGAGAGCTGGTCGCGTCCCGCACAAATATTGTACAGCAGAATAGCCCACCTCGGCTTTCTTCATGACCGACTCAAGGAATTTATTGATCCCGCAAGTGGACTTATGCCACAAGGTATGCATTAATTTCATAAAAAAGAAATTATTGTTATCATTTGTATGTATGCATTTTTTGTGCAAGTTGCTTGTAAGCTTGTTTGTTGTTAATTATTTATATATTATTTAACAAGTTCTACTAATATCTATTTGTGTGATAATTTACACGAATACTTAATTTTTACCTAAAAGGGGATTTTTGCGTAAAGCGTCATCAGGAAATATGTTAATAAAATAAGCGCTTATGCTAATTGTGACGTTGTTGCGTGTTTTTATACAGGCTTGATGGGTGAAGGTTTAGTGGCTTCTATTCGAGATGAACTCACTGAATACTATCGCAGTGTCGCCTTACTTCAGTCTCAAGTAAGTGACAAAAATAATAGGTACAAATAAAAATAATTTATCTAACTATTTGACATCTCTGTATTTGGAAAAAAAAACTTAAAAAAAAAATAGCTTCACGCTATATCCCGCACACAGCAGTGTAGGCAGAGGGAATCTAGTGTTAAGACACTCCGTTCCCCACTTTCCGCCGAATTCGGAGGCATTGCGTGTTAAGTGGCGGGACTTAACGCCGCGCTTTACCTCGACACCAGAGCGAAGAAAATGGAAATATTAAATATTTCCACTCTTCGAGTGGGAATCGAACCCACAACCTGTCATTTACAGTCACACGCTTGTGCCACTTGGCCACGACTGGCCACTTTCATTTTGTTTATTAGTATAATATAAATGAAATAATATTAAAAATGATAAGTATTTACACTTAAGTAACAGTAACCCATTGTCTAAAAAGCTACTTATCTACATCAATTAATAAAAATACTAGTAAACTAGTTAGAAAATTTTAATAATTATATTTTTATATATATATGTCGTTTATTATATATATATATGTCGTGGTCAGATCGTAGAATTGACAATTTCATGATCTCGTTGACGATATCATGAAATGGTCGCAGTTCATGAAATGAGCAACTGAATTTGACGATATCGTTGATTCGTCAACGTTTAACGATTTCGTCATCGACGTTTGGTCATATCGTAAAATAATATATTTAACATAAATTCAGAATATGTGCGTAATACGAACTCATTATATATAATGGCGATTTTTTTAGCTCAAAACACTTTCAATCTTGTGATAATCAATTAAATAAAAAAGGTTTAACCTAACCTAACCTAAAAATTCTTTTACGTAATTATTTTTATTTTGTGTGAATATATTTAAAATGTATCAAGATAGGTTAGGTTAGGTTAAACTTTTTATATTTAACAGATTCTTTAGTATTTAAAAGTAGTTTTTATTATATATTTCTTAAAGTTATTATTACAGTATCACAAATACAAAACAACTTAAAATCAAAATTATAATGATTTTCAATAAAATAAAAAGATAATATTTTTTTAGGAATATAATTTTTACTTATTATAAACGGATAGTTAATTCTGCTTTTAATAAAATAAATATTTAAAACTAAAGTTTTAGCTTTATTACGAACAGCTGATATACGAAAAAGCGCTTCTAGCGCCTCTATCGGTTGTTAAAGTAATTATAATTGACGATTTGGTCAAACAAGACCGACAATTTCATAAAGTAGCCACGCGCTTAGTTGACGATATCGTTAAACGTTAGGGTGTCATTGATTTCGTCAAACGACATCATGATCTGGCCAAACGATAATTGGTCATTTCATGAACTGCGACGATTTCATGATATAGTCAACGATTTCATGAAATCGTCAATTAAACGATATGGCCACGACATATACATTATTTATTTTAAAATTTTAAGATCTGCGAAGGCGACGGTGCAGGCGGCACTCTGCGGCGTGTATGCGTATGGGCGCAGGAACCGCTTCATCGGCTGACATGGCTTGCCAATATTGCACACACAGCGCATCACAAAAAAGGTTTATTTTTAATCTATCTATACTAATATAATGAAGAGGTAAAGTTTGTAACTTCATTTGTGGCTAACTGTGGGGCTAACCTTCGGAAATACTGAACCGATCATGAAATTTTTTTCACAATTAAAAAGCTATACTATTCAGAAGTGCTATAGGCTAGATTTTATTATGATTGAACAGAAAATTCAGAGGATCCTAAAAGTGCTCAAATAGGCTCAAATATAAAAGGTGCAGATCACGCAGCGAAGCGAAAGCGAAAGATTAAAATCATTAATTCATCACATAAATTTTGATACATATATTTTTGTATTTATTTTAGAGTAGCTCATTATTACGTCTTGTTCGAGGTCGTATTTTCATTACTGTTCTTTACAGGTGAACAATATGGTTAAAATTTTTGAGCATATAAATAAAAGTTACACAAAAGAGAAAGTATTAAAACATTACATACCATTGCATTGATTATATTTTAATTATTTTTATTTCTTCGCTCTGGCATCTAAGTCAACCCCCCGGCGTTGGGATCCGCCACTCAACACTGTGTTTCCATTTCGGGCAATGGAGTATGTTGACATTAATTGTTCGGCGAACAAAACGGCCGACGGACTAGTGATTCTTTTACGCACGGTGCCTTGTGTCTCAGTCATTCGTCAACTTTCATTGGCTGATTGACTGTCAAGAAAAAATGCACGTCACCAAATATTTTTATCATTTTTTATAGAGAAACTTGTTAAAAATGAAAAATATATCGACAAATATAAAAAATATTAATATCGACGTCGATATTTCCGAGATAAAATATCGATACATCGATACTGTTTCTACAAAACAAATTTTTCATTGAAAAGGTGGGGAGCTGGCTTCGTGCGTGCATCGCTTCGTGCGTCACGGCGACGAGCGCGTGGTGACGTTGGCGCGACGCCTCCTCACTGCGCTCACGTATCCCCTACTACAGATGCTAACAAGATGGCTATTACATGGTAATTAACTATATTGTTATTTTTCTTGTTTAATTAATATTAATATTCCCTTTTGTAGTAAAACTTTTGTACAGTTAAGTAAAACTTTACCCACATTTGACTTGGGAAGTAATCTGGCGAATGCGTTACGAAAAGTGTGATCGGACGAGGCGAACGGAACTCGCGAGGGAGATATAAGTTAGAGAAGACAGAAATAAAGAGAGTTATGTTTTGTTTATTACCCTAAGGGCAAGGGGACGAGGTGCGAGCATATTATCCTTCTCCCAGCCAGTTATGTTTCGCAAATTATATTTTGATCGTCTGGTTTTAAGCATACTTGTTTGGTCTTTAAATTTCAGTCAAATCTCAACTCTGACTAGTGATTAGAAAAAGTAATGTTTATAATAAATGATTTGAAATAGAAAGCATTTTCATCTATTTTTATAATAATTCTTTATTTCAGGAGAGATCGATGACCCGTTTAACGAATTTTTCATTGAAAGCAGAAGTGGAGTTCCTATTGACAGAATGTGGCATGATAAATATAGAGTGAGGTAAGTAACTCTGGCCTATTTAGTTTCGTTGTATATTTTGCCATATACATATCTGTCTCGTATAAGGAGACTTCTCAAGTTTTTGCTAAGTTATTACTCAAGGAATATTCGAAGTTTAGTATATCAAACTATATATGTAAAATGACAGAAATTTAAAAAAGTTCAAACCACTTTGCATTTTAATGTAGACATATTTCAGACAATAAATAACAAATTTATTTGCGCACATCAGGTTGATCGGGTCATTAAATAAAAAACATCAAAAATTATTGCAAGTATAAAATCGTGGCGTAGTAGGACAACGTTTGATTGTATAATATATAATTGGTTATGAGTTCGACTCTCACTCGGTGTACTGATTACATCTAAATCATTTTCTTTTCTTTACAATGTTTTGATTTCGGCCATAGATTGGATATTTTTTCTATAACAAAAAATTGAGAGAATGTTTTAATTTTGCCCATATATTGGAGATATTTTTTCTATAACAGAGAGTGGATGGTGCCATCGTTTATGTCGCGCGAGCAAGCGGCACAGATACTAGCGACGGGCAAGAGCGTCGTGTTTATGCGTGAAGCTTGCGCTGACGAGCCCGCGCCTGCTGACCATCACCTGCATTTACACGACCTGCTTACTTCTACGTCTGCTAGCGATACAGGTTATGTTTTTGTCTTTTTTTTAGCTTCACGCTGTATCCCGCACACAGCATGGTAGGCAGAGGGAACCTAATTCGGAGGCATTGCGTATTAGGCAAACTTAACGCCACGCTTTTGCCCCGACACCAGAGCGAAGAAAATGAAAATAATAAATATTTCTCCTTCTCGAGTGACATTCGGCATTGAACCTACAACCAGTCGCTTTACAGTCACACTTTGTGCCTCTGGGCCACGATTGGTTTTTATTTGAATTGAGGTAATAGTTTTGACTGTGTTGGTCTCAATGATACTGTATTAGAAACCGTTTTCAACTTTATAATACTGTCACTGTATAGATTCAAACTTTCAACAATGAATATGAAGGATAATAAAGAGCAAAATAAAGCACGGACGAAATACGTCCGTGGTGGTGTGTCCGTAACTCAATATAAAAGGATCCCGCTATAAAAAAATCCCGCTCAATTTCTAGCGCTACTTGTTTTCACATCTGGGCCATTAACTTTAGTGAACTCGTGGTAAATTGAAAAAGACATTTTAGAAAACGTATAAAAATTTGAATTTTTATACGTTTTCTTTAAATGTCTTTTTCAATTTTCCTAAGTGTGGAATAACACTTTAAAAATGTTTAAAAGTGTTTAAAAGTCGTGGTAAATTGTTTAACGTTCAAAAAATAAAGCATGTCATTTTTTATTTTGCATTAAATTATTTGACTTTGACTTAGATAGTCGTCGTTAGAGTTGTCGTATTTAGAGTAAATGTTAAAATTTACACAATATGAGAAATACCATCAATAACTAATACATGGATGTATCTGTGTTTTAATGTCAATATTAATAAGATCTTTTAGCGATTATCACATATTTAAAATTAAATCTATTATATTCGATAGACATTCTACTTGTGACCACGGACTAGGTACTGTTAAATGTTCGAAATGTTCTAATACCAAAAATATACGCGATTAATCCGTTTTAAATTAATTTTATTTAACAATATAAATAATATGATATCCCGGTACAGATTCGGTATCAGCATCGGCGTCGGGCGCGGGGTGGTGGGAGGCGCGCGGGCTGCGCGCGGGCGTGTCACTGGCGCACGCGGCGGCGGCCACGCGCCTGCTGGCCGCGCTCACCACGCACCACCACCTGCTCGACCACCTCGCCGCGCACCGCCGCTACCTGCTGCTGGCGCAGGGGGACTTTGTTCACCATCTTATGACGCTGTTGCAGTATGAATTTTTTTTTTTTTGTTTTATTTTAGCTGTTGTTACAACATTTTATTTATTATTATTGATGGACTTCAAGCATCATTTTGTAATGTTGTTGCTACATATATAATACGTTGGATTTGTTTGTAACCTATAGTTTCGCAACACGTATATATTTTTTTATTGTTTAGTTTTGCGATAAAAAGCCAATATCATTTTATATTTTTCTATGTTATATCATAATACTTATTTTTGAATCAGCTAGCCTTAGTTTGTCTAATTTTTAGCAATTTTTAAAGCCTATATACACAACATTTTTTAAAATATAGCCAGAAAGTGAAGAACAATGTCCCTGTGTCTCTGAATGACTTTGGACCACCTTGGACCATACGGTAAAAATTTATAATTATTAATAATATTATACACAGAGACGAACTGAACAAACCAGCGACATCGCTATACGTGCATAACCTGACGTGCACGCTGGAGGCGGCCGTGCGCGCCACCAACGCGCAGTACGAGCCGCCGCACGTGCTCGCGCGGCTGCACGTCAACTTGTATCCTAACTGTTAGTTTATTACGTTTTTTTTGCATTTGTGTATTTGGTTACTATGTGTGTATGTGTTTGTTAGTTTTATGAAAAAAAACTTGATGGCAATGGGATTTCAAAAATGAATAAATAATAAATAAATAGCTTCACGCTATATTCCGCACACAGCAGGGTAGGCAGACGGAACCTAGTGTTAAGACACTCCGTTCCCCACTTTCCGCCGAATTCGGAGGCATTGCGTGTTAAGTGGCGAAACTTAACGCCGCGCTTTACCTCGACACCAGAGCGAAGGAAATGGAAATATTAAATATTTCCACTCCTCGAGTGGGAATCGAACCCACAACCAGTCGTTTACAGTCACACGCTTGTGCCACTGGGCCACGACTGGCCACAAAAATTAAAAAATGAAAATTAGTAATAATAGCTAACAATTCTTTGAAAAAGACATTTAGAAAAGCCTTTGCCTTGCCGAATACATTAGCATGTTTTAATACCAAGAGGCGCGTGTTCGAATCCCGCTGCGTTCAAATTTTTATACGTTTTCTAAATGGCTTTTTAATTTCCTACGTGTGACGTTTACTTTACTTTAAAATGTTAAAAGTTTTATATTTATTTGTATATTAAGTAATTATTTGTTAATTAACACTACTTACAATTTTTATAGGGAGAAGTGTGGAAAAGCCTATTATTATATGTTTATTGGTGTAGTCGTTAGTAAAAATACAATAATTCAATGACTAAATTCAGTTGAAAGTTTTGACTTATTAATTATAACACTATTCTGCTCATTGACATCTCAATATATATATTAAGCACAACAATTTCATATATATTAAGCACAAACTTTACCATTTTGATATTTGTATTGCATTAAAAACATTCTTTAACAATAATTTTATTTACTTGACTTACTGTTTGTAACTGAGTGTACTATAGGCGACGGTCGTGAAGACAACGGATGGGACGTGTTTGCCCTCCAGTACCGGGTAGACGGTCCGCTAGGCACGCTGTTTCCCGCTACGTGTGCCGCGCGCTACCGGGCGCTCTTCACGCAGCTGTGGCGCGTGAAACGCATCGAGCACGCATTGCATCACGCGTGGCGCGATCACGCTATACTGCAGAAGCGATTAAAACATATGCCTGGTACGGTTACAAATTTACACTTTATTATCGTTATTTAAAAGTATAAAACTGTTAATTTTAAAAAAAATATTTTGTCATTGCAATATTTTATAATATCCTATTAAATTTATGAACATATCACTTTATTTCCGACCGAAGTTTATTTTAAAGTATTAAATATTTACGAAGTTCGGAGACACAGTCGATGCCACTCTACCTAACAGCATACTACACAGTGTATAAGGTGTATATGTTGGTGCACAGAGGTGTGGAGCCTAATGCGTCGCGTGTCGTGCCTGCGCGCGGAGGCGCTGCGGCTGTGCGGCGCGCTGCAGGAGGCGAGCTGCGAGGGCGCGGAGGCGGCGTGGGCGGGGCTGCTGGCGGCCGCCGCCGCGCGCACGCACCTCGACCGCCTGCTGGCGCTGCACCACCGCGCGCTCGACCGACACTCCATACATGCTATGATACATCATACTACGCAGGTACACGCATAGTAACACGCCTATTGTTCGAAGCTGGGGTTGCCGTCGTAAAAATTGTAAACTAAAACGTAAAAAACCTGGAATTTTAAAATCTGGACGTTTGAACAGAATATGCTTTCTAAATTACTCGATAGAAAAAATGTTATTTTGATGCTCATAAATTAACTTAAAGTAAATGATTACTTTACAGATCAACGATTTTAAGAATATAATTGAATTTTTTAAACTGTTTAAACAGTATCGGTTTAATCTTTTACAAAAAAAAGAAACAATCACACGTTTTAAATGTAACGTCGCAAACCACATTTAATTTTGATCAAAATCCAAATTATTTTCTTCATCGATAAAAACCCGGACTTCAACTACAACTACAAGTAGGACTCTGTCCCCAAATTAGGACAAATCCAAGGAAATCACAAGGGATGACAACCTTATACAAAAGCACATACATATGTTAACTTCCCACATATATAGGATAGTCAGGGAAACCCAAATGGCAAAACATTCCGTTCTACACTTTTCATGCGAAATCGACATATTGCTTAAATGTTAAATGGCTTAATTTAATTTGCAACCTAGGCAAACAAAGCGGAGACATGGAAAATATGTAAAATATAACCGAGCCTCCTAGTGGAAACCAAACCCAAAATTTTCGCGTTTACCGTCAGACTTATATGTTTGATGTAAGAAAAAGTTAATCTAATATATAAATGAGAAAAAAGTGAAATTTGAATAAGATACATTTCATTATGTTAAATATAAAGGTTCATTCACCCAGAGTAAAACTCGAAGGTATTACCTACCACGTTACAATAAACGCTCCCATTGCACCACGATGGCCTTCTCTATTACCATTTAAACTGTACTGTACCTTTTCTCATACACACAGGAGCTACAGTCGTACCTCGGTAACGTATTAAACGAGACGCTAGCACTGCGCAGCTTCGAGACCACGCTGCACGCCGGCATCACCGCCGAGCTGGAGCGACGCGAACGACTCGAACAGCTTAAAGCAGAGCGACTTGCGAGAGGTACACTTTTATTAATATTTTAGCTATATATGCCCGTCACTTCGTTTGCGTGTCAAAGTAGCCTACTAGTAGATACCCTTTATTACATGAGTTATCTGTCAATGGAAGTGTTATTAATAATATAAGTTCAAGCATCTTAGAGATTAAAGGGAATATACAGATACACAGACAAAAGTAAAAAAATGTACTTTGGTGTGTTTACCGTGTATAAATACTACATGTGTATTTGGCATGAAGTGGTTATAAACAGTCCCTCCGATTTTAATTATTTGTATAGAACATAAAATTGACGACGCACTTATATAACAATATTTATCCATTAACAATATTTAACAATTTTATCAATTGTAATAATTGCATTGTACACTAATTACTAAAAAATACAATCTCATAATATCATAACTGAATTTCAACATCTGTATTGCTTCCTTATTAACTTCTTAACTTCAAACGTCCTATACGGGCTGGCATTCTTTTCCTAGTAAATTACATTCAATATTTTTTTTCATTATTTAGGTGAATATGCGTACAACGCCGCTGACGAAGCTCAAGATAAAGAAAAGAGAAAAATATTCCAACAATTTTTGGCTAACAGAAAAGCCGATTTGAATGTTTGGGCTAGGACTTACAGGTAATATGGATTGGTCAGCTAGATTGATCGCGATGTCTTAAACTATAAGAAAATTGTTAAAACAAAACAATCACAATGGTCAGTTGTGGCCCAGTGGCACAAGCGTGTGACTGTAAACGACTTGTTGTGGGTTCGATTCCCACTCGAGGAGTGGAAATATTTAATATTTCTATTTTCTTCGCTCTGGTGTCGAGGTAAAGCGCGGCGTTAAGTTCTGCCACTTAGCACGCAATGCCTCCGAATTCGGCGGAAAGTGGAGAACGGAGTGTCTTAACACTAGGTTCCCTCTGCCTACCCTGCTGTGTGCAGGATACAGCGTGAAGCTAAAAAATGAATCACAATAGTTAATTCAACGTACATAATTGGGAAACTCGAAGTAACTTACCACAATAAATCAATTAATTTTTCATATTAATTAAGAGACTTAAAAAAATATTATTTTATTTTTAAATGTTAAAAATATTTATCAAAGTATTATTGACTTAAAGGACTAAATATAAACATATCAATAGAGAAAAATCTTTCAGTAATTTACTTCTGTCTTTAGTGGCCTAAAGACTTCACGTAACTTACTGTGGTCAAAAAGTAAATACTCTTATATATTTAACAGTTATAATGCCGGTTGAACGTAATGACTTAACTTCAAAAACGTATCACTTAGTAGTAAAAGAGTTCCATTTGCACAAATTATATAGAGATTAGTTAATTACTATGTAATTACGTGATGCTACTTGTTAACAGTAGGTATTATTCATTATAGTCGTGGCCCAGTGACACAAGCGTGTGACTGTAAACGACTAGTTGAGGGTTCGATTTCCATTCGAGGAGTGGAAATTATATTTCCATCTTCTTTGCTCTGGTGTCGAGGTAAAGCGCGGAGTTAAGTTCCGCCACTTAACACGCAAGCCTCCGAATTGGGCGGAAAGTGGGGAACGGAGTATTTTAATACTAGGTTAGCTCTGCCTACCCTGCTGTGTGCGGGATACAGCGTAAAGCTGAAAAAAAAAAAATATTCATTATAACATGTTTGCGAGAATATTCGGTGCCTTTCTTGCAATTGTGTGTGTCCAACACTATCAGCCTGCCACTATAGAGCCGTATTAAATATATTATGTGTATAGCATTGTTTAAAACATAATGATATCGCTAAAAAACAATACCTCTAACGTTATTTACTTAACCCCGAAAACCGCAAAATCTCCATACATAATTGTTTGTGCATATCAATGTAGGTAGAATTCCTTTATATGTTTGAAATTTATTTTATTTGTACAGGGGTCACGTAACGACGCTGATTTTGAAGTTAGCCTTGCATACCGAGGTGTCGCTGCAGACGCTCGCCTTCCGCCTCGACTACAGCGACTTCTACAAGCGCGGGGACGCCAAGCTACACGAACCACTCACCTACCAGCACAAGCGTCTTAGCGAGATCGGACTTAATCTTGCTAAGGTCTGCTCATACTGCTAGAAATTTGTATTTTTTTATGTGATCGCCATCGTGGTGTGGTGAGATATAGAGATGGTTGGTTGTGGGTTCGGTTCTCATTAGAGGGAATTATCATGTTTAAATTAATTTCGTTTTCTCGTTCTGGTTTTTAATGTTCGGCATTGAGTTCCGCTGAATGACTGAACATGCAATATCTGGATTTTGGACAAAACAAAAAATTAGGACAAAAATTGGAGAACAGAGATTGTTAACGTTAAGTCAGAGAGACTGACATGCGAAATAAAAACCAAAATAAAAAATTTTATAGACAGTTATTATTATCATGACAAATTGCAAACTTCTAAAATAATATTATGAATTTTGTTAAAGGCAAGAAATCCCGTAAGAATGAGTATACTATTGTTTTAGAATAAATTGATTATTCAAGGAAAATATGTATGACATAACTTTATAGTGGTTTATTTATTTTAAATAACATACAAATACGTATGTATGCATTACGACCACAGGTTTTTTTTATGTATTTTGCTGTGAGAACAATGAAATTATTCACTTACAGAATCAAATCAATAATATTCACACCACATACAGTGACCACAACTCGAGAGGGTATTTTGCCCAGCAAAATAATGTAAATAAAATATGTACATAAATAGAAATATTGAGCAATTGTCTCGAATACGAGTATCATCATAATGTTTCATCATTACTTTAAATATTATGCAAATGTTTTTTATTGAGTATATTGACATGAATATTGCCCATGGACGTAGTAAGTCGCAAAACTTAGTTACGACCACTAACAAAAAACTTGTCGGAATAAAACCATATTAATCGTGTTAATGGTGTATATTTTTGGATATTCGATACATTTTAGAAAACCCGACTTTTCGAACGCTTTATAGCAGTCCGTGGTCACAAGAAGACACATATTTTTGACTATGTATGACTAATTATTATAAATATTTCAAAATATGTAAAAATCACGAAATCAAAATATATTATTAAGAAAAAACTTTGGTCCGGCCAATCTTATCTCTTCATAAAACCCAGACCAGATATTTTCATACTATCTTTACTTTTACCACCATCATTATGATACTTGAGAAAAATAAATTTAAGATTAATATATATAATTAAGATATTTGTTATACGTTGTTTTTTTTTTAAATTCATTCCGTACGTTGTGTTGTTAGCCTTCACTCCCTTATAATCGTGTTTCCTATAAGGTCAAAGTCAAAGTAAAATAATTTTATTGAAAATAGGAAGTTACATGCTTCATTTTTTGAACGTCAAAAAATTTACCACCGGTTCACTAAAGTTAATGCCTCAGACCGGAGAAGAACCGGCGCAAGAAACTCGGTGGGACGACTTTTTTTAAGTCAAGCATTTACAGATATTATATAATTATGTGTATATTGAAAGCCAACTACATTAAAAATTATAAGATGTGAAATATGTAAAAATAATATAAATATTGATATCTTTTTTGTATCTCACCAGGGTAAATTAGACCACAGTAAGAAGAAGTGACACGAATCTACGGAACCGGCCATTCGCAGTCTTTGCTCGTCATGGATCGGTTTCGGCTGCATGCGGTCTAATTGAAAAAACTACTAACATTCTGCCTTTTAAAATTATATAACAACCAAGTATTAAAATAACGTGAATCACATCACAATTTATGATAATTTGTTTAACAAACCCAATGTATTTGTACCTAAGTGCCATGAAACTAAAATAAATTGAATTAATTAATTAAGTTTTTTATTTACCTGTTCTTCCATACATTAGAATAAAAACCATAACAATGGCTTGTACCTATAGTTCCAAAACTTTGTTTCACAAAAAGTTACTTTACGCATTCGTTATTGTTGTGTCTGTTCTGAGGCCGTCGTTGCGCAGTGGGACAGTATAAAAGCGATGTTTATGGGTTCGATAGCCACTCGGAGGAATGATTATATGTATACTAATTACATTTGTTAACTCTGGTACTTAACACAAAACGCGGCGTCGAGTGCCGCCGCCAAATCTTTACCAGTCTTACCGTAACGTCTATCTGTCTATTTATCTAATAACTTAAATACATAAAATCACAAAAAAAAACAATTTTAATTTGCCCACTTCCAACCATAAAAATATAAATAATATATATTTGCAATAAAATTAATATTTTTAAATGAAACATCTTAGTCGAAACATTAAGTCGAAAGTCGGAGAAATTATAAAATAAAATTTTTGGAATTGTCTGAAATATTCCATTAAGATTTAATAACAGAAAATCTAATTTTATTAGCGTAGACCACCAAGAAGATTCTGGGTTTATTGACTCGTTCAATCGCAAAATAAATTGGAAAAAAATTAAGTATAAAAGATCTGATGGATTCATGTGATCCTATCTATTTCTATTCTTTTTAAGCTTCTCAGTCTATATACAGGTACTCACTGAAAATACACATACAGTTACATAAAACATTCGAAGCCGTGAGAGCAATAAAATTTTGTGGCAAAAGTTTATCCATATTCAGGGTTCATAAATCATAACACAATTTGAGTCATACATTACATATTTTTTACTACAATAGGCACATTTACTTATACAATTAAATTATTAATATTTCAAACTTTCCATAAAAGCCTTAATTTTATATAGTATATACCTACATATATATTTGGAATTGGAACAAATTTAAAAGTCATAAAGTAATTAACTGGCAACTCTCAAATTTACTAAATTTTGTTTTTTTAAAATTTGACTTATAAAGTTGGTACTTTACTGTTTAGCAAACTTTAAATTTATATGTCAAAACTTTTTACGCAAGTAAACTTAAATCTTGTTCTCCAATATTTTCAATTCTTGTAAAATTAAATCGAAATAATTTCCGAGTTTACTATATACGTAAAGATAATTTATACTAGAATAATGATGTCATCAGATTTCGATAGTATGGATGAAGAAGTTAAAGAACTATTGCAGAATTATAAATTTAAAAAAGCTACCGAATACGAACCGTGTACGTTAAAAAATTTTAAAGAATGCTTGATTGGTTTAAGCGAGGTGGGATATATTACTTCAAATTACTGTTTATAATTTTTGTTTTTTTTTTTAAATAATATTTTATTAATCTATTTTTTTCATTTCAGGAACTGAGCTTATTAAATATTGAATATATATTCAACCCTCATGCTGATGTTGAAAATGAATGTCTTCACACAGAAGCTTTAGTAAAATTAATAAATTCAATTTGGACCCTAATATATCACCATAAGAACACAAAAGAAAAAGCAGAAAATTTAGAAGAACAAAATTATATTCTTGATAACAGTAACAAACAATTGAATGTAGTTATTTTATTTCTTATATAGTTTTTTAACCACTTTTTATGTAATTTTCTTGTGATAATATATATTTGATATTTGCAGGTAGTTGTGGGTAGATTGAAAGATAAATTAAATTCTGAAAAGAATGAATCTAAAGCATGTGTTGCATCTGCCCAAAAAGTTGCAGATCATTCTGATGAATTATATCAAAAACTGCATGACACTAGACTAAAATTAAACCAATTGTCTAAGCAAAAAGAGACAACAGAAAAGTGTTTGCAAAATAAAATAGCCCGACTGAAGATTGAAAATGAAAGATTACAAGATAGATTGAGAAATAAATCTGGTGAGACATTACTATTAAAGTCCTTGTATTTACAGAGGCATAAAAAGAAATGTAACAAAATGTCACTGTGTATATATTTTTTTATATTCTTAATAACTTTTCTTCAACAGATAGCTTCACTCCATGTGCTGAAATATGTGATACCACACTTATGCAATTGAAGGATCGTGAAAGAAAACAAAGAGCTTTAATAGCTCAGCTACAAGCTAATAATCAAGAGTTGATACGGGAAGTGCTAGCACTTAAAGAAGAACTTATACTGGAAGGGATTGAAAACATTCAGCTGAAAAAATAAAAGAACACACTTTTAAATGTACTTCACTTAAGATAAGCATTAATGTGTATTAAACGATCTCTATCTCCAGTATTATAATATCATTAAAAAGTAATTTTTCATAACTAAGTCATTTTAAATAATAATTAACTGGCTGTGCTAATATTATTAATGTGTTGATTTCAAGTTTGTTAATTTAATATGATAGTGTAATTTTTTTTTAAATAAATAAATTAATCATATGCTTAGGCTTTTTTATCACACTCACAATGTAAATAAAAAAAATAATTTTATTTTATAACATACTTATCTTATAAAGTAAAGTGATTTCGTCGTTTGTCTTCTTAATGTTATTCTAAAATAATTCATATTCAATAACATTCAGCAAAAGACAAAAGTATGACGTAGTTCATTTGTTAGCGAAGTTTGGACAGAATACGTCCATAGAATTAATTACGAATTATATTCAGTGACGCCTGTCCAGGCGCACTCTACGCGCGTTACGAATGATTCGTTGTGACAAGTCGTATTTGAATCACGCGCATTTTAATATTGGTGAGCATTTCGCATTAAACCACCAAAGCGCGCGCTCGCGCCTTGTTTCAATTAAAACTGCCGCGTTATCGTGAATGTTTCTACAAGTGTGATAAGATCATTACATCACTGAGTGATAAGAATCGTCAAGGACCGATTTGTCTAACCGATGATAAAATCATCGCTAAAATTCGATATGATAGGATTCTAGTGAAAACGAGTGCTAAACAATAGTCGTTGTTGTGTCTATATTGTGTAAATTGTGAGGCTGTGTCGGATGCCGTGGTGCGTATCATGGGGACGGTACCGAGACTGAAGATAACAGTAGTGGGCGATGGAATGGTCGGCAAAACATGTTTGCTTTACGTGTACACGAGAAATGAATTCCCCAAGGAATATGTGCCGACAGTGTAAGTATCATTTAGTTACTACTTATCTAGTAGGTACTAATCTGATGGTGTCTATAGGGCATTAGGTCGGCCGCTGAACGAGTCCGTCGCCGGTAGTGTTAAAATTAGCAGGTGTATGCAATAACGCTCTTATCTCTACGCCTTATGTGTATCAATGTACCATATATAACACAGAGGATTGTATGAGGGGCTACTGTAATCACTGTAAATGCCAGACTTACGCAATTTTGTCACATTTTCCTTTAATGACTATTCAATGCTATCATTTTTATATGATTCATGCTTGTAAATACCAAACGGTAAGCAAATGTTTTCATACAAAATTCCCGACGCTTATTTAAGTATAGAACGGTAAGAACCAGGTAAATTATTTTTTATTTTGTCTACTACTACTTTTACAAAAATCAATTATATATGTAGCACAAGCTCTATATCAAACAATCTGTTTTTATCCAAGCATACGTGAATGTAGAGAACTTAATGGTATGACACTTAATTCTCTTTTCCCCGTAATTTCAGAGATATCAGACTGTAAAGTCGGCTGAGAAAATACTTTAAAATGTCACAACAATTTTGTATAAATCAAATTATATTGTATTAATTGGTGTACTGTCACTCAGTGTCGCGTGGCCATAATTTAAAAATATATGATAAAAGTGATTATGTAAATATGTACATTAAATTGATTGTTATGGAATATCTAATAAAAATATAACTCCACTTTCCACCTACGTATCTCAAAGCTACGTTTTGAAACATTTTAACTAGAATTATTCTCCTGAGCGAGAATCGTACCCACAATAAATCGAATTTACTGTCAGACGCTGTCTCTCTCCGCCACGATGACTTCTGAAAGATTAATTTTACATTAGTCATTTATCCAAGAATTGTATGTCATAGAGTAAATTGCACAAAAGTACATACATTATATTAATATAACACAAATTTTATATAATATCCTCCTATAAATTAAACTTAACATTTGTAGGAGGTTTTTGAAATGAAAAAAAATAAAAGCTCTCCTTTCCCTTACGAATTTTGAAAGTATTGTTTTTATTATTGTGTATTTTTATTATTATTACCTACCTAGTATTAATATACTATAGATAACAATGTACCGTAAGTTTGAGTTAACAGTTAACTAATGGGTAATTATTTATAAAAACATTAACTATTTACTTAAACTGCAATTATTCACGTCATCATAAACTCCGTCAAAGCGATTCATCGCGAAAAATCTGACATCATCATTTCTCTGTTATGAAAATAGACTATACCCAATGCAACAAATAATAAAAAATTAATAATGTAACAGAAGGTGATATAGTGATTAAATATTTAAAAAAAATATAGTAGAACATTTTTAGAGGACACATAAAAACCTGAACAGGCAGAGCGCTTAGAGGGCTTCCAAGAGGGGCGGGTTCGAATACTGCTCCTTTAAAAAAATTATACTTCTTTTAAGGAGCTTTTTTAATTTCATAAGAGTGTGTTTAACGTTTTAATATGTCAAAATTGCTAGGAAGGATAAAATGTATCATAGTAAGCAAGCTGTACCTAAAGATTGCTTGTGCTTGAATGTAACGAATCATTTTATTTAACCAGATGTCTGCAAGGAAATTGAAATCGCCAAGAGACCATCACATACAGTCACATATCTTGCAGCGGCGTATTGTATAATCGGACTTGTATATATTTACGTTTCAAAATTTAATAATATTGTTACTTTTTTACTCACAATATCCGAGGTAATTTGAGCGAACTATTTATAAAATAAAATTCATATCAGCAATGCATTTGCTGTGCAAGTGTCACTTCCTCTTTAAGAAACTATGTAGACGCCTACAAACAGACTTCCTTACATCCATCTCTGTAACATATATCAAGGTCCTCTACACTTGTTAGTCAATGACCGTGCTGACATCAGAAGCAAAGACAGGCAAAACATGTGATCTTAAATATATTTTTACTGATTTATTATGTGAATAGCGATAGTACATAGCAATATTTTCCAAAATAACTCTTTAAAATTCTTAAAAGCTCTTAACAAGTCTTACTTAAAACTCTTTAAAAAGGTCCCAATTTTCTGAGAATATAAGAGTAATTAAGAGTTTTAATGAGTTATTTCTACTTTCCAACTTGTATACTCTTAACTTCTTAGAAAACCTTTACTTAAAAAAATATCTTCCACCCGGGTCATGATACATTATAAAAGTTAAGCCAAGCAGCAGTACGTAACCGTAACGGTTGGACTCTACGCCTGTTGATAAACATTAAATGCGATGTGATTAAAACATTTTATGTAACATTAAAATGATCATTGGCTTCTGTTGTAGGACTACGCGGATGGGTGATTTAACTCTTGTAAAAAATAATCCTACAGGATGTCATAATTATATTTGTACATTTCATTACTTATAGACAATGTAAATCTGTGTTCTTTATACACATATCACAACTGACTTCTTTATACGCATATTTTATATTTCAATGCTTTATTAATAAAAGGATTTGCAGAAAAATTATAAGTAATATTTATATTTTTAGATTCGATAACTACATAGGCCACATTACCGTCGACGGTCAAGAAGTCGAAATGGCTTTGTGGGATACAGCAGGACAAGAAGACTACGAGCGACTAAGACCTTTGTGCTATAATCATGTACGTAGCCTTGAATTATTTTAATTATGTAATGTAATATATCAAATTTGAATAAGTTAATTTATTATGTTTTTTGAATCAATACGTATTGACAAGCTGTATACTAGCATTATTTATAAACTTTATTTCAAAAATATAATAAGAAAGTTTAGAAATGACAAGAAAAACTTAGCCTACTTAGGTAACCATAAAATCCATATAACATGTAGAAAACGAAGAGAAAAAATTCCCGTTCGGCTGACGAGACATGGAAAATTTGTTTGTAAATATGAATTTTCAGTCAAAAACTGTTACAAAATACTAAAATTGTTCTTGTATATTTATGTATATATTTACATGTCTGATTTGAAATAAAAAGACTTTTATGTTTAGGATTAAGTATTATAAAGGAATATTGAGTGATATATTCGTATCACGTATGTCACAAAATATTAGATTTATCTATAGCTTTGTTCTTTTTTCCTCGTTTAAAAGGATATTTCTCAAAATTTTCCTGGGGAAAATGTCTTCAAATTAATTAAAGTTCACGTAAAATACTAGCACACGCAACTTTTATAATTAACGAGTGAAGTAAGCATATATTCCTATTTGTTAGACGTTTCAATAATTGCCTTATCAATGATCTTTCTTACCGATTTTTCCTTCTTTCTATTTTGACCTATTCCTATTTCCTATAAGCTCAAATCACAATCACAATATGCATCTACATATTTATCAAGCCGCTTACTTTTTAACAATTGCTTTCTTTACGAAAGTGAAATACGTAAAAAGTAGCCATACAAATGGCGTCAATGAAACAAAAGCACGACTTTATGCAGTTCTAATTGTAAAATGCGATTATTGACGGCGTCGTGACTGAAAATGTCACAGATTTCGATATTTTTATTACATCTACCAAATTTAGAGATGTAGGTACCAAATACGTGAAAGAAAAGCCTTTTAAAATTGTTTTAGAAACTTTTTAAGTTTAAGAAATATTTCTCTCATTGCCATATGTTTAACCTAGGCCTAACTCAAAGAGACGTAAGTTACCTTATTATCATATTTAAGCTGGCAAATTATCAAATACATTGTCCGCGTCTTCTTGCTAATGTCTTCTTTACAATACCCCGCAACACGTGATGTAAACTAAGTTTTTGCACCACCTAGATGGAATACTAAACTGGGTTCTAAGTGCTAACTTTCCTATTAGAGGACTTGCCACTCTGTCTAACATTAAATGTATTGACGGATTGATATTTTTAACTTAAAAATAATGATATTTTGTTTTTTACAGACCAGTTGTTTCCTCGTGTGTTATTCTGTTGGGAGTCGCTCATCATATGAAAACGTAATACACAAATGGTATCCAGAACTGAAACATTTCAGTTCTTCAGTGCCAATTGTACTTGTGGGTGAGTTACTTCATAAATACATCCTTTAACTTGCAGAAGAATCAATATACACTTAGCTAGTAGTTGTCATTCGCCATGTTTCATTTAATCTAATGTTAAGTGTTATTTATTATCTAAAACTTTAGCGTAAAAAAATCCCGAAACATGTATCTAACAATCCAAGGTTTTCAATTAACATATCAGTTTTAATTTTCTGCAAAGTTTCAAATTGGACAAGACAGTTTTTTTACTTTACATATGAGTAATATGGAAAGTAGATAATATAATAATCAGAAAAAGACAGAGAGTTTGCCTATAACTTTACAGTACCTGTACACGTTGCTTGTGTAGTATCTTAAATTGTATTTTTGGGATTTGCCTAAGAAAACAGTGTCTTTTTTACAAACAACAAAAAATATATTTAGAGGCCTTAATAAAATCGACAGCATAATCAAATATAATACGTAAAAATCTAATTTCCAATATTAAAAAACTCCCAAAATTGTGGAAACTTTATCGTCAATCTCTAAATTACGTATAGTTGTTAATAGGCGTTAATTAGGATGAATTTATTAAATACATACATAGGTAGAGTAACAAGTTTGAATGAAGGTCTTTTACAACTTGAACATAACCGTCGATGATATTCAAATATTATCAACTATGTAATTGTTGTAATTATGTTAGGTAAAAATCTGTTCTCTACTACGTTCTCCATTTTCCGATTTACAATTTCTATATATTCTTCGTGCTTATTACCCAACATGCAAAATTGAGTGATAAAAAATTATAATATTAAAATTGTGTTGGCCGTTGAACGTTAACTTCTTTGAATAAC
The DNA here is from genome assembly GCA_019049465.1 of Dryas iulia moderata. NCBI lineage: Eukaryota > Metazoa > Arthropoda > Insecta > Lepidoptera > Nymphalidae > Dryas > Dryas iulia. The sequence continues at coordinate 7,196,097 of CM032417.1, forward strand.
GAACGGGAAGTATTCAGTAGCAGAGTTTGATAACGAAAATTAATATTGAATGAAATAACATACAGTCGGTACTATAATTTTAGTTAGTAACTTTGATTTATAATGCGAATTTTGATGCTCGACTAATTAGGCTCTCTCGAACTTTACAGGATTAAGCTAAAGTTAAAGACAAAAATAAACTACCCATTAAACACTATGAAAGTAAAAAAAAATAATGTCGGTTAACAATAATCAATATGAACCTAACTTCATTGTGTTTCTTTATCAACACTGTTTTATTTTAATAAAACAGGGTATTTTTTTATATGAACAACATAGACTCGATGGTTTTATTTACGCAAACAAACAAATAACTATTCCGTTTTTCCCGGAATTTTGTTATTTTCCGGTTTGGTATTATGTATTGTACCTTTGTAAATATTTAAAACATTAAAAGTTTAAAACATTTTACGAATAGAAATAAGAAAATTATGACTCATTTCTAGTTATTCTATATGTACTAACATAGAATAAGTAAGCCTTTTAAATAAAATTTGCTTTAGTGACATTCTTATAACAAAATGTTTCAAAAATGTTTTTACAGCTACAAAAACTGATTTGAGAACATCTGGGAAAGCTGTCATCACGACGCAAGAAGGAATGTCACTGAAAAAGAAAATAAGGTAAAATTATAAAAAATTGTATGTATATAGTTGTATATCAGCACATAATAATTGCTAGGTGCCAGTCGCGGCGCAGAGGCACAAGGTGCGACTGTAAAGCGACTGGTTGTGGGTTCAACTCCTACTCGAGAAGTGGAAATATTTGATATTTCTATTTTTAAGCTCTGGTGTCCATGTAAAGCGCGGCATTAAATTCCACCACTTAACACGCAATGCCTCCAGAATTTGGCGGAAAGTGAAGAACGGAGTTTCTTAACACTACCCTGCTGTGCGCGGGATACAGCGTGAAGTTAAAAAAAATCGTTACTATTTACTATAAAAATTTGTAAAGTTTTTATAATTACCATTAAAATATAACATAAGCTATATAATTTATAACATATGTAATCTCACAATAAGCAAAAAAATGTAGAGCGATATCGCGTACAACACTGGCAACTGCACTATCGTCGTCATTATCGTTAGCTGATAATATATTCAGATAAATGCCGAGAGCATAGAGATGCTACTGGTCAAACAAGCTATTGTTTATTCAATTAAATAAAATATAGTAAGCGACCAAATATGGTTTCAATGCGATTTTTTTAAACGATGTATTATGATTATTTATAAGTGCCGACCTGGAGTCACAAATAAAACATTATTCTTATCGTTAAGATACTTAATAAAACAGTTGAATATTTTTGTGTAAGTTTCTGTTTAAATCATTCGTATCATTTTTTTCAGAGCAAGTCAGTTAGTAGAATGTTCTGCGTTGGAACGAGAAAATATGCACGAAGTGTTCGAAGAAGCGGTGCGAGCTGCTCTTCGCAAGAAACACGTGCCCAAGCGTCATTGTCAGTTTCTTTAATTCACCAAAATTTATAAAACGATTTATGAAATATAAAACGAAGCAACACAAATCTAGAATTCACGTAATACAATAGTTCACTTCATCATAATATTCTAGTCTATTCGATTTTGGTAAATCAAAAATATATTGAAAAATATGTTTATATTATGTATTTTTATAATATAAACATGCTTATGCTTTCACTATTAATGTGAAATTATGTTTTTAAATCTAAACGAAACCGAAAAGACACGCATTTACATAAGTATTTTAAATCTTTTTATATTACAAAAAAACATATATTAAAAGCTCAGTTAACCACCTTAAATATTTATAAAATAAAGATATTATTAAACTGAGTAGCTTCAACGTCTTTGATTAGTTTATCGAAATATTCTAATGCTATGATATTTTACGATATTAATAGCGTAAAATAGTGTAAATGAAATTAAAAGATAAAATGTAAGATATTATTTATGAAAGTAATCGATATTCCCTTTTCAAATAAAATGTATAAACTGTGATGATGATACTTAAGTGTTCTTTTAAAGAACTGCCAATAAATTGATATGTAGCATAGTTTTACCAAAAATTTAAATGTAAATTTGACTTTTAGCTTAATGTAAATTTCATTTAGCCTCTTAAGTAATATTTATCTTTTTCAAATGCAGTATTCATTCAACTAGCAAATCTTCCGTTGTATGTAATAAAGTGGAAACAGTATTGATAATGATTTATTTATAACGTAATTGATACTGGAACCGAAGTATTCAAGTTATAAATAAATTTATTTGTACTTATGAAATTATTTTTATTAAATTATTATAACACATTTATTTTAAGTTATTTACCTTTTTTCAGAAATTTAAAGCTTAGTAGTAAATTTGCAATAACACGCTAACATGTAAAAAATTAAGAAAACAAAAAATCTGCGACTCGATTTGTTTGGATTTGTGACACTTTCTTTTTTATATATGTATGTACTTAAGTCAATATTATAGTCTTACGTCTGGTGTGTCAAATCAATTACATCCTTTGTTAGTCTAGACTTAAAAACTTTACGCTTTACAACTTTACTCCTTTACTCATATTATAGGGTATTCAGAAAGACCCTAGTGTCAGGACTCATGACACTGTTCTTTATATACTTTCTGGCTGAAAATTTATTTTTGAGTGGCTGATCACATCGCTGCACTTTTCTTGAAAACATAATAATTTAAAAACGCTGTCTTATTATGGTGCTTTACATTACAAAAAATATAATTTGTGCAAGCAGACCTTCATTTTTTTACCTAAATACATTCAATGTATTAACAATTTTTTTATTATTTTACTCTATACTAGCGACCCTTGCATCACAACTTGCCCAATTTTATTTTTCTCTGATTTTTTTTTTTTCAATAATAAAAAATAAGTAAAAATATTTAAAGAAAATAGACTATTGCACTCCAGAACAGTAAAGCTCTCTAAATGTGAAAGAATTTTCATGATCGCTTCAGTATTTTCAAAGATTACCCCTTACAAACAAAGCTACAAACTTTACCCCTTCATATGAAAGTAGGTATATACTATATTGGGGCCAGTCATGGCGCAGTGGCACGCACGTGTGACTGAAAACGACTGGTTGTGGGTTCGATTCCCACTCGAGGAGTGGAAATATTTAATATATCTATTTCCTTTGCTCTGGTATCAGAGGCGGCGGAAAACGCGGCGTTAAGTTCCGCCACTTAACACGCAATGCCTCCGATTTCGGCTGAAAGGTTTCATTACCTACTTTATTTCTCATACTTTAGCTAAGTGTTCCATTTCGAGGTATACAACAAAAAAAAGTTTTATTTGAATCAGTTCAAGTCAAACAATGTTCACGCACAAATAAACAAACACATAAATGTTCGTTTTCACGTTCCTCTCAACTATTTTTTCGTAAATTTATTCAATTTACAGACACAATTATTTTAACCTTTTCACTATAGGAGGTTTGTTTTCTTTCTTTTTTTCAGCTTTTCGCTTTTTCCCGCATAGCACAGTAGTCAGGGAGTAATGTCAAGATACTCCATTCTAAACTTTCACCCCGTAAACCAAGACATTGGATCAGAACTCAACGACGCGTTTTGTCTTTGGTACCAGAGCGAAGAAATTAAAATATAAATAAAATTATTTTTGAGGAAGGAAGGGAATCCCAGAGTGGGAATTGAATCCATGGCCTTTGCTTTACAGCTAAACGCTATCCCATCAAGTATCACGCTTTATCAGACAGGACCTAGTGTGAAGACATTTCTACTTCTACTTTGCACCCTAAATTGAGACATTGTGTGCTGAGTGGCGGAACTCAATACTTGCTTTGTCTTTGTTATCATCCCAAAGTATCGCTTTTACAGTCAAAAAAATATTAAAAATACTTGAAACTCCGTTAGCGTGGACCTTATGATTCCTATATATTATATTCACATTGAAACTTAAGCCAAAGATCATAATTAACGTGATAATTTTCATGTCTTTAAGACTACCAGATATGACCCACAACATAATGACGATTCAACTTAAAGTTTTCTATCGGCAGAGAAAAAGAACCTATTGACATTCTACCCTCCGTTTTTATCTCAATTATTGTATGCGGAGGTATTTCATATTGTATGCGGATACTAAACGTTCCGCTTTGTCTTTCCGAAGTCACAATATAATAACATTTTCATTTATTTAAATGCTTTATTAAACCAGAACGATAAATAAAAACAAATAGTAATAAGAGCAAAAAAAGATTTAAAATCTATTGAATATAACTATTTCATTACTTGGAAATCCAATCCACCATAGAAGCTGTCCTATTCTAGTAGCAGATAATAGCTTAATACGTCACAGTCACAATAAAAAATAAAATAAAGTTGAAAATAAAGAATAGATTAAGGTAAATTCAAATCCGCCTTACTGTGTGAAAGAAGATTACATATATGGATTCTGGTGTTTATCAATATACAAAAGCATTAACTACTGAAATAAGGTGAAAAAAAATTGTATAGAAGATAGATGAAAAGTATAAATTGGAGTCCAAATCTTTATATTGGTGGAAACAAAACCAAATATTTACTAACTTTCCTTCAATTAAAGGAGTCGAGTTAGTTAAATCGAGTTACGTGAACTTCAACTCGAGTTGTGGTTTTCCCGTCACTCGCGGCAATCACTAGAAAAATGCCGTACCCGCTTAGTGGAGTAGTAAGAGAAAAAAGCGTCAATACTTTTTCCACCCGAGTCGAAAACTTAGCGTGTTTTACGTATCGGCACTTTATCTTACGGCGTCCAAGAACGGGAAAAATAAAACGATAATTAATAACTTATTTCCGAGTGACAACCAAACGTACCTTCAACCATCGTGCTTGCTGGCTTGCTTGAATTTTCCATTCAATGTATTATGTAGCATTTGCAAGACGATTTGCAGTGGCTGCTTTGATCAAAAGCCATCCAGCCAGCCAGTTAAAAATGGTTATCTGTGGCAATAAAATGACATGTCATTAGTTGTCAATGTCATCAAGGATTGTGTTGAACTCGTTTGTAAATTAGGAAATAAAAAGCGTCATACGTCTATGAATTTACATTTATCAGGGAAGCTATAGGCATATTTTATTTACAGTAATATATATAACACAATGAAAAGAAGTTACGACTCAATGAATTCTTCAGTTGAAATAAGTTCTTATCGAGACCAACATTTTAAGGTATTCCTTTTGTATATTGACTATAAACTTAGTGTCATTCAATAAATATCTTTATTATTATATTTGTTTTATATACCCATGCAGGGATCTAGAAGTGAACAAGAAAAGCTCTTACGGGCGTCATCCACGTTATATATTGGAAATTTATCATTTTATACCACAGAAGAACAAATATATGAACTCTTCTCCCATTGTGGTGATATTCGAAGAGTTATTATGGGATTAGATAAATATAAGAAAACACCTTGCGGCTTTTGCTTCGTTGAATATTACGCCAGGAATGATGCAGAGAACTGTATGAGGTTAGTTTTTGTACCTTATTTTATTGTGCTGTGGTTTTAATAAGAAAATTATGTAATAATTGAGTTTTATTATATTAAAGGTACATAAATGGTACAAGATTAGATGATAGAATAATTAGATGTGATTGGGATGCTGGATTTATTGAAGGTAGACAATATGGAAGAGGAAAGACAGGAGGACAGGTAAAAATCATTTTTACTGTAGTTAATTTCAATGTGATTTGAATATATAAAAGATGCTTACATGTTCTTGTAAATTTTTAAAAATGTAGTCCTATTTTGTATATAAAAAATAAGAAAAACTTGTAGTCTTCAGATGAAGTTCTTACTGTACATATTCATTTTTTATTAACAGGCAATTAGAGGTTTAATTAATTTTATGTGGCTAGTTCTGCACCAAACACCAGTTTGACTGTACATGGCATAGTTGATGAGTTACTGGTCTATAAAAATGATCATTATTGATGCAGTCCCCCTTAGACAATAATTATGGATTGTTGATTGTGATATTATTATCTCAATTGTTGAATATATGTTTTTTGGAAATCATCAGTGACCTTCCTCTTTTCTTGTTTATACAAAATATAATAATTGATTAAAGTAAATTAAATAGCTTCACGCTATATCCCGCACACAGCAGGGTAGGCAGAGGGAACCTAGTGTTAAGACACTCCGTTCCCCACTTTCCGCCGAATTCGGAGGCTTGCGTGTTAAGTGGCGGAACTTAACGCCGCGCTTTACCTCGACAGCAGAGCGAAGAAAATGGAAATATAATTTCCACCCCTCGAGTGGGAATCGAACCCACAACCAGTCGTTTACAGTCACACTCTTGTGCCACTGGGCCACGACTGGCCTTATACAAAATATAATAATTGATTAAAGTAAATTCCATGCCTCAAAATAAAACTATTTAAGTGATTATAGCAGAAAACAATAAGTTAATAAATCTATACACATTCTATCAACACCACCTGAATATATAATTTAATATATTTAAACACAATATTGGATTTATTGACCGTTACATCTACTCAATTATGCGTAAATTCATTTAACCTTTATTTTGGATTAATTGCTAGTGACAGCTAGGCGTGGGCGATGTGGATAGTCACCCACTGCCTTAAGCTTAAAGGGGCCTTGTGGGGCGCCCTGAAATAAAAACCTAAATCATATTCTCACAAATTGCCTTATACTGTCCTACTTGCACTTATTGGAAGAAAAACCGTGTTTGGCATCCTACTTTCAGTTTCAAGCAAAACTGCTTAGGAACACAGCTTAGCTTTACAATAAAAAACAAAAGAAAAAGTGAGAGAAAGCGAAGCCTCGATGTGACGTCGCCCACGTCCTTATTCATCCACGCTATGCCCCTGTTTTTACCATTATCACTATGAATTTCGTGATCTGGATCTGGGTGCTGTTTCGAGTGTCACTCTAGTATAAAAGCTTATTTCTTTTAAATTGATTGTTAACTGATATTACAATCTGTCGACCAACATAAAGTGGGCTAGGACTTCACCTAGTCTCTATTTGTGTGTGGAATATTAATTTTTATATTGTTTTTCAATTACATTATAAAATTGAAAAGTAAACGTTTAAATTTGTATAAAAAAATAAAAGTCCATTTTTAAGTAATAAAACAACATTTTCTTCTGCTCAGTAACTTAGAAAACATACTTTGTTCAAACAGTTGTGGATTTCGAAATCCGGTGTTTTTACGTTTCTAGTTTACAGATTTTGACACTCAGCTTCACTGCACCATTATGCGCAAGATGTTTTAATATGTTTAAGTATGTTTTGCCCTTATTTTTAGGTTCGTGATGAATATCGAACAGATTATGATGGCGGACGTGGAGGCTATGGTAAAATAATAGCTCAAAAGGTGACACCAAATACATTAGAACGTTGACATAATAAATTTATTGATGGAACTATGCAAAATATTGCTAAAGACTGTAAGAATGATAATTGAGACAAACATTCAATAAAAGTGAGTGTAATATCTGAACAGCATTTTGTAACAATTATTACTAATTTTAAGTAAATTCTACGATTAACTTTGTGTTTTATTAAATTCGTAATCCTAATGCCTCGTTTTCTATATCGTACTTTCACAAACGCTCCAGGGTGTCGCAATATTGTCCCATAGGCGTCACGTGTAGAATGTGTGCATATTTGTATATGTGAACGAGTGAGCACTGTAGCTTTACGCTATTTCCGCAGAGCGTTTTTGTGTTTGGCCCCAGAGCGAAGAAATGAAAATAATAATTCCCGCGAATTGGTCGTCGTCCTGTTTTTTGAATACTTGTTACTTGAAAAATTATTCATCTTAGCGACACAGACGCATTATTGCGTATGAAAATAACAGGTTTGTTAATATTTTTGAACCATGCAAAGTTATGTTGAATATAATGTACAAAATTAATGAATGGCTAACAATGGGCCTTATTTATAAAGAAGAAGAATGACAGAAGATAATCAAATCTTACAGTTAATATTTTAACATCTTTCAGGATGTCATCTATCTCATTCTTAGAACAAATAACATATAAACTACAATATAAAGTGATTTTTGCTTTCTTCATAATTACTTGTTTACAGTATAAATAAAACAAGAAAATGTAAATAAAAGACATTTACTTATATTCTATAAGCATACATTTAAGGCATTATTATTTCATAAAATTAGCATTCATAAGATCAAGTTTAAGTAACAATTTTGGTATTAGTATCTAGAAAATATAATAATAACAAAATAAAGACAACATTGCTAAAACTTGAAACAACAAACACTCATATAAATAAACAGGTTCATGTTTTTAATTTCTCTTCAACATTAATAACATATAGTAAATATAAATAATTTAAGTATTTATTTATTTAAATACATATGTATAAGAAAATATTATTCGAGGTAATACAACATTAAGCTTTGCTACACTAAAATAATGGATTAAACTTCTCTAAGCAAAGCGTAACATTAAAGTGTAAATTGGATAAAAAGAAAAGAAGAAACATCCAAAAATTATAAAAGTATAAAAGATCTCTCGTATATGGCGTTTGCATAAGCGATAACATAAGAAATGTAATAAAATTTCATATTGACTTCTTTATTCTCTGGGAGATGTCTCGGGTAAAAGATCAAACCACAGAGTTTTAGCTTCGCGGAAATCATATTGATTGAGGTGTACGATTACCTAAAATAAAACAAAATACAAGCGTTTAGTTTAAAGTAATATAATATTTATATAGAAAGTAAAATTAGTGGTAAAACAAAGATAAACACAAATATGTCTATTAGACACAAAAATCACAATACACACAAATATCATCATCATCTATTACACAGATATTTGTGTATCTAGTAACAACAACTCCGATTTTAAAGAAATTCTTTTTTAGGCTGCCATGGCTCAGTGGGACAGCGACTGTACAATGGTTGTGAGTTTGAACCTACTTAGAAAATAATTATATATTATTTCATTTTTGCGCTGTAAGACAAAGCGCGGTATTAAGTTCTGCTATATATAAAACACAATATATAAGTAGAGAACGGAGTGTCTTCACACTAGGTTCTCTCCTACCTGTTAAGTGGAAAGAGCTTACTTAATAAATAATTATAATAATTTTTTTTTTATGGAATAAAGGAGGCAAACGAGCTGAAGGCCCACCTGGTGTTAAGTGGTTACCTTCGCCCATAGACATCCACAACATTAAAGTTATGGATGCGTTGCCAGCCTTGGGAATGTAGGACAGAAGGAGAGAGGAAGGATGGGAATGGTGGGAATAGGGAGAGCTGGCTTACATGCCATCGAACCGGAACACATCATAAGATATTTGGCGGTTCGTCTTTGACATGATAGTGGTCGCGAGCCAGTCGGAGAACGAATCTCCTACCACCAAGCTACTGGGTTACCCGCCTTTTACGGGACGCTACCCAGCGGCGGCGGGGAATTGTATTCTTAACCCGTCCCCCCACGGGAAAAATAAAATGTTAAATAATAATGAATCATACTTGTCCTATAACGGGGCTACCGCCGAGGAAGCCCTTGTGCGTGGCGACGGTGACCTCCAGCTGGCGCGAGTGCAGCTCCGCGAGAGGGATCGCCCACTCGAACTGCTCGTCATATTCCGGCATGCAGTTGTCTTTCACCACCTAATAGATAAAATTATATAAATTATATTTAAATGTGGCCAGTCGTGACCCAGTGGCACAAGCGTGTGACTGTAAACGACTGGTTGTGGGTTCGATTCCCACTCGAGGAGTGGCAATATTAAATATTTCCATTTTCTTCGCTCTAGTGTCGAGGTAAAGCGCGGCGTTAAGTTCCGCCACTTAACACGCAAGCCTTTGAATTCGGCGGGATACAGCGTGAAGCTAAATAAATAAAAAAAAAGGAAAAAAAGTTATCTGTGTACACCGACAAGATCTACCTCATATTAAGGATAGCTTTTAAGCTAACGAGTTCAACGATAGAATTGATATTTAACTAAGATATAATATGTACACTCTTGCACAATATCAATAATCGATCCTAATCAGAAAACTGCAAGCTTAGATTAATCGAATAATCAACTTTTTGAGTAAAGGTTAATTATGAAACCCGATTAGTTAATGGCAATAAATAATCTTTACTAAAAATATGATAGATAGATCAAATAAAGATATTGGGCGTTTGTTTACAATTAGCGTTTCTTTGGGTTTCTCATAATAAGTTTTAATTTGTAAAGTGTATTCATTCATTATACCAAGAAGAAACCATACTCAATATTATACACGATGAAATCATTGTTATTCTCTATGGGCGAGGGGCGCAAAGACGCGGTATAGCAAATTATATTATTAACATTGTCAAAGGATTGTTGGGTTTTCTCTTGCTCAACAATTGTTCGTAGAAAAAAATTTAGATAGCAGAAATTAGTTAAAATCTATCAAGAGATGATAACAACAAAATAAGTTTTAATAAGCTTATAAGATTTTTACACAGGTTGATGTAGATCGCATAGCTTACTGGTCAGAGCGCTTTGAGTTTCTAAGAGATTCGAATTTTCTAATCTCTTTTTTATCAGTTTCACATGTGTGCCTATACTTCGTTAGAAAATTTTGCAACTCTTTCTTTACGCACTTCTGACGTTCGATTAGCTTGACAATTACCGTTATTTTCATAGTATGAACCTGATGTCCTTACCACGATGAGGACACAATAAGTTTTAGCGTTTCTTTTTTATTAACTTATTTGTTGTATTATATTATAAATAAAATTAATTTCATTACGAAATATGTTTGCCGATATTTCGAGAGCTTTATATGTACTGAGATTTTATGTTTTAAACTTTTCTTCCTGTTTTAAAGACACAGAAAACAATATAAATAAATAATTTGAAATATTCAGTCGCGAACAATCCATGGTTACTTTAAGAAAAATAAGAATTTACTTACAATTGTCTTGCGTTTTGAGTCTTTAGAGCGGCCGGGCAATAAGTATAGCTTCACATATGGGTCGGGCACATTGGTTGGGTCCTTGAGAGGGATATTCCTGAAAAATCATTAATTTTAATAAATTCTAGGTTATTGTTTTTTAACAAGGACAACCATCAATAGTCATTGAGGAAGACCATTGAAAACGAATAGCTAGACAATATAATGTTTGCCTACAGAACAAAAATAAATACATACATTAAAAATATGTATGAATAGATATGAAGTTATTATGAAAATCATGTAGTTTTAAAAATCGTATACTATTTTAAATTTTGTCTGTTTAATAGGATTAGGATACTACTCGAATAAAATAAATAACGTAACTAAATTCTCTGAAATATATATTTTAAATTTTACTAAAAATTACGTTGTCAGCACAAAGATTAATTGAAAATATAATCACATTACAAATAATCAAAATAAGTGTTTAAATGTTTCTACTCCTAAAATATACTTACATAATTTTATGGACCACAACATATAGAACTTGGTTTTGCATACTATAGCGAAGAGACAACAAGATGCGGCCCAAGCCAGCTTCGCCTGCGGAACTGTAAAAAAAAATACATAAATTAGAAAGTAAAAAAAAAAAAAATATCAAAATAAAAAATACCTTTATTACATTAAATTATATAACAACAATATTTAAAAAATGTATTGTAAAATATATTTACGTGGTTAAAGATGAGGTCCTGTGAACTAGCTTTGGGGATCCACGGGTGGGCATGGACTGGACATCTTGGGGTGAATCTGTAAAAAATAACTTAGTTAGGTGATTTTCTTTTCTTATGTTTTTACTAGTTAAATAAGTGTAACTGTTATCACACAAGTTTAATCAATACACACAAGAAACAAAAGTACATACAAAACCGTTGTAATAAAATAGGTTAGCCAAAAAAACGCAAGTAATGTAATAATAGAATCTTTTTTTATACACTATTTATTTTTAATTTAGTAGTGATATATTACAAACCTGATTACTTTGACATTTCATATGAATTACTGAAACATACCATATACCAAATGATACTTACCAACTTCCTTAATGATTTCTTCAACAGGAATAGACCTCTCAGAATCATTATCAAGATTTGCTGGTGAATCTTGAACATCTTTAAGTGTCGCATTCGAAGCTAAAGCTGCTGGTGCAGACGCTACAAGAAATAAAATAATAAATCAGAATTTGTATAACATAAGTCAGTAATAATAATATTACGGGACATAGCGTTTAGTTCTACTCAAAAAAACATACGAGTAACTAGGTCTTGTAGAATATTCTTTTTAATATATGAAGTAAGAATTTCTTGTATTTTATAATAAATACTTCCTTGCATCTTAAAATGAAATAAATTATTTATGATTCTATATACAGTAAAATGACACAAGACACAACTTAGAGGATTTATAATTAAGTAGTCCTTAGAACTTTTCAAAATTGACAAATAAATATAAAGAGCAAAAATCCAGGAATAAACTAAAATACAAATGTTTCAAATAAATTGTGTTTTAAAAATAAATATTAAAAAACTATAAAACCTGGTAGAGAAGAAGATGCAGTAGAAGCATCACTGGAGTCAAGAGAGGGCGCGACAGGCGCGGCGGGTGCGGGAGGGAGGGGCGCCTGCGCTGGTGCAGGTTCAGGCTCACTCGGTGCTATGGACACTGTCTCTTCATCAAATTCCTCCTCCTTTACTGCTTCTTTAAGGATCTGCATATTAAACATAACACATAAATACAGTTAAGTTAATTGAAGAGGCCTTTAAATAGATACATGGTATTGAAATGACTCAATTATAACATATTTATATCATTTCTATAAAATAAATATATACTAAAACAGTAAAATATATAATTATGGAATATAATAATGCATTTAATTTCGTTTAAGAAGTTAACACACTGAACAAGTATCTTACCTTCAATTGTAATGCTAGTATAATCTTAGATTCTGGTCCAGACTTTTGTAAGTTGATTGGTTGGTTCAACATAGTGAGGTTATTTTGTTTCAGTAAGGCAGAAATACCATAGCTGAGCTGCCCTAGTTGGTTGCCTGTTTTTTGGTCCAAAACCTATAGAGAAAGAAAAAAGAGATTCATATATTTTTTTAATTAAAATATTTTAATAATATTTGTCGTTTTATCATTAGTGTGTTGTTTAATTACTTTTGGAATTCCAATATCTTTAAAAATTTTTACTCTTTAATTTCTGTTGGATGCTGATCTAAACACTACTTACTGTTTTTATTATTAAATTACTTAAAACGTTTAATGACATTAGAAATGCGCTTCTAGCGAGCTATGAAATTAAATCTTGTGCGCAAGCGCTCTCCTATAACTTTTATTTTGGTTTGTGGATTTTTTGTATTGAAGGAGCGATATGGTATACTTTTTTCTATGAATTTAACACATCAGATATTACTTTAATTTTTCGGAAACTACGTTTACATAGATATATTCATTAAAATACTATTTAATTATTATAGAATTACATATAGTGTATTCATTTTAACATTGAGCAAATGGAACATTCAAAAACAAACCTTTATTTCAAGCACATCAATCTCGGGGTTCTGTACGAGGAAGGAGTATCCTATTTCGTAGACAGGACTGTCGGTGCGCATCTGCACCGCGGTGTTCTCCGTCTTCTTGCCGAGCGTCACCGTGAGGTAGGGGTCGGGTCGGGACTGAGCGCGCGCGTTCTGCGTTGTATAGATAACGAAATAAATAAGTAAAAACAAATTCGACAGACAGAAAAATAGATCTTGCAATAGAGCGTTTTAAACGTTCCTAAGGATGTATTTTGTCAAAATATATATTTTTTTATTTTTGAATGTAGAATATTGTATAGTATGTCTTACCTTCTCTGTACTGTAAAGTCGTGGATTTGAAATTGTATCACATTACGTAGGACCCGTCGACTATATTGTAATTATTTTGTATCTTGTTATATGATAATAATTTAAAAATTAAAATGAACTGATTCTCTGTTATCTACTTTCTGTCAAAAATCAAGACAGAACTCTACACTGTGGTTCGTCGTTCCAGATCGGAAAAATGGATAAAATATAGTTATAACCATTCTACTTAGAGTTGAAAATCCACTGCCAATCTATTGCAAGTAAGTATTGCACTGCAAGCTATTTTAGAGCTATCCCACTACACTAGGACGGCCTCAAAATGTACTCATGTTTTAATATTTCCACTCCTCAAGTGGGAACCGAGCACACAACCAGTCGTTTACAGTCACACGCTTGTGCCACTGTGCCACGACTGGCCACTTTTAATATATTAATGACAGATTAACAACCTTCGGTTATGACGGTGTAATGTTTCAAGCATTTTGAGAAACTGACGAAATTTAAAATTAGTTTGAAATTATGAACATTTCTATAGATTTTGCTATTGAACAAAATTATTTACGTCAAGTTTAAAAAATTTTATAGTAAAATATACATATTTGTCACTTAATACTCACCGGTAGGTTCTTGCACGAATCGATATACACGGATACCACGGCCGAGCTGAGCTCTGCATTCTTTATCAGCTGAGTTTCAGTAATCGCCTAAAAAATAATGAAGTCATTATAGTATTTAAACTAAATTAAATATATGGTAACATTACATTTTATGGTCATCACTATGCATAAGAAAAAGAAAAGGAATCCAAAGTAAAAATATGCCAAAAACTTAGAAATTCTAAATTTAAGCGACTTTTGTATATAAGAAAAAACTCTTTAGAGTATTAAAAATAATTCATCTTTAATACTAAAAATTAAAAAGTTAATTTTCTAAATTTGTAGTATTTTGTGTAAATAAGTCCTAAAGAAGTAAGGACAAACATAAAATTGGTTACTTTAAAAGCAATTATAGCCAGCACATTTTAAGATCAATGGACGAAAACTGGCTACAATAGTCGTACAGAACCTATTGTTAGCGAGTGATTGATTAAGTAAGACACAGTGAGTTAGACGACCGAAAAACAAGCGTTAGTGATTTCATTACGCATGGTGTCTTATGTCTCAGTCACTCATTAACTCTCATTGGCTGCTTGATTGTATCTGCGCGAAATTTTCATAAAGTCTAGATATATCTGACCAACATAAAATGCGCCATCTATATGAATATTACCAATACAATAAAATACTAACATGACTAAGATCCAAAAGGTCGGTAGACAAACGGTGCCAAGACAACCGTAGGTGGACTTTCCCGGTCTTTGCTTGCTGAAGTGTTTGCCACTAAAACGAAACAAATAATTATCATTCTCGTTGATTTTCAATATATTTAAGATACTTATATAAAAATTATTCAAAATATTACCGTATCTAAACGGCCGGCACGCACAACTTGCGAGATATCCAAAGAACATCTGTAAGGGTAAACAATAAACATATAATATAATAATAGTGCAATTTAATAATTATACGATCAGTTAATGTAATATAATGACAATTTTGAACAAACAATAAAAATCAACTTATTTCATACTTACAGGTAAATGATTAAATCATGCTATATACATTATAGTCACTTTTTTAAAGAGGACTTGTTCAATTGTTATTATTTTTTTAATTTCTATATATTAAGAAACATACAAACTGAAAAAGATCCAATATTGACAATTATAAAACAAATATATTTTTCTAAAAACACACAACACAATAAGCATAACAAAAGTTAGACAAATACATATGTATATATGTATGTATGTTCTCGCCAAATTTCTCATCTCATTAAAAAGGTGAGATGCGCTCAAAAACGCTCTCTTTTGAAATGATAGAAAATAAAAAACAAGAGACAAAAATTAAAAAAAAATTCGTACGTACCTTGCCTTTTAATTTTTCTTGTAGATTTAAATAAGTTTTTAATAGGCAATATTAGATTAGTTCACAAGTTTGTTAGAAAAGCAAGTAAAATTGTGACAGTCGTGCAACGAGTGGTAAGCTTTTTATGTATTTTTGTGTATGTGGCGCAATAGATCAGTGAGCTATGTTATAATAGTTATATCATATTTATTATGTATTAGTGAAAGGATATTATTTTTCCGAATTAATCATACAATATTTTATATATGATTTTTTTATTTATGTTTTAACATGACATGCAAATTTAACTTGTGAAAAAAATATAGTTATTATACTTGGTTAAATTTATTCCAAATACGCTGAAGTGTCAAAAATATAATTATACCTATAGGTAGCTAGTTTTTGTTAAATAATAAAGTAATTTAATTGAAAAGTTATCTATGACTACGCGATTTATATAAGTAACATAAAGTGTTCACGCAATTTTTTTTCAGTACGTGTTAATCCCTGGATTGCTCAAATTTTCATCCAGGTTCGAAAAATATACATATTTTTTTCCTTTTTTTAGCTTCATGCTGTATCCACACGGTGCTGTATGCACACGGTAGGGGAGACAGAGGGAACCTAGTATTAAGACACGTTCCCCACTTTCTGCCAAATTCGGAAGTATTGCGTGTTAAGTTGCGGAACTTAACGGCACGCTCTGCCTCGACACCAGAGCGAAGAAAATGGAAATATTAAATATTTCTACACTCCGAGTGGGAATCGAACCCACAACCAGTCGCTTTACAACCACACTCTGTGCCTCTGCGCCACGACTGGCCCTAAAAAAATACATATTAAGAGTGACGGTGTGGTTTTAATGGTTTCAAATAGTAAATTGCATATGGATGACTAGTGAACATAGATAGATATGCCTATGAGTTTACACGATCAACTAAGATGGGCATGGTTCATCGCACATCGCATATACAGTGGCGACCGACCTGCCCAGTCTCTCGTCCCTGCCCGCGCGGTCCCAGTCGTACAGCTGTACGGTGACGCGCACGCCACTGTGTCGCAGCACAGACTGCCACAATTCACTCTTTTTTATATATATACACATATATATCATACACACAGCGATAAAACATAGCGAATAACAAATATTAGTTTGCATTTTTATAACATTAGTTCAAAATTTTGTATGTTTAAAAATATAAATAAATAAAAATAAAATATTATACATAATATGACACAAAAAAAAACAAATCCTAAGCCTCCATGTAGATATGCCACCCTGACAAGTAAAACATCAAGAAGTAAAAGCAAACCACACGATAGTAGACAAATATGTTTTGATATGATTCTATTTTATTCATTAAATATTAACCTTTACATCACTATAACATTTAATTTAATTTTACAGATAATACTTTTACTCCAAGGGAACTGGTAAATATTTAGATTAATGATGTAAAGGTCAACACGGGGGTCGCAAACGTAAGGGCACAAAGTGCAAAGTGTAGGCGGCACGGACCTGCCTAAATAGTCATCGTTCTGTATGCCCATCCCCGGGTCCCAGTCCCACAGCTCGCACTGCAGCATCTGACTTTTTCTTGAGCTTATTATAGCCTTGGGACAAATCGTTACACGTTAATCTTTACTATACATTTAGTGGGAACTATTGTAGATTTATTTCAGGATTACGCTATTTCAGGATTACGCTATTTCCTCTCTTCTCTTCAGAGTATTTAATGATTCATTACTTCGAAATTTACCTAAATTTATAGAAAATTGTGCAATTCATTTTCTTTTCCTTTCATATTTAATTGAATTGCTTTAGAAGTAACTCACAATATAAAAACCATGTAAAAATAGACTATCGGAAATAAAAAACATACGTCACCTATATACATAAAATGTTGTTTGTATAAACAATAATTTAAAACTCGTCAACAGATAATACATATATATGTACATATTATAATTATTAAATCTATATTTAAAGCATAAAGCATTACATCTAAAGCTAAACATTTATAAAATATCGGATAATTGTCAATTTACAATTATAAATTAAAAAAATATTAAAAGCAACAAAACAATGTTCCGATATTCTAAAACGACTAAAAAAGGTACAATTAGTGTTAGGTGCTTTTAATTTTAGCACAATATGTACAAGCACATTGAACTACCATACCCACTAACATGTCTAGAGCATTACATACTGGCAGCATTACGATCGATAGACTCGATCGACAAACGACTTATGCCCAATATCAATAATGTTTCAATTATTATGTATCCAAAGATATGTTAAAGTAATCACGAAAATGTCTAGGACAGAAACTTGCGATCGTCATTGAAACATCGTTTATTGATATGCAAAAACATACATCTGCATTTAAAGATTAATCCCCAGTCCTGTCCTCCCAAAGATAGTTTGTTTTCAAAAATACAATCCTTCAATTGGTTATGGCAAGCTTTAATTGAAAAAATCGATTGCTAGATCAATCTAAGGTTCCAATTTCTGGATTACGATCAATTATTGATATTGAGCATTATGACATAAGGTCCAAGTCGTAGCAACTATTCTAGACCTCACCTTCCCCGCGTTCCTTTCACCAACGATCACCCTATTTACCCTTCACCGTACTCACCTGCCCAGTTTGTCATCATCGTTGCCCTCGTCCTTGTCGAACACTTCAATATCCAAGGATTGCCCGATCGATTGCATTATACGCGCCTGTACGCCAAACGCGCATAGTCCCACGCAAACATAAGTAAGGAAAACAAAATCATTTCTTGCTCATCCAATGATTGAATTGATACAGCGAGTTAGCATTCTCGAAAACGCAAGCTTAGGTTTTTAATGTTTAATTATTTTCTTTCATTTAGTCAATGTAATAAACAAATGTAATGGAAAACGAATAAAAATCTTAAAAGCATTTTTCAAAACTATGATATGTGAATATTATATAAAAATTTTAAAAAATGGTTAGGTAGGAAAAGTACACGAAAATTTTAGTTTTTCAACCAATACGCAGCAGAAAGAGATATTATTCGATACATTTTGAAAAATATTTTGTATTATTAGGAAAAGAAGTAGTTTAAAAGCAAAACCAAAACAATTAAGAAAATATTAGTTTAAAGCGTATCTACATACGTATATACACTATACATTCAAAGTATTAAAGTAGAAAATCTTATTATATCGTTAAACTATTTTTCCTTAATAAGGAGTATTAAAATTTTAACAAATCTTTGTTAAATTTGTAAGATTTTCTATTCTTATTTTTATATTGCATAATACAAAAAAAATTACATGCTTATAAAAGAAATACGCAAAAGTTCCATTATATTATTTATTGTGTTATAGGAAATATTTGAAAAATCGACAATACCGACATTTATTATTACTATTCCGATATGTATATTTCTACAAAATGTATATAACATCAGAAACATGTTAAATCAAGAAGTATTAATAAGTCAAAAGTTTGTCTTGATCGTTTGTCTCAAGGCATAATTTTTTTTGAAAATTGAAATTACCAACTCATTTGCTGAGTTCATTCGATAGTGTGTACATTTCTTATGAATTGCACACAATTTCGATTTTTTCATGCATTTCCGGTAACACAAACTGTATTGTATTTAAATGAAGGTTCCCCATTCACATTCAATATGAAAGTTAGTCAACTCCTTGCGCAAACAGTATTAAGTAAGTCTTGTAAATTCATATACCATTTAAGCCAAAATTAATTAAGAAAATTTAAATAAGAGAATCAAATTACCAAACTGTACTCACCAAAGAACCATAAGGATATAATAAGGAACACAATCTATAATTTAGAAAATATAACTGACATTGAGATGTGTCCATTCATAGAATATACAAGAGCCTTAACAGTAATCATAAAAAAAATAATAGTGCATTCCCCGTAACCGTGCTAAAAGTGTACACAGATAGAAAAGTGTTAAGGAGAATATTAGAATAAAAATGTGCATATAAACTACAAAATGTAAATCACTATGAATATTTAGTCACCTCGCACCAATACTCCCATCGTGGATTGATGTTGTTATCAATGTGCTTTGTCTTCCATTGCTGGGCGCCGACCGTTATGATGGCGTAAGGGTCGGATTTACCCTTACCTGTAATGTGGTAGTGTGCTAACTATGATTAACCTGTTTTGATTATTAATTACTGGCTGGTTAAACTAACGTGTAAATTAATATACTATACCGAATTGACTTAAGAAATATAAAAAATATCAAATATTCTTATATATTTTCTAGAGATTTTATGCATTTCATAGATATTGTCAATTTTCAAAGAACTAATTTCATTTGTCAAATCTGCATTCTATAACATATTGGGGATTAATAACGAGATAAACTAGAACATAAAATAAAGAGATAACAATATAGATTTTAGCTTACCCAGCATAGATACATCTTTCTTCATGAGATTCTGAGCCTGTACTAAGTGAATTCGTAATACACCCTGTAAATGAAGTATAGCATATGTCATAAAATATGTAAGAATCTATTATTGTCATTTTTACAGATGCCATTTTCAAGTTTAAGTATATTGAACTGTTTCTTAGTTAAATGTATACTCATTTTTAAATGCTTCATATTACTAATTATAAGTTATTATTATACCGATTTAATTTAGAAATAACTTACTTATATATTGTTTAAAGAATAACAAATTTGGCTAACATTCTAAATAGAGACCTATATTTGTTACTCACTTCAGGTTCAGGCATACGCAAGTCGACTGTAGGAATTTCATCGCTTAATTTAATGGGCAGTTTGTTAGGTAGGACCATCATCTTAGCTACTTGTTCTACGATGCATCTACGCAATATGTCACTGTAAAGAAAAACATGTATGTTTTCAATGTACTTAACACATTATTAAAACACGCCCGTTATCCAGTCTCTACGACGGTCCGGTTTCGACATATGCATGGGTGATTGGCAGATGGCTGTGATTTGGTTTACGGCTAGAGCGGAAATATTATGTAAATAATATGACGATAGTCTGAATAATGTAATTAAAATAATTAGGATATCATTTGAATAAAATTAAGGGCGTCGTGGAGCAGTAAAAGAGCATGTTAATCTAAGCGCAGAGTGATGATTATATTTCAATTATTTTCTTTTCTTCCTTCTGGTGGTACCTAATACAAAGCATAACATAGAGTACCGCCACTTAAGACACGTGTCTCAATTTCAGATGGAAAATGGAGAACGGAGTGAAAGACTATGTCATCTCTGACTACCATGTTATATGGGGAAAGGTTTGAATATAACGACTCGGGTTTGTACGAATTTCATTTCATCGCATTGCATCTACGAGTATCAAGCACTCACTATCAACCAAATAAATAGACTGCTATCAGTATTAGTATAAAAATAGGAAAGTAAATGAACCTAAATCCAGGCATATCGAGTATATCAGCTGCACCAACTAGGTTAAAGTCAATGGACGGATTGTTTAAGAAGAACACCTGTAGTCCTCCCACTAGCGGCATTTTGCTGATGAGGGGCTTCATCACAACGCGCATCATACCGTGGATCTGGTGAAATGTATTTTTATTAATAATTTGTAAAATATTATGTATTTTTAATATATATTTTCAATATAAAAGAGGGAAATAAATAGAATGTTTACGACAAAATTAGTACTTAAATTATTTAATTAGCACTTATATTTTTAGAACATTGAAAATGATACAAAAAAATATGATGTCAACAATATTCAAGTGCAATAGATATTACTATATGTCATTCATAATATATCGGTTACATTTTATCGAAAATTAAAAAGTAATGTGTACCTGAAGATCCTTAATGCCTCCTCTAATGCGTTGAAGAACAAATGAGATGTCACAATCACCAGCATAACTGTAAATATATTAATAAATTATATAAAAATTATGTGTCTATTGGCATTAATTGTCATATTAAAATAAAAACATATTTAAAACTTTCTGTCTGTCTGTCTGTCCATTTGTACGCAGCATATCCATTAAAAAAATAAAATCCTGCAATATTTTTTTCATTTTCTATGTGTGTAAAAAAATCTCTCCACAGAGATGCTAACAACAGAAATAAGTTGTAACAAGATCCATTTATGGTGTAGTATTTGTAAAGCTATTAAAACTGATGTAGTAGGAGTTTCAGTATCAGCCTAAATACGTTCGCTACCGTACGCATTTCTTCCTTAATATAACAAATTCCGTTAAATATTTCAAGATTTATCATAAAATAAAAATTGCTGTCCAAAATTAAAATAACTAACACTGACGATGCGAAGCAGGATGATGGGGTTCACTTACTCGTCCACGAAAAAATATAGGAAATTATAAACTCTACCGTCCGAGCGAAATTGGTCTCGATGTTTAGATATAATGATTAGTGATTAAACTTTTTTTAGCTTCCCGATGCATCTCGCACACATTAAGGTAGACGGAGGGATCCTAGTGTTAACACACTCCATTTCCCAGCGAGTTCTGGGGGCTTTGCGATAGGAGGATATACCTACTACAATATGCATTGTATTTATTTTAGAAATAGCACCAGAGTATAAAAAATTTTCTTGTAAGTACAAAATTTCATAATTTTAAAGATTTCCGAGATTATATAAAAGAGAACGCATACATAAAAGTAAGATTTTGGTAATATTTAAAATATAAATATAAATTTTCAAATATTTATACTATTTTAATATTTAAATAATTGTAAATTATGAATTAAAGATATAATTATTCGAGCACATATTTATCTTTATTACAAAATAAATAGAACGTATACCTGTGTACATAAATAATGTCCAATAATAATTACTCTAGTTATAACTGTGCCGTAGTCATTAACGTCTAGACTATAATAGGCGCATTTACCTCATTTAGACGCTTAGAAACATTAACATACTATTTACATAAAGTTCTAATTGGGAAGAGCATACAAATTTACATATAAGGAAGACTAAGGAAAGGTCATAATCTAGCAGCGTGTACTTTAAGTTATATAGTTTATTTTTTACATTTTGACTTATATTAATTTATGTAAGAAAATAATTTCACCTTATTGTAATTTGATTTGTTTGAAACTTTGCATAGGTATTCGGAAATTCAATATTATTACATAACATATTGTTCTTAGTCTCTCCATGAAAATGCAAATACTTTTTTTAAAAAAATGTGAATATTACATTTCATATAGTCGGGACGCATAGTATACGTATATAATTATATTTAATATGCATATTCCCTACGTTCTACAGGTAGAGACAACCTAGTAATCATTAGGTGCTGTAATCACAGCACTCCATTCTCTGCCTTCAGTACATTCATTTAAGTTGTTTTATAGGATGGAGTTTGCAATTAACATTTAAAATAAAATATTTATCTTTCTAACACGTTATTTATATATATATATAATAAAAGAGTAGAAAAGTCAATTCTGTACATGAAAAATTCAGAAAAATTTTAATTGGGTGCATTAATATATCGGTAACAGAGCCCAAAAATCCACTCAGTAGAATTTTTGTCTGTCTGTCTGTCTGTTAATTTGTTCGCCAATCACGCAAAAAGTACTAGATGGAAATGAATGAAATTTAACATGGTGGTAGCTTATAGTCCAAACGTACATAGGATAGGATAGTTTTTATCTCGGTATTATATGCAGTTTTTTTGGAAAAAATAAAAAAACTATATAAGTATTTTCTTCGTACACTGATATTTACTGAATAGAAATAAATTATTTTTTGCATGGAATTAGCTTAGAGGCTAGGACATTATATGGGATAGTTTTTATCCTGGTATTCAATACAGTTTCGACAAAAAAAGTGCTGAAATAGTCAAATTGTGTTAATTATTTTACAAGTGAAGATAAAATACTTCTAATTTTATTTACTAATATAAAAATTATAAAACTAAGAAGTACAAAATAAATATGCATATATTTCATATCCATATAAGTTTTTATTTTTTTATAATGGCAGCATTGTCATGTCACTATACGTCATTTTAACTTCTCCCTTAACGCTAAATTGAAATTAATACTTTTATATCGTTAAAAATAGTAATATTTGTGAAAAAAAGTTTCCTTATATAGACATTTTACTTTTAATATTATGCTCAGTACATCTTATACTTCCTGAAGAACTTTAAAGTGTCGCTTTATAGGATTATCAGCTGTCATTAGGTCGTGGTCTATCTTGCTTTGAATAAGTCATGAAAAATTATTTATTAATTAAAGGTTATTTATTACCTTTAATGATTGCAAAATTACAATACACCTCAAGCATGAAATGTTCTATTGAGTCTCTTCAAATGTGCCATTGAAAAAATAATATTAGAAAAGATGAGATTCTTCTTAGGCTCAAAAGTAATGTTTGTTATTTAAACGTGAACACGGGTAGCTGTAGATACGTAATAGATATAGTAGTGTAGTTTATGCAGGCGAAGCCGCGGCTGGGTCGCTAGTATATAATAAAATAGGTTTTTGAGTCGGCAATTGTGAATAGGACCTTGACCTGGAAAACACGTGTGTATATATAATGAAATGTATCTAGGTGAATGACACCTAGATATAATTCTTCAAAGTTACTAAATTACATATTATTCTACAATAATACTGTAGCCTATCTTTTGACATGCATAATCAGTGCATTCCACTACCGCTATACATAAATATGACGTATTGTATGATTCAACATTATTAGTAATGTTTGAAGTTACTCATGCGTTTTAATTGTATGTGCATAAGAAAGTAAACTTACAAGAGGTCGACATCCATGATGATTTCATCCCTAGAAAGGTTCTTATCGTAGACTTTAACGCCTCCGACGCGAGGCGCCTGCGAACAAACAAATTTTCATTAGTATGCAAATGAACATCTATAAAAATTACTCCGTGCAGGTATTAATGCTTTGCCACGGTTATTTGAAATTAATCTGTAAACACTTTCGTAGCACTATGTATCGCAAAATCTTGTTGTTGATAAGTCAATCACTTTCACAAATAAGCTAAGCATAATGTAATGGATTTATTTTGTACTACTATAACATATTTTGCTTTTAAAAATTTAAAAATTGTTTTCTTAATAACGAAAATTACTTACAATAGTACCGAGAATCATTCGCTCGAATTTGAAACCATTCAGCTTAAAGTTAGACAAACTCTCAGCCACAGCCGGTTCTATAGAGTCCTTCAATAGTGATCTTGCATAATGGTTTACATTCGGCCAAACTTGTAAGAGAATCTGTTTGCAAAAATTTTAATAAATTAATTTATATAAAAATAATAACATAGCACCTTACCTTCGTTATCGTATTGATTCTTACCCTGTTCAGCCATTCTGCTCTTTCCACGTCAGGGAAGAAAACCTAAAATATTTTTAATATATTTAGAATAATAGCAATATGTACCTAAAAGTATTATTACAAATTCAAACATATTTAGTACCCAAGCAGGAAGATCATCAAGTCGCGCAAGGACTATATCTTTCTCCGAAGAAACCGCGGCTGTTTTGGCTAGATTACGTCGATACTCGCTTTCTTTTCTCCATTGATCTCTCATCACCGACAATATCACGGGACCTATCAACCAGGCGACGCTCCATTGCATATACCCAACTAAGTACACAGCTCCCACTATAGCTACCTGTAAATTAAATACCTAATAAATAAGCGGCACACGTCGTTTGACGCCCACTGTTTATATATAGTTTAAGTGGCCGGTGATTAGAATGTTAGCTGCGAAGTAAATTTATATACAACTGCTTCGTTTAATTGATTATCTAGATGCGATTGTATTCTATTATTTAACAAAGACGCTATTTTAGTATTTGACATATACCTACCTACTACCAATTTAATAAAGACATATTTACTTTGTGGTTTTCGTAGATTAATAAATTACATAAATATTATAAAACGTTTCGAACCTTTCATCTGAATTAAATCAAAATAAAAAATCATCTGAATTAATTCAAAATAAAATTAATATTCAAATCTTTAGATTGATGCCGGTTTCATTAACGCATATCGTCTTACTTTCCCATATACACATTTTTATCAAGTACTCGTAGCTTCATAACAACTTAATAGCAAGTTGGTCTGCCAAGTTTTACCATTATATTATAGTAGCCTCAATCCATTTAAAACATGTTCCTTATAGGTTCTATGTCTGCTGAGGTCATACAATAATAGTTTTCCATAATAAAGGCCATCATAGCTAGTGATACCTACTCGTTAACTTCCCGTCCAGTGGGAATATTTTTAGCGTGAATGATGTCATCACAACAAGTATTAAACCACTAACTAAAGCTTTAATATTTTTTTACATGTATTATATGTATTAAAATAGTGACGTCATCGTATCAGATTACGAAAATATCTCATTGTACACGGGAAGGTAGTGGGTTTAATTTCCCTTCAATGTTTCGTATGCATATTCAAATAGTAATTTGATGGGAAAAATACTATTTTTCTCTTTGTCTGCAAAGTATGGTTGGGACGTCGGTAGAATGGGAATTATGAAGAGATAGAATATTTGATAAACTGATAAACTTTATAAGCTAAAGTATAAAAGAAATCTTATCTGGCTTGTTATAACAGTGACAAGTTTAATTGACATAATGTAATGATTTTATATACCCTTTATTGTAAACAAGAAATTTTTAGATCTCTATGAACAATTAGAGTATGTTGAATATCATGAATTACATAGTATGGAGATTGTATAAACAATACAGTACTATAAAGTATAGTGATTTCAAAAAGTATAAAGTATAGCAATTTCAAAAAGTTAAATAAAAATTACAGTAAACAAAAATGATAGGCAGGAATGCCTTTTTTTCAATAGCTAGTTCCTAACTTTCACACAACTAAATTAGAGTAATATATAGAAAGCACAAAACCAGTATAAATTGATAACAAGAAAACGAAGGTTAAATGCTTCTCTGATGATTCAAAACTTCTAATTTGAATTTGAAGGTTACACTGACTCATATGCATAATAATTTTATGTGTTTATTTATTTGTTAGAAACATTAAGAATCTAATTGTATTACTTAAAACTATAATGATAATTAGAATTTTTAATATATGTGTGTAACATTAGTTCCAAAACAAATGTGTGCTTAGCAGTATGTAGAATATGTGATCCATATTTTAGCCATAATAAAAAAATATTAACGTTATTCATTATCAATTACGCAAAACCTATTTTTTTAAGATACTACTACCTACCTACCTACCTATACCTACTAACTATACCTACTTTTTTATGTGAATAGGATTGATACTAATCACAAACAAAAAAAATATATATACATCCTTTAAAAATTATTTGGAGCACTAAACTTAAAGTCTAAATAAACCAAAATAAAAATATTTTTTATCTGAGGAAGTTTTTAAATATAAACATTAGTAATACAGAAATATATAAATATAATATATTTGACATCATAATATTTTACTTACCTTTTTAAAGAACCTGTAAATTACCGAGACCACACTCATGTTTTCATCACTGCTTACTGGAAGCGCAAACTTGCTATTCGCTGTCATTTTGTTTTCGTTTGCCTAAAAATTAAGAATATTTTTTTTATTACCTTTAACAGTTTATTATTACAATATGGTATAAATTTTAATAAAAAAAATATTAAAAATAAATATAAAACCGTAATTCCCCATTCTAAAACGATGCGCATGCTTGTTATTATTCTATATCGTTTGCAATTATTTATTCATAAGCATAACTGCGGCATATTTTAATAATAACAAAATATACAAAAATAATGACATACCATGCTGACTGCGAACAGTGCAACTGGTACGTTCAACGTTGCAAGTGCACTGTAAAAAATATAGTACTAAGCCTGATCTAAACACTCAATACAAAAAACTAACAGCTCTACACAAGGCTACGTAAATTGTATGAAATTACCAAAAATATTTATATCAGCTGAATGGTTGGAGTCTTTACATCTTCCTAGCTAATATATGTATGGTACAAATTGATTGTAGGAACTTAGATTGAACAAAACTGTATTAATATTAAATCTTTCTTACGGCGGTATCCTATAAGAAGTAAGTGTATGAGTTATGGTTTAAAATTCAGCTCTTAGAACACATAAATATGACATCACATAGATAATACAATGCACACTACGGCAAATCAACTTGTTATTTGCGATCGAAATATCCGATTTCTTAATCGATGTTGACTAAAAACTCGATACTTTTTTATCGACATCGATCATTTATATTATAACTAATAATGTATTAATATTAACAAAACAAAAGTTTAGTATGATTTTTTTACGTGTATAAAATCATAAAATCTTGCTATAAATAAAGTAGTCAAGACAAAATATTTTAAGTAAATCGCCAAAATACGATTATTTAATTAGGGTCTTAAAAATCATCTACAAACAATATCTTGTTGATTTGAACTTTTGCACATATATACCTTGCATACTAACACTAAGTGTCAACAAAAATTGTCATTGCTATACTATTGGATGCAAAATCATTGTAATGATGTTCTGGTATTTATTCGACCACCATTGCATTTTTATTACTGTCAATATATTTTTTTTTAATTTGCATAGTTTTAAATTGAATATTAATTATGCCATGTGGGAATTTCAAACCGTTACGCTGAATAAGGTTTTTCATTATTGATGTCCCAACTACGTCACATTTTTTTTTAAATATTGAAAAGACGAATAGGCGACTCCACAATGCATTAATTTTAATTCATAGGTACACTTTGCAAAGTCAAACTGATAGCATATCTTAAAAATATAATATAAATATGTTGACATTTAATCATTAGCGGGTTACGTTATAAATAAAACCAACGGGCTAGTTTTTTCAATAACATATATTGATACCATAAATTTTGTCTTATAATAAAAATTTAGTCTTTTATTTCCTGGCCAAGTTTAATTTAATAACTACAACATGCATGAAAGATCATTTTCGTAACTAATGAATGATTAATAAATGGTGTATTCTAATTTATATATTGTTTGTTTATCATAATCTCGTCCAACCAATCTCGATAACTAAAGCATAATAATCCAACATTACTAGAAACAAAAAGTATGCAATACCTGGAAGTACATAAACTTAGTGTTTTAATAAATATGTCGATGGAATGTGCTTGTTACATTGCTATAAAGAATATTACTATTTAAAATATATAGATGTTATTACAATATATAATGAAAACAAATCTATTAAAGAGCATGTCATTGATGTTCATAGTTGATGATATGAAATTAGAAAATTTTGTTAATAGAAGATAATAGATAATCCATAAAAATATAAGCAGTTTCTAATAAAACACGAGACAGTCTTATTTTCGATAACCAGATTTTTGGAAGACTAGATTTAATTAACAGTACATTTTTGCTAGTATTTGAATAAAGAAAAATCTTCTACATTTAACTTTCCTAAATATATGAAAATAATATATACGTAAATCTCATTCAACATTCATAGTAAAAATATTTAAAAACAGCAAATCATCTATTTGGACTAGTTAATATAATTGAAACTAATGTAAAGATTAAGGCACATTCATAAAGCTATCACATCTCCATATATAAACATTTGATTGTTAATAATTGTAAAAATACATGTCTGGGAGCTTAATTTATTATAAACATGATTTTTAAAAATATTTTTAGATATATAAAATCAACTTAAATGAAAATAGAATTACATTAAATGTTAGCATCTTATAAAATTATCGAAAATATTTTTATATTTTCGAGATAAGAGCTTAAATAGGTTATATAAAATGGTGATTTCTTCAAATAATAATTTGTTATAATACATTTGACGCAAACATTTATACTCAATTTAATAACGCGAAATGAGAAAATAATTTTAAAAAATATTTGTGCAAAAATTAAATAAATTTAGTAGCAATATATAGCTCTATCTGTCACTGTAGAGGCAATTGTAAATAATTAAAATAATTTCATGAAGCTACCACAAACTATAAGAAAATGTTAAAAGACAATGTACATATAAATTCACATTAAAACTTAAACTATAGTAAAATTAACATATTCTTATTTCAAATTAAGCTGCGAGATGTTTTATTTTATCTAGCAATGCGTCGCAAGTTTTCTTGGCATCACCTAACAACATGGCTGTGTTTGGATTATAGAAGATAGGGTTGTCAACTGCTGCATAACCAACACCCATCGACCTCTTCATTACAACCACCTAGAAAATAAATTGTCAATTAAATTTTAATATTATAAAAAGGTATTATATTATATATTACACACAAATTTATAAAAATTAGCTGCATGAGATGTAAAATTAACATATGGAGATTATCTCAAAAGTTTGTTTTGAACTATAAATACGCTTTGTGTTCCCCCATCATCTTAAATAAGTAGCAAAATCACAAAATATTACAAAAGAAAAGGGCACGAAGTAAGCAAGTCGTAGATATAAATAAAATACAAAAAAACCTCCAGTTCGAACGATTATTATTTAGAAATAGTTTATATTTGTATGAAGATAAGTACGAGTATATAACAAAATTTGCTTACCTGATTTGCTTTCCATACTTTCAATACGGGCATACCCGCAATAGGGGAGTTGGGGTCATCTTCTGCTGCACTGTTTACGGTATCGTTAGCGCCTGTAATGCACATAACGATATTATTTTCTTAAAATAATTGTGTAACAGTATAAAAAAGAAATGTATATAATAATCAATATTTTAAATCAAAGAAGAATCTAAGTCAACAGAACATATTGTGAATGAGTATTTAATAAATTCTTACCAATAACTAGTACCAGATCAGTCTCTGGGAATTCTTCATTAATCTCTTCCATCTCAAAAACATCGTCGTAAGGAACGCCTGCTTCGGCCAGTAACACGTTCAATTGTCCAGGCATGCGTCCTAAAATAACAAAACATTGTTTATATATAGATATTTAGTTTATAACAAATTTCAACAATAAATATAAAAATCAAATATATAAAGGAAAATTGTAACGCACCTGCCACGGGATGAATAGCGAAACGCACTCTCTTGCCGATGCCTTTCAAAATATCTACTAGTTCAGCAATAGGATATTGAGCCTTTGCTACACACAATCCGTAACCTGTTGAAAAACAATCACGTATAATAAAACTATAAATGTTGTCGATTACGTACATTGAAAGTGTATACTAAGAAAATACTTCTAGAAATTTTCATATAAGTATAAAAAAAGATGATATTGCAAATTTCTGTCTGTCTGTATTTCGAGAAACCTGTTAGTACAGACTTGTTGCGATAACGTAATCGTACAATACTTCTGTATTTAGAACTTTAATCATGTTTAAGCTTCATTTTTCTTAGTTTCACAATGTGCCCAGCATGCAGCAGGATAGACAGAGAGTACCCAGTGTTAAGACATTCGGTTCCCTATTTGCCAGCGAATTCTGAAGGCATTGCGTGTGAAATGGCTGAACTTAACGCCATGCCTTGCCCCGACATCAAAGCGAAGAAAATAAAATATTAAATACCTCAATTCCTTGATTGGGAATCGAACCTACAATCAATAGCGTTTAAAGTCACACTTTGTGCCCCTGTACTATAATTAACCTCAAGCTTTAAGCTTGAAGTACCAAATTAAATTAAACAAATATATTACCAGGTGTAATAATAATGGAGGAAGCGCGGTGTATGAGATCGGCCACAGAGTCGACATTGAGCTCGGTGTGAGTGGCGTCGGACGGACGAGCTGACCCACTGCTAG
The DNA here is from genome assembly GCA_019049465.1 of Dryas iulia moderata. Classification (NCBI taxonomy): domain Eukaryota; kingdom Metazoa; phylum Arthropoda; class Insecta; order Lepidoptera; family Nymphalidae; genus Dryas; species Dryas iulia. The sequence continues at coordinate 7,227,674 of CM032417.1, forward strand.
TCACTCCATAGCCACCCAATATTACATTAGGAAGAGATCTATTCATTGCCTGCAATTGTAAAATGAAAATATAGTAAGCAATTTCAATTACGTTTATTATAAAGTTTCTAAGGTTTATTTTCATAAGAACAAATACATATTGAAACATATATAGAAGAACTTAATGTTACGTCTTAACTTTGTCCTTTTTCCGGCTGAAATTACCACATTCCATGTTGAGTAACAGAGTTTTGTCTTAGGTACCAGTGAGAAGAAATGAAAATAATTTAAATACAACGATTTCTCCGGACGGAAATCGAACATAAAACTATCGCATTTGCAGTCAGACGCTTTCCCACAGCTTTCTCTTTTTCTAGGAAAAGAAGATTTATATGTAGTAAAATCTTTGGATACGAGAAAATGATTAATATTAATAACATATTATTTTGAAAAAGAATCTACAACGAATACACCTAAAACAACATTCATCCTAATCATGTTAAGGAATCACATCTAGTGTAATTTTTAAAAAGTGTGGCAAAATAGTATTACCAAGGAAATATTTTTTTCAATAGGTACATTTATTTAACAATATTCATATATACCTTGCACATGATATAAGAAAGAATAGCCCCAGAACTGCCGATGAGCGCACCAACAATAGTCATCAGTGAATTGTTTAACATGAATCCTTCCGCACACAGCGCCCAGCCTGAATAGCTGTTGAGTACTGTGATGACCACTGGCATATCGGCACCTGTTGTATAATGAAAATGTAATTTAATTATTTTTATTGGCATGGATGAAGATTCGTTAGAATTTCGAAAAAATAGTGTTTTATTTTTGAAAGGCTGTTACAGGATTTAAGACTCTTAAAAATTGTTATAATTAATTCGGTTTTAAGACATAAATATGCTGTGTTTGCTATTTAATAGAAAAAAAATCTGAAAGTATGTTTTGCGTAACGAACTATAATAAATCATTTTTTATGATGGTTTAACAAGTTACTTATCTACACAAATAAATAAAATTGTATTATCTGTTTGTATTATCGAAATAACCGCATTTTTACTAAATACCTGTATATGTATCGGTACTACATATACAAAAACAATATCTCTGTTTCTTTCGACTAATCTCTGGGATGGCTAGACCGATTTTGACGGAATTTTCACTAGCAGATATGTAGTATAATAAAGGGTAATTTAAGCTTAGTGCCTTTACATTTAAATTATAACTTTATTGTTAAGTTCCACACCGAAGAAGTCACGAGCAATGCTAATTATTTATAAGTTTACTACAAGAAACATTGATTTTAATTACATAATTCAAATTAAAAACATAACTAACCCCCAATAGCAGCTGTAAGTGTCAATCCCTGTATACCACTAAGCACGGCGGCAGCCGAGAGCAGTGGCAGCCCTGGGGCTTCAGGGAAGGCGAGCAGGGCTCCGCCGCAGCCCAGCGAGCCCGCCAGCAGCCCCGCGTTGATGGCGTGCCGGCCGGGCAGGAGGAGCGGCGCTGAGGACAACACGCCTTGCAGTTTGCCATACGCGACTAGAGAACCACTGGATGTATGGAATTTAATTACTGTTTAATTTGTTGTATGGTAGTGTGAGAACTTTTCTTATTATTAGTTTAGAAAACTTGTTTACTAAAGGTGGTGATGATCTACTACGGAGAATAACTTCTAAAACTCGGAGTTGTATTTTTAATATTTTTGTATAGAGATTTACGCTTGTAATTGAAGTTGATTAAAAAACATTAAAATTATTACACAAAGTTTCATTCAAACCTTTTCATCTCTCATAGTGAATGTAGGCACATAGTAAAAGCTGTTTCTTCACCAAATTTCAGTTTGATTCAGAAATTTCTACTGTACATTAGTAGATTAGCCAGTCTGTATATATTTATCAATTTTGTTATTACAGCTTTATTTATTATTGGTCTTTATAAATTATAAATATTAAAAATATATGTCATATATATAAAAAAAAAATATAATACTTACGTGAAAGTAATACCACCGATGTATGTACCCAAGAAGAGAGAAGTCTTGAGCGTGGCTGCGGTAGGATCCAGAGCCATTGCAGGGAAGTCATGCATGTAAGTGGCTACACACGTCAACACCGCCGCCATACCTACTAGACTGGAATGGTTTTAAAAACATCGTTTCTAATTATTTTTGTTGTAAAAATCTTATGAGCTGTATTTCTTAGCATACTATGATAAATACTGAGCCCAAAATGCGATGACTATTATTCTTTTTAAAATCACAATTTGAGATTTATCGTGTGTGTATATTATTGTATTATTTATTTTAGTATTTCAGTACATAACATTACAATTGAACAGGTCACACTTATCCAAAACTACGAAAAGAAGAAAATAAGATAAATTGTCTAAAAAGTAAACGTAATAATTATTAATAAATACCTATGGAAGCCAGCCACAAGCTGAGGTAGATCAGTGATTTCAATTTTCTTAGCAATAGTTCCGCCTATGAGACCACCGATACCCGCCACTCCAAGCATTTGAGCGAGAACCTCCGCACTCGGCGTCAGCAATCCCAAAGTAGCTGCTATTCCACCAGACACACCAATCTATATATATAAAAATAAAAAATATTTTTAATAAAATAGTTCATATGAAAGTGATAAAATAATAAATATATGTAATGCAATCTCATATTACTAAAGTATCATCAAAACTAGACGAGCTAAAACTCAAGATGCCTCGTTAACATTTTTATGTACAATGTAGATAGTTGAAATAAATAGTTTAGACTTTACAACATTTATTAGTATAAGAAATCTACATCATTGACTATAAACATTACTTCTATCTCTATTAATATTTTAAGAAGAACTAAAATTAAAATCATAAAAGCTACTTAACTAATTAAAAAATATATAGGCACAGGAATAATGTTTTAAAGTCTTTATTGTCTCAATGTCTTTACAATGATCAAAAGATTAAAGCTAATGTCATCAAGATTACAATGAGCGGGCGTTCTTGAGTCGAGTCTAGAAGCTACGTCTTTTTCTTTATGAATGCCTTTTCTAATCATCGATTGCATTTTAAGTAAATATATATAAATTATAATAAATAGTTTTAATTACTAACCATTCCAAGGTAATTTCCTTTTCGTGCTGTGGTCTGGGAACTGAGTCCAGCTAAAGCACCAACGCAGCATAGAGATGAAGCAAGGTATGCCATTTGATGGACTTCTGGGTATCCCTAAATAAAAATATATTATATTAAGTAAAAGAAAACTTTTCGTGCAAACATAAAAAGAAGTTTTATTAGAAATTGTGGCTACGCAAGAGTACGAGATTGAATTTATAGAGAAGACCAGAAATTTACATTATAAAGTATTTATTATATCGAATTAGAAGTATGTTTAATTATTAAAGAAAATATTACACTGACATTACACATCACAGTATGTTACATACACTTTTATATACAGAGAGATACAAATAGGTAAAGTAATGTGACATAAAATGTTTTAGATGTAAATGGTGTTGCTAGTATGTATATGTGAACACAAAAATATTAAAAAAAATTGTACCAAATTGTACTAATTATTATTATTAATACCTGCATGGCAGTTGTCAAATATCCTCCTAAAAGAGCTGCTGCAGGGATGCTGTATAGATATCCATATTCTGGTGGGTCACCTGGCCTGAAATAAAAATTAATAATAAAAATCTTAACTTAATCAATAAAAGAATAACTAAAATTAATTATAAAATATTAAATAATGACCTTTTGAACATATCCAGCATTCTTTGTGTTACTAAAAATCCACCAAACACGTTTACAAATGATATGAGAGCTGCAGTACTTGCTAGCCACTGAAACAAATAGAAAATATGTCATTTTTGCTACTATACAATTAAGTTATAATAACAAAAATATATGATTACATCAAATTTTACAAGTTATTAAAAAAAACCTTGTATTCAGTCACTATACAAAAATATTATAACTCTTAAGTTTAATAATGATTTTTTTGTCCAGATTTTTTATTTATCAACATGTCACAATAGTAATTGTATTTTATAATAAACATAGAATGTTTATAATATGATTTGCAACATTACCTGTACTGGTGTCTCAGGAACATATCCACCTCCCATTAGGAGCAGACCACCCACCGCAGTGATACCAGAGACAGCATTAGTCACTGACATTAGAGGCGAGTGTAGAGCTGGCACTACCCCCCAAACCGTGTGGTAGCCGACTACGCCTGTAATTTATTAAAGAAATTATTGATGACTTCTACTGGATGATAATAATTATTAGTAATTATGACAAATCATACAAAACTACATACAATCAATAAGTCAATATATTGAAATGCTTAAAATAAAATATTCCATATATAGGAATTACAATTTGGTCGATTAAGAAAAAATTACAAGTAAACAAATTTAGAAAGAAAATCTAAATATTGGACACTTCAGCAAATTTTCAAGCTAATTGGATAGTGATATAACGGTGAAAATAATGATGCAAAGTTTTCATACACACATTGATAAAAAGAAAAGGAAAGCTATTAAAATTCTGTTATAAATTGAAATAAATAATAAAAAAATGTGCGGCTGTTTGCCACAAGATTTGCCTATAGATTTTTTTATTGATTATATACTATGATATATAATGAAACTTAAAAATTACTTTAATATTTAGTATTTACCTGACAAAGCCAAAGTAGTTGTCATTGTAGTAAACGCTGGGTTGGGCGATGCCATTCCAAGTCCAATCAAACTTGCTAATCCTGTAGAATTATTAAATCTTTATTAATATTCTAAGAAAATATATTTCTATAAATAACACAATAATAAAAATGTCCTAAATAATTTTGCTAATGATAAACAAAGTTATTTAGCACACTGTATCAGGTGCTAAATAATCGTCTCAAGGCTGAGTAATAACAATCAGTTAACATTTCACATATTTATTGACAGCAAAATATTAATAACAAAGTAATAAAAATCATAACGATTTAAAATCTACCAAATGAAAAAAAAACATTTTTTACCAATTTTTTTTGTATATTATAATTACGAACCTACATTCATAATTCTTATAAATAATTAAAATTCATAGTTTCTAACTCACCAGTAGAATATAAAAATGTATCCTTTAAAGTTTCATTGAATGGATTAGGTGGTTCCACTTTGACAGCGGCTGCGGCGGCTTTAGGGGTCTCTGCGGGCGGCATGCTGGGTGTCGGCGGTGGTGGCCATAGCAGTTCCCCAGCCTTTAGTACTATTGAACCACGAGTGACCTCATCTTCGAGATTAATGTGGAAGTGGTCATTGGTACCTGTAGAAATAATTATTTTTTTTAATACAAAAATCTTTTTTAATGAAATAAAGTTACAAAGGACTACTGACTCCTAAATAAATATAAACTATAAAATAAATAATAATATCTAATTATCATGTTGTGTTAAGGAATATTGGTGTTTAAATTGAATTGTTGAAAATTTAAAAATAATCTATGATACCTGTATTGGAGTTGGCTTTGTTACATAAGAAATAATTTATACATTTTCATTTTTAATTATACATTATTTCTATAGTTTTAGTAATGTAAATAAACTTATTATATCTCATATATCCTTCATTTAAAAAATTAAAAAGCAGCGATCAAAGGTCTACATAAACATTAATAATTATAAAGTAATTAAGACAATAATAAATGTCTTAATTCACAATAATAATTGTAAAATTACAATGTACAGTTTTGTATGTATATTTCCCTAACATATAGATAAGCTAGGATACAAACAATACTTCCTTTATTTGTGTTATGCTGTAATTTACCAAAATTAGCAAATATTTTTTGTTTGTTGCATACATATCAGTATTATTTTCATAATGATCTAATCAGCTTATGTTATCATTGCATTTTGATTATAATCTACCGTCAAGTAAATATTTGATATCGGTAAACGAAATGTTAGTGAAAGATTAAAAATACAAAGGAGGTACTGATGTAATAAGTTTGATCAAAACACATTTATTTTTGCAAAACCTGTTTAAAATGCTAGTGGCAGGACGTCTGCAAGATTTTGGGGACCGTTAATGGGGTCAATGCTCGATTTGTACGCCATGTTCGTATTGTATGTATGTTAAAAATATTTATGGTAGTACGAGAAATAAAATAAAGATACACCATCAGAGATTAAAATTATTTTTTAGTATTGTTATTTCTTTAAGTTATTAAAGTAAAATCTATATACAATTTCACATGATCTATAACAAATCGACATATTTTAGTCTCAACTTGTCTAACTACTGTGCGGAAATTAATTTTAACGTCTAACAATATTAAATCCATAAATTTTAGTTGCTTGGACAAGTCAACTTACCCAAACTTAAAAGAAATGCGGATATATTATTAGCATAAAGCGTAGACGCATGTGCGGGCATTCTGCTGGGCAAGTCGGTGAGACCGATGTGTGTGACGTCATGCACTTTGGTAATCTGGCCTTTGGTTGTAGTTTGCACATTTCCCCCCATTTCTGCTGCCAAGTCTACAATGACACTGCCGGGTGCCATATCTTTTACTGCATCCTTAAAATGGATCAAATTTACATCGTAATTTGAACAATTTATTCAAAAACTCATAAAGAATTTTCATCAGTATAAAGACAAATACAGATCGTTCTAATAGTCTTTCTCTATTATATTTAAAACGTTATTATAGCGTTATAACGTATAATGTTAAGGTTTTTTTGATTGTGATAAATTGTCAACAAAAATATTGATCTTATTGATGAAGGCATGAAATTATAAAATATAAAATGTTTTAAAATACTTTAGAGAAAATTAACATTGCTTTACCTAATAATATGACATACCTCCAATATAAGAAGAGGAGCGGGCTTGCCCGGGATGAGAGCTGTACTAATAACCACATCGGATGTACGAGCCTCTTTGCCCAGGAGAGTCCGTTCCGCATTAAGGAACTCTTCGCTCATTTCTTTCGCATAACCCCCAGCACCAGCGCCTTCTTCCTATAAATAATGACTTTGAATGTATTTGTAAATTTTATAAGGAATCTATGTAAATAAACATTAAAATAACCACTTCTTACTAAATGCATAAGAACTATGCATGTTCGAATTAGAATTTTAAATTCCGCGCAGAGAAAGCCGAAGACGTATGTATATAATATTTAAAAAAATGACTACATTTGCAGTTTGCAACATTGTGTTTGATTATTATGCATACTTTCATAGTATTACTATAAACGGTAAAGTAAACTTAAGACCACGATTTATGTGATCAGATGATATCGGATTTGCAACAAGAATGGCAACGAGCAATGTTTGAAAATCGTTTTTTTTTCGTGTATAACACTCATACAGTTAATCTTTCCGCGGATCAAATACAGTTTTATGTTGCAAAATATACCATATTTATGAATATCCATACTTTACTTTACTTATATTATAAACGCGAAAGTCTGTGTGTTTGTCTGTCACGCTTTCACGGCTAATCTACCGGTCCGATTTGGATGAAATTTAGAATGAAAGTAGTAAAAGTGATTGGGTCTAACATAGGCTACTTATTTTTTCAAAAATCACCCTCTAAAGGGTCGAAATAGGGGATGAAAATTTATATGAAAAATCTAAACCATTTGACCAATTGCAATGAATTTTCGCATAAATATAGTTAATAATCTAAGCTTAAACATAGGCTACTTTATTTTTTAAAAATGCGCTAAACAGTTCACGCGGCGAAGCCGCGAGCGGGCCGCTAGTATAAAATATATGAACATTTAACTTTTACTTGATATATAACAGCATAACAACAGTATAACTATTATTTACTGATATAGATGACTATGATTAGTTTGTTAACGACAATTTACGTCATTTGACATTAAAATTTGTAATTAAAATGCGATAAAATTTAGAAAACTAAAACTTTAATACGTAGGTACATATGACATTATTCATTAGCAAAAAATATAAATATGATTACTCAAACTGTTATATTAAAGTGCATTCCATATTATATAGTACAGATATTTTGAGTTGCTTCACTTACATAGTAGATAGCTTTAATTATTTACGTAGTATCTGTGCATATATTTGCTATCAAGATACTCGCAAATTGTTTTGTTCATATTACGACATAGACCTTGACAATATATATTATTTAATTATGTTAAGTATATCATCATACTTGCAGTGTTTACAAAGACTTTCATAAAAGAAATTGATAAAAGTCAGTTAATAAACAAGTCACGTACACAATTACCAAATATTTGATAATAATGTTTATCGATGTAGGTTGCGGGGGTTTTGGCAGCGATAAAGTGATTTTTATCATGTTTACCTATTTTCGCTAGTAATAAATACGATATGAACAAAATCTATAGAAGTTACGACCAAACAAGAGTTTACGGCTTAGCTCAAAAGTTCAATGACCATTTTTGTGAGGTGGCTTTAAAAATAGAATGGCTGGACGAATTCATTAACTCATAACAAGCTTTAATGTTAATAATATAAATGTGTAAGTAATAATTTTTTCAAAGACTGGAGTTATTATAACTTATGTAAAAAAAGGACTATTTTTTTAAGATAAGTAGGCATACTGAACATAGTGTCATGTTTAGAACATGCGATCCCGGTCATTTCTCGATCCCGATAATTTCGGTATTGAATTAGATCAGTTTTACTAAGGCCGGGTTTGACGAAAAAAAAAACAAAAGTGTTGCATGAAATGAATATTGTTAATTGGAAATTTTCACAATGTTTATATTAAATTATTGTTTGTTTTACACTTCCCCTGTATAATTTCACAGAAAATAATGCAAACGGTTGATTCATTATACTACACTCGGATTTTTTAATTAGCTATAAAAAAATTCTGGGAATTTCAAATTCCCAGGATTATAAAAAGTACCGGGATCGGTTAGTCTTGTCATGACCCGCCATTCGATGTTAATTGTGAAAAAACTCAACGATGCGTTGAGTTTTTTCGTTGCTTTTATTCCCAAAGAGTAAAAAATAAAAATGTCATTTTAAAATAAATAACGAAAGCTAGCGACGGTCGTAATGTGAGCGACATGGGGCTCATATTAGTTAATGCAATTTATTATTACTAGTAAACGTAAAGAGACACATATAATATGACAGTAAACTAATACTTTAACCGCAGCCATCATGATAATAGATCATGCATTCATTAATGAGTCCATACTACCATGCTAGGAATGATAATAGTTACTGCTAAGTAATTAGAGACATTATGTATGGTAAACAAATAAACAAAATATTATACTAATTAACTAAGCACCTTGTGCTAAAGATCACAACACAAAGTCTTATTTAAATGTATTACATATTAATTAATCAATAACTAGTTTTATAAAACAAAATCTTTTTAAAAAGCTGTTTTTCAACAGCTTCACGTTTTTTCCCGCACAGAAAAAGAAAACGTAGTGTCGAACATTGGATGCGGGGAGGAGAAAATTTGTTTAGGTACCAGAGCGGAGAAATGAATAAATTCATTCCTCTTAGTGGAAATCGAACTCAGAACCATTGCGCTTACGGTCAGACGCTGTCCAACTGCACCACGACAGCTTCACAAGAAAATACGTTTTGTTTGTTAACTTTATAAAAGAGCCGAGATTTCTCGCCTAGCAGTCATAAACGTTAAACTGTAAGCCAACAAAATATTACCCGCGGCTCCTCGAATCTGTTATGTAAAATTATATGTACATATGATGATACAGATGAAAAATATTATGTTGACATCAATACCATAAGCGTTAATGCGCAAAGTCAATGCAATTGTTCGTGCACATCTATCTATCAATTCTCCTATCATTGTAGTATTAACAAACACATTTAATAACATAAAACGCAATGCTTATCATAAAAAAAGTAATAATGTATAGCTTCAATAACTCATTATCTCGTGATAATGACCACTATCACACTGTAGTTAGGTTAAAGAGATATCCTATTATTTTGCGAATAATGAAGCCAGTGTTTTGGAACTAAGTCTATTATGCATGCTTTATTCAGCATACAGATAACAGAACGTCTTGACACTAGATTCCCTCTACCATAGAATTCGACGATCTGTTTTTCATTTTCCGCCCGAAATCAAGACATTGCGTATTGTATGGTGGAACTCTATACCTAATCGAACCTACAACTAATGACATTTACAATCAAGACCGAACAGGAAAGGTCAAAAGTGGCGTCTCCCCTTGAGTTCTGCCACTCAATAAAAAATGGTTCGATTTCAGGTGGATAGTCGAAAACTAAATGTCTTGACACTAGCTGTGTGTGACTACTCTGCCATGTGGAAAAAAGCATGAAGCTGCTTTTTTTATAGACTTTTATTTGAACAAGACTTAAATGACTTATAAACGCGATTCTCAACAGAAACTCTGTATTGTAGATGAACTACGCCACAATGCTAAAAGTTTAAATGTATTATACATATATAATATTTGATCAGTATGCAATCTTGGTACAGAATAAATGACGGATAAATTTTTATTGTAAAGAGCATTTAAAAATTTTAACTTAAACTTATGAAATACCTATATAAATTTATGGAAACAGGATATTTACTAAAACTTAACACTTTAAAAAACTTTATACTTTATGAATTCGTATATCTATACACTCATTAACGATATGAAGAGCATTAAACAGTTTGTTCTATTTTATTTTTGTTTTTATTAAAACTAGTTGAGTGTTCACTGAAGCGAAGGGAGCAATTGCTTTAATTAAGGTCACAGATGAAATGAGAAAATACCCGCATCGTCGATATTGGCAAATGAACGATCATTATAGATCATTAAACTTATTTAAATCAGTTAGTATTACGGCGATTAGTGTTTTCTATCAAACATTTACAAAATTAGTATCTATACTATAATAAAATAATAAAAACAATAACGGTATACTACACACCTTCGGCACTACTGGACAGATTTTAATGAAACTTTTTTTGTTGAGCTTTTAATCTGAGGCAGAATTTAGGCTATAATTTATTTAAAAAAGGGATAGAAGAGAAATAATGGCGTAAGATGAATTCTTCACCAAATATTCGTAATAATTTGGTGGGAACTACGTTTAAACAAATGGATCGAAAATCTACATTTTCCAGCGTCACGCATATTCTGACACAACGACGGTATAGGCTTGAACTCTAAGAGACATTACGTATTGAGTGCGAAAACTAAATCACAATATAAATATTCTTTAAAATTTCCAATTCAAAAAAATATATACAAACCTTAACATCCATAGTGATAAACTGAGCTCCCAAGCTTTCAATTTGTTCTCGCACAGCGGGTCTAGTATCAAAGGCGCGTACTGCGGCCCCCATACAACGTGCCTGCGCGGCCGCTGCGAGACCCGCCACGCCTCCGCCCACTACCAGCACGCGGCATGGCGGAACACGACCCGCGGCTGTCATCTGACCTAATAAGATATATATTTTTTAGCTTCCCGTGGTATCCCGCATACAGCAGGGTAGGCAGAGGCGACCTAGTGTTATGACACTCCATTCCCCAAGATATATTTTTTATTAAAAACGCAGCTTCCACGCTTTTCACCACACAGTTAGCTTGCCCGAAATCGACATTGCCTGTTAAATTAAACTTAAAGCTGTGCCTTGTCCAGAGCGTGTTCCAGCCCAGAGAAGTGAAAATAATTGATGATTTCTTAAAACCGAATCATCAATTGTTTACTCTAGTTACAAGCAAATGTTTTTATGTTATTTGTAACTATTGAAAAAACTTATTAATATTAGCATATGTTTGCCACAAATGCTAAGTGTACAATTAGTGAAGGTCGATGATCTTCTATAGACCGCTTGTATCAAAACAAACTATGTCCGGTAGAATGAAGTAGTTATCATAAACATCCAATATATTCGTCTAATTTATTTTATATTTATTATATTTTCATTTTTCTTCTTCAATATTTACAACGGCTTTTTATCACGTTATCAATATAGTGTAGCAATAAAACTCAGTTAGCTATATTTACTATATGCTTTAAATAAATAAATTTAACTAACGAGGCGAGTACAAGATATACTATTCAGAGATAACACAAGTATAAAAACAATATTATAATACGTCAATTATTTTATTTTTATGCGAGCGAGTAATAATATTTACATTTTTGGGTTAATTTTAATACTCACCCGAAAAGAAGCGAGGAAAATGCGCAGCGGCTTCAATGACGGCTCGATATCCAGCTACGTTGGCCATGGAACTTAGAGCGTCAAACACTTGCGCTCGGCTGATGCGGGGAACGCAATCCATTGCTAAAGAAATATATTATGTTAAATATCATACCTAACAACGGTCGTAAGTCGTAGGATCTTTATGTAAAAAGCTATTTTTTTTTCTTTACCAATATTTTCTCTACCAATCAATCAAAGTAGTTTTTTACTGCAAAAGTTATATGACACTAAAACAAAGATACTATATTACAAAATAAATGGAGAGCTTATTTATGTAATATATATTTTCTAAAATAAAAATACACCTCTGAATATAAAATTGTACTCACAATACTAATAATTTTTATAAACTTACCAAATGCATTGACTTTTTTAGCTGCCAATTTTTGAAGAAGACTTTGATTTTGAGCGGGATACAAAAATGATATAAGGGTAGACTCATCGTGAACATTTTGAATTTCGCCTTCAGTTAATGGGCGGACTTTTAAAATAATATCTGAAAAAAAAAAAATAAGTTATCATAACTCGTAAAAATGGACTCCAATATCGCATAAAGCTAACTTATAAAAAGCTTTACAATTATACAACTAAAAGCAAACTAAATAATAATAACTCTAAATAAAGAAAATAGTGGCTTACTTGATTGATAAGTATCCTTTAAGCTACATATTTTGGCACCAGCCTCTTCATATATCCTATTTGGAAAGTTGGCAGTGGCTCCAGCATTCTCTTCAATATTTACACTAAATCCTTTTTTAACCAACTTATTCACTACTGCAGGTACAATTGAGACCCTAAAAACGAATACATTGTTATAAATTTTCGAAACAATACAGTTTTTACGTTACAGACAAATTTTTGTTCTAAACATAGTATTGTATTTTTTGTATTTAAAGTCTTACATTTACTACCTTTATTGTTATGTTCATAAAAATAATAAGCAGTCTTTGTATATTATTAGTAGTATCTTACTTTTTAAATAATTAATAGTATAACGAGTATATACATGCTAAATTAAAGCAATACATAATAAGTTATTATTATACCTTAATATTAACTCTATACTATGTAATCATGACGGAATCCTGAATGATTTCTAGTACGGCTGAGCAAGAGAATACCCTTATTAATATACTATGATATTTTCGCGCCTTCTGTACATTTTTTATGTTGACCATTGTATTCAAACGACCACCTCTACTCATGTGACAATTGACAATTTCAATTATAATAGGTAATAACTAAGTTATAACTATTACTAATACGTAGGTATTATTTACATAAAGTCATACCTGCGTTCATTTTGCCATATTTCTTTAGGCACCCCGACACTTAATTTCGTGTAAGGAACTCCTTGGACGGGTTGGGGAGGTGTAGAAGATGAGCTAAAAAGCCTCCGTTGCCATGACTTGGGTAGCGGCGGCTTTCCTATGCGGAGAATCCTCACGCAGCCGCACATTTTGGTTTACCTTATGATCAGTCTAAAATTATATATCACGTGTTTATTATATGAAATGTTTTTGTTATTTTATTATAATTAATTAGCTATTGGATAACCTTGTATATTTTCTCTCTTTAAGTTTAATTGGTAGACAAAGAAAGGTTAAAATATCATTAACCTTCATTTAGTTTAGTGTAAATAAAAGAGAAATTTGCCTTTTTTTTTCGACTATAATAAATTGAATGAGAAGTTATAGTTATTATTGTCATTTATTAAAGTTTCTTAACTTTACGAAAATGTAACGACTTAAGAAATATATCATAGGGTGGCGTTAGGCATCTATTGGAGAAAATAATAATTTACACGTATAGTACAATCCCCTAAAATCAAAATGAGTATATATTTGCGAGTAACATATATTATTTAAAATGTTTTTTGGAAATTCGACTTCATAAATATAGCAAGTGTAATTAGCAGATACAATTCAAATTATACATTGAATACACCTAATATTTTTACCACAATGAACACTAGATATATTATATTGCGAAATTAGCAAATGTACGTTCGCAAATTATGAATGTATTACCATCGTAGCAGAATTTAAGTACTAAATAAGAGTGGCCACAATTGTCTGCAAGAAATTTGTAAGGTATTCTTTATGTTGTTAAGGTTTAATACCTTTAATAATGTACACATAAAAAAGCCAATTGTTCGATAATATATTTAAAACTCGTTCATCGAGAATGTCAAAATGCAAGAGAAACAAGAAATTTAGAAGGCTGGTTGGTGGAGACCTGAACATAACTTTAATAACTTTGTATTTCTTTTATGTTGTAACTGTTCTACAGTTAACGTCACTGAGTTAACGCTTAATGAAATAAATAATTATATACGTCTACTCAAAGTATTATTAAATGATTTGTTCATACTATTTCTTACAATAGTAATTTAAACTCAACTATTTGATAAAATTTAAAATTTGTTCAATATAATAATTAAAAATAACGATCCACATTTAAAATATAACAACAATTATAACAGTATGCGGTTCGGTACGGTAGATCTGCTAACCTTTCGTTATCTCTCAACTTGTTTGGACGATAAGCTATTCACTAATAACCAGTTTTATTTGATTTTGTGGCCCAAAGTTTTAAAAATAAACATAATTTAATAATTTTAAATACGACACAATATAGTAAAAAGGATAATTACAAGTATTATTTAGTAAATTAAATAAAAATTGAACACATGGTATATAATTTCGTGGAAATTACCAAGACATGTAAATATTCCATTGATTTTAACAAAGAAAAGATGTTTTTTCAGACAGTAATAATATGTAATATCATAATAAAATTAGTCTTACCTTTAATATATTTTGAAAACGAGAACACTAATTAACATCTGTGCTTACAAAAAATGTATCATACACAGTTTTTTCTTTAGGTTTATGCTTCTAGGTAAAGTATTTTAAATATACATGCGGTTTTTCGGAAATGAGCTTGATTCTTGAACAACGCTGAAAGAGTCTGCCAAGCCGCACAGAAAGCACAGAATATTATTATTGCAGCGAACACTAGGGACGGATGGAGCCGGCCGCCGCCGGGTGTCGTTGCGTGCCGGCCGGCCTCGTTCGCTCTCACTCACCACGTACTCAGAGTAACACACTTCGCAGATATGACAGTTCTAGTTACTACTTGATTGATGATACTTAAGATTTGTATATTGATGATTATAATTAAACAATCAATTGATTGCTGGTTTTTAAATATTTTAAATGAATTTGTTTTTTAAATTTTATTTAACGGGGCTACGGACATATGTAACTTTTTTTAAAAAAATATTCTTCTTTAGAAAATAAGTTCTTTGTAACTGGATTAATTTGGTATTCTAAAATAATTCATTCGGACTCGAATGTTGAAATCCATCCAAGCGCTCTGAGACCGTTCATACATATGTACATTCAGTGCCATTGAAATTCAACTCGAGTTATTTTTACTGTAATTATCTTTGTAGAGATTTTTTTTAAATATTGCATATGCTGCTCAAGCATTATTCCTGTTCATCGACTTTGAAAGTATTACTCTTACACTTAGGATATGGAAATCAGATTTAGAAAAACTATAAGAATTTGAACATAGAAGGACTTGAAGTTGCCTCTGTTAAAAAACTTGCACTTTGACGATTGAGTCATAAGTTTTATATTTAAACGTTTATTCCAACATATTTCTATATGTATTTGTAATATCTCTGTAGAAAAGTGCAAGTTGAACCCTATTACGTTTAAATTTTTTCCTACGTCTGTTATTTTAATTTTTTTTGTCGTGTTACTCACATACATGTGAATAAAAATTCAAAAGTGTTCAATATACTATTAGGTTCTCTACATCTTTGCCTACCTGGACAAAATGAAAAAGAAACTATTAAATTTATTAATGCAACTCTAATTAATACACACTTTACGTATTAACAATTATTTTCAACTAATACAATATTTAAACTATAAAACAGAATACAATTCTACATTACGTAATAGTTGAAGTGTCTGCCTTAATTACTACTCTATGACAAAATTTATTTGTATACGCTACCCTGCATACAGATACAGTATGCGCGTACGAACAACTGACACGTTTACACGCGAACTGTGAACGTTAAATTAGTATAAAAAAAGTAGTTTGACTTTGACTACTTGTTCGCTCTCGTGTTTTATAACTATTAATTAAAACTATTTTAAAATGGCTGGAAATAATGTTAAGCGTTTATTTAAATATGTTTCTGATCAAACTATAACTTCTAAGAGGAATTGTAAGTATTTTATTTAAAAGATTAAAATAAATTATAAGCTATACTTCTATATTTCTACATTTAATTACATAAATACAACCTGTTTTGTATTTTATATCTCTTTACTTTATTTGTTATTATTTTTAAGGATAACCTCAACTTCATGCCTGAGTCGTAAACTTTATTGAAAAAGTTTGTGTTTTTTTTAGTTGAATTACATTTACATAATTTTTATTTCTGACACGTAGTAAATACTATTATTTCAATTTTTATAAAAATATTGCTATCATATAAATTTGATATTTAGTAGTAGTTATTTTTTTGATATATAGTTGAGTTGGTGAAAATGAAATGTATTTTATTGTTTTTCTTTAAGATGCTGCAAAAAGGGTTGTTGCCTCGAAGCCGGTCGTGGAAATGGATGGAGATGAAATGACAAGAATCATTTGGGAAAAAATTAAAGAAAAGCTTATATTTCCTTATGTTAAGGTATATATAAATATTATTTAGCACTTGTCATAAAATTATATTCAGTCTCTTTATAAACTCATAAAAAATCTTTCTTTATGTTTTCTTTTGAATAACATTATGTGTTCTGTATAGAACACAAAGAAGTTTTACTTGACTAAAATATTTCTCTATACTAAGCTTCATGCTATTTCCCGCTTAGCAGAGTAGATATAGAAACCAAGTGTCATTTCTTTGGTTTCAACCCTAATTGAGACATTGCATGTGAAATGGTGAAACTCAACACCATGTTTTGTTATGCAACCAGAGCAGAGAAATGAAAATAATTTAAAAATATTCATCCCCCTGAGTCCCAACCTACCAACTATGATAAATACAGCCAGATACACATACTGGGTCATGGTGGCCTCTATTATAATATTAAATACAAAATTTTTAGCATTGCTTCTTAAACTCTAAATAGTACAAGTATCTAGACTATAGGCTGGACAAAGTTATATTGGACTTGTTAAAGATCATTAGTTTAATTGGTATCTACGTCATTCATTTCATATCATATTTGCTTACATATAGTTGTGATTGTGAAACATTTTGAATGCTTATATAATGTATTACTTAACATATAAATATAAATATTTGCATTACACTAAAAAAATAAATTTATATGTTGATTCACGTTATATTCATCTGTAAGATAATTTTATTTTAACATATTTATAAAATTTGAAATTATATTATATTTTTGTAATTCAAGATTTGGCAATAATATCTTTATGTAAATTAGTGATCACATTTATTTAAAATAAAAGTAGTTTTTGAGTAAACTTGAATCTTCATGAAAATAAACCGTTTATGTGGGAAACTAAAGTAAAACTTTCTAAATAAAGATCATCAAATATTTCAAAATGTCACCATAAATACTTTTTTATATTTTGGTTTACACTTTGGGTTACATTTCTGCTTCATCATAAATATAATTTTTAAAAATACTGAACACACCACATTATTGAAAGTTGTTTCACAGAGACAAGTATAACGAGGACGTGAAATTTATTATCCTTAAAATGAACAGGTTTTAGTATCTCACAATTGTTGTTTTGCCCATATACGATTTACACATCTGTACGTTAAAAGTACCTACTATTTTTTGCAGCTTAACATTTTTTCTCTCATTACGTGGTAGTCAGAGTGGACCTAGTGTCAAGTCACTCCGTCTTCCCCTTTCCGTCCGAAGTCGAGAGACTGCGTGTATAGTGGCGAAACTCAACGCCGCGCTTTGTCTTTGATATCAAAGCGTAGAAATAAAAATTTAACTATAATAATTTTCCCGAGTTGTAATCGAACCCACAATTTCATTTTGGTATTCATGAAAATTATCTCAATTCTATGTAATCGTTCTTCTTTAAATAATGCTTTATCAACATAAATGTTTAACCTTTATCTCTAATGCAAGCTATCACAGTTTTGTATGACTTTCTTATCATTAGTTTAGTGGAGCATTGTTTGTACTATTTATAACTAGCTAATAGATATTGACATATGAGTATAATTAATATATTTAGGCATAAATTTGTTCTCAATAATGATAAGTAAGAGAAGAAAAAATAAGGCTATGTTGACGACTGTAGTTAGTGGATTAAAATAATTATGTCAATGTCATCATACCTTATACAAAACATACACAGATGGATCTCGGTAACTCGAATGTCAAGGTAAATGCTAAAAAAATGAGTTATGACTTTTCGCCTTAACAAGAATTTTGATATATAAAGAGATATTCGTGAGATGAGACCAACACTCCTGTTCTTCCAATATAAATCCTTAAATAGTATCTATATGTAAGCTAAAGACATTTTTATATGAGACCTTTTTTATAGTTAGAAAGTCTGTATTTCGACTTGGGTCTCCCGCATCGCGACGCTACTGATGACCAGGTGACAATCGACGCAGCGCACGCAATTCTAAAGCACAATGTCGGTATTAAGTGTGCTACAATCACACCTGATGAACAACGAGTTGAAGGTATGTGAATACATAAAAATAACTGTCTTATCTACTACAGTATACTATTCACCTGAGTTTACTTTAATTACTTGACATTGAAAGTTTAACTAAATTCGAAAATACCTAAATGATTATTTATACCGAGGATTTTATAGAGGTTGTGGGACAGTGTCTGACTGTAAACGCGATGGTTGTAGGTTCGATTGCACCTCTGGGGAATGATTATATATTATTTTATACTGCCTGCTCTGGCAGCTAAGACTATGCGCGGTTTTAAGTTGTGGCACATAACTAGCAATGTCTCAGTTTCGGGCGGAAAGTGAAGAACGGAGTGTCTTGACACTAGGTTTCATCTGGCTACCTTGCTACTACTAGTTACTTAGGCAATAGTTTATACCAACATTTTGTAAATTATTGTGAGTAAATACATCGAAATATATCAAATAATATTTTTTTATAAAAAAACTTGAAAATTTATAAGGGAAGTATTTATATTTTTTGTGATTTTAGAATTTAAACTCAAGAAGATGTGGCTGAGTCCAAATGGAACTATAAGGAATATCCTCGGTGGCACTGTGTTCCGCGAGCCTATATTATGTAAAAGCATTCCTCGTGTGGTCCCTGGATGGACGAACGGTATTGTCATCGGCCGTCACGCTCACGGTGATCAGTACAAGGCCCAAGACATTGTTATTTCTAAACCAGGCAAGGTATGTTAAAAAGGATAAACATACATATTTGAAATGTTTTTAAATTAATAATATTAATCCAAATAAATTGTGTTTGCAATGATTGCGTATTAAAAATTTTATTTCTCTCTTATAATACGTATAGTAGTATGGCATAAATAAAAAAATAACGTATGTATTATCTTCAAATAGAGAGATTTTAATATATATTTTCTTTAAATAGATGGAGTTGGTATTCACAGCGGAAGACGGTTCTGTGGAGAAGCGACTATTGTACGATTACAAGTCACCTGGTGTGGCTATGGGCATGTACAATACTGACGAATCTATTCGTGCCTTCGCACACTCTAGTTTCCAGGTAAATTAAAAAAAATACAATCCTTAAATGTATTCCAAGTTATATCTTTACTCTAACCTTTTTTCCTTTGCAGGTAGCGTTACAAAAGAAATGGCCGCTTTATTTGTCTACAAAAAATACTATTTTGAAAAGATACGATGGCCGTTTTAAAGATATCTTCCAAGAAATTTATGACAGGTAAATTTTTTACTGCTCTAAAATTAGGGAGAAAAATAGGAGGCTTTAGTAGCTTCCATGGATAATAATGTATCCAATCAATATTTCGAAATGTTGATATCTAGTATTTTAATAACGTTTCTTTTTTGTTCAGTATAATTATATTTATTTTAAAATTATTTTTAAAGGTGTACTACTGCTTAATATTTTAGAATAGATTCTTACGACTGTTTTATACTATTAAACTATTCTTAATACTATTCTTTTCTTATTATAGTTTAATTGATCTGACTAAATTACAGCAACTACAAAAAGCAGTTTGAAGACGCTAAGATTTGGTATGAACATCGATTAATTGACGATATGGTAGCGCAGGCGCTTAAGGGTTCAGGTGGTTTTGTTTGGGCATGTAAGAATTATGATGGGGATGTGCAATCTGATGTCGTAGCACAGGTACCGTTAATGTTATTTATTTATTTGGATAAGTCTGACTATAAACACGATGCTTGTGAGCTCGATTCCCATTTGATGGAATGATCGTATACAATCAATATAAAAAATATGAAAAAAAATAATTTCATTTTTCCGTTCTGGTAAGTATAACAAAACGCGGTGTTAAGTTCGGTCACTTAGCACGCAACAACTCAATTTCGGTCGGAAACTGGAAAACGAGTGTCTTGACACTAGGTTCTCTGAAACTACACTGCCATGTGAGAAGACAAGTGAAAATGCTCCTGTTATTAACAATTTAATATTACTCAAATATTAATCACTCATATCACTGAAATATTAGATTTCATCATTCATTAAAAATCACTCAAATATTAATTTTATTATAGGGCTACGGATCGCTAGGCATGATGACATCAGTCCTCATGTGCCCAGATGGACGCACAGTGGAGTCGGAAGCAGCTCACGGCACAGTGACTCGTCACTACCGTATGCACCAACAGGGCAAGCCGACATCCACCAACCCTGTTGCATCCATCTATGCTTGGACTAGAGGTCTCGTACACCGAGCTAAGCTGGATGGAACACCAGATTTGGAACGTTTTGCTATTGCTCTCGAAGAGGTATATTTACAATATTGATTTTAAATACTTGTTAGAATGTTCTAGAATATAAAGTTCATAAAAAAAATTTTTACCTCATATATTTTTAAATATCGCGATTTATAACTAATTTGAAAAATATTTATAGTAAAGTTGTATTCAGCTTTTTTATCTAAAGTGATTAAGATTATAGTATCCTGTATTGCTGAGTTATCATATAGGTCAGCAATTCAAACGACAACGCCCACAAGTTTACATTGTCATAAGCTAATGTATTTATTTATTTGCAAAAGTATGAACATTTGCTTTGTATTATCTTCATTTGTTTTTATCTGACTTGAAATTTCGCAGTCAGTATCAACAATTCACTCACTTTACAACAGAAGCTTAAAGTCATTGTAAAAACATTATAAGTAAAGTTTATTATTCTGTAGATGAATAATTAAATGATAAAAAGTGAGCACTCAAATTGTTGAGCAAAATGTAATTTAAGAAAAAGCAATATTTAAAAAAAAGGTCAACCCAAATGTCCATAGTGTAGTAATATAATAGTAAAAAAAGGAACTGATAAGAGTTACCTGGTTATTTACCATTATATTTAATAATAAAATTGTAACTTATGTTTTAAAAGAGCAACTGTTGAGTTGACCATTCAAGCTGGTGGTGGCTTTGCTTTAATTCGACGTTTCAAAAGTGCTTGCAAAACTCTATTTGAATAAAGCATAATTTGAATTTCAATATGTTTTAGAATTTATTTTACTTAAACTCATTTTTAAACTTAAAAGTAGATTTTATAAAAAATCACACACATAGGAAATAGATAAGAACACAGTAGAATTCAAACCCTTGACTCTCAGAAACTCCAAACGCTATTTACAACTAAAACACGCATTCAATTAATTATATTTGCGATCAAATTTTTATACATTTTATAAAAATGGTTTTCTAAATAATATTGTTAACTTCTTCATAAATATTTAATTATAATTTTTTCTTTATTGTTTTTTAGGCATGTGTGGAATGCATTGATAGTGGCAAAATGACTAAAGACTTAGTCATCTGCATTCATGGAATGGCCAATACTAAAGAGGGAATGTATTTGAACACTGAAGATTTTCTACAAGCTATTGCTGAACAACTTGAACGCAAACTTAGTAAATAATAATTGAAAATTTATAAGAGAAAATATATTTTGATACTGTAAACAGGCAGTAAATTACTTAGATTCATTACTTGTTCCTTAGTTTGGGACCATTATTATATTTTGTTAATGATGTTTCATCGCAAGATTCAGGTGCTATCCTTAGTAAACATTTTAAAAATCTAGCATTTATATATTTTTCCTTTTCTTTTACTAGTTAATAAAATTGTAATTATTTAGATTTGTCACAAATATTCATTTTTTAATTATAGAACTTTTTTGTAATAAATTATAAAAGTTGTATTCCATTCCAAAATTATCCTGATTCCAAAATTATCCTGATTCCTTTTTTTTTTAGCTTCACGCTGTATCCCGCACACAGCAGGGTAGGCAGAGAGAACTTAGTGTTAAGACACTCTGTTCCCCACTTTCCGCCAAATTCGGAGGCTTGCGTGTTAAGTGGCGGAACTTAACGCCGCGCCGCCTCGACACCAGAACGAAGAAAATGGAAATATAATTTCCACTCCTCGAGTGGGAATCGAACCCACAACCAGTCGTTTACAGTCACACGCTTGTGCCACTGTGCCACGACTGACCTTGATATAATATAATATAATTAATATATTTTAATAAACTAATATTTTTGATACGTGACAATAATGAACATCATAGATTTTGAGGACATCGAGATATGTGAGTCGGTTCAGCTTTTAATCAATATCAGTAATAGCATTTTATACCGCGTAAAATTGTCAGAAATTCAGAGTTCTGTTCGTTTGAAGATCAGATTCAAAATGGTGAACGGTACAGACGAAGGATATCGGACATGTGTCTTTGCTACCAAACTTCCTCCACTTTTGGATGCGAATGTTAAGGCGCATTTTAAATGGATCCCTGAATCTTACATTTCGGTTACAAGTCTCAAGGTTCTTCTTACTGTAGGAATCGAACTCGCAACCAGTCTTAGCAATTCAGTAATTAAAGTGTGTGTAATACATATTTTATTTCTATAATTTCCGTCTCCTAGCCCATTTACCTACGTGGTATGACTTTGCCAATCTGGTGACTTTTTTTTATTGAAGAAAGGAGGGCAAAAGAGCAGAATGATCACCTGATAGTAAGTGATTACCTTCGCCCATGAACATTCACAACATTAATAAAGTAGTGGATGCGTTGCCGACCTTAAGGGGGAAGGAGGAAGGATGGGGATCTGGGTTTCATGCCATTTGGCGGTTCGTCTTTGACATGATAGTCATCGCGAACCCGTCGGAGAACGTATCTCCTACCACCAAGCTACTGGGTTACCCACCTTTGACGGGACGCTATCCTGCGACGGAAGGGAATTGTATTCTAACCCGGAAACCCCACGGAAAAAACATGCTAATAGTAATATCAAGATAGTAGCCATCATCAAAAGTTAGGAATTCATATCATTTTCTGAAATAGGATTATTTTGGAAGTATAATAATTATAATCATTATTCAGTAAACGATATTAGCGAAAATCGATTGTTTATATTGTATCTAACATTATCTGTATCTCTTATAACTAATCTGTGCTGTACCCAATCTGTCAGATGATGGAGTTTGACAATTAACCAACTTTTTCAAATTTCAGAAGTCAAACTTGTATAGTAAACTTTCCGGCAAAATCTATTTATTTTTTCTGTAAGTCGAAAATGAATGACAGTCAACTATATTTTTTCTTGTTTTATCTAATTGTTCTTATTCAATGTAATAATGATGCTGAATATTGTTCTAAAGATGGAACATGTTTCGAAAACTATAGTAAATACAGCAAAGGTACAGTTTCTTAAACATAATATACTTTATTTTCTTAAACATAATATTGGCCCTAAATAATTCTTATTTTATTTGTCTAGAAATTAATGACTGGGAAATAAATTTAACTAAAATGGTTGATCTTGCTGTAAATAAATACAATCCGTGTATTCAAGCAAATTGTAGTTGTCACAAAGAAGTAATAAATAAAGATCTGCAACCTTTTCAAGATGGAATTTCAAAGGAGATGTTTAACAATGCAGTTGCAAAGGGTACTAAATATCAAGTAAGTAAGCAGCTGCATTTTCTTACTTAATTTATTTAATATACCATGGGGTACACAACTTTTGTTAACTTAAATTTAAATGTTTACAGATTATCGATGGCAAGTTGTTTCGTGCTAGAGACTGCCACTTTCCGGCTAGGTGTAGTGGAATTGAACATTATTTAAAAATTCTTGCACCTAAGCTTCCTAATATGGAGTTAGCAATCAATACAAGAGATTGGCCACAACTCAATGGGGCTTGGGGACATAAAAAAGCACCAGTTTTCTCATTTAGTAAGGTTAAGTTTAAATTTAGATTTTTGTTTTTATTGTGTGATAATAGTTATAGACCATAATAAGCAAGTTCTTATTTTAGTCATTAAGTAAGCTCATTTTATATTTTGATTGACACTTTTTATCATAATTATTTTCTAAGTTAGAAAAGTATCACATTCCTGGTTCATTTGTTTAATAGTGTTATGTTATAGCATTTGTTATTTCCTTTGTGCAGACAAAAGATTATTATGATATAATGTATCCTACATGGAGTTTTTGGGAAGGAGGACCAGCTATTCAGTTATATCCAACGGGAATAGGAAGGTGGGATAAGCATAGGCTATCAATTTCTGCAGCTGCTGAAAAGTAAGAACATTACATATTATATGTATAAATTGTAAATTGTGTGTCATACTACACATTTACTTTACTGTTTTGAGTTAAATATATCATTCATTATAAAATTGAAAAAAAAAAATTAAATACAGATGGCCTTGGGAAAAGAAAATGGAAAAAGTCTTCTTTAGAGGATCAAGAACTAGTGAGGAACGAGATAATTTAATTTTATTATCAAGATCACATCCAGAATTAGTAGATGCGGAGTATACTAAAAATCAAGCTTGGAAATCTGATGCAGTAAGTTTTTTAGTTTGTTTACATATTTATTATATGTATTCAATTATTAAGCTAAGTTCCGCCACTTAACACGCATCCCTCTGTATCGGCGGAAGGTGGGGAATGGAGTGTCTTAACACTAGGTTCCCTCTGCCTACCCTGCTGTGTGCGGGATACAGTGTGAAGCTAAAAAAAAAAAAAATATTAATGAGTTTTTAGTTTAAAGCAGCTTTACACTTTATTCCTTCTTAGTAGGAAAATCATAGAACCCAGTGTGGGGAGACTTTGTTCTCCATTATCTCATTGATTTAGCGACATTGCTTGTTGAGTGGACGTACTCAATGCCGCGCTTTTCGTAGACACCAGAGCAGAGAAATGAAAATAATAAATAAACATGCCTCTGAGTGTGAATCAAACACACAAGCATCACATGAACAGTCAGATATTCTCCTGCACCACAACAACCTCAAGTATTGGTTTTAAAATCACTTAATTTCTATTTCCTAGGACACACTACATGCTCCTCCAGCAGCAGAAGTGTCATTTGAAGATCATTGCAAGTACAAATATCTTATCAACTACAGGGGTGTCGCAGCAAGCTTTCGATTGAAACATTTGTTTTTGTGTAAATCATTAGTATTTCATGTAGGTGATGAGTGGTTGGAATTTTTTTATCCTTCTCTGAAACCTTGGGTACATTATGTACCAATAAATGCAAAGGCCAGTCAAGAAGAAATAAGTAAATACATATTATATTTTAAAAGAAATGACAAATTAGCACAACAAATAGCTGAAAGAGGATATCAACATATTTGGGATAATCTCACTGATAAAGATGTAACTTGTTATTGGAAGAAATTACTTAAAAAATATTCTAAGCTTGTAAAGTATACTGTTGAAAAGGATAAGGACCTCAAGAAGCTATAACCTAAGGGATTTAAATAAAAAAAAACAATTAGTACAAACTAAAATGTTTACTTAAAAATATAATCGCTTACAATGCATTTAATGATACACATATATTATAATTTTAACATTTAAAGCTTGAAATAACGTTTTAAATTCGATAATTAAAGTAAGGTTAAGAAATAGCAAAGAAATGAAAGAACAAGTGCAAGATATAGAATGTTTTAAGTTTTATAGATAACTTGCTAGAATAAGATGGGAAATGAGATCCATTAATGAATAAAGAAGCTTAATTTTTATATAAGAATCTCAATAACAATAAGTCCTGGCAATTAGTTTAATAAGAATTCTATGATTTCTATGTGTTTTGAATTCTACTTTTATAACATAACTATTAAAATACAATAAGCAAAAACATGTTTTTATTTTATAACAAGAAAATAATCTATATTTAGTTCTGACTATATCTAAACAGTGGCACTAAAGTTGCTATTGTGAGGTATATAATAAGATATAAGTTCTAAGCCAGGACTAAATAACAATAATATTTAATTGAACTCGCGGTCCGGGAATATGGCGGGTGCGACCAGGGTCCACGCGTAGAGGCCGATGCAGAGCCACGACGACGTGATCTTGATCCACATGGACGCCACGTTCTCCTTTGACAGCTGGGAACTCGGGCTGTTGGAATTTATAATAATTTAAGTTTTTACAAAATAATTTAAATTAGGCAACCTTCTTTAGCAATGGGCCTATCTAAATGTTGAAACTTTTTGGTAAGCCAAAATCATATTTCTTTTTAAAGCAGCATGAGATTGTTTGTAATGTAAATAAATATTTGAAGGGCCGCATAAAGTTCGATAGATTATTTTTTACAATAGGTATTTATTAAATGCAAGTTTACATAATATCTGTTAAAAAAAAAGTACACCACTTCAATTTCCACTTTCAGGTTATTTAATAATAAAACTTTGAACAAATGTAATCCAATCAAACTAGCTTTCTAATTTATAAGTTTGTAAGGAAAATTTAAAATATTATTTGGTTGATGCATTAAATCATATTTACATGCAAATTCTTAAGTTTTTATTACAAGTTAAAAAATAATCACTTGAAATAATTATGTACTCTTCACGTTTTTCCGCGTATCAGGTTCTCTCTGAACCTAACACTAAGACACTCCGTTCTCCACTTTCCACGAAATCGGACATTGCGTGTTACATGGCAGTTTTTAACGTCGCACTTTGTCTGAAGCACCAGAGCGGAGAAACAAAAATAACGCAATCATTTTCCCGAACAAAAGTCGAATCCATGACATTCACACTCTCGACGACCACACACGACATATACAAATAAACAAAAAAAGAATACATACTTGTACCAATTGGTGAGCGTCATCATGATATACAGCGTTGCGAGCGCAAACATAACATGGAAGAAGGTCCAGGAGTAGGCGACGCCATCACCCTCGTTGTCGAACACCTTGGTGTCCTCGCCGGACTCCCCGCCATCGCCCTCTATACAATCATACCCTGCGCTCAGTGAGCGTGCCAACATGCAAACATTAGCATTCTATATGGTTGCAATGCGCTTTGCATATTTGTTAACCCATTATAGCCCAGTGATGCCGTTTGGCACCCGTAAAAATAAAGTAAACAAAATATGCGTAAATTATCGCTGTTGCTATGTTAAAATTTGAAAATAATAGTTTTAAGTTCTACTACATTGATAACCGCCAATCATGATAGTTAGATTTTAATTATTTGTATAGATTCTGAAATTCTGAAACCCTAAAATGATTCAGGTCATAATGGGTTAATATCTACAAAATACTAACATGAAGCAATATTTTATACAAATGAGTAAATAAGTAAGTTCGGACATCGTAATATGCTTTGATATTTGTACAGAGGCTATGGCAAGCGCGGATCCACCGTTGTGGGCAAATTAACTTATGAAGATTCAAAATTTTGGTTTTCATAAAAGTTTACTTATTTACGCGTCACTTCAGTATCATCGTACCACCATAACAAAATACAAGAATAACTGGTGCGAGTTTCTAAATATTTATTATCCCTGTGTTCATATTCCGAGCCTATTTTAAGATTGTGATCAAACGCTTTTTTGAGGACAGGATCTGCGCTTGGCCTATATTGATTTTATAACTGTCAAATAGACATACATAAATAGACTGGACAAGAATTCATCTTTATGAACATTATAAAAAATCTGGATTTGGTTACGATTAAATCATGGCTCAAACAATAAGTATGTAGTTTCGAACATATAGCATGAAAACAATGTCATTTCGAACTTATAGCATGTAAATGTTATATAGGTGCAAAAATTATCATATGTTATTAATGTTACATTTGTAAAATAACTAAGAATTCGTATACATGTCACATCACAATATTTAACGTGATCTATCTGAGCGTGACTACAGTTCAGCTTTCTATATTATCAGTGGATACAAAGGTGTGATGAAATGAATTTATTAATTTGACGAACTTACATGTTTGTTAATAGCGCGCAAAGTCATTAATTTTAATTCCAACAACATATTCGAATAACAATGTATTAACCGAACATTAAGATGAACAGGATGCTGTCTTGAATAATAGAATTTCGTAAAAAAAAATTGACAAGTAAATGCGCTTTTTGTAATTATAAACTATTTTAAAGTAAATTTGAATATATTTACTCCCAACATTTACATGCGATGCCCGACGCTATGTTGATGTTATAAAAAGCATAAATATTTGACAATAAAATATTATGCATAAGACTAATTGATTGTTTAGTAAGCATCCATCCACTTGTACACTGTGCTGTTGTTTAGCTTTAAAATTTTGAAATGTTAGTCGTCATGAAATTAGTCTTTGCCCCCACAACATTTTTAAAAAAAATTAAATCATTTTACAAATATATAGTTGTTGAAAATAATATTATTCAATAAGTTCATTTTTTTATATCATTATCATTTAAGTATGCATTGTATAGGCCATTTTTAAATTTAGTTCTAGTAAATTCTTTTGTAGGTTGTAATTTTTTTCTTTGAAATATTTGATTAGTAGCGTGATAACATTACAAATTTGTTAGTCATGATTTCCCATAAACCCTACAGCATATAGTTTATATATTTAAATAAATAAGCTTTACCACATAAAATATACTAAAAATACTTAGCAATATTTTCGAGGAAATCGAAAATTCACAAATACTAAATTTCCCGATTACGGTAACAAAGCCCAGAGACCAATAAGGCTCACGGACTTCTGTATGACATATCGCCGCTGCGCGTGTAATACCGCGGCAAAGCAGTTTTTAAATACATCATATCTTATTTATAGAACTTTACAAGAAGAAGGAAAAATTCAATAATTTGCTTACTATAAAAATAGTGGTCAACTGTATTATATTAAATTAAGTTAAATATCATCATGACTAATTCAAATAGTATAAGCGGACATAAGCAAATCAGCGCTTAGAATTTGTAGTCACAAAATTTAAATTTAACACTTTTTCACTGCAATGAACTGTTTTTCCGCAGTATTGCATACGCATCGACGTTAACGTATGGTTGATGACTTTACCTTCGTTAGCAATGAGCCCTCCTTGGCCTGCGCCGAGCGCCACCGCGATATGATCCCAGAGAGTATTGTGTTAGTATATTGTATAAGATTACACGTAAATTAAATTAAACTTCAAAAAATAAATGTATTCACAAATAAATTGTGTCAAATTAAAGCTTTGATAATAACACGTAAATTATTAACTTAAAAAAAATGTACTCAGAAATAAATTATTTCAAATTGAAACTTTCATTACTAATGTGACAAAGAAATACAGAAAATATTAACACCGTCAAAATAATCAAAGTTTATAATAATTAACTAACAAAAGTTCCTATTGAAAAAAAATATTTTATAAAACAAAAATTATACCTGTAGCGCCATCTTTAGCTAGGATATGCTCAGACATGGTGATCTTGGAGGAGGAGGAGGCGGTGCGTAAGGACGAGTACAGCACACTGCATATCCAGATGACCAGTCCAATTGTAGACTGCTTGTCGAACGACGACTGTGGACGAAAATATTTTACAATTAACACTTTATTTTTCAGCTTCACGATTTTTCCCGTGTAGCGAGGTAGTAAGTGGAGGGAACCTAGTAACAAGATATTGTGTGTTGAGTGGCCGAGTTTAACGCCGCGCTATTTCCTTAGGTATCAGAGCGAAGAAATGAAAATAATTTAATTTAAACAATGATTGTTTGTTGTTCCTACGCATCGGGAACGAAACCCACAATCACCGTACTTGTAGTTATACGCTGTTGTGTATGTTCTACTGCGCCAGTCGTGGCGCAGTAGAACATTCTTGGGCCTCGAATGTTGTTAGAACTAATAATAAACAGTGAAAAGTCGAAATATTGAATTATATTAAAGTACAGCTATGAGAATGCTTCAATGTGTTTAGTTTGCCTTAAATTTAAAAATAGTTAATTTCGAAAGTTTTATAACAAGACTATAATTTTTGAGGAACAAAAGTAACAAAAAATATATTTTGTAATTATATGTGTACCTGTATCAAAAATAATGGAAATTTTAGGTTTAATTAATTCGTTACATTCCCATTGCTGCATAAATATGACATGGATAGAATAATAAAAGAAATATCAATTCATAAAAAAGCGTACCATACATGCTTTTTATGTTAATAAGAAATTGGTTGAAGTAATTACAAGCCGTTCGTATGGTGATGAAAGATGTAAAAAGAAGTTGAAATAAGTGAAAATAAATGAATTAATTACGTTTTGTACACATAATATTTTATAAAGTAGAGCGAACGGATAAAATTAACAGTAATAAAGGTTTAATGATATGATTTTATTAAAATCTTTATTTTTAATCTCAATATTATTAATTTAATATTAACTAAAACCTTACTATCTTGTTCTACTCTCTGCATTAACTGGTTCAAGTGCAAACATACAGATACAGATTCTTCAGAGATATTTTAAAAATACTAAATATATAAGGAATAAACGAAATCAATATGAAATTTGACGAAATAATAATGTTATAAATTTTTGACTTTTGGAAACAAAAGTAGCTAAAGAATAAAATAAATTAGAAATTTAAAGAATTTTGATAGTGCTAGGAACGACTAGATATTGTCATTATTATAGTAATTTTCAAGCAGGAAGAAGGAAGTAGAAACTACAAACTTGTGTTTTGTATTTCATAATACATACCCAATATATATCTTCCACAGAGTCCTGGTTAAGCATATTTTAGTAAGAATCATATAATATAATTAAATATATAAAAATAATATGTATTATTTTTTATACAATTGACAATCATAAATAAACATAATATTTCTCTATTGTTATTATAATTACATAACTAAAAAAATAAAGAGGCAACAGTTAAAAATGGCCTCAAATATAAAATTTAAAATAATTATATGTTATATATAAGCAAACAGGTCGATATAAAGTTTAAATGTCTAATTTATACGATAAAAATTCAATATCTCAAAACATGTTATATTTAATCAATAAAATTAAAAGTTATAAATATTATCCTAAACAACCTTGTCACATTGTATAAATTGTAAAACAACATATGTTAACAGTAAAAGTTTAAATAAAAAAAAAATCATTTCAATCTTATCTGAGCATCAAAATATAATTTTAGTTCAAAATAAGTATTATACTTTTAATTTATTTTCTATTTTTTTTAAGTTATTCTCAAACTATAATAAAAAGCAGCAAATAAGAAACAATAATAATCACCTTATCAGTGTCACCAATGCTGGCATTACATTCACCAGCCGAGTTAGAGAGAGCTGACCACGTGAGGTAGGTGACGTAGAGGGAGACGACGGCTGACTGCAGCAGACCGGAGCGTGGTTGATGCTCCTGGACTGATGGCAGTATGGATATCGCGCTTACCACCACCATCAGTATCAAGTTGATGGATATGAAGAACTTGGATAAGTCGCAGCCGTTTGCCTGTGTCAAATTTGTTTATTTTAATGAATATTTTTGCCTATATATATTTTTCATAGTCTATCAGAAACCACATTTCATTTATTTAAAGACTAATTTTATCTGAATGAAATAAAGAGAAACTAACTTTTGTTTCCTTGAAAAAGTAAAGTACTAATAACCAATATGTTTATATTGGTTTAAATTACGTATCATCAAATAACATCATTATGAAGCTGTAAGACACTCCGTTCCAAACTTTCCGCCGAATTTGGAGGCTTGCGTGTTAAGTGACGGAATTTAACGCCGTGCTTTACCTCGACACCGAAGCGAAGAAAATAGAAATATAATGTCCACTCCTCGAGCGGGAATCGAACCCACAACCAGTCGTTTACAGTCACACGCTTGTGCCACTGGGCCATGACTGGCCACAATTGATTATGTAAATGAAAGTATTTAATAAAATAGATATAAAATGTACCTTAGTATAATAAACATAGAGTAACACAATGCCAGTAAGTGCGAGTGCATAGCACGACAACATCGCCAACAACAGCGCCGAGTACCAGCCTCGGGACTGAGTTTCTTCATAATTGGCTGAAATAAGATTATATTGCATGTTGTGTGATCAACACATTGAAATATATTTTTTTCTTTTTTTAGCTTCACACTGTATCCCGCACACAGCAGGGTAGGCAGAGGGAACCTAGTATTAAGACACTCCGTTCCCCACTTTCCGCCAAATTCGGAGGCTTGCGTGTTAAGTGGCGGAACTTAAAGCAGCGCTTTGCCTAGACACCAGTGTGAAGAAAATGGAAATATTAAAATATTTCCACTCCTCGAGTGGGAATCGAACCCACAACCAGTCGTTTACAGTCACACGCTTGTGCCACTGGGCCACGACTGGCCACTATATCCTAAATATTATTAATATATACTATTAATATTAATATATACTAAATATTATTATGTAAATGTTTCAATTGTTTCAATATTTGCTGTAATTATATTCAGCTTGACGTTTTTTCCCGCATAGTCAGGAAGAACCTAGTGTTAAAAATTTCCATTCAACATAATTATGGGTAATATGTCATTTTTATTTACTACACTACGAATATATGGCCTGTGCCTTTTTTGAAAAAAACAATTTTTTTCAGCTTTACGCTGAATCCCGCATATAGCAGGGTAGGCAGAGGGAACCTCTAAAACCTAAGGCTTACAGATATTTCCTAAGAAAGGTAAGCTTCTCTAAATTTTAATTGACTTTCTTTATATTAGCACAGCTTCTTAAATATTAAATGTCACTAACAATAAATGTATACTTACAAACCCATCTCTCAGCCCAAGCATGAGCAAAATCAATGATCAAAATGAGTTGGATGACTATGAAACAAAAGCCTCCTATCATTCCAAAAATCATCCAGGTATATCCAAAACTGCCTTCTGGGATGAAGAAAGCACCAACAAGACCTCCAATTATAACCAAATACTTGATCCCCCAAAATCTAAAAGACACGTGAAACTTTACACAATATTGTTATTACATAAGTACTGAGGAGTTTCGCATATTGTAGTAGCTAACTTGTCCTCACCAATTAAAAAAAAACACGTAAGAAAACAAATATATTTGCATCAAAAAATTCATTATTAATCTTTACATATGAAAGTAAAAACATTAAAATTACTTTTTTTAATAGAAAAATAATGTTACCCATTTTGTATCCCAGCTCTAGGATCTTTTGATGACTTCACACCAATCATAATTAATGCCATCAGTATGAAAAATAGACATGTAATGAAGCAGATCCTGAAAAAAGATGTTTGTTATGCTAGAATATGGTATTTATGACTGATATAAAAATTGATTATCAATAAACTTTCTTAAAAAACCTTTTGGTTACTGTTTCTATGTAATAAAAAATATAAACATAAAAGAAAGGATACACCCCAAAAATACTTTCCATATTTAGGTAAATTATATTTATATTAGCAAAGTGTTGTTGTGTTATAACAAAAGATCTATCTAAATCACCCTAAAGATTGTTGAGCAAAAGATATATCCTCTTAATTTCCTTCTTTGCTTGGTATACCATGAATGAATTTATAACTTATTTTAAAGAATAATATGTTGTGGACAAATGCAGATCTATTAATATAGCATTTGAGTCCTATTGCTGATGCTATTATTTTCTAACCTACTTGAAACCCCAATGTATCATATAGATTGAGGTAAAAAAATACAGGTACAAAATAAATCTTGTATGAAATATATTAATTTTATAATCAATTTTTATTTTAAATATTAATATTACCTATAAACAGCCAAATATCCAACAGCTTGATCACAGTTTACTTTAAAGCTTCCTGGTATTATCCCTGTAGAATTTTCACAAAATGGTACCTAAAATAGATTAACTATAACTTATATATAAACTTCATAAACAACTTGTTACTTTCTCACTTTTACATGATTACATAAACATATTCAGTACTAAGTATAATAAAGGTGTGTGTAAGACTTACTTTTTTCATTTGTTCATGTAATCCAGGAGCCAAAGTTATACAAGCTACTACTACTGTTAGTAGCAACATGAGGGTATACATGAGACGAGTAGAAGTAGAGTTGGCGCATGAAGGACATGCAGAACAGCATAGGGAGCATGCTGCACTACCACAGCAGCAAGCCAACTGTAATATAATTACTTTATTTGTAATAATATAAAACAAATATTATATGTAATATATATGGACGTGACGGGATGAGAGTTTTATAAAATAAAGATGAGCTTATAAAGTTCATAAGGTCATTAGATTATTATCGTCATGATAAAATGAAATATAATTGATGTAAGAATCAAACATTATATTTGATTCACATTTCAAGTACGTGAAAGTAAATATTAGAACATCAAAAGTTGCAGCTAATAAGAACAAAGAATAATTATTGATTTGCATTACCTGTGCTGCTGAACATAAACCTAATACGGCCCCCATTGTTGATTCTTGTTATATAGTTATTGATGGTTAATATGTTAACTTTCGTTAAACTGAAAACAATAGAATGAAAGTAAAAGATAATTAAATTAAACAATCATGACTAATATTAAGTTTGTGACACAAGATATAAGAAGTCAATAATCAGAATTCAATAAACAACATCATACAGATAACATAAGTTCTTATTTGACAATTGACATTGATAATTTTGTTACCAGTATGAAATTCGAAGTGTTTATGAAAAGTCGGAGAACTGAACAAGCTAGAACGACTACCTTTTGCTTTATTTGATAAAGTATAACTTTTCTGTCAAAATATGCGATAATTATGTAACTGTAAGGCGGTACATTATACGATCAACATTCTTTAAATCTCACTATGGCAAGTCGCCGGCCATTTCATCGTATATGTTTATCATATATAAATGTAATTTCGACTTGAATTAAATTGAACTTCCATTATTAATTAATTTGTTTCTAATATAAATATATTATGATATAAGTAGATGTATTATGATATACCTAAGTTTGTTTATCTTACTTTCAAAAATTCAACCTTAACATTGATGATATAAGATCTTCCTGAAAGACTATTGAGCATCCATATTGTGCTTTCACTTTTCAAAGATCAACTTAGGTCTTCCTCTTGCCACTCTTTTCACTATTTGATAAACAATTTCTCTTATTTTTATTATCAGGCTTTCAGATCTACCTACTAACCTACCATACTGTACCTTTGTACATATCTTCATTTAAAATCTTTTTCTGAGTTTCAAATCTTAGCCGAACGAGAAAAAACAAATCCCTGTCGTCAATAACGCCTATTAATTTATTAATCTTCTAATACACCCGAGCTCTCGTATTTTAACTGCCGCGTGTCGCCTCCGAGGAATACCTTACAGTACAGTGATCCTTGGTTGACCAGGTTTTTGAAAAAAATATATATTTATATAAGATATAGTACCTATATCTTATTTTTGTGGCCATCGTCGTGGCCCCAGTGGGGCACCTGGGGTGACTGTAACGACTGGTTGTGGGTTCGATTCCACATCGAAGAGTTGAAATTCTATTTCCCTTTTTTACTTCGCTCTGTTGTCGAGCGCGGCTTTAAGTTCCACTACTTACAGCGCCAAGCCTCCAAATTCCGGAGGAAAGTGGGTAACAGAGTGTCTTAACACTAGGTTCCCTCTGCCACCCGCTGTGTTGCGGTATACAGCGTGAACTAAAAAAATATCTTATTTTTTGGTCTCAAGCAGTATCTCTCGCACTGAGTCCTCATACATGCCCACTAATGGCCATCTGTACTGCGGCATCAAAATGTTATAAAATAATATGATAAATATTATTA